>JALGPY010000006.1:77641934-80141934 GCA_023055425.1 Linanthus parryae
TTTCTGATCTCCTTTCATCATCAGATTTTTGGCTTTGACCGAACTATAAGGAAATGGCTTGGATGCTACCACATTTGGTATGCTAGAATCAGTGGAATATTAAGCGTGTATGCCACCGGTCTTTTATTGCTGTCTCTTTAAAAATATACAAAAGGTCCGTGGCGTGCATATGGTATTTTAGGTTTTTTGGTATGGGGCTACCACTATTTATTGATTAGTTGGGTTCCTATAATTTAACCGGAATCGGGAATTCCTAGACGATTTCGACTCCGGTTGTCATCAATGTCAGCTTCTATATTATATATAATAGGCTTCCTTTTTTATTTGAATAGAAATCTGGTTGAATACGATTGAGCTCGTTCAGTCAGAACCGAGAGGGGATACCAAAGAAGAGTCCAAGTAAGCGGAGGGGGTGAGCGAAGCGAGACCTGAAGACCGATAGGGAGATAGGCCGGCCTCATGACAAAAGACATCGAGCCATCACAATAGATGGAATGGTCAGTAAAATCTATGAAGAAGTAACAAGGGAAGAACTCGCATCAAAGAGCTAGCTCAGATCCCAAGTAAGCAAGGATTACGCGGTAGGAGATATCTTCACTCAATCTATCTAAGTACAGAGAACGGGTATTCTATCAAACAAATGAGAATGGAAAGTCATTCATTCGGCCGGTCTTCGCCCACCCTCTCTAGCTAGTTATAGGGAGAGGTTTTTTCTTCGAATAGTTCGGGAGCGGAGAGAGCAATGGCTTCCGTTGAAGCAAGACCGTCAGTTAACTAACCAAGCAGTGCATCAAAGCGCTCTTAATTGGCTTAAATGGAATCATTCTTTTCAAAGAAATGGAATACCTTCGCTCGGGAACCCTGCCTTAGCATCCGTGCTTCTATTCTACGTTTCGGCTATAAGACGTTCTATTATTGTTGTTACCTAGCTATAAGATTCATCTAGCTCAGGACCCATCGGAGCGGTGGAAAGTGGCAACAAAGCCACAAAAGAGTTCTTTAAATGCCTTCGCCCGGTATCTCCTCATCCCCTGCTTTAGTTATCTTTTACCTTTCTTCCGCAAAGGAATGAATGATCCGAGGTTACCGGTGCCCTATTTCAATTAAAGAAAAGTATACCAACCCAGTTGTTAACCCCGGAAACCTTTAGTTAGAGTTTATGGAAGGCCTCATCCTTAGTTCATGTTCTAGGTTTACCTAACGCTTCAGTCAACCCGTAACCGTGGAACAACAACTATTCCCTACCTTAGTTCCTCTTGTCAACTAATCATCGCATCATATCGACCAGCCGGGACAGCCCCATAGCCATAGCATAGCTCGGGACAGGGCCCTTCCTTGTATACCGACAAATCCTTCCAACCAAGCACAGTACACCGAATGCCTGTGCCTCAGAAGTCCTTGTTTCAAGGGATCAACAACAAGCACTGGAACATTAACAAGAACATCTCCTTACCTTTAGTTCAAGCTTTCCTCCGCATCTTCTCTTTTTACCTAGCTCTAGCTCCTTTCCCGGGTTCGCCTTACGCTAGTGTTGAAGTTAGCGGGTTGTTAGCCTACCCCGAAGAGGTATTAGCACTTTTCGCTCCTTTTAGAGCTTTCGAAGAATACGGGCAACAAGAAGTCCTAACCCTTATTATAAGAGTCGTACATTCATTTTTCAATAAACCCTCGCTCGGGTATGCCTAGCAGGGGCTTCCGCTTCTTGTTGATTAGAGCTCATCTCATCTATTCCGGCCATATGGGACCCCTTCTTCCTTTCCTTATTGATAAGGAGCATCTTATAAGAAGTCATTTCTTCCGAATGAATGGAATGAGCAACTATGCTTCCTTACTCGATAGGCAGGTCGAAGGTATCCCGTGCTATCTTCATCTTAACTCTCGTTACAGCAGAGGGTCTTAGCAACGAAACGTAGAATAGAAGCAAGAGACGAAGAGAGATCGGATCCCATACCGATACCAACTTATCTAAGAGGAAAGGACATCGTCCGGAATCCGAAAGAAGCTCCCGCCAAGTAGTTATAGCTAGCATAGCAAAAGCCATGATAGGATAGGTGGCTTGAAAGCGGCTCGGGGATGGGAGCATTAATTACTTAGTAGGCTGATAGTAGTAGTAGCAATACTTGATTGTAACGATCATAGAGAGTCTTTTTTTGGTACCACAAGGAAGCATGGCGATTTGTGCCTCAAAGATGAAGATGGAGAAAAAGCAGAAACCAGGGCCCTATCTCTCATGTTACCCGCTGCTAATGTGCGCTAAACTCCAACATCCCAGTAACGACAGTAGACCGCGTTAAAGCACCTAATTCTATAGCAGGCGCTCTGCTTCAACTAATACAATACGGCATCGTTCTAATTCTAAGTGGTACTTGTTCCTTTTCTTTTAGTAGAAGGGGTACGTTAGCAGGCTCTCGCCTATCTAAATAGGTGCCAAATTCCCCCGTCCTAGGATCTCCTTTCGCAACAAACAGGAAACATGTATATAAAGAATACTCGAATTTACGACAACCCAGTGGTGCTGTCTTCGACTAGATAGCTGTTATAAGCTTAAAGACTCGTTACAGGAACATGTACCTCCAGAGTATGGCAATTTATCCCTTGTTGAGAATAGGGTGGTGTTACCCAAAACCTTAAAAAAAGAGCTCTCGGTTTTAAACAACCCAATACTTGTCGCAGGAAAGCAAGCTACTCTCCTTTCGTGGGAATATGCTCCCTTGAAGGTACTCGTTACTACCGGAAGCCTACCCTTACTATTTCATTGGTAGAGGGGGCTTGCAAAAGTCATTCACATTCGAAAACTCCTTCGCTCCAACGTCACCTTTCTTACACACTATTCACTCCCCTTCCTTTCTTGCTTGGATGACTACGCCTAGTTTCTGCCCTCCCTGGGACTTCCTAGTTTCCTTTGTTTACTGTGGGTATCGTTTCCGCCCTTTGCTGATGCCTATAGAGCCTAGGTAATTAGAATACTCAAACCGGTGCCTAAAGGGATTTGGACTTTCAGAAGTGTAAAAACAGTGTATTGAATATGGTTCTGCAGGACTCCGCTGGTCTAGGAAGACTGAGAATCGATGGCTTATATGGCTTATCTCTTTAAGAACAAGGGTGAAATCCGTCGAAAGGCTCTATTTCGCCTATCCTCTCCTAACTCTTTCAAAGAGGGAGGGCTATGATTATTATCCTACGATTCAATTCTCTGTCTTCATGCACCATTCTTCAAGGGGAATGGATCGATGTATTCCACTAGGGAGTTTCTGTCTTCTTTAATTGGGCATCACCTTTTCCCTAACCCACTTACCTACTCATCAATCAGGGTGTTCAGCTGACTTGCACCGCCCCTATTGTATTGGAATTAGGTGCCCTTCTTTTGACTGTTGTCAACTAATCTCTTCAATGTTCGACTCTATGTTAGAACATTTCTGTGAATGCTATTTCGATCTAAGTGGTCTTATTCTGTGTCCCGTGCTAGGAAGCATTATTCTTCTTTTCATTCCAAATTCAAGAATACGACTGATACGATTGATTGGTCTGTGCGCCTCTCTTATTACTTTTTTGTATTCCCTTGTTCTTTGGATACAATTCGATCCTTCTACGGCCAAATTTCAATTTGTGGAAAGCCTTCGATGGCTTCCTTATGAAAATATCAATTTTTATTTGGGTATAGACGGTATCTCTTTATTCTTCGTGATATTGACCACATTTCTGATCCCTATTTGCATTTTAGTGGGTTGGTCTGGTATGAGAAGTTATGGGAAAGAGTATATTATAGCATTTCTAATTTGTGCATTTCTAATGATCGCCGTGTTCTGCATGCTGGATCTTCTACTATTCTATGTTTTTTTCGAAAGCGTGCTAATCCCTATGTTGTGCGGAGCTGAGCATCTTCTATTCGCTGGGAGAAAGCTTTTCCTCTGCAGGGGCCTTGTGCAGTAAACCCCCTACGGGCGGTCTTCCGTTGTAAAGTAGTCCCCGCGAAGCTTTCGGGAAGAGGGGTAGTCTTGTGTGTAAGCATAGCATTTCTGGTCGAACCCGCCCAACCCAACTAAGAAGAACCGAACCTGACAGACACATCTTTTCCTTTTGGGAGGGTAACCTCACTCTAAGGGGTGGCTACCTCGTAGGACCTCGACCCGCCTACTCAGGTCTTGTATGGATATGCAGGAAGGGGTGCTCCTAGGTGTGTGTAGGGGTTGTGTTTGTTCGCGAGAATGGATTCCTCGTCCATTTGGGGGGGGGGGTGTGGACACACTTGCGCGAATTCGGGTAACGGCTACAAGGGAGAAATCGAAAGGAAACTGTATCCGACCAGGGATGGACGTAAACTCGTAAGCTACCGGGGTAGGGATAATCGTCCAGGTCTTATTGTGAAAGAAAAAAGCCGCCCGGCCACAGCAGGCGGGTTGCTTCCTCTGTCGTCGCCGGGGAGCTCTTGGTGAGGAGACCTTAGGAGAAGTTGCTAAAACAAACGGGAGGGGAGCCGTTCAGTATAATTCCGAAGAAAGACTGTTGGCAGCAGGTGGATACATTTCTTTGTCTTACTTAAAAGAAAAAGGAAATGGGGGCTCGGCAGAGGGGAATAGGGTCCTGTCCAGATAAGAAAAGAGTTTCAAACCTTTATGCATGCACCTCAGTACAAGTGCTGCAGTTCCGGCCAGGATGATTGGGAAAGGAAGGAGAACTCTAATTTGAACCGCTCACATCACAGTAGTAGTAGCGTAAAGGCCCTGATAGATATTCCAGGGGGCGGCCATAACATAAGGGGGCCTTTAGGTCCGGTACTTCACCCCCTCTCCCTATCGGAATTATTCGAAGGGCAAGCCAAGCCCTCTCCTTTCAGTCGAGCTATAAATAGCCTCTCGAACTATCTAAACTACTCTCAGGGTACGTTAGCAGGCTATCTCCCTACGGAACTACTCGAATGGCTCCGCCTCTCGGCCTTTAGGCGATGGTCTCGCAAGCTCGCCCCCTTGTTCCCCCTCTCATTTTAGTCGAGCTGGTCTACTCCCACCCTCTCTCCCTAGATATCTATAGATAGAGAGAGAGATCCGCTGCGTGAGCAACCCGACTGGCTGTGCGTTACATGTGCTCTACAGGCCGCACTCCTTCTTTCTTCCCAACGAGCCCATTTTTTTTCTTTGGAAGATGGGCGCTCCGTTCGGGCATGCTTTTCAGTATGTCTCCTGAACCCCGGCTAGCTAGTGAGCTTCGGGCGGGAAGCAGGCCGGGCCCTATGGGCTCCCGCACCGCAAGCAGCATTGTTCTTCTTAGAGAAGCAAAAGATTCGAGAGTCCAGGCTGAAAAATACATGCATAGAGAGTGATGACAGGGGCCGACGAGGGAAGCTCGGGACGGAGCCGTATGATGCGGAAGTCTCACGTACGGTTCCCTGAGAAGGGAGTGGCTACCTACTGGAGCTTCGACCAACCACCACCGTTCCGCTTTGGGCCACCCCTTACTCTACCATTATTATAGGGGTATGGGGTTCGAGACAAAGAAAGATCAAGGCAGCATATCAGTTTTTCCTTTATACTTTACTTGGATCTGTTTTTATGCTATTAGCTATTCTGTTGATTCTTCTCCAAACAGGAACCACCGATTTACAAATCTTATTAACCACAGAATTTAGTGAGCGGCGCCAAATCTTTTTATGGATTGCCTTTTTCGCCTCGTTCGCTGTCAAAGTTCCTATGGTACCAGTTCATATTTGGTTACCCGAAGCTCATGTAGAGGCACCTACGGCAGGATCCGTCATCTTAGCAGGAATTCTTTTAAAATTGGGAACCTACGGGTTTTTAAGATTTTCAATACCCATGTTTCCCGAAGCGACACTTTGTTTCACTCCTTTCATTTATACTTTAAGCGCGATTGCTATAATATATACTTCCTTGACTACTTTAAGACAGATCGATCTTAAGAAGATCATTGCTTACTCCTCAGTAGCTCATATGAATCTGGTGACTATTGGTATGTTTAGTCTGAACATACAGGGAATTGGAGGTAGCATTTTACTGATGTTAAGTCATGGACTGGTTTCTTCCGCCCTTTTTCTATGTGTTGGTGTTCTATATGACCGACATAAGACTCGACTTGTTAGATATTATGGAGGTTTAGTGAGCACCATGCCGAATTTCTCTACCATTTTCTTCTTTTTTACTTTGGCCAATATGAGTTTACCTGGTACTAGCAGCTTTATTGGGGAATTTCTTATCTTAGTAGGAGCTTTCCAAAGAAATAGCTTAGTAGCCACATTAGCAGCGATTGGGATGATTTTAGGCGCGGCCTATTCCCTTTGGCTATATAATCGTGTGGTTTCTGGGAATTTAAAACCCGATTTCCTCCATAAATTCTCCGATCTAAATGGCAGAGAAGTTTTCATATTTATACCTTTTCTTGTTGGAGTTGTTTGGATGGGTGTTTACCCCAAAGTGTTCCTGGACTGCATGCATACATCCGTAAGTAACTTAGTGCAACATGGGAAATTTCATTGAGAGGAATCAGCAAAAAAAAGAAAAGAGAAAAAAGGGGGCTTGTACCCTCGAAGTATTCATAATAAGGAAATACCTCATAGTAATAGAAGCGGCATAATCAATTGAAATGAAATCTTAGGATAGCCTTTATTAGACGATGCTTTATGATTCGACCATTCCTGTATTCCACAATCTATTATCGCAGTTCACGCAGATACCGTAGTTCAGAAACCAGATCGTAGTATTCTATTGTGACCGGATTCGTGATTGTAAGGGTTCCAATCCGGAGAAAGAAGAAGCTCTCAATATTACGTAAAGAACGACTCATAAGAGAATCTGAATAAGATGACTAGCCTCCTAGCCGAGTGATAAGAAAAAGCCCCCGCTATAACATAATTGATGAATGAAATGACCCTGCTTCTGCTCTTATAACATAACAACAAAAAACTATTCATTACAAATTGCTTATAGAAGCAGTCAAAGAGTACCGCTTATTTGGCTTAGCAGCCATATTGCCTTAGTTAAAAGTAAGGCACGAAATCCATAGGAACAAGAAGATTAGCGACCAAGCACATAACTACTAGTTCGAAGGTGATGATGTCCACATTCTTATTCAAGAAGGATATGTGTAGCTTATCGAGAGCCTGCTAACGCACCCTTCGACCGGGCAAGCCCTTGATCCTAAACCCTCCGCGTAGGGAGACCGCGACCTGAAAGGAATCTGAAGATCTATATTAGTCGAAGATTAGATACATGTAACCTACATAATCGAAGATTCCGTAAACTAAGCGAATCCTTTCTTCTCCTTGGGAGATAGCAGGGCTCTCCAGTAGTTTCAACGGGAGAGGAACCAATAAAAACCTCCGCCGAGAAGTGAATCAACCCCGAAAGTGCTGCTCGTGCAATCACAAAAGAGCAGATGCTCATACTACTTCGTGATCATAGGACATGGGACCCTTCCCTTATAGCGTCGACTAGAGTTGGTAAAGGTAAGGTAAAGACTAGAGAAAGCCAATCAACGGAGGAAGAAGGGCCAGCATAAGCACAAGAACGTAAATTGTCAATCAACGAAGCCTGGCAACTCGCTAATAAGCCCCTTATTCGAGAGTATGATAAGAAGTAAATTCTTAAAAGAATTTCATATTTCTCAGCCCAGGTAACTCTCACTCTTCAACAAGAGAAGAAACAGCATTCTCTTCGACCGCTTCTCCTTCCAGCCGACTCCGTACATTCCGTTTCGGGGAAATCCATTGATGTTTCCACCGGAGAGGGGTTTATGTGCTCGAATGTTAGTGAGAGGGGGAACGGCTCGACTAAAAGGAGAGGGTGGGCGTAGACCGGCTCGACTAAAAGGAGAGGGTGGGCGTAGACCGGCTCGACTAAAAGGAGAGGGGGCTTCTTATATTCTATTTATATATAAGGTCGAAGAGTATGGCTACCGCTACATCTTCTCTCTCGGTAGAAAGACTCATCTTCTCTTTCGGTAGTACCTTCTAATCTCCTCCCTTTCTGTCTCTATCCCATGCTTTTCTTGGTCAACAACCAACCGACCTCTATAGTTCTTCACTACTCGTACGGCCTTCTCTTGAAAGGAAATGGTTCCGCTGGAAGAATTTCTTATCCATTCTGAATGCCTCAACTGGATAAATTTACATATTTTACACAATTTCTCTGGTTCTGCCTTTTCTTCTTTACTTTCTATATTTGGATATGCAATGATGGAGATGGACTCATTGGGATCAGCATAATTCTCAAACTACGGAACCAACTGCTTTCACACCGGGAAAAGAACATCGTGAGCAAGGGGGCTTGTACCATCTTGGAAGATGTCTTGAGAAAGGCTTTTCGCACAGGTCTTTCCTATATGTACTCTAGTTTATTCGAAGTATCCCAATGGTCTAAGTCCGTCGACTTCATGGGAAAAGGGAAGAAAATGACTTTGATCTCTTGTTTCGGAGAAATAAATGGCTCACGAGGAATGGAAAGAAACCTCTTCTATTTGATCTCGAAGTCCGAATATAGCACTTCTTCCAATCCTGAATGGTCGATCACTTGTAGGAATGACATAATCCAAATCCATCTTCTACATGGCCAAGGGGGTTTAGCCTTCTAATAGGTCGGATTCTCAACTGCTCTTTTGAGTGGTGGGAAGGGAGCGATATCATACACTAAGAGAGTTCGCCCTTCTTCAATATGCGGAAAGGAGGCCTATCATTCACTTTAGGGGGTTTACATACAAATGAAAAGAAAACACCCGTGTTAGTATTTGTTGTAAGGTTCATATTTTTGTTCACTATAGGAGGACTCACGGGAATTTTTCCCTTCCTTTCACTTTTAGTGGCCATTGTAGGCGCACCAAGGTGGCTAGTTTGGGTCGTTCGCTTTGCCTTTTCTGCGGGAATGGAATTCGTTTCTAATAGTATGATTCCGGCTGATGGGGAACGGGGATGGACTTCTATCTTTGGAACTAGCGAAAGCGAGAGCGCTAGCAATAGCAGCGTGAACCAACCTGCGAGAAGCGTCTCCGAACCTGTTGCGCCGGACCAAGATGAGGCTGTTCCTCATCTCATTCCAGCAGAATTAGCGGATCCAAATCACTTAATTCCAGTTCAAAAGTGTATGGAAGATCTGGGCTATCGACTCTCAATCAACTCCTTAGGAAAAAGCTACTCCCAGAAGGAGTGGGGTAGCATAATTGCGGCTCAAATTGTTGTGGAGGAGCAAATAGAAGCGGCTCTCCTTGCCGATGGCCATTCGCCAGCTAGTATTTTAGGGAAATGGGAAAAAATCAGAGGCATCCTTTTCTACCCGGCTGGAACACACTTAACGGAAAGGACCTACGTTGGCTATGCAAAATTGATAGAAGAGGGGGAGACTCGCGACTCGGTCCCCTACAAGAGAATCATAAGGGCAATAGAAAAAGGGGATTTATTTCTATAAGGGGCCCTAACTCGCTTTCTTAGTTACCATCGGAATATTAGCACCTTGTTTGATATCTGGTGTCGAGTCAATACAGATTTCATTAATTGACTCTTGAGTAATGGGAAGGAGGTTTCACTATAAATGATCGTAAATGAACGCTATTAAGTGTTGATAGTGCCCGGAAGCAGGTCGAAACAATGAATACCACAAATAAGAACAACATGGAAAGAAGTACCTATACTATTGCCACTAAAACATCACTTTTCAAAATAGCCGAATGAAGGTCCAACAACGAGTTCTGACACCCATCATTAACGAGTGAGTATGACACATATAATTGACAAGCTAAGAATGGGATAGGGAAGAAGGACAAGCAAGCGCCTATCGAGTGGAAGGTCTTTCACAACCTTATTCCCATTTGCGACCTATCTGTTGATGAACAAAGACCAGACAACGGACCCGGGCTCGATCAAGGTGATTCTCCAGAGTGAGCAGTCAGTGAATGAGAAAGAAGTCCTCATATGGCACTTATGCCAATCCGGAATTTTGGATTTATTATAAAAAGGGAGCCTTAGGGGCCTAAACCTAGTCCGGTTTCACCTGACGACTTGCTAACGACTTTTCTACGCAATTTGTCTAATATTACTCTGCTAGCTCTTCCCCCTCTGTAGAAAGAGCAGATGTCTCCGTTTATGAAATAGAGTATTAGACGTAGTAGGAGTTGGTAGCACCAATGGTAGCAGGTAATCGAGTTAGCTAAGAAAGCGCAGCAAACCGAAGCTCTCGACCAGCGGGAAAGGCTATTTAGTGTTACGACTCGACCAACTAAAGTCGCTGTTTTCACAACTAAGGTTACTTACTTAATTATGTACATATACATAATGAAATGAATCCTTAAGTAGAGCTTTTTCCTCTCCCTATCGGACTTAGGTTCACTAATGAGAAAGTCACGATATGAGGTCGAGTAAGGTAATCTGTTGTTGTGTGACGGAGCTTTCTCTTAACATAAGCTATTTCACCTTCTGCATCATAGAATAGAGTTGCTCTTTCATGTAGGAGAGTTGTCGCTCAAGGTAGAGACCTCCCGTTGTTAGAAAAAACTAGATCCGAATAAGAAGAAAGATAGAGACGGCTCTTTCTTAGGTCCCAGGTCTACCCGGCCCTTTCTTGCATCTCTTGTGAAACTGGAACGCATGATGCTTCTAATCTAACTAATAAACTCTTCTATGGACAGGTTCCAACATTCACTAATCTCATTAGTTTGATAGAATGCCTATTTAGGAAGATCAATAGATTGAGTGAACAGAACTCCGGACTATAATATTATATAAAGAATAGAATATCAAAACAGGTCTTATAAGTGGGTTTATTCATAGACGCTTTCATTCTCTTTAATTAATAAAGTAAAGAAAAGAGGGGAATGGAATATCCCAACCTTCTCTTACGAGATTTTTGAACAAGGATCCCGATACGTACGCGCCCTCAATGACAGGAATCAGTAGCGAATCCGAGAACGAAGAGCTAGCGACTCTAACGAATCTAGACATGCCGAAAGGAGGATTCCCTATATAAGTCAATTTCTTCTTGATCATCTCGGTCTGCCGCCTCATGCCCGCACCTGGCTTGCTATCTCGAAAGAAATGCTTTCATATCATAACATAAAAGTCTGCTGACTTGGCTCCTAAACTAGGAGGAGGTAGTCTCAATACTACCTGTTGGGTATCCGGTTTCAATTCACATATATAATATGAGAATGAAATTATAACAACACTTGTGGCTACTCAACTTGATAGCTCCTTCGCTCGTTTGCGGCTATCTCCGCTATAACTCTCTCACCTACGCCTATTCCGTATCTGGTATCTGTCTCTACCTTTGTGCTACTTCGATTGTGGAATGATCGATAACAGAAGAAGCTGCTTTTGAGGAAGAAGGTTGAACTACCACACCCAAGCGAGGAGAAGCCCGATCGATACCTTTCTTTGTACCCAAAGTGTGTAAGAACAAGGAGACCACTCTACTGATAAAGAGACGTCTTTAGGTTACTAGATAGAGCACTCAAGTGAATTGCCGTAGCTATGTGATACCTTGAAGCACCGGTACTACTGAAGCATGCCTTCGGTTAACTGGCTTAACGAAAGGGTTTTAGTAACAGGATTAAGAACCCCTTTTTTCAAGAGTTCGTTTGGTCAAATTTGGTAGTTGACTCCTGGGATTACCTTACCTCTTTTGCCTGGGTTCGCCCCAACTGCTAAAGAGAAGTATCTCATCAATCAAAGCTTAGTTAGACAAGTGGTTCAGATCCGGAAATCACACTAGATCTATCTGGCGCAGCTGGAATGGGTAACAACGGGAGGAATCATCCACTACTATCCCTACCGCTAATCCCAACCCAGCAGGAAGTGGATCTTTGTATGACAACCAGAAGAATCCCTTACCAGGCCAACCAATTCCTAACTCGACTCATAATAGACGAAATCCTTGTCCCAGATGCATCTTAAATGCGGATTGTTAACGTGTTTCATAAACAGCAATAGCAGATAGTCATGTTTCAGATGCAGGAGAGCGGGCGTAAAGTGAACTCTTCTCTTAAGATATTTCCTTCTCCATTGGCAGATGGGAACTGCAGCTATGGTTGGAAGCCAAAGTCGAATGCGCAATGCAGGCCCAAATGCAAAGTATGTTGAATGCGAAGGAGCTAGCCCTTGTTTTATTGTTCTTTTCATACCTCTTGCTAGAGTTCCTCTTCCTATTGATTGATAGGCTATAGGTGAAATGCTTGCTTTACGGAAAGCGAATCCCTTATCTTACAACACCAGGAGTTTACTTCAAAGACAGAAGTTGGTGCCGATGAGGTAGAGCGAGGGACTTACTTGCTTCCTCTCTATTACTTACTCATTTGGAGTTCGAGTATCTCTAGAGCTGGAAAGCAGATACCTACCATGAAGCTTCTAATGAATAAATAGGAGTGAGTTCCGCCCCAGGAGTGAGAGTTCCGGGTTGATGGAGTTCTCCCGTTCAGGGTAGTAAGTCTCGTTCGGGGTTGGCAGGAGCTTTCAACCCCTAAGCATCATCTTTCTCTTTCTACAAACCTATTCCGCTCAGCAACCGGGAGAGATATCGTTTCTTCTTTAATACATGGAATCCCCTCTATGCCAGTTCTCTGTACTTAAATTGAGTGGATACCGGGACCTTCAAATAAACCCGTAGGTGAAGTCTAGGGGCCTCAACCGGCCGGGTCATAAATTCCCTTTGGTTGGGTTCTGCTCGTAGCGCCTCCATTGGCACCTGGTCCTTAAGCCAAAGGAGGATCGATCTTCTTTTTCCCTTGCCTAACTAGAACTCATTTTAAAGTATTCCGCTACTTCTTAGCGAGTTCGCCTACGTGAGCTTCTGTACAGATTCGATTAGCTCTTTCGGTTTCTGACTCGCTCTGTCGCTCATGGCGTATTAGCACTTTCTGCTCTCCTTTCTGATTGACTAAGCTTTACAGAGGGAAATCGCTAGACTTGGACCCTAAGCCGCTTTGGGGAATACCTTATAGTATTGGTGTCCTTTCCCCTTCTTCCTCAAGTAAGGAAGAAGTGAGGGAATCAGGCTCTTTTGGGATCCTGTACTAGATTTTCCGTGAGAAGGCCTCTCGCAACTGCTCACCCAAGACCATTACTTCGCTTACTTAGTAGGTATCGGTGGATTCGAACCACTGACACAAGGATTTTCAGTCCTTTGCTCTAACCAGCTACCTCATCCTTCCCCGGATGAAGGAAGATTCACACCTCGCCAATCTCGATTTATCTACGGACTTTTGCGACACTGGAAAGCGACTGCAAAGAGGTTTTCTCTTCTATTTCCAAGGGAAGAAGCACACTTTCTTCTCTATGTGATTCTTTCGATCGAGAATTTCACCCCCCGACCGCATGATATAGTTGCTGGCAAGGATGCTTGGTCTTCTTTGGTTACCGACACAGTTATTTGATATTACACTTACCGGATGCCTCTAATAAGTTGTGTAACCACTCTCAAGAAGGGCGTATAGACTTAGACAAAGGTGCTGTTGATCCATTAGGCCTAGATGGCACCTCAACTCCTGTATTAGCCAAGCAAAAATAACTCCTTTTAGGTGTTAGTCGAGTAGTCGTAGTAGATGAGTTAGCAAAGTGAGACCGGAGCATAGAAGCAGCTTAGAATGAAGATGTACCTAATTGGACTGGTAGGTATTCCACTAGTTATAGTTAAGTTAACGGGAAGGATTGAGTCTTAGCACAGGGAATAGAGATGATGCTAGGACGAAGTTCCACTTAGAAGCGAGTAGCTATGTACATACATAATATGAGGATTTACGCCAGTTGAGGATGCGGACTAAATAAAGAAACCTCTCTGGTTAAAAGGCAACAAGTCCCTGTAATCGGGAAGAAGATATATCAATTGCAGAAGGAAATGCCAAATCAATAAGAGAAAAAGAGGATGAAAGCATGGCTTTGTCAGGGGGGTAAGGAAGCTGACTAGCATGAGAAGACCGCCGAAAACGGAAGGTTAGGACTTTTGGCTTTCTCCTTTATCACTTTCTTTTGCCAAATAGCTTACAGCTGACACTAGGTTACATAAGAATAGTTGGTTTGTTTACCTTTCTAAGAATAAACTGGGAATAGAGCTAACACAACATTCAGTAGAAGTGGGCGCAGTCCCCGCCTAATACTAGAATTAGTAATCGAATAGAAGCGGTTCCAACTACGCCATATAAGAAAGGGTTTTAGGAGACGAAAGTTTCTCGCCCTTATTGCACCGTTGTCCTTAAGTAAGATCTATCAGATCCAGATCGGCAAGGTCGCTCTTTGAAAGCGCAACCATAATCGACGAAGAGTACCCTAATCTTTTCATCCTGGTTACCTATGATCCTATGTATGTAGTAAGCGAGGATGAATTCTTCCTAGCGGGGTTACAGGGTTGGTTTGCCAATCCCTAGGTTTCACTCCTAAATAGGAATAGAAGTAGCAGATGAGCATTCCACTCCTATTTATAAGAGGGGTATTTTATTGGGCTCATGGGAACCTTCACTCCCTCCTAAAGGAGGTTCGGTAGCAGCCCTTCCCGGCTAAGTTACCTGATAAGGCTATAATGTAAAGAATAAAGTCAGCAAGGTCACTCCTTTCGCTCATCTCATCCTGTCCCAAGGTGAAATAGCATATGTTAAGAGAAGAGATCGCTAGAAGCAGCTGTTCCCTCAGGCCACTCCTCAGCAACAATCGAATCCACCCCACCGGGCGGGGACAACCTATAAAAATTCCGTAAGAAGACTACCGCTTTTCTGAACCTAAGGAAGTATATACTTTGTCAGCTACATATCCCGTAGCCCATTCAAAGAAGGATGCAAGAACAGATCCCTCTTTAGCCCAGCGTCAATCCCATTGTCCGGAAAGAAGGAATCCTTTATAACTCATCTTATATTACCTGGTCCGTCCCAGAACCGGAAGCTACCTAACTCAGAATTGATTAAGTAACAAGGCCTAATAGAATAGCGAAAGCTAGTCTGCATCAACCGAATGAAATGATATCAATCACGTAAGGCTAGGAAGAAGCTAGCAGAAGGCTAAGAGAAGAGTCTCCCATTGAAACGGCTGGAATCGAAGCCTGATTCCCGGGTTCCAATGGAACAGTGGAAGGGGAAGACGAGGAGAACATCTACATCATGTGCAGTTAGTGGGTTCCATCCTTTCCGTAAGGGAGGTGTATTCCCGTAAACAAGATAGATGCATTAGTCTCAGAAGGAACCTTTTCTTTAGAAGAATCCGCATCCGGGTCAAGCAGATCCCCTTTATTAGAGGGTTTTCCGATCCTGTGGCATAAGGAAGTCGAACAACATCTCTCTTTAGCAGATACATTTCCCACGCTTCAATCCAGAATTCTCTTTTGGAATGGCTGTTATTACATTGTTCTGTTTTCACTCTACTCTGAAACTGGAGGAACTTTTTCTTTAGAAGATGCCATTTACCGGGTTAGCTCTGCCGAATTAAAATTATCCTAAATAAAACTTGCTGACATTACTAGAGAAAGTAAAGCAAATTCTAACGAAAAAGAAGCTTGATTGATCCGCAGATTGATAAATAGATAGGATTTCCGCTTTTTGATACGAAAAACACGGGGTTTAATCACCCTTTTCTTCAAAATGGACTCGGAAAATCATCCCCTTTTCTTATTCTGTTATTGTTGACAGTGCAAACAAGAATAAAAGAAAGCATGACGATTGTTTGTAGTTGATTAGACCGAAGGTAACTCTCACTCCTTTCGCTGTTGCCCCCTCTCCCAAACTTAGATTCCGTGGATTTGACTTCTTTTAAGCCACGTTCGCTATATGATAGGTAAACCACACTTGAGAGCCCTTCCAAGGGCTTTACACCGAGAGAATATGTAGTTGTTAACGTTTTAGTTCTTCCTTGTGACACCTTTCGAAGGTTGTGCCTTGGTCGCAGAGTTCGAGCAAGAGGCACTTATAGTTAGAGAAGAGCATTTGCCTCCCTTCGTAAGGTGCCATCTTTGTTGTTGATTTCCGATGCCTTAAAAGCCTTTCTTCGTCGACCCTATTCTAGTGACTAGAACTCTATGGTATTAAGCATAACAGGTGCCTCCAAAGGTACCATTGCAAAGGCATACTGCCCTGGCTCATAGGACGTAGATCGAAAGCATCTGCTGCTTCTTACTTAGTTTACGCTATTTTGCGTACTCTCCTTCTTGGGACGGAAACTGAGACTTCAACATGATCGACGCCTTCTACCCCTGGCTATGATGAAATAGGAGTACTAGATTGACCTTATGCTTCAATTCCAGTTCTCAATCTCCCATGGCTTTACCTCCTACTGGCAGGCCGTATCGCACTTCCCTTGGGTTGGGCCTGTAGCTTCTTTCTTTAGGTTCAAAAGGTTATATATATAGATAAATTGCGTCCAATAGGATTTGAACCTATACTCAAGGTTTAGAAGACCTCTGTCCTATCCATTAGACAATGGACGCTTTTCCTTCATCTTTAGACTATCGGACAAGGGTTGACTAATGGTTTAAGTCACATAACTGGGGTCAGATAGGCTTTCACCTTACCCCCCTGCCCTTTGAAGTGCATTTATCAGATCAACTCCCAAGGCAAGAAGCAAACCTAGTAGTTCTTTCTCACTTTCCAGTATTGTATTAGGACGGAGGGTAAATGTTGCTAATGGAGAAATGATCGGTGGTATGAGAGTTAATGATGCTCTAAACCTTGGTTAAGCTAGGGCAGTCTCGAAAGTAAGATGATTGAAATTCCTTTTATAAATACATCCGAGGAAGTTCTTCATCAGCCGGAAGCGGGGCTAGCGGTCCAACCACTAAGCCAAAACTTGCCCGTGATCAGATTCCTAAATCACTTAAGAGATAGCTATGTGAACACGCTTACCACGGCCCAAAACAAAGAACTTTTGGAAGCGTGTTCACCGATGCCCGGCTTACCCCTCCTTAGGAGTCTAAGAAGTCTGCTTCTTATTACCCACTTTGTGTGCGTTTCTCTTTAGTTAAATTGACTTCTTCTATTGGAAACAACTAAGAAGTAAGTACCAAATTCTGAACCCGTAGAGAATGATGTATATAGAGCAAAAGAAGAGAGTTTTCCTTTCGCTTCGACCAATAGGGAACTAATTGGAAAGAACTATTCGAATAAGAACCCGAGGACAAACGCGATCTTCGATCATTAAGAATGAACATTCTACGGTCTCCCTTTCACTATTGAAACTAGCCTTTCGAAGTATAGTTAGTTCGAACCCCCTGAAAAGGCCGTTTAAGGACCTTTTGTTGTCCCTGCGTCTAAAGTAGCGAAAGGCGACTCCTGCGGAGATGCCAAACAAAGGAAGACAAACCTCTGTTGCGAAGAGTGGTTTTAGGGCATTGGTAAATAAGCTAGCTTCCGGAAGTTCCTCGTTTTTTTTGTTGAGGACAAGTAGGATTCCTAGGATGTCGTAGACTCCGTAAACTCCGGAGTTTGTGATGAGCGGTTGTCCGAAAGGGGACGAAAGGAAGAGTTCCAATAGCAGGTCTAAAGTTGATAGCACAACCAGATTCATCCTACTTCGGTTTCACAAAAAGTTTATGGCTGTAGCCTTGATTTGTTGATAGCTTGCCACCAACAAGCAGACAATGGAAGAATAATTCTTTTCGGTACAAGCCTCCTGGCCTGAAAGGCGTACTGATGCCGTAGATAGAGAAGCTTAATTCCTATACTATAAGGATAAGCCACAAAAAGAGTGAAAGCAGCGGCTTTCGTTAAGTCCCGCTCCGTTCGTTTGGATCTTCCTACAAATTACCTCGCTACCTAAAGACTTTTAGCTAAATAGCCCTCGATAAATAGATAGCCGGATGCCTAGGGGCCTTCCTTAAAGAGAAGACTTCTCTGTTTGCCCAAAGCCCCTCTAGATATACTAAACCTATTTCTATACTTCTTCAGGATGAGTGCTAATAGAAGGATACGTTAACCAATCTCCTTGATAAAAAAGGAACTTATCTATATAGATCAAAGGTACCACCTATTCCCCAATCCAAAGCACCTTCAATGGTGGTGCTAACTTAATAAGTATGGCATGCGAATTCTCCTCTGATAGTCGCTTTGGTTCGTTCCTCCGCCCAGGATTAGGAGATCTCTCTGGGTACCTTCCCCTTCTGGGTAAAAGAAAAGGCTTAATCTAGGATGGCACCACCTAAGGGTACATGTTTCTTCGACTGAAACGGAAAGGCCTTTGTTTGTTCGTGCAGCCCAACTGAACACTTAATTAGAATGCTAAAGTTGGAGTTGGTGAGACTTTGTCTATCTATGTTTAAAGCTCCTACTACATTTACTGACTCCCGCGTGATGAGAGAAGCACCACTTCTCCTTACACCCTTCTTTTCCGGTAGTAAGGAGCCGCACGTTAAGGGAGATAGGTATTGCCTTCTTTTTTACGTAATTATGCGCGAGTGGACGCTTACTCCCTTAGTATCGAGTTTTAATTTAAGTATGATTGGTAACCTAAGCTGCAAATCGATTCCTCCGGTAGAAAAGTAGTCCTACGGTAGAAAATAACTTCTGAACTGGGCCTATAGACCTCTTTCTGGCCGTGGTTACCGTCTTGTCACCCCTCATCCAAGCTCTATGATTCCACAGTCGAATAGTCTTTCTTTCTTCGGAATGAAAAGCGTACCCGCAGGGCCCTCATTCTTACTCTAGAAGGACTATCGACGATGAGCCAATCGCTCTTGAACGAGAAATCTCCTTTCGTCTAGGTAACTAGTGGGGTCGAACCACTCAACAAGGATTTTCAGTCCTTTGCTCTCACTAGCTGAGCTACCTTATCCAACTCTTTTTTCGTTTGTCGCCAATCTCGATTTATCTACGGACTTTTGCGACACTGGAAAGCGACTGCAAAGAGGTTTTCTCTTCTATTTCCAAGGGAAGAAGCACACTTTCTTCTCTATGTGATTCTTTCGATCGAGATAGATCGAAGAGCAGCCACTATTGCCCTCGGTGTTGTTACGGAATGTATGTATCCTGTATACCGATCCCATGACTTCCGCTTCACCCTAGGCTCACTCTCACTTCTAGAAAACGGGAATGACGGGACTCGAAATCATATTATGTTTCCTTTAGCCCCGGAAACACATTCGAAAGAGAGAAGCCGGGGCTTATACCCTATCCCGTTCTAGTCCTCTTTCCGTGCACCTCTGTAGAGGAAGAAGCCATAAACTAGCATCTAGCATCGGCAAGAGCATTACATTCGGCAGAAACCGGTTCCCGGAGTAGCGAGATTCCACGCATTTGAAAGTCGATGAGTTGGTTTAGTGGTCTCAGTTGCGAATAAATTCGCTTCCCTTCCTTAAGCTATTCATGAGCTGATCTACGACCACCCTGATGAGGAAGAGCCCCCTTTTACGCTTTCAGAACCCCGAGCCCTCTCAGACAGCAAGTTGACTAAAAGGAAACCGAAGTTAGCATGCAGATAGGATGCTCTAGGCGAAGCAGAACCTCGAATGGCATTATAAGCCCTATTTATGGCCTTACAGACCACATTGGTCGACCAGCAGAGGAGCGCACCATTGCTTCCACTTGAATGGCGAATTCGAGTCATACTCTCTTTTTCAGCGGAAAGTTCAGGTTAAATGAGAAGAAGGACAAGAAAGAGGTTTAGCGCGTTCCCGTAACTAGGGTTAGAGGAGCTTTCCTATAGCAAATATACGAAATACCCTAATCAGGGGCATAAGCGCTTGAATGCCGAAGCAAGTAATCGATCGATTCAGGCAACTAACTCCTAAGGATAAGGAAAGAAAGACATTCCAATGGGAAGAGTATAGCGTAAGCTAGGCGATTGGGTAGCTGAAAGATCTACTCTTTTAAGAGTTAAGGCAGCTGAACATCTCAGATTAGTTCCAAGATTACAAACGTGAAGCGAGGCTTTTCCCCCGGGAAGGCTTAAACGAAGTGGCCCCGATGGCATATACTAAGAAGCAGCTTTGCCAGTTGTTACCCTTACTATATGGTAAGTTACTAAGTTACCAGCGCCAGACTACCTTTCTTTTCGAACTCTTAGTACACTGGACACCTCGCCAATCCAGGTTCAACTGCATCACCAACCGATGCGATCTTCTCTTGAAAGTCGAGCTTTTCGCGCCCTGCGGATGCGTACTCTTCTTCTCTTTAGACATCTATTTCTTTCTCTTTTCATTCAACAATTTCGTATTAGATGTCCTTCTTTCATACCAGTCCTTTCTGCCAAACAAACAAGAATGATGTAGAGTATAGTTAGAGTGATATTACACCTCGATGCCAACAAGGTTTCTTCTTTCTCGGCAGAAAGACAACCTTAAATAGCTGGCTAACTATATTCTTAACACATGTGAACTTGAAGTAAGACATCGTAAAAGATGTAGACTGACCAAACGACGATGCCCTAAAACCGCTCTTAGTAGCAACATCCTTCGCTAAAGCTCTCTTCCTATGAAGAAGGCTAAACCCCCTCTAGAGGGGACTACCATCGGCCGGTCAAATGCGCTATCGGAGCGCTTGAAAGTGGAATACTTCACTGATAGCGGCTAAAGGGGCATTCATTGGAGTATGCTAGAAAGGGGAAGACCTAACACATCCTAGTGGAATTGTCTGCATCCTTTATTTTGCCTTGCTTAGGTTGCTAACTAGAAATATCATATTAGAAGGTACATATAGGAGTTAGTGTTCTACTTTCGGTCTCATGGGCGGATGCAAACCTATAGTATAAGTATAGGCTTCTTACCTTGTTCGGTAAGACTACATCAAACAGTTCTACTTTTTGAATCTATTCAATTGGACACTATTCGATTTCTACGGTTTTGGGACCCGGGCAAACACATAGCGCTAGGGAGCTAGGAATAGAATATTTCGAGGAACTACGCACGTAAGCTTGTCTATAGGTTAGCCGAAGGAGCTAGGCGGGGAGACTCATCTTATATCTCGGTACAAACCGTGTGTTCACAACGGAAACAACAACCAAAAGTCTTCTAGCCGAACATCCCGGAAGAAGTCTATTTACCATCTCCCATCTCTTAGTCCGCAAGGAAAGAATGCTTCAAATTGGACAGGTGGAAAATTGCACTAGAAGTGTGAACACCTGATCAAAATCGGTGCCTGTGGTTGAAAATAGTGAAAAAGTGAGTCGAAGCGAGAGCAATACTTCGCGGCTTGACAGGTTGTTGGAAAAAATCCTTGCTACTGAAAGGGGAGCTAGCCCATTCCCGCATCCACTAGACCCAAGGAGATAAATAGGCGGAGGCGAGGCCGAGAAAACGAACTTCAAGTCAAGTATTGGATCCCTGTTGCTCTAAAAGAGAAGATTTTATAAAAGAACGAAGTGAGGTTTGGTCGTAGACCGAATGGATGGAGTTCGATCGCTACTGAACAACCTTTGATTACGGGAGGGTATCTATAAGCACTATAGGCACGTACGCTTACCCCAAGAATGCATCTTCTTGTTTGCCAAAAGTAGTCCTACATTGAGGCTATGATTTTCGACTTGAAAAGCCGACTGATCCTGCGAAAGTAACGGAAAAGCAGACTAAGCAAGACCGCCTAAATGGAAAGCCAGAGTCAGGAGTTGGCATCAGCTCAGACAAGGGAGTGGAGTTACAAAAAGTAGGAATAAACATGAAATATTAGTAATCTATTACTTTATCGCAATGGCAGTTTAAACAAGCCTAAGCTTTCGGGGGCTTGTCCTGATACCTTCTCTCACTGTTTGGAGCAACTACTACAACTCGCCTTACAGCCCTTGTCTCTGTAACCTGGGACTTCAACTTCCTTTCATATATGCATTAGGAGCGTACGTAACAGCCCTGCTAAGCTAAAGAAAAGAAAGCAATACTACTAAGAAAAGAAAGGCTTTTGAGTCGCTTAAGAGAACGCTAGATGCTGCTGTTCCCGCATCAACGGACCTCTCAGAAAGAACATCTCGTTCGACTGTTGCAAGGCTTGTGTCCGAAGAAAAGAAGGCCTAAAGGATAATATTTTTGTCAACAAAGAAGCCTTATATATGATTCTAGGTGATTACTAGACTCTTCTTATTCTTATCTATCGGTATAACATCAATAGAACTCCTTCTGGTCGAATATGGATGAATCGCAGTGAGAGTTGTAGCTATACCGGTGAGCTACTATGAATCCTATTCTCTGAGCCCCTGGGAACTGCGGCTATTAAAGAATGGTTTCTGATTGTTTGCCATGTCAGCGATGGTTACGTAACAGCGGGTAAACTCCTCTGGTTTGTAGGATCGCTCATCTAAGATGTTACGGGAAATGGTGCTTCAAAACGATCTACTCCTCTTTCTTGCCGAATCGCGGCCTAAATAGAACTTTCGAGGAATAGGAAGCAGCAGAAGCCCTCTTTCAAGGGTAGCACCTTATGACCGCGCCTCAACTCACGATATTCGCAATTCCAGCGATCTCTCATAAAGGGTTTCCTAAAAAGAAATCAAGACCTCCCTTCGGGGAAGCGAACTTTCAAGGATATACTCTACCCATTTCCTAGAAAACACGGAAATGCAGGGTACTGCTATAAGCACGCTCCTTAGCTTCGGTTGCCTTCTTCAGCTTCGGTATGAGCCACCCTGCGCATTGGGCATTAACATCTATAGCATACTTGGCATTAGCGCATTTGGCATTCGACTTACTTCGCATGGTCCTGAGCGCATCAACTCCATTTCCAACTGCGGAGTATGAAGTAAGAAGTCGACATAGAAGAGTTCCATCTGTCCCAAGTAGGGCCTACTCTACTCATCTTAAGTATTTATTTAAGTACAGCTCTCTATCAAACAATGAAATGAGAGGGATAGACGTATCTTGTTTCAGCTATTCTCCTTTTAAAGAAAGTACTGCCATGTTGTCAACTGCCGAGGTGTTGCCAAAGCCTAAATGATGGTAGTCCCAGGTCCGAATAGAAGTGTTGGCCAACGTGAAGCTAAGCCGAACCCAATTCCAAAGATGTTGGTCAACCGGTTGTTAATGCCCTTGCCCAATGCACGAGACATCAAAGAAGAGATGTATTCTCTTTGTCAGCTTTAGTCCCGGGAAGAGGGATTTGGTGATGTGATAAGACCTATAGCAAGGCAACTCGCTATCGAAGCACCGAAGAGGCAAGCAATCGATGAGGTAGAATCTCATGTAAATTCCCAATCTCGACTGTTCAGAGGGGATATTAGAACGGTTGGCTCCTTTTCTTCCGGTAAGGGGATTCATCTCCGCCTGTCGAATCGGGCTTTAGTACGGGCTAGTCACGGGGGAACAGGCAGGGGATGGGTGCTTCCCCTGAGCCGTGTGAGTCTACCAGTGACTTCTCGTCTAATAGTTCGACATTATTATGGGTGGGACGGAAATAAGTCATTTTCTCATTACAGGGGGGTACCTGGCGCCTAGAACCTTTACATTTTTGGTATCTCCTCAAATTACTCCATATTACCATGGGGGATGGACTGCCCTCAAGCGAAGGATCAGGGAGGGAATGGCCTTTCTTGGTCTTCTATGCTCCGTAATAATCTACCTTCGCTTCGAGATTTCACTCTAACTACTACAATCTGCTGTACCGTACTTGATTGCTGTCTCGATCTCTTGATTGATCTTTCTTCATTCGGACTCAGACTACTTACTTTACTACTAAACTAATGGAGGAAGCGAACATCTTATATTACACGCTAGGTTTACCTGCTGAAGAGGAATCAACCCATTTTCATCGCTAGATCGCCTGGTGGTCCAAGCCCGCTTCCAAATCCGTACATTGAAACAACTGCTCTTGTCTTTACTTGCTTGCCTTTCGCTTTTTCTAGGTAGAAGTGGATTCGAACCACTCCAGGATTTTCAGTCCTTTGCCAAGCTGAGCTACCTCTGAGGAGATTGAGAGTCTTTTATTCGTATGCGAACTGAACATCGGACATAGAAATCGAAAGGCTTAATCGATACCGGGCTTGGACCATGTCTCCCGAACAATCTCAGTACATATGGCGCAAGACGCTTTGACCTATCGAGGTCGGAATGGGATCGGGTCTTTTCACGTCTCACCGTAGTGCCCGGTTTGTCTGGATTTCCGATTGATGAACAAGAAGGAAAATGGAACTATTGTCTTTTTTGACTCGCCCCCGGCTATAGGTACAAGCCCGCCACCTATCTACCATTCCCTCATCTCAAGCTAGCCCCATTTTCATAATCGGTTGGGGGAAGAGCCCTCTCCCTTTGGTCGAGCCTTTTACCCTTGAGGGCTTTAGCACTCCGTACCTTCGAGCGATAGATCGAGCCTTACTTACTCTCTACTTCCAGATTCCATCCAGCCACAGGTTCCCCTACGGCTACCTTGTTACGACTTCACCCCTGTCGAAGACCCCACCGTGGTATGCGCCAATAAGACCACCAAAAGCCTTTGTGGCACTAGTGGTACACAGAAGTCATGGGTGATCATTGGTCCGATGCTTCGGGCGAAACCAATTCCCATGGTGTGACGGGCGGTGTGTACAGGGCCCGGGTACATATTCACCGCGGCATGCTGATCCGCGATTACTAGCGATTCCAACTTCATGTTCCCGAGTTGCAGAGAACAATCCGAACTGAGGCAATCTTTCCGGATTCGATCCGCCTTACAGCCTTGCTTCCCATTGTAATTGGCATTGTAGCACGTGTGTGGCCCAGCCCATAAGGGCCATGCGGACTTGACGTCATCCCCACCTTCCTCCAGTATATCACTGGCAGTCCTTCGTGAGTGCGGCACGCACCTTTTTCTTTGTTTCGGAGCAGTTTTGGCGGGGCGTACTAAACCCACTACGTACCACACCACCGAGCGGCTCACCTGAATGCCGAGTCTTTCTCCGACGCCACCTGCAAGATAAG
This sequence comes from Linanthus parryae, assembly GCA_023055425.1. Classification (NCBI taxonomy): domain Eukaryota; kingdom Viridiplantae; phylum Streptophyta; class Magnoliopsida; order Ericales; family Polemoniaceae; genus Linanthus; species Linanthus parryae. The sequence goes on from JALGPY010000006.1 coordinate 77,666,699, forward strand.
GTTGAACTAAACAAGCGAGAACTTTCTATTAGTAAAGCGCGCTAGCTGCAATCAAACTCTTTCTAGAAAGTGCTTCGAAAGGCGTCGGCTCCCTTCTTACTGACAGCACAGCTACGTGCTTCAATTAGTAGCGCTGGCACGTCACTCGGCTCCTCGGCGAACTTCGGAGCGAAAGCTCTCCTTAGGCGCATGTCTCAGCAACACAAAACGAGGGTTTCGCTCGTTATAGGACTTAACCAAACATCTCACGACACGAGCTGACGACAGCCATGCAGCACCTGTATGAAAGTAAGTACCATCCCGTTAAGGACAGGTTGTTTTTTCATATGTCAAGGGCTGGTAAGGTTTACATTCAGCTCACTACAATCTATAGAGAAGGACATATAATTTGAAGGGTTGTTCAAAGGAGAGTTAAAACTACTTGGAAATAGACAACATTAAATAAGCTTGACTAGTTTTGAAATCTGGATTTTGACTGCATTTAGCCCTTGCCTGAGCTCTTCAACTTGACGGCTGAATTATGGACCATAATTGGAGTTGATTTAACAAATGGGCAATGATGAAAGTGACACAACTGCCTCGTTAAAAACCTTGTCGAGAAAAACCTATTGTGATAAAAAAAAAAAAATTGACAAGGGGAAAAGAGTACGATTGAGCACTTTTCCCATTTGTTGAAATTATTCAGCTTGAAGTAAACAAAGTGATTTGATTTCCTTGCTTGTTGTTTGTGACGTATTGAGTGTTCATTTGGTCAAGTAGTCCACCAATAGCTTGATTGAACGAGTCATTGGACCAACTGGCACAACAAATTGATCTTTAGCTTCAATTTCATCAACCACGTCCTTGGTCCTTGCTGCATGTCATTGGGCAGGTCCATTGCTTTGTGAGTACACCACTGGTCACACATCGGGCAACAACCACATGCGACGGGCCTTATTCTAGCCTCCATACAACTAGAAGCCCCGACTCCCATAGAGATGATAGGCGCGATGGACTCTGTCTCATGGTCTCTCTAAGGTTTGATAAGACATGATCGGGTGTTTGTAGAGCACGAAGGTGCGGACATCTGTAGGCTGCTGATGGGTCCACATGGCAGTGGACGGATAGCTCAATTTTGACTGTCTACTGTATGTATCATACACAATTATTGTAGTATGGGTTGTAGATTTATCAAGAAACAGTCCACAATTGAACTTGACGTTTCACCTTTTTCTTTTATCCTTTTGTGTTTTGATCATATCTAACTTAGAAAGAAACTGGAAGAGTAAGACATTTCAGCAAAGTCAAATGTTCTCTGCAGTTCCACTAATAAACATGTTGATCAGGTATTACAACGTGATAGATAGCGAAGTATATTCGTTAACAGCACACAGGTCAGATCACTATCAAAAAGCCCAAGACCAATTGACTGTGACACGATTGCTACTTTACTTCCAGGCGTGTAATATTGACTCATCCCATCTTCGAAACACAATTTTAGAATATGATGGTTTTTTCTCCTTTTCCTAGGTAAATTTTGATATCCTGACGAGTTTCACACGGACCGTACATGTAGTTTGTTATTCTTTTGGATTGAAATTTGAAATAAATAAGAGAAATTAAAGTATTCTGTAGGGCAGGAAAACATGGTATGAAAACTTTCAGCATCGCTGACAACCAAACGAATACAATCCAGTACAGTTAAAAGAGCAGGAATACAGACATGCCAAACTATTACGACAAATTGACTATTTACGAAGGCAACAAACCTACTAGCTAGTGTTCACAACAATGAGAAGAGAAGAAGATTGCTGCAATCAAGTGGGAGATTTTGTGTGTAAGTCACGCATCGGTTGGTAGGAACACCACGGAACATATGGATGACTTTACTTGCATGAATCCGTTGAGAGCAGTGCTAGAAGAGTTTTGTTCTTTAACCTGTTTTACCATGTTATTTTTTGGACATCTTAACAGCCTGAATACTATCAATTTTTTAAAGCGCTTGATTCTTATTAGTTCACCAAAAGCTCTGATATGTGAACTCAGACCTTTGATCATGTATTCATTAGCACTCCAGGAAAATAAAACAATGTAGGAGAGCGAAATCAAAATGTACTGGAAAGTTTCTTAGTACTATTTGCCTATTTGGAACTCTAATCACTACTCCAGTAGGTAAACGAGTAAGTATGCACAGAATATATCAGGAATACAATTCCTCAAAAAAAAAAAATATCAGGAATACAACTTGTTGTACAAGTAATTTATTCCTTCAAGTTTTATGGATTTAAGAAAAAAACGTCCTTTGTGGGAAAACATAAACTACGGCTGATAAAAAGATTCTTTTAGTATAGTTGATAAGTTACTCAAAATGTAGGGTTCAGATTGGTATGGTTAATACTTCCTCTGTCCCATTGCCTTGTTTGTTTTTTCACACATATTAAGTTAGTTGAAAAAGTTATCAAAAAGTTTGCACTACCAAAATTATCCTTATATATTTAATCCAGGCCGGCTACGCCACTGAAATGGTTGCTTTAGGGCACCACATTTAGGGGGCACCATTTTATAGTGATATTATAGTAACTTAGCCTATTGAATACCTAAATGCAACATTTTCATGCTTGTCTCTCTCAAAGCTCACAAAGGCACACAATTACTACATCAATTCTCAATGTCTAATAACAAATCACTCCTTCTATCAAACGTTTTTAACAAACTCTTTCCATTGGAGACCTCGATCGAAGAATTACGTTTGGCTTATGATTAAGTCTATGAAGATTTCTATTTGGAGATCTAAATTGAAGCCGTTTTAAGACTTTGAAAGGAAAAAAATGAGGTTGGTCAATCTCAAGGTGTGGCAGTTTTCTGCACAAAGGAGTGTTGTATCTTTATTTTTTGACTAACTTATTTGTCACCGGGTTCGAATCCAAGATCTCACGCAGGGAATTTTAAATGCTCTACTACTTGAGTCATCACTCATTTGCGTGTTGTATCTAAATTTTGATAATGCACGGACTAATAACTCAGTTTTTTGTTTAATTTTAAGATTGCAATAATCCAATTTTTTTCAAATTGTTCAGGTTCCATTGTTCACTAGAAACAAACCACAGGTTGATATACTTTTGATGTAATTAATGAGTTCTTAAACAATTGGTCTCTTGATATAGACAAGAAATGGGCCTCATCATTTTTGATCGCTTGGGGCACCCGAAAATCTTAAGCCGGCCCTGTATTTAATGACGATAGTGCATGTAAATGAGTGGATATGTATAAAAAGTCTACAATCACGTAAAATCTAGGGTAATAATGGAAATATAGTGGTAAAATGTGATTGTGATTTCAAAGAAGACAAATATTTTGGGACAAGATGGCAAACATGACAAACAAAATGGGATGGAAGGAATATGCAAAATGGAAGAAATTTATACAGATAACAAATTTGACAGTTATCAGAGTAAGCAAAACAACGAAGACGACGAAGAAGAAAGAGAAGAGAGAGGAAAGCAACAAGTTGCAAAGAAAAGATGAACTGGAAATTGTATTACACAAAATCAAGTTTTACAAATTTGGAAGAAAACATATATATGAAAATTTGGGGCTAAAATGTAATAAACAAAAAGATGTAACAGCTTTGATGACGGGGCTGCCAACTGTGTCCATCTGACGAGGCTGGACCAATCAGGAGCTGCCACAAAAGCTGACCGAATGAGCTGTATAATCAACTCAAGTGGAACGGCATCGTTCCACTTGATTTTCAAATGAAACGGCTAACACCAATCGAACGGCTACTGAAACTTTACCAAAACTAATCGAACGGTCCCTGAAGCACCGATATTTCATGTCATTAGTTTGGTACCAATTGCAATTCAGTCCAGTACTCTAATATCCCCCCTCAAGTTGAGCAGGGGAGAGAACACATGCCCAACTTGGAGACCAAATGAGAGAACAGAGGACCTGGTAAAGGCTTGGTGAGGAGATCAGCAAGCTGAGAAGAAGAAGCAACATACTGAAGCTGAAGAATACCTCCATGGACAAGGTCCCTGACTAAATGACAATCCAAATCTATGTGTTTGGTTTTGTCATGAAAGACAGGGTTCTAAGCAATAGCTATAGCAGAGCTGCTGTCACATAAAATCAGAGGAGTACCACAAAGGGAAATGTGCAGTTCTGAAAAGAGAAACAACAACCACTGAATTTCACATGAAGTATGTGCCAAACATCTGTATTCTGCTTCAGCTGAGCTCCTAGAAACCACTTGTTGTTTCTTTGACTTCCAAGATATGAGTGAAGCACCAAGATAAACCAAGTAACCTGAAGTTGATCTTCTGCTATCAGGACACCCTCCCCAATCTGAATCACTATAAGCTAGCAACTGCAATGACAATGTGGAAGAGAAGAGAATGCCAAAACAGACTGTCCCTTTCAAATACCTCAAAACATGATGCAATGCAGTAAGATGGGAAGTTGTAGGGGCAGAAACAAATTGACTAAGTTTGTGCACTGAATAGCAAAGGTCAGGTCTAGAATGACAAAGAAAGAGAAGTTTCCCAATCAAAGTTATGTAGAAAGTGGACTGTTCTGCAAAAAGCAAATCTCCATCATCTTTACTAAGATGAGTATTAGCTACCAAAGGTGTTGTAGCAGGTTTACAATTGAGATAAGAGCTGCATTTCAGAATGTCAAGAGCAAACCTCTGCTGATTCATAAAGAGACCTCCTGAAGTAGAAGTGAATTCAAAACCCAGAAAATAATGTAGAGAGCCTAGGTCTTTGAGCTGAAACTTGGCATTAAGAGCAGTAGTGAGCTGAATAATATCACCATGATGACTGCCAACAAGCAAGATATCATCAACATAAACCAGCAAAGCCAAAAATTTTGCAGAAACCCTTTTAACAAACAAAGTGTAATCAGTCTTGCATTGATGAAAACCCAAATGATGAAGAGTAGTGCTGAATTTGGCAAACCACTGTCTTGAAGCCTGTTTGAGACCATAAAGTGCTTTCTGAAGCTTACAAACTGGAGTGGACAAAGAAGAACAAGTAGGAGGAAGAACATAACCAGGTGGCAGCTGCATATACACTTCTTCCACTAGATCACCATGTAAGAAGGCATTGTTGACATCTAATTGCACCATAGACCAGTTATGCATAACAGCTAGAGCAACTAAACACTTAAGTGTAGCCAGTTTAGCTACTGGAAAATAGTCAATACCTTCAGTTTGAGTGAAGCCCTTGGCCACTAATCTGGCTTTATATCTCTCAAGAGTACCATCAGCTTTGTATTTAATCTTGAAGACCCACCTACAACCAATTGCCTTGTGACCAGGAGGGAGAGATACAATAATCCAAGTGTGATTGTTATCAAGTGCAGCAAGTTCTTGTTGCATAGTTGAAACCCAAGCTGGATTAGATGCTGCTTCACTGTATTTAGTGGGTTCAAGAGTGTCAATAACTTGACTAAGAAATGCTTGATGACTGTGAGCTGAAGGTGGAGACAAATATGGACATATGTCATAACTGTAAACAGAAGCTGCTTTCTGTGGAGGTCTGGTGATCACATAATCATGTAGGTGTGAGGGAAGCTTAGTAGCTCTGCCTGATCTTATTGGAGCTGGAGAAGCAGGCGGTAGAGGGGCATTTGATGTAGTAGAGACAGGTGAAGTGGGAGAGGCTGATGAGGACTCTGTGGAGCTGTCATGAAGAATAGTAACTGGAGAATCTTGTACTGAGAGGGGTAAGCAAAAATTATCAATCAAACTGGGTGTAAACTCAGTTTGAGTCAAGAAAGGAAAGACACTTTCTTCAAAGACAACATGTCTTGAGACAATGAACTCTTTAGTGTCAAGATTGTACAGCTTATAACCCTTTGTGCCAAACACATATCCCAGAAAAACACACTTAGCAGCTCTGGAATCAAACTTAGTTATGCCTTGATGAAGAGTAGCTGCAAAAGCAAGACTGCCAAAGACTTTCAAAATGGAATAATCAGGTGCTAATTTAAATAGCAGCTGAAAAGGAGATTTATTTTTCAATCTGGTACTTGGTGTTCTATTGATCAAATAGGCAGCAGTCATGACACATTCTCCCCAAAACCTAAGAGGAACCCCTGACTGAAACTTCAATGCTCTTGCCACATTGAGTAGATGCTGATGCTTCCTTTCTACAACTGAATTCTGTTCAGGTGTCTCCACACAACTAAGCTCATGTACAATCCCCTCTTGAGCAAAGTAAGCTGCTAGATGAAGTTCAGGTGCATTGTCACTTCTGAACCTTTTAACAGTCAAACCAAATTGATTTGCCACATATTTGCAGAAAGTCATCAAAATAGAACCAGCATCTGACTTGTGATGCATAAGAAAGCCAAGTGTGTCTAGTGGCATCATCAACCAAGGTAAGAAAGAATCTATGTCCAGAAGGAGTAGGGACTCTGTAAGGACCCCATGTGTCACAATGTATGAGTGAAAAAGGCTGAGAAGTGATGTGATTTGCATGTGGAAATGGAAATTTTTTATGTTTGGCTAAAGGACAAACAGTACATGTGACTTTTCACTTGTCAAGAGGAGCAGAAACATATGGCTGCAAGAGCTGCATTTTCTTAAAAGAAGGATGTCCCATTCTCATATGCCAAATGGCAGTATGAGATGTAGGAGGTATAGGAAGACAAGTGGTGGAGGCATAAGAAACTGAATCTAGAAGGTAAAGACCACCATGCTTATGCCCTGTGCCAAGGATAACATTATCATCTTTTGTATAGAAAGTGCATGAATGCAACTCACAAGTAAAAACACAAGAGGTGGAATGAGTGAGTTTACTCACTGAAATCAAGTTAAACTTGAAAGAGGGCACATAAAGCACATGGTGAAGAATGAAGTTATCACTTAAGACCACTGTACCAATAAGTGAGACATTAACTGCCTTACCATTTGGTAAATGCACACTTGTATGAGTGACAGGATGAAATTCAGAGAAAAGAGATTGATTAAAACACATATGATCAGTAGCTCCTGTGTCTATAATCCATGAATGAGCAGCTAGATCAGGTGAAAGTTTAGAAATATGCATGGAGAAGGAGCTAGAAATACCAGCCATGAAGTGAAGCTGATTTGAGCTAGTTGAGGGAGAAATTTTGGTATGATGTTGTAAGGGTGAATCTAAACCCATAACATGAGAAATGGAGTCATAGGGACTTACAGAACTAACCTCAGTGGGTGAGGTAGGTGTGGCTAAAGAGCTAGACTGCAACTGTGTACTAAGAAGGGACACAAGTTGCTGACATTGTGCTGGTGATAAGGTAAGAGTAGTGTTTTGAGCTGAAGATTCAGCTACTGCACTATTGACTTTTGGCTTATTTTTTTAATGAGATGGATATCCATGAAGTTTGTAACATCTGCTCTTAACATGTCCTGTATCTCCACAATGATGACACACCTTCTTGTAGTTTGGTGTAGGTGAATGTCTAGTGTTGGTGGAATTAGGATAAGGTGGAGCTGAAGAAGAGGAATTAGTGTACATTGCAACACTAGGAGTAGGTAGAATACCTATTTTGGTTACAGAAATAGCCAATTGTCTCTCATGCTGCACAACTTTGGCATACACTTGATTTAGAGTAGGAAGAGATTCTACTAGCAAAATTTGTTCTCTAACTGCCTTGTATTGTTCATTCAGTCCCATCAAAAACTGCATTATATACTCTTCCTCTCTTCTTTGTCTCATCAAAGCAAAAGCACCATAACTACAAGCATGAAGTGGTTTGTAATTAGACAATTCATCCCACATAGTTCTCAACTTAGTATAATACATAGTGATAGTATTATCTCCCTGCTTAAGACCAGCTATCATCTCTGTTAGCTGAAAAACCCTAGGGTGATTTCCCTGAGAAAATATTTCTTTGAGATCTATCCAAATCTCTCTAGCTGTAGAAATTCCAACCAAACTACAAGAGATCTCCTTAGAAACTGAATTAAGCAGCCAAGAAATAACCATACTATCACATCTCCTCCATAAGAGAAACAACTCAGAGGTGATTTCAGGTTGAAGAAGACTTCCATCAATAAAATCAAGCTTGTTCTTAGCTTGAAGAGAAACTCTCATGGTTTTCTCCCATGAGTAATAATTTTCACAAGTAAGAAGCTGAGAAACTAACACAGAACCAGGATTCTCTGAACTGGCAATGAAATAGGGAGAGTTAGAAAATTCATTACCATAAACACCGCCGGAGCTATTGCCGGAATGACCACTGCCGGTCACATTAGGGGTCTCCATGAAGAACTCAGAAAGTAGTCTTCACTATACTCAAAAGAATCTGCAGAAGCTGATCTATACTTTGAGAAGAATCAATCGAGCTACCAACCAGGCTCTGATGTCATATCAGATAAAGCAAAACAACGAAGACGACGAAGAAGAAAGAGAAGAGAGAGGAAAGCAACAAGTTGCAGAGAAAAGATGAATTGGAAATTGTATTACACAAAATCAAGTTTTACAAATTTGGAAGAAAATATATATATGAAAATTTGGGGCTAAAATGTAATAAACGAAAAGATGTAACGGCTTTGATGACGGGGCTGCCAACTGTGTCCATCTGACGAGGCTGGACCAATCAGGAGCTGCCACAAAAGCTGACCGATTGAGCTGTATAATCAACTCAAGTGGAACGGCATCGTTCCACTTGATTTTCAAATGAAACGGCTAACACCAATCGAACGGCTACTGAAACTTTACCAAAACTAATCGAACGGTCCCTGAAGCACCGATATTTCATGTCATTAGTTTGGTACCAATTGCAATTCAGTCCAGTACTCTACTAACAGTCATGTTGCCTTTTTCTTCTCTATTATTTAATTTTTCTGTTACATATACAAGGATCTAGTAGTGGTCGAGAAGTCAAAGGATAAAAGCAATTCTTTTAACATAAGACATGTTTCAAGTGTCTGATAAGATACATTATCCATTCCGAGTAGTGGTACAGAGGTCTGAGAATGAATTGGTCATTTTTGTTTCTTCTTAATTCTATAAACACCATAGAGAAGTAGGCCGTATATATCAGAAAGTACTAACCATTTCATTGCACACAAACAAAGAGAGAGGCAATGGAAAAGATTGATAAGAATCAGCCTCATGCAATTTGCATCCCATTCCCAGCTCAAAGCCACATAATTGGAATGACAAAAGTCGCAAAACTTTTACACCACAGGGGATTTCACATAACGTTTGTGAACACCGAATTCAACCAAAACAGACTGATCAAATCTGGAGCCATTGACTCTCTCACGAGTTTGTCCGGTTTGCAATTCAGGACGATCCCGGACGGGCTCCCTCCGTCTGACCCAGATGCCACCCAGGACATCCCTTCGCTTTGTGGATCTGTTCGGAGGAACTTGTTGGACCCATTTCGCAAACTTGTGGTGGATCTCAACGGCGGTGTTGGTGGAGGTAAAGGTTTCCCTCAGCTGAGTTGTATAGTCTCAGATGGGATCATGCCTTTCACAGTCACTGTGGCGAAAGAGTTGGGTATTCCTGTGGCAATGTTCTGGACATTTCCTGCTTGTGCTATCATGGGGTTTCATCAGTACCGTGCCCTTATTGAGAAAGGTCTTGCACCACTCAAAGGTATGTCCATGTTCTTGACGTGACTTTATGTTTACTCAGCTTTCACGTATGTGTCCCAAACGAACATAGGATTTGTTTGGGGCAACATAGATCCTGTTTTGAGCTTACAATGAGTAACCTACGAGAATAACTGTTCTAGGAATTCTATAATAATTTCTGTTTAATCATAGTGGCATATTGCAGAACATTCAAAGCTGGACTAAAAATAAGAAGATGGAGAAGAAGCTGAAATAAAATTGTATGAACAAAAGTAAATAAAGGATCGAATTGAACACTTATAAATGTCGTCCAATATGGATAATAATAATTTAGAAACGATCTCGAGGATTCACTCTATATCCTTAAGGCTTTATTTTCTCTTTTGTTCTATTTGATCCGAAACAACCATCTTCCCAGGATAATTGTTTCTCGCCTTGCAACAAGTCAGTACACCGCTTAGACCCTACAAACCGCAATGACATTGCATCTCTATTGAAGGAATTGAATTGAAATATGATTCCGTTTGCCAGTCATGATTTGAATTTGGATTTCGAATAAAAAAATTCAAATACAGAGGTATTTACATTTTTCCTTTTTGACGGTATAAATAGTTTAGAATTTGAAGTTAGGAATTTAATTTCAACTTTAACTGTAAAATAAACAATCTATGCATATGTAGCCTTGCCCCGCTAGAGGCTATCGGTACAGGGTTCAAATCTATGAATAAAATTTTTATTAATAAAATTCTACTAAACCAAGAGAGAAAACAATCATGTCCCGAAGCCGAAGAACTATTATTCGGCTTTGTAACTTACGATACACCCTCTACCGTTTGGAATTTCCAATGACATGTGTTCACTTTCAGTTTCAAATTGTTTACAAGATGGGGGGGGGGGGGGGGGCTGGATTTGTCCAACCAAATCCTAGCCCCTCGAATATATCCAAACATTGGATTTTATCCGAAATCACCTCAAATTCAAATCCACCCCAAATCCGTTGTTATCCAAAAAACCCGTAGAGGAGTTCAAAATACTAAAGTTGACTGTTCTACAAAGTTAAGGAAGACTTTATAGAAAAATTAAGAGAATATAATATAATATTTGAAATGGATGGAAAGACCCTCTATTTATAATAGAGTTTGAGACTCTCCAACGGGGTGCAAATGAATAGCGATTTCTACTCGGGGTATATTTCTCAAACAATCATAACTTTCTGGGTGTAACTTTAACTAACTTTGGTGACGAAAACTAATAAACTTATTAGAAATCCCAAAATAGCCCTCACTAGTTATACAATAATTAATTTGGGCCCGTTAGAATTACAATTCGCACCAAAAGTTAAATCACGTGATGAAGGACTAACTTGTACACCCATATTTAGCAACAATTTTCATTCACCCATTGTTAATTTTGGACAAAAACTAAATGGAGATTAACATCTCCGAATTATATTTAATATCTACATGATTACAATTAAATAACTTTCCCCGAAATCAAAGTTTTTCAACAATCCCCCAGATGAATGATAAATTGGCATAAAAGTCAGAATAATCAAAGAAGTGATCTAGAAAGATACCCAATGAAGGATGATCGAATCGAAAACTGGCCAAAGACCTTGAAACTCCCCTAGTGGAATACTGTTTGATTGTTACTAGTGAAACACCTTGAACAACTTTCCATGATGTATACCTAGACATTAGCACGTATCATTTTCAATATTTAGTTCTCATTGTTGTGTCCATTTTGGTCATGGAACACTTAACCATTGTTTTGGTGAGTGGTCTTAAAGAATTTAGTCTCGTCATTCTCCTAGAACCGGCCCCGGTGTCTACTCATACAGGAGAGTCTCATAAATAATATCTTGTCATACCCCACTTGATTTTATTCTAAAGATACGAGCTACTTATAATCCAAATAGTTATCCTTGCTGAATGCAAGTGTCACTCGGTGTTGCCATGGGAATGGTTTGGAAATTAAAATTTCCTTCGACTATATTTGCGCAGTAGTTATGTTGTCCCTTTTGAATAGTTCTTGGGATATCCAGTCACCTATGTTGGGTTTTCCGTTATGTACAACTCATAGAGATATGCTTTATCCCATTCTCCTTGACGACTTAAAGACTTGCTTTATTGTTAACCTTATGGACAACAAATCCGCTAAATTTTACTTATTTTTCACATGATCGGTCGATATAATTATGTTCAAGAGAAATTTCTTGATGGTGCTATGTCTACACATACATGTCTATACATGCCATTGTAGATGGTGCTTTGCGTCCTTTTAATACCTCACTAACAATCGCAGTACATGCACATAGCTGGAACCATTTTGACGACATTTGAATCTATTCAAAAACAAACGAAGCAATTCGGCTTCTTCTGCGATTTTATCCAATGCATGCATTCAAATTCCATTGTGGATATTGTAATGTACGTTTGGTTAGAAGGCTTCCACGATATGATTGCACTTTTAAAGGTAAAAGCATACAGAGTAGTGGACTTCGAGTCCATGGTGTCCGATAACCAGTTGGCGTTACGATACCCTTCCGTTGTTGCTGGGTAAATAGTATAGTGTAGTCCATATGCTTAAGCATGCCTTAGTTACTTTAGCACTCATGTCATTTATTTCCAGCTTTTATCATTTTGATTAAGTGAATCAACATGTCTTTCTAACTTCTTGGGCAATATTGTGCCTCGTACAATTCACGAAGAACATTAAGCAGCCAATTACTTGAGCATATTCGACTTGTCGTATACTTGCACCATGGTGCTTGGCGAGATTCAATATAAGTTCTACTAGAGTCTTAACTATGTTGCCATCGTTCTTGTCGATTTTCTCAAGAGTCTTATAACATAGTGCGATTTAGATAATGAGTATTAATCCTTCATTATGATGTTATCACTAAATTAACATCAGCGATACCAATATCGTTCATATTGAACTTTCTTGTCAACATTTTCTTTGTCAAGTTGATAGTTGAATTATTAGCATATCACCAACATACAAGCACGCAATGAAATACACATCACTAGGGGTTTTGGTATAAGGTATAAACGTACTTGTCATATTCGTTAATTTGAAAGTCGCTTGGTAACATAGTTTTATCATGTCACTGTTTCAGTGCATGTTTCAGCCTGTAAAGAGAATTTAACCATTCGACATATTGTTTTCTTTTCCAAGGACAATGAATCCTTAAGGTTTTTTCATGTAAATTTCTTTATCCAATTCACCAATCAAAAGGTCATTCTTAACGCCCATTTTGTGAATTTCAAGATTATTTACAGCAACAATATCTATTGGCATGCGTATGGACGTTATCCTTGTAACTGGTGAGTATATCAAAATGGCCAATATATTACTTTTGTTTGTAACCCTTTACTACAAATCGAGCCTTATACTTGTAAATTTAACCGACATGCTTAAGCTTTTGCTTAAAAACCCAATTACAGCCCAATGCTTTACTCTCCCGAGGAAGCCTCATTCCAATTATGATTTCCAAGCATGGATTTAATCTCTATATTCATTGCTTTTTTTTTCTTAAATATGGTGCAGCCATACTAAACATATCCTCCTTTAAGGGTTGAGACTCATTTTCTACGAAGTAAAATTTGGGCAAAAAATTTAGCAGCTTTTTCTCGCTTGCTACGTCGAAGTTCGTCTTCCTTTCTGAGACTCCTGGATGTATATTCATGAGCTCGTTTATTAGATCTTTATTCATTCTTCTCTTTGTATGTAAATACATATTCGAAGAATGGAGAATTGCATGACTCAAATATAGAACTTTCGTGTATACCTTGGATTTCTGATATGAAACAAAAAAATGATATTCACAAGATGCAATCTACCGTCATCGATCCAATTTTCACCTTTTTAGGTGCCGATATTTCTACCTTTGCAAGGCCTCACACTTACATACATTTCTAGGATGGGAATTTTCCTTGTCATAGTTCGTATAAAGTTTTACCAAAATGTTTATGAGGTGTCTTATCATGGATCTGGTTGGCCGCTAATTGGGCATCCTAAAAGTTATGTGGTAATCCCAAAAGTTCTGTGGTAATCTCAAACTTACCAGTACTGCCTTTAGCATCTATTTCAAAATCATATTATTTATTTTAGCTATGTCATTTTGTTATAGCGAGCAAGGTGTTGCAGTTTTGTGGATGATTCCAGTTTCTACACACATGTCTTTAAGTAGTGAGTCGTATTCTTGTTGTGAACAATTTTAATATTCTTTCACAATTTATCTTCCCCTTCACTTTTACAGTTTTTGATCATATCTATTGCTTCATCTTTATATCGTAGAAGGAGACTTAGTATTGTCTCTCACAATCATTTATAAAAGTGATGAAGTAATTATTTCCACCTCTTTGTTGAAGAACTTCAAGCAGCAAATATCTGTATGAATTAGTTCAAGAGGTATAGTATATTTTTCCTCTATTGGTCGAAATGATGTCAAAATAGAAGTTGTTCCAAAATTTATTATTTCATATGCCTAACTCATGTACATATACATATTGTTTATGCAATTATTTATGTTGAATAGGAGATTATGACTCATACTTTTAGTGGGTGAAATGAAACAACGTATGATACAATCACTCAACTATATATTTATCAAAAAGCATTACTTATTTTTGAAGAATAAGCAGAAGGGTGGTGATTCATACACTACTCATATTTTATGGTTACACTACTCTTTTACATGCTTTACCAATTTACCCTTATTTAGAGAACTCTAAGCTTCTATAACGCAAGTTCCCATACACCCAGTGCTAACAGCTCTCGGCTGAATTAATGCAACTTGCTAAACTCTTCAACTTCTTCAATTCTTCCTGTAATTTCATTTAAAAACTTTGGAGTTTTTCATATTTCTCCTTCATTTCTCTTTCTCTCTCTGATATTGACTTTTGCAAATGTTACAATGACAATTGTTATGGGGTTCAAAATTTATTCCCTGAGCTGAGTATTTGATGCAAACTGATTTGACCTGAAAAGAAACGATGACATTCACCATTTTTGTGGTTGACGATGAGAAAAGTACTATATTTTCTATACACTCATTGATGGATATACGTCGCTGGAATCAAGAAGCAAAAGAACACCATTAACTCCCATAGTCATAAAAAACAAAAATAAATAAATAAATAAATAAATAAATAAATAAATAAATAAATAAATAAATAAATAAATAAATAAATAAATAAATAAATAAATAAATAAATAAATAAGCGAATTGTAATTGGAGAGCCGCCATTGCCTTTTCATGGATTTTATCAATTTTGTAAATCAAACTGAATTTATAGCTACTAGATCTAAATAGATCTTCGTCGCGACCTTGCACTTCAAATTTAGTTGTCTGTCGCAGGAATATGTCATTTAGATATTGAAGAGTTTCAAACATGGAGGGGTAGCCCTGGCCTGAGATGAGAAAATGATTTTACGTCTCGGAAAAGTACCCGGTGCTAGGTTCCCAACATAGAAATGGCAAGAGAACAACGGAGAGAACCATAGTGAGACAGAGAGAGAGTGATCGAAGATTAATTGGTCGTATACCTGTATTAGAAAATAACCCATGTGACTTGAATGAAGTGCTCCATGTCCATCCAACAACTAGGGATGGCAACAGGTTGATCCGGATCGGATCAGACCCTTCCCAATCCAGATGCGACCAGGTGAAATGAGATCCAAATTCAGTCCAGATCTGTTCGGATCATCACCGGATTTGGATCGCATCGGATAGGGTTTCATTCAGCTGATCCAAATACGATCCATAGATCCACATGATATGTGGTCGGATCAAATTCGGATAAGATCCCGCTAGGGTTTGCAATTGTTGGTTTTCGACGTAGGTAACGCAGCGGAATAACAAAAATTTAATGCCTACTCGAAGCCCACCAAGGATCACATGAAGAGACATTCATAACATGATGATGGACATAGAAGATGTGTACCTTTTGGTTTGGGAGATCACACGAAGAATATTGTCCTCGTCTCTACGGTTGATCCACGTCTAGATGTGAGATCTAGATTCTTCCTTCTCAAATGCTAGCTTAACCCGGAGGAAGAGGGAAGAAGGAATCAAGAAACGAAGGAGGCAAATGAGGGTTTCGGCCCTCCTCTTGTGGTCGACGGGTAGGGGACGGGCTAGGGGGTTCGGCCTCCTAGCTTGTCTCTTGCTCTCTCTTTTGCTCTCTCTCCCACTTACTTATGTTATGAGCATTAGTTGTGGGAAGGAAGCTAGAGCATCCTTTATATAGTCCAACAACTCCTTGTTAACTACACAAAGGCCCTTCCTAGTTCTACATGAACTTGGATTAGTCCCTTCCTTGCATATTAGTCATACTTAGTTTGCAAGGTGTTGCAAAGTGATCCTACTCATTAATCAATCCCAAATCTAGTTCTACTCTATTTGACGTGTGACCACATAGGTTTGTACTTAGTTAGTAGTAACTAATTATTAACATGCAGCGGTGTCTAGAACCACATCCATGCTCCCCAACTAATAGAAATAAGTCAGTGATCCCGACAAACTTTTGTGCCCAATATCACATATTGCACTATCCCTTTGTCTCTATATTCGGATTGGACACGAGACATAAATAGTCACACTCGTATATCCAATCCATAGTTCCTCGATCCTGGGAATATGCTTATGCAAGAAGATAACATCAATAGACATTCAATAAGCCTCATCCCTCGAGTGGCCGTGGATATTTGCTCCCATTATGTGGGAGGGACAAATCCTCTCTACATCACTACGATCTCTAAGCTTGCTTCCTCTCATGCCCGATAACTACCTTTATGATTATCCAGTTACGGTGTAACGTTTGAAAACATCAAAGCACGATATTTCACAACTAGAGTATCTAGTGATTTCAAGTCTAAGGATTGAAATTATATTAGCACTACGAGAAGCGATTGTGACTTTAACATAATCTAATGTATCCTTCTCGTTGTGGGTCAATCCAGTATGCCATTACTCCTAATGCATACCCATGTGTTAGACTTGATATCTCCATACCAATCTACACACATACTAGTCTATATTTGATCGTCCTACTAATCAAAATAATGGACTAGGGATATTTAAGATAAACAACACATTGTATCTAAGGACTTCGCTATATTAAATATCACAATAAATAATAAATGAATATTATAGCCAATAACATTGTTCATACTAAATATTAGATTTCCTCTAGGGAACCTATTCCAACAGCAATAAATACAAAAATTACATAAACAAATAAACACTATTTCATACGCTAAGGCATGTTCGTAAGTTATGAAACCTAAAACACATAATAAAGAGCTTTGTAGGTTGGAGTTATCATTGTATTTTTCTTAGATCTTAGAAGTTAAGTGGGAAGGTAATACGAGTATATTTTTAAAGAACAAATATTCGACGGATCGGATCGAGTCGGAACCCGATGGATCTGCCATCAGATCTAAATTCAGATCCAAATCCGATCGATTTTGGCTTTCTGGATTCAAATGCGATCCATTTTAATTGGATCGGATTCGAAATCCGATCCATTCGGCTCGAATCGCTCGGATCTCAGATCCGGTCGGACCATATTGACATCCCTACCAACAACTCACAGATATGGCAATAGCTACAATGACAGTTGTGCACAAGAGAATCCTGCAGAGAGAACTTCGTGTACACCAAAGGCAGAGAATAGAAAATGGCACATGAAGTGTTGGGTTGTGTGTAGGGAGAGAGTAAGGCAGTAGCACTGTCTGAGAGAGAGACAGGGGTTTGGCAGAGCTTCCGCGTATGTCTGGTGTGTCCTCCCTTTGTATGGAAAGGTTAACGTCCTATATATAACAGAGAATGTGACCGTTGTAGTGTGGTTAATGCGCCCATCAATGGCGGCTTAATTAGCTTAACCACAACGGCACGTTCGTCCGCGTATATAGGGACCGTTACAGCTCGTTATCCGCGTATACCGGAACCGTTATGGGGTTGACCGGGTTTGACTGGATTGACCGGGTTTATGGAGCTCGTGCCATAAATCTCTCAAAAGCAGTTACTAAAGGTCGCGCGCGAGCTTGGCTCGCACGCGACAGGACTTACTCTAGCCTCCAGACCACTAAGTCCCTACAAGTCCCGTGCAGTGGTATGCGAGGGCCCTGTCTCGCAGCCCCCACGTGGAACAGCGCGGCTGGTGATCCAGTGTGTGTGGAGCACAATATGGTGTGCTAGATGATTGCCACGTGGCCAAGATCTGTCTGCTCAGAAAGCACTATTTACAACAGTTTACTGTAGTTGTTCAAAGAACTTAAGGGATTCCAAATTTGTGCATATGGAAACTAGGAGAGAGGTGGAAAGTTAAGTGAGGTTACCAAGAAGGCAGGAAGTCAGTGTAGTAGTTGAAGAGGTAATAAGTTGAGGAGAGAGGGAGACTAATTATTTGAGGGTAAATTTATAAAGCAAGTAAAAATGACGTGTAAGCATAAAATATGAATGGAAGAATCACCGCCCTAAGCAAAATGCGTGCGAACTTGTGTGCCCATATTATTTATTGAGATTACTCAATCCCGTAATACTAAATTTCCGCTAATCCCTCCCATCCTCTAGGTTATTTAAAAAACTATTCAGGTATTATTTTGGCCTACCGATTTGGTTAGCAAAATAAAACAAGAATTTGATAATTTTGTATGATATTCTAGAGAAAATTTTACTCTACGACACCATGAAAAGATTACCAAATCTTGCATTGTTTTGCTACCTAAATTGCTAGGCCCAAATAATGTCCAAATAGTTGTTTGAAGAACTTGGAGGAACAGAGGGAGTATTATTTAACTATATATTATTGAGGAAATAAATTTTTCCAAATCATTTTTGCATCGAACAATAAAATTCAATAGTAATAACCTCATAAAATCAAGCATCAATATTAATGAGAAATTTACTACCACTACAATATTGAACTAAATACTAAATCCTCATAAGTTACAAATAGTATGAAAATGCAATATCTAAGTACATATTAATTTTTTATTGGTTGATTTTGAACAAATGGACATGTGGGTTTACAAATGTTATATTTATATGAGTTATTTGAAGAAAAACCGCTACAAACTGTTTCACTTGAGGACTTTTTCGGTTATGTACATTATATAAGGTAAAATAAGATTTGAGCTAATCTAGTTCTAGGGTTCAATTCCACTTTTTGAATTAATCCAACATTCTGCCCTATTCTAAATATAATAACTAATTTTAATGGATGCTTTGCAATTAGGGATGGCAATACAGTTTGATCCGATCCGAAATCTGAGTGATTCGATCCGAATGAATCAAGTCCGAATCCGATCCATTTGAAAATGGATGCGATATGGATATTAAAAATAAAAATCTGAACCGTATCCTGATTCGATCCAAATGTATTAGGATATCCGACCCGAAGGATCCGAACGCACATAGTTTTACGAAAATACCCATAGAGTTATAAAAACAAATGTTTTTACCTATGTGTATATATAAATACATTACACAATTCACTACACATTATGCTTTCAGGCCTAAAGAAAATATTCCACTCTGGTTATGGATACTTTTAGTGGTTGTTTTGATTGAATTTGTAGACGATTATAGACATTATTGGTGCCTTAAACCTTTGAATGAATTTCTTATATTTCTTGGTAGATTTACGTTTGTCATATTGCAAATTTTTAGCATAATTTTACACTTTTATGCAGGTTTTTATTTTGTGTGGTGGCTTGTTTTTATGTATTTTTCTGAATTTGCTGCGTATTTTATATGAGTAGTAAAAAAAGTTGCTCACGATCCGAATCTGGATCCGAATCAGATCCATTTCCGGTGATTCGGGTTGTCGGATCGAATACGGATATTGCAAATCAAATCCGATCTGGGTTCAATCTGAATCCGTTTCTGATTCGGTTGGATTTGGATCGAATATGGATCCACTCTTTTTGATCGGATTCGGATATGGATATAGGTGGATCCGATCCGAATACGATCCGTTGCCATCCCTATTTTCAATACATGTTTAACCATTCATCTTTTTTATCTTTTTGTGGTTAAATTAAAAAAAAAAATACTATTTATTTCGTATTTATGTCCTAACCACTGTAAAACTCATTGTGTCCTTCAGAAGTCAAACGCACAAAAGTTAAGATTGCAACATTAGGTACATGGAATATGGAAAATTCCTTTTGAGTACCGAACAGCTCCATCAATCCATAACACACTTGACAACCACCAGATTCTAAACTATTGCCACCATGACGCCGAACGGGATCAGGAGTTTTTTGGAACAACAAGAAGGAACGAAAACGGAAGGAAAACTATGAAAAACACTATGAGAAAAACCTCTCTAGATTCTTGGAAAAAATAACTTCAATAATTCATAACATATGAAAATCAGTCCACAAGCCGGACTTAAAGGGCTGAAAATTCTAATTATTCCAAATATAATAAAATACCAACATTAATGCTAAATAATAATTCAAATTTAATAAAATACTCTGCGAGAACATTTGCCCAATCCGGTTTAAATTAACATCCTAATTAAAGAAAGAAATATTATGTAAAATAGAAAGCTGACGATTGCAACCTCAAACAATCGATTTTGGCAAATTCAGAGCAGTGTCAGTGACAAGTCACGGGTTCTTTTTTGATCGTTGTTTCCGCTCAAAATTATTTATGACTTTGCCCGAATATTTAATCAGTGAATTCTGCCTCCGATTCTGCGTTAGGCCGAAATTGCTTTTCCTGATACAATTGATTTTTCCACGAAATTCCTTCCAGCATCACACCACCACATCCTAAATCATGCAATGCGACAACCATCCAAACTAGAAGATATAAATGCCCTAAAATCAGCCTTAAATATTTGAGCTTGTTGTAGGAAATTTAGGTACAATACATGTATACTATTATTTTAATTTTAGAGGCAGTTTGGATAACCGAGGGTGTCGAGATTTGGACGAACCCTTAAATTTTTTGAAACATCTTCTCAATACATGTTTCCCTGTTAAAACCATGATGTTGCCAATATTTAGTAAGATCACATTCCATTCACCCTACTGCATATTTATTCAGATGTTCAGATTCCTCATCAGGAGACTCTAGTACACTCTGCTTTTGAGAATGCATGATGTTGGGTTTTTTTTTTCTTGATCCTGCAGATTTGGAAATATTAAGAAATTATTGTTTTTTGGAAACTAGTAGAAATATGGAATCTACTAGTTTTCTTAATGGGTTATTTCCTAATATTGGTCCTATTAGGATTACCGGAGAGCAAGTCAGTGTGGACTATTTATAGGTGGCTCTACAAGAGTTCTAATTGAGGAGAGGAGAGGAGAGTCGATTTGAGAGAGAATTGGTGAGAAATATTAGTGAGTGGATGTGAGAGGTTAGGGTTTCATAGATGTAGTCTATGAGGATGAGAGTACCGCGTCGACGTGGTCCGCGGATTGAGCAGTCTCTCCCCTACGATGTATCCCTCATTGATATAGTGAAAATTCTCCTCCTCCCGTGGATGTAGGCGGTTTTGCCGAACCACGTTAATTCTTGTGTTATCATTTTTCCTTATCCTAAATTGCGTGTGTGTAGTGTGTGGTCGTGTGGCATATGTTTTTGCCTCCGTTGCGGCGGGAATTCGGGTCGACGAATAATTCCCCAAACAAGTGGTATCAGAGCCAGGTTCACGATCCGGGTGGAGCACGCAGGTGAAAGGACGAAGAAAAACAAAGAAAAGAAGAAAAAAAAAGTTAGCTGCTCGTGACATGGAGTTGGTGGTGGGTTGTTACCAACCAAAGGGTGAAGAAGGCAGCTGTTTCGCTCACATGGGGCTGCTGCTGGGCGGATGGATCAGGTGTGATAGATCCGCGGTGCTCCAGCGCGGCATGGACGCGATCGAGTGGTCCAGATTTGTTTGGGTGTTCTGAGCTGCCTGTAAGTCCGAACAGGAGGTGAACCCTAGGTTTTTGGACGTTCCCGACGCGATGGCGGGGTCAGATTCTGAAAATTGTCGCTGGATTTTGCAGAATGCCGACGTGGCAGTTTGCGGTGAGATCCAACGGTCCAAAATTGTTCGGGTGGTTACGGCGTGCCTGTAGATCGGATTGGGATGAGTCAGGAGTCTAACCCTATGTTTTTGGACGTTGCGGATTCATCGGTACTGTTAGAATTTTGAGATTCTAGGTGGATTGTGAAGATCGGCATCAATCGATATCGGTAGGCAGATCGAAGACGAGGGGATGCGATCAGGGTCAATCAAGTTCAAGTCCAATCAGGAGGGGTCAATTAGAGGCGTTTTTCCTAATTGAACGATCGATTGGAAACCTATGCAGGCTTGGGAGTGTGTTGACAGGTGGAGCTGTTGTTCAACATAGGCAAGAAGCATAGGCTTTGTGTGATTGTGAGCACGAGGCGCAACAGTTGCAGATGAGTCTGGTCAGAGATGTGGGCAACGATTGCAAGGAAATTCACAAGAAGCTCCAGGTCAGAGATCGGGGACGGTGGACGTAGTTGACAAGGCCATGGCAGCGGTGGCGTCCTGATATCACTGTGTTGGTTCGTGACGATAACTCTTGAGCAACTCGAGGCAAGAAGAGAGGTAAGTCGCGACGGGTCCGCAAAGCGGTGGCTTTGCAAGACACCTTGGTAAAGGCGTGGAATCGAACAGGAGAAGCAACAGCGCAAGGAGAAGCACTCAGGGCTGGCGTGGAGAAACACGTGGTTGACGTGTGAGGACGCTGAAGCATGGAGATAGTGCAGGTTGTGCAGCAGTTGCAGGTTGTTCGAGACGGTGCTCAAGTGACGAGAAAGATGATGACGAAAACTACTGCAGTAGTGGAAAGGAAGCGAGTCTCGTTTGCACTTGACAAGGTTGGTGGTGAACTCTCCAGTGATGAGCTAGCTGGTGGAGATATGGAGCCACACTACTCCCCAAAGTGGCATACTTTGGGACGCACCCGTGTCGGGGGTGCGAGGCGGCGCCCTAGGAGGGGGTGCAGAGCATCTCGGTAGAGGTGCAACGGCGGTCCATGCAGGTGGAGCATGGTGGATGCAGCGGAATCGACATCAACGACGGAGAGCTCCGGGATGGCTAAGGAATTTGCCGGGTGATTGCAGAATTCAAGCCAAGGTGGAGTTTGTTGGGTTTTTTGTCTTGATTCTGCAGATTTGAAAATACTAGGAAATTATTGTTTTTTGGAAACTATTAGAAATATGAAATCTACTAGTATTCTTAATAGGGTTATTTTCTAATATTGGTCCTATTAGGATTACTTGGAGAGCAAGTCAGTGTGGACTATTTATAGGTGGCTCTACAAGAGTTCTAATTGAGGAGAGGAGAGGAGAGGAGAGTCAGGTTGAGAGAGAATTGGTGAGAAATATTAGTGAGTGGATGTGAGAGGTTAGGGTTCCATAGATGTGGTCTATGATGATGAGAGTACCGCGTCGACGTGGTCCGCGGATTGAGCAGTCTCTCCCCTACGATGTATTCCCTCATTGATATAGTGAAAATTCTCCTCCTCCCGTGGATGTAGGCGGTTTTGCCGAACCACGTTAATTATTGTGTTATCGTTTTTCCTTCTCCTAAATTGCGTGTGTGTAGTGTGTGATCGTGTGGCGTATGTTTTTTCTTCCGTTGCGGCGGGAATTCGGGTCGACGAATAATTCCCCAAACACATGATCGGAAATTTAAATTCTCTTTACACCAAATTTGGTGGGAAGGCGCAAGTTTGAGGTGTGCGCGTTTGTCTTGTTGAGCGTAAAACCAAATACACAAGGTATGACAGTTTATGTAATCATGTGGTTTGTATGTGCAGATTCAAGCTATCTAACAAATGGGTTCTTAGACACTGAAGTAAATTGGATTCCTGGAATGAAAGACATGGATATCCGTCTAAAGGACCTACCAACATTTCTCCGGACGACTGATCCAAAAGAAGATACATTTAACTTATTCATCGAAGCCCCACTAAAAGGTCAAGAAGCTGATGCGGTGGCTATTCATACTTTTTACACACTGGAAAAAGATATTCTCGATGCTTTGTCTTCTATGTTTCCCCGTCTTTACACCATTGGTCCATTGCGGTCACTTTTGAAAAATGTAGTGGGTGAAGACGCTTTAGGATCTTCAAGGTCCAGCTTATGGAAAGACGATCCAGAGTGTATCAAGTGGCTGAACTCCAAGAAGCCTGGCTCAGTCATTTACATTAACTTTGGGAGCATTTTGGTAATGTCGGTTGAGCATCTAGTGGAGTTTGCGAT
Organism: Linanthus parryae; assembly: GCA_023055425.1. Taxonomy (NCBI): domain Eukaryota; kingdom Viridiplantae; phylum Streptophyta; class Magnoliopsida; order Ericales; family Polemoniaceae; genus Linanthus; species Linanthus parryae. Next base: position 77,690,509 of record JALGPY010000006.1, read on the forward strand.
GGGACTTGCTAATAGTAACCACTACTTCCTATGGATAATAAGGCGAGATGTTGTGGTTGGTAAGGAAAACTCTGGCTCACAAATCCTTCCTAGCGACTTTCTTGAAAAGACGAGAGAACGTGGCATGATAGCTAGTTGGTGCCAACAGGAAGAAGTCCTTAACCACCCATCAGTTGGAGGATTCTTAACACATAGTGGTTGGAACTCGACTATGGATAGCTTGTCAGCTGGCGTTCCAATGATTTGCTGGCCATTTTTTGCCGACCAACAGACAGTATGTAAGTATGTTTGCACAAAATGGAAGGTCGGGATGGAAATTGATAGCGATGTCAAAAGGGAGCAAATTGAGAAGCTGGTCAGAGAGTTATTGGATGGTGAAAATGGGAAGAAAATGAAGAAGAAAGCTTTGGAGTGGAAGAAACTAGCAAAGGAGGCTAATGAGCCACAGGGGTCATCCTTCATAAATTTCGAAAAGCTCGTCGACGTCTTATTATCAAAGAGGTAGATGCTCAATGCTGCCGTGGATTTGTATTTCTTTTTATTTGTGTGTGTGCGTGTGTGGTGTGGGTCTGAGACACTTGAGATATAAACTGGTAGTTACCCTTGGCAATGCACGCGGGGCTTTCGTTACTTCGTTGGTGAAGATTCTTTTAATTTGTTTCTGTATGTTACTACTATTCAATTATATCTTTCAATGAACATATAATTCTGTATATATTTTAGCTTTTCTTTTTCTTTTATCAAATTTAAAGATTCAGATAAAACTAAAGATGAACATCTAAATGGAGGAGGAAACGTCCCTACATTCCCTCAACAGCAAATCACGGGGAGCATTCAAAAGCCAGCATAAGCTAAAACTGGTCGATGACCTATGCGCGGATTTTCTTGTACTTCTTTCTTACATCTTATGATAGATGAAGTTCGTTTACTTTTTCTTTAACATAAAAATTGATTACTATGCCTGATTAGTTCACATTGAGAATGATTTTACTTGAATGTATAGTAGGTGGAAAATAATCTATATTCAGAGAAGAACAAACTTTTTCTCTAAGTCTCTATGTGATTCCCCCCCAAAAAAGACTATGATTCGAAGTTGAATGATTTGTGACACTATGAAATTGTGCATGTAGGAATATTAACATTGGATTTTTCATTACTGATAGGAAGTATGGATTTGACCAAGTCTCCAGTATCTACATGTCCAACTTATTTTCTTAGATTGAGCTTTCATATTACATTTTACTAGGTATTGCTTAGACATGCAGTTTGTTAAGATTGTTTTAGAGGTCAGTTGTTTCGTGGATATGAATATGACAAAGCCAATCCACTTTCAAATCAATATTAATGGAAACTTAATTTGCAAGTTGAAGCATCTTATTGCGCCATAGGTTCAGTCCCAATTTTCCATGATCAAAAAACGCAGCCAGTCCTATGTAAAGAAAGTGCTTTTCCCATTGCACAATACATTATTTGAAATAAAATCAAGAAACAATTATATTGTTTTAGTCATTATTCAAATTAGTTAATTAAGGAAGGCAAAAAATTTACCTGGAAACATACATGACAATTTAGACCGGAGGTTGGAGGATGCTCATAATTATATCAAATACAACAATAGTGGCCTATGCATTGAAAAGTCAAGTATGTCAGTCAAGGGTACTTACACAAACAACATAGTATACATTGATGGATGGTAGACGTGAAGTTAACCATACCCTAAAGATTTAAGGAAATTAAAAATAATCGAATACAGAACTTCAATATTTGTTTTGGTTACATTAACGTTGTTTACGAACTTGAGAAAAGAACGCAACTGCATATATCTGATAGGGTTTTCTTGTTGTATTTTATAATAGTTTTGATCCTAATTTGTTTTGAGGGTTGTCAAAATTTAGTTCATTGTACATGAATGACTGTTAGTCCAACTGATGCATTGTTCAATGAAAATGCATTGAACACTGATTTCTTACTTGGTTGAATCAAGATCATAATCTTGGGTTTGTAAAGGTGTAGTAAATGTCTTGGAAGGGATGAAGTTGTTGGGTTTATTTTGATTCAAACACTAAAATTGAGGGGTAGCCAAACAAGTCACAAATCAAGAAGAAGCTAGCCGACTTCAGTGGGTGCATGTGCTTGTGAGTATATGTATTGGAATGGGACAAGTATTGTTTAGTTAAGGTATTAACTTTGCGGTCAAATACTTGGGGAGGTGATAATTGGTTTGGGTCGGCGGCAGCTACTTGTTATGGTCAAAGATGATTTGCAGAATGTTTCCCAGTTGTGTTAGGAAACAATTTGTTGGACGTCTTTGTAGCTTTAATTGGGTAGTCTCATTATTTGTTTAGAAAACAAATATTGGAACGATTGTTTTGATCATTGCTTTGGGTCTAAGTTTTGTACTAGTATGTAAGTAGATGCTAGGGTCAAGACTTTGGTGTGTGCTTGTAATTGGTATTGACTTCTCATCAATAAATTGGTTGGTTTGGCCGTGGATTAGCTAATCTCAAAACTAGTGAACCACGTTAAATCGCTTGTGTTCTTGATTTTGTTTTTGTTCTCTTGCTTTCTCTTGTCTCTCACGTATTGGAATCCTAACAGAAGTCACATATTTAGATGACATAACATGAAAATGTGACATGGCAAAAAGCTAATTGTCACACTGTAAGATGTTTATGCCATATGGTTAAAAGTACTAAAAATTGCATTTAGAGAGAGCTTTTGAAATGACACGTGGCGCAAGAAGAAGCCAATTCCCTTTCTTATATATATATATATAAAGATTGTCTAAATCAAAAAAAGAAAATAACTTGAATAGCACAAGTAGAACTATAATTTTTAGCAACATTCTTGGCAAGAGAGTTAGCTGCCTTGTTTCAATCCCTGTGCTCCTGCATAATCTGGAAAATCATGAATTCAGTGGCCAACAACCTACATTGTGCAATAATAGGCGCAACGCAGTGGTAATAAAGAGATAACACGGTTAATAACCAATTCCAAGCAGTCAGTGCTAGCAATAACAGAAGAAAAGCCAAGATCTTGGTCATATGAATCCTAGTTAGGAGACCAAGGACTTCAGCAATAAGAAGAGTAGCAGGAAGGGCTTCGCAACTAAAGCCAGCAATCCATTTCCCACTAGTGTCTCTAAGCAGGTCCCCTAACACCCAGTTACTACTCCAAGCTCCACTAGTATTCATTTTCACCCAACTTTTTGGAGGCCTAGTCCATCTACAAGTTCCTGGCACCACTCTCGTCGAGCAGTTGTAGCTCTCCATGTAGAAAACCCAATTCCCAACATCCTCAATGATTCTCTTAGCCAACAAGAGGTTAGCGGAGACTGCAGTACTATTGCCAAAGACAAGACCATTTCTTCTCTTCCAGATGTGCCAGCAGAAAAAAGTTAAAAGTTGTTTGCTAGTGGCTCTTAGAGGTAATCCAAGAAGAGCCACACTCAAGCAAGCAGTCAATGAAAGGAATAGTAGGGTTGAGGGAGAAGGACGATGGGGCGAGGTTTAGTAGGTTCCACAGGTTTCAAGTAGACGGCAATCAATGTAAAAGTGGGAAAGGAATTCCACAAAAAGGCCACCGACAAGGCAGAGACTGTTGTGGGAAGGGATGATACTATTAAGGTCTTCATCTGAGTGAAGCTTTTGGCGAGAGAGTAACCAGGTGAAGTAGCAAGTAGGCCAATTTGGGGGGGGGGGGGGGGGGGGGATAGGTTCCTGTTCCGTTTCCAATTAAGATAAACCAGAGACCAACCATTGCAGAGACGGATACAAGATTTAACAGAGAACACACCACTATTCTCAAGGATCCTCTAGGCTTATCAGGAAATGGAGATTGATGATCAAAGGGGGGTCTCAAGTAGGATCATGATACTTTTCTTGGGAAGGTTATAGGATAGAGGGTACCTACCTCTAGCCAAAGAAATCCAGACCTCTCTGACAGTCATAGTCCCCTCATTCTGAGCAAAGGGTCCCTAAATAAGGCTTCTAAGAGCCTTGTCACCACACCAGACATAATTCTAGAAGCTAGAATTTTCTTTACCAAGGCTAGAACCAATCCCATGGCCAACAACATTCTTCCAACACGTGATGCTCTTCCTGACAAAGTAACCTCTTTTAGTGTTAGAGTTGTATCTACTGACCAAGGTCTTGTTAAATAACATGTCGTATTTGTTAATTAACCTCCAACATTGGTTGGCGAGGAAAGTCAAATTCAGGATTTTTCCTTTCTGATCCCAATAGCCCCCCGACTCTTTAAGCTCAGTAACAATACCGCAACCAATATTATGCAGCTTAGTTCTTTCGGTAATGCCATTCCAGAGGAATTTTCTGCAAATTCTATCAATCTCCTTGAGGGTGGAAGCATGAAGCCTGAACGTCTGCATGGTAATAAGAGGGACAGTAGCGAGGCTCTTTTTATCAGAGTTTCTCCCAACATTAGAAATCTTGCTAGAATTTCAACTTCCCATCACTTTCCTCAGCTTATCATTAAAGGAATTGGAAATCAGCTTTGGCAGGTCTTTTATCGATGGTGCAACATCCATAGGCACCCAAGTTGATTTTTTTTTTATGGACACCAAATATTCTAGCACATTGATCAGCAATTGGGATAGGGGTGTTGTTAGAAAAGAGGATATTAGACTTTCCTAGGTTAATACTGTGGCCAGAAAGGAGACAAAATTCACCCATAAGACTCCGGATGATGCTGCAGTTGCTAGGTGTGGCCTTTCCAAAGACAAGGAAATCATCAAAAAATATATTGGATATAGTAGGAACCCTATCGGAAGACTTCACTGGTTTTCAATTCCGATTAGTAATGCATTTAGGGATCTTGTTGGAGACCAATCCTTTACAAAGGACTAGTTGGGAGCACATGCTTTGCACGTGGGCTGACTCTAATTTGAGTGGTCACATCGTGATTTTATTTTTAGTTTTTAATAATTTGAAATGAGGATATATAAGTAACACTTTCAAACAACTATAAGCAAGGTAAGCATTATGTATCTCCCAAACTCAATCCACTGCATAATATTTTTCGATGAGAAGTTCATAAAAGAACATACAATTTCCAAACTACGTAGTAGTATATAATGTTAGGATTCCAATACGTGAGAGATAAGAGAAAGCAAGAAAACAAAAGCAATATCAAGAACACAATAATTACGTGGTTCACTAGTTTTGAGACTAGCTACGTCCACGGCCAAACCCGAAACCAATTTATTGATGAGAAGAGACAATTGCAAGCACACTATGGCTCACAAATAAATAACTACTACGTCTAGCATCTATATTTATACTAGAGACTAACTTGGCTCCCAAGAAACACATATGAAAACAAATCTGCCATCTAGGTACAAATCGGCCGTCCAAGTACAAGGTTCCTTGCTAGCTTCAATTGCAAAGTCAAAGTAAAACTTTGCCACTTCAACAAATTGTGATTGGATCACAATTCTAACAAATCTCCATAGCTTTTGTTTGAATCAACCTAAAGACCCAACAAACCTCCCCCTAGATTCAAACTCCATAGCTACCGAACAAATTCATCTCATGAATCCAACAAACCCAATCCGAGTGTATTCTCAATTTGCGGAATTTGACACACTCCCAACGCGTCACTGTTGGAATTGTGCTCTAGAGGCAATCAATTTATCGTGATAAATATATATGGACTTACTATTCATTTTGTTATCGATATGGAGATATTTTAACACGAATGAAGTCCTTAGAATATAAATGTTATATTCTTAAATATCCCTAGTCGATTATATTGATTAACAGGACAATCAACTATAGACTAGTATGGGGTTGAATTGATATAGAGATATCACGATCCAACACATGGGTATGCATTAGGAGTAATGGCATACTGGATTGACCCACGACGAGAAGGCTACATTAGATTATGTTAAAGTCACAAGCGCTTCTCGTAGTGCTAATGGTATTGTAATCCTTAGACTTGAAGTCACTGTTGGGTTTTGATTCATGGATCGCGCAAACGGAAGCATATTCAAACAAACAACCATGCAAAACCCTCCAAGGATCACAAGTCTAGATGCATAACGATAGTGAAGGTAAGAAATCATAAACACACCTTTGGGTTCTCCTTGATGACTTCAAACGCGAATAGTGTCACGTTCTCTATGGTTGATCCACGCCTAGAGTTGTTCCTAGATCTCCAAACTCCTTGGTGCTAGCCCGGAATGAAAGGAGGGTGAAGGAATCACGCAAAACGAGGCACAAAAAGGGGGTTCGGCCCCTTTGTGGCGTCGGGGACGAGGGGCGGCGGCAAGGGGGCGGCGTCCCTCTTGTTGCTTGCTCTCTCTCTCTCTCCTTTATTCTCTCCTACTCTTGTTATGTTCTCTCTAGAGCATAAGTTGTGTGTAGGGAAGGAAGGAAGGAGGGTCCTTTATATAGTCCAACAACTCCTTGTTAACTACCTAAAGGACTTATTCTAGTCCTACTAGAATTCAATTTAGTCCCTTCCTTGCAAATTAGTCCCTACTAAGTTTGCAAGGGTTTGCAAAGTGATCCTTCTAATTAATTAATCCAATTAATTAATTCCAAATCTAGTAAAACTCTATATAGCGTGTGACCCCATAGGTTCTATCTAGTTGGTAGCAACTATTTGCTAATATGGAGCGGTTTCTAGCAAAACATCCATTCTAGCCAACTAATAGAATAGTCATCTAGACAACCTTGTACAAGTAATTGTCTCATCCCTTTGCCTCCATATCCGGATTGGACACAAGACATACAAGTCACACTCGTATATCCAATCCCTAATTTCTCGATCCTTGGAATAGCCTTATTCGTGCAAATAACATCAATATCCCATATATTGATTTATTTGAGTCTGGCCAGACATTCTATAAGCACTATCCTTCGAGTGGCCTTGGATATTTGCTCCCGTTATGTGGGAGGGGCAAATCCTCTCTACGTCCACTACGATCTCTAAGCTTGCTTCTCATTGTATCCAGTACACGCCTTTATAACTACCCAGTTACGGTGTAGCGTTTAACGCTACCAAGATCACAATGATCCACAACTAGAATATCTAGTGACTTCAAGTCTAAGGATGACAATACCATTGTACCCGAGAAGCACTTGTGACTCAACATAACGTGTATGTAGCCTTCTCGGTAATGGGTCAATCCAGTGCAACATTCCGTAATGCACACCTATGTGTTGGATCGTGATATCTCCATATCAATCCAACCCCATACTAGTCTATAGATGATTGTCCTATTTAATCATTATACTCGACTAGGGATATTTAAGATAAACAACACAATTGTAAATCTAAGGACTTCATTATATTAAATATCCAATAAATAATAAATGAATTTCTAGCCAATTACAAATTCATACTAAACTAGATTGCCTCTAGGGCATCTATTCCAACAGTCTCCCACTTGCACTAGAGCCAATCTGGCGCATCTCGTATGCCCATACTCCTAGTGTGCCCTTCATGCTTCCACTGCGTGAGAGGCTTCGTAAGCGGGTCTGACAGATTATCATCTGTAGGAATCTTGCATATCCGAACGTCTCCTCTATCGATAATATCTCGAATCAGATGAAACTTCCTGAGCACATGCTTGGACTTCTGGTGCGATCTTGGTTCCTTTGATTGCGCGATCGCCCCAGTGTTGTCAGAGAACAACTCCACTGGATCCGCAATGCTAGGGACCACACCAAGTTCAGAAACAAACTTTCTGATCCAAACAGCCTCCTTTTCTGCGCCATTTGCAGCAATGTACTCAGCCTCTGTTGTAGAATCAGCTACCGTCTCTTGCTTGGAACTCTTCCAGCTCACCGCTGCTCCATTCAGGCAAAACACATATCCCGACTGTGATCTAAAGTCATCTCTGTCGGTTTGGAAGCTTGCATCAGTGTAACCCCTTACACGCAACTCTTCCTCACCGCCAAACATCAAGAAAGCATCCTTAGTTCTTCTCAAGTACTTTAGGATGTTCTTGACAGCAATCCAGTGACTCTCACCCGGATTAGATTGGTATCTGCTTGTCATACTCAAGGCATATGACACATCTGGTCTAGTACATAACATGGCGTACATGACGGATCCTATGGCCGAGGCATAGGGAATCCTACTCATGCGTTCCTTCTCAATCTCATTGGAAGGACAACCACTCTTCGAAAGAGTGATTCCATGTGACATGGGCAAGAATCCCTTCTTGGAATCTTGCATGTTGAACCGTTTCAACACCTTGTCAATATATGTACTTTGACTTAGGCCTAGCAACCTTTTAGATCTATCTCTATAGATCTTTATACCGAGTATATAGGCTGCTTCCCCTAAGTCCTTCATTGAGATACACTTTCCTAGCCAATCTTTCACAGATTGTAGCATAGGAATGTAGACACAAGACTCATCTTCGTTTCTGATGAAGCCAAACTATTTGACCACTTCATCAAAACGTCGATTCCAACTCCTAGAAGCTTGCTTCAATCCATAAATGGATCGTTGCAGCTTACAGACGTTGTTGGCTTGCTTTGGATCCTCAAAACCCTCCGGCTGTATCATATACACGTCCTCGAGGAGATTCCCATAAAGGAATGCTGTTTTGACATCCATCTGCCAAATCTCATAGTCGTAGTATGCTGCAATCGCAAGTAGGATTCGGATGGATTTGGTCATTGCGACTGGTGAAAAGGTTTCATCATAGTCAATACCATGAATCTGTCTGAACCCTTTAGCCACCAATCGGCCCTTATAGGTAATCACATTACCATCCATGTCGATCTTCTTCTTGAAGACCCACTTGCACCCTATGGGCCGCGCCCCATCAGGTGGTTCCACCAAAGTCCATACTTTGTTGGTATACATGGATTCCATCTCGGATCTCATGGCCTCAAGCCACTTCTGTGAGTCTGGGCCATTCATGGCCTCCTCATAGGTAGTAGGCTCATCATCTATGAGCATCGTGTCACCGGAATCAGTTACGAGAAGTCCGTACCTCTCGGGTTCCTGGCGCACTCTACTAGATCTACGAAGCTCTTGTGTTACCTGAACAGGTGGCTCCACAACTGCTTGTGATTCCTGTTCATGTTCCATAATCGGTTCTGTGATTTGTGGTTCTTGAATTTCTTCAAGTTCTACATTCCTCCCACTTGCTTCTTTAGAGACAAACTCTCTTTCTAGAAACACGCCGGTCCGAGCAACAAACACTTTGTTCTCGGTTGGATTGTAGAAGTAGTATCCCTTAGTTTCCTTAGGGTACCCCACAAATTTACACTTATCCGATTTAGGCCCTAGCTTGTCTGATTGTAAAAGTTTTACATAGACATCGCAGCCCCAAATCCTCATGAACGACAGTGTGGGACGCCTCCCACTCCACATCTCATATGGTGTCTTCATGACTGATTTGGATGGAACACGGTTAATGGTGAAAGCTGCACTTAATAGAGCGTAGCCCCAAAATGATAATGGAAGATCGGTTTGACACATCATAGACCGAACCATATCCAATAGGGTTCGATTCATCCTCTCGGACACGCCATTCCATTGTGGCGTTCCGGGTGGAGTGAGTTGGGACACGATCCCACACTCTCTAAGATAGTCGTCAAACTCTTGGCTTAAGTATTCTCCTCCACGATCCGATCGTAGAGCCTTGATACTTTTGCCAAGTTGCTTCTCTACTTCATTCTTGAATTCCTTGAACACTTCAAAGGATTCGGATTTCGCCCTCATAAGGTACACAAATCCATATCTACTGTAATCATCAGTAAACGTAATGAAGTAGACATAACCACCCCTGGCTGGCGTGGCAAATGGCCCACACACATCCGTATGTATGAGCGCCAATTGCTCACTAGTCCTCTCACCTTTCTTATTGAAAGGGGACTTTGTCATTTTTCCCAATAAACAAGCCTCACATGTCTCATATGATTCAAAATCAAATGAGTCTAGTAATCCATCCTTATGGAGTCTAGATACACGTTTCTCATTTATGTGGCCTAAACGACAATGCCATAAATAAGCAGGATTTAAATCATTTATTTTAATCCGCTTGGCATTAATGTTGTAGACAGGATTACTTAGATCAAGGACATAAAGTCCATTAAATAATTGCGCACTAAAATAGTGAATATTATTTAAATAAAAGGAACAACAATTGTTCTTTATTGAAATAATAAAACCTTCCTTGTCCAAACAAGAAATAGAAATAATGTTTCTGCTCATAGCAGGCACAAAATAGCAATTATTTAATTCTAAAACTAATCCTGAAGGCAGAGATAGCTCGCACACGCCTATGGCCAACGCAGCAACCTTTGCTCCATTCCCAACGCGCAGATCTACCTCCCCTTTAGCCAATCTTTTACTTCTCTTTAGATCCTGCATATTTCGACAAATATGAGATCCACATCCAGTATCTAATACCCATGATGTAGAGACAGTTAAATTGACATCTACAACGAAAATACCTGGTGGTGGTGGAATCACTATTCCAAGCCTCTTGTCCTCCAGATATTTTGGGCAGTTCCTCCTCCAGTGTCCAGGCTGACTACAGTAGTGACATTCACCCTTAGTCACGACCTTGGCAATGGCACCAACAGGCTTAAGGGCTTGTTCCTTGGACTTAGCAACTGACTTGCCTTTGCCCTTGGAGGAAGAGGCAAAATTTTTACCCTTTCCTTTATGCACCATCATAATGGCTTTGCCCTTACCCTTATTGATGCTCTGTTCAGCCGTCCTCAACATGTTGAGCAAATCTGGCAGTGGTTTAACGATCTCGTTCATGTTATAGTTCATAATGAACGGTCCATAACTCTCGGGCAACGATTGCAACACGAGATCGGTTGCCAACTCTTGGCCGACCGGGAACCCAAGCCGGGCGAGATTCTCCAAGTACCCGATCATTCGGAGTACGTGGGGTCCCACCGGGTTCCCTTCTGCCAGATGACATTTGAACAGTGCCTTTGAGACCTCATACCTCTCTACCCTCGCCTGCTCTTGGAAGAGCTGCTTTAGATGTTCGATCATATCGACAGCATTCATGTTCTCATGTTGCTTCTGAAGCTCAGAGGTCATGGTGCAAAGCATTAGGCAGGCTGCATCATTAGCGTCATCAACACGCTTTTGATACGCCTTTAAGGCAGCAGGTGTCTGATTCTCTGGACCTTCTGGAACTTGCTCCTCTATTGCGTACAGCTTCTTCTCTTGTTTGAGAACAATTCTCAAGTTTCTGTACCAATCGAGAAAGTTGGTTCCAGAGAGCTTGTCCTTCTCAAGGACAGATCGTAGGGAATGTTGTGAACTCGATGAGTTGTTTGCCATTTGGAATTCTACAAAAGGAAAATACGCAAGTTTTAGTATTTGTGAATTTTTGACTATATTTAATAATGGCTAGTTTATTAAATATAGCTCCCACTATTTTTCTACGGATTAATAACCCTCAAGATATTAATGCGGAAAATATCATTATATTTTCTAGTGGGCCAAGATCCATCTTTTTCATCTCCTTATGAGCTTGCTTTGGCAAGTCACCCATAATTCGATTACTTCTTAGGTAGGAACTATTCCAATTGCATCCCATATGCAATTCTTGGTTCAATCGGGCAAATAACTACTTATTTATCCATCCATATGGATAATCCCAATTGATTGCCTCTAGGTTTCTTAATCAAATTAATAGCCTAGTTGTGTTCAACCTCTTATCTAAACAATTGCACATTGTTACGTGCCATCGCATTCCATCATTATGAACCAAGTCGCCATGCTTTGGCACGCACGAACTTGATAAATAATGATGATAATGAGTGTTTAATTAACGAGAAGGCAAGAACACAATATTTAAAATTTGAGGGATTTTTCAATTTTTAATTATTTTGTTGATCAATATCAACTAATCTATCTATTTGAGTTTGGGCACAACTCCAAATAATAGATCCGGGTTGTCTAATTATCTTATTATCCTAATTGCATGCATCATCCATACACCAACCACACAAATAATAAGACAATAAATAAACAACCACAAAACAGAAATTAAACGTGATGTGGATATGGCCTTTTCTAGACTAAGATAATTCCAAGCCAATGGGATTATCTATGAACCCTAAACAAACACATCTCCATGCGTCTTGATCTTTTGGTCCATCCTTCATAGTCATGTGGCGTGCTCCATGCTCCATGCTCCATCTTTTCTGGCTCCTTTGGCTTTGGGCTTCTTTTTTTTCCAATCTTGGCTAACAATCTACTTTATCTAGCACTAGCTAATATCTATACTAAATAAAATAAATCTCACAAGTTGAGAAAAAAAATGGCACGCAGGCCATAAAACCCTAATTAATTATTACAATTAATTGATCAGCTCGCAGGCCGTAAAACCAAACCACAAAATTAAACATCCACATCAAACCACATCCTAAGGCCATATCCAATCACCATGCGATTTGCACATAAACAGTTAAAATCCAATTTTAACGCGCTTGGTCAATTTTAATTGATTTTAGGATTTCTAGGGTTAAAACGGTCCATGGGCCCAACAATCCAATTGCCCGGGCCCAATAAAGTGAACCATAAGGCCCTAGGGCCGGCCCGGCCCAAAACCCGCAAGCTAGGCCCGCGGGTTAGGGCCGCCCGGCCCCTTAGGGCGCCAAGCTTGGGCGGCAAGCAAGGGGGGCGGTCCCCTAGGGGGCCGAACCTCCTTGTGGAGGTTGTTTCCAAAACAACCTCCTTGCTTGGAGCCCAAGTTTGGTTGTTTCCTTGTTGTGGGAGAACTCCTTCTTCCCCAAGGATGCCCAAACCCTAGATCTAAGATCCTAAAATTTCTCAAACTCACCAATTCATGCATCCAATGCAATAATTGGGTCTTGTTATGATTAATTCTTTGACAAATTGCATCCAATGCTTGATTTGTCTTGTTTTACGCGATAAACAACAAATTAAGGTGTAAAACAACAAGAATGTAACACATAAACTACGTTTATGCTCTATGACCTGTGGCTCTGATACCACTGTTGGGTTTTGATTCATGGATCGCGCAAACGGAAGCATATTCAAACAAACAACCATGCAAAACCCTCCAAGGATCACAAGTCTAGATGCATAACGATAGTGAAGGTAAGAAATCATAAACACACCTTTGGGTTCTCCTTGATGACTTCAAACGCGAATAGTGTCACGTTCTCTATGGTTGATCCACGCCTAGAGTTGTTCCTAGATCTCCAAACTCCTTGGTGCTAGCCCGGAATGAAAGGAGGGTGAAGGAATCACGCAAAACGAGGCACAAAAAGGGGGTTCGGCCCCTTTGTGGCGTCGGGGACGAGGGGCGGCGGCAAGGGGGCGGCGTCCCTCTTGTTGCTTGCTCTCTCTCTCTCCTTTATTCTCTCCTACTCTTGTTATGTTCTCTCTAGAGCATAAGTTGTGTGTAGGGAAGGAAGGAAGGAGGGTCCTTTATATAGTCCAACAACTCCTTGTTAACTACCTAAAGGACTTATTCTAGTCCTACTAGAATTCAATTTAGTCCCTTCCTTGCAAATTAGTCCCTACTAAGTTTGCAAGGGTTTGCAAAGTGATCCTTCTAATTAATTAATCCAATTAATTAATTCCAAATCTAGTAAAACTCTATATAGCGTGTGACCCCATAGGTTCTATCTAGTTGGTAGCAACTATTTGCTAATATGGAGCGGTTTCTAGCAAAACATCCATTCTAGCCAACTAATAGAATAGTCATCTAGACAACCTTGTACAAGTAATTGTCTCATCCCTTTGCCTCCATATCCGGATTGGACACGAGACATACAAGTCACACTCGTATATCCAATCCCTAATTTCTCGATCCATGGAATAGCCTTATTCGTGCAAATAACATCAATATCCCATATATTGATTTATTTGAGTCTGGCCAGACATTCTATAAGCACTATCCTTCGAGTGGCCTTGGATATTTGCTCCCGTTATGTGGGAGGGGCAAATCCTCTCTACGTCCACTACGATCTCTAAGCTTGCTTCTCATTGTATCCAGTACACGCCTTTATAACTACCCAGTTACGGTGTAGCGTTTAACGCTACCAAGATCACAATGATCCACAACTAGAATATCTAGTGACTTCAAGTCTAAGGATGACAATACCATTGTACCCGAGAAGCACTTGTGACTCAACATAACGTGTATGTAGCCTTCTCGGTAATGGGTCAATCCAGTGCAACATTCCGTAATGCACACCTATGTGTTGGATCGTGATATCTCCATATCAATCCAACCCCATACTAGTCTATAGATGATTGTCCTATTTAATCATTATACTCGACTAGGGATATTTAAGATAAACAACACAATTGTAAATCTAAGGACTTCATTATATTAAATATCCAATAAATAATAAATGAATTTCTAGCCAATTACAAATTCATACTAAACTAGATTGCCTCTAGGGCATCTATTCCAACAGTCACTAGATACTCTATTTGTGAAATATCATGCTTTGATATTATCAAAAGTTACACTGTAACTGGGTAACTATAAAGGTAGTTATCGGGCATGATAGGAAGCAAGCTTAGAGATTGTAGTGATGTAGACATGATTTGTCCCTCCTGCATATTGAGAGTAAATATCCATAGGCCACTCGATGAATGGTGCTTATAGAATGTCTGGCCAGACTCAGATAAATCAATATGGAGATATTGATGTTATCTGCACGGATAAGCATATTCCCAGGATCGAGGAACTATGGATTGGATATACGAGTGTGACTAGTATGTCTCCTATCCAATCCGGATATGGAGACAAAGGGATGACACAATACATGAACATTAGGAACAAGGTTTGTCGGATGACTATTTCTATTTAGTTGGGTAGCATGGATGTCTTGATAGAAGCCGCTCCATGTTAGTATCTATTACTACCAACTAAGAAGAAACCTATGGGGTCACACTCCCTATGGATTAGACCGGACACATGAATTAATTAATATGATTAATTAATTAGAAGGATCAATACGCAACTACTTGCAAATTTAGTAGGACTAATTTGCAAGTTGGACAAATTCGTATATGGACATGATTAGGATAGGGGCTTTTATGCATTCAACAAGGAGTTGTTGGACTATATAATGGACACTCCTAGCTTCCTTCCGACACTAATGCTCATAACACATTGAGTGGGAGAGAGAAGCAAGGAGAGAGAGCAAGACCAAGGAGGGCCGAACCCCCCAGGGTCCGCCCCTATCCCGTCGGCCAAAGAAGGAGGGCCGATCCCCTTTTGGTGTTCTTTGCGTGATCTTATTCCTCTTCCTCCTTCAATCCTACCTAGCACAAAGGCTTGAAGGATCCGGTTTTAACCCTAGGAGTGGACTATCCATAGAGACGTGAACACTATTTCACGTGTGAAGTCATCACAGGAAAACCCAAAGGTATGTAGATACTTTATTCCCTCACTATCGTTATGTAGTCTCTTCCTGTGTTCCTTGGTGGGATTTGAGCATGATTAATTTTTTTATTCCGTTGCGTAACCTGCATCAAAACCCAACAGTAACAACAAACGCCTCTTCAATACACCATGACTAATGCATACCCCAACGTTGCGCCAATGACACTTCCCAACAAAGTGTCTATCAAACGATGTCATGCCAATTTGCGCCTCCACTACGCAAAACAATAACCAAAACGCGCCATTCCAAGATCCATCCGCGCCACCAACCGATGCGTGCACAATAACACGCCGCTAATCTTTGTGCCCAATAACACGCTCCCATGCTCCATGTGAGGAGCCCATACCTCCCCCAATGGGCCTAGAGAGCATCATCGTCCTCGGGTGTTGTCCCTCCTCATCCCCTCTGAAGCGATAGCTACAGATGTCCGATTCTTGGGACACTCCCTCTTCCAATGACCTTTCTGCCTACAAAATGCACATACGTCCGAAGGTAAGTGGGATACACCTCGCCTATATCCCTTACCTTTTTCTCCTCTAACAATCAACGCTCCAGTAGCATGATCGACTTTCCCAACCGCCTTGTGCGTCAATTCCCTCGTATGAAGGGCCGACCTAACGTCCTCTAGGGTTATCGTTTCTTTCCCAATAACGAAAGATTGAACGAAAACCTCAAAAGATGGTGGCAAGGACCAATAAAATCAATGTCGCGTCAACATCACTCACAATCTCATCACTATTGCGCAGTTCACGCAATATAGTGTTAAGATTGTATAGGTAATCAACAATACGCGTACCTTCAACCATCCCAAGACTAAATACCCGCTGCTTCAACATCAATTGGTTTGCCACGTATTTCTTTTCATAGAGATCCTCCAACTTTTCCCACGATCCAGCTGCGGTATCCTGATTTGCAACCCCAGTGATCACATCGTCCGCGAGGAACAATATGATCATCACGTGCGCCTTTTCCTCCATCTTCACAAACGCCAAAGTGCTTGTACCAGTGTCCTCCTTGTTAGTCAATGGCAAACACAGATCTTGCTGCTTCAGGAGAGCAAGCATCTTGATTTTCCAGAGACTAAAATTATTCTTCCCATCAAACCGATCAATCTTGATCATCGAACTCACCATTGCTTCTCTTGAGACTCAACGAACCTGGCTCTGATACAACTTGTTAGGATTCCAATACGTGAGAGACAAGAGAAAAAATAAAACAAAAGCAATATTTAGAACACAAGAATTACGTGGTTCACTAGTTTTATACTAGCTACGTTCACGGCAAAACCCGAAGCCAATTTATTGATGAGAAGAGACAATTACAAGCACACAATAGCTCACAAATAAATAACCACTACCTCTTGCATCTATATTTGTACTAGAGACTAACTTGGCCCCCCAAATAAACACAAAGAACCTTCGTAGTACCATATGAAAACAAATATGTCGTCTAGATACAAATCAGACGTCCAAATACAATGTTCCTTTCTAGCTTCAATTGCAAAGTCAAAGTTAGACTTTGCCACTTCACTGAATTGTGATTGAATCATAATTCTAACAAATCTCCATAGCTTTTGTTTGAATCAACCTAAAGACTCGACATTAAAAGAAATAACATTTCTTTCCATCAATTGTTTTTGTGTCCACCATATCACACTACAAATCCAGATATATAAAACTGGAAACATAATCTGAAGACAGATCACTGCCTCATGGGCAAAACGCCACTTTAAAAAAATAAAAGATTGATATTGCAGCCATATGAAAAAACAAATGATGCATTAAGAACATTAGCATCATCATTTAGGAAATTAGAGCGGGATAGATCTTGTTTTCACACCGTAAGAATACGAAATCCTGAATGAAATCACAAAATTTTACATACGGGTTTTGATATTCAACTAATTAAATCGAAAGAATAAACAATATCACATAAGATCTCTTGTCGACATTACTCTATACTCTTCAACTAATCATTGAACTGGGGGTCTCAGGTCAATATTGGTCCTCATTCCATCATAATTTGCCTACATTTTTAAAATGTTTTAAGTATCCTACAAAAAGGTATTCATTTTCAAAATTTTCTACCTCTTTTGTTCCTGTGTATTGTTGGCAACATTACTTGGAATTGGTGCATATGGGGAAGTAATTAGATATTTTTTTTGATCAACGAAGTAATTAGATAGTTCATGTGTAGCTTTGACATGATTACTTAAAATTGGTATGTATGAGGAGATAACATAATCTCCTCTTACTGCAGTAAAATAAAAAAGACCAGAAGTCAAACCCCGTCTGCCTCCTAACTTTCGCAAAAAGCAAACTAAAAAAAGGGCCCTATTTGGGTAAGACAAACTTAATTTATGATGATGTAAACCTCCAATTATCTCATAACTCTCGTAAAAGTTACATCACGAGCAATTTAAAAAAGTAAAAAAAAAAACACAAATTATTTGCTCAAATGGCAGAGTGTTAGAAGCCCCTGCATGAGGTAGCTCCACAGTCTCTCCTCTCTCCTAGGGCACAAGGAGCGCGAAAACTACCCGCCCAAGATTTCCCCCAAATTGTATTCGCTCTAATTTCGTCGCTTTATTAGCATCCCCAACCCTTTAATTATGTCTATTATCGAATGGGGAGGTCTTCTCTCTACTGGAAGCAGTGAAGATAAGGCTTCAAGCTTCAGTACCCTCCTTCAGTTACAATCGCTAGGGTCTGGGCCGATTTCGCCCCTGAAAATACTAACGTAGAGTTTTGACTACTCTAGCTTTCAATTTCTGGATTCAATTTCATAGATTTGATAGTCAAGGTCGATCGCCATTGTAGCTGACATAAATTGATTAGACTATCAACTAATTTTCTCTCCTTTTTTCTAAAAAATATAAGAAAAAAGAAAAGAAAATCTCCTAGTTCTTTTCAGTTTTCACTAGGCTAAGAATCATAGTGAAATTTCCCTGTGTTTGCAAGGAGTGTATACAGACTAACGTGATACTAGGTGATGCAGGAAGAATTTTACCAGTTTCAGTAAAGCTGTTTCGGTCCATACGCAGAATCAGGGGCAGAATTGAAGGATTGATGAACGGAGTCAAACCATACATGAATCTGACCAGAATCTGACCAGAAACGGAGTCAAACCATGCTGATTTGGCCAAATTCGACTGTTTTCGGCTTGAAATCGTCAAATTTGCTTTTTTTAATAATAATCTTTTTGTTAATTAGGATGTCAATTTAAACCCGATTTGGGTCAATCTTTTTCTAGCATGCTTTTCTTTAGTATGACTTTAATTCAGAATAATTATTGAGATTTTGCTATTTTAGGTAAATTTTAGGTTTTTGGCTATTTACGTCCGGCTTGTGGACTTATTTCATATGTTATGAATTATTGAAGTTTTTTTTTTCAAACCTTAGAGACGATTTCTCTCGGTTTATGCATTTCCTTTCATTGCTTCTTGCTGCTCACAAAAACGTCTGATTCCCTCCGGCTTCAGTTGCTATCAGAGCTCAGAGCTACGTGGGAAGAAGATCGTCATAACCATGGTGCGCGGACGACCTGGCTGCTGCGGGCAGGTTCCGGCTAAGGAAGCCCCCCCAACGGGAACGTAACGTCCAAAACGTTATGCTGATACAAGATTTGCAAAGGCAAATTGCAGACCTAACCCATAGCCTTGCGGTGCGGTATTTGCAGCGGCAAGTCGCAGATTTAACTCGACACTTAGCGATAGGGGAATTCAAGGATTGCAAGGCCTTTGATCAAGACTCGCAGCCCGCGTTTGAGATCTGTTACAACGGTGATTCCGGTGGACAGAATGAGCGTTATGGAGGAGCGAGTTTGAAGACTGATGTGCCAGATTAATCCGGTACGTTAGTAGTTGAACACATTTATGGTGATGCAATTTTTTATAAGCGCATTTAAAATTCCATCTATAGTTATGTGGATTGGAATAAACCACCAGTTTATGATGACTATGGAGACGAAGATGAAGTTAAAGATGTTAATTGAATTAGAGAAGTACCACAATTGTCAGTTCAAGATGTCATATTTCTATTCCTATCCCTTCTTGGTGGAAGAGATCCTTCACGTGCATAGATTGAACTTGAGGAAGAGTTCTTCTGAAGAGGGGGTCACTGATGCAGGAATAATTTTACCGATTTCAAAAAAGCTGTTTCGGTCCATACGCAGAATCAGGAGAAGAATTGGAGGATTGATGAACGGGGTCAAACCATACATGAATCTGACCAGAAACGACGTTCTACAGATAACTCGTGACTTCAGTGAGGAGCATCATGCTGATTTTGACTGTTTAGGGCACGAAATCGTCAAATTTGCTATTTTTAGTAATAATCTTTTTGTTAATTAGGAGGTCAATTTAAACCCGATTTGGGTCAATCTTTTTCAAGCATGCTTTTCTTTAGTAGGATTTTAATTCAGAATAATTATTGAGATTTTGCTATTTTAGGTAAATTTTAGGTTTTTGGCTATTTAAGTCCGGCTTATGGACTTATTCCATATGTTATGAATTATTGAAGTTTTTTTTTTTTTCAAACCTTAGAGACGATTTCTCTCGGTTTATGCCTTTCTTTTCGTTGCTTATTGCTGCTCCCAAAAACAACTGATTCACTACGGCGTCACTAAGCTAAGAAGAATTTTACTTTGGTATTGTTGCCTAGTGCACATATGGTCTTTTTTAGTTAGCTATAGTTGATGAAATCTATTGTTCTATTGGCTCAAGGATTGAGTTATCATCGATAAGAAAATTTATAACTCAACAAGTTAAGACACATGAGGTTTGTTTCCATTACCTCTCTATGAGGTTTGTTTCACGACCCTTCTAAGTTATAGACTTAAAAAAATTATTGTTTATTGAACTTCATTTGTTTATTTATTTTCATTCAATTAGGATTTAGCATCACAAGTCCCAGGGCCTATTGTCTGGTTTCTGGCCAAACTTTTGATTGATTATTTTGTGTTGATTCAAGTGACTCATGTCTTTTTGTTTATTACTTCTCATTGATGTATGGTCGTGGAAGAAGTTCCTGACACGGAAAAAGAAGAGAACTTGGATATATTTCTGGTACTTAACTTTATCTATTGTGTCATTACATTAATTAGTCGAGAACCCGTGCTATGTGCGGGTATCTGTGTTTGATATTTTATCAATTGGGAAGACATGAACACACGTCCACGCTAAAATTAATAAATATTGATATACATATCAGACGTCGAGAATAGAACACATTCAGGTTAAAAGGCAAAACCGTGGCTTTAATTTAACGATTTGAAAAGAAATACCACTCCGTCCCACCTCTTTTGCGCCATTTGGACTTTTTCACCCGTAACTGGGTCACTTTGACCCGGTGATTTGGATCGCAAAACCATGTAATATTTTGATATTAGGACTCTGCATCTTAAAGAATATGCGTATGTGATTTCTTCTTCATTAATGAAACGAAATTTATGAATGTGAAGATGCCACATCACATTCTCATGATAGTGTCAATGAACACGAGTTCGTGAGAACGTTACTCTTATAACATTGCCTACCATGGAGGTATTTAAATAAATTTAGTTTAGTTATAATTTATGTCTATATTACAATAAAAATTATAGGTTTGCTAAAAAGATAGACCTCAAAATATATGGCGTAAATTTTTATATCATGAAAATTACCATCCTTTTCCTCCTTCGTTGTAATCATTTTTATATTCATTTATTATTTTAATAACTTTTTAACCTATGTAGATCAGTTGAAATCAGTAAACATATTAAAATACATAAATCTATTCATAAAAAACTATCTTGGTAAAACAGAAAAAAAGAAAAAAAAAATTGGTATTCCATCTTATTATCATGTAACATAGAGTCAAAATCTTTTAAATAATTAGTTAAAGAGTCTGAGAAATAACACATTGGACTGATGTCTACAGATAATATAATGAATGAAACTTACTAAAAATTAATGAATGATGTCTCTCAATTACTGTTTTCTTATGATTTCTATCATTAAGCGCTTTAATCTCATTTTACACCTACTTTTTTCATGCAATTCTGTGTTTTCTAAATTCTATTACTTTTTATTATTTCAGGGAGGGTCTTACTCTCTTATTTCTATCATTTTTAAAAATTAGATTCCACTATTTAAATTTCGACGAAGTTCTATTTCTCCTTTTCGTGCAACTTTTTGGTTTCTATCATTTCGGATTGCTCTAATCTCAATATTTTTCACCTACCTTTTTCATGGAATTCTTTTTTTTCAGAATTTCATTATTTTTATTATTTTAGGGAGGATATTACTCTCTTATTTATATCATTTTTAAAAATTGGATTCCACTATTTGAATTTCGACAAAGTTTTTTTTTATCCTTTTATGTACAATGTTTTGGTTTCTATCATTTCGGATTGCTCTAATCTTAATATTTTCCACCTACTTTTTTTCATGCAATTCTTTATTTTCCAAATTTCATTATTTTTATTATTTTCGGGAGGATCTTAATCTCTTATTTCTATCATTTTAAAAAATTGGATTCCACTCTCAGAATTTCGACAAAGTTTTTTTTGTTATCCTTGTGTGTGCAACTTTTTAATTTCTATCATTTCGGATTGTTCTATTCTCAATATTTTCCACCTACCTTATTTCATGCAATTCTTTGTTTTCCAAATTTCATTATTTTTATTATTTCAGCGAGGGTCTTACTCTTTTATTTCTATCATTTACACAAAAATTGGATTCTACTATCTGAATTTCGACAATGTTTTTTTGATCCTTTTTTGCAACTTGTTGATTTCTATCATTTCGGATTTGTCTACTCTCAATATTTTCCACCTACTTATTTTTCATGCAATTCGTTTTTTTCTTCCAAATTTCATTATTTTATTATTTTAGGGAGGATCTTACTCTCTTATTTCATGCAATTCTTTGTTTTCCAAATTTCATTAATTTTATTATTTTTGGGAAGATATTTCAAGAAAGGTCTTACTCTCATATTTCTATCATTTTTAAAAATTGAATTCCACTATCTGAATTTCGACAAAGTTTTTTTTTTCTTATCCTTTTTTTGCAACTTTTAGGTTTCTATCATTTCGGATGGCTCTAATCTCAATATTTTACACCTTTTTTCCATGAAATTATTTGTTTTCCAAATTTTATTATTTTTATTATTTTAGGGAGGATCTTACTCTCTTAGTTCTATCCTTTTTAAAAATTGGACTGCACTATCTTAATTTTAACAAAGCTTTTTTATCCTCTTTTGTGCAACTTTTTTGACAGAATTAAGATCGAACACTTTTCATGAATGCACATATATGAATTGTGCACAAAAAAGCATAAAATACAATTTTGTTAACAAAAATTAATGTTTGAAATACTTACAAAAATTATAGGAGTATTATTTATCAAGCAATGAACACACAAGTTTATCCATATCAGAACACGCAGAACATAATTATTCCCAGTCACACATATATAACTCAGTTTCTCAAACACAATTCAGAATTAAATCTTCACATCTCTTTTCCTTATTACAGGAGTAGCATTTCTTGCTAATAACTTTTTTCATCAAATAACACAATACTTCTTCCTTAATCCGAATTCTAATCCATACTGCTGAGTTTCTATCTCCTTGATAACATTCATCAATCAAACAATGAAGTTTTATCAAGCAAAACAACACTAAAGGATGAGGACGGAGATAATCAGGACCTAGGCTACCCATAACCCCAACGGCTTTTCCAATTTTACTTATCTTGCCCTATGTTCTTTTTAACTACCCTACAGGTTTTAAAATGGAACGAACGCTCTGATACCACCTGCAACAACCCCCTTATCCGGATCGGACAAGACCGGGAGGGCGATGCTAAAAGTAATGGCTGAAATCAAAAGCATAACATCCCAACATATTAATTTATTACATAATATTAAACTTTACATAAGTCTCTAGATATTACACAAGTGTTTCCGAAACTACTACAATATTCTTGCAAATTATACTAGATTCTACTCGTGATGAAATCCGTCTACGTGAGTCTCGTACCCGGCTACCCCTTGGTATTCAGCTCCTAAACCTACGGTGGGAAGGAAAACAGGAACCGCAGTTTCAAAGTCAGCATGGAAATACTGAGTAAGTGACACCCAAGCTCGTAAAACAGAAGACCAAGCTCGTAAATCAACTTCGACACGAAAGGAGCTAGGCACGCAAGGCTTGGCATGTTAACTTACTTCAATCCTTAGCAAATAGCATGCAAGCTCCTACTGACTTTCGTAGCCTTCTTCTGCAAATCTGCCGCCTACAATTATCAAGATCTAATTACAACAGTGTCCCTTCTAATCAAAGAATGCACTTTTTGTCGTATAAACGCTCGGCTAGGTCGCGTGACTAGGTCTAACTCTCACGATTTCCCCCAAAACTCAATAAGTCCCGTCTTAAAGTCTTAAATATGGACATATAAAAAGTATTTCTTGAAATAACTTTGATATTAATTTTTTTTAACCAATGCTTATAAATATTCATCAAAATAAACATAATAGCATTTTCCATATTTAATAAAAAGTTGTTTAGCTAAAGAAATCATCTTCAATTCTTTAATAAAAGCTTGATAAATAACTAATTTTGAACTTACTATTTATTTAAACAAAAGTGACATTTAGTATTAACAAAATAACATTTATATTACTCAAAAATATTTCTATTCATCTTATTTTCAAGAAATTGATTTATTACACCCAAAATATATTTTTATCACTAAATATTTATTTACCCAAAATATAGCTTAGTGAAATCAATATCTAATATGGGATATATAAATCATAACAACCCCCTTGGGTTCCTTTAAACTCAAACAATCCCCTCCCTCAGTTTTATAAACTACACTTTTACCCCCTTTTACAAAACTTCAATTTTATCCATCTAGATTAGGATTAAGCTAGGAAGATCCCATTTTGACTATGTATAACAACTAATCAGAGAGTTTAGAACATACCTAGGCCAAAAATGGCCGGAAACAGTTAAGAAACGAGTCGGGTCGGAGTTCGACGTCGGAGTCTGCTACTGAGCCTCCTACTGAGCTTTTCGTGGTCCAAGGAGTCTGCTGGGATCAAGGGAGCACGGTGGGTGCTGCTGAATCACTCCGGTGGAGCTCGCTGGAGTTTGGCCGGCAAAAATGGAGGCCGGGGCGGCAGATAGACTTTTGCTGCTGCTGCGGCTACTTCCTTGTGATCTGCTTCAGGTCAGGGAAGTGCCATGATCAATCACAGAGGGTCAGAGAAGACAACGGGGATGAGAGAGAAAGTGAAGTGGGTTTTCTCGATTTCTTGCCGCCGGAAACAATGGTGGCAGCGGTGGAGGGGTGGCTGCTGTCACTTTTCTCTGCTGCGCTGCTGGGTTCTGAGAACAGAGTGAGGTAGGGAGTGAGAAGGAGAGAGAGAGAGAGCTGTAAGTGGTGATGGTGGCTTTGCTTCCCGGTGGTTCCCGACGGCGGCAAAGGCGGCCTTGGTGGCTGCGGTGGTGGGTGGTTGCTGTTGCCACCTTCTTTTGCTGTGATTCTGAGGACAGAGAGAGAGAGAAATGCAGCTGGGTTTGCTTCTCTTTCCGAGAGAGAGATTGAGATCGGTGGTGGTGAAGGTGACGATGGTTGTTGTGGTGGAGTTGGCGGTGGGTGGTGAAGGTGGCAGCGGTGGTGGTGAAGGTGACGATGGTTGTTGTGGTGGGTGGTTGCTGTTGCCACCTTCTTTTGCTGTGATTCTGAGGACAGAGAGAGAGAGAAATGCAGCTGGGTTTGCTTCTCTTTCCGAGAGAGAGATTGAGATCGGTGGTGGTGAAGGTGACGATCGGTTAAGGGGAAGGCGGCGAAGGCATTGGTGGCGGTGGTTGTGTCTTGTACGTGAAGGATAAGATGAAAAACATTCTGGAAAGCAAGGTTTAATATAATAATGGTTTTTGGCAATATTTGAGTGTGGATGAGGCACCAAATGTTGGAGTGATCGGGTGTAGCCTACAAACAACATTTCGCGGTGGTTGGACACGCGCTATTTGTTTAAACTAACTAAAAGTTGAATAACGATTACGTATTAATTCTCGAATACCGTATTAATAATTATTATTCTAAAATTTTACACAAATATAACTCGATAAATTACCCGAATATTATTTTGCAACTAAAATTTCTTTTTAGCCTTCTAAAATTAATTCACTTTTTCTAATATAATGTTTTCTAAAATCTCATAAAAATTTCTTAGCTATAAAATTTGAAATAATTTACCAAGCCTTATTTTCTCAATTTATTTCTTATTTAAATTCAAAATTACTATTTTACCCTTGCTATTTAGACGGGGTATTAAATCCTTCCCCCCTTAAACGGAGCTTCGTCCTCGAAGCTAAAATCGCACAACTAATCAAGATGTTCAGACAATTTATCAAGCACTTACCTATCAGAATCAAGATCACGCAACAGGCAAGTAATTTCACACAACAATTCATAGCAAATATCCATTTTCGTTAACACACATAAAATCAAATAAGGTCGTAGTCACGTCTATCTACTAAAGTGGTCATAGTCTCGTAGGATTGCTATGGGTCATAATTAAAAATGTCGTAAGCACGTGTATTCCTTTCCTGTCGATCCCTGAGTTACTAATTTCCATACCGCTGATGATTCATGTGTTTGCTATGATGAAGAGGCTCCTCCTTGGGTTATCTGTTGATCACCAAAACTTACAAGCTTTTGGAATACTCTGCCTTCGAGCTTCTGCTTTGTTTTGAGTTCATGAACTCTTGATACTTCCTTGCTCTCACCTCGCCATGATAAAAGCAAGATCTGAGAGCAACCTGAAGTGCTTCCCAGTTAAAGTTGGACCTTGCCAACAGAGTTTCTTGTGAGTTCCTCCTTCAGATGTTCACTTCACTCCTTTAAATAAAATACTGCGCAGTTTGACCCTTCGGTCTTTAGGACATTCTACTGTCCCTTCGAATTTTGTCTATTCCCATGATCCAGTCTATTAGGTCTACGAGATTTTTTTCGTGGAGTCTACTGGCCTCATGTCTTCCACTTCCTTGGCTCAATTATCTTAATAACCCGAACGAAGAACCACATTGTAATTATCCTGAGCCATCCATTCTTGCCGACTCGTCCTCACGTAGCAATGCAATGGTTTACCAGTTGTATTCCTACGCTTTATCGTTTCTCATAGTCTCAAGGGTTTATAATTTCTTAATAATGAACAACTATCAATCCACCAAATATCACATAGTATGTCACTCATAGGAATCTTGCATATAGCTTGGCAATCCCAATCAAAGAAACACGGCATTCACAATTTAACTTCTTTAAGTCACACCCAATTTCCTCCATTATAGGAGTATTATTTATCAAGCAATGAACACACAAGTTTATCCATATCAGAACACGCAGAATATAATTATTCCCAGTCACACATATATAACTCACTTTCTCAAACACAATTCAGAATTAAATCTTCACATCTCTTTTCCTTATTACAGGAGTAGCATTTCTTGCTAATAGCTTTTTTCATCAAATAACACAATACGTCTTCCATAATCCGGATTCTAATCCATACTGCTGAGTTTCTATCACCTTGATAACATTCATCAATAAAACAATGAAGTTTTATCAAGCAAAACAACACTAAAGGATGAGGACGGATATAAACTGGACCTAGGCTACCCATAACCCCAACGGATTTTCCAATTTTACTTATCTTGCCCTATGTTCTTTTTAATTACCCTACAGGTTTTAAACTGGAACGAACGCTCTGATACCACCTGCAACAACCCCCTTATCCTGCTCGGACAAGATCGGGAGGGCGATGTTAAAAGTAATGACGGAATCAAAAGCATAACATCCCAACTTATTCATTTATTACATAATATTAAACTTTACATAAGTCTCTATATATTACACAAGTGTTTCCAAAACTACTACAATATTCTTGCAAACTATACTAGATTCTACTCGTGATGAAATCTGTCTACGTGAGTCTCGTACCCGGCCACCCCTTGATCTTCAGCTCCTAAACCTGCGGTGGGAAGGAAAACAGGAACCGCAGTTTCAAAGTCAACATGGAAATACTGAGTAAGTGACACCCAAGCTCGTAAAACAGAAGACGAAGCATAACTTTCTTTTCACAATAAATATACAGAGGAAGTAAAATGTAAACTTGCAGACTAAATCAGGTACTCAAATATAAACTGTAAAACTGTAAGAAGTGAACCTGATGCATCCAGTAAGAACACTTATAAAATTTTCATTCTTTTGATCTTCCTTTCTCAACTTTCAAACAGGGAGGATGAGTCCCAATCTCTTTCTTCTTCTTTTTCTTAAATATCCAAATCTCATAGAAACTGTATTATTAACTTTTTTGATACGGGGAAGAATCTACTATCACTAGCAGCCATGACCTCAAGTGCCGACACCCCCCTAAGACTCCTCGCGGCTAGAGAGGTGAGTATATGGAGCGACCCGGCAGGTTGCGACCGGGTTAAAATAAAAACAGGTCGAGTGGACGAAGCCAACACGACCAATCTAATCACAGGCCGAGTGAACAAAGTCAACACGGCAATAATACGCTTCTCCCGTACAACTCTTTCCACTTTACGTTGATTACGCATTATTATTATTTTTCGTGTGACAATATCAAGCAAAAAAGTTTATTTAAAATATAAGAAAAATCTCAGTTAAAACAAGTAAATAACAAACACTTTTCGAGACAAGTATCAAAATCAACTTCGACACGAAAGGAGCTAGGCACGCAAGGCCTGACATGTTTACTTACTTCAATCCTTAGCATATAGCACGCAAGCTCCTACTGACGTTCGTAGCCTTCTTTTGCAAATCTGCCGCCTACAATTATCAAGATCTAATTACAACAGTGTCACTTCTAATCAAAGAATGCACTTATGTCGTATAAACGCTCGGCTAGGTCGCGTGACTAGGTCAAACTCTCACGATTTCCCCCAAAACTCAATAAGTCCCTTCTTAAAGTCTTAAATATCGACATATAAAAAGTATTTCTTGAATAACTTTGATATTAATTTTTTTAACCAATGCTTATAAATATTCATCAAAATAAACATAATAGCATTTTCCGTATTTAATAAAAAGTTGTTTAGCTAAATAAATAATCTTCAATTCTTTAATAAAAGCTTGATAAATAACTAATTTTGAACTTACTATTTATTTAAAAAAAAGTGACATTTAGTATTAACAAAATAACATTTATATTACTCAAAAATATTTCTATTCATCTTATTTTCAAGAAATTGATTTATTACACCCAAAATGTATTTTTATCACTAAATATTTATTTACCCAAAATATAGCTTAGTAAAATCAATATCTAATATGGGATATATAAATCATAACAACCCCCTTGGGTTCCTTTAAACTCAAACAATCCCCTCCCTCAGTTTTATAAACTACACTTTTACCCCTTTTACAAAACTTCAATTTTATCCATCTAGATTAGGATTAAGCTAGGAAGATCCCATTTTGACTATGTATAACAACTAATCAGAGAGTTTAGAACATACCTAGGCCAAAATTGGCCGGAAACCGTTAACAAACGAGTCGGGTCGGAGTTCAACGTCGGAGTCGCCGGAGGTAAGCTTTGTGGCCGTCTTTAATGGCTTCCTCCGCCTAGTTTGAGCCTCCTATTGAGTTGGTCGGGGTCCAATGAGTCTGCTGGGATCAAGGGAGCACGCTGGGTGCTGCCGAATCACTCTGGTGGAGCTCGCCGGAGTTTGGCCGGCAAAAATGGAGGCCAGGGCGGAAGATAGGCTTCTGCTGCTGTTGCGGCTACTTCCTTGGGCTCTGCTTCAGGTCAGGGAAGTTCTAAGATTGATCAGAGTGGGTCAGAGAAGACAAAGGGGATGAGAGAGAAATTTAAGTGGGTTTTATCGATTTCTTGCCGCCGGAAACAATGGTGGCAGCGGTGGAGGGGGTGGCTGCTGTCACTCTTCTCTGGTGCGCTGCTGGGTTCTGAGAACAGAGTGAGGTAGGGAGTGAGAAGGAGAGAGAGAGCTGAAAGTGGTGATGGTCGGTTTGCTTCGCGGTGGTTCCCGATGGCGGCAAAGGCAGCCTTGGTGGCTGCGGTAGTGGGTGGTTGCTGTTGCCACCTTCTTCCGCTGTGATTCTGAGGACAGAGAGAGACAGAGAGGGAGAGAGAGAGAGATGCAGCTCGGTTTTCTTCTCTTGCCGAGAGAGAGATGGAGCTCGGTGGTGGTGAAGGTGACGATGGTTGTGGTGGTGGAGTTGGAGGTGACTACTGTGGTGGCGAGGAGAAGATGAACAAGATTATGGAAAGCAAGGTTTAATATAATAATTGTTTTTGGCAATATTTGAGTGTGGATGAGGCACCAAATGTTGGAGTGATTGGGTGTAGCCTACACACAACATTTCGCGGTGGTTGGACACGCGCTATTTGTTTAAACTAACTAAAATTTGAAAAAAGTCTAGGTATTAATTCTCGAATACTGTCTTAATATTTTTTTTTTTCTAAAATTTTACACAAATATAACTCGATAAATTACCCGAATATTATTTTGCAACTAAAATTTCTTTTTAGCCTTCTAAAATTAATTCACTTTTGCTAATATAATGTTTTCTAAAATCTCATAAAAATTTCTTAGCTATAAAATTTAAAATAATTTACCCAGCCTTATTTTCTCAATTAATTTCTTATTTAATTTCTAAAATTACTATTTTACCCTTTCTATTTAGACGGGGTATTAAATTCTTCCCCCCTTAAACGGAGCTTCGTTCTTGAAGCTAAAATCGCACAACTAATCAAGATGCTCAGACAATTTATCAAGCACTTACCGATCAGAATCAAGATCACGCAACAGGCAAGTAATTTCACACAACAATTCATAGCAAATATCCATTTTCTTTAACACACATAACATCAAATAAGGTCGTAGTCACGTCTATCTACTAAAGTGGTCATAGTCTCGTAGGATTGCTATGGGTCATAATTAAAAATTTCGTAAGCACGTGTATTCCTTTCCTGTTGATCCCCGAGTTACTAATTTCCATACCGCTGATGATTCCTGTGTTTGCTATGCTTAAGTGGCTCCTCCTTGAGTTATCTGTTGATCACGCAAATATTACAAGCTTTTGGAATACTCTGCCTTCGAGCTTCTACTTTGTTTTAAGTTCATGAACTCTTGATACTTCCTTGCTCTCACCTGGCCATGGTAAAAGCAAGATCTGAGAGCAACTTGAAGTGCTTCCCAGTTAAAGTTGGACCTTGCCAACAGATTTTCTTGTGAGTTCCTCCTTCAGATATTCACTTCACTCCTTTAAATAAAATACTGCGCAGTTTGACCCTTCGGTCTTTAGGACATTCTACTGTCCCTTAGAATTTTGTCTATTCCCATGATCCAGTCTATTAGTTCTACGAGATCTTCTTTTCCCGTGGAGTCTACTGTCCTCTTGTCTGCCACTTTCTTGGCTCAATTATCTGAATAATCCGAACGAAGAACCACATTGTAATTTTCCTGAGCCATCCATTCTTGCCGACTCGTCCTCACGTAGCAACGCAATGGTTTACCAGTCGTATTCCTATGCTTTATCGTTTCTCATAGTCTCAAGGTTTTATAATTTCTTAATAATGCACAACTATCAATCCACCAAATATCACATAGTATGTCACACATAATTATCTTGCATATAGCTTGGCAATCTCAATCAAAGAAACACGTCATTCACAATTTAACTTCTATAATTCACACCCAATTTCCTCCATTACAGGAGTATTATTTATCAAGCAATGAACACACAAGTTTATCCATATTAGAACACACAGAACATAATTATTCCCAATCACACATATATAACTCAGTTTCTCAAACACAATTCATAATTAAATATTCACATCTCTTTTACTTATTACAGGAGTAGCATTTCTTGCTAAAACTTTTTTCATCAAATAACACAATACTTCTTCCATAATCCGGATTCTAATCCATACTGCTGACTTTCTATCACCTTGATAACATTCATCAATCAAACAATGAAGTTTTATCATGAAAAACAACACGAAAGGATGAGGACAGAGATAATCAGGACCTAGGCTACCCATAACCCAAACGCCTTTTCCAATTTTACTTATCTTGCACTATGTTCATTTTAATTACTCTACTGTTTTAAACTGGAACAAACGCTCTAATACCACCTGCAACAACCCCCTTATCAGGCTCGGACAAGACCGGGAGGGCGATGCTAAAAGTAATGGCGAAATCAAAAGCATAACATCCGAACTTATTCATTTATTACATAATATTAAACTTTACATAAGTCTCTAGATATTACACAAGTGTTTCCAAAACTACTACAATATTATTGCAAACTATACTAGATTCTACTCGTGATGAAATCCGTCTACCTGAGTCTCGTACTCGGCTACCGCTTGGTCTTTAGCTCCTAAACCTGCGGTGGGAAGGAAAACAGGAACCGCAATTTCAAAGTCAACATGGAAATACTGAGTAAGTGACACTCAAGCTCGTAAAACAGAAGACGAAGCATAACTTTCTTTTCATAATAAATATACAGAGGAAGTAAGATGTAAACTTGCAGAGTAAATCAGGTACTCAAATATAAACTGTAAAACTGTAAGAAGTGAACCTGATGCATCTAGTAAGAACACTTATAAAATTCTCATTCTTTTGATCTTCCTTTCTCAACATTCAAACGAGGAGGATGAATCCCAATCTCTTTCTTCTTCTTTTTCTTAAATATCCAAATCTCATAGAAACTGTATTATTAACTTTGTAGATACGGGGAAGAATCTACTATCACTAGCAGCCATGACCTTAAGAGCCGACACCTTCCTAAGACTCCTCGCGGCCAGAGAGGTGAGTACATGGAGCGACCCGGCAGGTTGCGACCGGGTTAAAATAAAAACGGGTCGAGTGGACGAAGCCAACACGACCAATCTAATCACAGGCTGAGTGAACAAAGTCAACACGGCAATAATACACTTCTCCCGTACAACTCTTTCCACTTTACGTTAATTACGCATTATTATTATTTTTCGTGTGACAATATCAAGCAAAACAGCTTCTTTAAAATATAAGAAAAATCTCAGTTAAAACAAGTAAATAACAAACACTTTTCGAGACAAGTATCGAAATCAACTTCGACATGAAAGGATCTAGGCACGCAAGGCTTGGCATGTTCACTTACTTCAATCCTTAGCAAATAGCACGTAAGCTCCTACTGACGCTCGTAGCCTTCTTCTGCAAATATGCCGCCTACAATTATCAAGATCTAATTACAACAGTGTCACTTCTAATCAAAGAATGCACTTATGTCGTAAAAACGCTCGGCTAGGCCGCGTGACTAGGTCCAACTCTCACGATTTCCCCCAAAACTCAATAAGTCCCGTCTTAAAGTCTTAAATATCGACATATAAAAAGTATTTCTTGAAATAACTTTGATATTAATTTATTTTACCAATGCTTATAAATTTTCATCAAAATAAACATAATAGCATTTTCTGTATTTAATAAAAAGTTGTTTAGCTAAAGAAATAATCTTCAATTCTTTAATAAAAGCTTGATAAATAACTAATTTTGAACTTACTATTTATTTAAACAAAAGTGACATTTAGTATTAAACAAATAACATTTATATTACTCAAAAATATTCTATTTAACTTATTTTCAAGAAGATGATTTATTACACCCAAAATGTATTTTTATCACCAAATATTTATTTACCCAAAATATAGCTTTGTAAAATCAATATCTAATATGGGATATATAATTCATAAAAACCTCACCCCCCTTGGGCTCCTTTAAACTCAAACAGCCCCCTCCCTCAGTTTTATAAACTACACTTTTACCCCCTTTTACAAAACTTCAATTTTATCCATCTAGATTAGGATTAAGCTAGCAAGATCCCATTTTGACTATGTATAACAACTAATCAGAGAGTTTAGAACATACCTAGGCCAAAAATGGCCAGAAACCGTTAAGAAACGAGTCGGGTCAAAGTTCGACGTCGGAGTCGCCGGAGGTAAGCTTTGTGGCATGCTTTAATGGCTTCCTCCGCCTAGTTTGAGCCTCCTATTGAGCTGGTCGGGGTCCAAGGAGTCTGCCGGGATCAAGGGAGCACAGTGGGTGCTGCCGAATCACTCCGGTGGAGCTCGCCGGAGTTTGTCCTGCAAAAATGGAGGTCGAGGCGGCAGATAGGCTTCTGCTGCTGCTGCGACTACTTCCTTGGGCTCTGCTTCAGGTCAGGGGAGTGCCAAGATCGATCAGAGAGGGTCAGAGAAGAAAACGGAGATGAGAGAGAAAGTGAAGTGGTTTGATCGATTTCTTGCCGCCGGAAACAATGGTGGCAGCGGTGGACGGGGTGGCTGCTGTCACTCTTCTCTGGTGCGCTGCTGGGTTCTGAGAACAGAGTGAGGTAGGGAGTGAGAAGGAGAGAGAGAGCTGAAAGTGGTGATGGTCGGTTTGCTTCGCGGTGGTTCCCGATGGCGGCAAAGGCAGCCTTGGTGGCTGCGGTAGTGGGTGGTTGCTGTTGCCACCTTCTTCCGCTGTGATTCTGAGGACAAAGATAGACAGAGAGGGAGAGAGAGAGAAATGCAGCTAGGTTTTCTTCTCTTGCCGAGAGAGAGATGGAGCTCGGTGGTGGTGAAGGTGACGATGGTTGTGGTGGTGGAGTTGGAGGTGGCTGCTGTGGTGGCGAAGGGTGGCTGGAGAGTGGGTTTGATAGCACTTAATTCCTTGGGCACCAAGCCTCCAACAGAGGCAGTTAAGGGGAAGGTGGTGAAGGCATTGGTGGCTGTGGTTGTCTCTTGTAGGTGAAGGAGAAGATGAAAAGCATTCTGGAAATCAAGGTTTAATATAATAATGGTTTTTGGCAATATTTGAGTGTGGATGAGGCACCAAACGTTGGAGTGATTGGGTGTAGCCTACACACAACATTCCGCGGTGGTTGGACACCCGCTATTTGTTTAAACTAACTAAAATTTGAAAAACACCTACGCATTGATTCTCGAATACCGTCTATATATTTTTTTTTCTAAAATTTTACACAAATATAACTCGATAAATTACCGGAATATTATTTTGCAACTAAAATTTCTTTTTAGCCTTCTAAAATTAATTCACTTTTGCTAATATAATGTTTTCTATAATCTCATAAAAATTTCTTAGCTATAAAATTTGAAATAATTTACCCAGCCTTATTTTCTCAATTAATTTCTTATTTAATTTCTAAAATTACTATTTTACCCTTGCTATTTAGACGGGGTATTACATCCTTCCCCCCTTAAACGGAGCTTCGTCCTCGAAGCTAAAATCGCACAACTAATCAAGATGCTCAGACAATTTATCAAGCACTTACCTATAAGAATCAAGATCACGCAACATGCAAGTAATTTCACACAGCAATTCATAGCAAATATCCATTTTCTTTAACACACATAAATTCAAATAAGGTCGTAGTCAGTCTATCTACTAAAGTGGTCATAGTCTCGTAGGATTGCTATGGGTCATAATTAAGAATGTCGTAAGCACGTGTATTCCTTTCCTGTCGATCCCCGAGTTACTAATTTCCATACCGCTGATGATTCCTGTGTTTGCTATGCTTAAGTGGCTCCTCCTTGAGTTATCTGTTGATCACCCAAATATTACAAGCTTTTGGAATACTCTGCCTTCGAGCTTCTGCTTTGTTTTAAGTTCATGAACTCTTGATACTTCCTTGCTCTCACCTGGCCATGGTAAAAGCAAGATCTGAGAGAAACTTGAAGTGCTTCCCAGTTAAAGTTGGACCTTGCCAACAGATTTTCTTGTGAGTTCCTCCTTCAGATATTCACTTCACTCCTTTAAATAAAATACTGCGCAGTTTGACCCTTCGGTCTTTAGGACATTCTACTGTCCCTTAGAATTTTGTCTATTCCCATGATCCAGTCTATTAGTTCTACGAGATCTTCTTTTCCCGTGGAGTCTACTGTCCTCTTGTCTGCCACTTTCTTGGCTCAATTATCTGAATAATCCGAACGAAGAACCACATTGTAATTTTCCTGAGCCATCCATTCTTGCCGACTCGTCCTCACGTAGCAACGCAATGGTTTACCAGTCGTATTCCTATGCTTTATCGTTTCTCATAGTCTCAATGGTTTATAATTTTTTAATAATGCACAACTATCAATTCACCAAATATCACATAGTATGTCACACATAGGAATCTTGCATATAGCTTGGCAATCTCAATCAAAGAAACACGTCATTCACAATTTAACTTCTATAATTCACAACCAATTTCCTCCATTATAGGAGTATTATTTATCAAGCAATGAACACACAAGTTTATCCATATCAGAACACGCAAAATATAATTATTCCCAGTCACACGTATACTACTCAGTTTCTCAAACACAATTCAGAATTAAATCTTCACATCTCTTTTTCTTATTACAGGAGAAGCATTTCTTGCTAATAATTTTTTTCATCAAATAACACAATACTTCTTCCATAATCCGGATTCTAATCCATACTGCTGAGTTTTTATCACCTTGATAACTCTCATCAATCAAACAATGAAGTTTTTTCAAGCAAAACAACACTAAATGATGAGGACGGAGATAATCAGGACCTAGGCTACCCATAACCCCAACGGCTTTTCCAATTTTACTTATCTTGCCCTACGTTCATTTTAATTACCCTACAGGTTTGAAACTGGAACGAACGCTCTGATACCACCTGCAACAACCCCCTTATCCGGATCGGACAAGACCGAGAGGGCGATGCTAAAAGTAATGGCGGGAATCAAAAGCATAACATCCCAACTTATTCATTTATTACATAATATTAAACTTTACATAAGTCTCTAGATATTACACAAGTGTTTTCAAAACTACTACAATATTCTTGCAAACTATACTAGATTCTACTCGTGATGAAATCCTTCTATGTGATTCTCGTACCCGGCTTCCCCTTGGTCTTCAGCTCCTAAACCTGCGGTGGGAAGGAAAACAGGAACCGCAGTTTCAAAGTCAGCATGGAAATACTGAGTAAGTGACACCCAAGCTCGTAAAATAGAAGACGAAGCATAACTTTCTTTTCATAATAAATATATAGAGGAAGTAAAATGTAAACTTGCAGAGAGAGAGAGAGAGGGAGAGAGAGAGAGAAATGCAGCTGGTTTTGCTTCTCTTGCCGAGAGAGAGAGATGGAGCTCGGTGGTGGTGAAGGTGACGATGGTTGTGGTGGTGGAGTTGGAGGTGGCTGCTGTGGTGGCGAGTGGTAGCTGGAGAGTGGGTTTTATAGAACCCAATTCCTTGGGCACCAAGCCTGTAGGGTTTTGATTCATGGATTGCACAACGGAAGCATAATCAAACATAAAACCATGCAAAACCCTCCAAGGATCACAAGTCAAGAGACATAACGATGGTAAGGGTTAGAAATCATAAACACACCTTTGGGTTCTCCTTGATGACTTCAAACGCGAATAGTGTCATGTCTCTACGGTTGATCCACGCCTAGAGGTGAGATCTAGACCCTCCAATTCCCTTTTGCTAGCTAGGAAGAATGGAGGAGGAAGAAGGAATCGCCAACAATGGAGTGCCAAGAGGTGGGGCGGCTCCTCTTTGGCCGACGGGTAGGGGCGGTCCCATAAAGTGGTTCGGCCCTCCTTTTGGGACTTGCTCTCTCCTTGCTTTGTTCTCTCCTTTCTTCTATCAAATAGATGTGTGGTGTGTAGAGAGAAAAATAAGCTAGGAGTGTTCTTTATATAGTCCAACAACTCCTTGTCCTACTACATAAAGAACCCCTCATAATCCTACTCAAGTTCGGATTAGTCCCTTTTGCAAAATAGTCCTTATCATGTCAATACATGGATTAGTTCTATTTGCAAATTAATCCTAATCATGTCTCTACATGAATTAGGCCACCTTGGCAAATCCTAATCATGTCTATACATGGATTAGTCCAACTTGCATATTAGTCCTACTAAGTTAGCAAGTTGTTGCGATTTGATCCTTCTAAAAAATTAATCATATTAATTAATTATTTCCCATGTCTAGTTCACCCCTATATGGCGTGTGACCCCATAGGGTCTATTTAGTTGGTAGTAACTACTTACTAATATGGAGCGGCCTCTAGCAAGACATCCATTCTAGCCAACAAATAGAATAGTAATCATGACAAACCTTGTACAAGTAATTGTCTCATCCCTTTGTCCCAATATCCGGATTGGACACGAGACATACAAGTCACACTCGTATATCCAATCCATAGTTTCTCGATCCTGGGAATAGCCTTATTCGTGCAAATAACATCAATATCCCATATTGATTTATTTGAGTCTGGCCAGACATTTTATAAGCACTATCCCTCGAGTGGCCTAGGATATTTGCTCCCGTTATGTGGGAGGGAAAAATTCTATCTACGTCCACTACGATCTCTAAGCTTGCTTCTTATTGTATCCAATACACGCCTTTATAACTACCCAGTTACGGTGTAGCGTTTAACGCTACCAAGATCACAATAATCCACAACTAGAATATCTAGTGACTTCAAGTCTAAGGATGACAATACCGTTTGCACCGCGAGAAGCGCTTGTGACTTAACATAACATGTATGTAGCCTTCTCGGAGATGGGTCAATCCAGTATGCCATTACTCCTAATGCATACCCATGTGTTGGATCATGATATCTCCATATCAATCCAACCCCATACTAGTCTATAGATGATTGTCCTATTAATCATTATAATTGACTAGGGATATTTAAGAATATAACACTTATATTCTAAGGACTTCATTCATGTTAACATATCTCCATATCGATAACATAATGAATCGTAAATCCATAAATGTCACAATTAATTGATTGCCTCTAGGGCACAATTCCAACAGTCTCCCACTTGCACTAGAGTCAATCTCCTGCATCATATGCCTATTGATCCAGCGTGGCCCTCCTCGCTCACACTGCGTAGGGGCGAGACATATGCTGGCACCTTGCAAATATTCACATCTCCTCCATCAACGATTTGATTGAGATTGAATATTCTGAGTAAATGCATCTTATGCATTAATTTACTCAGTCCTCTATGTTAGAATCAGTGACTGAATCTTGCCTGAAACCTTTCCAGCTCACAGTCGCTCCCACTAAGGCAAAACCCAAAACTTGACTTATAATCTGAAATCTTCTTTGTCAGATTTGAAGTTCGCATCACTGTAACCCCTTACAGCAAACTCTTCATATTATCTATTTATCAATAATTCATCCTTAGTGCTTCTCAAGTACTAAAGGATAATCTTGATATTTTATCCAGTGACTCTCACCCGGATTGACTGGTATCTATGTGTCATGCCTTATGACACATCTGGTCTAGTACATTCCATGGCGTATCTCGTGAATCTAATTCATACGGTCCATTCCCAATCTAATTGGTAAGACAATTAGCCTTCCAAAGACTAATTCCATGTGACATGGGTAAGAATCAATATTCTTTTCACGTTGAACCATTTCAACACCTTTGTCAATTTGTGTACTATGACCTAAGCTATACAACCATCTTGATCCACCTCAATAGATCTTCACAAGTTGCTTCGCTTAAGTCTACCATTAGAAAGTCAACTCCCTAGTCAATCTACGTAAGACTGCCAAGTAGGGGCAACATTCCCAATGATTAAGTATGTCTTCACATACAAGACCATAAATAACTGTGCTCCCACTAACCTTCTTGTAAACACAAGTCTCATCTTCAATTTTGATGGAACCAAACTCCTTTGATTACATCATCCATTTGAAGAGTCCAACTCCTAGAAGCTTGATCAAATCTATCTATAAATAGATTGCTACAAGCAAGATGCGAATGGATTTAAGCATCACAATTGGGGAAAGATTTTGTCATAGTCTATACTATGAACTCACAGGAAATCCTTACCCGACCAATTGTCCCTTAAAGGTAATCATATTACCATCCATGTTGGTTTCCTCATAACCCACTTGCACCCTATGGGTCCTACCCCTCAGATGGTTCCATCAAAGTCTATACTTTGTTGGTATACATGGATTCCATATCGTATCTCATGGCTCCAAGCCATTTCTGAGAGTATGGCCACACGTGGCCATCTCATAGGTTGTAGGCTCATCTTGATGAGCAATATATCAGGGGTTATGAGAAATCCTTATTTCTCTAGTCCCTTGACATATCCTACCTGACCTACGAGGTTCTTGTGTTTTCTGAGTAGGTTGCTCCACAACACCTTGTGATCCTGCTCATGTTCCATCAAACAGATCAATGTTCCATTTTGGTTCTTGAACTTTTCAAGTTCTACTGTCCTCCCACTGTTTCTTCTAGAGACAATCTCTACCTTAGAAACATTGCGGTTCGAGCAACAAACAGTTTGTTCTCGATCGGGTTGTAGAAATAATATCCTTTTCAGGATATCCCACATAACATTTATCCAACTTGGGTTCAAGTTTATTTTGTAAACTCTTTTACATAAACGTCATAACCCCAAATCTTTATGAATGACATACTAGGACACTTCCTAGTCCATATCTCATATGGCGTTATTCATATTTCGTTTTTGATGGACCAAGGTTAAGGGCGAAATTTGCTGTAATTAGAACATAGCCCCAAAAGTAAACTGGAAGTTCTGTTTGACTCATCATGGACCGAACCGTGTCCTACAAGGTCCGAAATCTCCTCTTAGACACGCCAAACCCATGTGGCGTGCTAGGTGGAGCGAGTTTTGGATCATATCCAACACTCCCATAGATTCTTGTAAAACTCTTGGCTCAAGTACTCTCCTCTACGATCCAATCGTAGAGCCCTAATACTTTTTCCAAGCTGGTTCTCTACTTCATTCCTGAATACTTTGAACAATTCAAAGGATCCTGATTTGTTTCTTCAAAAATACACAAATCCATATTTACCTGATCCTATCAGTAAATATGATGAAGTACTGAAAACCATCTTTAGCATTTGCGCTTAGCGGCCTTCATACATCAATATGTATGATTCCCAAAAGATCATATCTTTGCCTAATAAGTCTTACATGTCTCATATGATTCAATAATCAAATGAGTTCCAGAAATCCATCCTCATGGGGTTCTAGATATGCATCTCTTATTTATGAGGCCTAAACGATAATGCTAAAGATAAGTGAAGTTCATATCATTATATGCAAACCTCTAGGTATTAATGTTATAGATGAAATTATCATGATCATGGATATAGAATCCACTTAGACAAAATTGCATTACAATAATGCATACCATAATAAATGGAACAACATTTGTCCTTTTATTATGATAAGGAGCTTTCTTGTCCAAAAAAGAAACTATGATAATGGTCCTACTCATAGTAGGGACATTATTGCTTTTGTCTAATTCATGAACAATATCTTGAAGGTAGAAATAATTCCCTACGGCTTTTCAGCAACCCTTTGCTTCATAGCCCCAAGTGTAGGATTATTTCTTCCTTATCCAATTGTCTTCGTCTCTTGAGATCCTCCACATTTCTATAAATGTGAGATCCTCATCTAGTATCATATACTTATGATGATGAGATAGACACATTGATTTCTATAACAAAAATACCCAAATCAGAATTCATAATTCCTTTATTACTTACTTCCAGGTACTTTGGGTAGCCTCTCTTCCTCTACACCACCTATGGGACTCCAAGGCAACTTGGTTTTAGCAACAGGCTTGCTTTATACCCATGGGATCGGTGCAAACAATTTTCCCTTACCCATGTTGTTAACCATTAACAGCTTTGCCCATGCCCATTATGAGTGTTTTGTTTAAGTAATTTTTCAATCATATTGAGTAAATCAACTTTAAAAACAAAACTATAATTGCATCCAATGCAATTCTTGGTCCACTTGGGTGAATAACTATTTATTCTTTATCTATCTCATAGATAATGCCCATTCACTAATGTTTCAATCATATTGAATTAGCTTATTTGCATAACGCAAAGTGGAGCAACACTTCAAACCTTTCATGTCTAGCTCGCTCCTTTTGAAAGAGCTTCTTTCAATGTATGATCATATCATACTTCTCCATGTTACTCATCTTGCTTCCAAAGCTCAGAGTTTATGGCAGCTAACATGAGGCAAGTCACATCCAAAGAACCATTCTTTGATGTCCCTTCCATTAGGTTTTAGTGTGTTTTGGTAGTTGGTAGGAAGAGATCTTTATGTTCTACGATGTACAACAATTTCTCTTTTATTTGAGAACATTTCTCAATTTTATACCAGTCTAGGAAATAGATAGAGTCGCGTTTTTATTTGTTTAATGCCATGGGTATTCAACATAATAGGTTTATGCAAAGTTTGTGACGTTTAACTATATTCAACAATGATTTAAATTGTCAAATATAGCTCCCACTATTTTACTACGGATTAATAACCCTCAAGATATTAATGCGGAAAATATTCATATATTTTCTAGTGGGCCAAGATCCATGTTTCATCTCCTTATGAGCTTGCTTTGGCAAGTCACCCATAATTTGACTACCTTAGGTAGGAACAATTCCAATTACATCCCATATGCAACTCTTGGTTCAATTGGGCAAATAACTCTTTATTTATCCATCCTTATGGATAATCCCAATTGGTTGCCTCTAGGTTTCTTAATCATATTAATAGCCCAGTTGTGTTCAACCTCTTATCTAAACAATTGCACATTGTTACGTGCCATCGCATTCCATCATTATGAACCAAGTCGCCCTGCTTTGGCACGCACGAACTTGATAAATAATGATGATCATGAGTGTTTAAATAACGAGAAGGCAAGAACACAATATTTGTTTTTGAGGGATTTTAAATTCAATTTTAATTGTTTTGTTGATCAATATCAACTAATCTATCTATTTGAGTTTGGGCACAACTCCAAATAATAGATCCGGGTTGTCTAATTATCTTATTATCCTAATTGCATGCATCATCCATACACCAACCACACAATAATAAGACAATAAAGTAAACAACCACAAAACAGAATTTAAACGTGATGTGGATATGGCCTTTTCTAGACTAAGATAATTCCAAGCCAATGGAATTATCTATGAACCCTAAAATCAAACACATCTCCATGCGTCTTGATCTTTTGGTCCATCCTTCGTAGTCTTGTGGAATCCTCCATGCTCCATGTTCCATCTTTTGTGGCTCCTTTTGGCTTTGGGCTTCTTTTCTTCAATCTTGGCTAACGATCTACTTTATCTAGCACTACCTAACTTCTATACTAAATAAAATAAATCTCACAAGTTGAGAAAAAAAAATGGCACGCAGGCCATAAAACCCTAATTAATTATTACAATTAATTGATCAGCTCGTAGGCCGTAAACCAAACCACAAAAATTAAACATCCTCATCAAACCATATCCTAAGGCCATATCCAATCACCATGCGAATTGCACATAAACAGTTAAAATCCAATTTTAACGCGCTTGGTCAATTTTAATTGATTTTAGGATGTTCTAGGGTTAAAACGGTCCATGGGCCCAACAATCCACTTGCCCGGGCCCAAAAAGGTGAACCGCAAGGCCCTAGGGCCGGCCGGCCCCTAGCCCACGCGGCTAGGCCGCGGGCTAGGGCTGCCCCGGCCCCTAGGGCGGCCTTGCTTGGGCGGCAAGCAAGGAGGGGCGGTCCCCTAGGGGGGCCGAACCTCCTTTGGGAGTTGTTTCCAAAACAACTCCCTTGCTT
The DNA here is from genome assembly GCA_023055425.1 of Linanthus parryae. Lineage (NCBI taxonomy): Eukaryota > Viridiplantae > Streptophyta > Magnoliopsida > Ericales > Polemoniaceae > Linanthus > Linanthus parryae. Next base: position 77,733,583 of record JALGPY010000006.1, read on the forward strand.
GGTGCCCAAGTTTGGTTGTTTCCTTGTTTTGGAAGAACTCCTTCTTCCCCAAGGATGCCCAAACCCTAGATCTAAGATCCTAAAATTTCTCAAACTCACCAATTCATGCATCCAATGCAAAAATTGGATCTTGTTATGATTAATTGTTGACAAATTGCATCCCATGCTTGATTTGTCTTGTTTTACGCGATAAACAATCAAATTAAGGTGTAAAACAACTAAAACGTAACACATAAACCACGTTTATGCTCTACGACCTGTGGCTCTGATACCACTGTAGGGTTTTGATTCATGGATTGCACAACGGAAGCATAATCAAACATAAAACCATGCAAAACCCTCCAAGGATCACAAGTCAAGAGACATAACGATGGTAAGGGTTAGAAATCATAAACACACCTTTGGGTTCTCCTTGATGACTTCAAACGCGAATAGTGTCACGTCTCTACGGTTGATCCACGCCTAGAGGTGAGATCTAGACCCTCCAATTCCCTTGTGCTAGCTAGGAAGAATGGTGGAGGAAGAAGGAATCGCCAACAATGGAGTGCCAAGAGGTGGGGCGGCTCCTCTTTGGCCGACGGGTAGGGGCGGTCCCATAAAGGGGTTCGGCCCTTCTTTTGGGACTTGCTCTCTCCTTGCTTTGTTCTCTCCTTTCTTCTATCAAATAGATGTGTGGTGTGTAGAGAGAAAAATAAGCTAGGAGTGTTCTTTATATAGTCCAACAACTCCTTGTCCTACTACATAAAGAACCCCTCATAATCCTACTCAAGTTCGGATTAGTCCCTTTTGCAAAATAGTCCTTATCATGTCAATACATGGATTAGTTCTATTTGCAAATTAATCCTAATCATGTCTCTACATGAATTAGGCCACCTTGGCAAATCCTAATCATGTCTATACATGGATTAGTCCAACTTGCATATTAGTCCTACTAAGTTAGCAAGTTGTTGCGATTTGATCCTTCTAATTAATTAATCATATTAATTAATTATTTCCCATGTCTAGTTCACCCCTATATGGCGTGTGACCCCATAGGTTCTATTTAGTTGGTAGTAACTACTTACTAATATGGAGCGGCCTCTAGCAAGACATCCATTCTAGCCAACAAATAGAATAGTCATCATTACAAACCTTGTACAAGTAATTGTCTCATCCCTTTGTCCCAATATCCGGATTGGACACGAGACATACAAGTCACACTCGTATATCCAATCCATAGTTTCTCGATCCTGGGAATAGCCTTATTCGTGCAAATAACATCAATATCCCATATTGATTTATTTGAGTCTGGCCAGACATTTTATAAGCACTATCCCTCGAGTGGCCTAGGATATTTGCTCCCGTTATGTGGGAGGGAAAAATTCTATCTACGTCCACTACGATCTCTAAGCTTGCTTCTTATTGTATCCAGTACACGCCTTTATAACTACCCAGTTACGGTGTAGCGTTTAACGCTACCAAGATCACAATAATCCACAACTAGAATATCTAGTGACTTCAAGTCTAAGGATGACAATACCGTTTGCACCGCGAGAAGCGCTTGTGACTTAACATAACATGTATGTAGCCTTCTCGGAGATGGGTCAATCCAGTATGCCATTACTCCTAATGCATACCCATGTGTTGGATCATGATATCTCCATATCAATCCAACCCCATACTAGTCTATAGATGATTGTCCTATTAATCATTATAATTGACTAGGGATATTTAAGAATATAACACTTATATTCTAAGGACTTCATTCATGTTAACATATCTCCATATCGATAACATAATGAATCGTAAATCCATAAATGTCACAATTAATTGATTGCCTCTAGGGCACAATTCCAACAAAGCCTGCAACAGAGGCGGTTAAGGGGAAGGCGGCGAAGGCATTGGTGGCGGTGGTTGTGTCTTGTACGTGAAGGATAAGATGAAAAACATTCTGGAAAGCAAGGTTTAATATAATAATGGTTTTTGGCAATATTTGAGTGTGGATGAGGCACCAAATGTTGGAGTGATTGGGTGTAGCCTACACACAACATTTCGCGGTGGTTGGACACGCGCTATTTGTTTTGAACTAACTAAAATTTGAAAAACGTCTACGTATTAATTCTTGAATACCGTCTTAATATATTTTTTTTCTAAAATTTTACACAAATATAACTCGATAAATTACTCGAATATTATTTTTCAACTGAAATTTCTTTTTAGCCTTCTAAAATTACTTCAGTTTTGCTCATATAATATTTTCTTAAATCTCATAAAATTTCTTAGCTATAAAATGTTAACTAATTTACCCAACCTTATTTTCTCAATTAATTTCTTATTTAAATTCTAAAATTACTATTTTACCCTTGCTATTTAGACATGGTATTACAATTTATTTGGAGTAATATGAGATGTAAAGTTTGAATTATGTCGTTTATCCAAAATTAAACCTGGGATGGATTTACCTAACATAAACAAAAATGGGGGAGGAATAAGGAGTAAGGTTGTTTTGAGAACCCCCCCCCCCCCCAATTTAATGATTTGGCATAAAGACAAAGTAATGTTTATAAGAGTTTCTAGCTGTGCGGTATTGTTTCAGGTTTCTCCTTTACAAACTTGTATTTATGTCTCTCAACTGCACAGTTTAATTGTTGAAGAATTGTTCAAATGATTTGTAAACCTGTGCTAAGAACCAAACCCATGCCACTAGTGTTTGTGCTAGTTCGGATACTTGAATTCAATTATATTATCAATTTATAACTTTTCTTTCTCATTTGTTATTTTTACTAATGCTTTATAGGTGAAGGTGATGTGCAATGGAAATGACAATGTGGTGCTTTTTGTTAGGCTGGTGGATGAAAGTTTCTGAATGCAAGTCTTTTGGTTTGGTCTAGCAGTAGAGTGTCTTCTGCGGAATTTGTGATTTTAGGAGTATTGTGTACATTTTGGTGAATTAGCAGAACTTGTAAACTTGGAAGTATTCTGTACCATATGGGTCTGCTACAATTTAGAATTGAACTGGACCATTATGGTGTAGACAGAATCATGAGGACCGAATCTAGAAGTAAAAGCCATAACCTTTTATAACCTAATTTTACCGGTTCAGGTTTTTGTATTGCCTGTTTCCCAATGGTAACCATGAACCATTTTTTCCTTTGTAAATAATGCTACTCCCGTTTTTAATAAACCCATCTCGTAAATCTATCCCTTTAATAATCATAATTAAATCTCTCTCTCTCTCCCTTACTTTATCACTCTCTGATTGTCTCGCATATCTATCTTTTCTCCCGGACAATTAATTCTTTATTTGACGAAAGAAAATATATCTTTATCTATCAATTTCTTCTCTCTATCTCGTTAATCCCCTCTAGTCTCTTATTTCCCCTTCCCGTTACTCTATCACTCCATTTCGTCATACGACTCAATCTTCTCTCGTCGTTGAAGAAATATCTATTTCGAGATTAATTTTCTCTACATATATGACTCTAACAGAAACATGATATTGTTGTAAATCGAGGTTTACCACAATTATGCCTCGTTGCAATATTGTCATGAAAAGCTCAATGGAAAAAAAATCTATTACCATGGAAAAAGAGTACATCGGTGAGTTCTAAGTGCTCAGTACTGGACATGACATTCTTGTGGAGTGCGTCTTAATAATCTTCACAGCCTTATTAAAACCGGCCTTTGAAAAATCGTGTTGGACAAAAGTTACAATGACAGAAAAAGAGTGTCGCGCTACAAGCATTTCACTCGGTCTCCCTACATTGAAACATCTTTGTACCTGATAAATAAATTCATTACAAAATAAGAATACAATAATATACGATTAAAAATCACACATAATAAAATGCATATGCACCTTAAAGTAATTTGCAACTGTACACTTTAGGTTTTCTCAGGAAAATAAGTATGTCTCATGGGTACCAATCTCTATGGACATCCACAAATTTGTGATTCATACGATCGTATTCGTAACTAGTTAATTTCCATACCATTTTTGATGTTGGTTAGTCCCCCAGACTAAAAAAACATTTTCATCATTCTCACCGCGAGATGATTATATTTTTATGAATTTAGTATAACCTATACCATATGTATTTATCATTTATAAGTTACACGCTCAAAAGCGTAAATCAACCTCAACATTAATTCCAGGCCTTACATCGGACTTATTATAACTATATAGATCCCACGCTTAACACCAGATATGTATCATCTGCATAGAGTGTAATTTATGTTTAAGGTTGTTAGTAAATTTAAATATTTTAATTATTCTTTACATATTCAAATGATTGTTCCCTAGCAATTGGCTATGCTTCTGTTGATTTTTTTTCCAGGAATTATCTCTAGTAAAAGCATTCCTTCATTGTAAATCATAGTAGTACAATTTAAGTACTTCACATAATAATTTTCATCAATCATACGATAACTTGATAATATCAAGTCAATTTACGTTGTGCTACTACTGAAGCTATTGCTTTTTCCAGGATATTCATCGATTTACCAATCTTAGTTTTTCATCCACTATTGATGATGTATATGTGGTGTGAACCTCTTTTACCATTACAAAGTAAGAGTTCTCTGCCTTGCTAGAGAGAGAAAGTACTCCTGGTGAGTTAACCGTATCTTGCTCCGGCAAGATCTCTGTTCGTACCTTTCTTCTTCTTTCGTGCTTATTATCCATTTTCCCATCCAGCTTTGTGTTCACTTTCGCAATCATTTGATTCTATTTCAATATTCTCTGCCACTACCATGGGTGGAGATACATCTAAAGAGAAATCAGTCCTTGAAAGCTCTAAACAAGCTTCGGATGATAATGAAGTTACAAGTAAGCTTGAAGCCATAAAAATCAACTCGGAGGAGGAAGTGGACTTAGTGATTGAAGATGAAGATGTAAGTGGACGGCTTAAAGATTGTTCCAATAGTCTTCTTGGCAAAATATACACGATCAAGCCGATTAATCTCACTGGATTAGCAACCACCATGACTTCGGTACGGAACTCGCCGGAGGATTTTAATGTTGAGGAGGTGGGAGAGAAGCTATATCAGTTCTTCTTCAAGCATGAAGGTGACATGTTAAGGATTTTAAAAGGAAGTCCATGGTTTTTTAATAACCAACTGATTGTCCTTTCACAGTGGGATCCTTCAAGAGGTCCCTCCTCTGCAAGTTTCAGCAAGTTCCCGATCTGGATTCAAATCTGGAGCTGGCCTGCAATCTATCTGACGGAAAGTATCATTCGCAAGATGAGTAAAAAGTTTGGAGAAATTTTGGAAGTCAAAATCCCTCCTAAAACATCCATAGACGGGAAGTTCGCAAGATTAAAGATAGTTTGGGATGTGGAGGATCCTCTTCTAAAAGAAGTAAGGATTAAATTTCCAAAGCTTGGTACTGTAGCAATTAGCTTAAAATATGAGCGCCTCCCGTTTATGTGTTTCTATTGTGGCTTAATTGGCCATGATGAAAAACTCTGTTCGGAGAAAATGGCGGACATTGCAGAAGGAATTCAGAGAGAAGCTCAGTTCGATTCAAGTCTAAAAGCTAAAAGTCTTGCTGAGCTTTTTGCTCCTCGTAATCTTAAAGCCGAAGCTGCTCAAAGAGGAAGATCTATTAAGGCTCCATCTACTTCAATTTTGAAGCTTATTGAGTTGCTAGAAAAATTGCCGGAGATCTGCCCACAGGTCGGTGCTCCGAACGGTGGAGATGGCGGGCTTTTGGAGAAGCGAAAAGGTCGGGAAGAAGACGAAGAGTCGAAGGAGACAGCTAGTAATCCCGAGAATGTAAGTGGTGAAGCAATCAATGCAGGCGTGATGGCAAGTCTCGAGAAGGAGATTGCGAGGGAAGAAGCAAATTTTGAAAAATTTAAAATTGCAGACGAATTTGCGGCTGATGGAGGCCAAGAGCATTTGGGCCTAATTGACGTTCCCATCTTTGAGGCCCAATCTTCGGATTTGGCCCATCTACTTGAGCCTGCTAATTTAGGCCATGATAATGCTAACCCTGATGGCCCAACTTTTAATACAGACTCTCACTTGGAGGTGTGCCGGGAGCAGGGAATAAATCCCAATAAAATTGGGGATCTTGGTGAAAACCCTAATTCTCTCAGAAATATTGAAGGGGTTGAGTCCGCCGAATTATCTTCGCATGGAGATAAGGTTAATGATGATAATATCTCCAGATCGTCTAGCTCTCAGATCAATAGTTATCGGATAACATGGAAACGAAGGGCAAGGCAGGCAGCTTCAGAACGATGTGAGAGGAAAGCATTATCTCATTCTCAAGGACGTGTGCAGAAGAGAAGAGATACGGAAATGGACATCGATGATGATTGTTTCTTGGCTCATGGGGATGGAAAGAAAGCAAGAGGTATGTCGATTGATTCTGTTCCGATTACTGATTGGGTGGAGGAAGCCAGCCCGAAGTGGCCCTCCGGCTCCCAATGAAGCTATTGGCATGGAATTGTCAAGGTGCAGGCAGAACCTTGAAAATTCGTCAATATAAAAGGCTTCTCCATCGTCTTGCACCTGATGTTGTTTTTCTTAGTGAAACGAAGAGGAATTCTCAATTTATGTGGAGAAACTATAGTTTCTGTGGAAGATTTCATAGTCTATGGCTTGATCCTCTAGGTCTATCTAGAGGAATTGGAGTTCTTTGGAGGAAGGAGATCAGTGTCAGAGTAGTCAAATATGGCAGGTTCTTCATTCATGTGGAGATCTCTGATGCTTCTTCTGTTTGGGATCTCATCTTTGTCTACTTGAGTACTGCTGACATGGATAGACAAGGTCAGCTTAACTTCCTCAGTTCTTATGTATCTAGCTGCAGATATATGTTGCTGATCTGGGGGGACTTTAATGACATCTGCAATCCAAATGAGAAGAGAGGAGGTTCAATAAGAAGTATTTCTTCTTGTAGCTCTCTTAACAGATTCATTGAGTCCTGTAATTTGATGGACATGGGTTTTATAGGCTACCCTTATACGTGGTGGAACAAGAGAGAAGGCTGCTATGGAATTGACGAGAGAATTGACAGAGGTTTATGCAGCTTAAATTGGATCAACCATTATCAAAAAGCAATCTTGGAGCATGTCCCTTGTTCTGGCTCTGATCATGCAGCATTGTTTCTTAATACAGAGGCTTCTCATTGCAGGAGATCTTTCAAAACTTTCAGGTTTGATCCTTCCTGGATTAACCAAGAAGATCATGGCAGGGTTGTGTCCAATGCCTGGGTCTTTAATGGTCATGGTACAAAAATGTTTATGGTAAAAAACAAGCTTAAGAGCTGCAGACAGAAGTTGAGGATTTGGAGCAAGAAGTTTGAGAAAGGTCTTAAGAGAGCTATTGAAGAGGAAGAGGAAGAAGTTAAAAATATAAGACTGCAAGGGAGTGATGCTAACACTTCTCTTTTACACAATGTGGAGCTTGAGCTTAATTCTCTACTGGCAGAAGATGAGCTTTTTTGGAAGCAGAAAGCTAGAGTAGATTGGCTGGAGGCAGGGGACCAAAATTCAAAATTTTTTCATGCAACTGTCAGCCAAAGAAGAAGGTGGAACTTGATCAATGGTGTTTTTGATAATAAAGGAAATTGGTGCACTAAAGATGAAGATCTCAGAAGAATTTTCTATGATTATTATTCCAGTCTCTTTGCTGCAGATTCTGAGAGTGATCCATGGCCTATTGTGACAAATGTGAAAAGAGTTGTGACAGATGAGATGAATGATGAGCTTGTTAGAGAAGTTACTGATGATGAGATCAAAGATGCTTGCTTCTCTTTAAGCCCTGACAAGGCTCCTGGATACGATGGCTTCACAGCCAGGTTTTTTCAAGTTCATTGGGAAGTGGTTGGGGAAGATATATGTGAAGCAGTCAAAGATTTTTTCAAAAGTGGGAAGCTGCTGAAGTGTATGAATGTTACTCACATCACTCTCATTCCAAAGGTACAAACTCCTCTATATGTTAAGGATTATAGGCCAATTAGCCTCTGCACAACTTTTTACAAAATTTTGGCTAAAACTTTGGCTAATAGACTCAAATGTGTTATTGACAAATTAATTTCAGAAAGCCAAAGTGCTTTTGTGAGTAATAGGCTGATTACTGATAATATTCTCATTGCTCAAGAGCTTTTTCATTGGATTAAAAATAAAAGGCAAGGGAGAGATGGTTGGATGGCTCTTAAACTAGATATGCTCAAAGCATTTGATAGAGTTAATTGGTATTATTTGGAATGCATTATGAGAAAGATGGGCTTCAATGGGAAATGGATAAATTGGATTCTCTCTTGCATTAAATCTGTTAGCTTCAAGCTCAACATCAATGGTGAATTAAGTGAGTCTATAAAGCCAAGTAGGGGTATTAGACAGGGAGATCCTTTATCCCCCTATCTTTTTGTGCTTTGTGCTGAGGGTTTTTCAGCCACACTCAAGCATTTTGAAGATAATAGATGGCTCTAAGGTGTCAAAATAGCTAGAAGTTGTCCCTCTGTCAATCACTTATTATTTGCGGATGATCTATCCTTTTTTGCAAGGCAACAGTCTCTGATTGTAGTGCAGTCAATATGGAGCTCAAATTATATGAAAATGCCTCTGGGCAAGCTGTGAATAGAGATAAATCGCAATGCCTCTTCAGCCCTAACACTAGCAGATTGTTGAAGAATTTCTTGCAATCTTTTTTGGGGGTTTCCAAGGAGCTTTATGACTGCAACTATCTTGGTCTCCCTGCTATAATTGGGAGATCAAAATCAAAGACTATTGGTTTCATAAAAGATAGGATTTTATCAAAATTGGAAGGGTGGGATAAGTCTTTTTTAAATTCTGCTGGTAGAGAAGTTTTAATAAAGTCAGTTTTATCAGCTCTACCTACATATGCAATGAGCTGTTTTTTGTTTCCCAAGAAGGTGTGTGATGAATTAAATGCTATTTTGGCCAATTTTTTTTGGGGAGGAAATGGTAAAGATTGCAGGAAAATCCAATGGAGAAGTTGGAGCTCTCTTTGTCAGGAAAAATCAAATGGAGGCCTTGGTTTCAAAGACCTACATTCATTTAATCTATCACTTCTTGCAAAGCAATCCTGGAGATTAATAAGTGGGAAGAATTCCCTTTTCAAGAGAGTTTTCAAAGGGAAGTTTTTTAATAATTGCAGCTTTTGGTGTGCTAAAGTCCCTCAAGGGTGCTCTTGGGCATGGAGAAGCTTAGTGGAGGGCAGAAAGGTAATTAAACAGGGCTTTAGATGGTCAATTGGCAATGGCAAGTCAGTCAACATTTGGACTGATCCTTGGATTCCAAGAAATGGAAGTTTCAAAACCAAGTCAAGTAATCCACATGATGGAAGATTCATCAAGGTAGCTGACATTATTGATTTTCCTACCAGAAGTTGGAAAGTAGATATTGTCAACTCCTTATTTGATCAGGAGGAGGCAAGGTGTATCTTATCCATCCCTCTGGGCTCTGATTTATGTGAAGATAAAAAGATTTGGCATTATTCTAATGATGGAGAACTCACAGCTAGATCAGTCTATAAATGGCTGAGATCAAATGTGGCTCTTGCTGGACATCACTCTTCTGGAATGATCAATTTTGATAATGGCAGCTGCAGTAATACTCACATTTGGAGGAGCATTTGGAACTTGAAAGTGCAGCCTAAAATTAAGATGTTTTTGTGGAAACTCTTGAGTGGTTGTGTTGCTGTCTCAGCTGAACTCAACAAAAGAGGCTTCCTGTGTTCTTCTGAGATTTGCCTTGCTTGTGGAAATGATTTGGAAAGTGACATTCATGTAATGGTCAATTGTGATATAGCAAGGCAGGTTTGGATTTTGTCTCCTTTCAGATGCCTTGCTGAGATTTCTAATTCAATCTCAATTCAGAATTGGTGGAGCACAGTTCTTGATAAGCATGAAAATATGGAGGAAAAAGAAATTGCTCTTGGTATTATTGCTCAATTGTGCCGGGAGCTCTGGAAATCAAGGTGTGATCTTCTTTTCAACAACATTAAATGGTCCCCCCTGCAAATTCTCTCAAAAGCCTTGCATAAATTCTATGAATTTCATGATAGAAGACTGGCTTCTCAGAACCCTCCTCTATGCATCTCAACTGCTGTTTCTCCAGACCATAGCAATTTTGATTTGATTTTATTCTGTGATGCTGCTGTGGATTCCCTTTTCAGAGGAGGTGGCCTTGGGGTGGTGATGTTTAGTAATGGTTCTACCATTTCTGAGCAAAGCTTCCCAGTTCCTTTTATCTGCAAGCCTATGGTCCTTGAGAGTATGGCAATCAGGAAGGCATTATTACTGGCTGCAGGAATGAACTCAAAAAAGGTGCTAATTTGTTCAGATTCAAAGCTTGCTATTGATTTTCTCCAGGCCAAGAATGGTAAATGTTGTGTGGATGCTTTACAGGTTCTCTCTGATTGTAAAGTATTAGCAACTTCTTTTGATGTTTGTTGTTTTCATTTTGTTAAAAGAGATCTGAATTACTCTGCTCATTCATGTGCTAGAAGAGCAGTCAGATTTCTTGCTGTATGATCTTGTGATCTCCTCTTTGGCTGTGATAGCCTTCAATGAAAATTTCTCAAGTTTTATCAAAAAAAATTGATGATGTATATGTGAGCCCTCATGATTTTTATCCCGAATCTAAGGTTCTTAATTTGTAGAGAACATATACTAGCATATCATATTTAAACATAAACTGGATGTTTTTTATTTCACGTTCCTCTTCTGGATCGTCAAAATATTTACACAAGTAAACCTTTAATGCTTAACGTGTAAGCCCAAAATTAATACTCGTTAATCAAGAACCATCCATCTTGTTGCTATTTTCAACATACATTAGTACATACCAGAATGAGACAATGATATTTCACGTTGCGTCCTGCAATATGGCATATCCTCCCCTTCATGTTGTGAACATTGTGATCATAATTATAAATATATTTCATTAATTCTTCATGGATTCACTTGGCTATATGCACTTATGTTTAAGCTGAACCTCAGGTTCACAAAAGTGCATTGACAATAAGAAATCTCTTGAATGTCGTAGTTCTCTGATAATTTTTTTTCCGTAAATCCAAAAAGAGACGGAAATGTGAATACTTTTATTAAAACATGAGTGTTGTTTACAATTCTGCTGGGATAGAAATAAGTCTAATTTCTCCATAATTTCTATTGAATCAATTGTCCGTTGAGACAGAAAAACCAAACTCTTCAGGAACCATGACATACAATTCATATCCTTCCATAATATTAGATTGAGAGTGTCCATACCGCTTCATGCGTTAACCCATAATTTACAGTTACGTTTTAGAGATTAATAATGATTGCATCCAAATGTATTTGAATTTTAGCCATGTATAACATTGTCATTCACTTCAGAAAATGTGGTTAAGTTGATCGGACATTGATTATGATTACTAATCATTAGTTTAAAACCAGATAGTCTCGTGCTATTATATGTCGTAACATCAAGTTATCATTGAACATTTTATTTCATGACTTCTAGCATGAAATAGACTTGCATTGCGTAATGATATAAATTGCATTATGTTGAATATAAAACCTAATAAAAGGCAACAAGCATTACATAGATTAACTGGATAATAAAACTAACAAATCGAATCTTCTAGGTCATGAATGTAGATTCTCTCTTCATGGAGACCTTTTGACATTATATTTAATAAACTCGGTTATAACTTATATGCATATTCATAATTTTTTTACTTAACTTTTAGCTTATGTCAAGTAAACAACTACTGACTAAGATCATCTTTTGAATGTTCTACTTTGGTCAAAATAAGTTTAGAACGAACAAAGTAGTAGTAGAAGAAGAAAGAATTATAACGGATACATAAACAGTAAACAATAAATGCAAAATTATGGGGGTTGATTAAGCATAGAACTTAGATTTCTCTTCTACGAATATTTAGTAATAAACTTTGATTACTTCAAGTTATAAAAATGCCATAACTTGATGTTATTTGAGTCATAATTGCTGGTTATCCTTCAAAAAACAATTGCTAGTTATCAGCGTTGGCATGTAATTCGTAACTTCGAGTGCGGCATAAACATTATACCCAGCTGCAGACTAAATGGCTCTTCTGGAGCTTTTTCGTTTATCAACTAATACCAGCGGTTATGCTCAAACTATGGGCATACATAACTTTTATGCCAACGGTTTTAGAAATCGTTGGCCTTAGTTTACGTGACAGTTGGTATAAAGCTCAAATCCCACAGTCATTATATTACTAGAATTGTTACTAATATAATCACTATAATCAAGTTAAAAATTCTAATATTTATTGTAAAATTTGAAGCTCTATGTACTTGGAGACCCTATGCAGACTTCAAATTTGATAGTTGTGCTCCAGCTGAAGATTCATGCATCTATCCGAGTTCACTCTCAATTTTTCATCCTATATGCATGATCTCTCTTATTTAGGCTAGTCATATAGTTAGCTTAAGGCATGTATTATGGGAAAATCCATAAAATGTGTTCCCCTCTCACAATCTCCCTTATTTACTTTTTGGGATTTTAATGATGTTCAATCTTGTTATGATAAGTGTGGAGGGAATGGAATTGGGTCTGTCTAGTGTAAGTCCTGCGGGGTGGAGTGAAAATAATATAGTTGTGGTCTCCCCCCACTAAAAGACAAAAAATACGGAATTTGATGGGGAAGTGACCGGTTCTAGCAGGTCACCACCCCCAGTGGATAAAAAAGCGTTGAATCGGATAGAAATGCAAAGAAACTGATTCAAAAATTATCAAAAGTTTAAAACAGCGGATAAACACGCATGGAACCAGATAACACACTAAAACATCAGACAAAAGGAACCAAATAACGGATACAAATGTCAAGGTACTTAACAAAAACATGCAAACATTTAATTTAATCCATGAATAAATCAAACTCAGTCATCCCCAACACCCCCGAAAGAGTATTGATCACTCATTCCCTCAGCCAGTTGTATTTGACGTTGGAAATCATCGTTTGTTATGTTGATTGAGATAGTTCTTGCGATTTCAGTTGGCCTACATCTTGATCGGAAACACCAACTGGAGTATTCGGGCATGTAGTTCGATTGTGTCCATATTCTTTACATCTCCCGCACTTCTTTTGAACTTTTTTGAAGCTCCATTTGGGTTTTGTATCCCCTTTAGATGGAAGTCTTACGTGAGCATACTCTTGCCTTCTTGCGAGTAGACATTACCCATAAACTCTTCACTTTCTTGCTTCAAAATAATGTTCTTGAGACTTCCTATCATCAAGTCAACATGTTCTCGCCAATAGTCGTAAGTCTCTTGTGATGTTCCACCCAAGTCACTAATCAACTCCATTCTTACCTTCATGCAATCCCAACTAAATGCATGGGTTTTTGGATCTTCACACCGTCTTGTCTTTGGGTCCTCATGGCTGGATCATGCATGTAGAAGTCACTATCCGTCTTTTACCATCGTTTCAATAATAACATTTCCTGAATGAATTGAACTCCTTTATGGAAGAACACACAAATAATGTAGCGACAAACCATCAGTGATGACTCACACCTCATGCAGTAACAATAGATCATGCTATTATCTCGTTGGCAGAGAATGGTGTGATGACAAAACAAAATTCAAGCCACTCATATATTTCATTTGACATTTCAGATAGAAACATTAAATATTGAGAAAAATAAATTAGTACTGGAAAGAACTGCTCAGTAAACAAAGGACATCAGATATTTCAATTGCAGTTCTGGAAAGAAACCTAAAACAAGAAGATAAAATTTTAAAATGACAATAACATATAGCGTATTGTATGAACTGACTACAGATGCCCTTTCCTTCTCCCTTGTAATATAGATTGCACCCATTTTCATATTCAGGTAGCTGTTGAATGTCAACATATTTATAGTTTTTTTACCTTCATTGCTTGTTCTTTGAACTTTGCATACACGATCTTAGTGTGGAACATGGTTGCATACGAAAATTCTTAACTATATTTGTTACGGCTCAAGGCCTAATAATGAGCATAAACACGCGAAATTTAATGTTATACCACCAAAAATTAACAAGATAAACTTAGTTAACATTGATTTACATCAGGCAAATGTTTAGATACTTTGGATAGTATTCAAGAACTTCTAGATAAAATATTAAGCAGTCAAGAGAGTACATTTGACATAGTTTTATATTATGTTGTCCTTCTCGTTCAAAATAACATGTAGATATGTACGTGTGATGTATTTTGGTCAATAAACATCTTTACGAAGATGTTTTCAATAAACAACCCCACAAAAATGTAAGACTTATCATACATTGTAAGGCAAACATGCATCTTCCATACATGCAATACGAGACATTATAATACAAATATGAATCTTCCATATATATGCCAAGTGAATACCATCTGTAATGTAAAAATGATAGATATGGGTCAATGACCATCCGTATGAGGATGTGCTCACCTAACACTCCAATCACCACTTAGGAATGATTGTCCATTATAATACAAGGATGAAACTTACATACATATACTATACAACACATTGTAATTCAAGCATGGAAGCAGACACAATAATATTTAAGTGTGATGAAATTTGGTCAATGGATCCTTCCCATAATATACAAGTGTGATAGTACCATAGACAAGTGGATGCCCTAGCCACGAATCTACTATAGCAATACTACAATATATAGTCAATGTCAATGGGATGATACAAGTGGATACTACCAATTTAAAGTGTGGTACCTTATATAAATGATATTGTATATGAAGTTATCATCAACTGTAGCCCTGTGAACCACATAAGTATTATTTTCCACTATAAGAGTGAAGGTAACCGACAATATTGTGTTACCTATCTTCCTGAAAAATATGTTTCAATTTGGATGATTGTGGAATTAATGTGTTTCATCACATCTTCACATCTAACGTATTAAACTACATATCCCAGTGTTGTACATTGTATTTTATTTTAATATTTTCACAAAATATTTAGACATTAAATATTTATAAATATGTAGATACATGTATTATACCCCCAAATTAAACAATTAGTCAAATGTAAAGGAGAAACACCCATGTTCACATAGGTTAAAGGCATATATTAGTCTTGATCCTTTGGTTAACATGCAAGATATAACAGATAAATGTGTAAACATTATTGAGAATCTCAAAACTTTATAATTTCAATATGAAAGATTATTCTATTCCCATGTTGGAGAAGCTCATTATTTCTAAAATGTGTTATGATACAAATTGTACAACTTCAAAAATGTAAACTCATGTTAACTACATATGTACACGATTTGTTTGTCATAAAAATTCAAATTCATTCAATCCCAACGAAGCCCAATCTTAAAAAATAAACCTAGCTAGTAACATGCTCTGTTTTGAAACTAAGAAGTGAAATATAAATCACCTAATATGTAAACCATAATTGGATAAACCCTAGAGCACATAAACGCGAACCCTATCAGGATAAAAACTTAAAGCACCTAAACCCTTTTCGGATAAAATCCTAAAGCACTGAGCTAGGGTTTACAACATTCTTAAATGGTTTGCAACCTGTAATACACATTGTTCTGCCTATTATGTTTATGTATTGTACTATCTGCTTATGTGAGTGTAGGTCAAACCCAACAAGCCTCCAGAGGTGGGTAGTTTATTTGGGACGGATGCCGACTCCTAAAGAGGAGGAAACTAATACCTCTTGCCTGAACTAACTACCTTTATTACATGGCATAGTATCGGTTCCATTTAACACTTCTTGCTTGATATAATACCATACTTGATTACGAAAATACTATGCGAGTGGCAGGGAGGTTCCACCTAGAAATATTATAGGTGAATTCTTTTACTTAGTTCTTATCGCTGCTTACCACATTATTGCTTTTCTTAAGTCTCCAATTCAGGTATGTTCAACTCCAATTAGGCCTGATCATGCATCACCCAAGGTTGCAGCTTCTTTACCATCGGGCATGCTCATTGATCACCTAAGGTGGCAGATTCTCCCCTAAAAAAACAATGACAGTCCAATGACAATCCAACACAAGTTAACAAGTAATGTTTGCACTCTTATGTTTCATTCTTTCCTATTTAAGTTTCTATCCATGTGTCCAGTAATATTTTCTGCTTTGTCCAGGTATGATTGTGGAGCATTTGTGTGCCTTTACATGGCACATATGAGAGAGTTTATCCCCCCTCCCAACCTGAAAGGAAGATAAAGATCAATGAAGATTTCATTAGGATATGGGTTGCCAATTTCATTGGTCGTTCCACATACACGACCTCATGGAAGTCCTTATTGAAGATATGAACAATTTCAAAGCTTGGGGAAACAATGAGGATGCTTTCGTCAAGAAAAATGAGAAGATACCTACGGTCTTTTCATCTTATGAGGGTCATTAGCTTTGAGCAGGGCGGTCCATTCTGTTCTCTCCGTGATTTTGTGTTTTTTTTTAAACAATTGACCGGTTTCTGTTGGATAATATAGGTGGTGAATGTTATTGTGGTTGTAATATTGAATGTGGTTTCAAACAAATTAACTTGTATGATTTTTGCTCAGATGTTTGACAATATTATATGTCTGTTTATAATTAATGTTTATTGGCTTATACTTTTATCTGTTATTTTGTCATGTCAGTTTATCACTCCTAACCACATTCATTGCTTTCTTCCCTGTGTTACTCAGCTCAGACTTGCTATTTGGTTTCAGAGTAGTTAAACCTGTCATTATGGACAATTTACTCCCCATTTATGTCCAAAAACCAACCACCCATTCACTTCTTCTACTTATACACCAACCCACTCTTGCACAATCTGATCTGCCATTTACACATCCTTTCCATCATTTTCTCCCCCTCCAAATATCCCCAACTTTTCATTAACACCATGTCACATACCTCCTTCACCTACTCCTCCCACTAATTCCGTCGTAACACCGAGTCTCGACCAATATATTGTAAGTATGGAAGGATAAGAGTGATGAGGACAAAAGGTCCTTACACAAAGAACCCAGGTAGAGATTTCTTCCGGTGCTCACTACCTCAGGGGTCTCAATGCGGTTACTTCGTATGGGCCAGTGAAGAACCTCCATACTTTTCGCGAGGAAACAATCTAAGGATGATCCAAAATTATTGCAAAAACGAGACAAATGAAATATGAAAATGGAGAAATGCTAAAGAGTTAAAGGACAGCACACAAATGCATCACCGTTCTTGCATTTGCGTTACTTTTCGCAACGCTTGTTATTTTTTAGGTGAAACGATCGTCTCAAGTTGTTCTTGTGTCCATTTCTTATGTATCACTAATTATGTATCTTTTTTTTTTAAGCTTCGGTGCTTCCAAATCAGCTGTAATAGCTCAGTTATTGAGCATTGTTCACGTTTCTATCTGATTCATTTCAATTTCGTCCATTTAACTACATTTTTGTCCATTTTGTTTATTTTTATCTTTAGCTTTATCTTAAGCTTTATAGTTTTTTCCATTTTCTTTACATTCCTATCCGATTTTCTGATGACGGCGCCCTGGGGTTCATTTTTTTGTCTTTTTAATGGTAAAACCGTAATTACCGGCTAAGCCGGTTTATTTTTCGTGTGGCCGGGACGTACTGTAGCAGTGCCCAATGGAACTTCTAGAATAAATACTATAATGTGTAATGAACTGTTGACAATCGACAACCTTATCAAGGAAAGATTAGACAATTCTTTGAAAACCTACTTGACAAGCTCTGCAATTAAAATTCCAGTGTTACCCACCTCCTTAAAACCCCCTCTGACCACTGCCCTATCCTGCTCAATTCTTATGCTTTCCCACCTTGCTAGAAAACTCTTCAAATTTGAAACAACGTGGTTCTCTGACCCTTCCATTAGAGATGTGATTCACAATGCTTGGAACTCTAGTCTTTCCTTCTAGAGTGTTGTGGAATCTACTCAATCTAATATGCTAGATTGATATAAGGAGTGCTCTAATCTCTTTCAAAAGAAGACAAGGCTTCTAGCCAGACTGGATGTTATTCAAAAAGCCTTGTTTAACTGCTAAATTGATATAAGGCTTTCCCGTGTGCTGAGTAGCCTCAATAGTGAGCTTAAGGGTGAGTAAAACTCCATTTGATCCAAGAAAAAAAAGAGTTTCAGAGGCTTGAGTCCAGGATCCCATCGAACTAGGAAGGGGTTAGAAAAACTAGCTTCTTCCATGCATCCACCCTGTGCAGAAGAAGTAGAAATTAAACCAATTCTTTCAAAAATGAGAATGGTAACTAGATCTATACCATGTTGATGTGGCCAACATCTTCCTCAAATCATTTTCAAAGTCTTTCACCTCTTCACATTCTGCATGTATTAGCAATCTTAGCTTGGGGGTTATCTTCCCCAAATCCCGAAGGACCTTCATGAGAAACTCAGCTCAACTTCTTCCTTGGATGAGCTGATAGATGGTAAGTGGCCATTCAAGTCCAGAAAAAGCCCCTAACCCTGATGATTTTCATCATATCATATTGCAGAAAAGCCCGGATACTAAAAAACACCATGTTTACAGTCTGAAGAACTCTATTTTTAGTGAGTTCACTATCCATCATGGCCTCAACCACACCCTGCTTGTCCTCATCCTTAAAGTTCCTACAGCTAAAACTGCTTTGCATTTTAGACCAATTTCTCTCTATAACGATGTGTACAAGAAGGTTACCAAAAAAGTTCCTCTTCAGATCAAGCCTCCCCTTGATACCCGAATATCCCCTCTTAATTCCAGTCTAATCCTTTGAAGGAGAGGATCTAACAACACTGCTATTCTCCTGATTGTCTATAATTCCAACAACACGAAACGTAGAGTGCGGGATTTCATTCTTAAGCTGGATCTTGACAAGCTTATTGTTATGACAAACTACCTCACGAACGAAGAACAAATAAAAGAAGAACACGGGATTTTACGTGGTTCGCTAGAGAAGAAATTCGCTAACTACGTCCACGGCGAAAAAGCACCCTTTATTCACTTAAGAGGAACAATTACACTCTTATTTGCATATCTA
This sequence comes from Linanthus parryae, assembly GCA_023055425.1. Taxonomy (NCBI): domain Eukaryota; kingdom Viridiplantae; phylum Streptophyta; class Magnoliopsida; order Ericales; family Polemoniaceae; genus Linanthus; species Linanthus parryae. Next base: position 77,752,550 of record JALGPY010000006.1, read on the forward strand.
GTAGAGAGCCTACTAGCTCCTTTATATAGTACTAGTGAGGAGGTGAGAATCACCTCACTTGTCAATGTGGGACAAATACACTCCACTGCCCCACTTTGTTTCCTTAGCTACCCTACTGCCTTTGACCATAAATTAAACCCTAGGTCCAATTTGTTTTCACCGCCTTTGACTTTCATAATTAAAGGCACCTCAACAAATCTCCACCTTGACTTGAATTCTCCATCAACAGCAGCTGCTCATCTTCTCGTAAATAAAGCTACGTCTTCTCCGCACCCAATGTCTCTCGTCACAGACACTCACTAGACCTCACCGGGTCTGACATGCCCCTAAGGGCCTCACTGGCTCAAGATGTTGAGCAATTCCAGACAATGCTGGAACTTGCTCTTCGGAACCGGCTTGGTGAACATATCCGGGGGGTTGTCAGCTGTCCCAACCTTCTTCACCTTGATCCTACTGTCGTTTCTCAGAAAATGACACCTGGCGTCGATATGTTTGGTCCTTTCCTGATGAAATTGGTCCTTAGTCAAGAAAATCGCACTCAAGTTATCACAGTTGACTATCGATTGATCTTGAAGTAGGCCTAGATCATTAAATATACCTTTAAGCCATATTGCCTCCTTTGCTGCTTCCGTTAGAGCCATGTACTCCGCCTTCGTCGTCGAAAAAGTCACCGTCGGCTGTAGCGTAGCCTTCCAACTCACAACAGAACCTCCCAGAGTAAACACATAGCCATTCATCGATCTCCTACTATCCATATCCCCTGCATATTCCGAATCCAAAAACCCAGCTACCAAGATGTCTTCATTAGCCCCATAACATAGGCCAATGTCTGACGTACCCTTAAGGTACCTGAATATGCGCTTCACCACCTGCCAATGGTCCTTCCCTGGATGATCCATAAAACGAGTAACCATACTAACAGCGAATGTTATGTACTGTCGAGTACAGACCATAACATACACGAGGCTTCCAATTGCGCTAGCATATAGAACCTTGGACATGTACTCCTTCTCCTCCTCAGTCTGAACGGTGTACATTCCCAACTTGCTATTAGTCGCCATAGGAGTATCTATAGCTTAAGCTGATAACATCCCAAATCTGCTCAAGATCTTCTCGATGTATCCCTGCTGTGACAGGAAAAGCTTCTTCTTCATGTCTCTATAGATCTCAACTCCCAATATCTTCCGAGCAGCTCCTAGATAATTCATTTCAAATTCCGCACTGAGAGACCTCTTCAGTTCTATAATTTCCTTGATATTCTGAGCGATCAAAATATCATCCACATATAGAACTAGGTAGATACGTGATCCACTTCGCAACAACTTGTGATACACACAGCAATCATACTCGCACTTGTGGTAACCAATCTTCAACATGAAGTTTTCAAACCTCTTGTACCATTGCCTTGGCGACTGATTAAGTCCATAGAGAGATCTTTTCAGCTTGCACGCATATTCTTCTTTTCCGGGAACTTGGTTCATAATGATGGAATGCGATGGCACAAGCTAGTAATGTGCAATTGTTTAAATAAGAGGTTGAACACAACTAGGCTATAAATATGATTAATAAACCTAGAGGAAATCAATTGGGATTATCCATATGGGTGGATAAATAAGGAGTTATTTGCCCAATTGAACCAAGAGTTGCATAAGGGATGCAATTGGAATTGTTCATACCTAAAGTAGTCAAATTATGGGTGACTTGCCAAAGCAAGCTCATAAGGAGATGAAACATGGATCTTGGCCCACTAGAAAATATAAGGATATTTCTCGCATTAATATCTTGAGGGTTATTAATCCGTAGAAAAATAGTGGGAGCTATATTTGATAAACTAGCCATTATTGAATATAGTCAAAAATTCCCAAATACTAAAACTTGCGTATTTTCCTTTTGTAGAATTCCAAATGGAAAACAACTCATCGAGTTCACAACATTCCCTACGATCTGTCCTTGAGAAGGACAAGCTCTCTGGAACCAACTTTCTTGATTGGTACAGAAACTTGAGAATTGTTCTCAAGCAAGAGAAGAAACTGTACGCAATAGAGGAGCATGTTCCAGAAGGTCCAGAGAACCAAACAACTGCTGCCCTAAAGGCGTATCAAAAGCGTGTTGATGACGCTAATGATGCGGCCTGCCTTATGCTATGCACCATGACCTCTGAGCTTCAGAAGCAACACGAAAACATGAATGTTGTCGATATGATCGAGCATCTGAAGCAGCTCTTCCAAGAGCAGGCAAGGGTAGAGAGGTATGAGGTCTCTAAGGCACTGTTCAAGTGTCATCTGGAAGAAGGGAACCCGGTGGGACCCCATGTACTCCGTATGATCGGGTAATTGGAGAATCTCGCCCGACTAGGGTTCCCGGTCGGCCAAGAGTTGGCAACCGATATCGTGTTGCAATCGTTGCCCGAGAGTTATGGACAGTTTATCATGAACTATAACATGAACGAGATCGTGAAACCACTGCCAGATTTGCTCAATATGTTGAGGACAGCTGAACAGAGCATCAACAAGGGTAAGGGCAAGGCCATTATGATGGTACAGAAAGGAAAGGGCAAAAGGTTTGCCTCATCCTCCAAGGGCAAAGGCAAGTCAGTTTCCAAGTCCAAGGAACCTGCCCTTAAGCCTGTTGGTGGAATTTCCAAAGGTGTGACTAAAGGTGAGTGTCACTACTGCAGTCAGCCTGGACACTGGAGGAGGAATTGCCCAAAATATATGGAGGACAAGAGGCTTGGAATAGTGATTCCACCACCACCAGGTATTTTTGTTGTAGATGTCAATTTAATTGTCTCTACATCATGGGTATTAGATACTGGATGTGGATCTCACATTTGTCGAAATATGCAGGATCTAAAGAGAAGTAAAATATTGGCTAAAGGGGAGGTAGATCTGCGCGTTGGGAATGAAGCAAAAGTTGATGCGTTGGCCATAGGCGTGTGCGAGCTATCTCTGCCTTCATGATTAGTTTTAGAATTAAATAATTGCTATTTTGTGCCTGCTATGAGCAGAAACATTATTTCTATTTCTTGTTTGGACAAGGATGGTTTTATTATTTCAATAAGGAACAATTGTTGTTCCTTTTATTTGAATAATATTCACTATTTTAGTGCGCAATTATTTAATGGACTGTATGTCCTTGATCTAAGCAATCCTATCTACCACATTAATACCAAGCGGATTAAAATAAATGATTTAAATCCTGCTTATTTATGGCACTGTCGTTTAGGCTACATAAACGAGAAACGTGTATTTAGACTCCATAAGGATGGACTACTAGACTCATTTGATTTTGAATCATATGAGACATGTGAGGCTTGTTTATTGGGAAAAATGACAAAGTCCCCTTTCAATAAGAAATGTGAGAGGACTAGTAAGCAATTGGCGCTCATACATACTGATATGTGTGAGCCATTTTCCACGCCTGCCAGGGGTGATTATGTCTACTTCATTACATTTACTGACGACTACAGTAGATATGGATTTGTGTACCTTATGAGGGCAAAATCCAAATCCTTTGAAGTGTTCAAAGAATTCAAGAATGAAGTAGAGAAGCAGCCTGGCAAAAGTATCAAGGCTCTACGATCGGATCGTGGAGGTGAATACTTAAGCCAAGAGTTTGACGACTATCTTAGAGAGTGTGGGATCGTGTCCAAACTCAATCCACCCGGGACGCCACAATGGAATAGCGTGTCTGAGAGGAGGAATCGAACCCTATTGGATGTGGTTCGATCTATGATGTGTCAAATCGATCTTCCATTATCATTTTGGGGCCACGCTCTATTAAGTGCAGCTTTCACCATTAACCGTGTTCCATCTAAATCAGTCATGAAAACACCATATGAGATGTGGAGTGGGACGCGTCCCACACTGCCGTTCATGAGGATTTGGGGCTGCGATGTCTATGTAAAACGTTTACAATCAGACAAGCTAGGGCCGAAATCGGATAAGTGTAAACTTGTGGGGTACCCTAAGGAAACTAAGGGTTACTACTTCTACAATCCAACCGAGAACAAAGTGTTTGTTGCTCGGACCGGCGTGTTTCTAGAAAGAGAGTTTGTCTCTAAAGAAGCAAGTGGGAGGACTGTTGAACTTGAAGAGGTTCAAGAACCACAAATCACTTAACCGATTATGGAACATGAACAGGAACCACAAGCGATTGTGGAGCAGCCTGTTCAGGTAACACAAGAGCTTCGTAGATCTAGTAGAGTGCGCCAGGAACCCGAGAGGTATGGACTTCTCGTAATCGATTCCGAAGACACGATGCTCATAGATGATGAGCCTACTACCTAAGAAGAGGCCATGAAGGGCCCGGACTCTCAGAAGTGGCTAGAAGCCATGAGATCCGAGATAGAATCCATGTATACCAACAAAGTATGGACTTTGGTGGAACCACCCGAAGGGGCACGCCCCATAGGGTGCAAGTGGGTCTTCAAGAAGAAGATCGACATGGATGGTAATGTTATTACCTATAAGGGCCGATTGGTGTCTAAAGGATTCAGACAGATTCATGGTATCGACTATGATGAAACCTTTTCACCAGTCGCTATGACCAAATCCATCCGAATCCTACTTGCGATTGCAGCGTACCACGACTATGAGATTTGGCAGATGGATGTCAAAACAGCATTCCTTTATGTGAATCTCCTCGAGGACGTGTATATGATACATCCGGAGGGTTTTGAGGATCCAAAGCAAGCCAACAAAGTCTGTAAGCTGCAACGATCCATTTATGGATTGAAGCAAGCTTCTAGGAGTTGTAATCGACGTTTTGATGAAGTAGTCAAAGAGTTTGGCTTCATCAGGAACGAAGATGAGTCTTGTGTCTACAAGAAGGTTAGTGGGAGCTCTGTAGCTTTTCTGGTCTTGTATGTGGATGACATACTACTCATTGGAAACGATGTTCCCATGCTGCAATTTCTTAAAGATTGGCTAGGGAAATGTTTCTCAATGAAGGACTTAGGGGAAGCAGCCTATATACTCGGTATAAAGATCTATAGAGATATATCTAAGAGTTTTCTAGGCCTAAGTCAAAGTACATATATTGACAAGGTGTTGAAACGGTTCAACATGCAAGATTCCAAGAAGGGATTCTTGCCCATGTCACATGGAATCACTCTTTCAAAGAGTGGTTGTCCTCCCAATGAGATTGAGAAGGAACACATGAGTAGAATTCCCTATGCCTCGGCCATAGGATCTATCATGTACGCCATGTTATGTACTAGACCAGATGTGTCATATGCCTTGAGTATGACAAGCAGATACCAATCCAATTCGGGTGAGAGTCACTGGATTGCAGTCAAGAACATCCTGGAGTACTTAAGAAGAACTAAGGATGCTTTCTTGATATTTGGCGGTGAAGAAGAGTTGCGTGTAAGGGGTTACACTGATGCAAGCTTCCAAACCGACAGAGATGACTTTAGATCACAGTCGGGATATGTGTTTTGCCTGAATGGAGTAGCGGTGAGCTGGAAGAGTTCCAAGCAAGAGACGGTGGCTGATTCTACAACAGAGGCTGAGTACATTGCTGCAAATGGCGCAGCAAAGGAAGCTGTTTGGATCAGAAAGTTTGTTTCTGAACTTGGTGTGGTTCCTAGCATTGCGGATCCAGTTGAGTTGTACTGTGACAACACTTGGGCGATCGCGCAATCAAAGGAACCCAGGTCGCACCAGAAATCCATGCACGTGCTCAGGAAGTTTCATCTGATTCGAGATATTATCGATAGAGGAGACGTTCGGATATGCAAGATTCCTACAGATGAGAATCTGTCAGACCCGCTTACAAAGCCGCTCACGCAGTGGAAGCATGAAGGGCGCACTAGGAGTATGGGCATACGAGATGCGCCAGATTGGCTCTAGTGCAAGTGGGAGACTGTTGGAATATATGCCCTAGAGACAATCTAGTTTAGTATGAATTTATTTGTGGCTAGAAATTCATTTATTATTTATTGGATATTTAATATAATGAAGTCCTTAGATTTACAATTGTGTTGTTTATCTTAAATATCCCTAGTCCAGTATAATGATTAATGGGACAATCATCTATAGACTAGTATGGGGTTGGATTGATATAGAGATATCATGATCCAACACATATGTGTGCATTAAGGGTAATGTCGCACTGGATTGACCCATCTCCGAGAAGGCTACATACACGTTATGTTAAGTCACAAGCGCTTCTCGCGGTGCAATGGTATTGCCATCCTTAGACTTGAAGTCACTAGATATTCTAGTTGTGGATTATTGTGATTTTGGTAGCGTTAAACGCTACACCGTAACTGGGTAGTTATAAAGGCGTGTACTGGATACAATAAGAAGCAAGCTTAGAGATCGTAGTGGACGTAGATATAATTTGTCCCTCCCACATAACGGGAGCAAATATCCTAGGCCACTCGAGGGATAGTGCTTATAGAATATCTGGCCAGACTCAAATAAATCAATATGTGATATTGATGTTATTTGCACGAATAAGGCGATTCCCATGGATCTAGAAACTGTGGATTGGATATACGAGTGTGACTTGTATGTCTCGTGTCCAATCCGGATATAGAGACAAAGGGATGAGACAATTACTTGTACAAAGGTTGTCAAGATGACTATTCTATTAGTTGGCTAGAATGGATGTTTGGCTAGAGACCGCTCCATGTTAGCAAATTGTTGCTACCAACTAGATAGAACCTATGGGGTCACACGCTATATAGAGTTGAACTAGATTTGGGAATTAATTAATTGGATTAATTAATTAGAAGGATCACTTTGCAAAACCTTGCAAACTTAGTAGGGACTAATTTGCAAGGAAGGGACAAAATTGAATTCTAGTAGGACTAGAATTAGTCCTTTAGGTAGTTGGCAAGGATTTGTTGGACTATATAAAGGACCTTCCTTCATTCCTTCCTTCCCACACTTATGCTCATAATTGATCATAACTTGAGTGGGAGAGAACAAAAGGAAAGAGATCAAGCAAGCTAGAGGAGCCCCCCTAGCCCGCCGCCCGTCCCCGTCGGCCACAAGGAGGCCGAACACCTCCTTGTTCGTCTCGTTTTGCGTGATTCTTTTTCCTCTTCCTCTTTCCGGGCTAGCACCAAGGAGTGGGAGATCTAGAAATCAACTCTAGGCGTGGATCAACTATAGACAACGTGACACAATTCGCGTTTGAAGTCATCAAAGGAGAACCCTAGGGTGTGTTATCTATTTCTTCCTTACCATCGTTATGTCTCTTGACTTGTGATCCTTGGAGGGTTTTGCATGGTTAATTATTGTTTCCGTTGCGCATCCATGAATCAAAACCCTACAGTGGTATCAGAGTCACAGGTCGTAGAGCATAAACGTGGTTTATGTGTTATGTTTTGATAGTTTTACATCTTAAATTGACTGTTTATCGCGTAAAACAAGACAAATCAAGCATGGGATGCAATTTGTAAATAATCTATCATAAGAAGATCTAATTTTTGCATTGGATGCATAAATTAGTGAGTTTGAGAAATTTTAGGATCTTAGATCTAGGGTTTGGGCATCCTTGGGGAAGAAGGAGTTCTTCCAAAACAAGGAAACAACCAAACTTGTGCACCAAGCAAGGGAGTTGTTTTGGAAACAACTCCCTATGCAGGTTCGCCCCCCCTAGAGGGACCGCCCCTCTTGCTTGCCGCCCAAGCCTTGGCCGCCCTAGGGGCCGTGGCAGCCCTAGCCTGTGGCCTAGCCGCGTGGGCTAGGGGCCGGCCGGCCCTAGGGCCTTGCGGTTCACCTTTTTGGGCCCGGGCAATTTGATTGTTGGGCCCATGGACCATTTTAACCCTAGAATCCTAAAATCAATTAAAATGGACCAAGCGCGTTAAAATTAGATTTTAACTGTTTATGTGCAAATCGCATGGTGATTGGATATGGCCTTGTATGTGGTTTGACGTGGATGTTTAATTTTGTGTTTTGGTTTACGGCCTGCGAGCTGATCAATTAATTGTAATAATTAATTAGGGTTTTATGGCCTGCGAGCCATTTTTTTCTCAACTTGTGAGATTTATTTTATTTAGTATAGAAGTTAGCTAGTGCTAGATAAAGTAGATTGTTAGCCAAGATTTAAGAAAAGAAGCCCAAAGCCAAAAGGAGCCACAAAAGATGGAGCATGGAGCATGGAGCATGACACATGACTATGAAGGATGAACCAAAAGATCAAGACGCATGGAGATGTGTTTGCTTTTAGGGTTCATAGATAATTCCATTGGCTTGGAATTATCTTAGTCTAGAAAAGGCCATATCCACATCACGTTTTATTTATGCTTTGTGGTTGTTTACTTTATTGTCTTATTATTTTGTGGTTGGTGTATGGATGACGCATGCAATTAGGATAATAAGATAATTAGACAACCCGGATCTATTATTTGGAGTTGTTCCCAAACTCAAATATATAGATTAGTTGATTTTGATCAACAAAACAATTAAAATTGAATTTAAAAATCCCTCAAAATTCAAAAATTGTGTTCTTGCGTTCTCGTTATTTAAACACTCATTATCATCATTATTTATCAAGTTCGTGCGTGCCAAAGCTTGGCGACTTGGTTCATAATGATGGAATGCGATGGCACAAGCTAGTAATGTGTAATTGTTTAAATAAGAGGTTGAACACTAGGCTATTAATATGATTAAAAAACCTAGAGGCAATCAATTGGGATTATCCATATGGATGGATAAATAAGGAGTTATTTGCCCAATTGAACCAAGAGTTGCATAAGGGATGCAATTGGAATTGTTCCTACCTAAAGTATTCAAATTATGGGTGACTTGCCAAAGCAAGCTCATAAGGAGATGAAACATGGATCTTGGCCCACTAGATAATATAAGGATATTTCCCGCATTAATATCTTGAGGGTTATTAATCCGTAGAAAAATAGTGGGAGCTATATTTGATAAACTAGCCATTATTGAATATAGTCAAAAATTCACAAATACTAAAACTTGCGTATTTTCCTTTTGTAGAATTCCAAATGGCAAACAACTCATCGAGTTCACAACATTCCCTACGATCTGTCCTTGAGAAGGACAAGCTCTCTGGAACCAACTTTCTTGATTGGTACAGAAACTTGAGAATTGTTCTCAAGCAAGAGAAGAAACTGTACGCAATAGAGGAGCATGTTCCAGAAGGTCCAGAGAACCAAACAACTGCTGCCCTAAAGGCGTATCAAAAGCGTGTTGATGAAGCTAATGATGCGGCCTGCCTTATGCTATGCACCATGACTTCTGAGCTTCAGAAGCAACACGAAAACATGAATGTTGTCGATATGATCGAGCATCTGAAGCAGCTCTTCCAAGAGCAGGCAAGGGTTGAGAGGTATGAGGTCTCTAAGGCACTGTTCAAGTGTCATCTGGCATAAGGGAACCCGGTGGGACCCCATGTACTCCGTATGATCAGGTACTTGGAGAATCTCGCCCGACTAGGGTTCCAGGTCGGCCAAGAGTTGGCAACCGATCTCGTGTTGCAATCGTTGCCCGAGAGTTATGGACAGTTCATCATGAACTATAACATGAACGAGATCGTGAAACCACTGCCAGATTTGCTCAATATGTTGAGGACAGCTGAACAGAGCATCAACAAGGGTAAGGGCAAGGCCATTATGATGGTACAGAAAGGAAAGGGCAAAAGGTTTGCCTCATCCTCCAAGGGCAAAGGCAAGTCAGTTGCCAAGTCCAAGGAACCTGCCCTTAAGCCTGTTGGTGGCATTTCCAAAGGTGTGACTAAAGGTGAGTGTCACTATTGCAGTCAGCCTGGACACTGGGGGAGGAACTGCCCAAAATATCTTGAGGACAAGAGGCTTGGAATAGTGATTCCACCACCACCAGGTATTTTTTTTGTAGATGTCAATTTAACTGTCTCTACATCATGGTTATTAGATACTGGATGTGGATCTCACATTTGTCGAAATATGCAGGATCTAAAGAGAAGTAAAAGATTGGCTAAAGGGGAGGTAGATCTGCGCGTTGGGAATGGAGCAAAAGTTGCTGCGTTGGCCATAGGCGTGTGCGAGCTATCTCTGCCTTCAGGTTTAGTTTTAGAATTAAATAATTGCTAGTGCCTGCTATGAGCAGAAACATTATTTCTATTTCTTGTTTGGACAAGGATGGTTTTATTATTTCAATAAAGAACAATTGTTGTTTCTTTTATTTGAATAATATTCACTATTTTAGTGCGCAATTATGTAATGGACTGTATGTCCTTGATCTAAGCAATCCTGACTACAACATTAATACCAAGCGGATTAAAATAAATGATTTAAATCCTGCTTATTTATGGCACTGTCGTTTAGGTCACATAAACGAGAAACGTGTATCTAGACTCCATAAGGATGGACTACTAGACTCATTTGATTTTGAATCATATGAGACATGTGAGGCTTGTTTATTGGGAAAAATGACAAAGTCCCCTTTCAATAAGAAATGTGAGAGGACTAGTGAGCAATTGGCGCTCATACATACTGATGTGTGTGGGCCATTTGCCACGCCTGCCAGGGGTGATTATGTCTACTTCATTACATTTACTGACGACTACAGTAGATATGGATTTTGTGTACCTTATGAGGGCAAAATCCAAATACTTTGAAGTGTTCAAAGAATTCAAGAATGAAGTAGAGAAGCAGCTTGGCAAAAGTATCAAGGCTCTACGATCGGATCGTGGAGGTGAATACTTAAGCCAAGAGTTTGACGACTATCTTAGAGAGTGTGGGATCGTGTCCCAACTCACTCCACCCGGAATGCCACAATGGAATGGCGTGTCTGAGAGGAGGAATCGAACCCTATTGGATATGGTTCGATCTATGATGTGTCAAACCGATCTTCCATTATCATTTTGGGGCCACGCTCTATTAAGTACAGCTTTCACCATTAACCGTGTTCCATCTAAATTAGTCATGAAAACACCATATGAGATGTGGAGTGGGAGGCGTCCCACACTTTCGTTCATGAGGATTTGGGGCTGCGATGTCTATGTAAAACATTTACAATCAGACAAGCTAGGGCCGAAATCGGATAAGTGTAAATTTGTGGGGTACCCTAAGGAAAAGGCCTCGGGTGCAATCAGGGTCTTTGACCCAAGGGATGTACAATCCCTAACCCCGTCCATTTATCTTTCCACTTTCATATTTAATTTCACATGTAAATCGTGCATGAACAACAATATCGACAGTATCATCATGCTAACAGCATATCAAAAATCAACACAGTTGATAGCATGTATCCAGCATAGTCACGAATATCAACAGCATATTCGAATAGTAATTTCAGCAGCATCTCTGTATGATTCAAATATTCAAATAACAATTTGACATCATCTAAGGGTTACTACTTCTACAATCCAACCGAGAACAAAGTGTTTGTTGCTCGGACCGGCGTGTTTCTAGAAAGAGAGTTTGTCTCTAAAGAAGCAAGTGGGAGGACTGTAGAACTTGAAGAGGTTCAAGAACCACAAATCACTGAACCGATTATGGAACATGAACAGGAACCACAAGCGGTTGTGGAGCTGCCTGTTCAGGTAACACAAGAGCTTCGTAGATCTAGTAGAGTGCGCCAGGAACCCGAGAGGTATGGACTTCTCGTAATCGATTCCGGTGACAAGATGCTCATAGATGATGAGCCTACTACCTAAGAAGAGGCCATGAAGGGCCCGAACTCTCAGAAGTGGCTAGAATCCATGAGATCCGAGATGGAATCCATGTATACCAACAAAGTATGGACTTTGGTGGAACCACCCGAAGGGGCACGCCCCATAGGGTGCAAGTGGGTCTTCAAGAAGAAGATCGACATGGATGGTAATGTTATTACCTATAAGGGCCGATTGGTTGCTAAAGGATTCAGACAGATTCATGGTATCGACAATGATGAAACCTTTTCACCAGTCGCTATGACCAAATCCATCCGAATCCTACTTGCGATTGCAGCGTACCACGACTATGAGATTTGGAAGATGGAAACAGCATTCCTTTATGTGAATCTCCTCGAGGACGTGTATATGATACATCCGGAGGGTTTTGAGGATTCAAAGCAAGCCAACAAAGTCTGTAAGCTGCAACGATCCATTTATGGGTTGAAGCAAGCTTCTAGGAGTTGGAATCGACGTTTTGATGAAGTAGTCAAAGAGTTTGGCTTTATCAGGAACGAAGATGAGTCTTGTGGCTACAAGAAGGTTAGTGGGCGCTCTGTAGCTTTTCTGGTCTTGTATGTGGATGACATACTACTCATTGGAAACGACGTTCCCATGCCGCAATCTGTTAAAGATTGGCTAGGGAAGTGTTTCTCAATGAAGGACTTAGGGGAAGCAGCCTATATACTCGGTATAAAGATCTATAAATATATATCTAAAAGACTGCTAGGCCTAAGTCAAAGTACATATATTGATAAGGTGTTGAAACGGTTCAACATGCAAGATTCCAAGAAGGGATTCTTGCCCATGTCACATGGAATCACTCTTTCAAAGAGTGGTTGTCCTCCCAATGAGATTGAGAAGGAACGCATGAGTATAATTCCCTATGCCTCGACCATAGGATCTATCATGTATGCCATGTTATGTACTAGACCAGATGTGTCATATGCCTTGAGTATGATAAGCAGATACCAATCCAATCCGGGTGAGAGTCACTGGATTGCAGTCAAGAACATCCTAAAGTACTTAAGAAGAAATAAGGATGCTTTCTTGATATTTGGCGGTGAGGAAGAGTTGCGTGTAAGGGGTTACACTGATGCAAGCTTCCAAACCGACAGAGATGACTTTAGATCACAGTCGGGATATGTGTTTTGCCTGAATGGAGCAGCGGTGAGCTGGAAGAGTTTCAAGCAAGAGACGGTGGCTGATTCTACAACAGAGGCTGAGTACATTGCTGCAAATGGCGCAGCAAAGGAAGTTGTTTGGATCAGAAAGTTTATTTCTGAACTTGGTGTGGTTCCTAGCATTGCGGATCCAGTTGAGTTGTACTGTGACAACACTGGGGCGATCGCGCAATCAAAGGAACCCAGGTCGCACCAGAAATCCAAGCACGTGCTCAGGAAGTTTCATCTGATTCGAGATATTATCGATAGAGAGACGTTCGGATATGCAAGATTCCTACAGATGAGAATCTGTCAGACCCTCTTACAAAGCCGCTCACGCAGTGGAAGCATGAAGGGCACACTAGGAGTATGGGCATACGAGATACGCCAGATTGGCTCTAGTGCAAGTGGGAGACTGTTGGAATAGATGCCCAAGAGGCAATCTAGTTTAGTATGAATTTATTTGTGGCTAGAAATTCATTTATTATTTATTGGATATTTAATATAATGAATTCCTTAGATTTACAATTGTGTTGTTTATCTTAAATATCCCTAGTCCAGTGTAATGATTAATGGGACAATCATCTATAAACTAGTATGGGGTTGGATTGATATAGATATATCATGATCCAACACATAGGTGTGCATTAAGGGTTAATGTTGCACTGGATTGACCCATCTCCGAGAAGGCTACATACACGTTATGTTAAGTCACAAGCACTTCTCGCGGTGCAATGGTATTGTCATCCTTAGACTTGAAGTCACTAGATATTCTAGTTGTGGATTATTGTGATTTTGGTAGCGTTAAACGCTACACCGTAACGGGGTAGTTATAAAGGCGTGTACTGGATACAATAAGAAGCAAGCTTAGAGATCGTAGTGGACGTAGATATAATTTTTCCCTCCCACATAACGGGAGAAAATATCCTAGGCCACTCGACGGATAGTGCTTATAGAATGTCTGTCCAGACTCAAATAAGTCAATATGTGATATTGATGTTATTTGCACGAATAAGGCTATTCCCATGGATCGAGAAACTGTGGATTAGATATACGAGTGTGACTTGTATGTCTCGTGTCCAATCCGGATATAGAGACAAAGGGATGAGACAATTACTTGAACAAAGGTTGTCAAGATGACTATTCTATTAGTTGGCTAGAATGGATGTTTTGCTAGAGACCGCTCCATGTTAGCAAATTGTTGCTACCAACTAGATAGAACCTATGGGGTCACACGCTATATAGAGTTGAACTAGATTTGGGAATTAATTAATTGGATTAATTAATTAGAAGGATCACTTTGCAAAACCTTGCAAACTTAGTAGGGACTAATTTGCAAGGAAGGGACTAAATTGAATTCTAGTAGGACTAGAATAAGTCCTTTAGGTAGTTGGCAATGATTTGTTGGACTATATAGAGGACCTTCCTTCCTTCCCACACTTATGCTCATAATTGATCATAACTTGAGTGGGAGAGAACAAAAGGAGAGAGAGCAAGCAAGCTAGAGGAGCCGCCGCCCCCTACCCCGCCGCACGTCCCCGTCGGCCACAAGGAGGCCGAACACCTCCTTGTTCGTCTCGTTTTGCGTGATTCTTCTTCCTCTTCCTCTTTCCAGGCTAGAACCAAGGAGTTGGAGATCTAGAAATCAACTCTAGGCGTGGATCAACTATAGAGAACGTGACACAATTCGCGTTTGAAGTCATCAAAGAAGAACCCTAAGGTGTGTTATTGATTTCTTCCTTTACCATCGTTATGTCTCTTGACTTGTGATCCTTGGAGGGTTTTGCATGGTTAATTATTGTTTCCGTTGCGCATCCATGAATCACAACCCTACATGTAATGCATATCCCACCATACCATCATCTCTGTATCTCGCCGGAGGCTTTATGACTCTCTTTGGTCTTCCTTCAACAATAATTTGATGAACCCGTTCCTCTGGTGTAGACGCATCCTCACTATCAGACTCTTGTGCTTCTTCCTCTTCTGCTTCTGGCGGCGGTGTAGGGATTTCGGAATCCGTAGGATCAGTAGGATCCGACTCTCCCTCCACCTTCTTCTTTGCACCTCCAAGCTCCACCTCCACAGAGTTCTTCAACATATGAGTCTCATCAAAGACTACACTTCTGCTAAGTATAATCTTGTTGTCTGCCATATCTTGTATCCCTTCACACCTATTCAGAAACCCATGAATACTCCCTTCTTAGCTCATGGTTCTAGTTTGCCATCATCAACGTGAAAATAGGAAACACAACCAAAAACTCTCAAATCCGAGTAATCCACTGCATTAACGGACCAGACTTCCATAGGAATCTTTCATCCTATACCTGTGTGCGGGCTCCGATTTATGAGATAGCATGCCATGGAAACTGCCTCTCCCCAGAAACTTCTAGAAAGACCTGCATTCGAAAGCATGCACCTTGCTTTCGCTAAAAGTGTCTGATTCATTCTCTCGGCTACACCGTTCTGGTGCGGTGTGTGCCGAACTGTGCAATGGCGTGCTATTACCTGATCCTTGCAGAATCCATCAAACTTTGATGAACAGAAGTCTAAGCCGTTGTACCTGCGCAACCTCTTCACCTTCTTTCACACTTGATTCTCTACTAGTGTCTTCCACTCATTGAATCTTGCGAAGGCTTCACTCTTGTGCTTCATCACGAATATCCAAGTAATCCTGGAGTAGTCGTCTATGATGCTTAGAAAATACCTGCTACGGCTGCGGATCCATTATGCCCCTTTTGACCTCGTTTCGGGCAATCTCTCTTCCAGTGCCCCTTTTCCTTGCAAAAGGCACAAACATCCTTGGGTAACTTAGAACCTGACAACTGCTTCTTCTTGTTCTTCTTACCCTTCTTTCTTCATCCCGTTTCCATCAGTCTGGAAGCATGGTCATCTGTACCTATGTATGCACCCTTATGGCGCAGTTCCCTAGCATGGAGTGCCGATTTGACCTCCTCTAGGGATCATTCGTCCTTGTTCACTATGAACGACAATTTCTCGTATGATGGAGGTAACGGGATCAATAACAAGAGTGAGGCATCCTCATTGCCCACCTTCTCACCAATATTACGCAAGTCTAAAAGAATTGTATTTAATTGATCAAGATGGTCATTGAGAGCCGTACCTTCGAGCATCCGCAAAGTAAAGAGCCTTTGCTTAAGCATCAACTTGCTAGTGAGCCTTTGCTTATGCATCAACTTGATCCAAAGACCTGCTACTTGCTTCTGATCTGCGACCTCGATGATCACGTCATCTAATAAGCACAACATAATCGTTGCGTGTGCCTTGTCTTCAACTACCTTGAACTCCGATGATGCAACATTCATGCCTCCCTTGTCCGCGGTCAAAGGTGCCCACAAACCTTGCGGTTTGAGCAAAGCCGCCATCTTTATCTTCCACAAACTGAAGATGTTCCCTCCTGTGAACCTGTCGATCTTCAACATCGATCCGGACATCGTTCTTGGTGGATCTTAAACCCTAGTCGCGTGCTCCACCTAGATTGCAAAATCCTAGATTTGATTTCACCAAGTTGTGAAATCCTAGCTTTGATCCACCTTGATCTTGATCTTGAAACACCGCCAAACCAGGGCTCTTATACCAGTTTGTTATGATAAACCACCTCACGAACGAAGAACGAATTAAATAAGAACACGGGATTTTACGTGGTTCGTTAGCGAAGAAATTCGCTAACTACGTCCACGGCGAAAAACACCCTTTATTCACTTAAGAGGAAAAATTACACTCTTATTTGCATATCTAGTAGAGAGCCTACTAGCTCCTTTATATAGTACTAGTGAGGAAGTGAGAATCACCTCACTTGTCAATGTGGGACAAATACACTCCACCGCCTCACTTTGTTTCCTTAGCTACCCTAGTGCCTTTGACCATAATTCAAACTCTTGGTCCAATTTATTTTCACCGCCTTTGACTTTTACAATTCAAGGCACCTCAACACTTATGATAACATCGAGTGGAGCTTTGTGTGAGCTACCCTTCAACACTTTTTCTTCCCATGTTCTCTGATTAAAGTGAACATGGCCTTCATTTCTTCCCCTTATATGTCTGTCATGGTTAATGGCTAAGCAAGTAAATCCCATCTTTCCCTATCGTTCATCTTTATCCTTACTATTTAAAAGTTTACCGAGGTTTTTTTTGGATACTA
The DNA here is from genome assembly GCA_023055425.1 of Linanthus parryae. NCBI lineage: Eukaryota > Viridiplantae > Streptophyta > Magnoliopsida > Ericales > Polemoniaceae > Linanthus > Linanthus parryae. The sequence continues at coordinate 77,769,488 of JALGPY010000006.1, forward strand.
ATACTCTTACACTACATATAATACCCTTGTGTGTCAATTTAATCGCTAAAAAGTCGCTAAAAGCCCTAATAAAAAAGAATCATACTTGGATTAATCACCACGCATAACTGTCTCACTCTACAAACGTCGTTTCAGAAATGTTGTACCCTATATTCATGATGGATCTATGAGCCTTCTATGAGTGTCTACTTTGAGTTTAATTGCTTTTGTTCGTCGTGATCTTTGTGCTATGATGCAATCATCGTCAGTTCTGCTATGGTGAGTGGTTTTACTAATGAATTTAAATCAGTTCCTAATTCGTGTCTGATCCTTAGATAGACTGTTCTCTTCTCTTTTATAGTTTTTGCGGCATGATCAACGTTAGACCCAGTCTAAAAGACTGTGAAAACGGATCCTTTCAGCATAATCATTGAATTATTTCAAAGGAGAAGATGCTTCCAAAGAGGTACACATGTAGATTGTTGTTGTGTGTTGCCAACAAGAGCATGGATGAATTTCAGTGCGGAGTCGAACGAAAACGGATCCTTTGGTTAATTACAATCCATGTATTTGTTAAACATTATCTTAAATTTCATTTATTCATGGGTGTTAGTAGAACTATAATTTGCGGCATTGTAGATTGTTGTTATCATCTTGGTGGACGAAGCACCGGGTTGGGAGGGCAAACTGATTATTCACACATGGTAAGAAGTACGACCTCTGTTTCTTCTCTTTTAGTTTAGGTTGACTTTTTTACCCGTAACTGGGTCACTTTGACTCGGTTATTTGGATAGCAAAACGATGTATTTTTTTTGCAATTTTTTCATAGTATTATAGAGTAAAGTTTACTCTACGAGATGACGCAAAGATTACCAAATTTGTGTATCGTCACCGGGTCAAAGTGACCCAGTAAATAGTGTCAAAAAATGAAGTAAGCTGAAAGAGAAGAAACAAAGGTAGTATATATGTGTGTATTTTTCTTAAACGTATTTTGATTTTGGACTGCATATGATTTTTTTTCTACTTTTACAGTCTTGTTATTTTTCTCTGTAAAACATCATGTAAGACACCATTTACATGAAAGGTAGGGTTGGGCTACTATGTGAATTTGTTATTAATCCTGTTAAACTTCTTCCATTTAAGAAATTATAGTTGTCATTGTCATTATTCAAAGGCCCAAGGCAAATTTCAACACTGGAGTCTATACATTGAGCCAATCTCATCAGCATCACACACAAATGTATATGATACTTCACTTCGTTTATGTTCAACAACAGAGATCTTTTTATGCCATGTAATTACTTTTATCTGTTTGCTATCTACTTAGATTTTTATTTTAATCTTTTCTTTATTTAAATTAAAATTTAGTACTGGTTGCTCTTCGTTGTTACCACCTGAAACAAATTCTAGAGATATTGTCCGACCTCTAGACCAAAAATGCCAAAAGAAGAAACCAGTAACATAGAATCTAATACTTTCGGCAATGTACATAATCTCACACAAAACTTGCAAATCACCATGTTCCTCTCTGAAACATAAGAATTAATCAATGGTTTGCTCCTCCACACTTCAGGATATGTGAAAATTAACGAATCATAAATTTTGAAAGTTTGTGGTCAAATAAATTTTAATTACTTCGTATACGAATACATATATCGTGTCTCAATAATATTTGACAGTTACCAGAGCAAACCCAAAGCCAGATTGCCTACCCCTGTCCTCATATGAATAATCACTACAAGAAAAACAGGATTTAATGGCAGCCTATAACCGCCGGTAAAGGTACTATAAACCGCCGGCTAGCCTACCCGGCAGTTTAATAATTGTCGTTAGAAGCCCCAAAATCTGCCGGCATACAACAGCCGGCATAGCTATTCTTACCGGCAGATAGAGCAACCACCGGGGTAGCAGCGGTTTAGGCCTTTGCCGGTATAGTATCTTCTATTCCGGCAGTTTGTCCCGTCTGTGTATGCGGTCTATAGCAGCACTTTAAACCGCTGGAATAGAAAAATCAGCCGCCGGTAAAACACATCAACAGTGGCAGTTCCTTTGCATGTATGGCCGCATTTATTGTTGCAGGTAAAATCGGCACTATAATAGCAGTTTGCAGCTGCCGGAATAGCCCCTCTAACCACCCCGACAATTTCAGAAATTATGCTTTTCGTGCGGTGACCGCTCCGTAGCAAATGTGCCACATTATAATGCTAAAACAAAAGCAAACGTGCAAAACTGTACAAGCCGTAACGGAAACCAATTATCAACAAGCTGATCTTCCAAAAACACATTCATTTACACAAGTTCAAATAGTCCTAATGCATGTTTGGGTTTTGGGCTCACCTGGACTATTTGATTCAAGTAGCAAAACAATAAAAGCACTTGTCAAATTGTCCGTGGTTTCATAGACTTCAGATGACTCTAAAACATGAAAATATTAACGAGTCCATGTCTCGTTTATCCACTAAAATTACATATTCAAAGTGACCTCAAAAATCAAAGAGGACTGAAGATTTGAGACGGATGAAGTATAAATAAATAACACAAAATTGTCCAACCCATATGTTGATGGGCTCAAATTTCTAGTCAAAATCCAAAGTTGTTCGAAATTTGTTGAACCCAAGCCGAGAAAACCACATATAGTTGGGCAAGTGGGGTACTGGGACGATGGTCAGTTCTAGACAATTACGTCATATGCCATAGATAGTTGAATATTTGTTAATTTTATTCCTCAAAAAGAAATATTTGTTAATTTTTAGTTTGAAAACTGTAAATCACGTGTCTATTGTGTCAGATTGAACCTAATTCTGAAACCAAACCGGACCGCTCTTTTACCCCTTTCCCTTAGGTTTAGGCAGTTGTGAATAAAGTGGATGTTAACGCTTGGCTGAAGTAGTGTTCAAAAAAAAGGCTTGGCTGAAGTATGAGTGAAATCAAAACTTCTATGCCCTGAGGGACAAAATTAACTGTTTATACCTGTGTACTTAAAATTGATGAGGGGACAAAATTATAAAGACTTGGGATGGATGATATCAAAACCTGGCAGGAACATTAAGGTCGAAATCATTTGTAGAAACCAACGAGCGATTGTCTCTACTGTAGGGAAACAAATGAGAAATGAAACTTTTGAAAGTATTTGCATTGTCCCTAGACAATCTTTACTATCTTAAAAGAGTGAAGAAATTTAAGTGACTCCTAAGATCATTTATTATAAAAGTGGCCCTCTAAAATCGTCTATTACAAAAGTGCCTCATTAAACGTGGGCCATTTCTAATGTAAGTTTTTGTTGTTCAATAGACTCTTACACGACTCTTCATCTTAACGTACACAACTCTGAGAGAACGACGTACTTCACCGAACAACGTGAATCACCAGGCTACGCATCTCATCCTCCGACCTACTCTTAAAGGATGCATCTCTACATCATGTTCAATCCTGGTTATCTCGACCTACACTCCAAAATGTTTAGACGGTAACCCTTGTTCATATATTGTTTGTTGATTAGGCGAATGGGATCCCTATACCTGGGAAAGCAAATCTAACATCATCACGGTCGTTGTATTTGTGGAATATTGCTGGTTGATGATCTACAAGGATGTGAAATCGTTTATTCAATTATACCATAATGAAATCTTATATTGTTGTCTGAATATTGTCTGTAACTCCTCTACTCCGTATTCACATAAACTAGGGTTATAGAAAGTTCGTTGATATGAAGTATACCATATCGATCAGTGATTTATTTATTTTGTTCCTTTGACTTACCCATTTATACAATTTCTTCCATTAGAATGTATTATAACCTCATCTATCCTTAATCCAAAGTTCTGACTGTTTTTTTGTTTTGACAAGCTGTTTGCGCAGGAGAACTAATCTAAGTTCAAATGCTATTCAAACTCAAGAGTGTTCAAAACCGTTTGGGTTAGGGTACGTTTTTGGATTCTATTTCGTCTAGCTGCTATCTGTTTTGTGTTTTGAATTGCTTTTTTCCCTGAAATTGGACTGTCTTCTTTGCTCTGTCATGTAAAAATTTCATTGGATCCTATGAATCCAAAGCCCGGATATTGTTTTGGTTGTTCTGTTTTGCAAGTTGTGTTATTGGAGGTCACACAAGCGACACACTTAGATATGATCTTCTCAGCACTGGACGATCCACCCACGAGATACAGAGATATAAGAATAATGACAGGGAACCACCAAGGAGACGCAGAATAAAACACGAATAAGTAGCCCAAGGCTTAATTCATTTCAAATTAACCAAAGTCAACAAAAGAGTCCAATAACATATTGCAAAACTGGCATAAGAAGATATGGTGCATTAAGGAGCATATGACATGAAATTCCCAAGTAGGACTTTCTGCAAGCAGCAGAAAAACCTTATATGAAAATGGTTATATCTCTTTCACTAGAAAAATATGATAGATGATCCATTTGAGGCAATGGCTCTGACGGAACCTAACTGGGGAATTTTGGAGCAAGGATTTCTTGAGTCCAAATCACCTACCTACTATAGTAAGTACATTCAGAGAGGGGTAAATCACATTGACGAGCTACCTAGCTGGTTCTTAGGAGTATTGTTCTACTCTTCCTATATCCTGCGCAGCTGCGCTATTGCCTCAGCTTTCTCCTTTGATGTGATTTTTTTTCATACTTTCAGGAATATGAGGCCTTTTCATTGTCAGTTAAAATTTAGACATGCCACTTGTGTATAATAGTTATTGCAAAGAGAGATTATTTTGGTTAGGCATAGGGGCCTATATGTCTAAATTGGATAATAGAAAGAAATGGGACCGTAATCCTGAAATAGTATCTTAGAATATCCAAGCATTTTCTAATATTCTAATGGAGGCATGGTAGGCTGGGTTAGACTTTTATTAGGATGCTTCTTCTTGTCAACAAGCCAAAATCAGATGCAGATGAAATTATTAGTCTTATCGGGAAGACTATAAAGTCTGTAAAGTCCATGTTACTATTTGAAAAGAGGTTAACGGGGATTTTAAACGGAGTTTCACCAAAAAAATATCACACTAAACTCAAAATTTTGATGAGTCCTATCTGGTAGTTCCTCACACTGCATTGGTCTAAGAAACACGTAGATTTTCGGATGAACCCGTAAACCACACAATTAGTATATGGAATTCAGGCATGCTCCTAGAACACTCGGTTTGACTCTATCTTAAGATGTTATTGTGGTTTTCCCTCCCCTATTTAAAGATAAGGTAATTGGCCCTTTCCTTATTTCTCAATGCTCTTTCTTGTGTATGCTTCATTGGAGACTTGTGCTCCAATTGTTTACAACAATACTCCACTAAACTAGCTCGGCAATGTCTTCCAATCTTGGAACGTAAAAATTGAAGAAAAAAACAATCATCTTAATATCAATCCACTTGATATTTTTTGAAGTAGTATTCGTAATTCGTAACTAATACTTAGAGTCTTCTTGTATAGATTGCTTTATATCTCTTTGTCTTTGAAAGCTGATGTTCCAAGAAAAGAACACATTTGTGTATCAGCAGCGTCAAATGGAATTGTGAAATAATGTGCTTAAACTAAGGGAGCGACACTGACACCAGTTTTTGTACCACTTACATTAGCGAATTATCCAAAACTATTTTAGAATCCACTTAGCTCAGCTTTAAGGAGAAATTTTACAGATTTTTGGTGTCTGGCTGAAGCGTATCATAGTGTATCCAATAGAAAGACACAGATAATCACATTGTATATAACGAAGGTATGTTGGTTCTTTGTTTCCTCTCATTTTTTTAATTAATTTTTATAACTAAATCATAATTTAGATTTTTATTTTTTATTTTTCAATTAATTTCCTTAGAGCATAGACACAGCAATATTATGATGAGATGTTTTATGTGCTTGTGTTGTTGTGGATGTGTGTTTTGATGGGCATGAGGTGGTGATGAGGGGCTGGTTTAAACAACTGTCAAAAAAGCATTACAAGAATTTTCTGTAGGATTATTGTTGAACTAATTTAGCAGAGCACCAAAACCTCAGCCTTTTACTTTTACATGGACTCCAACTATTTTTCATTGTAAAATTAAATAATATTTGTCTATTTTTATCAATCTGGTGATCATACTAAAATACATCATCGGAATATAAAATCAAGTGTTTGATCTATGATGATGATAACTGATACTATTAGTTCGTCGGGGTAGTAATTATGATCTTTGAGCTTACCTGGAAGAATGAATCACTGATGTATCATTAAATTACTCGAGTAATGGGCTTCTTTTGATTTCTCTTCAAATGTTAGCGGATGACTGTTCCCGAAATTTTCTTATGGCCTGACTGGTAAATGCCTACAATAACATCACTGGATAATGTAATATATATTAGTCTTAAGTTGTAATCTATTAATCACACATGCATTTTCTCAAAAATAGATGGTTTCACTTGTTTCCGTTGCATTTTACATCATATTGCTATTAAGTTTCTAGAGGATAACCACACTTGATCTGTACTATTGTATCGCTGTGTTTTGAGAAGTTTGTTCTTGGTGTTGTTTCTTTTTTGTTGTTGTTTTGATGTTTGTGGATGCAATTGTGAGTCATTCAACTGCGGGTAGACCTTTAGTAAGGGAAGTGTGAACTTATTTTTTGTTTAAGGTGTTAGCCCTCTGCTGGTACACAAGAAGGACAAGATGTGTCGTAGTACGTAGAAATAAAAACAGATATGTTGTATTATTTCAGAACCAAATGTTAAGATCTTCTTCCAAAGCACAACAGTTAGTGAAAATCTGTCATATCATAAATAGTTGAATATTATCAGTAAAGTTATTTTCTCCATGAGTGTAGGTACAGAGCACAAAGATTATGTAATTTAGGATTTAAAATTGTTATGCCAAGGATTTAGAAATCTGAAAAACCCTCACTTTCATGGAATAAATCATTTATGATCATGGAGTTTGTATACTCTGATATATCCACAAAGAATATACATTCATTATAGCGTTATTTAGATGTCAATAAAATAAGTTCGAATGATGGTATCAATTTGGAGTATTAGAATATGATAGCTTATAACCATTTTGGTGTTGGTGGTACAATCTGGAATATCTTTTAAAAAAATACATTGGGATTTTCATCTCCAAAATTCAGGATATTCTATTGCAAGGAGATCAATGGAAGTCTATCTGTTTCAACAGCCCTAAGATTCACGGGATGCACTTTGATGAATTTTCATTGAATAGCAAGAATATCTTCCAAGATTTTGCTCCACGGCTAAGCAGGTTCGGCATGCTTCAGCTCTCCTTTCTCTAAATATGTTCTTCAGAATATTTCATTGCATGATTGATGAGATAACTAATATATGTTTATATTAGTAGGAAATTTTGAAAGCAGGGATTATGGTTGTCAATTTGTTCAATGGGATCAGTTTTAGGGTTTTATGAGTATATCTGCCAGCAAAGCACACAAACTTTAAATCAAGGTAACAATCTGTTAACTGTTACTGATGCAACAAAGTGAACTTGATGGCGTGTATAAATAAGATTGGCCAAGTTGAATGTATTGGAGATTACATAGCCACTAATGTATAATTCAACTACACCTTTTCGGATATATTGGTTATCTAATTGGTAATCATTTGGATTGTCTGCTTAACTTGCTTCAGTTTTACAAGATTGATTGACATAAGCAAATAGTAGTAATTTTCTTGTTTCTTTTTATATTGCTAGAGATGGCGATGTAGGAGCTCATTATTATGATGGATATGCTTCAGAGTCTGTTTTACTCAGGATTCACAATTCTTCAATCGATGTATTGGGTGAAAAGCCCTTACGTTTGTTGTGAAAGGCTTAAAGTTTTAAATCATTGGAAAAAAATTAGTAGAGGACACCTACAATAGGATAATAGTTTAAATATTAAATTTTGTTTGATGCAGTCCGATATTTTCCTTTATAAGTCTTGATTAACGTATATTTCATAACTGCTGAGAATTGTTCTTTCGTCCACATATTTTTATTTTGTCTAATTCGTCTGTACCTAATCCGATTCTCCGACTTCTCTCCCTTTGCTAATTGATTTTAGACAGAGTAGCAGGGCACGTTGAGAACTGTTGTTTGTCATCAAATTCTACTTGTTACTCATAAGAGTCTAGATTACTTCCTCATCCCTATTGATTTTAAGGATAAATTCCTTAAAATCAAGAGGAATTAACGTCCACGTGCACGTGAACCCGAACTAGTGAAAGGAAAAAGACAGCAAGAATAGGCTCGCTGGATATCAAAACATGCGAAAGACAATTTTCGTTTGACAGAAAGAATAAGCAATGATGCAAATGAATCTCATTGGACAAATAGTAAGATAGTACTTCCGTTTTTTCTCTATCACACCGGTTTGACTTTTTGACTCCTATCTGGATCACTTTGACCGGGTGATTTGGATAGTAAAACGATGCGACTTTTTAAAATTTGTTTTCACCGTGTTATAGAGCAACGTTTACTCTACAATGCCACGAAAAAAATATCAAAAAATTATATCGTTTTGCTACACAAATCACCGGGTCAAAGTGACCCAGTGAATAGTGACTAAACTCAAACCGGTGTGATAGAGAAGAAACGGAGGTAGTACATGTGTATGAAACAAAATATCAATGTCAGTTGAATATATTGCGGCAAGTATCTTGGACAGAATAAAGCCTCGTGGTTTAATTGAATTGATCCCCGCAATGAACGATCCCTGTCCACCTTCCCACTTAGCTAACATACAATGGCTCGCTGGTGCAGTATTTTAAATTCATTTTCCTTCTTCCAAAGTTGTTGTAGTGTAGTTATTTAATAAAAGTTGTTTTCCTCATCACACAGCTCCTTGAAAAGTAGGGCTGTCAATATTCGACACGACTCGAAAACGACACGAAGTTAGCGGGTTTGATCGACTTGAACCCGCAACGGGTCATTAACGGGTCGATCTGGAATCGACACGAAAATAAATGGGTCGGATTAGGGTCAACCTGCACAACTCGAAAACGACCCGTTTCAACTCGCCTAACACAAACATAACAATTTTTTGTCCGTTGACATTATTTTAGGAAGCCACATAGGCAAAATCCGAACAATACATGGATCGTCACGACGACCCGACACGAACGCGACACGAACCCGCAACCCGACGGGTTAAAATGGATTGAACCGAAAGTGACATGGGAATAAATGGGTCAAGTTCCAGGCCGACCCGTTTATGACCCAACACGGTTCCACCCAACCCGAAACACAACGGGTTGACTCGAATTACCAGGCCTATTGAAAAACGAGACAAATTTAATAATAAGCTACCTCAACAGCCACGATGTACTTTAAAAATATTATTTTAAAGGATAATATGGAACATATGGAAGCTAGACTAATGACTGGCGGTACCGTTAGATGATCAGTCCGCAATTTATAACAATGATATATATATATATATGTCCAACCAAATGATTTCAATTACAAAAATACAAGGGTTGGGTTTAAGTAATATAATGTCGTGGTTTAGATCACCAAACAACCTGTAATCAACTCAATGACTTTTTCTTTTATACCAATTTCTATTTCATGGAATTTCAAAAAAAAAGTTCATATATATGCTTTCGTAAAGGTTTGCAGCTTTACCTCGCGAATGTCCCTTGTAAACTTGTAACTCATTTCTGCTTTCTTTTTTATACACTAGGAAGGTGCACGTGCTTTGCACGTGGGACTCGAAATTTATACATAATTTATAATATTCTATTTATTTATAAGATGTTTATCCAAAAGTTCTATGGGATATATTAGAAAATACAAATAGTATATCTCACCCAGGAACTAACAAATTGAAGACAAGAAAGGATATAATATAATTTGATATCTACAAACATGACTATATAAACATGGCTATACTTAGCTAACCCTTTCCTATTTAGTCTGGAACATTTCCATCCATTAACAAGAGATTTGTTGAACATTTCCAACCTCTCTTTTGATGTTTCTTTCCTTGAATTAAAAGAGAGGTTGGGGTTTAGGAATACATTTAATTATTTCATTAATCTCTTGAGTAGGGATACATACTACATCCGGTAAATATTATGCTAATATTAACTAAGTCTTAAAGTGAGAAAGAGTATGCTAGTGTATACCACTTGATCTAGTCAATTTGAATTCATTTGCAGAGACAATATGTATTGTATATCTGGAGGTATTGTTTGTATGCATAAAGCTAATGTGGTCTGCAAAATCTATCAATTGGTGCCACATACAATGTGATTTTTACTCCACATAGTATTGTAACGAAATTCAGGAGAAAAACTATGGACTACTGGATGTAGCCTACCAAGGGTTCGAATGGCACTCACTCACTTACTAAATTTTATCTACACCAAAAGCCACCGCATTCATATTTTGGAAAGAAAATATCAATTCCTATGTGAATCCAAATATGGCTAACATTCAGTTAGAAGCTTCAAACATGCATTGAGCCCATTTACATAGAGTTGTGGAATAACAAAGGTGAATACTGAAAAGAAGGAATAATATGTTTGAGATTCTCTCAAGTATACTGAGTTCCTATGTATGATTTCGGTTAATTACTGTTATAGTACAAAATGTAGTCTTTAGTTGAAGTGAACTCACGATGAATATCATCAGAATCCCGTAATATTCTTCTAGACTTTGAATGGTGTTGCCATCCTACATGTATGCATGCTATCTAGCTACACCTCTCACAAATACCAAATTAAAGTATTCATATACATGAAAATGTGAATGTAACGGAAAAATGATTTGCAAGAGACTCACACGGTAAGACAACATGACGATGCTAAGATCTAGAAATTTTAACTTGCTTCGTGGTCTTATAATTTAAGCTTCTACATTATATATCTAAAACACAAATAAAATAATAAAATTTTCTGCAATTTCAATCCGTAAGGGAAAAGATATAGCAAGAAAATGGACTGCTGCCAGTTTGGTATCAGCTGAAAATCTGAAAAAGCAGCCGAAAATAGTCTGTGTGAAAAATCCAACTGAATTAAAAATCACAATTTGTTTGGTATGAGCTGAAATTATAGGTTGCAAAAACTTGATCAATTTAACAAAAGTTCAAGAGTTCTATAGTCAAATAATTGGATACATTTTTTTATAACTTAATTGTGATCATGCTAATGTAAATAAATCAAAATTAATTTTTAAAAATTGTCAGCTGCATAATCACCAATCTTAGAGATTATTCAATTGTACAGAGTTTATTTAATCTGCAGATTATCAACTTTTAATTTTTAGTCATAAGAAATGGAATTTGTTGAAAATATGTTGATTTAATCCAATTGGATTCGACCAGCGGATACCAAACATGCATAGACTGAGAAATCTTTTGACCCCCGCGTTGGTTTGATTTCACTTTGGAATTGAGGAACTTGATCTTCTGTCATTCATATACACATTCATTGGATACATATACCAAATCAATCAAATGAAGTATATTTCAATGTAATATGTAAAGGAAGTCTTGAATCTGCAGTGACGGAATGCGGAGTTTGATTGCACTGATAGATGTGTCATTCCCTTGATAGATACATTTTATTGAAAATCATATCTTCCAGCAAACTTAATAAGGAAATCAAAGATTTCTAACTGTTCAACAAATAAGGATTTGTAATAGTCCCCTCATGATATGAACTATAGGGGTTTGTTTGTTTTTGAGCTTGTGAATCTGGGATAGGATTCACAAGTCCAAACATTAAAGGCTTCTTGTTTGGCAAGGAAAATATACAAAGTATTATTAGTATTGGGCCCACACCCAAGCCTGCCTACGGAGGATTATTCCATACCTAAGGGGGTCGGGTATAAGCAAGGAGGCACATGTGGGTTATAGGAAAATACGAGTTTCTCCCCGCAATCTCTTTCTCCTTAACATCTATATCTTGAAATGGTTTTTAATATGATGGGTAAATTTCTTACTTTGATATCAATCATATACTTAATCCAACAAGAAAATAAACAACATCTTATACCCCTCACAGCACTATCAATCCCAGTACTAACAATCCCATCACTATTAATTCCAGCATTACCAATCCCTCACATCTAAGGCGAAAAACAAACATGCCTTAGAAGTCTCATCAAAACAAACAGGAACAGTAGTAGAAAAAAAGATCACTAAGTTCATGTTTGGTATCGAAGATTTTAATCCAATTAGATCAAAATCGATCTCTTTTCAACAATTTAGTTTGTTATGCCTGGAAGTTTTAATCTGATAATTTGCAGATTGAAATAATCTATGTGCAATTGTAGAATCTTCAGAATTTGAAATTATGCAGCTGAAAATCTCTAAATAAAATTTGATACATTTTTTACATTAGCATGATCACAGTTCATTCATAAATATGTTTATTCAATTACTTGAATTTGGAGCTCCTTAAATTTTTTAAATGGATCAAGTTAGTAATCTATAATTTCAGCTGATACCAAACAGATTATGATTTTCAATTAAGTCGGATTTTTTTTTCGAATTATTTCAGCTGATTATTGAGATTTTCAACTGGTACCAAAAAGGCCCTAGGTGCCTGTTTGGCATCCCTGTTTTTAATCAAATGTGTTTTTTTTAAACTCATTTGGTATGTATGTTTTTTTTTTTTGCCTCGTTAAAAATAAAAACATGCTGAAAAAACAACTGTTTGAAAAAACAGCAAATGTGGTATTTTTTTTTGGTGTTTTTTACTCATAATATTGGTGGTTAAAGACATTTAAACTATGATTAGATGAAAAAAATATCAAATATATTACAGTATTGTACGTAAAAATGATATTCAAGCAAATTAACATTGAAATTTAGTAATGTTGCCAAATGTGTTTTTTATTTTAAAAACTGTTTTTAAACGGATACCAAACAGTTTCTTTATTCCGTTTTTAATGTGTTTTGTCAACACGTTTTTTTCCCACTGTTTTTCTGGTTTTTAAACGGATGCCAAACATGCTCTTGAACGATGCAGAGTGCTTATGCTGCGTGTTGTACCAAAAACTCACAAACACAAATTCGAGATTTTTCGCTCTAGTACAAACTATAGAGTAGTATTGCAGAACCCATCGGATAATTGATAGGGAGAACAAAAACATCATTTACCTGAAGGTTTTGTCACCTCAGAGGCAGATGCAGTCGGGGATTTGCCGGTTCTATCTCATCTTCAGCGCCAACTTCTTCTTCATCATGAATCTTGTGTGATGGGTGGGAAACAGAAATCAAAATCCTATTAGAAGATAAATCAAACAAAGGAACAAAAGTCACCAAACTTCGGTGAAAAACTTTTTAGAGATAGACGAGGATAAGAGAGGTAAAGTGAACAATAAAGACATGTAGTGGTCAAATTTCCAGGCCTAGATTGGTTATTGCGATTTCACACCCACTTTTTGGGTCCATCCCCTTATGTTCATCTGATAGCATGGGGTAAATTATCTTCTTCCATGAATTTTAGCTTCAGTTTTCCTAAATTAACATGTACCAAATTAATTAATTTAATAATTTATTTAATTTGTTTTAAGAGAATTATTGGTCAAATTTCATTTTTAGTTCCCACTGGGGCGATATGGCTAGTATCGATATTGGAACTCTTAACCCAGAAAAATTAGTCTGGTGACGAGATTTGTGAAGTCTCTATTTATTGTTCTGAGGACTTGCGACTTTAAAGGACAACACATGGTCTCCTTATTATTACTTCAAACAAGGTTTATAGAAAAAGTTACATCAAATCAAATACATACTGAAATGCAATAAAACTTACATTTGGAGCGGCCTGTTATTATTAAAAAAGAAGAAGCAAGGTTTATAGAACAATCTACATCAAATAGATACTGAAATGCGGTAAAACTTAGATTTGGAGCGACTGCGAAACCCTAACGACCATAACACCTCTGGTTCCGCCCGAATATAGTTTCTCTGAAATTAAGCATTGAATGAAAAATCCTAATCAAAAATAAAAACTGGAAACAACAAAGAGGGACAGGTTCGCTGATGTGAACGCACAAGATGAACTAAGAAAAAAATGGGACAAAAAGAGCAGACCTAGAGGGACACAGACACTGGGTGAGGGAGAAGAGGCAATGACACATGGCAACATATTGGTTGGTCAGATTCTGGGGAGTTTAAGGAAACTATTTTCTTTGATGTTACCAAGAACTCACTCACAGGTCTAATCCCTCTGAAATTTAATTTTACAATTTGTTTCCTTGATTTTTTTGCAATCCGCAGTGAGCTCATGGAGGGGAAATCAAAGGGTCATCCACCTCGAGGTTCTCAACTACTCTTTCTGTAGCAATTGCAGAGCATGACAATATCGTAATAAGCGATAATCCAGGCCCCCATTTGCTTAGCTAAAATTAACTATGCACACTGGTTGACAAGCAATATTATAATTTTACATAATATTGTTGAATTGTGTCCGTATCTAATTGTCTTTTTTCGAGAAATTATTTGTTGTCGTCAACCGGGTTTGAACCCGCGACCTCGTGCAGGGCCTTTCAATGCTCTACCACTTGAGCTACCACCCTAGCTGTATCTAATCGTTTCACCTTGACCGGTTCCACTTGATCTTTCTTAGTTTGTAACTCCCTAAGCCTACATATAATATTATTTGGGATCTAATCAGAAAACCTCCAAACACCAACCAACTTACATCAATTAAGTTTCTGGAAACCTCATTGTTAAAATCGTTTGGTGGACAATCAGAAGTTCGAAAAGCTCAATCACCAACTACCATTTTTTGTGTCTAAATGAGTCGGTTTATCTTACAAGTAGAAGTTTAAACTTCACTTGAATTGTTAGTAAAGAGTTCTCAAACATCTCATAATCATGAATATTGTTTTCGAAAAAAATCATCCCGTGCCTTTCCACTCAAAATGTAACGGATACCAAGCTTGAGGATATCGAGGGAAAAACATGTAATAATATTGAATAGCCAAGTCGCGCCAGCGCATCCCCATGCACATCCTCTTATCTTTTAAGAAAACCCAGTATGCATATACAGCTATGAAGGTGGCAATCCGTTGACTGAGGAAGTTCACATTCACCCCAAAACAAACAAATGAGATTATTTCCATCTATCAGCTAAGTTGTGTTAATTTGTTCTCCGTTTTGAGAAGGCCTATATAGTTCATTAACTGGTAAATGGGGGAAGGTTTTAGTACACCTTTTTTGTGATGTGGCTTAATTTTCTGTCTTCGAAAGGTCCAAGGGCTTGATGGTAGTTGTGGGAACCTAATTTATTTTGATGTCGAAAAGGAGATTAGCAAACAGCAAACTAATAGCAGAGAAGACACATCATTCACGGAGGGAATTTTGGTCCTATGAGACCCTCCAAACAGTGGGTCTATTATTGATAAGACTCTGTGCCTTGTTGATAGACACAATGCCTTGTGTGATTACTTCATAAGGACTGAAGGGTAAGAAAAAACATGCCATCGATTTCTCAAATCCATGATCAATTTTGAAAACCCAATTCAATTAAGTACAGTTTGAGATATGACAAGATAATGAACCAACGAACAAATAGACAATTTGATATGCAAGGTGCAAATAAGATGAAACACACCTTCTGTCGTACCAGTGAATGCAATCGACGATGGATTTGGTGGGCTTAGGTTTCAAGCGCTGTAGAATAGTACCGAACGGGAATGGGACATGGACTACGTCTTCGTATTAGGCTAAGAGTCCCTTCCGTTCGAAATAAAAGTCGCGGAGGAGTCCAATGGGAAACATAAGTCTTTTTTTTCTTGGAACAGATGGAGCATGAGGGTATTTAACAGGGGGCCTTTTGTAATTATAAATTTTAGGAAGGCACTTCCGTAATAAAAGATCTTAGGAGTCACTTTTCTATTCTTCACTCTTTTAAGATAGTAAAGATTAAAAGTTACCTAAAAAAGTTGGCATTACGATCCCAAGATATGATTAGGTGTGAACTCACAGTTTTGTTTTTGTTGTCCACTATTCTTTTTTTCATATTACTGTGGTGTCTGCACCAGCTTGTGCGCTCGACTAAATTAGTGGGCAAAAAGAATTATTAGTCGTTGTGGGATCTCAACTTGATACTTGAAGGGGACCAAAGCTTTACGTCTCAAGCCTTGCCCACTAGGCCAACCCCTTGGATAGTTAGATTCTACTAATCACATACAAGTTCATAATTACAATATGTATTTATTTTATTCAGTAATTTACCCACCGTCACATAGTTATGGTTATGATGGTTGACAGTTATCTAAAAGCGGTTATTCCTAATGAACATGACATCTTCTCTCCTCCATAAAGAAAGACATGACTCCTCCTCGACCGATCGATCGAAAATCAACTTCACATTCATCGATTACCGTAAAATAGTCATATATTACTAAAGGAGACGTAGAAAAATAGGAGAGTCTATCGATTATAATATCAATTCAGATGAAGTCTCGTATTTCTGTGATTTCAGTTTTAAACAAAGAATTAAGGTTGTCGATGTCTCCGAAAAAGATTCTCTCGTCGATCATGCCCAACAGTATAGTTTTTACTTTTTTATTTGTTCTTGAACGAATTGATTTCAAGCATCTGACATTAGAGTTTTCCGCATTAAAGTAAATTACAAATTTTATTTGGTATGAGTGACCTAGTTTTGAGATCCATTAGTCTTTGAATTATAAAAAGACTATACCTATTTGTAAAATGTATGTTGGTATCAGTGACTATCGTACATTCTAGTACTTGAGTTGTTTCGATGGTGTACTGCTTCTACAATGGCCATGTTTGGATAACAAGGTTGGGCTTGTCTGGTTAACCAAACCAGGTGGGTGCTTGGATTTGAGGGTTTTGATTTTGAAATTTTGGTTTTTATGTGAATAGAAAAATGAGTGAAATGTGAGTCTTACAAATTTTGAGTTGAGGTTTTGGTTAACTTTTTATGGAGGTTAACCAAACTTTGTTATCCAAACAGAGCCAATTTTTCCGACGGTTTTGATCTCTGGTTTGATATTCACAATTCAAATTATTGTCTGCATATGATGTGGTCAATTTCTGTTGGAAATTTATCACCCGTTATCAATATGGGGCTATGTGTCCCACACACGTATATTACAGGGGGTTGTGGTGGGAAATTGAAAGTGCAGGGTATTTTGTGTCTGAAAATACATTTTACAAATCGGTTTAGTGCCAATTAACCATCCGGACTGCTTGAATTTTTTAATTATACTTAATGATCAGTTTGCCGTTTCTGTTTTCCCGTGAACATTATATGTGGTTGGTAGATATACACATTTGTATATGTTTATTCACATGTTAATAAATTATTAAAGTTATTGATGCCACCCCAAGAGGCTGACTCAGTGGTGGAGACTTGAGACTTACGGGTTTCTTCCCCTTGAAGTGTCTGGTACGAACCTCCACCGCGAGAAATAATTTCTGAAATCTCGTTAATTTAATTGAGATGCGCGCAAGTTGTTTAGGCCACTAAGAAATCTTAAAAAAACTATTCACGTCATTCATGGTAATAAATTTTTGTAGTAGATTATGTAGTCCTTCTATCATGGTAGTAGTATGCAGTGTAATACAATTTCTTGATGTACTATTATGTAGTCCTTCTATCATGGTAGTAGTATGCAGTGTAATACAATTTCTTGATGTACTATTGTGAAAATTCTGATGGAGAACGAAGTCAATTTAAATTGACGAACAAAATTGTTTTCCTTGAACTGTTATAACCATGTTGTTATAATGTGTTCAATTACAATATTGTGAACATTCTGCTACATAAGAGCCAGTGATTGAATCTATAGACACTGCAAGTTTTGCAAATAAAAGTTTTAACTCGAAAGCTATAGTTTGGAGAACATTATTGTCAGTTTTGTATTCGTGAAGCTCATAAGTTTTATATTTGTCAATGTGACCACAGCTAGTTGGTTGTATGAATACGGAATTACATTAAATTGGTCATTTTAGGTGACATGAAGAAAAATAGTATTCTCGATGACAATCATGATTAGTTGATTGGGGTTTTCCTAAAGGATAATCACAATTAAACAATCACGAACTTGGTATGGTAATATATCTCGTGTCACTTAGCAATGAGGCTTGGGTTCCAAAAGTGACTTGTCTAATCGTTACGTGATTTGAATTATGTTACACATACTTAGTTACACCTATGTATGAGTGACCACTAGATGTTCTAAGTGTTCTCTCAAAGGTGAAATAGTAGTGATGTCGTTGTTCATCATGTAATGACTCTTATTCATAAAAAAATGTAATGACTCTTAGTCTTATTATGACCACTGTATTTTGTGATATCTTATTTTGAGTTGCTGCAATTCATCACAGTTAATGTTTCAATTTTACTATACTCATATGTTACTAGTATTTTGCAATTACTTTGTCAAGTTCCTTTGAAGGGTATGAAAAAGTTCAAATTGTCTTTGGTGTTATGAATCTTGATGTGTGACTTCTTATGGACAAAGCTGCAGAAATTACAGATGCTAGCACCGATGACAAATAACATCAAGAATTATGTTCTCAGGTTGACTGTGCCTTAAGAATTGTTGGAGGCTATCAACGAGCACTTTAAAGCAGCTACACTACAAAAAATTGGGTTGTTACGACGGGCACGCTCGACGTTAAATCCAAAAAATGGTCGTTAGAATGAAAATACAATGGCATTTGCTCGTCGCGATGCAGTCGGAATAGCTCTCTCGTTTGTTCGACCGAATCACGAAAACAAGCCTCGTTTGTTAGAAGATTAAGGTCGGGGACTATTCCAACTACAAGTGTTTGTCGTTAAAATAATTGTCGATGACTTTGTCGACTACAATTTTTCGTGGTTTAAATTTTATCGACACCAATTAATCTGGAGCAGCTAACATGTATTCTTGCAAGTAGGTGAACAAAAAAAATGACATGAGTTAATCTGTTTGGGACCTGATAGTGAGAATTGATTTTAGGTAAGAGCAAGGCGGCGTATATTATCCATATGACATAAAGTGATTGCTTGAGTTTAGGTTGCTGATGAATCTCAAATCTGAAGTCTGAGTAGGAATGACAAGGACCTCGCTATGTACACATACCTGATACGACGAAAGTGGGTCAGCATCCATGACTGTGATGGCACAACTCGTGGCCACAACGACCGCCTAATTGAACGACTCGCGGCCCGCATATGTAGGAGTGGTAGTCCGCAGTTTCAGGGGCGTGGACGGTCCAATCATAGATATATGGATAACATACGAGGGTTGCATGCGAGAGTGACGCCGCGCATGCGACAATCCTTGCTTTAGCCTCAAGGCCACTCGCACCCCCCAAGTCTTGCTAGGATAAGACGCATATGCGAAGGACCCTGTCTCACAATCCTTCGCATGCGTGTAGACAGAAGGTGTGTTAAGTTATTTATGAAGCACGAAACATGCACATGCGCCTCTCTTCTGATACACCACGTGGCTTGTTGATGGTGACGCGTTTAAAGGATATCTACATTAGCCCTCTTTTGCACTTGGAAATCGAGCCGCGAATTTCAAGAGTAAAACGCCTAGCCCCCAAGGTCAGGTTCAATTTGTGAGATCAGAGGCGGAATCTTCGCCGTTGTCAATCATTCAAGATGTGGCCTATGGGTAAGCCTTATCTTTTGCATACCATCATTCATTAGTTTTAGAATCAAACATGTTTACTAGTACATCTGAAGAGCCATCAGTGACGTGTTTTCCGAGGCGTCGTGACCAACTTTTGAACACTTGTCCCTTCTGAGTTATTGCTTCAATCGATTGAACTCCTACCAAAAACCGAGATTACTTTACGGATTTAATTAAATCGTCCGCTCTTATTTCCTTAATTAAAAGTGTAGATCAGCTATCTATTGTGGCAGATTGAACCTAATTTTGAAACCACGCCGGACCGCACTTTTCCCTTTCCTTAGGTTTAGATTGTTGTAAATAAAGTGCATGTTAAAGCTTGGCTGAAGTATGAGTGAAATCAAAACTTTTCTGCCCCGAGGGACAAAATGAGTTGTTTATACTCCCGTGTACTTAAAGTTGACGAGGGAACAAAATTACTAATACTTGGGATGAAAAAAAGGATGATATCAAAACCTGGAAGGAATATTAAGGTCGAAATCATTAAACGTAACCAATGAGCGATTGTCTCTACTGCAGGGAAACAAATGGAAAAAATAAAAACTTTTGAAAGTATTTGCATTGTCCCTAGATAAGGAAAGGAAAAAAAACAGATAATATGCGAAAGACAATTTTCGTTTGACAGTCAGACCTATATTGGTAAGACTTCTATCTTAAATGGTGAGTTAAGAGCAATTTTTGAAGGTTTATTGTTACTAAAATTGAATGGAGGCAAGAAGGATATTATTGAGTCAGATTCTGCTGAAGCTGTTAAGCTTCTTCACCATGGAAATGATACAAGTGCTTACTGGAAAATGATAGAGACAATCAGGAGACTCCTGCAAGATATTGATAGTGTGGTGACAAAGATTTGGAGAGAATCCAATTGTGTGGCTGATGTATTGGCCAAACAGTGTGATGTTGGTTCTTTTGATTGAAAGGCTTTTAGGTGTCCTCCAATTTTCTGTATTAGTTTGCTTGATAGAGACAACCAGGATTATGGTGTTGTTAGAATGATTTTGTAGTGAGCTTTTGCTCTTCTTGTTTACCAAAAAAAAAAAAAAAAAAATCGTTTGACAGAAAGAATAAGCGAATGATGATGCAAATGAATATTCTCGGACGAATAGAAACATACATGTGTAAGAAACAAAATATCAATGTCAGTTGAATATATTACGGCAAGTATCTTGGACAGAATAAAGCTTCGTGGTTTAATTGAATTGATCCCGCAATGAAAGATCGTTGTCCACCGTCCCACTTAGCTAACATACAACAAGCTCGCTGGTCCAGTATTTTAAATTCATTTTCTTTCTTTCAAAGTTGTTGTAGTGTAGTTAATAATTTAATAAAAGTTGTTTTCCTCGTAGGTTCATTACACAGCTCCTTGAAAAGAGAGACAAATTTCTAATAATAAGCTACCTCGACAGCCACGATGTACTTTGAAAATATTATTATAAAGAATAATATGGAACATATGGAAGCTCGACTAATGACTGGAGGTACCCTTAGATGATTTGTCCGCAATTTATAACTATGATATATATATTTGTCCAACCAAATGATTTCAATTACAAAAATAAAAGGCTTGGGTTTAAGGAATACAATGTCGTGGTTTGGCTCACCAAACAACCTGTCAACAACTCAATCATAATGATGATACTGTTTTCTTTTATACCATAAGCTACCTCTACAGCCACGATGTACTTTGAAAATATTATTATAAAGGATAATATGGAACATATGGAAGCTCGACTAATGACTGGAGGTACCCTAAGATGATTTGTCCG
Source organism: Linanthus parryae (assembly GCA_023055425.1). Classification (NCBI taxonomy): domain Eukaryota; kingdom Viridiplantae; phylum Streptophyta; class Magnoliopsida; order Ericales; family Polemoniaceae; genus Linanthus; species Linanthus parryae. The sequence continues at coordinate 77,790,824 of JALGPY010000006.1, forward strand.
CAATTTATAACTATGATATATATATTTGTCCAACCAAATGATTTCAATTACAAAAATAAAAGGCTTGGGTTTAAGGAATACAATGTCGTGGTTTAGCTCACCAAACAACCTGTCAACAACTCAATCATAATGATGATACTATTTTCTTTTATACCAACTAGGCGGTACCCCGCGTTAAAGCCCAAATTTACAAAGAAAAGTTGTAATTCAAATATAATAGCAATTACTGGATTTCTTTTCAAATATAATAACAATTAGTACTAACAGAATATAATCATGTTCATAGTGGATTAAGAAATATAGCATTGTATACCTCAAAAGAAAAAGAAAGAAATATAGCATAGTAGGAGTTAAATAACGTAATCAATTTATATGTGAGTTTCTTGCGATCTATAGGATATTTAGGCCCTAAATATGATTTTTTAAAAGGGACTAAATATGGTTTAGAATAAGTGAAATATAAGTTTTTCGAGTGCAAAGAAAATATAATTTGGTTCTAATTTGAATACATTTAGAAAAGATAAGATAAACTATCAAATTAGAGATTGACTACCGTGAGAAGAAATTTAACAACCGACCTATAATGTAAACTATTTGGATGCTTATCAAAATATAATTATAGTGTAAAATATTAAAAGTAAAAAGAGTTCACTACAAAAAAATCGGTTTATTACGAGTAAACTCGTCGTTAAGTCCATAAATTTTGTCCCCAGAAGTAAAGACGGCAAAAAAAAAATTTGTCCAAAGTGCGTCGGAATAACTCCGTTGTTAGTTCGATGGGGCGACAGGATATCCGCTGGTCGGTGAAAAATATGTACCGACCACTTTTCCCGACCACTTATTGTCGTCGTTACGCTTTTGCAAGGGGTGGTTTTTTCCCGACAGAAACAACGGTTTTTGAACCTTCCTCTCATGGTTTGAGGAGGGGATTGTGGTTTGAGGTTGTAAGTGGTGGTTTTTTCCCCCTGTATTTGTGGTTTTATTTCACGTTTTTTATATATGCTAGCTGTTATTTATTCCTAAACTATTCCTAGTCATCTATATGCTGTTATTTATTCCCCCTATTAGGGATCATACTCCTTTAGAGATTAAATTTATAATAGATTACAATTATCAATTATGTGTTAATTATGTGTTATATATAAAAACAGTTGCTCATCCCAGTCTTAGCACCAAGTTTTTAACTGGGATTTGACCAAATGTATTTAGCAAACATTTACTTGAATGCCCCAAAATTAGAAGTTTGACAACATCACCAGGAAGAACAAACACTCAGCCCAACACAGAAGGATAAATTCACAAGCTTTTTTCGGACCAACCCTAGCTGAAGAGTAAGTCTCCAACTATAAAAATAATGATATCCCTAATCCAATTCCATACCAAACGGAGCCCCAAATACAACAGCACTAGTCAGAACAAATGCATTCACATAGGGGCTTGCAGATCTAGAGCACGAATCGACCTGATAAACCAAGAATTAAGAAAAGAACATAACAACAGCTACTAGCGTACGGGAGTTTGAGAGAAGTTAGTCCAAATTGACCGTCCTTGAGGCTAAGCCAATATCGAATCCGTGGGTTCTTGAATCAACACTCCGATGACCTTGAGGCGCAACAGTTGTCGCCGTTCCGAAGACATTCAGTGGTTCCATCGGCCTGGGAGCTGAGTGAGTGGTCGCGGGAAGAGCTTCAGAGAGCTCTTGGCTTGTGGATTGGGGGTTGAGAATGAGTGGGGAGCAACGGGTCCGTGTGGCATTTTGTTTAACTGAATCCCTTGCAAATTATTTTGATTAAATGTATTTTCCTTCACTATATTTGGATTTAGTTGTATTCCCCTCCCCTAAAAATATTTTCGTTAATTATACATTCCTCCCAAATTTTCATTGTAATGCAAGTTCCTTTCCCTGCAAATGTATTTTCTTCATAGCAGTTATTTCCCGGAGTTTCTAACAAATTTCATTTTGCTTTAGAAACTGACACAGACATTGTTCGTGGAATATACATGTTATAAGACAATCGAAATGTAGGTTCTAAATTAAGGTAAGAATCGATATTGCTCTCATGGTCTACCGCATAATAGACCATGCATTGACTGTGGAGTTGACTACAACTCACATATGTCCAAACCTATATGTTTGACTAGGTGGAGAACTAATATTTGACCATTCACATCATATATATAGTTGCTTTCTTACCTCTATACGAGGGGTTTAGGGTATACCACGTACATATATGTATATAGTACGTATGTATACCATGCATAACCTATACATTTGAATTAAAAAGCTCACCTTTGACTGTAAGGTTGACATTTTCCCTTACGTTGACTTTCTTCGTGCGAACTTACTAATCTGACAAAGTGGAGACCAAAAAGTTGTCTGTTCACTAAATATAGTTTACTAATTAGTATAACCTTAAAAATAAAGTTTAGGGTTTATGGTTGACCATCATGCATTAACTGTGGAGTTGACTTATGAACTCACCTTTGACTATACAATTGACCATTCCTTTTACGTAGAATTTCTTTGTGCGAACCTACTAATCTGACAAAGTGGAGAAAAAAAAGTTGTATGTTCATAATTAACTTAGTATAACCTCAAAAATAAAATTTAGAGTTTACGGTTTAGGGTAGACCATCATGCATTGACTGTGAAGTTGACTTATGAGCTCGATCACCTTTGACTGTACAGTAGACTTTTTTCCTTTACGTTGACTTTATTCGTGCGAACTTACTAATCTGACGAAGTGGAGACAAAAAAGTTGTCTGTTCACTACATATAGTTGACTTATTAGTTATAACCTCAAAAATCAAGTTTAGGGTTGATCATCATGCATTAACTGTGGAGTTGACTTATGAACTCACCTTTGGTTGTACAGTTGACCTTTCCTTTTACATCGACTTTCTTTGTGCGAACCTACTAATTTGACAAAGTGGAGACAAAAAAAGTTGTATGTTAATAATTGATTTAGTATAACCTCAAAAATCAAGTTTAAAGTTTACTTTTTAGGGTAGACCATCATGCATTGACTGCGGAGTTGACTTATGAGCTCGATCACCTTTGACTGTTGTAGATAGTGCTTTCTGAGCTGACAGATCTTGGCCACGTGGCAACCATCCAGCACACCATATTGTGCTTCACACACACTGGATCACCAGCCGAGTTGATCCATGTGGGGGCTGCGAGACAGAGCCCTCGCATACCACCGCACGGGACTTGTAGGGATCTTGTGGTTTGGAGGCTAGAGTAAGCCCTGTCGCGTGCGAGCCAAGCCCGCGCGCGACCTTTAGTAACTGTTTTGAGAGATTTATGGCACGAGCTCCATAAACCCGGTCAATCCGGTCAAATCCGGTCAACCTCGTAACGGTTCCGGTATTCGCGCACAACGTGCTGTTACGGTCCCTATATACTTGGACGAACGTGCCGTTATGGTTAAGCTAATTAAGCCGCCATCAATGGGCGCATTAACCACACTACAACGGTCACGTTCTCTGCTATATATATGACGTTAACCTTTCCATACAAAGGAGAAGACACCTGCCATACGCGGAAGCTCTGCCAAACCTCTGTCTCTCTCTCAGACATTGCTACTGCCTTACTCTCTCCCTACACACAACCCCTCTCTTCCTGTGCGATCCTTGATCCACTACATACGGTGTACACGGAGGTCTCCCCGCCGGAATCTCTTGTGCACATTTTGGTGAACCCGACGTGAACTTACCAACAAAAGCAACCATGTCTCAGGAGGATGATGTCAGCAACAGATCGCCTTCCACCGAAGCACCATCGGGAGACGAGACCCGCCGTACTCCTACGACTCCCGGCGAGACACCCACGCTAGAGTCTTTGGATGCCACTGTTCAGAGTCAGGCGAAAGCTCTCAAGGCTCAGTCTGCGCAATTAGAACGGATCTTGGCCGTTCTGGGCACCCTTGCACCAAACCCTTCGTCAGCCACCGCTGCCCCTCAAGGAGGAGGAGCCCCTACCGCTCCAGGATTGGGAGTGTCAACCACACCTCCCAACCCCAATCTGCAGATTCCACCGGCGACTACGCAGCTGCCTTCGGTTCAGGGGTCAACGGCCCAGATGCTGCCTCTTGCTGCTCACACTCCTCAGCCCTCGGCTTTGGCGTCTAACCCAACTCTGCAGTACCCTTTGCCTCCCCCAACGGCGATCTGGGGGAATACGGGTATTCAGTATGCTTCCAACCCTCCGGCGGCGTATGTGTCGCCACCGCCTACGGCAACCCCTCCATCAACTACCGAGGGGAGCATTCCAGAATGCATGACGTCTCTGCAGAAGCGCGTGGACACTATTCTGGCTCATCAGTCATTCGCGGATACCATTATCCCGAAGTTAGACGACGATCCACCTATTCCACGAGAGATCTATCTCATGCCTAACCCGGCGGGGTACAAGGCTCCTAAATGGGATAAGTTCGAAGACGTCAATGGAAACTCTCATGAGCATGTCATGCGTTTCATTGATGTCATGGGCCCGCACGGAGCTGATCCCAAGCTGCTGATGCGAGAGTTCCCAAAATCTCTAGGGAACGTAGCATACAAATGGTATCGAACATTGGAAGCCGGATCCGTGAAGACTTGGGACGACATGGTCCAGAAGTTCTATACCAAGTTCTTCCAGATGGAAGAAATGGTGACGATGATCCATCTCTCGCGGATGTATCAGAAGCGCGAGGAGGACGGAATCACTTTCATCAAGAAATTCAGGGCGAAATCCTTGGATTGCAAAGATCCAATGCCCGAAAGCCGGCTCGTAGAGATATGCCTGCAATGCATGCGAGATGAATACAAAGGTATGCTTATTAATTTGCAAACACCTACGTTTTCAAAGCTAATCGAATGCACGAAGAACATCGAGCCTATAGTCGAGAGACAGAAAAAGAAGAGCGCTCCGGAGCGACCTTCGAGCGGCGCTACATACAAGATCGGGAGATTTATCTACAAGAGGGGACGCGAAGCTGAGATCAATACAGTTTCGCCCCAGAAGCAAGCGAAGGTTGCGAACTTCGATGTACCGCCTCTACCGTGCTCGGTAGAGGAAGCAAGTGACCTCTGCACACAGTGGCGCAAGGACGGCGTCCTGCCACCGCTCGAGAAAACACCCTCCAAGGAGATGGTGAGGGACCCTAAGTGGTGCGAGTACCATGGCAAGGTCATGCACCCCACGGCGGAATGTAAAAAGCTCAGGTTTACATTCGACCAGAAGATGAAGAACGGCGAGCTAATCGTCAGCGATCACAGAAAGGACGTGCGCAACAACCCACTTCCTGCTCACGCGGAGCAGGGCCCCAAAGGCAAAGAGGTCGCCATGATCTCGATTGTTGACTTGGAAGAAGTCGCAGAGGATGGTCTACCCATCGTTGCCGAGGTTCATGAAGACGACGACTACAGCATGGACACGGAGGATGAACGTGCAGGCCGCATGAAAGGGTCGCATGGCTTCAGCCGATTCTTCGACGAGATGAACTTCTCCGAGAAGTGCCGGACAGATATGACGAAAGCGATCTTGAGAATAGCAGAGGACTACGAAGAGGACCTCGTAGTCTCCAACGGGAAAGTCATCAGGGCATCCCGCTCTACAGAAAAGATTATGACCTTTTCTGCCAGCGACAAGAAGACGGAGGCGAGCCACCAAAGACCTCTGTACGTGACCACCATCATCAATGGCGTTGAGTTCAAACGAGCGTTCGTCGATGGAGGAGCAGCGGTCAACGTCGTTTCGCTCCACACACTGAAGCTAGCAGGGATCCCCGAGCACAAGATCGTCAGACGTCCATCTCCGCTTATGGGATTCGGAAGCGACTCTAGAATGACGATCGGATGGATCCGCCTGGGCGTTCAGATTGGAAAAATCAAGTGCTCAGCAAAGTTCTATGTCATAGACGCGAACACCACGTACCACATGATTATAGGTCGAGCCTGGATTCATCGCTTCGACGCAGTTCCTTCAACGGCTCACCAGGTTATGAAAGCTATCTGGAACGACAGAATAGTCGAGATACTGGCTTCGACGAACCCATTCAACCTGGACGAAGCACATCTCAGCGAAGCCGTGTGGTTCACTGAGATGGCGGACGAGCAAACACCGGGACCATTCAACCCTACTCCTTTGCCCCTCTGGGAGGACATCAAGGATCAGTCACCTGCGGAAGTAATGGTGACAAGGGAAGATGCCAAGGAAAAGCCGTCTACACGCGAAGAGGCGTCGCGTATCGCATATCATCGAAAGAACGTGTATAATCTTAAGAGGATCGCAAAGCATGACCCCGAGGGCAAGGAGATAGAGAGCTTCTACGCCAATGGGAAGAAATGCTATCGCATATGAAGGTGCGCGGGGATGTCCTCACGCGGGCATGGGGATATCCCTGGGCAAATCAATCAAATCGAGCAAATTGCGCTGACGGGAGAGCCAACACAGAGCGCGCTAGACGAGAAACTCAAAGAAGCACCTGAATGCATGGAAGATAGGCCCAGACCACAAAAGCAAGAGCTAAAGGAAGTGTTCCTCAGCCCGAACGAGGAAAAGAAAAGGCCAGTCTTTCTAAGTGCGGACCTCACAAGCGAAGAGGAGCAAGGACTGCTACAACTCCTAACTGAATACAAGGATGTGTTCGCATGGGAGTACGACGAAATGCCAGGCCTGGATACAAGCATCACCATGCACCGTTTAGACATTATCCCAGGGTCTAAACCGGTAAAGCAGAGTACGAGGAGCTTCAGACCGGAGCTTAACGTGAAAATCAAGCAAGAGATTGTCAAACTCCTGGATGCTAAATTCATAGAGTCGAATCATCATCCCACATGGCTGGCCAATATCGTGCCAGTAGTGAAAAAGAACGGACAGCTCCGCATCTGCGTGGACTTCCGAGATCTCAATCGCTTCTGCCCCAAGGACGATTTCCCACTGCCTAACATCGATTTGCTTATCGATTCAACAGCGGGCCACCGCATGTTCAGTTTCATGGACGGCTTCAGCGGGTACAATCAAATCAAGATGGATCCCGAAGATGCGCGTAAAACTGCATTCATCACTCCGGTGGGGGTGTTCAATTACACCGTAATGCCATTCGGTCTCAAAAATGCGGGTGCAACCTATCAGCGGGCCATGATGGCTCTGTTTCATGACATGATGCATAAAGAAGTGGAATTCTATGTGGATGACTTGGTTGTCAAATCCAAGCACGAAGCAGATCACCTCGCAGATCTACGAAAGGTGTTCAATAGATGCAGACGTTTTCAACTGAAAATGAATCCCATGAAGTGCGCGTTCGGGGTAACATCAGGGAAATTCTTGGGATGCGTGGTTCATCGCCAAGGGATCAAGCCTGACCCTGCGAAAGTATCAGCTATCACCAGCATGACACCACCCCATAACCAGAGCACCTTGAAAACATTCTTGGGAAAGCTATCATATCTGCGAAGATTCATCCCAGCGATTGCGGAAATCACCTGCTGTTTTAGTGCTCTCCTCAAGAAAGACGCTGTGTACAACTGGGCTTCAGAGCACGAAGCCGCATTCGAAAAGCTGAAGGATTTACTCACGTCCTCAATAATAATGATCGCACCTCAACTAGGATCGCCGCTCCTGCTATATCTGACATCAACAAGGAGATCTATAGGAGCGCTCTTGGCTCAGGAGTATGAAGGCCAAGAGAGGCCTATCTACTACATCTCTCGCATCGTGCAGCCTGCTGAATCAAGGTACACAGACATCGAACGTCATTGCCTTGCCTTGTTCTTTGTGATAGAGAAGTTGAAACACTATTTTGCATCGCACAAAGTAGTAGTGGTCACCAAGAGCGACCCTATACGATATTTGCTAACTCACACTACTCCGGGCGGGAGATTGGCGAAATGGTACATGACCATTTCTCAATACGATATCACATGCGTACGACCGCGAGCGATCAAGTCGCAGGCGGTAGCAGATCTGTTGGCACAGTTCCCTGACAACAGCCACGAGCCCGTAATCGAGGAAGAGCTCGAAGGCCCTGAAATCTACGCAATCGACGTGCCCTATTGGACGCTCCACTTTGACGGTTCGTCCACAAGGAAAGGTGGAGGCTTTGGGATAGTCTTGACAAAGCCAGACGGGGAAGTCATACAGATGTCCGCAAAGCTCAACTTCGCAGTCACAAACAACGAAGCGGAATATGAGGCTCTCATCGCAGGGCTCCGTGCAGCGAAAGCTTTGGAAGTAAGCAACTTAACGGTCATGGGAGATTCCAAGCTGATCGTTAAGCAAGCCTCGGGCGAGTATGGTTTGAAGGAAATCAATCTCCTGTCTTACCGCACCCTAGTACAAAAGCTGATGCAGCAATTATGCGATGTGAAGTACGAGCACAAGCCCCGAGCAGACAACAGGCATGCGGACGCGTTAGCAACCTTGGGATCTAAGGTCAGCATTGACAAGTGTCCCGCAAAGATATCTATTGAAGTGCGAACATCGTCGGCATTGACAGAGGATACGTGCGACGAAGAATGCATGGATGACGCAGACTGGCGGAAAGCAATCCTGCAAGCTATTGCGGAAGGCACAAGCAGCGAAAGCTGGGCACTCACAAAAGGGTACTGCATACATGACAACACCCTCTACTACGAAGGTCCTGGCGGAATACTCATGCGATGCGTCTCAGAGCGAGAGGGACAACTTTTGTTAGAAAAGATTCACCAACACGCTTGCGGAGAAAGCGAGGTGTCAATCTACAGGAAGGCTCAGAGATATGGCATTCATTGGCCAGACATGTCAACAGCCGCAGCCCTGATACAAGGAAAGTGCGAGAGTTGCGCACTAATCAAAGATTCTTTACTCATCGCCCTAACCGATGACGACACAGACTGGAGGAAGCCACTATTTGATTTCCTCACCCAGGGCACCGTGCCCGAGTCAAGAAAAGAAGCCGAGAAATTGAAAAGGAAAGCGTCTCGATATGTGGTACAGGAAAACCTACTTTGGCGAAGAGGTCATGAGGGCAACTTGCTGCGATGTCTAGACGGAAGAGAAGCACAAGAAGTCATGGACCTTTCCCATCAGGTAGAGCATCAAGGAGGTGCGAAATTGTGCAGACAGCTCCTCTCAATCGGATATTTCTGGCCCACGATGGAGGTCGATTGCCGCACCAAAGTGCGACGCTGCCAGGAGTGCCAATTCAAAGGGAACCTAGTGCACGCTCCCGCCGTGGATCTACATGCATTTGGGACGCCATGGCCATTTCACACATGGGCTCTGGACTTCATCGGTCCCATCCGACCGACGTCGCACGGGAACCATTTCATTCTCACTGCGACTGAGCTGTTCACCAAGTGGGTGGAAGCAATACCACTGAAGACGGAAAATGCGCTGGCTGTGGTCAATTTCATCCAGGAAAGCATCATATGCAGGTTTGGAATCCCAAACACCATTCTTTCAGATAACGGTACTCCTTTTGTTAATCGCCAGGTAGCTGCGAAATTAGCAGAGTACAATATCAGGCAGATTTGTTCTACTCCTTATTACCCAAAGGGAAATGGACAAGCCGAAGCGACCAACAAAACGCTGTTGAGAATTTTGAGCAAGATGGTCGCGGATGACCACAAGAAGTGGGCCGACTCTCTAAGCATAGCTCTGTGGGCCTACCGAACTTCTCCAAGGACTCCCACGGGGGCCTCGCCATTTCTACTATGTTATGGGGCCGAAGCTGTAGTACCTGCGGAGGTTAGAGTCAATTCGGAAAGGCTGGCCTTCCATGCACTCTATGAAAATCAACGCGATCACGATTTAGTCTTGCTGGAGGAAAAGCGAGAACAAGCCAAAAGAACCAACAAGCGGTACCAGGAAAGGATCGCTCGCGCCTACAATAAGACGGTCCAGCGAAGAGATTTCGCAGTCAGAGACTTGGTCTTGCGCGCATCTGACCACTGTATGCGAGAAGCAACTCACCCGAAGTTCGCAGCCAACTGGGAAGGACCCTTCGAAGTCACAGAAGTCTTCGACAGTGGCTACTGCAGCATCCGAAGGTTGCACGGCACAACCTCAACCCCGAGTTCAGTCAACATGCGCTGGATTAAGAAGTACTATCCCTGACTTCTTTTATTTCATGTGTTTTATTACAACGTCGCTTGATATCTTGTATGGCTACGATTTACACAATCTCCTCTCCCATATGAGAGGATTATAATCCCATCTCTCCCATATGAGAGCGTTATAATAAAAGAATTCTCCCAAATGAGAAGTTCACATCTCTAGCTGTTTATGTCGTTAGTTTCAGTTTGTTATTACTGTTAACCATGGTTTATCCGCCGAAATAGCAATCCGTACAACTACGATCTTAATTGATCATCTAAGCCTATCTCGTACGATAGCGGCCTATGCAAACGCGATCTTAATCGATCATCTAAGCCTATCTCTTACGATAGCAGCCTACGCAAATGCGATCTTAATTGATCATCTAAGCCTATCTCTTACGATAGCAGCCTATGCAAACGCGATCTTAATCGATCATCTAAGCCTATCTCTTACGATAGCAGCCTACGCAAATGCGATCTTAATTGATCATCTAAGCCTATCTCTTACGATAGCAGCCTATGCAAATGCGATCTTAATCGATCATCTAATCCTATCTCTTACGATAGCAGCCTATGCAAATGCGATCTTAATTGATCATAAAAGCCTATCTCTTACGATAGCAGCCTATGCAAATGCGATCTTAATCGATCATCTAATCCTATCTCTTACGATAGCAGCCTATGCAAATGCGATCTTAATTGATCATAAAAGCCTATCTCTTACGATAGCAGCCTATGCAAATGCGATCTTATTCGATCATCTAAGCCTATCTCTTACGATAGCAGCCTATGCAAATGCAATCTTAATTGATCATAAAAGCCTATCTCTTACGATAGCAGCCTATGCAAATGCGATCTTAATCGATCATCTAAGCCTATCTCTTACGATAGCAGCCTATGCAAATGCGATCTGAATTGATCATAAAAGCCTATCTGTTACGATAGCAGCCTATACAAATGCGATCTCAATTGATCATAAAAGCCTATCTGTCATGATAGCAACACATACAAATGCGATCTTAATTGATCTTCTAAAGCCTATCTGTCACGATAGCAACACATACAAATGCGATCTTAATTGATCATTAAAACCTATCCGTTGCGATAGCAGCCTACGCAAAAATGATCTTAGTTGATCTTCTAAAGCCTATCTGTCACGATAGCAACACATACAAATGCGATCTTAATTGATCTTTAAAGCCTATCTTTCACGGTAGTAGCCTATACAAATGCGATCTTAATTGATCTTCTAAAGCCTATCTGTCACGATAGCAACACATACAAATGCGATCTTAATTGATCTTTAAAACCTATCTGTTATGATAGCAACTCATGCGCAAAATGATCTTGTTTGATCTTGTAAAAGCCTGTCTGCCACGATAGCAACTCGCACGATTTAACGATCTTAATTGATCTACTAAAGACTATCTGCTACGATAGCAATATTGCAAAAATGATCTTAAATGATCCACAAAGGCCAATCACAAATCCATCTGTCAAGATGGCACAGCTGCGAAAATACGATCTCGAACGATCTGGTGAAACATCCACGAATTCATATAGCAGGTCGCAAATGCGAAACCATTACGTAGCATTATGCAAGGCAAAATATGCCGAAACGCATGCGAAGTTGTATTTTGTTGTAAAGAGACAGCAGATAATACAAAAGGCTATTTATCATTATGAGTCAAATGACTTACAATTTATCTGTCTAGATAGTAGCTTACAAGCGAAAAAGCTCGAATCTAACTACGCAGCCAACATGGCTTACAATACATTCGAAAAGTAGCTGACAAGTCAGCAGAGACACACTACGGGAATCCTGGTTGAAAAGGATGAACCCACCGGTCCTAACACCGGCGATGCAATACGCAAATCTGCGGGTGAACATCTGTCGCGGCTGGGATCTTGCTCCTAAGAGCCACATGAAGCCATACGTTCAAGATCCCAGTATTTGACAAGACCCTTGTCAGATCTGCACCCCATAAAATTTGCCCAAGGAACCACCGGTTCCAGCGATCAACAGGCAAGCAGAAGCTCCAAAGGGTAAGGGCTCCTTGTAGACGGGGATGAACACAGCGGTCCGCAGCCCTGAGTTCAAGAACGAAGGGGCATGAAATCCTCCTCCAGGGATGCTGGAGGAGAATTCCGCCGTTCATTACGAGACGGTAGCACGGTCACTTCGGCGCTGCACCTCGCCGGGAGGCGGCCGGGAACATGACCTGCACACATAATACACGAAGAAATTTCTTCGAACACACATGAGATATTATCTGCATCCTCTTTATGGTGGTTATAAAGAGCAATAAGCCTCATAAAGTGGATCTTGGAAACTATTTCTACAGCACAAAGCGCAAACTCAGGATTCACAACTTGAAGTTGCCATGAATCAACGAAAAATAAGCGTTGAAGCCAGCAGTCGTAAGGACTCACGGCAAAGCACATTTTTGGGATAAAGAACCCAAATAGCAAAGACAGGGTTTATATAGACCCTGTGGAGACTCTTCAGTTGCCAAAGATGAGTCAGCAGAATTCAAAAAGAGTGAAGTTCAATCACTTACCCCTTGAAAAGCGGTAACCATCAATTACCCTACTAAAGGCTACGACGATTCAGTTGCGTATCCTAATAAATGACGGATGGTCATGATTCGGATGGACTTCCCAACGAAAGCGTGTTTATCTGCCGAGAAATTAGCGCGAAAATCAAGCAGAGTATCAATTGCTGATGTCATAATTGGATATGCACAGAAATATCCAATCAAATCCCGGGAAAGGGCAAAACGGGCAAATTCATTCTTGTTGTTAAAAAAAAGGGGGGAGAAACCCTAGCAACATTACATTAATGTTTCAGACACTACATTAATGTTTCAGCTATTTCCTTGCTATTTTTCAAAATTCGAAAAGTCAAAGCAAATTTTTGATCAAGGAGTCTTGGGGCTCGAACTGATGGCTCAGCTTCTCTACTTGTTCCACTTCTTGCTTCAGCAGCTCGCACCTGGCATTCATCTCATGATAGAGCTTCAGAGCTTCATCAACCTTTAGCTTTTGCTGCTCCACCTTCTGCTTCTCAGCTGCGAGATTCTGGTGGCCGAGTTTCAAAGTTACGGCTGCGCGAATCAGCGTGACTCTGTTCATAAGAAATTTGAAACCCAGTCTGCCCTGGACTTTGGTCACGAGATTTTGGCACATGCCACATAGCAATTCAGCACTCTGGACCGAAATGGTCGCAGGCGTAGCCGCAGACAGCTGCTCCAAAATCCAAATGGCTTCAGAAAGAAACAGCCTCCTATCGAAGGGCCCTATCTCCAGAGATCTCACAAACGATTGGGGGTAGGCGAGGCGCATTCGAACCACCCAGTCTACATCGGTTTGCTTCAAACCTGAAGAGACGTCAAAACTAAGTTATGATGTCAAACTCGCAAGAAAATAACGCAAAACGCGAACAGTAAAGCTTTGCTTACCAGTTCCTTCAAGAATCTCATGAAGAGAAGGAATGCGCGCTGCCGGGGTGGTCGAAGACTGTCCTCGCTCCATAGCTCTCCTATCAGCTGCGAGCTCCAATCTCTCGTAGTCAGGAGGAAGAGTGTAGGCCGCACCAGCTGCGACTACATTCCCAACCTGCGAGCCCCAAAAGCTCCACGCAGGAATAGGTGCCTCTGACTCAGTCATCGCCGGAGGCGAAGGGACAGCCGAAGTCGCTTGGCGAAGAACGCTCTCAGATGCGAAAGCATTAGCAGCACTTGTCCTTACTTCCTCAACACCAACATGGACATTTTCATCCATCAGCACAGCCTCTGCTTCAGCGTCATCGGAAAGTTCGATGATGTCCTTGAGAGGCTCACTTGCATGTTCAGCAGCTGCGACAGGCTTCTCGGTATGGGAGCTTGGAATCGGGACATAGGACGCAGAAGGCCGACTTCTCCGCTCCAGCACAGGTCCCTCAGCATGACCTACAATATTAAATGCGATAATATGAGGTAACTTGCGCTATAAGTTATTTTGATATCTTTACTAAAGCTAAGAGTAAGCACCTCCACGCGAAGGTGGGATTGAGGTATCTTCATCATACACTAAGGACGTGGAACCATGTCCTATTAGTGTGTCCTCACTGAGCAAGTCTTTAAGATAAGCGTGACCTGGGATGCGAATAAACCAGTCATGATTCTGTCTCAAGTTGCTAAAGCCTAGCACATGCGTATCGCTCAAATGATTACCTGAGGGTTCTCCGCATTTGTCTACTAACCAACGGCGAATGTCAGCCTTTGACACACCATGCTTTAACGCACCCACAATAACATCTCTATAAGTTACTGCGAGATTGAAGATCTCACCTTTATCGCCGCCTGCGATTTCTTCAAAGTCCGCTTGAACTTGCTCCAGCGCTGCTGCATCCTCTTCCGGAACCGCATCTTCTTCCTCTGCCTGGGGAACCACTTCTTCGGGAAGCTCATCTTCCTCGCTAGCTGGACGCACTAAGTCGTCAACATGCTGCTCTTCGAGGCTCCGCTGTCTTACACGCTCGAGCTCCTCCTCTTCTCGCTGCCTTCTTCTTTCAGCAGCTTCCGCGGCTGTCTTCCTGGACTCAGCAAGAACGTCCTCGCTTATGGGATCGTCTGGAATGCTAGAATGGGTATCTCTCTTTTGCCTCTTGGCCAAAAGGCCATCAATGGTCTCATCATCATCATCTGCGAAGATATGACTTGTTTAAGAAAAGAAGTGCAAAGAAGTTATGATAATGGGAAAGGAAATGCGACGGAGGTACCTCCTGATTCTTCCTCATGCATCACAACTGTTGCTTCTTCTTCTTCATCACTTTCTTGGGGCTCCTGCCTCTCTTCCTCTTCCTCTTGGTTGAACGGAACGAAAGACTCAACTGCGAGCTCTTTCCGCACCTTGCTGGGCATGCGACCTTTGCCTTTGTCCTTGATAGAAAGAGACCTCACTGGAGGAGAAGCTGGAGCATTTCTAGGGGAAGAAATCGTAATTCCCTTTTTCCTAGGTCTCTTCACTCTTGGCGCCGCAGTCGCTGGAGGAGACGGGTCATCTCCAGGAGAAGACGGAGCCGGAGGATTGTCTATCAGCGAGTCAGCAAAAGCATTCATGACTGCGCGAATCTTTGTTTCGAGCTAAGGATCCATCCTCCACGCTAGCCGGAACGACTGCTTTTGTCTTCTGGTGGCAACAATGGCGTTAACCAATGACTTGGAGCGATCACCAGATGCGAATCGCCGCACATGACACTACAACAATACAGAATAAAGACGTCAGCATAAAGAAATCAAGAAGCTTAACGCACGCAAAGAAATTGCTTACCTCAGCAAATGCCTTGCTATATCTGACGACATGCGTATCGCCCTTCTTAATTGCGGCGACTTGCTCCTTCAGAATGACATCGGGGCACAAATGGTTCTCACGATCCCACAGTGAGTAGCAACCATACTCAGACTCGCTTAGACTGCAAGTGGGGCGAAACGGAAAAGAGTTTCTTTTGATCAAGGGAGCTCTGCTTGACAGCGCGGCCGACTCCGTCTCAATCCTCGTTTGCTGGGCAACCCAGTACGCGAGCCAGTTTTGGGAACAACCACCCTCGCGGGTTCCCGCAGGCTGCTCAAAGGGAAGATTGTTCATGAAGACCGTCTTGCACTCCTTTGTTAGCAAGCGCTTGTAGCATCCTCTGATAATGGACTGGGGCCAGATTGATGGGGCCACCGCATCAAAACCAAACTGAGGAGAAACTCGAGTGGGGTCAACGTCCACGGTAAGCTTTTCATACCTCGACGCGAGCTCACGAATATGCTCTGCAAGGGCAGGAAGGGAACCTCGCAAACACCAGCAAAAGAACTCGCGATAGCGCTCATGGAAATGCGGTCCCTCTTCAAAGAGAAGCTCTTCTGAGAAGACCATACCTTTAGAGGGGTACAGCTTTGGAAACCATTGCACATTCTCAATGCGCGTGGCATAGGTCTTGGCAGTAAACTCCTTCCGTTTGTCGCATATCAAACTCCAAACGCACTTGGTGTTGCTTGCTCCGAACCATCTCGCAGCTCTTCCGCTGTTGCGCGCTTCCGTCTCGCCTGGGGGACACCACTTGTCAAGTTTGAGAGCAGTTGGAGCATAAGACGGCCATCGCTCGAAAACCCACATTGTCAAAAAGGAAATATTGACAAAAGTCAGTACATCGAGACGGCCACGCGACTCCTTCATGGCTAGAACCAACTGATCAAGCCTATAGTACAGCGTGCCCAAGACCAAGGGTCCGAGTGCGACTCTCTGGCCAAGGGCGAGCCTCACAGCAAGTGGCAACACATGGTAGAAGACCCCGTCATGGGGGTGACCATCAATCAGATACCTCGACAGCCAAGCACAGAGAAAAGCACAAAGGGTCAAATGATAGCCTTTACCCTCTACGTAATTCTCGGCCTCTGAGTCCTCACTCAGAAGTTTCTTATTGATGCTGCTGTTCGCATAGTCTCGGAAGAAGTACTGCAACCATTTGTTCCAGGTATTCTTCGCAGACGTATCAACCAACTGCCAGTTCGGAAGAGGTTTTGTAGTGGTCCACCGGGTGGAGATTTTCTTTACCTCTGCGAGGCATTCCTCCATCTGCGTGTATAAAGCAATCTCCGCAGATGTCCTCAAGGGACTCAAAGGGTCCACTTCGCCCATGGGGGAAAGCTCGTACAGCATTTGAACGTCCTCGAGTGTGGGGGCAGCCTCGAACTCAGCAAAATGGAACGTATGAGTCGCAGGCGAGTAACGGGACAGAAGGTCTAGAAGCATGGACTGATCCAGCCTCACGGCAGCACCCTTCATAGCACGGATAGCAAAGTATACGCCGGCTTCATCAAGAGTCGCGGCGTGATGATCCAACACGTGGCCAATCCACTCATCCATATAGTCCAATTTCTGGACGAACGCCTGGGTAGAAATCGCAGTATATGGGAAGTGCCCGTTCTCGATCCCCAATCGAACTACATCCTCGGAACCGATCAACTCGAGCAAGGCTGAGTTGACTGGGCGAGTCAGTGTCAGCAATCGCTCGACCGGGACGGGATCAGGCATCTTCTTCGCCTTAACTCTCGCATGGTAAAAATCTTTGCCGCCTAAATAGGGGGCTTTTCGCCACAGAGTCGGTGGAAGGTCGGGTATCTCTTCATCTTCCTTGACGGGTCTGGTTACTCTTGTCTTGGCCATTCCTGCGGAAGAGCAAGAAAAAGGGGGGAGAAATACCACACTTCAGTTTGAATTTTGAAATTCAAGATCTATGCAAAGGAAGACGAACAGTTTCTGGTATCAATTTCAGAAATCAGGGAGTTGCAAGATCTCATTTTGTTGAGGGATTAAAGCAAAGTGGGTTCAAAGATCAAAGCCTCTTCACAAATTTTATGGGTTTACAGATTCAACGCAGTTCAAGGCAAACACTGGTATCTTAAATCAAAATTAAACGAGGCCAACCTTGTCTTCTTGAAGCCTGCTTGGATATGCACAGTTGAAGAATACGATTTGCAGTTCTGAACTGGTGATTGATTATCTGAATCTGCTCTCGAAGATCTCCGGGTACCATTCACTTTAATAGAAAGAAGTGATGCTTTGCAATAATGGGGATACAAGGTATTTATCCAAAACAATGAAGGGTTGCGTCCTTTCGGTAGTCGAATCGCAACCGTCACCGTCGAATCGCGCAATCCAGGACAAGCTGACGTCACGCCTAAAACCCTAAAGGTCAGACGGCACGACTCTAGGGGTTTTAGGTCATAATGACACGCACGGGGGCTGAACTTACCCGTATTTGAATTGGTGCGTGGCAGCAACGCGTATGTTGGTTTCCGCGCATGGAAGTCTATACAGCTATGAGTCTTCACGCGCAGAAAGGGGGCTAATGTAGATAGTGCTTTCTGAGCTGACAGATCTTGGCCACGTGGCAACCATCCAGCACACCATATTGTGCTTCACACACACTGGATCACCAGCCGAGTTGATCCATGTGGGGGCTGCGAGACAGAGCCCTCGCATACCACCGCACGGGACTTGTAGGGATCTTGTGGTTTGGAGGCTAGAGTAAGCCCTGTCGCGTGCGAGCCAAGCCGGCACGCGACCTTTAGTAACTGTTTTGAGAGATTTATGGCACGAGCTCCATAAACCCGGTCAATCCGGTCAAATCCGGTCAACCTCGTAACGGTTCCGGTATTCGCGCACAACGTGCTGTAACGGTCCCTATATACTCGGACGAACGTGCCGTTATGGTTAAGCTAATTAAGCCGCCATCAATGGGCGCATTAACCACACTACAACGGTCACGTTCTCTGCTATATATAGGACGTTAACCTTTCCATACAAAGGAGAACACACCTGCCATACGCGGAAGCTCTGCCAAACCTCTGTCTCTCTCTCAGACATTGCTACTGCCTTACTCTCTCCCTACACACAACCCCTCTCTTCCTGTGCGATCCTTGATCCACTACATACGGTGTACACGGAGGTCTCCCCTCCGGAATCTCTTGTGCACAACTGTACAGTAGACATTTTCCTTTACGTTGACTTTCTTCGTGTGAACTTACTAATCTGACAAAGCGGAGACCAAAAAGTTGTCTGTTCACTACTTATAGTTAACTAATTAGTATAACCTCAAAAAATCAAGTTTAGGGTTTAGGGTTTAGGGTAGACTATCATTCATTGACTGTGGAGTTGACTTATGAACTCACATTTAACTGTAGTTGACCTTTTCAATTACCGTTGACTTTATTCATGAAAAACTATATATATATATATATATATATATATATATATATATATATATATATATGGTTGACTAAGTGGAGAACGAAAAGTTGACCAACCACTAGCTTCATAGTTGACTGAACCTTCTAGACCAACTGTCACATTAGAGGTGACGTTTCAGTTTATGTTTGACCTTAATTTCTTTAAACGATAATTCACAAAAAGGGCCGGCTCTATAGTAAGTCAGCCGAGGCGGCCGCTTTAGGCCCCCAATCCGGCAAGGCCCCGTTTTTATTAGCAATATTTTTTTTTAAAAGAGAACTCTATATTTATCTTAATTGCATATTTTGATGCAATTTCATCAATAATTGTATATTGGTTTGTGGAAGTTTATATCTTTTACACAAACTTGACCCAAGTTCGAATCTTGTTGATGACATATGCGAACATTTTAACTTTTTACCTAATTATAAAAACTTAGTACGGTCCTTGAACATGAATTTAAGTTATTATATTACACACAAGTAGTAGTCACACATAGCTAGCATTGTTCAAATATCTGTCACAGAAAATGTTTCGGGAATAGTTACAGGAAAAGATTCAATATTACATATATAACAGAAAATAAGCAAAACCTACAACAAAGATAGCAACATCTAGCTTCTTCTGGTTCCTTTGCCCCCCACATCTGCTGTTCTGTAATCGACAGATTCACCCATTCCTTCGAAGATTTCCACAGGCACTTGTTACCTTCAAGTAGCTCGACTTTCTTTTCACATTCAGCTGCAGGCTTCGTGCATTCCTGGAATACAGTGGAGGCCGTCGTGTGAGAGCACTGGTGACCTCCTCCTTTTTAAAGGGTGGGGATTTTGCTGTTGTTACTGACACACATGCAATAATAGAGTGAATTAGATATATATCCATATCATCAAGGTTTCTTATAGTGAACAAGCACTAACCAAGCAGCGCGCATAATGAATATCATAAACAGTAATAATAGGCTCATATCAGTATTGCACAAGAAAAACTTGACCATTCCGGGTAAATCACATAAAGGGGCTCATATCAGTACTCATTAAAACCAGCAGATAAGATATCGATGATCACAGGCTGCAAAAGGATATTGTCTTACCATGCATATCACACTCCATGAACTACAACGAGTGAATTCAATAGATCCATATCATCATCGCCTCTTCAGTGGGAATGAAGAGGCTCAGATCTGTACTCATGAAAACCTGATAAAAGATCGATGATCAAAGGCTGCAACAGGAGTTTTCCTTGCCATGGATATCACACTCTATCGGCTACAAAGAGTGAATTCGAACGATCCAAATCATCACGGCCTCTTACAGTCAGCAGGCAGCGAGCATGAATAACATCATAATATCATGAAGAGGCCCAAATCAGTACTCATGACAACCAATATCTTGAATTAACATCCCCTGATATCTTGATACCAACATTTTTTTCTAAGACAATGTACCTCATTCAAATTAGAATCATGAAAGATGGAGCCCCTCCAAATGCAGCTCAACATTGATCCGTTTCAGATATCTATTATATTTTATTCATGTGATCATTCATAACTTCCCAAGCGGTCGAAGAATTAAGACATAACATAGACTTGAAGTGAACCGAAATACCATTCGTTTTCCTTTCATCGTCTATAGTCTACGAGTACTCGTGAAGGACCATTCGACCCGATTTGGAAGCACAAATGTTTGCATCATTTTGCCAACATTAATTATCAGCTGGTCAAAATTCCCTTCACAAGTACACCTAGCAACAAGGTCAAGACTTCTATTTACTGTTATTTTCTGTAATTTATCTCATATCTTTCTCTTATTTTTATTAATTGATAATTTCCTTTTGCAATAAACTGACTTATTAATGAACTAGCATTCATTAATTGGAAATTCATCCGTTCATCCGCTACCGAATGCCGGTACTTGCGAAGGCCACTTTGACCCAGTTTTCATGAACAAATGTTTGCATTAAATTGCCAACATTATCAGTGGTCAAAATGACCTTTGCATGACCCGACAGAATAGAGAGGTTGAACGTAGAAAATAGATAATAAAAAATAAAAAACATGGAATGAACAGAGGGAAAAACAGAAATTGGATCAGATCTGTAGTCGTGAAAACCAGATAACACATCGATGATCACATGATTCAAAAAGATTTTTCCGTACCATGCATATCATGACACTGTATTGGCTACAGAGTGAATTCCAACGATCCATATCATAATGGCCTCTTTAGTGAGCATGAAGGATCGGATCAGTATTCATTAATTGAAAAGAAATAAGAGATGACAACAGCAGGCTGCAAAAGTAAATTTGCCTTTCCTGGCATATTACACTCTAACAGCTTCAATGAGTGAATTCGATAAATCCATATCATCACGGCCTCTTACACAACTAAATGCTTGGACACATCAGATTATGAACTGGTAGCAATGACACATGGTACTTAAAAACTTCATACCGTACACATAAATTGGGAGACATGCACATTTTCAGCTACCTCAGTTTCATCCACATCACACAACTAGCCTAATTATATATACATCAAAACACACATTCCTATCCGTATGTTGCCGCATAGATATATATGTATATATATACATATATATATATGTACATATATATATGTATATATGTACATATATATATATATATGTATATATACACATACCACATTCAACACTCTGCTAGCAAATCCGAACACAGGATTTACCCATAGTTAAGATGTTTGCAGATATCACAGTAAAATCAAAGAACATACAATTTATAAGCATGAAAGATGGAGCCCGACCTACAAATACAAATATCACACTAAAATTGCTCCTTTTAAGTCATAGAAATAAAAAGGGCTTTGTTAGATCTGAGTTCAAGCCACCATTCAGAACCCAAATTGAAAAGCGGATGTATAATCAATAGAAACTCATAAGCCAAATTGAGACTGAGAGACAGAGAGTGACAGACCAGTTCTGAGGACAGATGTTTGTGAAGGGTGAGACATGGAATTTCTCTTCCTGCGCCAAAACTTGATTCACATATTTGAACCAGTTGGTGGCTGATTGAGTCAAGCAGAATGAGGAACGATCGATTCGGGAAAGGAGAAAGACGGTGGTGGCGAGAGGACTGTATTTGTGCGGAAAGAGAGAGAGAGAGAGAGAGAGAGAGATACAGCGGTGGTGGCGAGTGGAAGATGATGAGTTAGCTAGGGCTATTCGATATGTGAATTCGATATGGAGGCCGAAAGGGGGAGTAATGGTGGGGGGTTGTTAGTTGGCCATCAGATAGGGTGAATTAATTTTTTGGTATGATTTTATTTTGCCTCCAACACTTGGGGAGATTTCATTTCCCGCCCAAAATTTTGGTAAATTTTATGTTTAGATCCATTCCTGACAAAACTGCAAGTCGTTGATAATTTTTTATTTCGGGTGACTAGTCGTTTCCCCACGACAGAAACACAGTTGCTCTCTAAAAATCTAAAAGATGACAAGCCATACGACTAACTGAAAAACGACTGTTTGTATAGCTTTTAAAGACAATAATCCTTGTAGTCGGAATGAAACTGGTTGCTGAAAGCAGGATCCGTTGTATTGGTTGTTGCACCCCTTTGGGGCATCCATAATTTATGTTCCCTAACAACATTTGTTCACGTGCAGTAAGGTATGTTATTCTCTTTGTCTATTTTTGCAATATTTAAAATTTTGAAAGTTCACTTTTCCTATACAAAGAACTTTTCGAGATGAGTGTTTGAACGATGCGAGCTTGACAGAAAGATCAGATGCATCCACGTCATTCTCAGAAAAAAATGTTTTCCATAATGTAATGTCAGTCCCCATCTTTGGCTTGTATCGTATTAGTCAATCACGTTTGCATGCCAAGTCTATTACGAAACATCCTCTAAAAAAATTATAAAGAAATATAATTTAGAATTTTTCAAAATAATTAGTGATGATTACAATTGATTAATAATAAAATCTTCAAATTAGTTATACCTCTTAAAGTGTGTGTGTGTGTGTGTATATATACTTATACATGTATAAATGTACTTATGTATATAAGGGAGTCATTGTGTACGTCCAAAATGACCATTAAAAGACCAAAATTGATATCTAGAGTTGTTGATATTTCAAATGAGATTTATCCATATTACTTGATTCATGTTTTAATCTGGTTAGCAAGAAAGATCAACACTTTTTTCCTTCTGCCAATATACTAAACCATTATTTACAGGGAAAGCCAACTAAAAAAGTGAACTTTGAAAAGCCTATATATTAATCAGTTAACTAAGTAATTGAGACTTGAAGGGGTGTACAGTAGGTAGAGATACAGGATCAATACTCTCGAAGGGGGGGGGGTGTTGAATAGAGTATGCCAACTTTTGCTAAACTTTGCAAGAAAAGTGGTTTAAAAAAGAATTGTAATGAGTGGAGAGTGATTCAAGGCCTTGAAATGAGTTTCAAGCCCTTGGAAAGAAAACAATTGAATTATAAAAAGATAATTCAATTTCAAGGCCTTGAAATAAGGTTCAACCCCTTAAAATGAAACTGTTTTGAATGTTGTAAAAGAACTAAGTATGGAACTGAAAAGTAAATGCAAGAGACACAAGATATATAGAGTTCAGTCCACTTGAACCTACGTCTCTACCTCAGGGATCTTCTCCCTGCAGGATTTTCAACTCAATTCTTATTAATCAACAGCTAAGCCCGAGATCTCAAGCACAGAGAGATGCCTTACTCTGTTACAGCTTGTGGTTCTCACTAACCTATCTAGTACCTGATCTAGCTATCTGATTAACTAAGAATTTTTTATTGTTCACCTTGAACAATCCTTGATAATAAGAACTAGAATTATTATCAAAATAATATGCAAATGAAGTTCAGAAGAGAATAACACTAGAACTGAATCTGCATTGAGTACGCAGTGTTCTTCATATGCTTGGATTGAGAGAAATGAATCTGCTTCTTTTTGCTTGTCAATCCCTGAATTTTTTTTAGTGTCTCTGTTAATTGTCCCGTTGCATAGCTTCACCTTTCCCTTTTTTATGGATCAGTTTGAATTGCAGATCTGCATGATCTTCTCTTAACAAACTTTCCTATTTTGTAGCTTCAGCTTTGACTTCTTTAACAGCTTTTCTAACGGATAGTTGATCAGTATCTTCAATGAAACTGATTTGATATTGTATAAACATATGTTAGGAAACTTCCAAGCACAGCAGGATTGATCACAGAATCAAATCATCACATAATTTCCTTTGCTGCGAAACTTAGGTTAGGAAATAGATCCTGTAAAATAGGAAACAAAATTTCCCTGCTGTAGATAGTGCTTTCTAGATAGGAAGATCTTAGCCACGTGGCGATCATCCATCACACCTAGCTGTGCTCCACACACAATGGATCACCACCCGCGCTGATCCACGTGGGGGCTGCGAGACAGGGCCCTCGCATACCACCACACGGGACTTGTAGGGACTTAGTGGTTTGGAGGCTAGAGTAAGTCCTGTCGCGCGCGAGTGACAACTAAGCCCATGCGCGACCTTTAGTAACTGCTTTGAGAGATTTATGGCACGAGCTCCATAAACTCGGTCAACCTCATAACGGTTCCGGTATACGCGGACGAAGTGCGTAACGGTCCCTATATATGCGGACGAACGTGCCGTCGTGGTTAAGGTAATTAAGCCGCCATTAATGGGCGCATTAACCCACTAGAACGGTCATATTCTCCACTATATATAGGATCGTTAACCCTTCCATACAGAGAACGAATCTCCTGAACTACGCGGAAGCTCTGCCAAAATTCTGTCTCTCTCTCATACAGTTGCCATTGCCTTACTCTCTCCCTACACACAGCTCCACTCTTCCTGTGTTCTTCTAATTCCCTGCTCTTGGTGTACATTGAATCTTTCATAAAGGATTCCCTCGTACACACCTGCAAAACTAAGTCAAACAGATGGACTAGATACTGTTAAATGTGTCAAAATACTTTGTGTTTCATCATCATGTATCAAGTAATCAAGCACAGGGGTTTAGGAGTTGAATTAAGATCATAAACTCCCCCTAAGTTCATGCATATAGAGCATAGTCAGTTTAAGGCCTTGAAATAGACTTGCTATTTCAAGCCTTTGAAACTGAGTTGAACTTACAATATCGCCCTTGATGAAAGACAAAACCACAATCTGTTTGATACAATGTTTCTGCAAAAAATACTCATTAGCATATAGCATAGTCAATTATAGAACATGATATCCAAAAGAAAATCCAATTTATTAACTTACTGATCAAATAGCAAATAACATCAAAGTTCATATAATTCTATTAAACAAAAACCAGGTCAGGTCTCCTAGTAGCAAATAAAAAAAACTAAATTTCTCCCCCTTTTTGACTTTCATCAAAAAAGAATGAGAAAAGATGTTAGATCAGATTTTTTGGAAAGAGTTTTGAAAAAAACTGTTTAAAAAGATAAAAATTTCAAGACTTTGAAAAGGATTTCAAGGCCTTGAAAAATAAGAGAAAGAGTAGGCAAGAGTTAAGGGGTTGGGTATTCATCTCCTTGCTACTCTACATCTTCTTCCTGACTATTTCCCTCATCATCATCAACATGTTCTTCTTCCTGTTGAGCCACATCAACACCAGCTTCACCTTCTCCGTCAAACAAATCAGCAGCTGTCATAATTTATGGAACAACTGACTTCTTTGATTTCTTCTTCTTGAGATCTATAAGCAGTGCTCCTGAACCTAGACTCTCAAATTCTTCATCAACTTGTTCATCAACCACCTACTTTCCTTTATCCTTTACCTGAACAGCCTCATCCTGAGTTGAGTGTTCACTGAGCAGATCATTGGGTGAATCATCCTTTTTGGTACCCTCTGCAGCTTGAGATACTTCTTCAGGCACATCAAACACTGTCATGCTTCTGAATATTTTTTCAACCATGTACTTTACCTGCCTAAGATCAGTTCAGAATTCATGTCGATTTTCCTTTACTTCATCAATGTCCATCTGAATTCCATCCAGCTTCTGAAGGACCAAGGAGTTATCTTGAGGCTGAGAGGTTTGGCTTGTAGTATGGGTCAAGTACTTGGATTTGAGAAATTTCTTGGAACTCAACTATTCCTCTGTCAAATCTGAGTACAGCTTCCAAGTCTTAGCACTGGTTTTTACCACACCAATCTTCTCAAATGATTTCTCATTAAGCATAGCTAACCCAGTAGTAATAGTCTCTTCCCTATCACTTGTTATTTCAAAGTGTTGGAAAAATGATGTGAGCAAATTGGCATATGGCAAGGGGTGTTTTCTCTGATTGGTTTGGCTATACAGCATGTGTTCCATTACAAGCTTTGGAAGATCAATCTTATAACTATGCATAACCAAATACATTAAGTACAGTACCCTTTTAGTGATTATCTCACTTGAGTATTCCCTTGGTACCACACATCTCATCAAGATTGTAAAAAAGAATTTGGCTTCAACAGTCAGCACAAAGTGTGTTAACTGCTTAGGTCAGAACTCTTATTTTGCTAGTTTCAGGGATTCACTCTTTGGAGGGTAGTTACTGGTTTCATACCTCTTAGGAAAACCTAGAACATTGGCTAACTTAGAGTGATCTAGTTCCATATCAATGCCAGCAACTTTGGTCTGAATCACCAGGTTTGCAGTATTCTTGAGTTGCTTCACGTTTAGGTAAAAGAATCTGGTGAGTCTAGGGTAGTCTATCTCTGGAGGGTTTAGAACAAACCAAAGAGAGATTTTCTTCAACATTTTGATACACTTCAGATTCATACCATGCAACATAGAAACACTGACCATACTGCAGAAAGCAACTGGTCTAGAATCAAGTTCATCTAGCCATTGACCTCTAGCAACATGATTAATAAACCATGTGTTATCAATGGCTGATTTCTTACCAGTGGATTTCTTCTTCTATGAATAGATCAGTAGTGCCTTCTCAATGTTCTCCTCAGGTTCATCCTCTGTCACTTTTTCTTTTCCTTTGCCTTTGTCTGCTTTGTAAGTCGTCTTCTTAACCTTCTTAGGGCTACCAATCTGGATTGTTTTTCTTGAGCAGACTCCATTGTCTTATTTTTCTTGCTGGAGACTAGTGTCTGATCTTTATTTTCCTTCTTCTTGGGATGAGGAGGAGACATGCCTTCCGCAGTAGGAGTCTTGAACTTGAATCTCCACTGATGGTCTGAACCTCTTCCACAGTGGCCTTTCTTTTCTTCTCCGCCATCCTTTGAACCACCAGCCATCTTTTATTCTGTCCGATGCTCTTCTAGTGCTCATTAGGGTTTGACGAGAAGAAGAGAAAGGTGGGATAGATACGAAGGAGAGAAAAAAGAAGAAGATAAATAGAAAAGAGTTTCAGTTTGAAAAGGAAACTTAATATTCTTCCTAATCTTTGAAGATCTGCTGAATCATAAAGATTCCAGTTGGAAATAAATGATATAATACTATTTTGGCTGAAAAGGGGTATTTGAAAATTGAGGGGCAATATTGAGAAATTATCTATAAAGATAACACCCAACGTTGAAAGATCCAAATTATTGACTAACTAACATACAGTCTTATTTTTCAAGGCTTTGGAATGGATTTCAAGGCTTTGAAAAGCTATATGGTTTAAAGCACATATACACAAAGCTTTGAAAAGACTTTCAAGGCTTTGAAAATCAGTTCAAACCTTTGAAACACATAATACTTACCTAAATCTCCCCCTAAACCAATGCTTCTTTAATTAACATGCCTAATTCCAATCTTAAGGCCGAGAATCTTTCATCTGGCAATGGCTTAGTGAAGATATCTACAAATTGCAAGTTAGTAGAAACAAATTCAAGACCAATATCACCTTTTTCAGCATGATCTCTGATGAAGTGATGTCTAATATCAATATGCTTTGTTCTTGAATGCTAAATTGGATTCTTTGTTATTGATATTGTACTTGTGTTGTCACACTTGATAGGTATATCTCTGAAATCAAATCCAAGATCTCTCATTTTGTTGTGCTATCCATAACACTTGTGAACAGCAAGCTCCAGCTGCTATGTATTCAGCTTCTGCTGTTGATAGTGCAACTGAGTTTTGCTTCTTTGAATGCTAGCTGATTAAGTATGATCCAAGAAATTGAAAGCATCCTGATGTACTCTTTCTATCAACTTTATATTCTGCAAAGTCAGCATCTGATAGACACACAAAGATAAGTTAGATTGTTTAGGATACCAAAGCCCTAAGTCTTTGGTACCATTGAGATATCTGAATATTCTCTTAATTGCAGTCAAGTGTGATTCTTTTGGATCAGCTTGAAATCTAGCACACATGCAAACACTAAACATGATATCCGGTCTACTATATGTGAGGTAGAGTAATGATCCAATCATACCTCTATACTCTTTTACATTCACACTCTTACCAGATTCATCTTTGTCTAAAGACACTGTAGAACTCATGGGGGTCTTGATCCCTTTGGATTGAGACATATTATACTTGTTTAGCAAATCTCTTGTGTACTTGCTTTGATGTAGGAATATGCCTTTCTTCATCTGATGAATTTGAATTCCAAGAAAGAAGTTCAATTCTCCCGTCAAGCTCATTTCAAATTCCCTGCTCATAAAATTTGAGAATTCCTTGCAAAGAAGATCATTAGTAGCTCCAAACAGATTATCATAAACATAAATCAGAACTATGAGCATGTCGTTCTCATGAGTCTTTGTGAAAAGGGTCTTATTTACTAATCCTCTTTTGAAATCATTTCCAGTAGAAATTTTGATACTCTTTCATAACAAGTCCTTGAAGCTTGTTTCATACCATAAAGAGCCTTGTCAAGTTTGTAAACTTGATCTGGAAACTTGTCATTTTCAAAAACCTGGAGGTTGAGCAACATAAACTTCTTCTTGAAAATATCCATTTAAAAATGCACACTTCACATCCATTTGAAAGAGTTTCATGTTCTTGTGAGATGCAAATGCAAGTGGAATTCTAATTGCTTATAACCTGGCAACAGGAGCACAATTTTCTTCATAGACAATACCTTCTTCTAGATTGTAGCCTTGAAGTACAAATCTAGCTTTGCTCCTGATTATCTTTCCATTCTCATCTAACTAGTTTCTGAATACTCATCAGGTACCAATGACAGACTGGTTTATTGCTGGAGGAACTAGATTCCAAGCCTTGTTCATTTCAAAATCATTGAGTTTACTTTGAATAACTATAATCCAGTCTGCTTCTTTTAATGCTTCCTTCACAGTTTTAGGTTCTACGAGAGAGATAAAAGCATTAAAATCAAAAAGATTCTTCAAATGTGATCTGGTTTGTGTACCAGTGGTTGGATCAGAAATAATATTTTCATCAGGATGAGATGAGAGATATTTAAATATCTTCCTTGGTTTCCAAGGTTCAGGCTCTCCAGTTTGTTTTACAAGTATCGAAGAACTTGAAGTAATAGCTTGTTCTGCTGTCTTCTCTGGAGATTATGTTTCAAGGCTTTGAACCTTAGTTTCAAGGCCTTGAAAATGCCTTCTTTGTTCCTGTAATATATCCTTGGAACCTTTTGAGGACTCTTCTTCAGCATCTGAATCATGCTTGTTCAGATTTAGATCTACAAAACCATCACTCAAAGAACCATCATAGATTTCATCAAATATAACATGAATGCTTTCTTCAACAAGCTTGGTTCTCTTACTATCAACTCTATAGGCTTTGCTTGTATGTGAATAACCAAGAAACATACCTTCGTCACTTCTTGCATCAAACTTACCTAGATTGTCCTTGCCATTATTATGGAAAAAACAAGTACAACCAAAAGGTTTGAAGTAAGAAATGTTAGGATTTTTCCTTTGAACAACTCATAAGGGATCTTCTTCAGAATAGGTCTGATCAAGTACCTGTTGAGAACGTACCTGTATTCACAGCTTCTGCGCAATAATACTTTGGCAATTTTTTTTTCCTGAAGCATTGTTCTTGACATGTCTTCAAGAGTCATGTTCTTTCTTTCAACAACTCCATTCTATTGAGGAGCTCTAGGAGCAGTAAAGTTGTGAGAGATACCATGCTTAGAATTAGAATACATCAAACTCAAGTTGATCAAACTCTCTACCATGATCACTTTTGATTGAAGAAATATGTAGGTTTTTCAAGGTTGAAGTTCTCTGCAAAGCTCTGAAACTTCAGTTACAGCTTCAGATTTTTATCTATGAAACATAACCCAAGTATATCTAGAAAAATCATCTACAATAACAAGAATGTACTTCTTACCCTTTGGAGTTGGATTTCTCATTGGACCACAGAGATCCATATGAAGTAATTCAATGGGTCTAGTATTACTTACAAAGTTCTTTGGTTTGAATGAGCATATAGTTTGCTTTCCTTGTGCACATGTCTTGCATACTTCTTCATCTTTGAACTTGATAGAGGGTAGACCTCTTACCAAGTTCTTGGAAACTATCTTGTCCAAGGTATGCAAGCTAATGTGTCCCAACTTTCTGTGCCAAAGCTTTGAATCTTCTTTGAAGGCCTTGAGACACTTCAAGTTTTCTCCTGCAACTTTGTTAGTTTGAAAAGTATAGATATTGTTTGACCTAGAGGCAGTAAGGATGCAATTTCCAGATTTCTCATCTTGCACCAAACATTTCTCTTTGTTTAAGATAACCTTGTTACCATAGTCACAAAGCTGAGATACACTAACCAAGTTAAATTTCAAACTATCAACTAGATATACATCAGAAATGGAATTTTAAGAATCTGTACCAACTTTACCAATACAAAGAATGTTGCATTTGAGCAAGTTAAATTTCAAACTATCAACTAGATATACATCAGAAATGGAATTTTAAGAATCTGTACCAACTTTACCAATACAAAGAATGTTGCATTTGCCTTTGTCACAAAGTGTAATTGAACCTTCAGATTTCTCTTTTAATTCTAAGAATATAGATCTCTTTCCACTCATGTGTCTTGAGCAACCACTTTCCATAAACCATTTCTGTTCTTCGGTCTTGGTGACAACCGGCAAACACCATTCACTGCCTTACCCAGCTGTTAGACCAAGTGTTGAATTTAGATTCATATTCAGGGTCAACCATGTTAGGTGGTCTAACCCCTTTAGGAATCCAAAACTGTATAACTTGTCCTTTGAGCTGGAATGGAAAAGTATTCCTCATTATGTGAGGGTCTCTTCTTCTAAAAAGACAAGTCATCTTAACATGACCAATCTTATTGCAGTAATGGCACTTAGGAGATGTTCTGCTTCCAGCTTTCACAAATCTGGTATTGTTCTTTTTGGGAAAATTTGGATTGTATCCAATACCAGTTTTGTGAACTTTAAGCTACCTCCAAGAATCAAGTTTAGGTTGTGTTCTGAGCCTGCAAGTATTCTTTTGACTGATTCAGATTCTTGAAGCTTCTCAGTTAGAATAGTCTTTTTTTAATCAAATTCATCAACTTGATGTATTAGGTTAACAATACTGTCACTCAAAAGAGAGTTTTCAGTGACTACTTCCTTAACTTGTGTTTTCAAGACTTTGAAACTTGTTTTTAAGGCCTTGAAATCACTGTCAGTTTTCTTTTGAGAAATTTCAAGGTTCTGATTCAGGCAAACAAGATGCAAGTTTTCTTTTGCTTGCTCGTGAACTTTTTCTTTCAAAACTCTAATCTCTTTTAGATAATCAGAGAGGGCTTCTGTTGGTTTTGAAATCAAGCAGTCTACCATTACCTCAATGTTCTTTCAGAACTTTCATCATGCTTGGCCATAAAGCATAGGTTGGTATGTTCTTCTTCAGATTCATAGTCACTTGAGGTTTCTGAATCACTCCAGGAAGCTATCATAACTTTCTTTCTTCTAACATGATCTTTATTCTGAAATTTCTTGCTCTTTTTGTGTGGACGGTCTCTGATCAAGTGTCCTGAATCACCACACTCAAAGCAATTCATGACTTTAGACTTATTACCATGTGAAGAAGATTTACCTTTATAGTCTTTGCTACTGGAGGATCTGTGTCTATCTCTTCTGACGTCCTTGTTTCCAAAGTTTTTCTTCATTTTAAGAATTCTGGTGAAGGCTTTGGAAATCAAAGCAATTGGATCTTCATCATCATCTTATATTTCAAGGCTTTGAGATGGCTCATTCTCCTTTGACTTAAGATCTAGGTTTCTTGACACCTTCTGGTAATTCTCCATCAACTTCATTCATGGATATTTCATGTGTAAGGAGCTTTCCTTGTAGGTCATCAATTTGAGGAAAGCTATGATAGTTGATGGAGATCCTGTCCTATATTTCATGTGTAAGGAAAGCTATGAGATGGATATTGAGGAAGCTAATGGCCATTTTTGGAGCTTTCATTCATGGATATTTCATGTGTAAGGAGCTTTCCTTGTCCTATATCTCCTTGGCAGTCTTACAACCTGAGATCCTGTTGAATTCATCTCTACTAAAAGAGCAATATAAGAGATTAATAGCTTTATAATTTTTGGAAAATTTTTCTAACTCAGAACCAGAGAGTGAGTCTTCTGATTTGGGAGTTTTAATCCCATCTTTCTCTGTCTAGAAAGTGGGACGACCATTCTGAATGATAGTCCAAAGCTCTATATCTTGGATTGAAAGGCGACTGGAAATTAAAGAGAGGAGAAGAAGAAAAAGATAAAGAAGGTGTATGAAACACTAAATGTGAACATTTGTTCCCTACGTGCAAATTGTACAGATATGTCAGAGAACATTTATTTTCTTCTTCAATTGTACCGATATGTCCGCCACATAGCTTAGCACGACAGAGAGGATATAACAGTCGCCACCATCTTTGTTTTGAAAGACTGTTAAACCCAAAGACTTTCAACCATAATATTAGGTCCCTTATTCTACCTTTGGTCGTCCATGGGGTGGTTGTATAAGGTGGCGCACAGATAAATGTTGTTGTACCTTGCTACCTGATTTGCTAGAGAAGTCATCCTGGGGTGTTGTATAATTCGTGTCGGTTTAATTAAATGAAACATTCGAAATATTTCTTGATTAATTAAATAAGTACCAATGTTTCATTTAAAAAAATGGGAACGGATTGTACAACAGTGGCGGACATATCGGTACAATTGAAGAAGAAAATAAATGTTCTCTGACATATCTGTAAAATTTGCACGTAGGGAACAAATGTTCAAATTTAGTGTTTCATACACCTTCTTTATCTTTTTCGTCTTCTCCTCTCTTCAATTTCCAGTCGCCTTTCAATCCAAGATATTCCCCAAAGTGGTAGCAGAAGAAGAGGAGTAGGAGGAGGAGAGTTGGAGCGAGGCAAAATCCCACCGGTAGTGGTCGTGGAAATCCTCTCGAGGCTCCCGGTGAGATCAGTCTTCATCTGCCTCCGGTTATGCAAACTCTAGCTCTCCCTCATCTCTGGATCTGATTTCACAAAGCTTAATCTTTCTAAAGCTCAGGTCAGTATCGTTTTCCAACAATATATTTAATAGATCGAGCGCAATCCTCTATTGCTTGACCCAAAATTCGGCCCTGATAGTAGAATGACATTAACCCCCCAAAACAAAACCTCCCATAATCAAGGTTAAGATTGATATGATAACCATGACTCATTGTGGAGGAGCCGGACGGAGAGATCTTGGATCAACGAATACTTATTTTAATTCGGAAGTTATGTTCAAGTGGGTTGTACCTTGTTACTTGATTTGCTAGAGAAGTCATCCTGGGGTGTTGTACAATCCGTTCCCAATTTTTATAATGAAGCATTCGTACCTATTTTATTTAATCTGGAAACAAGTTTGAATGTTTCATTTAAAAAAATCGGCACGAATTGTACAACACCCCAGGATGACTTCTCTAGCACATCCAGTAGAAGAGTACAACCCACTTCATATCAAACCTTCAATGTATTGTTTGAAGATTTAATTTGAAGTGCGTTGTTGCTAATTGATTTGCTAGAGAAGTCATCATTGGGTGTTGTACAATTTGTGCTTGTCTTTTTAAAATGATCGATTGGCTTCGAGGTTTTTCTTTTTTTACCATCGTATGCGTTGGTTTTTTTATTTGAAGTGGGTTGTTGTATTGTAAAATGAGATGAAAATGTTTACCGATATTTCAACCCAAAGATGGTGGAGACTAGTAAACATTTGCACTCTTTCAGGCACTAGTGATCACATCTGGTACTTTATATATCTGCCACCGCAGGGACAGGGTGAAAAATGTTCACATTTAGAGTCTCATACAGCTTCTTCTTCGCATCTCTTCAATTTCCATTTCCTTTCCATCCAAGATAATCCCCAAATTTCAGAAAAAACACTCTTATTTAAATTTTTCATCAATGGAAAAAGGTAGCAAAGAGGAGAAGGAGGAGCAGAGTTAGAGCTGGGCGAAATACCACCGGAGGTGGTCGTGGACATCCTCTCGAGGCTCCCGGTGAGATTAGTCTTCATTTTCCATCGAGTGTGCAAACTCTGACTCTCCCTCATCTCCGGATATGATTTTGCAAAGATTCATCTTTCTAGATCTCAGGTCAGTATCCTTGTCCAACAATAGATTCAAGAGCGCGAGCGCAATACTCTATTGCTTGTCCCGAAATTCGGGCCCCGATGGTATAATGACAGTAATCCCAAAACGAAACTTCTTAGAATTAAAGTGAGAATCAGTTTTAACATGATAACAAGAACTTGATGTGAAGGTGGCAGACGGAGAGATCGTGGATCAACGGATAATTATTTTAGTCCGGAAATTAAGTTGAAGTGGGTTGTAACTTTTTACTGAATTTTCTAGAGAAGTCATCCCGAGGTGTTATACAATCCGTTCCAAAAAAATTTAAATGAAACATTCGTACTTATTTTAATCAATCAGGTAATAAGTTCGAATGTTTCATTTTAAAAAAACCTGGCACACATTGTACAACACCCCAAGATGACTTCTCTAGCAAATCAAGTAGCAAGGTACAACCCACTTCAAATCAAACCTTCAATGTATTGTTTGAAATTTTTGATTTGAAGTGGGTTGTTTCTACATGATTTGCTAGAGAAGCCATCCTTGGGCGTTGTAAAATTCGTGCTTGTTTTTTTAAATGAACCGAATGCGGACTGTTGTATCCTCTCGCCGTGCTTAGCCATGTGGCGAACATATCGGTAAAATTGAAGAAGAAAACAAGTTAAGAATGCTCAACGTCTCTCCGTCCGCCACCTTAGACGGCCACCCCGTTGACGGCCAAAGGTAGCATAGGGGACGAATATATTATGGTTGAAAGTCTTTAGGTTTAACGGTCTTTCAAATCAAAGATGGTGGCGACTGTTGTATCCTCTCCATCGTGGCAGACGTATCCGTAAAATTAAAAAAGAAAACTTAATTCTCTAACATACCGGTAAAATTTTCACGTGGGAAATAAATCTTTTTAGAGTATGATACACCTTCTTCATCTTTTTCTTTTTCTTCTCTTTTAAATTTCCAGTCGTCTTTCCAACCAAGATATTCCACAAATTTTTAAACAAAACACTTTTACCTAAGTTTTTTATCAATGGAAAGTGGTAGTAGAAAAAAAGGAGTAGGAGGAGAAGAGTTGGAGCTTGGAAAAATCCCATCGGAGGGGGTGGTGGACATCCTCCGAGGCTCCCGGTGAAATCAGTATTCATCTGCCACCGAGTGTACAAACTCTAGCTCTCCCTCATGTCCGGATCTGATTTCGCAAAACTTCATTTTTCTAGATCTCAGGTCAGTATCCTTGTGAAATAATATATTAACGGGCGCGAGCGCAATCCTCTATTGCTTGACCCGAAATTCGTCCCCGATGGTAAAATGACATAAACCCCCAAAACGAAACTTCCCATGATCAAAGTTAAAATTAGTTTTGATATTATAACCAGAACTCACTGTGGAGGTGGCGGACAGAGAGATCATGAATCAACGGATACTTATTTTTATCGAGAAATTAAGTTGAGGTGGTTTGTAAGAAGTCATCCCTGGGTGTCGTACAATTCTTTCCCATTCTTTTAAACGAAAAATTCGTACTTATTTTTATCAATCCGAAATAAATTCAAATATTTCATTAAAAAAAAAAGGCACAAATTGTACAAACACCCCAGGATGACTTCTCTAGCAAATCAGGTAGCAAGGTACAACCCACTTCAAATCAAAACTTTAATTTATTGTTTGATTTTTTTTTATTTGAAGTGGGTTGTTGCTAAATGATTTGCTAGAGAAGCCATCCTTGGGCGTTGTATAATTCATGTTTTTTTTTTAAATGAACCGAACGCGGACCGTTGTATCCTCTCTCCGTGCTTAGCCATGTTACTGACATATCGGTAAAATTCAAGAAGAAAACAAGTTACGAATGCTCAACGTCTCTCCGTCCGCCAGCTTAGACGGCCAGCCCATTGAGGACCAAAGGTAGAATAGGGGACGAATATATTATGGTTGAAAGTCTTTGGGTTTAACGGTCTTTCAAATCAAAGATAGTGGCGACTGTTGTATCCTCTCCGTCGTGACAGACATAACGATAAAATTAAAAAAGAAAACAATACTCTAACATACCGGTAAAATTTACACATGGGAAATAAATCTTTTTAGAGTCTAATACACCTTTTTCATCCTTTTCTTCTTTACCTCTCTTCAATTTCCAGTTGCCTTTACATCCATGATAATCCCCAAATTTCTAGACAAAACACTTTTACCTAAATTTTTTATCAATGGAGAAAGGTAGCAGAAGAAGAAGGGGATGAGGAGGAGCAGAGTTGGAGCTGGGCGAAATCCGGCCGGAGGTGGTCGTAGGCATCCTCTTGAGGCTCACGGTGAGATCAGTCTTCATGTGCCGCTGAGTCTGCAAACTCAGGCTCTCTGTCATCTCCGGTTGTAATTTTGCAAAGCTTCATCTTTCTGGATCCAAGGTCAGTATCTTTGTCCAACAATATATTCAAGATCACGGGCACAATCCTCTATTATTTGACCCAAAACTCGGCCCCGATTGTAGAATGACATTAAACCCCCCCACCCCAAATCATAACTTCCCATAATCAAAGTTAAGATTAGTTTTAACATTATAGCCAGAACTCGTTGTGGAGGTGGCGGACGGAGAGATCTTGCATCAACGAATTCTTATTTTAATCCAGAAATTAAGTTGAAGTGGGTTGTACCTTGCTACTTGATTTGCTAGAGAAGTTATCCCGGGTTGTTGTACAATCCGTTCCCAACTTTTTAAATGAAACATTCATAATTATTTTAATTAATCTAAAAAAAAGTTCGAATGTTTCATTTAGAAATACTGGCACGAATTTTACATGGGTAGACCGATCATTTTGTTTTATGAGTTGTGTACAGACGGAGGTAAGGGTAACAGATACAACCAAAGAAACGAAGTTTGGCATAGTTAGGTTGTTGGTTGAAGATGATTTGAAACGGGGAGCATAATTGTAGACTTCGCGTGGGGAGATGATTCATGACATAGACAGCGATGGTGAAGGAATAGGGCCAGTAGTGGGTTGGAATGGACGCATGATGAAGTATTGAAAGACCAGTTTCTACAATGTGCCGATGGCGTCGTTCAGCATTCCCATTATGCTCAAGCGTATGAGGTGGAGATGTGAGATGGGTGATGCCATTAGTATAGAGATAGTCATGGAGACCAGTGTATTCTCTACCATTGTCAGAATATAAGGTTTTGATAGAGAAACATAAGTACTTTTCAACCAAAGTAGGTCATCAGACAAAAATATCACGCAACTGAGATTTACGTTGCATGGAATATAGCTAAATATATTTAGAAAAATGGTCAACGGAGATGACCTAGTATTTGGAGCCATCATGAGATGTAACAGGGGACGTCCAACCATCCGAAAAGACATCTTCAAGTGGTTGAAAAGAATTTACTAGAATTATGAAAAGGGAGTTTGTGACTCTTAGTGCTTTGACATGCATGGCAGGACACAGACTCTTGTGAACTACAGAACGAAAGAGTAAACTTAGAAACTACTAGTATACAAACAAATCCAGCTGGATGACCAAGACGATGATTCCATGAATGAAATAACATACGAGACTATGTGATGAGTACTAGGGATGGAGTGGATGATTGCCACTCATTGACTCCATCTCTAAGAGGGCCGGTGAGAATAAACTCCCCCGTGGTTCGAACCTTCAAAAAAACTCCTACATAGGAAATCTCAGCTATGACCCTCAGATTCATGCAATTGGGAAAATCACTTGCTTTGCCAAGTGCCATGTTACTGAAGTCAACACGACTTATCACGTGATCATCAGTCGAGCACGGATCCATTGGTTAGACATAGTTCCTTTCATCACTCACCAAATGATGAAAGAAATTTAAAACTATTCAAAACACGAAAACCTGTAGCGACCGGAAACATTTTCGTAAATAGTATACTTTTATTATCATCATTAAATAGTTATATTGGTGAGTAAGTGTTACATGATTATTTGAGTTAATTTTTTTCTTGTATATGAATATGATCTTAGATAAGATGAGTTATGTAGTCTAGACTTATAAAGTAGCAAGGGTTTTAGAGCAAGATAATGAAGTTTTTGGGGTCAAAACTGCAAGAATTACATTAAATTTTGTATGCAGGGGGTCCTATGTGAAGTTTAGACTTAGCTAGGGGGCTAAAATTGACTTGAACGCAAAGTTGTAAACATGATGCATCAGAAAAAACGAGTTTAACTTTGTTTTTCACGTATTTTCTTCATTCTCCCATCCCCTTTCTCTCACAAACGATGCACTGAAGGAGAATACTAAACCCCTAGCATTCAAGCTCTCAATCGGAAGTCAAGAAAAGGATTTTAGGCGCGGTGAAGGGGGATGAAACGGAACCTTACTCCAAGAGGCAGCCACTACTTACGGAATTCTAATCTTGAGGTTCATAATTGAAACCCTTTCCATGAGATAAAAGTTCTATATTTAATTGTAATTTAGTTGTTATGAATGTATGATGCACTATGTGTGTTCTATGTGATCAATGAATGTGTTAATTGATTTCTTATGCACTTATCGTTTGACATTATGAATATGAACTTTTCATTTTAGTGATTTTATATGGAATGGACTTCAATATGTGAATCAATGGGATGCGGTAGTACTTGTGGTCATGGGTTGATTGAGTTTGTTGTAGTATGTCCTTTAGAATAGGCGAGTGAAAGGTTGTTGTTGATGATACCGGTTGGGTACGTGTGAATCTGACAGTTAAGTTGGGCTTGAACAGCTCCACGGTGAAATACCGGAAACCTGCGCAGGAGGTAACTCATTCTGAAAGTGTGTAATGTAGACTACATACAGGACCTAAATACTCTAGAAGGGGGGGGGGGGTGAATACAGTATGGAAACTTTTTGCAAAACTCAAAACTTAACAGATTAGCTTTGTGTGAAACTCAAATCTCAAGGCCTTGAGATCTTAGAAAACTGTCTGAAACTTTCAAAGGCAAAATAGAAAGCTTCAAGGACTTGAACTATTACCAGTTCTAAACAGCTTATGAACCCTAGTATGATTTGAGTTGTATGCAGTAGATAATAATCAAACTGTAAAGTAAAGAACACAAAGAAATTTACAGAGTTCAGTCCCAATGGACCTAATCTCTGCCTAAGGATCTAATCCCACCAGGATTGGGCAAACACTTCTTATTACTCACACAGAAACAACCCTAGATCTTCAAGCCTAAGTGATTTCCCTTACACCTATACAGCTTGTGGTTCCAAACCTATCTAGTTCCAGCTACTAACTGTTGAGCTAACAAGAATATCTTGTTGTTCACTTGAACAACCAACCACTAGGTTAAGTGAGGTTTAAGATAATTAAAAGATACACATATTACAAAATAAGTGAAGAACACAGTAGAAGAGATAAGCTATTGAAGCCTGGATGTGTTCTTCTGGAAACTGGATTGATTTGATCTTCTGAAATCTGGATTGAAGCTTGAATCCTTATGTGTGTTTGAAAGAATGATCTCCCACGAATTTTTCACAACTTTCTGAGTATTCTGCAAGCCTCTCTCCCTTAAAAATTCAAACTAGTCTCTTTTATCCACAGCTGCAACTGATTGAGAGATTTTAGGATCTTAGTTCCTACAAATCCTCCTTCTGTTTTCAACTGAAATTCAAACAGCTCTAGGTGGATATCCGTTGGAGTTTGTTGAGATTGCTCTTGCACGTTTAAAAAACCTGAATCAACATTAAAACACAACAACAACAAAATCCAGAAAGATAACAGTACTATGACTGTTTGGTTTTCCAGTTTCTGATAAAACTGGTTAAAGGATTAGAACAGTAATATGTTTAACTTTTGAAACATATAAATCATTAAAACAAGTTTAAGAATCTTAGAAGTCAATGAATAATCACAATAATAAGAATCACAATATGCAAGAAAGAATCAACTTAGTTCTTTAAGATTGTCAGCAGCTCAAGGCACATCTCAAGGCCTTGAAGCTCTGAAACTGCTTCACAGATATTTAAAGTTAAACCCAGAAAACTTTGATTCTCTCTGTTCTGATCATCTGCAATTGTGTTAGATATGTGGATAATGTAAAACAATAATATATTCATCAAAACTCTGATTTGCATGATCAGATATCCAATCTGCGACACAAAACTGTTAGAACATATAGCAGGATAAAACAACTCTCAAGGCTTTGAAGCTCTGTAAGTATCTCAAGGCCTTGAAGTATCTAAAATGCATTGCTGCCTCTTTCTTTGTCTTTGTCTTTCATCACTCAAAACAATTACCATCCAAAACACATTCAAGGGTGTTTGAATCAACACATTCCATATTGGTAGCACTCGTAAAGAGGGCAGAGCCTCTGTGGCTATTACGTGTTATGGTAACGGCAGAGCCATGTGTTGGCTAAGTTGAACGGGGTGCGCTGTGTGCGGTCGCCGGCAGAGCCATGTATTGGCTAGTACGTACATAATCAATTGCGATTTGAGTGTTACATGGCTGAGTTGATAAGAAGACGCGATGTGTCATATACGTGAATTGTGTCTACGCTTGTAGTGTAAAGTAGCATTTGTGACTATTTGATTTCGTAGAATACTTTCGCTGAATTGCATTTCATGACATGTTAAATTAATTACCTAAAATTATTATTTCTACTAGGCATTGTTTTGCTAACTCCTTCATTTTCCAGGAGCTAGATTGGAGCCGAGATTCTAGACGAACTTCATGCAACGAGAAGATTTTTGCTACATTTAGTTAAAAAATTCGTCTACATGATGTCCAATTAAACTTTTTGAGATTTTTCTTTTGATTTGAGATTTCATTTGAGGCCAGAGGCCATTTCATGTTCTAGATAGATTGGATTTGATGATTGAACCCGAATCGAATTCGGAGACATCTATTTGTCACTTTGCTCATCCTGAATTTTAGATAAAGCAATGCACGTTTTCATTAATGAATGCCGCTGGAATTATTATTTTGAAATACTGTTTTAGATGGGTATTCTACACATATACAATAACCTTGTGTCCAAATTTCACAAGTTTTCGACTAATGGATTAAGAGTGTTTGAATTTTAAGTTTGTGTTGCAGTCCTGAGTAGTTTTTACCGGTCAACCCTGCATTTGTGTCAATAAGTCAAACAACACTTTTCATTTTTAAAAATAATTACTATGGGGGTATTGCACACTTTTATATCAATTTTGTGTCAATATTTCAAAGCATTTTGACTTACCGTTTATGAGATATTGAATTATGAAGTTGTAGTCGCAGTTTTGAATTTCTTGGCGACCAGGCGCACATCTTTGATTATATATCCTACACTTCTTGACCTTAATAAAAGCTGTTTTAGTGGTTGTAATACACCATTATAGGATCCTTCCTACCAAATTTCACAATCTTTTGAGTAACGGTTTAAGAGAAATCAATTTTCGAACCTAGACCTCCAATTCTGCCCGTTTTCAGCTCATTGTATGTAACTTTACTCACGTGCTCGGGTTATGGAAACCGGGGCGTGACAAAACAATATGTATAATTATTAAATGTTCACTGATTATGATGTCATCAGGTCAGGCCGAGCCTGAGCTAAGGAGGCCGAACCCAAGGCCAACCCATCCATGGTTCGGGCTCATTTTGTATGCCCATGCCGTACTGGGCTGAAATTTCTTGAACCCAAGCCCGCCCATACGGGGCTCGTTTGGGCATGTATCTCAGGCCACTAGGCCGATGGCCAACCCTGGTTCCAATCCCAATAATGCTATAATGCAATTTCCCCTCAAGAGAAAAATTATGCCAACAAGTGATTTTACAAAAGCTACATTTAATTCGATATAAGAATACACACAGACCATGGCCCAACATCATTACTGGATAGAAGAGCCCAAATCATAGATGCTAATTACATAATCGGCGCAATTGGGGGTTAGAGTGTAAAAAGCTTCCTCATGTAAGCATTTATTCACCCTTTTAGTGTGTCCATCTGACTGAGTGTGATAGGAACTTGAGTGAGATAAAGGTAGTGCCTAAAGATTGAAAAAGCTCCTTCCATAACTTATTGAGAAAAATAGGATCTCTATCACAGACAATCTGTACTGGAACTCCATACAGTTTTTACACATTGCATACACACACACACACACAAATCCTTGTTCCATGGTATTTTCCAAACGTCAGGGTACTGGCCTGGTAAATTTTCTAACTACAGGGGTGGTTCGTGTTGATAACCCCAAAATTTATCTATGTCCCCACCATTTAACCCTTACCTGATCGTGGCCCAGCCGCCCAGGTGTATCTGACCTAAGCAATTCCTTTTTCATCCTTTCAAATCGCTTCAAGCGCCGTAAGACTATCTTCAGCACTAGGGGTGGGGGTGCCCAAGAATGGGTTTAGCAGGTCCAACAAGGAGGGGGAAGGGGGGAAGGGAAGGTTAAAAAAGGGTGGTGGAGGGAGCGGGTTATCCCACAGGCTTTCCCTTCTGGCTCACTGAGTGGGTTTGATTTTTTATTTTTTTTTTTCTTTTCTTTGCTGAATATTCACGATGGTTGAAGAAAATTGTGTATTCCAAATAAAATATAATAAGAGGGGATAAATAGTGTTTTAATTGTTGGAGGTGTTATGTTAGTGTTGTAAATATTAAGAAAATTAATAATGGGATAAAGGTGTGACAGGCAGGGGGGGGGGGGGGGGGGAAGCCTACTGCTGCAAATAGTTTAAGCGCATATGATGGGAATGAAAGGGGTTGGATTGCTCATAAGCACTAAAAGTGGAAAGCATTTGTAGAAATCACAAGTCATTGTCACAAAGCACCAACATATCTAATTAACCCACTTACTCTTGAAAAAACAAAAATACCCTTAGTTAGTTACCCCTCCCACCACCAGCATTTGAATGAAAACAAAGCCACCCTCCCTCCATTTTCTTCCATTTCCATGCATTGAAGATAATTTATTCTTCTTACCAACCTTCTTCCTCTCTCTTCTCTTCATTTCTTCAATGCCCCTCAAGACCAACTTACTCTTCAGCATCTTACTTCTCTCATTTGCAGCACACAAGCAGCAACAACTCTTTCTCTCTCTTCTTTCTCCATTGTTGGGTTTTGTTCGAAACTTATTTCGATTTCAATTTCTTCGCAATAATACATCGTATAGCAAAGGTATGATATAGAGCTCATTTACATCCTCAGTAATGTCTTTACGGGAAAAAATATGAAGAATTTGAGTTTTTGAAGTGAAGAACCCGAGAGCTTGAAATGCAGGTGCAGACAGTCGACTTAGTGAAGTCGACAGTCGACTTAACTAAGTTGACGGCAGACCTGAACCAGTCGAAATCCCAGAATGGTATGTCAACTTACTCAGGTCGACTGTTGACCTAGGTAGGTCGACACCACCATTAGTATTAGACTCAAACACGTTTACTAGGACATTTGAAGAGCCACCAGTGACGTATTTTATGAAGCGTCGTGACCTACTTTTGAACACGTGTACCTTGCGAGTTATTGCTTCAATCGATTAAACTCCTACCGGTAACCGAGACTAATTATGACTTTTATTAAATCGTCTGCTTTTATTTCATTGATTATCTCCTCGAACACAATCCGTTCACATCTCTTCTTCAATTATTGCGATTGCTCGTTTCAAATTATGATTGTTTAAGTCGCCATGCATTGACACCCCTAGCTGTAAAAAGGCCAATTGTAATCTCATGTGCTCATCCCGGAGAGTGCTTTCTCTCTCTCTCTCTCTCTCTCTCTCTATATATATATATATATATATATATATATATATATATATCTCTTGACGATGGTCGTCTGGTGTAGAACATAATTTCTAGCTAAGGGCAATTTGTAGATTCAAGAGGCGAAACCACAATGGGTTTGTTTCTTTAATCCTCCAACGATATAATCGAAGCCTGTATCACAAATCAAAGGCTTTGATGTTATCCTTCACCGAGGGGACTCTGACAGGGGCATTGGCGATTGACATGATCTCCGCAAGTCTACGACCATCGCTCTAGTAATAAATGTGAATGTATGGTTGTCGAATCCCAGATGACTCAATTAGAATGATTAACTCTATGTGGGTAAGCAATTTGAGTGTTTTACTAATTTAAGAGAAATAAATATCAAATCAATTATAAAAATTAAGATTAAAGTGATGAGACAAGTACCATGATTTCTCTAGGATCACTAAGTAAATACCGCTAACAAATTATACTTTGAAACACAAATGATGATTTGATTTTCCAAACGAGCAACACTACTTTGAAGATTCCTCAACCAAAGTGTATGCTCATGAATAT
This sequence comes from Linanthus parryae, assembly GCA_023055425.1. Lineage (NCBI taxonomy): Eukaryota > Viridiplantae > Streptophyta > Magnoliopsida > Ericales > Polemoniaceae > Linanthus > Linanthus parryae. The sequence goes on from JALGPY010000006.1 coordinate 77,835,321, forward strand.
GAATTGATTCCTCTGACTCACGATTCGGCGACAAGCATTACGCTCATATAATCTACTCAAGGTTCACCGTCAATTTAGCTTGATTCCTCTAACCCAATTACGACTACGTGTTTAATTCAATTATCCATGTAATTCGTTGCTTTCACTAACCAATTACCTATGATCTCTATATTGCTGGCCAAACAATACGAAGATAGATTATGAACAAGAATTAAACATAGCCAAACAAGAACACCATCAATTAAGTCATTCAAACATGAATCAAAGTCATAATTCCCCAAAACGGATTCAAACCCTAGCTATCATTGAGAAATCCCGACAATAAACTTAGCTAGACATACTCATGATCACAATAGAAAAAAGTGTGTGTGATCATGAGTAAAAAAAAAGAAAATAAGAGAAAGAGAGATCAAACGCGTAATCTTCAATCTCCAAGCAAGCTCCAAGCTCCCAAGCCTTGTCTTCAGTGTGTTCTTCCTCAAAAATATGTTCCCCAACCGTTCTAATAGTTTTTGGTTCGTTCCTCATCCTTAACTAGTGAAAAATAGCATAAAAACCCCAAAAATCTGATTCTGGTACGTAGGGTAATTGTACGATCACCTCAAAGTAGTCGTACGATCACAACCAAAATGAGATTAGTCGTACAATCACCTTGTACGATTTAGCAAAAGCCTTGCTCTGATCATCTCCGAAAATTTTCTAATGAAAGTGAACGTACGTTCACCTAGAAATGATTGTACGATCACTTACTAGGCAGCTTCTTCTTGTCTTCGTCTTTGACGGACCATAACTTTTTCGTGCGATATCCGTTTTAGCTCCGTGACGTACCGTTGGAAAGCTCTTCAAGTCTACTTTCATTCTCCATTGGTATCAATTCAATCTTCCTTGTAGAACTCAAAATATTCTCAAAACATTCTAATTTACTCTAAAACATCCTGGACAAGCAACTAAGCTTTTTGAAAAGCAAATAAGGACCCAAATTTTGATAACGAACTCCGACGAACGTGATTTTAACACCTATGGATTCCTTTCGCGACGTAGAATTCGTCCATGTAGAGAAATCCCTGTTTCTGGACCATTTTCTCGTTTTCTCAATTATTGCTCAATTTTGGCGAAAACATCCAAACACGCCAACTTTTGCCTTTTTCGTCTATTCCGAAGCTCGTTTCTTCTCTCCACTTGATTTCCGCATGCGTAATTCCTATCAAAAAACAAAACGAACACTACCGCAAAGATCAAATGTGATAAATTATTAAAATCATATTCAAAACAATTAAGAAACGCTCGGATTGTAGTTTTAAGCTCTAAATCATCCTAAAACGCATTTTTTCATATTTTAGCTCGAATCGCGTCACTTTGCACCAAAACGCAGACAAATGAAACTTTAAAACGTATGTAGGATAAATCTTATGAAGGAGTTATCAAATACCCCCACACTTGCCATTGGCGTGTCCCGAGAAAAGTCTCATCTACTGCATTTAACTACTTCTAGCCGACAAGACTCAAACGACTCTACACGATTCACGACACTACAATGCAGCAAGATGATGCAAATGCAATTTTAGACTCTGTCTTAAAACAAGTATTTAACACAAAACATCCAGTTTCTCTCTTTTTGGCAAGATCAGGCAATCTCCCTATCATTATTTGAAAATCATCAAGCTCTCACTAGTCCTTTTTGAAATTCACATACACATAGCAAGAATTTGAAATCAAACGCTTCCATGTAAAAGATTAGTAAGGTGTCCCTTTCTTCCATCAATTCAAACCAAGACACAAGCACGTCCTAAGCTTCATTGGGTCTAATTCAGTTCAAATTTCACTATAGCCTTTCTTTGCCGAATCATCTGAGGTTTTCCGACCCTCTTAGCCTTTATTGCATTTGAATGCAAATTGTCCCTGTGAAGGTAGTCACAGTTCCTTTGAAATAACGCTTTTCTCGAGTTTTCATCTCTACCTCATCTTTTGGTTGTTCTCCTTATTCTTGAGCAATTTATTTCTTTATTTTTTTCACTTAAGCACATATCTCCTCTGTTTTTCAACCGTGAGCTAGATAGTGTGGCCTTCTTTTGTTAACTCTTGTGACCACCGTAAGGGATGGTGGTGTATGCTCTCCAACTTCACTTAGGCTGAGGCAACCGCACCACATAAAGTCAACTTAACACGAAGGTCCACCCAATATCAACAAGAGACCACAAGTTTCCACTTGAAGAGAAATCCCCGTTTCCGGACCATTATCTTGTTTTTCTCAATTATTGCTCAATTTTGGCGAAAACATCGAAACTGCGCCAATTTTCCCTTTTTCTTATATTCCAAAGCTCCTTTATTCTCTCCACTTGATTCCCGCATGCTTAATTCCTGTCAAACAACAACACGAACACTAACGCGAAGATCAAATGTGATATATTATCAAAATCATACTCATAACCATTAAGAAACGCCCATATTGTACTTTTAAGCTCTAAAACATCCTTAAACACATTTTCTTCATATTTTGGCTCGAATCTCGTCACTTTGCACAAACCTCACACAAATAACAATGTAAAATGTATGTAGGATAACTATTATGAAGGAGTTATCAGCGATTTTCCCAGATTCTTTGTTTCACCTCTTGAATTACCAAATGCAAGTTATCAGCGCGGTGTTCGGTCTGCTAGGCCTGAATCCTCGGAGTGAAATATGAAATCTAGGGGAACGTTCCTCATTTTCATCGTCCTTCAGCTCCGGAACACGGGGTAAAGTTTTGCAGAAATTGGAGCTAGTCGCTTAACAACCTGCCCCATTCACGGTGCCAGGGGAGGCTATTTGAAGGAGGCAGGATGCAATCTCCCATGTGATTTGACTCAATCAGACACATAGGGTTCGATTTGTATTGTCGGTGCATCCCCTGATCGCCAAAGCCCGCAAGTCTGATGCAGCCACGAAGAGGGAAAAAGATCTTTGAGCAGTTTGTTTCATGGAAACACGGCGGGGCAAATATTTTTGTCGACCACCGCAAGTGCCGACCCTTGTATAGACTTGCAGGAAACTTCAAACCTAGTTCGGAGATCCAAGAAAATCGGATTCTTTTTTGTGTATCTGGTTCATCTTTCATTTTTTATTATTTCTTGGACTTTTGTAACCTCCACCGAAGCCTCTTGTACATATTTCCACTTATGAAATAAAAATTGTACAACTTCTTTTGTCCCAGTTCGTTTTCTTCTATCCTTTTGATGCCATTTAAGAAATAAAATGAACTTTTATCGTTATCGGCGGACGATTCGAGGCACACGTTATGCGTGCGAAGAATTTTGTGATCCCTTAGGAGGGATTCTGAGTGTTTCCCTCCCAAGAAAATCAAATGAAATTTGGAATGATAAGCTTAAAATGCAGTTGATTCATAGAAATATATGAGTACATTCCCTTAGGAGGTGCTTTCATATGCTATTAAGAGATAGGCTTTTCGCAGTTGCTATCAACAGGTGATATGCTTATGTAGGTTCTATCTCAGGAGATAGACTTTTCACAATTCCTATCAGCAGGTGATAGGCTTATAGGTGCTATCTTAGAAAGTAGGCTTTTCACAATTGCTATCAGCAGGTGATATGTTTTTTTTGGTGTGTTCTCAGGAGATAGGCTTTTCGTAGTTGCTATCAGCAGGTGATAGGCTTATTTAGTTTCTATCTCAAAATATAGGCTTTTCTCAATTGCTATCAACAGGTGATAGGCTTATTTTGGTGCTATTTCAGAAGAATAGGCTATTCACAGCTACTATCTCAGGAGATATGCTTATGACGCGGCTGCTATTTCAGAAGATAGGCTATTCACAGCTACAATATCAGGAGATAGGCTTATGACACGACTTCTATCTCAGAAGATAGGGTCATGCGATTGTTATCAACTGGTGATAGGCTATGGCACAGTTGCTATCTTTGAATATAGGCTTACACTTTTACTAAGTGATTTTCTCACACAATAAAATGTGAATGGAGTTATCAATCCCTAATTTGGTAGGATGATTTTATTTATGAAATTCCCCATATGGGAGGAATCATAGTCGCAAGATACAAGATGAAAGCAAGAAACAGTTAAGTCTATGAATCGTATTTCTTAATCCATCGCATGTTCATGGTATTTGGATCGACTGCTTGCCCTCCGCGTCTCTATATTTTGCATTATCCGCTTTCAAAAGCCTCTTTACTTCAAAAGGGCCTGCCGATTTGGAGCAAATTTCAGATGTGCAACATCACGAAGGCTGTAATCTGCAGCTCATAGGACTAGGGCACCTACGAAAAAAATTGTAGGTTGAATTTTTTGTTGTAGGCTCTTGCAATCCTTCGTTGATATAGGAAATTAATTTTCTTATCCTTTTCTCGTCTTTCTTCAACCATAGATTGTGGTTTCTCAGGTTATCGATTTGTGTTCTCAACGCCAACAAGAAAACGACACCAGTTAATCTGTTTGGGACCTCAAAGTGAGAATGGATTTTGGGTAAAAGCAAGGCAACGTATGTTATCCAGAGAAGAGACAATGATTGCTTGAGTTTAGGTTGCTGATGAATCTCGAATCTAAAGTCTGAGTATGAATGGCATGGACCTCCTACCTTTTAGTAGGAACTTGTCTGAAGCACTCTGGTGCGTTGGACTTATGTGACATCAAGTACACATATTTGATGTGATGGAATAGAAAGCACCACGTCTTAGCTCCAAAAATTAATGGAACACAAAATCAGAATGAATAAGTCGTAATGGGTCGATAGCCTTTACTGATTTTACTGAATGGTTTGCGTTTCGCCTTTTCTGTAAGGAAACAAAAACATATAGGTAAGGAAACTTAGGACAAACTCTCAAGCAGGCCTGTGCTAGCTAGCCTAATCATCCTTTCGATCATATGTGTCTTAATCTAGTGCGACATCCATAAGAATCTAAGTCACTACTCTAGAGGTGACACCCAAAGATTCTGAGATGATACTCATGATAGAATTTAAGAACGTCAAACCATGCATAACATTACCAGATCCAAAGTTAAATTGTGTCCACATACAACTTTGGTGTATATCGCCTTAAAGATAAGCCTATAGATCCAAAACTGAACAGTAGAACAGAAACTAGTGCCATCTCTGGCCATGTCTTTAGTCCAAGGACTCTCTAGTCCCCTTTTGCATTTACTAGTCGTGGGCTATTGGTCCTAGACCGTTGTAGCTTCTAGACGTTCTTGTCATTGCTTTTCCCTTTGCCTCACGGTCTCAACATCGGGCTTGGGACTGCATCTTCCGTTGATACTTCATTAACAACCTTATCATCTAATTGCTTAGACTTTAGAAGTATGCTTTACTGGTATTCTTAGCAAACTCTAGGTTCTTAGATCCTAGAATCATGCGGTGTTTAATGAGATCAAAAAATAATGACATTCATAAAGTGTGTCATATACGTCTTCATGGCACCCCATGAACGTGGCACAGATAGAAACGTAAACCTTGTGAAATGGTACAAAGTACGACAATTCGTCACCTTGTGGTGAGACTTAAGACAACATCTATGTTTTGTTTTGACATGTAGTAATCAAAGTTTTGACCTATTTGTAGGTGGTTCGACAAAATATGTCCAGCAAATGGTAAAAAGTACGACGATACAACACCTTGTGCATGTCACCATTTAGCCCTCAGAATTTCTATTTAGACACGATTTATTGAGACACTACAAGGAAGTTAATAGTAGCATTTTACTTAGCTCTGTAACATTAGACACCGATTAAAACTTAATAGGGTTTCATAAGGACTCCATTGTATATCCTAGGAATCAAATCTCGTCACTTATGTCCCCCTATCAATTTTAATCATATCTCTAATGTGAGCTACTTTTGCTTTAATTCCTTAACAAATGAGATTATACGATATGTATACAGATATCCAATTACACGCAGATAAGAATGACAAAACAAGCCTACATGAGCATAAGGAAAATATGATGTATGTGGCCCTTAAGTTTGCATTCTCATCAATGAGAACATGGTCTCGTGCAAGTCTTCAATTTAACTCCTTGCGTCCTCTTCTCTTGAGAGCACTCTTGCGAAGTTCTTGAATTCGTCCTTCCTCCACACATTATGCTTCATATATCTCGTTTTGGCCATATCTATAATCTTATTTCTTCATTCTTCACAAAATATCTTCTTTCTTATAAGACGAACCACCTCTTCAGAAGAGTGATTGAGAAGAGAAGACAATAGAATATGTAGAGAGGCATACGACACGCAAGTCGTATTTTGATTACATAATAATACTTACAAATTATTAAATTGACCACACCATAGATGACAAAGAATCACATCTAAGCCACATCCATCCACCAGACAAATCCATTCAACCTACTAATCTATGTAAAACAAAATAATAAACATTCTAAAATTTTAAGGAAATTTCCATAATTAAAAAGAAAATACTAGAAATTAATAAGTAATCTAATTATTCTGAATAATAAAATAAATCTCTAAACCTCATGTACGCTCATAACCTATAGTACACATTAGGGGAAAATGTTTTTAGTCTCCACAAAAAATTAGCTCGAAAACAGTTTGTTTAAGGTCTCCCACTTGTCTCGAGAAGTGTGCAAATATCAATTAATTAATCCCATAATTAAATGATTTTTTAGCTTTTCAAATAATTAATAAAGATTACTCAGATAATCTAAAATACTTATTTCAGTCACCTATAATAAATTTAGACTAAAATGGTGGTCGGATCAGGGAGCAAGCGCTGTCGCACATGGGATCTGCCCCCGTCACACGCCACTGTCAGACCGGGAGAAACGTCAACAATGCTGACTCGAGCGCCACATGGTAGTACAGTCAGCGCCACGTCAGTAACCACGTTAATCGCTAAGCTTACTATGCATTCCATGTGTCATGCCACGTCAGTTGTATTGACACGTCATCATCAGCCGCCAACCTCCAGCGCGTGAGCCTCACTTGCCGCCTTCATGTGGTTCTTTTCCCGTGATATTTAAACCTTCTTGCTCGGTTTTTCGTCCTACTCCGAACCATGTATTAAAACTTTATTTTAACATATTTTGAAAACACTCTTTTTATTGTACATATCTGTGTACGAGGGAATCCTTTATGGAAGATTCAATGTACACCAAGAGCAGGGAATAAGAAGAACACAGGAAGAGTGGAGCTGTGTGTAGGGAGAGAGTAAGGCAACGGCAATTGTATGAGAGAGAGAGACATAATTTTGGCAGAGCTTCCGCGTAGTTTAGGAGATTCGTTCTCTGTATGGAAGGGTTAACGATCCTATATATAGTTGAGAATATGACCGTTGTAGTGGGTTAATGCGCCCATTAATGGCGGCTTACTTACCTTAACCACAACGGCACGTTCGTCCGCATATATGGGGACCGTTACGCACTTCGTCCGCGTATACCGGAACCGTTATGAGGTTGACCGGGTTTATGGAGCTCGTGCCATAAATCTCTCAAAGAAGTTACTAAAGTTCGCGCGCGGGCTTAGTTGTCACTCGCGCGCGACATGACTTACTCTAGCCTCCATACCACTAAGTCCCTACAGGTCCCATGTGGTGGTATGCGAGGGCCCTGTCTCGCATCCCCCACGTGGATCAGCGCGGTCGGTGATCCAGTGTGTGTGGAGGAAAGCTAGGTGTGCTGGATGATCGCCACGTGGCTAAGATCTGCCTATCTAGAAAGCACTGTCTACATTAGCCCCCTTTTTGCGCGTGAAGACGCCTAGCCGGATAGGCTCTAATGTGCAAAAACCAGTGCACGAGTCGTTGCCACGCAGCAATCAAATTTACGCAAAATCAGCCCCTGTGCGTGCCATTATGACCTAGGATCCCTAGAGTCACGCCGTCTGTTCTATTAGGGTTTTAGGTGCGATTCGACGGTGACGGATGTGATTCGACCACTGAAAGGACGCGACTCTTCAGTGTCTTTAAATAAATATTCCATGCCCTCCATTGTTGCAAAGTATCACTTCTCTCTCTAAAGTGAATGTTACCTGAGAGCCTTCAAGAGCTGATTCAAATAATCAACCATCAGTTCTTCCTTGCCAATCGTCTCCTTCAACTTGCTTCATCTAAACAAGGTTGGCTTTGCTCAATTCCATTAATATATTCAAGTATCCTTTGAACTGTCTTGGATCTGCAAACTCAGAACTATTTGAAATACGCCATTTATTGAAAACTGCGAAAGAGGTTTTTCTTAAACTCTAAAAGATCGGATCACTAGATTGAAACGATTTTCAAACAATAAATTTCTTCAATTCTGAGATTGTAAACCCAGAACTGACCCCGAACTGTTCATCTTCTTCTGATTTCAAAACAACCCAGAATTGCTTCCTGAATCTGAACTGAATTGCTTCCTGAATCTGTACTGAAAGTGGGTATGTTCCCCCCCCCCCCCCATTTTCTTTCTTTTCTGCAGAAATGGCCAAGACAAAAGGTTCCAAACCTGTTAAAGAACCTGAAGAGATCCCTGATCTTCCTAAAAACCTGTGGAGGAAAGCCCCCTATTTAGGTGGGAAAGACTTTTATCATGCTAGGGTTAAAGTAAAGAATCTACCAGCTCCTGCCCCCTCTGGAGAATTGCTAACATTGACCCCTCTCACCACTCAGCCATGTTGGAGTTAATTGATTACAAAGATGTGGTAAGATTAGGAGTTGAAAATGGGTTCTCCCCCCACACTGAAATTTCTACCCAGGCCTTCGTACAAAAGATGGATCTGATGGATGAGTGGATTGACCATGTACTAACTTACCATGCTATCACTTTAGACGATGCTGGGATTTATTTTGTTGTTCGTGCTATGAAAGGTGCTGCCGTGAAGCTGGATCCATTCATGCTTCTAAACCTTCTTTCTCGCTACTCACCTGCGACCCATACCTTCCATTTTGCCGAATTCGAGGCTGCTCCCACTTTGGAAGATGTAAAAATTCTATATGACATTTCCCCAATGGGTGAAATGGATCCCTTGAGCGCTTTGAAACCTGGTCCAGAGCTTACTCTATATGCGCAGATGGAGGAATGCTGGAGCTGAAGTTCATGAAAATGAACAGGTCGTGGAAGACATAGCATCGCATGAAAATGTCGATGTTCAAATGAATGCTCCCGAGCCACAACGACCTCTCGCGGCTGAAGAAGTTCTTAGTCAAGCAGAAGCCACTACTGTTGCTGTTCCTTCCATTGAGGTAGAGCTTTTACAGGTTCACCCAACATGGAGTTTTTGGAGTTCGCAAGTTGGAGGTGCCGTCGCACCTATTGCAACTTATACCATCCCTTCCAACTATAATGAGCTCGAACTTGCGGCTGAAAAACAACCAATGCAGCAAGGGCATGCTTTGGCTTTTTCAGCGATGCGGATTCCCTCTTTGCGTGGGATCCTTGAAGGGACAGGTATGTTACCATTTCTTGCATTTTATACCTTTGCTTAAATGCTTCACTCTCTAAACTTAATCATTTTTTCCAGGAATGAAGAAACCTGATGTGGATTGGCTGATAAGGATGCGCCTCTCGTACCCATGGTCATTTGCGAGATCTCTAGAGCTGGAGCCTTATGACAGAAGGATTTTCTTGACTGAAGCCATCTGGATTCTAGAGCAACTGTCTGTGGCTACCCCCGCAACCATTTCTCCTGATAATGCACGGTTTCTTTATAGCACATGCAGGGGTCTTCAGGCTAAAGTTCAAGGCAAACTAGGCTTCGGGTATCTTCTCAGCAGGGTCACCCAGATCCTCGCGTCTGTGAGTCCGAAACATGGCTACCACAACCTCGCATCTGAAAGACGGAAGTTAGAGGAACAAAGGCAGAAGGTTGAAGAAGCTACCAACCTCTTTCATGCGATGAATGCCAAGTACGAGAAATTGAAACAAGAAGTGTATCAAGCAAAAGAGGCGTCGCTCTTGTTTTCTCCAGAAGATCCTTTAGTCAAGGATTTATTTTAGAAACAAAAATATTATTGTAATGCTAGTGTTTCTCCCCCTTTTTTTATTTACAACATTTTGATCTTCATGTCCCATTTTGACCTTGTGGGATTTTGCACTCGTATCTTGATGCATATCAATTATGACGTCATATGCTGACGTAATTGCCTTGATTTTTGCGCTAATATTTATTAGATAAGCACGATTTCCTCGGGAGCCACATCCTTATTATGACTTTCCGTCATTAATTAGGGCGTGCCACCGAATCGTCAGAGCCTTTAGTAGGGTAATTGATCTTTACCTCTTTTGAGACGTAAGTAATTGATTCTTACCCGTTTCCCAATCTTTGTTGACTCATCCAGGGTACTGAAGAGTCCCTTACGGAGTCTATAAAAACCTTGCCTCCTGGTACTTGGTTTCTTCATCCAAAATGTGGTTTACCATGAGTCCTTATGACTATTGGCATTAGTCTCTCACCTTTGTTGATTCATATCAATCTCAGGCTTTGAAACCTGAGTTTGTGCCTTGTGCCGTAGAAATAGCTTCCAAGAAATTCTTTGAAAAGCTCACCTATCCTCATGATCTTTCTAAAGAACATTTGCGTAAGATTTCATGCCTCTGCAAAGATTCTTCTCTGTCTATTATGTTTGCAGGTCGTATCTCCGGTGGCCTTCTGGCGAGGCACGGTCCTGTACTGACCTCATTACCGAGTCGTAATGAATGGTGTGTTTCTCCTCTAGATTTCCTGGAGGAGAACTATTTTCCACCATTGTTTTGAACAAGGTGCAGCGAGCCATCGTGCTCATCTTTTTGCACAATAAGCTTCCTGACCCAGGAGCTGCTCTCCCACTTGTTTTTCACGTCCGCAGCCGTCAGGACATGAGGTTCATCTGGCATGTCTCTTGGGCAGAAGATCAATCAAGAGCCCTGTTCTGATCTAGGACCTCGACGATAGCGTCCCGTCATATAGCTCTTGTTAGGACCCGTAGGCCGTTCATTTTAGAGTAGGAATTTTCCTTAGTATAAGCTTTTGCTTATAAGCTACTATCTAGACAGATAAATTGCAAGTCATTTTGACTATTAATTAAATATGCTTTGTCATTTGCCGTTCTTGTTTGATACAACAAATTGAAATTTCGCATGCGTGTTTGCTGTACGACGTAGCAAGTTATGTTTCCTTCGCGTTTTGCATTTGGATATTGCCTGAATAATTCGCTGTCTTAAACAAATAAGCTTTGCATCGCACAAGGCATTATTGCCATGCCTTGGTATCTAGGCAGATAGGATTACAGATAAATTAAGATTATGATTCAATATTGTCTCTATCTAGGCAGATAGGCTTTGCTCGCACAAGGGCGTTGTTACTATCGCTGCTATCTAGGCAGATAGGCTTTCAGATCACTCAAGATCATATTTCAACATTGCTGCTATCTCGACAGATAGGCTTTGCTCGCTCAAGGGCGTTATTACTATCGCTACTATCTAGGAAGATAGGCTTTTAGATCACTTAAGATCATATTTGAACATTGCTGCTATCTTGGCAGATAGGCTTTGGATCGTATGGGATCACATATTATAGCTGCTATCTAGGCAGATAGACTTTTGTCATAAGTAAACAGACGAGTAAATAAAACGATAGAGACAATCGAGATAATAAAATTCTTCTTATATGGGAGAATTTTTTTTCATTAAGGTACCCTCATATGGGAGGAACACGACTGCAAATTCCTCGTATGGGAGGAAGCAACGCATGAGTCCATGGGAAGACTGGACATAAAATTTAACAGGCATTTGAGTCAAACATAAAGAGATAGGCTAAGGATAATACTTTTTGATCCATCACATATTGATCGGGCTTGAGGTTGTTGCAGTCCCGTGAAGTCTCTGTATGGTGCAGTAACCACTGTCAAAAACCTCTTTTACTTCGAACGGCCCTTCCCAGTTAGCCGCGAACTTTGGATGAGCTGCTTCACTCATGCAATGATCGGAAGCTCGTAAAACCAAGTCCCCAACGGCGAAGTCTCGGTGCTGAACTGTTTTATTGTACGCGCGAGCAATCCTCTCCTTATATCTCTTGTTAGCCCGCTTAGCTTGTTCGCGCTTCTCTTACAATATAATCAAGTCATGATCACGTTGATTTTCTTACAAGGCCTGAAAGGATAACCTTGAAGAGTTAATTTTTACTTCCGCTGGTACAACGGCTTCAGCCCCATAGCATAGAAGAAACAGAGAAACTCCAGTGGGAGTCCTTGGCGAAGTGTAATATGCCCACAAAGCAAAATTTAAGGAATTTGCCCACTTTTTGTGATCATCTGCGACCATCTTACTCAAAATCCTTAGAAGCGTCTTGTTAGTTGCCTCTGCTTGACCATTCCCTTTTGGATAGTACGGAGTGGAGCATACTTGCCTTATGTTGTATTCCGCCAGCTTCACGGCCACCTGGCAATTTACAAAAGGGGTACCATTGTCTGAGAGGATTGTATTGGGGATTCCGAACCGGTATATGATGTTTTCTTGAACAAAATTGACCACTGCGAGCGCATTTGCTGTCTTGAGCGGTACTGCCTCTACCCACTTGGTAAACAACTCGGTCGCGGTCAAGATGAACTGGTTCAAATGCGAGGCCGGTCGAATGGGGCCGATAAAATCTAGAGCCCAAGTTTGAAATGGCCATGGTGTTCCTAATGCATGTAAATCTACATCAGGAGCATGCACGAGGTTGCCCTTAAATTGGCATTCCTGACATCTTTTTACCTTGGTGCGGCAATCCGCTTCCATTGTGGGCCAAAAATAACCAACTGTGAGGAGTTTCCTGCATAATTTTGCGCCCCCTTGATGCTCCACTTGATGAGATAAGTCCATCACCTCTTGCGCCTCTTGGGTATCCAGGCATCTGAGTAGATTAACCTCATGGCCCCTTCGCGAAAGTATGTTTTCCTGTACCACGTATCGGGCCGCTTTTCTTTTAAGTTTCTCGACTTCCTTTCTTTGATCGGGCTCGATTCCTTTTCTCAGGAAGTCAAAGAGCGGCTTTCTCCAATCTGTGTCATCATCAAGCAGAGCAATTTCCAAAGAGTCTTTTATTAATGCGCAGCTTTCACAATTTCCTTGAATGATTGCAGCAGCTGTGGACATGTCCGGCCAATAAATCCCATATCTTTGGGCTTTCGGTAAATCGACACTTCACTTTCTCCGCAGGGGTGTTGATGAATCTTTTCCAATAATGCCTGCCCCTCCTGCTGCGAGACGCACCGCATCAGTATTCCTCCTGAACCTTTGTAGTAAAGGGAGTTGTCGTGTATGCAGTATCCTTTAGTGGATGCCCAATTTTCTTTGCTTTTGCCCTCAGCAATTGGATGCAGTATCGATTTTCTCCAATCTTCCTCGTCCATGGATTCATACTCGCATGCCTCCTCTGTCAAGGTCGGTGCCGTTCGGACTTCGATTGAGATTCTCGCAGGGCATTTGTCCGTACTAACCTTAGATCCCAAAGTGGCTAAAGCATCGGCATGCCTATTATCAGCCCTAGGCGTGTGCTAGTACTTGACATCACAAAATTCCTGTACCATCTCTTGCACCAAGGTCCGATACGGTAACAGATTTACCTCCTTTAATCCGTACTCGCCCGAAGCTTGTTTGACAATTAACTTAGAATTATAGTGCCCTGGCCGCGCGAAGTCCTGCGATTAGAGCCTCATACTCCGCTTCATTATTGGTTACTGGGAAATCTAATTTGGTGGACATTTGGATGACTTCCCCATCTGGTTTAGTCGAAACAATTCCGATTCCACCACCCTTCCTTGTTGATGATAGCTGCTATCCGGGAACTGTGCCAGAAGATCCGCCACTGCTTGCGATTTGATTGCTCGTGGTCGAACACACGTAATGTCATAATGCGAAATGGTCACGTTCCTTTTTCCAATCTTCCGCAGGGAGAAGTGTGACTTAAGAGGTACCGTATGGAGTCCCTCTTCGTAATGCCTTAACTTTTCTATTACAAAGAATAAAGCAAGACAATGGCGCTCGATATCTGTGTACCTTGACTCGGCCGGTTGCACTATGCGGGAGATATAATAGATCGGCCTTTCCTGCCTGACATATTCTTGAGCTAAAAGCGCCCCTATAGATTTCTTCGTTGATGTGTACAACAAAAGCGGCGATCCAAGCTGTGGTGCAATCATTACCCTTGGTGATGTCAGCAGGTCCTTCGGTTTCCCGAATGCGGCTTCATGCTCCCCCGTCCAATTGTATACGGCATTCTTTTTGAGGAGATTGCCAAAGCAAAATGTTATTTCTGCAATGGCCGGAATGAATCTCCGCTGGTAAGACAACTTCCCTAGGAATGTTTTCAGAGCGCTCTAATTATGTGGCGCCGTCATGCTGGTGATGGCCGATACTTTCGCGGGGTCAGGCTCGATTCCTTGGCGGTGTATCACGCATCCCAAAAACTTCCCCGAATTTACTCCGAATGCACATTTCATGGGGTTCATCTTTAGTTGGAAACTCCTGCATCTTTCAAACACTTTCCGCAGGTCCCCCAGATGGTCCGCTTCCTCTTTGGACTTGACAACCAGATCATCAACATAGAATTCCACTTCTTGATGCATCATGTCATGAAACAGAGCCATCATCGCCCTCTGGCAAGTCGTGCCCGCATTCTTGAGCCCAAAGGGCATAACCGTGTAGTTAAATACCCCAACCGGCGTAATGAACGCAGTTTTTTGTGCATCCTCTGGATCCATCTTGATCTGATTATATCCACTGAAACCATCCATAAAACTGAACATCCGGTGCCCTGCACTGGAATCTATGAGTTAATCGATGTTGGGCAGCGGGAAATCGTCCTTTGGGCAGAAACGGTTGAGATCCCTAATGTCTACGCATATGGGAAGTTGCCCATTCATCTTTACCACAGGCACGATGTTGGCTAACCAAGTAGGATGATGATTCGGCTCGATGAACTTGGCAATCAATAACTTGACAATTTCTTGCTTGATCTTCACGTTTATCTTTGGCCTGAAACTTCTCGCACTTTGCTTTGCCGATTTAGATCCCGGGATAACATCCAATATGTGCATAGTCACGCTCGTGTCCAAACCAGGCATCTCGTCATACTCCCAGGCAAACACATCCTTATATTCGGTCAGCAATTGCAGCAACCTTGCTTCCTCATCGCCTGTGAATCCTCTGCACTCAGAAAAACATGCCTCCTCTTTTCTTCATTTGGACTCAAGAACACCTCTTTTAGTTCCTGCTTCTGGGGCCTCGGCTTGTCTTCCATGCACTCAGGCGCTTCCTTCAATTTATCCTCCAGAACCTCTGAATTTGGCTTGTCCACCTCGGGACCTCGCTCAATTTAACTGATTTTCCCAGGGATATCCCCACGCTCAGATGGGGGTACCCCCACGCACCTTCATATGCGGTAGCATTTCTTTCCGTTGGAGTAGAAGCTCTCTATCTCCTTGCCCGCAGGGTCATGTTTTACCACTCTTTTCAAAGTGTACACATTCTTCCTCTAGTAGGCGACTTGCGGTGCCTCTTCGCGTGTGGACACCTTTTCCTTAGATCCTCTCTCGTCACCATTACCCCTGCTGGTGACTGATCCTTGATGTCCTCCCATCGAGGCAAAGGAGTCGGATTAAACGGCCCTGGCATTTGCTCGTCCGCCATTTCAGTAAACCACACTACTTCAGTGAGATGCGCCTCATTTAAATTGAAGGTATTTACCGAAGCCGGTATTTCCACTACTTTGTCATTCCAGATGGCCTTCATCACCTGGTGAGCTCTTGAGGGAACCGTGTCAAAGCGATGAATCCAAGCTCTCCCTATGATCATGTGGTACGTATTATTCGCATTGATGACATAGAATTTGGCCGAACACTTGATTTTTCCTATCTGGATACCCAAGCGAATCCAGCCCATTGTCATCCTGGAATCACTCCCGAATCCCATCGGCGGAGAACGGCCGCCTGACAATCTTCTTCTCTGGGATTCCTGCCAACTTTAGAGTGTTAAGCGAAACCACATTGACGACCGCTCCTCCATCGACAAATTCCCTCTTGAACTCGACATCGTTAATCACTGCTGTCACATACAAAGGCTTCTGGTGACTCGAGTCTGTCTTCTTGTTGCTTGCAGAGAAAGTCATGATCTTTTCCGTGGAGCGAGACGCCCTAACGAATTTTCCATTAGATATTACGATATCTTCTTAGAAGTCTTCTGCTACCCTCAGAATCGCTTTCGTCATTTCTTTCCGGCATTTCTCCGAAAAGTTCATCTTATCAAACAATCTGCTGAACCCGTGCGATCCCTTCACCTGTCAGCACGCTCATCCTCAGTGTCCATGCTATAATCTTCCTCATCATGGACTTCAGCAATGATGGGCAGACCATCCTCTGCAATCTCTTCGAGATCCATAATCGCAATCATGGCTACGTCCTTGCCTTTCGGCTCTTGCTCCGCATGGGCTGCAGCGAATTATTGCGCACGTCTTGCCTTTGATCACTGACGATTAATTCTCCTTCTTTCATTTTCCGACTCACAAGATGCCTAAGCCTCTTGCATTCAGCTGTGGGGTGCATAATCTTTCCGTGGCACTCGCACCACTTCGGGTCCCTCATCATTTCCTTAGAGGGTATTCTTTAGAGTGGAGGCAAGACCCCGTCTTTACGCCTTTGCTTGCATAAATCAATCACTTCCTCTAATGAACATGGTAGAGGCGGCGCATCTGAAGTCGCAACCCCAGGTTGCTTGTGTGGCGAAACTGTATTGACCTCAGCTTCACGTCCCCTCTTATAACTAAACCTTCCAATCTTGAAAGTGGTTCACCCTGAGGGTCGTTCAGGGGCGTGCTTTTTATTTTTCCTTTCTACTATAGGCTTTATGTTCTTCGTGCATTCAATCAACTTTGAAAAAGTAGGAGTTTGTAAGTTGATTAGCGTACCTTTGTACTCATCTCGCATGCCTTGCAAGCATATCTCCACGAGCCTGCCCTCGAGCACTTCATCTCTGCACTCCAATGATTTAGCTCTGAACTTCTTGATGAAGGTGACACCATCCTCCTCGCGCTTCTGATACATACAGGAGAGATGTATCGTTGTAACCTTCTCCTCAATCTGGAAGAATTTTGTGTAGAACCTCTGAACCATGTCATCCCAAGTTTTGACAGATCAAGCCTCTAGTGTTCTATACCATTTGTAAGCCATGTTCCCCAAAGATTTTGGGAGCTCACGCATCAGCAAATTGGGGTCAGCCCCATACGGTCCCATTACGTCGATAAAGCGCATAACATGCTCGTGAGCATTCCCATTAACATCTTCAAACTTGTCCCACTTGGGGGCCTTATACCCTGCAGGATTAGGCATCAGATAAATCTCGCGTGGAATAGGTGGAGCATTGTCGACCTTCGGAATAATAGTGTCTGCAAAAGGTTGATTGGCCAGGAAGGTCTCTATGCGCCGCTGCAACGACGTCATGCATTCTGGTGCACTTCCACCCGCAGCAGGAGGAAGGGTTGCGGCTGGAAGAGACACATACGCCGCAGTTGGACTAGGGGTGTAAACCACGCTGGCTAGGGGTTCCGGAGGAGGAGGCATGGGATACTGCAATGGGATATTGGAGGTAACAGTTGGTGGTTGAGGAATATGTGAAGTAAGGGACGGTATTTGGACCGTTTGTCCCTGGACAGAGGGTGGTTGCACCATTGCTGGTGGGGTTGTGAATTAGGATTAGGTGGCGTAGGTACTACCTCTGTCCCCGGAGTGGTAGAAGTTCCTTCTCCTTGGGAGACAGCAGCGCCTAGTGCCGGATTCGGGGCAAGAGTTCCCAAAATGGCCATTATCCGATCCATCTGTGCGGATTGAGCTTGGAGAGCCTTCGCCTGATTCGGGATGGTGGCATTCAAAGTATCCAAGGTCGGAGTTTCACCGGTTGCCGCGGAATTGTGACGGGTTTCCTCTCCCTAGGTTGTCTCAGTGGAGGGAGATCTGTTAGTGACATCCTCGTCGCGAGACATGGCTGCTTGCAGTGGTAGGTTTCAAGTCGGGTTCACCAAATGTGTACGAGGGAATCCTTTATGGAAGATTCAATGTAAACAAAGATATTCAATGTACACCAAGAGCAGGGAATAAGAAGAAAACAGGAAGAGTAGAGCTGTGTGTAGGGAGAGACTAAGGCAATGGCAACTGTATGAGAGAGACAGAATTTTGGCAGAGCTTCCGCGTAGTTCAGTAGATTCGTTCTCTGTATGGAAGGGTTAACAATCCTATATATAGTGGAGAATATGACCGTTGTAGTGGGTTAATGCGCCCATTAATGTCGGATTAATTACCTTAACCACAACGGCACGTTCGTCCGCATATATAGGGACAGTTACGCACTTCGTCCGCGTATACCGGAACCGTTATGAGGTTGACCGGGTTTATGGAGCTCGTGCCATAAATCTCTCAAAGCAGTTACTAAAGGTCGCGCGCGGGATTAGTTGTCACTCGCGCGCGACAGGACTTACTCTAGCCTGCAAACCACTAAGTCCATACAAGTCCCGTGTGGTGGTATGCGAGGGCCCTGTCTCGCAGCCCCCACGTGGATCAGCGCGGGTGGTGATCCAGTGTGTGTGGAGCACAGCTAGGTGTGCTGGATGATCGTCACGTGGCTAAGATCTGCCTATCTAGAAAGCACTATCTAGAATATCGAAACCTTGGCAAGCAGTTCAGGCACAACCTCCAAACGACAATCACTTTTAGCTCGTTTATCAAAAATTACAAAAATTATATTTGTGAAATCCTCGCAGAAGTATATACGCGATGGTATGTGATTTTCATACTGAAACTCAAGTTTCGTAAACCGAGGGCTAGGTATAGGTAAGGTTTTTACCGGATTTCGATCCAGGAAACATAAACATACGGCTCTGGTACCAATGTAGGATTATTTCTGCTACTATGGTAAACCCAAGACAATTAATCAGATAGCAGAACTGATTAAATGGGTTTACCTTTGTAGCGTGATTGATACGGGTCACCTATCAATATTATGTAGTTTTTTATTTATTTAGTAGTTAATCAATATTAATTATTTAATTATGTTATTTAGTATTTAATTGATTCGGGCTTTGGGCCGTAAGAGTCTTTGCTAGGTTAGGTTACAATTTTTGCTATTTAAGCATTGTAATCTTTCATTGTTAGGCAAACAAAAAGAAGTATTTCTCTCAACCCTATCTCTCCCTACTCTCTCTCCCTTTATTTATCAATATTTGTTATTTATCGATACGTGTATCATATAAACTGGTGCTTTCATTGAGAGAATGGCGGACATGCACGATCTCCCTTGCACCGTTCTAGATCTTAGTCACAAAATTACCCAACTGTTTCTTATCGATGACATCGACGAGCTCTACTAGCAAGCAAATACAATGATTAATTATCTCACCATGGAAAAACTTGAAGACCTACAAGCAAGTGGGTATATCACCATGGCATATCTGGAAAACATCAAAGCAAGTCGGAAACAATTCCGATTGATTTCCACTGAGGAATTTTGTCGCCTCCATCACATTATCAGAGCCGAGGAACTGCCTCCAATTGAAGACCAGCAACAGCAACCGGTACAAACCCAGCCGCCGCCGCTGGTTTGCCCGCCTGATTTGTTCGCCTCCAATGCGAACGACGGCGAATCCATACCAAGCCCGCCCGTTAAACAGCAAGAGCCACATCACTTAACCACAATCACCAAGAAAACCCATATTTTTTCAATCACTACCCCAACACACCTTCACCAAACATCCCTCAAAACACCTCACATGACACCCATGACAAACACTTACTTCCACCAACACAAACAACCCCCTATTCACCCAATCACCACATCCCCAAAACCCACGACAAACAAAACCTCCAACCACAGCCACCAAAAGTCACAGCTGTCAACTTCACAAACCAAGAATTGCTCAACATGCCGCCGCACAAGGACGCCACCTTCGCCGGCCAAACCCCAACTCCCGACGATCTCCAGCTGACAGAGCTCTGATGATGAATTCGCCGGAAAAACACCTGAAATAGAGAGATGAATGGAGAAGAATGGAAGAGAGGGAGAATTGCAGAGAGAAAGGGAGATACAGAGAGATAGACTCGGAGAAGAAGAAGTTGATTGTATTCATCGATACCCCTTTCTGATACAGTTCCCTTCTATTTGTATTGCAACTATTACAACTATAAATAATAACAGAATTATCCCTACACTACACTTCTCTATTATAACTACCACAAAGTATGTCTTATTTGCGCTCAAGACCCCAGGGTCATGACATTGCCCACCTCTCCGAATCATCCTTGTCCTCTAGGATGAAGAAGAGAATTGAGGGAACGAGTTGCAAATCTGACCTGAATGTCCATCTTTGGGTATAGCAAATTAGAAGACGCATAAACCTTTCTCATTGACCCATCCATCATTGTTAGTTGAAATTGTACCAAATAGCAGCCAAAATAATAGTGCAAGTAGAACACCCCCTGCCAGGTTTAGTAACCTCAAAATGAATGGAAACCTTGTACTGAGAAGCGTCCCATGATAGCGTTGTTCGCATACCTGTGGCGAGGCTCATAAGAGATAGATGCCCTGGGAAATTGCATGTTAATTTGAGGCAGCCATTAATTTGGCAAGTGAACCATTCAACTTCTGCATTCGTGAGCTTCATATTTTCTATAAGTGAAAGCTTTGGTAACTGAGTGCCCCACAAGCTAGTATAATGCATCATCCCCTTCAATAAAATCTTGCCCTTGCCATCGGAAGTAATATATGATAAAATTTTCCACTTGAATTGAATTACATACTGAGACAAGATAGCATAACTCACTTGTTTCATCGCTTGTGCTTGGTGGTGGAATACACACGTACATAACTCGTACGTTGTCACTGTAAGAGAGATGAGTTGCGTGACTTCAAAGTCGAGTCTATAGGAGCAGGAAACTGAAATTTTTACCAACTCTTTCTTACTGGCAATACTAGATATAGACTCCTTGAAAATATTCACAGTCCAATAGCACCATGTATTCAACTGCATTCTCCATAAAGTTTCATTGAACCAAACTGAAACTGACTTGCAAGAACACCAAGAATTGAATGAAGTAGAACTTGGAAAGCGAATCGTGAAAACTTTCTCGACCTTCCAATAGCCACCAAGAAGTTTCTCGTTCCATGAGAGATGTTTACAAGGAGCTCCTGACATGATAACATACTTTATCCATTTGTTCACTTCCCATTTTCTGAACCAATTCATTTGCCAATCCACTTCGATAGTGACAGTTTCACTCACTTTCAGGGCATTGATTCCATAAATATCTGAACACGTCTCAATAAGGAAGTATGTAACTGTCATCATCTTGTCCCCGGGTACTTTGTAGCTCAGTTTGGACTTATTGGCTGCAACAGACATACTTCTATCACATCCAACACATAGGTTAGTCCGTGGCATGTGCCAAATCTCCAAAAAGTCGCTTCTCGTAATCCTGCAGGTAACGATTAGTGAGCCTTCACGCTCAGGACTCGTGTGGCTGGAACTTGATTTAGTTTCTCCAACATGTGACTGGGACGCTATCTTTAGAATATTACCCTTGTGTATAACCCAATTCAAGTTGCTATTGAACTTTGCAAACCTTGTAACAGTTGCTGCCTCAAACATTAGTGAAACAAAGGGTCGCATGAGGGAAGAGTAGCTGGCAATCACCAGTTGGGTGTTTCCATTATGGAATTCCACTTTGTCCTTCAAGATTAGGATACCTGTACCAAGTATGAAATTAGAGATATTGCATGACTCAAGTAATTGCTGCCACGAAGGAGTGAACAAACTACCCTCGCCGGTCCCACCTGGGTTCGGTCCTCTAAACCAGACATCCTTTTGAAAATTGTTGAAATTTTTACTTGCAGCCATTGTATAATCAAACAACTCATCGGCTGTGATTCTTAACTTCAATTCTCTTAGACACCCCGAGAAATTCATGTTAGCTGATCCATCAATTAAGAAATCATCCCAAACAAGATTTCCATTTAACAAGTTAATGTCTCGGCATAATAATTTTCCAAGTTGAGAGAACTTACTAAGTGTCTTAGAACCAAAACGATCAGCTTGTTGGGTAAATGTATCACCTACGACATCTTCACACGAATCAACCATTTCCATTCTTGTTGTGGGTGACTTCACAAAATTCTCAGGCATAGGAACCACCACATCATTCTGATTTTCTATTCTTGTTATGCAGGTCTGCACTTCTGAATTCTTTTGCCACGGTACAAAACTGCCACCCAACTCCTTAGTAGTCTCTTGTAATGATGAACATTGGCTACCATTTGAATCAAGTTTCAATTCATCGAATGGAAGCTCCTTTTTCAGCGAATTGCCTGGCTGGTCAATCTCATCGCGGGGAGTTGCCTTGGCATTTGTAGTACACACTGGTAAGTCCATCTGTTTGGAAATAAGTGGACCTGAAACACCAACTTGTTCCTTGTTGCCTTTGTTTTTGTCACCAACGTGATCTGGTGTTTCCTTCAAGTCAATTAAGGATGCAAAACTAATTTCCATTCGACAACAACCGTCATAGATATTTTTACCCCGCAAGGAATGCAAAGCAAGCACTGCATCTAGCAACTCTTGGTATTGGATTAAAACTTGAATAGTAGGAAATTCGTGAAGAGTGCTGACTTTCTCAACATGTCCATGCCTAGAAAACAATTGATGCAACACACAATCATTAATTTTGTACCTTGCAT
Source organism: Linanthus parryae (assembly GCA_023055425.1). Classification (NCBI taxonomy): domain Eukaryota; kingdom Viridiplantae; phylum Streptophyta; class Magnoliopsida; order Ericales; family Polemoniaceae; genus Linanthus; species Linanthus parryae. The sequence continues at coordinate 77,857,982 of JALGPY010000006.1, forward strand.
CACGAATTGTCACCAGAAGCAGAGTACCCGGGTCGTCTTCTTCTTTCAGGCATTTTGTCGAACATGTAGCTGGCAAGCCAAATTTACTCGTTCTGTCAAAGATATTACACGCAGGAACACTTGTTTCTTCATTGAGGACTTTTGTCGAACACCTTGGAGGCGGAATCAATTTATCACTCGGTTGAACTAAATCACTTCTCCGGACCGCCGATTTTCAGTTGTATCCTTCCTCGTGCATTTCGGAGACTCGTTAATCTCGTGTTCGACTGAGATTAATGGAATAAAATCAAATGGACTCTGCTTCGATGGAAGAGCTTCCATATGGGTGAAGCAGTCGACCATCCGATCCAATTGCGCCCCCCAATAATCGAGCTTCTTGTCCAACCTGTCAAACCCGTCGTTCATCGTCTTGGTAACTTCGTTCTTGAAGCTCTTAAACGTTTCTTCATATGAAGGAAGTTTGATAGAGCCGATCGTCTTCCTCTTCAGTGGATCGCTCTCTAGATTTTCTGCCAATGACGGAAATCTCACCGTTTCGGTCATCTTCTCCAGCGGAAAAGCCCTAATTCGGTTCGTAACCAGGCTCTGATACCACTTGACAGAGCTCTGATGATGACTTCGCCGGAAAAACACCTGAAATAGAGAGATGATTGGAGAAGAATGGAAGAGAGGGAGAATTGCAGAGAGAAAGGGAGATTCAGAGAGATAAACTCGGAGAAGAAGAAGTTGATTGTATTCATCGATACCCCTTTCTGATACAGTTCCCTTCTATTTGTATTGCAACTATTACAACTATAAATAATAACAGAATTACCCCTACACTACACTTCTCTATTATAACTACCACAAAGTATGTCTTATTTGCGCTCAAGACCCCAGGGTCATGACACCAGCCACCTTCACCCCCACTCCCGACGTTGACCGGAAAAGCCAGACATCCTGTGAGATCCATTAGACCGACGAAAGCCTCCAGCACCTCAGATCGGCGCTTGCACCTCGGGCGCCGTATCCAGCATTTTCCCGTCACCCCCGTCGCCGTTCGGCGCACCCAAGAGGTCCGACGACCACCATGGGATAAAAGCCGACCTCCAACCCGATAATCCAAAATTGCGAGAGCCACTGGACGCCCCCGGTCTACGTTCGAACCCACCTCCACCGCTTCTGCCATCTCCGGCGCCACCTCCACCGTAGTTCAAGCCACCGACGCATTCCCCACACGTCGCCCTCCACAATGGCGTCGTCCAACATAATCAGCCTCCCTCGCCACAGTACACGGGTCCAGAAGTGTTGGCAGCTAGGGTTCAAAAAAGATTTGGGCCCGTTTTTGGGCCTCATTCCACTTGTTATGAACTTAGGGTTAATTTTGCAAGTAGGCTAAGTTCTCAAGTTGGGCTAAAATCAATTGGGTTTTATCAACTTGGGCCTATTTATTGTTTGGGTTACCAAAATAATTTGGGTCAGCCTACAATATGTGAGTTTGGACTCCACAATTGGGTTCTCAAGAATGTTCGACTACAATTTGACCCAGGCAAGAGCATTGAAGATTTTTCACACACCCGCCTTGTGGGAAAGGCGGTTTTCTAGCGCGAGGGAGTTGATACGGGTCACATATCATATTATGTAGTTATTTATTTATTTAGTAGTTAATCAATAATTAGTTATTAATTATGTTATTTAGTATTTAGTTATCCGGGCTTTGGCCCGTAAGAGTCTAGGCTAGGTTAGGTTACCAGTTTTTCTATTTAAGCATCGTAATCTTTCATTATTAGGCATTCAGAAAATAAGATTTTCACTCAACCCTAAATCTCTCCCTACTCTCTCTCCCTTTATGTATCAGTATTTGTTATCGATACGTATGTCGTATCAATGATCGTCCGCAGACGATATCCAGGATCTGTTGCTGCGATTGTGTTCACGTTGTCCAAAGCTCCCAGCAATCAAGTGCGGATCTCGAGGATGAACACTATGTTCCACACTATATTCCGCCACACTATGTTTCGTACCATGTTCCGCCATTAGATGAGTGTTGTAGAGAGAACTAAGATTCCAACGTATGTGGATACTTGCACAAACCAGGTGTTGTGATTTATGTGAAATTGCCTCTATTTATAAACAAAATTATAACTAACTGCAGCCTACCCCCTTGAAAATTAGAGTCAATTACAAAGCAGACCACTGGACTCCAACATGTAATCTTCTTATTGGAGTGTCATGTTGCGTTTTTGTGATGTACCTATTTTGGATTAATGTCTACCTGTGCTTGTATTTCCTTGTAGTATCATTTTGTCTATTAGTGTGTTTTAGGGATGGCAACTGGGTCCGATCCGATATGATATCCGACATGATCCGATCCTAATTGAGCAGATCTGATCCGTTTGCAAAGGGATCGGATATGGATCACAACTTTGTTGATCCGTGAAACCTGATCCGGTCCGATTAGGTTATCATACCTAATAAAGCTAATTACATACATGTATTAATATAATTACATATATAACTTTTACTTTGTTTTACTTGAGATAACGTCATAAGTCTGATATATCTATATTTTTGTTGTGAATAAATTGATAAAATTATAGATGTAAAGTGCATGTTCGTTCAATTTCGATTTTGATTCATAACAATCTTAAGTCAGATGAACTAATAATATTGTCCGCTCCGATGGATAATCTGATTTGAATCCGGCAAAATATGATCTGATTTAGGCTGATCCGCTCCTATCATATCCGTTTTCATCCCTATGTGGCGTATGATGTGTGTTTTAGCCGAATGTAATATGAACGCTGTCTTCGTTCAAAAAGACAATAAAAAAGTTTACAGCTTTGCCCTGAACTTACATAGTGTTTTGATGGAACTTTTAACTCGCTCTCCCTCGCAAAGGTAGTTCATACCGTTTCTCAAAAAAAAAAAAAGATAGTTCATACTTCTATTTTGTTATGTTCCAAAATGATTTCTAATTAATTTTCATTGTTAAAACTATAGTGGAATTATCTTTTCATATTCTATGCACATAATCTTGAAGAAAACAAAATGAATGATAATAGTGGAAATGGCATCTCAATTGTTTTTAGTTGAATACATTAACTACATATCTACAGAGAAAGTAATAGTTTTAGAAATGCACTGTCTTTGCAGGATGGAGGGAATCCCAAAGATTGTTTTTCATATTCTTCTTGCGACGTCGATCAACAGGGTGTGTAATAAGAAATTGTGACTAAAAAGGAGCACGAAGAATAAAACATAAAACAAATGGTTAATTGCATACTTTCTCCTTACATTTTCAATATTTCCATTTTGTCCTACCTTTCCATTTTCACACGTTTCCGTATTGTTTGCATCCAGGCGTACTACTACTTAAATTGTGTGCGACGATGCTTGCTCAAGCCTATATCTTGGTTGTAGTCTGCAAAGCCACAAACACAAGCTGAGAAACAGAGATCAGTGAGTCCCAATGGCAGTGCTTGATACTTCTAACGCTCATGCCGTCGTTGTATCCTTCCCAGCTCAAAGCCACATGAAAGGTATGATGAAAGTAGCAAAGCTCCTCCATCATAGGGGCTTTCACATTACTTTTGTCAACACAGAGTTCAACCAAAACCGATTGATAAAATCAAGAGGACTTGATTCTCTGAAAAGCCTTCCGCGATTCCAGTTCCGAACTATTCCGGATGGCCTCCCTCCGTCCGATCCAGATGCCACCCAAGATGTCCCTTCTCTTTGCGGGTCAGTTCGGAAGAACTTCCTCGCCCCATTTCGCAGTCTTCTTGCTGAACTTAATGACGCATCTGGAACTGGTGGTAGCTTCCCTCCGGTGACTTGCATCGTAGCTGATGGAGTTACTCCTTTCGCCGTCCGTGCAGGGAAAGAGCTGGACATTCCTGTTGTACTTTTCTGGACATTTTCAGCCAGTGGGTTCATGGGTTTTTATCAGTTTGATGCTCTCCTTAAGAGAGGCCTTGTACCTCTAAAAGGTATGTTTTCTTTATCAGCTAAAACTTCATATCACATACTTGGATGTGAAATCAGCTCAAATCTCATATCTCACGCTTGCATTATTATTGAAATCGTAGTATTCAAATGAATAGTACCATCACTGGGTGTAATGTCAAAATTAGTCTTTAAGATGAGTGGTACTGCCAGAAACACTATTATATTACTGTAGATTCGTCTTGAAGATGAGCTTCCGCCTAAAATACAATATTAATGTAGGTTTTCTCAACGCTTATCGATTCTTTTGTAAATAAGAAAGATAAGCATACAACAACGGTTGGGGAAGGGATTGATGGATCTGGGATATATGGGATAAATATAAGTACACGTCTCAAATTAGGAACGACTATGAGGTTGATGATCCAGATCGGCAAGGAACTTGTTTCGTATCTTACTGTCAGCCTCAAATTCATTATGCCAGATGTGAATCTAAATGGACCGAAATCAATCGATTAATGAATATTGAATCTATTCACCTTGTAGCGATCTATTGGTATTTTTTATAGGTGAATTGAATTTGTGTTCTAGGTACCATAATAACAGGTATAATACGAAACTATAATACCAGTCTGGATTGGATCATAGATTCACAAAACTATTTCTCGAACCCAATCCATGACACATCAAAAAACAACAAATTTTCCAGAATCACACCTTTTTATAATTGGAGCTTGGGTCATTGCATCACATACAGGGCACATGGGTTACATTGAAAAAATTAAACAAAATATATGCAACTTCAAAAATTTTAAAGTTGGGTTGGGGTTATCGTGTAATTTTTGTATGACTACACCAAAAAAAAAAAAAAAAAAAAAAAAAAAAAAAAAAAAAAAAAAAAACATGGGTAATATATAAATTAAAAAAAAAAAAAAATGAGTTCGGGCTATAGTCCACACATTCTACTATGTGCATCCGCCCTGATCACATGATCGATTTATTGAATTATAGCAAAGGTGAAGGTTGAATTATAACTCCAATTCGGACCACATTGTGTAATCAACTATCATTGATATTAGATTCAGATATCTAAAATTAATCACTTCATTTTAGTTTTAGCTGATGATATACCTACAATAGAGTAACCTTTTATTCATAATAATCTCTTTGCAAAATTACTTGCCGATATGAATTCTCAAAATTATCCTCACAGGTAACATCCTTGTCAATCGTACAATGTTAAATCTCTTCCAGCCTAACAAAGGGTTGACGCGTGTGCAGATGAAAGCTATTTAACAAACGGCTACTTAGACACTGTGATAGATTGGATTCCTGCGATGAAAGATCTTTGTCTGAAAGATCTACCATCATTTCTTCGGACAACAGACCCTGAAGAAGAAATGTTTAGATTGCTAATGGAAGCGCCACAAGAAGCTTTAGAGGCTACGGCATTAGGCCTTCACACCTTCGACGCACTTGAGAAAGATCTTGTTGCTGCTCTCTCCTCTATATTTCCCAAAGTTTTGACCATTGGGCCTCTGCAGTCACTTCTTAGCAATTTATCAGAAGGTGAGCGACTAGAAACTCTGGGATATAACCTATGGAAAGAGGAACCGGAGTGTATCAAGTGGCTTGATTCCAAGAAGCCAGGGTCTGTGGTTTACATAAACTTTGGAAGTGTAACAGTCATGTCGAAAGAACATTTGGTTGAGTTCGCTATGGGCATTGCCAATAGCAACCACTATTTTCTATGGATAATAAGGCGTGATGTGGTGATTGGTGATTCAGCTGTTTTACCTCCTGAATTCGAAGAATTAACAAAAGAGAGGGGTATGATAGCAGGGTGGTGCTCCCAAGAAGAAGTCCTTAACCACTCATCTATTGGAGGGTTCTTAACACACAGTGGATGGAACTCAACCATCGAGAGTTTGTCTTCGGGCATCCCCATGATTTGTTGGCCTTTTTTTGCGGATCAGCAGACAAATTGTTGGTCTGTTTGCAATGCATGGGAGGTCGGGATGGAGATCAGTAGTGACGTGAAAAGAAACGAAGTGGAGGGTCTTGTGAGAGAGTTAATGGAAGGTGAAAAAGGTAAGAAATTGAAGAACAAGGCTATGGAATGGAAGAAACTAGCTAAAGATGCCACTGATCCCAAGGGCTCATCATCCATTAATTTGGACAAGTTGGTCAATATCGTACTGTCCAAAAATTAAATCATCGTGAGCTGAACTGAACCGAAGTGCCTGTATTACCACTGTACTTTTCCATTTTTTTTTTATTGCAATGAATTCATGATGTTGTATTGTCTACCTACTGCTTCCCTCTTTCAGTTACCAGAGGGCGTGTCATGCTCTATGCGCTTGGAGACAATTGTTTTCTTTCTGTAAAAGTTTTCAATAAATGTTAAGGATTCAATCAAGAGTCCATATCATCTGTATCATTTGTGTTTGTGTGTATCATTTTCTGTATCCATACTATGATTGGTTCATTTCATATTTTTTTTAATGATATGAAACAATCATAGTAAGGATACAGAGAAACATACACACAAAGACTACAGAGGACCCGGACTCATCAATCACTGGCTGATTTACTGATTTATTGATTACCTATTATGTTTTGATTGTAATTGATCCATTCCCCACATAGTACACATTAGAATATGATAGTATCCGTTATAGCCTGATTATCGGGATCTGGATTGACATTTTTCTTGTATATAAGCTCACTGATTTTAATATTGAAATAAGACACAGAGCTCCACTTTACATGACATAATAGCGGTAGGACACTTCCGACAATTCATACAATCCGCCTTCATTTTTCTCCATGAATGTTGGCTAGAAAACAACGGAGAAATCTGAGACATCCACTGTCCAATCAAACAAGTACGAGGACCCGAGTGATCCTATGTACCTTCATCACTCAGACCAACCAGGACTCGTCCTTGTTATTTGTTACCCCAAGACAACTATCCAATCTGGAGTCATGCCATGTTAGTGGCTCTCACAACCAAAAATAAAGATGGTTTCATTGATGGTAGCATCAATAAACTAACATTTGTATCAGCAACCTCCAGGCAATGGATTCGCTGCAATCTTCTTGTGAAGGGATGGATTCTCAACACCATATCCTCCAGTATTGCCCAAAGTGTAATGTATACAGAAAGTGCCCGTGCTCTTTGGCATGAATTGAAGGAACAATTCTTCCACAACAACAGTGTGCATCTCTTCCACATTGAGTATAGGTTAATACTATACCAAACTAAGGCCTTGTGGGATACATGAGACGCTGTGTGCCATCTTCCACCATGCGAGGGCGACAAGGAAAGACAACTTCAGCACTATCGAGAGACACACTGAACCATAAAATTCCTCATGGGCCTTAATGGAGACTACAAAGCATATCGTGGTCAAATCATTCTTACGGAACCTTTACCAGCTATTAACAAGGTACTCCCCCTCGTCATTCAAGATGAAAAGCAACGGTCCGTTTCTTCCCAATTTATGGGGAAGACATCTGATGTAGCAGCCTTCAACGTCAAGGAAGGCTCAAACCATTCTAACAGGCACCATTCTCTAGGAAATACACCACCCAAATGTGATCGTTGCAACGAAACACAACTGAAAGTTTTCGAGCATACAGAAGCGCCTAAATTACGCTTACTGCGCAATAATACGGTCAAGTAATATAATGGAGTATTAGGGACTCCGAGTTATTGAACCCTAGGGAAGGGGTTTACTGTTCTAACTCTAGGTATTAAATCTAATCTACTAAGTAACCGGTAAAAATTGTGTGCGGTGGAAGGGTTGTCATCCTCTATCAAGTTACTAGTGTTCAAACTAATAATGTAGGCGAAATACTAAGAAACGTATCAAGATGGAGAAAGCTAGGTAACCGGTAAAAAATGTGTTTACTGTTCTAACTCTAGAAATTAAATCTAATCTACTAAGGAACCGGTTAAAAATGTGTGCGATGGAAGGGTTGTAACCCTCAATCAAGTGACTAGTGTTCAACCTAATAACTTAAGCAAAATACTGAAACGTAATCAAGATGGAGAAAGCTAGGCAATCTATAGATCACCTAGAGTAGTTTATGGTTCCGGATTCATTGTACTAACACGATAATTCTACTTCTTAGCTAAGCTGGGTAATAGCATTGATAATCACCTTTCAGTCTCTTGTGGTTTTACACATTGGTATCGTCATGTCCCTTTCAGGCCACTCTGGCTACCGACACATTCTAGTAGGCTAACGATAGTGCACGGAAAATGTTCCTTTCGGTCCACAACTACACGAACCTGTCACTATCTCCTAGCGAATATACCCTCTACTAGCCACTCCTACTCAACTCACATACGGTCTCATTGATTCGGAAATGCACTTGTAAACTAATCCCAACTAGGGTAGAGTGCTTTTACACACTCACAGGTTAAGTAAGAAGCTCGGGTCATGACTCCTACCTTGCTAAGGATTAAAAATAGCATACAAGTGATTAGCCAACATGAATTATCATTAAAGCCAGATTCATCTTATGAACTAAAACAATAACAACTAATCTCAAATTTTAACTCCAACATGTCAAGGAAAGAGTTTAACAAGATTAGCCAAAAAATTCTTCATTCAAAAGCAAATACTAAGCGTGAAAGTTCATCTAAATCCAAGAAACCAATCAAAACCTAAACCCTAGGCTCTCCATAGATGCATATGTATGAGTTTAGCTACTCATAACTGAAATAGACATTGTATAATATTCCATACAAGAAAATAAGGAAGAAAATAGGTTTAAACGCTAAAAACGATGTTATGGCGTCGATCCTAGCTCGTCTCCTTGCTCCTTGATGCGTCTTAAATCTTTTCCTTAGCTCTCCAACTTGTTTCTTTCTCTTTTCTGCCGTCCTTGGTTGGGTTGAAGTATAGAAGACCAACTCTTGATAATTGCAAAATAACCCCAAATTTCTGCGCTAGCTCCAGCCTTGTTCGTGCGAATACCGACCTATTCGTGCGATTAGTATTTGCACGAATACAAATCCTAATCGTGCGAATAGATATGCACAATTGTTCTTGAGTCATCTCTTCTTGATTCCCGAGCCTCTTCCCTTGCGCTTCCTAGCTACCAAAGCTCACGTTTATGATCCAATACGCTCCTTAAGCCATGTTTCCTGTCAAAGACAATAAATACTATACCAAATGGGTTAAATCCATCAATTAAGCATAAATGAACATATAAGGCGTGCCCGTATTGGAATTAGACACATGTAGAAACAAGTGATAAATATGCAATCTTTCATCAATATTAGGCCCTGAACTCTCCCAAAAACCTATGAATAATGTGGTAATTTCATAATAAATATAGCTAATAAAAGGCGCTATCAAATTCCCCCACACTTACTCTTTGGCCGTCTCGAGCAACGATGAAGCTCAACCCCATACAAGAGACATTGCATACATACCATTCCTACCAAATGCATACCCCCGCCACTTTGTATACTTTCCACGAACTAGCCAACACGACTCAAGACTCAATACACAAAGACATGACTATACAAACTACATGATATATACAATGCAACTCAAGTATGTACAATGCAACAAATTAAAGAATTTTCTTTTTCTTATTAGTTAGAGATTGGGCAATCTCGAAAAGAAAATTGGGCATATCATAAGGCTCTCATATCCCTTGGATATTCTATAACTTTGTTGATCGGTAGAACTTACGGCCAGTTTTGTTAGATAGAACAGGCACAAGCTTTTAATATTTTGCTTTCGCACACTCACCAAACGTATCCCTAGAACTTACCATCCGAGCTATTTATCCACGGGTTAAAACTGTTGACAGCTTAGGACGGGTAAGATAAAATATTTGGAAGAGTATTCCTAGACGTTATGGTAAACTCACTAAACCTGATTCTGATACTCCCTCACCAAAATCCTAGGAACCCCACCGAATCTCACTACTCCGGCCCTCATTCCCTCAATCTTGATGGAACGCCGTTCTCGCGACCACAAATGTGAAAGAGTGTTCAAGATCCATAGCTAATCTCCTCGGTTCTTCACGAATTCCAAAAAACATGCTCCTTTATTCCTTCACTTTCTATTTTTTTTCTTTTTTTCTCATCAAACATGGAGCCACAATGTAATAATAATAATACCTGAGGAGATAAATGTCAAAACAGATAATGTGGGGGTGGAATGTGTCAAATGAATAATGTAATCAAATAATTTTCAACACCCCCACACTTGATATAGACCAACTCTCGCAACCCAGAAGTCAATGTGATACGTGCGTTTCCAATCGATCCTCCTCATTACTTAAGATATAGAGAATGTAACTAAAAAACAAGCACGACCTCATATAAGCTCAATCAACCCCACCTCATATTGTGAAGAAATAACTTCATGCACTGCGGTACTCCACCGGTGATCGTGGTGTAAGGAAAGGACTCATCGCAACACCGAAGTGTGCTACCATCTCTAACTCACCCTCACATCCCCTCAAAAGACGACCTGAAAGAGAATTCACATAAGATGTATAATATCAGCTCACCCTCATCAAACCTCTCTACCTCGACTCCCTCTATCATGACGCATAGGAAAGGATCATTCTAACTAGTGATGAAAGTCACAAAATGAACGGCTTATTCGGCTAGAGGCTGTGAATAAAATGGGTTAATGGATCAATAGGGGTAACTAGTGGACCTATAAGCTGGAGACGCGACGGGAGGCCCCCATAAAACATCACTCGCACAGCTATTCCATTTCCACTACGAGGAGGGTTAACGACTACCTAGGTGACCTTGGTGTAGCACTAGTAGGATAACTAGTCTGGGAGGCAGCTACTCGCATTTCTAGAGTGCAGTAGCCCTGTAATTCTTCCTACTCCAGATTTTTGCGTCTACCTCACGAAAGAATTTCATATTCCTAAGGAATTCTATCATTGATCCCTCACCACATTCACTCTCTTCGATTTCCCTTTTCTAAAAAAACAATTTTCAGGCTTTTTATGAATTTTAAATTCTCTTTTGTTTTCATTTTTTCCTAACTCTATATGCTTGGTCCAACTCGATTAAGAAACAATTTCGTGTAGATGGACTCAATAACATCAAAGTGCAAACCATATATACAATGCAATATATTTAAAGGTGAGAATGCAAACCTAACGGACTGACTATACATGCAAGACTGAGACTCACTCAACTAAATGTAACAAGGCTATGTAAATGGCTAACTAGCGGATAGCTAAAACTCCCCCACACTTAAGCTCTTCGTTGTACTCAACGAAATATATAGTGAAATCAAGAGGACTCGGCTGCCTAAGCGTAAGGCCGGTGGGTCTTGTCGGGCTGGGTCTCCTCATCTGGACTCGATCCTGATATGCATCTGACTGATAACGAAATAGACCATCAAAAGTGTGTGGGTGATGTAAAGTGACATCAGCCGCCTTGGCTAAGTCATGGATCCACCCAGCCTGTTCGGCATTCTCAAAGCTCAAATGCTCTAAGCCTAGACCGATATGGCGTAAACTACTCCTAAGGTGGTCAAGTTATCTCTGAGACCTAGCTCTGTCTCTGTCTGCCTGATCTCTCTGCTTCTCCAGCATATGAGTGATCGTAGCAAGTTGGGACTCCACATTGGATCCCGAGCTACTAGCCTCTTTCACTTTCTTCTTTTGGGCTACCACAAATTTTGGGGCTTCTATGGGGTTATCCTATTTGCAGAGCACGCTCCCTTTCACGTCTAACTCCCCGTCCTCCACTTTAATGCCAGCATTTTTTGCTAGCTTGAGGAAAATGTAAGTGTGCCCAAGAGCTTTCCTTTTATAGCGATCCTTCCTCCCCATCATGTATTTATATATGAAGCGAGGAATGTCGATGCGCTTGGCGCTCCACAACAGTAGGCCATGGTGCATAGTCGTAATGAATACATGGTCTGAGGTGTAATACCTAAGACCCAGTTCTCTTGCAAAGTCCCCTTGCACGTGGAAGAACAACCTTCCTCGACATCAACCACTGAGGTAAGGTAGATCTCTCTCCCAACCTGCCTCAGCTACTCCCTGGAAACAAGAAGTACTAACGACCTCTACAATGTTTGGCCGATGGATGGTCTCATGGTAGGCACAATCCTCCTTCAAAGGCTTGAATTTCATCGCAGCCCCTATAGTCTTTGGCAGGATGACTATAAAGGCCCTACGGCAATAGACCTGCCTATCATCCTGGCTCTTCCCCTCACTACGATAGCAATCATTTACAGTGATCTCCCTTGTGAGATCGAAGCTAGACTTACCCTCACAAATTTTAAACCATTTGTCTAGCTTTTCTTTGTCAAAGATCTTCTTATGCTCTTCGGGAATGTTCTTGTCTATCGGGAAGGGTTTCTCACATGTCCCTTCCCTCGTGAACCTGAAGTTGTAGAATTTGGTACTGTAGATAGCACCGGGAGTCACCTCAACCTTCGAATTACCCCTCTTCCCGAATGTGGGCATGGGAGTTAGATCCTGTCTCGACGGTTGGCTGAACCGTCTCCCACATCCTCATCACTCATAATCATATCCTATTCGGGATTGAAAATGGGGTTATCATCGACAACTAAACTCCGTCTCCTCTTACCACCACCTGAAGTAGACATTATCAAAATTAAAATGCAAGTGCATGGTGAGGGCTAATGTGAACTAGAGCACGTAAACTATCGACTCAATAGCAGCTAGCGCGCAATCCTCACAAGTTGCTTGAGGCTTTTGCGAGACACATTTAACAGTTTATATTTTGCGAAAATAAAAGTCGAGGGCCTAATAAATAAGTAAAGCTATAGAAAGAGAGATACATGCGGTCCCGGATTACCGTTCTTACGAGATAGGTTTCGCAAAAATTGGTCAAGAAGGACCGAATCGGTCGACCAATTTTCCGAAACTAAGAGCGAAGTGAAGTGAAGTCACTACCTTTTGCTCCCTGACAACTTTGTCTTCTTGGGCTATGGCCAAATCAAACTCCAAATTCACGAATCAGGAAATTTTTGCTTGAAGCTTCTTCGTCTTTGTAAGTTCAGCTTGTTTCAACAACTTGAAACAGCTTGTCTGTTTCAAGGCCTTGAAACAGTTTTGAAGGGTTTGAAATATACACTGCAGTATACAACATGAAATAAGGGGGAGCTTTTGATTCTAATCAAAATCCTGATCCCCTATGCTTGACTATATTTTATTTGATGATGAAAGACAAAGCATTTTGATACTATAAATTGTGGCTAATATATTTGTTTGAATAAGTTCTTGCAGGGATAAGTAGTTTCCTATTTTGCACGGACTACTTCCTAAACTGTGTTCTTGCAGAAAAGGAAATTGGGTCGACAGATTGACTATGTGATTGTGCAAACATGTCTGGACCTTCCTAACAAACTCAGCTACAAGATCAATTCAATATCCTTGAAGATATTGAGAAACTATTCATTGGGAAGAGCTGTTAGACAAGTCAAGATATGCTGCTGATTTTTAGGAAAGTTTATTTTGAGAAGATCTGCAATTCAAACTAGCTGCATAAGACGAATTGACTGAAGAAATTGGAGAAGACTAAAAAAAAAGATATACTCAGACATTCTCAGGATTTACAAGCAACACATAAGGAGATTCTTTTCACTCAATCCACTCATCAGAAGATCACTGCACATTCAACTTCTTCATCAGTTCTCAGTGTTCTTCTTTCTGATTTATATTTGTATATCATTTAGATAATACTTCTTACATCTTATTCTCGTGATTTGTTCAAGTGAACAATAGAGAATTCTTGTTGAATTAGTTAGTTAGAGTAGGTACTAGATAGGTTAGTGATAAACACAAGCTGTAACAGAGTAAGGGAACTCTCTGCCATAAGATCTAGGGCTTAGCTTTTGATTAATAAGAATTGAGTTGAAAATCCTGCAGGGATCAAGTCCCTGAGGTAGAGACGTAGGTCCAAGTGGACTGAACTCTATAAGTCTCTGTGTCTCATGCATTTATTTTATTGTTATATACTTAGCTTATTTGCTGCACAAAATAGGTTTTCAGTTCAAGGCCTTGAAAGCCAATTCAAGGCCTTGAAAACTATCAGAATTCTTTCTAATATCTGTTTTGATTCCAAAGACTTGAACTTCATTTCAAGACCTTGAAATATTCACTGCTTGCCACAAACTTCTTTGAAACCACTCTTTTAGCAAAAGTTGCCATACTCTATTCAAACCCCCTCCCTTCTAGAGTATTGATCATGTATTTCTACCTACATTATTGTCTTTTAGTTGGTATCAGAGCTTGTATCACTAAATAGATTTAACTATCTTGCGATTATGAGTACTGTAGGTGATGGTGGTTTATCTCAGGGAAGAGCTGCTAACAGACCGCCTCTATTCTGTGGTGACAACTTTGTGCACTCGAAAGCTTTGATGAAAATGTTCGTCATTGATCAAGATATAGAATTGTGGTATACAGAATGGTCCTCATACATTCTACACAGAGAAAGATTGGATCAGAACTCCCAAAACTGAGGATTCACTTTCTGCTTCTGAGTTAGAACATTTTTCTAAAAATTACAGAGCCATGAATCTCTTGTATTTTGCTTTGAGTGCAGATGAATTCAACGGGATTTCAAGTTGCAAGACTGCTAAAGAAATATGTGACAAACTGGTGGTAACCTTTGAAGGAACCAGTCAAGTCAAAGAGATAAATAACAACATATTTCTTAGACATTATGATTTGTTTAAAATGAATGGATATGAGTCAACCAAGGACATGTTCAAGAGGTTTGATGACATTATCAACAATCTGGAATCCTTGGGAAAAAAAATCTAATGAGGAGACAGTCATGAAGATCTTGAGAAGCCTCCCAAAGCCAAATGGGAACCAAATACTACTGCTATTGAAGAGGCTCAAGATCTATCATTACTTCAACTTGATGACCTGCAGGGAAAGCTGCTCACACATGAGATCTCCATGAATGAAGTTGATGGAGAACTTCCAGAAAGTGTCAAGAATGTAGCTCTCAAGGCTAGGGAAAATGAGCAATCTCAAAGCCTTGAAAATGAAGAAGATGGTGATGAAGATCCTTTTGCTCTAATTTCCAAATCCTTGACTAGAATTCTCAAGATGAAGAATAACTTTGGAAACAAAGACTTCAGCAGGGATAAACACAAATCCTCCAGTAGCAAAGACTACAAAGGTAAATCTTCTTCCCATAGTAATAAGCCTAAAGTAATGAACTGCTTTGAGTGTGGTGATGCAGGACATCTGATTAGAGACTGTCCACGATAGAAAAGCAAACACTTTCAGAAGAAATATCATGTTAGAAGAAAGAAGGCTATGATAGCTTCTTGGAGTGACTCAGACTCCTCAAGTGATTCTGAATCAGAGGAAGAACAGGCCAACATCTGCCTTATGGCCAAGCATGATGTAAGTTTTGAAAAGAAAATTGAGGTAATGGTAAACTGTTTGATTTCAAAACCAACGTATATCCTCTCTGATTATCTTAGAACAGCGCTTTTAAATGAAGATGACTATCTGAAATAAATCAAGAATTTTAAAGAAAAGGTTCATGAGCAATCAAAAGAGAATTTACAACTTGTTTGTCAAAATCAGAATCTTGAAATTTCTCAAAAGAAATCTGGCATGGATTTCAAGGCCTTGGAAACCAGTTTCAAAGCCTTGAAAGCTCAAGTCAAGGAAGTAGTCACTGAGAACTCTCTTTTGAGTGACAGTATTGTTGCTCTAAGACATCATTTTGATAAACAAAGGACTACACTAGCTGAGAAAATTCAAGAATATAAGAAAGTTATGACCAAACTTGCTGGCTCAGAGCACAATTTAAACCTGATTCTTGCAGAAAGCTTAAAGTCTGTTCACAAAACTGGTATTGGTTACAATCCATATTTTCCCAGAAAGAACAACAGCAGATTTGTGAAGGCTGGCATCATAACTTTTCATAAGTGCCATTACTGCAACAGAATTGGTCATGTTAAGATGACTTGTCCTTTCAAAAGAAGAGACCCTCACATAATGAGGAACACTTTTCCTGTTCAACTTAAAGGACAAGTTAGACAAATTTGGGTTCCTAAAGGGGTTAGACCACCTAACATGGTTGACTTTGAATATGAATCTAAATTCCACACTTGGTTTAACAGCTAGGTAATGCAGTGAATGGTGTTTGCAGGCTGTCACCAAGAGCAAAGAATAGAAATTGTTGATGGACAGTGGTTGCTCCAGACACATGAGTGGAAAGAGATCTTTATTCTCAGAACTAAAAGAGAAATCTGAAGGTTTAATCACACTAGGTGACAAAGTAAAATGCAACATATTAGGTATTGGTAAAGTTTGTACAAATTTTGAAAACTCTATTTCTGATGTCTACTTAGTTGTTGGATTGAAATTCAGTTTTCTTACTGTATCTCAGTTATGTGACAATGGTAACAAGGTTATGTTTGACACATAGAAATGTGTGGTGCAAAATGAGAAATATGGAATTTGCATCCTCACTGCCTCAAGGTCAAACAATGTTTATACTTTGCACACTAACAAAGTTGCAAGAGAAAGTCTGATGTGTCTCAAGGCCTTGAAAGAGGATTCAAATCTTTGGAAAAGAAAGCTTGGAAACATTAGCTTGCACACTTTGAACCAGTTAGTTGCTAAAAACCCAGTAAGAGGTTTGCCCTTTATCAAGTTCAAGGATGAAGAGGTATGCAAAGCCTGTGCTCAAGGTAAACAGAAAAGAAGTTCATTCAAGCCAAAGAACTTTGTAAGTACTACTAGACCCATTAAATTATTGCATATGGATCTCTGTGGTCCTATGAGAACTCCAACTCCAAAGGGTAAGAAGTACATGTTAGTAATTATAGATTATTTCTCTAGATTTACTTGGGTAATGTTTCTTAGAGAAATCTGAAACTCTTTTTGAATTTTCAAAGCTTTGTAAAGAACTTCAAACCCTGAAAAACCTGCATATTTCTTCTATTAGAAGTGATCATGGTAGAGAATTTGATCAACTTGAGTTGGATTTATTTTGTGCTTAGCATGGCATCTCTCACAACTTGTCTGCTACTAGAACTCCTCAACATAATGGTGTTGTTGAAAGAAAGAACATGACACTTGAAGACATGTCAAGGACAATGCTTCTGGAGAACAAATTGCCAAAATTCTTTTGGGCAGAAACTGTGAACACTGCCAACTATATACTTAACAGGTGCTTGATTAGGCCTATCTTGAAGAAGACTCCTTATGAGATTTTCAAAGGAAGAAAGCCAAACATCTCTTACTCCAAACCTTTTGGCTGCACTTGTTATGTTCAAAAAAATGGTACGGGCAATCTTGGTAAGTTTGATGCCAGAAGTGATGAAGGTATCTTTCTTGGTTACTCACTGAATAGCAAAGCTTATAGGGTTTATAATAATAGAACCAAGCTTGTTGAAGAAAGAATTCATGTTATTTTTTATGAAATCTATGATGGTTCTTTGAGTGAAATTTTTTTAAGACTTGAATTTAAAGAAGCATGAGTCAGAAGATGAAGCAGAACCTTCAAATGGTTCCAAGGAAAGCTTGCAAGAAAACAGACGGAATTTCCAAGGCCTTGAAAATGAGTCTCAAAGCCTTGACAAAGAACATCAAGAGAATAAAATTGGACAAGCCACTACTTCAAGTTCTCAAAGACCTGAGAAGCTTCCTGGAGAACCTGAACCATGGAAACCAAGGAAGAGATTCATATATCTTTCATCTCATCCAGTTGAAAACATTATATTTGATCCATCCTTTGGTACACATACAAGATCACAATTGAATAACCTATGTGCTTTCAATGCATTTGTCTCTCTTATGGAGCCTAAGAATGTGAAAGAAGCATTACAAGAAGCAGACTGGATCATTACAATGCAATGTGAACTCAATGAATTTGAGAGGAACAAGGTTTGGAATCTGGTTCATCCACCTAAAGATCATTATGTCATTGGCACCAGATGGGTATTCAGAAATAAGTTAGATGAGAATGGCAAGGTAATCAGAATTAAAGCAAGATTGGTAGCTCAAGGTTACAACCAGGAAGAAGATTCTTAAGTCTTATGAGCAGGGAATTTGGGATGAGCTTTATGGGAGAGTTAAACTTCTTTCTTAGACTTCATATACATCAGATGAAGAAAGAAATCTTTCTCCATCAAAACAAGTATACCAAGGACTTGTTAAACAAGTACCATATGTTTCAGTCCAAGGTAGCGAAAACCCCTATGAACTCTACATGTCCCTAGAAGGAAAAAACTGGTAAGTGTGAATGTGAAAGAGAATAGAGGTATGATTGCCATATCTCACTGCAAGTAGACAAGATATCATGTTCACTGTTTGTATGTGTGCTATATTTCAATGTGATCCTAAAGAATCACACTTGGTTGTTGTCAAAAGAATTTTTAGATATCTCAATGGTATCAAAGACTTAGGGCTTTGATATCCTAAACAATCTAATTTCTCTTTGTGTGGCTATTCAGATGCTGACTTTGCAGGTTACAAAGCTGACAGAAAAAGCATGTAAGGGTGCTACCAATTTCTTGAAACATCCCTGATCAGCTGGCATTCAAAGAAGCAAACTTCAGTAGCCCTATCAACAACAAAATTTGAATACATAGCAAATGGAGCTTGCTATTCACAAGTGTTATTTATAACTCAGCAAATGAGAGATTTTGGATTTGACTTCAGAGATATACCTATCAACTGTGACAACACAAGTGTAATATCAATTACAAAGAATCCAATTCAGCACTCAAGAACCAAACACATAGATGTTAGACATTATTTCATCAGAGATCATGCTGAGAAAAGTTATGTTACTCTTGAATTTTTATCTACCAACATCCAATTAGAAGATATCTTCACTAAATCACTGCCAGACGATAGATTCTCAGCCTAGAGATTAGAATTGGGCATGCTAAACAAGGAAGCATTGTTTTAGGGGGACTATCAGGTAAGTTTCAGGTAAGTATATGTGTTTCAAAGTCTGCATCAGCAGCATAGCCTTTCAAGGCCTTTAATCTCTTGAAAATAAGTTTGTATGCTACTTAGTCAATAATTTGGATCTTTCAATGTTGGGTGTTATCTCTGGAGATAATTTCTCAATATTTCCTCCACTTTTTAAAATTATTTTCCTTTCAAATTAGTATTATATTATTTCCTTTCCCACGTCACACGCGCACAATTTTGAATTTAACTGAGTATGCACATCTTAAAAAGATTTGGAAATATTATGTTTCCTTTTTAACTCAAACTCTTCACATTTATCTCTTTCCTTCTCTCTCTCTCTCTCTCTCTCTCTCTCTCTCGTATCACTCCTGCCTCTCTCTCTTCTATACTCTCAAACCCTAATGAGCACGAGAAGAACTTCTAATAGAATCCAGATGGCTTGAGGTTCAAAGAAAGTTTCTAAGAAGAAGAGGTAGACTGATGAGGAAGAGGTTCAAACTATTAGTGATGATTCCAGCTCTAGAACCCCAAGTGAGAAAATTCCCATTCTCCTCCAAAGAAGAATATCAAGAAGGATCAGACTCCAACTTCTAGCAAGAAGAAGAAGACAGATCAGTCTGCTCCTGAGAAACAACCACAGGAAAATATTGCTAGTCCTAAGAAGGTCAAGAACAAGAAGCCTACAAAAGCTGACAAAGGAAAATGAAAAAATATAGAGGAAGAACCAGAGAAGAACACTGGAAAGGAACTGCAGATCTATTTAGAGAAGCAACAATCCCCTGGTATGAAATCTGGCATTAACAACAAGTGGTTTGTTTTTAATGTTGCTAGATGATTATGGGTAGATGTTTTTGCTTCTACACCAGTAGCCTATTGCAGTACGATTGGTGTTAACATGTTGAAAGTATGAATTTGGAGTGCATTAAGATGTTGAAGATAAGTTCTATTTTGAAAATCCTAAACCCTCCAAAAGTTTCCAACCGTAGGCTCACTAGGTTTTTCTATCTGAACATGAAGCAAACCAGAATGTAAGTTTGATGATGCAATCCAAAGTGGCCGGTATTAACATGAAGTTAGATCACTCAGAATTTTCCAATATTTTAGGCTGTCCCAAGAGGTATAACACAGACAACTATCCCAACAAGAGTGAAGCCTTGAAACTGGCTAGGGAAGAATTCTTTTTACCCAATGCTGCTAACTCCTCTAAACAGTTAACACATTCTATGCTAATAGTTGAAGCCATAGTCTTGTTTACCATCTTAATGAGGTGTGTAGTGCCTAAGGAGAATTCAAAAGAGTTGCTGACTGACAGGGTGTTATACTTTATGCACTTGATTATGCATGGGTATGAGATTGATCTTCCAATTGTGATGGAACACATGCTTTATTCCCGGACCAAGGAAAGTAAGCACCCCTTGCCTTATGTCAACCTGCTATCTGATTTCATTCAACACCTTGAGATTCCAAATGACAGAGAAGAAACTGTTACCACTGGTTTTGGTATGCTTGATCAGAAAGCCTTTGAAAGGATTGGAATCGTGAAAACAATTGAGGAAACTTGGAAGTTATAGTCTAATCTGTCTGAAGAAGAGCTGCAATCCAAGAAGTTTCTAAAACACAAGGCCTTGACCTCTCCGTCAAACCTACCATCTCAATCTCAAGACCTTTCCATGGTGTTTCAAAGACTTGATGTTCTGGAGAAGGATATGGTGTGTTGAAGGGAAATAAGCATGATTTTGGCATTGATTTGAAACAAGTAAGGTATATGGTTGAAAGCATATTCAAAAGCATCAATGTGCTCCGTGTGGAAGAGGAAGTCTCTCAGGCTGCAGAAGGATCAAAGAAGACTAGTTCAACCAATGACTTATTCGGTGAGCATACTACTCAAGATGAGGCTGCAGGGGTAGTGGACAGAGGGAAACATGTCGTTCAAGAACAGCATGGTGGAGAACATGAACAAAGTGATGCTGAAAGTCCAGACTCCGGGATGTTAATCAAGGATCTCAAGAAGAAGAAAAAGAAGACAAAAATTCTAGAAATAATGACTGAGGCAGATCTTTTTTATGATGAAGTGGTTGGTAATGCTGGTGATGAAGCTGCTCAAGAAGAAGAACAAAAAGATGATGAGGATGATGAAGAAGACAATGGAGAAGAAGATGCTGAGCCAAAGGGAGATGGAGACCCAATCCCCTAATTCTTACATCTTCTATCTATCTTTTTCAAGGCCTTGAATCCTTCTTCAATGTCTTGGGAAATTCTATTTTTTAAAAACTATTTTCCTTCTAGTTTTAAAATCTATTTTAATTTAAGTTTTCAAAACTTCAATCCAACATTTTTCTCATTATTTTTTGATGGAAATTAAAAAGGGGAAGAAATTTAGGTGTTTATTTTTTTATTTTGGTACTTTTTCTGCTGGTTTAGAGAACTGGTTTAGATCAGTAGAATTTGCTGGATTTTGTTGCTTAATTGTTTGATAAGTTGGATTGTTTGGATATTTTGTATTACAGTTTATTATCATGGTTATTCTTCTATGCTCTCATGAATATTTTTTGCAGAGACCTAGTTCTTAAAAGGATTGCGGTTTTGTCTTTCACAAGGGGAAGATTGTAAGTTCACCTTGTTTCAAAGACTTGAAACAGCTTGTCTGTTTCAAGGCCTTGAAACCGTTTTCAAAGGTTTGAAATATACACTGCAGTATACATCATGAACTTAGGGGGAGCTTTTGATTCTAATATGACTCATGATCCCCTATGCTTGACTATATGTTATTTGATGATAAAAGACAAACCATTTTGATACTCTAAAGTTTGGCTAATCTATTTGTTTGAATAAGTTTATGCAGGGATAAGTAGTTACATATTTTGCAGGGACTACTTCCTAA
This sequence comes from Linanthus parryae, assembly GCA_023055425.1. Classification (NCBI taxonomy): domain Eukaryota; kingdom Viridiplantae; phylum Streptophyta; class Magnoliopsida; order Ericales; family Polemoniaceae; genus Linanthus; species Linanthus parryae. The sequence goes on from JALGPY010000006.1 coordinate 77,879,733, forward strand.
ACTGTGTTCTTGCAGAAAGGGAAATTGTGTTGAGAGATTGATTCTGTGATTGTGCAAACATGTATGGACCTTCCTAACATACTCAACTACGAGATCAAGTCAATATCCTTGAATATATTGAGAAACTAGCCATTGGGAAGAGTTGTTAGACAAGTCAAGATATGCTGCTGATTTTTAGGGAAGTTTGTTTTGAGAAGATCATGAAGATCTGCAATTCAAACTAGCTGCATAAGAGGGAATGACTGAATAAATTGGAGAATAAGAACGAACACAGAGATACTCAGACATTCTCATGATTGACAAGCAACACAGAAGAAGATTCATTTCACTCAATCCACTCATCAGAAGATCACTGCACATTCAACTTCTTCATCAGTTCTCAGTGTTCTTCTTTCTGATTTATATTTGTATATCATTTAGATAATACTTCTTACATCTTATTCTCGTGATTTGTTCAAGTGAACAATAGAGAATTCTTGTTGAATTAGTTAGTTAGAGTAGGTACTAGATAGGTTAGTGATAAACACAAGCTGTAACAGAGTAAGGGAACTCTCTGCCATAAGATCTAGGGCTTAGCTTTTGATTAATAAGAATTGAGTTGAAAATCCTGCAGGGATCAAGTCCCTGAGGTAGAGACGTAGGTCCAAGTGGACTGAACTCTATAAGTCTCTGTGTCTCATGCATTTATTTTATTGTTATATACTTAGCTTATTTGCTGCACAAAATAGGTTTTCAGTTCAAGGCCTTGAAAGCCAATTCAAGGCCTTGAAAACTATCAGAATTCTTTCTAATATCTGTTTTGATTCCAAAGACTTGAACTTCATTTCAAGACCTTGAAATATTCACTGCTTGCCACAAACTTCTTTGAAACCACTCTTTTAGCAAAAGTTGCCATACTCTATTCAAACCCCCTCCCTTCTAGAGTATTGATCATGTATTTCTACCTACATTATTGTCTTTTAGTTGGTATCAGAGCTTGTATCACTAAATAGATTTAACTATCTTGCGATTATGAGTACTGTAGGTGATGGTGGTTTATCTCAGGGAAGAGCTGCTAACAGACCGCCTCTATTCTGTGGTGACAACTTTGTGCACTCGAAAGCTTTGATGAAAATGTTCGTCATTGATCAAGATATAGAATTGTGGTATACAGAATGGTCCTCATACATTCTACACAGAGAAATATTGGATCAGAACTCCCAAAACTGAGGATTCACTTTCTGCTTCTGAGTTAGAACATTTTTCTAAAAATTACAGAGCCATGAATCTCTTGTATTTTGCTTTGAGTGCAGATGAATTCAACGGGATTTCAAGTTGCAAGACTGCTAAAGAAATATGTGACAAACTGGTGGTAACCTTTGAAGGAACCAGTCAAGTCAAAGAGATAAATAACAACATATTTCTTAGACATTATGATTTGTTTAAAATGAATGGATATGAGTCAACCAAGGACATGTTCAAGAGGTTTGATGACATTATCAACAATCTGGAATCCTTGGGAAAAAAAATCCAATGAGGAGACAGTCATGAAGATCTTGAGAAGCCTCCCAAAGCCAAATGGGAACCAAATACTACTGCTATTGAAGAGGCTCAAGATCTATCATTACTTCAACTTGATGACCTGCAGGGAAAGCTGCTCACACATGAGATCTCCATGAATGAAGTTGATGGAGAACTTCCAGAAAGTGTCAAGAATGTAGCTCTCAAGGCTAGGGAAAATGAGCAATCTCAAAGCCTTGAAAATGAAGAAGATGATGATGAAGATCCTTTTGCTCTAATTTCCAAATCCTTGACTAGAATTCTCAAGATGAAGAATAACTTTGGAAACAAAGACTTCAGCAGGGATAAACACAAATCCTCCAGTAGCAAAGACTACAAAGGTAAATCTTCTTCCCATAGTAATAAGCCTAAAGTAATGAACTGCTTTGAGTGTGGTGATGCAGGACATCTGATTAGAGACTGTCCACGATAGAAAAGCAAACACTTTCAGAAGAAATATCATGTTAGAAGAAAGAAGGCTATGATAGCTTCTTGGAGTGACTCAGACTCCTCAAGTGATTCTGAATCAGAGGAAGAACAGGCCAACATCTGCCTTATGGCCAAGCATGATGTAAGTTTTGAAAAGAAAATTGAGGTAATGGTAAACTGTTTGATTTCAAAACCAACGTATATCCTCTCTGATTATCTTAGAACATCGCTTTTAAATGAAGATGACTATCTGAAATAAATCAAGAATTTTAAAGAAAAGGTTCATGAGCAATCAAAAGAGAATTTACAACTTGTTTGTCAAAATCAGAATCTTGAAATTTCTCAAAAGAAATCTGGCATGGATTTCAAGGCCTTGGAAACCAGTTTCAAAGCCTTGAAAGCTCAAGTCAAGGAAGTAGTCACTGAGAACTCTCTTTTGAGTGACAGTATTGTTGCTCTAAGACATCATTTTGATAAACAAAGGACTACACTAGCTGAGAAAATTCAAGAATATAAGAAAGTTATGACCAAACTTGCTGGCTCAGAGCACAATTTAAACCTGATTCTTGCAGAAAGCTTAAAGTCTGTTCACAAAACTGGTATTGGTTACAATCCATATTTTCCCAGAAAGAACAACAGCAGATTTGTGAAGGCTGGCATCATAACTTTTCATAAGTGCCATTACTGCAACAGAATTGGTCATGTTAAGATGACTTGTCCTTTCAAAAGAAGAGACCCTCACATAATGAGGAACACTTTTCCTGTTCAACTTAAAGGACAAGTTAGACAAATTTGGGTTCCTAAAGGGGTTAGACCACCTAACATGGTTGACTTTGAATATGAATCTAAATTCCACACTTGGTTTAACAGCTAGGTAATGCAGTGAATGGTGTTTGCAGGCTGTCACCAAGAGCAAAGAATAGAAATTGTTGATGGACAGTGGTTGCTCCAGACACATGAGTGGAAAGAGATCTTTATTCTCAGAACTAAAAGAGAAATCTGAAGGTTTAATCACACTAGGTGACAAAGTAAAATGCAACATATTAGGTATTGGTAAAGTTTGTACAAATTTTGAAAACTCTATTTCTGATGTCTACTTAGTTGTTGGATTGAAATTCAGTTTTCTTACTGTATCTCAGTTATGTGACAATGGTAACAAGGTTATGTTTGACACATAGAAATGTGTGGTGCAAAATGAGAAATATGGAATTTGCATCCTCACTGCCTCAAGGTCAAACAATGTTTATACTTTGCACACTAACAAAGTTGCAAGAGAAAGTCTGATGTGTCTCAAGGCCTTGAAAGAGGATTCAAATCTTTGGAAAAGAAAGCTTGGAAACATTAGCTTGCACACTTTGAACCAGTTAGTTGCTAAAAACCCAGTAAGAGGTTTGCCCTTTATCAAGTTCAAGGATGAAGAGGTATGCAAAGCCTGTGCTCAAGGTAAACAGAAAAGAAGTTCATTCAAGCCAAAGAACTTTGTAAGTACTACTAGACCCATTAAATTATTGCATATGGATCTCTGTGGTCCTATGAGAACTCCAACTCCAAAGGGTAAGAAGTACATGTTAGTAATTATAGATTATTTCTCTAGATTTACTTGGGTAATGTTTCTTAGAGAAATCTGAAACTCTTTTTGAATTTTCAAAGCTTTGTAAAGAACTTCAAACCCTGAAAAACCTGCATATTTCTTCTATTAGAAGTGATCATGGTAGAGAATTTGATCAACTTGAGTTGGATTTATTTTGTGCTTAGCATGGCATCTCTCACAACTTGTCTGCTACTAGAACTCCTCAACATAATGGTGTTGTTGAAAGAAAGAACATGACACTTGAAGACATGTCAAGGACAATGCTTCTGGAGAACAAATTGCCAAAATTCTTTTGGGCAGAAACTGTGAACACTGCCAACTATATACTTAACAGGTGCTTGATTAGGCCTATCTTGAAGAAGACTCCTTATGAGATTTTCAAAGGAAGAAAGCCAAACATCTCTTACTCCAAACCTTTTGGCTGCACTTGTTATGTTCAAAAAAATGGTACGGGCAATCTTGGTAAGTTTGATGCCAGAAGTGATGAAGGTATCTTTCTTGGTTACTCACTGAATAGCAAAGCTTATAGGGTTTATAATAATAGAACCAAGCTTGTTGAAGAAAGAATTCATGTTATTTTTTATGAAATCTATGATGGTTCTTTGAGTGAAATTTTTTTAAGACTTGAATTTAAAGAAGCATGAGTCAGAAGATGAAGCAGAACCTTCAAATGGTTCCAAGGAAAGCTTGCAAGAAAACAGACGGAATTTCCAAGGCCTTGAAAATGAGTCTCAAAGCCTTGACAAAGAACATCAAGAGAATAAAATTGGACAAGCCACTACTTCAAGTTCTCAAAGACCTGAGAAGCTTCCTGGAGAACCTGAACCATGGAAACCAAGGAAGAGATTCATATATCTTTCATCTCATCCAGTTGAAAACATTATATTTGATCCATCCTTTGGTACACATACAAGATCACAATTGAATAACCTATGTGCTTTCAATGCATTTGTCTCTCTTATGGAGCCTAAGAATGTGAAAGAAGCATTACAAGAAGCAGACTGGATCATTACAATGCAATGTGAACTCAATGAATTTGAGAGGAACAAGGTTTGGAATCTGGTTCATCCACCTAAAGATCATTATGTCATTGGCACCAGATGGGTATTCAGAAATAAGTTAGATGAGAATGGCAAGGTAATCAGAATTAAAGCAAGATTGGTAGCTCAAGGTTACAACCAGGAAGAAGATTCTTAAGTCTTATGAGCAGGGAATTTGGGATGAGCTTTATGGGAGAGTTAAACTTCTTTCTTAGACTTCATATACATCAGATGAAGAAAGAAATCTTTCTCCATCAAAACAAGTATACCAAGGACTTGTTAAACAAGTACCATATGTTTCAGTCCAAGGTAGCGAAAACCCCTATGAACTCTACATGTCCCTAGAAGGAAAAAACTGGTAAGTGTGAATGTGAAAGAGAATAGAGGTATGATTGCCATATCTCACTGCAAGTAGACAAGATATCATGTTCACTGTTTGTATGTGTGCTATATTTCAATGTGATCCTAAAGAATCACACTTGGTTGTTGTCAAAAGAATTTTTAGATATCTCAATGGTATCAAAGACTTAGGGCTTTGATATCCTAAACAATCTAATTTCTCTTTGTGTGGCTATTCAGATGCTGACTTTGCAGGTTACAAAGCTGACAGAAAAAGCATGTAAGGGTGCTACCAATTTCTTGAAACATCCCTGATCAGCTGGCATTCAAAGAAGCAAACTTCAGTAGCCCTATCAACAACAAAATTTGAATACATAGCAACTGGAGCTTGCTATTCACAAGTGTTATTTATAACTCAGCAAATGAGAGATTTTGGATTTGACTTCAGAGATATACCTATCAACTGTGACAACACAAGTGTAATATCAATTACAAAGAATCCAATTCAGCACTCAAGAACCAAACACATAGATGTTAGACATTATTTCATCAGAGATCATGCTGAGAAAAGTTATGTTACTCTTGAATTTTTATCTACCAACATCCAATTAGAAGATATCTTCACTAAATCACTGCCAGACGATAGATTCTCAGCCTAGAGATTAGAATTGGGCATGCTAAACAAGGAAGCATTGTTTTAGGGGGACTATCAGGTAAGTTTCAGGTAAGTATATGTGTTTCAAAGTCTGCATCAGCAGCATAGCCTTTCAAGGCCTTTAATCTCTTGAAAATAAGTTTGTATGCTACTTAGTCAATAATTTGGATCTTTCAATGTTGGGTGTTATCTCTGGAGATAATTTCTCAATATTTCCTTCACTTTTTAAAATTATTTTCCTTTCAAATTAGTATTATATTATTTCCTATCCCACGTCACACGCACACAATTTTGAATTTAACTGAGTATGCACATCTTAAAAAGATTTGGAAATATTATGTTTCCTTTTTAACTCAAACTCTTCACATTTATCTCTTTCCTTCTCTCTCTCTCTCTCTCTCTCGTATCACTCCTGCCTCTCTCTCTTCTATACTCTCAAACCCTAATGAGCACGAGAAGAACTTCTAATAGAATCCAGATGGCTTGAGGTTCAAAGAAAGTTTCTAAGAAGAAGAGGTAGACTGATGAGGAAGAGGTTCAAAATATTAGTGATGATTCCAGCTCTAGAACCCCAAGTGAGAAAATGCCCATTCTCCTCCAAAGAAGAATATCAAGAAGGATCAGACTCCAACTTCTAGCAAGAAGAAGAAGACAGATCAGTCTGCTCCTGAGAAACAACCACAGGAAAATATTGCTAGTCCTAAGAAGGTCAAGAACAAGAAGCCTACAAAAGCTGACAAAGGAAAATGAAAAAATATAGAGGAAGAACCAGAGAAGAACACTGGAAAGGAACTGCAGATCTATTTAGAGAAGCAACAATCCCCTGGTATGAAATCTGGCATTAACAACAAGTGGTTTGTTTTTAATGTTGCTAGATGATTATGGGTAGATGTTTTTGCTTCTACACCAGTAGCCTATTGCAGTACGATTGGTGTTAACATGTTGAAAGTATGAATTTGGAGTGCATTAAGATGTTGAAGATAAGTTCTATTTTGAAAATCCTAAACCCTCCAAAAGTTTCCAACCGTAGGCTCACTAGGTTTTTCTATCTGAACATGAAGCAAACCAGAATGTAAGTTTGATGATGCAATCCAAAGTGGCCGGTATTAACATGAAGTTAGATCACTCAGAATTTTCCAATATTTTAGGCTGTCCCAAGAGGTATAACACAGACAACTATCCCAACAAGAGTGAAGCCTTGAAACTGGCTAGGGAAGAATTCTTTTTACCCAATGCTGCTAACTCCTCTAAACAGTTAACACATTCTATGCTAATTGTTGAAGCCATAGTCTTGTTTACCATCTTAATGAGGTGTGTAGTGCCTAAGGAGAATTCAAAAGAGTTGCTGACTGACAGGGTGTTATACTTTATGCACTTGATTATGCATGGGTATGAGATTGATCTTCCAATTGTGATGGAACACATGCTTTATTCCCGGACCAAGGAAAGTAAGCACCCCTTGCCTTATGTCAACCTGCTATCTGATTTCATTCAACACCTTGAGATTCCAAATGACAGAGAAGAAACTGTTACCACTGGTTTTGGTATGCTTGATCAGAAAGCCTTTGAAAGGATTGGAATCGTGAAAACAATTGAGGAAACTTGGAAGTTATAGTCTAATCTGTCTGAAGAAGAGCTGCAATCCAAGAAGTTTCTAAAACACAAGGCCTTGACCTCTCCGTCAAACCTACCATCTCAATCTCAAGACCTTTCCATGGTGTTTCAAAGACTTGATGTTCTGGAGAAGGATATGGTGTGTTGAAGGGAAATAAGCATGATTTTGGCATTGATTTGAAACAAGTAAGGTATATGGTTGAAAGCATATTCAAAAGCATCAATGTGCTCCGTGTGGAAGAGGAAGTCTCTCAGGCTGCAGAAGGATCAAAGAAGACTAGTTCAACCAATGACTTATTCGGTGAGCATACTACTCAAGATGAGGCTGCAGGGGTAGTGGACAGAGGGAAACATGTCGTTCAAGAACAGCATGGTGGAGAACATGAACAAAGTGATGCTGAAAGTCCAGACTCCGGGATGTTAATCAAGGATCTCAAGAAGAAGAAAAAGAAGACAAAAATTCTAGAAATAATGACTGAGGCAGATCTTTTTTATGATGAAGTGGTTGGTAATGCTGGTGATGAAGCTGCTCAAGAAGAAGAACAAAAAGATGATGAGGATGATGAAGAAGACAATGGAGAAGAAGATGCTGAGCCAAAGGGAGATGGAGACCCAATCCCCTAATTCTTACATCTTCTATCTATCTTTTTCAAGGCCTTGAATCCTTCTTCAATGTCTTGGGAAATTCTATTTTTTAAAAACTATTTTCCTTCTAGTTTTAAAATCTATTTTAATTTAAGTTTTCAAAACTTCGATCCAACATTTTTCTCATTATTTTTTGATGGAAATTAAAAAGGGGAAGAAATTTAGGTGTTTATTTTTTTATTTTGGTACTTTTTCTGCTGGTTTAGAGAACTGGTTTAGATCAGTAGAATTTGCTGGATTTTGTTGCTTAATTGTTTGATAAGTTGGATTGTTTGGATATTTTGTATTACAGTTTATTATCATGGTTATTCTTCTATGCTCTCATGAATATTTTTTGCAGAGACCTAGTTCTTAAAAGGATTGCGGTTTTGTCTTTCACAAGGGGAAGATTGTAAGTTCACCTTGTTTCAAAGACTTGAAACAGCTTGTCTGTTTCAAGGCCTTGAAACCGTTTTCAAAGGTTTGAAATATACACTGCAGTATACATCATGAACTTAGGGGGAGCTTTTGATTCTAATATGACTCATGATCCCCTATGCTTGACTATATGTTATTTGATGATAAAAGACAAACCATTTTGATACTCTAAAGTTTGGCTAATCTATTTGTTTGAATAAGTTTATGCAGGGATAAGTAGTTACATATTTTGCAGGGACTACTTCCTAAACTGTGTTCTTGCAGAAAGGGAAATTGTGTTGAGAGATTGATTCTGTGATTGTGCAAACATGTATGGACCTTCCTAACATACTCAACTACGAGATCAAGTCAATATCCTTGAATATATTGAGCAACTAGCCATTGGGAAGAGTTGTTAGACAAGTCAAGATATGCTGCTGATTTTTAGGGAAGTTTGTTTTGAGAAGATCATGAAGATCTGCAATTCAAACTAGCTGCATAAGAGGGAATGACTGAATAAATTGGAGAATAAGAACGAACACAGAGGTACTCAGACATTCTCATGATTGACAAGCAACACAGAAGAAGATTCATTTCACTCAATCCACTCATCAGAAGATCACTGCACATTCAACTTCTTCATCAGTTCTCAGTGTTCTTCTTTCTGATTTATATTTGTATATCATTTAGATAATACTTCTTACATCTTATTCTCGTGATTTGTTCAAGTGAACAATAGAGAATTCTTGTTGAATTAGTTAGTTAGAGTAGGTACTAGATAGGTTAGTGATAAACACAAGCTGTAACAGAGTAAGGGAACTCTCTGCCATAAGATCTAGGGCTTAGCTTTTGATTAATAAGAATTGAGTTGAAAATCCTGCAGGGATCAAGTCCCTGAGGTAGAGACGTAGGTCCAAGTGGACTGAACTCTATAAGTCTCTGTGTCTCATGCATTTATTTTATTGTTATATACTTAGCTTATTTGCTGCACAAAATAGGTTTTCAGTTCAAGGCCTTGAAAGCCAATTCAAGGCCTTGAAAACTATCAGAATTCTTTCTAATATCTGTTTTGATTCCAAAGACTTGAACTTCATTTCAAGACCTTGAAATATTCACTGCTTGCCACAAACTTCTTTGAAACCACTCTTTTAGCAAAAGTTGCCATACTCTATTCAAACCCCCTCCCTTCTAGAGTATTGATCATGTATTTCTACCTACATTATTGTCTTTTAGTTGGTATCAGAGCTTGTATCACTAAATAGATTTAACTATCTTGCGATTATGAGTACTGTAGGTGATGGTGGTTTATCTCAGGGAAGAGCTGCTAACAGACCGCCTCTATTCTGTGGTGACAACTTTGTGCACTCGAAAGCTTTGATGAAAATGTTCGTCATTGATCAAGATATAGAATTGTGGTATACAGAATGGTCCTCATACATTCTACACAGAGAAAGATTGGATCAGAACTCCCAAAACTGAGGATTCACTTTCTGCTTCTGAGTTAGAACATTTTTCTAAAAATTACAGAGCCATGAATCTCTTGTATTTTGCTTTGAGTGCAGATGAATTCAACGGGATTTCAAGTTGCAAGACTGCTAAAGAAATATGTGACAAACTGGTGGTAACCTTTGAAGGAACCAGTCAAGTCAAAGAGATAAATAACAACATATTTCTTAGACATTATGATTTGTTTAAAATGAATGGATATGAGTCAACCAAGGACATGTTCAAGAGGTTTGATGACATTATCAACAATCTGGAATCCTTGGGAAAAAAAATCCAATGAGGAGACAGTCATGAAGATCTTGAGAAGCCTCCCAAAGCCAAATGGGAACCAAATACTACTGCTATTGAAGAGGCTCAAGATCTATCATTACTTCAACTTGATGACCTGCAGGGAAAGCTGCTCACACATGAGATCTCCATGAATGAAGTTGATGGAGAACTTCCAGAAAGTGTCAAGAATGTAGCTCTCAAGGCTAGGGAAAATGAGCAATCTCAAAGCCTTGAAAATGAAGAAGATGATGATGAAGATCCTTTTGCTCTAATTTCCAAATCCTTGACTAGAATTCTCAAGATGAAGAATAACTTTGGAAACAAAGACTTCAGCAGGGATAAACACAAATCCTCCAGTAGCAAAGACTACAAAGGTAAATCTTCTTCCCATAGTAATAAGCCTAAAGTAATGAACTGCTTTGAGTGTGGTGATGCAGGACATCTGATTAGAGACTGTCCACGATAGAAAAGCAAACACTTTCAGAAGAAATATCATGTTAGAAGAAAGAAGGCTATGATAGCTTCTTGGAGTGACTCAGACTCCTCAAGTGATTCTGAATCAGAGGAAGAACAGGCCAACATCTGCCTTATGGCCAAGCATGATGTAAGTTTTGAAAAGAAAATTGAGGTAATGGTAAACTGTTTGATTTCAAAACCAACGTATATCCTCTCTGATTATCTTAGAACAGCGCTTTTAAATGAAGATGACTATCTGAAATAAATCAAGAATTTTAAAGAAAAGGTTCATGAGCAATCAAAAGAGAATTTACAACTTGTTTGTCAAAATCAGAATCTTGAAATTTCTCAAAAGAAATCTGGCATGGATTTCAAGGCCTTGGAAACCAGTTTCAAAGCCTTGAAAGCTCAAGTCAAGGAAGTAGTTACTGAGAACTCTCTTTTGAGTGACAGTATTGTTGCTCTAAGACATCATTTTGACAAACAAAGGACTACACTAGCTGAGAAAATTCAAGAATATAAGAAAGTTATGACCAAACTTGCTGGCTCAGAGCACAATTTAAACCTGATTCTTGCAGAAAGCTTAAAGTCTGTTCACAAAACTGGTATTGGTTACAATCCATATTTTCCCAGAAAGAACAACAGCAGATTTGTGAAGGCTGGCATCATAACTTTTCATAAGTGCCATTACTGCAACAGAATTGGTCATGTTAAGATGACTTGTCCTTTCAAAAGAAGAGACCCTCACATAATGAGGAACACTTTTCCTGTTCAACTTAAAGGACAAGTTAGACAAATTTGGGTTCCTAAAGGGGTTAGACCACCTAACATTGTTGACTTTGAATATGAATCTAAATTCCACACTTGGTTTAACAGCTAGGTAATGCAGTGAATGGTGTTTGCAGGCTGTCACCAAGAGCAAAGAATAGAAATTGTTGATGGACAGTGGTTGCTCCAGACACATGAGTGGAAAGAGATCTTTATTCTCAGAACTAAAAGAGAAATCTGAAGGTTTAATCACACTAGGTGACAAAGTAAAATGCAACATATTAGGTATTGGTAAAGTTTGTACAAATTTTGAAAACTCTATTTCTGATGTCTACTTAGTTGTTGGATTGAAATTCAGTTTTCTTACTGTATATCAGTTATGTGACAATGGTAACAAGGTTATCTTTGACACATAGAAATGTGTGGTGCAAAATGAGAAGTATGGAATTTGCATCCTCACTGCCTCAAGGTCAAACAATGTTTATACTTTGCACACTAACAAAGTTGCAAGAGAAAGTCTGATGTGTCTCAAGGCCTTGAAAGAGGATTCAAATCTTTGGAAAAGAAAGCTTGGAAACATTAGCTTGCACACTTTGAACCAGTTAGTTGCTAAAAACCCAGTAAGAGGTTTGCCCTTTATCAAGTTCAAGGATGAAGAGGTATGCAAAGCCTGTGCTCAAGGTAAACAGAAAAGAAGTTCATTCAAGCCAAAGAACTTTGTAAGTACTACTAGACCCATTAAATTATTGCATATGGATCTCTGTGGTCCTATGAGAACTCCAACTCCAAAGGGTAAGAAGTACATGTTAGTAATTATAGATTATTTCTCTAGATTTACTTGGGTAATGTTTCTTAGAGAAATCTGAAACTCTTTTTGAATTTTCAAAGCTTTGTAAAGAACTTCAAACCCTGAAAAACCTGCATATTTCTTCTATTAGAAGTGATCATGGTAGAGAATTTGATCAACTTGAGTTGGATTTATTTTGTGCTTAGCATGGCATCTCTCACAACTTGTCTGCTACTAGAACTCCTCAACATAATGGTGTTGTTGAAAGAAAGAACATGACACTTGAAGACATGTCAAGGACAATGCTTCTGGAGAACAAATTGCCAAAATTCTTTTGGGCAGAAACTGTGAACACTGCCAACTATATACTTAACAGGTGCTTGATTAGGCCTATCTTGAAGAAGACTCCTTATGAGATTTTCAAAGGAAGAAAGCCAAACATCTCTTACTCCAAACCTTTTGGCTGCACTTGTTATGTTCAAAAAAATGGTACGGGCAATCTTGGTAAGTTTGATGCCAGAAGTGATGAAGGTATCTTTCTTGGTTACTCACTGAATAGCAAAGCTTATAGGGTTTATAATAATAGAACCAAGCTTGTTGAAGAAAGAATTCATGTTATTTTTTATGAAATCTATGATGGTTCTTTGAGTGAAATTTTTTTAAGACTTGAATTTAAAGAAGCATGAGTCAGAAGATGAAGCAGAACCTTCAAATGGTTCCAAGGAAAGCTTGCAAGAAAACAGACGGAATTTCCAAGGCCTTGAAAATGAGTCTCAAAGCCTTGACAAAGAACATCAAGAGAATAAAATTGGACAAGCCACTACTTCAAGTTCTCAAAGACCTGAGAAGCTTCCTGGAGAACCTGAACCATGGAAACCAAGGAAGAGATTCATATATCTTTCATCTCATCCAGTTGAAAACATTATATTTGATCCATCCTTTGGTACACATACAAGATCACAATTGAATAACCTATGTGCTTTCAATGCATTTGTCTCTCTTATGGAGCCTAAGAATGTGAAAGAAGCATTACAAGAAGCAGACTGGATCATTACAATGCAATGTGAACTCAATGAATTTGAGAGGAACAAGGTTTGGAATCTGGTTCATCCACCTAAAGATCATTATGTCATTGGCACCAGATGGGTATTCAGAAATAAGTTAGATGAGAATGGCAAGGTAATCAGAATTAAAGCAAGATTGGTAGCTCAAGGTTACAACCAGGAAGAAGATTCTTAAGTCTTATGAGCAGGGAATTTGGGATGAGCTTTATGGGAGAGTTAAACTTCTTTCTTAGACTTCATATACATCAGATGAAGAAAGAAATCTTTCTCCATCAAAACAAGTATACCAAGGACTTGTTAAACAAGTACCATATGTTTCAGTCCAAGGTAGCGAAAACCCCTATGAACTCTACATGTCCCTAGAAGGAAAAAACTGGTAAGTGTGAATGTGAAAGAGAATAGAGGTATGATTGCCATATCTCACTGCAAGTAGACAAGATATCATGTTCACTGTTTGTATGTGTGCTATATTTCAATGTGATCCTAAAGAATCACACTTGGTTGTTGTCAAAAGAATTTTTAGATATCTCAATGGTATCAAAGACTTAGGGCTTTGATATCCTAAACAATCTAATTTCTCTTTGTGTGGCTATTCAGATGCTGACTTTGCAGGTTACAAAGCTGACAGAAAAAGCATGTAAGGGTGCTACCAATTTCTTGAAACATCCCTGATCAGCTGGCATTCAAAGAAGCAAACTTCAGTAGCCCTATCAACAACAAAATTTGAATACATAGCAACTGGAGCTTGCTATTCACAAGTGTTATTTATAACTCAGCAAATGAGAGATTTTGGATTTGACTTCAGAGATATACCTATCAACTGTGACAACACAAGTGTAATATCAATTACAAAGAATCCAATTCAGCACTCAAGAACCAAACACATAGATGTTAGACATTATTTCATCAGAGATCATGCTGAGAAAAGTTATGTTACTCTTGAATTTTTATCTACCAACATCCAATTAGAAGATATCTTCACTAAATCACTGCCAGACGATAGATTCTCAGCCTAGAGATTAGAATTGGGCATGCTAAACAAGGAAGCATTGTTTTAGGGGGACTATCAGGTAAGTTTCAGGTAAGTATATGTGTTTCAAAGTCTGCATCAGCAGCATAGCCTTTCAAGGCCTTTAATCTCTTGAAAATAAGTTTGTATGCTACTTAGTCAATAATTTGGATCTTTCAATGTTGGGTGTTATCTCTGGAGATAATTTCTCAATATTTCCTTCACTTTTTAAAATTATTTTCCTTTCAAATTAGTATTATATTATTTCCTATCCCACGTCACACGCACACAATTTTGAATTTAACTGAGTATGCACATCTTAAAAAGATTTGGAAATATTATGTTTCCTTTTTAACTCAAACTCTTCACATTTATCTCTTTCCTTCTCTCTCTCTCTCTCTCTCGTATCACTCCTGCCTCTCTCTCTTCTATACTCTCAAACCCTAATGAGCACGAGAAGAACTTCTAATAGAATCCAGATGGCTTGAGGTTCAAAGAAAGTTTCTAAGAAGAAGAGGTAGACTGATGAGGAAGAGGTTCAAAATATTAGTGATGATTCCAGCTCTAGAACCCCAAGTGAGAAAATGCCCATTCTCCTCCAAAGAAGAATATCAAGAAGGATCAGACTCCAACTTCTAGCAAGAAGAAGAAGACAGATCAGTCTGCTCCTGAGAAACAACCACAGGAAAATATTGCTAGTCCTAAGAAGGTCAAGAACAAGAAGCCTACAAAAGCTGACAAAGGAAAATGAAAAAATATAGAGGAAGAACCAGAGAAGAACACTGGAAAGGAACTGCAGATCTATTTAGAGAAGCAACAATCCCCTGGTATGAAATCTGGCATTAACAACAAGTGGTTTGTTTTTAATGTTGCTAGATGATTATGGGTAGATGTTTTTGCTTCTACACCAGTAGCCTATTGCAGTACGATTGGTGTTAACATGTTGAAAGTATGAATTTGGAGTGCATTAAGATGTTGAAGATAAGTTCTATTTTGAAAATCCTAAACCCTCCAAAAGTTTCCAACCGTAGGCTCACTAGGTTTTTCTATCTGAACATGAAGCAAACCAGAATGTAAGTTTGATGATGCAATCCAAAGTGGCCGGTATTAACATGAAGTTAGATCACTCAGAATTTTCCAATATTTTAGGCTGTCCCAAGAGGTATAACACAGACAACTATCCCAACAAGAGTGAAGCCTTGAAACTGGCTAGGGAAGAATTCTTTTTACCCAATGCTGCTAACTCCTCTAAACAGTTAACACATTCTATGCTAATTGTTGAAGCCATAGTCTTGTTTACCATCTTAATGAGGTGTGTAGTGCCTAAGGAGAATTCAAAAGAGTTGCTGACTGACAGGGTGTTATACTTTATGCACTTGATTATGCATGGGTATGAGATTGATCTTCCAATTGTGATGGAACACATGCTTTATTCCCGGACCAAGGAAAGTAAGCACCCCTTGCCTTATGTCAACCTGCTATCTGATTTCATTCAACACCTTGAGATTCCAAATGACAGAGAAGAAACTGTTACCACTGGTTTTGGTATGCTTGATCAGAAAGCCTTTGAAAGGATTGGAATCGTGAAAACAATTGAGGAAACTTGGAAGTTATAGTCTAATCTGTCTGAAGAAGAGCTGCAATCCAAGAAGTTTCTAAAACACAAGGCCTTGACCTCTCCGTCAAACCTACCATCTCAATCTCAAGACCTTTCCATGGTGTTTCAAAGACTTGATGTTCTGGAGAAGGATATGGTGTGTTGAAGGGAAATAAGCATGATTTTGGCATTGATTTGAAACAAGTAAGGTATATGGTTGAAAGCATATTCAAAAGCATCAATGTGCTCCGTGTGGAAGAGGAAGTCTCTCAGGCTGCAGAAGGATCAAAGAAGACTAGTTCAACCAATGACTTATTCGGTGAGCATACTACTCAAGATGAGGCTGCAGGGGTAGTGGACAGAGGGAAACATGTCGTTCAAGAACAGCATGGTGGAGAACATGAACAAAGTGATGCTGAAAGTCCAGACTCCGGGATGTTAATCAAGGATCTCAAGAAGAAGAAAAAGAAGACAAAAATTCTAGAAATAATGACTGAGGCAGATCTTTTTTATGATGAAGTGGTTGGTAATGCTGGTGATGAAGCTGCTCAAGAAGAAGAACAAAAAGATGATGAGGATGATGAAGAAGACAATGGAGAAGAAGATGCTGAGCCAAAGGGA
Organism: Linanthus parryae; assembly: GCA_023055425.1. Classification (NCBI taxonomy): domain Eukaryota; kingdom Viridiplantae; phylum Streptophyta; class Magnoliopsida; order Ericales; family Polemoniaceae; genus Linanthus; species Linanthus parryae. The sequence goes on from JALGPY010000006.1 coordinate 77,896,059, forward strand.
GATGGAGACCCAATCCCCTAATTCTTACATCTTCTATCTATCTTTTTCAAGGCCTTGAATCCTTCTTCAATGTCTTGGGAAATTCTATTTTTTAAAAACTATTTTCCTTCTAGTTTTAAAATCTATTTTAATTTAAGTTTTCAAAACTTCGATCCAACATTTTTCTCATTATTTTTTGATGGAAATTAAAAAGGGGAAGAAATTTAGGTGTTTATTTTTTTATTTTGGTACTTTTTCTGCTGGTTTAGAGAACTGGTTTAGATCAGTAGAATTTGCTGGATTTTGTTGCTTAATTGTTTGATAAGTTGGATTGTTTGGATATTTTGTATTACAGTTTATTATCATGGTTATTCTTCTATGCTCTCATGAATATTTTTTGCAGAGACCTAGTTCTTAAAAGGATTGCGGTTTTGTCTTTCACAAGGGGAAGATTGTAAGTTCACCTTGTTTCAAAGACTTGAAACAGCTTGTCTGTTTCAAGGCCTTGAAACCGTTTTCAAAGGTTTGAAATATACACTGCAGTATACATCATGAACTTAGGGGGAGCTTTTGATTCTAATATGACTCATGATCCCCTATGCTTGACTATATGTTATTTGATGATAAAAGACAAACCATTTTGATACTCTAAAGTTTGGCTAATCTATTTGTTTGAATAAGTTTATGCAGGGATAAGTAGTTACATATTTTGCAGGGACTACTTCCTAAACTGTGTTCTTGCAGAAAGGGAAATTGTGTTGAGAGATTGATTCTGTGATTGTGCAAACATGTATGGACCTTCCTAACATACTCAACTACGAGATCAAGTCAATATCCTTGAATATATTGAGCAACTAGCCATTGGGAAGAGTTGTTAGACAAGTCAAGATATGCTGCTGATTTTTAGGGAAGTTTGTTTTGAGAAGATCATGAAGATCTGCAATTCAAACTAGCTGCATAAGAGGGAATGACTGAATAAATTGGAGAATAAGAACGAACACAGAGGTACTCAGACATTCTCATGATTGACAAGCAACACAGAAGAAGATTCATTTCACTCAATCCACTCATCAGAAGATCACTGCACATTCAACTTCTTCATCAGTTCTCAGTGTTCTTCTTTCTGATTTATATTTGTATATCATTTAGATAATACTTCTTACATCTTATTCTCGTGATTTGTTCAAGTGAACAATAGAGAATTCTTGTTGAATTAGTTAGTTAGAGTAGGTACTAGATAGGTTAGTGATAAACACAAGCTGTAACAGAGTAAGGGAACTCTCTGCCATAAGATCTAGGGCTTAGCTTTTGATTAATAAGAATTGAGTTGAAAATCCTGCAGGGATCAAGTCCCTGAGGTAGAGACGTAGGTCCAAGTGGACTGAACTCTATAAGTCTCTGTGTCTCATGCATTTATTTTATTGTTATATACTTAGCTTATTTGCTGCACAAAATAGGTTTTCAGTTCACGGACTTGAAAGTCATTTCAAGTCCTTGAAAACTATTGGCATTCTTTCTAATATCTGTTTTGATTCCAAGGACTTGAATTCATTTCAAGACCTTGGAATATTCATTGCTTACCACAAACTTCTTTAAAACAACTCTTTTAGAAAAAGTTGCCATACTCTATTCAACTCCCCCCCCCCTTCTAGAGTATTGATCATGTATTTCTACATTCATTACTATCTTTCACTGTTCAACTCTCCCTGACACGCTCCAACTGCAAGTGCACAGTTGTCGGTGTAGTTAAAGTTCCGGTAAGACCTGCTTTGTCGAACCCAAATGACTTCTTGTAACTTAGTTGATATTTCTTAACCTTGTGTGGGCAAATCACGTTTTTTTGTTTTGCTAATTCTACGGAAATTGAAATACAGCTAATAAGTTCACCGTTTAGATGATCTCACGATTAACGAGAATAGTTGAGAATGTTACTAATGAGAAACAAATACCGGGAATTCTCTCGAGGATCACTAGGGATGATATGAACTATGTTTTGATTCATGAAACACTAACATGTCTTCTCTTATTAATCAAACAACATACGACTCACCGAGTTACCAAATAAGTTGTCTATGCCTAAGATCACTTTAAACGGAATTACCAAGTCTAATTCAACTTTAGGCATGCATTAACGTTCGTAATTCTACTTTACGATCCTAATCCACTCTATCGAGTTACAAAGTAATGATACAATTAAGTGAATAGTTTAATTTACCGACTAGAACTCACGCAGTTACCGCGTGGATCCTAATTAATATCAATCCTACGTTAGCTATGTGCAAGGGAGATAGAGATTTTACATAAACTATTCATAATAATATAAGAACATAATCAAAATACCAAGTTCATACCAAAACCCTAGTTACCGAACGAGAATTCCCAGTAAAAAGGGTTTAGCTACTACAAGACATTATCAAAATACCAAGTTCAATGATCATGTAACCAAAACTAAGAAGAGAGAAGAGAAAAGAGATCAAACGAAGAATATCCAAGCTCCACGATCGATCTCAAGCTCCAAGCACGTCCAACGTAAAGTCTTACTGGAAAAAAAATCCCTAACAATGTCTAAGTACGTTTCCTAAGTGTTTGGGAATAGTTAGAAGTAATTACAATAAGTTCCCTACAGTTTCCAAAAAATCTGATACGCACTAGGTTGTGCGACCTACTTGTCCAGGTCGTACGACCTCTAGGATTGGGAAAGTAGGTCGTGCGACCTTTCAGAACAGGTCGTGTGACCTTTGAGAACAGGTCGTGCGACCTAATGCCAAAACTTCTGAATTATGTCTGATCACCACTAGGTCGTCTGACCTCTAAGAACAGGTCGTGCAACCGAGTTTACACTTGGCTAAATTCTATAATTCTCCAACTTGTCGCGCACGCCTTCAAATCACTTCCCGAGCATCAAGTCGTCACTTGTTCCTCCATTTTGAGTTCTCCACATGCTCCAATGCTCATAACTTCATCTCACGTGCCTCTCTAGAACTTGAATCATCGTCTCTATCTTTCCTTCTCAAGTCTTGAGCGCGTCCTAGTTTCCGAAGTTTGTTTCCTCTCTCCAATTGACCCTCGCGTGCTTCGTTCCTGAAAAACACAACACGAACACCCCGCGAAGATCAAATGTGACAAAATATGATAAATATCGTACAAAATGATATAAAAAACGCCCGGACTTCATATTCAACGCATGCAATGCTCACACTCTCAACTTATACCAAAAACAACTCAGAGTGACGCTAAGTTCTCCATTTTTGCACACAAAGCGATAGAAAATTAGTAGAATATATAACTCCATTACAGAGTTATCAAATACCCCACACTTTCTTTTGCGCGTCCCGAGAAAATCCCAAATCACACAACTACAACCGAGTCAAACAACCAACAATCCATTCCTTTCGATCCACCACAATGCATACTAAACCGAATATTAGCCGACTAGACACACACAAGACTCAATACACAACTCGATTAATGCAACATTATGATGCAATGCGATCTAAACTCGATCTTGAAACACATATTTACACACAAACTTTCCTTTTTATCTTTTTGCGATATCGGGAAATCTCAATCAACTACAAACCGGTGCTCATGGAATGATGAAAAATCTAGGGACAAGGCGTGAATTGAAACTAAACTTGACAACGAGAATTTCCACCAATTAGTATAGAAAGCCTAGCCGTACTAAGTACAAGAATAACCTACCTCTTCGCATGTGCCGACAAAATATGAGGCTACGCAAGGATAAGCCACATTCATGGTCTGAGCTCATATTCCACTAACGGTGGAGAATGTTGAGGCTTAAGGACATAAGGATAATTGTGAAGTAACACGCCTTAAAGTGTCACATTCTCACATTCAAACCCACATCTCACACACCCTCACCACGATGATAGAAACCGCAACCCGAAACTCACCGTCTCCGGCCCTCGATTCCCTCAAACCCTGGTACAATAACTATCTTCGTGGCCACCGTTGCGAATCCTGCACGAAATGAAAACCGACGTCAATGAACTAGTAGCTTCCACCACTCAATTTCCGTTAAGCTCCATTTATTCCTTTATTTCATCCTCTCCTTTTCTTCTTTCCTTTTTTTTCATTTATTTTTCCTTTTTTCTTTTTTTTCTTTCTTTTTTTTTGAAATCTCAAAATCAACAAAATACTTCCAATCATACGAGTGGTCTCCAAAAAGTTAAGCCAAGCAAATACGTTAAGGGGAGGAAATCAACAATCCAATGAATAAGTATCACAAGTAAAATTCGCCTCCCCCTAACTCGATGAAGTACACGGTGCCACCGAAAAAATCCGCAAAAGAATCCAATTATATGTATGGGGGTGGAATCGTCGCAAGCTCAATATCTATGTCTGTAGTCAAAATTCGACACCCCCACAGTAAAATGTAGACACGTCCCCTCTCAAGTAGTCACAGAAATGTCTGTCTCGTGCTTAATCCAACCGATCCTCCTACACCGTGATGATGAAAAGATACAATACCTAGCACGATCCACCAATGAAATCAACCAACCCCAATGTCGTGCGGATTAGACGTCGAGCACTCACGGTTCTCCACAACTGTGTCCATGGTGTAATGACATGGAACACCGCTAAACCAATGTGTGCTATCCTACTCACACACCCTCGCATCCCCTCGAAGATATCAATTAACGCGCATGCGATCATGTAGAACTCACAAGTATATGCAATAAAGCTCTCCCTCATCAAACCCCCTCAACTAAAACTCCCTCGTGACGCACTAAAGCAGTGATTATAAACGATCAATGATGAAGGCCAAGAATCGTCACCCTAAGTCAAGAGGTTAGCAAATAAGATCAATGTTCAAGGAGGGATTTCTAATGGTCCTACAAGGTGATATATATCAAGCAGTGGGTTCTCTAATACGCATCCTCACCAGTTGTTGTGTGTGCCACTACGAGGCCGGTTGGCGACTACCTAAGATGTACACATGAACGTTTGGCTTGTTTAGCTCGATTAACGAATCGATTAACGACTCGATAGGGGCAGGGGAATCGATAAATAAACGTGCAAAGTAAAATGCAAACACGTCTCTAAACACAAAACAATACGCCAATATATGTAAAAACGACACGGACAAAGACACACAATACGACACAAACAATCCTAAATGTAACTGGTTAATGCAGACACGGACTTGCTTATATTCGGTAAAACTCACCCCCCACACTAGAATGCTTTATTGTCCCCAACGAATTTAGAGATAAAACAAAGGGACTCGGCATTGGAACAAGAAAGTAGCAATTAAGTTGACAAGTAAATTGACAAAATAAAACGCTACGTGCACAGTGTCAGGATGTGTGTACCGAAGGTAAGCAAGTAACTCAATCAAATAGAAACCAAATTCGTGCCAAGCACGCCTAGGAAACGACGCAGCAGCCCACCAATTTCACAGATTTATAGCAAAAATAAGAATTCGGCTATGACTCGCGAAATTGAAATGCTAGAAGAAGAATTGTACGTGGGCACCCGGATTTCTGTTCTTACGGGTGCCATTTCGCAAAAAATCGACAAGAAGGGGTCAAATATTGACCGTCGAACTTTTTTAAAATTTTTTTGCAATTAAAGACACCACGCGCTCCTCGCGTGTCCCTGTCAAAACCCCGTAAACGGCTTCGTCAAATTTGGCTCCAAACTTCATGAATTTCAGATCTTGCTCGAAATTCTAACCTTCTTCTTCAATGATTTTCTCCACCAAACAGCCCTTAAGATTAGCTAAACCCCCACATAGATGATTAGTATCTTTAGGCGTCCAAGACTCGGCGGTTTGTGGTGGTGGTGGTGGTTTTGAGAAGCGACGGTAATGGATGTGGAGGGAGAAGAGGGGATGACGGGTATGGGTGTGGTGTTCTGTTCTTGTGTTGTGTTTTGATCCATGTTTATAAGGGGGATGTAACAAAAAATTCTTGGTGAGTTGGCATAAGTACCACCCAAGTTTTAAAATAATACACAAAAAACCCCTTGGACCAAACGGCATTCGGACACTACTTAAATAGGTCGTACAACCTACCCCATTAGTTCGTGCGACCTCTGGGACTTTCTGAACAGGTCGTGCGACCTAGTACATCAGGTCGTGCGACCTCTGAACACTCATCAACCATTATGCTCTTCTCTCGGCATGCTTTTTCTTGGATTTTGAGCTTGTAACAACTCCCGGTAGCTCCAAACATGATATTTTACCCTCACATTCGGGTTCCAGCGTGACGCTTCACAATTTAGATCGATAAGCACATGAACTCGACACTTTTTCCATTTCCGGATGTTTTTGCCGCTTTCTCTTCACATAAGCATCCAAATGTCCATAACTTTCGCGTCCAGACTCAGATGCACGCGATCCACATATCAACGAAAATATTTGAACGCCCCACACAATGGAACTCTTCAATTCAACTCACTCTCTTGTTTGAAAATTTTTGCCTCGTAAACCGTGCCAGTGTGTCAGCTTTCTCGATTTTTATCTGCATTCCTCGCTCACATCAAGACAAGGAGTCCGGATACGCGTTCCTCTCAAGGTGCGTTTGTTGAGTCAGTGTTGGAATGGCATCCTTCACCAAATTCATCATTCCGGATATCGATACGCATTTTTGACTGCTTTTCCTCGATTTTTGTGAAATTCTCTACACGCGCATCAAGAAAGGGTATCCGGAATAGGCCTTCCACCTATAATTTCTGCACACACTCATTGGAAATATTAGTCCCACTCTCTCGCACCTCTCAAAATAAATAAACAAAAATAACATATATACAAACAATATTTAAAATCTACACTAAAGCAGTAAATATGTTGGGTTGCCCACAACAAGCGCTTGTAATTTACGGTCGACGGCCCGACCCAGTTACCTCAGATGTGTTACGGAGGCCTAGCACGACGTGCCACCTCCTTCAATATTTTGATTTTTATCTTTTGCACCACATCATGTGCACTCACCACAATCGGCTTTTTTTCTGATTCGGGTGGATCGGGTTGCAAAACTGTAGACAACCCAGGAGTAGGATCCACTGCTTTCTCTCTAAATTTGATCATTGCCAACTTGTTATTCCCCTTGCCCGGATGGAATTGTTTGAACACTAGTTATGAATCTAGAGCTTTGACAGTGAACTTCTCAGTCTCTAGATCCACATTAGCGCGTATTGTCTTCAAAATCGGTCTTCCAAAAATGAGTGGCACATTTCGATCCTCCTTGATGTCCACTATCACGAAGTCGGCTGGAAAGATAAATGCACCCACTTTGACAAGTAAGTTCTCAATCACCCCATTTTCTGTCATAATAGAAATTTCCGCCAATTGCAGACCCATCTTCACTGGGGTTGGCGCACCAATGCCCAATCTCTGAAATACGGACAATGGCATGATTTTTGATACTCGCGCTTAGATCACAAAGTCCATGCGTACGATATACACCCCCAAGAGTGGAGGCTAAGATGACACTGCCTAGATCTCTCATCTTGGGAATGTCTCTCTTAATCTGTGTACTACACGTCTCTGTCAGCTTCACCGTTGCATAAGGGTCAATGCTCTTCTTTCCCCATAAAATTCCATTCAAAAACATATTGTACTTGGGCATCTGAGTTAATTGCTTCCACTAATGGGATGTTGATGTGTAATTTTCTGAATATCTCCAAAAATCTCCCATTGTGGTCTTCATCATTCCTCTTCAGTGCCGCTGGATATGGCACATCTGGCACATACTTAGCCTGATTCAAAGTGTTCTTGGGCTCTTCTTTCTTCTCAACCGTGTCCTCTGATTGGGGACTCACGACGGTTTTGGGCTTCTCTTAACCCAATTATTTTTATGTGGCCTAAGTAGCATCAGCTCTCGCATGGATCGGATATGGAGGATCTTGAGTAGTCACACCATTGCGAGTAATGATAGCTTTTAGTTGCTCAGGTGGAGTAATTTTGTTAGAAGTAAGCATGTTGGATGGAAGTCTAGTATGTTGAGTGTCAATTTGCCCAATCTGCATCTTATGGCTCTTCATAGTGGCTTCCGTAGCCGCAATCTTGCTCTCCATCCTATCTTTCTGTGCAACCAGTTGTCTCAATAAGGCTTTCATTTCTTGGTCATCTTGTTGTTGTTCCTGCTATTGTGGAGCCTATCTCTGAACCTGATATGGGGGATTAGACTGCTGACCATGTGCGTATAACCCACTAGTTGGATTGGCATAGCTGAAGTTGGGGTGATTGCGATTATTAGGATGGTAAGTGTTAGGCCACGGCTGCTGTCGTGGTGGACCCATGTAGTTCACATCTTCAATTACAGCGCCGGATCCCTGATTCTCATCCGCCATCATCTCTCCCACTGATTTTACCTGTGCTGATGGATTCATACCGTTGAAGGTCGAGGTCATAACTGCCATCTGTTGTTCAAATTTATGCTCTACCATTGTCTCAATCTTGTTGACCAGAGCCCCATCTGATTTGGAGTTTCTACGAGTCTCAGACCTCGTAGACTCATGCTTCGCCACATTGTTCAGCAATTCTTGGAATCTTCGCACTCACAAGCCAATAAATTTCCCATGGGCCATCATATCTAGTTCGCTTGTTGTCTCCCTATCTAGAGAATTATAAAAGTAATGAAGTAGTTTATACCATGGTTCTTCATGAGTAGGGTACTGCACAAGAGTTGGTGAATTTTGTCCATGTATCTCCCAAGGAATCATCATCTTGCTCAATGAACGCTGCAATATCTCCCATCGGTTGAGAAACCTTAGATGGCGGTAGATATTTCCTAAGAAACTCCTAACTACACTCAGCCCATGTAGTAATGCATCCTGCTGAAAGTTCCATGAGCCATGTCTTTGATTTTCCTGATAAAGAGAATGGTAATAGCATCAGCTTTACCATTTCAAGTGGAACCCTATGATCATATATCGTGGAAGTAATATGCTCGAATTTGAGCAAGTGGGCATGTGGATCATCACCTGGAGCTCCCGTGAATTGGCACTCATCTTGAACCATGTTTATCAATGGATGGCGCAATTCAAAATGTGCTGCATTAATGGTTGGCCTCAGGATGGTATGTTGATATCCATCCGGCGTGGTTCTGAAGTAGTCCACTGAAGGAAGTTCATCCCGATCCACATTGTTTAATAGGGCATCAGCATTCTGCCATTGTTACTATCGTTATTTCCACCATTATTGCATCTATTATTTCCACTGTTATTACCTCCATTGTTTCCAGGAGCTATGCATGCACCGGTGCTGGATTTATGCGTTCCATAGCTGCTTCCATCTCAACCCTCCGAGCCCTGAGTTGCTCAGTTTCTTGTGCTCTAGTGGTTGCCTCTTGCACATATGCTATTCTGGCTTCCTCTGCATCATGCAGAGCCTTACGAAACCTTTCTAACTCAGCTCTGGTTTGATCATCCATCTGAGGTGAGTTTGTTTACCTCGAGTCTCTACGTTCTTGGCGTAATAAGAATTCTGGATTTTCAAGTTCTAGGTACAAAATCTCGTCTCGAGAATGGGTCATGCACTGTGCTATTCAATCTGAAAACACATACCACAGAAAGAAAGTAGGTGAGTAATAGTTATAAACAAAAAATTAAAATCCATACGGCTAGGAATTATAACTAATTTAGCCTAAGTCCCCAGAAACGGCGCAAAAAACTTGACACGCTCCAACTGCAAGTGCATAGTTGTCGGTGTAGTAATAATTCCGGTATGACCGGGTTTGTCGAACCCAAAGGACTTCTTGTAACATAGTTGATATTCCATAACCTTGTGTGGGCAAATCGTGTTGTTTGTGTTTTTCTAATTCTACGAAAATTTAAGACAACTAATAAGTTAACCGTTTAGATGACCTCACGATTAATGAGAATAGTTGAGAAAGTTACTAGTGTGAAACAAATACCGAGAATTCGCTCGAGGATCACTAGGGATGATATGAACTATATTTTGATTCATGAAACACTAACATGTCTTCTCTTATTAATCAAGCAACGTACGACTCACCGAGTTACCAAATAAGTTGTCTATGCCTAAGATCAATTTAAATCGAGTTAACAAGTCTGACTCAACTTTAGGAATGCATTAACGTTCGTTATTATACTTTACGATCCTAATATACACTACCAAGTTACCAAGTAATGATACAGTTAAGTGAATAGTTCAATTTATCGACTAGAACTCACGGAGTTACCGTGTGAATCCTAATTAAGATCAATTCTACGTTAGCTATGTGAAAGAGTTATAGAGATTTCACATAAACTATTCATAACAATAGAAGAACATGCTAAATTAAGTCTAAACGTCATATTCTCAAAACGACATGTCATACCAAAACCCGAGTTACCAAACGAGAATTCCCAGTAAAAAGGGTTTAGCTACTACAAGACATGATCAAAATAACAAGTTCAATGATCATGTATCCAAAACTAAGAAGAGAGAAGAGAAAAGAGATCAAACGAAGAATATCCAAGCTCCACGATCGATCTCAAGCTCCAAGCACGTCCAATGTAAATTCTAACTGGCAAAAATAAGCCCTAACAATGTCTAAGTACGTTTCCTAAGTGTTTGGGAATATTTACAAGTAATTACAATATGTTACCAAAAGTTTCGAAAAAATCTGATACGCACTAGGTCGTGCGACCTACTTGTCCTGGTCGTACGACCTCTGGGATTGGGACAGTAGGTCGTGCGACCTTTGATAACCGGTCGTGCGACCTAAGGCAAAAACTTCTGAATTCTTTCTGATCACCACTAGGTCTCTAAGCACAGGTCGTGCGACCTAGTTTACACTTGGCTAAATTCTGCAATTCTACAACTTGTCGCGCACGCCTTCAAATCACTTCCCGAGCTTCAAGTCATCACTTGTTCCTCCATTTTGAGTTCTCCACATGCTCCAATGCTCGTAACTTTATCTCATATGCCTCTCTAGCACTCGAATAATCGTATCTTGCTTTTCTTCTCAACTCTTGAGCGCGGCTTAGTTTCCGAAGTTCGTTTCCTCTCTCCAATTGTTCCTCGCGTTCTCTGTTCCTGAAAACACAACACGAGCACCCCGTGAAGATCAAATGTGACCAAATATGATATTATCGCATAAAATGATGTAGAAAATGCTCGGACTTCACATTCAACGCATGCAACGCTCACACTCTCAACTTATACCAAAAACGACTCGGAATGACGCTAAATTCTCCATTTTTGCACACAAAAAGATAGAAAATTAGTAGAATATATAACTTCATTACGGATTTATCACTCCCCCACACTCAAACTAGGCCCTCTCTCACAAAACTCCAAGAGTTAATGTTGAAGGAGAAGTAGTGCGGAGCAAAAACCCCAAAAATTACGCAATTTGGTTGAGTTTTGCCAGATGGTGATTTGGTGTTCTTGAGAGCTCTTGAGAGGAAGAAGAAGAAGAGGAGGAGGAGGGGGTTCAATCGGATGAGAGTATGATGATGGTGTTTCATCCGGTTTTTTTTATATAGCCCCTCTTGAAAAAGTCCAAAATGCCCATGTTTAGTAACTCCGCTGCCCAGCTATTCGTTCGAATAGATTCTTTTTCGTGCGAATACTATTCGTGCGAGTAGGTTTCTATTCGTTCGAATATAATTATTACGAATTAGAAGGAGGTCCTTATTAATTCGGGCGAATAGGTTTCAAAAAAAATACTTAGTCTTTTCATTTCGCACAAATAGACCTTCTATTCGCACGAATAAAGCTCGAAATGCATGCCTTCATGCCTCGATGCTTTGTTTGGCCTCCGTTTTCGTCGATTATTGCACCCCTGGGTTCCATTAACTGCTGGGAGTCTATTTTAGTTGGAAAATTCCCAGTTCCAGAAATTACCCTTTTCTTCTTATTTTCCCTCGCTTGCCCACGATTTCCACTACCTTGGCCTCGTGATCCGCAATCTCCGCTCAGGATTCCAATGCGTGCAAATGTTATAGGCCAACTTGCTCCACATGATCTCAAATTAATTTTTTACTCCTCGACCCCGAGTAACTTCTTCTTATTTTCTTCTAAAATGAATGGCCAAATTTTTCTTGTTTAGCGTGCAATCATATGCACGTGCATCAAGAAGGGGAATCAGGAGTGGTCTTCCGTACCTGTTTCCTGCACACTCATTGGAAATATTAAAACCACTATTTCCCACCCCTCACGATACATGTATGGATATGAAAAAACCAAAAACAACTAAATCCTACTCCTAAATTGGGTTGCCTCCCAATGAGCGCTTGTAATTTATGATCGATGGCCCGACCCAGTTACCTCATACCTCTAAAAGGTGGCTTGGCACCATGTTCCTTCTCGTCCATCTTTCTCTGCTGGATCCTAAAGACAACTCGATGAACTCCGGATTTTGATCCTGGTGGATCAGCACTAACCACTTCTGAATTCTCGTGCACTGATCCTTGAGACTGTTGTGGAGTCGTCTTGGAAACCCAAAAAGTCTCCCATGCATCATTTATCCTCATGATCAATTTACATTAATGAGTTTACGACCGGTAGCCAGAAAGGGCCTACCGAGGATGATTTGAACATCTCTCACAGGCATCTCTAGAATGACAAAGTCAGCAGGGATAATGGAATTCCCTACCTTCACGAGCACATCTTCCACTACTACATAGGCTTTCTTACAAGACTTGTCTGCAAACTGTAGATTGATCCAAGTAGAGCAAGCTTCCACACTCAGCTTGCGAAAAGCTGCAAGCGGCATCAAATTAACACTAGCCCCCAAATCACATAGGGCTTATCTAGTATAAGCTCCTCCCAAATCAGCTTCTATCACAATGCTACCCGGATCCTTCTGAGTAAAGCCATGCAAAACACACGAGCTCACCTGATCTGTCAAATCCACAGTCTGAAAGTCTTTTACCGTCCTTTTCCCCGACACTACATCTCTCATATACTTAGCATATTTCGGCATCATCTTGACTGCCTCAATCAATGACACATTCATGTGCAGCTTAGAGAAAATGGACAAGAAACGCCTATACTCTTAATGTCATTTTTCTTCTTTCTAGCCTTCAAGGGATATGGAAGATCCTTAGACAAAGAAGGTGGTGTAAATACCTCATCATCACTCGGACGAGTCATGCCCTTTGATTGGGTGATCATGACAGGGGTCTTGTCAATGTCAAAGACCTCATGCTCCCTTCTCTTCGATGCTTCATCTCTGGCATGGCCCGGGTATGGGGGATCATTAAGCACAATCCCACTACAAGTGGTAATAGCATTCACTTGTCGCACATTATCCGTATTAGATGGAAATGACAATGGTGCTCTAGCAGAGAGCTGAGTGGCTATCTGTCCCACCTGCACTTCCAAGTTACGAAGTGAGGTCTTGGTGATATTCAAGTTATCCGTCAATGTTTCCACCTCATAGGTGAAAGAATTCAAATTCATTCCCATCTGAAACATTATGTTCTTGAGATCTACCATCTCAGCGTTTTGACATGCAGCTGGTGGTGGCGCATGAGTAACAGGTGCGGGTGGCCTGTGCTAAATCTGGGCACATATGAAGCTCCAGTCTGATCCCCATACCTGAATCATGAATGATCTCTGGTCCCTGTCCTGTAATTTCCCTGATTCCAGTTTTGACGCTGCCCATGTGCCCCCACATAGCTTATGTCTTCACTTGCAGCTTGAGTCAATGCTGCATCAAATTCCTGCTCTTCCACTGCAACCACAGTCTTCTTGTCTTCATACACGTTATTTTCCATGTCATTAACCATATTTGTGATCCCATCTTTCCACTCCTCACTCTTTGGCTTAGACAACTTTGATAACCTTCTAGAGTCATATAATTGAGCATCCTGTGTGGCGATTTGCTTCATCACTGCATAAGCCACGTCCTTATCAACACTGTAAAGGAAATTTTCACCTGCTTCTATGTTGAGCAAATATTTGTTAGGGAGCTCTAGGCCATGATAGAATACCTCTAGAATCTTGTAGTCACCAAAGTTATGATTAGGACACTTGTGTATCATCCTCATAAAGCGGTCACATGCATCCACTACAGTTTCATCACCATGCTGCTAAAAACCTAGAATTTCTGCCTGTAAACCAATAACACGGTGAGCAGGGTAGAACTTGCTCATGAACTCGTCCACACATTGCACACATGTAGTGATCGATTCTGGCTTTCTGGACTCTAGCCACTTCTCTACTGCACCCTTCAGACAGTAGGGAAATAGAATCAACTTCAGTGCCTCAGTTGTCACATTCTTGTACTTCACAGTTTTGATGTCGGCCTCAAACTTCCCGATGAAGTTGTTTGGGTCTTCATCCAAATTCCCATAGTACTGAAATTGATTTTGCACTGCCGTAATGGAGGCAGGCTTCAAGTCAAAGTGCTCTGCCTGAATATTTGGCACTAAAATTGCCGGCTTATGTCCTCTCTTGATCAACTGGAAGTTCTCAACCAATTCATGCCCTGAGTTGTTATGCGTCATTTGTTTGTTGCGCGCATCTAGGCACTCAGTTAGCTCAGTCAACCGCTGATTAAGTTGATCATTTGTCAATTTCTCACCCATTGTGGCCTGTCTTAGATTCCTACTTGGAGTTCTAAGCAACTGCTCCGGATTTTCGACTTTCGAGTGGGGGCACAAGTTCTTTAGAATTCCTGTGCATGCACTGAAAAACCTGAAACACGATTAAAACAAAATCAGAAATAAAAGAGATAATAAACAAAAATAAAACGAGTTAATTAAACTAATTGCTAAACTAAGAATAGTAATCGATGCCTTCCCCGACAACAGTGCCAAAAACTTGACGCGCCTAAATTACGCGTACTGCGCATGTATACGGTCAAGTAATATAATGGAGTATTAGGGACTCCGAGTTATCGAACCCAAGGGAATGTGTTTATTGTTCTAACTCTAGAAATTAAATAACATCTACTAAGTAACCGGTAACAAATGTTTTTGATGGAAGGGTTGTCACCCTCTATCAAGTGACTAGTGTTTGAACTAATAACGTAAGCGATATACTGAAACATATCAAGATGAAGAAAGCTAGGAAATCTATAGATCACCTAGGGTAGTTGACGGTTCCGGATTCATTTTCCTAACACGATAATTCTACTTCTTAGGTAAGCTGGATAATAGCATTGACAATCACCTTTCGGTCTCTTGTCGTTCTACACATCGGTATCATCCAATCCCTTTCAGGCCCTTCTGGCTACCGACAAGTTCTAGTAGGCTAAAGAGAGTGCACAAAAACGGTGCCTTTCGGTCCACCACTACACGAACCTATCACTATCTCCCACTGAATATAACTTATTCAAGCCACTCCTACTCAACTCACCCCACGGGCTCATTGATTCGGTAATGAACTTGTAAAATCATCCCAACTAAGGTAGACTTTCTTTCACACACTCACTAGTTAAGTAAGAAGTGCGAGTCATAATTCCTACCTTGCTAAGAATTATGTATAGCATATAAGTAATTAGCCAACAAGAATTGTCATTTAAGCCAGATTCATCTTATGAACGGAAATAAAAACCACTAATCTCAAATCTTAACTCCAAAATGTCAAGGAACGAGTTCTACAAGATTAGCCAAAAAGTTCATCATTCAAAAGTAAATCCTAAGTGTGAAAGTTCATCTAAATCCGGAAAACCAATCAAAACATAACCCTAGGCTATAGATGCCTAGGTATGAGTTTAGCTACTCATAACTGAAATAGACATTGTATAATATTCCATACAAGAAAATAAGGAAAAAAATAGGTTCAAATGCTAGAAACGATGTTATGGAGTCGATCCTAGCTCGTCTCCTTGCTCCTTGATGCCCTCCAAATCTTTTCCTTAGCTCTCTCTCTTATGCCGTCCTTTGTTTCCTAGGTCGAAGTAAAGAAGACCAACTGAAACAGCCCGAGGATCACGGTTCACAGCTAGTAAAATTCAACTGAAATTCTAGATACATTATTCATAAATAAAAAGGAGAAATCCTCCAACAACGTTCGGAAACAATGAACATTGACTAAACTAAAACTAAATTTTATTTGCAGCTAACCCTAAGGTTCAACATGTGTGCGCGTTTCGCCCACCTCAATGCCAACCTGCGGGTTTTAAAATAGCCACAGCCGACCGCAGAAAAAAAAATTTAAGTCAGTAAAAACTGAGTAAGAGCATACTAAAGCCCGTATAAACTGATTATTGGGCTCTAACTAGTATAAATTGAAAACCAAGCTTTAGAAATGGAATTAGAATTGTAACAAGTGACCGAACCAATAGATTAAGTATTAATTCAGCCGAAGCAACATCAGTCCCAGCATGAACGATGTATACAGAGAGTTCATGATGCAATAAAAACATGACCAATAGAGGTACGTCTTGGGATGTCACAAATCCCAATTCACCCCGAGCGTTAAGAGCCCTTCCCAACCCCGCTCAAACCAATAGCTAAAAGACCTTAAGTGTCGACACCCCTATATTGTTGTGACCCACATTAGCATAGGTAGTACTCTATAGCTTTCTGAATAAATAACCCCACGCTACCTCAGCACATCGGGGCATGTTGGCCTCCACGGGGGCGGTATATAACCACTAAGGGTGAAACCCGAGGAGGTTCGCATCCTAGCGCCTTCGGGCGTAGCCTTCACGCGCATCCTCTGATCATCGCCGTATTTCTATTAGAGTGAATTAAACTTCCATTAGATTGTAACTGAACCAATGATTTCCAAACCAATAGTTTCACTAGTGTTTTCCAAAACAGAGATTTCACTAAATTCATAACAAGAGATATACAAAGCAGGTATAAAGACAAATTTCACAAGTAAACACATTTTGACAGTAAAAGTTGCACATATGAACGTACTTGGATCGAAGGAAGCTCGACACACGCAAGCAAGTGAATCTAATCGTCGTAGCACGGGTCCTCAATAAACTGATCGTCTACGTACTCGAAATCTACAATAGTCAAGTAATCCTAACATTAATAAACGACCAATCTCATCAACAAATGCAATTATGCCCTATATGAAAATGCAATCCAAATTCGCCAACAAATTCTCGATTTAATTTACCCACAATTCGATTTCGAACCTCTAGTATTAGAAAAGAATATTAATTTATAATGTTATGATATTAAGGAAAAATAATAAAATAAAACAATAGAAAGAAACTTTAAATTAATTAACTATATTCTTAAAATATATTTACAACTAGTTATTAAGAAAAGAGTATAATATTCAAAGTTGATATAAGTATTAAAGAAAAGTTAAGTTTACTTATCAAGAGTATATATATTTATTTACATAAGGAAATCTTGAAATAAATACATGATATAAAACTATATAATAACTTAGGAAATACCACTTTTGTTTATTACTAAATATTTACTTTTATTACTTAAAACTCTTCGTATAAAATTATACTATAAAACTTTATATTTTTTTAGGGTAAAAGACACTAACCACCCCTGACTTTTGGGATAATTCCTCTCAGCTACCCTGACTTTGGGAAAAAGACAGCTTGCACCCATTTAACGGAATATTCCGTGGACACTTAACACCTTCTGTTATGTTCCGCCAGAAAAGTGTCTGATTATATTTTTTGGGACCATATTACCCCTTTGTAATTTTTTGGACTTTTTCCCCTTGTTATATTTTTTTTTTCTGCATTTTTGGACCTTAGCCCTTGTTTGGTGTTGTTCTTGAATATTGAAAACATGAACACCATGAATTTGCAACTTCAAAATATAACAATTCATACAACCAATTATGATGTTGGATCCTTCAATGCCAGAACTTAATCCTTCACTAGGTATATTGTATAAAAAAACAACTTAGTCATATAATACTCAATTAAGCACAAAATAGAACGGCAGCTAACCAAGAAATCACACAAAAACCTTGAATTGTATTCGTGATGGTAATTGATTTCTTCTTTCTATTTCAGATTTGAACCCGACCCAGTAGTGTAATAGAAGTGTCTATTTTTCATTAGATACGGACAACAAAACTAAAAAAAAATACAGAGTAAAGAAACAGAGCATCAAGAGAACATCAATTAAGTTTGCAAGAAAACAAAAACCCATAACCGTAATCATGAATCAAACCCAGGAGTATAATCGAAGTTTTGATCTTCCTTCATCTATTGTCAAAAACACCCTTGATGCCCACCAAAACAGAGCAACAATGGTTGTTCAACGAGCAGAGACTTGGTGAGTTTGTTGCGAAGAGATCATCTTCTTCTAAGAAGATGAACACCCTCATTTCTAGCACTTCAAATCTCAATTCGTTCACTCAAATCTCCTCTACCAATCCCGTTTTCCATTTCCCTTCACATCTACGAACGAATCCGAGATCCATTAACTTGTGCAAAAATGGCTTTATCGTCCCCAAACACTGAGTTTCTGCTTCGTACCAGGTGCCAACTCAGTGAGTTACGGTGGATGGGACGATCTAAGGCTCGGTGGCGTCTCCAGCGTTTCAAACCACCTTTGCAGTCTTCTCCGTTCTTCTTTCAATGAGTGTGAGCTCTGATTTAGCTGTTCTCGGATCTAGATTTCAGCCAACCGAACCCCTACGCACGAGGAAACTCTCCAAAATCGACCCTCATTCTTTCGACTTAAGCTCTCTTTCTCTCTGAACGTTCTCATCACCGTCTGAAACGCCGCCACCGCAAGGGACGGGCTTGTCGCCGATTCGTCCATACATCTTCATATAAAGGGAGATCTGGGGAAAGTGGAGATCGAGGGAGAGAGGGAGGGAAAAGAGGTGTTCGAGTGAGGGATGGAGGGGAGGGGAGGAGAGGAGAGAGATGAGAAGAAGGAACATAACTAGAATAAGGAAAAAAATGGGGCGGTTGGGTAGAGGAAATGAGAGAAAGAAGGAGAAGAGAGATAAATGAGTAGGGTTCAAAATGAGGAGAGAGGGGGTTATGATAATATATGAGTAATTTTATAAAATGTTAGGGGTAAAACGGTCTTTTTTCTCCTGCTGTTAGTCAACCGTCACCCTCCATCCAAAAAAAGGTGCAAACTGTCTTTTTCCAAAGGTCAGGGTAGCTGAGAGGAATTAACCCAAAAGTCAGCTGTGGTTATTGTCTTTTACCCTTGTTTTTATATTGAATAAACTAATTAAATAATTGGTATGTAATAAACAAAAAGCTAGTTATAGAATAAATAGCAAAATAATGAAAACAGTTTCTAGTAATAACCAAGACCACCCCAAAGTTTCTGTAAGTACAACAACCACCCCAACAATTTCAAATGATACAAAACTACCCCCCAGTTCAATAGCCATTTCAGTTTAACCTTCTTCTTCCTCCACTCATTATATAGACACAAATCACAGATTCAACACCACACACACCTACAGATTGATTCACGGACATGGCTAACGGAAATCATGAAACATGAAAGAAGTGGAAACAACAAAAGGGGGGTTATTGTGTTTACCCGTTGGAGGAGAGGAAGACAAAATCGAAGAAGACGACGATGGTGTATCGGCCGTGTAACTACAGCACAGGTGCTGCTATTGGGTCGCCTGGGGCGAGCAGGAGAGTCGATCAGAAAGGCCGTAGGAATGGACGAAGGTCTGGAGAACCAACCAAGCTTTGGCGCAGGAAACTGGTATCCGGGTCGAAAATTTGGTCTGCGCAGAACGACGCAGGTGGAGGCTCTGTTAACGCCTGGTGGTTCGTCGGGATGAATGGAGGTTGGAGGCGACCTTGGTGGCTGGTGATTTCGCCAAAAATTGCAGGGAGCCTAGTTAGTAAATACTCCGAATTTTTCCGTTTAATACCCGTCCGTACGTATAAATGAAAAATACTTCCATATTTCGTACTATTACTGGACCTGATGGAAAATACTCGAATTTTTGAGCAAAAAAGTTTAATACCCTTATTTCACGTTTTAATGTACAATACTTCCGAATAAAACTTCTTGAAAACAATATTGCGGTGAATAAATTATCGTAAAAAATAGTATAACTTATAGTAATTAGTTATTATTAAATATTTTCTTACTATTTGTCTATTTTAAATATTTATTGTTATAAATATTTACTAATATATTATAAAAAATTGAAAATAGTAAGTTAAAATAACTATAATTATGTATGTGTGTGTACATGCATTTTGAGTCATATGTGTTATATTAAGTTATAAAATAATACATGTTTAAGATTAGGGAATGCGTAGTAACTTTTTTTTGCAAAATTAGTTTGAATAGTATGATATTATTTTACATAAGTAATTAGTTATGAGTAAATAATGTAAATATCAGAAATGATAAACAATTGAGTACATGCTTTACAAATTATTTTTAGATTTTTGATAAAAATATGAAAAGATGACAATGTGTGACACAAATAACTCATTGTATATGCTAAAATATTAAGAAATGCACCCGTATTTTTAATTCTGAATGAATAAATAGTATACGAACTATATACGTACGTATAGAAAACTCGAATTAATCAAATTGCGTATATTTAAGCCAAATTATTACTAACGTATTTTTAACCTAAAATCGTATAATACACGTATGTACTGTATCACGTTTTATTTCCGTCCCGTATTTTACTAACTATGGCAGGGAGTAGTGGTGGTGGAAGTTCGTCTGTGATTTGAGAAAGACAGAGGAGATGGCGGTGATTATGAAACAAAACAGAGCACTGGATTGTGTTGAAGATGGAAGTGACGAGGAGAACTGTTGGTTTATATTGACTGGGTTTGACATCGAGGAGAACGTGGGAGGAGAAAGTTGTGGACGTTCGTGAAAACTCGGAGAGAAATCGTTAAGGGAGAATCGGGGACGTTGAGGAAGAAAACCGAGTATCTTCTAGGTTTTTTTTTCCGTTAGAGGGAGGTGGGTTACACCAAAGTTTAGGAAAAGACACTTATACATCCCACAGTTCAGAAAAGAATAATTCCCTCCCAAAACTTAATAAATACTACACCAAATACATTATTTAAAATAGAGGTATTACACCAACTCTTGATAATTTCAAAATAACCCCCAAAATTCTGCTCTACTCCAGCCTTATTCGTGCGAATACAAATCCTATTCGTGTGAGTAGAGCTGCAGAATTGTTTCTAAGTCTTATCTTCTTGGTTCACGACCCTCTTTCCTTGCGCTTCCTAGCTTCCAAAGCTCACATTTTTCATCCAATATGCTCCTTAAGCTCTGTTTCCTATCAAAGACAACAAACACTATACCAAGCGATTAAATCCATCAATTAAGCATAATTAAATATATAAGACGTGAACATGTAACAAATCGTCATGTTCACCTACCAAACAATGCCCTTGCCCCGGTAGCGCACGTACGCACTGTGCATTTTTCAAACAACCTTGACCTTGGTCTTCACAATGTACTATGTGTTCCATCTATGATATTAAAATTGATCTCAGTGGCAAGTCTCACAAAAGATCCTCCTGTCACACCATCTTTACTAATAACATTTGTTTTGTTCAGGACCAACGCTCGGCGAAGACGATTGGGACGGGAACTGAACGTGGAGGGCTCTACTACCTTGACATCCCAATAAAGCTATGTTTTACTCCGTTTCAGCCAAATATTCCGCTAGTTCTAACCTCTGGCACCAACGTCTGGGTCTTCCTTCCAATAAGTGCTTGAAAACTATGCCTTTGTTCACCAAAGCTATACAATTATGCTCTATTGAAAATTTCCCTATTTTTCTTCTTGCTAAACAAACTCGCAAACTTTCACCTTGAGCTCCATTAGTACAAGAAAACCTTTTGAAATGATCCATGTTGACATTTGGGGAGGTTATCATGTACCAACACATACTGGGACATATATTTTCTAACCATTGCTGATGATTTTTTAAGATGCACTTAGGTATATCTATTACACAAAAGTCTGATGTGCATGGACTTCCCACTACTTTCATTAATTTTGTGGAAACTCAATTTTCATCTCGTATAAAAATTGTTCGGAGTGACAATGGTCTCGAATTTGAAATTCCCCATGTATACGGAGAAGGGAATTGTGCATAAAACTAGTGGTGTCTCTACTCCACAACAGAATGGGGTTGTAGAGCGTAAGCACCGACATCTCCAAAATGTTGCTCGTGCGTTACTTTTACAAGCCAATTTTCCTAAAAAGTGTTGGGGTGATGCCATACATACAACTACATATATTATAACCCCAACTCCTTCACCGGTCCTTAAAAAAGGAAAAACCCCCCTTTGAGATGCCATACATACAGCTACATATATTATAACCCCAACTCCTTCACCGGTCCTTAAAAAAGGAAAAACCCCCCTTTGAGATCATTTTACACGAAGCCCCAAAATATGAGCATCTCCGTGTTTTCGGTTGTCTGTTTTTTGCTTCAAGTCATCATTATCGACCAAATAATATTGAACCTCGATCCGTACGTTGTATTATTCTTGGATATCTATATGGAACAAAAGGCTATAGAGTTTATGACTTGAACACTATATTTTTATTTCAAGAGATGTGGACTTCCACAAAAATATTTTTCCTTATCCAAGCTCCACTGGCGACACACAACCCATACCGCTCCATCTTTCCTCCATTTCTTTAAATGATACTAGCACAATTTCAAATCAAAGTCGAAGGTTTATATTCCAAAATCCATGTCCAACGACCTTCCATGAGTCCCATGTGCAAAATAAAAATCCATCACCACATGCTCCCTCTCCAGGACCTACAAAAGACACAAAATAGTATTCAGTGCAGAGGAGGATTTTAGAAGACATAAATCAAGGATCAAATGGTTGGAGCTTGGAGACAATAACTCAGCCTACTTTTTCAGATGTCTTAAATCTAATCAATCAAGGTCTAGAATTGCAAGTATGCAGCTGGAGAATAGTTCTACAAATCAAGACCCTCTTATGATTCAGAAAGCTTTTGTTGATTACTTTCGTAAGATTATTGGCACTAAGCATGAAGATTTGTATGGAGGGATTGAAAAAGTTAGGCCACACATTAGAACACAGTTGAATGACAGGAAAAAAGGTTCAATGTGCATGGAGTTCACTGATGATTAAATTGAAAAGGCATTCTTCAATTTACCAGCCAATAAGGCTCCTGACCCTGATGGCTACTCGAGCAGCTTCTTTAAAGCTTCTTGGCACATCATCAAGAGAGAGGAATGTGATGCAATCAAAAAATTATTTAGAACTGGTCAAATGCTAAAATCAATAAATTCTACATGCATTGCTTTGATTCCAAAAAATGATTGCCTCATAAAGGTTAAATATTTCAGACCTATTGCATTATGTAATACAGTCTACAAATTCATCTCAAAATTGATTCCAGCAATTAAACCTTTTCTGCCTTTCCTTATCAGTGCTTCTCAGTATGCATTTGTGAAAGGTAGATACATATCCGATAATATCTTTTTAGCTAAAGATCTTCTTAGAAATTATCATAAGGATATATTTACTATTTAACCAACATGTGCATTGAAAGTTGATTTGATGAAGGCATGTGGATTTCTTACTAGATGTGCTGAAACTTATGAATTTTCCCAAATACTATGATAAATTGGATCAATGCTTGGATTTCTTCAGCTTCATTCACTGTTTGTATCAATGGGGAGTAAAAGGGTTACTTTGAAGGAGCTAAAGGCCTCAGACAAGGGGACCCATTGTCTCCATACTTTCTTGTGATTGTAATGGAGGCACTTGCTGGATGTCTTGCCAATGCAAACTCTGAACATGTCTTTACATACCATTGGAGATTGATAGTGTGTAATGCATGTATAAAACATGATCTATATATTCTAGAAGGGGAGTTTGAATAGAGTATGCAAACTTTTGTTAAAAATTGAAATTTTGAAACTTGAACACAGTGATGTAATGATAACTCAAAGGTTTGAACAAGGATAAAGAAGTTTGAAACAGTCTGGAGCTTCAAATCTTTGAAGTAGAGTAGAATGACCTCCAAAGCTTTGGAGCTTCCCCATGTTGTGCAGAATTAAATGTAGAACTTGTAAAGAGATGAAAACAATGTTTTTTTAAGAAGTTCAACCACCAATAGGCCTACTATCTGCCTAAGAGATACTATCCCTCCAGAATTTGAACAACTTCTTATTAATCAGAGACTTAGCCCTAGATCTCAAGCCTAAGTGAATTACCTTACACTTATACAGCTTGTGATTCCAAACCTATCTAGTTCTAGCTACAATCTAGTGAAACAATAAGAACCTCTTGTTGTTCACTTGAACAACTAACTTACTAAAGTTGGTGAGGTTAAGAAATTCTAATGTATTACACAATGAAAGAAAAGGAAAGTAGAACACGGTAAACAGATAAGAAATTATGCTTGGAAGTGTTCTTCATATCTGGAATGATTGATCTTCTGTTGTTGAATGCTTGAATGAATGAAGAGTTTGTTGTTGATCTTCCAAGAATGAACTTTCTTCTCTATCTCAGTTGAACAGCTCTCTATCTGTCTTTGAAATTCAAATCCAGTCTTATAACATATAGCTGCAACAACTTGAGAGATTTTAGGAACAAACTCCCTACAAAATCCCCAACTCCAAATAGCTTCTTTCAACAGCTATATTTGACTAGTTGGTTTGATTTTGTTAGGCAAGTTTAACCAACGACCATCGCTGCTAAACTTAATCACAAGATCAAATCCAATCCAGAGAAAATAGCACAGATACAGTGATATGTTCGACAGATCAGTTTAAACCAATAAACTCAGCCACTTTCTTGTGAAATTAAATACTACATATAATTCCATATGATTAGCTAAAATTAGCATTATGATTATGACTTTAGAATAAGTCAATAACCAATCATAAACAGATAGATTAACCTACAACAAGAATTTATTAGCCAAAAACATAACAGTATGAAGTCCAAAGGCAACCTCCAAAGCTTTGGATCTAGGTTGCCTTTCAAATATTTGGCCAACAATCAAGTGATCTTATAGTTAAATCACCATGCAAGATTATTTAGCATTATAAACACAATATAGGAGTTCGAGAATATTTGTGAGAAACAGTATGAATACAAGATTAAACCTTCAAACCCAATCCAGTATAAGTCTTGTAATACAGAAACTGTCATCAAGAGTATAAGTATTGAAAGCTTCAAAGCTTTGGAGCTTTGAAAAAGTCTCTCAAACAAAACATCTCTTTCATCATCATCATGGTATAACTTCCCTGAGGTTATGCAAATCCTTAATTCAAATGGATTGAATTATTAGAGATGTAAATAGAACAAGGTCACACACCTATGCTTTACATATGGTCTTCTTGTCTTCTCTTATGGCTCAATGCAAGCATCTAAAGCACTTAAAGTTGCGCTTGATACATTCTCAGCCATGTCAGGTCTTGTCCCAAATCTGGATAAAAGTAACATATATGTTTCTAATGTGGATTAGCTTGTGCAGGCACATTTAACCATCATGTTTGGTTTTGGTGTGGGATAACTACCCGCTAGATATCTGGGAGGGCCACTTATAATAACTAAGCTCAAAGCATCAGATTGTCATGTTCTTGTTGCAAGAATCACTAATAGAATCTTCTCATGGGCTGCCAAATACTTATCATTTGTAGGAAGGCTTCAACTGATTAAGTATTCTATCCAAATGCATTGCTCTTCTATCTTCTTTCTCCCAGCCAAAATCCATAAAGACATTGAGCAGTTGATGAGGAAATTACTCTGGTCTGGTGAAATGAAGATTTATGGGGCTAAGGTTGCATGGAGTGATGTATGTCTTCCCTATCTGAAAGAGGGTTGGGTATCAAGAGAACCAAAGGGTGGAACAAGGCAGTTGTTACTAAGAATATTTGGAAGATTATTTCTATGGATTCTACAGCATTGTGGTGTTGCTGGGCTCATATTCACCTTCTCAAAAACAGTGCTTCTGGAAACTAGAGTGCCCAACCAATGCATCATGGTTATGGAGGAAGGCTCTTGGCATTAGATATGAAATCAAGAAGTTCCTTTTTTGGAATATTGGTGATGGCTCACTTGTCTTCTTGTGGTGGGACTTTTGGCTACCACAAGGAAGAATTATGGATCTCTAGTCTGAGAGATTAATCTATGATTCAGCCATTCCCAGGTTAGGAAAAGTTAGCTCTCTTATTATTGCTGGTTAGATTGTATGGCCAACTTATTACAATGTTGATATACGAAATCTCAAACCTATGTCACACTTTGATAAGTTTAATGCATGTGAGAGAGATGTACTCGTGTGGCTTGATGGAACACTCACTGTTTTTAGCCATGTTGTGGCCTGGTAGTCTTTGAGATCTAAAGGACCTTCTGTTTCATGGTCTAGCTTGTGCTGGTACCCATTTCACATTCCTAGATTCAGATTTATGTTCTGGCTAGCTATCCATTGTAATTTATCCACATGCGGCAGACTTATTGCTTGGGGAGTTACAAAAAGTGCACCATGTTTGTTGTGTAATGTTATTCTTGAATACCATGATCATCTTTTCTTCAACTGCAATTTTACTAGCTCTGTATTTAATCACTTTGAGCATCAGATAGGTTTTACAGTTCCAAGATCTCCATGGAAGCTTATTATTGAGGATATCTCTATCAATCGAGGTCATATAGTTAGAAACAATCACTGTATAAAAGGGCTATCACTGTTGTTGTGTACTACTGCTGGAGAGAGAGGAATTCAAGATTTCACAAGAAGATTTGCCTTCCAGCTGCTGTGATCATTCGGTCAACAATTGAGCAGGAGGGCTTTGATGTTCATTATTGTTTTATGTGATGTTGGCTGGGATTCATCCCTACCATCACTTATGTATTTGTTTGTAATGTTGTCTTTGTAGTTTCTGCTTGTGGTGTAGCATTTGGTACAAAAAGATGTCTTGTGACAAAGCTTTAGTGTTAGTTTTACTTGGATTTTCCTTGCAAACCTGTTCTTAAACATGCTCTTGAAGTATACCTAGATATTCTAATTGTTAGTTTCCGAGCTGTGGTTGTGTTAACCATTTAGCTTTACTTAGGAAATGCCCCTTGTAAACATGTACTGATTCCTCCCTGTATCCAAAATTCATAGTTTACCCAAAAAAAAATAAGATAACAAAAAATCCCATATTTTGAGATAGCCCCTAAAATCCCCTCTTAAGGACTATAAGCCCATCCTCCTAGATGGAAACTGTGTTATAAGTCTATCATCCGATGATTGCATCTGCGTTTTTTGGGTGTGAAACACATAAGTACATTCATAAGGAATCATAAGCCTATTACAGCCATAGGCAGCAAAAGCATAAAAGAAAGAGATTCAGGACAAAAGAATCATAAAGCTTATTATTCATAAGTGGTAATGCATACAAGAGGTCTCGATAGAGGTTACAAAATGCAAGTAACCATAATTTAGCAAGAATATTCGCAGGTAAGATACGTGAGCAAGAAAGAAAAAAATCAACCACGCGAAAATTAATGCGAGCTTTTTGGATATCCTTCGAAACCAGGTTTGAAGATTTTCTTCAAGTCTCTGCAGGGCTCGGCGCTGGTGGTGGTGGACGAAAGGTATTCGCCGCACTGTGTTTCCATGAAAAACGACCCTGAACCGCGCAAAGCTCATTTGCTCTCTCCGAGGGTGCACCATACTTGAAGGCCTTAGCAATAAGCAGGACGCGCGCCGACCATACCAATCGACCCCTCCGTATTTGATGGAGTTCAAGCACATGGAAGGTCTCATCCGTCCTTCCTCCTTCAAATAGCTGCGCCCGATTCCGTGGGATGGGTAGGTTGTTAAGTCGGTAGCCCCAATTGCAGCAAAACTTGACCCCGCGTGTTCAAGAGCTCCATAAAACTGTGAAAAGGGTCTCTCTCCCTAATTACATATTTCACTCTCTGCAGACAGGCGTGGTAGACCGAACTCAACGCAGACAACCTGAATTTGGTGAACTCAAGAGGCGAAACAAAAAGCCTACGAATGGCACCAACTCCTCTGTCACAATCACCTCGGTGGAAAAGTACATTAGAATTGTTAATCGATTGAATCAATCCGGGGTGGACTACATCGTTGGAGGATTAAAGAACAAAACCACTATGTGTTTCGCCTCTTGAATAGACCAAAGAAATAAGAAACGATAGAATGTTGCCCCTAACCAGAAACATGTTGCCCTTAACCAGAAACTATGTTCTACAAAAAAAGGTCATCTTCAAAGAGGGGAGGGAGAGAGAGAAAGCATTTAAGTAATGCAAAAAGGTTCCATAATAAGCAAATGAAATGCTCCTTTTATGGTTAAGCTATTTAAGTATGGGAATCTCAACCACCAGAATTTATAGATAAAGATAAAGCGTGAACAGCCGATCTTTGTGGAGATAACCGAGGCGAAAAAGGCAGACAAATTAATTATATTCGTAAAGGATTATCGGTTATCGATAGAATCTTAACAAATTGAAGCAATAAACCGTGAAGGACATGTGTCCAAAAACATGTCACAACGCTTCAGAAAGTACCTCGGTAACCGGCAAAATAAAACGAATGTGAGCCAACCATGTCACTAATGGCTTTTGAGATGCAATAGTAAACGTGTTTTAAGTTTGAGACTAATGATGACCTAAGAAGGCTAAGGCTCATCCATAGACCATATTTTGGATAACTGACAGTAGCGAGAATCCCGTATCTGATCTCGGGAGTTGAACATAAGAGAATTCTCAAGGGCTAGGTTTTTTCCTTTGAAGATCATATTCAGATCTCCAAACGCAAAAGGGAGCTAATGTAGATATCATTTACTTACGTCAATAGTCCACGTGGTGCATCAGCAAGGATACACGTCTATTCACTTCGTGCTCCATAAAGCACCATTACCCTCTATCTACACGCATGTGAAGGATTATGGGACAGGGTCATTCGCATATGTGTCTTGGACTTACCAGACTTGGGGGTGCGAGTGGCTTGGAGGGTAGAGCAGGGATTGTCGCATGCGAGGTGCTAGTCTCGCATGCGACCCTCTTATGTTATCAAGAGATCGGTGATTGGACCGTCCACGACCTTGAAGTTGCGGACCACGACTCCTACATATACGGGCTGCGAGTCGTTCAATAAGGCGGATGTTGTTGCCACGTGTGGTTCCATCACCATTGTGGATGCTCACCCACGTCCGCCCCATTAGGCATGTATATATAGGGGGTCTGCCCCATTCATGCTCATTTAGAACTATCAACAATAAAAGTTCAAACAACCACTGTCTCTCCTCTAGAAAACATATGTTGCCTTGTTCTTACCCCAAAACGTGCGCTCACTCTGAAGACTTAAACAGATTAACTGGTATCGTCTGTTTTGTTCTCCTACTTGCAGGAACACGGGCCAGCTGCTCCAAATGCTTTAATGCATACACCTTTATCAGCTCTAGCTTCCAATAATAGAGAAATTCTCAAATTGCGAAAAAAAAATGTGTTTATCAAACAGATACTACAACGACTTAATACTGACTGCCAGTCTCATCACAGTGAATAATCCCATCACAACTCGCACGGACAGTATCATTGCCAAGCTGATATCTATGAGTATTTATCTACTTTTGATGTTATGACCATAAATCATGTAAACAAACAGTCTCCGAGGCTCACAACTGAGAATGCACTTGTATTCGAAACTTAATATAAGATCGCATTTCCTTCTCATATACTCCCTCCATCCCATTTTTATTTTTCCTCTTTTTTGCCTTGTCCCAAAATATTTGTCTTTTTTAGATCACAACTACTTTTTACCTCCAACTTTCCACTATTACCCTTCATTAATTACATGATTGTAGTTGAAAGTGTGAGTATGCAGATGTATAAGCAGCTAAGATACTGTAGAAGGGGGGGTTGAATAGAGTATGCCAAATTTTTACAAAACTTGCTAGGAAGATGAAAACTTGTGCAAACAATGAAATTCAAGGCCTTGAAAACAAGTTCAAGCCTTGGAAATAGATGCAGAGAGTATAGATCAAGTATGCCTTTTTCAAGGCCTTGAAAACAAGTTCAAACCCTTGAAAAATAAACAGTTTTTGTATGCTGCAAAAGCTCTGAAAGTAAATAAACTGAAAATGCACAAGACAAGTGATTTATAGAGTTCAGTCCACTTGGACCTACGTCTCTACCTCAGGGATTAGATCCCTGCAGGATTTTCAACTCAATTCTTATTAATCAAAAGCTAAGCCCTAGAACTCAAGCACAGAGAGTTCCCTTACTCTGTTACAGCTTGTGGTTTTCCCTAACCTGTCTAGTACCTGCTCTAGCTAACTGATTAACTAAGAATTCTCTATTGTTCACTTTCAACAATCCTTGAGAATGAATGTAGAAATAATACAGAAATGATCTACCAATATAGCTCTATACAGAAGAACACTTAAGAGTAGAAAACTGCAGTGAAATGCAGTGAACTTCTGTGAATGGATTGGAATAGATGAAGAACTTCGTTGATGCTTGTTAATCCAGAATACTTTCTCTGTATTTGTTCATTGAGTATTGTGTCTTGTTGCTTCGAATTTGAGCTCTATAAATACTTCAAACAGCTCAGCAAATCTCCCCCGATTTAGCAACAACCTTCCTATTTTGTAGGCAACAGAGTTTGACTACTTTGAAATGTTCTCCAACGGTTGGATGATCATAATATTCAGAGATATTGTTGTAATCTTTCATTTAACCATCATGAGAAGGTGTCATACACGACTGATTGATCACATGATCAAAGTATTCAAGTGTTTCCAAATCTGAAGCAATTCAGTTTGGGAAACATTCCTGCAAAACTTAGGAACAAAATTTCCTGCATTATCATGGTCAAACAAATGATATATTGCGATTCAAAAAAAGTTCAACTATGTTTCTTTCATCATTTAATAACAGATAATCAAGCATATGAAGGAAAGAGAGTAAATTAAATCAGAGAGTTAGCATAGAAACTCCCCCTGAGAATATGCATTCAGGTTAAGCAGTTTCAAGGCTTTGAATCCAGTTTCAAGGCCTTGAGAATAGCCAAACTATTTTCAAGCCTCTGAAGCTGATTCAAGGCTTTGAAAGCTGATTCAAGGCCTTGAAATAGTCAAGCTATTTCAAGTATTGTACAACCTGAGCTTTCAATCTCCCCCTTGATGAAAGACAAAACCAAATTCTGTTTGATCCTTAGTCCCTGCAAAATAAACTGATTAGTCCATAATTTAATAACACAGTCTTTCCAAAAAGATCCAACTTATTCATATACCAACAAAAACACATAAATAGTTCAGCAGATAAAACCAAATAATCCTAAGACTAGAAACTAAAACCTAGAAATTTTTCCCCCTTTTTGACTTTCATCAAAAAGATAGAAGATGTTGGATCAAGTGTCTGGAAAATTTTAAAAACTAAAAATAATTTAAAGCGGAGAGAATGTGGAAGAATGAATAGAAAAGATTAAGGGGTTTGATCTCCATCTTCATCCTGATCTTCTTCCTCTTTCTCATTGTCTTCTTCATCAGTCTTGTCCAGCTCTTCTTGTTCCTCTGCAGTCCCTCCTACAACATTTGCTTCTTCAGTCTTGTCCTTTTCAGCAGCCTTTGGAGATTTCTTATTCTTCTTCTTCAAAGTGATCAGCAGCTCATCTGAATCTGGACTATTGGCTTCATCTTCTTCCTGTTCTGCTGCCTGCTTTCCCTTGTCTGAAACTGGAGTAGCTTCTTCCTGGTCAGAATGCTCACTAGGAAAATCCTTGTATGAATCTCCTTTCTTTTTTTCTTCAGGATCCTTAGGAACATCAAGCAAGGTCATGCTTCTGAAGATACTTTCCACCATATACTTGATTTGTCCCATATCACTTTCTAGTCTAAAAACAGTAGCTTTGAAATCCTCCATGTCAAGTTCCAAAACCATCAAGTCTTTGATTGTCTGTAGGCTGAGAAGTCTGACTTGAAGTGGGAGTCAAGGGCTTGGGCTTTGAAAATTTCTTTGCACCTAGTTCTGCTTCAGTCGGGTCTGAGTAAAGTTTCCAAACTTTCTCTTTTGTTTTCACAACTCCAATTTTCTCAAAGGATTTCTCATTGAGTTCCCCAAAACCAGATGTGACTGATTCCTCTCCAGTAAAAGGGATCTCAAAATGCTCAAATAACAAGGTGAACAGGTTTGCATAGGATAGGGGATGAATCCTCTTACTGGTTAAGCTAAAGAGCATGTGTTCAATTACTAGTTTTGGAAGATCAATCTCATAGCCATGCATAACCACATACATGATGTGCAGCATTCTCTCAGTCACCAACTCTCTGGAGTGCTCTCGGGGAAAGACACATCTCACCAGTATAGTGCGAAGGACTTTGGCTTCAACATTCAACACAGAATGTGTTAACTGTTTGGCTGAGGTTGAGATGTTTGGAAGAAAGAATTCTTCTTTGGCTAGCTTCAAAGTTTCAGACTTTGGTGGATGGTTGCTAGTGTCATACCTCTTTGGACAACCTAACACATTGGCAAACTCAGAGTGATCTAGTTCAA
Source organism: Linanthus parryae (assembly GCA_023055425.1). NCBI lineage: Eukaryota > Viridiplantae > Streptophyta > Magnoliopsida > Ericales > Polemoniaceae > Linanthus > Linanthus parryae. The sequence goes on from JALGPY010000006.1 coordinate 77,928,401, forward strand.
TTACTATCCCAGCAACTTTAGACTTGATCACCAAGTGTGCAGATCTCTTAACTTGGGTTAGGTTCAGGTAGAAGAGTTTGGTGAGTCTGGGGTAGGCTATTTCTCTAGGATTCAGCAAACACCACAAAGAACTCTTCTTTAACATAGAGATGCACTTGAGTTTCATGTGTTCCAACACATACTTATTAACCAAACTGCAGAAAACAATAGATCTTGAAGCAAAGCCATCTAACCACTTACCTTTAGAGATGTTTGAGAAGAACCATGTCTCATCTGGTGATGTGTTCTTTGTTGGGACTTGAGAATAGATCTGCAATGCCTTCTCCAATTGTCCTTCTGTTTGTGCGTCTGTCACCTTCCCTTTCCCTTTTTCTGCCTGAGTTGCTTTCTTCTTCACCTTCTTTGAACTGGTAGTCTCTATTTCGGGTTGCTTTTCTGTAATAGCCTTCTACTTCTTCTGATTTTCTAAAGAGGAGGTTGTAGCCTTCTTGACCTTCTTATTTGGTGGAGGAGGATCTTGGACTGCCTCAGCACTGGGAGTTCTGGAGCTAGAGTCTCCACTGACTTCTTGAACCTCTTCCACTGCTGCTTTTCTCTTCTTCTCTGAGACAGGTTTCGAACCTCCAGCTATCTTGATTCTGTCTGAGGCTCTTCTTGTGCTCACTAGGGTTAGGGAGAAGAAAATTGAGAGGTGGAATGATACGGAATGAAGGAGAAGAGAAGTGGATAAATACTGAAAGAGTTTGAGTTTCAAAACAAAACTAGTATCTCTTCTGATTTTCAAAAAGATTTGCACAGATCACATAAAATTTCAAACTATTATGCCGTTGGAAAATAGAATATACTAATACTATTTTTGGCTAAATCAAATTTTTGAAAAGGGTAGGGGCTATATTAGGCATATATCTACAGAGATATCACCCAGTATAGAATGATCCAAGTTTATTGACTATTAGTGTAACAGATTCATTTTCAAGGCTTTGAAAAGGCTTTCAAGGTCTTGAACTGATTTTCAAGACTTCGAAACTCAGTTCAAACCTTTGTAAACACATACAACTTACCTTTCTTACCTTATGCATCCCCTAAACCAATGCAGTCTTATTTAGCATTCCCAATTCCAATCTTAGAGCTGAGAACCTTTCATCTACTAATGGTTTGGTGAAGATATATGCAATTTGCATGTTAGTAGCAACAAATTCAAGAACAATATCACCTTCTCAGCATGATCTCTGATGAAGTGGTGTCTGACATCAATATGCTTGGTTCTTGAGTGTTGCACTGGATTCTTTGTAATTGAAATTGCACTAGTGTTGTCACACTTAATAGGTATGCCTCTGAAGTCAAATCCAAGGTCTCTTAGTTGTTGAGCAATCCATAGCACTTGTGAGCAATATGCTCCTACAGCTATATATTTAGCTTCAACTGTTGATAGAGAAACTGAATTATGTTTCTTGGAATGCCAACTAATCAAGGATGATCCAATGAATTGGCAAGTTGCTGAAGTACTTTTCCTATCAACCTTGTAACCTGCAAAGTCAGCATCTGAAAAACCACGCAAAGAGAAGTTAGAGTGTCTTGGATACCAAAGCCCTAAGTCTTTGGTACCATTGAGATATCTGAATATTCTCTTCACAGCAGTTAAGTGTGATTCTTTTAGATCATCTTGAAATCAAGCACACATGCATACACTAAACATAATATCTGGTTTTCTTGCTGTCAGATAGAGTAATGATCCAATCATGCCTCTATATTCTTTTACATTGACACTCTTACCAGATTCATCCTTGTCTAAGGATAGTGTAGAGCTCATTGGAGTCTTGGCTCCCTTGCATTGAGCCATGCTATACTCATTTAGTAAGTCTCTTGTGTACTTTCTTTGATTCAGAAAGATGCCCTTCTTCAATTGATGTATTTGAAGTCCTAGGAAGAAGTTCAATTCTCCCTTCATGCTCATCTCAAATTCCCTGCTCATAAGACTTGAGAATTCTCTGCATAATTGATCATTAGTAGCTCATAACAGTATATCATCAACATATATCTGAACTACAAGTAAATCTTTCTCATGAGTCTTAATGAAAAAAGTCTTGTCTACCAAACCTCTTTTGAAATCATTTTCAAATAAAAACTTTGACAGTCTTTCATACCAAGCCCTTGGAGCTTGTTTCAAACCATAAAGAGCTTTGTCAAGTTTGTAAACATGATCTGGAAAATTGTCATTTTCAAAACCAGGTGGTTGTGCAACATAAACTTCTTCTTGTAAGTAGCCATTCAAGAAAGCACACTTCACATCCATTTGAAATAGTTTCATGTTCTTGTAAGATGCAAATGCAAGCAAAATTCTAATTGCTTCTAACCTGGCAACTGGAGCAAAGGTTTCCTCATAATTGACACGCTCCAACTGCAAGTGTACAGCTGTCGTGTGTAGTAATAAATTCCGGAAATCCGGGTTGTCGAACCCAAGAGACTTTGTCCTAAATTAACTCTTAAATTAAATCTTTGTGTGGGCAAGGCGCAGTTGTTTTGTTCTATTGATCATGCTAAACTTAAAGACAAAATCCCAATTAACCAATTGAATTGCTTCACGATTAATAAAGATGAATGATTATAATATTTCTCAAAATTTGGAGAAGTCAGGATATCTCTACGGGTCACTAGGTATTTCTCGCGATATCGGATTTATGTTTTGTTAACACGATGATTTATTATTCTAGCTAAAAGAGCATGAATGTGTTGAAGATGTCTCAACCAACACAAATACTTAAACTAGCAAAGTCGATGTCTCTAGCCTAAACAAGTTCAAGTATGCATTAAGATCATTAATCTACTCTTTGTTCTTAGCTAACTAGCAAGATTTCTCAACCCTAGATACGGCTACTGTGTATTTCAATTTTCCGGGCAATGAATATCGATGTCTCTAACATTCATAACCTAGCCCTATCCTATCAATACGTCTACTGATAGCAAAGATGAATTAAACTCATAAAATACACATAGCTAGATAAAAAGTTCATCAATTAAGCCAAACGCATGAAATCAAATCCATACATCACAAATATCATGATCAAACCCTAGCTCCCTACGAGATACCCTGAGAAAAGTGTTCAGCTACGCAAAAACATGATCTACGTACAAAGTTTTGTGATCAAATAACAAAAACTAGAGAAGAAACGGAGTTTTAGAAGTCAAACGAATGAATCCAAGCTTCCTTGATCGTCTCCTAGCTCCAAGCCTTCTTCTCCAACGTCTCTAGTCTCCAAAAAGCGCTCTGATACCTTAGAATCACGATCTAGGACTCTTTAATACGTTTCCATAAAGTTATGACAAAGTTTGCAGAAATTGCAGAAAAACCCCGCCAGAAACGCCCCTTCCAGTGCCATCTTCGTACTAAGACATTTTTTCTCTTCGTACTAAGGTCTTATCAGTTTGGGGCAGTTCGTCATTCTGGGAAGACTTCTGACAGCAAGAATTTTTCTAAGTCTTTTTCCTCTTCGCACGAAGATGAATCTCTTCGCATAAAGAGACTTGCAGTCCACCTTCTTTTGGCTCTTCTTTGAGTTCCTTGGCCTCTTCTTTGAGTTCCTCCTTTCCGAAGCTCGTTTCCATCTCCCGAACGATCCTCCAAGCCCTATTTTCCTGCGAATCACAACAAGAAAACACAACCCGCGATCATATCACAATAAAAGCTCGAAATTACACTAGAAACGCTCGGATTCAACAATAATAGCACAAGAACTCATTTTCACAAATAATAGCATAATTCACTCAAAAGACGGCAAATTCTCCATGTTAAGCACGTAAAACGTAGTAAAATAAGGAATAAAATAACTCTGAAAACGAAGTTATCAATAATCAATACATTCTTCTTGATTGTAACCTTGAGCAACTAACCTTGCTTTGTTTCTGATTACATTGCCACTTTCATCCAACTTGTTTCTGAATACCCATCTGGTACCAATGACAGACTGGTTTGTAGGTGCAGGAACCAGGTTCCAAACCTTATTTCTTTCAAACTCATTGAGTTCACTTTGCATAGCAATGATCCGGTCTGCTTCTTAAAAAGCTTCCTTCACAGTTTTTTGGTTCTACAAGAGAAATAAAAGCATTAAAAGCACATAAGTTCTTCAACTATGATCTGGTTTGTGTACCAGTGGTTGGATCTGATATGATATTATCATCTGGATGGGATGAGAGATATTTGAATCTCTTCCTTGAAGACCATGGTTCAGGTTCTCCATAGATCTTTTCTGGTCTTGAAGTAGTAGCTTTGTCACTTGAATCCTTCTGATCATCTTTTTCAAGGCTTTGAGCTGTATTTTCAAGGCCTTGAGAACTATTTTCAAGGTCTTGAAAATGTCTTCTATTTTCCTCTGAGCCTTTCTTGAATCCAAGTGGATTCTCAGTCTCTTCCTCTAATTCATGCTTGTTCAAATTCAAATCTACAAAACTTTCACTCAAAGAACCATCATAGCTTTCATCAAAAATAACATGAATGCTCTCTTCAACCAATTTGGTTCTTTTATTGTGAACTCTATAAACTTTTCTATTCAGAAAGTAACCAAGAAATATACCTTCATCACTTCTTGCATCAAACTTACCAAGATTGTCTTTTCCATTGTTATGGATAAAACAAGTACATCCAAAGGGTCTGAAGTAAGAGATGTTTGGCTTCCTCCCTTTGAATAGTTCATAGGGGCTCTTCTTTAGAATAGGTCTGATCAAGCACCTGTTCAAAATATAGTTTGTTGTATTCACAGCTTCTGCCCAGTAATGTTTTGGCAACTTGTTCTCAAGAAGCATTCTCCTTGAAATATCTTCAAGAGTCCTGTTCTTTCTTTCAACAACACCATTCTGTTGAGGAGTTCTTGGAGCAGAAAAGTTGTGAGAAATACCATGCTTATCACAGAATAGATCAAATTCTAAGTGATAAAATTATCTACCATGATCACTTCTGATTGAAGCTACAGGTAGGTTTTTCAAGTTTTGAAGTTCTCTGCAAAGCTTTGAAAATTCAGAGAGTGCTTCATATTTTTCTTTGAGAAATATAACCCAAGTGTATCTAGAAAAATCATCTACAACAACTAGTATATACCTTTTACCTTTTGGAGTAAGAGTCCTCATAGGACCACATAGATCCATATGAAGTAATTCAATAGGTCTAGTTGTACTTACAAACTTCTTTGGCTTGAAGGAGCTTCTGTTCTGCTTTCCTTGTGCACAGGCTTTGCACAACTCATTTTCTTTCAACTTGGTGGATGGCAATCCTCTTACCAAGTCTTTGGAGATTAACTTGTTCAAAGTATGCAAACTGATATGACCAAGTTTCCTATGCTGAAGCTTTGAATCCTCTTTCAAGGCCTTGAGACACTTCAAACTTTCACCTGCAACTTTGTTAGTCTAAAAAGTATAAACATTGTTTGATCTAGAGGCTGTGAGAATGCAATCTCCTGATTTCTCATTTTGCACCACACACTTATCTTTATCAAAGATAACTTTGTTTCCATTATCACAAAGTTGAGATACACTAAGCAAATTAAACTTCAAACCTTCAACCAGATAAACATCAGTAATGTAGTTTTCAGAATTTGTACCAACTTTTCCAATGCCAAAAATATTGCATTTGCCTTTGTCACCAAGTGTTATTGAACCTTCTGATTGCTCCTTTAATTCTGAAAATAGAGATCTCTTTCCACTCATGTGTCTTGAGCAACCACTGTCCATGAACCACTTCTGTTCTTTGGTGACAACCTGCAAGCACCAATCACTGCATTACCCAGCTGTTAGATCAAGTGTGGAATTTGGATTCATATTCAGGATCAACCAGGTTAGGTGGTATAATCCCTTTAGGAACCCAAATATGCTTAACATGTCCTTTGAGTTGAAAAGGAAAAGTGTTCCTCATTATGTGAGGGTCTCTTCTTCCAAAAGGACCAGTCACTTTAACATGACTAGTTTTGCAGCAGTAATGACAAGTAGGAGAGGTTTTGTTTCCAGCTTTCACAAATCTGGTGTTGTTTCTTCTTGGAAAGTTTGGATTGAATCCAATACCAGCTTTGTGAACAGACTGTGAACTTCCTCCAAGAATCAAGTTCAACTTGTGTTCATATCCAGCAAGCTTGATTTTGACCAATCAGATTCTTGAAGTTTCTCAGTAAGAGTAATATTTTGTTTCTCTAAATCATCAACCTGATGTCTTAGATTAACAAGGTTGTCACTCACTGAGGAGTTTTCAGTGACTAATTCCTTGACTTGTGTTTTCAAGGCTTTGAAACTGATTTTCAAGGCCTTGAAATCACTGTCAGTTTTCATCTGAGAGATTTCAAGATTCTGATTTAGGAAAACAAGTTGTAATTTTTCTTTTGCTTGATCATGAACTTTGTCTTTCAAAAGTCTGATCTCTTTCAGATAATCTTCCTCATTTAAGAGCATTGTTCTGAGATATTCTGAAAGGGCTTCTTTTGGTTTTGAAATTAAGCAGTTTACCATTACCTCAATGTTCTTTTCAGAACTTTCATCATGCTTGTCCATGAAGCATAGATTGGCATGTTCTTCTTCAGCTTCAGATTCACTACAGCTATCTAAATCACTCCATGAAGCTATCGTGGCTTTCTTTCTTCTGTCATGATCTTTCTTTTGAAAGTTCTTGCTCTTTTTGTTTGGACAGTCTCTTATCTTGCATCACCACACTCAAAGCAGTTCATAACTTTTGACTTGTTTTGTGAAGAGGACTTACCTTTGTAATCCTTGTTGTTGGATGATCTATGCATTTCTCTGTTGAAATCTTTGTTTCCAAAGTTTCTCTTCATTTTGAGAATCCTTGTTAAGGCTTTGGAAATTAAGGCAATTGGATCTTCATCATCACCATCCTCAGTTTCAAGGCTTTGAATTCACTCATTCTCTTTGGCTTTGAGGGCTAAATTTTTGACACCATCTGGGAGTTCTCCATCAACTTCATTCATAGATATCTCATGTGTCAGAAGCTTCCCTTGTAGGTCCTCAATTTGTAAAGTTAAGAGATTCTGAGATTCTTCAATAGTTGTGGTTTTTGGTTCTCATTTTCCCTTTGGAAGACTTCTGAGAATCTTCCTCACATTTTCTTCATTGGAAAAGTGTTTTCCGAGTGAGTCAAGGTTGTTAACAATATCAGTGAATCTATTGAACATATCTCTGATGGACTCATATGCATTCATCTTGAACACCTCATATTGTCTGAGATAAATGTTGATCTTGGTTTGTTTGACTTGACTGGTTCCTTCAAAGGTAACCACAAGTTTATCCTTGATTTCTTTAGCACTTGTGCATGCAGAGATCCTGTTGAATTCATCTGTACTCAAAGCACAATACAAAATGTTAATAGCCTTGTAGTTCTTAGAAAATTGCTCTAATTCAGAAGAGGAGAGTGAATCTTCTGTTTTGGGAGTTCTGATCCCATCTTTCTCTGTGTAGAAAGTATGAGGTCCATTTTGGATAATGGTCCAAAGCTCTAGATCTGGATCAATGATAAACATTTTCATGAGAGCTTTCCAGTGAGCAAAATTTTCTCCACAGAACAGAGGAGGTCTGTTAGCAGCTCTTCCCTGTGAGAAGCCGCCATCACCCGCAGTTCTCATGATCACCTGATAATTATATTTTATACAGTGATACAGGCTCTGATACCAATTGAAAGTGTGAGTATGCAGATGTATAAGCAGCTAAGATACTCTAGAAGGGGGGGGGGTTGAATAGAGTATGCCAACTTTTTACAAAACTTGCTAGGAAGATGAAAACTTGTGCAAACAATGAAATTCAAGGCCTTGAAAACAAGTTCAAGCCTTTGAAATAGATGCAGAGAGTATAGAGCAAGTATGCCTTTTTCAAGGCCTTGAAAACAAGTTCAAACCCTTGAAAAATAAATAGTTTTTGTATGCTGCAAAAGCTCTGAAAGTAAATAAACTGAAAATGCATAAGACAAGTGATTTATAGAGTTCAGTCCACTTGGACCTACGGTCTCTACCTGAGGGATTAGATCCCTGCAGGATTTTCAACTCAATTCTTATTAATCAAAAGTTAAGCCCTTGAACTCAAGCACAGGGAGTTCTCTTACTCTGTTACAGCTTGTGGTTTTCCCTAACATGTCTAGTACCTGCTCTAGCTAACTGATTAACTAAGAATTCTCTATTGTTCACTTTGAACAATCCTTGAGAATGAATGTAGAAATAATACAAAAATGATATACCAATATAGCTCTAAACAGAAGAGCACTTAAGAGTTGAAAACTGCAGTGAAACGCAGTGAACTTCTGTGAATCGAGTTGAATAGATGAAGAACTTCTTTGATGCATGTCAATCCAGAATACTTTCTATTTATTTGCCTGTTGAGTATTGTGTCTTGTTGCTTCGAATTTGAGCTCTATAAATACTTCAAACAGCTCTGTTGAATCTCCCCAGATTTTTAGCAACAACCTTCCTATTTTGTAGGCAACAGAGTTTGACTACTTTGAAATCTTCTCCAACGGTTGGATGATCACAATCTTCAGAGATATTCTGGAATCTTTCATTTAACCATCATGAGAAGTTGTCATACACGACTGATTGATCACATGATCAAAGTATTCAAGTGTTTCCAAATCTGCAGCAATTTAGTTTAGGAAACATTCCTGCAAAACTTGGAAACAAAATTTCCTCCATTATCATGGTCAAACAGATGATATATTGCGATTCAAAACATGTTCAACAATATGTCTTTCATCATCTAATAACAGGTAATCAAGCATATGAAGGAAAGAGAGTAAATCAAATCGGAGAGTTAGCATATAAACTCCCCCTGATAATATGCATTCAGGTCGAGCAGTTTCAAGGGTTTGAATCCAGTTTCAAGGCCTTTATAATAGCCAAACTATTTTCAAGCCTCTGAAGCTGATTCAACGCTTTGAAAGCTGATTCAAGGCCTTGAAGCTATTTCAAGTCTTGGACAACATGAGCTTTCAGTAGTTTTTTTTATACAGGATCCACTCATCCACGTTTATTACATCATTAAATATGTAAGGGTAATTTTTAGTGAATTTTTTGGGCTAAATTGCACCAGATGTACCCAATTTTGCAAAAAACAGTCAAGTGAGTACCCAAATTTCGAAATCAAACACCACGGGTAACCAAATTTTGATTTTCGAGCGAGTAGATATCCTTCCGTTAACGTTCCTTAATATTGGACAGAAAAATATAAAATGACTACTGTACCTCTTATTTTCACCTCCTATTTTGTTTTAAAATATAATTTTTACTAAGAAATCAAACAAAATTAAAAAGAATAAAATTTTAATTTAATAATTTGATATATGTAAGATAATGCAATATATTTCATTAAAATTACATATTTTTACAGTATTTTAAGATATGAAATATGTTTTTATTAACATATGTCCGTCAATCTTAAAATCTTTAACTTTTTTTAACAATTTTGAAAAAAAAATATCAAAATTTCATAATTTTGCATGTATTTTTTTAATAAAACAATAGCATACAAGTATCTTTCTGCATTTTATGCAATAGTCTATTTTACATTTGCATAAAAAAATACAAATCATTACAATAAAAAAGCTATTCAAGAATGTACAAATTATTACAATAAAAACTATTCAAGAATGTCAGGTGTCAACTCTTGTGTAAGTTGTTAAAATGCACAAACGTACTCGTATATCATTGTTTTATTTAAAAAAAATACATGTGAAATTATGAAGTTTTAGACTTTTTTTAAAAAACTGGTTTTAAGATTGACTGATATATGTTAATAAAAACATATTTCATATTTTGAAAATTAAAATTTTATTATTTTATTTTGTTTTAGATTTGTTTGTAAAACTTGCTTTTAAAAAAAAAGTTGGAGATGAAAATTGGAGGGTACAATAGTCTTTTTATACTTTTTCCGTCCAATATTAACGGAAAGGTACCTACTTGCTCGAAAATCAAAAATTGGGTACCCGCAGTGCTCGATTTTGAAATTTTGGTACCCACTTGCCTGTTTTTACAAAATATTGGTACCTCCCGTGCAATTTAGCTATTTTTTTGTCATCTTTTTCTACGACCTTATTTAGTGTGAAAAGTCGAACCAAACTAACAAAATGAAACGGAGGGAGTATAAGAAAAACAAGCCACTGTGCAGGGCCTTCTGAAATTAGCTCTTCTACAAGGCACCGGTAGTGCATTGGGGTGCGATTTCGGTTCAACCGAACCGGAACCGAACCGAGCCAAGCCGGAACCGGTCGGTTTCGGTTCGGTTCGGCGGTTCACGTGCCGAGTTCGGTTCGGTTGAACCGGAACCGGTAATTGTGATATGCTAGAACCGAATCCGACCCGGTAACCGGAACCGGGTCCTTCTTCGGTTCGGTTTTCGGTTCGGTTCGGTTCCAGAACCGGTCGGCCATTTTTTTTTTTTTTTTTGTGTTGATATTTGAATAATTGTTGTAGTTTTAATTAATAAGTATTAAGTATTAATTAACAAAGTTAGGGTTAGGTAGGGTTCATTAATTAAATTAGGGTTAGGGTTTAGGAATTGTTATTAATTAATACTAGTCTTTTTTAATATTAATGTATTTAGGGAATGTTTTCACAAATATTTTAAAAAAAAACATCAAAACTTGACAAATAAGTGGAAAAAACAAAGAAAACTTTTATTATTGATTAAAAGTAAAAACATCAAATGTTAGAAAAAATTGCATCACTATAGTTTAAGTACATCCCAACTAGGTTGGCACCTACTTAACTAACAATCATTTGCATTTTTTCTAACTTACATACAAACTTATTGAAATTAACAAAAATACCCAATAATAGTCTTCATTTTTCAACCCGTCGTCTTTGGCAATTGGTCTACATCAAGGGGAGTGTCCGGGTCTATTCCCAATTCTTGGTAAAGCTCGTTGACCATAACGTCCAAAATGTGTATGTGTTGTGTGCGTTTGTTGGCGTCGCTCCAATCCTTCGAGCATATGAGTACCTCCAATATCTCCGAGGTTGGGCACGATCTTTTCTTCGACAAAGCTCGTTTACCTGCACTAAAAGTAGATTCGGAAGGGACTGTAGTAGCGGGAGGGGTTAGTAAATCACGTGCCATTTTAGAAACAATTGGATAAGTTCTTTCATAATTTTTCCACCAATCAAGTATATCAAAATTTTCTATGTCTCTCTCCGACACGTTTATGAAATAATGTTGGTTGAGAAACAAAGTTAATTCCGAGACGCAACTACTCCCGGTGGGTGTGGCTTGTGTACTCTTAAATAAAGAACCAACAGCCCACTTACTCTTACCCTTGCCCTTACCCTTCGGATCGCTCGATGATTTTTGAGAACCACCACTAACACCAAATTTAGCAAGATATTTATCGTACATAACATTAAGTTCTTGTTTAACTTGTTCAATAGTTGGTGATATCACTACGGGTCTATATGTGGTAGTCATGTTTTCTTGTATTTGGCTTAGCATAAAACCTACGGAAGCATCTTTTTGTCTTGGGTCCAAAATACTTGACAAACAAAAAATCATAGGGATCGTTTCAAAATATTTGAGAAATTTCTCTTCCATGTCGTTAATTGCCTCGTATAAAAATTCATTCTCCCTATATTGTTGAAAAGCCGACGTGAAAAACAATAGTTGTGGAATAACGTTGTTAGTAGTAGGATAATAAACACCCGAAAGAATAGTAGTGGCGTCATAAAATGGTTCAAGAAACTCTCTTAAGACACTTGCGACGTTCCAATCATTTTGTGTAACGGATCCGGGATTGCCATTTTCATTCAAAAATCGTGTGATTGTGGTCTCATAACCTTCAACACTTTTTAACATCAAATAAGTGGAGTTCCATCTAGTCCTACAATCTCCCCCAAACCTTCTTTTTTTCTTGCCTATTTTAGCACAATAATCCCCAAAAAGTTTTTGTCTTTTGTTTGAAGACGCAATAAAGAGAATAGCATCACGAATAGGAGAAATATACTCTTCTAGTTTTTTCAAACCAACTTGTACAATTAAATTGATAATGTGACATACACAACGAACATGTTCGATTTCTTCGCGAAATGGTGTTTGTATCAAAGTTCGAATATGATCTATCGCACTATCACATGCCGATGCATTGTCAAAAGTAATTGATGTAATTCGTTGATCAATTCCCCACTCTTCAACAATATCGATTACGGCTTCTCCTATGTTTACACCGTTGTGAGGATAGGCAACTTCTTGAAATGCAATAACACGTTTTTGTAAAGTCCAATTAGTGTCAATGTAGTGTGCGGTGACGCAAATATATCCCTTGTTATTTCTACCCGACCACATATCCGAAGTTAAACCAACTATGAAATTAGAATCAAAAAATGTTTGCATAAGTTCCGCTTTCCTCTCACTATATGTTCCCATTATATTTTTTCTAATAGTGTGTCTACTAATATGCTTATAACCCGGACAAAAAGCGGTTTGTACTAACGTGTCAAACTCGGGTTCGTCGGTCATATTTAGGGGTTTTTCGGTGGCCATGATATAATGAGATAATGCTTTTATTGACCTTTTTTCATCGTAGACAAAAGGAACTACGTTGCCTTGTGCGTCGAATCCTAGTTGGGTTTGGAGCATCGCGTCGCCTACGGCGGGTGTATCTTTCAAAAGTCCGTGTACATTTTGTAAGTGTTTTCTAAGTGATCCTAATCCACCGGTTTTATCCAACACAAAACTTTTTTGACAATGTTTGCATTTAGCCCTAAATTTTGGTGTACCGTTGGCGTCTACACCATCGGGTATTTTATCCATATGTTCCCAAACAGGGCTTTTTTTAGGTTTTTCCGCCTTACGTGTTCTTTTATTACTACCTAAATTCGGATCATCTTCCTCTATACCGTCAAAAGCGTTAGCGGCACCTTCGCCAAATAAAATGTCCATTTGATCATCAATATCAATTTCTTCGATTATGGGTACGTATTGGTTGTTTTGGTCATCAAAATTTGCACGAGAAGAAGAAGCCATTTTTTTCTTATGGAAATGTGATTAAAAAAAATTAAGTTTTACAACTAAAGCGCAAATAATAACACAATCAAATTAAAAACAACAAAAAATAAAACTTACAAACTCCAAGAATAATTCTTGGAGGTGAAGCGAAACGTCGAAGATTGAAGATGCGTTGCCGAATATGGAAGATGCGTTGCTCTTGCTTGTCGAATTTTGAAGACGAGAGCGTATGACGATTTTTGAGTGATTTTGATTTTTGAGAGTGTGTGTGTGTGGAAATTGGAATTGAGGATTGAGGAATATGGAGATTGGAGAATGAATTTTGGAGAGTGTAGGATGATTTTTGAGTGAAGAATTGTGAGAAGTGTTGAGAGAGTTTGTTGATGAAGTGTGAAAAAAATGGTAGTGTGGGTTGGGTATTTATAGGTGTAAAAGGAAGAAGAGGGGAAGTGAAAAAAGAAAAAAAAAATAGAAAATCAGCAACGGTCGTTTAAACCGTTGGCAAACCAACGGATAGTTTTTTCAAATTTCCGACCGTTCGATCGGTTCTCGGGTCGGCTCCGGCCCGGTTCCGGTTCTACCGGTTCCGGGTCGGTTCCCGGTTCCAAGATAACACTAAACCGAACCGGAACCGAACTACCCACGGATTCGGTTCGGTCCGGGTAGTCGGTTCTCGGTTCGGTTACGGTTCCCCTCCTTCCCGGTTCCCTTTCTTCTCGGTTCGGGTCGGTTCTCGGGTCAACCGACCCGAATTCGCAGCTCTACTAGTGCATCCGCATGCCGTATGCCAATCATCTTTCACCCAATGGTGCGTGCAACACTTATCAATAGTAATAACAATAGAGAAGCATGTCTGAAATCCTTACAACATCAAGTATGGCAGGTGACTACCAACTGAAGTTCTATGTTTCCTCCGGGAATACACAAAGGCCTACCGAGGCCTTCAAGATGTCTTTTCAATAGAATAATAATGGAGAAATATGCCTCAAATCTTGACATCATCGAATAGGGGGCTACCGACCCCTTGAGAGATGAGCTTCATCGTTTAGACTGCTGTGAGAAGGCAAAGGTAACCAATAGATTAAGTATAAACCACATAACATGGGCGTTTTAATCCCCAAGACCTGGTCTCGCATGAAATGGTAAAGGCCGAACGGAACCGGACAATGAACCACCGAACAAACTTGTTTGACAGCAAAAGACAGGACAGCCGCCGATTGGAGAATCAACAAGGGAAAGACGATAAGGTCAAGAACCCACTGCCAGAATACCTCCTTATCAGAAGTATGTCATGTAGAAAGGACAGGAAAGCTGATACTAAGTTCCATAGGACAATATTTTCTCTAAACAAAATTTATAAGAACTTGTAATTACAGGATTGCATGAACAAAATCAGCTATAGTAAGAACACGGCCGTTGCACATGAGATGGAGAGGAAGAGGGAGAGGGAGAGTTCCCATCCCTGGCTATCGTATAAAGTTAAAAGTAGGCTTTCATGTACATCTGAAATTGTACAATCTAATGGTATTGTCGGATAATCAATTTGACCAAGCCAAGGGCCGCTGTCTACTGTTCGATATCTTTAACAGCATCCTGCATCAGAAAGAAAATACGTCACCACAAAATGATTAACATCATCCGCAATAATTCACTTGTGCAAAACCAAAGGCCACCATTGCTAGTACAAGTTCCCTTCGTCTCATGCGAAGAAAAAAAATCCCTTAATCAATAATCATCGGAAAGAGACCGATGATGCTTTTTTACTGTAACCAGTACAGACCGTCAAAAAAAATCAACTAATACAAGATACTTTACTAACAAGTTGGGTTGATACCTAATTACCTATTATTTAGATTCTGGGAGTAGATTAGAGTACTCTACACTGAAACACTGTTTGCTTGAATCACATCTATTTACTTCTCATATAAAAGTATTACCTGGAGTTCTCATCAACCAATGGTAAAATGTTGAAAACAATTGAGATTCCTTATGCAGAGACGCATCACAACCAACATTGAGATAAAGATTTTGTAAGCGAAAAAGGCAGGCAGTTGCGTTACCTGGGCTAGTTTTGTAACATAAGATGCAGCCAGCGCAGTCACTAACAGTCCTATGCCTAGTGTGAGTAGTTGATTGCCTCCTCCCGGTGAAACAATACTAGATTCTTCTTGCTGTAAACACAAAATGGGATACACAAGAAATATATTAATTCAAGATCTCAGGGAAATAATCTGATGAAGTATAACTTTTAAGCAAGATCCACTGTAACAATGGCATTCACCAATGAGTTCAAACCATGAGCATCATAATAGTAACCAACCACAACCCAGTCAAAAAATTGACTTTGACTCCGTATTTTCATTTTCAGAAGCTTTCGAGTTTAGACTTTTTGTCAATTTTCCATAGAATAATACATATTCTAGAACAGACTTTTACTAAACAAGATGATTTGTGGCTTACCTCAAATATATTTTAAGACGAGACTTTTATTAGACTAAATAACTTTGCTTAATTTTAGACTACATATTATAATGTTTGTAACGAACATTTTGGACCAACAAATTTTGCGCCTTCCCTCCCTCCCTCTGTCTCATGAGCACTGCTACGCCAGTCAAAATGAAGACCGCCAATTCACCCACCACCACAAACAACAAAAGTCTCTGAGCTCTTATAACCACTCAATTCCACCATGTATTTCTTCACTGCCTTCATTGTTACTTCTCTCATCTTGCACCTCTATTCGAAATCAATTTGGGTTTTCATCTAGGTTAAGAATACAATTAAATGTGAGGTGAATGGAGGGTCCATTTCAAAGATCAAGACAAGGAAGTTAATTCCATAACTCGGAAGATTTTATTTGAGACGAGTGAAATTTAAATGAGAAATTAGTATTGAGATCTTCACAGTGAACCAGGAGGTGGTGGTGGTGGCTATGAGCATTTATAGAGGGTGGTCTCCGGTCAGCATGGACTGCTGATTGCAAATTTCAGATTGCTATTCGTTTGTGCTCACATATATGGGGGAGAGATGGAGAGATGAAGAAATAAGAGAACCATTGGAAAAATGAATTAGTGTGGGGAACCGGTTGGGATGGAGCCTCGTTTTTGGCTGCCTGTTTTTATGAACAGACCCCGTTTCATGTTTTGTTACGACCTGAAAAAAGAGACGTGATTCGCGGAGCGAAAGGCCCAAACCATAGCAATCACAAACATATCTTGCGGGGGTCCGGGGCAGCGCACCCGAAAAAATATTGACTCGGTTTGACCCGTTTTGGGCTTGGATCAGGCCTGGTTTAATATGTCGTTTATTTATAGAGCGACTAGAGTTCACAGCAAGTATGTTGAGCGTTTTCTATTTTCATTTGTTATTCTCTCTTAGATGTTTTCGTCTGTTTTAATAAATCTCTGCAACTCCGTCGATGTAGGTTGTGTTGCTGATTCACGTAAATTTGTGTGTTTGATTTCTTTCATCTCTGCATATTTGGTTTTTCATAACAGAACCCACTCTCTCTCATGAAGAATTCTTGAGGTAGTACTGTAACACTCCAATTTACAGGGGAGTGTTACAAATGGTATCAGAGCTAACCATGGTCCCACAAGGGCTCTGGTGGCGGTGCTCTGCCAGCCAAGGGGATACATGACTGGGCACACTCAACGAGGGCGTCGAATATATAAGGTGGGGGATTGTAATATCCCGTCCCACATCGAGATATTGTGGATTAGATATGTGGTATATAATAGACCTTGTAATCAATACTGGCACTTTCAAGGGTTAAGCATTTTTAGACGGTGGTACGAATAAAGAAGTTGTTGGGATAGTAATCCACTTGGGTTGTTACAGTAGCATTTCACTATGAAAAACAAGAATTTTGTAGTTAACAAAAGAGGCTCCCCAGTTTTGGAAGATCAGTGGTAGAGAAGGAGGACAATTACGAATGGGTTGTAGTACCAAGGAGAGTAGTCGTATGTGCCAACACAAGGGTAAAGTTGTCCACAGAATTACAATGTCGTGTAAGAAATCTTTTTACTAGTGAAACAAATTCCAAACAGTGAAATAATTTATTGCAAAGAAAGGTCTAACTGTTGGCATATGGTATCTGCTGCTATTTGATACATTACCGTCCGTAACATTTGTACATTTGGTGAAGGTAAACAAAAAAGAGGGATCCACAACCTCTATAAACAAAAGCCTACATAGCGGTTCCAATACTATGCCTTGAACCACTTGGTGAGACCCTTACTGTGTGTTGATCTTTAAAAATATCTCATCTGGGTTCTTTTAGTAACTGAGATACAAAATCTAGTAAATGGAGAAAGAGAAATCGAAGGAGAGGGGAGTCTAGAATTCCTAGAGCAGACTAGTATATATATGAAAATGAACAGTCAATTACAACGGTACATAAATTAATCATCAAAAATACAATTTTATTGAGGAAATAACTACGATGAAGACAGTAAGCAAAACAGTAAAGGCACATGACACCAGATTTATCATGCTGAGGAAACCTTGCACGAAGAGACACTACGAGTAGGGCTAAAACCGCACTTGCCCGCCACAACAAGCGACATGTCTTTGGTTTATAGCAGAAGAACAAGAGGATGCAAGGACCAACACATAGAACCAACATAAGGTCTAGAAGCGAACCTGTAAGCCCAGCGACTTTCTACTCTATCAATATCGCATGACTCCTAGCCTTAACATAATCCGATTCAGCGACACACTATCAGTTAGTAAAGAATATCCTAACTATGTTGTCTTGCGCATAGGACTTTGAATAGAGTTGATGTTGTACTAACACTCTAAGCCGCCTTGGCTGAGATGATAAGATAGGAGTGTAAATAAAATTTGTAGCCGGAACCACTAGAGAACAAGCATGAGGGCACATGAAGCACACGGAGACGTGTAGGTGTTGGTCAAGCACCGTATGGACCCGTATAGCTTCCTCTATGTCTTCTCTCGATGTACGTGTAGTGCATGAGCTGCTTAAATCTCAATCACATGTTAAGTGTGAAAGAGGAAACAAGAACGGATCTAGTGATATTGACGACTCTTCTAAGAGATACAGACATCTATATAACAAATCAGCATGAATATACAAATTCGGATAGCATATCTCTAAAATATACAAATTCAATCAAACAAAAATTTACCAACCGAACAACCAAGTTGGGAATAAAAGAGAGGCATATGGGCTGTAATTGGTGGACAGGGGTGGACATCTGAAAGGGAGCAAACACCCCTCTTTTCTGCCACCTAAATTTCAAATTCCACCTTCCTGAGAAAACCTCCTCGGACAGAGAGCACATGGAAGCCTTCCTACTGATGCCTCTCTCTCTATCAGGTCGGCGGACCTTTCTCTGTCACAATTGCGGTATGTCTCTCCACGACCAAAACTTCTACCCTCCATCCCCCCCCCCCCCCATCTAACCCTTTCTCTCTTGCCTCAGTTGCTCAGCCCACCTGCACCTGCAAACCCACACGAACCCCAGCCCGCCTCCCCTGCCCGAACCTACCAGTGACCCAAGACTCCTCTTTCTCTTCACCAATTTCTGTCCCAAAAACCACCTAAACGGCGAATCAAGCATCATTTAGCTTCCGCAAAAGTTACCACCTTTGTTAACTTTTATCGACGAGACATGGGTGCAGAAGAGCTTCTCAGTTCTGGATTTTTCTGGGTTCTGATTTTCATATAGCTGTATTCTTCTGAAATCGGTTTCAGAAGTTAAGCTCAACAAGCAGATATCATCGTCGTCAAGACTGATCATCACCTTGCTTAGAAGGTAAACAACACTTCAATCACCAGATATTTGGGGTTTGATTGCTATTGGCCGTTTGTTTTTCTTTTGGAAAGATTGAAGCATTTTCGTTCGAGTGTTGTTGCTTATCAGGTGAAGACAACAAACCCAAAGAAGGATTCTGTTAGACCTGATGTTGGAATTATCTCTCCCCGTTCGACCTGCAATGTCATCGGTACTTTACTCTGTGTAACATGAACGCTGCTGTCTAATGATGTTTGGGTTTCAGTTACTATGCAAGGCCAAAGAGATGTATGCAATGCAAGGACATGATTTGTGTACAGAGTGTGGTCGCCTACGTTACCCGGACTCTTCTAAATCGCCGCCGTACCCGTGTCGATACGATATGACACTGGTGTGGGTATGAGATGTGTGGCGGGTGTGGCTGTATCTCACCGGACACGTTGTCTAATGTGACATGTGGTTCAGACAAAGACTTGGTCGCCATGTCTTGCCATTAATTACACTTAACAAATTATAGTCCTTGTAGTTTAGCTACATTACAGTTAAATACACTAAAACTTGCTTAAACAAAATGCATTTCTTGATTTTCTGAATTCTCGTGTATGACATTTTAAAAATGTATTAAAAAAAATATTTTTCTACCATATCCCCGCACCCGTGTCCAGAAGTTGGATACTTTTTAGCCGAGTCCACGTATCCTAGTTTTAAGCAAGTTTGCGAATCCGATCTCCGGATCCATATCATATCCGATACCCGCACCCGAGTCCATGTAACATAGGTGGTCGCGAGAGCTTGCGCAATACCGAAGGATGTTACGCTAGATATGGTGATCATATGCTATTAATTTATATGTTTAGCTTTCTGTAGGCCTTACAGTAATCTGACATTTTGATCCCGTATTCTTTCTTTATTTTAGTCTAACAAGGAGTCCTGTTATCATGTCGAAGACTATGAAAGTGGATATTTTGCAACTTCAGACTTTGAAAGTGGATCTCTTGCAACTTCTGAAGTACACTGTAAGCTTCTATAATGCTTTGATGATGTTTTATTCAGTTCCTTCTATTAGCCAATTCTATACCTTTTTATTACTCCGAGTCAGGTAAAGTAAGAACCAGACAATAGTAATTGAACATGTTTAATACCTTGAATCGTAATTCCATTGGTATTCTGAATTTACTCGCTGCACTGGGTCGCTATACTAGATTATAGAGTTATAAAGTTGTTGGTTACCCAATACACAAAGCTACGGTGATTTTTGTGCTTAATCTACATATCTTATTGTCCTTCGATAGCAATAGAAGTTTGAGTTTTAACAATATGTTGCGCTATCTTCTTCTTTTTCTTATCATTTAACTAAATATGCATTTCAGATAATTTGGTCAGCGACATACTAAAATTTGTTGCTTCCCTCTCCTGGAATCTTATGTAGTTGTCGATTATATCACCGTTGTTGCTGAACTCGCAATAGGAAGCTACTCAACAGGTTTATGGAGCGCGATGTGAAATCGGGGCGTTTGGTATGGAGACAATGAGTGAAGTGACCCACATCCATTGGCGTCAAAGCCACAGTACTCAAAAAAATCAAAAAGTAAAAGGATAATTTTGTTAAAATAGTCTGTATGGTAAGCAAAGCTCAGCAGAGTGAACCGCATGTCAAACTATTGAATTCCAAGGTCACACGAAAGTAAGGGTCAAAGATTATTGAATGCATGAACTCTGCCATTGTATATAGATATAGAGAGCACAAAAAGTTTCCTTTCCCCTGTTGGGTGTTTCCTAATCATGCTACTAGGTGATGCTACATACAACGCGGATTTTTTTTCCCTTTTGACTTCATTAATTATATCTTCTTCTTCCCCACTCCTACCGCTTTGCAAACTAGAAAGGCTCTATTATGTTTACACTTAGCAAACTCGAAAGGTTCTTATTCTGACCAAGCCATAATATGGTGGGATTCCACACAACAAGCGATTTCGGATTGCTAGATTGTATATGCTAGATTGTATATGTGCTTCATAGTTAAATTTTTGAGGGTTGACGGAAATTGGGACCTCACCGACAGTAGATTGAAGTAGATTAGGATTTAAAGATAGTTTTTATTTTAATTTTGTGTGGCTGCCTAATTTTAAACCATTTTTTTTTTCTTTTTGACGTCTTGCAAGTTTATTACATCTTTTTAACTTTCGCATAAATTTATTGGTTTAGAGTGAGATGGTAGACTAATTAAATTAGTTTAATGCCACCAAATTGCTGATGTGGGACTACCGTATCAAGGTACGTTTACATTACAATGTTGTGATAAACTATCCGTTCTTGATATTTTATTTTAAAATTTTGTTTTGTTTTATGTTATCGTACATAAAAATTAGTGGACCAATTACAAATGTATTGATACGATCAATCTCTACAATGGATGAATGCGAGATATAGTTACTGTGATGCAATGTGGGGATTACTTCATCCAAGCTTTGCTTCGTATATATTTCATCAAGGAGGCAACGTATTTTGTAAAACTTGATGTGCAAATTTTGAAAATCGACTATTGGTTTAATTTCTTTGTGCATGTAATAAGTAAAGTCTTCTATGAAGCCATATCGTTCAATGATACAGAGTTAGTATGTGAATTTGATGGAATGGACATCCATAAGAACCTTGAGTATACATGTTTTCTTTACTTATTTATTTTATTTTATTTTTTACTTGTTACAGGTTTTATTTCGTGAAATTTAGTATTATATAGTCATTATTTTGTCGAATTTAAAATCTTTTTCATGTTCTATTTACAAATTCATTTGGACTTTATTTTACAGGTTTGTTTTCCATGAAGTTATCTGCTACTCTGTAGGATTTGTATTACGATCATATGTCTTTTTCAATGAAAAATAGTTGTTATTCTGCCAAAGCTCTAGCGTTGGATGTTTCTATGCACAAGTTCATTCAATGATTTAACTGGCAATTGTCGTGAATCATCACATTTTATCAAGTGTTTATCAAACATATCCAAGTTTTGTCGGTATCTTGAGATTGTCGCTCTATATGTGATTTTTTATATTAGTTCACGTGGTATTGCCCTGAGGGCCCGGGCCATTCACTAGTGTATGAACGAGGAGAGAAGTAAATTTTCCTATGGAGCCACGAGCGTACTTCTAGTGTAGGGCTACTTAGATTCTAAGTTAAAATCTACAATAAATCAAGTGAAAGCCTAGGAAAATCCGGACTTTGATCTCTAAGGAAGAGAAAATCACTGTACGATTTGTTTTGGCCAAGGAAATGATATTTTGAGATTTGAAGCAAATGTAGAAGAAGAAAAAGTCTAGATGAACAGAATATTAAACAGAAAAGCAGACAGAAAACATGTGGCACTGCCACGTTGTCGTAAACGAATCAGTATGCAAAAATTCACAGGTTTCCTTTTCCTCTCTCTCTCATCAGTTTTGATTGTGAAATTTTCATAGCCCTTGTTCCCAACTAGTCTGTATCTCAAGAGCAATAATTGGTTTCAGCATTTTCAAGCTCCAAGAGCTTCGAAAAACAACAACGACAATAGCAGAAACATCGATCGCAATTCAAGAACATAATTATAACGGTGTATTGTGTTTTAATAATCCCCTTGTTTAGTTTTCAACAAACCCATCTATCGATTTCAGATTCCTTTCGAATCCATGAAATCAATGGGTATTAAAATGTTCATAGATTAGAATTTTGGCTGGAAAAGCTGCGAATTGAAATTTTCTGGTATAGGCGAATGAAACACAGGCTTATTACTATGTTTGTATTGCCGGAAACTGAAACGGTGATGTGTTTTGAGAAGCAACAGAAATAAACAGAGTTTGGGTAGACAAGAATGATGAAGCTAGAAGAAAAGCTTCATAGGCTCATCAGCGATCTAATTGTATGTTTTTGGATAGAGATTTGATCGCAATTGAAGCGGAGATCCATTGAGATGGGGGAGAGAGATAAGTTAAGAGTTTTATTCAACCATAAACACACACGTTAAATGACGTGGCTTGGTCACGTCATTTCTGTCGATTTTTTCTGTCTAATTTTATGTCCGTCTAGCACGGCTCTTAGTCATCAATAGGTTTAAGTCCAGATCTAGTCAATCTTATCACCAAAGGAGGTGTACGACTACAAGGAAAACTTAGCGGCTTAGCCGTCGCCGACCCCTAAGGTGACTACATTCAATAAGGATTCTTCTACGAGCCGTGCTAGACAGACATAAAGTTAGACAGAAAAAATTGACAGAAATGATGTGGCCAAGCCAAGTCATTTAATGTGTGTTTATGGTTGAACAAAACTCTAACTTCTCTCTCTCCCCCATCCCAATGGATCTCTGCTTCAACTGCGATCAAATCTCTCTCCAAAAACATACAATTAAATCGCTGATGAATCCATGAAGCTTTTCTTCTAGCTTCATCATTCTTGTCGCCCCAAACTCTGTTTATTTCTGTTGCTTCTCAAAACACATCACACATCACCGTTTAAGTTTCCGACAATACAAACATAGTAATAAGCATGTGTTTCATTCGCCTATACCAGAAAATTTCAATTCACAACTTTTCCGGCCAAAATTCTAACCTATGAACGTTTTAATACCCATTGATTTCATGAATTCGAAAGGAATCTGAAATCGATAGATGGGTTTGTTAAAAATTAAACAAGGGGATTATTAAAACACAGTACACAGTTATAATGATGTTCTTGAATGGCGATCGATGTTTTCGCTATTGTCGTTGTTGTTTTTCGAAGCTCTTGGAGTTTGAAAATGTTGAAACCAATTATTGCTCTTGAGATACAGACTGGTTGGGAACAAGAGCTATGAAAATTTCATACTCAAAACGGATGAGAGAGAGGAAACGGAAGCCTGTGAATTTTTGCACACTGATTCGTTTACGACAACGTGGCAGTGCCACATGTTTTCTGTCTGCTTTTCTGTTTAATATTTTGTTCATCTAGACTTTTTCGATGACTAATCCTAGCTATAGGTATTCTCATAAAAGATATTTTGAAGATTCGAAGTAAATCTAGAAAAAAATCTTAAGGAAAGGAAAAGTCTAACTTTTTTCAATCTTTAAGATCTTATTTGAAAAAAGATGAGTCCTAATCAAAGACATATAGGGTGTATTATGATGAGATAGATCAACATGCTCATAGCATATAGAGAAATTTGGAGTAGTTATCTTTGACCACAATGGTTCTGTATGGTTGAGTTAGATTAAGATTATGAGAGTGTAGATTATTGTAATGAGTGGTTGAGGTGAGGAAAGAGAGTATGCTGTTTTAACCTCAACCACCCATTTCAATTATCTAAAATCTCAAAATCAGAAGTAAACTCATCCAAACAGGGCCAACGAACTCTAAAAGATATCAAAAAGTCAAAGACCAAGATGCATTGGAACTAACCACCAGAAGAGAAGGTTGGTGGTTTCCCATAATGGACGTTGGTCTACCTTGGTTGGCTAAGTCAATGATTCTCCATCTGAACTCTATGGGAAAAAATCCTAAAGTTGTCTTGGAGATCTAAGGAAGAATCAAACAGCGAGAAAATACGTAACTAGATCAAAACCCTAAGGAGGTGGCCGCCACTAGGGTTCGAAGCCACTAGTGCCATTCCCAAGGGGACATATGCCACTAGCGTTTCGACCCTAAGGTTGGCTACTCCTTTGGTTAACCTAGTTTTGGTAAAATACCTCTTTGACCCTTCTAGTCATGACGCTAACAGGTTTAGGCCCGGACCATTTAGTCCTTGCACACAACAGTCTAGCTACGGGGCACTTCCAAATTGCTTGCATAGCAAGTTAGCAATAGCAATATCTTATATCAGTTCTAAATGTGTCAGACCACTAACCTATACAGCAATTTCTAACCTGGGTCAAGACACAATGGACTGATTTAACCTGGACTCAACTGGCATTTTGACGGAACTTCCACGCTAAAAAACACTTAAGATGGTGCTGCTGCAGATATTTTACTTGCTTCAGGTGTAAGTTACCCTAACAATTAAAGTCCGTAGCGGAGAGTGCCCTCAGACCCCCACTTCTGCAGCACAAGTTTCAAGGTAGAACCACTGGGGCTTGTTAATTGAAATAGTAGTCTCTCGCTAGCGCCTCACCATTGTCCAGGCTGTAGAGTGTGACGCAGAATTGCAAAAGAGGAACTAAGGCTGTAGGGTGTGACGCAGAATCGCAAAAGAGGAACTAAAATTGAATCACACCGGATTCACAAGGAGCAACCACAGCTCTCTAATTTCTCAACAGATAATTTTATTCATAAAATCCAAGCTGAAAACAAATGATAACATGAAGTCCTATAAATAGGCAAACAGTGAACGAGTCCTAGGCAAACTAAAAGTCCTGACAAGATAGATTAGATATAGCAAAATCATGTATAATTTGAGATAAATCCAATCCTTATCCGCATCAGAGTGTTTACTACACGCTGTCTAGAGTTCGCTACCCTCACCCTTCCTCGCCTTGTCCATGACTGACAAATGGTATAGAAACGGCATTATCCATGCCATGGAGCTCTACCCCATACAAACCCATTTATATCAGCACTCCACTCCAACTCAAACCAACCCTTGCTAGCCAAACCACAAGACACCCTTCATACCTCAACTTAGCTCGTCTTTAGAGCTTATGATGTTCCACCGCCAGCGATAAAGCTGGTTGGATGCAAGCGAGCATTTTCCGCCTTGGTCGCGCTTCCGGAGGCAGCTTGTTTCGCAAGCCAAGGTGATGGGAATCAGAAGAAGCATAAAATTCACAAGACTTACCGGAGGGGCTATCGTTAATATTTAGAAACTATTGGGTTTCATTAGAATTATCAGGAATAAATTTATCTAGTTGTTTTTCCATTTTATCAGCAAGTTTTTGAATTTGTTAAAAGGATCAGGCTTATCCTGATCTCTTAGTCAAATCCTTATCTGTTAGAGTTGTTAGGTCTCTCCCCTATTCTCTATAAATAGGGGAGCATTTTACATTTCAGTTCAGTTTTGTTTGATGAATAAACTTGAGAGTTTTCTCCAAAATATCGTGTTAACGTTTCTGTGAGTTGAGTGTTTACCACTGCAGGTCCTACACCATTTTGGTATCAGAGCCCAACCCCGTTCCGCCATCTCCATCGCCATCGCTGTCAACTCCGAGCCAACTGCTAACCGCAGCCGTACCAGTTCCGACGACCACGAACGCAGCACAAGACATCTACCTCAACCAGAAGCAAGAAGAAGGTCAGGCGAACTTCACCGCTGCCGGCGTCTGGGTGTCGAAGCTGTCAGACACGGGCCGCCGCCCCGTTTCGGCCACCAGTAGTAGCCCGCGCTACCACCAAGTCCGACCCTGTAGTCGCCGAGACGAAGGGCCCAGCCTTCCCCGACGAAAACAGAACGTGAAGAAGAAGAACTTACCGGATCCGGTTGTAGAACCGAAGCCGACCCGGACCAAAACAATCATCGATTGACCGGAAGGCGGCACCTCTAGCATCTGATCTTGACCGGAGACCTGAAAGGTCATTGGAACCTAAGCTGTTGCTAATTTCGCTTCCATCGCCGACAAGAAGACCCGCCACCAGTGCACTGTTCGTGACCCTCTTTGGTGAACTTCTCTACTGTGTTTTTTCTCTTTGCGATTCAGCAAGGGGGAGAGACACGAGTGGAAGACGAAAGCCACGGTTGTTCGAGTTGTTTCCATCCCCGACGAAGACGCTCAATCCGCTGAAATCTGTTGATTTCCCTCTCCGCGACTCAAGGGAGAAGTTGGAGCAGGCACCAGATTTTGTGTTATGTGGGCTTGTGCTGTGACTATCCACGATCCACAACTCAGTTGGGTTATTAGTCATTGAAAAGACTTCATTAACCCTGGGTTGTTTCTTTATTACAAAAAAATACCCCCAGATCTTCCCAATACTCACTGCAGGAGCCACCCCTACCCACTGTGAGCCATTTGTTTCGGCTTAGTAAAGTGAAGCCGCTAAAAAAAAAAAAAAAAGGAAAAAAAGCAGCAGCCCACTAAACCCAACGTGATTTGGGCCACATTTTTTTCTGGTCACGGTGCCACCTTCGGCCCACATATTTTCATTTGAAAAAAAAAAAAAAAAAAATAACGAAAAAAAAAAAAAAAAAAAAAAAAAAAAGAGGAAGAAGAATTGTGCCAATATTAACTCAAGTCAACCTGTTTTAATATTTGATCATTGTCTCATGACCATTCGAGACGTGATGGACAAACAAGAAGCAATGGAACAAAGAGTTCAGAATATGGAAGCATCGATTGAAACGCTAAGGAAGTCAATGGAGCAAATGCGCGAAGGCCTTCAAGACGAGATAGCGCGGCAGTTTTCTCAGCTCACCAAGTCATTGGGGAAGCGACCCCAAGGTGATGAAGGCTCAGATCCGCCATTGACAAGCCAGTCCAATCATACAGCTCAACGTTTTGGGCAACTTAATAGGAATAATGAAAGAGGAGGACGTGATGAAGGAGTTCAGTATGCTAACCGCTTCGACGATCATCGTCAACAAGCTTATGACGACTTTGACAATTTTGAAGAAATCGAAGATGAGATCCGGAGACCACCGCAAAGACAAGGTCGATATCAGGAGCGACGAAACCGCCGATCCCCGGATAGATACCAACAAAGACGGTATAGATATGACGATGACGGAGATCATGACATTACCAAACGAGCTCGTGTTGAAGCACCCACTTTTGACGGACAATTAGATCCCAATGCTTTCATTGATTGGGTAGCCGCAATGGAGGATTACTTTGACTGGCACGACATGTCCGACTCTCGACGGGTTCGTTTTGCAAAGGTGAAGCTTGTGGGAGCTGCAAAGCGATTTTGGCAAGACGTACAGGCAGACCTAGAGCGACATGGACAAGATCCTATAGTTCACTGGGACGAGATGAAACACAGATTGGAGTCGAAGTATCTTCCGAGGAACCACAAAAGGCGCTTGATTGACCAGTGGACGAACTTAAAACAAGGCTCATTCAGCGTGACCGACTACATGAGCAAGTTTGAGGATCTGCGTCTAAGGTGTAGCATTCGGGAAGAACCTTTGGTGACCTTGACAAAGTTCATCAACGGACTTAGACCAGAGATCAAACGAAAGGTCAATCTGAACTCGCCGGATTCAATCGAAGACGCTTACCAAACGGCTCTGGAGATTGAGACGTACAAGAAGCCAGCCGTTCAAAAGCGTTGGACTTCTCAAGTTAGCAACAACCAACTTGGCCGATATGGGTCCAACAACAAACCTACTGCCTCGGTATCTGGTCCAGTTACGTCGGTTGCGCCTACAGGAACCGCCAACCCTAGATCTGCTAACAATGGAGGAGAGTCCACTTTCTCAAACTTTCGGACAACCAATCCCTCAATTGTGTGTCGTAATTGCCAGAACAAGGGTCGCATAGCCGCCCAATGCCCTCATCGCAACCTTGTTATAAATCAAGAGTTGGATGAATTTCCTGGAGAGTGTTTGGAGCAAGATGTGAAACCGTTAGATGAGCCGGAGTCCGAAGATGAGGAAGACTTTCAAGAAGATGATGATCGACATCTTGGTGTCATGAGGTGCATCTATTCCGCCCCTGCTAAGGATGACGAGTGGAAACGCACAAGTATCTTTCACACATTTGTGAAGTGCGGGGACAGTGTTTGTAAGGTTGTGATCGATGGAGGAAGTACCATGAACGTGGTTTCGAAGTCTGCTGTTGAGAAGCTCAAACTTGATGTCGAACCACATCCTTCACCGTTCAGAGTTGCCTGGGTGGATAAAACATCGCTACCTGTCAAAGAAAGATGCAAGGTTCCTATCCAACTGGGAGATTACTCTGAGAAAATTTGGTGTGATGTCCTTCCTATGGATGTCGCACACGTATTACTTGGACGACCTTGGATATACGATGAAGATGTTATCAATTATGGGCGTGAAAATACTTATGTATTCAAGCATGGTGGCAAGACTATAAGGCTTTATCCGGCAAAGCCCTCCAAAAAGGACAAGAGTGGATCCAAGAAAACCAAGAAGCACAATCTTCAAGTTCTCACAAAGGCTTAATTCGAGAAGGCGAGTAGTGAAACCGGTTTGATGCTAGCCTTGGTGAAGAAAGGAGTTTTGCCAAACACAAGCGATGAATCTGTTTTGTTGTCCCCCGAGATTCGCAAACTTTTGGATGAATATCAAGACATTGCACCAGAGGAGCTACCTAAAGAGTTGCCACCCACGAGGGACATTCAACATGCCATTGATCTGGTTCCGGGATCTCAATTGCCCAACCTTCCTTATTACCGGATGAACCCCAAGGAGCGTGCTGAACTAAACCGACAAGTGGAAGAACTACTTCACAAAGGATTCATCCGTGAAAGCTTAAGCCCATGTGCTGTCCCTGCTTTGTTGACGCCTAAGAAGGATGGAAGTTGGAGAATGTGCGTCGATAGTCGTGCCATCAATCGCATCACTGTGAAGTATCGATTTCCGATTCCAAGACTAGACGACATGCTAGATCAGATGGCCGGAGCAGCTTGGTTTTCTAAGTTAGATTTGAGGAGTGGTTATCACCAGATCCGTGTTAGACTTGGAGATGAATGGAAGACGGCCTTCAAAACACAAGATGGCTTATACGAATGGTTGGTAATGCCATTCGGCTTATCCAACGCCCCTAGTACATTCATGAGAGTCATGAACCAAGTCCTCCGCCCTTTCTTGGGAAAATTCTTGGTGCTGTACTTTGACGACATTCTGATTTTCAGCAAGACAAAAGGCGATCACATGGAGCACCTTCGCTTAGTTCTCTCGGCTCTTCGGGCAGAAAAGTTATTTTTAAACCTAAAGAAGTGTACATTCCTACAATCTGAAGTTCTCTGCCTAGGCTTCATCATTTCTTCTGAAGGAGTGTCTGCCGATCCTTCTAAAGTCAAAGCTATTTTGGAGTGGCCATTGCCAAAGACCCTCACTGAAGCTCGTAGCTTTCATGGATTGGCTACTTTCTACCGAAGATTTATTAAGGGGTTTAGTTCCATCACTGCACCAATCACTGATTGCATGAAGCAAGGAGAATTCAAGTGGACACCAGCCGCTTCTAAAGCTTTTGAGGCAATCAAACTAAAGATGACAGAGGCTCCTGTTTTGAGACACCCTGATTTCTCAAAAGTGTTTGAAGTTTCGTGTGATGCCTCAGGAGTTGGAGTAGGAGGAGTTTTAAGCCAAGAAGGCCATCCTGTTGCATTCTTCAGTGAGAAACTTAATGGAGCTAAGTTGAAGTATTCGACTTATGATAAGGAGTTCCTTGCGATCGTACAAGCGCTTCGTCATTGGAGATACTACTTGTTATCTCAGGAATTTGTGCTATATTCCGACCATCAAGCCTTGAAGTATTTGCAGTCTCAGCGTCATTTGAACTCCAGACATGCCAAGTGGGTCGAATTCCTGCAAGAATACTCATTTGTTCTCAAGCATCGTGCTGGAATTGAGAACAAGGCTGCAGATGCTCTTAATCGTGTAGTCACTGTCCTTCAGAGCATGAGTGCCCAAGTTGTTGGTTTCGAGAGATTGAAGGATGAGTACGATACGTGTCCTGACTTTGGGATCAATTACCATGATGTTCGAGCAGGAAATCGACAAGAGTACGTTGACTTTGTCATTCGAGATGGCTACCTATTTCGAGGCTCCAAGCTCTGCATACCTCGTAATTCAATGCGTGATTTCCTTGTTTGGGAATTGCATGCAGGAGGCCTAGCAGGACACTTTGGTCGTGATAAGACTGTCTCTCTTGTAGAAGATAGATTTTATTGGCCCTCGCTAAAGCGTGATACTGCCCGTGTTGTCTCACAATGTCGCATATGCCAAGTATCTAAAGCAAAGAAGACTAATAGTGGGTTATACACACCCTTGCCAGTTCCACATGAGCCCTGGAAAGATCTTAGCATGGACTTTGTCCTTGGTCTTCCAAAGACGGCACGAGCACATGACTCCATTTTGGTAGTTGTAGACCGGTTTTCTAAGATGGCACACTTTATCCCATGCAGTAAAACTGCAGATGCCTCACATGTCGCCAAGCTATTCTTTCGAGAGATTGTTCGCCTCCATGGATTGCCAACATCTATCGTGTCTGATAGAGATGTGAAGTTTGTTAGCTATTTCTGGAAGACGTTGTGGAAGCTCTTTGGGACACAACTTAAGTTTTCAAGTGCTTTTCACCCACAAACTGACGGTCAGACCGAAGTGGTTAATCGCAGTTTGGGAGATTTATTGCGCTGCATTGTGCGCGATAAGCCAGGGCTATGGGATTTGGTCTTACCCACTGCTGAATTTGCATACAACAGCTCTGTCAACCGATCAACTGGGAAGAGTCCCTTTTCCATTGTTAACGGCACAAATCCTCGCCAGCCGATCGACTTAGTTCCTTTACCAATTGACGCTCGCCCATCTGAGCCTGCAGAGTCCTTTGCGGAGCACATTCGCAATGTTCATGTTGAGATTCGAAGAAAGATCGCTCTAAGCAATGAGAGTTACCGCCTTGCTGCTAATGCACATAGGCGAAAGGTTGACTTTGAGGAAGGCGAGTTCGTGATGGTTCGTGTTCGTCCGGAGCGGTACCCGAAGAATTCGTTCAAGAAGCTACATGCTCGAGCTATTGGCCCTTATCGCATTTTACGAAAGCTTGGACCCAATGCGTATCTGCTAGACCTCCCCTCCACCATGGCCATCAGCCCCGTTTTCAATGTCGAGGATCTATTCCCATACCATGGAACATTTCAACCTCCAAGCGGACTCCCGAATAATGTTTCCAATCCGAGTATTCCGGTACCTGCTACTCCACCACTTGCCCCTACACATGTCGAGCAAATTTCCGAAGTTTTGGATACACAAGTTGTCCTTTCGAAAGAAGGTTCCATCCAACGTTATCTTGTGAAATGGCACAATCGTCCAGAAATAGATGCTACATGGATCACGGCAGACGAGTTTCAGCGTATTGACCCAGCGTTCTTTCATTCCTTCTCTCCGGAGGAGAGTTCTTTTGAGCCCGGGGGAAATGATGGGAATCAGAAGAAACATAAAATTCACAAGACTTACCGGAGGGGCTATCGTTAATATTTAGAAACTATTGGGTTTCATTAGAATTATCAGGAATAAATTTATCTAGTTGTTTTTCCATTTTATCAGCAAGTTTTTGAATTTGTTAAAAGGATCAGGCTTATCCTGATCTCTTAGTCAAATCCTTATCTGTTAGAGTTGTTAGGTCTCTCCCCTATTCTCTATAAATAGGGGAGCATTTTACATTTCAGTTCAGTTTTGTTTGATGAATAAACTTGAGAGTTTTCTCCAAAATATCGTGTTAACGTTTCTGTGAGTTGAGTGTTTACCACTGCAGGTCCTACACCACAAGGCCTCTGTCATCCATTTGCCTCGCACATAACAGACCCATGTGCATGTGACAATAACCGTCCTTTACGTCTTGTCATGCGACGTGGAGGACTTTTCTCCTTCTGGTCTCTTGATCGGTCCTTTCTTGGCCCCGTCAGTTCTGGATGGAGCTAGGAAGCATGGACACTCCAAAATAGGAGCCGTATCTGTGTCCAACAATTGGACACTCGTATGACCCTCCAAAATACGTGCAAGATGCTTCAGCAGGCGTGTCTGTGTATTTTAGAGAGTTCTATTAGACTAGACACTTGGGGACACTTAATGAGTGACGATAGTCCTCCCATTGTGTTTATTAGACTTTCACACGGGCTGTTTTATGAAAGATTTTGACTATAAATGGGTTAAAATATAATTAGGCTAAAGTAGATATAATAGAGTACATGATTAATTGAGGGCTCAATATATGAAAAGGCGCCCTTTTGAACAAAAAGTCCAAGCGAGGTTCTAAGTTCTCACATGCGACAACTTCAAGGGTTTTCACAGACAACTCGTCAAGATTTGAACCCTCATAAGCTACTCCTCTTTCTCTTCACATTCTTGTAAGTAATATTTAAGCTATAAACATTGAAGAAGTTTGAACCAATATTTTGTAATATTAGTATAAAAAATTGAATGTATATAAGAAGATAATAGTAATGTTGACGTATCCCTGCCATGTTGTATCCTAACTTTTCAGAAAATGACGTATCTCGTGTCCGATCCCGTATCATATCAGATACCCATATCTGTATCTGTGCTTCTTAGAAACTGTCTCCGATGCAGACCGAAAAACTTCGTCTCTGATGTACTACTGATGCATAAATCCTTTAATTATACTGTGATAATAAGGATAAATCGTCCACTGGAATCAATGTGCTTTCCCCCACATCTCTGCGAAGGCCAGAAAAACAGATTCCCCCCTCACCAGCAGGCTTTGTTCGTACTGCAAATTTGGCAGCTATATGTACCAGGAAACAAGGGTGTCTTTTACAAATAAAAACCAGAAAACCTGAACATTCCCAACTCAACTTTCCATTACTGTAAAGCCTACCATAACCCTCGAGGCCTTTCATCTTTTCCATCATCAGACCAGAAATCTTGAAAACCAGACTACACAAACTGGCAAACGTAAGTTACTCACTAGAGTGGATGAACTATTCCAATCCTTAGGGAGCACTCAACTAAGGTGCTGGCCATTTTCACAGAAACCTCTCGCGCATATACAATGGCCTTTTGCCAACTTAACTGGAGTTTACTACACAGACAACCTTCCACAAAATGTTTCTTGCCCGAGCACCGCGCTCTTTTAAGTTTGCATATTCTCTCATATGCGCCCAAGGGCCTATGTTGGACAAAATTAAATAGCACACCGTAAAATAATTTAAACATGTGGGAGAAACTCGGATATCTACTTCAGTTTGCATGAGAAGGTAACACACCAGTTTGTAACTAAAGAGATGATGAACTCACAAGAATTGCTCGGCCAAATGCACCAGCACTAACATAAGCCCATGATCCTGGAAGCATCCCTAGCCAACTGTACAACAACTATTGTTACGTTTTCCAGATGAAGTGATCGATATTGAAAATGCAGAAGGGTTCAATTGAAGCAAATAAACAAACCTTCCAATAACATATGGAACAAACTTCACAGATGTAAGTCCATACAGATAGTTTGCCAGAGAAAACGGAAGCAAGGGGCTGAGGCGAAGAAGCGTAACAACTTTAAACCCGTTCTCTCCAATTGCCTTATCAATTGCAAGAAATTTCTTATTTCCCTCAACCAATTTAAGAATACGATCACGGGCAAAATATCTGGCGATTAGAAAGGCAATACTTGCAGCTACCTGCAAAAGTAAAATATGATGTTCAATTATGCCCTTTTAATAACCTTTTGTACTGGGAAAACGTCGACTTACTGTTCCACTGATAGAGACAAGAATAGTGCCGGTAACAGAACCAAATAGAAGACCAGCTGACATGGTCAATGGGATGGCTGGTAGTGCAAGGATCTGTAGTTTGGATAAGATTAATTAAAAGAGGTCAGCATCATATGCATAATAAGAGGGAAATTATGTAAATGCGTATGCATGCTAACTCCTCTAATATGGATACCAGCCAACGAGGACAGAGTGCAGAGCTGAAATGACTTGCATATTATATATGTCGATTGTTATTCACTCGTAATGATCAAAGAGCTACTGCATATGATGCATTTCCAGAATTCTGTGCTAGTAATGTGAGAAGAAAGACACGGTTTCATGTTTCAGTACTTGAAATGAGCATTCTTATTTAACTTTTTAACTGTCACCGAAAAGCTAATAACATCCTGAGCATACAAATAGTAGCAGAACTAGAAAGATAATACTTACTTCTAGTCCTGCATAAACTGCTACAAATATAGCATACCCAGCAGGTCCATAACCTGTTCACTATAAGAATTTAGTAGTAATACTAACAATTGAGATAATAATTAAAATCACCATTAACATAATTATACCAACATGATACGCACATTCCACGAAGGAACAACGAAAACTACTCTCGTATCAATGGATTCTAATTTTATTTGAGTTTAGCACTGAAAGGATCTTAAGTTGCAGATCAGCACTAATGGAGTACTACAACCTAGGAAAGCCAAAACAATACCAGATTGTTTGCCAACCCAAATGCCTCTCATTTTCATGACATTTCTGTTAGATAAGCTAACTTGGTAAAAGGACAACTAGGTGTACATCACTAGAAGTTAAGATAAAATCTAGAACTGTTAGGGTAGACCACATGTTTATACAAATATCTGAACCAGTTTGGTTGCAAGTTCCTCATGCACTCACTTCCTCTAGTGACCTTATCGGCTTATCCACAAATTCACTCACAATTTCCATTACATGTAAATTTTAAGAGTTCCTACCAATTAGATTGCCTTCATTTGCACCTATCAAAAAATTAGACTGCCTTCATTTGAGTGCCAGTTTAAAGTACCTATCAACCAGCCCTATGATAAATTATTTTACACCAGTGGCTACAGAAACATAAGATCCCAACTGTTTCACTGCCTAACATAGTAAGAGCATGTCAAGAATTATTCTCAATTATTCACATTAACTTAATTATGCAAAGAGCTTCGCAAAAAACTCCAAAAGTTGGCAAAGAAGCAGGCTCCAATCCAGTCAATAAGTAAGCAAGTATAATATAAGATCTCAATGTGAGGCTGTGAGCAGCTAGATCAAGGAAGTTGACATCATCTCGTGGCATAAAGCTCAATTTAGTGACTTCCAGAGAGAGCTGCTAGGAAAGTTATACGGACTAAGGGTTAAGGAGAATCTCAATAATCCGTGAAACGAGCTCATTGCATGTTT
Organism: Linanthus parryae; assembly: GCA_023055425.1. NCBI lineage: Eukaryota > Viridiplantae > Streptophyta > Magnoliopsida > Ericales > Polemoniaceae > Linanthus > Linanthus parryae. The sequence continues at coordinate 77,963,881 of JALGPY010000006.1, forward strand.
TCTTTTAAGTAATTCGCAAGGGACATAGTATTTAATGTGTGGATTTGTGTATGCACGCATGGAATGCACAAGCTGAAGATTAAAGTCATTTCGGACAATTTCTCAATCTCTTGAAACCAAAATCTAGGATGCAGCTCCCACTGGTAACAGCAAACCCTGTAAAAACTTTGCTTTACTGATAAACAAGCCTAGTCGACAGGCACCCGTAATCAGGACAGGTTACAGGGAAAAAAAGATAAAATAGCCCTTTTCCAGAAATGCCAATGTGCACCATAGCGTTAAGGTTAAAAGCTTGACAGAGTTACCCCCAATGATCAAACTGTGGCTTTCCACTGAAATTATCACCTAGCACAAGGCTACCTCCACAGCAAGGTTTAGATTACCATTACAGGAACTTTACTAAATTTAGATGCCATGTTCACTTGATTTATTTATTTTTTGAGATGATTGACCTGCTTGATTTAGGAGAATGACAGTGTAAACCTTAATATTTATTTTCATGATGTTGTTAAAGGCCGCCAATGCCAGCCAAACAACGATAGCAACAGATTCTAGTGTCGGTACAATTTATCAAGGATTCCACTCCCACATGTATTAACTAATCTTCAAAACAAACTGCTCACTGATTTTGTTGCTTCTTCATAATTTGATTTCATTAAATCAAAAAATACAAATTTTCCAGTTAAGCACTAAACTGTTGCAGATTAGTTACCTTCAATTAAACCTGTAAACTGTGTGAGGAAGACAGTGAGCTGATCCCTGTAAACGTACCCAACAGCACCAAACCCACCAACCACACCCACAAGCAACAAACCTGCCAAAATGGTACCCTTAATAGCAGCGTCCCCCTCCAATTCTCCATCGCCATCGCCATCGCCTCCTCTTTCATCATCGTTCCGCGGATTCAAATTCAAGAAACCCCTGAGGCTCTGCGGGGCTTTCTTCGGAGTACTTCGGACAGTCTGTTGTTGCTTTTGTTGTTTGATAGAAGAACATGGACTGACAAAATGGAAGCGCTTGAGTCTGATAAATGGGTAAGAGGAAGAAGAAGAATGGACACTACTAGTGGGTCTGAGAGGATGGAGGGTCGAAGGTGAGCAGCGAGAGGAGAGGCATGGGGTGCGCATTTTAAGTGGTAAATGTAGGGGAAGGGGGATAGAAGAAGAGTCTCTGATCTGATATGTATCCAGGGGCTGTGTAATTGGATTTTAGAGCCATATCGGATTTTTATACTCCTCTCTCCGTACACGTTTAACTTTTTTCCATCACAACTTTAATGACTACGTGTCACTTCGCTCGAGAGAGATCTCAACTTGCCCCGGCAGCTTGGAGCAACTTTTTGGTGCTCCAAAAAGGAGCACGTGGTGTTCTACAACCAGTGTAACACTTAAATTCATTATGAGTGATACGTTGTGCTCTTTTGGAGCACTAAAAAGTTTCTCGACAAGAATGTTGTTTTGCCTAATTCTAGTGTCTACGGGCATCTCCAATCCATGTCATTAATCATCTCCCCCACCTCCTCATTCCCATGGCCTACCGTTTTACCATTTCCTTATCCCTCTTCCCCAAAATTATTATTCATCTTCAATCTATTTTTCCCCACCCATTTCAACTCATGTAGGGAGAAAGTATTCATTGGGGCTAGCCCCACCACGTGGCATGCCTACATGGTGGGGCACGCCAATCAGTTTCTGACAACCATTCAAAAGTTGGTGGGTTCCATCTAACAAACGCACGTTTGTCAGAAACTGATTGGAATGCCCCACCATGTAAGCATGCCATGGTGGTGGGGCTAGCCTCAATGAATACCTTCTCCTCATGTAGGGGGAGGGGAATGTCCATGGAGAAATTCTCCCTAACTATCCCAAACCCAAAACAAAAGACTATCCCCTAGCACCCCGTCCCCCTCCTCCCATGGAGTTGGACTTGAATTGTATTTTATACGATTTTTTCCATCACCCTTCCCCTCCCCCATGGGATTGGAAATACCCTAAGGGTTTCTGAGAGAGGTTCTGCACAAGCATTTTGATTACTAGTGCTAGTTGAGGAAATTTTAAATGAAAGATGGTATAAATGTGCGGGCTCATTCTCTCCAAAAGAAGATGTGTGGCTGACCAACACGGTTAAACGACATCGTAATGGTCAAGGTCGGCTGAACCCATAGTTCAAAAGAATGAAAGACAGTTTAAGAGTTCGGGTCCATAGAGCTGCTAGTTTGGCACCCATGAGGGTAAGTCCAAGAATTTATCTCCTATATCTAGGCATCTGAATCCTAGAATGAGGTAATCACTTCCACGGATGTTAAGGAATTTGAGTCACAATGAATCACGAAAACATTTCAAGACAAGACCTACGCACAAAGGAAGTAAGGCTCGATGTAGTCACAAAGGGACATTGTAGCCATAAGAATCCCTCTCCATCTCTACGGCTTGTCAAACCTTAAAAGATAGCGCCCCGAAAATGATCCAGCCAGCTTTATCTTGACGTCTTCCCGTGGACATGAACGAAGATGCGTGAGATTGATTTAACCGTCATCATCCATAGGCTTATGGTCTTCCCAAAATCCAAGCCAATCATGTATAAAAGGAACTTCGCTCTCTGGAGACATGTCCCCATTCTTGAAGAAGTAGACAAGCTGCTCTATGACGAATTTATCAGGGAAGTGTAATACTTTGGATGGCTACAGACGAAGAAGACAACTGATAATTGGAGGATGGGTTTAGATTTCACCAAACTCATCCGAGCCTACTTCAAAGACAATGGACAACCACCTCAGATTAACCAACTGGTAGAAAAGACCGCTGGACACGCGATGGTGAGCTTTCTAGATGCATATTTCATGTATCACCAAATAAATATGACTGTGCACCTGGAGGAGAAGAATGGCTTCATTACACCTAAAGACTCATGTTGTTACTGGATGATTTTGCTTGGGCTGAAGCATACATGGGCCATTTATCGGAGGTTGATCAATTGTATCTTCAAGGGGCTTATTAGAAATTGAGGTGCGGCTGACCAACAAGGTTAAACAGCAACGAAGCAATCAAGGTTGGTCGAGCCCACATCTCGGAATACTTACCTAGAGCTCAGCTCCCCATACGCTTGACAAAACGTAACGAGCGTTAACAAGACTAGGAGATATGTTGAAGACCAATCCTATTACTTTCTGGAATGTTGACTCTTTCACGCCTTCGTCTTTTCTTTAGACCGGAATTTAAATTGACGGAGTACACTATCTTTTCAAAGAATTCATGAGGTCGGGTTGGATGATATTCTATCTCCCAGATTTTGGGCGAGATCGAGTTCTACAAGGACACAATTATTGTCGTGAATATCAAGGGATATGACTTCCAATCATTCAGAAAGATGTTGGAATAGGTGCCCTAGAGACAATCTAGACTTAGTATGAACATTATTTGGCTAGAACATTCATTTATTATTATGGAGATATTTAATATAATTAAGTCATTAGATTGCAATGTGTTGTTTATCTTAATATCGCTAGTCCATTATATTGATTAACAGGAAAATCACTATAGACTAGTATATGAGTAGATTGATATGGAGATATCGATTATAACACATGGGTATGCATTAGGAGTAATGACATACTGGATTGACCCACAACGAGAAGGCTACATTAGATTATGTCAAAGTCACAAGTGCTTCTCGTAGTGCTAATGGTATTGTAATCCTTAGACTTAAATTCACTGGTGTGTACAAGAGAATCCTGCAGAGAGAACTCCATGTACACCAAGGACAGAGAATAGAAATGGCACAGGAAGTGTTGGGTTGTGTGTAGGGAAAGAGTAAGGCAATAGCACTGTATGAGAGAGAGAAAGGGGTTTGGCAGAGCTTCCGCGTATGTCTGGTGTGTTCTTCCCTGTATGGAAGGGTTAACGATCTATATATAACAGAGCATGTGACCGTTGTAGTGTGGTTAATGCACCCATCAATGGCGGCTTAATTAGCTTAACCACAACGGCACGTTCGTCCGCGTATATAGGAACCGTTATAGCACGTTATCCGCGTATACCGGAACCGTTACGAGGTTGACCGGGTTTGACCGGGTTTATGGAGCTCGTGCCGTAAATCTCTCAAAAGCAGTTACTAGGGGTCGCGTGCGGGCTTGGCTCGCACGCGACAGGACTTACTCTAGCCTCCAAACCACTAAATCCCTACAAGTCCCGTGAGGTGGTGTGCGAGGGCCCTGTCTCGCAGCCCCCACGTGGATCAGCACGGCTGGTGATCCAGTGTGTGTGGAGCACATTATGGTGTGCTGGATGACTGCCACGTAACTAAGATCTTCTTGTCCAGAAAGCACTATCTATATTAGCCCCCTTTCTGCGCGTGAAGACTCACAACCGGATAGGCTTCCATGTGCAGGAACCAACGTACGCGTCGCCGCCACGCACCAATTCAAATACACGCAAATTCAGCCCCCGTGCGTGCCATTATGACCTAAACTCCTAGAGTCGTGCCGTCTGGTCTTTTCGGGTTTTAGGCGTGACGTCAGCTTGTCCTGTGATTGCGCGATTCGACGGTGACAGTTGCGATTCGACTACTGAAAGGACGCAACCCTTCATTGTTTTTGGATAAATACTATGTGCTCTCCATTGTTGCAAAGCATTACTTCTTTCTCTTAAAGTGAATGATACCCCGAAGCCTTCAAGAGCAGATTCAGATAATCAATCATCAATTCTCTCTTGTCAATCGTATTCTTCAGCTGTGCGCCTCCAAGCAAGCTTTACCAAAACAAGGTTGGCCTTGTTCAATTTTGTTTAATGTACCGATATATGCTTTGAACTGTGTTGGATCTGCAAACCCATGACTGTCTGAAACATGCTACCCCATTGTAGACTGCGAAGGAGACCTTATTCTTTAAACTCAGAACTGAATTAATCTCCAAATTGTAAGGGTTTTGAATGTAGGGCTTCTGAAATTCCCAATAATGCAAGCGATTCTGAACTTTCAAACCCCCAAAATTGATATTGAAATGTTCATCTTTCTTCTGATAAAGCCTCGTCGCTTCAAACTGAATCTTGCAATTCAAACTAAAGTGTGTGTATTTCTCCCCCCCCCCTTTTCTTGCTTTTCCGCAGGAATGGAAAAGACAAAAGGAACTAAACCCGTGAAGGAGGTCGAAGAAATACCTTATCTCCCCCAGACCTTATGGCGAAAAGCCCCCTATTTGGGTGGCAAAGACTTTTACCATGCTAGGGTTAAGGTGAAGAACCTGCCAATCCCTGTATCTGCTGACGAATTGCAAACGTTGACCCCTCCAGTTAACGCGGCCATGCTCGAATTGATCGATTCCAAGGACGTAGTTCGATTGGGGGTCGAAAATGGGTTTTTCCCGTATACTGCGATTTCCACTCAAGCGTTTGTTCAGAAATTGGACTTCATGGATGAGTGGATTGACCATGTACTGACCAATCATGCCATTGCTTTAAACGATGCTGGCATATATTTCGCATTCCGTGCTATGAAGGGTGCTGTCGTGAAGCTGGACCAGTCTAAACTTTCTCTCGCGTTACTCGCCTGCGACTCACACATTCCACTTTGCTGAGTTCGAGGCTGCCCCCACTCTTGAAGATGTACACATGTTGTATGATCTGTCTCCTGTAGGTGAGGTGGATCCTTTGAGTCCCTTTGAGGACTGATGCAGAGGTTGCTTTGTACAAGCAGATGGAGGAGTGCTTGTCAGAGGTGAAGAAAATTTCCACCCGGTGGACGCCTACGGAGCTTCTTCCCGATTGGCAACTGGTTGACACGTCTGCGAAGAACACTTGGAACAAGTGGGTGCAATACTTCTTTCGCGATTATGCGAACAGTAGTATCACCAAGAAGCTTCTGAGCCAAAATACGAAAGCGAAGAATTATGTGGATGGCAAGGGTTACCACCTGGCCCTATGTGGTTTTATCTGCGCCTGGTTGTCGAGGTATCTGATCGATGGCCACCCTCATGATGGGGTCTTCTAGCATATCCTCCCACTTGCTGTGAAATTGACCCTTGGTCAAACGGTCGCACTTGGGCCTCTAGTCTTGGGTACCTTGTACCACAGATTAGATCAACTGGTCGTAGCAATCAAGGACTCGCGCGATCGCCTCGACGTGCTGTCCTATGTCAACATTGCCTTCTTGACTATGTGGGTCTTCGAGCGATGGCCTTCTTATGCTCCCATTCCTTCTAGGCCCAATAAATGGTGTGCCCCAGGTGCGGAGGAAAAGCGTAATAGCGGCAGGGCTGCGAGGTGGTTTGGAACTCACTTTCCTAAGTGTGTTTGGAGCTTGATTTACAGCCAGGCCTCATGTCACGCGCATTGAGAATGTGCGATGGTTCCCAAAACTGTATCCTTCCAAGGCTGTTGCTTTCTCGGAAGAGCTCCTTTTCGAGGGTGGGGAGCATTTCCACAAGCGCTATCGCGAATTCTTCTGCTGGTGTCTAAGAGGCTCTCTTCCTGCTCTTGCGGAGCATGTTCGCGAGCTCACCCCTGGGTATGAGAGAATCACCGTGGATGTCGATCCTACTCGCATTTCCCCCCAGTTTGGCTTCGATGCGGTGGCACCATCAATCTGGCCGCAGTCTATCATAAGAGGCTGCTACAAGCGATTACTGTCTGGGGAGTGTAAAACAATCTTAAGGAGCAATCTTCCCTTCGAGCAACCCCCTGGTAACCGCGAAGGTGGCTACGCCAGGAACTGGGTCGCATATTGGAATTCCCAGCAGACAAGGTTTGAGACGCAGTCGACCCCTCGGCCAAGCAGAGCTCCTGTGATCAAGAGAAATTCTTTCCCGTTCCGTCCCAACTGTAGCCTGGACGACTCCGAATATGGCTGCTATTCGTTGCTGGATCGCGAGAATCACTTGTGTCCCTCCACCATCCTTGACAAGAAGATGGCCGCAGTTAAGAAAGGTGATTCGCATGTCATCAGATACAGCGAAACTTTTTCCAAGGTAAACAATCTCTCTTGCACGTGTTTAAGTTTCCCTATTCCGATACGTTGAAACTTATGCTTCATTTTCTGTCGCAGTGCTATGTGAGGAGATTCGCATCTGGTGAGCTTTCCAAATCGCTGATCACCACCATTGTTACTGCGAGAAGACAAGGTGAACCAGTTCGGCTAGCAATGAAGATGGATCCCGCAGTTGAGACCCAAATTTGCCAAGTCATGGATGTTTTTGCTGATTCACTGATTGACAATGCTCCAGCTTTGCCTCAGCCCAGGGATGATCCGTCTCCCCCAGCAACTGTTGCATCACGGGAAAAGAGACCAAGGCAGAGGGGAATCACCATCTCTTCCCCTAGAATTGTTCCAACTTCTCCTCCTACAAGGTCCCATGCTTCTCGGGACAAAGGTAAAGGTCGCATGCCAAGCAAGGCACGGAAAGAGCTCGCAGTGGAGACTTTTGTTCCGTTTGATCAGGAAGAAGAGGAGGAGGAGAGAAGGGAAGCGAGAGAACAGGATGGTGATGAAGAAGAAGAAAGAATCGAAGATGTCAGAGAAGGAGAGAGAGACGAGATACAAGTTGAAGAATCGGGAGGTATCCCCATCGCACTTCTCTTCTTATTATCTCAACTTTCGCGGTCTTGATTGACCAATTCGTTCCTTTGCAGATGATGATGATGAGACCATCAGCGGCCTTTTGGCCAAGAGGCAGAAGAGGGGTTCTCATTCTGGTGTTTCCAACGAAACCATAGACGAGGACATTCTTGCCGAGTCCAGGAGAACAGCTGCAGAGGCTGCTGAGAGAAGAAGGAAGAGAGAAGAAGAGGAGCTTGAACGCGTAAAGCAAAGGAGCCTGGAAGAGCAACATGTTGACGACTTGGTGCGTCCAACTGATGAGGAAGATGCGATTCCAGAAGAAACGGTTCCTCAAGTTGATGAGGATGATGCGGTTCAAGAAGAGGATGTGGCTGCTCTAGAGCAAATCCAAGCGGACTTCGAAGAGATCGCAGGCGGTAACGAAGGTGAGATTTTTAATCTTGCAGTAACTTACCGCGATGTGATTGTTGGTGCATTAAAGCATGGCTTATCAAAAGCTGACATTCGCCGCTGGCTAGTAAGCAAGTGCGGTGAACCTTCAGGTAATCATTTGAACAACACTCGTGAACTAGGCTTAGTAACCCAAACATAATCATGACTGGTTTCTTCGCGCCCCAGGTCACGCTCATCTTAAAGATATGCTTAACGAAGATACATTAATAGGACGAGGTTCCGCGTCCTTAGCATATGACGAAGATGCTGCAATCCCACCCTCGCGTGTAGGTGCTCACTCTTGTTTTATTAAAATAATAAAATATTGTGCAACACAAGTTACCTCACACCATCGCGTCTTGTATCGCAGGTGACGCTGGTGAAGCCATGCTGGGACAAAGGAGCCATCCTTCTGCATCTTATGTCCCGGTGCCAAGCTCTCATACCGAGAAGCCCATCGCGGCTGCCGAGTACGCAGGAGAGCCCTTCGAGGACATCATTGAAGTTTCTGATGATGCCGAAGCCGACACCGTGCTGATGGAAGAAGATACCAATGATGCTGCTGAGGAAACAGACGCAGATGCTGTTGAGGCTTTCGCATCCGAAGGCATCCCTAATCAAGCTGCAACCTCTACCGCTGCCATGCCTCCGGCGGGGACTGATGTAACACCCCCAAATTTTCATTACTGAAATTGCGGGCGTGCCCTTCTCATGGAGAATCAACCACCATGATCAGGATAAAGGATCTTTTCTTCGGATTCACATAACACACTTTATTACATAAAAAGTTCACAAGCCTTATTCAGAGTTATTACAAACCATTATGTTAGAAACAGCGGAATAATGAAATTACTACTTTATTCAAGCGAGGTGATACTTCCACTAGTATGCGACGTCCCATCCCCAACGTAGGCCTATCCTGTGGTGGTTTTACAAAACAAGGACACCACAGTAAAAGTCAGTAAAAACTGAATGAGAACGCATCACAACGCGTAAACCAGAGTGAGGCACATGTAAGTATTAAAACAAGTTATGACATGTTCATTTATTCCAAAAATCAGTTTAGTTCTTTAATCGGGGAGATCCAGTACCAATAATCATATCCAGTGTGAACGGCGAAATAATCCGCTCGTCCGAACCAATCTCACCTCAGCATCTAAACCTTAAGTGTCGACACCCCCTACGAGGGAAACTGTTGTCCCAAGAGAGTAGTACTAGAGCCTTACCCTGTGCTAATGCGCCCCAGGGGAAACCATAGAGCCACCTTCGACTCAAGTCCCAAGCTTTGCTTGGTCAAACCATATCAAGTCCCAAGATTTGCTTGGTCAATCCATATCAAGTCCCAAGCTTTGTTTGGTCAATCCATATCAAGTCCCCGAGAGTTCATGTTTCCACTTTACGTGATTAGTAGCTTAAACATTCTGAAAAGTCTCATTATTATCATTTCTAAAATATCATCAAGTAGTGGAAATCACTTCTTCTCGAGTGACAAGTTCTCAAAATATTGAATTCCAACATGTGAAAGCACGAAGTTCAATTAAATAAATGACATGTTTAGTAAACACAAGTAATGAGTAATCATAAGAAATACGTTCAAAATATTTAGAACTCAAGTCAAGACAAGTAGAGACATTATAGTGAAACACGCGTTTTGAAGAGTAAGGGTTGAGCCTACGAACTCATCTACAAATTCCGGCGGTAGTTTAGATGTAGTCGACGTAGCCTTGGTCTATGAATTCGGTTTCTACAAATAAGGATAAATCCTAATTAATAATTAATCGCTTCATATGCAAGTGTCATATATGTCAAGCGGGTTGATTCTAGTTAATTGATCGGTGCTGACCTAGTCGAATTTTAAGGATGTCCCTTAATTAAGTGCTAAGACATTGTTTATTTGTCAAAATGACTAACCCAAATATATTTATATAAACACTATATTAATTATCAAATCTAATATTAACTAATATTAATATTAATTTACTAATCTTCATCCTACTCACAATAATATTTATTTACTAACTACTAATCATTATTTATGATACTAACATTTAATTAATACTTAGGTATTTATAATGTAGGGTAGCTAGAAATGTAGTTGTACACTTACCTCCCCTAGACTTGTTTAATTCTCAAAAACATGAGTTGTTGCTAGTTCTAGAAAATACATTTACAACCCCAATTTGAAGAATAATTGTTATATGTATTTCTAACGTTCCTTTTTCAACTAGTTCAACATGAATGACTTCCGGGAGGTGTGAGAGTACGAATATGCAAGAACATGTAAAATGCGACGCGGGAAAATGAAGTTATACCGAGGTTCCGATGAAATGAGCGGTGGCCTAGCGCGGGCTGTTTGAACCTCTTCGGCTTGCGAGAATGGTGTTAAGGAAGTCCTAGGAGTGTCACGGAGTGGACGGTAGCAGCCGTGTCCCAAGTGGTGGTCGTTGACGGAGTTGGTAATGAAGGTAGCTACTTGACGTTGCTAGTGTAGTTTTAGTTGGCAACGATTCGGGATCCGTTTTGGCCTCTTTTGAACGTGGTTAAAGAATGAAAGTTATAGATAACAAGTAGAGGGATATGTAGGAGAAAACGGAGGTCGTTTTGGAGCTAAAATGAAAGAGAACAAGAAAGAGCAACACCGATGTCCACTGGTGCTGTTTGGCTAGAGCAGTTTCAGCGCGGGGTGAATTCGGGCTCTATTTTGACTCCGTTTGGTCGGGGCAAAGAAAGAAAGTTGTAGAGGACAAGTATAGGAAGTTGTGGTTAAAATTTGGGCCAATTCCGAGTTGTAACGAAGGAGATACAGCAAGAACAAGCCGCTGTCCAGCAGCCGCTGCTACTGGTGCGGGTTGCTGCTTGTTGCGGCTGTTGGGGCTGCTTCGGGTGGTTGTTTTGGTCGGTTCCTTGCTGCTATAAGATGCTATGAATATCAGGTAGTGAGTGTGTGACTTGAGGGGTGGTGGGTATGTTGGGTTTTGACGTAGGTAACGCAGCGGAATAACAAAATTAATCCTACTCAAAGCCCACCAAGGATCACAGGAAGAGACATCATAACATGATTAAGGACATAGAAGATGTGTACCTTTTGATTTGTGAGATCACACGAAGAATGATGTCCTCGTCTCTACGGTTGATCCACGTCTAGAGGTGAGATCTAGATTCTTCCTTCAATCAAGTGCTAGCTTGAACCTTGGAGGAAGAGGGATGAAGATCAAAGCAACAAATCACCAAAGCACAAGGGAGGGGGCGGCCCTCTCTTTGCCGTCGGGTAGGGGGCCGACGGGTGGCTAGGGTTTCGGCCCTAGCACCTTGTCTTGCTCTCTCTTTTGCTCTCTCCCACTCTTTGTGTGTTATGATTAATAACTCATATATTGTGGGAAGGAAGCTAGAGCCTCCTTTATATACTCCAACAACTCCTTGTTGTTTCCATAAAAGAGTTTTCTTGTTCTAGTAGGACTAGAACTATTCCCTTCCTTGCAAATTAGTCCTACTAAGTTTGCAAGGTGTTGCACAATGATCCTTCTATTAATTAATCCATATTAATTAATCCCAAATCTAGCTCTCCTCTATTTGACGTGTGACCCCATAGGTTTCTATATAGTTGGTAGTAACTATTACTAACATGGAGCGGTGTCTAGCAACACATCCATGCCACCCAACCAATAGAAATAGTCAGTGATCCCGACAAACCTTTGTGCCCAATATGTCGTATTACATTATCCCTTTGTCTCCATATCCGGATTGGACACGAGACATAAATAGTCACACTCGTATATCCAATCCATAGTTCCTCGATCCCGGGAATATGCTTACGCTTGCAGATAACATTAATATCTCCATATTAATTTATCTGAGTCTGGCCAGACATTCAATAAGCCTCATCCCTCGAGTGGCCGTGGATATTTACCCCTATTATGTGAGAGGGACAAATCCTATCTACATCACTACGATCTCTAAGCTTGCTTCCTATCACGCCCGATAGCCACCTTTATGATTACCCAGTTACGGTCTAACGTTTGATAACATCAAAGCGCAATATTTCACAACTAGAGTATCTAGTGACTTCAAGTCCAAGGATTGCAATAATATTAGCACTGCGAAAAGCGATTGTGACTTCACATAATATAATGTATCCTTTTCGTCGTGGGTTTGTCCAGTATGCCATTACCCCTAATGCATACCCATATGTCAGACTTGATATCTCCATATCAATCTACCCATATACTAGTCTATATTTGATTGCCCTATTAATCAATATAATGGACTAGGGACATTTAAGATAAATAACACAATTTATCTAAGGACTTCATTATATTAAATATCGCCATAAATAATAAATGAATATTCTAGCCAAAACATTGTTCATACTAAATCTACGATTGCCTCTAGGGCATCTATTCCAACAGTCTCCCACTTGCACTAGAGCCAATTCGGCGCATCTCGTATGCTTATAGATCTGGCGTGCCCTTCATGCTTTCGCTGCGCAAGAGGATTCGTAAGCGGATCTGACACGTTGTCATCTGTCGGAATCTTGCATATCTTCACATCTCCTCGATCGATCATATCACGAATAAGATGGAATCTCCTAAGTACATGCTTTGACTTTTGGTGCGATCTTGGTTCCTTTGCCTGTGCGATTGCCCAGAGTTGTCACAGTACAACTCTACGGGATCCACTATGCTAGGGACCACACCGAGCTCAGTGATAAACTTCTTTATCCATACTGCCTCTTTCGCCGCTTCCGCAGCAGCAATGTACTCAGCTTCTGTTGTAGAATCAGCAACTGTGCCTTGCTTGGAACTCTTCCAGCTCACAGCTCCTCCATTCAGGCAAAACACGTATCCAGACTGTGATCTGTAATCATCCTTGTCGGTTTGGAAGCTTGCGTCAGTGTAACCCTTTACACTTAGCTCATCCATTCCTCCAAATATCAAGAACACATCCTTAGTTCTTCTTAAGTACTTTAGGATGTTCTTGACAGCAATCCAGTGACTCTCACCCGGATTGGACTGATATCTGCTCACCATACTCAACGCGTATGATACGTCTGGTCTAGTACATAGCATGGCGTACATGATGGATCCTATGGCCGAAGCATAGGGTATCCCGCTCATGCGGTCCTTCTCCATCTCGTTGGAGGGACAGTCATGTAGGGTTTTGATTCATGGATCGCGCAAACGGAAGCATAATCAAACAATCAACCATGCAAAACCCTCCAAGGATCACAAGTCTAGATGCATAACGATAGTGAAGGTAAGAAATCATAAACACACCTTTGGGTTCTCCTTGATGACTTCAAACGCGAATAGTGTCACGTTCTCTATAGTTGATCCACGCCTAGAGTTGATCCTAGATCTCCAATCTCCTTGGTGCTAGCCCGGAATGAAAGGAGGGTGAAGGAATCACGCAAAACGAGGCACCAAAAGGGGGTTCGGCCCTTTGTGGCGTCGGGGACAAGGGGCGGCGGCAATAGGGGGCGGCGTCCCTCTTTGCTTGCTCTCTCTCTCCTTTGTTCTCTCCCACTCTTGTTATGTTCTCTCTAGAGCATAAAGTGTGTAGGGAAGGAAGGAGGAGGGTCCTTTATATAGTCCAACAACTCCTTGTCAACTACCTAAAGGACTTATTCTAGTCCTACTAGAGTTCAATTTAGTCCCTTCCTTGCAAATTAGTCCCTACTAAGTTTGCAAGGGTTTGCAAAGTGATCCTTCTAATTAATTAATCCAATTAATTAATTCCACAATCTAGTACAACTCTATATAGCGTGTGACCCCATAGGTTCTATCTAGTTGGTAGCAACTCTTTGCTAATATGGAGCGGTTTCTAGCAAAACATCCATTCTAGCCAACTAATAGAATAGTCATCTAGACAACCTTGTACAAGTAATTGTCTCATCCCTTTGCCTCCATATCCGGATTGGACACGAGACATACAAGTCACACTCGTATATCCAATCCCTAGTTTCTCGATCCATGGAATAGCCTTATTCGTGCAAATAACATCAATATCTCATATATTGATTTATTTGAGTCTGGCCAGACATTCTATAAGCACTATCCTCGAGTGGCCTTGGATATTTGCTCCCGTTATGTGGGAGGGGCAAATCCTCTCTACGTCCACTACGATCACTAAGCTTGCTTCTCATTGTATCCAGTACACGCCTTTATAACTACCCAGTTACGGTGTAGCGTTTAACGCTACCAAGATCACAATGATCCACAACTAGAATATCTAGTGACTTCAAGTCTAAGGATGACAATACCATTGTACCCGAGAAGCACTTGTGACTCAACATAACGTGTATGTAGCCTTCTCGGTGATGGGTCAATCCAGTGCAACATTCCGCAATGCACACCTATGTGTTGGATCGTGATATCTCCATATCAATCCAACCCCATACTAGTCTATAGATGATTGTCCCATTTAATCATTATACTTGACTAGGGATATTTAAGATAAACAACACAATTGTAAATCTAAGGACTTCATTATATTAAATATCCAATAAATAATAAATGAATTTCTAGCCAATTACAAATTCATACTAAACTAGATTGCCTCTAGAGCATCTATTCCAACAGTCTCCCACTTGCACTAGAGCCAATCTGGCGCATCTCGTATGCCCATACTCCTAGTGTGCCCTTCATGCTTCCACTGCGTGAGAGGCTTCGTAAGCGGGTCTGACAGATTATCATCTGTAGGAATCTTGCATATCCGAACGTCTCCTCTATCGATAATATCTCGAATCAGATGAAACTTCCTGAGCACATGCTTGGACTTTTGGTGCGATCTGGGTTCCTTTGATTGCGCGATCGCCCCAGTGTTGTCACAGAACAACTCCACTGGATCCGCAATGCTAGGGACCACACCAAGTTCAGAAACAAACTTTCTGATCCAAACAGCCTCCTTTGCTGCGCCATTTGCAGCAATGTACTCAGCCTCTGTTGTAGAATCAGCTACCGTCTCTTGCTTGGAACTCTTCCAGCTCACCGCTACTCCATTCAGGCAAAACACATATCCCGATTGCGATCTAAAGTCATCTCTATCGGTTTGGAAGCTTGCATCAGTGTAACCCCTTACACGCAACTCTTCCTCACCGCCAAACATCAAGAAAGCATCCTTAGTTCTTCTCAAGTACTTTAGGATGTTCTTGACTGCAATCCAGTGACTCTCACCTGGATTGGATTGGTATCTGCTTGTCATACTCAAGGCATATGACACATCTGGTCTAGTACATAACATGGCGTACATGATGGATCCTATGGCCGAGGCATAGGGAATCCTGCTCATGCGTTCCTTCTCAATCTCATTGGAAGGACAACCACTCTTAGAAAGAGTGATTCCATGTGACATGGGCAAGAATCCCTTCTTGGAATCTTGCATGTTGAACCGTTTCAACATCTTGTCAATATATGTACTTTGACTTAGGCCTAGCAACCTTTTAGATCCATCTCTATAGATCTTTATACCGAGTATATAGGCTGCTTCCCCTAAGTCTTTCATTGAGAAACACTTTCCTAGCCAATCTTTCACAGATTGCAGCATGGGAATGTCGTTTCCAATGAGCAGTATGTCATCCACATACAAGACCAGAAAAGCTACAGAGCTCCCACTAACCTTCTTGTAGACACAAGACTCATCTTCGTTTCTGATGAAGCCAAACTCTTTGACCACTTCATCAAAACGTCGATTCCAACTCCTAGAAGCTTGCTTCAATCCATAAATGGATCGTTGCAACTTACAGACTTTCTTGGCTTGCTTTGGATCCTCAAAACCCTCCGGCTGTATCATATACACGTCCTCGAGGAGATTCCCATAAAGGAATGCTGTTTTGACATCCATCTGCCAAATCTCATAGTCGTAGTATGCTGCAATTGCAAGTAGGATTCGGATGGATTTGGTCATTGCGACTGGTGAAAAGGTTTCATCATAGTCAATACCATGAATCTGTCTGAATCCTTTAGCCACCAATCGGCCCTTATAGGTAATCACATTACCATCCATGTCGATCTTCTTCTTGAAGACCCACTTGCACCCTATGGGTCGCGCCTCATCAGGTGGTTCCACCAAAGTCCATACTTTGTTGGTATACATAAATTCCATCTCGGATCTCATGGCCTCAAGCCACTTCTGCGAGTCTGGGCCATTCATGGCCTCCTCATAGGTAGTAGGCTCATCATCTATGAGCATCGTGTCACTGGAATCAGTTACGAGAAGTCCGTACCTCTCGGGTTCCTGGCGCACTCTACTAGATCTACGAAGCTCTTGTGTTACCTGAACAGGTGGATCCACAACTGCTTGTGATTCCTGTTCATGTTCCATAATCGGTTCTGTGATTTGTGGTTCTTGAACTTCTTCAAGTTCTACATTCCTCCCACTTGCTTCTTTAGAGACAAACTCTCTTTCTAGAAACACGCCGGTCCGAGCAACAAACACTTTGTTCTCGGTTGGATTGTAGAAGTAGTATCCCTTAGTTTCCTTAGGGTACCCCACAAATTTACACTTATCCGATTTAGGCCCTAGCTTGTCTGATTGTAAACGTTTTACATAGACATCGCAGCCCCAAATCCTCATGAACGACAGTGTGGGACGCCTCCCACTCCACATCTCATATGGTGTCTTCATGACTGATTTAGATGGAACACGGTTAATGGCAAAAGCTGCACTTAATAGAGCGTAGCCCCAAAGTGATAATGGAAGATCGGTTTGACACATCATAGACCGAACCATATCCAATAGGGTTCGATTCCTCCTCTCGGACACGCCATTCCATTGTGGCGTTCCGGGTGGAGTGAGTTGGGACACGATCCCACACTCTCTAAGATAGTCGTCAAACTCTTGGCTTAAGTATTCTCCTCCACGATCTGATCGTAGAGCCTTGATACTTTTGCCAAGTTGCTTCTCTACTTCATTCTTGAATTCTTTGAACACTTCAAAGGATTCGGATTTTGCCCTCATAAGGTACACAAATCCATATCTACTGTAATCATCAGTAAATGTAATGAAGTAGACATAACCACCCCTGGCAGGCGTGGCAAATGGCCCACACACATCGGTATGTATGAGCGCCAATTGCTCACTAGTCCTCTCACCTTTCTTATTGAAAGGGGACTTTGTCATTTTTCCCAATAAACAAGCCTCACATGTCTCATATGATTCAAAATCAAATGAGTCTAACAATCCATCCTTATGGAGTCTAGATACACGTTTCTCATTTATGTGGCCTAAACGACAATGCCATAAATAAGCAGGATTTAAATCATTTATTTTAATCCGCTTGGTATTAATGTTGTAGACAGGATTACTTAGATCAAGGACATAAAGTCCATTAAATAATTGCGCACTAAAATAGTGAATATTATTCAAATAAAAGGAACAACAATTGTTCTTTATTGAAATAATAAAACCTTCCTTGTCCAAACAAGAAATAGAAATAATGTTTCTGCTCATAGCAGGCACAAAATAGCAATTATTTAATTCTAAAACTAATCCTGAAGGCAGAGATAGCTCGCACACGCCTATGGCCAACGCAGCAACCTTTGCTCCATTCCCAACGCGCAGATCTACCTCCCCTTTAGCCAATCTTTTACTTCTCTTTAGATCCTGCATATTTCGACAAATATGAGATCCACATCCAGTATCTAATACCCATGATGTAGAGACAGTTAAATTGACATCTACAACAAAAATACCTGGTGGTGGTGGAATCACTATTCCAAGCCTCTTGTCTTCCAGATATTTTGGGCAGTTCCTCCTCCAGTGTCCAGGTTGACTACAGTAGTGACATTCACCCTTAGTCACGACCTTGGCAATGGCACCAACAGGCTTAAGGGCTTGTTCCTTGGACTTAGCAACTGACTTGCCTTTGCCCTTGGAGGAAGAGGCAAACTTTTTACCCTTTCCTTTATGCACCATCATAATGGCCTTGCCCTTACCCTTGTTGATGCTCTGTTCAGCCGTCCTCAACATGTTGAGCAAATCTGGCAGTGGTTTAACGATCTCGTTCATGTTATAGTTCATAATGAACTGTCCATAACTCTCGGGCAACGATTGCAACACGAGATCGGTTGCCAACTCTTGGCCGACCGGGAACCCAAGCCGGGCGAGATTCTCCAAGTACCCGATCATTCGGAGTACATGGGGTCCCACCGGGTTCCCTTCTGCTAGATGACATTTGAACAGTGCCTTTGAGACCTCATACCTCTCTACCCTCGCCTGCTCTTGGAAGAGCTGCTTTAGATGTTCGATCATATCGACAGCATTCATGTTCTCATGTTGCTTCTGAAGCTCAGAGGTCATGGTGCAAAGCATTAGGCAGGCCGCATCATTAGCGTCATCAACACGCTTTTGATACGCCTTTAAGGCAGCAGGTGTCTGATTCTCTGGACCTTCTGGAACTTGCTCCTCTATTGCGTACAGCTTCTTTTCTTGCTTGAGAACAATTCTCAAGTTTCTGTACCAATCGAGAAAGTTGGTTCCTGAGAGCTTGTCCTTCTCAAGGACAGATCGTAGGGAATGTTGTGAACTCGATGAGTTGTTTGCCATTTGGAATTCTACAAAAGGAAAATACGCAAGTTTTAGTATTTGTGAATTTTTGACTATATTTAATAATGGCTAGTTTATCAAATATAGCTCCCACTATTTTTCTACGGATTAATAACCCTCAAGATATTAATGCGGAAAATATCCTTATATTTTCTAGTGGGCCAAGATCCATCTTTTTCATCTCCTTATGAGCTTGCTTTGGCAAGTCACCCATAATTCGATTACTTCTTAGGTAGGAACAATTCCAATTGCATCCCATATGCAACTCTTGGTTCAACCGGGCAAATAACTCCTTATTTATCCATCCATATGGATAATCCCAATTGATTGCCTCTAGGTTTCTTAATCAAATTAATAGCCTAGTTGTGTTCAACCTCTTATCTAAACAATTGCACATTGTTACGTGCCATCGCATTCCATCATTATGAACCAAGTCGCCATGCTTTGGCACGCACGAACTCGATAAATAATGATGATAATGAGTGTTTAAATAACGAGAAGGCAAGAACACAATATTTTAAAATTTGAGGGATTTTCAATTCAATTTTAATTATTTTGTTGATCAATATCAACTAATCTATCTATTTGAGTTTGGGCACAACTCCAAATAATAGATCCGGGTTGTCTAATTATCTTATTATCCTAATTGCATGCATCATCCATACACCAACCACACAAATAATAAGACAATAAATAAACAACCACAAAACAGAAATTAAACGTGATGTGGATATGGCCTTTTCTAGACTAAGATAATTCCAAGCCAATGGAATTATCTATGAACCCTAAACAAACACATCTCCATGCGATTTGATCTTTTGGTCCATCCTTCATAGTCATGTGGTGTGCTCCATGCTCCATGCTCCATCTTTTGTGGCTCCTTTTGGCTTTGGGCTTCTTTTCTCCAATCTTGGCTAACAATCTACTTTATCTAGCACTAGCTAATATCTATACTAAATAAAATAAATCTCACAAGTTGAGAAAAAAAATGGCACGCAGGCCATAAAACCCTAATTAATTATTACAATTAATTGATCAGCTCGCAGGCCGTAAAACCAAACCACAAAATTAAACATCCACATCAAACCACATCCTAAGGCCATATCCAATCACCATGCGATTTGCACATAAACAGTTAAAATCCAATTTTAACGCGCTTGGTCAATTTTAATTGATTTTAGGATTTCTAGGGTTAAAACGGTCCATGGGCCCAACAATCCAATTGCCCGGGCCCAAATAAGTGAACCATAAAGCCCTAGGGCCGGCCCGGCCCAAAACCCGCAAGCTAGGCCCGCGGGTTAGGGCCGCCCGGCCCCATAGGGCGCCAAGCTTGGGCGGCAAGCAAGGGGGCGGTCCCTTAGGGGGCCGAACCTCCTTGTGGAGGTTGTTTCCAAAACAACCTCCTTGCTTGGAGCCCAAGTTTGGTTGTTTCCTTGTTGTGGGAGAACTCCTTCTTCCCCAAGGATGCCCAAACCCTAGATCTAAGATCCTAAAATTTCTCAAACTCACCAATTCATGCATCCAATACAATAATTGGGTCTTGTTATGATTAGTTCTTTGACAAATTGCATCCAATGCTTGATTTGTCTTGTTTTACGCGATAAACAACAAATTAAGGTGTAAAACAACAAGAATGTAACACATAAACTACGTTTATGCTCTATGACCTGTGGCTCTGATACCACTGTAGGGTTTTGATTCATGGATCGCGCAAACGGAAGCATAATCAAACAATCAACCATGCAAAACCCTCCAAGGATCACAAGTCTAGATGCATAACGATAGTGAAGGTAAGAAATCATAAACACACCTTTGGGTTCTCCTTGATGACTTCAAACGCGAATAGTGTCACGTTCTCTATAGTTGATCCACGCCTAGAGTTGATCCTAGATCTCCAATCTCCTTGGTGCTAGCCCGGAATGAAAGGAGGGTGAAGGAATCACGCAAAACGAGGCACCAAAAGGGGGTTCGGCCCTTTGTGGCGTTGGGGACAAGGGGCGGCGGCAATAGGGGGCGGCGTCCCTCTTTGCTTGCTCTCTCTCTCCTTTGTTCTCTCCCACTCTTGTTATGTTCTCTCTAGAGCATAAAGTGTGTAGGGAAGGAAGGAGGAGGGTCCTTTATATAGTCCAACAACTCCTTGTCAACTACCTAAAGGACTTATTCTAGTCCTACTAGAGTTCAATTTAGTCCCTTCCTTGCAAATTAGTCCCTACTAAGTTTGCAAGGGTTTGCAAAGTGATCCTTCTAATTAATTAATCCAATTAATTAATTCCACAATCTAGTACAACTCTATATAGCGTGTGACCCCATAGGTTCTATCTAGTTGGTAGCAACTCTTTGCTAATATGGAGCGGTTTCTAGCAAAACATCCATTCTAGCCAACTAATAGAATAGTCATCTAGACAACCTTGTACAAGTAATTGTCTCATCCCTTTGCCTCCATATCCGGATTGGACACGAGACATACAAGTCACACTCGTATATCCAATCCCTAGTTTCTCGATCCATGGAATAGCCTTATTCGTGCAAATAACATCAATATCTCATATATTGATTTATTTGAGTCTGGCCAGACATTCTATAAGCACTATCCTCGAGTGGCCTTGGATATTTGCTCCCGTTATGTGGGAGGGGCAAATCCTCTCTACGTCCACTACGATCACTAAGCTTGCTTCTCATTGTATCCAGTACACGCCTTTATAACTACCCAGTTACGGTGTAGCGTTTAACGCTACCAAGATCACAATGATCCACAACTAGAATATCTAGTGACTTCAAGTCTAAGGATGACAATACCATTGTACCCGAGAAGCACTTGTGACTCAACATAACGTGTATGTAGCCTTCTCGGTGATGGGTCAATCCAGTGCAACATTCCGCAATGCACACCTATGTGTTGGATCGTGATATCTCCATATCAATCCAACCC
Organism: Linanthus parryae; assembly: GCA_023055425.1. Taxonomy (NCBI): domain Eukaryota; kingdom Viridiplantae; phylum Streptophyta; class Magnoliopsida; order Ericales; family Polemoniaceae; genus Linanthus; species Linanthus parryae. The sequence continues at coordinate 77,985,332 of JALGPY010000006.1, forward strand.
CATACTAGTCTATAGATGATTGTCCCATTTAATCATTATACTTGACTAGGGATATTTAAGATAAACAACACAATTGTAAATCTAAGGACTTCATTATATTAAATATCCAATAAATAATAAATGAATTTCTAGCCAATTACAAATTCATACTAAACTAGATTGCCTCTAGGGCATCTATTCCAACAAGTCATTCTTAGAAAGAGTGACTCCATGTGACATGGGCAAGAATCCCTTCTTGGAATCTTGCATGTTGAACCTCTTCAACACTTTGTCAATATATGTACTCTGACTTAGGCCAAGCAACCTTTTAGATCTATCTCTATAGATCTTTATACCAAGTATATAGGCTGCATCTCCTAAGTCCTTCATCGCAAAGCACTTTCCTAGCCAATCTTTAACAGATTGCAGAGTAGGAATATCATTGCCAATGATTAGTATGTCATCCACATACAAGACCAGAAATACTATAGAGCTCCCACTAACCTTCTTGTAAACACAAGGCTCATCTTCGTTCTTGATGAAGCCAAACTCTTTGACCGCGTCATAAAAACGTCGATTCCAGCTCCTAGAAGCTTGCTTTAATCCATAAATGGATCTTTGCAGCTTACAGATTTTATTGGCATTCTCTGGATCCTCAAAACCCTCTGGTTGTGTCATGTACACATCCTCAAGGAGGTTCCCATAAAGGAACGCTGTTTTGACATCCATTTGCCAAATCTCATAGTTGTAGTATGCTGCAATGGCAAGCAAGATTCGAATGGATTTAGTCATGGCGACTGGTGAAAAGGTCTCATCATAGTCAATACCATGAATCTGTCTATAACCTTTGGCCACCAATCGGCCCTTATAGGCAACTACCTTGCCATCCATGTCGGTCTTCTTCTTGAAGACCCACTTGCACCCTATGGGTCGAGCCCCTTTGGGTGGTTCCACCAAAGTCCATAATTTTTTGGTATACATGGAATCCATTTCGGATCTCATGGCTTCTAGCCACTTCTTAGAGTCTGGGCCACTCATGGCTTCTCCATAGTTTGCAGGCTCATCATCCATGAGTGGTACGTCATCGGGCTCAGTCACGAGAAGTCCATACCTCTCTGGCTCATGACGCACTCTTCCTGATCTACGGAGTTCCTGTGTTACTTGAACAGGTTCTTCCACAACTTCTTGTGGTTCCTGTTCATGTTCCATTATCGGTTCAGTGGTCTGTGGTTCATGAATTTCTTCAAGTTCTACAACCCTCCCACTTGCTTCTTTAGAGACTAGTTCTCTTTCTAGAAACACGCCGGTCCGAGAAACAAACACTTTGTTTTCGGTAGGGTTATAGAAGTAATATCCTTTAGTTTCCTTAGGATATCCCACAAACTTACACTTATCCGCTTTAGGCCCGAGCTTGTCTGTTTGTAAACGCTTCACATAAACGTCGCAGCCCCAAATCTTCATAAACGACACTATGGGACGCTTCCCAGTCCATATCTCATATGGCGTCTTCATGGCTGATTTGGATGGAACACGGTTAATGGTAAAAGCTGCCGTCATTAGAGCATGTCCCCAAAAGGATATCGGAAGATCTGTTTGAGACATCATAGATCGCACCATATCTAATAGAGTGCGATTCCTCCTCTCAGATACACCATTCCATTGTGGTGTCCCAGGTGGAGTGAGCTGAGATACTATCCCACACTCTCTAAGATACTCATCAAACTCTTGGCTTAAGTATTCTCCTCCACGATCCGATCGTAGAGCTTTAATACTTTTGCCAAGTTGCTTCTCTACTTCACTCTTGAATTCTTTGAACAATTCAAAGGATTCGGATTTGGCCTTCATAAGGTATACAAATCCATATCTACTGAAATCATCAGTAAATGTGATGAAGTAGGTATAACCACCTCTGGCAGGCGTGGGGAATGGCCCGCATACATCAGTATGTATGAGTGCCAATAACTCACTAGTCCGCTCGCCTTTCTTATTGAAAGGGGACTTTGTCATTTTTCCTAATAAACAAGATTCACATGTCTCATATGATTCCAAATCAAATGAGTCTAGAAGTCCATCCTTATGGAGTCTAGATATGCGTTTCTCATTTATATGGCCTAAACGACAGTGCCATAGATATGTAGGATTTAAATCATTAGTTTTAATCCTTTTAGTATTTATGTTATAGATTGGATTATTTAGATCAAGGATATACAATCCATTAGACAAATGCGCACTTCAATAGTGCATACTATCAAAATAAATGGAGCAACACTTGTCCTTTATTGAAATAGAAAAACATTTCTCGTCCAAACAAGAAGCGGAAATAATGTTTCTGCTCATAGCAGGCACATAAAAGCAATTGTCTAATTCTAAAATAAGTCTAGAAGGCAAAGATAGCTCATAAACGCCTACAGCCAATGCAGCAACCTTTGCTCCATTCCCGACGCGCAAGTCTATCTCCCCTTTTCGCAATCTTCTACTTCTTTTCAAATCCTGCACATTACGACAAATGTGAGAACCACATCCGGTATCTAATACACAGGATGATGAAATAGAAAGATTAACGTCTATAACATAAATACCTGGTGGTGGTGGAATCACTATTCCAAGCTTCTTATCCTCCAGATATTTAGGGCAATTCCTCCTCCAGTGACCCGGCTGGCTGCAGTAGTGACACTCACCTTTAGCCACGCCTCCACTAGGCTTTAGGGCTTCCTTCGATTTCGCAACTTTATTGCGTTTTCCTTTTGAAGTAGATGCAACTGACTTGCCCTTCTTCTTGTGTACCATCATTATGGCCTTGCCCTTGCCTTTATTGATGCTTTGCTCAGATGTCTTTAGCATGTTCAATAGGTCTGGCAAAGACTTGTTGATCTCATTCATATTATAGTTCATAATGAACTGATTATAACTGTCAGGCAACGATTGCAAGACGAGATCAGTCGCCAAGTCCTGGCCGAGTGGGAACCCCAGTCTCTCAAGGTTCTCTATGTACCCGATCATTCGGAGTACATGAGGACCTACTGGATTCCCCTCTGCAAGACTACTTTTGAACAATGCTTTAGACACTTCATAGCGCTCATGCCTTGCCTGTTCCTGAAACAATTGTTTCGAGTGTCTGATCATATCATAGGCTTCCATGTTCTCGTGTTGCTTCTGAAGCTCACCAGTCATGGTACAAAGCATGAGGCAAGTCACATCATTAGAATCATCCATATGTTTCTGACGTGCCCTTACTTCCGCTAATAGAGACTCATCTTGTGGTGGGTCTGGAATTGGAGTGTCCAAGACGTACAGCTTCTTTTCTTGCTTGAGGACAATCCTCAAGTTTCTGTACCAGTCAAGGAAATTTGTTCCAGACAATTTATCCTTCTCAAGGACAGATCGTAGGGATGAACTCGATGCGTTGTTGTTTGCCATTTGGAATTCTACAAAACGAGAAATATGCAATTTAGTATTTTGAACAAGTTAACTATATTTAACAATGGCTAGATCATTAAATATAGCTCCCACTATTTTTTCTCGGATTAATAGCCCTCACTATTAAAGCGGAAAATATCTTTATATTTTCTAGTGGGTCCAAGATCCTTATTTCACTTCTCCTTGAGCTTGCTTTGGCAAGTCACCTAAGAATTGGTTATTTAGGTAGGAACCATTCCAATTGCATCCCATGCAACTCTTGGTCCAATTAGGTGAATAAATTCCTTTTATTCTTTATCCAATTGGATAACTCCTAATTGTCATGCCTCTAAGCTCATCAATCCAATTGACTCTTACCTAGTTGCGTCCAACCTCTTGCTTTCAACATACACGCATTACTAGCTTGCGTCGTCCGCGACACATAATGAAAATTAAAATCGCCTTGCTTTGGCAAGCCCGAATTTTAATAGGCCATGATCATGAAGGGTGTTTTGGCAAGAGAAGGCAAAACACAATATTTAATTGAGGGATTTCTGTTAATATGTTTGGTTGATCTTATCAACATGGTCTACTTATTTGGATTGGGCCATCCACAATAAAAGACCAACTTTGTTTATTATTATCTTGTTATTGTTTTGCTTGTAGCGCCATACATACAAAATAAATAACAAGGCATGAATAATAAACATCCACAAAATAAAAAAAACGTGGCATGGATATGGCCTCCAGACTAATGATATTATCAAGCCAATGATAATATCTAATTGCCCTAAAGTGCCGAGCTCATCTCCATGTGCTCCACCATAGCTGCGCGCCTAGGGATGTCTTTTGGCTCCTTTGGTTCTCCAGTCTTCTTCTCCATGTTCTTGGCTATCATCTAAATATTTCTAATTCTAGCCTAACATCTAGAATAAATAAATAATAAAAGCCTCACATGTCGAGGAGAAAAAGAACGACTCGCAGGCCGTAAAACTTAATTAATTATTACATTAATTTGATCAGCTCGCAGGCCGTAAACCAAACCACAAAAACAATAAACATCCACAATCCTAGGCCATATCCATCCACCATGCAATAAAGCACATAATACAGTTAAAACCAATTTTTAACGCGCTTGTTTAATTTTAATGAAATTGGGTAACTAGGGTTTCACAACGGTCCAAAGGGTCCAAGCCAACAAGTGGCCCGAACCCTAGGACCGCCGCACGCCTAGGAGGCCGCGGCCTTGCTTGGCGCGCAAGGGAGGGGCGGGCGGCTAGGGTTTCGGCCCTAGTCCCCTTCCTCCTTCCTTGTTGCCCAAGCAAGGTTGTTTCCTTATGGATTTAATTCCATAATTTTGTTTCCATAATTGAAAACCCCTTTTCAATCATGTGCCCATGAACCCTAATTTTCAAGAACCCAATTATTCACATCCTATGTGATTAAACTCACCAATTCTAACATCCAATGTTAAATTGGGTCTTGTTTGATTGAATCAAATTCAATATTGCATCTACTATGCCAATTTTTCAGTTTTCGCGTAATAAACAATAATACGGTGTATGAACTGAAATCGTAAACACATAATATCATGTTATGCTCTACGACCTGTGACTCTGATACCACTGTTGGGTTTTGACGTAGGTAACGCAGCGGAATAACAAAATTAATCCTACTCAAAGCCCACCAAGGATCACAGGAAGAGACATCATAACATGATTAAGGACATAGAAGATGTGTACCTTTTGATTTGTGAGATCACACGAAGAATGATGTCCTCGTCTCTACGGTTGATCCACGTCTAGAGGTGAGATCTAGATTCTTCCTTCAATCAAGTGCTAGCTTGAACCTTGGAGGAAGAGGGATGAAGATCAAAGCTACAAATCACCAAAGCACAAGGGAGGGGGCGGCCCTCTCTTTGCCGTCGGGTAGGGGGCGGACGGGTGGCTAGGGTTTCGGCCCTAGCACCTTGTCTTGCTCTCTCTTTTGCTCTCTCCCACTCTTTGTGTGTTATGATTAATAACTCATATATTGTGGGAAGGAAGCTAGAGCCTCCTTTATATACTCCAACAACTCCTTGTTGTTTCCATAAAAGAGTTTTCTTGTTCTAGTAGGACTAGAACTATTCCCTTCCTTGCAAATTAGTCCTACTAAGTTTGCAAGGTGTTGCACAATGATCCTTCTATTAATTAATCCATCTTAATTAATCCCAAATCTAGCTCTCCTCTATTTGACGTGTGACCCCATAGGTTTCTATATAGTTGGTAGTAACTATTACTAACATGGAGCGGTGTCTAGCAACACATCCATGCCACCCAACCAATAGAAATAGTCAGTGATCCCGACAAACCTTTGTGCCCAATATGTCATATTGAATTATCCCTTTGTCTCCTTATCCGGATTGGACACGAGACATAAATAGTCACACTCGTATATCCAATCCATAGTTCCTCGATCCTGGGAATATGCTTACGCTTGCAGATAACATTAATATCTCCATATTAATTTATCTGAGTCTGGCCAGACATTCAATAAGCCTCATCCCTCGAGTGGCCGTGGATATTTACCCCCATTATGTGGGAGGGACAAATCCTATCTACATCACTACGATCTCTAAGCTTGCTTCCTATCACGCCCGATAGCCACCTTTATGATTACCCAGTTACGGTGTAACGTTTGATAACATCAAAGCGCAATATTTCACAACTAGAGTATCTAGTGACTTCAAGTCCAAGGATTGCAATAATATTAGCACTGCGAAAAGCGATTGTGACTTCACATAATATAATGTATCCTTTTCGTCGTGGGTCAGTCCAGTATGCCATTACCCCTTATGCATACCCATATGTCAGACTTGATATCTCCATATCAATCTACCCATATACTAGTCTATATTTGATTGCCCTATTAATCAATATAATGGACTAGGGACATTTAAGATAAATAACACAATTTATCTAAGGACTTCATTATATTAAATATCGCCATAAATAATAAATGAATATTCTAGCCAAAACATTGTTCATACTAAATCTACGATTGCCTCTAGGGCATCTATTCCAACAGGGTATGGTTCTCGTGTTGGTTTGAGATGAGAGAGAGAGAGCTTGAGTTGGTGGTTATGGAGTTTTCCGGCGATGAACTATGGTGGTGTTGGGTGTGAGGGAGATGGCAAGGATGATGAAGATGATTATGAAGCTGAGGGAGGTTGTAGGGTTGTTGTTGTGGTGAAGCTACGGGAGGAAGCTATTTATAGAAGGATAGAAAGAAGTATGAAGAAGATGAAACCATAAAAAAAATAGTGAAGAGATAACAAAACAGTGCTTGCTTTGTTTCTTTAGAAGGCATGATCCGATTTTTACGGAAATGATTGACGTCTCCATATTTGATTGTGGTTGAAAATATTGTGATGAAGATAACTTGTGGATTTCATTGAAAATAATCGGGTGTGATATTATCGAAATGTCGTGATAAAAGTCACCACGTAGTATATGTGACACTGTAGTGATATACACACTATTAAATATAAGTGTGATATATATATATATGTATATATACGTCCTATATGGTACATACTCTATTCTAATTTTATTAGGACATAGTCTTCTAGCAATAGTACCACAAAATATTAAATATAGATGTCAGTTTATACTCAATATTGCTATAAATATACATATTTATTCTTAAAATATATATTTAAATTTTCGGGTTGTTTCATCCTTCCCTCCTTAAGATCAAGCTTCGTCCTCGAAGCGCAAAAGTAATATCTCTTGGCTGTACTATGAATACTAAATGCAAAGCACGTAATCTCATGTATTAACTATGTAGTGAGTAAAATATGATGAGTAAAAGTGTAACTAAAAGTATGAAGGTCTCCTCCCCCTTAAAGGAGTGACGTCCTCGTCACTCGAGTTTATACCTGTTCAAACAAGTGGGGATATTGTTGTTTCATGTCAGCTTCAGCTTCCCATGTGACGTTCTCCGTCAGGTGACTGTTCCATAACACTTTGACCAACGTGGTTGACGTGGTACGAGTCTTTCTAGTCTTGGTGTCTAGGATTTTGACAGGGTGTTCTTCGTCTGTAGGAATAGGGTCCAATTCTACCGGGATCTAAGATATGTGATGGGTCTGGGATGTACCTCTTAAGTTGAGACACGTGAAAGACGTTATGGACTCGACCCAGATTAGAAGGAAGATCTAAACAATAGGCTACTTCACCTATCCTGTCCTGGACTTCGTAGGGACCGATGAACTTGGGACTGAGTTTTCCCTTCTGATTGAAACGAGAAACTCCCTTGGTTGGTGATACCTTCAGGAACACTTTGTCTCCAACCTTGAACTCCACGGGTCTTCGTTTTTGGTCTGCAAAAGACTTCTGTCGATCCTGTGCCGCTTTCATCCGTTGCTGAATGATTCTGACCTGACTGATCATCTCCTCAATCATTTGTGGTCCCGAAACTAGTGTCTCGCTGATGTCATTCCAGCACAAGGGTGTCCTACATTTCCGCCCATAGAGTGCTTCATAGGGTGCCATCCCTATATTTGCGTGGTAACTATTGTTATACGAGAACTCTATCAATGGTAACCGGTCTACCCAAGAACCTTGGAAGTCCATGACACATGCTCGCAACATATCCTCCAATGTTTGTATGGTTCGTTCCGTCTGTCCATCAGTAGCTGGGTGGAAAGCGGTACTGAACTTCAGTTGAGTGCCTAAGGCTTTCTGTAATGCTTGCCAGAAATGTGACAGAAAGTTTGGGTCTCGGTCAGACACAATGTCCTTTGGTACACCATGGTATCTAACGATATTCTTGATGTACGCGTCTGCTCGTTGCTTCATATCCCAAGTGTCCTTCATTGGGATGAATCTTGCCGTCTTCGTCAATTTGTCAACTACAACCCAAATCTGATTTAAACCATTCTTTGTCACTGGTGTGCACAAGAGATTCCGGCGGGGAGACCTCCGTGTGCACCGTGTGTAGTGGATCAAGGATCGCACAGGAAGAGTAGGGGTGTGTGTAGGGAGAGAGTAAGTCAGTAGCAATGTTTGAGAGAGAGACAGAGGTTTGGCAGAGCTTCCGCGTATGGCAGGTGTGTTCTCCTTTGTATGGAAAGGTTGACGATCTATATATACTGGAGAACGTGACCGTTGTAATGTGGTTAATGCGCCCATTAATGGCGGCTTAATTAGCTTAACCATAACGGCACGTTCGTCCGAGTATATAGGAACCGTTATAGCACGTGGTGCGCGAATACCGGAACCGTTACGAGGTTGACCGGGTTTGACCGGATTGACCGGGTCTAGGGAGCTCGTGCCATAAATCTCTCAAAACAGTTACTAAAGGTCGCGTGCGGGCTTGGCTCGCACGCGACAGGGCTTACTCTAGCCTCCAAACCACTAAGTCCCTACAAGTCCCGTGCAGTGGTATGCGAGGGCTCTGTCTCGCAGCCCCCACATGGATCAGCTCGGCTGGTGATCCAGTGTGTATGGAGCACAATATGGTGTGCTGGATGGCTGCCACGTGGCCAAGATCTGTCATGTCAGAAAGCAGTATCTACATTAGCCCCCTTTCTGCGCGTGAAGACTCATAGCCGTATAGACTTCCATGCGCGGAAACCAACATACGCGTCGCCGCCACGCACCAATTCAAATACGGGTAAGTTCAGCCCCCGTGCGTGTCATTATGACCTAAAACCCCTAGAGTCGTGCCGTCTGACCTTTAGGGTTTTAGGCGTGACGTCAGCTTGTCCTGTGATTGCGCGATTCGACGATGACGGTTGCGATTCGACTATCGAAAGGACGCAACCCTTCATTGTTTTGGATAAATACCTTGTATCCCCCATTATTGCAAAGCATCACTTCTTTCTCTTAAAGTGAATGGTACCCGGAGATCTTCGAGAGCAGATCCAGATAATCAATCACCAGTTCAGAACTGCAAATCGTATTCTTCAATTGTGCATATCCAAGCAGGCTTCAAGAAAACAAGGTTGGCCTCGTTTATTTTTGATTTAAAATACCAGTGTTTGCCTTGAACTGCGTTGAATCTGTAAACCCATGGAATTTGTGAAGAGGTTTTGATCTTTGAACCCGCTTCGTTTTAGTCTTTCAACGATATTGGATCTTGCAACTCCCCAATTTCTGAAATTGGTACCGGAACTGTTCGTTTTCCTTTGCATAGATCTTGAATTTCAAAAATTCAAACTGAAGTGTGGTATTTCTCCCCCCCTTTTTTTTTGCTCTTCCGCAGGAATGGCCAAGACAAGAGTAACCAGACCCGTCAAGGAAGATGAAGAGATACCCGACCTTCCGCAGGCCTTGTGGCGAAAAGCCCCCTTTTTAGGCGGCAAAGATTTCTACCATGCGAGGGTAAAGGCGAAGAGGATGCCTGATCCTGTTCCAATTGAGCGATTGCTGACGTTGACTCGCCCAGTTAACTCAGCCCTGCTCGAGTGGGTTGGTTCCGAGGATGTAGTTCTATTGGGGATCGAAAACGGGCACTTCCCATATACTGCGATTTCTACTCAGGCGTTCGTCCAGAAATTGGACTATATGGATGAGTGGATTGACCACGTATTGGATCATCACGCCGAGACTCTTAATGAAGCCGGCGTATACTTTGCTATCCATGCTATGAAGGGTGCTGCCGTGAAGTTGGATCAGTCCATGCTTCTAGACCTCCTGTCCCGTTACTCGCCTGCGACTCATACGTTCCATTTTGCTGAGTTCGAGGCTGCCCCCACGCTCGAGGACGTGCAAATGCTATACGAGCTTTCCCCCATGGGCGAGGTAGACCCTCTGACTCCCTTGAGGACATCTGCGGAGATTGCCTTGTACACGCAGATGGAGGAATGCTTGGCAGAGGTGAAGAAAATTTCCACTCGGTGGACCACTACCAAGCCTCTTCCTAACTGGCAGCTGGTTGATACATCCGCGAAGAATACCTGGAATAAATGGTTGCAGTACTTCTTTCGCGATTATGCGAACAGCAGCATCACTAAGAAACTCCTGATCGAGGATCCAGAGGCCGAGAATTACGTAGAGGGTAAGGGTTATCACTTGACCCTGTGTGCTTTCCTCTGTGCCTGGCTGTCGAGGTACTTGATTGATGGTCACCCCCATGACGGAGTCTTTTATCATGTGTTGCCGCTTGCTGTGAGGCTCGCTCTTGGCCAGAGGGTCGCACTCGGACCCTTGGTCTTGGGCACGTTGTACTACAGGCTTGATCAGCTGGTTCTGGCTATGAGCGAGTCGCGTGGCCGCCTCGATGTACTGACCTTTGTCAATATTTCCTTTTTGACAATGTGGGTGTTCGAGCGCTGGCCGTCTTATGCTCCAACTGCTCTCCAACTTGAAAAGTGGTGTCCCCCAGGCGAGACAGAAGCACGCAACAGTGGAAGAGCTGCGAGATGGTTCGGAACAGGCAACCCCAAGTGCGTTTGGAGTTTGATATGCGACAAGAGGAAGGAGTTTACTGCCAGGCCCTATGCCACGCGTATTGAGAATGTGAGATGGTTTCCAAAGCTGTACCCCTCTAAAGGCATGGTCTTTTCAGAAGAGCTTCTCTTTGAAAGGGGACCTCATTTCCATGAGCGCTACCGCGAGTTCTTCTGCTGGTGTCTGCGAGGTTCCCTTCCTGCCCTCGCAGAGCATATTCGTGAGCTCGCGCCGAGGTATGAGAAGATCACCGTGGACGTTGACCCCACTAGAGTTTCTCCTCAGTTTGGTTTTGATGCGGTGGCCCCATCAATCTGGCCCCAGTCCATTGTCAGAAGATGCTACAAGCGCTTGCTAACAAAGGAGTGCGAGACGGTTTTCATGAACAATCTTCCTTTCGAGCAGCCTGCAGGAACCCGCGAGGGTGGTTGTTCCCAGAACTGGCTCGCATACTGGGTTGCCCAGCGAACGAGGATCGGGACAGAGTCGGCCGCGCAGCCGGGTAAAGCTCCCTTGATCAAAAGAAATTCTTTTCCGTTTCGCCCCACTTGCAGTCTGAGCGAGTCTGAGTATGGTTGCTACTCACTGTGGGACCGTGAGAACCATTTGTGCCCTGAGTTCATTCTGAAGGAGGAGGTTGCCGCAATCAAGAAAGGCGACGCGCAAGTCGTCAGATACAGCAAGGCTTTTGCTGATGTAAGCAATTTCTTCGCATGTGTTAAGTTTTCTCGATTTCCTTGTGCTGACACTATTGTTCTGTACTGTTGTAGTGTCATGTGCGGAGATTCGCAGCTGGTGATCGCTCCAAGTCACTGGTCAACACCATTGTTGCCACCAGAAGACAAAAGCAGCCGTTCCGGCTTTCATGGAGGATGGACGCTGAGGTTGAAACAAAGGTTCGCTCAGTCATGAATGTTTTTGCTGACTCGCTGATAGACAATCCTCCGGCTTCGTCTCCTCCCGGAGATGACCCGTCTCCTCCAGCGACTGCGGCGCCAAGAGTGAAGAGACCTAGGCAAAAGGGAATTACCATTTCTTCCCCTAGAAGCGCTCCAGCTTCTCCTCCAGTGAGGTCCCTTTCTATCAAGGACAAAGGCAAAGGTCGCATGCCCAGCAAAGTGCGGAAAGAACTCGCAGTTGAGTCTTTCGTTCTCTTCGATCAAGAGGGAGAGGAAGAGAGGCAGGAGCCCCAGGCAAGTGATGAAGAAGAAGAAGCAACAGTTGTAATGCATGAGGAAGAATCAGGAGGTACCTCCGTCGTATTTCCTTTCCCGTCATCGTAACTTCTTTGCACTTCTTTTCTTTAAGCCATTCGTGTGTTCGCAGATGATGATGATGAGACCACCGGTGGCCTCGCGGCCAAGAGGCAAAAGAGAGATGCCCATTCTGGCATCCCAGATGATCCTATAAGCGAGGACATTCTGGCTGAGTCCCGGAAGACAGCCGTGGAGGCTGCTGAGAGAAGAAGGCGTCGGGAAGAGGAGGAGCTTGAGCGTGTGAAGCAGCGGAGCCTCGAAGAGCAGCATGTTGATGACTTAGCGCGTCCAACTGTCGAGGAAGACGAGCTTCCCGAGGAAGTAGCTCCTCATGCGGAGGAGGAAGATGAGGTTCTCGGAGAGGATGCAGCAGCCTTGGAGCAAGTCCAAGCGGACTTCGAAGAGATCGCAGGCGGCGATAAAGGTGAGATCTTCAATCTCGCAGTAACTTATAGAGATGTTATTGTGGGTGCGTTAAAGCATGGCGTGTCAAAGGCTGACATTCGCCGTTGGTTAGTAGACAAATGCGGAGAACCTTCAGGTAATCATTTGAGTGATACGCATGTACTAGGCTTTAGCAACTTGAGGCAAAATCATGACTGGTTTATTCGCATCCCAGGTCACGCTCCTCTTACAGACTTGCTTAGTGAGGATACACTGATAGGGCATGGTTCCACGTCCTTAGTGTATGATGAAGATACCTCAATCCCACCTTCGCGTGGAGGTGCTTATTCTTTAGCTTTAGTAAAGATAGCAAAATAACTTATAGCGCAAGTTACCTCATATCATCGCATTTAATGTCGCAGGTCTCGCTTAGGAACCTGAGCTGGAGCGGAGAAGTCAGCCTTCTGCGTCCTATGTTCCAATTCCGAGCTCCCATACCGAGAAGCCCGTCGCAGCTGCTGACCGCACGAGTGAGCCTCGTGAGGATATCATCGAGCTTTCCGACGATGCTGGAGCTGACACTGTGTTGATGGATGAAGATGTCCATGCTAGTGTTGAGGAAGTGAGGACAAGTGCTGCTAATGCTGTCGCATCTGAGAGCGTCCTTCGTCAAGCGACTTCGACTGTCCCTTCGCCTTCGGCGACGACTGAGCCGGAGGTACCTATTCCTGCGTGGAGCATTTGGGGCTCGCAGGTTGGGAATGCAGTCGCAGCTGGTGCGGCCTACACTCTTCCTCCTGACTACGAGAGATTGGAGCTCGCAGCCGATAGGAGAGCCATGGAGCGAGGGCAGTCTTCGAACAACCCGGCAGCCCGCATTCCTTCTCTTCATGAGATTCTGGAAGGAACTGGTAAGTAGAGCTTTACTGTTCGCACGTCGCATTATTCGCTTGCGAGTTTTGACATCATAACTTATCTTTGACGTCTCCTCAGGTTTGAAACAAACCGATGTAGACTGGGTGGTTCGAATGCGTCTCAGGTACCCTCGCTCGTTTGTGAGATCTCTGGAGATCGGGCCTTTTGACAGGAGGCTGTTCCTTACTGAAGCCATCTGGATACTAGAGCAGCTGTCTGCGGCTACGCCTGCGACCATTTCGGTCCAGAGTGCTGAATTGCTATGTGGCATGTGCCAAAACCTCGTGACCAAAGTCCAAGGCAGAATGGGCTTTAAGTTTCTTAAGGACAGAGTCACGCTGATTCGCGCGGCTGTAACTTTGAAACTCGGTCACCAGAATCTCGCAGCTGAGATGCAAAAGGTGGAGCAGCAGAAGCAAAGAGTTGATGAAGCTCTGAAGCTGTATCATGAGATGAATGCCAGGTGCGAGCAATTGAAGCAAGAAGTGGAACAGGTGGAGAAGCTGAGCGAGCAGTTCGCGCCCCAAGACTCCTTAATCAAGAATTTGCTTTGATTTTTCGAATCTTGCAAAAATAGTTCGAAAAATAACTGAAACAGTAATATCTTGAACATTAATGTAATGTTGCTAGGGTTTCTCCCCCTTTTTTTTAACAAGAACAATGAACTTCCCGTTTTGCCCTTTTCCGGGATTTGATTGGACATTTCTGTGCATATCCAATTATGACATCAGCAATTGATTCTCTGCTTGATTTTCGCGCTAATTTCTCGGTAGATAAGCACGCTTCCGTTGGGAAGTCCATCCGAATCATGACTATCCGTCATTTATTAGGATACGCAACTGAATCGTCATAGCCTTTAGTAGGGTAATTGATTGTTACCGCTTTTCAAGGCGTAAGTGGTTGAACTTACCCTCTTTTTGAATTTTGCTGACTCATCTTAGGCAACCGAAGAGTCTGTACAGGGTCTATATAAACCCTGTCCTTGCTATTTGGGTTCTTCATCCCAAACATGTGCTTTGCCGTGAGTCGTTACGACTGCTGGCTTCAACGCTTGTTTTTTGTTGATTCATGGCAACTTCAAGCTTTGAATCCTGAGTTTGCGCTTTGTGCTATAGAAATAGTTTCCAAGATCCACTTTATGAGGCTTATTGCTCTTTATAACCATCATAAAGAAGATGCAGATAACATCTCATGTGTGTTCGAAGAAATTTCTTCGTGTATTATGTGTGCAGGTCATGTTTCCGGCCGCCTCGTGGCGAGGTGCAGCGCCGAAGTGACCGTGCTACCGTCTCGTAATGAACGGCGGAATTCTTCTTCAGCATCTCCGAAGAAGAATCCGTCACCTTCACGTTTGCGAGCTCGGGATGACGAACCGTCGCGTTCATCCCCGTCTACAAGGAGCCCTTGCCCTTTGGAGCTTCTGCTTGCCTGTGGATCGCCGGAACCGGTGGTTCCTTGGGCAAATGTTATGGGGAGCATATCTGACAACGGTCTTGTCGGATAGCGGGATCTCGAGCGTATGGCTTCATGTGGCTCTCTTAGAGCAAGATCCCCTCTGCTACAGATGTTCACCCGCAGATCTGGGCGTTGCGTAGCCGGTGTTTGAAACCGGTGGGCTCATCCTTTGCAGTCCGGGTTTCCGTACTGTGTCTCTGTTGGCTTACCAACCACTTTTCGAATGTATTGTAAGCCATGTTGGCTGCGTAGTTAGATTCGAGCTTTTCGCTTGTAAGCTGCTATCTAGACAGATAAATTGTAAGTCATTTGACTCGTAATGATAAATAGCTTTCTGTATTATCTGCTATCTTTGCAACAAAATACAATTTCGCATGCGTTTCGGCATATTTCGCCTTGCATAATGCTATGTAACTGTTTCGCATCCGCGATATATTGATTCGCGGGTGTTTCGCTAGACCGTTCGAGATCGTATCTTCGCAGCTGTGCCATCTCGGCGGATGGGCTTGCAGTTGGCCGTTGCAAATCATTTAAGATCATGTTCACAACATTGCTATCGTAACAGATAGTCTTTAGCAGATCAATTAAGATCATTAAGTGGTGTGAACTGTTATCACAAAAGATAGGCTTTATTAGCGAACTGCTTGAGATCGTTTCTCGCATAAATTGCTATCGCAACAGATAGACTTTTAGAAGATCCAGTAAGATCATTTTGCGCATGCGTTGCCATCGTAACAGAGGCTTGGGTGATCAACTAACATCACTTTGCATATAAGTTGCTATCGTAACAGATAGGCTTGAGAAGATCAGGTAAAATCGTTTTGTGTATAAGTTGCTATCGTAACAGATAGGCTTGAGAAGATCAGTTAAGATCGCATTTGTGTTGGCTGCTATCGCGAGAGGTAGGCTTAGATGATCACTTAAGATCGCATTTGTGTTGACTGCTATCGTAAGAGATAAGCTTTACATGATCAATTAAGATCGCATTTGCACTTGGCTGCTATCGTAAGAGATAGGCCTTACATGATCAATTAAGATCGCATTTGCGTTGGCTGCTATCGTAAGAGATAGGCTTTACATGATCAATTAAGATCGCATTTGCGTTGGCTGCTATCGTAAGAGATAGGCTTTACATGATCAATTAAGATCGCATTTGCGTTGGCTGCTATCGTAAGAGATAGGCTTTAGATGATGATCAATTAAGATCGCACTTGCATTAGCTGCTATCGTGAGAGATAGGCTTAGATGATCACTTAAGATCGCATTGCATTGGCTGCTATCATGAGAGATAGGCTTAAGATGATCACTTAAGATCGTATTGCATTGGCTGCTATCGTAGAGATAGGCTTAGATGATCACTTAAGATCGCGTTTGCATTGGCTGCTATCGTAGAGATAGGCTTTAGATGATCACTTAAGATCGCGTTTGCATTGGCTGCTATCGTAGAGATAGGCTTTAGATGATCACTCAAGATCGCATTTGCATTGGCTGCTATCGTAGAGATAGGCTTTAGATGATCACTCAAGATCGCATCTTGTATGGATTGCTATTGCAGCGAATAAATCATTGTTAGCAGTAATAACAAATTAAATAGAGTAACATAAACAGCTAGAAATATGAACTTCTCATTTGGGAGAATTCTTTTATTATAACGCTCTCATATGGGAGAGATGGGATTACAATCCTCTCATATGGGAGAGGAGATTGCGTAAATCATAGCCACATGAGACATTAAGCACGCTATCATAAAACGTATGAAATGAGAGAAGTCAGGGATAGTACTTCTTGATCCAGCGCATATTGATTGAACTGGGAGTTGAGGTTGTGCTGTGCAACCTTCGTATGCTGCAGTAGCCACTATCGAAGACTTCTGTGACTTCGAATGGTCCTTCCCAATTAGCTGCGAACTTTGGGTGAGTTGCTTCTCGCATGCAGTGGTCAGATGCGCGCAAGACCAAGTCTCCGACTGCGAAATCCCTTCGCTGGACTGTCTTGTTGTAGGCGCGAGCGATTCTTTCCTGGTACCGCTTGTTAGTCCTTTTGGCTTGTTCACGCTTTTCTTCCAGCAAGACTAAGTCATGATCGCGTTGATTTTCATAGAGTGCGTGGAAGGCCAGCCTTGCCGAGTTGACTCTAACCTCCGCAGGTACCACAGCTTCGGCCCCATAACACAGTAGAAACGGCGAGGCCCCTGTGGGTGTCCTTGGAGAAGTTCCGTAGGCCCACAGAGCTATGCTTAGAGAGTCGGCCCACCTTTTGTGGTCGTCTGCGACCATTTTGCTCAATATTCTCAACAGCGTCTTGTTAGTCGCTTCGGCTTGCCCGTTTCCCTTTGGGTAGTAAGGGGTAGAACATATCTGCCTGATATTGTACTCCGCTAATTTCGCAGCTACCTGGCGATTAACAAAAGGAGTACCATTATCTGAAAGAATGGTGTTAGGGATTCCGAACCTGCATACGATGTTTTCCTGGATAAAATTGACCACAGCCAGCGCATTTGCCGTCTTTAGTGGTATTGCTTCCACCCACTTGGTGAACAGCTCGGTTGCGGTGAGGATGAAATGATTCCCGTGCGACGTTGGCCGGATGGGACCGATGAAGTCCAGAGCCCATGTGTGAAATGGCCATGGCGTCCCTAGTGCATGTAGATCCACAGCAGGAGCGTGCACTAGGTTCCCCTTGAATTGGCATTCCTGGCAGCGTCGCACTTTGGTGCGACAGTCGACTTCCATCGTGGGCCAGAAATATCCGATTGAGAGGAGCTGTCTGCATAATTTCGCACCTCCTTGGTGTTCCACCTGATGAGAAAGGTCCATGACTTCTTGTGCTTCTCTGCCATCTAGACATCGCAGCAAGTTGCCCTCGTGACCTCTTCGCCAAAGCAGGTTTTCCTGTACCACGTATCGAGACGCTTTCCTTTTCAACTTTTCGGCTTCTTTTCTCGATTCGGGCACAGTGCCCTGGGTGAGGAAATCAAACAGTGGCTTCCTCCAGTCCGTGTCGTCCTCGGTTAAGGCGACGAGTAGAGAGCCTTTGATTAGCGCGCAACTTTCGCACTTCCCTTGTATCAGGGCTGCAGCTGTTGACATGCCTGGCCAATGAATGCCATATCTCTGAGCCTTTCTGTAGATTGACACCTCGCTTTCTCCGCAAGCGTGTTGGTGAATCTTTTCTAACAGCTGTTGTCCCTCTTGCTCGGAGACACACCGCATGAGTATTCCTCCAGGACCCTTGCAGTAAAGGGTGTTGTCGTGGATGCAGTATCCTTTTGTGAGTGCCCAGCTTTCGCTGCTGGTACCTTTTGCAATAGCTTGCAGGATTGCTTTCCGCCAGTCTGTGTCATCCATGTGTTTGTCGTCGCACGCATCTTCTGTCAATGCCGACGATGTTCGCACCTCGATGGAAATTCTTGCGGGGCACTTGTCTATGCTGACCTTAGACCCCAGAGTTGCCAAGGCGTCTGCGTGCCTGTTGTCTGCTCGGGGCTTGTGCTCGTACTTCACGTCGCAGAATTGTTGCATCAGCTTTTGTACTAGGGTGCGATAAGACAGGAGGTTGATCTCCTTCAATCCATATTCGCCCGAGGCTTGCTTAACAATCAGCTTGGAATCTCCCATGACTGTTAGGTTGCTCACTTCCAAGGCTTTCGCCGCACGGAGCCCCACAATGAGAGCCTCGTATTCTGCTTCGTTGTTTGTGACAACGAAGTTGAGCTTTGCGGACATCTGTATGACTTCCCCGTCTGGCCTTGTCAAGACTATCCCAATGCCTCCGCCTTTCCTGGTTGACGAACCGTCGAAGTGGAGGGTCCAATAGGGCACGTCGATTGCGTAGATTTCAGGGCCTTCGAGCTCTTCTTCGATCACAGGTTCGTGGCTGTTGTCGGGAAACTGTGCCAACAGATCCGCTACCGCCTGCGACTTGATCGCTCTTGGTTTGACGCATGTGATATCGTACTGAGAGATGGTCATGTACCATTTCGCCAGTCTCCCGCCCGGAGTAGTGTGAGTTAGCAAATATCTTATGGGGTCGCTCTTGGTGACCACCACTACTTTGTGTGATGCAAAATAGTGTCTCAACTTTTCTATCACAAAGAATAAAGCAAGGCAGTGACGTTCAATATCTGTGTACCTTGATTCAGCAGGCTGCACAATTCGAGAGATATAGTAGATGGGCCTCTCTTGGCCTTCATACTCCTGAGCCAAGAGTGCTCCTATAGATCTCCTTGTTGATGTGAGATATAGCAGAAGCGGTGATCCCAGCTGGGGCGCGATCATTATCTTTGAGGACGTAAGCAGCTCTTTCAGCTTTTCGAATGCGGCTTCATGGTCCGGAGCCCAGTTGTACGCGGCGTCCTTCTTGAGAAGAGTGCTGAAACAGCATGTGATTTCTGCAATTGCTGGGATGAATCTCCGCAGGTACGACAGTTTTCCCAAGAATGTTTTCAAGGCACTTTGGTTATGGGGTGGCGTCATGCTGGTGATGGCTGACACTTTCGCAGGGTCAGGCTCGATCCCTTGGCGATGGACCACGCATCCCAAGAACTTCCCCGAGGTCATGCCGAACGCGCATTTCATGGGGTTCATTTTCAGTTGAAAGCTCCTGCATCTGTTGAACACCTTTCGCAGGTCTGCAAGATGATCCGCTTCGTGCTTGGATTTAACCACCAGGTCATCCACGTAGAATTCCACCTCTTTGTGCATCATGTCGTGGAATAGAGCCATCATGGCCCGCTGATAGGTTGCGCCCGCGTTCTTAAGACCGAACGGCATTACCGTGTAGTTGAATACCCCCACAGGAGTGATGAATGCGGTTTTCCGCGCATCTTCAGGATCCATCTTGATTTGATTGTACCCGCTGAAACCGTCCATGAAACTGAACATGCGATGGCCTGTTGTTGAATCGATAAGCAAATCGATGTTGGGCAGTGGGAAATCGTCCTTAGGGCAGAAGCGATTGAGATCTCGGAAGTCCACGCAGATGCGGAGCTGTCCGTTCTTCTTCACCACCGGCACGATGTTGGCCAGCCATGTGGGATGATGATTTGGCTCTATGAACTTGGCATCTAGGAGTTTGACAATCTCCTGCTTGATCTTCATGTTGAGCTCTGGTCTGAAGCTTCTGGTGCTCTGCTTGACCGGTTTAGACCCTGGGATGATGTCTAAACGGTGCATGGTGATGCTTGTATCCAGACCTGGCATCTCATCATATTCCCATGCGAACACGTCCTTGTACTCAGTTAGGAGCTGCAGCAGTCTTTGTTCCTCTTCGCTTGTGAGGTCCGCACTCAGGAAGACTGGCCTTTTCTTTTCCTCGTTCGGGCTGAGGAACACTTCCTTTAGTTCTTGCTTTTGTGGTCTTGGCCTGTCTTCCATGCATTCAGGCGCTTCTTTGAGTTTCTCGTCTGGAGTATCTTGTGTTGGCTCTTTCGTCAGCGCAACTTGCTCGATTTGATTGATTTGCTCAGGGACATCCCCATGCCCGTGTGAGGACATCCCCGCGCACCTTCATATGCGATAGCATTTCTTCCCATTGGCGTAGAAGCTCTCTATCTCCTTGCCCTCGGGGTCATGCTTTGCGATCCTCTTCAAGGTGTACACATTCTTTCGATGATATGCGATACGTGGTACCTCTTCGCGTGTAAGCGGCTTTTCCTTGGCATCTTCCCTTGTCACCATCACGCCCGCAGGTGACTGGTCCTTGATGTCCTCCCAGAGAGGCAAAGGAGTAGGGTTGAAAGGCCCGGGTGTTTGCTCGTCTGCCATCTCAGTGAACCACACCGCCTCGCTGAGATGTGCTTCGTCCAAGTTGAACGGGTTAGTAGAAGCCGGTATCTCGACTATTCTGTCGTTCCAGATAGCTTTCATAACCTGGTGAGCCGTCGAAGGAACTGCGTCAAAGCGATGAATCCAGGCTCGACCTATAATCATGTGATATGTGGTGTTCGCGTCTATGACATAGAACTTCGCCGAGCACTTGATCTTGCCAATCTGGACGCCCAGGCGGATCCACCCGATCGTCATTCCAGATTCGCTTCCGAATCCCACCAGTGGAGATGGACGTTTGACTACCTTGTGCTCGGGGATCCCTGCTAGCTTCAGTGTGTGGAGTGGAACAACGTTGACTGCTGCTCCTCCATCGACGAATGCTCGCTTGAATTCGACGCCATTGACGATGGCGGTCACGTACAGAGGCCTCTGGTGACTCGCATCCGTCTTCTTGTCACTGGCAGAAAAGGTCATGATCTTTTATGTGGAACGAGACGCCCTGATAACTTTCCCGTTGGAGACTACGAGGTCCTCCTCGTAGTCCTCCGCTATCCTCAAGATTGTTTTTGTCATATCAGCCCGACACCTCTCGGAGAAATTCATCTCGTCGAAGAATTTGTTGAAGCCATGCGACCCTTTCATGCGGTCGGCACGTTCATCCTCCGTGTCGATGCTATAGTCTTCGTCTTGATGGACCTCAGCAATGATGGGTAGACCATCCTCTGCGACTTCCTCCAAGTCTACGATCGAGATCATGGCGACCTCTTTGCTTTTCGATCCCGACTCCGTATGGGCAGGAAGTGGGTTGTTGCGCACGTCCTTCCTGTTGTCGCTGACGATTAGCTCGCCGTTCTTCATCTTCTGATCGAATGCGAACCTGAGTTTCTTGCACTCGGCGGTGGGATGCATGATCTTGCCGTGGTACTCGCACCACTTAGGGTCCCTCACCATCTCCTTGGAGGGTGTTTTCTCGAGCGGTGGCAGGACGCCGTCCTTGCGCCACTGTTTGCAGAGGTCACTCGCTTCCTCTACCGAGCATGGCAGAGGCGGTACATCGAAGTTCACAACCTTCGCTTGTTTCTGGGGCGAAACTGTATTGACTTCAGCTTCGCGTCCCCGCTTGTAGCTGAACCTTCCGATCTTGTAAGTGGTGCCGCTCGCAGGTCGCTCGGGAGCGTTCTTCTTTTTCTGTCTCTCGACTATGGGCTCGATGTTCTTCGTGCATTCGATTAGTTTTGAAAACGTAGTTGTTTGCAAATTGATGAGCATACCTTTGTATTCATCTCGCATGCACTGTAGGCATATCTCCACGAGCCGGCTTTCGGGCATTGGATCTTTGCACTCCAAGGATTTCGCCCGGAATTTCTTGATGAAGGTAATCCCATCCTCCTCACGCTTCTGATACATCCGCGAGAGATGGATCATTGTCACCTTTTCCTCCATTTGAAAGAACTTGGTATAGAACTTTTGGACCATGTCGTCCCAAGTCTTCACGGATCCGGCCTCCAATGTCCGGTACCATTTGTATGCCACGTTCCCAAGAGATTTTGGGAACTCTCGCATCAGCAGTTTGGGATCGGCTCCGTACGGACCCATGACATCAATGAAACGCATGGCATGCTCATGAGCGTTTCCATTGACGTCCTCGAACTTATCCCATTTGGGAGCCTTGTACCCCGCCGGGTTAGGCATGAGATAGATCTCTCGTGGAATAGGTGGATCATTGTCTAGCTTCGGGATAATGGTATCCGCGAATGACTGATGAGCCAGGATGGTGTCCACGCGCTTTTGCAAAGACGTCATGCATTCTGGAATGCTTCCCTCGGTAGTCGCCGGAGGGGTTGCCGTAGGCGGTGGTGACACGTATGCCGTCGGAGGATTAGGAGCATACTGAGTACCCGCGTTTCCCCAGATCATCGTTGGGGGAGGCAAAGGGTACTGCGAAGTTGGGTTGGACGCCAAAGTCGGGGGCTGAGGAGCGTGAGCAGCAGGAGGCAGCATTTGTGCTGTTGATCCTTGAACCGAAGGCAGTTGCGCGGCCGACGGTGGAGTCTGCAGATGAGGGTTGGGGGGTGTGGCTGGCACTCCCAATCCTGGAGCAGTAGGGGTTCCTCCTCCCTGAGGGATAGCGGTGGCTGGCGGAGGATTTGGCGCGAGGGTGCCCAGAACAGCCAAGATTTGTTCTAATTGTGCGGATTGAGACTTGAGAGCTTTCGCCTGACTTTGGACGGTGGCGTCCAAAGACTCTAACGTCGGTGCTTCGCCGGGAGTCGTCGGAGTACGGCGGGTCTCGTCTCCCGAGGGAGTTTCGGTGGAAGGCGATCGGTTGCTGACATCATCCTCCTGAGACATGGTTGCTTTTGCCGGTAAGATTCACGTCGGGTTCACCAAAATGTGCACAAGAGATTCCGGCGGGGAGACCTCCGTGTGCACCGTGTGTAGTGGATCAAGGATCGCACAGGAAGAGTAGGGGTGTGTGTAGGGAGAGAGTAAGTCAGTAGCAATGTTTGAGAGAGAGACAGAGGTTTGGCAGAGCTTCCGCGTATGGCAGGTGTGTTCTCCTTTGTATGGAAAGGTTGACGATCTATATATACTGGAGAACGTGACCGTTGTAGTGTGGTTAATGCGCCCATTAATGGCGGCTTAATTAGCTTAACCATAACGGCACGTTCGTCCGAGTATATAGGAACCGTTATAGCACGTGGTGCGCGAATACCGGAACCGTTACGAGGTTGACCGGGTTTGACCGGATTGACCGGGTCTAGGGAGCTCGTGCCATAAATCTCTCAAAACAGTTACTAAAGGTCGCGTGCGGGCTTGGCTCGCACGCGACAGGGCTTACTCTAGCCTCCAAACCACTAAGTCCCTACAAGTCCCGTGCAGTGGTATGCGAGGGCTCTGTCTCGCAGCCCCCACATGGATCAGCTCGGCTGGTGATCCAGTGTGTATGGAGCACAATATGGTGTGCTGGATGGCTGCCACGTGGCCAAGATCTGTCATGTCAGAAAGCAGTATCTACAACTGGCAAAGAAGTCACAAAGTCCATTGATATCGAATCCCATTTCCACATGGGTAATTCCAAAGGTTTCACCAAACCTCCTTTCCTTTTGTGTTCAAACTTCACCTTTTGGCACGTGAGACACCGGGCTACGAATTCTGCAACCTCGTTCTTCATTCTTGGCCACCAGAACTGCTTTTTCAAGTCCTTATACAACTTATCTCCTCCTGAATGTACGGAGTATGGCGTGTTGTGTGCTTCTCTCATTAACCATTCCTTGACCTCCTTACACTTTTGGGGTACACACCACCTCTCTTTGTACCTTATGCTCCCATCATCGTGTATTCGGAAGTCCTTGGTTGATCCATCCTCGATTTTCTTCCTGATTCTTTCAAGTTTCACGTCTCCGGGTTGTCCCTTTCTGATCTCCTCAAAGATGTCTAGTGTGGCTACCAAATTGTATAGCACGTCTTCCCTTGCCTCCTGCTGACGGAATTCAATCCCCAATTTCTGAATATCAACTCGCAACTCCTTTGGTAAACTCCTCAACGCATTTATGGTATGGCTTGTATTCTTGCTTAATGCGTCGGCGACTACATTTGCCTTCCCTTCATGATATTGGATTTGTAGATCGTAGTCCTTGATCAAGTCCAACCATCTTCTTTGCCTCATGTTCAAATCCTTTTGGGTGAACAAATACTTAAGGCTTTTGTGGTCGGTGAAAATCTTACAGGTTGCACCATAAAGGTTGTGTCTCCAAATTTTCAAGGCGTGGATAATTGCGGCTAGCTCTAGGTCATGAGTTGGGTAATTCTCCTCATAGGTTTTTAGTTGTCGTGAAGCATATGCAATCACCTTCCCATCTTGCATTAGCACACATCCTAACCCGTGCTTCGAAGCATCACTATAGACCTCAAACTCCCTCGACTCAGATGGTAGGGTCAGAATATGTGTTGTAGTTAGCTTTTCCTTCAGGGTTTGGAAGGCTTCCTCACATTTCTCATCCCAATGGTATTTGGTGGTTTTCTTCATTAGATTGGTCAATGGTCTGGCTATTTTGGAGAAATCCTTCACAAATCTTCGGTAATATCTTGCTAGTCCCAAGAAACTACGGATATCTGTTGCACTCTTGGGTCTTGGCCAGTCCTTAACTGCTGTTATCTTTCCTGGATCTACGGAAATTCCCTCCTTAGATATTATGTGTCCCAAGAAAGGTACCCTATCCAGCCAAAATTCACACTTGGAAAACTTAGCATACAACTATTCTTGCCTCAGGGTTTGCAAAACAGCTCTAAGGTGTTCTTCATGTTCTTCCTTCCCCTTAGATTAAACCAAAATATCATCAATGAACACTACCACAAAGCGGTCTAAGTAAGGTTTCATTACCTGGTTCATCACGTCTATGAATACAGCAGGTGCATTGGTTAGACCAAAAGGCATAAAAGTGAACTCATAATGCCCATACCTGGTCCTAAAGGCAGTCTTAGAGATGTCCTTATCGGCTACCCTTAACTGGTGATAACCTGATCTTAAGTCGATCTTGGAAAATGTATCGGCTCCTTGTAGCTGGTAAAAGAGGTCATCTATCCTCGGGAGTGGGTATCGGTTTTTGACAGTCACATTATTAAGCTCCATGTAATCAATGCACAGTCTCAAACTACCATCCTTCTTCTTAACAAACAAGACAGGTGCTCCCCATGGTGAAACACTCGGTTTGATATACCCTTTATCCAACAATTCCCTTAGTTGTTCCTTCAAATCTTCTAGCTCTACTGGTGCCATTCTGTAAGGTGCTTTGCAGATTGGTCCTGTCCCTGGTACAAGGTCAATGGTAAACTCTACAGCTCTTTTAGGTGGCATTCCTGGGATTTCATCAGGAAATACATCGGGAAACTCATTAACAATTGGGATGTCCTCAAGTTTCATCGTCCCCATACTATCATCTCGGACAGAACAGAGATAGGCATGGTGTCCCTTACTCATGGCTTTGACTACAGAAAGTGCAGGCACAATTTTGACATTGGGTTTCTCGGTGATTCCTGTGTGAGAGATTCTCTTACCCTTTGGTCCTCTTAGGCTTACCTTTTGGTTACGACAATCAATATGAGCATGGTGCTTTCCTAGCCAGTCCATTCCTAGAATAACATCTTAGTTTTCTAGGTCGAAGATGATTAGGTCAGTGGGTATCTCACACTCTTGGATGGTTATAACTACTCCCCTAAAGATGGAATCACAGTTTACTACCCGTTTTGCAAGTGTAGCTATAGACACAGGGTTCATATGAGAGGGTTCAAGTCCTAGTTTTCTAGCAAAAGATGACAATATGAAATAATAGGATGCCCCACTACCAAAGAGTACGTAAGCATGAGTGTTGTGGACTAAGAATGTACCAGTAACCACGTTTGTCGCAGTGTTTGCTTCTGCCTGGTTCATGGCATAGATTTGTCCGGCGCTCCTCTGGTTTCCATTTCCTTGGTTGTTAGTTCCATTTCCAGTAGGTTGCGCATTCCGGTTGTTGCTTCCTGCAGGTGCATTGTAGTTGTTCCCTTGGGGTCTGCCTGCCAGATTGTTTTAGTTCCCCCGATTGTTTCGCCAAATTGGTTATTGTTATTCCCGCAGTTGCTTCCTCCGTATTGGTTGTGGTTGGCTTGGAATTGATTCCCATTTTGGTAGTTTGGGCGAGGGTTTCCCTGGTTCTGTTTTGGGTATCCGTTTCCTTCCGAACCTGCCATTCTGGATATGAGCCTTTTTCGCGTTACACTCGAACGCTCGGTGACCACGCTTCCTACGGTAGAAACATTCCACTGTCTTTCCTTCACAGTCAACTCCGGGATGGTCCCTACCACACTGTTTACAATTGTAGTGAGGAGCTCGCCCGTTGGCTTCAGTGTTGTGGTTCCCGAAGTTATTGCGGTTCATTGCACAGTACCCCTCGGTTGCATTGGGCTTGAACCTCTTGTTAGCATGGTTGGGTTCCTTAGAGTTGTTCCCTTCTTCCTCCTTCCTCTTGTTTGCTCGATGCCCTTGCATCTCCTCGATTTCTCCGATGGTAGCTGCTACCTCGTACGCTTCTCTTATGGTCGCACTCCTAGCAGCAACTATGCCCCTCTGGACGCTATAGCGAAGTCCCTTTGTGAAACGTCTGATCCTCAAGTCCGTCGTGTCTACCAGTCGCTTGACAAAGCGTGACAGTTCTATGAACTTGTTGTAGTATTCTTAGAATCTTTCATGTTGCCTTGTTTCAGGTTTGGAAATTCGGTATGCGTTTCCTAGAGTGTAGTCAATCTAGGTCGGTGGTCAGACATTCTTAGTCGAGAAGTTTCAGTGGTGTTGAATAAAGGAGACAAGCTTTCAACGCACTCTTCTTAGTTCGTGGGTATTGTCCCCTCAACAGTTCTACTCATCACCTATATTATAATTTTGTCCCGGGTAAAGGTATCAGACTCTTCCTTGAACTCATTCTCTAAGTCACTACAAACCATTAGTAGT
Source organism: Linanthus parryae (assembly GCA_023055425.1). Classification (NCBI taxonomy): domain Eukaryota; kingdom Viridiplantae; phylum Streptophyta; class Magnoliopsida; order Ericales; family Polemoniaceae; genus Linanthus; species Linanthus parryae. The sequence continues at coordinate 78,012,408 of JALGPY010000006.1, forward strand.
TTCCATGTCCGAGTCTCCTACAAAGACTCCTCCTCCTTCTCCGTCCTCATGGTCCTTGGCTCCCCCAATCCTCTCGGTGTCTGTACCCGAGCCTGAACCTGGGCTCATAATTTCGGAGCCAGAAGTTACTCCCGGTGTTCCATCTTTCCATCAAGATTCATCGGGTCCTTATCCTTGGCTTTGCGGTGTCCCAGTGCTGTCGTCAACCCCTCTTTCGGTTATGAGGGCATCTTCAACTCCAGCATCTCGACCAGTGGATCAGTCACGCCCTCTTGCTCGTGCATGCTCGATCCTTATCTTAGAGGAGATTCACCGTCACCTAGGGAATTTGGGGCGACCTCGGGTTTCGCAATGATACTCAAGTTATTGAGTGGCTTTTTCGGAAAGCTCGTCCTGCTATTCTAGAGTTAGGTCCTCGTAGAAGAGAGACTCCTAATGAAGGGTCACAAAATGATCGTTCCTAGTCAATCAATGTAATGGCTGTATTCTGGGTTGTACCATTTTGTCTCATGTGTCTCCAAGTGTAATGGTCTTAACTATGTATTTTTCCCATTCTTGAGGAAGTAATCAATTATTAGTCATAAGCAAGGTTATCCGAAAAAAAAAACATTCCCAAATGACCTAATTACCCCCTCTCAACGGCTATAACGGTGAAAAGTAAATACACATTTTTTTTACCTCAATCTCCAACGGTCAGCCGTCCCTCCAACGGCTAGAAATGGCCAAAAGTCACTTTTACCCTTTGTCCTATCCGTGTAACGGCTAGTAGGGAGGTTAGAAACGTAAATTTGATGCTCTTGAGGTTCCTATAAATAGAAGCTCCATAACATACTACTTTCATACTTCAAACATATTTAGAAATGTCTTCGGAGACTGTTATGGTTATTATCACACTGATCATAGCCGTGTACGTGATAGTCCTCTTTGCGCGACTCAGCCTCTCCTTCATCAATCAGCCTTTGCTCCCTTTTCTTTTGGTTTGGTTGTTTGGGTTCATCCTTATGTTGGTAGTGTACCGTAGGGAAAAGCAGGAAACATCAATGTATGAAAGGATGAAGTACCAGTGATGTAACCATTTCCTACATTTTCTCCCTAATAATGAATAAAAGTCTTTTTTTTTTTTTTTTTTTTTTTTTTTTTTTGCAATGATCCAACAAAATTTAGATAAGAAAGTCTTGAATCACAAGATTATCAAAACTACACATCATAAGTTCAAACAGTGTGAACACACAAAGAGATCATATATAGCACCATATATACTTGAAGATATGTCTCTAATAGTAAGAATAAGCGCATGCTTCTCACACTAACCCCATTACCCCCCGACTTTACTTGTTTTTAATTAGGGTTTTATCTTGCCCTAGTCTATTTTTGAGAAAAATATTGAGTTTCATTTTCGGAAATCGATTTCCACTTTAATTATGGTGAATTAAACTTTGAATCCGAAGGTGCTCTGATACCAACTGTAACACCCCCAAATTTTCATTACTGAAATTCCGGGCGTGCCCTTCTCATGGAGAATCAACCACCATGATCAGGATAAAGGATCTTTGCTTCGGATTCACAAAACACACTTTATTACATAAAAAGTTCACAAGCCTTATTCAGAGTTATTACAAACCATTATGTTACAAACAGCGGAATAATGAAATTACTACTTTATTCAAGCGAGGTGATACTTCCACTAGTATGCGACGTCCCATCCCCAACGTAGGCCTCTCCTGTGGTGGTTTTACAAAACAAGGACACCACAGTAAAAGTCAGTAAAAACTGAATGAGAACGCATCACAACGCGTAAACCAGAGTGAGGCGCATGTAAGTATTAAAACAAGTTATGACATGTTCATTTATTCCAAAAATCAGTTTAGTTCTTTAATCGGGGAGATCCAGTACCAATAATCATATCCAGTGTGAACGGCGAAATAATCCGCTCGTCCGAACCAATCTCACCTCAGCATCTAAACCCTAAGTGTCGACACCCCCTACGAGGGAAACTGTTGTCCCAAGAGAGTAGTACTAGAGCCTTACCCTGTGCTAATGCGCCCCAGGGGAAACCATAGAGCCACCTTCAACTCAAGTCCCAAGCTTTGCTTGGTCAAACCATATCAAGTCCCAAGATTTGCTTGGTCAATCCATATCAAGTCCCAAGCTTTGCTTGGTCAATCCATATCAAGTCCCCGAGAGTTCATGTTTCCACTTTACGTGATTAGTAGCTTAAACATTCTAAAAAGTCTCATTATTATCATTTCTAAAATATCATCAAGTAGTGGAAATCACTTCTTCTCGAGTGACAAGTTCTCAAAATATTGAATTCCAACATGTGAAAGAACGAAGTTCAATTAACGAAATGACATGTTTAGTAAACACAAGTAATGAGTAATCATAAGAAATACGTTCAAAATATTTAGAACTCAAGTCAAGACAAGTAGATACATTATAGTGAAACACGCGTTTTGAAGAGTAAGGGTTGAGCCTACGAACTCACCTACAAATTACGGCGGTAGTTTAGATGTAGCCGACGTAGCCTTCGTCTATGAATTCGGTGTCTACAAATAAGGATAAATCCTAATTAATAATTAATCGCTTCATATGCAAGTGTCCTATATGTCAAGCGGGTTGATTCTAGTTAATTGATCGGTGCTGACCTAGTCGAATTTTAAGGATGTCCCTTAATTAAGTGCTTAGACATTGTTTATTTGTCAAAACGACTAACCCAAATTTATTTATAAAAACACTATATTAATTATCAAATCTAATATTAACTAATATTAATATTAATTTACTAATCTTCATCCTACTCACAATAATATTTATTTACTAACTACTAATCATTATTTATGATACTAACATTTAATTAATACTTAGGTATTTATAATGTAGGGTAGCTAGAAATGTAGTTGTACACTTACCTCCCCTAGACTTATTTAATTCTCAAAAACAGAGTTGTTGCTAGTTCTAGAAAATACATTAACAACCCCAATTTGAAGAATAATTGTTATATGCATTTCTAACGTTCCTTTTTCAACTAGTTCAACATGAATGACTTCCGGGAGGTGTGAGAGTACGAATATGCAAGAACATGTAAAATGCGACGCGAGAAAATGAAGTTATACCGAGGTTCCGATGAAATGAGTGGTGGCCTAGCGCGGGCTGTTTGAACCTCTTCGGCTTGCGATAATGGTGTTAAGGAAGTCCTAGGAGTGTCACGGAGTGGACGGTAGCAGCCGCGTCCCAAGTGGTGGTCGTTGACGGAGTTGGTGATGAAGGTAGCTACTTGACGTTGCTAGTGTAGTTTTAGTTGGCAACGATTCAGGATCCGTTTTGGCCTCTTTTGAACGTGGTTAAAGAATGAAAGTTATAGATAACAAGTAGAGGGATATGTGGGAGAAAACGGAGGTCGTTTTGGAGCTAAAATGAAAGAGAACAAGAAAGAGCAACACCGATGCCCACTGGTGCTGTTCGGCTAGAGCAGTTTCAGCGCGGGGTGAATTCAGGCTCTGTTTTGACTCCGTTTGGTCGGGGGCAAAGAACGAAAGTTGTAGAGGACAAGTAGAGGAAGTTGTGGTTCAAATTTGGGCCAATTCCGAGTTGTAACGAAGGAGATACAGCAAGAACAAGCCGCTGTCCAGCAGCCGCTGCTACTGGTGCGGGTTGCTGCTTGTTGCGGCTGTTAGGGCTGCTTTGGGTGGTTGTTTTGGCCGGTTCCTTGCTGCTATAAGATGATATGAATATCAGGTAGTGAGTGTGTGACTTGAGGGGTGGTGTGTATGGTTCTCGTGTTGGTTTGAGATGAGAGAGAGAGCTTGAGTTGGTGGTTATGGAGTTTTCCGGCGATGAACTATGGTGGTGTTGGGTGTGAGGGAGATGGCAAGGATGATGAAGATGATTATGAAGCTGAGGGAGGTTGTAGGGTTGTTGTTGTGGTGAAGCTACGGGAGGAAGCTATTTATAGAAGGAAAGAAAGAATTATGAAGAAGATGAAGCCATAAAAAAATAGTGAAGAGATAACAAAACAGTGCTTGCTTTGTTTCTTTAGAAGGCATGATCCGATTTTTACGGAAATGATTGACGTCTCCATATTTGATTGTGGTTGAAAATATTGTGATGAAGATAACTTGTGGATTTCATTGAAAATAATCGGGTGTGATATTATCGAAATGTCGTGATAAAAGTCACCACGTAGTATATGTGACACTGTAGTGATATACACACTATTAAATATAAGTGTGATATATATATATATGTATATATACGTCCTATATGGTACATACTCTATTCTAATTTTATTAGGACATAGTCACCTAGCAATAGTACCACAAAATATTAAATATAGATGTCAGTTTATACTCAATATTGCTATAAATATACATATTTAAAATATATATTTAAATTTCGGGTTGTTTCAACTGAGCCTGCAGTGATTCTTCCTGCGTGGAACTTTCGGAGTTCGCAGGTAGGAGCTGCGATCGCACCTGGTGCGGCTTATACCCTTCCTGCCAACTATGAGGAGTTAGAGCTCGCAGCTGACAGGAGGGCAATGGAGCGAGGACAGTCTTCAGCTGCCCCGACAATGCGCATTCCTTCTTTGCGGGAGATCCTTGAAGGAACTGGTATGTTATGCTTATTGTTCGCATCTCGCATTCTTCATTTACAAGTTCGATAATCTAACTTGGTTTATAATTGCTTAGGGTTGAAGCAAGCTGACGTGGACTGGCTGGTTCGGATGCGTCTATCCTATCCTCGATCATTTGTGAGGTCTCTGGAGATAGGGCCTTTCGACAGAAGGCTGTTTTTGACCGAGGCCATCTGGATTTTGGAGCAGCTATCTGCGGCCACACCTGCGACCATCTCTCCTCAAAACGCGGAGTTGCTTTTCGGCATGTGTCAAAACCTTCACGCCAAAGTTCAAGGCAAGCTGGGTTTCGGGTATCTTGTCAAAAGAGTCACCCAGATTCGCGCGGCCTTGAATTTGAAGCGCGACTTCCATAACCTCGCAGCTGAGGAGCAGAAGATGGAGCAGCAAAAGCAGAAAGCTGAAGAGGCTGTGAAGCTCTTCCATGAAATGAGCGCCAACTACGAGCGATTGAAGCAAGAAATGGAGAAAGTGGCAAATTTGTCACGTCAGTTTACTCCTGATGACTCCCTGGTCAAAGGATTATTTTGAACAATAACAAATTTGTGTTGAACAAAATTTTAAAACATTATTGTAATGTTGGTAGGGTTTCTCCCCCTTTTTTTTCAAAATTTGAATGCCTGTTTTGCCCTTTCCCGGGATTTGCTCGAATATCTCTGTGCATATCAATTATGACGTCAGCTTAGCGATATTCTGCCTTGATATTCACGCTAACTGCTTATCAGATAAGCATGCTTTCCTTGGGAATTCAATCCGTATCATGACCTTCCGTCATTAATTAGGATACGCAACTGAATCGTCGTAGCCTTCAGTAGGGTAATTGATTGTTACCTCTTTTCAAGGCGTAAGTGATTGATTCTTACCCCTTTTCCAAGCTTTGCTGAATCAGCTGAGCAACTGAAGAGTCTCGACTGGGTCTATATAAACCCTGCTTTGCACTGCTTGGGTTGTTCATCCCATAATGTGGCTTGCCATGAGTCCCTATGACTGCTGGCTTCAACGCTTGTCTGTCGTTGATTCATGGCAACTTCAAGTTGTGACACCTGAGTTTGTGCTTTGTGCCATATAAATAGCTTTCAAGATCTTCTTTACAAGGCGTATTAATCTTTATAACTATCATAAATAAGATGCAGCTAATACCTCATGCTTGCTCAAAGAATTTTCTTCGTCTATTATGTTTGCAGGTCATGTTTCCGGCCGCCTCCCGTCGAGGTGCAGCGCCGTACTGGCCTTATTACCGGTTCGTAATGAACGGCGGATTTCTCCTCTAGCTTTCCCGGAGGATGACCATTCGCCACCACGTGCTTGAACTCGGGTTGGCGAGCCATTGTGCTCGTCTCAGTGAACATGGAGCCTCTTGCCCTAGGAGTTGCTGCTTGCCTGTCCTTCGCCGGAACAGGTGGTTCCTCAGGCACATCTCTTGGGGTGTTGATTAGACAGAGGCCTTGTCAGATCCTGGGATCTTGAACATAGCGTCGCAAAGGTCTTGTAGCGTTAGTAGGCCGTTCGTTTTATAGGAACACCCTACTTGCTACAGATCTTTGGCCGCAGATCGTTGTATCGCATGGCTTCTGTTAGGACCAGTAGGTCGATCATTTTTTTAGTAAGGATTCCCCCGATGTGTAACTTCCGCTTGTAGGCTGCTATTTAGCTGCATTTTCAGCCATGTTGGCTGTGTAACTAGCTCGGTCTGAGCTTTTCGCTTGTAAGCTGCTATCTAGGCAGATAGATTGTAAGTCATTTTGACTCATAATAATAAATCTCTTTGTATTATTTGCTGTTATTATCACAACAAATTGCAATATTCGCGTGTGTATTAGCAAGCTTTGCTATCCATCATACAGATTCGCATGTTGAGAATCATTTATGATAACTACTGCTTTAGCAGATGAGTTTTTAGATCGTTTGAGATCGCGTTTGCATAGCCCTACTATCTTAGCAGATAAGCTCGAGAATCACTTAAGATTAGACTCAAGTACAGCTGCTATTTCAGCAGATAGACATTGGAGATCACTCAAGATCATAATCGCATAATGCTGCTATCACGGCATATAGACTTGAAGATCTCTTAAGATCGCATACGCATAGGCTGCTATCATGGCAGATAGGCTTAAGAGATCACTTAAGATCGTATTCGCATAGGCTTCTATCATGGCAAATAGGCTTAAGAGATCACTTAGGATCGTATTCGCATAGGCTGCTATCATGGCAGATAGGCTTAAGAGATCACTTAAGATCGTATTCGCATAGGCTGCTATCATGGTAGATGGCTTAAGAGATCACTTAAGATCGTTTTCGCATGGGCTGCTATCATGGCAGATAGGCTTAAGAGATCACTTAAGATCGTTTTCGCATAGGCTGCTATCAAGGCAGATAGGCTTAAGAGATCACCTAAGATCGTTTTCGCATAGGCTGCTATCATGGTAGATAGGCTTAGAAGATCACTTAAGATCATACTTTCATAATGCTGCCATCGCGGCGGATGGGCTTTCGCTATTGAGAAATGATGAAATAAATACAGCAATAAAGACAGCTGGAATCATAAAGTTCTTCCCATTTGGGAGAAGTCTTTTTATTATAGAATACTCTCATATGGGAGAGGTGAGATTACAGTTCCCTCGTGTGGGAGAGAAGATGCACGAATTTTAGCAATACAGAGCATAAAGTAGACGTTGTAATCTAACGCATATAATGAGAGGAGTTAAGGATAATACTTCTTAATCCAGCGCATGTTGACTGAGCTTGGGGTTGATGTCGTCCCATGTAGCATTTGTATGTTGCAGTAGCCACTATCAAAGACTTCTGTGAATTCAAAGGGTCCTTCCCAATTGGCTGCGAATTTTGGATGAGCCGCCTCTCGCATGCAGTGGTCCGATGCGCGCAAGACCAAATCTCCGAAATCTCGACGTTGGACTGTTTTGTCGTACGCGCGAGCGATCCTTTCTTGGTATCGTTTGTTAGTCCTTTTAGCTTGCTCCCGCTTCTCTTCTAACAGAACCAAGTCATGGTCGCGTTGATTGTCGTATAATGCATGGAAATCCAACCTTGCAGAGTTGATTTTCACCTCCGCAGGTACCACAGCTTCAGCTCCATAGCATAAAAGAAATGGCGAGACTCCTGTGGGCGTCCTTGGAGAAGTTCGATACGCCCACAAAGCTATGTTCAAGGAATTAGCCCATTTCTTGTGGTCATCTGCAACCATCTTACTCAAGATTCTCAATAGCGTCTTGTTAGTTGCTTCCGCTTGACCGTTACCTTTCGGATAGTAGGGGGTAGAACATATCTGCCTTATGTTGTACTCCGCCAGCTTCGCAGCTACCTGGCGATTGACGAAGGGGGTACCATTATCCGAGAGGATGGTGTAAGGAATTCCGAATCTGCATATGATGTTCTCTTGAATGAAATGGACCACGGCTAGCGCATTTGCTGTCTTTAGTGGTATTGCTTCTACCCACTTGGTGAACAACTCGGTCGCGGTGAGAATAAATTGATTCCCATGCGAGGCCGGTCGTATAGGGCCAACAAAATCCAAAGCACAAGTATGAAACGGCCATGGCGTTCCTAGCGCGTGTAGATCCACAGCAGGAGCATGCACTAGGTTGCCTTTGAATTGGCACTCCTGGCATCTCTTTACTTTAGCTCGGCAATCTGCTTCCATGGTGGGCCAGAAGTAACCGATTGAGAGGAGCTGCCTGCATAACTTCGCACCTCCCTGATGTTCCACCTGATGGTAGAGTTCCATCACCTCTTGTGCTTCCATGCTGTCTAGACATCGCAGTAGATTACCTTCGTGGACTCTTCGCCAGAGTATATTTTCTTGCACCACGTACCGTGCTGCTTTTCGCTTTAGCTTTTCGACTTCTTTCCTCGATTCAGGTTCAATCCCCTGTGTGAGAAAGTCAAAGAGTGACTTCCTCCAATCCGTGTCATCATCGACCAGAGCAATCGCTAAAGAATCCTTGATCAGCGCGCAACTCTCGCAATTCCCTTGAATCAATGCCGCGGCTGTTGACATGTCCGACCAGTGAATCCCATACCTCTGGGCTTTCCGATAGATTGACACCTCACTTTCTCCACAAGTGTGTTGGTGATCTTGTCTAACAGCGCTTGCCCCTCCTGCTCCGAGACACATCGCATGAGTATTCCGCCAGGGCCTTTGTAGTAGAGGGTGTTGTCATGTATGCAATACCCCTTTGTGGATGCCCACTTCTCGTTGCTCGTTCCTTCAGCGATGGCATGCAATATTGCTTTTCTCCAGTCCGCATCATCCATGCGTTCGTCATCGCCCGCGTCCTCCGTCAACGCCGAGGACGTCCGCACTTCAATCGAGATCTTCGCAGGACATTTATCCGTACTAAATTTGGATCCCAAGGTAGCTAAAGCATCATCATGCCTATTGTCCGCTCTGGGTTTGTGCTCGTACCTGACATCGCAGAACTGCTGCACCAGTTTTTGTACTAAGGTCTGATAGGACAATAGGTTTATCTCCTTCAAACCATACTCGCCCGAGGCTTGTTTGACGATTAGCTTGGAGTCCCCCATTACCGTCAAGTTGCTTACTTCTAGTGCTCTTGCTGCGCGAAGACCTGCGATGAGAGCTTCATACGCTGCTTCGTTGTTGGTGACTGCGAAGTCAAGCTTTGCTGACATCTGTATGACCTCTCCATCTGGTTTGGTCAAGACTATCCCAATGCCTCCACCTTTCCTTGTTGACGAGCCATCGAAATGTAGCGCCCAATAGGGCAACTCAACTGCGTAGATTTCAGGTCCCTCCAGCTCTTCTTCAATCACAGGCTCATGACTATTATCAGGGAACTGTGCTAGCAAATCCGCCACCGCTTGCGACTTGATTGCCCGGGGTCGAACACATGTGATGTCATATTGAGAAATGGTCATATACCATTTTGCCAATCTTCCCCCAGGAGTAGTGTGAGTCAGAAGATACCGTATAGGATCACTCTTTTTGACTACTACCACTTTGTGCGAAGCAAAATAGTGCCTCAACTTCTCTATTACAAAGAATAAGGCAAGGCAATGACGCTCGATGTCCGTGTACCTTGATTCTGCTGGCTGCATTATGCGAGAAATGTAGTAGATGGGCCTTTCTTGCCCCTCATACTCCTGAGCCAGGAGTGCCCCTATAGAACTCTTTGTTGACGTCAGGTACAACAAGAGTGGTGATCCGAGCTGAGGTGCGATCATTACCTTTGACGATGTCAACAGTTCCTTTATCTTTCCGAACGCAGCCTCGTGCTCTGTAGTCCAGTTGTATACAACATCTTTCTTGAGAAGATCGCTGAAACAGAAGGTGATTTCGGCGATCGCTGGGATGAACCTTCGCAGGTAGGATAGCTTTCCCAAGAAGGTTTTCAAGGTACTTTGGTTATGCGGCGCCATCATGCTAGTGATGGCCGATACTTTCGCAGGATCAGGCTCTATTCCTTGACGATGTACCACACATCCCAAGAACTTCCCCGATACTACTCCGAATGCGCACTTCATGGGGTTCATCTTTAATTGAAAGCTTCTGCATCTGTTGAACACTTTCTGCAAATCCCCCAGGTGGTCTGCCTCATCCTTGGATTTGACAACTAAGTCGTCCACGTAGAATTCTACTTCCTTGTGCATCATGTCGTGAAACAGGGCCATCATGGCCCGCTGATAAGTTGCGCCTGCGTTCTTGAGGCCGAAAGGCATAACTGTGTAATTGAAGACTCCCACCGGAGTGATGAATGCGGTTTTCCGTGCATCTTCGGGGTCCATCTTGATCTGATTGTACCCACTGAAGCCGTCCATGAAGCTGAACATGCCATGACCCGCGGTCGAATCGATAAGTAAATCAATGTTGGGAAGTGGAAAATCATCTTTGGGGCAGAAGCGATTAAGGTCTCGAAAGTCTACACAAATGCGAAGTTGCCCATTCTTCTTTACTACCGGCACGATATTGGCCAGCCATGTGGGATGGTGATTTGGCTCTATAAATTTGGCATCCAGGAGTTTGACAATTTCCTGCTTAATCTTCACGTTGAGCTCCGGCCTAAAGCTTCTTGTGCTCTACTTTACCGGTTTGGATCCTGGAATTACATCCAACCGGTGCATGGTGATGCTCGTGTCCAGACCGGGCATTTCATCGTATTCCCATGCGAACACGTCTTTGTACTCAGTCAAGAGTTGTAGCAATCTTTCCTCCTCTTCGACTGTGAGGTCCGCACTTAGAAATACTGGCCTCTTCTTTTCTTCGCTCGGGCTTAGGAATACCTCCTTCAGCTCCTGCTTTTGCGGTCTGGGTTTGTCCTCCATGCATTCGGGTGCTTCTTTGAGTTTTTCCTCTAGAACGCTTGGCATTGGTTTGTCTGGTTCCAAAACCTTCTCAATTTGATTGATTTGCTCAGGGATATCCCCATGCTCGCGTGAGGATACCCCCGCGCACCTTCATATGCGATAGCATTTGTTCCCGTTGGCGTAGAAACTCTCTATCTCATTGCCTTCAGGATCATATTTTTCTATCCTTTTCAGAGTGTACACGTTCTTTCGCTGGTAGGCAATCCGCGACACCTCTTCTCGTGTAGACGGCTTTTCCTTGGCTTCCTCTCTTGTCACCATCACTCCTGCGGGTGACTGATCTTTAATGTCCTCCCAACGGGACAAAGGAGTGGGGTTGAACGGTCCCGGCATTTGCTCATCTGCCATCTCAGTGAACCATACCGCCTCACTGAGATGCGCTTCATCCATGTTGAAAGGATTTATCGAAGCTGGTATCTCAACTATTCTGTCATTCCAGATAACTTTCATTACTTGGTGAGCTGTTGAAGGGACAGCCTATAATCATGTGATACGTAGTGTTCGCATCTATGACATAGAATTTTGCTGAACACTTGATTTTTCCGATCTGGACACCCAGTCGGATCCATCCTATTGTCATTCTGGAGTCGCTTCCGAATCCCATCAGCGGGGATGGACGCTTGACGATCTTGTGCTCTGGAATTCCTGCTAACTTCAGAGTATGGAGCGAGACAACGTTAACTGCCGCTCCTCCGTCAACGAACACTCTTTTGAACTCCACACCATTGATGATTGCTGTTACGTATAGAGGCTTCTGGTGGCTCGCATCTGTCTTCTTGTCGCTTGCGGAGAAGGTTATGACCTTTTCTGTAGAGCGAGATGCCCTGACAACCTTTCCATTGGAGACCACGATATCCTCCTCGTAATCTTTTTCTATCCTCAGGATCGCATTTGTCATCTCCTTCCGGCATTTCTCTGAGAAGTTCATCTCATCGAAGAACCTGCTGAACCCATGCGACCCCTTCATCCGATCGGCACGTTCGTCCTCAGTGTCTATGCTGTAGTCCTCGTCATTGTGGATCTCGGCAATGATGGGTAGACCATCCTCCGCAACCTCTTCAAGGTCCACAATCGAGATCATGGCGACCTCTTTGCCTTTCGGCTCTTGCTCCGCATGGGCAGGGAGTGGATTGTTTCGCACATCCTGCCTTTGATCGCTGACAATCAGTTCGCCATTTTTCATCTTTTGACTTACCATGATTCTGAGCTTCTTACAGTCAGCCGTGGGATGCATGACCTTTCCGTGACACTCACACCACTTCGGGTCCCTCACCATCTCCTTGGAGGGTGCCCTTTCGAGCGGCGACAGGATACCGTCCTTACGCCATTGTCTGCACAGGTCGCTCACTTCCTCTACTGAACATGGCAGAGGTGGCGCATCGAAGTTCACTACCTTCGGCTGCTTTTGGTGCGAGACTGTATTCACTTCAGCCTCACGTCCTCTCTTGTAGCTGAATCTCCCAATTTTGAAAGTGGTCCCGCTCGGGGATCTCTCAGGAGCGTTCCTCTTTTTCTGTCTCTCCACTATAGGCTCAATATTCTTCGTGCATTCGATTAGCTTCGAAAATGTAGGTGTTTGCAGGTTGATAAGCATACCTTTGTACTCGTCTCGCATGCACTGCATGCATATCTCCACGAGTCTGCTTTCGAGTATCACATCTTTGCATTCCAAAGACTTGGCCCTGAACTTCTTGATGAATGTCACTCCATCCTCCTCGCGTTTCTGGTACATCCGCGAAAGATGAATCATTGTCAACTTTTCTTCCATCTGGAAGAATTTAGTGTAAAACTTCTGGACCATGTCGTCCCAGGTCTTTACAGATCCGGCTTCCAACGTCCTGTACCACTTGTAGGCCACATTCCCCAAGGATTTCGGGAACTCGCGCATCAGCAGCTTAGGATCAGCCCCGTACGGCCCCATTACATCAATGAAGCGCATGACATGCTCATGAGCGTTTCCGTTGACATCTTCGAACTTCTCCCATTTAGGAGCCTTGTACCCAACAGGGTTGGGCATGAGGTAGATATCTCATGGAATAGGCGGATCGTTGTCAAGCTTCGGGATGATGGTATCCGCGATTGATTGGTGAGCCAGAATGGTATCTATGCGCCGTTGCAGCGACGTCATACACTCCGGAGCACTTCCCTCAGTCGCAGGAGGTGGGGTTGCTGTAGGCGGAGGCGACACATATGCCACGGGAGGGTTAGGAACATATTGCGAATTCACGTTGCCCCACGTTGCCGATGGAGGAGGCAAGGGGTATTGTGAGGACGGATTGGGAACCAGAGTTGGTGGTTGAGGAGTATGTGTGGCAAGAGGCAACATTTGAGCTGTTGGCCCCTGAATTGAGGGTAACTGCGTAGTTGCCGGTGGAGTTTGAAGGTTAGGATTGGGTGGTGCGGTTGACACTCCCAATCCTTGAGTGGTGGAAGTCCCTCCTCCCTGAGGGACAGTGGTGGCCAATGCGGGATTTGGGGGGAGAGTCCCCAGAATAGCCATTATCCGTTCCAGCTGCGCAGATTGAGCTTTGAGAGCCTTTGCCTGGTTCTGGATGGTGGCGTCCAAGGCCTCTATTTTCGAAGCTTCACCGGTGGCTGTAGGAGTACGGTGGGCCTCCTCTCCCGAGGTGGTCTCCGTGGAAGGCGATCTGTTGCTGACATCATCTTCATGAGACATGGTTGCTTGCAATGGTAAGTTCACGTCGGGTTCACCAAAATGTGTACAAGAGAATCCTGAAGAGAGAACTCCGTGTACGCCAAGGGAAGAGAATAGAAATGGCACAGGAAGTGTTGGGTTGTGTGTAGGGAGAGAGTAAGGCAATAAAACTAAATGAGAGAGAGACAGGGGTTTGGCAGAGCTTCCGCGTATGTCTGGTGTGTTCTTCCCTGTATGGAAGGGTTAACGATCTATATACAACAGAGAATGTGACCGTTGTAGTGTGGTTAATGCACCCATCAATGGCGGCTTTATTAGCTTAACCACAACGACACGTTCGTCCGCGTATATAGGAACCGTTATAGCACGTTATCCGCGTATACCGGAACCGTTACGAGGTTGACCGGGTTTGACCGGGTTGACCGGGTTTATGGAGCTCGTGCCGTAAATCTCTCAAAAGCAGTTACTAGGGGTCGCGTGCGGGCTTGGCTCGCACGCGACAGGACTTACTCTAGCCTCCAAACCACTAAATCCCTACAAGTCCCGTGAGGTGGTATGCGAGGGCCCTGTCTCGCAGCCCCCACGTGGATCAGCACGGCTGGTGATCCAGTGTGTGTGGAGCACATTATGGTGTGCTGGATGACTGCCACGTGGCTAAGATCTTCTTGTCCAGAAAGCACTATCTACAACTGGATACTCTAGTTGTGAAATATCATGCTTCGATATTATCAAACATTACACCGTAACTGGGTAACTATAAAAATAGCTATCAGGCATGATAGGAAGCATGCTGAGAGATGGTAGTGATGTAGGAAGGAGTTGTCACTCCCACATAATGGGAGAAAATATCCATGGGTCACTCGAGGGATGGTGCTTATAGAATGTCTGTCCAGACTTAGATAAATAAATATGGATATATTGATGCTATTTGCTCGGATAAGCATATTCACAGGATCGAGAAACTATGGATTGGATATACGAGTGTGAATATTATGTCTTGTGTCCAATCCGGATATGGAGACAAAGGGATGATACAATACTGTAACATTGGGCACACGGTTTATCGGATCACTGACTATTTTTATTAGTTTGGTGACATGGATGTGTTGCTAGACACCGCTCTATGATAGTAATAATTACTACCAACTAAGTAGAAACCTATAGGGTCACACACCGAATGGATTAATCTGGATCTGGATATTAATTAGTTGGACTAATTAATTAGAAGGATCATAATGTAACCACATGCAAAGTTAGTAGGATTAATTTGTAAGGTGGACTAATCTGTGTATGGACATGATTAGTATTGGGGGAAATATGTAGTTAATAAAGAGTTATTTACTACATAAGGGAACTCAAGCTTGTTATTTTCTCAAGACAAGTCATTACTGAGAGAACATAAGAAAGAAAGGAGAGAGAGAGAGAGGCCGAAGCCCCAACTGTCAGCCCCCTCCAAGCCATCTACCCCTTGTGGCGCGCGACTTTTGGTACCCCGATTTGTGTGATTCTTCCTCCTTCTTCAGTTGCTAGCACTACACGTGGAAAAGGATTTCAGATGTGATCCAAATGTGTGGATACCATAGAGACGGAGACAGAATTCTTCGTAGTGATCATACAAACTAAGGTACACAGTCTTCTACTTTCATCATGTTAAGATTGCTTGCCTGTGATCCTTGGAGCGATTTGAGCGGGATAATTTTTTGATATTCCGATGTGTAACCTGCATCAAAACCCTATAGTGGTATCAGAGCCACAGGTTGTAGCGCATAACATGATATTATGTGTTACTGACACCATAATCGTTACTTTTCGCGAAAACTGAAGTTTGACATAATGATGCAAATTGAATATGATTCAATAGAGAATGAGCCAATTTTACATATCGTATTAAAATTGGTGAATTTCAATCACATATGATGTGAGCTTTTGGGTTTCGAAAAGCTAGGGTTATGGCACAATTGGAGAAAAAGGGGATTTTCTCATCAATTGAAAAGAAGGCACACAAGGAAGGAGAAGTTTTTGGAAACAACTCCACAAGGGACGACCGAGGGGTTGATCGCCCCCTTCCTTGCGCGACAAGGCCAAGCCGTGGCCCTAAATGGCTCGGCCAAGTCGCCGATTTGACATGGCGGGCTTGGGCTGACCGCCTACGCGACTTGGGCGGTCCATGTGGGGTTCGACCAACTAGCTTGGTGGTAGGGGTGCAACTTGGACGGGCTGAGCCCGACCAACCCGAACCCAGCCCGGACTAATCGGGCTTGGGCAGAGGTTTTGAGTAATTTGGATGGGCTTGG
This sequence comes from Linanthus parryae, assembly GCA_023055425.1. Lineage (NCBI taxonomy): Eukaryota > Viridiplantae > Streptophyta > Magnoliopsida > Ericales > Polemoniaceae > Linanthus > Linanthus parryae. The sequence goes on from JALGPY010000006.1 coordinate 78,028,333, forward strand.
GCAAAAATTACCAACCCGAATTGCAACTAGGGTCGGGCTTGGGCACGGATATTAAACAACGGGCTAACCCGAATTGTCCGATTTGTATACTCATTACCTATAAATGTTATATTTGGAGAGTATTATATAGCATATTGATCAAGAATCTATTATCTTTTTATTAATTATTAGTGATATTTTAATTATATTTATGTGCGTAACTATATATGTTTTCCACAAAATATGTAGTATACTCTTGTAAAAATGGATAATTTTTTAATTCACTTTTACAATATATAGTTGTTATTTCTTAGCCTTATATAAATTAAAAATTGAAGTGTCTACGTTCGATATCTATTTTTACATGTAAGTTAATTAACTTACTTTAAGGGGACAAGTTTAATTAAGTTGAATGTGATAATTATGTTAATTTATTTAGTTTACTGGGCTAGCCCGAATTCAACCCGAACTCGAATTGGTTTGTTCGAATTTGGGCTTGGACGGGTTGGCGATGCTCCCAACCCGGGCCGGGCTGGGCTTGGGTAACCCCGAGAAAAATCGGGCTCTGGCTTGGACAAGGGTGTCAACCCGCCCAGCCCGCCCGAGTTGCAGTCCTACTTGGTGGGTACCTTGGACCGTTTTGACCCTATAAGATCCAAATTTAACTAAAATTGACCAAGCGCGTTAAAATTGTATTTTAACTGTATTATGTGCTTTGTTGCATGATGGATAGATATGGCCTAGGTTGTGGATGTTCATTTGTGGTTTGTGGTTTGATTTAGTTTATTGTAATTAATTGGTTTTACGACCTGCATGTCGTCTTCTCCCTCGCTTGTGAGGTCTCTCAATTTAGTATAGATGCTAGCTAGTATTAGATAGTTATATAATAGCCAAGACATTGAGAAGAAGACCATAAGAATCAAGTAACCACGAAGACAATGGAAGGCTCGCAAGCCTAGGACATGCGGCCATGGTGGAGGCACATGGAGATGAGCTTGTCACTTTAGGGCTTATAGATATTCTCATTGGCTTGGGAATATCTTAGTCTTAGAGGTCATATTCATGCCATATTTATTTATTGTTTATTTATTTATTGTCTGGTTATTTATTTTTGGTGTATGGTTGATGCATGCAAAACAAGATAATGATAAACAAGGATGAACTTTTATTTGGGATTGCCCAATCCAAATAAGTAGATCACGTCGATAGGATCAACAAAACAATTAATAATGACAATTAAATCCATCAAACGATATATTACGTTTTGCCTTATCTTACTTAAACACCCTTCATGATCAAGGTCTATTAAATTCGGGCTTGCCAAAGCAAGACGATTTTAATTCACCATGATGTGATGCGGCGACATAAGCAAGTAATGTGTGATTGTTGAAGTAAGAGGGTTGGACGCAACTAGCTTAGTTCAATTGGATTAATAAACTTAGAGGCAAGAAAATTAGGAGTTATCTATGGGATAGATAAAGAATAAGGGGTTATTCACCTCATTAAACCAAAAATGCATAGGATGCAATTGGAAGGGGTTCCTACCAAAATAACTAATTCTTGGGTGTCTTGCCAAAGCAAGCTCAAGAAGAAGTGAAATATGGATATTGGACCCACTAGAGAATATATGATATTTTCCACATTGAAAGGGGAGTATGCAGATGGATATGCAGCACATATACTCTAGAAGGGGGGGGGTTTGAATAGAGTATGCCAACTTTTTGCAAAACTTGTGGAGGGAAAGAGTTTTAGTTCAGTGTAAAGGATTTCAGGTCCTTGAACACAAATTCAAGCCTTTGAAAAGAAATACAATTTATAATGAAACAAACAAGTCTTTTTCAAGGGCTTGAAAAGAGTTTCAAACCCTTGAAAACAGACAAGTTTGAATGCAGTAAAAACTATGAATGTGAATGAACTGTAAATGCAAGAGACAAAGGATTTATAGAGTTCAGTCCACTTGGACCTACGTCTCTACCTCAGGGATCTTCTCCCTGTAGGATTTTTAACTCAATTCTTATTAATCAAAAGCTAAGCCCTAGATCTCAAGTACAGAGAGTTCCCTTACTCTGTTACAGCTTGTGGTTCTATCTAACCTATCTGGTACCTGCTCTAGCTAACTGATTAACTGAGAATTTCCTATTGTTCACCTTGAACAATCCTTGAGAATGAAATATAGAAGAATTACAGAAATGATCTACTAATAAAGCACAATACAAAAGAACACTAGAATGTTGAACTGCAGTAAAGAATGCAGTGAACTTCTGTGAGTTGGATTGTGAGAGTGGTGAACTTCTTTGATGTTTTTCAATCCAGGATTGTGTCTCTATTTTTTGCCCGTTGAGTGTTGTGTCTTGTTGCCTCAAAATGAGCTCAATTTATACTGTTTGAAGCTCTGCAAATCTTCCCATATTTTCAGCAACAACTTCCTATTTTGTAGGGAACAAACTTTGACTCTCTTAACATCTTTCTCCAACGGATAGTTGATCACAATCTTCAGAGATATTGTTGTGATCTTGTCGTTAAACAATCTGAGAAGCTGTCATGAGTCTCTGATTGATCACAGGATCATCTTCACTAAGTTATTTCCTTTATGCAAACTCCATATAAGGAAACAAATCCTGCACATTTAGGAAATAAAATTTCCCTGCAAAACTGAGTCAAAATACTGGATTAAACATGTTAGATATATCAAAACAGTGTGTCTTTCATCATCAGATAATAACACATCAAGTACAGGGGTGAGAGGAATATATTTAAATGAAAAAAATTTAGAGAAACTCCCCCTCAGAACATGTATGCAGGTTAGACAGTTTCAAGGCTGTGAATCCTGGTTCAAGGCCTTCAAGCCTGTGAAACCTGATTCAAGGCTTTGAAAACTGGTTCAATGCCTTGAAATACCTAAGTATTTCAAGTCCATGAAATTTGTGACCTTACAATATCCCCCTTGATGAAAGACAAAACCTCAACTGTTTTGATTCTTAGTTTCTGCAAAAAAAAAAAAATACTGATTAGCACACAATAATAATAACACAGTATTTCCAAAAGATCCAACTTATTAATGAACAAAAGCAAAAACTGCAAGTAAGTTGCTGAAAATCCTACTGACCAAAAGATAGGTCATCTAAACAGAAATAAAATCAAAACAACCTAAGATTTTTCTCCCCCTTTTTTACTTCCATCAAAAAATGAGAAGATGTTGGATCAGTATCTGGAGAATTTTGAAAATAAAAGTCTTAAAAAGAAAGAATGTGAAAGAAAGGGTAGGCAGGATTAAGGAGTTGGGTCTTCATCTCCATCCTGATCTCCCTCTTCTTCCTCACTATCTTCATCAGTCTTATCCTGTTCTTCTTGTTCCTCTTCATTCTCACCAGCAGCAGTCACTTCTTCAGTCTTGTCCTTAGTGGCAGTCTTTGGAGATTTCTTTTTCTTCTTCAGAGTAATTAGCAAATCATCTGAGTCAGGATTGTCTACTTCATCTCCTTCCTGAGCAGCTTGTTCAACTACCACATGTTTTCCTTTATCTTTGACTGGAGCAGCCTCTTCTTGGTTGGAATGTTCACTTGGAAAGTTCTTGTCAGAGCCATCTTTCTTGGAACCTTCTTCATCCTCAGGGACATCAAACACAGTCATGCTTCTAAATATAGTTTCCACCATTTATTACCCTGCGAGAGATCAGTCTGAAACCCATGCTGATTCTATTTGATCTCACAATTGTCCATCTCTAGACCATCAAGTCTCTGAAGAATTGAAGACAAATCAGGAGGCTCAGATGTCTAGATTGAAGTAGGAGTCAAGGCCTTGGGCTTAACGAATTTCTTTGCATTCAACTCTTCCTCAGTCAAATCTGAATACAACTTCCAAACCTTCTCTTTGGTATTAACTACCTCAATCTTCTCAAAAGCCTTCTCATTGAGAAAACCAATCCCAGAAGTTATAGACTCTTCACCAGCAGTAGGAATCTCAAGGTGTTGGAAGAATTGAGTGAGCAAGTTTGCATAAGGCAGTGGATGCTTTCTCTGATCTGTTTGACTGAATAGCATGTGTTCCATTACATGTTTCTGTAGATCAATATCATAGCCATGCATGATCAAATACATAATGTACAACACCCTCTCAGTAACTAACTCCTTAGAATGTTCCCTTGGAAATATGCATCTCAACAAGATAGTGAATAGAAGTTTAGCTTCAACATTTAACACAGAGTGTGGTTAACTATTTGAATGAGGCTAGAACATTGGGTAAGAAGAATTCTTCTCTGGCCAACTTCAAGGCTTCATTCTTGGGATGGTAGTTCTGTGTGTCATACCTCTTAGGACACCCTAAGACAGATGCAAACTCAGCATGATCTAGTTCCATCGTAACTCCAGCAACTAAAGTCTTGATAACTAAGTGTGGAGAATTCTTAAGTTGCTTCATGTTGAGATAGAAGAATCTGGTGAGTCTAGGATAGGCTAACTCAGGGGGGGGGGGGTTAGCATGAACCACAAAGAGCTTTTCTTCAACATAGTGATACAGCTCAGATTCCTTCCAAGTAACATTTGCATACTGATCAAACTGCAAAAAGGAATCTTCCTAGATGCAAAACCATCCAACCAATGACCTTTTGAAGTGTTTGAGATGAACCAAGATTCATCAGGAGCAGTGTTCTTTGAGTAGATCTGCAATGCTTTCTCCACATTGTCCTCTAGTTGTTCCTCTGTTACCATTCCTTTCCCTTTTTCAGCTTGAGTTGCCTTCTTCTTTTTCTTCAACTTCTTGGGGCTGGAGATCTCTTTTTCTGGTTGCTTCTCTGCACTAGCTTTCTCTTTCTTCTTCTTCTTCTTCTTCTTCTTCTTCTTCTTCTTCTTCTTCTTCTTCTTCTTCTTCTTCTTCTTCTTCTTCTTCTTCTTCTTCTTCTTCTTCTTCTTCTTCTTCTTCTTCTTCTTCTTCTTCTTCTTCTTCTTCTTCTTCTTCTTCTTCTTCTTCTTCTTCTTCTTCTTCTTCTTCTTCTTCTTCTTCTTCTTCTTCTTCTTCTTCTTCTTCTTCTTATTTTATGAGGAGGGAGTTGCTCCTTCTTGAATTTCTTCTTGGGTGGAGGAAGCCCTGCAACTGCCTCTGCACTAGGAGTTCTAGAGCTAGAGTCTCCACTAATCTCTTGAACTTCATCCACTGCTGCCTTTCTCTTCTTCTATGTACTCTGTTCTGAACCTCCGGCCATCTTGATTCTGTCTGAGGCTCTTCTAGTGCTCATTAGGGTTTGGGAGAAGAATAGAGAGAGGTGGATTTGATACGGAGTGAAGGCGAGGAGAAGGAGATAAATACTCAGAGAGTTTGTATTTGAAAAGGAAACTGCAATATTTTTCTGATCTTAAAAGATCTGTAATGATCAACAAAGATTCAAATCTTTTAAGTCGTTGGAAATAAATAATTTAACACTATAATTGGCTGAAAATCAATTTTGAAAAAGGTAGGGGAAATATTGAGCAAATATCTACAAAGTTGGCACCCAATACTGAATGATCCAAAACTTATTCACTAAGCAGTTATCAGACTTATATTCAAGAAAATTGTTTCAAGGTCTTGAAATGTTGTTAAGCTGAAACACATAAGAACAAAGCTTTGAATATATTTTCAAGGATTTAAAAATAGTTCAAACATTTGAAACACATAATAGCTTACCTTCCTTACCTGATGCTCCCCCTAAACCAATGCATCTTTATTTAGCATTCCTAATTCCAGTCTTAGAGCTGAGAATCTTTCATCTGGCAATGGTTTAGTGAAGATATCTGCAAGTTTCATGTTAATAGAAACAAATTCAAGAACAATATCACCTTTTTCAGCATGATCTCTGATGAAATGATGTATGACATCAATATGCTTGCTTCTTGAATGTTGTACTGGATTCTTCGTAATAGATATTGCACTAGTGTTGTCACACTTGATGGGAATACTTCTGAAATCTAATCCAAGATCCTTCAATTGTTGAGAAATCCATAATAATTAAGAACAACATGCTCCAACAGGTATATATTCAACTTCAGCTGTTGATAAAGCAATTGAGTTTTGTTTCTTAGAGTGCCAACTGATCAGAGATGATCCCAATAAATTGGCAAGTTCCAGAAGTGCTTTTTCTATCAACTTTTTAACCTGCAAAGTCAGAATCTGAAAATCCGTGCAAAGAGAAGTTAGAATGTCTTGGATACCAAAGCCCTAAGTCTTTGGTACCATTGAGATATCTGAATATTCTCTTCAGAGCAGTTAAGTGTGATCCCTTTGGATCAGCTTGAAATCTTGCACACATACATACACTGAACATGATATCTGGTCTACTAGCAGTAAGGTATAGGAATGATCCAATCATACCTCTATACTCTTTCACATTGACATTCTTACCAGATTCATCTTTATCTAAAGACAGTGTAGAACTCATTGGAGTCTTGATCTATTTGGATTGAGACATGTTGTACTTGTTCAGCAAGTCCCTAGTATACTTGATTTGATGCCAAAAAATGCCCTTCTTCAATTTATTTATTTGAAGTCCAAGGAAGAAGTTCAACTCTCCCATCATACTCATTTCAAATTCCCTGCTCATAAGACTTGAGAATTATTTGCATAGAAGATCATTAGTAGCTCCAAACAGAATATCATCAACATAAATCTGACCTACAAGTAAATCTTTCTCATGAGTCTTTATGAAAAGGGTATTGTCTACCAATCCTCTTTTGAAATCATTTTCAAGCAGAAACTTTGACAATCTTTCATACCAAGCCCTTGGAGCTTGTTTCAAATCATAAAGAGCTTTGTCAAGTTTATAAACATGATCTGGAGACTTATCACTTTCAAAACCAGGAGGTTGTGCAACATAAACTTATTCTTGTAAGTAGCCATTCAGATATGCACATTTTACATCCATTTGAAATAGTTTCATATTTTTGAAAGATGCAAATGCAAGCAGAATTCTAACATGCTTCTAACATGGCAATTGGAGAAAAAGTTTCCTCAAAATCAATACCTTCTTCTTGATTGTAACCTTGAGAAACTAACCTTGCCTTGTTTCTGATCACTTTGCCATCTTCATCCAGTTTGTTTCTGAACACCCATCTTGTACCAATGACAGACTGGTTTGTAGGTGGAGGAACTAGGTTCTACACCTTGTTTCTTTCAAATTCACTGAGTTCACTTTGTATAGCTATAATCCAGTCTGGTTCTTGTAAAGCTTCCTTCACAGTTTTGGATTCTGCAAGAGAAATGTAAGCATTGAAGGCACAAAGATTCTTCAACTGTGACCTTGTTTGTGTACCAGTGGTTGGGTCAGAGATGATATTGTCAGTTGGATGAGATGAAAGATATTTGAATCTCTTTCTTGGATACCATGGTTCAGGTTCTCCATATATCTTCTCTGGTCTTGAAGTAGTGGCCTGATCATTCATCTCTTTCTGATAATCTTTGTCAAGGCTTTGATCTCTGTTTTTAAGGCCTTGAGACCATTTTCAAGGTCTTGAAAATGGCTTCTGTTTCCTTCTGAACCTTTCTTGAACCCAAGAGAGTTCTCAGCTTCTTCTTCTGATTCATGCTTGTTCAGATTCAAGTCTGCAAAACTTTCACTCAAAGAACCATCATAGCTTTCATCAAAAATGACATGAAAACTTTCTTCAACCAGCTTGGTTCTTTTATTATAGATTCTATAAGATTTGGTAGTAAGAGAGCAACCAAGAAATATACCTTCATCACCTCTTGCATCAAACTTACCCAAGTTTTCCTTACCATTGTTGTGGACATATCATGTGCCACCAAATGGTCTGAAGTATGAGATTTTTGGCTTTCTCCCTTTGAAGAGTTCATAGGGGGTTTCTTTAAGATATGTCTGATCAAGCACCTGTTCAGAATATAATTTGATGTATTCACAGCTTCTGCCCAGTAATGTTTTGTCAACTTATTTTCTAGAAGCATTGTCCTTGACATGTCTTCAAGAGTCATGTTCTTTCTTTCAACAACTCCATTCGGTTGAGGAGTTCTAGGAGCAGAGAAATTGTGAGAGATACCATGCTTAACACTGAACAAATCAAATTATAATTGATCAAATTTTCTACCATGATCACTTCTAATTGAAGCAATGGGTAGGTTTTTCAAGTTTTGAAGTTCTCTGCAAATCTTTGAAAATTCAGAGAGGGCTTCAGATTTTTCTTTCAAAAACATAACCAAAGTATATATAGAATAATCATCAACAATAACTAGCATATACCTCTTACCTTTTGGAGTTGGTGTCCTCATAGGACCACACAAATCCATGTGAAGTAGTTCAATAGGTCTAGAAGTACTTACAAACTTCTTTGGTTTGAATGAGCTTATGGTCTGCTTACCCTGAGCACAAGCTTTGCAAACTTCATCTTCTTTGAATTTGATCGATGGTAATCCTCTAATCAGGTCTTTGGGGATTAATTTGTTCAAGGTATGAAAGCTAATGTGACCAAGCTTTCTATTCCAAACCCTTGAATCCTCTTTCAAGGCCTTGAGACACTTTAAGCTCTTACCTGCAACTTTGTTAGTCTGAAAGGTATAAACATTGTATGATCTGGAGGCTGTGAGAATGCAATTTCCTGATTTCTCATTTTGCACCACACACTTCTCTTTATCAAAGATAACCCCATTACCATTATCACAAAGCTGAGATACACTAAGCAAGTTAAATTTCAAACCATCAACTAGATATACATCAGAAATAGAATTTTCAGAGTCTGTACCAACTTTACGAATACCAAGAACGTTGCATTTGCCTTTGTCACCAAGAGTAATTGAACCTTCAGATTGCTCTTTCAATTCTGAGAATAGAGATCTCTTTCCACTCATGTCTCTTGAGCAACCACTGTCCATAAACCACTTCTGTTCTTTGATATTGGCGACAACCTGCAAACACCAATCACTGCCTTACTCAGTTGTTAGAACAAGTGTAGAATTTTGATTCATACTTAGGATCAACCATGTTAGGTGGTCTGATCCCTTTAGGAACTCAAATCTGTCTAACTTGTCCTTTAAGTTGAAATGGGAATGTGTTCCTCATTATATGAGGGTCTCTTCTTCTGAAAGGACAATCTTGTTACAAAAATGACACTTAGGAGAAGTTTTGCTTACAGCTTTCACAAATTTGGTATTGCTATTTCTTGGAAAACTTGGGTTGTATCCGATACCAGTTTTGTGAACAGACTTTGAACTTCCTCCAAGAATCAAGTTTAACTTGTGTTCTGAGCCTGCAAGCTTGATTTTGACTAATTCATATTTTTGATTTTTTTCAGCAAGAGTAGTCTTTTGTTTATCTAACTCATCAACCTGATTTCTTAGATTAGCAAGGCTGTTACTCAGTACAAAGTTCTCAGTGACTACTTCCATGACTTGTGTTTTCAAGGCTTTGAAAGTGGTTTTTAAGGCTTTGAAATCGCTGTCAGTTTTCTTCTGAGAGATTTCAAGATTATGATTTAGACAAACAAGTTGTAAATTCTCTTTTGCTTGCTCATGAACTTTTTCTTTCAAACTTCGAATCTCTTTTCAGATAATCTTCTTCATTTAAAAGCATTGTTCTAAGATAATGTGAAAGAGAATATTTTGGTTTTGAAATCAGACAGTTTACCATTACCTCAATGTTCTTCTCAGAACTTTTATCATGCTTGGCCATGAAGCATAGACTGGCATGTTCTTCTTCAGATTCAGATTCACTTGAGCTATCTGAATCACTCCATGAAGCTATCATAGATTTCTTTCTCCTGTCATGGTCTTTTTGAAAGTTCTTGCTTTTCTTGTGTGGGCAATCTCTGGTCAAATGTCCTACATCACCACACTCAAAGCAATTCATGACTTTGGGTTTTTTGTGTGAAGAGGTATTACCTTTGTAGTCCTTGCTACTGGATGATCTGTTTCTTTCTCTGTTGAAGTCTTTGTTTCCAAAGTTTTTCTTCATCTTGAGAATTCTGGTCAAGGCTTTGGAAATCAAGGCAAAAGGATCTTCATCATCATCTTCTTCAGTTTCAAGGCTTTGAATTTTCTCATTTTCTCTGGCCTTAAGTGCTAAGTTCTTAACACCTTCAGGTAGCTCTCCATCAGCTTCATTCATGGATATTTCATGTGTCAGGAGCTTCCCTTGTAGATCATCAAGTTGTAGTGATGAGAGATCTTGAGCTTCTTCAATGGTTGTTTTCTTTGGTTCCCATTTGGCCTTTGACTTCTCAGTATCTTCCTCACCATTTCTTCATTGAAAATATTTTTTCCCAAAGAATCAAGGTTTTTGACAATGTCTGTGAACCTCTTGAACATCTCTCTGATTGACTCATCTGCATTCATCTTGAAAAACTCATATTGCCTGAGATAGATGTTGATCTTGGTTTGCTTGAATTGACTGGTTCCTTCAAATGTAACCACAAGCTTGTCCCAGATTTCTTTGGCAAACTTGCAGCCTGAAGTTCTATTGAATCCATCTGTACTCAAAGCAAAATTCAAGATGTTAATAGCTTTGTAATTCTTTGAGAATTGTTCCAATTCAGAAGAGGAGAGTGAGTCTTCAGATTTGGGAGTTTTGATCCCATATTTCTCTGTAAAGAAAGTGTGAGGTCCATTTAGAATAATGGTCCAAAGCTCTATGTCTTGATCAATGATGAACATCTTCATCAGGGCTTTTCAGTGAGCAAAGTTATCTCCACAAAATAGAGGAGGTCTGTTTGAAGCTCTTTCCTGTGAGAAACCATCATCACCTGCAGTACTCATGATCACCAGATGTTTAATCTTATACAGTGATACAAGCTCTGATACCAATTGAAAGGGGAGTATGCAGATGGATATGCAGCACAAATACTCTAGAAGGGGGGGGGGGTTGAATAGAGTATGCCAACTTTTTGGAAAACTTGTGGAGGAAAGGAGTTCAAGGCCTTGAACACAAATTCATTCCTTTGAAAAGAAATACAGTTTATAATGAAAGAGACAAGTCTTTTTCAAGGCCTTGAAAAGAGTTTCAAACCCTTGAAAACAGACAAGTTTGAATGCAGTAAAAACTATGAATGTGAATGAACTGTAAATGCAAGAGACAAAGGATTTATAGAGTTCAGTCCACTTAGACCTACGTCTCTACCTCAAGGATCTTCTCCCTGTAGGATTTTCAACTCAATTCTTATTAATCAAAAGCTAAGCCCTATATCTCAAGCACAGAGAGTTCAGTTATTCTGTTACAGCTTGTGGTACTCCCTAACCTATCTATTACCTGCTCTAACTAACTGACTAACTAAGAATTCTCTATTGTTCACCTTTAACAATCATTGAGAATGAAATATAGAAGAATTACATAAATGATCTACCAATAAAGCACAATACATAAGAACACTAGAATGTAAAACTGCAGTAAAGAATGCAGTGAACTTCTGTGAGTTGGATTGTGAGAGTGGTGAACTTCTTTGATGTTTTTCAATCCAGGATTGTGTCTCTCTTTTTTGCCCTTTGAGTGTTGTGTCTTGTTGCCTCAAAATAAGCTCAATTTATACTGTTTGAAGCTCTGCAAATATTCCTAGATTTTCAGCAACAACTTCCTATTTTGTAGGCAACAAACTTTGACTCTATTAATAGCTTTCTCCAACGGATAGTTGATCACAATCTTCAGAGATATTGTTGTGATATTGTCTTTAAATAATCTGACAAGCTGTCATGAGTCTCTGATTGATCACAGGATCATCTTCACTAAGTGATTTCCTCCCTGCAAAATCCAGATAAGGAAACGAAACCTGCACATTTAGGAAATAACATTTCCGTGCAAAACTGAGTCAAAATAATGGATTAAACATGTTAGATATATCAAAACAGTTTGTCTTTCATCATCAAATAATAACACATCACGTATAGGGGTGAGAGGGATAGATTTAAATCAAAAGAGTTTAGAGAAACTCCCCCTCAGAACATGTATGCAGGTCAGACAGTTTCAAGGCTTTGAATCCTGGTTCAAGGCCTTGAAATAGCTCACGACTTTAAAAACTGGTTCAGGGCCTTGAAATACCTAAGTATTTCAAGGCCATGAAACCTGTGACCTTACACGCATTAATGGTGAGGGCTATTAATCCGATAAAAATGGTAGGATCTATATATAATAATCTAGCCAATATTGAATGTAGTTAATTGTTCAAAATACTAAAATTGCATATATCTCATTTTGTATAATTCCAATGGCAAACAATAGACAAGCACCGACTTCATCCCTACGATCTGTCCTTGAGAATGAAAAGTTATCTGGAACGAATTTTCTAGACTGGTACAGAAACTTGATAATTATTCTCAAGAATGAAAAGAAATTGTACGTTGTAGACAATCCTATTTTAGACCCACCAACTAAGGATGTTGTACTTGCCGCGACAGTGGCATATCATAAACATTTAGATGATTCTAATGATGTCACTTGCCTCATGATTTGTTCCATGAACTCTGAGCTTCAGAAGCAACATGAGAACATGGAGGCGTACGATATGATTGTGCATTTGAGACAGCTCTTCCAAGAGCAGGCGAGGCATGAGAGGTATGAAGTATCCAAAGCACTGTTCAAGTGCAGTCTCGCAGAGGGGAACCCATTCAGGCCTCATATACTCCGCATGATCAGGTACATGGAGAATCTCTAAAGGTTAGGCTTCCCATTCGGCCAAGAGTTGGCCACTGATTTCATCCTGGAACCGTTGTCGGATAGTTATAGTCAGTTCATCATGAACTATAACATGAATGACAATAAAGCTCTGCCATTGCTCAATATGTTGAGGACCGCTTAACAGAGCATTATCAAGGGAAAAGGCAATGCCATAATGATGGTCAATAAGGGAAATGGCAAGCAAGTTGCCTCTACCTCCAAAGGAAAGAGCAATAGAGTTGAAAAATCCAAGGGAGCCTTAAAACCTGATGGAGGCGTGACTAAAGGTGATTATCACTACTAAAGTCGGTCGGGTCACTGGAAGAGGAATTGCCCTAAGTATCTGGAGGATAAAAGGCTTGGATTAGTGATTCCACCACCACCAGATATTTTTGTTATATATGTCAATTTATCTATCTATTCATCTTTGGTATTGGATACTGGATGTGGATCTCACATTTTTTGAAATGTGCAGGATCTAAAGAGAAGTAGGAGATTGGCTAAAGGGGAAATAGACTTGCTTGTTGAGAATGGAGCAAGAGTTGTTGCGTTAGCCATAGGCGTTTATGAGCTATTTTTTCCCTCTGGACTTATTTTAGAATTATACAATTTCTATTATGTGTCTGCTATGAGCATAAACATTATTTATATTTCTTCTTTGGAAGAGAAATGTTTTACTATTTCAAGAAAGGACAAATGTTGCTCCATTTATTTTGATAGTATGCACTATTGTAGTGCGCATTTGTCTAATGGATTGTATATCCTTGATCTAAATAATTCCGTCGATAATATAAATACCAAGAGGATTAAAAATAATGATTTAAATCCTATTTATCTATGGAACTGTCGTTTAGGATAATAAACGAGAAACGCATCTCTAGACTCCATAATGATGGATTGCTAGACTCATTTTATTATGAATCATATGAGACATGTGAATCTTGTTTATTAGGAAAAATGACAAAGTCCCCTTTCAATAAGAAAGGTGAGAGGACTAGTGAGTTATTGGCCCTCATACATATCGATGTGTGTGTGCCATTTCCCACGCCTGCTAGAGGTGGTTACATTTACTTCATTATATTTACTGATGACTTCAGTAGATATGGATTTGTATACCTTATGAAGGCCAAATCCAAATCCTTTTATTTGTTCAAAGAATTTAAGAATGAAGTAGAGAAGCATCTTGGAAAGATTATCAAGGCTCTACGATCGGATCGTGGAGGAGAATACTTGATTCAAGAGTTTGACCACTATCTTAGAGAGTGTGAGATTGTATCCCTACTCACTCCACCCGGAACGCCACAGTGGAATGGTATTGAAATAGATGCCCTGGAGGGAATCTTATTTAGTATGAACATTATTTTGGCTAGAATAATCATTATATCATTTCAGGAGATATTTAATATGATGAAGTCCTTAGATTAAAATTGTTCTTTATCTTAAATATCCCTAGTCGTTTATATTGATTAATAGGACAATCACTTATAGAATAGAATGTGGGTAGATTGATATGGAGATATCAAGTCTAGCACATGGGTATGCATTAGGGGTAATGGCATACTGGAATGACCCACACGAGAAGGCTACATACAAGTTATGAAAGTCACAATCGCTTCTCGTAGTGATAATGGTATTGTGGTCCTTAGACTTGAAGTCACTAGATACTCTAGCTGTGAACTATCATGCTTTGATATTATAAAACATTGCTCTTAACCGGGTAATTATAAAAATGGTTATCGGGCATGATAGGAAACAAGCTTAGAGATGGTAGTGATGTACAGATGATTTGTCCCTCCCACATAACGGGAGCAAATATCCACAGTCACTCGAAGGGTAGCGCTTATAGAATTTCTGGCCAGACTCATATAAATTTTAATATGGAATATTGATGTTATCTGTATGGATAAGCCTATTCCCAGGATCGAGAAACTATGGATTGGATATACGAGTGTGACTTGTATGTCTCATGTCCAATCCGGATACAGACAAAGGGATGATCCAATACGGTAACATGGGTCACAAGGTTTATCGGATCACTGACTATTTCTATTAGTGATAATGGTATTGTGGTCCTTAGAATTGAAGTCACTAGATACTCTAGTTGTGAACTATCATGCTTTGATATTATAAAACATTGCTCTTAACTGGGTAATTATAAAGATGGTTATCGGGCATGATAGAAACAAGCTTAGAGATGGTAGTGATGTGGAGATGATTTGTCCCTCCCACATAACGGGAGCAAAAATCAACGACCACTCGAATGGTAGCGCTTATAGAATGTCTGGCCAGACTCATATGAATTTTAATATGGAATATTGATGTTATCTGTATGGATAAGCCTATTCCCAGGATCGAGAAACTATGGATTGGATATACGAGTGCGACTTGTATGTCTCGTGTCCAATCTATTCTATAGTGACTTGTATGTCGCGTGGTTTTATCCGTTACTTAACAGTCATTTTTACACCATAACTGTTATTTTTTGCGTAAAACTGAAATTGGCATAATGATGCAAATTGAATATGATTCAGTAGAGAATGAGCTAATTTTACATATCGTGTAAAAATTAGTGAATTTCGTTCACATATGATGTGTCTTTTTGGATTTTGAAAAGCTAGGGTTTGGACAAAATTAAGGAAAATGAGTTTTTCTTAATTGGAAACAAGCACACAAGGGAAGGAGGGAAGGAAACAACCCTAGCGTTTGACCCTAGGGTCGTTCGCCTCCCTCCTTGCGCGCCAAACAAGCCGTGGCCAAGGGTCAGGCCGACGTAGCTAGCAGTTTGACCGCGCGGGCTTGGGCTGACTGGCATGGCGGCTTGCGACGGTCCTCATGGGGTTCGGCCAAATTAGTTTGGTGGGCCCTTGGACCGTTTTGACCCTAGAAAATCCAAATTCAATTTAAAATTGACCAAGCGCGTTAAAATTTGATTTTACCTGTTGTAGATAGTGCTTTCTGAGCTGACAGATCTTGGCCACGTGGCAACTATCCAGCACACCATATTGTGCTCCACACACACTGGATCACCAGCCGAGCTGATCCATGTGGGGGCTGCGAGACAGAGCCCTCGCATACCACTGCACGGGACTTGTAGGGACTTAGTGGTTTGGAGGCTAGATTAAGCCCTGTCGCGTGCGAGCCAAGCCCGCACGCGACCTTCAGTAACTGTTTTGAGAGATTTATGGCACGAGCTCCATAAACCCGGTCAATCCGGTCAAACCCGGTCAACCCCGTAATGGTTCCGGTACTCGCGCACCACGTGCTGTAACGGTCCCTATATACTCGGACGAACGTGCCGTTATGGTTAAGCTAATTAAGCCGCCATCAATGGGCGCATTAACCACACTACAACGGTCATGTTCTCCAGTATATATAGATCGTCAACCTTTCCATACAAAGGAGAACACACTGGCCATACGCGGAAGCTCTGCCAAACTTCTGTCTCTCTCTCAGACATTGCTACTGACTTACTCTCTCCCTACACACAACCCCACTCTTCCTGTGCGATCCTTGATCCACTACATACGGTGTACACGGAGGTCTCCCCGCCGGAATCTCTTGTGCACATTTTGGTGAACCCGACGTGAACTTACCAACAAAAGCAACCATGTCTCAGGAGGATGATGTCAGCAACAGATCGCCCTCTACCGAAGCTCCCTCGGGAGACGAGACCCGCTGTACTCCTACGACTCCCAGCGAGACACCGACGCTAGAGTCTTTGGACGCCACTGTCCAAAGTCAGGCGAAAGCTCTCAAAGCTCAGTCTGCGCAATTAGAACGGATCTTGGCCGTTCTGGGCACCCTTGCGCCAAACCCTTCATCAGCCACCGCTATCCCTCAAGGAGGAGGAGCCCCTACTGCTCCAGGATCGGGAGTGTCAACCGCACCTCCCAACCCTAATCTGCAGACTCCACCGTCGAGTACGCAGTTGCCTTCGGTTCAGGGATCAACGGCCCAGATGCTGCCTCTTGCTTCCCACGCTCCTCAGCCCTCGGCTTTGGCGTCTAACCCAACTCTGCAGTACCCTTTGCCTCCCCCAACGGCGATCTGGGGGAATGCGGGTAGTCAATATGCTCCCAATCCTCCGACGGCGTATGTGTCGCCCCCGCCTGCCGCAACCCCTCCATCAGCTACCGAGGGGAGCATTCCAGAATGCATGACGTCTCTGCAGAAGCGCGTGGACACTATTCTGGCTCATCAGTCATTCGCGGATACCATTATCCCGAAGTTAGACAACGATCCACCCATTCCACGGGAGATCTATCTCATGCCTAACCCGGCGGGGTACAAGGCTCCTAAATGGGATAAGTTCGAGGATGTCAATGGAAACGCTCATGAGCATGTCATGCGTTTCATTGATGTCATGGGTCCGTACGGAGCTGATCCCAAGCTGCTGATGCGAGAGTTCCCAAAATCTCTAGGGAACGTAGCATACAAATGGTACCGAACATTGGAAGCCGGATCTGTGAAGACTTGGGATGATATGGTCCAGAATTTCTATACCAAGTTCTTCCAGATGGAAGAAAAGGTGACGATGATTCATCTCTCGCGGATGTATCAAAAGCGCGAGGAGGACGGAATCACTTTCATCAAGAAATTCAGGGCGAAATCCTTGGAGTGCAAAGATCCGATGCCCGAAAGCCGGCTCGTAGAGATATGCCTGCAGTGCATGCGAGACGAATACAAAGGTATTCTCATCAATTTGCAAACACCTACGTTTTCAAAGCTAATCGAATGCACGAAGAATATCGAGCCTATAGTCGAGAGACAGAAAAAGAAGAGCGCTCCGGATCGACCTTCGAGCGGCACTACCTACAAGATCGGGAGGTTTAGTTACAAGAGGGGACGCGAAGCTGAGGTCAATACAGTTTCGCCCCAGAAGCAAGCGAAGGTTGCGAATTTCGATGTACCGCCTCTGCCATGCTCAGTAGAGGAAGCAAGCGACCTCTGCAGACAGTGGCGCAAGGACGGCGTCCTGCCACCGCTCGAGAAGGAACCCTCCAAAGAGATGGTGAGGGACCCTAAGTGGTGCGAGTACCATGGCAAGGTCATGCACCCCACAGCGGAATGTAAAAAGCTCAGGTTCGCATTCGACCAGAAGATGAAGAACGGCGAGCTAATCGTCAGCGACCACAGGAAGGACGTGCGCAATAACCCGCTTCCTGCTCATACAGAGCCAGGCTCGAAAGGCAAAGAGGTCGCCATGATTTCGATAGTAGACTTGGAAGAAGTCGCAGAGGATGGTCTGCCCATCATTGCCGAGGTCCATGAAGACGAAGACTACAGCATGGACACAGAGGATGAACGTGCCGACCGCATGAAGGGGTCGCATGGCTTCAGCAGATTCTTCGACGAGATGAACTTCTCCGAGAAATGCCGGACAGATATGACGAAAGCGATCTTGAGGATAGCGGAGGATTACGAGGAGGACCTCGTAGTCTCCAACGGGAAAGTCATCAGGGCAGCCCGCTCTACAGGAAAGATTATGACCTTTTCTGCCAGCGACAAGAAGACAGATGCGAGCCACCAGAGGGCTCTGTACGTGACCGCCATCATCAATGGCGTCGAGTTCAAACGAGCGTTTGTCGATGGAGGAGCAGCGGTCAACGTCGTTTCGCTCCACACACTGAAGCTAGCAGGGATCCCCGAGCACAAGATCGTCAGGCGTCCATCTCCGCTGATGGGGTTCGGAAGCGACTCTTGAATGACGATCGGATGGATCCGCCTGGGTGTTCAGATTGGCAAAATCAAGTGCTCAGCAAAGTTTTATGTCATAGACGCGAACACCACGTACCACATGATTATAGGTCGAGCATGGATTCATCGCTTCGACGCAGTTCCCTGAACGGCTCATCAGGTTATGAAAGCTATCTGGAACGACAGAATAGTCGAGATACCGGCTTCGACAAACCCGTTCAACTTGGACGAAGCACATCTCAGCGAGGCGGTATGGTTCACTGAGATGGCGGACGAGCAAACACACGGACCATTCAACCCTACTCCTTTGCCCCTCTGGGAGGACATCAAGGACCAGTCACCTGCGGGAGTAATGGTGACAAGGGAAGATGCCGAAGAAAAGCCGCCTACACGCCAAGAGGCGCCGCGAATCACATATCATCAAAAGAATGTGTACACTCTGAAGAGAATCGCAAAGCACGACCCCGAAGGCAAAGAGATAGAGAGCTTCTACGCCAATGGGAAGAAATGCTATCGCATATGAAGGTGCGCGGGGATGTCCTCACACGGGCATGGGGATATCCTGGGCAAATCAATCAAATCGAGCAAATCGCGCTGACGGAAGAGCCATCACAGGGCGCTCCAGACGAGAAACTCAGAGAAGCACCTGAATGCATGGAAGACAGGCCCAGACCACAAAAGCAAGAGCTAAAAGAAGTGTTCCTCAGCCCGAACAAGGAAAAGAAAAGGCCAGTCTTTCTAAGTGCGGATCTCACAAGCGAGGAGGAACAAGGACTGCTGCAGCTCCTAACGGAATACAAGGATGTGTTCGCATGGGAGTATGATGAGATGCTAGGTCTGGATACAAGCATCACCATGCACCGCTTAGACATCATCCCGGGGTCTAAACCAGTAAAGCAGAGTACAAGGAGCTTCAGGCCGGAGCTCAACGTGAAAATCAAGCAGGAGATTGTCAAGCTCCTGGATGCTAAATTCATAGAGCCGAATCATCATCCCACGTGGCTGGCCAACATCGTGCCAGTAGTGAAAAAGAACGGACAGCTCCGCATCTGCGTGGACTTCCGAGATCTCAATCGCTTCTGCCCCAAGGACGATTTCCCACTGCCCAACATTGATTTGCTTATCGATTCAACAACAGGCCATCGCATGTTCAGCTTCATGGACGGCTTTAGCGGGTACAATCAGATCAAGATGGATCCCGAAGACGCGCGGAAAACTGCATTCATCACTCCGGTGGGGGTGTTCAATTACACAGTGATGCCGTTCGGTCTAAAAAATGCGGGTGCAACCTATCAGCGAGCTATGATGGCTCTGTTTCACGACATGATGCATAAGGAAGTGGAATTCTATGTGGATGACCTGGTTGTCAAATCCAAGCACGAAGCAGACCACCTCGCAGATCTACAAAAGGTGTTCAATAGATGCAGACGTTTTCAATTGAAAATGAACCCCATAAAGTGCGCATCCGGGGTAACATCAGGGAAATTCTTGGGATGCGTGGTTCATCGCCAAGGGATCGAGCCTGACCCTGCGAAAGTATCAGCTATCACCAGCATGACGCCACCCCATAACCAGAGTACCTTGAAAACATTCTTGGGAAAGCTATCATATCTGCGAAGATTCATCCCAGCGATTGCAGAAATCACCTGATGTTTTAGTGCTCTCTTGAAGAAGGACGCCGCGTACAACTGGGCTCCGGAACACGAGGCCGCATTCGAAAAGCTGAAGGATTTACTGACGTCCTCATAAATAATGATCGCACCTCAACTGGGATCACCGCTTCTGTTATATTTGACATCAACAAGGAGATCTATAGGAGCGCTCTTGGCCCAGGAGTACGAAGGCCAAGAGAGGCCTATCTACTACATCTCTCGCATTGTGCAGCCTGCTGAATCAAGGTACACAGACATTGAACGTCATTGCCTTGCCTTATTCTTTGTGATAGAGAAGTTGAAACACTATTTTGCATCACACAAAGTAGTAGTGGTCACCAAGAGCGACCCTATACGATATTTGCTAATCCACACTACTCCGGGCGGGAGATTAGCGAAATGGTACATGACCATCTCTCAATACGATATCACATGCGTGCGACCGCGAGCGATCAAGTCGCAGGCGGTAGCGGATCTGTTGGCACAGTTCCCCGACAACAGCCATGAACCCGTGATCGAAGAAGAGCTCGAAGGCCCTGAAATCTACGCAATTGACGTGCCCTATTGGACCCTCCACTTCGACGGTTCGTCAACCAGGAAAGGCGGAGGCATTGGGATAGTCTTGACAAAGCCAGACGGGGAAGTCATACAGATGTCCGCAAAGCTCAACTTCGCAGCCACAAACAACGAAGCGGAATACGAGGCTCTCATCGCAGGGCTTCGTGCGGCGAAAGCTTTGGAAGTAAGCAACATAACGGTCATGGGAGATTCCAAGCTGATTGTTAAGCAAGCCTCGGGCGAGTATGGTTTGAAGGAGATCAACCTCCTGTCTTATCGCACCCTAGTACAAAAGCTGATGCAGCAATTCTGCGATGTGAAGTATGAGCACAAACCCCGAGCAGACAACAGGCATGCGGACGCTTTAGCAACCCTGGGATCTAAGGTCAGCCCTGACGAATGTCCCGCAAAGATATCTATTGAAGTGCGAACATCGTCGGCATTGACAGAGGATGCGTGCGACGACGAGCACATGGATGATACGGACTGGAGGAAAGCAATCCGGCAAGCTATGGCGGAAGGCACAAGAAGTGAAAGCTGGGCACTCACAAAAGGGTACTGCATACATGACAACACCCTTTACTACAAGGGTCCTGGCGGGATACTCATGCGATGCGTCTCCGAACGAGAGGGACAACGGTTGTTAGAAAAGATTCACCAACATGCTTGCGGAGAAAGCGAGGTGTAAATCTACCGGAAGGCTCAGAGATATGGCATTCATTGGCCAGATATGTCAACAGCCGCGGCCCTGATACAAGGGAAGTGCGAGAGTTGCGCACTAATCAAAGATTCTCTCCTCATCGCTCTGATCGACGATGACACAGATTGGAGGAAGCCACTCTTTGATTATCTCACTCAAGGCACCTTACCCGAATCAAGAAAAGAGGCCGAGAAATTGAAAAGGAAGGCAGCTCGATACATAGTACAAGAAAACCTGCTTTGGCGAAGAGGTCATGAAGGCAACTTGCTGCGGTGTCTAGACGGCAGAGAAGCACAAGAAGTCATGGACCTTTCCCATCAGGTAGAGCATCAAGGAGGTGCGAAATTATGCATACAGCTTCTCTCAATCGGGTATTTCTGGCCCACGATGGAGGTCGATTGCCGCACCAAAGTGCGACGCTGCCAGGAGTGCCAATTCAAAGGGAACCTAGTGCACGCTCCCGCCGTGGATCTACATGCATTGGGGACGCCATGGCCATTCCACACATGGGCTCTGGATTTCATCGGTCCCATCCGGCCAACGTCGCACGGGAATCACTTTATTCTCACTGCAACCGAGCTATTCACCAAGTGGGTGGAGGCAATACCACTGAAAACAGCAAATGCGCTAGCGGTGGTCAACTTCATTCAGGAAAACATCGTATGCAGGTTTGGAATTCCAAATACCATTCTTTCAGATAACGGTACTCCCTTCGTTAATCGCCAGGTAGCTGCGAAGCTAGCTGAGTACAATATCAGGCAGATATGTTCTACCCCTTATTACCCGAAGGGGAATGGGCAAGCTGAAGCGACCAAGAAAATGCTGTTAAGGATTCTGAGCAAGATGGTCGCAGACGACCACAAGAAGTGGACTGACTCTCTAAGCGTAGCTCTGTGGGCTTACCGAACTTCTCCAAGGACACCCACGGGGGCCTCACCGTTCCTGCTATGCTATGGAGCCGAGGCTGTAGTACCTGCGGAAGTTAGGGTCAATTCGACAAGGCTGGCCTTCCATGCACTCTATGAAAATCAACGCGATCATGACTTAGTCTTGCTGGAGGAAAAGCGAGAACAAGCCAAAAGGACCAACAAGCGGTACCAGGAAAGAATCGCTCGCGCCTACAATAAGACGGTCCAGCGAAGAGATTTCGCAGTCGGAGACTTGGTCTTGCGCGCATCTGATCACTGTATGCGAGAGGCAACTCACCCGAAGTTCGCAGCCAATTGGGAAGGACCCTTCGAAGTCACGGAGGTCTTCGACAGTGGCTACTGCAGCATACGAAGGTTGCACGGCACAACCTCAACTCCGAGTTCAGTCAACATGCGCTGGATTAAGAAGTACTATCCCTGACTTCTCTAATTTCATGCGTTTTATTATAACGTTGCTTAATGTCTCATGTGGCTACGATTTACACAATCTCCTCTCCCATATGAGAGGATTGTAATCTCATCTCTCCCATATGAGAGCATTATAATAAGAAAATTCTCCCAAATGAGAAACTTCGTATTTGTGCATGTCAATTTTACTTTATTTCAGTTCGTCGTAACTATTAACAGTGAGTCATCCGCTACAATAACAATCTGCGAATGCGATCTTAATTGATCATCTAAGCCTATCTCTCACGATAGCAGCCTATGCGAATGCGATCTTAATTGATCATCTAAGCCTATCTCTCACGATAGCAGCCTATGCGAATGCGATCTTAATCGATCATCTAAGCCTATCTGCCACGATAGCAGCCTATGCAAATGCGATCTTAATTGATCATAAAAGCCTATCTATTACGATAGCAGCACGATCTTAATTGATCATCTAAGCCTATCTCTCACGATAGCAGCCTATGCGAATGCGATCTTAATCGATCATCTAAGCCTATCTCTCACGATAGCAGCCTATGCAAATGCGATCTTAATTGATCATCTAAGCCTATCTCTCACGATAGCAATCTATGCAAATGCGATCTTAATTGATCATCTAAGCCTATCTGTCACGATAGCAGCCTATGCAAATGCGATCTTAATTGATCATAAAAGCCTATCTATTACGATAGCAGCACGATCTTAATTGATCTTCTAAAGCCTATCTGTTACGATAGCAACTCATGCGCAAAATGATCTTATTTGATCTTCTAAAAGCCTATCTGTTGCGATAGCAGCCTATGCGAGAAATGATCTCAATTGATCTTCTAATAAAGCCTATCTGCCATGATAGCAATTCGCACCACTTAACGATCTTAATTGATCTTCTAAAGACTATCTGCTACGATAGCAATATTGTGAAAATGATCTTAAATGATCCACAACGGCCAATCACAAGCCCATCTGCCAGGATGGCACAGCTGCGAAAATATGATCTCGAACGATCTAGCGAAACATCCGCGAATTCATATAGCAGATCGCAAATGGGAAACCATTGCATAGCATTATGCAAGGCGAAATATGCCGTAACGCATGCGAAGTTGTATTTTGTTGTAACAGACAGCAGATAATACAAAAACTATTTGTCATTATGAGTCGAAAAGACTTACAATTTATCTGTCTAGATAGCAGCTTACAAGCGAAAAAGCTCGAATCTAACTACGCAGCCAACATGGCTTACAATACATTCGAAAAGTAGCTGATAAGCTAGCAAAGTAACACATCGTGGGAATCCCGATTGGGAAAGGATGACGCACCGGTCCTAACACCGGCTATACAATACGCAAATCTGCGGGTGAACATCTGTCGCAGCTGGGATCTTGCTTCAAAAGAGCCACATGAAGCCATACGTTCAAGATCCCAGTATTTGACAAGACCCTTGTCAGATTTGCACCCCATAACATTTTCCCAAGGAACCACCGGTTCCAGCGATCAACAGGCAAGCAGAAGCTCCAAAGGGCAAGGGCTCCTTGTAGACGGGGATGAACACAGCGGTCCGCAGCCCTGAGTTCAAGAACGAAGAGGCAAGAAATCCTCCTCCAGGGATGCTGGAGAAGAATTCCGCCGTTCATTACGAGACGGTAGAACGGTCACTTCGGCGCTGCACCTCGCCACGAGGCGGCCGGAAACATGACCTGCAAACATAATACACGAAGAAAATTCTTCGAACACACATGAGATATCATCTCCATCTTCTTTATGATGGTTATAAAGAGCAATATTCCTCATAAAGTGGATCTTGGAAACTATTTCTACAGCACAAAGCGCAAACTCAGGATTCACAACTTGAAGTTGCCATGAATCAACGGAAAATAAGCGTTGAAGCCAGCAGTCGTAAGGACTCACGGCAAAGCACATTTTTTTGGGATGAAGAACCCAAATAGCAAAGACAGGGTTTATATAGACCCCGTGGAGACTCTTCAGTTGCCAAGGATGAGTCAGCAGAATTTGAAAAGAGGGTAAGTTCAATCACTTACGCCTTGAAAAGCGGTAACAATCAATTACCCTACTAAAGGCTACGACGATTCAGTTGCGTATCCTAATAAATGACGGATGGTCATGATTCGGATGGACTTCCCAACGAAAGCGTGCTTATCTGCTGAGAAATTAGCGCGAAAATCAAGCAGAGTATCAATTGCTGATGTCATAATTGGATATGCACAGAGATATCCTATCAAATCCCGGAAAGGGCAAAACGGGCAAATTCGTTTTTGTTTGTTTGTTGTTAAAAAAAAAAGAGGGAGAAACCCTAGCAACATTACATTAATGTTTCAAACATTACATTAATGTTTCAGCTATTTCCTTGCTATTTTTCAAAATTCAAAAATCAAAGCAAATTTTTGATCAAGGAGTCTTGGGGCTCGAACTGATGGCTCAGCTTCTCTACCTAATCCACTTCTTGCTTCAGTAGCTCGCACCTGGCATTCATCTCATGATAGAGCTTCAGAGCTTCATCCACCTTTTGCTTTTGCTGCTCCACCTTCTGCTGCTCAGCTGCGAGATTCTGGTGGCCGAGTTTCAAAGTTACGGCTGCGCGAATCAGCGTGACTCTGTCCTTAAGAAATTTGAAACCCAGTCTGCCCTGGACTTTGATCAGGAGATTTTGGCACATGCCACATAGCAATTCAGCACTTTGGACAGAAATGGTCGCAGGCGTAGCCACAGCCTGCTGCTCCAATATCCAAATGGCTTCAGTAAGAAACAGCCGCCTGTCGAAGGGCCCTATCTCCAGAGATCTAACAAACGATTGGGGGTAGGCGAGGCGCATTCGAACCACCCAGTCTACATCGGTTTGCCTCAAACCTAAAGAGATGTCAAAGCTAAGTCATGACGTCAAGCTCGCAAGTGAATAATGCGAGACGCGAACAGTAAAACACTACTTACCAGTTCCTTCCAGAATCTCATGAAGAGAAGGAATGCGCGCTGCCGGATTGGTCGAAGACCGTCCTCGCTCCATGGCTCTCCTATCAGCGGCGAGCTCCAACCTCTCGTAGTCAGGAGGAAGAGTGTAGGCCGCACCAGCTGCGACTGCATTCCCAACCTGCGAGCCCCAAAAGCTCCACGCAGGAATAGGTACTACCGGTTCAGTCATCGCCGGAGGCGAAGTGACGGCCGGAGTCGCTTGTTGAAGGACGTTCTCAGATGCGAAAGCATTAGCAGCACTTGTCCTTACTTCCTCAGCACCAGCATGGACATCTTCATCCATCAGCACAGCATCAGCTTCGGCACCGTCGGAAAGTTCGATGATGTCCTCGAGAGGCTCACTTGCGTGTTCAGCAGCTGCGACGGGCTTCTCGGTATGGGAGCTCGGAATCGGAACATAGGACGCAGAAGGCTGACTTCTCTGCTCCAACACAGGTTCCTCAGCATGGCCTGCGATATCAAATGCGATCATATGAGGTAACTTGTGCTATAAGTTATTTTGCTATCTTTACTAAAGCTAAGAGTAAGCACCTCCACGCGAAGGTGGGATTGAGGTATCTCCATCATACACTAAGGATGTGGAACCATGTCCTATTAGTGTCTCCTCACTAAGCAAGTCTGTAAAAGGAGCGTGACCTGGGATGCGAAGAAACCAGTCATGAGCCTGTTTCAAGCCGCTCAGGTATAGCACATGCAGATCGCTTAAATATTTACCTGAAGGTTCTCCGCACTTGTCTACTAGCCAACGGCGGATGTCAGTCTTTGACACATCATGCTTTAACGCACCCACAATAACATCTCTATAAGTTACTGCGAGATTGAAGATCTCACCTTTATCGCCGCCCGCGATTTCCTCAAAGTCCGCTTGGACTTGCTCCAGTGCTGCTGCATCCTCTTCCGGAACCGCATCTTCCTCCTCTGCCTGGGGAACCACTTCTTCGGGAAGCTCATCTTCCTCGCTAGCTGGACGCACTAAGTCGTCAACATGTTGCTCTTCGAGGCTCCGCTGTCTCACACGCTCGAGCTCCTCCTCTTCTCGCTGTATTCTTCTCTCAGCAGCTTCCGCGGCTGTCTTCCTGGACTCAGCAAGAATGTCCTCGCCTATGGGATCGTCTGGATTGCCAGAATGGGCATCTCTCTTTTGTCTTTTGGCCAAAAGGCCACCAATGGTCTCATCATCATCATCATCTGCGAAGATATGATTGGTTTAAGAAAAGAAGTGCAAAGTAGTTACGATAATGGGAAAGGAAATGCGACGGAGGTACCTCCTGATTCTTCCTCATGCATCACAACTGTTGTTTCTTCTTCGTCATCACTTTCTCGGGGCTCCTGCCTCTCTTCCTCTTCCTCTTGGTTGAATGGAACGAAAGTCTCAACTGCGAGCTCTTTCCGCACTTTGCTGGGCATGCGACCCTTGCCTTTGTCCTTGATGGAAAGGGACCTCACCGGAGGAGAAGCTGGAGCACTTCTGGGGGAAGAAATTGTAATTCCCTTTTGCCTAGGTCTCTTCGCTCTCGGCGCTGCAGTCGCTGGAGGGGACGGATCATCTCCAGGAGGAGATGGAGCCGGAGCATTGTCTATCAGCGAGTCAGCAAAAGCAGTCATGACTGCGCGAATCTTTGTTTCGACCTCGGGGTCCATCCTCCATGCTAGCTGGAACGACTGCTTTTGTCTTCTGGTTGCAACAATGGTGTTAACCAACGATTTGGAACGATCACCGGATGCGAATCTCCGCACATGACACTACAGCAAACAGCACATAACAAAGGTGTCAGCATGAGAAAATCAAGAAGCTTGACGCACACGAAGAAATTGCTTACCCCAGCAAATGCCTTGCTGTATCTGACGACATGCGTGTCGCCCTTCTTAACTGCGGCGACCTGCTCCTTCAAAATGACATCAGGACACAAATGGTTCTCACGATCCCACAGTGAGTAACAACCATACTCAGACTCGCTCAGACTGCAATTGGGGCGAAACGGAAAAGAGTTTCTTTTGATCAAGGGAGCTCTACTTCGCTTCGCGGCCGACTCCGTCTCAATCCTCGTTTGCTGGGCCACCCAGTATGCGAGCCAGTTATGGGAACAACCACCCTCGCGGGTCCCCGCAGGCTGCTCAAAGGGAAGATTGTTCATGAAGACCGTCTTGCACTCCTTTGTTAGCAAGCGCTTATAACACCCTCTGATAATGGACTGGGGCCAGATTGATGGGGCCACCGCATCAAAACCGAACTGAGGAGAAACTCGAGTGGGGTCAACGTCCACGGTAAGCTTTTCATACTTCGGCGCGAGCTCACGAATATGCTCTGCGAGGGCAGGAAGGGAACCTCGCAGACACCAGCAAAAGAACTCGCGGTATCGCTTTGGAAACCATCGCACGTTCTCAATACGCGTGGAATAGGGCCTGGCAGTAAACTCCTTCCGTTTGTCGCATATCAAAATCCAAACGCACTTGGTGTTGCTCGCTCCAAACCACCTCGCAGCCCTTCCGCTGTTACGCGCTTCCGTCTCGCCTGGGGGACACCACTTGTCAAGTTTGAGAGCAGTTGGAGCATAAGACGGCCATCGCTCGAAAACCCACATTGTCAAAAAGGAAATATTGACAAAAGTCAGTACATCGAGGCGGCCACGCGACTCTTTCATGGCCAGAACCAGCTGATCAAGCCTATAGTACAGCGTGCCTAGGACCAAGGGTCCGAGTGCAACTCTCTGACCAAGGGCGAGCCTCACAGCAAGTGGCAAAACATGGTAGGAGACCCCATCATGGGGGTGACCATAAATCAGGTACCTCGACAGCCAAGCACAGAGAAAGGCACAAAGAGTCAAGTGTTGATGAATTAAAATTGCATATCTTAGTATGTTAACGAACTCTTCTTAACTTGCTAATATGTGTAATCTATCTATTTTATCTCTCTTTCTAGACTTATGCTTGTTTTCGTAGTTTTGGTTGTTTTCTCTCATTTTGTAGGCAAAGAAGTGATTTAGAACGCAAGGGGCTAGTTATGAAAGCTTGAATGAGGAATTTGAAGGCTTAATTTGAAGAAGTCAAGTGATAAAGAGGCTAAAGTTGAAGACAAAGCAAGAATTTGCAAGTTAAAAAGAGGTTTCAAGGGTTTAAATGAAGAGGACAAGGGAAAATAGAGGCCAAAAATGAAGATTTAGAAGCCAAGAGGCCACATTACAAGGCCAAAGTTGCATCTATGGGGTTGTTTGAGAAGAAACTAACGGAAGTGGGGCTTAAGTGCAAGTTTTGAAACGTTTTAATGGCTTATTTGAAGGATACTTAACGGATTGGGGGTCAGATTGCCTTTTTCAGAAGTTTTTAAGTAATGATCTGGGCCTTTTAAAGCATTCTGGCAAGCTAGGGGGGAGCCGGGTGCAATTTCCCGAAACCAGCTCACCCCCCAGCTCTCTCTCACGGTCTCTCTCTCTCTCCCCGATCGTTCAACAGCAAGAAGACCCAGCAGCCATAGAAGCTCGACGAAGCTTCTTCCAAGCTTCACCCCGGGCTCGTTTCTTCACCAAATCAAGCCTACCCGGTACCAAATTGCTCCTCTTCCGACCCTCTATCAAACCCACCCCTCAAACCGGCCCAAGAACAAAGAAATCAAAAAGCCCTAATTTCTAGGGTTCATGAAGACACGACGGAAATCAACGATTGAGGACGAAAGGGTTCAATTGGAGGGCTGTGATGATTCCTTGGAGGCTACTCAACTCATCCCCAATGCCTATATAAATCAGAGTTGAAGAAATGGAACGTCTCTCTTGGACCCCTGTTTTGGGACGGCCGAAACTCTCTCTCTCTCTCTTCTCTCTCGGTTCTGCAACATTACTGGGTTTGTGCTGGTGATTCCGAGCTCGTCCCGAGCTAACACGGAGCCAGCAACAGCCCAAGGGAGAGAGAGGTAGGTCTGGTTGGATCTGGTTTCGAGTTGAGCACTGTTTTGGAGCACTGTTCTTCATTTTGTGCTTGCAGCAGTTAGCTTGTGTTTTAGCTGCTGGTAGTTGTTGATTTTGGGTAAATTAGCTGGTTTAGATTGATTAGAGTGTGTTGGAATCAAGTTTCTAGTAGTTTGTTCATCATTTGGTAGCAAGTTGGTGTTATTTGGTGGAATTGAAGAGTATTTGAGCTTGAATATAATGACTATTTTCATGAATACTCTTGATTCTTGTATCTTGCTCTTGAATATGAACAACTAAGCTACTTGTTGGGTTTGATTGATGAAGATAGATGAATTGTGTGTGAGAAATTCAATTGTTCTTCTAGTCTTATAAGTTGGATGTCGAATTCGTAGTGTTCAAGTGTTGAATATCAAATCCGAATTGTGGCTTGATCTTTCATATGGAAACGCTCTCGTTTACATATGAAAGATGCTTGACATAACTCGATTTTGCATTTCACTCTTGAATACAAGAGCTAGACAAAATCCTCTTGCTATATAATCCATGCTTTTCTTTGACATAAACTTTGGGTGTTGATGCTCACACACAAGGCATCTATTGGAATCAATTGACCCAACTTACTCTCTTCTTGACAAACTCGTTTGAATCGTATTAGTAATAGTGTTAGTAGTTGTTTTATTTCTTAGTTATTTGCTCTAGCAATATCAACAACTCTTGCTCCATCACTTGAGTGGTGGATTCAAAGCTTTGCTAGCTCTAAAGCCTTTGGGAAACTTGTTTTGTTGATTTAGTTAGTTGCTTAGTAAGTTTACTAGTTAGCTTAGAGTGTTTAAATCTCCTTCCCAATCCTTGTGGAAATCGACCCCGTTCTTACTCGGGTACTACTTAAACCGATATTCCTATACTTGGGAATTATCGTCAACAAGTTTTTGGCGCGGTTGCCGGGGATTGGTGCTAAGAGACTCACTCTTTAGCTACTTTCTTGTTTTGCTTGTTTTTATTTTTAGATACGCTTGAAGAAAAATTCCGGGTTCATTTTTGAACTTTGGAACCAAAAAAAAAGCGAAAAGTAAAAAAATCACAAAAACATACTCCTAGCTTGTGTTAGGCAACCCTCTTGAACTTAATTTGAGCTTGGGTTGTATGAGTGTGTGGCAACGTGATAGTACTCATAGATTGCATCGCACTTTATTTGAAGAAGAGGGTAGAAATCCCTTTAGTGAAAATACTTCTACTAGTGATAGGAGTAGTTTAGCCCAATCCAACGATTCTAGCTCTCTTAATAGCTTTTTGAAATCATGGATGGAGAGGATGGGCATAGTAGCAACAATGAGATGATGCCATTTCGCTCACTAAGAGATTTGATGCATCCATCTCGACAAAGTTCACCATCTTGCTTTGTGTTTCCATTAAATGAAAGAAACTTTGATGTCAAACCGGGCACAATTCAACTTCTTCCCAAGTTTCATGGCCTAGAGTCCGAGAGTGCTTACTCTCATCTTAAGGATTTCAACGATATTGCCTCAACGGTTAATTGCAATGGTGTCTCTAGTAACACCATAAGGCTTAGATTGTTTCCTTTCTCTTTAAAGGACAAAGCCAAGGCATGGCTTCATTCCTTGAGACCTAGGACCATAGGCACTTGGGAAGAGTTAGAAAAAGAGTTTCTTAAGAAATTTTTCCCTACTTACAAAACAAATGCCATAAAAAGGCAAATTGTTACTTTTTGTGCTAAGGAGGGAGAGCCACTTCCCCAAGCTTGGGAACGCTTCAAGGATCTCCTCATGGCTTTCCCTCACCATGGATTTGAGACATGGAGGTTAATTAGCTCCTTTTATGATGGTTTGCCATGCGACCATAAGCACACAATTGAATCCATGAGTGGGGGAGATTTTTTCACAAAAGGTGAAGATGAGGGTTGGGATTGTATAGATGAAATTTGTGAGAAAGTCCAATCTTGGGACATTAGTGAGCCTTCTAAGGATGCTAACTCTAAGCCTAAAGGTACTATGTATCAACTTAAGGCTAAGAGTGAGGCATTGTGCTCATTTTGTAGTGATAACTCTCATGAGTTGAACAAATGTCCCGATTTTCTAAGAGCCCAAGAGCTCATGGGTGAGCAAGTGAATATGTTAAATTCTAACAATTATAGGAAGCCCTATAATAACTCACCCTACTCGGAGACATACAACTCCAATTGGAGGAATCACCCAAATTTCTCATGGAGACAAGGCCAAGACACTCAAGTAAACCCTTCTAGCTCCACTTATTTTCCTCCTAACAAAAGGAGTATGGAAGAGACCTTTGAGCAATTTATGGCTTCTCAAAACCAAACCAACCATGATTTGAGGAAGTCCAACCAAGAGTTGCAAAACTCTAACCAAGAGTTGAAAAATGCTTTAGCTAGGTTGGAGTCTACCATAAATGCTCAAGAGAAGGGAAAATTCCCATCTCAACCTCAACAAAACCCTAGGGGCCAAAGCTTTAACCATATGGAACATGCTAAGGCCATTACCGTTTTGAGAAGTGGGAAGGTTGTTGACAATGGACTTTCAAGTGGGGAGTCCAATGAAAATGAGGGAGAAGAGGAGTGTGAGAAGAGTAATGACCAAGAGAGAGTTGTCGACTCACAAGAGTCACAAAGTAGTCTTGACAAGGGGAAACAAGTAGTGGAAGAAAGTGAGGAAATTAAGGTTCCTCCACCATTTCCCCAAAGACTTTTAGCCTCTACTAAGAAAGCTAGCAACCAAGATATCCTTGAGACATTCCAAAATGTCAAGATAAACATCCCTCTCTTGGATGCTATCAAGCAAATTCCGGCTTATGCCAAGTTTCTCAAGGATCTTTGCACTTTCAAGAGAACTCTTCAAGTGAGAAAGAAGGCTTTTCTCACCGAGCAAGTGAGCTCAATTCTCCAAAATAATCTCCCTCCCAAGTATAAAGTTCCGGGTTCACCTACTATCACTTGCACCATTGGAGATCATAAAATTCACAATAATTTATTAGATTTGGGTGCAAGTGTAAACCTCCTTCCATACTCGGTGTATGAGAAGTTGGGGTTGGGTGAGTTAAAACCCACAAGAGTGACTCTACAATTGGCGGATAGGTCCACTAGAGTCCCTAGAGGTATCATTGAGGATGTCTTGGTTCAAGTGAACCAATGTTATTATCCGGTGGATTTTATAGTTTTAGACACCTCCCCTTTGGCTAGTGGCACTTCATCCATTCCTATTATTTTAGGAAGACCATTTCTTGCTACTTCTAATGCAATAATAAATTGTAGAAGTGGTATGATGAATATTAAATTTGGGAACATGACGTTAGAGCTTAATATTTTTAATGCATGTATTCACCCAAGCTCACAAGATGATGATGATGTTTGTGAAGTGAGTTGGGTAGAATCATGTGTTGAAGATATTTATTCTCTAGTTACATGTTCCAATGATTCAAGTGAGCTCACTTTAGAAGAATTGGAATTTTTGTATGATGATAACACTCCCCTTTCATCTCTTCTTATGGAAGAAGAATTTGATTTTGATGAAGGGGAGAGACTCTTTGGCCAACTTGACCAAGTCATTGAGTCGACTCACGAGCATTCTAGTGTTGATAGTGAGTTGCATGGAAGTGAGGTGATACCTCCCATTGAGAGGGTTCCACCAATTTGTGAGTTGAAACCCCTTCCTTTAGATTTGAAATATGCATTTCTTGGGGTTAATGATACTTATCCCATTATCATCTCATCTTCCCTTGATGTTGAGCAAGAAAAGAGGTTGCTTGAAGTTTTGAAGGATTACAAGGGTGCCATAGGATGGTCCATTGAGGATATTAGAGGCATTAGTCCTTCCATTTGCACACATAGAATTCATTTAGAGGAAAATGCCAAAACTTCAAGGGAGCCTCAAAGGAGGTTAAACCCTCACATGCAAGAAGTTGTGAGAGCCGAGGTGCTCAAGTTTTTGGATGCGGGTATGATTTACCCCATCTCGGATAGTAAATGGGTAAGTCCTACCCAAGTGGTCCCTAAAAAATCGGGGGTCACCGTTGTTGAAAATGAGAAGGGTGAACTTGTGACCACTAGAGTTCCTACTAAGTGGCGGATGTGCATTGATTATAGAAAATTAAATGCCGTCACTAGGAAGGATCACTTTCCCCTTCCATTCATAGATCAAATGTTGGAAAGGTTAGCGGGGCATGATTTTTATTGTTTTTTAGATGGCTACTCGGGGTATAATCAAATTGCCATAGATCCAATGGACCAAGAGAAAACCACTTTCACTTGTCCATTTGGAACATTTGCTTATAGGAGGATGCCTTTTGGTTTGTGTAATGCCCCGGCTACTTTCCAACGTTGCATGCTAAGCATATTTTTGGACATGGTAGAAAAATGCATGGAAGTTTTTATGGATAATTTTTCGGTGCATGGAAACTCATTTGATACTTGTCTTGGAAATCTTGAGATGGTTTTGAGAAGATGTGAAGAAAAGAATTTAGTTTTAAATTGGGAAAAATGTCACTTTATGGTTAGGCAAGGAATTGTTTTGGGTCATGTTATTTCCTCTCATGGTATTGGTGTAGACAAGGCTAAAGTAGATGTGATTTCTAATCTTCCACCTCCTAAATGTGTTAAGGATGTTAGATCTTTCCTAGGTCATGCGGGATTTTATAGGAGATTTATCAAGGACTTTAGCTCACTTGCTAAGCCCTTGAGCAATCTCCTTCAAAAGGAAAATTCATTTGAGTGGTCTAGTGCATGCCAAGAGGCCTTTGAAAAGTTGAAGAATTTATTGGTGACGGTCCCTATCATGCAACCACCCAAATGGACTCTTCCTTTTGAAATCATGTGTGATGCTAGTGACCATGCGGTTGGTGCCGTTTTGGGTCAAAGAGGTAAAGATAAGAAACCACATGTTATCTATTATGCAAGTAGAACTTTGAATGATGCTCAATTAAATTATTCCACTACGGAAAAAGAGCTTTTGGCCATGGTGTTTGCTATTGAAAAATTTAGGCCATACTTGCTTGGTTCAAAAGTGCTTGTCTACACCGACCATGCCGCCTTGAAATACCTTTTCACAAAGAAAGATTCCAAACCTCGTTTAATCCGTTGGGTACTTTTGCTTCAAGAGTTTGATATTGAAATCAAGGATAAACGAGGTGTGGAAAATGTTGTGGCGGATCACTTGTCTAGGATTGACATTCCCAAGCAAAAAATCTCCTTGCCTATTCTTGAAACTTTTCCGGATGAACATCTCTTTGCCCTTTTAAATGTTCCTTGGTTTGCCGATATTGCTAATTATCTTGCTTGTGGAATTTTTCCGGAAAATTTAAAAGGGCAAGAGAAGTTGAGATTTGTGAGAGAATGCCGGAATTTCTTTTGGGATGACCCTTACTTGTTTAAATATTGCCCGGATCAAATTATTAGAAGATGCATCCCAAATGAAGAGTTTCATAGTGTTATTTCATTTTGCCATGAGTATGCTTGTGGAGGCCATTTTTCGGCTAGAAAAACCGCCGCCAAGATTTTGCAAAGTGGTTTATATTGGCCTACTCTTTTTAGTGATGCATCTCATTTTTGCAAAGCATGTGATAGGTGCCAAAGGATGGGAGGGAATATTGGAAAAAGAAATATGATGCCCTTGAACCCCATCTTAATTATTGAAATATTTGATTGTTGGGGTATTGACTTCATGGGTCCATTTCCATCATCCTTTGGCAACCTATATATACTCTTGGCGGTGGATTATGTGTCAAAGTGGGTTGAAGCCATACCTTCAAAAACCAATGATCATAGAGTTGTGATTAAGTTTCTTCAACACCACATTTTATCTCGTTTTGGCATGCCCCGAGCTATTATTAGCGATGAAGGGACACATTTTTGCAATAGGCCTTTTGAGAGCCTCATGAAAAAGTATGGGATTGTGCATAAAGTTGGCACACCATACCACCCACAAACTAGTGGGCAAGTGGAAGTTTCTAATAGGGAAATTAAAATAATTTTGGAGAAAACGGTAAACCGAAATCGCAAAGATTGGTCTTTGAGGTTGGTTGATGCTCTTTGGGCTTACCGTACCGCTTACAAGACTCCCATTGGTGTATCTCCATATAGACTAGTGTATGGTAAGGCATGCCATCTCCCGGTGGAGTTAGAGCACAAGGCCTATTGGGCTATCAAATTCTTGAATTTTGATCTTGCAAAAGCGGGGGAAGAAAGGAAGTTAAACATGAATGAGTTAGAAGAGCTTAGA
Organism: Linanthus parryae; assembly: GCA_023055425.1. Classification (NCBI taxonomy): domain Eukaryota; kingdom Viridiplantae; phylum Streptophyta; class Magnoliopsida; order Ericales; family Polemoniaceae; genus Linanthus; species Linanthus parryae. Next base: position 78,064,022 of record JALGPY010000006.1, read on the forward strand.
AATGAGGCTTATGAGAACACTAGGATCTCTAAGGCAAGAACAAAGGCTTATCATGACAAACATATTGTTCCTAAGTCTTTTGAGCCTAATCAAAAAGTTCTTCTCTTTAACTCAAGGATGAAACTCTTTGGAGGAAAGTTGAAATCAAAATGGAATGGTCCATATATTGTGAAGCATGTATATCCTTATGAGGCCATTGAAATTTCGAACCCCAAAAGTGGGGAAAGTTTTAAGGTGAATGGCCAAAGATTGAAACCATATGTTGAAAATTTTGAGGCCAAGGTTGAGTCCATTTCTCTTATGGACCCAACCTATACTAACTAGTGTTCACCAAAAGTATCACCTTTGTAAATATTAGTTGTAGTTCTTTTGCTCTTGATTATTTTGTAGGTTACTCTTGGAGGAGGACTTATGCTTGGTGGCCAAGAAAGCGAAAAATGAGGTCCATCTATCCCTTGTCTCTTATATGAATTGGTATGCTCTTCCATTGATCTCACACATTGAGGACAATGTGATATTTTAGTTGGGGGGTGGAGTAGATTTTATTTCTTGCTTAAATGGTTACAAGCATGCTTTTTCTTCATTAGTGATTTACATGAAAAATACAAAAAAAATGAAAAAATGAAAATCCAAAAAAATTGAAAAATTGAAAAAAAAAATAAATATAAAAATGTGTGAATCTTTCATGAGAAGCATCACTCTTTCCCCGTGTCAAACCATATATATTTTTTATTCTTCTTTCTTTGGTAGATTTGTTTTCACCTTTCATCTTGAGTCTAGATTTTATTTTCTTATTTGATAGATTTATTGAGTCTTAGGAAGTTATAGTTGAGTCACTTATTTTAAAAAAATGAAAAAAAAATGAAAAATGAAAAAAAAAAAGAAAAAAATGAGAAAAGTGAAAAGGGGGAATTTTAGGAAGCTAGATGTTTTCGAAAAATGAAATTTCTTAGTCCATGTTCTTTTTATATTTATTTTAGAAAGGAATTCTTTGCTTATACTCAATACATCTACACCAATATCCCACCTTCCGCGACATCATGCGTTCTCACAAAGCGACACACTAAATTTACGTTTCATGTTTAAGTCCTTCAAGCTAAGTTGATCACATAAACTTTGACGTCTTTTACTTTTGATAAATGGTGCATTTTCTAAAGCTATTTGAACTTCACAAAAAGATTTTTCTCTATTCGTTTTTGCGGTGGAAACTTGTAGCCCATTGGAGTGGTGGTTACCAATGACACCCCATGCGATGTCTAAGAAATAGAGGGGTGTCCGGGGATAATGTTACGTCACCACCTAGATAGCTCCCTTGGTTTAGCTTAAAAAGCCCACTCGCGTGTATATTCCTATATTTTGTTGTGGGTCTTGGAGATCCTTGGATTTCAGGTTAAAAATAAAATGTTAATGCTATAAATCTCAAAAAAAAAAATGATAAATCGCACCATCTACCAAAAATCCACAAAAGGATCATACAAGCCCACAACCACATCTCCCCTTCTTAAAAAAATTTTGTTCAAAGCTTTGGAAGTCCATCCTACATGGGTGCTTTTGAATAAGTATGAGAATGTATAGTTTCTTGTGATCCTTATTTTTGAAGGCATACTTTCTCGCAAATTGGACTTAATTTAACAAGTTTTGTGGTTCGCATGAGTCACCTTCTACCAAACACCGCCCACATTTGTATGAGTATATGCTTAGACGCCCTTAGGCTTCTTTCTCAATCTTCTTGGACTTTGAGAATTTATTTGAGGAGACATTTATGCATTCTTCTTTTTCCCCCACCAAAAAAATAAAATTAGCTAGTAACTCTTAGTATTTTGTTTCTTTGAGTCCTCACTTAGGATAGATAATGTGTGTGTGCGTTTTTGTAAATATTTGAGTCTAGTTTAGAATCGAGTCAAGCCTTGTCTAGTTGAGTGTGTGCCTCTCATGATTGGTTCTTTTAAAAAAAAATAAAAAAATAAAAAAAAAGAATTAAATATCGCTCTCTTTGCTCGAGGACGAGCAAAAGGCTAGTTGGGGGGTGTGTTGATGAATTAAAATTGCATATCTTAGTATGTTAACGAACTCTTCTTAACTTGCTAATATGTGTAATCTATCTATTTTATCTCTCTTTCTAGACTTATGCTTGTTTTCGTAGTTTTGGTTGTTTTCTCTCATTTTGTAGGCAAAGAAGTGATTTAGAACGCAAGGGGCTAGTTATGAAAGCTTGAATGAGGAATTTGAAGGCTTAATTTGAAGAAGTCAAGTGATAAAGAGGCTAAAGTTGAAGACAAAGCAAGAATTTGCAAGTTAAAAAGAGGTTTCAAGGGTTTAAATGAAGAGGACAAGGGAAAATAGAGGCCAAAAATGAAGATTTAGAAGCCAAGAGGCCACATTACAAGGCCAAAGTTGCATCTATGGGGTTGTTTGAGAAGAAACTAACGGAAGTGGGGCTTAAGTGCAAGTTTTGAAACGTTTTAATGGCTTATTTGAAGGATACTTAACGGATTGGGGGTCAGATTGCCTTTTTCAGAAGTTTTTAAGTAATGATCCGGGCCTTTTAAAGCATTCTGGCAAGCTAGGGGGAGCCGGGTGCAATTTCCCGAAACCAGCTCACCCCCCAGCTCTCTCTCACGGTCTCTCTCTCTCTCCCCGATCGTTCAACAGCAAGAAGACCCAGCAGCCATAGAAGCTCGACGAAGCTTCTTCCAAGCTTCACCCCGGGCTCGTTTCTTCACCAAATCAAGCCTACCCGGTACCAAATTGCTCCTCTTCCGACCCTCTATCAAACCCACCCCTCAAACCGTCCCAAGAACAAAGAAATCAAAAAGCCCTAATTTCTAGGGTTCATGAAGACACGACGGAAATCAACGATTGAGGACGAAAGGGTTCAATTGGAGGGCTGTGATGATTCCTTGGAGGCTACTAAACTCATCCCCAATGCCTATATAAATCAGAGTTGAAGAAATGGAACGTCTCTCTTGGACCCCTGTTTTGGGACGGCCGAAACTCTCTCTCCCTCTCTCTTCTCTCTCGGTTCTGCAACATTACTGGGTTTGTGCTGGTGATTCCGAGCTCGTCCCGAGCTAACACGGAGCCAGCAACAGCCCAAGGGAGAGAGAGGTAGGTCTGGTTGGATCTGGTTTCGAGTTGAGCACTGTTTTGGAGCACTGTTCTTCATTTTGTGCTTGCAGCAGTTAGCTTGTGTTTTAGCTGCTGGTAGTTGTTGATTTTGGGTAAATTAGCTGGTTTAGATTGATTAGAGTGTGTTGGAATCAAGTTGCTAGTAGTTTGTTCATCATTTGGTAGCAAGTTGGTGTTATTTGGTGGAATTGAAGAGTATTTGAGCTTGAATATAATGACTATTTTCATGAATACTCTTGATTCTTGTATCTTGCTCTTGAATATGAACAACTAAGCTACTTGTTGGGTTTGATTGATGAAGATAGATGACTTGTGTGTGAGAAATTCAATTGTTCTTCTAGTCTTATAAGTTGGATGTCGAATTCGTAGTGTTCAAGTGTTGAATATCAAATCCGAATTGTGGCTTGATCTTTCATATGGAAACGCTCTCGTTTACATATGAAAGATGCTTGACATAACTCGATTTTGCATTTCAATCTTGAATACAAGAGCTAGACAAAATCCTCTTGCTATATAATCCATGCTTTTCTTTGACATAAACTTTGGGTGTTGATGCTCACACACAAGGCATCTATTGGAATCGATTGGCCCAACTTACTCTCTTCTTGACAAACTCGTTTGAATCGTATTAGTAATAGTGTTAGTAGTTGTTTTCTTTCTTAGTTATTTGCTCTAGCAATATCAACAACTCTTGCTCCATCACTTGAGTGGTGGATTCAAAGCTTGGCTAGCTCTAAAGCCTTTGGGAAACTTGTTTTGTTGATTTAGTTAGTTGCTTAGTAAGTTTACTAGTTAGCTTAGAGTGTTTAAATCTCCTTCCCAATCCTTGTGGAAATCGACCCCGTTCTTACTCGGGTACTACTTAGAACGATATTCCTATACTTGGGAATTATCGTCAACATCAAGCGATAGCCTTTACCCTCCACATAATTCTCGGCGTCTGGGTTCTCACTCAGAAGTTTCTTGGTGATGCTGCTGTTCGCATAGTCTCGAAAGAAATACTGCAACCATTTGTTCCAGGTATTCTTCGCAGACGTATCAACCAACTGCCAGTTCGGAAGGGGCTTTGTAGTGGTCCACCGGGTGGAGATTTTCTTTACCTCTGCCAAGCACTCCTCCATCTGCGTGTACAAGGCAATCTCCGCAGACGTCCTCAAAGGACTCAAAGGGTCTACCTCGCCCATGGGGGAAAGTTCGTAAAGCATTTGCACGTCTTCGAGTGTAGGAGCAGCCTCGAACTCAGCAAAGTGGAATGTGTGAGTCGCAGGCGAGTAGCGGGACAGAAGGTCTAGAAGCATGGACTGATCCAACTTCACGGCAGCACCCTTCATAGCACGGATAGCAAAATATACGCCGGCTTCATCAAGAGTCGCGGCGTGATGATCCAACACGTGGTCAATCCACTCATCCATATAGTCCAATTTCTGGACGAACGCTTGAGTAGAAATCGCAGTATATGGGAAGTGCCCATTCTCGATTCCCAATCGAACCACATCCTTGGAACCAATCAACTCGAGCAAGGCTGAGTTAACTGGGCGAGTCAGTGTCAGCAATCGCTCAACCGGGATAGGATCAGGCATCCTCTTCGCCTTTACTCTCGCATGGTAGAAATCGTTGCCACCTAAAAAGGGGCTTTTCGCCACAAGGCCTGCGGAAGGTCGGGTATCTCTTCATCTTCCTTGACAGGTCTAGTTCCTTTTGTCTTGGCCATTCCTGCGGAAGAGCGAAAAAAAAGGGGGGAGAAATACCACACTTCAGTTTGAATTTTGAAATTCAAGATCTATGCAAAGGAAGACGAACAGTTTCTGGTATCAATTTCAGAAATCAGGGAGTTGCAAGATCTCATATTGTTGAAGGATTAAAGCAAAAGTGGGTTCAAAGATCAAAGCCTCTTCACAAATCTCATGGGTTTACAGATTCAACGCAGTTCAAGGCAAACACTGGTATCTTAAATCAAAATTAAACGAGGCCAACCTTGTTTTCTTGAAGCCTGCTTGGATATGCACAATTGAAGAACACGATTTGCAGTTCTGAACTGATGATTGATTATCTGAATCTGCTCTCGAAGATCTCCGGGTACCATTCACTTTATGAGAAAGAAGTGATGCTTTGCAATAATGGGAGATACAAAGTATTGATCCAAAACAATGAAGGGTTGCGTCCTTTCAGTAGTCGAATCGCAACCGTCACCGTCGAATCGCGCAATCACAGGACAAGCTGACGTCACGCCTAAAACCCTAAAGGCCAGACGGCACGACTCTAGGGGTTTTAGGTCATAATAGCACGCACGGGGGCTGAACTTACCCGTATTTGAATTGGTGCGTGGCAACGACGCGTATGTTGGTTTCCGCGCATGGAAGTCTATACAGCTATGAGTCTTCACGCGCAGAAAGGGGGCTAATGTAGATAGTGCTTTCTGAGCTGACAGATCTTGGCCACGTGGCAACTATCCAGCAAACCATATTGTGCTCCACACACACTGGATCACCAGCCGAGCTGATCCATGTGGGGGCTGCGAGACAGAGCCCTCGCATACCACTGCACGGGACTTGTAGGGACTTAGTGGTTTGGAGGCTAGAGTAAGCCCTGTCGCGTGCGAGCCAAGCCCGCACGCGACCTTTAGTAACTGTTTTGAGAGATTTATGGCACGAGCTCCATAAACCCGGTCAATCCGGTCAAACCCGGTCAACCCCGTAACGGTTCCGGTACTCGCGCACCACGTGCTGTAACGGTCCCTATATACTCGGACGAACGTGCCGTTATGGTTAAGCTAATTAAGCCGCCATCAATGGGCGCATTAACCACACTACAACGGTCATGTTCTCCAGTATATATAGATCGTCAACCTTTCCATACAAAGGAGAACACACTGGCCATACGGGGAAGCTCTGCCAAACTTCTGTCTCTCTCTCAGACATTGCTACTGACTTACTCTCTCCCTACACACAACCCCACTCTTCCTGTGCGATCCTTGATCCACTACATACGGTGTACACGGAGGTCTCCCCGCCGGAATCTCTTGTGCAAACCTGTATTATGTGCTTTTGCATGGTGATTAGATGTGGCCTTAGATGTAGATGTTTATTTTTGTGGTTTGTTTTATTGTAATTAATTAAGGTTTACGACATGCGTGTCGTCTTCTCCTCAACTTGTGAGGTCTCTCTATTTAGTATAGACGCTAGCTAGTATAAGATAGTTATATGATAGCCAAGACATGGAGAAGAAGCTTAAAGATTGAAGAAACCACAAGAAGACGACATTCCACAAGCTAAGGCGCATGAACTAAAGATGGAGGCACATTGATATGAGCTTGCTGTTTTTAGGGATTATAGATATTTTTATTGGCATGGGAATATCTTAGTTTTAGGAGGACACATCCACATCACGTTTACTTATTGTTTGTGGTTGTTCATTTATTTTCTTATTTTTTATTTTTGGTGTATGGTTGATGCACGCAAATTGTAACAAGATAATAATTAAAACCCAGATCTTTTATTTTGGATTTTCCCAATTTAAATAAGTAGATCAGTTGATATGGACCAACAAAACAATTAAAATTAAAAGGTAAAAAACCATCAATTTAAATATTGCATGTTTTCCTTCTCGTTACTTAACACTCGTCAAAACTATTATGTATTAAATCCGGGCTTGCCAAAGCAATGCGATTTGATTCTTTATAGGATGGCGCGATGGAACAAGCAAATAATGTGCAATTGTTGAAGTAAGAGGTTTGACGCAACTAGGCTATTTCAATAAGATTGAGAGCCTACAGGCAAGTCAGTTGGGATTATCTATGGGATAGATAAATTAGGAGTTGTTTGCTCAATTGAACTAAAAGTTGCATATGATGCAATTGGAAATTGTTCTTACCTAAATAATTAATTCTTGGTAACTTGCCAAAGCAAGCTCAAGAAAATGTGAAATATGGATCTTGGCCCACTAGAAAATATAAATGATTTTTTCCGCATTAATAGAGAGGGTTGTTAATCCGAGAAAAATAGTTGGGGCTATGTTTAATAATCTAGCAATTAATAAAGATAGTCATTTTTTCACAAAATACTAAAACTTGTATATTTTTTAATTTATAGAATTTTAATGGCAAACAATCCATCGACTTCATCACAATCTTTGCAATCAGTCCTTGAAAATGACAACCTTTCTGGAATTAATTTTTTGGAGTGGTACAGAAACTTGAGAATTGTTCTCAAGCAAGAAAAGAAACTGTACATTCTAGAGGATCCAGTTCCTGAAGGACCTGAAAATAATACAGTTGCTTCCATCAAGGCACACTTGTGTTGGATACGCGTCCGTATCAGTTACCTTGATAGGTTGACACATTAGATTATTCATTGGTTAGAGTCCACGTACGCGTACACATGCCTACACCCAGTGGTAGAGCTAGGATATATTTGTGTGACGAGGAGGGGGGGACATTTTTTTGTGAGGAGAGGGTATAGATTTTTAATGAATAAAAAATGCTGGTGTAATTAATACCATGATTTTTCTTTGTATTTATGAAAAATTAGAGGGATGATTGTTTATATTAAAAATGTGGCATTTGTTTTTTTGTCAAAAAATAAAGCTCTGCCATTGCCAAGATTTGAACTCGAGTAAAATATTCTTAATACAAATTTCTAACCGCTAGATCATAATAAAATTTGTGTTTATTTGTGGTGTGTGTGTGTGGGGGGGGGGGGGGGGGGGCACGTATATATTTTGAACAACACAACTAAAAAAGAGTTAATAAAATAGGGGTACCCTAGTGTTTTTGGAAAAGTTGGGGGGCACGTGTCCCTACATGGCTCCGCCCCTACCTACACCTTATTAAAAGTTTAATTGACAAATGACAAGTTCATGTTTTCTCGCGGCACTTTTTCTGCTTCTATATTATTATATAGACATATAATATGTCTAAAATTATGTTCATTTAGATTTTTTCCGGGTAGAACGTCCATTTAGAACTTTCCATTGCTTAGCCAGCCGATGTTGTAAAATGAGTCCAATTAGAGTTGAATGCTTACCAAGTAAAAACTAGTTTCCTAGAAAAAAAAGTTTGCCAGTAATAAAAGTTAATTTCAGCCTGCGTTCTGTAGGTGTGAACAAGAAAGACGGCGATGGAATTGACTAAATTACGTACCACTCCGTCCCAGCTCAAACGCATCATTTGGACTTTTTCCACGCGTAACTGGGTCACTTTGACCCGTGATTTGGATTGCAAAATGATACAATTTTTCGATAATTTTTTTACTGTCTTGTAGAATAAGAATTATTCTACAACACTTCGAAAAACTTATCTAAAAATTATAAAGTTTTGCTATCCAAATTACCGGGTCAAAGTGATCCAGTGAATAGTGGTAAAAGTCTGAATGGTGCAAAAGAGGTGGGACGGAGTGGTAGTTTTTCTTTTAAATAAAACAACGTTCATGTTTCCTATATGTAAGACCAAGTCACTTTTGCAATTTGACTACTTCTAGTTGACATTTTCGGACGTACCGATGACTATAGTATTACAAAGAAATTGTCTTGTCAACGTTTCCCTCTGTTTGACCCGTTACTCGTAAATATAATATGCTAATTTCAGTTTAAAAAAGAACTCTATTGTTTTATTAAAATTATTTTCTTCCTCGTTTATAAACCTATTGTGTTCTGGTTTTGATCACTTCAGATCAATCTCGAATAACAATGATAGATATTCAAGAGTTCTTGGGGGGATTCTCTATTGTTTCCTTTCTTCTATACATTCTTAAAGGCTTTAGCAAGATAATTTGCATGGCCATATCTCAAAGATCTCCACCACCTCCACAGCCACAAAATTCTTCCACTTTGATAGAGGAGAAGGAGCAAGAACGAGGGCGTAAAACAGGACACAAAGCAGATCATGGGTTGGAATACTCTTCAGAACTTGTTTCTGACTACAATGTCTTTGATGACCATAAGGTTATGGTTAAGGATACAATGATTAGGTTGAGCAAGAGGCCTTCAAAGCTCCTTGTTCCGGAAATATGTCCTGGTGATATCGGTCTTTATCATGAACCACAAAAGAAAATGGAGAGGAAAGAAGTTCTGCTTGAAGAGACTAATTACTGTTTGGCTACAAAACAGGGGAAAAGGGATCTTATGGAAGATGCTCATGGAGTTTTTCTTAATGTTTTCAAAGACCCTAAACAGGTTCGTCACTGACTCACTACTCGTACTTTTTCCATAGACACAATGTCCACACATACGAATGAATCTGACCCGTCAAAAAGCTTTACATGGACAACTGATCTCATTAAGTATCTGGCATTCCAATCTCGTTATCATTGAGCAGTCTTTGCTGTTTAGTTGAATTTGTAAATATTAGTTTTTGTACATAAAATTGTTAGCTCTAAACTAGCATCAAGCTTCGAACGAAGATGGAGTTTCCTGAATTACTTCTTTCATCTCTTGAGTGCTTACCTGGTCAATCTAATTTATATATTATGATATGAAGAAATGAACAAAATCCATTCATGTTGATTTAACTTACCAGCTACTCACCAGTCCACAAGCCCAGTATGTAACAAAGTTAATATTTATACGTTTAAAATGTGTTTGCTTTTTTATTAATTAGTTTGGAATTTCTAACAGCAAGTATGTTTATCATTTAATACAGGCAATTTTTGTTGTAATCGATGGGCATGGAGGCCGCGCTGCAGCTGATTTTGTTGCTGAACATTTGGGGAAAAACATTGTTGAAGCAGTTGGAGGAGAGGCAGAAGAAGAAACATTTAGAGCAGCGATGGAGAAAGGATATTTAACCACTGACAAAGATTTTCTTAGTAAGGTAACACCAGTGACGGCAAAAACTTCAATTTCATGTTGGAATGAAATCTTGAAAAAACATATCCAGTTTCATTTTATTCCAGAGTTGATCATCTCGCATCAAGAATTGTGTAGTCATGTGTACTTATACTAGTTTATGTTTTCTGTAGTCCACATATATATAAGAAGCCATGTAAAGTTTGCAGCTGGGAAAACCTGCTTTCGACTTGTAAAACTCAGTTTGCTAGCTAGCTTTTGAGGACCTTGTTGAGACAAACAATGGATGTAAAAACAGATAGATCTTAGTTTGCTAAAACATTTTACTTGAAATTGCAGGGTATAACTGGAGGTGCATGCGCAACTAGTGCATTCTTCGGGAATGGTTATCTACATGTAGCCAATCTTGGTGATTGTAGAGCTGTTCTGAGTAGGAAGGGCGAAGCTCATGTTCTAACAAACGATCATCGTCTAACTAGGGAAGATGAACGTCTACGTGTAGAAACTTCTGTAAGCATTTCTCTATCCCTCTCGTACCTTATCACACGTTTCATATTTTTTACTATGTTTTTGTAAACAATATGAAATTGATTTGGCAGGGAGGATATGTGCAGTGTCGCAATGGTGTGTGGAGGGTTAATGGAAGCCTGGCGGTTTCTAGAGCAATTGGGGATTTGCAATTCAAACCATATGTCATTTCTCAACCTGAGATTTGCAGGTTTCCGCTAACTGCAAACTGCGAATTCCTAATCTTGGCTTCGGATGGATTATGGGATAAGGTATGCATCATGAATTTCTAATTATGGCTTATGTAAGCTAATCTATTGCTGATGAGTTACACAGACACAAGACTAAGAATCGAACTGCATAGACAACTCTTGAGTCTTGTCCATTGCCATTTGAAATGAATACATTCTCTTACCCCTGAGAAGCATTCATGTTCGATAACGGAAATACGCATTTTAATGTCAGAAAGGTTGTTATGAGGCCTACCATTCCATTCTTTGATCAATAATAATAAGTTTATCAACCTAGCTTCATCAGTCTTCAGAATTTGATGTAATTTCTGCTTACAATTAGTAACCGCCATCTCCAAGATAGACTGGCGTAAACAAAACAGGAAGATATTGAATTCATCAAACTACAATTCAATTATTATTGTTTGTCAAAAATCCAAAAATGTTTTCCTAAAAAAAGTTTAAAAGAAGCAAGCACTCCTAGACTATATATATTTGCAAGCTGCACTGATTGTGTTTGTACTATTACTTCCAAACAGGTGTGTGATCAAGAAGCAGTTGATGTGATATCAACAACAAAAAGCCTTATCCAAGGTTGCAAAAAACTTGTAGATTTGTCTTGTATGAGAGGGAACATAGATGACATAACTGTTATGGTGATCAATGTTCAACCCTTCGCTACACCTAATTTTCGGCCATAAACGCGAGCAAAGCCGCCAGGGTTTGTTGGTTTCGGTAGAATATTACTGTTTCTCCATCAAAACCATTTATGAAGAAAATTGTCCTTGTACGAGATGCTCTGTAGCCGTCTAGTGAATGGAAGAGTGATGATGATAAGAGGAAGTGGCATAGAATATAGCTCTGAAGTTATCAGATTTGTATGAGACACACTTAATACACAACAGATTGCGTTGTGAAATTTATGTATCTTTTTCATGCTGAAACATTTTCACCATGTTCGAGAAATCCAACACTTCTGGGGTAATTAATATAAGCCAAGAAATACCAGTGTAGCAGATATCAATGTTGGGCTTTCGAGGTACCACACAGCAGTACTACTATAACCAAAAAGTTGTTATTCAACGCACAAAAGACCCATGTGAGTTGTTACAATCCGAGGCAAAGGAATTGTTGTTGCAAAACTTGAATTTCGGGCAATGGTTGAAACAAAATTTGAAAGCGTAAAAGACAAAAACCACCCCTCAGTATGGGTTATATTCAAATACACCCCTTTTGTTTGGGTATATACCATTAGGTCACCTACTAACTAACGGTGTTATGCAGCTCACGATCACTCATGTCTCACGAACGATAACAAAATAATGCAATCACACAAGATTCACGTGGTTCGCTAGCCAAATCGAGCTAACTACACTCACAGGAAGCTAAGACCTTTATCAACGAGTAGGAACGATAAAAGATATTTACATACGTTAATAGGAGCCCAAAGGATCATTCTATAGCCCCCAAAATCGCCCCCGGATTGTCTTCGTGCGAAGGGTCGATGTCTTCGTATGAAGACCTTCGTGTGACGACCCCCATCGTGCGAAGACCTTCGTACTTTGCGTCAGAATTCTATTCTACAAACACATTCTGGTCTTCTGGCATTCTCGGTGATGTCTTCGTGCGAAGACATCCTGTAACTCACTTCTCCACGCTCCTTTGAGTATATTCTATCTTCAAGGCATATTCCTTACAAATCTCCACCTTGACTTGAAGTCTCTCGTATGCAACGAAGCATCCTCCTCCTTGCAAACAAAGCTTGTCTTCTCCCCTCCCGATGTCTCCCGTCACGGAGACTCAAATGACCACGCCGGGTCCGACATGCCCCTAAAGGCTCACTGGCTCATAATGTTGAGCAATTTCAAAAAATGCTGGAGCTTGCTTTTTGGAACCGGCTTGGTGAACATATTCGCGGGTTGTCAGCAGTCCCCACCTTCATCACCTTGATCCTGACTTTCACTTCTCCGAAAATAATACCTGATGTCGATATGCTTGGTCTTTTCATGATGAATTTGTTCCTTAGACAAGAAAATTGCACTCAAGCTATCACAATAAATTATCGCCTGAGCTTGATGTATCCCTAGATCATTAACCATTCCCTTTAGCCAGAGTGCCTCCTTTGCTGCTTCTGCTAGAGCCATATACTCCGCCTCCGTGGTCAGCAAAGTAACCGTCGGCTGTAGCATAGTCTTCCAAATCACAATAGATGCTCCCAAAGAAAATACATAGCCCGTCATTGATCTTCTACTATCAACATCCCTTGCATAGTCCGAATCCGAGAAACCAACTACCAATATGTTTTCACTAGCCGCATATCGTAGGCCAATGTCTGGCGTACCTTTGAGATACCTGAATATCCGTTTCACCACCTGCAATGATCCCTTCTCGGATAAGACATAAAACGACTAACCACACTAACAATGAATGATATGTCTAGTCGAGTACAGACCATAGCATACATGAGGCTTCCAACTGCGCTTGGATATGAAACATTGGACATGTAGTTGATAACTCCACATTAGGAGTTATATTGTTTATGATCCACGACCGTTTTGTGAGCGTTTCGGTGCGTTTATGTGAGAAATTGGCCAAATCCGGGTTGTTTTGAGCATACTTGAGTTATTGAGCTTCATTTCGTAATCCGGGCGTTTTTCGTATGATTTATACATTGTTTATCGCATGTGATCTTCCGGTATGTTTTCGTGTTGTGTATTTCAGGAATCGGGAGCTTGGAGCGATGATTTTGGAGCGGAAACGAACTTCGGAACACAAGATAGCTCAAGGATATGCTCAGGAATGAAGACGAGAGAGGAGGAATCAAGAAAAGAAGAGAAGAATTGAAGATTGGAGAGGTGTTCGTGCGAACAAGGCTGTGTTGGCACGAACACAATGCCTTAGAAGAAATTTGGATGGAAAAAAAGGGGAAAAAACAAACTGCTGGATATTAAGAACACCCACACTGTTCGCACGAACACTGTTCGCACGAACAGTCGGGTGTTCGTGCGAACAGCTGGGCCAGACGCACACTTTTCGGGGTTTTTGGTGATTTTGAGAAATTTTAGAGACCCCAGCCCTATTCTAACGTTGGGGGACGATCCAAAAGGAGTATTCACACATCTTGGGAGTCTAGAGAGGTGGAGAAGAAGATCAAGAACGCTTGGAGCTTGGAGGATCATCAAGAGTGAAGATTTTTGCGTTGGATCTTCGTTTCTTTATGAACTTCATTATTTTGGATATGTTGAACACTGCTATGTCTAGCTAAACATCTTAAGCTAGTTGATTGATGAAAACTAGGGTTTGATGACGTTTTTCCGGATTTTGGACTTGATGCATGCATTAGCTTAAATTCTATGAACGTTCTTGTTATCTTTTCTATTCTTGTACTTTATTTATTAATGTTCTTGGCTTGATCACCCTTAGAACGTTACTTGTTGATAGGGTTGCACAAAAGTGAATTCTTTGAGACGTGTTAAAGAATAGTTAGGTGATCTTGTAGTTTCTTGAGACCGAGAGAAGATAGGAACTTGATCAATCGTGTGAGGGTAGTTTCGTTTGATTGTTGTTAGAACTTAGTGAATTCGGTGGACCGATAGGACCCGATGAACGAGCCTAAAAAATCAATTAGATTGTAGTAATAGACGGAGGTGGACCGAGAGGACCCGAAAGCTATTATTTGCACAAATTCATGTGAGATCGAGAGAAGATCGTGATGAGCATTACCCAATATAACTAGAACGTGAGTAGAGTGTTTCATGCATAATTCCGGAAATCGTTAACAACCCTAGGGATCATCAATTACCTAGTTCTTTCTCATTAATCGTAATCAATCACAATTTATCTTTGTTTAAAGTGAAAATCCTACAAAAATATTTAGTTACTTGTCATTTAATTTACGTCGCTTGTTTGTGGGCGACAACGTTACAAAATAAAACAACTTTTTACCGGCTACTTAGATCTCCTATAATTACTTTCTAGTCAATTAATAATCGTAAATTCCCTTGGGTTCGATACTCGGAGTCGTAAAATACTCCTAAATACTACTTGACCGTATACTTGCATTTAAGCGCGTTAAGAATTCGCGTCAAGTTTTTGGCGCCGTTGCCGGGGAATTTAACAGTTTATTAGTTTAGTAGAAATTGGTTTAGGATATCCCTTTTACTTTTTTGTTTAATCAGCTATTTGTTTTCTCACTTGTATGTGATTCTGCTTTTCAGGTCGTCAGTGTATGCCCAGTATCCCTAGAGAACTTGTGCCCCCACTTGAAGACCCGGAACAGTTATTCAGAGATCAGAGGAGAAGACAGAAACATAGCAAGATGGGTGATCAATTGACCAACGCGCAACTCAATGAGAAAATGGAAGAGTTTTCGAAACAGTTGAATGATCGCAACGCCCAGACACCGTACAATAAGTCTGGGCAGGCTATTGTGGAGAAATTCCAGACGTCCACGTATGGACACAATCCGGCAATTGTAGTGCCAGACATACAGGCTGAGCATTTTGATCTCAAGCCAGCTACGATCCAGACAGTTACCAATCAGTTCCAGTTTTATGGGAACAAGGATGAGGATCCCAACGATTTCATTGGGAAGTTCAATGCTTATATCAAGACTGTAAAGTATAAGAACGTGACTCCAGAGGCGTTGAAACTTATTCTATTTCCCTATTGTCTGAAAGGTGCAGCTGAGAAGTGGCTTGAGTCGAGAGCTCCGGTTTCAATCACCACATGGGCTCAATGTGTGGATGAATTCATGGCAAAGTTTTACCCAGTTCAGCGGGTGATTCAGTTACAAGGTGATATCCTTGGCTTTCTGTAGCAGGCCCATGAGACCGTGGTAGAGGCGTGGGATAGATTTATGCATTTGATTAGGAAGTGCCCAAATCGCGATTTTGGGGACTACAAAATTTTGCAGGTCTTCTACCATGTCTTAGAACGCCATAACCAGGAGTTGGTTAACAGGGAAGCTGGAGGAAATTTCATGTATTCAATTGATAAAGAGGGAGCATTTGCACTTATGAAACAGCTAGCCAAGCAGGATACGCAGTTTTATGACTCTAGAAGACTATCGGCGTTGCCTGAAGCGAAAGATAATGAGTGGAAGGATGGGATCAGCAAGATGGTGTCAGACTTGGCCAAGCATGTCTATAATGACAAGAAGACAGTAGCAAGTGTTGAGGAGCCAGAATATGATGCAGCAATGGCACACATGGCAAATGAGGATTTGAACTATGTGGGGGCACACGGACAGAGGCAGAACTGGAATCAAGGGAACTACAGGCCAGACACGAGAGACCATCCAGGCTTTAGGTATGGGGATCACTCTGGAGCGACATATGCACCGGGGTTCCAGCATAGGCCACAGGTTTCGCAGGCTCCACCAGCAGCTGTTGCAGCACCAATTTCAGACATCTCTGAGTTGACGAAGGCATTTGCACAACTGAGTGACAATATGAATACTATGACCACCAATGTGAACAGTATGTCCACGCAGGTTACTGCTGTGTCTGCGGATCTACAGGCTACGAAGACTTCTCTTCGTTCTCTTGAGGTACAGGTGGGTCAGATTGCTACTCAGCTCTCATCTAGAGCTCCAGGTTCTTTGCCATCCAACACGGAAGAAAATCCTCGTCAAATCAATGCAATCACTACTCGAAGCGGGGTTGCATTGAAAGATCCGCCATATCCCACTCATGCTAGAGCCGATGCTTCTAAGGCTAAAGAGCATGAGATATTTGATGATGATACTAATGTCGTGATCCCCCAATCAAAGGGCGCGACGGATGAGGAGGCGGTGAAAGACAAGGATGAGGTACATATTGATACTACTGTTTCTAAGACAGTTCCATATCTGTTCAGAACGAGAAAGAGGGATGATTCTAGAGATTTTCAGAGGTTTCTTGATATATTCAAGAAGGTGGAGATTAACATTCCTTTTGCAGAGGCTATCTCTAAAATGCCTACATATGCCAAGTTTCTCAAGGATATTCTTTCAGGAAAGAGACGCATGAGTGATTTTGCACAGGTGAATTTGACTGATGAGACTTCTGAATGCGTCAGGAATGGATTGCCTAAGAAGAAGAAAGACCCTGGGAGCTTTGTGATACCGGTTACTCTAGGTGATTCTCTCACTATGACTGCATTGTGCGATTTGGGGGCAAGCATCAATTTGATGCCCTTGTCCGTATTTAGGAAGCTAGGTGTGGGGGAGCCTCGTCCCACCCGAGTTACATTGCAGATGGCTGACAGGTCGATCCGTAGAGCATATGGGGTGATTGAAGACATTTTGGTCAAAGTTGGTACGCTCATCTTTCCTGCATATTTCGTCATCCTAGAAATTGAGGTTGGCGAAGTACCTCTCATTCGTAGCAGGCCCTTCCTAGCTACGGGGGAGGCTATTATTCATGTGAAGAGTGGAAAGTTGTCTATGCAAATCAATGACGAGAAAGTAGTCTTCGATGTGTTCAAGGCAATGAAAATGCCTTCATGCTACAATTATGAAGATTGCTTTAGTGTAGAGATTTTTGACGATGACATGGGAGATGAGGAAGCTGAATTGATGTGGGAGGAAATTGATGGAATGTACAAGGATGAAGATCCGAGTCCCCCATGGATTTGTGTCACATGAGCAGCTGGACCAAGCTGGATTTATATGAGCAAGGGGAGAAGAAGTTAGCTCTTGTTTCTTCACTCAAGTCACCACCCGTGCTTGAGTTGAATCCATTGCCTAGCCATCTCAGGTATGCTTTTCTTGGTGTTGATAATACATTGCCCGTAATTGTTTCTTCTGTTTTATCTCAAGCACAGGAGGAGCAGCTTTTGGATGTACTAAGGAAGCATAAGCGAGCAATTGGATGGACTATCGCAGTTATTAAGGGGATCAGCCCCGTGTATTGCCAGCACAAGATACGGGTAGAAGAAGGAAAGAAGCCAGTGATCCAAGCACAACGGAGATTGAATCCGCATATGAAAGAAGTGGTGAGAAAAGAGGTCATGAAGTGGCTAGAGGCTGGTATTATTTTTCCGATCTCAGACAGCACTTGGACTAGCCCGGTCCAGTGTGTGCCTAAGAAAGGAGGGATGACTGTGGTAGAGAACGACAAGCATGAGTAGATTGCTCAACGGACAGTTACTGGATGGCGTGTGTGCATGGACTACAGGAAGCTGAATGAAGCCACGCTCAAGGATCACTTTCCGTTGCCATTTATTGATCAGATGCTTGATCGTTTGGCTCGCCACTAGTACTACTGCTTCTTGGATGGTTATTCAGGCTACAACCAGATCGCCATTGCTCCAGAAGACCAGGAGAAGACTACCTTACAAGTCCCTATGGCACATTTGCATTCCGCCGCATGCCATTTGGATTATGTAATGCACCGGCTACTTTCCAGCGGTGAATGATGGCCATCTTCTCGGACATGATTGAGAAGCATTTAGAGGTCTTCATGGACGACTTCTCCTTACTTGGTGACAGTTTTGAGGATTGTCTACATCATCTCGGCTGTGTCTTGGTTCGTTGTGAAGACACTAATCTCGTGCTGAATTGGGAGAAGTGCCACTTCATGGTCACAAAGGGGATAGTTCTTGGTCACAAGATTTCACGCAGAGGTTTGGAGGTTGATCAAGAGAAGGTAGAGACAATCAAGCAACTCCCATATCCGACTTCAGTGAAGGGGGTCAGAAGCTTCTTGGGACATGCAGGTTTCTATCGCAGGTTTTTCAAGGACTTCTCGAAGATCTGCAAGCCTTTGTGTGAGTTGCTAGGGAAAGATGTCCCGTTTGTGTTTGATGAAGCGTGCAAGAAGGCCTTCGACTTTCTGAAGGAACAACTTACCTCAGCTCCTATCATCACAACTCCGGATTGGAGTTTGCCATTTGAGCTCATGTGCGATGCCAGTGATTTTGCCATTGGAGCAGTGTTGGGGCAGCGCAAGAAAAAGGTATGCCATGTTATTTACTATACTAGTAGAGTTCTTAATGAGGCTCAACTAAACTATGGCACTACTGAGAATGAGCTTTTAGCTGTGATTTTTGCTCTTGACAAATTCCGGCCTTATCTTGTTGGATCGAAAGTGATTGTCTTTACAAATCATTCGGCGCTGAAATATCTTCTTGATAAGAAGGATGCCAAGCCAAGATTGTTGCGGTGGGTTCTTTTGATGCAGGAATTTGATGTTGAGATCCGCGACAAGAAGGGTGTTGAGAATGTGGTAGCGGGCCACCTCTCAAGACTGGAGAATGGAGTGGTAGAGAAGGTGCCGATTCAAGAGAACTTCCCTGACGAGAGCTTGATGTCTATGGGGGATACTGAGCCTTGGTATTGGGCAATTTCTAACTATCTCACCAATGGGAAGATTCCGGAAGAATGGACAGTGCAGCAGAAGAAGCGGTTCTTGTATGTGGTGAAGCAATACTTTTGGGAGGATCCGTATCTATTCAAGATTGGAGACGATAAAATCATTTGAAAGTGTGTTCCTACCCATGAGATCTATGATGTGATCAAGCAGTGTCATGCAGCACCTAGTGGAGGCCATTTTAGCGGTCCGCGCACCGCCATGAAGGTACTACAACCCGGTTTCTTTTGGCCAACTATATTTAAAGATTGTCATGACTGGGTTGCAGGATGTGATAGCTGCCAGATAATGGATAATATCTCCAAGCGAGATGAGATGCCAATGTCTGAATGGCTTGAGGTGGAGCCTTTCGATGTTTGGGGCATAGACTTCATGGGACCGTTTCCTCCGTCTTATGGTAATCTCTACATCCTACTTGCGGTTGATTATGTGACGAAATGGGTTGAAGAAATTGCGTGTCCCAAGAATGATGCAGCAACGGTTGAGAAGTTCCTGAAGAAACATATCTTTACTCGGTTTGGCACACCAAGGGCAATGGTGAGCGATGAAGGTTCACACTCATAAACCGAGTGTTTGCCAGAGTCCTGAAGACGTACGGGGTGTCTATCCATAAGGTTTCCCTACCTTATCACCCCAAATCAATGGGCAAGCGGAAGTTTTGAACAGGTATATTAAGGGAATTCTTCAGAAAACCGTCGACACCGGACGCAAGGATTGGGCTGTGAAACTGGATGACGCATTGTGGGCATACCGTACCGCATGGAAGATGCCGTTGAACATGTCACCATTTCAAATCGTCTTCGATAAAGCATGTCATCTCCCCGTTGAGCTAGAGCACAAAGTGTATTGGGCGCTTAAGCGGTTGAACATGGATCCTGAGTTAGCAGGACAAGCAAGGAAGATAAAGCTTCTTGAACTTGAGGAATGGAGATTACAGGCCTATGATAGTTCCCAGATTTACAAGGAGAAGACGAAGAGATGGCACGACAGTCGTCTCAACCGAAGGAACTTCGTGTGGGACAAAAGGTATTGTTATTCAATTCACGCATGAAGCTCTTTCCGGGAAAGCTTCGTTCGAGATGGTCCGGGCCGTTTCGGATCCACCAAATCTATCATTGGGGTGCGGTTGAGTTAGAAGATCCACATACGAAGGAGTGTTTCCGCATCAACGGAAACAGAGTTAAACCGTACTTGGAATCCGCGCCAATTCCGGCCAAAGTGGATGTTATCTACTTTGACGATCCGTGATCTTATTGAGGTAACTGGGTCGGGCCGTCGACCGTAAATTACAAAGCTCTTGTTGGGAGGCAACCCAACGTATTTTATGCATTAGTGTAGAGAGTGTTTTTTAAATACTATTGTGTGCGTTTTTAATTCTGTTTTGTTATCTAAGGGGTGAGAGAGCGAGAATTTGACATTTGAATTGAGTATCCGCAGGATTATAGGTTATTACGCGATTCGGACTCCCCTTCTTAATGTGCATAGACTCGCATGGAAATGCGCGCATCGGAGTTCGGACGTAAGAGAAAGGCGGAATTTGAACGAGAAAGACATGATCACGACGAGATTCCCGAGGATGTTGGGAAGAGTGTCACGAAAAATTGGCTCAAGAACAAAAAGGGGGACATGGAATTCAAAGATAAGGAACCACGAAGATAAAGCAAACGAAGCGGATCGAAAGAAAAATAAAAATTTTTGAAGCTGGAGTCAGGGGTGTTCGCACGAACACCCCCTGTGTTCGCACGAACAGGAGGAAGGCAAAAACATTCAGCCGAATATTACGAACAGCAATATGTGTTCTTGCGAGTAGTGTTCGTGCGAACACTGTTTTGCTCGCACGAACAGGGGTAAAAAGGGGATTTCGACTGGTTTTTGAGGGTGAAAAAGGAAATTCGGGACAATTTTGTTATGCCATCGGGCTATACCAGAGGTTTTTCCTCTTCACCTTCAAACCCAAAAACCTTCAAACTCTCCTCCATCTCTCTGCAAGTCCGATCGAAACTCCGGCAATTCCCTCAATTCTCCGGCGGTTTCCCTCGCGGTCTCAACTCCGGCAGCCTCTCTTCTCACTCCGGCGACCCCCAAAAGCAAAAACCATTTCTCTCCCTGTCGGGTTCAAGCCACCAAAGACCACCAACACCACCGTCCCAAATTCTGGCGGGTTTGTGGTTGTTTTCCGGCGATTCTAAGCAAGCTTCAACACCATCTCTTTGGTGTTGAGGCTAATTGAAGGACGAAATTCAGAATTGGGGATGAACACCCACCTAGGGTTCTTCGAAAACAATTGTTAAATTGAAGAACAAGGCCACCAATTCAGCTTTCGGCGAAGAAGGAAGAATTGACGGGGACAACGAGGAGAAGCTAGGAGCACCATTCAATTGGAAAAATCCGACGAAAAATTTCGGCGATCAATTCGGTCTCTTCCCGGAATTTTCTGAAAAATTCTTCTTTCGGTACTCCTAAATCCTTCTCTTTATTTCCGTACTTGCTTTGCTTTAGTGTTGAATTGTATTGTTGAATTGCTTGTTGTTGGACTTGTTTTATTTGAGTATAATGTCGAAACGTAAAGTCGCTACATTTGACGACCCCATCTTTCACCCCATTAGGAGAGTAGGGCCGTCTAACGTAGATGAAATGGTAGTCGAGGACCCACCTATCGTACCACCCGAAGAGCCCGAGTATGTGGTGTCGGAATCTCCGCCACACCGCATACTCAACAAACCAATGCCCCCTAAGCCCCGTTTGAGAAAGGGTAGGTCGGACAAACGGCTAAGGATAGCCAATGCGAATGTGTCGCTAACCAATTATTGTACGTATCGGTTCGTGATTTTTAATGCTCACGTTGCGTCGTTTCGCGACCGATACCTTAAGCTAAGAGGTGCGGCCGAGAAACCCTACCCCATAGACAATGCGAAACTCATGCCTACCGAACTAATAGCCATTCATGAACGTGAGCGGTTACATAAGTGGTTTGAGTTGTGTGGACCGTCTATCTCTCAAGTTGCGAGGGAGATTTATGTTAATCTCCGGTTCGGGGACGAGGGGGAGAGCAAGGACGATAGGATGGTGTATTGTCGGGGAACTTGGGTGCGGATAACACCGGAGATCATTAGCAAGGCCCTTCAGTTTACAGAGTTGGACCCCAATACCCCTTGTGCGTTACACGACATGCTTAGGCGACCCGATGTAGTACCTATGGTCAATGCCTTTTGTTTTCCGGGTGAGGGGGCAGATCCTTGGGATAAATCGAAGGCCGAGGTGACAATGTGGACGGTGGAGAAGAAGTGCCTACTCCCTCGTGCTAAGTGGGTTTGTGAGACGCTTGATAATTGGGTCGTAGGCATCACACCGAACCCCCGATTCACTTTCCGCCATTGTTGCATGTCCATGTGTGTTTGGCTAGGGCAGCGGGTTGACATTCCTCGCATTATTTGGCTAAACATCATGGCGCGCAAATCGGAGGGAAATAGGATGGCCCCGGGTCACACGTGTTTGTTGACCAAATTGGCTAGCGACGCCGGGGTAGAGGTTGGGGAGTTGGATATCTTGCCACCCACCGAGCGCGAGTGGTCGAAGTATTTGCAACCCTCTAGGGCATCTAGGTCTAGAAAGGGCAAGGAGAAGGTAGGTGAGTCTTCGAGCACCGACACTCTTTTTCAAAGCATGCATAAGATGATGTTAGAGTCTAAGGCGAAGAATAAGAGGCGGTTTGCTCATGACCGAAGCAGCCGAAAGAAGTTAGGAGACTTCGTAAAGACTCTAGGGAAGTGGGTAGCTCAGTTGGCTCATAAGAGCAATGTGGACCTAGACCCTAGCCCTGACACTGAGCACTTGTGGTGCGAGTCGAGTGATTTCGATGAGGCCGAGGCCAGTTCGGCAGGCGAGGAACCTGGTTCAGCAGATGAGGAGTCTGAGGATCAGGGTTCCGAGTCCGAGTAGATCCACCGCCCCTCACATTAGAGATGTTGAGTCCTCGGTTTTACTTCTAAATTCGTTGAGGACAACGACGTATTCTAGTGTGGGGGGAGTTTTAGTCTTGACTAAACAGTCAGTGTTTGCATCTCCATGTCTGCATATAGTTTGTTCGTGTCGTATTGTGTCTATTTATGTGATCCGTATTGTGGTTTTTGTGATAGTATGTCGTATTGTGATGTGTTAGCCGTGTATATACTTGTTTGAGTTTGTGTTTAATATTGCACGTTTTCTTATTTGAGTCTACCTACCCTATCGAATGTTTTGTGTACTTTTGTTCGTGTCGGCTTGCATGTAGTGTAGGAATTATATGGAAAAAATAAAAAAAAAAATCAAAAATTGAAAAATTCAAAAAAATATAAAAATAATAAAAATAAAAAATAAAAAGAGAAAATTTTGAGAAAAGGGCAATCAAAAGAGGCTAAAATTTGATAAATCGAGAAGTGTGAGGATTTTAGGCGTAGAACATGATTTGCGACCGAGAGTGACGACGTGAGTCCCCCCTAGTAGGTATAGAGAGACTTTCTTTACGGGAGTGCCTACCTATTTTAACACTTACGTGATTTTTAAACTCAAAGTGTGTGCCTATTTTCTTACAAGAGCTGAGCTAGGTGTGAGCTAAACAAGCCGAACATCCATGTGTACGTCTTAGGTAGTCGCCAACCGGCCTCGTAGTGGAACACGAAACAGCTGTGCGAGGACGTGTATTAGAGCACTCACTGCTTTTAGAACTCACCTTGTAGGACCATTAGACGCGCTGATTTGAACCTTGGATTCTTTGCTAGCTTTCAGAACTAGGGTGACGATTCTTGGCCTTCATCACAAATTGATTAGAATCACCACTTTAGTGCGTCACGAGGGAGTTGTGTAGTTGAGGGGGTTAGATGAGGGAGTGATTATACATTTCGTTGAGTTCTACATCTCACTTGCACTTCATTGATTATCTACGAGGGGATGCGAGGGTGAGTGAGTAGGCTTCCGCACTTCGGTGTGGCGGTGATCCATGCCATTACATCATGGACACAGTTGTGGAGAGTCGTGAGTGCGTGAATCTAATACGCACGGAATTGGGTTGGGAGAACTTAATTGGTGGATCGTGCTAGGTACCGGTTTCGATTACTTTGGTGTAGGAGGATCGGTTGGATTAGGCACGATTCATTCATCTTCGAGACTACTTGAGAGGGGATATGGTTACATTCGAGTGTGGGGGTGTCAACTTTTGACTCCGTACATTGGGTGTGAGCTTGCGACGACTCCACTCCCACACAAGTACTTCATTGATTTCGCGGCTTGGATTTGATATGGACTTTGATTGAGTTAGGAGGAGATGATATTTTTATGTGATAGTCATTCATCGATTTACGTGTTTCCTTCTCCTAGCGTATTTGATTATTATTTGAAGACCACTCGGGTATTATTGTTGGATTTGGTTGGTATTTTGAGAGAGTTATTGAAAATGAAAAAAAAAAAACAGAAAATGAAAAAAAAAAGAGAGAAAAAGAAAAAGGAGAGATGAAATAAAGTTTGAGTTGGAATTGAATTGAAACGAGTGGTGAAGCTACTTTGACGACGACGGTTCACGTTTCATGCACGACGAACGACGATGGCCACGGAGATCACTAGTGTACCGGGGTTTGAGGGAATTGAGGGCCGGAGGTGGTGAGCTTTTGGTTTCGGTTCCTATCATCGTGGTGAGGGTGTGTGAGATGTGGATTTGATGTGAGAATTTGACGCTTAGGACTTGATTTCGACGAGATTATCTTTATGTCCCTAAGCCTCATCATGTGAAAACCGTTAGCGGATTAGGAGCTCGGACCTTGGATGTGGCTTTGCCTAGCGTAGTCTCTTATTTCGTGGCACACGCGAAGAGGTAGCGTACTCTTGTACTTAGTAAAGTTGGGCTTTCTATACTAACTAGGGGAGAGTTTCGTTGTCGAGTTTAGTTTCAACTCATGCTTTGTTCCTAGGATTCTCATCACTTCATGATAATCGATTTAAGCCAATGGAGATTGCCCGATCTCAACCAAAAAGATAAAAAGTGTGTTTTGTGTAGGATCGAGTCGTAGTTTGCATTTGCATCATATTGTTGCATTGTCGAGTCTTGTGTCGTTATTGAGTCGGCTAGTTAGGATTTGTATGCAACGGTGTTTCTAGAAAGTATGCAATTTTCGACTCGTGTCACTTGTGGGGATGTGTTTCATTGGAGATACTTTGGTTGGATTGTGGTCGGATTTTGGTTGTACTTTGATGATTGCTCGGGACGCGCAATAGGTTAGTGTGGCGGTGTTTGATAACTCCACATTAGGAATTATATTTTTTATGATCCACGACTGTTTTGTGAGCGTTTCGGTGCGCTTATGTGAGAAATTGGCCAAATCCGGGTTGTTTTGAGCATACGTGAGTTCTTGAGCTTCATTTCGTAATTCGGGCGTTTTTCGTATGATTTATACATTGTTTATCGCATGTGATCTTCCGGTATGTTTTCATGTTGTGTATTTCAGAAACTGGGAGCTTGGAGCGATGATTTTGGACCGGAAACGAACTTCAGAACACAAGATAGCTCAAAGATATGCTCGGGAATGAAGACGAGAGAGGAGGAATCGAGAAAAGAAGAGAAGAATTGAAGATTGGAGAGGTGTTCGTGCGAACAAGGCTGTGTTCGCACGAACACAATGCCTTAGAAGAAATTTAGATGGCCAAAAAGGGGAAAAAACAAACTGCTGGATATTAAGAACACCCACACTGTTCGCACGAACAGTCGGGTGTTCGTGCGAACAGCTGGGCCAGACGCACACTTTTTGGGGTTTTTTGGTGATTTTGAGAAAGTTTAGAGACCCCAGCCCTAATCTAACGTTGGGGGACGATCCAAAAGGAGTATTCACACGTCTTGGGAGTCTAGAGAGCTGGAGAAGAAGATCAAGAACGCTTGGAGCTTGGAGGATCATCAAGAGTGAAGATTTTTGCGTTTGATCTTCGTTTCTTCCTCTTTTCTTTATGAACTTCATTATTTTGGATATGTTGAACACTACTATGTCTAGCTAAACATATTAAGCTAGATGATTGATGAAAACTAGGGTTTGATGATGTTTTTCCAGATTTTGGACTTAATGCATGCATTAGCTTAAATTCTATGAACGTTCTTGTTATCTTTTCTATTCTTGTACTTTATTTATTAATGTTCTTGGCTTGACCACCCTTAGAACGTTACTTGTTGATAGGGTTGCACAAAAGTGAATTCTTTGAGACGTGTTAAAGAATAGTTAGGTGATCTTGTAGTTTCTTGAGACCGAGAGGAGATAGGAACTTGATCAATCGTGTGAGGGTAGTTTCGGTTGATTGTTGTTAGAACTAAGTGAATTCGGTGGACCGATAGGACCCGATGAACGAGCCTAAAAAATCAATTAGATTGTATTAATAGACGGAGGTGGACCGAGAGGACCCGAAAGCTATTATTTGCACAAATTCACGTGAGATCGATAGAAGATCGTGATGAGCATTACCCGATATAACTAGAACGTGAGTAGAGTGTTTCATGCATAATTCCGAAAATCGTTAACAACCCTCGGGATCATCAATTACCTAGTTCTTTCTCATTAATCGTAATCAATCACAATTTATCTTTGTTTAAAGTGAAAATACTACAAAAATATTTAGTTACTTGTCATTTAATTTACGTCGCTTGTTTGTGGGCGGCAACGTTACAAAATCAAACAACTTTTTACCGGCTACTTAGATCTCCTATAATTACTTTCTAGTCAATTAATAATCGTAAATTCCCTTGGGTTCGATACTCGGAGTGGTAAAATACTCCTAAATACTACTTGACCGTATACTTGCGTTTAAGCGCGTTAAGAATTCGCGTCAGTAGTCCTTCTCCTCCTCAGTCTGAACGGTGTACATTCCTAGATTGCTGTTAGTTGCCATAAGAGTATCTATAGCTTTAGCTTATAGCATCCCGAAATCTTCTTGATGTATCCCCGTTGTGATAAGAAAAGCTTTTTCTTCTTCCTGTCTCTATAGATCTCAACTCCCAATATCTTCGGTTCAGCCCCCGGATCCTTCATCTCGAATTCCGCGCTAAGGGACCACTTCAGTTCTTTGATGTCCTTGGTATTCTGAGTGTGATCAAAATATCATCCACATACAGAACTAGGTAGATACGTGATCCACTTCGCAACAAACTGTGATACACGCAACAACCATACTCGCACTTCTGGTAAAGAATATTCAACATGAAGCTGTCAAACCTCTTGTACCATTGCCTTGACGACTTCTTAAGTTCGTTGAGATCTTTTCAGCTTGCACACGTGTTCTTCTCTTTCGGGAACTTGGAACCCCTCCGGTTGGCTCATGTATATCTCCTCTTCCAACTCTCCATATAGAAAAGTTGTTTTCGCATCTAATTTCGCAAGCTCTAAGTCGTGGTGTGCCACTAAAGCTAGTAACACCCGAATAGAAGATCGTCTGACTACCGGTGAGAAGATCTCGTTGTACACAACCCCTTCTTTCTGATTGAACCCTCTTGCAACTAGCCTCGCCTTATACTCGACGCCCTCTTTAGATGTAGTTACTTCCTTTCTTCTGAAGACCCACTTGGAACTGACTATCTTCTTTCCCGCTGGAAATTTAACAAGATCTCAAGTGGAGTTCTTGCTAAGAGACTCCATCCTTTCCCCATCGCGGCAATTTACTGTGCTGACTCAGAACTATACATAGCGGCCTTGTAGGTGGACGCCTCATCCTCCACCTCTTCTGCTACTTTCAATGCATATCACACCATACCATTATCCATGTATCTCACCGGAGGGTTTATGAATCTCCTTGGAATTCCCACATCAATACTCTGATGATCCAGTTCCTCTGGTAGAGACGCATCCTGACTATCAGACTCTTCTTCTTCTTCCTCTTCGGATTATGGCGGCGGTGTATAGACTTTGGAATCCTTAGGATCAGTAGGATCCGACTCTCCCTCCACCTTATTCTCTACATCTCCAAGCTCCACCTCCATGAAATTATTCAACATAGGACTCTCATTAAAAACTACACTTCTTCTAAGTATAATCTTATTGTCTGCCATATCTTGTGTCCCTTTAAACCTATTCTGAAACCCATGAATACTCCCTTCTTAGATCTTGGTTTTATTTTCCATCATCAACGTGATAATAGGCAACACAAGAAGAATCTTAAATCCGAGAAATCCACTGCTCCACTGGACCAGACTTCCATAGGAACCTTGCATCATATTCCTGTGTTCGGGCTTCAATTCACGAGACAACATGCCATGGAGACTACTTCTCCCCATAAACCTCTATAAAGACCTGCATTCGAAATTATACACCTTTCTTTTCGCTAAAAGTGTATGATTCATTCTCTCGGCTACACTATTCTGCTATTTTGTGTGTCGAACGGTGTGATGACGAGCAACACCCTTATCCTGTTGGATTGAATACTAAAACCCATGCTTTTTGTATTGGATTATTTGAATCTGATATTTATGATAATGGTTCTGGGCAATGTTTTTTGCATTATGTTATTATTATGCATAGTTGTATATTATTCCACATAGTAGAGTCTAGCTACACACATAGAAGATTTGGTGTGTAGAGTCTAGATTACACATAAAAGGTCATATCTTCGGTTCTTGTGGAATGAAATTTGTGAGTTCACAATCTAGATGAAGAGCATTTGTTTTAGCATCAACTTGCTAGTGAGACTCTTCGTCATGTAGAGACTCTCCAACTTGAGCCAAATCTTCACTGCTTCTTATGTGATCTCGATAATCACTTCATCCGATAAGCACAACATGATAGTTGAATGTTCCTTCTCCTCCAAACCCTGCTATTTAAGCAAGTCCTCCATTCTTATCTTCCACATACTAAATTTTTTGCCTCCTGTGAACCTGTCGATCTTCAACATCGATCCGGAAATCGTTCTTGGTGGAGTAATATCAACCTAGGATCTGATACCAGTTTGTTATGGAAATCACGATCACTCGCGCCTCACGAACGATAACGAAACAATGCAATCACATAAGATTCATGTGGTTTGCTAGCCCAAATCGAGCTAACTACGTCCACGACCACGGGGAAGAAATACCTTTATTCATCGAGTAGGAACGATCAAAGATGTTTACATACGTTCATAGGACCTCAAAGGATCCTTTTATAGCCCCAAAACCCCCCCGAAAAAAAAAGGAAACGACCCAGCCCTTGTTTGCCGCCTCCGGGATTGTCTTCGTTCGAAGGGTCAATGTCTTCCTACTAAGACCTTTGTGCGAAGGCCCCCTTCAAATTAAGACCTTCGTACTTTGCGCCAAAATGCTATTCTACGAACACATTATGGTCTTTTGGCCTTCTGGGTGATGTCTTCGTGCGAAGACTCCCTTGTCTTCATGCGAAGACATCTTGGAATTCACTTCTTCACGCTCATTTAAGTATCTTCTATCTTCAAGGCATATTCCTTACAAACGGAGCTAACTGATGGTCTGGAAAGACAAAATTACCCTTGTATTAAATTAATTACACCGATTTAAAACCCACTTCTTCTCTCATTTGTAACCCAGCGTTAGCTTCTCTTCTATTGTCTCTCCCTGTCCCATTTCACCTCTCCACCTCCTTCTCCTCTCAACTGCCTCTCCTTCCTTCTCAGGAGCAGCAATAGTAGGCCATTCTCCTCATCCTCCACTCAGCTTCTATTCTCTATCTCCTCTCTCTCCTCCTCCTCCTCCTCCTCCTTTACTTCTCTCCATCATCCTCCTCCTACTCCTCCTCTCGAGTGTCTCCTCTTTCCTTCACAGCAGCAACGAATGGCGACATCAGTAGCAGGGGTGAACGACGACGGAAGAGACACCAGCTTTGACGAAGTGGAAATTCTTTCCTTCCGTGATTTTATCCAGATCGAATCAACCATCAAGATCTGAAATTTGCAAAAATAAATCAAACACCCTGAATCAACTAATTGAATATATGAACTTGGTTGGATTAGGTTCGATTTGTTTATGGTGGTTGAAGAGCACCCGCGGTGGTGAAGAGCAGTAGTTGTGGTGATTTCACCTCCTCCACTATCAATTCTTGATCTTCTGTTGGTTGTTGATCTTCCTTCTAATCTACTTGATATGGGTTGTTTATAGGTTTCAATTTTGGAGAACTGGTTGTGGGTGGGTAGGTGTTGATGGTGAAACAATGCTCTATTCTTGAATTTGGGTGGGTAGGAATATGATTTCTTGAATTCAGGAAAACTTATCTGCTATTGCTATTGTTGGAGCAGCAGTCAAGTAATTTCCACATTGCTGCTTTTGTTCTTGTTGTGTTGTGTTGGTGGTGGTACTAGTGGACATTCGGTGGTGGTGGACGAGGAGAATGGTTGATGATGTAATCCATCGATAGAACAGTTGTTGTGTGCGAGAGAATCGTGCAGAGAGAATTCAATATACACCAAGAGTAGAGGATAGAAAGGACACATGAAGTGTATGGTTGTGTGTAGGGAGAGAGCAAGACAATAGCACTGTATGAGAGAGAGACATGATTTTGGCAGAGCTTTCGCGTATCTCAGGTGATTCCCCTTCGTATGGAAGGGTCAACGATCCTATATATAACAGAGAATGTGACCGTTGTAGTGTGGTTAATGCGCCCATCAACGGCGGCTTAATTAGCTTAACCACAACGGCACGTTCGTCCGCGTATATAGGGACCGTTACAGCACGTTATCCGCGTATACCGGAACCGTTACGAGGTTGACCGGGTTTGACCGGGTTGACCGGGTTTATGGAGCTCGTGCCATAAATCTCTCAAAGGCAGTTACTAGGGGTCGCGCGCGGGCTTGGTTGTCGCTCGCGCGCGACAAGACTCGCTCTAGCCTCCAAACCACTATGTCCCTACAAGTCCCGTGTGGTGGTATGCGAGGGCCCTGTCTCGCAGCCCCCACGTGGATCAGCGCGGCTGGTGATCCAGTGTGTGTGGAGCACAGCTAGGTGTGCTAGATGGTCGCCATGTGGCTAAGATCTGCCTGTCTAGAAAGCACTATCTACATTAGCCCCCTTTCTGCGCGTGAAGACGCATAGCCGGATAGGCTTCAATGCGCAGGAACCAATGTACGCGTCGCCGCCACGCACCAATTCAAATACACGCAAATTCAGCCCCCGTGCGTGTCATTATGACCTAAAATCCCTAGAGTCGTGCCGTCTGGTCTTTTAGGGTTTTAGGCATGACGTGAGCTTGTCCTGTGATTGCGCGATTCGACGGTGACGGTTGCGATTCGACTACTGAAAGGACGCAACCCTTCATTGTTTTTGGATAAATACTCTGTGCTCTCCATTGTTGCAAAGCATCACTTTTTTCTCTTAAAGTGAATGATACCCGGAAGCCTTCAAGAGCAGATTCAAATAATCAATCATCAATTCTTTCTTGTCAATCGTCTTCTTCAACTGTCTGCATCCAAGCAAGCTTTACCAAAACAAGGTTGGCCTTGCTCAATTCCATTTAATGTACTGATATATGCTTTGAACTGTATTGGATCTGCAAACCCGTGACTATTTGAAACATGTCATTCGTTGAAAACTACAAAAGAAGACCTTGTTCTTTAAACCCAGTATTGTAAAGCAAAAGATCCCTTGTTCTTTAAACCCAGAACTAAGTCTATCGCCAGATTGCAACGATTTTGAATGTGGGACTTCTGAGATTCCAAGCAATATAAACGATTCTGAACTTTCAAACCCACAATTGACACTGAACTGTTCGTCTTCTCTTGACAGAACATAGTTATTGCAAACTGAAACTCGAAATTCGAACTGAAAAGCAAACTGAAACTCGAACTGATTCCTGAAATTTGAACTGAAAGTGTGTGTATTTCTCCCCCCTTTTTTCTTGCTCTTCCGCAGGAATGGCGAAGACAAAAGGAACCAAATCTGTTAAAGAGGTCGAAGAAATACCTGCTCTTCCCCAAACCCTATGGCGGAAAGCCCCCTATTTGGGCGGAAAAGATTTTTATCATGCTAGGGTTAAGGTGAAGAACCTTCCGACTCCTGTTCCTTCTGAAGAGTTGCAAACATTGACCCCACTCGTTAACGCAGCCATGCTAGAATTGATCGATTCCAAAGATGTGGTTCGATTAGGGGTTGAAAATGGATTTTTCCCTCACACTGCAATTTGTACCCAGGCGTTTGTTCAGAAATTGGATTTCATGGATGAGTGGATCGACCATGTGTTGACCAATCATGCCATCACATTGAACAATGCCGGTATCTATTTCTCTGTTCGTGCTATGAAGGGTGCTACCGTGAAGCTGGACCAGTCCATGCTTCTAAACCTTCTCTCGCGTTACTCGTCTGCGACTCACACATTCCATTTTGCTGAGTTCGAGGCTGCTCCCACTCTCGAAGATGTACACATGCTGTATGATCTTTCTCCTGTTGGTGATGTGGATCATCTAAGCCCTTTGAGGACCGATCCGGAACTTGCTCTCTACAAGCAAATGGAGGAGTTCTTGTCAGAGGTTAAGAAAATTTCCTCTCGGTGGACGTCTGCGAAGCCTCTTCCTGACTGGCAGCTAGTTGATACATCTGCGAAGAACACTTGGGGCAAGTGGGTGCAGTACTTCTTCCGCGATTATGTGAGTAGTAATATCACCAAGAAACTCCTGAGCCAGAACCCGAAGGCTAAAAATTATGTGAATGGGAAAGGTTATCATCTGACCCTGTGTGCTTTCCTCTGCGCCTGGTTATCGAGGTATTTGATTGATGGCCACCCTCATGATGGGGTTTTCTACCATGTCCTCCCTCTTGCTGTGAAACTGACCCTTGGTCAAAGAGTCGCACTTGGGCCACTAGTCTTGGGCACCCTGTACCACATATTGGATCAAATGGTTGTAGCAACCAAGGACTCCCGCGACCGCCTAGACGTGTTAACCTATGTTAACATCGCATTCTTGACCATGTGGGTTTTTGAGCGATGGCCCTCCTATGCTCCTGTTCCTTCTAGGCCCAACAAATGGTGTGTCCCAGGTGCGGAGGAAGAGCTTTCCAGTGGAAGGGCTGCGAGATGGTTTGGAACTCACTTTCCTAAATGTACCTTGAGCCTGATATGCGACGATCGCAACAAGTTTACGGCTAGGCCTTATGCCACACGCATTGAGAATGTGCGATGGTTCCCAAAATTGTATCCTTCCAAGGCTGTTGCTTTCTTGGAAGATCTTCTTTTCGAGGGTCACAAGCGTTTCCACGAGCGCTATCGTGAACTCTTCTGCTGGTGTCTAAGAGGTTCTCTTCCTGCTCTTGCGGAGTATGTTCGTGAGCTTACTCCTAGGTACGAGAGGATCACGATGGATGTCGACCCCACTCGCGTTTCTCCCCAGTTTGGTTTTGATGCGGTGGCACCATCAATCTGGCCGCAGTCCATCATAAGAGGCTGCTACAAACGACTACTGTCTGGCGAGTGCAAAACGATCTTAAGGAGCGACCTTCCCTTCGAGCAACCCCCAGGTAACCGCGCAGGTGGCTACTCCAAGAATTGGGTTTCCTATTGGAACACCCAGCAGGCAAGGTTTGAGACACAGTCGACCCCTCGGCCAAGCAGAGCTCCTGTGATCAAGAGAAATTCCTTCTCTTTCCGTCCTAACTGTAGCCTGGACGACTCCCAATATGGCTGCTACTCATTGTTGGACCAAGAGAAGATGGCTGCAGTTAGGGAGGGTGCTTCGCATGTCATCAAATACAGCGAAGATTTTGCCAAGGTAAACGATCTCCTTTGCGCATGTCGAATTTCTTTATCTTGATATATCGAAACTTATACTCCCTTATCTGCTGTAGTGCTATGTGAGGAGGTTTGCATCTGGTGAGCGTTCCAAGTCGCTGATCAACACCATTGTTGCCAAGAGAAGGCAGGGTGAGCCGATTCGGCTAGCAATGGGAATGGCTCCCGCAATTGAGGCCCGAATTCGCGAGGTCATGGACGTATTTGCTGACTCGCTGATAGACAACACTCCGGCCTTGTCTCCTCCCAGGAACGATCCGTCTCCTCCAGCAACTGCTGCTCCAAGGGCAAAAAGACCAAGGCAGAAGGGAATCACAATCTCTTCCCCTACGAGTGCTCCAGCTTCCTCTCCTGCGAAGACCAGACAGAGGCCTTGTCAGATCCTGGGATCTTGAAGATAGCGTCGCATAGCTCTTGTAGCGTTTGTAGGCCGTTCGTTTTATAGAAAGACCCTACTTGCTACAGATCTTTGGTCGTAGACTATTATGTCGCATAGCTTTTGTTAGGACCAATAGGCCGATCATTTCACAGTAAGGATTTCCTTTCTCTGTAACTTTCTCCCGAAGGCTGCTATCTAGATGAATTGTAAGTCATTTTGACTATGTAACTAGCTCAGTCTGAGCTTTCGCTTGTAAGCTGCTATCTAGACAGATAAATTGTAAGTCATTTTGACTCATAATAAAGCGCTTTGTATCATTTGCTGTTCTTTTTACAACAAATTGCAGCTTCGTATGCGTGTTTGCGAATTCGCCTTTTGTAGTGTCGTATTCGCACTTTGCGTTGTCGCTATGATTTGCTATCCAATAGATAGATTCGCAGATTATAAAAATCATTCATGAGAGCTGCTATCTTAGCAGATGAGCCTTTAGATCGTTTGAGATCGCAGTTGCATAGTTTTGTTATCTTGGCAGATAAGCTTGAGGATCACTCAAGATCAGTTTTAAGTATTGCTGCTATCTCGGCAGATAGGCTTTGGATCAATTAAGATCGTGTTTGCATAGCGCTGCTATCTCAGCAGATAGGCTTGGGATTCATTAAGATCATGTTTGCTTAATGCTGCTATCTCAGCAGATAGGCTTAGGATCACTTAAGATCATATTTTCTTAGTGCTTGCTATCTCAGCAGATAGGCTCAGGATCACTAAAGATCGTATTTGATTAATGCTGCTATCTCAGCAGATAGGCTTTCGCTGTTGAGCAATGGAGAAGTAAATGAAGCGATAAAGACAGCTGAAATTATAAAATTCTTCCCATTTGGGAGAAGCCTTTTATTATAAACACCCTCATATGGGAGAGTTGAGATTACAATCCCCTCATATGGGAGAGAAGACGCACGAGTCTATGGCAATACAAAGCATATAGTAGGCATTGTAATCTAACGCATGTAATGAGAGAAGTTAAGGATAATACTTCTTAATCCAGCGCATGTTGACCGAGCTTGGGGTTGTGGCCATCCCATGTAGTCTTTGTATATTGCAGTAGCCACTATCAAAGACCTCTTTGACTTCGAAAGGTCCTTCCCAGTTGGCTGCGAACTTTGGGTGAGCTGCCTCCCGCATGCAATGATCCGACGCGCGCAAAACCAGGTCCCCAACCGCGAAATCTCGATGTTGGACTGTTTTGTTGTACGCACGAGCGATCCTCTCATGGTACCGTTTATTAGTCCGCTTAGCTTGCTCTCGCTTTTCTTCCAATAGGACCAAGTCATGATCGCACTGATTCTCGTATCGTGCATGGAAGGCCAACCTGGCAGAGTTGATTTTCACCTCCGCAGGTACTACAGCTTCAGCTCCATAACATAAAAGAAATGGGGAGACTCCTGTGGGAGTCCTCGGAGAAGTTCGATACGCCCACAAGGCTATGCTCAAAGAATCAGCCCACTTCTTGTGGTCGTCCGCAACCATCTTGCTCAAGATTCTCAACAGCGTCTTGTTGGTTGCCTCCGCTTGACCATTCCCTTTCGGATAATAGGGGGTAGAAAGTATCTGCCTTATGTTGTACTCCGCTAGCTTCGCAGCTACCTGGCGATTGACGAAGGGGGTACCATTATCCGAGAGAATTGTGTTAGGAATTCCGAACCTGCGTATGATGTTCTCTTGGATGAAATGGACTACAGCGAGCGCATTTGCTGTCTTCAGTGGTATTGCCTCTACCCACTTAGTGAAAAATTCGGTCGCGGTGAGAATAAACTGATTCTCATGTGAGGTTGGGCGGATAGGACCAACAAAATCCAGAGCCCAAGTGTGGAATGGCCATGGTGTTCCCAACGCATGTAGATCTACGACAGCGGCATGTACGAGGTTGCCTTTGAATTGACACTCCTGACTTCTTCTTACTTTAGCGCAGCAATTTGCTTCCATGGTGGGCCAGAAGTAACCGACTGTTAGGAGTTGTCTGCATAACTTCGCACCTCCCTGATGTTCCACTTGGTGAGAGAGGTCCATCACTTCTTGTGCTTCCAGCCTGTCTAGGCATCGAAGTAAGTTACCCTCGTGGCCCCTTCGCCAGAGTATTTTTTCTTGCACCACGTACCGAGCTGCCTTCCGTTTTAGCTTTTCGGCTTCTTTTC
Organism: Linanthus parryae; assembly: GCA_023055425.1. Taxonomy (NCBI): domain Eukaryota; kingdom Viridiplantae; phylum Streptophyta; class Magnoliopsida; order Ericales; family Polemoniaceae; genus Linanthus; species Linanthus parryae. The sequence goes on from JALGPY010000006.1 coordinate 78,100,307, forward strand.
TTGACTCAGGCTCGATTCCTTGTGTAAGAAAGTCGAAGAGTGGCTTCCTCCAATTTATGTCATCATCGACCAGAGCAATTGCTAAAGAATCCTTGATCAGTGCACAACTCTCGCAATTCCCTTGAATCAATGCTGCGGCCGCTGACATGTCCGGCCAATGAATCCCATACCTTTGGGCTTTTAGATAGATTGACACCTCACTTTCCCTGCAAGTATGTTGGTGAATCTTTTCTAACAGCGCTCGTCCCTCCTGCTGTGAGACGCATCGCATGAGTATTCCGCCTGGGCCTTTATAGTAGAGGGTGTTGTCATGTATACAATACCCCTTGGTGGATGCCCAGTTTTCTTTACTCGTTACTTCTGCGATAGCACGCAATATTGACTTTCTCCAGTCTGCATCATCCATGCATTCGTCCTCACACGCGTCCTCTGTCAACGCCGAGGACGTTCGCACTTCGATCGAGATTCTCGCGGGACACTTATCCGTACTAACCTTGGATCCCAGGGTGGCCAAAGCATCAGCATGCCTATTATCTGCTCTGGGTTTGTGCTCGTACCTGACATCGCAGAATTGTTGCACCAGCTTCTGTACCAAATTTCGGTAGGGCAATAGGTTTACCTCCTTTAAACCGTACTCGCCCGAGGCTTGTTTAACGATTAGCTTGGAGTCCCCCATAACCGTCAAATTGCTTACTTCTAGTGCCCTTGCTGTGCGAAGACCTGCGGTGAGAGCTTCATACTCTGCTTCGTTGTTGGTGACTGCGAAGTCAAGCTTTGTGGACATCTGTATGACATCTCCATCAGGTTTGGTCAAGACTATTCCGATTCCTCCACCCTTCCTTGTTGACGATCATCGAAATGAAGCGTCCAATAGGGCAACTCAACTGCGTATATCTCGGGTCCCTCTAGTTCTTCTTCGATCATGAACTCATGGCTATTATCAGGGAATTGTGCCCGCAAATCCGCCACGGCTTGCGACTTGATCGCCCGCGGTCGAGCGCTTGTGATGTCGTATTGAGAAATGGTCATATACCATTATGCCAGTCTTCCACCAGGGGAAGTGTGAGTTAAGAGGTACCGTATGGGGTCACTCTTTGTAACCACTACCACTTTGTGCGAGGTGAAATAATGCTTCAACTTTTCTATTACAAAGAATAGAGAAAGGCAATGACGCTCGATGTCCGTGTATCTGACAGCTTGAAAATGTATTAGTCTGGGACATCTTTTTACCATTGGTTTTAACCCTGTGAGAGTTGAGTTTGGCCATTTTCAGCTTATTTTCCACCTGATACGAGGCAGAGATTTATAGATCATGATTGCAAAGTTTGAGTAATTTTATGCATACTTTTGTTTGTTGGATATGATCGCGGGTGCGTGTTATGTGCAGGTAACAGGTGCCGAAAAATGCATGAGATTAACTTGGATGGGAGGCAGCGTGTCAGGAAAGTTGAGCAGAAAAAGAGGAAAAAATGCTAAGTGGTGCGTTCAAACGCAGGAGCTGCGTTCAAACGCACAAGACAGGAGCAGCAGGAAAAATGGCAGAAAAATGGTTAAGTCCTGCGTTCAAACGCAGGCAGGCTGCGTTCAAACGCAGGAGTCAGAGACCAAGTGCAGAAAAGCTAAGTCCTGCGTTCAAACGCAGGCGATGTGCGTTCATACGCAGGGCTCAACACTCAAGAGAAGAAACGGCCAAGGGGTGCGTTCAAACGCAGAGGAGCTGCGTTCAAACACATGGGTTCAGGAGCCATAAGAGAAAAATGGAAAAACGGCTAAGTCTTGCGTTCAAACGCAGAAGGGTGTGCGTTCATACGCACTGCGTTTGAACGCAGGAAGTGTGCGTTTGAACGCACAGACGGGTTCCAGAAGCTTCCAGGACGGGTCTTTTCGAGGGTAAAACAGGAATTTCGTGCATCAGTTTTGGAGACTGTGGCAATATAAAAGGAGGTGTCCCAGCACTGTTTTAGGGTTACGAACACATACACACTCACAGCTATCATCATCATCAGCAGCCAGTTTCACAGCAGCCAGGAGTTGGAGCAGAGCAGGATTGGAGCAGTTTTCCAGTATCTTCAGAAAAATAACTAGTTTGATCTTTTCTCTTTTTATGAAACATTGTTTTTGAATAATGCAAGCTAGCTAGACCTTTTGCCTAGGTTCTCGGTGAACCTAGGGTTTATGAATTCAGCAGACTTGGTTGTTTTGATTTTCAGATGCATGGCTAGCTAAGTCTTAATACAGGATGGTTTGTTTATTATTCTGTCTTTGATTTTATTTACATACATGAATGGCTTGATCACCCAGGAGTGTTACAGACAGGATCTGGTGCGCGAGAGTGACCAGTGAATGTTAGGAAGAAAAGACAGGATTTAGTACTCTGCCTTGATGGACTGAGAGGTGAAGAGAATCAGGGGACTAGCCCAGAAGCATTAGACCAACTGTTAGACGTTTAGGGGGAGACCGAGAGGAGAACCTGTAACCCTAGCAGACTTAGAACGAACCTGCAGATTTAGGTGGACCGAGAGGACCCGAAAATCTGCAGTCGAGTGATAAGTGCATGAGACCGAGAGGAGATTGTACTATTGGTATGCTGGCATAAACAAAACCACTGTGTGTTTCTGAAATCAAATATACCATGAAAGCTGGAGAGTAACCCTAGGGGATCCTGGAATCTAGATTTTTAGACTTATCGACTTTTACAACTATAACAATTTCTGCAAAATATTCAATAGAAAAATAAAATAAGCTTTTTACTGTTTTTATTTATTATAATTTAGTATAGTCAAATCCCAAACCTTCCTCCTTTTTACAAACTTCGTGCCTTATTCTAATTCTGATTAGCAACAACTTAAACTGTTCTCGTGGGTTCGACAACCAGAGTCACAATTACATACTCTATACTACTTGATCGTACACTTGCGAAAAAGCAGATAGGTTTACGCTGCCAAGTTTTTGGCGCCGTTGCCGGGGAACGGTTACAGTTTTTTGTTAACGAGACATTAGAATAAGTCTTAGAGTTTTTATTTTATTTTTACAGTTACTTTCTTTCGACTTACTGCTCGTGAAATTTGATTTTCAGGCTATTCTAGTTTATGCCCAGATTGCCCCGCAAACTGGTATTACCACTTGAAGATCCCGAAAAACTTTTCAGAGAGCAAAGTCGCAGACACCGAGCCGCGATGTCTGAGCACGGAGAAGACACCACGACCGAAACAGGAACACCCACAGGACAGCCGCAACGTACTCCAGCACAGATGGCTCTTTACATTGAAGAGCTGATAGCAGCAGGTTTTGCTGCCAGGAACAATCAGAGGACTTATAACAGGTCTGGAAGGGCACTGGTCGAAAACTTTGAAGTCCCAACCGGAGGACATCAACCAGCTATTGTAGTGCCTCCCATTACAGCAGAGCACTTCGACGTGAAATCATCCACCATTCAAACCGCCCAGACCCATTGTCCTTTTAATGGGAAGGCAGATGAAGATCCAAACGACTTCCTTGGAAAATTTGAGGATTACTGCAACAAGATTAAATATAGAGGAGTCGAAGCGGACACGCTAAAGCTGATTTTATTCCCATACTGTTTGTTCGGAACAGCAAAAGACTGGCTGGAGGCAAGACCACCGAGGTCTATCACTACCTGGGAAGGGTGTGTTGCTGATTTCTTGGCAAAATCCTACCCTGCATCCCGCGTTATCAAGCTGCAGAGCGAGATCTTATCTTTCAAACAGCAGATGGGGGAGACAGTGGTAGATGCATGGGACAGGTTGATGAGACTTGTGAAAAAATGCCCCAATCACGGCATCGGGGACGCAAAGATTCTGCAGGTATTCTACCACGCACTTGACAGGGAGAATGCAGACAGGATTGACAGGGAAGCTGGGGGTAACTTTTTATACCATGTGGATAAAGATGGAGCATACGAACTGATGAAGCAATTAGCCAAACAGGATACTCGCCTGTTTGATGACCGCAGGCTCACAGCAGTAGCAGAACCAGTGGTTGATAACAGGATTGACAATCTCACGAAAGTGGTACAGGACCTAGTCAAGAAGGTGTATACAGAAAAGAAACCAGTGGCATCAGTGGACGAACCTGACTTTGACGCAGCAATTCTGGAGCTTCAAACCGAAGATGCCAACTATGTTCAGCAGCAGTGGGATCCTAGTCGCTACAGACCAGGCACACGTGACCATCCAGGGTTTCGCTACGGAAATCCCAATGCAGCAGTGTATGCACCAGGATTCCAGCATAGGCCACAGGCACCACAGACAGCTCCAGCTCAGCCTGTACAAGCAGCACCACAACTAAACCTGTCTCAGCAACATTTTGAGTCCTATATGGAGAAATTCAATAAGCAGTTGGAAACTAGATTCGCACAGATGGACTCATTAACTGCTGATGTAAGCCAGATGAAGATTGCTATCCGCAACTTGGAAGTACAGAATGGACAGCTTGCACAGAACCAGGCAGAACGAGCCCCAGGGAATTTACCATCTAACACAGTGAACAATCCACGCGCTCAAATCAATGCTATTACAACTCGGAGTGGAATTGCACTGCAGGATCCACCGTATCCCAGTCATGCACGCGCAGAAAAGTCCAAGATTATTGAGCAGGAAGTGATTGACCGGGAAGACAGTTCAACCGCTAACCCTCAGACAAGGGGTTCGGTCGAGCAGGAAGCAGAGCAGACGAATGAGGGTAATCCAGAGACAGTGCCAACTTCTAAGGAGGTTCCTTACCCTCTGAAGACACGCAAGAGAGATGACAGCAAAGACTACGCCAGATTTCTGGAGGTATTCAAGCAATTACAGATAAATATACCTTTTACTGAAGCACTTGCCAAAATGCCTACTTATGCGAAATTTCTCAAAGATATCTTGTATGGTAGAAGGCGAATGAGTGACTTCGAAACAGTGAATCTGACGGCAGAAGCGAGCAGTTGTGTAAAAAATGGTCTACCACTGAAAAAGAAAGACCCTGGCAGCTTTGTTATTCCAGTGACCCTGGGCAGTGCATACACAGGAAAAGCCTTATGCGATTTAGGTGCCAGCATCAACTTGATGCCACTGACCATCTTCAAAAGTCTGGGAGTCGGAGAGCCACGCCCAACAAGAATTATGCTTCAGATGACGGACAGATCTGTGAAACCTGCCTATGGGGTAATTGAAGATATCCTGGTAAAAGTGGGAGAGCTTATTTTTCCAGCAGATTTTGTGATACTGGATATGGAGGCAGGAGAGGTTCCGCTGATCCTGGGCAGACCTTTCCTGGCGACTGGTGAAGCCATTATTAACTGCAAAAGTGGAGAGCTGTCCATGCAAATCAATGAAGAAAAAGTAAAATTCAATGTTTTCAAATCTCTCCAGCTTCCCGATCATTATGGGCATGAAAACTGTTTTGCAGTAGAAGTAATTGATGATCTGGAAAGCGATGAGATAGAAGATTTATGGGAGGAATTTGAAGACAAATTTCCAGAGGAAACAGAAGAGCAACAGGATGAGCAGATCATGGGAACAGAAAGCTGGGTCAGGCTATACAGGGATGAAGGAGGCGAGCAGAAAATGACACTTGTCCCGTCACTGCAGGAACCACCAGCCCTGGAATTAAAACAGTTGCCAGAACACCTCAGGTACGCTTTTATTGGTGAAAATAATACTCTGCCGGTAATTGTTTCTTCTCTTTTATCTCAGGAACAGGAACAGAAGCTACTGGAGGTACTTCGAGAGCATAAGGAAGCCATCGGATGGACAATTGCAGACTTGAAGGGAATCAGTCCTGATTATTGCATGCACAAAATAAGAATCGAAGACGGAAAGAAGCCAGTCATCCAGCCTCAAAGAAGATTGAACCCAATTATGAAAGACGTGGTACGTAAGGAGGTCATGAAGTGGCTAGAAGCATGAATTATATACCCCATATCAGACAGCACCTGGGTGAGTCCTGTCCAGTGTGTACCGAAGAAAGGGGGCATTACAGTAGTGCAGAATGTTGATCAGGAGCAGATCGCATAGCGAACTGTCACTGGCTGGCGAATCTGTATGGACTATCGGAAGCTGAACGATGCTACACTGAAAGACCACTTTCCGCTGCCATTCATGGACCAAATGTTGGACAGACTAGCACACCATGCTTATTACTTCTTTCTGGACGGGTACTCGGGCTACAACCAGATCTACATAAATCCAGAAGACCAAGAAAAGACGACGTTCACTTGCCCGTATGGAACGTTCGCCTTTAGAAGAATGCCGTTTGGACTGTGCAATGCTCCAGCAACATTCCAGAGGTGTATGATGGCTATTTTCTCTGATATGATAGAGAAAAATCTGGAAGTTTTCATGGACGATTTTTCGTTATTCGGAGACAGCTTCGAAGATTGCTTATACCATCTGGCCAGAGTTCTGATTCGCTGCAGAAAAACAAACCTGGTGCTCAACTGGGAAAAATGCCACTTCATGGTTACTGAAGGAATAGTGCTGGGACACAGGATTTCCAGTAAAGGGCTGGAAGTAGACAGGGCAAAAATAGAGGTGATCAAGCAACTGCCGTATCCAACCACAGTGAAGGCAATCAAGAGCTTTTTGGGCCACGCAGGATTTTACAGAAGGTTTATTAAAGATTTCTCAAAAATTACAAAGCCACTATGTAATTTGTTGGGAAAAGATGTGCCCTTCGTATTTGACGAAGCCTGCAAAGAAGCTTTTGACGTGCTTAAAGAAAGGCTGACGACTGCACCCATTATCACAACACCAGACTGGACGCTCCCGTTCGAGCTGATGTGCGACGCCAGTGATTACGCTGTGGGCGCGGTACTGGGACAGAGGAAGGACAAGGTGTGCAGTGTCATCTACTATGCCAGCAGGGTCCTGAATGAGGCGCAGATTAATTATGGGACTACAGAGAAGGAGCTGCTGGCAGTTGTTTTTGCTCTGAATAAATTCAGATCGTACCTGGTAGGCTCTAAAGTCATTATTTTTACAGATCATAGTGCACTGAAATACTTGCTGGAAAAGAAGGATGCAAAGCCAAGGCTGTTGCGTTGGATTCTGCTGATGCAGGAATTTGACGTCGAAATCAGGGATAAAAAGGGAGTTGAAAATGTAGTAGCTGATCATCTATCTCGTCTGGAAAAACCTACAGAAGAAGTGGTGCCCATTCAAGAAAATTTTCCAGATGAACATATTATGAAGATCAAGACCAACAGACGGCCCTGGTACTATGCCATAGCCAATTATTTGGTCAATGGTGCACTCCCTGAAGATATCACCCCTTGGCAGAACAAGAAATTTATTTCAGATTGCAGGCAATATTTCTGGGATGATCCTTATCTGTTCAAGCAAGGGGCAGATAATATTCTCCGACGGTGCATTCCATGTCATGAAATTTTGGAGGTAATTCAGCACTGCCACTCAGCACAGTGTGGAGGACACTTCAGCGGACCGAGAACAGCTCACAAGGTGCTGCAGTCAGGATTTTTCTGGCCAACAGTTTTCAAAGACTGCCATGATTACGCGCAGAGCTGTGATCGTTGCCAACGGACAGGAAATATCTCCCAGCGGAATGAAATGCCCATGACACTTTGGCAGGAAGTCGAGCCTTTCGACGTATGGGGTATTGATTTTATGGGTCCTTTTCCTTCGTCGCTGGGAAATCTCTACATCTTATTGGCAGTGGATTACGTGTCGAAGTGGGTGGAAGCAATAGCCTGTCAGAAGAATGATGCATCAGTCGTGGAAAGGTTCCTCAAACGAAACATCTTTACCAGATTTGGAACACCGAGGGCCATGGTCAGTGATGAAGGCTCTCATTTTATCAATAAAGTCTTTGCCAAGGTTCTAAAGCAGTACGGGGTGTCTATCCATAAGGTATCACTGCCTTATCACCCTCAGGCAAACGGGCAAGCAGAGGTGTCCAACAGGGAGATAAAGAGCATACTGGAAAAAACTGTGAATCCAGGACGCAAGGACTGGTCGTTAAAGCTGGATGATGCACTTTGGGCATACTGGTGTTTGGAAAAGCATGTCACTTACCAGTAGAATTGGAACACAAAGCTTACTGGGCAATCCTACAGCTGAATATGGATCACAGTTTATCAGGAAATAAACGGAAAATGGCACTCCTTGAACTGGAGGAATTCCGTAAAACTGCATATGAGAGTGCCAAAATTTATAAAGAGAAAACAAAGAAGTGGCATGACAACCGCATTCTACCAAAGAAGATAGATATAGGGAAGAAGGTTCTCCTCTACAATTCAAGGATGAAATTCCATCCAGGGAAGCTGCGCTCAAGATGGTCTGGACCATTTATTGTGAAGGACATTACATCATGGGGTGTGGTGGAGCTGGAGAACCCGAGGGATAATACAGTTTTCAAGGTGAATGGAAACAGAGTCAAGCCATACAGGGATCCTCAGGAAATCATGGAGGTAGAGGCACTCTACCTCGACATTCCGTGATTACAGCAGAGGTAACAAAGTCGGGCTGTCGACTGTAAATCACAAGCGCTGGTTGGGAGGCAACCCAACATAGATTAGTTGTTTTTATATAATTTTTACAATGTTCATAATTTGAGAGAAAAGTGAGAAAGAGGGATTTAATGTTGAACTCAGTGTTTCAGGAAGCAGAGGCGTGCGTTCAAACGCAGAAGACTTGCGTTCAAACGCAGTGCGTTCAAACGCAGAGACCTTGCGTTCAAACGCAGCCCCACCAAAGGACAGAAAAGCACTGGAAACGGTTAACACTTCTGCGTTTAAACGCAGAAGACCTGCGTTCAAACGCAGATCACATCATGAAAATTTTCAGCCACCAAGTGGTGCGTTTAAACGCAACTCATGTGCGTTCAAACGCAAGATGACAAAGAAGAGGTGAAAAAAAATCTAAAGGCGTGCGTTTAAACGCAGATCCTGCGTTCAAACGCAGACCCAATCAGCAGAGAATTTCTAGAGAGACAAAGGCATGCGTTCAAACGCAACTCATGTGCGTTCAAACGCAGCTCATCCGAGATGCAGAAGATAAGCGTTGCGTTCAAACGCAACTCATGTGCGTTCAAACGCAACCCATCAGACCCAGAAAATTCAAAGAACGTTCAAGCACTGCGTTCAAACGCACATCCTGCGTTCAAACGCAGATCATCAGATCTTCAAATTTTCTAGAAAAATTAATCAGTGCGTTCAAACGCAGGACCTGCGTTCAAACGCACATTTGAGCGGGATCAAAAATTTCGGAAAATTTCGAAAAATTTTGAAATTTTGGGGCCATTCTGCAATTTCTGAAAGTTCGCCTATATATACTGTACGGATGACAGTGACTCATTTTCACACAAGTCTTCCAGTTTTCAACTCTCTCTCTAGAAAATTCTCTCTGCCCTAGCAGCCGCCAGCAGCCTCCGACGACCACCGCAGGACTGCCAGAAGGTCAGGAACAGTGTGGGGGTGATCCAACTCAGCCGATCCAAACACCAACAGATCCACTTCAGAGAGATATTTCCAGATCTGTACCCGTAAGATTCACTCCGGGTACCCAGGTTCTATCTTTTCATTCTCTTTGAGTATTTTCAATTTTTACTGTTTGCATCTTGAAATGGAGGTGGATCAACCCTACATGAGGCCGGATAGGGCAATTGAACCTTTGAACATCATAGACTGCCGTCTGCTTAGGCCTAACCATTTCTGCGACCATAGGTTTGTTAACATGGAGGCTCACCGTTTCTTTCTGCAAGACAAAAAGATTCGGTATGACATACCCGCTGAGAGGACCTTTCCCCGTGATAGGGTAGCCATGGGGGATGAACTGTTCGAATTTACTGGGCAGGATCAGTTTGGGGATTTGTTTACTGGGTTTACCAATCTGCAGGTCAGTTCTGTGCTGGCTAAGGAGATTTACAGCAATCTCCAGCAGTGCATGAACAGTGAAGTCCAGTCAATTGACTGGATTTACTGCAGAAAGAGATGGATTCGAATCACCCCAGAGAGTATCCGAGAGAGTCTGGGTCTGGAGTTGGTATTGGATGACTGTCAGTTCCAGGAACTGAGGCGTCATCCATCTGAGCAGTTGAGTGAGCAGATCCTGACCACCCTGTGTGCTGGTGTACCCGGCGCTGCTTGGTACCACCCTGAGAGGAGTCCTTCCTACCGGAAACTTCCATCGACCTACCTAATTCGAGAGGCAAAATGGTGGACAGAGTGGGTGAACAACAGAATTGTGGGTATAAAACACTTTACCCACATTGACTATAATATTTCCCTGCTTGTGTACTGTTTGATGGCCCGTGAGCCTGTGAGCCTCCCGGAGATTATTTGTGAGTTTTTCCGGGAACGGAGGGAGACTCATAGCAAGAAGGGTTTGGGTCTTCTGGGGATGTTAACAAAAATGGCGCAGGATTATCTTGTGGTCATTCCTGGCGAGCTGAGAGATATTCGACCTGTTCAAGTACGCAAGTACAAGAACATGAGATGTGCGCTGCAGGAGGCCATTCACGGCCCTCCTGAATATGTCCAAGTGGACGATGATGATGATGTTGTTCCACCTCAGGGTGGGGGTGGTGGCATGCCACCACCGCCTCCTCCCGGTGATGGGGGTTTTCCAGCCTTACCAGGACCCTTCCCACTGCCCCGTTCTGCCAGTTCCAGCGAACACAGGCAGGCCGACCCTGACTTGGGGCAGTCTAGCAGAGGGGCCAGGCGCAGCTCTTTTGGGCGCCTGGAGAGGACTGAGCATGAGGAATGGGTCAGAAAGAAAATTAAGGCCCAAGAAAAAGTACAGAACTACCTGGTAAGGACTGTCAAGAAAATGGCCAGGGGTCTTGGCAAATTGTTCAAGACCCAGAAGCATATCTACCACGCTCACACAGCCGCCATGAGAGCTCATGAGTCGGCACTTGCTGAAATTCAGAGTAACATGCGTGGTAAGCGGTTTAATTTTCCAGACCGCTATTCTAGTGATAATTGTCCAAGCTGGACAATGGAGGATAGCCGGCCATATGATAGCTTCTCTGGCCATGACCCCACACCGAGCCCGGAACATGCAGACAGTGTAGGTGACCCCGGCAGACCCGGTACCCAGTACCCACCTAGGAGAGATCATGCAGACCCAGGGGCCAGCAGTGCCCATCCCGGTGCCAGCCACGCTGGTACCGCTGCCGCAGCACGCCATGCTGCGAGGAAACGCGCCAGAGGGCGAACCCCTTCACCATCTCCCGAGCCGACTGACCAGTCTACTCCGGAGAACACAGATTCGAGTTACCGACCAGATCAGTAGAGTCGCGAGGACGCGCCACCTCTAGTGTGGGGGTGGGGAATCGTGTCCTCCTGCATAGCCATGTCAGCATATTTTGGTCAATTTTATTTTTCATTTTATTTTCATTTTTTGAGTCAGCACGTTTTCTATGTTGAGTCTACCCACCAACCCTTCTGACCTTGCATGAAAAAAAAAATAAAAAAAAAATAAAAAAAATAAATATAATAAAAATAAATAGGGAAAATTAATAAATATTTTTTCTGAGAAAGGGCAACTTAGGACCTAGAAACTGAAGAGAGTCCAATGAAAGAGCTTATGAGAGTAGGAAGCACCGTAGCAGGGATACTTCAAATTTTAGTATTTTGTGCACAATTTTCACGACAGGCTATCCCGGGTATTCAGGATTGTGGAAAGTAGATACAGGCAGGCATACTTTTGACTTCTCTAGTGTGCTAGGCAGATTTAGTCCTGAGATAGTTGAATATTCTGTTTCCCGTGGAAACTGGTGGACTCTTGGAATCTGGGGTGGACCTTCGTGTAGAGTCGGTTTTATGTGGTACAAATCTGTAGCCTAAGCGAAGTTGTAGAATGTACACCACCATCCCTTAAGGTGGTTCCAAGAGAAAATCCTAAAAAGCCCACACTCTTAACGCTCTACTGCACAGTTGGAAAAAACAGAGGGGATTATGAAAAAAAAAGAAAGGAAAAAAAATATAATAATAATAAATAAATAATATTTTGCGCTTAAAGGAGAAACAACATAATGTGCTTCCATTCACATGGAAAATTTGGATTCAATCCAATTTAGAGCTTAAGAGGGAAATTAAAGTCAAACCGTATTACACAGGAGGTTTGTCTCCCTGCAATGGGACAATTTGCAAATCAAAAGCAATAACGGCTAAGAGGGTCTGAAAACCTCAGATGACTTGGCGAAGAAAGATTATCTGTTGACTATAGATGCCTGGACCCTCTAAGTCAAAAGACGTGCCTTATCTTGGTTGGTTTGGTGGATGTTTGGGGATACCTTACTGAGTTTGTGCATAGGATCAGTTTATATCATTTCCTGCTGCGTGTTGTGGAATTTCGAAATGAGCTTGTGAGGATTTGATGATTTCAGTTTATGATAGAGAGGTTGCCCAATTTCAGAAAATATAAAATATAAAAAAAAAAATATAAAAAAAAAAAAATTAGTTGTGTCTTGAGTCAGTTTGTGTATTCTGTATCTGAGTCAGTTGTCTATTGAGTGTTTTGGTCTGTGTCTTGAATCTGTGACAGAGGGGAAGTATGCAATTAAAGTATGCAAAAATGGGTCTGCAAGGCAGTATGCAAGGGTCTGCTCGGGACGAGCAGAGATAAGTGTGGGGGTATTTTGACAGCTTGAAAATGTATTAGTCTGGGACATCTTTTTACCATTGGTTTTAACCCTGTGAGAGTTGAGTTTGGCCATTTTCAGCTTATTTTCCACCTGATACGAGGCAGAGATTTATAGATCATGATTGCAAAGTTTGAGTAATTTTATGCATACTTTTGTTTGTTGGATATGATCGCGGGTGCGTGTTATGTGCAGGTAACAGGTGCCGAAAAATGCATGAGATTAACTTGGATGGAAGGCAGCGTGTCAGGAAAGTTGAGCAGAAAAAGAGGAAAAAATGCTAAGTGGTGCGTTCAAACGCAGGAGCTGCGTTCAAACGCACAAGACAGGAGCAGCAGGAAAAATGGCAGAAAAATGGTTAAGTCCTGCGTTCAAACGCAGGCAGGCTGCGTTCAAACGCAGGAGTCAGAGACCAAGTGCAGAAAAGCTAAGTCCTGCGTTCAAACGCAGGCGATGTGCGTTCATACGCAAGGCTCAACACTCAAGAGAAGAAACGGCCAAGGGGTGCGTTCAAACGCAGAGGAGCTGCGTTCAAACGCATGGGTTCAGGAGCCAGAAGAGAAAAATGGAAAAACGGCTAAGTCTTGCGTTCAAACGCAGAAGGGTGTGCGTTCATACGCACTGCGTTTGAACGCAGGAAGTGTGCGTTTGAACGCACAGACGGGTTCCAGAAGCTTCCAGGACGGGTCTTTTCGAGGGTAAAACAGGAATTTCGTGCATCAGTTTTGGAGACTGTGGCAATATAAAAGGAGGTGTCCCAGCACTGTTTTAGGGTTACGAACACATACACACTCACAGCTATCATCATCATCAGCAGCCAGTTTCACAGCAGCCAGGAGTTGGAGCAGAGCAGGATTGGAGCAGTTTTCCAGTATCTTCAGAAAAATAACTAGTTTGATCTTTTCTCTTTTTATGAAACATTGTTTTTGAATAATGCAAGCTAGCTAGACCTTTTGCCTAGGTTCTCGGTGAACCTAGGGTTTATGAATTCAGCAGACTTGGTTGTTTTGATTTTCAGATGCATGGCTAGCTAAGTCTTAATACAGGATGGTTTGTTTATTATTCTGTCTTTGATTTTATTTACATACATGAATGGCTTGATCACCCAGGAGTGTTACAGACAGGATCTGGTGCGCGAGAGTGACCAGTGAATGTTAGGAAGAAAAGACAGGATTTAGTACTCTGCCTTGATGGACCGAGAGGTGAAGAGAATCAGGGGACTAGCCCAGAAGCATTAGACCAACTGTTAGACGTTTAGGGGGAGACCGAGAGGAGAACCTGTAACCCTAGCAGACTTAGAACGAACCTGCAGATTTAGGTGGACCGAGAGGACCCGAAAATCTGCAGTCGAGTGATAAGTGCATGAGACCGAGAGGAGATTGTACTATTGGTATGCTGGCATAAACAAAACCACTGTGTGTTTCTGAAATCAAATATACCATGAAAGCTGGAGAGTAACCCTAGGGGATCCTGGAATCTAGATTTTTAGACTTATCGACTTTTACAACTATAACAATTTCTGCAAAATATTCAATAGAAAAATAAAATAAGCTTTTTACTGTTTTTATTTATTATAATTTAGTATAGTCAAATCCCAAACCTTCCTCCTTTTTACAAACTTCGTGCCTTATTCTAATTCTGATTAGCAACAACTTAAACTGTTCTCGTGGGTTCGACAACCAGAGTCACAATTACATACTCTATACTACTTGATCATACACTTGCGAAAAAGCAGATAGGTTTACGCTGTCAGTACCTTGATTCTGCTAGCTGCACTATGCGGGAGATATAGTAGACCGGCCTTTCTTGCCCTTCATACTCCTGAGCCAAAAGTGCCCCTATAGACCTCTTCGTCGATGTTAGGTACAACAAGAGCGGTGATCCGAGCTGTGGCGCGATCATTACCCTTTTTGACGTCAACAAGTCTTTTAGCCTTCCGAACGCGGCTTCATGTTCCGTGGTCCAATTGTACACAGCATTTTTCTTGAGCAGATCACTGAAACAGAAGGTTATTTCTGCGATCGTAGGGATGAACCTTCGCAGGTAAGATAATTTCCCCAAGAATGTCTTCAGAGCACTCTGATTGGGCGGCGCCGTCATGCTGGTGATGGCTGATACTTTTGCGGGATCAGGCTCGATGCCTTGGCGGTGTATTACACATCCCAAGAATTTCCCCGAGGTTACTCCGAACGCGCATTTCATGGGGTTCATATTTAGCTGGAAACTTCTGCATCTTTCGAAGACTTTCCGCAAATTTTCCAGGTGGTCCCTTTCTTCCTTGGATTTGATGACCAAGTCATCAACATAGAATTATACTTATTTATGCATCATGCCGTGGAACAGAGCCATCATGGCCCGTTGATAAGTCCCACCTGCATTCTTGAGTCCGAAAGGCATAACCGTGTAATTGAAGACTCCCACCGGCGTGATGAACGCGGTTTTCCGTGCATCTTCAGGGTCCATCTTGATCTGGTTGTATCCACTGAAGCCGTCCATGAAGCTGAACATGCGATGACCCGCGGTCGAATCGATGAGTAGATCGATGTTGGGAAGCGGAAAATCGTCTTTGGGACAGAAACGATTAAGGTCTCGGAAGTCCACACAGATGCGAAGCTGCCCATTCTTCTTCACCACAGGCACGATGTTAGCCATCCATGTAGGATGGTGATTCGGCTCAATGAACTTGGCAGTCAGCAGTTTGAAAAATTCTTGCTTGATTTTCACGTTGATCTCCGTCCTGAAGCTTCTTGTGCTCTGCTTTACCGGTTTAGACCCTGGGATTACATCTAACCTGTGCATAGTGATGCTCGTATCCAGGCCGGGCATCTCATCGTATTCCCATGCGAACACATCCCTGTACGCAGTCAGCAGCTGAAGCAATATTTCTTCTTCCTCACTCGTGAGTTCTGCACTCAGAAAGACTGGCCTCTTCTTTTCTTCGTTTGGGCTTAGGAATACCTCATTCAGCTCCTGCTTTTGCGGTTTGGGCTTGTCCTCCATGCATTCGGGCGCTTCTTTGAGATTTTCCTCCAAAACGCCTGGCGTTGGTTTGTCCAATTCCATAACCTGCTCGATTTGGTTGATTTGCTCAGGGATATCCCCATGCTCACGTGGGGGTATCCCCGCGCACATTCATATGCGGTAACATTTCTTCCCGTTAGCATAGAAGCTTTCTATCTCTTTGCCTTCGGGATCATGCTTTGCTATCCTTTTCAGGGTGTAAACATTCTTTCTTTGGTAGGCAATCCGCGGTGCCTCTTCTCGCGTAGACGGCTTTTCCTTGGCCTCCTCCCTTGTCACCATCACCCCTGCGGGTGATTGATCTTTTATGTCCTCCCATCGAGGCAAAGGAGTCGGGTTAAACGGCCCCGGCGTTTGCTCAACTGCCCTTTCTGTGAACCATACTGCCTCGGTGAGGTGCGCCTCATCCAGATTGAAAGGGTTTACCGAAGCTGGTATCTCCACTATTCTATCGTTCCAGATGGCTTTCATCACCTGGTGAGCTGTCGAGGGGACTGCATCAAAGCGATGAATCCAGGCCCGGCCGATGATCATATGGTACGTAGTGTTCGCATCGATAACATAGAATTTGGCCGAACATTTGATTTTGCCAATCTGGACACCCAGACGGATCCATCCTATCGTCATTCTGGAGTCGCTTCCAAACCCCATCAGCGGGGATGGGCGTCTGACAATCTTCTGCTCTGGGATTCCCGCCAGCTTCAAAGTGTTGAGCGAGACCACGTTAACCGCCGCCCCTCCGTCGAAAAACGCTCTTTTGAACTCAACACCATTGATTATTTCCGTTACGTACAAAGGCTTCTGATGGCTCGCATCTGTCTTCTTGTCTCTTGAAGAGAAGGTGATGACCTTTTCTGTAGAGCGGGATGCCATGACAACCTTCCCGTTGGAGACCACGACATCTTCCTCGTAATCTTCCGCTATCCTTAGGATCGCCTTTGTCATTTCCTTCCAGAATTTCTCCGAAAAGTTCATTTCATCGAAGAACCTGCTGAACCCGTGCGACCCCTTCATTCGATCGACACGTTCGTCCTCCGTGTCTATGCTGTAATCCTCATCATTGTAGACTTCGGCAACGATGGGTAGACCATCTTCCGCAATCTCTTCGAGGTCCATAATCGCGATCATGGCGACCTCTTTGCCCTTCGGCTCTTGATTTGCATGAGCAGGCAGTGGATTGTTTCGCACATCCTGCCTCTGGTCACTGACAATCAACTCGCCATCCTTCATCTTTCGGCTCACCATGTTTCTGAGCTTCTTGCAGTCAGCCGTGGGGTGCATGATCTTTCCGTGGCATTCACACCACTTTGGGTCCCTCATCATCTCCTTGGAGGGTATCCTTTCGAGCGGCGACAAGATACCATCTTTACGCCATTGCCTGCACAAGTCACTCGCTTCCTCCACCGAACATGGTAAAGGTGGCGCGTCGAAGTTTGCGACCTTTGGCTGCTTTTGGGGCGAGACCGTATTCACTTCAGCCTCACGTCCCCTCTTGTAGCTGAACCTCCCAATTTTAAAGGTAGTCCCGCTCGGGGATCTCTCAGGGGCGTGCTTCTTTTTATGCCTCTCTCCACTATAGGCTCTATGTTCTTTGTGCATTCGATCAGCTTTGAGAATGTGGGAGTTTGTAGGTTGATAAGCATACCTTTTTACTCGTCTTGCATGCCTTACAGGCATATTTCCACGAGCCTGCCCTCAAGCACCTCATCTCTGCATTCCAAGGACTTGGCTCTGAACTTCTTGATGAATGTCACTCCATCCTCCTCGAGCTTCTGATACATGCGAGAGAGATGAATCATCGTCACCTTTTCTTCCATCTGGAAGAATTTGGTATAGAACTTCTGGACCAAATTGTCCCAGGTCTTCACGGATCCAGCCTCCAGTGTCCTATACCACTTGTAGGCCACGTTCCCCAGAGATTTCGAGAACTCGCGCATCAGCAACTTGGGATCAGCCCCATACGGCCCCATCACATCAATGAAACGCATGACATGCTCGTGGGAGTTTCCGTTGACATCCTCGAACTTGTCCCATTTAGGAGCCTTGTACCCGGCAGGGTTAGGCATGAGGTAGATCTCGCGGGGGATAGGGGGATCGTTGTCAACCTTCGGGATGATGGTATCAGCGAATGGTTGGTTGGCTAAGAAAGTATCAGCGTCATGCACTCCGGTGCACTTCCCCCAGCAGCAGGAGGAGGAGTTATTGTAGTTGGAGGCGACACATATGCCGCGGAAGGGCTAGGAACGTACTGTGAATTCGCATTGCCCCACGCCGCCGGTGGAGGAGGCAAAGGGTATTGTGAAGACGGATTAGATGCCAGGGTTGGCGACTGAGGAATATGAGCGGTAAGAGGCAATATTTGAGCTGTTTTCCCCTAAACTGAGGGCAACTGCACCGATGCCGGTGGAGTTTGAAGGTTAGGGTTAGGTGGCGTGGGTAATACTCCCAACCCTTGAGTGGTGGAAGCTCCCCCTCCTTGAGAGACAGCCGTGGCTACTGTGGGATTCGGGGCGAGAGTCCCCAGGATGGCCATTATCCGTTCCAACTGCGCAGATTGAGCCTTGAGAGCCTTTGCCTGATTCTGGATGGTAGCGTCCAAGGCCTCTAGCGTCGGAGCCTCACCGGTGGCTATAGGAGTGCGGCGAGTCTCCTCTCCCGAGGTGGTCTCCGTGGAGGGCGATCTGTTACTGACATCATCTTAATGAGACATGGTTGGTTGTAGTGGTAAGTTCACGTCGGGTTCACCAAATGTGTACGAGAGAATCCTGCAGAGAGAATTCAATATACACCAAGAGTAGAGGATATAAAGGACACGGGAAGTGTATGGTTGTGTGTAGGGAGAGAGCAAGAGTATGAGAGAGAGACATGATTTTGGCAGAGCTTTCGTGTATCTCAGGTGATTCTCCTTCGTATGGAAGGGTTAACGATCCTATATATAACAAAGAATGTGACCGTTGTAGTGTGGTTAATGCGCCCATCAATGGCGGCTTAATTAGCTTAACCACAACGGCATGTTCGTCCGCGTATATAGGGACCGTTACAGCACGTTATCCGTGTATACCAGAACCGTTACGAGGTTGACCAGGTTTGACCGGGTTGACCGGGTTTATGGAGCTCGTGCCATAAATCTCTCAAAAGCAGTTACTACGGGTCGCGCGCGGGCTTGGTTGTCGCTCGCGCGCGACAAGACTCACTCTATCCTCCAAACCACTAAGTCCCTACAAGTCCCGTGTGGTGGTATGCGAGGGCCCTGTCTCGCAGCCCCCACGCGGATCAGCGCGACTGGTGATCCATTGTGTGTGGAGCACAGCTAGGTGTTCTAGATGGTCGCCACGTGGCTAAGATCTTCCTGTCTAGAAAGCACTATCTACAGTTGTCATGGTGGATCAAACATTGAGAATTTGGGACTACGATAGACCAGGTCAAACATTGAGAATATAGGGTTCCTTGGGGAGTAATGCTAATGAATGATTTTGTGGTTAGGTGTTGTACGGGTGTTGGAGGAGATTTGGCTAGGTGTTAGCTTGGCAGGGTGTTGGTTGTGAGTTCAGCATGTTGGTGGTGGTGGTGGAGGTGGTGGTGTTGCTGGTGGTAGTGAAGAACACCAAGAAAACCAATTTGATTAACAGAAAGGTGGTAGTTGTCTAACCTCCGTCCACTGACATCCACCATTATACCTGAACACCTAACAAACCACCTGAAATTCCCAACACCACCGTACACCACCCATTCACTGCCAATGTCATCCATAATACTCTACACCAACAACCATCACCATCAGAACAAAACCGCCGAAGCAATCACTCTCCAAAAGACCACCATTTACACCTAAGCTCCTCAAATCAAGCTTGCAACCCCCTGGAATACACCAACCATTAACCCACTGCAACAAACCCACCATAACCACCATCGCCAAAGCCTCTCTACAACCCCGACCAACAAACCCAGTTGCCATGGCTGCGCATCACCATGAAAATTGAAACTCACCTGCAAACCCGAAGCCAAGAAGCAGCATATAGGAAAAAAATAAGAAAGCGCACATAGTAGTCAGGTGAAGGAACACAAAGACGAAAAAAAAGAAAAAGCATAATTTCTCAGAAGATTGCACGATCAACTCCCTTGGTTGTGCGATCAGAAGCAATACTTAGCGAATCTTGGAGAAAGAAATGAGAAAACTCACTGTAACTTGCGATCTGACCTCCTCATAGCACGATCATAGGCAAGGAGTGTTGTAAGAGAACTCCTGTTTCAGAGCTCTGATACCAGTTTGTTATGAAAAACCCCCTGCGGAAACGAGCTCTGATACCATTTTGTTATGATCTGGACAAAGCTTAGAACGATGATAACGATGAAAACAAGAACACAAGAAACACCCGATATAACGTGGTTCACTAGTGATGAGCTAGCTACCTCCACGACCCGAAAATTCCTGTTTATTAGAGAGAAACCCACGAATACAACCCACACTATGGCCAAAGGCCATAGTGACAACCCACAATGTTTAGGCACAACCTAGGTCCCTTATATAGACATATATGACCGACTTAGTGCCCAAGACATCCCAAAACGACTATAGAACAAATAAGGAAACAACCTAGAAACTGCCAAAGTTTGCCGCCCCAATTTGTTTCCTAAATCTCTTAGCCGCCTTTGACTTTTGCCGCCATAGACTTCAAGTCATATTCAGAAAATCTCCACCTTGACTTGAATCATCTCAGCAACCCGAACCTGAACCGATGCTTCTCTCCAATAATCAATCCCAAACGTTTCGCAGCTGTATGCGAAACCCTCATGTCACAAGTTGCTCCAACTTCGCCAAGTTCCTGCAACGAGTGCCCCCAGCTATGCTCCAACTCCCGTCTAGTTCCTGCAATCGAACCCTATCGATGCTCCAACTACGGCCGAGTTCCTGCAATCGAAACCCATGATTGTTGTTCCAACTCCCACTGAGCTCCTACAACAAGCTTGTTTGTTGTTTCGAATCCCACCGAGTCCCTACAACAAAACCCCCCAACACGTTGCTCTAATTCCCACCGAATTCCTACAACGTTTTGCGAAATTTCTCCAATTCCCTCTGAATTCCTGCAATGTCGCCCCCTTGCACGTCTCATACGCGCCCCCTTACACGTCTCACACGTGCCGTGTCCCTCGTCAGAGACTCCCCCATGCCAAATCCGCCACCTCTTTAAGAGCACGGATTCCATGTCCCCCGACGGGACCTAGAGAACTAGAACATCCTCCGAAGTACCCTCCACCTGCAGCCAAACCTGCAGATCCTGAGTTCATCCTTCGTCCACCGGTGTCTCTTTTCTCTATCGTTTGAACAGACGTCACCGTAGCTTCCCTTGGCCGCCATCATCGCGCCGGAACTCTGACTGTCTGAACCCCCACACGCAGCCCTGTGCCACATCCCCTCTTGCTGAGACTCAAACTCAGCGGTGGTTGTATCGACCCCCTCCTCTTCAACCAATGGCAACCATAGGCCTTGCTGCTTCAATAAAGCATGTACCTTGATCTGCCATAAGCTGAAGCTGTTTCTCCCTGTGAACTTGTAGATCTTGGTCATCCCCCCGGTCATCTTCTCTGCAGCTCCTTTTCCAGATCCGTAACCCCCGAATGCGTGCTCCACCTTGATCGCGAAACCGTAGCTTTGAATTTCACGGATTGTGAAACCCTAGCCCTATAGCTCCACCTTGATCTTGGAACACCGCAACCGCTCCCCTTGGATCGCTGAACCTGGCACTGATACCAGTTTGTTGTAACAGAACTCCTGTTTCAGAGCTCTGATACCAGTTTGTTATGACAAACCCCCTGCGGAAACGAGCTCTGATACCATTTTTTTATGATCTGGACAAAGCTTAGAACGATGATAACGATGAAAACAAGAACACAAGAAACACCCGATATAACGTGGTTCACTAGTGATGAGCTAGCTACCTTCACGACCCGAAATTCCTGTTTATTAGAGAGAAACCCACGAATACAACCCACACTATGGCCAAAGGCCATAGTGACAACCCACAATGTTTAGGCACAACCTAGGTCCCTTATATAGACATATAGGACCGACTTAGTGCCCAATACATCCCAAAAACGACTATAGAACAAATAAGGAAACAACCTAGAAACTGCCAAAGTTTGCCGCCCCAATTTGTTTCCTAAATCTCTTAACCGCCTTTGACTTTTGCCGCCATAGACTTCAAGTCATATTCAACAAGGAGAGTGTCTGATCGCACGATATGTGAGGTTGATTTCATGATCTCCTGCACCAAAAACCACAGCGAAGAAAAAGAGAGTTAGGGCACGGGTTCATTTCCTCAAAGCTACATTGTTTTGTTTTAATTATTTCCTAAACCTAATTTGGAAATAATTAATACACTACAACTGAATTAAATGAGGAATTACTCATTCATTCATCAACGTTGGAGATAAAGGATAAGGAGAGGGAGACGAAAAGAAGACGAAGGCCAAGACATCAAGATTGAAGACTCGTGTGTTTGATTTCTTCTAATGTCCTATTTATCAGTAATGGAGAAACTATTTGTTTTTTATTATTCAACTACGAGTTGTTAAAAACTCCATATAGGCATCTTATGTGAGAGCCTCGGGTATGTAAATGATATATTTTCCGGATTCAATCGGTGTTTCATGCTAGTGATTTCTTCTCATTGATTAAAACATGGAGGGGGCATGTTTGAATTCCTTGAAATCTAAAGGCCGAGGAAGATAAGAATGTGAAAGATTTGATGATATCGAAAAATGGTACCCTTTTATGTTGTGAAGTCGCTCTCATGAATGGTAGGACATAAATTGAAATATTGAATTATATGTTAAAATACGCTCGCCCTTTGTGGAACTCTCAGGTCATGTCCAGCCTCAAACCTCTTATGACTTATCTTAGGTATACGTTTCCAGTTTCATGGATGTCGATTAAATCCACAAGCAAGTTGCACGTTGGACAATGTCCACTGGCAGACTGCGATTGAGATCGGAACGGTTCCAGGCGGGTATTTGTCCCAGCACGGTCGTCAAGCTATTGTCATGAACGAACGAAGAGACGTGTTTATTCAATTTGTTCAGCCGTGAGGGCTATATTAGTAGAATCATATCTACTAATTAGGGCTATTTTAGGTATTTCAAAAATATTAATAACACTTAAAAGGGTTAGGAACACTTAAAACTTTTGACTAGTAGAGATATAACTCACCTAAGCTATCTATCAATCTCTCTTTTGAGAAGTAATATTTCTTTGTTTTAAAGTGTCTTTATGCATCGCCCTAGGATCATAGTGGCTTGTCTTTTGTTGGTAAAATTGTAAGGATTCAAAATAACAACTACTACCTCTGTTTCTCTTCTTTCAAGTGAGAGAAAATGGGCACATGTTTTAATAAACATGTGCCTTTGACTATTGTGCCCCTACCAACTTCTAATTACAGACTCTACTCACATCTCTTTCTCTCTCTGTTAACAACACAAGAACCAATTAATGCATTCAACAATAATAGAAAATAACAGCAAATAACATCATCACCAATAGCCAATTTCAAGATCTACCAACTAATTTGTATTACAGGAGCAAAAGAAGAAGAGAAGCAGAGCAGAAGACAAAAAAAGGGGACCTTCGGATCTACATGAAGACAACAAGATATGTATGTTCTCAAGAAAATGATCGACAAACAGAGAGACCCACGGATCTGCAATTCTCCTTCTCTTCTTCAATTTCTTCATCTTCCTTCTTCTCTTCTTCGGTTTTCTTCATATTCCTCGTCGGAAATCGATCGGTCTGGAATTCTCCTAGTCATCATCGTCTTCTATGGACTGAAAAGAAAGGTCAAAACAGATCGCCGGTGTCGGCGCCTTCGTCGTCGTCTGCGGCGTTGGAGGCGATTTGCAGTCTCCGGATCTGAGAGAGAGGGGCGGGGGAGAGACAGATAAATACGAAGACAAGAGGGAGAACGAGTGAGGTGGAGGATATGGTTGGGGGTTTTCCAGTCGGATCGGCGGTGTTGAGGGTAGTGAGAGAGAGCGCGGTTTGGGGAAGAACTCAGAGGTCCCGTAGAGAGAGATGTCGATGAATAAAGAGAGACACAGCAAGTCAGCAACACAAATTCGGGTGTTTTGCTAATTAGAATTGGGTTTGGGTTTAGTTTAGCATAAGTAGTGAATTGGGACTGATTATGAAACTAACCTAATCCAGAATATATTTCTGATCTGTGTTTTTTACAAGGGTAAAGAAGTCATTTAATTGCCAAAACTTGCCAACAATAGAAATTAAGCTGAAAGAGAAGAAATTTCCATTTTAGGAAAGTAAGTTGAACGAGAAGAAACAAAAGTAGTATTATGGATTGTTATTGTGCTATCATGACGTATATATATTCGGATTCCCATTATTTGATCTGTGAGAATCAAATCCCAAAAATTAATGGGCGAGATGTAATATATAATCATATGCATAGAACATCTACTACAATGTATCAAAAATTGAGTGCCACATTATTTAATCTTTGTGAACATGGGCATCAAATACTCACCTCATTACATTGACCGTACACTTGCGTAACGCACGTAAGAATTATTGTCAAAGTTTTCTAACGTTTCTAGTTTCATGGATGTCGATTAAATGCACATGCAAGATGCATGCTGGACAATGTTCACTGGCAGACTGCGATGTCGCCTTCCTCTACATAGGTGACTATAGATGATTGAGATCGCAACGGTTCCAGGCGGGTATCTGTCCCAGCAGGGTCGTCAATCTATTGTCATGAACGAGCGAAGAGACGTGTCTATTCAATCTGTTCAACCGTGAGGGCTATATTACTTGTATCGTATCTACTTTATTAGGGATATTTTTGGCATTTCAAAACTATTAAGAACACTTAAAAAGGGTTTAGGAACACATTTAAAACTTTTTACTAGTAGAGATATAACTCACCTATGCTATCTATCTTTCTCTCTTAGAGAAGTAATATGTTTTTGTTTTAAGTCATGCAAGCATCGATATATGTTTATAAGAATTTGGTTGTAACCTACTTCAAGATAGCTTCTATCTAGTTCCATGCAATTTTTTAAGTTTTCTATATGCTCGTGATCACGTTCTTTACCTTTTAAAGTGTCTTAATTTATGCAGCGCCCTAGGATCACAGTGGCTTGTCTTTTGTTGGTAAAATTGTAAGGATTGGGAATAACAACTATTCCGGATTGTTATTGTGTTATCATGACGTATACTCGGATTCCCGTTATTTGTTCTGTCAGAATCGAATCCCAAAAATTAATGGGCGAGATGTAATATACAATCATCTGCATAGAACATCTACTACAAATCAAATAGACTACAATGTAACTAAAATCGAGTGCCACGTTATTTAATCTTTGTGAACATGAGCATCAAAGTCCTTACTTATCACTTACAATCCGCTCCGCCTTGTTTTTTTTTTTTTTTTTTTTTTTTTTTTTTTTTTTTTTTTTTTTTTTTTTTTTGAGAAACAGCAGCCAATATTTTAAGCTGCAATGATCTAATATTACACTTTTCGTGTAACTTTTTTTTTGAAGTGTGTGAAACATTTTTTTTTGAAGTAAGACATTAAATAAAAGAAACTCCTACAATGTTCCATTTTCATTTTCTCATTTTCTTTTATCAAACTCACACCTACAATTTATTATACAAATATTCTCTTAAAGTATTCTTTCCGCGCATCCCCTATGCACCATTATGTTGCTAGTGTATGAACATGCGAAGTAGAATCTTGTTGATAGAGCATTCACAGAAAACACCAACCACAAACTAAAATCCACATGACCACAAACAACAACTTATACTTGAAATTCACAAGCAGGTTAGCATATGTCATCACTCAAAAAAAAAAAAGATTGGCATATATCGAAACTGTTTTACATTGACATTGCAAATTTAGTCATAATTTGTTACAGCGTTTGAAGTCCCCCTATGAGATCTAGGGTTCCATCCGGGCTCATAATTGTTAAGCAATAATACAAGGTTTTAAATAAATGACAACGAAAACTGCGTGACTACTAGTTGTCACTGAGCTTTGCAAGGTGCCAAAGGTGCACCACAAAGACAATCATTTCCCAAAAAAGCACTGGCGGGAAGCTTGGTAGCTGGAATAGGTCCACATAAATGGTTGTGACTAACATTTAAGCTCTTTAGCCCAGAGATGGATTTTGGCAACTTCCCAAACACCAGGTTTCTCGACAAATCCAACTTCTTCAAAGTCTTGGGAAATCTCAAGCCCTCCATATTGAACTTTAGCTGATTGCCTGAAGCCGAAAACTCCACCAAAAAGTTTGTGCTGTTCAACAGTGCAACAGGGCTACCCGATATTTCATTGTTCGACAAGTCAATGAAGTCGTAAAAATAGGTTTGCGTCGGCTTCCAGTTGTCTAGCTTGATCTTGATGCCACATTTTGCTAGCTTGAGAGAGTAAATTATTGCAGATGAAGTGACCCATTTTGGAATTTCACCCAAGTGGAAGCTGTTGTAGGACAAATCCAAGGATTCAATGCCTTTGACAAACAGTTGAGGAAACGGGTCGACAAGAAGATTGTGTGAGAGGTCGAGGTTGAAGATCTTTGTCAGATTCGCAAAAGTTTTTGGCACTGTTCCCGAGAAACGATTCCATGAAAGATCCAGTGTATCCAGAGCACGAAACTTCCCTAGAAAATCCGGTATTTTCCCGTATAGATTGTTGTGGCCTAGCTCTAAGAATCTAAGTTGCGGTGCTAGAACAGAAAGGGATGATGGGAATTCACCGGAAAATTTGTTGCGCGAAAGCTCCAAAATAACGAGCTCCGACAAGGATGACAGATCAGGTATGGCACCAGTTAGATAGTTTCGCTCAAGTTGAAGATACGTGAGGTTCTTAAGCTGCTGAATACCAATTGGTATGGTACCAGTTAATAGATTGCCCCCGAGTTTCAGCTGACTCAACTCGGTCAACTTGGAGATTGAGCTCGGTATGGGACCGGTAAACCGGTTTCCAGATAAACTAAAAGCATAAAGTTTGGTAAGGACACCGATATTCGGAGGTAACGGACCGGAAAGCTTATTATTCTCTATGTAGACATACGTAAGATTCTTGAGATTCAAAAGAACAGTAGGGAAGGTACCAGAGATATTCTTAAGGTCTTGGAGATAAAGACCATTTAAAGATATGAGTTTAGAGAGCGAGGAGGATATGGTACCGGATAAGAAGCTGTTGGGTTTATCTGTTTGGCCAGAGAGACTGAGGGTCTCGACCCGGTTGTTGCTCCCACAAGATACTCCAAACCATTGGCAGCAGTCGGTGCCTGACTTCCATGATCCGAGTATACCTGATGGGTCAGCGGTAATACCCGCTTTGAAACCCAACAAGCCTGCCTCATCGTCAATGTGGCATTTTGCGGTGGCGATGGTGAGGAACCGAAGAGTAAAGAAGAAGAGGAAAATTGAAGTAGGGAGTTTTGAGAGAATAACCATGTTTGATGAGTGAGATGTAAACTGGAAAGGTGATGAGTTGAGTAGAAAGCAATCGAGAGTTGAGTGATATTTATAGGAGGAATGCACTTGGATAGTGGCTGTCTGAGTTTGACCACCACCATAATTGATACCCATGTGATGGACTCCACATTTGACTAACTTGGTCAATGTTGTCCTACTTTTAAAATGTTATTTGACCTCCTCCATGTTTGTGAAAGGATAAGATTTGAATAATTTCATCTCAAAAATTTAAGTTGAGATCTTAAGGGTGCTGTATCATTTTTGTAGTTTGAGCCAAACATACACGTGCACTCTATTTGTAGGTCTCGGATTCTTTGTTATAATATACTTCTGTAAAATTATGATCGCGTCAGGACATCTCTAATAGATCATGCAAATTTTAGACAAAAAAAAAAAAAAAATAGATCATGCAAATTAACACTTTATGTTAAATATAAAAGATTTTGTAATCCAACAAAACATACATACATACTTAGCGAGGAGAATTGGTTTTGCAAATTTTTTTGGACATGTTTCATATTTTTCTCTCTATCTTTTCTCCTACATTTTCAACATGATAATAATTATTTCCTATACTTTTTATTTCCCTCTCATCCACATCATCAGTGCATGTGTTTGTGTGAGGATTAAAAAAAAATTGCATAAATTTTACCTAACACTGCTGGAGTAAGACTCCTTATGGAAAATGCAAAAAACCACTTAATGTATTATTTTATTACAATTGCATATCACTATTGGAGATTGTCTAAGTATATGTTGTTATGTTGTTATTTATAGTTCTTGCACATGCTATAAATAGGACATATTGTTCATTATGTTTTTTCTCAAAGTTGAATACGAGACTTGTAACACCCCCCAAAACCACCAAGCCGGAGGTCCGGGGGGTGTCACTCCGTGCCCGAGATTAAACCCGGATACAAGGAGATTTTAAGATGGTTTTCAAGCAACATAATCCATAAAATAATTAAACCAAACATTATTACAATCCAACTACTCTTACTTCAAACGCGGGCATTAAACAAACTAAAGTATGATAACTAACCAAAAGAGTTCTAATTATTGAAACGAACTACTAATTAACTTGGTGATGAATCGCGTCCCCTGCTAAGCCAAATACCCATCACCTAGACCTGTGGTGCAGAAATAAAAAAAAACACCACAGTACAAAATCAGCATATAAATACTGGCAAATAAACACCCAAGCATGTAAAATGATGATGAGATAGTTATAAAAATAGTGACTCATTTACAAGTAGGAGTTCTTTTCAAACACGGCGGAAATAAAGTTTGACGCTTATTGTAGATAGTGCTTTCTAGACAGGCAGATCTTAGCCACGTGGCGACCATCCAGCACACCTAGATGTGCTCCAGACACACTGGATCACCAGCCGCGCTGATCCACGTGGGGGCTGCGAGACAGGGTCCTCGCATACCACTACACGGGACTTGTAGGGACTCAGTGGTTTGGAGGCTAGAGTAAGTCCTGTCGTGCGCGAGCGACAACGAAGCCCGCGCGCGACCTTAGTAACTGTTTTGAGAGATTTATGGCACGAGCCCCATAAACCCGGTCAACCTCATAACGGTTCCGGTATACGCGGATAACGTGCCGTGACGGTCCCTATATACGCGGACGAACGTGCCGTTGTGGTTAAGCTAATTAAGCCACCATTAATGGGCGCATTAACCACACTACAACGGTCACATTCTCCGTTATATATAGGATCGTTAACCCTTCCATACAAGGGGCGAATCACCTGAGATACGCGGAAGCTCTGCCAAAATTCTGTCTCTCTCTCATACAGTGCTATTGTCTTACTCTCTCCCTACACACAACCTTACTCTTCATGTGTTCTTTCTATCCCCTACTCTTGGTGTATATTGAATTCTCTCTGCAGGATTCTCTCGTACACATTTGGTGAACCCGACGTGAACTTACCATTGCAAGCAACCATGTCTCATGAAGATGATGTCAGTAACAGATCACCCTCCACGGAGACCACCTCGGGAGAGGATACCCGTCACGCTTCTACGGCCGCCGGAGAGACTCCGACGTTGGAGGCTCTGAACGCCACCATTCAGAATCAGGGAAAGGCCCTTCAGGCTCAATCCGCACAGATGGAACGGATAATGGCCATTCTGGGAACCCTTGCCCCGAGTCCTACATCAGGCACTACCGTCTCTCAGGGAGGAGGAGCTTCCACCACCCAAGGGACCGAAGTGATACCCATGCCACCTAATCCTAATCTGCAAACCCCACCGGCAACGGTGCAGTTGCCCTCGGTCCAGGGGCAAACGACTCAAATACCGCCTTTCACCGCAAACATTCCTCAACCACCAACTGTGGCACCCAACCTGTCCTCACAATACCCCTTGCCTCCTCCGCCGACACTGCTGGGCAACGTGACTTCACAGTACACTCCTAGCCCTACCACGGCATATGTGTCACCGCCGACTACAACAACCCTTCCTCCTGCTGCTGGAAGAAGCGCACCGGAGTGTATGACGTCGCTGCAGCGGCGCATAGAAACCTTCCTGGCTAATCAACCGTTCGCAGACACCATCATCCCAAAGGTCGACAATGATCCGCCCATCCCACGAGAAATTTATCTCATGCCTAACCCCGCAGGGTACAAAGCTCATAAGTGGGACAAGTTCGAAGATGTTAACGGGAATGCTCACGAGCACGTCATGCGTTTCATCAATGTGATGGGACCATATGGAGCCGATCCCAAGCTACTGATGCGCGAATTCCCCAAATCTTTGGGAAATGTGGCCTACAAGTGGTACAGGACGTTAGAGGCCGGATGTGTGAAGACCTGGGACTACATGGTTCAGAAGTTTTATACCAAATTCGTCCAGGTGGAATGGAAAGTGACGATGATTCATCTCTCTCGTATGTACCAGAAATGCGAGGAGGATGGAGTGACATTCATTAAGAAATTCAGAGCCAAGTCCTTGGAATGCAGAGATGAAGTGCTTGAGGGCAGGCTCGTGAAAATATGTCTGCAAGGCATGCGAGTCGAGTACAAAGGTATGCTGATCAACCTACAAACTCCTACCTTTTCTAAGCTAATCGAGTGCACGAAGAACATAGAGCCTATAGTGGAAAGGCAGAAGAAGAAGCGCGCCCCTGAACGACCTTCAGGAGGGACCACTTTTAAAATTGGAAGGTTCAGTTACAAGAGGGGACGCGAAGCTGAGGTCAATACAATCTCGTCGCAAAAGCAGCCTAGGGTTACAAACCTGGACGCGCCACCTCTACCATGCTCGGTAGAGGAAGCGACTGAATTTCGTAAGCAGTGGCGTAAAGATGGTATCTTGCCCCCGCTCGAAAGGATACCCTCTAAGGAGATGATGAGGGACCCGAAGTGGTGCGAATGCCACGAGAAAATTATGCACCCCACAGCCGATTGCAAGAAGCTCAGAAACATGGTAAGCCAGAAAATGAAAGACGACGAGTTGATTGTCAGCGATCAGAGGCAGGATGTGCGAAACAATCAACTTCCGGCCCATGCGGAGCAAGAGCCGAAAGGCAAAGAGGTCGTCATGATCGCGATTACGGATCTCGAAGAGTTTTCGGAAGACGGTTTGCCCATCATTGCCGAAGTCTACAATAATGAGGACTACAGTATAGACACGGAGGACGAACGTGCCGATCGGATGAAGGGGTCGCACGGGTTCAGCAGGTTCTTCGATGAAATGAACTTTTCGGAGAAGTGCCGGAAAGAAATGACAAAAGCGATTCTAAGGATAGCAGAGGATTACGAAGAAGACATCGTAGTCTCCAATGGGAAAGTTGTCAGAGCATCTCGTTCCACAGAAGAGGTCATGACCTTCTCCGCAAGCGACAAGAAGACAGATGCGAGCCACCAGAAGCCTTTGTATGTAACGGCAGTAATCAGTGGTGTTGAGTTCAAAAGGGCGTTCGTCGACGGAGGAGCGGCAGTTAACGTGGTCTCGCTCAACACTCTGAAGTTGGCGGGAATCCCTGAGCACAAGATTGTCAGACGTCCATCCCCGCTGATGGGATTTGGAAGCGATTCTAGGATGACGATCGGATGGATCCATCTGGGCGTCCAGATAGGCAAAATCAAATGTTCAGCCAAATTCTACGTCATTGATGCGAACACTACGTATCATATGATCATAGGGCGAGCTTGGATTCATCGCTTCGACGCGATTCCCTCAACAGCTCACTAGGTGATGAAGGCTATTTGGAACGACAAAATAGTGGAGATACCAGCTTCGGTAAATCCTTTTAATTTGGATGAGGCGCACCTCATCGAGGCAGTGTGGTTCACTGAAATGGCAGACGAGCAAACGCCAGGGCCGTTTAATCCCACTCCTTTGCCTCGATGGGAGGACATCAGGGATTAATCACCAGCAGGAGTAATGGTGACAAGGGAAGAGGCCAAGGAAAAGTCGTCCGCGCGAGAAGAGGCATCGCAGGTCGCCTATCAAAGAAAGAACGTGTACACCCTGAAAAGGGTAGTAAAACACGATCCCGCGGGCAAAGAGATAGAAAGCTTCTACGCTAACGGGAAGAAATGCTACCGCATATGAAGGTGCGCCGGGATACCCCCACGCGAGCATGGGGATATCCCTGAGCAAATCAATCAAATCGAGCGTGTCATGGAATTAGACAAGCCAACACCAGACGTTTTGGAGGATAAGCTAAAAGAGGCGCCTGAGTGCATGGAGGATAAGCCGAAAACGTAGAAGCAGGAGCTGAAGGAAGTATTCCTAAGCCCAAGAGAAGAAAAGA
Source organism: Linanthus parryae (assembly GCA_023055425.1). NCBI lineage: Eukaryota > Viridiplantae > Streptophyta > Magnoliopsida > Ericales > Polemoniaceae > Linanthus > Linanthus parryae. The sequence goes on from JALGPY010000006.1 coordinate 78,132,193, forward strand.
AGACACCCGTCTTTCTGAGTGCAGACCTCACGAGCGAGGAGGAAGAAAGACTGCTGCAGCTTCTGACTGAGTACAAAGATGTGTTTGCATGGGAATACGATGAGATGCATGGCTTGGACACGAGCATTACCATGCACAGGTTAGATGTAATTCCGGGATCCAAGCCGATAAAGCAGAGCACAAGGAGCTTCAGGCCGGAGATAAACTTGAAAATCAAGCAAGAAATTGTCAAGCTACTGACTGCTAAGTTCATCGAGCCAAATCACCATCCTACATGGTTGGCTAACATCGTTCCTGTGGTAAAGAAGAATGGGCAGCTTCGCATTTGTGTAGACTTCAGAGATCTCAACCGCTTTTGCCCTAAGGATGATTTTTCGCTGCCCAACATCGATCTGCTCATTGATTCGACTGCGGGTCATCGCATGTTCAGCTTCATGGATGGCTTCAGTGGGTCCAACCAGATCAAAATGGACCTCGAAGATGCACGAAAAACTGCGTTCATCACGCCGGTAGGAGTCTTTAATTATACGGTTATGCCGTTTGGACTCAAGAACGCAGGCGCGACTTATCAGCGAGCTATGATGGCTCTGTTTCATGACATGATGCACAAAGAAGTGGAGTTTTATGTTGATGACTTGGTTGTCAAGTCCAAGGAAGAAGCGGACCACTTGGGGGACCTACGAAAAGTATTTGAGAGATGCAAAAGTTTCCAGCTAAAGATGAACCCCATGAAGTGCGCATTCGAAGTGACCTCGGGTAAGTTCTTGGGATGTGTAATACATCGCCAGGGCATCGAGCCTGATCCCGCAAAAGTATCAGCCGTCACTAGCATGACGGCACCGCACAATCAAAGTGCTATGAAAAAATTCTTGGGGAAGTTATCTTACCTGCGAAGGTTCATCCCTGCGATCGCAGAAATAACCTTCTGCTTCAGCGATCTCCTCAAGAAGAATGATGTGTACAATTGGACCACAGAACATGAGGCCGCGTTCGGGAGGCTAAAGGACTTGCTGACATCACAAAGGGTAATGATCGCACCACAGCTCGGATCGCCGCTTTTGCTGTACCTAACATCAACAAAGAGGTCTATAGGGGCACTTTTAGCTCAGGAATATGAAGGGAAAGAAAAACCGATTTACTATATTTCTCGCATAGTGCAACCAGCCGAATCAAGGTACACAGATATCGAGCGTCATTGCCCTGCTCTATTCTTCGTAATAGAAAAGTTGAAGCACTACTTCGCCTCGCACAAAGTGGTGGTGGTTACAAAGAGTGACCCCATACGGTACCTCTTAACTCATACCTCTCCCGGAGGAAGATTGGCAAAATGGTATATGACCATCTCCCAATACGACATCACGTGCGTTCGACCGCGAGCAATCAAATCGCAAGCGGTGGCGGATGTGCTGGCACAGTTCCCTGATAACAGCCACGAGCCCATGATCGAGGAGGAACTAGAGGGACCCGAGATCTATGCAGTCGAGTTGCCTTATTGGACGCTTCATTCCGATGGGTCGTCAACAAGGAAAGGTAGAGGAATTGGAATCGTTCTGACCAAACCCGATGGAGAGGTCATACAAATGTCCACAAAACTCGATTTCGCAGTCACCAACAACGAAGCGGAGTATGAGGCCCTCATTGCAGGTCTCCGCACAGCCAGGGCACTGGAAGTAAGCAATTTTACAGTTATGGGGGATTCCAAGGTAATCGTCAAACAAGCTTCAGGCGAATATGGACTGAAAGAAGTGAATCTATTTCCCTACCGGACTTTGGTACAGAAGCTGGTGAAACAATTCTGCGATGTCAGGTACGAGCATACACCTAGAGCAGATAATCGGCATGCTGATGCTTTGGCCACTCTGGGATCTAAGGCTAGTGCAGATAAGTGCCCCGCGAGAATCTCGATTGAAGTACGAATGTCATCGGCGTTGACAGAGGACGCATGCAAGGATGAATGCATGGACGATGCAGACTGGAGGAAGCCAATATTGCACGCCATCGCAGAGGGAACGAGCAAAGAAAATTGGGCATCCACTAAGGGGTACTGCATACACGACAACGCTCTCTACTACAAAGGCCCAGGTGGAATACTCATGAGATGCGTCTCGCAGCAGGAGGGACAAGCACTGTTAGAAAAGATTCACCAGCATACTTGCGGGGAAAGTGAGGTGTCAATCTATCGGAAAGCCCAAAGGTATGGGATTCACTGGCCGGACATGTCAACGGCTGCGGAGTTAATTCAAGGGAAATGCGAAAGTTGCGCATTGATCAAGGATTCTTTAACAATTGCTATGGTCGATGATGACATGGATTGGAGGAAGCCACTCTTTGATTTTCTCACACAGGGAATCGAGCCTGAGTCGAGAAAGGAAGCCGAGAAACTGAAAAGGAAGGCGGCCCGGTATGAAGTACGAGAAAACATACTCTGGCGAAGGGGTCACGAGGGTAACCTACTTCGATGCCTAGACAGCAAGGAAGCAGAAGAGGTGATGGATCTCTCTCATCAAGTAGAGCATCAAGGAGGTGCGAAATTATGCAGACAGCTCCTCATAGTTGGCTATTTCTGGCCCACCATGGAGGCAGATTGCCGCATTAAAGTAAGGAGATGCCAGGAGTGTCAATTCAAAGGCAACCTTGTACACGCCCCTGCCGTAGATCTACATGCGTTGGGGACACCATGGCCATTCCACACTTGGGCTCTAGATTTTGTCGGTCCCATCCGACCAGCCTCACATGGGAACCAGTTTATCCTCACCGCGACCGAGCTATTCACTAAGTGGGTGGAGGAAATACCGCTGAAGACAGCAAATGCGCTTGTTGTAGTCCATTTCATCCAGGAGAACATCATATACAGGTTTGGGATTCCCAACACAATTCTCTCGGATAATGGTACCCCTTTTGTAAATCGCCAGGTGGTCGCAAAGCTAGCGGAGTACAATATAAGGCAGGTCTGCTCCACTCCTTATTATCCAAAAGGGAATGGTCAAGCAGAAGTGACCAACAAGACGCTGCAAAGAATCCTGAGCAAGATGGTCGCGGACGATCACAAGAAATGGGCCGATTCTTTGAACATAGCATTCTGGGCGTACCGAACTTCTCCAAGGACTCCCACAGGAGTTTCCCCATTTCTTTTATGCTATGGAGCTGAAGCTGTTGTACCGGCGGAGATGAAAATCAACTCTGCAAGATTGGCCTTTCATGCATTATACCACAATCAGCGCGATCATGCCTTGATTTTATTGGAGGAAAAGCGAGAGCAAGCCAAGCGGACTAATAAACGGTACAAGGAGAGGATCGCTCGAGCATACAACAAAACAGTCCAACATCGAGATTTCGCGGTTGGGGACTTGGTCCTGCGTGCTTCAGATCACTGCATGCGGGAGGCGGCTCATCCAAAGTTCGCAGCCAACTGGGAAGGACCATTTGAAGTGAAAGAAGTCGTTGACAGTGGCTACTGCAACATACATAGACTACATGGGATGGCCACAACCCCAAGCTCAGTTAACATGCGCTGGATTAAGAAGTATTATCCTTAACTCCCTTCTTTACATGGATCAAATTACAATGTCTATGTACGCTTAGTATTGTGATAGACTCATGCGTCGTCTCTCCCATATGAGGGATTTGTAACCTGGCCTCTCCCATATGAGGGAATGTAATTTTGCCTCTCCCACATGAGGGTGCTTATAATAAAAGACTTCTCCCAATGAGAAGAATTTTATGACTTCGGCTGTCGTTTATCGCTTCATTACTTCTCTGTTTCTTAACAACGAAAGCCTATCTGTCGAGATAGCAGCGCTAGTCAAATACGATCTTAATTGATCCAAAGCCTATCTGCCGAGATAGCAGCACCAATCAAATACGATCTTAATGGATCCGAAGCCTATCTGCCGAGATAGCAGCACTAATCAAATATGATCTTAACTGATCCGAAGCCTATCTGCCGAGATAGCAGCAATATTTAGAAATGATCTTAAGTGATCTTAAAGCCTATCTGCCGAGATAGCAGCACTATGCAAACACGATCTAAAGTGATCCCAAAGCCTATCTGCCGAGATAGCAGCACTATGCAAATGCGATCTAAAGTGATCTTAAAGCCTATTTGCTGAGTTAGCAGCAATATTCGAATGCGATCTTAAATGATCTAAAAGCTCATATGCTTAAGATTGCAGCTCTAATGTGTGATCTTAACTGGTCTCCGAACCTATCTATTAGATAGCCAGCTAGAGCCGCAACACCCTGTGTAAAACAAAGAATTATGCAGGCAAATATCCAAATGCAAGAGGGGAAAGAAACATAACTTGTTTTATAGCTAACTCGCATGCGATATTGCAAACTGTTCTATTAAGCGAAGAACAGCAAATACTCAAAAGTGTATTTCATTAAGAGTCAAAATGACTTACAATCTATCTGTCTAGATAGCAGCTTACAAGTGAAAGCTAATGGTAAGGTAAATCTTACTATAAAATGATCGGCCTACTGTTCCTAACAAAGCTACGCGACGTTAGCGCCAAGATCCAGGATCTGAACAAGGCCTCTGTCTGGTCTTCTGCCCAAGAGATATGCCAGATGAACCACCTGTTCAGGTGGATGCGGCGGTGAAGAGCAAGCAGACGACAACTCCTGGGGCAGGAAGCTCCTTGTCCACGGAGACGAGAACAATGGCTCGTCACCCCTAGTTAAAGAACGTGGTGGCAAATATTTCTCCTCCGGGAAAGCTAGAGGAGAAACACTCCGTTCATTACGAGTTGGTAAGAAGGTCAGTACAGCGCTGCACCTCGCCGGAAGGCAGCCGGAAATACGACCTGCAAACATAATAGACGAAGAAAAATCTTCGAACAAGCATGAGGTATTATGTGCATCTTCTTTACAATGGTCATGAAGATCAATAAGCTTCACAAAGAAGATCTTGGAAGCTATTTCTATGGCACAAGATGCAAACTCAGGTTTCACAACTTGAAATTGCCATGAATCAACAAAAGACAAGCGTTGAAGCCAACAGTCGTAAGGACTCATGGCAAGCCACATTTTGGGATGAAGAACCCAAGCAGCAAGAGGCAGGGTTTATATAGACCCTATGGAGACCCTTCAGTTCCCCAGCTGAGTCAGCAAAGCTTGTAGAAGGGGTAAGAATCAATTACTTGCATCTTAAAAGAGGTAACATTCAATTACCCTACTAAAGGCTATGACGATTCGGTGGCGTGCCCTAATTAATGACGGAAGGTCATAATACGGATGGACTTCCCAAGGAAAGCGTGCTTATCTAATAAGTAGTTAGCGCGAAAATCAAGGCAGATATGTCACCAGGTGACGTCATAATTGATACGCACAAAATATTTGAGCAAATCCCCAGAAGGGCAAGACAGGGCATGCATGTCTTGAATAAAAAAGGGGGAGAAAACCTAGCAACATTACAATAATGTTTTTTGTTTCAAACAAATACTGGCTGTTTTTTTCAAAATAAATCTTTGATCAGAGGGTCATCAAGAGAAAACAAGAGTGACGTATACCTTTCGTCCACTTCTCGCTTCAGCTGCTCGTACTTGGCGTTCATCTCATGGAAGAGCTTGACAGCCTCTTCAGCCTTCTGCCTTTGCTCCTCTACCTTTCGCCCCTCAGCTGCGAGGTTGTGGAAGTCGCGTTTCAAATTCACAGCAGCCCGAATCTGGGTGACCCTGTTGAGAATATACCCGAAGCCTAGCTTGCCTTGAACTTTGGCTTGAAGGCCTTGGCATGTGCTGAAAAGCAGCTGCGCACTTTGAGGAGAAATGGTCGCAGGAGTGGCCACAGACAGCTGCTCCGAAATCCAGATGGCTTCGGTCAAGAAAAGCCTTCTGTAATATGGCTCTATCTCTAGAGACCTCGCAAATGACCGAGGATAGGAGAGATGCATCCGAACTAGCCAGTCCACATTAGCTTTCTTCAATCCTAACAATGTTGATTCAAGTTTAGAGCATGAAACTTGGAAATGAGGATGTAAAATGCGAAAAATGGTAACATATCGGTTCCTTCAAGGATCTCGCGCAAAGAAGGAATGCGCATTGCTGGAACAGCTGAAGTCTGTCCTCGCTCCATTGCTCGTCTATCAGCTGCGAGCTCTAGTTCCTCATATTTAGCAGGAAGGGTATAGGCCGCAACAGGTGCGATTGCAGCTCCCACTTGCGAGCTCCAAAAACTCCATGCTTGGGGAACCTCTGGAAGCTCTACCTCTGTTGAAGGAATGGAAACAGTAGTAACTGCTGCTCGACCAGGAACTCCTTCGGCTGCGAGGGGCTCGTGGGGCTCAGGAGCATTCATTTGAACATTCACATTTACATGTGTTGTTATGTCTTCCACGACCTGCTTATTTTCATGAACCTCAGCCTCGACAGCATCTGTCTTCATTTCCTCAGCTGCAGCATCAGCATCTTCCTCCATTAGCACGGCGTCAGCTTCGATGTCATCAGAAACTTCAATGACATCCTCCAAGGGCTCTCCTGCATAATCAGCAGCTGCGACAAGCTTCTCGACATGAGAGCTTCGCTTTGGAACAAAAGACGCAGGGGGTTGACATCTCTGTTCCGGCATGGCCTCATCAGCATCGTCTGCGATACAAGACAGGAAAATGTGAGGTAATTCGTATCATACAATGTTCTGTTATTTTGATAAACCAAGAGCGAGCACCTCCACGCGTAGGTGGGATTGCAGCATCTTCATCATATGCTAAAGACGCGACACCATATCCTACTAATGTATCTTCATTAAGCACATCCTTAAGGTGGGCGTGACCTGGGGTGCGAAGAAACTTGTTATGATGATAATTGTGTTGCTAAGCCTAGCTTACAGACATTGCTTGGATGATTACCTGAGGGTTCGCCACACTTGCTTACAAGCCATCGGCGAATATCAGCTTTCGATAAGCCATGCTTTAATGCACCGATAATCACTTCTTGATAAGTTACAGCAAGATTAAAAATCTCACCTTGATTGCCACCCGCGATTTCCTCAAAGTCTGCTTGAGCTTGCTCCAGAGCAGCCGTATCTTCCTCATCGGCTTGCTGCACCAAGTCGTCAACATGTTGCTCTTCCAAACTCCTCTTCTTTATGAGTTCGATCTCATCTTCTTCTCGCTTCCTTCTTCTTTTAGCAACCTACGCAGCTGTTCTTCTAGACTCAGCAAGGATGTCCCCGTCTATGGCTTCGTTGGAAACGCCAGAGTGTGAACCCTTCTTCTGCTTCTTGGCCAGAAGGCCGCTAATGGTTTCTGCATCATCATCTGCTAAAGAAAAAATTGTTCAATAAATAGTGCGAGAGTTTAAGTAATGAGAAGATAAGTTCGTTCGAGATACCTTCCGAATCTTCCTCTTGTATCTCACCTCTTCCTTCTTATCCTTCACTTTCGACTCGTTCTTTTTATTTATCATCATCTCTTTTTCTCACCTCCCTCCTCTCATCCTCCTCTTCCTCCTGACCAAACGGAACAAAAGTCTCGACTGAGAGCTCTTTCCGCGCCTTGCTTCGCATGCGACCTTTGCCATTGTCCTTAGAGGTAAGGGACTTCGCAGGAGAGGAAGCTGGAGCACTCCCAGGGGAAGATATTGTGATTCCCTTCTGCCTTGGTCTCTTCGCCCTTGGAGCAACGTCTGTGGGAGGAGATGGAGCGTTCCTAGGAGGAGACAAAACCGGGGTGTTGTCTATCCGCGAGTCAGCAAATGCGTCCATTACCTCGCGAATCCGGGCCTTGATTGCGGGAGCCATTCCCATTGCTAGCAGAATTTGCTCACCCTGCCTTCTCGCAGCAACAATGGTATTGATCAGCGACTTGGAGCGCTCACCAGATGCAAACTTCCTCATATAGCACTAAAATAGGAAATGGAGCATAAGTTTCGACACATCAAAGGAAGGAAACTTAACACGTTCAAAGGAAATTGTTTACCTTGGCAAAATCTTCGCTGTACTTGATAACATGCGAAGCACCATCCCTAACTGCGGCCATCTTCTCCTCAAGAATGGTGGATGGGCACAAGTGGTTCTCATGGTCCAGCAATGAGTAGCAGCCATACTGGGAGTCATCCAAACTGCAGTTAGGACGGAAGGGGAAGGAATTTCTCTTGATCACAGGAGCTCTCCTGGGTTGAGGGGTCGACTGTGTCTCGAATCTAGCTTGCTGGGTAGTCCAGTAAGCAACCCAATATTTGGAATAGCGACCTGCGCGGCCACCTGAAGGTTGATCATAGGGTAGGTTGCTCCTCAGGATCGTTTGGCACTCGCCAGACAGCAGCCGCTTGTAGCAGCCTCTTACAATGGATCTAGGCCAGACTGATGACGCCACGGCATCAAAGCCAAACTGGGGAGAAACGCGAGTTGGATCGACATCCACTGTGATCCTCTCGTACCTGGCAGTAAGCTCAGGAACATACTCTGCAAGATCAGGAAGAGAGCCCCTTAGAAACCAGTAGAAGAATTCGCGATAGCGCTCATGGAAGCGCTCATGACCCTCGAAAAGGAGTTCTTCCGAGAAAGTAAGAGGTTTGGCAGGATACAACTTTGGGAACCATCGCACATTTTCAATACGCGCGGCATAAGGCCTAGCCGTAAACTTGATTCGGTCATCGCATATCAGGCTCCAGGTACACTTGGGAAAATTGGTTCTGAACCATCGAGCAGCTCTTCCACTGTAAAGTTCATCCTCCGCATCTGGAACACACCATTTGCTGGGCTTAGAAGGAAAAGGAGCATAGGAGGGCCATCGCTCAAAAACCCACATGGTCAGGAATGCGATGTTAACATAAGTCAACACATCAAGGCGACCACGAGAGTCCTTGGTCGCCACTACCAATTGGTCCAATATGGGGTACAAAGTACCCAAGACTAGCGGCCCAAGTGCGACTCTCTGACCAAGGGTCAGTCTCACAGCAAGAGGGAGAACATGGTAGAAAACCCCATCATGAGGGTGACCATCAATCAGGTACCTTGATAGCCAGGCACAGAGAAAGCCGCACAAAGTGGAATGGTACCCTTTCCCATTCACATAATTCTTTGCCTTTGGGTTCTGGCCCAGCAGTTTCTTGGTGATAGTGCTACTCGCATAGTCGCGGTACAAGTAATGCACCCATTTTCCCCAGGTGTTCTTCGCAGATGTATCAACCAGCTGCCAGTCGGGAAGAACTTTCGCAGATGTCCACCGCGTGGAAATCTTCTTAACCTCGGACAAGCATTCCTCCATCTGCTTGTACAGAGCAAGTTCTGGATCAGTCCTCAAAGGACTAAGAGGATCCACCTCACCAACAGGAGAAAGATCATACAACATGTGTACATCCTCCAGAGTAGGAGCAGCCTCGAACTCAGCAAAGTGGAAGGTGTGAGTCGCAGGCGAATAGCGGGAAAGAAGGTTTAGAAGCATGGACTGGTCCAACTTCACGGCAGCAACCTTCATAGCACGGACTGCGAAATAGACGTCATCATTGTTCAATGCGATGGCATGGTGGGTCAATACATGGTCGATCCACTCATCCATGAAATCCAATTTATGGACAAACGCCTGGGTAGAAATTGCAGTATGGGGAAAAAACCCATTTTGAACCCCTAATCGAACCACATCCTTGGAATCGATCAATTCAAGCATGGTTGCGTTAACATGCGGGGTCAATGTCTGCAACTCTCCAGAGGGAACGAGAGTCGGCAGGTTCTTCACCTTAACCCTAGCATGGTAAAAATCTTTTCCGCCCAAATAGGGGGCTTTCCGCCATAGGGTTTGGGGAAGATCAGGTATTTCTTCGGCCTCTTTAACAGGTTTGGTTCCTTTTGTATTTGCCATTCCTGTGGAAGATCAAGAAAAATGGGGGGGGGAGAAATACACACACTCAGTTTGAATTTCAGACACTCAGTTTGAATTTAAGTTTGAAGCAACTCTGTTTTGTCAAAAGAAGATGAACAGTCCAGGGTCAATTCTGGGTTTGGAAGTTCAGAATTGCGTTTATATTGCTTGAAATATCAGAAGTCCCACATTAAAAAATCGTCACAATCCGGTGACTAGATCAGTTCTGGGGTTAAGAACAAGGTCTCTTTTTGGAGTTCTCAACGAATGATATGTTTCAAATAGCCACGGGTTTGCAGATCCAATACAGTTCAAAGCATATTTCAGTACATTAAATGAAATTGAGCAAAGCCAACCTTGTTTTGGTAAAGCTTGTTTAGATGAAGCCAGTTGAAGGAGACGATTGACATGGAAGAAGTGATGATTGATCACTTGAATCTGCTCTTGAAGGCTTCCGAGTATCATTCACTTTAAGAGAAAGAAGTGATGCTTTGCAACAATGGAGAGCACATAATATTTATCCAAAAAACAATGAGGAGTCGCGTCCTTTCAGTAGTCGAATCACAACCGTCACCGTCGAATCGCGCAATCACAGGAAAAGCTGACGTCATGCCTAAAACCCTAAAAGACCAGACGGCACGACTCTAGGGATTTTAGGTCATAATGACACGCACAGGGGCTGAATTTGCGTGTATTTGAATTGGTACGTGGTGGCAGCGCGTACATTGGTTCCTGCGCATTGAAGCCTATCCGGCTGTGCGTCTTCACGCGCAGAAACGGGGCTAATGTAGATAGTGCTTTCTAGACAGGCAGATCTTAGCCACGTGGCGACCATCTAGCACACCTAGCTGTGCTCTAGACACACTGGATCACCAGCCGCGCTGATCCACGTGGGGGCTGCAAGACAGGGCCCTCGCATACCACCACACGGGACTTGTAGGGACTAAGTGGTTTGGAGGCTAGAGTAAGTCCTGTCGCGCGCGAGCGACAACCAAGCCCGCGCGCGACCTTAGTAACTGTTTTGAGATATTTATGGCACGAGCCCCATAAACCCGGTAACCTCATAACGGTTCCGGTATACGCGGAGAACGTGCCGTGACGGTCCCTATATACGCGGACGAACGTTCCGATGTAGTTAAGCTAATTAAGCCGCCATTAATGGGCGCATTAACCACACTACAACGGTCACATTCTCCGTTATATATAGGATCGTTAACCCTTCCATACAAGGGGTGAATCACCTGAGATACGCGGAAGCTCTGCCAAAATTCTGTCTCTCTCTCATACAGTGCTATTGTCTTTCTCTCTCCCTACACACAACCTTACTCTTCCTGTGTTCTTTCTATCCCCTACTCTTGGTGTATATTGAATTCTCTCTGCATGATTCTCTCGTAAACATTTGGTGAACCCGACGTGAACTTACCATTGCAAGCAACCATGTCTCATGAAGATGATGTCAGTAACAGATCACCCTCCACGGAGACCACCTCGGGAGAGGATTCCCGTCACGCTTCTGCGGCCGCCGGAGAGACTCCGACGTTGGAGGCTCTGAACGCCACCATTCAGAATCAGGGAAAGGCCCTTCAGGCTCAATCCGCACAGATGGAACGGATAATGGCCATTCTGGGAACCCTTGCCCCGAGTCCTACATCAGGCACTACCGTCTCTCAAGAGGAGAAGCTTCCACCACCCAAGGGACCGGAGTGATACCCATGCCACCTAATCCTAATCTGCAAACCCCACCGACAACGGTGCAGTTGCCCTCGGTCCAGGGGCAAACGGCTCAAATACCGCCTTTCACCGCACACATTCCTCAACCACCATTTGTGGCACACAACCTGTCCTCACAATACCCCTTGCCTCCTCCGCCGACACTGCTGGGCAACGTGACTTCACAGTACACTCCTAGCCCTACCACGGCATATGTGTCACCGCCGACTACAACAACCCTTCCTCTTGCTGCTGGGGGAAGCGCACCGGAGTGTATGACGTCGCTGCAGCGGCGCATAGAAACCTTCTTGGCTAATCAACCGTTCGCAGACACCATCATCCCAAAGGTCGACAATGATCCGCCCATCCCACGAGAAATTTATCTCATGCCTAACCCCGCAGGGTACAAAGCTCCTAAGTGGGACAAGTTCGAAGATGTTAACGGGAATGCTCACGAGCACGTCATGCGTTTCATCGATGTGATGGGACCATATGGAGCCAATCCCAAGCTACTGATGCGCGAATTCCCCAAATCTTTGGGAAATGTGGCCTACAAGTGGTACAGGACGTTAGAGGCCGGATCCGTGAAGACCTGGGACGACATGGTTCAGAAGTTTTATACCAAATTCGTCCAGGTGGAAGAGAAAGTGACGATGATTCATCTCTCTCGTATGTACCAGAAATGCGAGGAGGATGGAGTGACATTCATTAAGAAATTCAGAGCCAAGTCCTTGGAATGCAGAGATGAAGTGCTTGAGGGCAGGCTCGTGAAAATATGTCTGCAAGGCATGCGAGTCGAGTACAAAGGTATGCTGATCAACCTACAAACTCCTACCTTGTCTAAGCTAATAGAGTGCACGAAGAACATAGAGCCTATAGTGGAAAGACAGAAGAAGAAGCGCGCCCCTGAACGACCTTCAGGAGGGACCACTTTTAAAATTGGAAGGTTCAGTGTAAAATCGTGTGCACGAAGAACATCGTCATCAATTGATTCTTATACAATAAACTTGATTACAAAACATCATGTAAAATTATAATTAAAAATCTTAAAAATTGCAACTAGAAAATACGACTAGATGTATCAATTTCTTAAAGTACAATTGTATATCTTATTACAGTTTTTTACACTAACATTTTCATACACAACCTCTTAATAAAATCTATCTACCCATTTTGTGTGTGTATAATAAGCAAGTTGCATTCTCTGCACTACATGCAATTTAAGAAATTCTTTGCATGTCATTTGTCATGGACTTTTCTTTATTTGACATGAATGTGTCATATTAGTTTAAAGAAAGTCTTACCGAGTGCCAGATTTATGTGACATGCAATCAATTTTTTATGACATGTTATCATCACAATGATACATTTCATTAATAGTAAAACTCAAACCATTAAAGTTTCAATTCATAAATAAACATTGATTCATTCTTTTTGCTGTAGAATGCATTGAGAACTAAAATTTGAGTAGTGCATTTAAATTTTTTCTGCAATATATGAATTTGATTCATTATACTCCATGGAAGCTGCAACCAAAGTGTTTCCTTCACAAAAGGAAAAGTAAAAATTTATTTTTTCGAACCATCCATTCTAAAAAATCTTCAATCTCTTCTAGGGGTGTTCATGATTTGAATCGGTCAATTTTAGGCTAAGGAAAGCACCTAAACCGATATGGCTTGTTTTGGAAATTTAGAAATCAAACTACATACGATTTCAAACCTAAATAAATAAAATCAGACTAAAACGTCTAGTCGGATTATGCCTTCGAGTTTTGCAGAAACATGCATATTTGGGAAGAGAGTCATTTTCTTAATTTTTTTTTGAGAAGCGAAGAGAGTCATTTTCTGAGAGAATGGTGTTGGGATGCCGAATCTGTATATGATATTGTATTGCATGAAATTTATGAAAGATCCATGCGCAACCTTCTTGAGTAGTACGGTTTCAACCCATTTTCTAAAGAGCTCAGTTCCTGTAAAGATCCAGACGCATCCCTTAGAGGGAGAATTGATGGACCAGTGAAGTCTAAAGCCCATGTATGAAAATTATATGGTTTCCTCAAAGCTTGCATATCAACAATTGGAGAATGTATGAGGTTTTCATGGAACTGACATTTTTGACATCTGCCGACTTTTTCGCGGCAATCAGCTTCCAGGGTTGGCGAGAAGTATCCTATGGATAGGAGGTGATGGCATAGCTACGCAATCCTTGGTGCTCAGGTAAGTGAACTGCTTCCATGATCTCATGAGTCTCCTGTCCGGCGAGGCATATGAGTAGTATTCCTGCGAAGCTTTTACTTAATAAGATGCCTTCTTGTAATTCCTACAAGTGTGCTATCTTCTTTATGACTGCGGCATAATTCTTATATGTTGGGAGAACATTGTTTTCTAAATACTCAATGAAAAGATTTCTCCGGTCTTGATGATCATCAATTGTCCAAAATCAAGCATGTGGCAGACAAGACTGCGAACAAAATAAAGGAGGAGAGGAACAACGAGAAGGGGAGCACTAATAATTTGAGAGAGTTGAACCGAATGGTCATAGCCATATTCTTTCTCTTCTCTGCTTATTTAAAAGAATATTCAGATGTAGCTATAGAAGCAAGTTTTGCTCGTTCAACCAACTATTCCAAAAATGTAATTATGATGGTGGCGAGTTAGTGACTATCACCTATGTTCTTTAAATCATTTGACCATGCAGGATGTCGCAGTCGTCCAGTAGTATATTTTCTACATATCATAATCCTATCGGCATAATAAATTACTATAGTCTCATTCTAAAATCATATTCCCAATATTAGTACTACTTTTTTTTGAAAAAATATATATAATACTCTCTAAAAGTGAGAGAGTGTTTTAATACTTTAGTGTTGTAACAGTGTGTTTACCCTTGTAAAATAAAAATAAAATAAAATCACGCTCTTAAATTATTATTGAAAGTTGACATATATAAAAATTTAAAGAGTTGTGTCTATTTAAGTTAGAATATGAATTTAAAATTAAATTTTAGTATATCTTAAGACAATTCATTTCATACCTTTTCGGACGTGTATCTTCTTCAATGTTGGATAGTTCTGATTTGCGTCCTTACAAATGGACACCTTTACAATTATAAAAGGGAGCCATTAGTCCATTATATTTTTACTCAATCTTGTCAACCATCTCTCCCTCATTTTCGTTCAATATGTGTTGTCATTTTTGAATAATTTTGAGTTCATTTTTTAGACTACACCATATATTGACGGCATAGCAAGGCCTGCGCAGACAATATTATCTATCTTACTTAAGTGGAGAATGAAACAACTATCATCGGAGACGTTCTCCAGTTTCATTTGCATCGTTGAGGGCCATTCAGTTCTGAAGAAAATCATATTTACACGCACTTCACTTTTCACTTATTTATAAAATTCAGTGTGAAATGGTGAAAACTAATTATTCATCGATTTTGAAATATCGCATTACTTATTTTTTTATGAAAGAATATTGCATTAGTTATTTCTTGTTTTTATCTTCTTAACTTCAATAATAAGTAAAAGATAATCAAATATAAGAGTTTGAGTTGTAGTTCCCATTAATCTTATTTCATTTGTTGGCATTTTTTTAATATAATTTGTTGACATTCTGTTATAAAATAACATCATTTAAGTTTATATAACAATTTAAATGTCACATGCAACACATGCTTATAACAAATACTACATATGTTCCCTCTCTTTCTTCCCGCTTTGACTTATGACACCATTCACTGGATCACTTTTACTTGGTGATTTCATTAGCCAAACGATGCAAGCATTAGGTAATATTTTCATGGTATATCATGAACTTATTTTTTAAAAAATGAACCATTTTATTATCCGAATTATCGTGCCAAAGCGACCCAGTTATGGGTAAAATAGTCAAAGCGACGAGAGATATAATGGAGGAAGTAATAAAATGGTGTGTCTATGGTAAGTCTAGAGGGTGGGGTGAAAATAAAAAGTAGTGCCCCACCCCACCCCCTAGAAGACAAAAAAAAAAAACATAACTGGATAAAAATGATAACAATCGAATTCAAAAATTAGAAAATTTCGTAATAGTCGACAAACACAACTAGAAATAGATAACAGACTTAAAAATAAGACAAAACACACCAAATAACGGACCAAAATGTCAATGTACTTAACAAAACATGAACAAATCAAATCTACACCTTGTAATAACCCAAGTTCAGTCATTCCCAACACCCACGAAAGAGTATTGCTCTCTAACTTCCTCATACCAGTTGTATTTGACGTTGGAAATATTTGTTTGGCGTGTTGATTAAGATAGGGCTTGCGATTGGCCGACATCTTTACCAAAAATACCAACTGGAGGATTCGGGCATGTAGTACGATTGTGTTCAAATTTTTGACATCTCTCACACTTCTTTCGAATATTTTGGAGCTCCCTTTAGGTTTTGTGTACCCGTTGGATGGAGGCCTTACGTGAGAGTACTCTTGCGAGTTGACATTAATCACAAGTTCTCTATTTTATTGCTTCAAAATAATGTTCTTAAGACCCTTGATCATCAAGTCAACATGTTCTCACCAATAGTCTCAAGTCTCTTGAGATGTTCCTGTAGGGTTTTGATCATGGATACGCAGCGAAAAAAATAAATTATCCATTCAATACCCTCCAAGGATCACATGAAGAGAATCATAACGATTCTAAAGGAAGAATCATGTTACACACCTTAGGGTTTCTCCTGTGTGACTTGTAACGTGAATTGTGTCACGTCTCTACGGTTGATCCACGCCTAGAATTGAGAACCAGATCCTCCTTCTCCTTTGTGCTAGCTTGGACCGGAGGAAGACGAAAAAGAAATCACACAACCGGGTAACAAAGAGGCTTCCGCCTCCTTGCTTAGGCTGACGGGGACGGGCAACGCAAGGGGGGTCGGGTTCGGCCCTCCTTGTTGCTTTCTCTCTCCTTTTGTTCTCTCCCACTCACTTATGTTATGATCATTAGTGTGGGAAGGAAGCTAGGAGCATCATTTATATATTCCAACAACTCCTTGTCGACTACCTAAAGGCCCTTCCTAATCCAACATGAATTCGGATTAGACCATTCCTTGCATATTAGTCCTACGAAGTTTGCAAGGTATTGCAAAGTGATCCTTCTAATTAATTAATCAAATTAATTAATTCCCAAATCTAGTTCAACTCTATCTAGCGTGTGACCCCATAGGTTCTATGTAGTTTGTAGCAACAATTTGCTGATATGGAGCGGTCTCTAGCAAGACATCCATTCTGACCAACTAATAGAATAGTCATCCGACAAACCTTGTGCAAGTAATTGTCACATCCCTTTGTCTCTATATCCGGATTGGACACGAGACATACAAGTCACACTCCTATATCCAAACCATAGTTTATCGATCCTGGGAATAGCCTTATTCGTGCAAATAACATCAATATCCCATATTGATTTATTTGAGTCTGGCCAGACATTCCATAAGCACTATCCCTCGAGTGGCCTCAAATATTTTCTCCCGTTATGTGGGAGGGACAAATTCTATCTATGTCTACTACGATTTCTAAGCTTGCTTCTTATTGTATCTGGTACACGCCTTTATAGCTACCCAATTATGGTGTAGCGTTTGACGCTACCAAAACCATAATAATCCACAACTAGATAATCTAGTGACTTCAAGTCTAAGTATGACAATACCGTTGCACCGCGAGAAGCACTTGTGACTTTACATAACTTGTACGTAGCCTTCTCGGAGATGGGTCAATCCAGTATGCCATTACTCCTAATGCATACCCATGTCTTGGATCGTGATATCTCCATATCAATCCAACCCCATACTAGTCTATAGTTGACTGTCCTGTTAATCAATATAATCGACTAAGGATACTTAAGAATATAACACTTATAAGGATTTCTTTCATTTTAACATATCTCCATGTCGATAATATAATGAATCGTAAATCCATATATTTGTCACAATAAATTGATTGCCTCTAGGGCAGAATTCCAACAGTTCCACCCAAGTCACCAATCAAATCAATTCATCCATTCGTTTTACCTCGGCGAAATTGGATCGTCGCATCTCTTGTTTTCGGGTCCTTTATGGCTGGATTATTATTGTAGAAGTCACTATCCGTCTTTTGACATTGTTTCGATAACAACATTTTCAGAATAAATTGAACTCCTTTATGGAAGAGTAAAAAATAATATGGCCACAAATCATATGTGATGACTTAAACGTCATGCAGGAACAGTAGAGCATGCTATTATCTCGTTGATGGAGAACGGTGTGCTGACATAAAAAAAATTCAAGTAAGAAATAATTTCCATATGACATTCCAGATAGTATCACTAAACTTTGAGAAAAACAAACAAGCACTAGAAATAATTGCTCAGTAAATAAAGGACATCAGATATGTCAATTGCAGTTATGGATAGAAACCTAAAAAGAATAGAACAATTTAAAGAAAGAACAACCGATAGTGTATTTTATGAAATTACCAGAGATGATCTTTCGTTCAGGTAGTTGTAGAATGCCAACAACTTTGCAGTGACTAGCCTTCATTGCTTGCTTCTTGCTTCAATATAATATTCTTAAGATCCCCTATCATCAGAGTCAACATGTTCTCGCCAATAGTTGTAAGTCTCTTTTGAAGTTCCACCCAAGTCACTAATCAACTCCATACTTCCCTTCATGCAACCCTGATGCCTATGTTTTTTAATTGTCACATCGTCTTGTTTCGGGTCCTTCATTGCTGGATCATTCTTGTAGAAGTCACTATCTGTCTTTTGTCATCGTTTCGATAAAAACATTTTCGGAATAAATTGAACTCCTTTATGGAACAGCACAAAAATAACATGGCCACAAATCATCTGCGATGACTCAAATCTCATGGTGGAACAGTAGACCATGCTATTATCTCGTTGACAGAGAACAGTGTGATGCTAGAATAACGTTCAAGTAAAACAGATATTTCATTTGATATTTCAGATAATAAAAGAATTAAACATTGAGAACACTAAACAAGTACTGGAAAGAACTGCTTAGTAAATAAAGGAATCATATATTTCAATTGCAGTTCTAGAAAGAAACCTAATATATACAGACAACAATAAAAAAGAACAGCAGGTAGTGTATTGTATGAACTTACATGAGATTCCCTTTTCTTCTCCCATGTGACATAGATTGCATCCATTTCCTATTCAGGTAGTTGTTGAATGTCAACAGCTTTGTATTGATTTTCCTTCATTGCTTGCTCCTTGAACTTCGCATACACGTTCCTAGTGTAGAACATGGCTGCATACGAAGATTCTTGACTTGATTTGTTGCGGCCCAAGGCTTAACAATGATCATTAGTCACAAAATTTAATAATATACCATAAAAATTAACAAGAGAAATATAGTTAACATTAATTTGCTGCCAATAAATGTTTAGACACTTTGGAAAGTATTCAAGAACTTACTGATAAAAATTTCAACATATCGAAGAGCATATTTGACATGATTTTATATGATGTTGTCATTTTGTTCGAAATAACAAGTAGAAAACATAATATGTATGTGTGGTATAGTTTGGTCAATAGACATCTTTACGAAAATGTTCTCGTTAACAACCACACAAAGATGTAAGACTTATTATACATTGTAGTGTAAACATGGATTTTCATATGAAATACAACATGCAAGTATGAATCTTCCATATATATATGACAAGTGAATACCATATGTAATGTACGTATGATAGATATGGGTCAATGACCATCCGTATGAGGATGTGCTCACCTAAACTCAATCACCACTTAACAATGATTGTCCATTATAATACAAGGATGAAACTTGCATACATATACTATAATACATTGTAATTCAAGCATGAAACTGGATACTATAATATTTAAGTGTGATGACATTTGGTCAACGGAACCTTCCCATAATATGCAAGTGCGGCAGTACCATAGGCAATTGGATGCCATAACAACTTATCTACTATAGCAATACTACAACATGTAATCGATGTGAATGGAATGATACAAGTGGATACTATCAATTCAAAGTGTGGTACCTTATGTTCAATGATATTGTGTATGAAGTTGTCATCAACGGTATCCCTACGAACCTCATAAGTATGATTTTCCACTATACGAGTGAAGGTAACTGACAATATTATATTACATATTTCCCACAATAGTATGCTCCTATTTGGATGATTGTGAAAGTTACGTGTTTCGTCACATCTGCACATCTAACGTATTAAACTATGTATCCAAGTTTTGCACATTGTATTTTAATTTAATATTGTCGCAAAATATTTAGACATTGCATATTTTTCAATAGGTAGATATATGTATTATACCCCCAATGTTGAACTATGAGTCAAATGTAAAGGAGAAACAACCATGTTCACGTAGTTTAAAGGAATATATTGTTCTTGAGCATCTGGTTAACCTGCAAGAGCAAACAGATAAATTGTGTAAATATATTTGAGAATCTCTAAATTTTATAACTTAAATATGAAATATTTTACGTATTTAGAAGTTCAGTTTTGTTAAAATATATTATGATACAATTTGTACAACTTTAACAATGTAAACTTATGTTAACTTCATATTTTACACGATATGTTGGTCATAAAAGAATTTAAATTCATTCAATTCCAACGAATCTCAATCTTAACCATAAACCTAGTAACATTATCTGTTTTTAAACTAAGAAGTGAAATGTAAAGAACCTGATATGTAAAACATAATTGGATAATACCCTAGACCACATAAACCATAAACCCTAGCTGGGTAAAAACTTAAGGCACCTAAACCCTGTTTGGATAAAAGCCTAAAGCACCCAACTAGGATTTATAACATTCTTCAATAGTTTGCAACCCTTTACACATTGTTCTGCCTAGTATGATCATGTCTTGTACAGTCTGCTTATCTGTTTTATCTGTTTGTTTATGTGAGTGTAGGCATCATCCAACAAGCCTCCACTTGATTCTCTAGTTCAAGTATCTTCAACTCCAATCCGGCCTGATCATGCATCACCCAAGGTGGCAGCTTCCCCACCCATCAGGCATGCTCATGGATCACCTAAGGTGGAAGCTTTTCCCCTGAAAAAAAATAATGCATGTCCAATGAACAGAGGTGGAGTAGGGAAAGGGAGAGGGAGGTGGACTGTCAAGGGGCCAAGGGAACCTCCCATTGAGTAAGGATGCATGTCAATCTCATGCTCTGCTTCCAAGAATATCAGAAGTCAATGAATGCTTATTGCATTTCTACATGAGCCGTGAGGCTATTTTGGACATGTAAACAAAGTCAGGCCCGAGGAAACTCTTTAAAGAGTATGTATCCTTTCTATTTTAAAATAATTTGACTAATCGAACTATTAATCATATTGTTTATAAATTTTATCTGTGAAACAACAGTGCATATCTTGTTGATATATTCAATGTTATGGCTACTATAGCCACTGATTTTTCATGGCATCTTGAGAGATACGGTAAATTATTTTCTTTATGTTCTTAGTACACAATCAATGTTATGTTGTTTCGCTAAAAGGTTTACATGGATTTATATTAGTTTTACATTTTTACCCACTTGGTTCTCTAAAATGTCTGCAGATGATTGGCTCTATGTCCCAAATGAGTATTAGCTTAGGACCAGGGTCGCCAATTTCATTGGTTTTTCTGTTTACAACGACCTCAAAAAAATCCTTCTTGCGATATGAAAAACTTCAAAGATCATGGAAACAATGATGAGGAATTCGCCAGGTTGTACAGGAAGAGAGATGCGGTCTATGCAGTTTATTTCAGTCGTTACATTGAGTGGGGCAGTCCATCATTTTAATCTTCCTGTGATTTTGTGTTTGTTTTGAAAAAAATTGACTGGTTGCTGTTAAATCATTTGGGTGGTGGAGGTTATTGTGGTTGTAATGGTGAATGTTGTTTCAAAACAATTAACTTGTATGATTTTTTTCTGAGAGTTGATAAGGTTTTTTGGTGGTTTATCAATTCTATTTGTCTACTTTACACTTTTATATGTTATTTTTTCATGTTATTTTATCACTCCCGACCACATTCGTTGTTTCATTCCCTGTATTATTCAGCTCAGACTTGCTATTTGGTGTCAAAGTAGTCAAACATGTCATTGTGGACAATTTAATTCCCATTTATGTACAACAACCAACCACCCATTCACTTATTCTACTTATACACCCATCCACTCTTGCAAAAATGAGATTTTCCATTCACACTCCTCTCTATCATCTTCTCCTCCTCCAAATCTCCCTAATTTTTCATTATCGCCATGTCACATACCTCCTTCAACTCGTCCTTCCACCAATTTCGTCGTAACGCCGAGTCTCGACCAAGGTATTATAACTGTGGAAGGATACGTGTGATGGGAACAGCAGGTCCTCACACAAAGAACCCAGGTAGCGATTTCTTGGGTGCCTCCACTACCTAAGGGATCTCAATACAGCTACTCCATATGGGCCGATGAAGAACCTCCCTGCTTTTGCGAGGAAACAATGCAAGTGTGGTCCAAAATTATTGCAACAACGGGGAAAATGAAGTATGAAAATTAAGATATGGAAAAGAGTCAAAGGATAGAACACAAATGTATCTTTGTTATTGCAGTTGCTTTACTTTTTGCAATGCTTGTTCTTTTTTTTAGGTGAAATGACCGTCGCAAGGTGTGCTGTCTCGATTGCTTACGTATCACAAGTTCGATTTCTTTTTTTAGGATTCGTTGCTTGCATATCTGCTGTAGTAACTTAGGTGTTCAGCATTGTTTACGTTTCTATCTGATTCGTTTCAGTTTCGTCCATTTCACTTCAGTCTTGTCAATTTTTTATTTATTTTATCTTTAGCTTTATCTTCAACTTTATACTTTTATCCGTTTCTTTACATTTCTATCCGATTTTCTGACGGTGGCATCCTAAGACCTATTTTTTGTCTTTTCTCTAGTAAAACCATAATTACCGACACTAACCGGCAAAGCCGGTCTCTTTTTATAGGGCCAAGACGTACCAAAGTGGTGGCCTTAATGAAAACAACTGTGTGAGTCTCACTCTATTGGTTCAATATAAATAGAACGAAAGACTTTAATCTATCAATAAAACAAAAAGTTGGGGAGTCCCACCAAGTCACCAACTCCATGCTCTATTAAGAGCACAAAAGTACGAGTTCACTCCATGGACCCACATAAAAGAACATGGGCCATTCTTTTCCCTAAAATGGACACTCTCATAAAACACCACAACTGAGAACATGCAATTTTTTTATATTTTAATGAATCGGTAATATGTTCTGTTAGGAGCCGTTTGGTCCTCAATTTTATACAGTGCATCTATGTTGCACATGTGCAGGTGCGGAAACTGAGTGCGAGTGCGGAAAATTTCCTATATTCAAGAGTGCTGGTGCGGCGTCGATTTTCATTGTCATATTTTCAATTTATATTATTCGTGATATATTATACTAACATAAAAACAATATTAGTAATTCAATTTATGACCACGCAGAAATTCGTAAATTGGTTCAACGAAACATAGCTACTATATCAACAATATAATCTTTTGTTGCCCTTATCGTTGTTCTTAACTTTGAATGGACGAATAATTTAATAGTTTGAAGTGTTCACATAAGGCACTTTTTTTTGTTTAATATTAGTTGTTTTTTAAAGGACCTCTCAAGTCTCAACTCGAATTTTTAAAGTGATCATATATGTTAGAATAGTGTCTTGAAGAGGGAAGCTGAACAATGGAGCAACAAGAGTCAAAGAAAGCCACGGATCAAACTTTGTTCTCCTGAGAACATATTTATATTCGTGTGAACAGATTTTTGTTTGTGCGAACAGAATATATGTTCGTGCGAACAAGTCCTGGAGGCGGCTATTAAGGATGGAATCAATTCCTTATGGCCTCCGGTCTGTTTTGGAGAGTATAAAAGAGTCCTTTAGGGTCCTAGAATTATATGTAAGAATTGTGAGACGTTCTCCTCAAGTGGATAAAGGTCTTTCTTGCTTGCGGACGTAGTTAGCTGTATTTAAGCTAGCGAACCACGTTAAATTGTGTGTTCGAATCTTTTCTTGACTATTCGTGAGGTGAGAGCGACCGTGAATTGCATAAAAAAATGGTATCGGAGCTTATGTCCAGATCAATCCACCAAGAATGATGCCCAGATCGATGTTCAAGATTGATAGGTTCACAAGAGGGAGCAGCTTTAGTCTGTGGAAGATGAAGATGGAGGCTTTGCTCAAGTTACAGGGTTTGTGGGCACCTTTGACCACAGGCAGAGGAGGCATGGATGCTAGTACATCAGACTTCAAGGTATTGGAGGAAAAGGCACACGCAACGACTATGTTGTGCTTATCGGATGACGTGATCATCGAGATCGCATATCATAAGAAAGCAGCGAAGCTGTGGCTCAAGTTGGAGAGTCTCTACATGAAGAAAAGTCTCACTAGCAAGTTGATGCTAAAGCAAAGGCTCTTCACCTTGCGTATGGTCGAAGGTACATCTCTCAAGGACCACCTTGATCAGTTAAACAAAAATCTTTTAGATTTGCGTAAAATTGGAGAGAAGGTGGATGATGAGGATGCCGCACTTTTGTTATTGATCTTGTTACCTCCATCATACGAGAACTTTACAGTCATTCATTGTGAACAAGGATGACGTATCTCTAGAGGAGGTCAGATCAGCACTCAATGCCAGGGAATTGCGCCATAAGGGTGCAGGCATAGGTACAGAGGACCATGCTTCCGGATTGATGGAAACGGGGGAAGCAAGAAGGGTAATAAGAACAAGAACCAGCTCTCGGTTCTAAGTTACCCAAGGATGTCTTTGCCTATTGCAAGGAGAATGGGCACTGGAAGAGAGATTTCCCAAAACGAGGAAAACAGGGACAGAATGGCTCTGCAGCTATGGTAGAGAAGGGAAATTCGTCTGAGGATGAATTTGTTCTACTGGCGGACGATGTCACAAATTCACCCGATGTGTGGTTTCTTGACTCAGGAGCTTCTTATCACATGTGTTCAAACAGGGAGCTATTTTCAAGCTACAACCGTGTAGATGGAGGATCCGTTCATATTGAAAATGGAGTTGTTTACAAGGTCATAGGAAAAGGCTTAGTTAGGTTCAAGATTTTGGATGGGAAGACATGCACATTGAAGGAGGTGAGGCACGTACCGCTTTTCACAAAGAATATCATATCTTTGATTCTACTCGACAGCAGGGGGTTCAGTTTCAAGGGTGAAGGTGGAGGATTATGCGTCTACAAGGACTCAGATGTGCTACTCAAGGGGGTCAAGGATGGGACTTTTTATGTGCTACAAGGTTCGGCTATCACAGGGTTTGTCAGAGTTGTCTCGTCCGAGATTAGAGAAGCTGATCTAACTAAGCTGTGGCATATGAGGCTCGGTCATATGAGTGAACGTGGAATGGGGAACTTCACAAGAAGGAGTATCTCACCGGGCATGCGCCCAAGAGTCTATGATTTTGTGAGCACTGTGTGTATGGGAAGCTACAACGTAGCAAGTTCCCTAAGACAATTCATAGAACGAAATGCACTCTTGATTATATCCATTCGGATTGCTGCGGTCCATCTCGAGTTAAGGCAATTGGCGGGTACAATTACTTTCAGAGCATCATAGACGATTACTCAAGGATGAATTGGATATTCGTGATGAAGCACAAGAGTGAAGCCTTCGCAAGATTCAAGGAGTGGAAGACACTAGTAAAGAATCAGGTAGGAAAGAAGGTGAAGAGGCTGCGCACGAATAACGACTTAGAGTTTTGTTCATCAGAGTTTGATGGATTCTGCAAAGATAAGGGTATTGCTGGCCATCGCACCGTTCGGCACACACCGCAGCAGAACGGTGTAGCCGAGAGAATGAATCAGACACTTTTAGCAAGAGCAAGGTGCATGCTTTCGAATGCATGTCTTTCTAGAGGCTTTTGGGGAGAGGCAGTTTCCATGGCATGCTATCTCAAAAATCGGAGCCCGCACACATGTATAGCATACAAGATTCCTATGGAAGTCTGGTCCGGTAGAGCAGTGGACTACTCGGATTTGAGAGTTCTTGGTTTCGGAACAGGTGTGAGGGGATACAAGATATGGGCAGATAACAAGATTATACTTAGCAGAAGTGTAGTCTTTGATGAGACTCTTATGTTGAAGAAATCTGTGGAGGTGTAGCTTGGAGATGCAAAGAAGAAGGTTGAGGGAAAGTAAGGATGCATCTAGACTAGAGGAACCAATTCATCAAAGTATTGCTCAAGGAAGACCAAAGAGATTCATAAAGCCTCCGGCGAGATACAAGGATGATGTATGGTGGGATATGCATGACAGGTAGAGGATGAGCCATCCTTTTACAAGGATGCCATAACTAGTTCTAAGTCAGCACAATGGATTGCCACGATGGGAGAGGATATGGAGTCCCTTAGCAAGAACTCAACTCGGGAGATTGTTAAATTGCCTGCTGTAGATAGTGCTTTCCAGAAAGACATATCACAGCCACATGGCAATCATCCATCACACCTAGCTGTGCTCCACACACACTGGATCACCACCCGCGCTGATCCACGTGGGGGGCTGTGAGACAGGGCCCTCACACATCACCACACTGGACTTGTAGGGACTTAGTGGTTTGGAGGCTAGAGTAAGTTTCGTCGCGCGCGAGCGACAACCAAGCCCGCGCGCGACCTTTAGTAACTGCTTTGAGAGATTTATGGCATGAGCTCCATAAACCCGGTCAACCTCATAACGGTTCCGATATACACGGACGAAGTGCGTAACGGTCCCTATATATGCGGACGAACGTGCCGTTGTGGTTAAGGTAATTAAGCCGCAATAATGGGTGCATTAACCCACTACAACGGTTATATTCTCCACTATATATAGGATCGTTAACCCTTCCTTAAATAGGAATAATCACTTGAACTACGCTGAAGCTCTGCCAAAACTCTGTCTCTCTCTCGCACAGTCACTATCGTCTTACTCTCTCCCTACTCAAAACCCTATCTTTCCTGTGTCTCTCTTATTCCCTGTACTTGGTTTACATTGAATCTTCCTCAAAGGATTCTCCCGTACACATTTTGGTGAACCCGACGTGAATCGTACCATTGCAAGCAACCATGTCTCACGATGATGATGTCAGCAATAGATCCCCCTCCACCGAGACGACCTCAGGGGAGGAAACTCGCGCAACCGGCGGTGCTCCAACCTTGGAGACGTTGAATGCCACTATTAAGAGCCTGGCGAAAGCTCTTTAGGCTCAATCCGCACAAATGGCTCAGATAATGGCCATTTTGGGAACTCTTGCCCAGAAATCGGCACCAGAAGCTGTTGTCTCTCAAGGAGCAGGAACCTCTACCACTCAGGGAACGGAGTTAATACCTACACCGCCAAACCCTAGTTTGCAAAGTCCACCAGTAATAGTACAACCACCTTCTATTCAGGGAAAAATGGTCCAAATACCGTCTCTTGTCACACATATAACCCAACCTCCAGCTATTCCCTTCAATATCTCTTCGCAATATCCCTTGCCTTCTCCACCAGTACCCCTAACCAATGTGGCTTACACCCCTAGCCCAACCGCAGTATATGTGTCTCCGCCGGCTGCAACCCTTCCCCCTGCTGTGGGAGGGAGTGCACCACAAGCATGACAGATTTAGAGCGGTGCATAGAGACTTTCCTGGCCACTCAAACTTTTTCGGACACCATCATTCCGAAGGTTAACAATGCCCCTCCTATCCCTGAGAAGAAGATCGTCAGGCGCCCATCCTCGCTGATGGGATTCGGAAGCGACTCTAGGATGACGATGGGATGGATTCGACTTGGTATCCAGATAGGAAAAATCAAGTGTTCGGCCAAGTTCTACGTCATTGATGCAAATACTACGTATCACATGATCATAGGGCGAGCTTGGATCCACCGCTTTGACGCGGTTCCGTCAACAGCTCACCAAGTGATGAAGGCCATCTGGAATGGCAGGGTAGTCGAGATACCAGCTTCGGTGAACCCCTTTAACCTGAAAGAAGCGCATCTCATTGAAGCAGTATGGTTCACCGAAATGGCAGATGAGCAGATGCCGGGGCCATTCAATCCGACCCCTCTGCCTCGATGGGAAGACATCAAGGATCAGTCACTAGCAGGAGTAATGGTCACGAGAGAGGATGCTAAGGAAAAGGTGCCTACACGCGAAGAGGCGTCACAGGTCGCCTACCAAAGGAAGAATGTGTACACTTTGAAGAGGGTGGTGAAGCATGACCATAAGGGCAAGGAGATAGAAAGCTTCTACTCCAATGGAAAGAAATTCTAGCGCATATGAAGGTGCGCGGGGGTACCCCCATCCGAGCATGGGGATATCCCTGGGCAAATCAGTCAACTTGAACAAGGCCCGGAGGAGGACAAGCTGAGGTCAGAGGTTCCGGAGGACAATTTTAAAGAAGCGCCCGAGTGTATGGAAGACAAGCCGAAGCCACAGAAGCAGGAACTGAAAGAGGTGTTCCTAAGTCTAAGCGAAGAAAAGAAAAGGCCTGTTTTCCTGAGCGCAGACCTCACAAGCGAAGAGGAAACAAGATTGCTGCAATTGTTGAACGAGTAAAAGGATGTGTTTTCCTGGGAATACGATGAGATGCCTGGTCTAGACACGAGTGTGACGATGCACAGATTGGACGTTGTCCCGGGGTCCAAACCGGTGAAGTAAAGTGCGAGAAGCTTCAGGCCAGAAATAAATGTGAAGATCAAGCAGGAAATAGTAAAGTTGATGACTGCTAGATTCATCGAGCCGAATCATCATCCTTCTTGGTTGGCCAATATCGTGCCGGTAGTAAAGAAGAATGGGAAACTTCGCATCTGCGTGGACTTCAGGGATCTGAACCGTTTCTGCCCAAAGGACGACTTCCCGTTGCCCAACATCGATTTGCTTATCGACTCTACCGCAGGACATCGGATGTTCAGCTTCATTAATGGTTTCAGCGGATACAACCAGATCGATATGGATCCTGAGGATGTAAGAAAAACCGCGTTCATTACGCCAGTTGGGGTCTTTAACTACACTGTTATGCCCTTTGGACTCAAGAATGCGGGTGCAACTTATCATCGAGCAATGAAGGCTCTGTTACATGACATGATGCATCAGGAGGTATAATTCTAGGTTGATGGTTTGGTTGTCAAGTCCAGAGAGGAAGCGGACCACCTGGGAGACTTGCGGAAAGTATTCGAAATATGCAGGAGTTTACAATTAAAGATGAATCCCATGAAATGCGCGTTCGGAGTGACTTCGGGGAAGTTTTTGGGATGCGTGATCCATCGTCAGGGAATTGAACCTGATCCTGCAAAAAATTCGGCTATCACCAGCATGACAGCACCGCATAATCAGAGCACTCTGAAGACGTTCCTAGGGAAACTGTCTTATCTGCGGAGATTCATCCCAGCAATTGCAGAAATAACATTCTGCTTTGGTGACCTCCTTAAAAAGAACGTTGTGTATAATTGGACGGAGGAGCATGAAGCCGCATTTGGGAAGCTGTAAGACTTACTGACATCGCCAAGAGTAATGATCACACCACGGCTGGGCTCACCACTTTTGTTGTACCTGACATCAACCAAGAAGTCTATAGGGGCACTGCTAGCCCAAGAATATGAAGGGCAGGAAAGGCCGATCTATTATATCTCCCGCATAGTGCAACCGGCTGAGTCAAGGTACACCGATATTGAACGCCATTGTCTTACTTTATTCTTCGTGATAGAAAAGTTAAGGCATTATTTCGCCTCGCACAAAGTCGTAGTGATTACAAAGAGCGACCCCATACGGTATCTCTTGAGTCACCCTTATCCCTGCGGAAGATTGGCAAAATGGTACATGACCATCTCGCAGTATGATATTATGTGTGCTCGACCACGAGCAATCAAATCGCAAGCAGTGGCAGATCTTTTAGCACAATTCCCAGACAACAGCTACGAACCCATGATAGATGAGGAGCTAGAAGGGACTGAGATTTATGCGGTTGAGTCGCCATACTGGAAACTTCATTTCGATGGGTCGTCAACGCGGAAAGGTGGTGGAATTGGTATCGTTTTGACTAAACCAGATGGAGAGGTCATCCAAATGTCCACCAAGCTAGATTTTCCAGTAACAAACAATGAGGCAGAGTATGAGGCCCTGATCGCGGAACTCCGCGCGGCCAAGGCACTGGAGGTTAGCGATCTGACGGTCATGGGGGACTCTAAGCTAATTGTCAAGCAAGCTTCAGGCGAATATGGGTTGAAGGAGGTCAATTTATTGCCTTATCGGACTATGGTACAGAAGCTGGTACAGCAATTTTGTGATGTCAAGTACGAGCACACGCCTAGGGCCGATAATCGGCATGGAGATTCCTTGGCCACTCTGGGATCTAAAATCAGTGCAGACAAATGCCCTGCGAGAATTTTGATCGAGGTTAGAGAAACGCCAGCCTTGAAACGGGAAGTATGCGAGGAGGAATCCGCAGAAGATGAAGATTGGAGAAAGCCAATACTGCGTGCAATTGCTGAGGGCACGAGCAAATAAAATTAGGCATCTACCAAGGGATACTGCATACACGACAATTCCCTTTACTACAAGGGTCCAGGAGGAATACTCATGCAGTGTGTCTCTCAGCAGGAGGGGCAGGCATTATTGGAGAAGATCCACCAACACTCTTGTGGGGAAAGTGAAGTGTATATTTATCGAAAAGCCCAGAGATATGGGATTCATTGGCCAGATATGGCTACGTCTGCCGCAATCATTCAAGGAAATTGTGAGAGCTGCACATTAATTAAAGACTCTTTGGAGATTGTTGTGATTGATGATGACACAGATTGGAGGAAGCCACTCTTCGATTATTTGACAGAAGGGATCGAGCCCGATCAGAGGAAGGAAGCTGACAAACTTAAAAGGAAAGCGGCTCGATATGTGGTGCAGGAAACATACTATGGCGAAGAGGCCACGAGGGTAATCTACTCAGATGTCTAGATAGCAAAGAAGCGCAAGAGGTGATGGATTTATCTCACCAAGTGGAGCATCAGGGAGGTGGGAAGCTATGCAGACTGCTCCTCACTGTTGGCTATTTCTGGCCCACAATGGAGGCAGATTGCCGCAACAAGGTGAAGAGATGTCAGGAATGTCAATTCAAGGGAAACCTCGTGCATGCTCCTGCAGTAGACTTACACGCATTGGGAACACCTTGGCCATTTCATACCTGGGATTTAGATTTTATCGGTTCCATTCGGCCAGCTTCGCATGGAAACCAGTTTATCTTGACTGCAACAGAGTTGTTTACCAAGTGGGTGGAAGCAGTGCCGCTCAAAACAGCAAATGCGCTTGCGGTGTTTGTTCAGGAAAGCATCATATGCCGGTTTCAGATACCCAACACTATACTCTCGGATAACGGCACTCCTTTCTTAAATCGCTAGGTGGCTGCGAAACTGGCGGAATACAACATAAGGCAAGTTTGCTCCACGCCTTATTACCCGAAAGGGAATGGTCAAGCAAAGCAACCAATAAGACGCTACTTAGGGTTTTCAGTAAAATGGTCGCGGATGATCACAAGAAGTGGGAAAACTCTTTAAATGTTTCTTTATGGGCGTATCGCACTTCGCCCAGGACTCCCACATGAGTCTCCCCGTTCCTTCTATGCTACGGAGCTGAAGCTGTCGTGCCGGCAGAAATAAAGGTCAACTCTGCAAGGATAGCCTTTCATGCCTTGTACGAGAATGACCTGATTATGTTGGAAGAAAAGCGTGAACAGGCTAAGAGGGTTAATAAAAGATACAAGGAAAGAATTGCTCGCGCTTACAACAAAACAGTTCAACACCGATATTTTGTGGTTGGGGACTTGGTTCTACGAGCTTCAGGTCATTGTATGCGGGAGGCGGCTCATCCAAAGTTTGCAGCTAACTGGGAAGGACCATTCGAAGTTAAAGAAGTCTTGGACAGCGGTTACTGCACAATCCATATACTTCATGGGACTACAACAACCCCAAGCCCAATCAATATGCGATGGATGAAAAAGTATTATCCTTAGCCCATCTCTCTACATTTCAAGTCTAGTTTCCTCATGTATCTATACGTTATTTCCTCCCATATGAGGAATTTGTTCTCATACTCCTCCCATATGAGGATGCTTTAATAATAAGGATTCTCCCATATGAGAAGAACTTTATTACATTGTTGTCTCCATCATTTTATTTACTTGTCTTCTCACATTACTTAAACTGCTCAAAAGCCTATCTGCCTAGATAGAAACTATATTGAATTATGATCTTAAATGATCTAAAAGCCTATCTGCCTAGATAGCAGCAATAGCAACAACGCCCTCGTGCGATACAAAGCCTATCTGCCCAGATAGTAACTATAACATATGATCCTATGTGATCCAAAGCCTATCTGCCTAGATAGCAACTATATTGAATTATGATCATAAGTGGTTGCCTAGATAACAGCAATAGCAACAACGTCCTCGTGCGATACAAAGCCTATCTGCTTTAGTTAGCAAATTATTCAAACATTATTTGGACATAAATGCGATGGAAACACAGAACTTGTTTCAACATATTACAAGTTCGCACGCGAAATTATGATTTTTTTGTATGCAACAAAACAGCGAATGAAAAAGCATATTTCATTAATAGTCAAAAATGACTTACAATTTATCTGTCTAGATAGCAGCCTACAAGCAAAAGCCTACACTAAGGAAGAATTCCTAAATCTTGAACCTACGAGTTCTAGAAACTATGAGACGGGACGCTATCGCCGACGTCCTAGATCAAAACAGAGCTCTCATTTGATCTCCCGCCACGGTGAGATGCCAGATTAACCTCATGCCATGACGGCTACGGACGTGAAGAACAAATGGGAGAGCAGCTTATGGGCAGGAAGTTGATTGTGCAAAAAGACGAGCACAATCACTCGTCACACCTTGTTCAAAACAATGGTGCCAAATAGTTCTCCTCCGGAGAGCCGGAAGAGATGCACACCATTCATTACGAATTAGTAGTGAAACCAGTACAGGACTGTGCTTCACCGAAAAGTCACCGGAGATGGGACCTGCAAACATAATAGACAAGGAAGAATCTTTGCAAAAGCAGTAAACCTTACGCAATTGTTCTTCAAAGAGATCAGGAGGTTCGAAGGACTTTCCGAAGAATTTCTTGGGAGTTATTTCTATAGAACAAGGCACAAACTCAGGATTCAAAAACGAGAATTGACATGAACCAACAAAGGTCAAGGACCGATGCCGGCAGTCGTAAGGACTCATGAGAAGCCACATTTTGATGAAGAACCAAATAGCAAGAAGCAAGGTTTATATAGACTTCAGAAGGGACTCTTAAGTTCCCTGGTTGAGTCAGCAATGCCTTGTAAACGGGTAAGAATCAATTACTTACGCCTCAAAAACTGGTAAGAGTCATGAAAGTGTGTAATGTAGACTAAATACAGGACCTAAATACTCTAGAAGGGGGGGGGGGTTGAATATAGTATGGAACTTTTTGCAAAACTCAAAGTTTAACAGAAAGACTTTGTGTGAAACTCCAATCTCAAGGCCTTGAGATTTTAGTAAACTGTCTGAAACTTTCACAGGCAAAATAGAAAGCTTCAAGGCCTTGAACTGTAAACAATAATAAACAGCTTTTGAACCCTAGTTTGATTTGAGTTGTGTGCAGCAGATAATAATCAAACTGTAAAGTAAAGAACACAAAGCAATTTACAGAGTTCAGTCCCAATGGACCTAATCTCTGCATGAGGGATCTAATCCCACCAGGATTGGGCAAACACTTCTTATTACTCACACAGAAATAGCCCTAGATCTTCAAGCCTAAGTGATTTCCCTTACACCTATACAGCTCGTGGTTCCAAACCTATCTAGTTCCAGCTACTAACTGTTGAGCTAACAAGAGCCTCTTGTTGTTCACTTGAACAACCAACCACTAGGTTAAGTGAGGTTTAAGATAATCTAAAGATACACAGATTAAAGTACAAGTGAAGATCACAGTAAAAAGATGAGATGTTGAAGCCTGGATGTGTTCTTCTGGAAAACTGAATTGATTTTATCTTCTGGAATCTGGATTGAAGCTTGAATGATTGTGTGTTTGAATGAATGATATTCCCCGAATTTGTCACACCTCTCTGAGTATTCTGAAAGCCTCTATCACTTCAAAATTCAAACCAGTCTCTTTTATCCACAACTGCAACTGATTGAGAGATTTTAGGATCTCAGTTCCTACAAATCCTCTTTCTGTTTTCAACTGAATTTCAAACAGCTCTAAGTGGATATCCGGTGGAGTTTGTTGAGATTGCTCCTGCACGTTTAACAACCCTGCAACAGCATTGAAACACAGCAACAACAAAATCCAGAAAGATAACAGTGCTAAGACTGTTTGGTTATCCAGTTTCTGATAAAATTGTTTAACAGAATAGAACAATAACCTGTATAACTTCTAATACATATGAATCATGAAAAACAAGTTTAAGACACTTAGAAGTGAGTAAATAATCACAATAATAAGAATCACAACCTGCAAGAAAGAATCAACTTAATTCTGTAAAAACTGTCAGCAGCTCAAGGCACATCTCAAGGCCTTGGAGCTCTGAACCTTCTTCACAGAAATTCAAAGTTAAACCCAGATAACTTTGATTCTTCCTGTTCTGACCATCTGCAATTGTGTTAGATATATAAATAGTGTAATCCATAAGTATATGCAGTAAATCCTTGATCTGTATAATCAGATATCCAATCTGCAACACAGATTTGTTAGAACATATAGCAGAATAGAATAAATCTCAAGGCTTTGAAGTTCTGTCAATATCTCAAGGCCTTGAAGTATCTGAAATGCCTTGCTGCTTATGTCTTTGTCTTTCATTACTCAAAACAATTACCAACCAAAACACATTCAAGGGTCTTTGACTCAACAAATCAATTACCCTACTAAAGGCTACGACAATACAGTAGCACGCCCTATTTAATGACGGATGGTCATGATAAGGATGGGGCCCACTATAAAGGAATTGTGCTTATCTAATAAATTAATAGCGCGATAATCAAGGCAATTACGTCAATGCATGACCTCATAATTGATATCCATTGAAGCAAAAGATAACATAAAATTCCAAATGTTTGAAAAAAAAAGGAGGGGAGAAACTCTAGCATTACAATATGCGCAACTCTTCCCTTAAAATGAATCCTTGATTAGATGATCTTCTGGTGAAAACAGGAGCGATGTTTCTTTTTCTTGGTTAACTTCTTGTTTGAGCTTTTCATACTTGGCCTTCATCGCATGGAAGAGAGTGGAAACTTCTTCAGCCTTCTTCTTTTGCTCCTCCAATTTTCTCTTTTCAAATGCGAGGTTGCGGTAGCTATACTTCAGCATTGCAGATGTGAGGATTGGGGTAACCCTGTTGAGAAGGAATCCGAAGTCCAAAGTTCCTTGAGACTTAGCTTGAAGACTCTTGCATGCGTTATAAAGCGACCATGCTCTATCAGTTGAGATAGTAGCGGGGGTAGCCGCAGACAGTTGCTCGAAAATCCAGATGGCTTCAGTCAAGAAAAATCTTCTGTCAAAGGGCTCCAGCTCCAGAGCTCTCGCAAATGACCACGGGTATGAAAGGCGCATCCTTATAAGCCAATCCACATCAGGTTGCCTCATTCCCAGCGAAATGATAAGTTTAGAAATGCAAATTTCTAACAAGAATATAGAATGCGACGTATGGTAACACTATAGCGTACATGTTCCTTCAAGGATCTCACGCAAAGAAGGAATACGCATCACGGGGAAAGGTGAAGCATGTCCTTGCTGCATCACTCGCCTGTCAGCATCAACTTCGCGCTCGTTATAGTTGGCAGGAATAACATAAGTAGCGGCAGGTGCGATGGTAGCTCCAACTTGCGAACCCCAAAAACTCCATGCGGTGGGAACTTGAAAAAGTTCCATCTCAATGGTAGGAATAGCAGGACTTTGTTGGGGATCAGGAACATTCTCAGGAATGACCGCACTTGAAGAAGCATGGGGGATAACTTCTTCAGCCGCGAGGAGTTCTTGTTGCTCAGGAGCCTCCATTGGAACATCAAGACTTTCATGCGATACTTCAATAACATCTTCCATGACCAGTTCATTTTCATGAACTCCAGCTCCAGCATCTTCCGTCTCCATCTCTCATCCCAGTTTCGACTTCGACATCATCAGATACCTCAATAACATCTTCTAGAGGTTCCCCCACATCTTCAGTAGCCGCGACAGGTTTCTCAACATGCGAGCTTCGTTCTGGAACATAAGGAGTAGGAAGCTGATTTCTTTGTTCCAATATGTTCTCATCGGAATCGCCAACACCTGTCTCATTGATTACCTCCCTCGCAGTTGGCACATTGGTGGTAGTGCCCTATGCGACAGCAACATGACCCGCATGAGTAGGGTTAACGACAGCAGGTTCATTTGGGGCGGTATTACCTGCGAGACAAAGTCGAGGAAAACATGGTGAGGTAACTTGCGATGTGAATTATGCCTTATTTTATGCTTATAGATCAAAAGCAAGCACCTCCACACTTATGTGGGATCGCATCACCAACATCATATGTTATAGATGCGACACCATATCCTATAGAGGTATCTTCATTTATCACATCTTTAAGATGAGCGTGACCTGGTGGCGTGAAGAAACTCGTTACAATGGGGAATGATTTATTAAGCTTGGTTATAGACTTTGTTCAAAGGTTTTACCTGAGGGTTCGCCACATTTGTTTACTAACCATTGACCGATGTCATCTTTTGATAAATCGTGCTTTAATGCACCGAAAATCACTTCTTGATAAGTCACAGCAAGATTAAAAATCGTACCTTCCTCGCGACCTGCGATTTCTTCAAAGTCTTCCTGAGCACGTTCCAAGGCGGCCACGCTCATGCTACCTGCCTGTTGTTCTTCTAGACTTCTTCTCTTCATAAGCTCGAAGTCATCTTCCTCGCGCTTTTTCCTTCTTTCTTCTGCCTCATCAGCCATTCTTTTAGACTCGGCGATAATAGCTTCGTCTATAGCCTCACTGGAGGCGTCGGAGCGAGAACCTTTTGTCTTTTTCTTCTCTTTGGCCAAAAGGCCACTGATGGTCTATGTGTCATCATCTCGAAAGAAAATTAGTTAATAACTATTGTAAAAGCCATGTTCAAAGAAGATAAGTTCATTTGAGGTACCTTCTGAACTTTCTTCTCCTATCTCTTCTCTGTCTTCTTCCTTTCTTTCGTCTTCCTCTCTTTCCTCTTCTTCACTTTCTTCTTCTCTTTCTTCTCTTTCTTCTTCCTCCTCTTCTTCTTCTTCCTGACCAAAAGGGATGAATGTCTCAACCGCAAGATCTTTCTGTGTCTTGCCTGGCATGTGACCTTTGCCTTTTCCCTTGGAAGCAAGAGACTTCGCAGGCGACGAATTTGGAGCGTCTCTAGGAGGCGAAGAAATCACAATTACCTCCTGTTTTTTGCTTTTCGGCCTTTGGGGAAACCTCTGCATCTACCTCAGCATCGTTTTCTATCAGGGAGCGAGCAAATACGTCCATCTCCTCGCGTATCCGAGCCTCTACCTTGGGAGCCAGTTCCATTTCCACAGGAATTTTCTTCTTTTGCCTTTTTACCTTAACAATGGAATTGACCAAGGACGGGGAGCGCTCTTCGGATGCGAACCTCCTCAAGTAGCACTGAAAAATAAAATTTGGTGTAAACTTCAAACGTGTTAAAGAGAGGAATCCTTCAAGCATAAGGGAGAATTGTTTACCGTGGCAAAGTCTTCACTGTACTGGATTACGCGTGCGACTCCACCTCTAACAGCATTCATTTTCTCCTCAAGAATAGTGGCTGGGCAGAAGTGGTTGTCAGTATCAAGCATGGAATAAAAACCATATTTGGAATCGTCCAAACTGCAATTCAGACGGAATGGAAAAGCATTCCTCTTAATCGCAGGAGCTTTGCTGGGACGAGGAGTTGAGGATACATCAAATCTGGCCTGTTGAGCATTCCAGTAAGCGATCAAATTCTTGATAAGGCGACCTACGCGACTCCCCGAAGGTTGGATAAAAGGCAAGTTTCTAAGAAGGATCAATTTACACTTATTTATCAGTAGTCGCTTGTAGCAATTTCTTTTAATTGACTTGGGCCAAATGGAAGGAGCCACTGAATCAAAGCCAAACTGAGGTGAGACGCGAGTTGGGTCAACGTCGACTGTGATCTGCTCGTACTTGGGAGTTATCTCAGAAACATTTTCGACAAGGGCAGGTAATGAACCTCTCAAGCACCAGCAAAAGAATTCGCAGTAGCGATCATGTTCCTTGAGAAGGGTGTCTTCTGAATAAGAGCCATCTCCACTAGGGTACAGCCTCGGGAAAAATCGCACATTTTCGATGCGAGTAGTGTAAGGCCTGGCTGTAAATTTCCTCCGATCGTCGCACACCAACTCCATGAACACTTAGGGGGATTGATCATATACCACCGGGCAGCTCTCCCGCTTAAAAGCGCATTCTGCACACCTGGAACATTCCACATGTTGGGTTTCGAAGGAACATGAGCATAAGAGGGCCACCTTTCAAAGACCCACATGGTAAGAAATAAAATGTTGAAAAAGGCCAACACATCAAGACGTCCACGCGACTCCTCAATTTTCACCACCAGCTGGTCTAACTGATGATACAAGGTGCCTAGCACTAGAGGCCCAAGCGTGACTTTCTGGCCAAGGGGCAGCTTAACAGCAAGGGGCAGGACATAATAAAAGACCCCCTCATGAGGATGACCATCGATCAAATACCTTGACAGCCAGGCACAGAGAAAGCCGCAGAAGGTCAGATATTACCCCTTTCCCTCTATATAATTCTTCGCTTCTGGATCATTTTCCAGTATTTCTTTGGTGATTTTACTATTCGCATAGTCGCGAAAGAAATATTGCACCCATTTTCCCCAAGTGTTCTTCGTGGAGGTCCCAACCAGCTTCCATGCGGGAAGTACTTCTGTAGATGTCCAACGGGTAGAAATTTTCTTTACCTCGGTCAAACACTCCTCCATCTGCGCATAGAGAGTGAGCTCTGGACCAGGTTTCAAAGCAGTCAAAGGATCGACTTCGCCCATGGGTGAAAGTTCATACAGAATTTGAACATCTTCCAAGTTGGGGCGGGTTCAAATTCAGCAAAATGAAAAGTATGAGTCGCAGGAGAGTAGCGAGAAAGAAGGTTTAGAAGCATGGTCTGATCCAGCTTCACGGCAGCACCCTTTGTAGCCCTAACAACAAAATAGAGCCTAGCCTTGTCTAGCGTGATGGCGTGGTGAGTTAGCACATGATCAATCCACTCATCCATTAAATTCATCTTTTGCACGAAGGCCTGGGTAGAAATTTCAGTATGGGGGAAGAACCCATTTTCAACACCTAGTCTTACCACGTCCTTGGAGTCAATTAACTCCAACCTGGATGGAGTGGTAAGAGGGCTCAACAGTAGCAGATCTTTAGTGGCGGGAGCTGGTAGATTCTTTACTTTAACCCTAGCATGATAAAAGTCTTTCCCACCTAGATATGGAGCTTTCTTCCACAAGGTCTTGGGAAGATCAGGAATTTCTTCGGGTTCTTTCACAGATTTAGAGGCTTTTTTCTTGGCCATTTCTACATAAAAGCAAGAAAAAGGGGGGGGGAGAAATATATCCACCTTTAGTTCAGATTCAGAAAGCAGTACTAGGGTTTGAAATTGTCAAAAGGGGAAGATTAACAGTTCTGGGTCGATTATAGATTCAGAATTTCAAAATTGCAGCAGATCTTCGTTTTAAGTTTTTCCGATCTTTAGGGTTTAAAGAAATCCTCTCAATAGTATTTCAAACGAATTTGGGTGTCTCAAATTCAAAACAGTTCAAAAGACATGGAGTACATTAATGAAAATTGAGCAAAGCCAATGATGAAGCAAGTTGAAGAAGACGATTGGCAAGAAAAAACTGATGATTGATTATTTGTATTTTCTCTCGGAGACTCTCAGGAAACATCCACTTTAGAGAGAGAAGCAATACTCTGCAACAATGGAGGGCATGAAGTATTTATTCAAAAAATACTGAAGAGTCGCGTCCTTTCAATGGTCGAATCGCAACCGTCACCGCCGAATCGCGCAATCACAGATCGATGCTGACGTCACGCCTAAAAACCTAATAAAACATAAGGCACGACTCAAGGTATCATAGATCATAATGGCACGCACGGGGGCTGATTTTGCGTGTATTTGAATTGGTGCGTGGCAACGACGCGTGCACTGGTTTTTGCGCATTGAAGTCTATCCGATTAGGTGTCTTCACGCGAAAAATGGGGGCTAATGTAGATAGTGATTTCCAGAAAGACAGATCACAGCCACGTGGCAATCATCCAGCACACCTAGCTGTGCTCCACACACACTGGATCACCACCCGCGCTGATCCACGTGGGGGGCTGCGAGACAGGGCCCTCGCACGTCACCACACGGGACTTGTAGGGACTTAGTGGTTTGGAGGCTAGAGTAAATTCCGTCGCGGCGAGCGACAACCAAGCCCGCGCGCGACCTTTAGTAACTGCTTTGAGAGATTTATGGCACGAGCTCCATAAACCCGGTCAACCTCATAACGGTTCCGGTATACGCGGACGAAGTGCGTGACGGTCCCTATATATGCGGACAAACGTGCCGTTGTGGTTAAGGTAATTAAGCCGCCATTAATGGGTGCATTAACCCACTACAACGGTCATATTCTCCACTATATATAGGATCGTTAACCCTTCCTTACATAGGACTAATCACCTGAACTACGCGGAAGCTCTGCCAAAAATCTGTCTCTCTCTCACACAGTCACTATCGTCTTACTCTATCCCTACTTACAACCCTATCTTTCATGTGTCTCTCTTATTCCCTGTACTTGGTGTACATTGAATCTTCCTCAAAGGATTCTCCCGTACACACCTGCAGGAAGGAAGATTGAAACAACTCGGGATCTCGGTTCAGGGTTAAAGAGACAATCGATAACCAAAAGTAAAATTAAGTTTACGAATATCACAATTTAACTAATAAAAAACAATTTTTGAGAAGACAAGCTTACAAGATCAATATGTTAAAAAAAACTATGTGATCTAATCTTAAGCTAAACGTCTTTGTCTCGATCTGCGTTCCTATCCCCCACCTTGAGTGATGACCTGCGATTGTAAAATGGATAAAGCCGACGCAGTTTTGAAGAAAATGATCAGTAAAAACTGAATAAATACACACTACTACATGTAAAGCAACGAGTGGCACGAAAGCATGAGTTGAAATAGGTCAAGAAGTTTGAAACATTAATAAGTAAAGAGGTGGGAACTTCTGAACAAGTATAAGTAGTCGCATATCAAGTACTTCCCATCTTTAAAACATCAGTAAAGCATGCGTATTATACATATTCTTAAACAAGTAAAATATCAACAGTAAAGAAGTTCATTTGAACTGATAATGATATTAACTCACGAGTACAGAATTGGTCAATTTCTCACATTAATCTCTCTAAACACACGCAAAACGGTGGTGAATCCTAT
Source organism: Linanthus parryae (assembly GCA_023055425.1). NCBI lineage: Eukaryota > Viridiplantae > Streptophyta > Magnoliopsida > Ericales > Polemoniaceae > Linanthus > Linanthus parryae. The sequence continues at coordinate 78,173,218 of JALGPY010000006.1, forward strand.
AAGAATATAACTCCTCATGTGGAGTTATCAACCTCCGTATCTAATCCAGGCATTTCATCATATTCTCAAGCAAACACACCTTTGTATTCTGTCAGCAGCTTCAGCAGACCTTGTTCTTCCTCAGCATCGAGATACTTCTCATATTTAAAATATCAGTAAACCATGCGTATTATACATACTCTTAAACAAGTAAAATATCAACAGTAAACAAGTTCATTTGAACTGATAATGATATTAAATCACGAGTACAGAACTGGCCAATTTTTCACATTAATATCTCTAAACACACGCAAAACGGTGGGGAATCCTATAAGAATATAACTCCTAATGTGGAGTTATCAATCTCAGTATCTAATCCAGTCATTTCATCATATTCTCAAGCAAACACACCTTTGTATTCTGTCAGCAGCTTCAGCAGACCTTGTTCTTCCTCAGCATCGAGATATGCGCTCAAGAATACTGGTCTTTTCTTCTCTTCTGTCGGGATCAAGAACACCTCTTGCAATTCTTTCTTCTGCTTTTTTGGCTCGTATTCCATGCATTCGGGCACCTCTTTCAACTTCTCCATTGGTGTCTCGATCATGTCTTTGCCTGGCACTTCCTCTGCTGAATTATTGGTTTGCTCAGGGAAATCTTCGATAGGTGGGGTTGAAGATGACCCCGCGCACCTTCGGATGCGAAAGAACTTATTTCCATTTGCATAGAAGTTGTCTACCGCATTGCCATCATTGTCGTGCTTGAAAATTCTCTTGAGGGTGTAGACATTCTTCTTATGATAGGCCACTTTTGACACTTCTTCCTTCGAAGGATGTGTGTCCTTATGGGCTTCTCTCATCAGCATTAACCCCGCTGGTGACTGATCTTTGATGTCCTCCCACTTGGGCAAAGGATTTGGCTTGAATGGTGCTGGCATCTCTTCGTCCGCCATCTCCGTAAACCAGACCGCTTCTGTCAAGTGTGCCTCATTCAGATTGAACGGATTCACCGAGGCTGGTATGTCCGCCACTTTGTCCTTCAAAATTGCCTTCATCATCTGATGCGTCGTGGATGGCACAACATCAAAATGATGGATCCATGCGCGTCCAATTATCATGTGGGAGGTAGTGTTCGCATTTATGACGTGGAACTTGGCTGAGCACTTGATCTTGTCAATATGGATCCCCAGATGAATCCATCCAACTGTCATCCTCAGGTCTCTTCCAAATCCCATCAAAGGCGAAGCTCTTGACAATCTTCTTTTCTGAGATACCAGCTAACTCAAGAGTGTTGAGTGGTATCACGTTCACAGCCGCTCCTCCATCGACGAAGGCTCTCTTGAATTCGACACCATTGACCACAGCCGTGACATACAATGGCCTCTAGTGGCTCGCATCCGTCTTCTTGTTCGATTCTGCAAAGGACATTACCAAGCCACTCGACCGTGTGGCTTTGATAACATCTCCGTTCGAGACTACCATTTCTTCTCGAAATTCTCTGCTACTCTTAGAATCGCCTTCTTCATTTCTTGCCGGCAAGCATCCGAGAAGTTCTTATCATCAAGGAACTTCTCGAACTTGTACGAGCCCCTCATTCTTTCGGCTCGAGAATCCTCTGTGTCCACGCTGGAGTCCTCATCTTCGCGGATCTCAGCCACAATTTGGACTTCTTCATCTGCGACTTCTTCGTGGTCCATAATTGAAATAATTGCCACTTCCTTTCCCTTTGGTTATTTCTCTGAATGGGATGGCAACGGATTACCGCGCAAATATTTAGTTGGGTCGTCGATGATCAACTCCCCTTCTTTCATCTTCCTGTCCACCAGCCATCTTAACTTTCTGCATTCTTTCGTCGGGTGCATGACTTGACTGTGAAACTCCCACCATTTTGGATCTCTCTGTTGTTCTCATTTGGGTTTATTCTCGAGTTCAGGTAGGACCCCATGTTTCCGCCATTGTTTGCATAAGTTTGTTATTTCCCCAATTGAACATGGCAATGGGGGCGCCTCCTTTGGTGGAACTCGCTGATGTTTCTGTGATGAGACCGCATTCACCTCATCCTCTTGTCGCCGCTTGTAGTTGAACCTTCCGATTTTAACCAGAGCCCCTTGATGCTCGATCGTTCGAGTATCTCTTCCTCTAAGTTTCTACCATAGGCACGATGTTCCTGTTACAGTCAATTAATTTGGAGAAAGTAGGCATCTGCAAATTAATTAACATACATTTGTATTCGTCTTGCATTCCTTGGAGAAAGATTTCGACTCGGCGGCTCTCGACCACCTCATCCACGCACTCTAGCGACTTCGTCCTGAACTTCTTTATGAACGCGACCCATTCCTCGTCATGTTTCTGGTGCATATACGAAAGATGTATCGTCGTTACTTTCTCCTCGATTTGGAAGAACTTGGTGTAAAACTTTTTGACCGTGTCCTTCCAGGTTTTGATGGAGCCAACCTCTAGAGTTCTGTACCACTTGCACGCAACGGGTCCCAAAGATTTCAGGAACTCGCGCATTAGCAGCCGTGGGTCGATCCTGTGTGGGCTCATCATGTCAACGAAACGCATCACGTGCTACTGCGCGTTTCCGTTGATCTCTTTGAAATTTTCCCATTTCGGCAACTTATATCCGACGGGGTTGGGAATTAGGCAAATGTCGTGCGCAATTGGTGGCGCGCATTCGAACCTTGGGATAACAGTGTCTGCGAAACACTGTCTTACGAGGAAACTTTCCAAGCGCTGCTCCAAAGCTGATAGGTTGGCAGGCGCGCTTCCTCCTGGGGTCGATGATGGGGTAGCAGCGAGCCCAGGTATGTAAGGCATACTGGGGTCATAGGGAGCAGGGGGTGTGCAACTAGCTTGAATTCCAGTCGCATATTATGGAGGCACTGGGCATGGTGGTGGACAGGGGAATGGATTTCCAGCGGGTGCACGCTCTGGCTGAAGACCAGGCGCGAGAGGGGGTTCCGATGGCAGTCTTGGTGGTGGGGGCGCAGGACCATGGGGAAGAGAAGGTTGAGTCGAAAGTAGTGGATTTGATGGGACGAGGTTCTACGGTATGAGTGTCGTGATTGTTCCTGGAGGGACTAAAGCCCCTTGGGTGGAGCCCTGTGCAAGACCTCCCAGAATGACCATGAATTGGGCTATCTGCGCAAATTGGGCTTGCATAGCCCTTGCCTGGCTCTGGATTGTGGCATTCAGCATTTCCAGAATCTGATTGTTTCCAGAAATTGTCTGCGTCTGGACATTGGTGTTGGTGGTGATGTTGAGTGGAATCTCCTCTCTTGGGACTCCTTCCCTTGAGGGGGACTGGTGGCCTTCACTAAGGTCGTCGTCGTGAGACATAGTTGCAGAGCTATTGATTTGGGAGATTTGAAGGTTTTGTTCACGTCGGGTTCACCAAATGTGTACAAGGAGATCCTGTAGGGAAGATCTGGGTGTACACCTGCAATAGACAAGAACAAGGTACAAAACACAAAGAGGTTGAGAGCAAGGGTGTAAGGGAAAGAGTAAGCCTTTGCTAAAAGCCTGAGAGAGAAACACTGTGTGATGATTAGCCAAAGAGCCCAACCGAGAATGGAAGGCAAACGTTCCTATGTATAGGGTCTTAGGGTGGCAGTTAAGAGGGGTTACGTGGCCGCATATGACGGCTACGTAACCGCCTCGCATGTCGCACGATCGACCGTATATATAGGTCGTGTGCCACGATCGACCGCATATACAAGGCACGTCAGCACGTTCAGCCGTATACATAGGGCACGTGATCATTGAGTCTCTCACACAATTGACAAGGGCCGCACGCGAGTGTAACCGCTGCTCGCGTGCGACGTACCTTACTCTAGCCTCCAAGCCACTTAAGCCCTTCAAGTCCCGTGCGGTTAGTATGCGAGGGTGACCCTGTCTCACAACCGCCATATATGTAAGTGCGAGCATAAAGATAAAGATATAGATAATTGCGAACATAGAGATGGTGATAGAGTAGCAGCGGAGTACCAACAAACCTCCTCGATAGCTCCCTCGTGGACGAAGACCAGTCTGCCTAGAATGCACTATCTACACACTCTCTCTCTCTCTCTCAAATCCGTATGAAGTTGTGTAGTAAGTGAATGGGTAAGGGTGGGGTTAGGTAGGGTTAGTAGTGGGGAAGGGTAGTAAGGTCATTTTAGGAGAAAAACTTACTAAAAATGGGAAGTGTGCGGAAAGAGAAGAAACTTCCCGTTTACGGAAGTATGTTGAAAGAGAAGAAACGGAGGTAGTATTTGATATGAAATCACTGCAAATTTTAATCCGTTTGTAAATTGCCCAGAAGAATATGTTGCTTACAAAACAGTCAATTTTCCGCAACACACTTCAGATTCTTTCTATTTACCCATCATACTAACATGAACGGTTAATGTTATGTTCGACTAGGAAAATAAGATAATAATTGGTGTTACAGATTTACTATGTTAAGTTCCAAAGTGCCCTCCGATTATATTATCCCTGGATAGATTCCATGAACAATAAATGCATCAATTCCGGATGTCATTGCTCCGGAAAAATTGTTGCAGATTGTAATCAGTACATTACATATCTCTAGATCACTTAACCCTTTCTGCATTTCGCCAATGCACTCTGTATTGCAGCCTTTCAGGTTAAATGTCAGAACCCGGATCCAAATATCTATCCATTATCTGTTTCTATTGGTTTTTCCTATCAGACCTTTTGATTCAGAAGTTGGACGTGTATTCTGAGGAGAGAGAATTTTTCGATGATTGGAACCTAGAATGAAAATCCGGAGATGCGTTACTGGTTCTTTAGTCCTAACCTGGGAGTTCTATCACATTAAAATCATTTTAGAGTATCGGAATCAAGTTAATTATACAGCATAAAGGAATCAAAATTCTACCAGTACGGTTGATTTTATTTAATTTTAAAGGGTCTGTTTGATGGGGATTTGTAGATGTAACGGAAGAAATATAATTTGTTTCAAGTGCCTTGGATCCCATCTGATGAAATTCTTAAAAGAAGTAGAAATTATGCAAGTTTAAGCTTCATTAGTATTATTATTATGGTTTGTCTCTGAGACAGCAACTTGGTACTATTTCTCCCAAACACAATAGTCGTCTCCCGAAGTTGAAACATGATAATTAGGCGGAATGAGGTTTCCAAGATCAAGCTTCGGACCAATCTTGACTATGATTTTGTCGTCTATGCTGGCTACGTAGAGATCAGAATCAGCAGCCAGAATCTTCAAACTGCTCGCTGGACCAATGCCGTTTTTTATCCTGATAGCAGTGAGCTTTGCAATTTGATTCTTTAGTCCCCAGTCAACAAAGTGGTCATAAAACTGCAAAACAGAGGTAACATAACAAATCCAGATGTCGAAGAACCTAACTTCTATAGCAGTTTCGTTTAAAGCTCATTGTGTACGGCTATTACTATAAAACATCTACGACGATACCTCTTTGGAACCGATGATAGAATTTGCGCTATCTAACTTAGAGAACGCACAACATACAATGACACCTAAAAGGAATGTTAGGAGAAGAGGTGCATTTGAAAGGAGGCTAACAGAGAACATACCACAGATGGAATCCCGGGGTGTGTGATAATGTAAGCATATCCTTGCATAACTTTGTCGGAAGGGAACGGCCAGAGTTTCTGAGTTGATCCAGTATCATGGTTGTCAATAAAAGTGACAGCATTAGTAGGCAAAATTCCAATAAGTCCAGGTGGCTTTCCATTTTCATCCTTGAGTCTCCATAACTCTCCTTGGACAGCAGCCTGAAGGATCCCTTTAGTTGTGAAATCAAATGCAGTGAGAGCCCCACCACCTCCAGTTTGAACCCATTGAGCCAAGTCATTTCGATGCTTGTCCTGGTTGTAATTCAGTTTGCCGTCACTATATGCAAGATCATCCCAGTATTCCCCAACTGCAAAGTCGGGCGAAGTGTTTTGCATATAGATTTTGGTGATACTAGGAGAATATCCCTTAACAAAATCAAACCTCCACCCGCTGAAACCTATTTCAGTCTTGAGCCAGTTCATCCAGTCCGATAGTTCCTTCTGCACCCTCGGATTTAGATGGTCGATGTCGGGGGCTGCTGCAAAGTCCGCCCCAGTGTCGAGATTACCTTTTCCATCAGAGTATTGTGTGTCGTCTCTGCAGATGATAGAAGGTCCCCAATCAAGGCGGTCATCCACAGTTCCACCCTCAAAGATGCACCATATACCTCTACTATCTTGCTTTTCTGCGCATCTGTGGTTTATTACAATGTCAGCAACACTCTTGATACCCTTGTCACCAAATGCTTTGATTAATCTTGTTAGTTGTTGCTGATTCCCATACTTGGATGCGTTCAGATCATACAATCGACCTGGCAAATATCCTGGCAACAACACACTATAATTGATCATTTGAACTTCTTTTTTTTTAGGGTATCATTTGAACTTCAGTTGCCCGTTTAAAAACACACACACACACACACACACACACACACACACACATTTGCATTAGAATACCACAAGTCACTTCACTCTGTGCAAAGTACTCTCAGACCTCCCTCTGTACATTTATCCTAATGTACTGTTTTTCTATATGGCGCGACAATGCAAGTCGGTTACATGCAGTTGTAAGTGAAATTATATATTGAACCAGTAAAGGATGTAACTTGAGATTTTTTACAAAGTCCTGATTTCCCACCAATGTAAATGATGCCATCAATCAGGCCTATACCTACAGTGATCAACTCCTTGGATTTGTAGGTAACAAAATGTGGCACCAAGCACGGGATTCAAGTTGTGACGCCCCCAGGTCCCCAGGTCCAAAATGTGGCACCAAGCGCAGGATTCAATGTTTTTTACAAAGTTCGTGATGGAGAGGATGGGGATCCTATAAAATGCAACTAGTTCATCACTTGCATTGGTTACAGATCATGTGTCACATCACCCGAACTGATTGCATGATCAATCTCCTGATATGTAAACTTAACTCAATTGAAGGAATGACTGAGCAGAGGACAGGAAAATTAACCAAACTGAAGTAAAGCTGAACTTGGGCTTGCCCTACTAGTAGGACACTCCAGTTCATCAAGGTCGTGAGCCCCTCCTCCTTAGACTAAGTTCAGCAGTGGTGCAGGGGGGAACCCACGACCATGATTATAGACTTCAACAGCAAGGGGAGGGGGAGGTCGCCTGGTAATCTGGCGTGTAAGGGGGAGGGGAGGTGGAGACCCTGGGCTTGCACCGGTCCCACGGTCTGGTGATGGTTTTTTTTGTATTTTTTTTCTTTTGTTCAAATTCAGGTTTTTCTTCAAAAAATAATTCTGGTTGTGTTGGTTTTTATATAACTTTTAATATGTGTTGGGTGATAATTTAAGATAAAATAAACTGAAAGATTTCAGTAAAATATAATAAGAGAGGTGATAGAGGTCATTTACTGTTGTAGAACAAATGGTAAGTTTGTATATATTAAGATTAATTATGCTAGAAAGTGGTGGGTCAGGTGGGTTGGGGAGTACCACTGCTGGACTCAGTCTTAGAATGGCTCAGAATTTCTAAAAATAAGTGATGTAAAGCCCAATCCCCCCCCTCTTAGCTTTTTCTTTTCTTTTTCTGCTGTAATCTCACTATTTTAGTTTTTTTTTTTAAAGAAGGTATTTAAGGATTTTTTTTTCCTTTGGTTTCGACCCGGATCGCATGCGTGAGTATGGCAGGTGAGTCTCTTAAGTAGGATTTTTCTGCATATTCAAACTTAAGACATTCTTAAGCAAACAAAGCTGCTTACGACTTGGACCACATCTCATTGGTGTATTGTAGTATTCCAAGTTTCTCTATTTTATGTTTAAAAAAATGAAAAATTTTATCAGTCCTGGGGTTTACCGTTTACCAGTCTGCTATGGAATAAATACGTAGTTAAAAACTACTGTACTGTAAAGCACCACATGGTGCTCTAATGGAGCACTGAAAAATTTCTCCCATATTAGTACTGACCTTGGGAAGAAACAGACTGAGACGGAGGTGGCAACCAAACATGAGTAATTCCGGCGGAAGCAAGGTCGTCGGCGATTGCAATAAGTGAATTGTACCATCCACCTTCCTTATTGCTTGATTCCCAATTAAAACCCTAATCACAAAACCAATTCATTTCCATACTGTGAATTTCACCACGAAATCGAAAACTCTATATTACATAGACATTACATACCTGAAATAACATGGTTGCAGGTGCGGAAATAGCAAAGGAGAATAGGAGCGACAAAAGGCAAAAGATCAATAAGGAGCTGAACGATGTGGACCTAGTAGTTATCTTCATATCCATCTGCTTTTTTTATGTTGCTTTAACTTGTTAGATTTAGCTATCAACTTTATAGAAGCCGAGTCTCGTTGGTTCAGCCAATTAAGATCCAGTGAACGATGTGTAAGACACGAATCGTCATGGTCCAGCAGTCCCATCACCAATGGATAAACAAAGTCACAATAGCCTTTTGGAGTTCACACTTCACAGTTAAGGGGTGAGCAAAACCCAACAAAAAATGCCACCCCGCCTCACCCCAATGCGGTGTGAACTCCGCGACCCCATGTGTCATTCTTATCTTCTGGCGTACGGTTAATCAACCGATAAGAACATAATCAAAAGATTTTACGTGATTCTGGAAACCTCGTCTACGTCCACAAAGCAACGAATGCAGAATGTTCACACTCAAAAGACGGAAGAATGTAGAACAATATAGCATAACTCCGAAATAGATCGTAGGTTCATGTTAACCAAAATAATTTTCATTTGGGAGATGATATCAATATTGCCTCATATAGGGCCAGCCCTAGCCCAACCGGGCCTAAAGCAATTACTGAAAAAGGGGCCTAAATAGCCAAAAAAACAAACAAAAACAAAAACAAAACAAAAACAAAAACTCTACCAAATGAATATCGATATGAACATCCTCAAGAAGAACTATGGTTCTTGAGAGAAAATGGAAAAGAGGGAAAAATAGTTATGCATTTCTTAATCTGAAAATGAAAAGACTTGCAAAGTTGCACTAATTATAGTTTGCAAACAAAAAAACACACCAACAAACCAACTATTCAGAAATTACAACATAACCCTCTAACTTTACATCTCATTTCTAATATGACTTTAACAGCCTCCCCCAAACTCAGAACACTTCTCAAACAGAAGTGAGCTGAAGTTTGGATCTGAGAGCATGAAATTGGGAATGAGCTAAAGCTTTAGTCATGATATCTACAATCTGCTCAGCTGAAGAGACATGATAGACCAAGACTTGTTTGGCTACAGGCATTTCTCTGACAAAGTGGTAGTCTATCTCTATATGCTTTGTTCTGGCATGGAGCAGTGGATTTGACACCAAAGCAATAGCAGATATATTATCACAAAACAAGTGAGGAGGAGCAGAAGAAGCAACGCCAATATCTTTCAACAGATAGGTGAGCAATTTGACTTCACAGGCCAAGACAGCCAAAGCTCTATACTCAGCTTCAGTGATAGATCTAGAAACAGTTGGTTGTTTCTTTGAACTACAAGCAACAATATTCTCCCCCGAATACATTGTATAACCAGAAGTAGATCTTCTATCTTCTATCTTATCTACACCATGTCCAGTCCGCATCACTAAAGGCAGTGATGGTAAGAGGAAAAATACACTTAACAAAGTTCAAACCATCAATCATGTGCCTTTAATATATCTCAAATCTCTTTTTAAGAGCTTGAAAATCCAAAGCATGAGGATCATGCATATGTTGACACGGCACATTTACTGCACATTGCAAATCAGGTCTTGTAATAGTAACGTACTGGAGATCCCCAATCATACTTCTAAAGAACACTATGTCTTCCTCAGTGACAGAAGAAGCTTCAATAGCTCGAGTTTGAGAAGATGGAATCCAGGAGGAGTAACATAGGTTTACTGTCAAGAAGGCCTGATTTATTGAGAAGCTCTATGGCATATTTGGACTGATGAAGAATACAACCTTGAGAGGTAGTGAAAACCTCTATACCCAAAAAATAATGCAAGTTGCCAAGATCTTTAAGAGCAAACTGAAGCTTCATTTGGTGCAACAAATTAGAAACAAGTTGCTGATCACTTCCGGTGACTAAAATATCATCAACATTGATCAAAATGTTGGAATTGTGCCTGAGGCAATCTACTTATAGTGACAATAAAATGAACTTGCTGTTATCGATATGGAGAAATGTTAACATGAATGAATTCCTTAGAATATAAATATTATACTCTTAAATTTCCCTAGTCGAGTACTACAGTTAATTATGACGACTGTATTACATCGAGACTAGTATGTGGGTAAATTGATATGGGGATATCAATTCTAACACATGGGTACGCATTAGGAGTACTGGATTGACCTGCCATGAGAAGGCTACATGGGAGTTATGTGAATGTCACAAGCGCTTCTCATAGTGACAATGGTGTTGTGATCCTTCGACTTGAAGTCACTAGATACCCAACTTGTGAATTATCTTGTTTTGATATCGTCAAACGTTACACCATAACTGGGTAACTATAAAGACGATAATCAGACATGATATGAAGCAAGCTAAGAGATGGCAGTGATGTAGATAGGATTTATCCCTCCCACATAACGGGAGTAAATATCCACGTCCACTCGATGAGCGAGACTTAGGGAAACGCATGGCCATGCTCAAATAATTAATATGAGATATTGATGTTATTTGTTTATCTAAGTCTACTCAAAGATCGCGAAACTGTGGATTCAATATACAAGTGTGACACTCCATGTGTTGTGTCCAATCCGGATAGATGAGACAGAGGGATTATACAACACGGTAACATTGGTCACAGAGGTTTGTCAGATCACTAACTATTCATATTAGTTTGGTAGCATTGATGTATTGCTAGACACCGCTCAATGTTTATAATTGTAACCGCCAACGTAATAGGAACGTGTAGGGTCACACACCAAAAGGATTAGACTGGATGTAGATGTTAATTAGTTGAACTAATCAACAATCAAGGATCAAAGTGCAACAACATGCATATTCAGTTGGACTAAATAGCAAGCCGAACTGAAACGAAATTTAATCCAAATTGTTGGATATAATTAGTAGTGGGGCAGCTTTATAATTAATTAAGAGTTATTAATTATAAAAGAATAAGTTCATCCCTAATTTCATGATGATGAAAATTAGAGCAAGGAAGAGAACCAAGAGGAAGGTAGAACCCCTTCAAGGCCGACGACACCAAGAAGAGGCCGCCCCTCTCTCTCCTCCATTGTTGATGCTTAAAGCTTTATTGGATCAAGTTGATTTGAAGATTCCTCCTTTTTCTACACTACTAGCACAAACAGTGGAGAGAGTTCCAGTTGGAGATCCTACGGTGTGGACTTCTGCAGAGGTGTGGATACTATTTCTACACAAAGTGATCGTCCCAGTCATGAGGATTGAGGTGATCTTTTCTCCTTCATCATGTTATGATGCTTCACTTGCGATTCATGGAGGGTTTTGAGTAGACTAAAACTATTGTATTTCCGATTCGTAACCTGCGTCAAAACCCTACAGTGGTATTAGAGCCACAAGTCGATAGCGCATAACGTGATTTATGTGGTTATCTGTTTTATCAATTTACACTGTTTTGTCAATTTTCGCGTTAAAACTGATATGTGTATTATGATGTGCCATGAATATGGTTCATGAGGAAATATGATAATTTTACATATGATGTGAAAATTAGTGAATTTAATGTACATAAGATGTACGAATTAGTTAGAGACGTAAAACTAGGGTTTGGGCACTATTTGGGAAGAGAAATAGTTTTTTATCACACATAGAGGATCCGACCAACAAAGTGGAAGGAGAAAATTTGAATTTCCAACGCAAGGGGTTCAGCCAAGGTGGCCGAACAGCCCTAGGGTTTCGGCCAAGAACAACCCGCCCCCTCCCTTGTGCGTCGGGCATAGCCGACCGGGTCTAACTTGTACGGCCAGCTTACCAGGTATGGCCGGTTAGGCTAGTTCGACCGTGTTGAACCGGTTTGGCAGGTCAGTTTGGTTCGGCCAATAGGATTGGCGCGAACGTTTTGACCCTAGTGTCCCAATTTAATTAAAAATTGACCTATCTCGTTAAAATTGGATTTTAACTGTATTATGTGATTTATCACATGGTGATTGGATGTGGCCCTAGTTGTGCGGCTGTTTAATTTTTTGTGGTTTGATTTTTTTTTATGTAGTTAATGTAATTAATTTTACGTCATGTGTGTCATCTTCTCCCTCGCTTGTGAGGTTCTTCTATTTAGTTCATAGATGCTAGCTAGAATTAGATAGATAGAATATAGTCAAGGCATGGAGAAGAAGTTCAAAGAACAAAGATCACAAGACAATGGAGACCCACAAGCTAGGACGCATGGACTAAAGACGGAGATACATGGAGATGATATTGCTATTTTAGGGCTTATAGGTATTCTTATTGACTTGGGAATATCTTAGTCTTAGGGGCCACATCCATACCACGTTTATTTTTTTGTTTATTGTTTATTTATCTTGTTTTGTTTTGATGTATGGTTGATGCATGCAAAACAAAAACGAGATAATTAGGAAAACAATTTGGATCTTTTATTTGGACTTGCCCAATCCAAATAAGTAGATCGGTTGATATGATCAACAATTAAAAGTGACAAGAAAATCCCTCAACGAAAATATTGTGTTTTGCCTTCTCGTTACTCAACACTCGTCAAAACTATAATGTATTAAATCACGCTTTCCAAATCAAGGCGATTTGATTCATCATAGGATGGCGCGATGGCACAAGCTAGTAATGTGAAATTGTTGAAGTAAGAGGATGAACACAACTAAGCTATTTCAATACGATTGAAAGTTTAGAGGCAAGGCAATTGGGATTATCTATGGGATAGATAAATAAGGATTATTTGCCCAATTGAACCAAGAGTTGCATAGGATGAAAATGGAAGATATTCCTACCTAAACAATTAAATTTTGGATGACTTACCAAAGCAAGCTCAAGAGAAGGTGAAATATGAATCGTGGCCCACTAGAAAGTATATTTTTCGCATTAATGGTGAAGGCTATTAATCCGAGAAAAATAGTGGGAGCTATATTTGATAATCAAAGTCCTTGATAAATATAGCACAACGTCACAATATTTTGCATAATCTTTTGTGTTGAGTACATATGACATTAAAGAAACAAACTCGACTTTATCGCTAAGTCTCACTCATCGAGTGGTCGTGGATATTTACTCCCTTTATGTGGGAGGGAAAAATCCTATCTACATCACTACCATCTCCCAGCTTGCTTCATATCATGTCGAATTATCGTCTTTATAGTTACCCAGTCACGGTGTAACGTTTGAGGATATCAAAACAAGATAATTCACAACTAGAGTATCTAGTGACTTCAAGTCGAAGGATCACAACACCATTGCCACTATGAGAAGCGCTTGTGACATTCACAAAATCCCATGTAGCCTTCTCATGCCAGGTCAATCCATTACTCCTAATGCGTACCTATGTGTTAGATTTGATATCCCCATATCAATCTACCCACATACTAGTCTCGATGTAATACAGCCGTCCTAATTAACTGTAGTACTCGACTAGGGAAATTTAAGAATATGACATTTATATTCTAAGGACTTCATTCAAGTTAAAATATCTCCATATCGATAACATAATGAATAGAAAGTCCATTTAATTTTCACCATAAATAGATTGCCTCTAGGGCACAATTCCAACAGTCTCCCACTTGCACTAGTGTCAATCTGGTGCATCGTATGTGAAACGACCCGGGATCTCGGTTCAGGGTTAAAGCGACAATCGATAACCAAAAGTAGATTATTAACTATTAAATTTACATTTCAGTTAAAGTACATAACAAAATTTCGATATTAAGTACAATCTAAAACAGATCGTGTGTGATCTACTAAGTGATCTGACTTAAGCTCAACTTCTTCATCTCGATCCGCGTTCCCATTCCCCAAACTTGATTGACGACCTGCGGTTTTAAAATGGCAAATGCGGACGCAGTTTTGAAGAAATAATCAGTAAAAACTGAGTAAATACATACTACGACATGTAAAGCAACGAGTGGAACAGAAGCATGAGTTGAAACAAATCAGAAGATTTAAATAGTAAAACTATCATATTGGATAATTTGGATCAACTTGAAGTAACCGAGTAACAAAAACCTCTCAATTTAATAACATTGAGAAACCACGAGTAGTTGGTAAAATATCCAGAGTATACAAGTTCATTTGAACTGATAACGATTGTAGTTCACAAGTAGCCAAGATTTACAATTCATTCAATTGATTAGGGCAATCCAGAGCCACAAACGACATTAATAAAGGAGTCAATTTTAATTTCGACTTCAATCAACAGTTTAATTTAGCTGAGGCATGTCAAGAGCCACCAGCAGGATCGATGTAAACAGAGGGATCACGAAATACTCACTAAGGGTTCCTTCTAGGGTCTATCAAACCCTATTTCACCCGAGCGTTAAGGGAGCCCATTCGTCAACCCCGCTCACAACATCAGCTAAAAGGCCTTAAGTGTCGACACCCCTATATCGTAGTGACCCTTACAAGTATAAGTAGCACTCTATAGCTCTATAAAACCCTTGGCCTCAATAACTTTGAACATTTTGGCTCATCGGGGGCGGATTTTTGAACATTGACGTTATATCCAATAATAAGAAGCATTGCTTCAATGGTCTAAGCCATAAGAAAATGGAGGATCGCTTGACGCCTCGCATTAATAACAATACTCTGTACATCGTCCTAAGTCTATTAAAGGTATTTTATTTCTTCTCGTTCACATAAACAGAAACACAATATCAACATTTCACAAGTAATTTCCGAGAGTTCTCAAAGGAGATGAAAAATATAGTTTAACAACATTCGAGTGGAAAACATGCATTCTCATACTATTTCATATAACAAACTTTCATTTGAAACATCAAACACAAACGCACATTTTGATATAAAAAGGTCGTACATATGTACTTACCTCTGGGCCATGAAAGGCGCAAATCAAAGCTAGCACTCCTACAACGCTCGTCTCCGAGTCTCACAGTAAATGCAGCAACACGAAAACGTGCGTCTACTTCGAACGATCCTTAATAACGGCTGGATATACACAAGTAAAGTATACAACCTATTAGCATATATCCTCTATATGAGGTTTTATGCAATAATGCAAATGGAAAGCGGGTCATGCAAGCTAACTTGACCAAAACGCCCCTGATACTCCAAAATCGTTTAGTACAGTGTCTGAAACTTCCTAGATCCCAAATTATACCCATATTGGCCGGAAGACATGCGAGAATTAACTTCAAACTCTTCCATATGAACTTAGAAACGAAATCTACAACTTTCAATAAATTGCACTTAGGCCCCTAAAGTTTGCTTAAATTGCAAAAAGACCCCAAATATTGATTTGGTCACTCCCGAGTCGAATACTTCCTTATTAAGGCTCCAAATATCCTTCTAAGTCAGGTTGTTGGTCTCAAAACATTAAATTTGTCTCAAGTAGTTCAAGTGTGAAGTTTTAATTAAATGCACATAGGCCCCCGAAGTTTAGTAAACCTGCAAAAAGACCCCCACATTTGACTTGGTCAACCCTAGCCCAGAATTACATACAAGTACTCCAAACACGCATACAAGACATGCTGACAAACTCCAAGTTACAAACTAACCTCAATTCAAAGTTTAAGTGAAATGACTATTTTGCCCCTCCTATACAGTTCAGCCAAACTAGGGTTCTCGGAAAGTTAAGCTTGGTCGAGCTTGATATGTAGACTCAGAATATGAATACGAACAAGTTTCGTGAAGAACGCTAAGGCCAGAAATGTCATTCAAATGCTCAAAACCGAATATCAAAGATAGCGAAAAGTCGTTTCAAGTAGTCAACTTTGCGACTGATTTCTGATCAATTTAGAAGGAGTTTTAAGAAACTGGAAAAAGGGTTTTGAAGATGACAGTTCAAGGATTCCAGAACATATTTGAACTCCAAGAAACTCTAAGTATTCAAAGAGATATCGCTACTCAAAGTTGGACGAAAATCCAATTCAACACTTAGAAAAATTCAAGAAAGTTTCATGAGTTGAAACTAGCAACTTTAGGCTCGTTTTGTGAGAAATCCGTTAGAAATTTGAAAACATGACCCAGAGACGATGATTTGAAGTATTATGTATCATCTTCACACAGGAGAAAACAGATCAACATTTCAGTAAGTTTTGAAGAAGATACAAGGCTTGGAAAATGGGTGTTTCACCATGACATTATACTTGGAAAAAATTTTGAATTCTTTGCTAGCAAAGAACATTAGCATTGCAGCAACTTTGAAGCCAAAATCAGAGGGTTTAGAGTTAAAATTGGACCAAGAAATCAACACAAAAGTTTTAGACAATTCTCCAAGGATTCCAGAAAGCTAAAGATCATTCAAAACGGATTACAAACGAAGAAGATACAAGCATTTGAACAGGGGAGGTTTGTGTACCAAAACACATGAACACCAAGAACACATTCAAAAACTTCACTTTCCCCTAACTTTAGCTCAGATTTAGACACGATTAGAGATCGAATTGGACCAAGAAATCAACACGAATGTTGGAGTAATACATGCAGGGAATCCATAGCAACAAGAATCAGATCAAGACATCAAGTAACGAGAGAGTTATCGACTCATGAACTGGGCAGGTTTTCAAGTCGGAAATCTCTACATGCACGAATCAAACTTGTCAAATTCATTGTTACAGTCATGATTTGACGATGAAAATGAGTTCAGGAGATGATTAGGAGCATGAAAAAGCTTTTAATCGATCAAAACGAGCAAGAATTGAAGGCGTACCGAGCTTTGAGCTTCCCGACGGCCATGGAGGAATCCGGCGACCTTCTTGCCGGATTTTGATGCTCCAACGAGCTTCCAGTGAAATCTGGGTTGGTGGAAGAGTTCCACGACGCCCAGAGGGTAGGGGGAAGAGCCTTCGGGGTGAGGGGAAGGCCAGGACGAGAGGAGACCGCGAAATCCGGCGGTAGTCGCGGTTGCCGTCGGGTTGCAAACCCAGAATCCGGCGGTCCTGCTTGCTTCGATTCGTCGCGCAAAAATGGTACCTCCAGGACTGCCTTGACCTCACGATTCGAACAAGACTAGTTAGAGTTGCTAACTTTCCCTAATTAGAGAGAATTCGACCAAAAACTATGCTAGGGTTCTTACCGTTCTTCGTCGAATTCGACCTCGATAAGCAACCATTCGGGAAACGGATTGAGGGATTTTGCTCCGGGTGTCGAGGGCTTCTACCAGCAGCAGCAGAATTGTGAAAGAAGGAGTGGTGAGGTGGTGGTTGTATTGGTGGTGGTGGTTGTGTGGTGGAGAAGAAGAAGATGAGAGAGAGAGAGAGATTGTTTTTTTTTTTCTCAGATTATGCTGGTGAAGAGGGGAGTTGGAGGAGTTGACTTCTCATCTAGTGAGGTGTCTAATTGGGTTGAACAAGTGGCATTCATGCAAGGGGGGTGAAAGTGTAGTTTTCCAAACTTTAGTGTATAAATTAGAATTAGAGGTTCTACTTAATTTCTAAGAATTGCACAACCACCCCGAACATCTCTAGTGCTTCAAAATCGTCTTTACAACGTCCAAATATCGCCAACTCTCCAAAATGCCCACATTAAATCCGTGACAAAATATTTACAAATTCGCCCCCAAAGTCTTGATATTGCACTAAGAATTCTCTCGGAAATTAGGGGTGTTACAGTATGCCTGCTGATCTAGCGCGACCTTCATGCTTTCGATGCGCAAGGTAAAAGAGACATCTGATGGTACTTTGCATATATTCATATCTCCTCTATCGACAATAGATTGAGATTGAATATTCTGAGTATGTGCATCTAATGCAACAATAGGCTCAGTTCTCTGTTATAGAATCAGCAAGTAAATTTTGCGTGGAACTCCTACTAGCTCACAGTTCCTCCACTACGGCAAAACAAAAAACTTGACTGCAATCTGGAATCATTTTAGTCGAATTGGAAGTTCAGTGTAACCCTTTACAGTGAACCCTTCATATCCTCCCTATATTAAGAATTCATCCATAGTTGTTCTAAAGTACTTAAAGATATTACTGACAATTATCCAATGACTCTCATTTGGATATCAATGGTAACTTTATGTCATGCCAATGTGACATGCCTAGCCTAGTACATAACATGGTGTATTTGGTGAATCTTATTCATACGCTCATTCTCAATCTAATTGGAAGGATAATTAGCCTTTCAAAGACTAATTCCATGTCACATAGGTAGAGTCCATATTCTTTACATGTTGAATCGTTTCAACACCTTTGTCAATATATGTACTTTGAATTAAGCTGAACAACATTTTTGATCTATCTCCATAGATCTTTATAGGTTGTTTCGCCTAAGTGCTTAATTGAAAATCAATTCCCTAGCAAGTCTTTAACAGATTTTAGAGTAAACATCATTCTCAAAGATCAGTATGTCTCAACATACAAGACCATAATTATTACTGTGCTCCCACTAACCTTCTTGTAAACACAATATTCATCTTCAATTTTGATGGAACCATACCCCTTTGGTTGCATCATTAAATCAAAGATTCCAAGTCCAAGAAGCTCGATTCAATCCGTAGACCGATTGCTGCAAGCAAGATGCGAATGGATTTAAGCATCGCAACTGAGGAAAATATCTCATCATAGTCCATACTATGAACTCACTGGAAACCTTTATCCACCAATCGTCCCTTAAAAGTAATCACATTACCATCCATGCTAGTTTTCTTAAACTCACTTGCACCCTATAGGTTCTTCCCTTTTAGGTGGTTCCAACGAAGTCCATACTTTGTTGGTATACATGGATTCCATTTCAGATATCATGACTTGAAGTCTTTTTAAGAGTATGGCCCATTCGCGGCCACTCATAGGTTCTAGGCTCATCTCACGAACAATACATCATCGGGTTATGTTATGAGAAATCCGTATTTCTATATCCATTCGACATATCCTATCTGACCTACAAAGTTCTTGCGTTATGTGAGTAGGTTGCTCGACAACATCTTGTGATCCTGCTCATGTTCCATCGAATGATTAATGTTCTATTTTGGTTCTTGAACTCCTTCAAGTGTACAACCCTCCCACTGTTTCTTTTAGAGACAATCTCTTTCTAGAAACGCAATGGTTCGAGCAACAAACACTTTGTTCTCGATTGGATTGGAGAAATAATATCCTTCATTTCCTCAGGATATCCCACAAAATACATTTATCCGAATTGGGTCCAAGTTTATTTGACCGTAAACACTTTACATAAAATTCACAATCCTAAATCATTACGAAAGACATACTAGGACACCACCTAGTCCATATCTCATATGGTGTTTTCATAACCGAGTTTGATGGAACAAGGTTAAGGGAAAAAATTACGGTAATTAGAGCATGGCCCCAAAAGTAAACTGGAAGTTTTGACGCATCATGGATCGGACCGTGTCCAACAATGTCCTATCACTCATCTTAGACATGCCATTCTATAATGGTGCTCTAGGTGGAGTGAGTTTGGATCATATCCAACACTCCTTTAGATGCTTGTCAAGCTCTTGGCTCCAGCACTCTTCTCCACAATCCGATCGTAGAGCCTTGATGCTTTTGCCAAGCAGGTTGTCTACTTCATTCTTGAATTCCTTGAACCTTTTCAAATAATTCTGATTTGTTCTTCGTAATACCTAAATCCATATTTACTGAATTAGTAAATGCAATAAAGTATCGAAAACCATCTCTAGCACTTGTGCTCACATGCATCAATATGTATGACTCCCAAAAATCATATCTTTCTCCAACAAACGAGCCTCACATGTCTCATATGATTCAAAATCAAATTAGTCCATAAGTCCATCCGCATGGAATCTGGAAATGTGTCTCTCATTCATGTGGCCTAAAAACAATGCCAAGTTAAGTGGGGTTCATATTATTATATGCGAACCTCTTGGTATTAATGTTATAGATGTAATTATCAAGAGAAATGATACACTATCCATTAGACAAAATTGCATTACAATAATGAATATCACCAAAATAAATGGAACCATATTTGTTCCTTCTTATGATGAAATATTTTCATGTCCAAACAAGAAACTGAGATAATGCTCCTACTCATAGCAGGGACATAATTGTATTTGTCTAATTCATGGATAATTCCAGAAGGTAAAGATAATTTCCTACAGCTAATTCAGCAACCTTTGCTTCATTGCCCCATGTGTAGATGTATCTCTTCCTTATCCAATTGTCTACATTTCTTGAGATCCTCCACATTTCAATAAATGTGAGATCCTCATCTCGTATCATATACCCATGATGATGAGATATGCATACACTTCTATAAAAAAATATACCTTAAGTGGAATTCACAATTCCTTCCTTACTTCCTTCGAGGTACTTTGGGTAGTTTCTTTTCCACTACACCACTTTTATCGGCTTTAAGGCAACTTTGTTTTAGCAAAAAACTTGCTTATACCGTTGGGGTTCTTGGCAAACCATTTTTCTCTTCCCTTTTAACCATCAATATGGTTTTGTCGTTGCCCTTATCAATGCTTTGTTCAGCAGTACTCAATCATATTGAGTAAATTGATCTTTGAACAAAGCTTTAATTTTCTAATTGCATCCAATGCACTTCATGGTCTAATTGAGCGAATAACTGGTTATTATTTATTTATCTCATAGATAACTCCCAACATCTAAGCTTTCAATCCCATTAATATAGCTCTGTTGCGTTTGACCTCTTACTTCAGCAATTACACATTACTAGCTTGTGCCGTCGCGTCACATCTTGATGAATCAAGTCACCTTACTTTGGCAAACCCGAACTTCATTACGTCATGATCATGACGAGTGCTAATCAAGAGAAGGTAAAACGCAAAATGGAGCAACACTTCAAACCTTTCGTGTTTAGCCAAAATAGCTTTTTTAAATGTATTGATCATATTATACATCTCCATGTTCTCATCTTGCTTCCAAAGCTCATAATTCATGGTAGCTAACATAAGGCAAGTCACATCCAAAGAACCATTATTTGATGTTCCTTCCATTAGGCTTTAGTGTGTTTTGGTAGTTGGTGGAATGAAACTTTATGCTCTAGGATATACAACATTTTTTGTTTTATTTGAGAACAATTATCAATCTTATACAAGTCTAGAAAACTAATTCCCGATAATTTGTCATTCTCAAGGACAGGAAATGCATGGCCATGCTCAAATAAATATATTTGAGATATTGATGTTATTTGTTTATCTAAGTCTACTCAGAGATCGAGAAACTATGGATTAGATATACAAGTGTGACACTCCATGTCTTGTGTCCAATCCGAATAGATGAGACAAATGGATTTTACAACATGGTAACATTGGTCACGGAGGTTTGTCAAATCACTAACTATTCATATTAGTTGGGTAGCTTTGATGTGTTGCTAGACACCGCTCAATGTTTGTGATTGGTACTGCCAACGTAATAGGAACATGTAGGGTCACACACCAAAATGATTAGACTGGATATAGATGTTAATTAGTTGGACTAATTAACAGTTAACGGAATCAAGGATCAAAGTGCAACAACATGCATATTTAGTTAAACTAAATAACAAACTGGACTAAAACGAAAGTTCATCTAAATTGTTGAATCTAATTAGTAGTGGGGCAGTTTTTTATTAAATAAAGAGTTATTAATTATAAAAAAATAAGTCCATCCATAATTTCATTATGATGAAAATTAGAGCAAGGAAGATAACCAAGAGGAAGGCTGAACCCCCTCAAGGCCGACGACACCAAGAAGAAGTCGCCCCTCTCTCCTCCATTTTTTGATGCTTCAAGCTTGATTGGATCAAGCTGCTTTGATGATTCCTCCTTCTTCTACACTGCTAGTACAAACAGTGGAGGAAGTTCCAGTTGGAGATCCTACAGTGTGGACTTCTGCAGAGGTGTGGACACTATTTCTACACAAAGTGATCGTCCCAGTCAGGATGAATGAGGTAATATTTTCGCCTTCATCATGTTATGAATGTAATACCTCGTTTTTATTATACGAGTAAATTGATGGCTATTCGTGAATTTTACACTATAGTTTCCAAAATTGTATGTCAAGAGGGGAGGTAGTGGTAGTTTCAGAAAAGATAAAGTAGATAATTACGGGGTTGTGGTGGTAGTTTGAAGAAACTATGAAACCTAGTGTGTAAAATGATAAAAGTTAATTAAATAATAAAACCGAAAAAAAGAGAGAGAAACGGTTTCTCCCAAACTCACGCATCACTGCTGAAATTTCTCCCAAAAAACAAAAAGACGTGTCTTCTTCTTCACCTTCTTCTTCTAAACCCCCTCCCGTCCCCATCTCATTCGACAACCACCACCACCATCACAGCCACCACTCTCACCACCACCCCTTCCTCCTCATCTACAGCCCTCTGTCTTCTCCCTCTCTATCTGATAGCAGAAGTAACCCAGAAAGAGGAAGCCGCTAGCAGCCACCCAAGGCCGCAGACAAACCACCCTGACGGGAAAGCCCCGAAGCCACCACCACCCTTCACTCTCTGCTATCTCCCTCCACCCATATCCATCTCTTTCTCCTCCTCTCTTTATTAAAACAGAGATAGTAGCAGCAACTAGGATGCTGGGGCAGAGACCCACTCCCTCCGCCACTACCACCATTGTCGCCGGCGAGGAGCTTCGGCCAGACCCAACGAGAGCCACCCACTACCTCAAATAGGTTCGAAAAAACTCCTAGGAACTCGAGGAGATCATAATCGAACCCAGCAGGAGCCCAGAGCACCGGCGTCGCCACTGACGAACACCACCGCGACCACCACCGACGACGAGCTCCAACTGCCTCGTTTCTCGACCGTTTTCAGCGATTTGGCTTGGGTACACTCTAAATTATCTAATTAATCATTTTAGTCCATCATAATCATGTCTTGTAGCTTGAATCCTCGGTTAGATCGATCAATTTGATAATTCATGTAAGGGGTGAAAGTGTCTTTTACATAAACTAGGTGTAAGGGAAAACTGTCGTTTCAGAAACTTTGGGGGTCAAAGTGTCTTTTATTTAACATGTCTTGTGAATGTAGGGAGGTGATAGCTTACTTTTAGTATAAGTTGGGGGGTTCTACTTGTCTTTTACTTAAAAGTTGCACTTTACGTAAAGATAAAAATGAATATTTTTGAATAAAAATATTTTCTAAAAATACTAGCTTTTTTCCTCATCGTATAAATGTGTTCCGGATGTTGAAATAGTATATGAGTCGTAGGTTAAAAAAATAAACTAGAAATATTTTATTAAGAACTAAATAAATATTATTACTTTTTGTTGTGTATTTAAAAGTAGTTTTCTTAGAAATCTTATCAATATCCGTTTTATTTAATTAGTTAATCTCAAAGGAGTTTAAGTTGATATTTTAATAAATTAGTTATCTAAATACTATTTTTAGAATAAAATGAGTTAAAAGGTAATTTGAGCAATACTTATGAATAGTTTCTTTAACCAGTGTTTATCTCAATTTCGACTACAATAGTTATTTTTTTGTTACCCTAATATATATGTTTATGATATCATCGCCTATAAAATTTAGTATCTAGTTCTTTTATTAAAAATATATCTCCAATAATTAATTTCGTTAATTAAACAATTTCTTTGCTATGGAGAAATTATGTTGGGAAAGTTAAATATAATTGTGTAGAATATTAAAAATAAACTGTGTTGATTTATAATAAATCTAAGATAGTATTTTCTTATTGTAAGAGTTCATAAGTAGGAAGTTCTAAAAGTAAACATATTTTTCTCATTATTTAAAAATACATGTGTATTATTTGTAAAATTGAATAGTAATATTAGATAATTATAATTTGAAAATATAATTATTGTAAACCAGCACGCTCTTGAAAATTATAGCAACAAAGAATGATTTAGACTTTGTATTAAACTAAACTGGACTTTCTCACATCGTCACTTGCATGTCATGTGATAGTCGGACTTGCAATTAATTATAAATTATAAATTTGTAGGAGATGAGTTCGTAGACGACGGCTACATCTACCTGTAAAAGCTTACGTGCTATTTGATGTGTTCTTGAGGTGAGTAAACATGTCAAGTCTAGCGTGCCTAGCTTCTTTCGTGTCAAAATATGATTTTATAACCTGTCACAAAATGTGTTTTATGACTTACATGCTTTACTTGAGATTGATTATGTTATGAGATAAATGTTTTGAGAATGTCACACGAAAGTAATAATTCGTTAATAATGTAAAGTGGAAAGAGTTGTGCGGGAGTCGTTATATTATTGCTAGATTAGTCGTGTTGACTACGTTCACTCGACCCGTTTAATTTTAATCCGGTCGCAATCTGCCGGGTCGCTCCATGTACTTGTTGGGAATCGTATTCAGAAAGCCATATTTATGGTTGAATTAATAATTCTTAATAGATAACTATATTCATCTTAAATTAGAAAACACGTGAATATGCAAATGCTATTTATTATTTGTCATATAAATATGCCTTATAAAGTTCAATGTTCCATACCTAAGACAATCGGACATGTAAACGAGTTCGGGCATGCGCGAGATTGATTGTCAGTTATTTATGGAATATAAGTAAGGGTTCACAGTCTAGATGATTTTGGACAAATCATCGGAACGACTGTAGTGTAACATTATAGTGACACATCTCGGTCAAGGAAAGAGTATAGTTTCAACTTGTTACACTAGCATATTTTGTGTATGTTGAACGGGACCACCATATGAAATATAATTATCTCGGAATAACCAAAGTGAGATAATATAATATTTCATTATTATAGGTAATATTGGAAACTCTTAATCTATGATTGTTTATGTGGACACAATCTTGATTAATCATTATTTTGATATATTGAGTGAGATTCAAATGCGAGTCAACAATCCTGGTGTGCACAAGAAATCCGGCGGGGAACACTCTGTGTACACCAAGAAGATTTGGGTTCTCAGGTCGGGGTTACAATCGCACCTGGTGCGGCTTATACTCTTCCCCCCAACTATGAGGAGTTAGAGCTCGCAGTTGATAGAAGGGCAATAGAGTGAGGAAAATCTTCAACTACCCCAGCAATGCGCATTCCTTCTCTGCGCGAGATCCTTGAAGGAACTTGTATGTCGTGATTTGCTGTTCGCATCTTGCATTCTTCATTTGTGAGTTCGATAGTCTAACTTAGCTTTGACATTCCTTTAGGGTTGAAGCAAGCCGACGTGGACTGGCTAGTTCGGATGCGCCTCTCCTACCCCCAATCATTTGCGAGGTCTCTGGAGATAGGGCCCTTCGACAGGAGGCTATTTCTGACTGAAGCCATCTGGATTTTGGAGCAGCTGTCTGCAGCCACACCTGCGACCATTTCTCCTCAGAGCGCGGAATTGCTTTTCGGCATGTGCCAAAACCTTCTCGCCAAAGTTCAAGGCAAGCTAGGCTTTGGGTTTCTTATCAAAAGAGTCACCCTGATTCGCGCGGCCGTGACTTTGAAACGCGGCCACCAAAACCTCGCAGCTGAGAAGCAGAAGGTAGAACAGCAAAGGCAAAAGGTTGAAGAGGCTGTGAAGCTCTTTCATGATATGAACGCCAAATGCGAGCAATTGAAGCAAGAAGCGGAGCAAGTGGAAAATCTGAGCCGTCAGTTTACTCCTCATGACTCCTTGATCAAGGGCTTGTTTTGAAAAAAAGTAGCAAATGAGTAGCTGGAACATTACTGTAATGTTGCTAGGGTTTCTCCCCCCCCCCTTTTTTTTGTTTTAAAAAAGAAATTTGAATGCCTGTTTTGCCCTTCTCGGGATTTGCTCGAGCATATCTGTGCATATCAATTATGACGTCAGCAATGGATATTCTGCCTTGATTTTCGCGCTAATTGCTCATTAGATAAGAACGCTTTCCTTGGGAAGTCCATCCGAATCATGACCATCCGTCATTAATTAGGATACGCAACCGAATCGTCTTAGCCTTTAGTAGGATAATTGATTGTTACCTCTTTTCAAGGCGTAAGTGATTGATCCTTACCCTCTTTTCAAATTCTGCTGACTCATCTTGGTAACTGAAGAGTCTCCACAAGGTCTATATAAACCCTGCCTCTTGCTATTTGGGTTCTTCATCCCACAATGTGGCTTGCCGTGAGTCCTTACGACTGCTGGCTTCAACGTTTTTTTTCGTTGATTCATGGCAGCTTCAAGTTATGAAACCTGAGTATGTGCTTTGTGCTATAGAAATAGTTTCCAAGATCTACTTAGTAAGGCTTATTGATCTTTATAACTATCATAAAGAAGATGCAGATAATACCTCATGTTTGCTCGAAGAATTTTCTTCGTCTATTATGCTTGCAGGTCATGTTTCCGGCCTCCTCCCGGCGAGGTGCAGCGCCGTACTGACCTTGCTACCGACTCGTAATGAACGGCGGAATTCTCCTCCAGCATGCCCGGAGGTTGATCATTCGCCACCATGTTCGTGAGCTCGGGGTGGCGAGCCAATGTGCTCGTCTCCGTGGACAAGGAGCCTCTGGCCTTTGGAGCTGCTGCTTGCCTGTCCTTCACAGCCGTATACGCCGGAACAGGTGGTTCCTCAGGCACATATCTTGATCACACAGAGGCCTTGTCAGATCCTGAGATCTTGAACATAGCGTCGCATAGGTCTTGTAGACATGGCGGGCTGCGGGCTGTTCTTCTTGCAGGAACACCCTACTTGCTACAGATCTTTGGTCGCAGATCTTTGTATCGCATAGCTTCTGCTATGACGGTTAGGTCGATCCTTTTCCATTTGGGATTCCCCCGATGTGTAACTTATGCTTGTAAGTTACTACTTAGATATATTGTAAGCCATGTTGGCTGCGTAGTTAGCTTGATTTGAGCTTTTTCGCTTGTAAGTTGTTATCTAGACAGATAAATTGTAAGTCATTTTTACTCATAATGATAAACCGCTTTGTATTATTTGCTGTTACAACAATTTACGATTTCGCATGCGTATTGGCAAATTTCGCCTTTTGTAGTGTTGTATTCACACTTTGCATTGTTGCTATGATTGGCTATCTGTCGAATAGATTTGCAGATATGTTTTTAGATCGTTCGAGATCGTATTTGCGCAGCTTTGCTATCTCGGCGGATAGGCTTGCGATTTTCTTCAGATTCAGGTGCTATCTCAGCAGATAGGCTTTTGTAGATCACTTAAGATCATTTTGCATAATGTTGCTATCATGACAGACAGACTTAAGAATCATTTTAAGATCGCATTTGTATAGTGCTCCTATCGTGGCAGATAGGCTTGAAAGATCATTTAAGATCATACTCGCATAGGCTGCTATCATGGCGGATAGGCTTTGAAAAGATCCCTCAAGATCGCATTCGCATGAGCTGCTATCATGGCAGATAGGCTTAAAAGATCATTTAAGATCGTATTCGCATGGGCTGCTATCGTGGCAGATAGGCTTAAAAGATCAGTTAAGATCGTATTCGCATGAGCTGCTATCGTGGCAAATAGGCTTAAAAGATCAATTAAGATCGTATTTGCATAGGCTGCTATCACGGCGGATAGGCTTGAAAGATCATTTAAGATCATACTCGCATGGGTTGCTATCACGGCGGATAGGCTTTTTAGAAGATCACTTAAGATCGTATTCGCACGGGTTGCTATCAGGGCGGATAGGCTTTTGCTAACAGTAATAATGAAATAAACAGAGTAATAAAGACAGCTAGAGGCATAAAGTTCTTCTCATTTGGGAGAAGTCTTTTTATTATAAAACTCTCGTATGGGAGAGATGATATTACAATTCTCTCATGTGGGAGAGAAGATGTGTGAATCATGGCAATACAAAGCATAAAGTAAACGTTGTAATATAACGCATATAACGAGAGAAGTTAAGGATAATACTTCTTAATCCAGCGTATGTTGACTGAGCTTGGGGTTGAGGTCGTTCCATGTAACCTCTGTATGCTGCAGTAGCCACTGTCAAAGACTTCTGTGACTTCAAAGGGTCCTTCCCAATTGGCTGCGAATTTTGGGTGAGCTGCCTCTCGCATGCAATGGTCAGACGCGCGCAAGACCAAATCTCCAACTGCGAAATCTCGACGTTGGACTGTTTTGTTGTATGCACGAGCGATCCTTTCTTGGTATCGTTTGTTAGTCCTTTTAGCTTGCTCCCCCTTTTCTTCTAGCAGGACTAAGTCATGATCGCGCTGATTGTCATATAACGCGTGAAAAGCCAACCTTGCGGAGTTAACCTTTACTTCCGCTGGTACCACAGCCTCAGCTCCATAGCATAAAAGGAATGGTGAGACCCCTGTGGGTGTCCTTGGAGAAGTCCGATAAGCCCACAGGGCTATGCTCAAAGAATCAGCCCACTTCTTGTGGTCATCTGCGACCATCTTACTCAAAATTCTCAATAACGTCTTGTTGGTTGCTTCTTCTTGCCCATTCCCTTTCGGGTAGTATGGAGTGGAGCATATCTGCCTGATGTTGTATTCTGCTAGCTTTGCAGCCACCTGGCGATTGACAAAAGGAGTGCCATTATCCGAAAGGATGGTGTTGGGAATTCCGAACCTGCATATGATGCTTTCTTGGATGAAATGGACCACGGCTAGCGCATTTGCTGTCTTCAGTGGTATCGCTTCTACCCACTTGGTGAACAACTCGGTCGCGGTGAGAATGAATTGATTCCCGTGCGAGGTCGGTCGAATGGGACCGATGAAATCCAGAGCCCATGTGTGAAACGGCCATGGTGTTCCCAATGCATGTATATCTACGGCAGGGGCGTGCACTAGATTACCCTTGAATTGACACTCCTGGCAGCGTCTTACTTTGGTGCGGCAATCAGCCTCCATAGTGGGCCAGAAATATCCAATCGAGAGGAGTTGTCTGCATAATTTCGCACCTCCCTGATGTTCCACCTGGTGAGAAAGGTCCATCACTTCTTGTGCTTCCCTGCTGTCTAGACATCGCAGCAAGTTACCTTCATGGCCCCTTTGCCAAAGCAGATTTTCTTGCACCACATATTGGGCTGCTTTCCTCCTTAGTTTCTCGGCTTCTTTTCTCGACTCGGGTACAGTACCCTGGGTGAGAAAATCGAAGAGTGGTTTCCTCCAATCCGCATCATCGTCGCTCAGAGCAATGAGTAAAGAGTCCTTGATCAATGCGCAACTCTCGCACTTTCCTTGAATCAATGCTGCGGCCGTTGACATGTCCGGCCAATGAATGCCATACCTCTGAGCTTTCCGATAGATTGACACCTCACTTTCCCCGCAAGCATGTTGGTGAATATTTTCTAATAGCAGCTGTCCCTCTTGCTCGGAGACGCATCGCATAAGTATTCCGCCAGGGCCCTTGTAATAAAGGGTGTTGTCATGTATGCAATACCCCTTTGTGGATGCCCAGTTCTCGCTGCTCGTGCCTTCTGCGATGGCCCGTAAGATTGACTTTCTCCAGTCCGCATCGTCCATGCATTCATCATCGCACGCGTCTTCTGTCAACGCCGAGGATGTTCGCACTTCATTCAGGATCCTTGCGGGACATTTGTCCGTACTGACCTTGGATCCCAAGGTAGCTAAAGCGTCAGCATGCCTATTGTCCGCTCGAGGTTTGTGCTCGTATCTAACGTCGCAGAACTGTTGCACCAATTTCTGTACCAAGGTCCGGTAGGACAATAAGTTTATCTCCTTCAAACCATACTCGCCCGAGGCTTGTTTGACGATTAGCTTGGAGTCCCCCATAACCGTCAAGTTGCTTACTTCCATGGCCTTTGCCGCGCGGAGTCCTGCGATGAGAGCTTCATACTCTGCTTCGTTGTTGGTAACTGCGAAGTCAAGCTTTGCGGACATCTGTATGACCTCCCCATCTGGTTTGGTCAAGACTATCCCGATGCCTCCACCTTTCCTTATTGACGAGCCGTCGAAATGGAGCGTCCAATAGGGCAACTCAACTGCGTAGATTTCAGGTCCCTCCAATTCTTCTTCAATCACGGGCTCATGACTGTTATCGGGGAACTGCGCCAGCAAATCCGCTACCGCCTGCGATTTGATCGCTCGCGGCCGAACGCATGTGATGTCATATTGGGAAATGGTCATATACCACTTTGCCAATATTCCCCCAGGAGTGGTGTGCGTCAGAAGATATCGTATGGGATCACTCCTTGTGACCACCACCACTTTGTGCAAAGCGAAATAGTGTCTCAGCTTCTCTATTACGAAGAATAAAGCAAGGCAATGACGTTCGATGTCCGTGTACCTTGATTCCGCGAGCTGCACAATGCGAGAGATATAGTAGATGGGCCTATCTTGACCCTCATACTCCAGAGCTAGGAGAGCTCCTATAGACCTCCTTGTTGACGTTAGATACAACAAGAGTGGTGATCCTAGCTGAGGTGCGATCATTAATTTTGAAGATGTCAGCAGCTCCTTTAGTTTCCCGAACGCAGCTTCGTGCTCCGCAGTCGAGTTGTATACGGCATCTTTCTTGAGAAGATCACTGAAACAGAAGGTGATTTCGGCGATCGCTGGGATAAATCTTCGCAGATATGATAGCTTTCCCAAGAATGTTTTCAAGGCACTCTGGTTATGCGGCGGAGTCATTCCAGTGATGGCTGATACTTTTGCAGGGTCAGGCTCGATTCCTTGGCGATGTACCACGCATCCCAAGAACTTCCCTGATGTTACCCCGAATGCGCACTTCATGGGGTTCATCTTCAATTGAAAGCGTCTGCATCTGTTAAACACTTTTCGCAAATCCGCCAGATGGTCTGCCTCCTCCTTGGATTTGACAACTAGGTCATCTACATAGAATTCCACTTCCTTGTGCATCATGTCGTGGAACAGGGCCATCATGGCCCGCTGATAGGTTGCACCTGCGTTTTTTAGGCCAAAAGGCATCACCGTATAGTTGAATACTCCCACCGGGGTGATGAATGCGGTTTTCCGTGCATCTTCGGGGTCCATCTTGATCTGATTGTACCCACTGAAGCCGTCCATGAAGCTGAACATGCGATGACCCGCTTTCGAATCAATAAGTAAATCAATGTTGGGGAGCAGAAAATCGTCCTTGGGGCAGAAACGATTGAGATCCCGGAAATCCATGCAAATGCGAAGCTGCCCATTCTTCTTTACCACTGGCACAATGTTGGCCAGCCATGTGGGATGGTGATTTGGCTCTATGAATTTGGCATCCAGGAGTTTGACAATCTCCTGCTTAATCTTCACGTTGAGCTACGGCCTAAAGCTTCTTGTGCTCTGCTTTACCGGCTTGGATCCTGGAATCACATCCAACCGATGCATGGTGATGCTCTTGTCCAGGCCAGGAATTTCATCGTATTCCCAGGCGAATACGTCCTTGTACTCAGTCAAAAGCTGTAGCAATCTTTCCTCCTCCTCGCTCGTGAGGTCCGCACTTAAAAAGACTGGCCTCTTCTTTTCTTCGCTCGGGCTTAGGAATACCTCCTTCAGCTCCTGCTTTTGCGGTCTGGGTTTGTCTTCCATGCATTCGGGTGCTTCTTTGAGTTTCTCTTCTAGAGTGCTCGGCATTGGTTTTTCTGTCTCCAAAACCTGCTCAATTTGGTTGATTTTCCCAGGGATATCCCAATGCCCGCGTGGGGACATCCCCGCGCACCTTCATATGCGATAGCATTTCTTCCCGTTGGCGTAGAAACTCTCTATCTCCTTGCCTTCAGGGTCATGCTTTGCTATTCTTTTCAGAGTGTACACGTTCTTTCGCTGGTAGGCAATCCGCGACGCCTCTTCTCGCGTAGGCGGCTTTTCCTTGGCATCCTCTCTTGTCACCATTACTCCCGCCGGTGACTGATCCTTGATATCCTCCCATCGGGGCAAAGGAGTGGGGTTGAATGGTCCCGGTGTTTGCCCATCTGCCATCTCGGTGAACCACACCGCCTCACTGAGATGCGCTTCATCCATGTTGAAAGGATTCGTCGAAGCTGGTATCTCGACTATTCTGTCATTCCAAATGGCTTTCATCACCTGGTGAGCTGTTGAAGGGACAGCATCAAAGCGATGAATCCAGGCTCGACCTATGATCATGTGATACATAGTGTTCGCATCTATGAAATAGAATTTCGCTGAGCACTTGATTTTGCCAATCTGGATACCTAGGCGGATCCATCCTATCGTCATTCTGGAGTAACATCCGAATCCCATCAGCGGGGATGGACACAATCTTGTACCCTGGAATTCCCGCTAGCTTCAATGTATGGAGAGAAACAACGTTAACTACTGCTCCTCCGTTGACGAACGCTCTTTTGAACTCAACGCCGTTGATGATAGCCGTCACGTACAGAGGCCTCTGGTGGCTCGCATCTGTCTTCTTGTCGTTTGCGGAAAAGGTTATAACCTTTTCTGTAGAGCGAGACGCCCTAACGACTTTCCCATTGGAGACTACGAGATCCTCCTCGTAGTCTTATGCTATCCTTAAGATCGCCTTGGTCATCTCCGTCCGGCATTTTTCTGAGAAATTCATCTCCTCGAAGAACCTGCTGAAGCTGTGCGACCCCTTCATCTGGTCGGCACGCTCGTCCTCCGTGTCTATGCTGTAGTCTTCATCATCATGGATTTCAGTAATGATGGGTAGACCATCCTCTGCGACCTCTTCAAGATCTACAATCGAGATCATAGCGACCTCTTTGCCTTTCGATTCTTGCTCCGCATGGGCAGGGAGTGGATTGTTGCGCACATCCTGCCTTTGATCGCTGACAATCAGTTCGCCATTCTTCATCTTTTGGTAAACACAATTCTGAGCTTCTTGCAGTCCGCCGTGGGATGCATGACCTTTCCGTGATATTCGCACCACTTCGGGTCCCTCACCATCTCCCTGGAGGGTGCCTTCTCGAGCGGCGGTAGGACACCGTCCTTACGCCATTGCCTGCAAAGGTCGCTTGCTTCTTCCACCGAACATGGCAGAGATGGTGCATCAAAGTTCACAATCTTCGTCTGCTTTTGGGGTGAGACCGTATTCACTTCGGCCTCGCGTCCCCTCTTGTAGCTGAACCTCCCGATTTTGAAAGTAGTACCGCCCGAGGATCGCTCAGGGGCGTTTCTCTTTTTCTGCCTTTCCACTATAGGCTCGATGTTCTTCGTACATTCGATTAGCTTTGAAAACGTAGGCGTTTTCAAGTTAATAAGCATACCTTTGTACTCGTCTCGCATGCACTGCAGGCATATCTCTACAAGTCTGCTTTCGAGTATCACATCTTTGCATTCCAAGGACTTGGCCCTGAACTTCTTGATGAATGTTATTCCGTCCTCCTCGCGCTTCTGATACATCCGTGAGAGATGAATCATCGTCACCTTTTCCTCCATCTGGAAGAACTTGGTGTAGAACTTCTGGACCATGTCGTCCCAAGTCTTCACGGATCCGGCTTCCAACGTTCTGTACCACTTGTAAGCCATGTTTCCCAAGGATTTCGGGAACTCGCGCATCAGCAGTTTGGGATCATCTCCATACGGCCCCATCACATCGATGAAACGCATGACATGTTCATGAGCGTTCCCATTGACGTCTTCGAACTTGTCCCATTTAGGAGCCTTATACCCAGCAGGGTAAGGCATGAGATAGATCTCTCGTGGGATAGGCGGATCGTTGTCCAGCTTCGGGATGATGGTATCCGCGAACGATTGGTGAGCCAGAATGGTGTCTATGCGCCGTTGCAGCGACGTCATACACTCTGGAGTGTTTCCCTCGGCAGCAGGAGGAGGTGTTGCCGCAGGCGGAGGCGACACATATGCCGAAGATTGTCGTTGGAGGAGGCAAGGGATACTGTGAGGCCGGATTGGGTACCAAAGCCGGAGGCTGAGGAGTATGAGCAGCGAGAGGCAACATTTGAGCTGTTGACCCCTGAAGTGAGGGTAGCTGCGTAGTCGCCGGTGGAGTTTGCAGATTAGGGTTGGGTGGTGTGGTTGACACTCCCAATCCTTGAGTGGTGGAGGCTCCTCCTCCCTGAGAGACGGCAGTGGTTGGTGCAGGGTTTGGAGCAAGAGTCCCCAAGACAGCCATGATCCGTTCTAGCTGCGCAGATTGAGCTTTGAGAGCCTTCGCCTGAATCTGGATGGTGGCGTCCAAGGCTTCTAGCGTCGGAGCTTAACCGGTAGCTGTAGGAGTACGGCGAATCTCCTCTCCTGAGGCGGCCTCCGTGGAAGGCGATCTGTTACTGACATCATCCTCCTGAGACATGGTTGCTTGCAATGGTAAGTTCACGTCGGGTTCACCAAAATGTGCACAAGAGAATCCGGCGGGGAACACTCTGTGTACACCAAGAGCAGAGGATCGGAAATGGCACAGGAAGAGTTGGGTTGTGTGTAGGGAGAGAGTAAGGCAGTAGCAATGTACGAGAGAGAGACAGGGGTTTGGCAGAGCTTCCGCGTATGACTGGTGTGTTCTCCTTTGTATGGAAAGGTTAATGTCCTATATATAACGGAGAATGTGACCGTTGCAGTGTGGTTAATGCGCCCATCAATGGCGGCTTAATTAGCTTAACCACAACGGCACGTTCGCCCGCATATATTGGGTCCGTTACAGCACGTTATGCGCGAATACCGGAACCGTTATGGGGTTGACCGGGTTTGACCGGATTGACCGGGTTTATGGAGCTCGTGCCATAAATCTCTCAAAAGCAGTTACTAAAGGTCGCGCGCGGGCTTGGCTCGCACGCGACAGGACTTACTCTAGCCTCCAAACCACTAAGTCCCTACAAGTCCCGTGCAGTGGTATGCGAGGGCCCTGTCTCGCAGCCCCCACGTAGATCAGCGCGGCTGGTGATCCAGTGTGTGTGGAGCACAATATGGTGTGCTAGATGATTGCCACGTGGCCAAGATTTGTCTGTTCAGAAAGCACTATCTACACCTGGTATATTAGATAATGATTGTTATGATTTGGTGAAAGCTAAACGAATCATGGAATCCACGTCTCATATGAGAATGATGTGCCTTCCTGGGAGCTCACTAGGTTTTGTTATGTCAAGTCTGGCCAGCTGGTTATTTGTAACCAGACATAAACGAATAAGGGTTGAGCGGTTTAGATCAGGGAATACATAAGATGTTGATGAGATCAAAATTGTCAGTAAGAGTAGATTAGCATTAACGGGTATTTGTAATCTTAACGTGGGGAGTTATCTGATATTAATAACAAGAGCTCATCCATAATGATGAGAATAAATGCCGGAGTGCAATTATAGTTTTATGGTGGAGTAAACTATAATTAATAATTAGTTTTAAATTTAATTCGAAGAATTATGAGTTCAAATATATTATTGGGAGCCGATTAATTTATTTTCTCCAGAGGTCCACGACGTAGTCCAACATAAGCGTGATCATGTGATTCGCAAGTGTTTTTGAGTCTCAAGTGTGTGGAATGTAAATTGAGATTATGTTTGGTATTTTATAGTCGATAGATATTACTATAAACCATATGATTAGGAATTAATTGCAAGCTACACTAAAGTTTGTAGGGAGGGATGATAACGCCCAATTAGGGGTTATCTTTTAGCCTGATTTCACGAGTATTTGTGTCGGAATTAGCGGTTTTTGCCAGAAAATGCCTTAGAATGCCCCGGGAATCTAGAACGAGACGTTTATTTGTACTTGCTGGATTTCTGCTTATTTCTTGCTGTATTTGGATATGATCGCGGGTTTTCGTTTGCGTTGCCTTTTCAGGAACAGGTTCGGAAGGTGCATTGGGAAGCGTGCCGGGACCAAGCCGGGACCGTCTCGGGAAACGTGCACAAGACCGGGACACGACGGAAACACGGAAAAGCAGGAGAACACCGAAGAGGCAAACCGGGAGCGTCAGGCAGAAGAGTGGGACCCAGGGGACCCAACCTGGCCACCAAAGGACCAAGTGGGGCCCACATCTCCACCCCCTGCCTGCGTATATACGCAGGCAGGGAGGGAGATGGGGGTGGTTGATGGGCCCTGGTTGCGTATATACGCAGCCAGTTTTGACTTTTTGGTCAAAAACGGTGGACCGATGGCAGATTCCGTAATTTCGGGCACGAGCGTTTTCGGGAACAGCACTATTTAAAGACTCGTCCAGACTCGTTTTGAAGACACGGAGACACAACACAATTCTCAGCACAACCGAAGGGCAAAGTCAGAGCATTCACGGAGAGTACGAAAGCGCGATTCGAGATTCGAAGACTTAGTTTGATTTCGTTCTCTCTCTTTATATTCAGAAAATGCGTTTTGTATTATGTCTAGTCGTAGCTAAACTTTTCACCTAGGTTCTCGGTGAACCTAGGGTTTCGTACTCAGATTTTATGACTACTACGTTTATGGATTCATGATGATTATCTTAATTCAGCAAGTTATATCTGTTATTCTGGTTTTGAATGTTATCGTATATGCATGATAGGATTGATCACCCAGGATTGCTATAGACCCGAGTTGTAGGTGAAAACGTCAAGTTAGGGTTAGGGAGAAAAACCAGGATTTAGTACCTTACCCTGATAGACCGACCAGGGAAAGGGAGATAGGGCTAGCATCGAAAAACGTGAGACCAACTGTTAGAGAATTTGACCCGGGCCATTCGGACAGGTTAGAAACCCTAACAGGATTAGACCGAGACTGCAGATTTAGGCAGCTTAACAAGAATCCGAAAGTCTGCAGGATCGGGATTACGTGTGGAATCTGAAAAGTCACTGCACAACTGGTACGTTGCACAGATATCGAAACTGCTGAGTGTTTTCATAATCGAACGTAAAACTGAAATATGTAGAAACCCTAGGGGATCCTGGAGCCTAGTCTTCATCTATTATCGTTTCACCCGATTCAGCTTATTTCAGAAAACGACACAAAAAACATATTTGCGTTTACATTTTTAATTTCTGTTTTTAGTTTAGTCACTATAATCACAACCTACTCCTCCTTGGTACTACACTTGGATAACCGAAGCTGACAACGTAAGTAAACCCGAAACAGTCCTCGTGGGAACGATCACCCGAGTCTAAATTGCACCCGGTATTACAAGATTCGTACACTTGCGATAGCACGTTAGTTTGCGCATCAAGTTTTTGGCGCCGTTGCCGGGGACTTTTTAGGGTCTATTTAGTAGTCAGGATTAGTTTTCTGAGTTTTTTGTTTATTTTCAGTTTTGTTATTTTTCTTTTTATCTCACTGCGTTTTTGAATCTGCGTTTTCAGGACTGTTTAGTTGATGCCCAGATTGCCTCGCGATTTGGTGTCACCACTCGACAACCCGGAAAAACTGTATACCGAACAGAACCGCAGAAACCGAGAAAGCAGGATGGCAACCAACCAGAGAGATCCACCCGAGAACACCGAAGCCGGTGGACAGGAACGAGAGACACGTACCCCAGCCCAGATGGCGCGGTACATTGAGGAGCTTGTCACAGCAGGACTTGCTGCCCGAAGCAACCAGAGAACATATAACCGATCTGGGAAGGCGTTGGTGGAAAATTTCGAAGTCCCCACCGGGGGGCATGAGCGAGCCATTGTGGTGCCCGAGATCACCGCCGAGCACTTTGACATCAAACCATCCACCATCCAGACGGTACAAACTCTCTGCCCGTTTCATGGCAGGGCCGACGAAGACCCGAACGATTTTATCGGGAAATTCGAAGATTACTGCAACAAGGTCAGATACAAGGGGGTAGAAGCAGAGGCACTCATGTTGATCTTATTTCCGTACTGTCTGTATGGAGTAGCCAAAGACTGGCTCGAATCCCGACCACCCCGATCCATCACCACATGGGAGGAGTGTGTCACGGATTTTCTGGCAAAGTTCTATCCCGCCTCCCGAGTCATACAGTTACAGGGCGAGATCCTGTCATTCAGGCAGAAGATGGGGGAGACGGTGGTAGACGCATGGGACAGGT
The DNA here is from genome assembly GCA_023055425.1 of Linanthus parryae. Classification (NCBI taxonomy): domain Eukaryota; kingdom Viridiplantae; phylum Streptophyta; class Magnoliopsida; order Ericales; family Polemoniaceae; genus Linanthus; species Linanthus parryae. Next base: position 78,211,035 of record JALGPY010000006.1, read on the forward strand.
TATGAGATTGGTCAAACGGTGCCCGAACCACGGCTTTGGAGACGCAAAAATCCTGCAGGTTTTCTACCATGCCCTAGACAGGGAGAACGCCGACAGGATTGACAGAGAGGTCGGGGGAAACTTCTTGTATCACGTGGACAAAGAAGGTGCGTATGACCTGATGAAGCAGTTGGCCAAGCAGGATACCCGACTGTTTGACGATCGCAGGATGGCGGCTAGAGCCGAACCTGCAGAGGATGACCGGATAGACAATCTGGCCAGGATCGTTCATGACTTGGTCACGAAAGTCTACTCGGATAAGAAGATTGTTGCAGCAGTCGAAGAACCTGATCTGGACACGGCCATTGAGGAAATAAGGACTGAAGATACCAATTACGTACAGCAGCAGTGGGACCCGAGCCGGTACCGACCGGGTACGAGAGACCATCCCGGGTTTCGGTACGGAAACCCGAACGCAGCAGTTTATGCACCGGGATTCCAGCACAGGCCACCAGTTCAACAGGCTGCCCCGGCCCCGCAGGCTCAGTCAGTCCCATCAGCACAGCAGTACGATGCTCTGTGTGACCTAGGGGCCAGCATCAATCTGATGCCGTTGACGATTTTCAAAAGTTTGAAAGTCGGTGAACCCCGACCCACCAGAATCATGCTGCAGATGGCAGACAGGTCCGTAAAACAGGCCTATGGGGTTATCGAGGATATTCTGGTCAAGGTCGGCGAGTTGATTTTTCCGGCAGATTTCGTCATCCTGGACATGGAGGCAGGGGAGGTACCGCTCATACTTGGCAGGCCGTTTTTGGCCACGGGCGAAGCAATGATAAACTGCAAGAGCGGGGAGCTGACCATGCAGATTAACGAGGAAAAAGTGAAATTCAACGTTTTCAAAAATCTGCAACTGCGGAACTACTACGACCACGAGGACATCTTTGCTATAGATGTGGTGGACGAAGGCTGGGAAAACGAGGAGATGGACCAATTATGGGAAGAGATTGACAGCATGTACGGTGATGAAAAGGAGAAGACTCGGTGCGAGCACGCCATGAGAGCCGAGGACTGGACCACCTTGCACCGGGACGAAAACGGCGGGCAAAAGATGATTCTGGTCCCGTCACTCAAGGAGCCACCCGCACTGGAGCTGAAACCGCTCCCGAGCCATCTCAGGTATGCTTATATTGGTGAAAATAGTACTCTGCCCGTAATTGTTTCGTCTCGTTTATCTCAGGAACAGGAGCAGAAACTGCTGGAAGTATTGCGAGAGCATAAGGAAGCAATAGCATGGACGATTGCAGATATCAAGGGAATCAGCCCCTCCTACTGCATGCACAAGATCCGAATTGAAGAAGGCAAGAAACCGGTGATTCAGCCCCAGCGGAGACTGAATCCGAACATGAAGGACGTTGTGGGAAAAGAGGTCATGAAGTGGCTGGAAGCGGGAATCATCTACCCCATATCGGACAGCACGTGGATCAGCCTGGTCCAGTGCGTGCCCAAAAAGGGGGGTATTACGGTGGTGCAGAATAAAGATCAGGAGCAGATTGCGCAGCGCACCGTTACGGGCTGTCGGATCTGCATGGACTATCGGAGGCTAAACGATGCAACACTGAAGGACCACTTCCCGGTGCCATTCATGGACCAGATGCTGACCGGCTCGCCCACCACGCCTACTACTGTTTTCTGGACGGGTATTCCGGGTACAACCAGATTTGCATAGCCCCGGAGGACCAGGAAAAGACGATGTTTACCTGCCCGTACGGTACGTTCGCGTTTCGGCGCATGCCGTTCGGGTTGTGTAATGCTCCTGCCACGTTCCAGAGATGTATGATGGCGATTTTTTCCGACATGATCGAGAAAAATCTGGAGGTCTTCATGAACGTTTTTTCACTCTTCGGGGACAGTTTCGATGACTGTCTGTTCCATTTGGGCCAGGTTCTGATCCGATGCAAGAAGGCGAATTTGGTGCTCAATTGGGAAAAGTGTCACTTTATGGTCACCGAGGGGATCGTGCTGGGTCACAGAATTTCCAGCAAGGGACTCGAGGTGGACAGGGCGAAGATCGAGGTGATAAAGCAGCTTCCATACCCGACGAACGTAAGGGCGATCAAAAGTTTTCTGGGTCATGCAGGATTTTACAGAAGGTTCATCAAGGACTTTTCCAAGATCACAAAGCCACTCTGCGCTTTACTCGGAAAAGACGTACCCTTTGATTTCGATGCAGCATGTCGGCAGGCTTTTGACCATTTGAAAGAGAAGCTGACCACAGCCCCGGTTATAACCACGCCAGATTGGTCACTCCCGTTTGAGTTGATGTGTGATGCCAGCGACTACGCAGTCGGGCCAGTTTTGGGACAGCGAAAGGATAAGGTATGCCACGTCATTTATTATGCGAGCCGGGTACTCAACGATGCCCAGCTCAACTATGGCACGACAGAAAAGGAACTGCTGGCCGTGGTGTATGCCCTGGATAAATTCAGGCCCTATCTGGTCGGGTCAAAAGTTATCGTTTTTACCGACCATAGTGCCCTGAAATACCTGCTGGACAAAAAGGACGCGAAACCGAGACTGTTGAGGTGGTTACTACTGATGCAGGAATTCGATGTGGAAATCCGGGACAAGAAGGGAGTTGAGAACGTGGTAGCGGATCACCTATCCCGACTGGAGAACGTGAAGGTGGACCCGGTGCCGATCAAGGAAAACTTCCCGGACGAGCACATCATGGCAGTAAAAATCGGGAGACCGTGGTACTATGCCATAGCCAATTACTTGGTAACTGGCACGCTTCCCGAGGATCTCACCCCATCGCAGCGGAAAAAGTTCATTGCCGAAAGTCGACAGTATTTCTGGGACGACCCGTACTTGTTCAAACTGGGGGCCGACAACATCCTCAGAAGGTGTATCCCGACCCACGAGGCCTGGAACGTGATCCGACACTGCCACTCATCACAGTGTGGGGGTCATTTTGGGGGAACGCGAACAGCTCATAAAATACTGCAGTCCGGTTTTTTCTAGCCGACAATCTTCAAATACTGTCACGACTATGTGCAGGGATGTGATAGGTGCCAGAGGAAAGGAAACACGTCACACCGATACGAGATGCCGATGACCGTGTGGCAGGAGGTAGAGCCATTTGATGTATGGGGGATCGACTTCATGGGTCCGTTCCCGTCTTCGATGGGAAATCTTTACATTCTGCTGGCAGTAGATTATGTGACAAAGTGGATCGAAGCGATCGCGTGTCAGAAAAACGATGCAGCTACCGTTGAGCGTTTTCTGAAATGCAACGTCTTCACTCGTTTAGGGACTCCCAGGGCAATGATTAGCGACGAGGGCTCGCACTTCATCAACCGAGTTTTCGCGAAAGTTCTGAAACAGTACGGCGTGTCAGTTCATAAAGTCTTGTTACCCTACCATCCGCAGACGAACGGGCAGGCCGAGGTGTCGAATCGAGAGATCAAGAGCATACTCGAGAAAACAGTGAATCTCGGCCGAAAGGATTGGTCTGTCAGACTGGACGATGCGCTCTGGGCCTACAGGACAGCTTTCAAAACACCGCTGGGAATGTCACCATACCAGCTCGTTTTTGGGAAAGCGTGCCACTTACCGATGGAACTGGAGCACAAGGCGTATTGGGCCATCAAACTGCTGAACTTGGACCAGAATCTAGCAGGAGATAAGAGGAAGATGGCGCTGCTTGAATTAATCGAATTCCGCAGAACGGCTTTCGAGAGCGCCAAAATTTACAAAGAGAAGACAAAGAAGTGGCATGATAACCGTATCACGCCAAAGCAGTTTAACGAAGGCGACAAAGTGCTTCTCTACAATACCCGGATGCGTTTCTTTCCGGGCAAGTTGAGGTCTCGTTGGTCGGGACCGTTCATCATCAAGCAGATTTTTGCCTGGGGGGCATTTGAGCTGGAAAATCCAAAAGACAAGTCCAGTTTCAGGTGAACGGGAACCGGATCAAGCCGTATCTCGAGACCGCCGAAGTCGTCAAAATAGACCTGGTCTATTTTAATGATCCGTAAGAGGTAACAAGGTCAGGCCGTCGACCGTAAATCACAAGGCGCTGTTTGGGAGGCAACCCAAAATTAATCGTTTATTTATTTATTTTTATTAGTTATTACGTTATTATGTCAGTTCTGAATTTTCGAGAGAGGCGAGATGAGCGGGTTTTTTACTTTGAATTTGAGAATGTGCAGATACAAAAACATCCAAAACAGCCAGAACCGGGAAAACAGGGGAAGAGAGATGATTTGAAAATATATATATATATATATATATATATATATATTTTTGCCTCGGGCTGCGTATATACGCGGCCCTGCGTATATACGCAACCCGAGGGCATAAAATAATTTTTTTTTTGGTTGTTTTCTGGTTGGGTATATACGCAGTACTGCGTATATACGCAAACAGAAAAGTAAAGAAAAAAAAATCGAAATTTTTTCAAAACCCCGGGGGTATTTTGGTCATTTTGACCATTTAGGGTTTAAATGGAAGAGGGGGCCGGCCTTTAGCCATTGTTGGCACCTCTCTTTCTCTCTCTACCTCCATTTCCTCTCACTTGAAGAACACAAATTGTGCATCGGACCTCCAAATCAAAATCCGGGCACATTTCTGGAATCCCCTCGTCGCAAGGATCAAGTTTCATCCATCAAAATCCAGAAACAAGCGAAAATCGAGCGGGCAATTTCCATCAAAAAGTGAGGTGTTCTTGAGGAAAAGGGCAGATTCGAAGTTGTTAGAGCAAGAACTAGCAAAAACCGTACAAGGGAACGTGAACGAGGAGGTCGAGGGCTTCGATTTGGTGGGCTCGGATTTCAATTCCGGGCAGTTCTGTTTTCCAGCGATTTTTCCGGCGACCGCCGGCGGCTTTCCGGCGACTTTCCGGGCAGAATCTCCGGTCTTCACCCCTGTTTAGGGAAGGTCGAAAATCTCATCCCTCGCTTTATTTTCCGTTTTGGCACGGCCTGTAGCCGGGCCCGTTATTTTCGGTAATTTTGCGTTTTGGAGCGTCACTTGCCGTGTGGACCTCTGGTAGCTCTTAGGTGGACTATCTATTGAGACACACTATTTTTGTGCACGTTTCACGTTTTTGCTTATTTTCCCGAGTCGGCACGTTTTACGAGGTTTGGTCTATTATGGAGTTTCACGTACCCGTCCTAGACCCCGAGCGAGATGACATCCCGACTGACTATGAGGCGGATGAGCTTACCTCTAGGCAGTTTGACAGTTTTAGGTTCGTCAACCATCATGCACAGTTTTACTTTATGACCGGAACCAAAATGGGTCATAGCCTTCCCGTAGACTACCAGTTTCAGGTAGAACATACGAGCATGCCGCCAGAGATGGCAGAGTATGCGAGTCGACCGGACATTTTCGGAACGTCCCTAGCGGGGTTTCCGGACGTTTCCAGTTCTGACTTGGTGCGTGAGTTCTACGCGAACCTCATGCACAAGGGGGAGGGTGAGGCCAACGGGGATGTCCGCTGGGTGTATTTACGGCGTACGTTTCTGTTGATCACGACGGATACCATCCGCCAAGCGTACCAGATTCCGATGCGCCATTTCTCGTGCGCATATGCTGAGTGTGCAGATTACCCGCCTAGCGATGCTGAGCTTTTGCGGGTTGTGACTGGGGGGTACCCGGGTGCCCATTTCGAGAGAGAGGGGCCAGGCGAGATAGGCAAGAAATTGCATTCTCATTTTATTACCGGCCCGCCACGGTGGTGGGCCGAGTGGGTAGTGAAAAGGGTAGTGGGTATTAAGCATTTTACCTACCTTGACTTTGAGTACGTACTCTTAGTCTATTGCCTTGTTCTTAGACGAGAGGTTGACATTCCTCGTCGGATTTGGGTGTACATGCAGGAGCGGAACTGCTCCGGTAGCCACAAGGGATTGGGGTACGCCAACCTCATTGCCAAACTGGCTCGGGAGTTTGAGGTTCCGATGTTTGATGTGGAGGGTGATCTACTTCCTCCTAAGCCACGGCCTTATAGGAAGCTTATCGCTCGTCACCCGGGCCCACCACAGCCTGTCGTTGACCTCGATGAGGATGACGATATTATGGAGGAGGACCCGGCTCCTGCCCCTGCACCTGCCCCTGCCCCTGCCCCTAGGAGGCGTTCGACTCAGGAGCGACCAGTCAGTCGCCAGGCATCGGCCGGACTTCGGCGATGCCGTACTAGTAGAGAGAGTGAGCGCCCCGAGTCGAGTAGACAGGGGACTGAGAGGAATGCCCAGCCTCAGCCTGCCCGACAGAGAGGTGAGCCGGCCCCACGGGCCAACCCGACCCCACGAGCTAGACCGGCCCCGCCACGTAGACTGCCCCGAGTGGACGAGAGATTTGAGGGGTGTCAGGGCGGACGCAAGTCCATAGGAGAGAAGGTGTATGAGAGCGTGGGCAAGCTTTGGAGAGCGTTGACGCATAACCGCCGGACTCAGCGGAAGGTCACGAAGGACACCCAGGCTGCCCTAGCTAGTATTCGAGAGGAGCAGCGGGATGCGGCTCGGCACGCAGGCCGAGAACCGCCACTCCCGCTGTATTTTCCACCCACCTACTCCAGCAGCTTTACCGAGGGATGGTCGGATGACAGGGACTCTAGCGAGTGCACGTCTGCTCCACCACCTCCGACCCAGCCACCACCCCCGACTCAGCCATCACAGCCACCTGCCCGACAGGAGAGACGGCAGCCTGGGACACGATCCCGGCAGCCTACAGGTCGTCAGACTGGGACCCGTACCCAGCAGCCTTCGAGTGGCAGGACGACTTTGCGATCCCAGCCACCTAGCTGTTGGACTGGGTCCGAGTCGCAGTCCTCTGATTACCGGCCCCGTACACGGGCGCGTCAGCCGGTCTTGAGGACTGATTCAGAGAGCAGCTCGCCGGGTAGCATATCCGGTACGTCCGAGACCGGGTCAGACCCGACATTTTTTCCGGACGAGTGAGTGCCATGAGGGCATGCCACCTCTTCGTGGGGGGGGGGTGGTAGTCGTGTCTGCATTAACCCGGTCTGCACGTTTTTTCGTATTTATTTTTATTTTCATTTTTGAGACAGCATATTTTCCTTATTTGAGTCAACCCACCATAATCATTCTGGCCATGCATTGTATATAATTCAAAAAAAAAAAAAAAAGTTTAAAATCAGAAAATTTTGAGAAAGGGCAATCGAGATAACGAAAACAGTGAAGAAATTGAGTTTGAATCCTTTGAAAGAGAAGAAAACTTGCACCGAGGTATAGTAGATAGGTGAGAGCCAGTGACCTTTGGAATCCGCAAGTAATTATCAACTGAGCGAAAAATCCGACTAGTTGCTACACCACCGTCACATAGGTAGTCGACAACCCGCCCACGGGCGCCGTCACGATCATCGCATTTTTCGGTGGAGTGGCTGGCTATCAAGGGACCTCACGTCCTGTTTCTTATCCCTAGGTCCAATTAGTCAACCCGTTTGAAGCCATTTACCCTCTTTCTTCGTAGCCACTTTAGCCTAGGCAGCCTTCTTTGAGACCTCATCAGTCGATAGTTGGCTATTCTACGTGTTATGACGGAGGGAGTGAGTAGGGGCAGGTTTTAGATGGGAAAGCTTCATGAGTTATCAGTTTTGGACAGTTTCGATTTTGACACGTTTTTCAAGGGAAGGACAGGGTGAGTTAGTGGCGACAGTGCATTAATTTGCGGAGGTGGATCACTTCACTACATAGTGACCACAGGATGAGTTAGTCGCGTGCGAGCATCATTTCGCACAAAACAGGGTTTCGGGGGGTTGTAGGGTCAATTGGTGGTTGTGCCGTTTTTCTACATCTTTGGTGATGAGGAGGTTCGGTGGGACCGCACAGTTTTATCTCGACTACAGGATCAGCGCTTCAGGATTAGTGTGGGGGTACTTCACATGAGGACATTTTACGTACCCCACGACAGAGATTTATTTTCACTCACTCAGCTTTAGTCAGTTTAGTATTGTTGATATTCATGTACGTTTGTATATATAGTTGTGTTAAAAAAAATATATATATTATTGAAAAAAAAATTATTGAAAAAGAGAAAAAGAAAAAAAAAAGAAAAATCATGATCTAGTTTTTAGTTTGTTTTGTATTTTTGTTATTTAAATAAAAAGCTGAGTGAGTGGCACAATTTTCGAGACGTTTTGCACCGCTTCACATTTGTGGCCGCGAGCACGGCGAAGACACACCGGGGGACAGGAGAATTGGGAAACAGGAACTTAGGTGTTTCGGGCAGTTTTTCGGGATCTCGGTGAGGGGTGTGAGTTTGGTAAATTGTGAGAATGTCATAACAAGTAGGATTGTGTCGTACCTTGATACATATATTTATCCTACCTGATTAGACATAGATCCTTTCGGAAACAGCTCGGATGGTAAGTTAGCTAGGGATTTGCTCAGTTTGATAACCAAAGTAATAGTACTTCGGTCCAGTGCTTAAATCCACCATATAAATCTGTTCAGACTTACCGATCGCTTGCAGGGAAGTAAATTCTGAAAAGGATGAGATCACGAGGACACACTGTTTATGTTTTTGAGGTTGCCCAATCTCGCCAAAAAAAAATATTTTTGTCACTAGTCTGTTTTGAGTCGTTTGAGTCTGTGTATATTCTATCAAAGTCAGTTTTTCTATCGAGTCGTCCAGTTGAAAGGTTCGGGTCGAAAGCGTATGCAACGGTAGGGTATGTACAGAGTCAGTCACGAGGACAGAAATGCAGGCTAGAGTTGGCAGGATTGCTCGGGACGAGCAATGTTTAGTGCGGGGGTATTTGATAACGCCCAATTAGGGGTTATCTTTTAGCCTGATTTCACGAGTATTTGTGTCGGAATTAGCGGTTTTTGCCAGAAAATGCCTTAGAATGCCCCGGGAATCTAGAACGAGACGTTTATTTGTACTTGCTGGATTTCTGCTTATTTCTTGCTGTATTTGGATATGATCGCGGGTTTTCGTTTGTGTTGCCTTTTCAGGAACAGGTTCGGAAGGTGCATCGGGAAGCGTGCCGGGACCAAGCCGGGACCGTCTCGGGAAACGTGCACAAGACCGGGACACGACGGAAACACGGAAAAGCAGGAGAACACCGAAGAGGGAAACCGGGAGCGTCAGGCAGAAGAGTGGGACCCAGGGGACCCAACCTGGCCCACCAAAGGACCAAGTGGGGCCCACCTCTCCACCCCTGCCTGCGTATATACGCAGGCCTGCGTATATACGCAGGCAGGGAGGGAGATGGGGGTGGTTGATGGGCCCTGGTTGCGTATATACGTAGCCAGTTTTGACTTTTTGGTCAAAAACGGTGGACCGATGGCAGATTCCGTAATTTCGGGCACGCGCGTTTTCGGGAAACAGCACTATTTAAAGACTCGTCCAGACTCGTTTTGAAGACACGGAGACACAACACAATTCTCAGCACAACCGAAGGGCAAAGTCAGAGCATTCACAGAGAGTACGAAAGCGCGATTCGAGATTCGAAGACTTAGTTTGATTTCGTTCTCTCTCTTTATATTCAGAAACTGCGTTTTGTATTATGTCTAGTCGTAGCTAAACTTTTCACCTAGGTTCTCGGTGAACCTAGGGTTTCGTACTCAGATTTTATGACTACTACGTTTATGGATTCATGATGATTATCTTAATTCAGCAAGTTATATCTGTTATTCTGGTTTTGAATGTTATCGTATATGCATGATAGGATTGATCACCCAGGATTGCTATAGACCCGAGCTTGTAGGTGAAAACGTCAAGTTAGGGTTAGGGAGAAAAACCAGTATTTAGTACCTTACCCTGATAGACCGACCAGAGAAAGGGAGATAGGGCTAGCATCGAAAAACGTGAGACCAACTGTTAGAGAATTTGACCCGGGCCACTCGGACAGGTTAGAAACCCTAACAGGATTAGACCAAGACTGCAGATTTAGGCAGCTTAACAAGAATCCGAAAGTCTGCAGGATCGGGATTACGTGTGGAATCTGAAAATTCACTGCACAACTGGTACGTTGCACAGATATCGAAACTGCTGAGTGTTTTCATAATTGAACGTAAAACTTAAATCTGTAGAAACCCTAGGGGATCCTGGAGCCTAGTCTTCATCTATTATCGTTTCACCCGATTCAGCTTATTTCAGAAAACGACACAAAAAACATATTTGCGTTTACATTTTTAATTTATGTTTTTAGTTTAGTCACTATAATCACAACCTACTCCTCCTTGTTACTACACTTGGATAACTGAAACTGACAACGTAAGTAAACCCGAAATAGTCCTCGTGGGAACGATCACCCGAGTCTAAATTGCACCCGGTATTACAAGATTCGTACACTTGCGATAGCACGTTAGTTTGCGCATCAAGGGACTTGCTATCTAAAGTTTTCCTTCAAGGGACTTGTGTGAAATTATGGGTATTCCTAATATTAGGGTTAGTATAATGTCTCTATAAATAGTCCACCATAATTCTGAAGTTATGAAGATTGTTTATACATCTTTTCCACATAAGAGAGAAAAACCCAGTTGTGCCATCATGAGCTTTTCATGTTTGAATCACTATCGAGCTTGAATCGGCGCTTGGATCATAAGTCGGAAGACTTCCGGACATACCAGATTCCCTTTTTGGGTGTTTAGGCCTAGAAAACGATCTCGGATCGCTTTTGGTAAAACACAAAATTTGTATATCTCGGAAAAATGAAGAGGCTGGAAGAAATGCACGTTGATCGGAGTTGTAAAACTCCCGATATCGCCGGTCAAAGTTTCTAGTCCGCAGTTGATTTTTAGCAGGATCTGAATTCGGTCTTCGGAAAATAACTGGAGCTACAGATGTCGGATGAAGACAAGTCATATATGAAACTCATGTATCTCGACGAGGTGGAAAAAATGGCACAGGTCCTGGTGTCAAATTCAGAACATAGATTCGTCAGTGGCTGATCAAAGTCTCGGGATTCGCGTCGTCCCAGTCCGGGTGGACTGTGGTAAGTTTTATTCCGCAAGCTAACTTACCACAATAATTTTTTGAATGCCTATAATTAATTCTCTGCATAAATTACGTGGTTCGGGATAAATCTCGTCAAATTTTCCATTCAAGTGGTATCAGAGCCAACGTTGATTTTTTATGTTTAGATTAATCTAACCATGTTGTCCAGCTAAAATACGGTAATTGTGTGAATGGACTGCGTTGTGCAAACGCAGTTTTGCAGATTCACTGTTATTATGGCCATATTAAAATTTGATTTTAGGTTTGTGGTTGTGGTTTTATTGTCGTGTTTTGGCACTATTTTGGGTTGTAATTAATTGTAAAGTCTCCGGTTTTTGAAGAATAGTAAACTAATTAGTATCTTGTTTTTCAATGTTATGTAGTGAAGATCCATGTAGTAGGATAGGATTATGTAATAGAAATTGAAGGAACATGGTGGACCCAAAAATATCGGACGAAAATGATGGAGCATTCAAGTATTGGAAGCGACTACCGAGACGATGGTCATAATAACAGTTTATGTGCTATTTCTGTTATGTGGGTGGATGTTTTAATATGTTGTGTTGATTGGTTTATTATTTGTTAATAGTCACTAATCAAGATATCACGGACAACATGGATATTAAAACGGATGTTTGCATGTCAATATCAATCAAATTTTGTTTGAATTTAATTTTATTAATGAAAAATTATTTGCTCATTTGAGATCAAAATTGGTCACAAAATAATTGTTTGTTTAAACTAGATATTATTTTGTAAATTTTGGTTAGTCAAATAAGGAGTATATTTTTCAATTAATAAAATAAGTATTTCAAACAAAAACATTATGTGTATAAAGGGTTTTCTTTGGCAAATTAATGAAGTATGAGGCCTCCATTACTGATTTGGAAACAATGTAATTGATACGAGTGCCCTATCAGTACCATGGTTAATTGTTTGGCAAATCTCCTTACAAGGATAGTTGTTGAATCTAGTTTTGTTGGACAAGTCTCCCCATCGGAGCTATTCTTTAAAACTAAGAGATTCAGTTCAGTACAAAGTAATGGTTGAATCACTTAACAATAAAGTTGGTAATATCCTCCCATCGAGTTCTTGTTACTATTTTTTTGGGCCCAAGAATCGGCTATTTAGTTTTATTGGACAGGTAAATGTCCAGATAATAAATCTAAAGTGACGTTGTCTGTTTGATTTATTTCAAAGTCGAGTGGCCCATCGTCACAGGCAGTTGAAATGAAAATCGAATTGCCGATGAATCCTAATATTAGTTGAGTTCAAAGGTTAAGCATACTCAGGGATATAAATATTTTTTATTTATCGTGTTTGTCAGATAATTAAAGATGCTAGGTTTTGAACCCAGGATGTGATTCTCGAATAATTTAAATTAACCAGAATTACTATAGTTGGAAGAGAGTTTTAAAAGTTGTCTTAACTGTGAAGGAATACAAGTGTGTGTTGACCAAGTTTTGCACTTAAGAACCTAGTGATGAGGGGGTGGTGTAAATACCCAGACCTATCAAAGGTAGGATAATGTTGGTGAGATGTCCCTGGTTACATCTTGGCATATGTTAAATGTAGTGCAACACCAGCATCAACCGGTGTTAGATGCATATGATATGGTGAAAACATGTAAAGATGTTTGGGCATCAAGATCAGGGTGCAATGTAAGTGGCAGTAAGGGCGTTTATGAACACATATATGAGATAGAGCCCCAGCACGCAATCATGTTTTAAAGATATTACATCTTTTGAGTGAACATGTGATCAAGGGATCTCAGATCGATAGTGAAAACTAGGTCGGTCAGATAAAGAGGTCACATATAATTCTTTTAAGCAATTTTGAATGAATACAACATTGATATATTGAGTTATTCATTGACAAAAATGCTAATTGAATTATTTATGGGTGAAAGATTTGTCAGTAGTACAACTAGTATATTGGTGAATGAAAGTTGGTTGTACTTCTAAACCATCTGGTAGTAGGAAGTAGAAATATATTCATATATCCAATTAAGGTTGTTATTTTTATTCCTCGGAGGTGATGCTAATAAAATCCGAAAGGCAAGAATTTTATTTTCTATCAGAAAAGACACCAGGAAGAACAACTTAACAATTTAAGCCAAAGATGAACAACTCACTTGTGTCTTGAACACTATTCTTCATATTATGTTTAGTTTCTCGTTCAACCAATCCTGGTTTGTAGATTGAGAGAAACTAATCATGTTTGGAATTCCTTATGAGGGTTCAGACCAAGCAGACGATTTCGTAGTGTAGAGATATACATCATGACAAGAGATGCTCTGAGAGTAGGTACTCTTGTACTGGGAGAATTTTATGGTAGTACTTTAGTATTGAGAGATTGTCTTATATGCTAAATTTGAGGCAAGACATTTTTTGCCTAAGGTATTTTTAGCATAGTGGTGACAATTGTATATTAAAGTACCATAATATCTCCTAATACAAAAAAGATTAGTTGAATAACATCACTGATAGAAGAAACATATTTTTCATAGATATGATCGGATCAGTGAAGGGAAGTGTTATTAACCTATTTTGTTATCGTCTTAAGATTATTCATTAGAGACTGTTTGATACTTTTGAATTTAGCGTACTCTAAATTGATCATGACTACATCCATGGAATTGTAGAAAAGGATAAATTCTTTTCTAGACACTTTCAGGTATGGAGAAGTCATTCCAATAAGTTAGAAGCTAAATTAGAAGTATGTCTCTTGGTTGAATATTAGAAGGATAAGAATGTTACTTATTCATGATCTTAAGAATCAGAAGGTTATTTTCGGCACAATACCTGAGAGATTGTCTTATATGCTAAATTTGAGGCAAGACATTTTTTGCCTAAGGTATTTTTAGCATAGTGGTGACAATTGTATATTAAAGTACCATAATATCTCCTAATACAAAAAAGATTAGTTGAATAACATCACTGATAGAAGAAACATATTTTTCAAAGATATGATCGTATCAGTGAAGTGAAGTGTTATTAACCTATTTTGTTATCGTCTTAAGATTATTCATTAGATACTGTTTGATAATTTTGAATTTAGCGCACTCTAAATTGATCATGACTACATCCATGGAATTGTAGAAAAGGATAAATTCTTTTCTAGACACTTTCAGGTATGGAGAAGTCATTCCCATAAGTTAGAAGCTAAATTAGAAGTATGTCTCTTGGTTGAATATTAGAAGGATAAGAATGTTACTTATTCATGATCTTAAGAATCAGAAGGTTATTGTCGGCACAATACCTGATTCTTAGAAAAGGGAATCATATCAATAAGAAACTGTAACATAGAGTTGTTTTAAAGGAGCTTAAGTAAGATGTTCAAGTTGTTAGTTTTGAGATAACACAAACACAAGACGTATAAATTTATTTTGTTTTGGATATACGAGAAGTGAGAGATCTTTGTCCTGGTGGGAGAGTTATATGACAACCTAATAGGTTGAGCTACTTGGGATAAGTTGAATCCCGGATGAGTTTTAACTCAGTCCTAATACTATGAAGAGACAATGAATGTTAAATATGCAGAGTCATGAAATTAGTCTGTAGCATCTGAGATAACATTCAAGTAGTATAACTACCTTTTGGACATTGTAGATTTGCAAGATGAGATAAAAAAAATCATCAGTTGCAAATGGACCTACATGAGAAAGAGAATAGTAGACGGAAAGGTGAAAACCTTAAAAGCTATGTTGATTATGCCGGTAGCTATATATAGGTCTATTCATATTATGGTTCGTATTTGCTGCTCATTTCAGTAATGAGATATGGAAGATGTATGTCATGATGGATTTCCTCATTGGAATTCTTGATGGATGCATCTACATGAAGCGACCAAAAGAGTTAGTTGTGCAAGATAAGGTGAAATACAAACTTAAGATGTCAATTGACATGGGAATTAAGCTAGTATTGATTCGTTTTGACCAAGAAATCAAATATCATAGTTTGATTTGTGTCTTAACGAATCTCGTGTGTAGAAGAGATGCAACGAAAATTGGTAATATTTCTTATGCTCCATGTTGAGGATGGCTCATTGGAAACAATTTCGGATATACATCGTCAGTAAATGTGTGATTATCTAGTAAACATGAATATGTGAGATTTAGGTGAAACCATTCAGATTCTTGGTTTGAGCTCTCGCGTGATCGGGAGAATACAATGATAGTTTTTTTCTAAAGTCACATATACCAGTAAAGTTCTTTCATGTTGCAAATATGCAAAGACTCCAAGAGAACGTTATTTCTTGTAGCGTGTGGAGTTTCTCAGTCTGAGAATCAGTGTTTCGAACACGTGATTAGATGGAGAGGGAAAAGACAGTTCCTCGTGCTTTAGTAGAGGGTGCCTCGTGTATACTACGTATAGTAATTGACAAGATAATTGTTTTGATCTTAGCAAAGAAAACAAATGGAAGTCATTTACGAGAAAACAACACTAGTGGGCTGTGATGAAAGCATACTCGGGTATCTGAGAAGATTTATAGTAGATATGCTAGTTTATCATGTATAAAGTCTACACATAGATTCAGACTTCCGACTATGAAAGGTTTCTAGATTGTTAATTTATAGCTTTGAGAATTGTAGGGTTTTGATCATGGATACGCAGCGGAAAAAAATATAATCCATGCAATACCCTCCAAGGATCACAGGACAAGAGACATAACGATGGTAAGCTAAGAAATCAAGTTACACACCTTAGGGTTTCTCCTGTGATGACTTGTAACGTGAATTGTGTCACGTTCTCTATAGTTGATCCACGCCTAGAGTTGAATTCTAGATCTTCCTTCTCCTTTGTGCTAGCCCGGAATGGAGGAAGAGGAAGAAGAAATCACACAATGCGAGGAAACAAGGAGGATCGGCCTCCTTGTTTGGGCTGACAGGATGGGCGGCGGCAAGAGGGACGGACGGGTCCCTCTTGCTTGCTTGCTTGCTCTCTCTCTTTTGTTCTCTCCCACTAAAGTTATGAACTAAAGGCTCATAAGTGTGGGAAGGAAGGAAGGATCATCATTTATATAGTCCAATAAATCCTTGCCAACTACCTAAAGGACCCATTCTAGTCCTACTAGAATTCGGTTTAGTCCCTTCCTTGCAAATTAGTCCTACTAAGTTTGCAAGGTGTTGCAAAGCGATCCTTCTAATTATTTAACAATATTAATTAATTCCCAAATCTAGTTCAACTCTATATAGCGTGTGACCCCATAGGTTCTATCTAGTTGGTAGCAACAATTTGCTAATATGGAGAGGTTTCTAGCAAAACATCCATTCTAGCCAACTAATAGAATGCTCATCCGACAAACCTTGTACTAGTAATAGTCTCATCCCTTTGTATCTATATCCAGATTGGACACGAGACATACAAGTCACACTCGTATATCCAATCCATAGTTTCTCGATCCATGGGAATAGCCTTATTTGTGCAAATAACATCAATATCCCATATTGATTTATTTGAGTCTGGCCAGACATTCTATAAGCACTATCCCTCGAGTGGCCTAGGATATTTGCTCCCGTTATGTTGGAGGGAAAAATTATATCTACGTCCACTACGATCTCTAAGCTTGCTTCTTATTGTATCCGGTACACGCCTTTATAACTACCCAGTTAAGGTGTAGCGTTTAACGCTACCAAAATCACAATAATCCACAACTAGAATATCTAGCGACCTCAAGTCTAAGGATGACAATACCATTGTACCACGAGAAGCACTTGTGACTTAACATAACGTGTATGTAGCCTTCTCGGAGATGGGTCAATCCGGTGTGCCATTACCCTTAATGCACACCCATGTGTTGGATCATGATATCTCCATATCAATCCAACCCCATACTAGTCTATAGATGATTGTCCCATTAATCATTATACTGGACTAGGGATATTTAAGATAACAACACAATTGTAAATCTAAGGACTTAATTATATTAAATATCCAATAAATAATACAATGAATGTTCTAGCCAAAATAAATTCATACTAAACTAGATTGCCTCTAGGGAATCTATTCCAACAGTCTCCCACTTGCACTAGAGCCAATCTGACGCATCTCGTATGCCCATGCTCCTAGTGTGCTCTTCATGCTTCCACTGCACAAGCGGCTTTGTAAGTGGATCTGACAGATTCTCATCTATAGGAATCTTGCATATCCGAACGTCTCCTCTATCGATAATATCTCGAATCAGATGGAACTTCCTGAGCACGTGCTTGGATTTCTAGTGCAACCTGGGCTCCTTTGATTGCGCGATCGCCCCAGTGTTGTCACAGTAGAACTCAACTGGATCTACAATGCTAGGAACCACACCAAGTTCAAAAACAAACTTTATGATCCAAACAGCTTCTTTGCTGCGCCATTTGCAGCAATGTACTCAGCCTCTGTTGTAGAATCAGCCGCTGTCTCTTTCTTGGAACTTTTCCAGCTCACCGCTGCTCCATTCAGGCAAAACACATATCCCGACTGTGATCTAAAGTCATCTCTGTCGGTTTGGAAGCTTGCATCAGTGTAACCCCTTACACACAACTCTTCCTCTCCGCCAAATATCAATAAGGCATCCATAGTTCTTCTCAAGTACTTCAGGATGTTCTTGACTGCAATCCAGTGACTCTCACCTGGATTGGATTGGTTTCTGCTTTTCATAATCAAGGCATATGACACATCTGGTCTAGTACATAACATGGCGTACATGATAGATCCTATGGCCGAGGCATAGGGAATTCTACTCATGCGTTCTTTCTCAATCTCATTGGAAGGACAACCACTCTTCGAAAGAGTGATTCCATGTGACATGGGCAAGAATCCCTTCTTGGAATCTTGCATGTTGAACCGCTTCAACACCTTGTCAATATATCTACTCTGACTTAGGCCTAGCAGTCTCTTAGATCTATCTCTATAGATCTTTATACCGAGTATATAGACTGCTTCCCCTAAGTCTTTCATTGAGAAACACTTCCCTAGCCAATCTTTAACAGATTGCAGCATGGGAACGTCGTTTCCAATGAGTAGTATGTCATCCACATACAAGACTAGAAAAGATACAGAGCTCCCACTAACCTTCTTGTAGACACAAGACTCATCTTCGTTTCTGATGAAGTCAAACTCTTTGACTACTTCATCAAAACGCCGATTCCAACTCCTAGAAGCCTGCTTCAATCCATAAATGGATCGTTGCAGCCTACAGACTTTCTTGGCTTGCTTGGGATCCTCAAAACCCTCTGGTTGTATCATATACACATCCTCGAGGATATTCCCATAAAGGAATGCTGTTTTGATATCCATCTGCCAAATCTCATAGTCGTAGTATGCTGCAATTGCAAGTGGATTCGGATGGATTTGGTCATAGCGACTGGTGAAAAGGTTTCATCATAGTCAATACCATGAATTTGTCTGAATCCTTTAGCCACAAATCGGCCCTTATAAGTAATCACATTACCATCCATGTCGATATTCTTCTTGAAGACCCACTTGCACCCTATGGGTCGCGCCCCTTCGGGTGGTTCCACCAAAGTCCATACTTTGTTGGTATACATGGATTCCATCTCGGATCTCATGACTTCTAGCCACTTCTGGGAGTCTGGCCCTTTTACAGCCTCTTCATAGGTAGTAGGCTCATCATCTATGAGCATCGTGTCACCGAAATTGGTCACAAGAAGTCCATACCTCTTGGGTTCCTGGCGCACTCTACTAGATCTACGAAGCTCTTGTGTTACCTGAACAGGCTGCTCCACAACTGCTTGTGGTTCCTGTTCATGTTCCATAACCGGTTCAGTGATTTGTGGATTTGTGGTTCTTGAATCTCTTTAAGTTCTACAGTCCTCCTACTTTCTTCTTTAGAGACAAATTCTCTTTCTAGAAACACGCCGGTCCGAGCAACAAACACTTTGTTCTCGGTTGGATTGTAGAAGTAGTATCCCTTAGTTTCCTTAGGGTACCCCACAAATTTACACTTATCCGACTTTGGCCCTAGCTTGTCTGATTGTAAACGTTTTACATAGACATCGCAGTCCCAAATCCTCATAAACGACAGTGTGGGACGCCTCCCACTCCACATCTCATGTGGTGTCTTCATGAGTGATTTAGATGGAACATGGTTAATGGTGAAAGCTGCACTTAATAGAGCGTGGCCCCAAAACGATAATGGAAGATCTGTTTGACACATCATAGATCGAACCATATCCAATAAGGTTCGATTCCTCCTCTCAGACACGCCATTCCATTGTGGCGTTCCGGGTGGAGTGAGTTGGGACACGATCCCACACTCTCTAAGATAGTCGTCAAACTCTTGGCTCAAGTATTCTCCTCCACGATCTGATCGTAGAGCCTTGATACTTTTGCCAAGTTGCTTCTCTACTTCACTTTTGAATTCTTTGAACATTTCAAAGGATTCTGATTTGGCCCTCATAAGGTAGACAAATCCATATCTACTGTAATCATCAGTAAATGTAATGAAGTAGACATAACCACCCCTGGGTGGCATGGCAAATGGCCCACACACATCAATATGTATGAGTGCCAGTTGCTCACTAGTCCTCTCTCCTTTCTTATTGAAAGGGGACTTTGTCATCTTTCCCAATAAACAAGCCTCACATGTCTCATATGATTCAAAATCAAATGAGTCTAGTAATCCATCCTTATGGAGTCTAGATACACGGATCTCGTATATATGGCCTAAACGACAGTGCCATAAGTAAGCAGGATTTAAATAATGTATTTTAATTCTCTTGGTATCAATGTTGTAGACAGGATTGCTTAGATCAAGGACATACAGTCCATTAAATAATTGCGCACTAAAATAGTGAATATTATTAAAAATAAAAGGAACAACAATTGTTCTTTATTGAAATAATAAAGCCTTCCTTGTCCAAACAAGAAATAGAAATAATGTTTCTGCTCATAGCAGGCACAAAATAGCAATTATTTAATTCTAAAACTAATCCTGGAGGTAGAGATAGCTCGCACATGCCTACGGCCAACACATCAACTTTTGCTCCATTTCCAACGCGCAGATCTATCTCCCCTTTAGCCAATCTTCTACTTCTCTTTAGATCCTGCACATTTCGACAAATGTGAGATCCACATCCAGTATCTAATACCCATGATGTAGAGACAGTTAAATTGACATCTACAACAAAAATACCTGGTGGTGGTGGAATCACTATTCCAAGCCTCTTGTCCTCCAGATATTTTGGGCAGTTCCTTCTCCAGTTTCCAGGCTGACTGCAGTAGTGACACTCACCTTTAGTCACACCTTTGGCAATGCCACCAACAGGCTTAAGGGCAGGTTCCTTGGACTTGGCAACTGACTTGCCTTTGCCCTTGGAGGATGAGGCAAACCTTTTGCCCTTTCCTTTCTGCACCATCATAATGGCCTTGCCCTTACCCTTGTTGATGCTTTGTTCATCTGTCCTCAACATATTGAGCAAATCTGGCAGTGTTTTCACGATCTCGTTCATGTTATAGTTCATGATGAACTGTCCATAACTCTCGGGCAACGATTGCAACACGAGATCGATTGCCAACTCTTGGCCGACCGGGAACCATAGTCGGACGAGATTCTCCAGGTACCCGATCATACGGAGTACATGGGGTCCCACCGGGTTCCCTTATGCAATATGACACTTGAACAATGCCTTAGAGACCTCATACCTCTCAACCCTTGCCTGCTCTTGGAAGAGCTGATTCAGATGCTCGATCATATCGGCAACATTCATGTTTTCGTGTTGCTTCTGAAGCTCAGAAGTCATGGTGCATAGCATAAGGCATGCCGCATCATTAGCGTCATCAACACGCTTTTGATACGCCTTTAGGGCTGCAGGGGTATTGTTCTCTGGACCTGCTGGAACTTGCTCCTCTATTGCGTACAGTTTCTTCTCTTGCTTGAGAACGATTCTCAAGTTTCTGTACCAATCAAGGAAGTTGGTTCCAGAGAGCTTTTCCTTCTCCAGGACAGATCGTAGGGAATGTTGTGAACTCGATTTGTTGTTTTCCATTTGGAATTCTACAAAAAGGAAAATACACAACTTTTAAGTATTGTGAATCTTCGACTATATTCAATAATGGCTAGTTTATCAAATATAGCTCCCACTATTTTTCTACGGATTAATAACCCTCAAGATATTAATGCGGAAAATATCCTTATATTTTCTAGTGGGCCAAGATCCATGTTTCATCTCCTTATGAGCTTGCTTTGGCAAGTCACCCATAATTTGACTACTTTAGGTAGGAACAATTCCAATTGCATCTTCTATGCAACTCTTGGTTCAATTGGGAAAATAACTCCTTATTTATCCATCCGCATGGATAATCCCAATTGATTGCCTCTAGGTTTTAATCATATTAATAGCCTAGTTGTGTTCAACCTCTTATTTAAACAATTGCACATTACTTGTTTGTGCCATCGCATTCCATCATTACGAACCAATTCGCCATGCTTTGGCACGCACGAACTTGATAAATCATGATGATAATGAGTGTTTAAATAACGAGAAGGCAAGAACACAATATTTGAATTTTGAGGGATTTTAATCCAATTTTATTAATTATTTTTGTTGATCCATATCAACTAATCTATCTATTTGAGTTTGGGCACAACTCCAAATAATAGATCCGGGTTGTCTAATTATCTTATTATCCTAATTGCATGCACCATCCATACACCAACCACAAAATAATAAGACAATAAAATAAACAACCATAAAACAAAATAAAACGTGATGTGAATATGGCCTTTTCTAGACTAAGATAATTCCAAGCTGTAGATAGTGCTTTCTGGACAAGACGATCTTAGCCACGTGGCAATCATCCAGCACACCATATTGTGCTCCACACACACTGGATCACCAGCCGCGCTGATCCACGTGGGGGCTGCGAGACAGGGCCCTCGCATACCACCGCACGGGACTTGTAGGGACTTAGTGGTCTGGAGGCTAGAGTAAGTCCTATCGCGTGCGAGCCAAGCTCGCGCGCGACCTTTAGTAACTGCTTTTGAGAGATTTATGGCACGAGCTCCATAAACCCGGTCAATCCGGTCAAACCCGGTCAACCCCATAACGGTTCCGGTATACGCGGATAACATGCTGTAACGGTCCCTATATACGCGGACGAACGTGCCGTTGTGGTTAAGCTAATTAAGCCGCCATTGATGGGCGCATTAACCACACTGCAACGGTCACATTATCCGTTATATATAGGATCGTTAACCCTTCCATACAAAAGGGGAACGACCAGACATACGCGAAAGCTCTGCCACACTCCTGTCTCTCTCTCATACAGTGCTATTGCCTTACTCTCTCCCTACACACAACCCAACATTTCCTGTGCCATTTTCTATTCTCTGCTTTTGGTGTACACAGAGTTCTCTCTGCAGGATTCTCTTGTGCACATTTTGGTGAACCCGACGTGAACTTACCATTGCAAGCAACCATGTCTCATGAGGATGATGTCAGTAATAGATCGCCTTCCACGGAGACCACCTCGGGGGAGGAGATTCGCCGCACTCCTACAGCCAGCGGTGAAGCTCCGACGCTAGAAGCCTTGGACGCCACCATCCAGAATCAGGCGAAGGCTCTCAAAGCTCAATCTGCACAGCTAGAACGGATAATGGCTGTCCTGGGGACTTTCGCTCCAAACCCCACACCAGCCATCACCGTCTCTCAGGGAGGAGGAGCCTCCACCACTCAAGGATCGGGAGTGTCAACCACACCACCCAATCCTAATCTGCAAACTCCACCGGCAACTGCGCAGCTACCCTCAATTCAGGGGTCAACAGCTCAAATGTTGCCTCTTGCTACTCACGCTCCTCAACCTCCAACTTTGGTACCTAATCCGGCCTCACAGTATCCCTTGCCTCCTCCAACGGCAATGTGGGGTAACGTGAATTCACAATATGTTCGTAGCCCTCCTGCGACGTATGTGTCGCCTCCGCCTGCGGCAACCCCTCCTCCCGCTGCCGAGGGAAGTGCTCCGGAGTGTATGACGTCACTGCAACGGCGCATAGACACCATTCTGGCTCACCAATCGTTCGCGGATACCATCATCCCGAAGCTTGACAACGATCCGCCTATTCCACAAGAGATTTACCTCATGCCTAATCCTGCTGGGTACAAGGCTCCTAAATGGGACAAGTTCGAAGATGTCAATGGAAACGCCCATGAGCATGTCATGCGCTTCATTGATGTAATGGGGCCGTATGGGGCTGATCCTAAGCTGCTGATTCGCGAGTTCCCGAAATCCTTGGGGAACGTGGCCTACAAGTGGTACAGGACGTTGGAATCCGGATCCGTGAAGACTTGGGACGACATGGTCCAGAAGTTTTACACTAAGTTCTTCCAGATGGAAGAAAAGGTGACAATGATTCACCTCTCCCGGATGTACCAGAAGCGCGAAGAGGATGGAATAACATTCATCAAGAAGTTCAGGGCCAAGTCCTTGGAGTGCAAAGATGTGATACTCGAAAGCAGACTCGTGGAGATATGCCTGCAATGCATGCGAGACGGGTACAAAGGTATGCTTATCAACCTGCAAACACCTACATTTTCTAAGCTAATTGAATGCACGAAGAATATCGAGCCTATAGTAGAGAGGCAGAAAAAGAGGAACGCCCCTGAGAGATCCTCGGGCGGGACCACTTTCAAAATTGGGAGATTCAGCTACAAGAGGGGACGTGAGGCTGAAGTAAAAGCAATCTCGCCCCAAAAGCAGCCGAAGGTAGTGAACTTCGATGCGCCACCCCTGACATGCTCGGTAGAGGAAGCGAGCGACCTGTGCAGACAATGGCGTAAGGACGGTATCTTGCCGCCGCTCAAAAAAGCACCTTCCAGGGAAATGGTGAGAGACCCGAAGTGGTGCGAATGTCACGGAAAGGTCATGCACCCCACAACTGATTGCAAGAAGCTCAGAATCATGGTAAGCCAAAAGATGAAAAATGGCGAACTCATCGTCAGCGATCAAAGGCAGGATGTGCGAAACAATCCACTCCCTGCCCATGCGGAGCAAGAGCCGAAGGGCAAAGAGGTCGCCATGATCTCGATTGTGGACCTTGAAGAGGTTGCGGAGGATGGTCTACCCATCATTGCTGATATCCACAACGAAGAGGATTACGGTATAGACACAGAGGACGAACGTGCAGACCGGATGAAGGGGTCGCACGGGTTCAGCAGGTTCTTTGATGAGATGAATTTCTCAGAGAAATGCTGGATGGAGATGACAAAGGCGATCCTGAGGATAGCAGAAGATTACGAGGAGGATATCGTAGTCTTCAATGGAAAGGTTGTCAGGGCATCTCGCTCTACAGAAAAGGTCATAACCTTCTCCGCAAGCGATAAGAAGACAGATGCGAGCCACCAGAAGCCTCTATATGTAACAGCAGTCATCAACGGTGTGGAGTTCAAAAGAGCATTTGTAGACGGAGGAGCAGCAGTTCACGTTGTTTCACTCCATACTCTGAAGTTAGCAGGAATTCCAGAGCACAAGATCGTCAAGCGCCCATCCCCGCTGATGGGATTCGGAAGCGATTCCAGAATGACATTGGATGGATCCGCCTGGGTGTCCAGATCGGCAAAATTAAGTGTTCAGTAAAATTATATGTCATAGATGCGAACACCACGTATCACATGATTATAGGCCGGGCCTGGATTCATTGCTTTGATGTTGTCCCTTCAACAGCTCACCAAGTGATGAAAACTCTCTGGAATGATAGAATAGTGGAGATACCAGCTTCGATAAATCCTTTCAACATGGATGAGGCACATCTCAGTGAGGCGGTATGGTTCACTAAGATGGCAGACGAGCAAACGCCGGGACCGTTCAAACCCACTCCTCTGCCCCGTTGGGAGGATATCAAAGATCAGTCACCCGCATGAGTGATGGTGACAAGAGAGGAAGCCAAGGAAAAGCCGTCCACGCGAGAAGAGGCGCCGCGGATCGCCTACCAGCGAAAGAATGTGTACACTCTGAAAAGGATAGCAAAACATGATCCTGAAGACAAGGAAATAGAGAGTTTCTACACCAATGGGAAGAAATGCTATCGCATATGAAGGTGCACGGGGGTGTCCTCACGCGAGCATGGGGATATCCCTGAGCAAATCAGTCAGATTGAGCAGATTTTGGAACCAGACAAACTAGTGCCAAGCGTTCCAGAGGAGAAACTCAAAGAAGCACCTGAATGCATGGAGGACAAACCCAGGCCGCAAAAGCAGGAGCTGAAGGAGGTATTCCTAAGTCCGAGCGAAGAAAAGAAGAGGCCAGTCTTTCTAAGTGCGGACCTCACAAGCGAGGAAGAGGAAAGATTGCTACAACTTCTGACTGAGTACAAAGACGTGTTCGCATGGGAATATGATGAAATGCCCGGTCTGGACACGAGCATCACCATGCACCGGTTAGATGTGATCCCGGGATCCAAACCGGTAAAGCAGAGCACGAGAAGCTTTAGACCGGAGCTTAACGTTAAGATCAAGCAGGAAGTTGTCAAACTTCTGAATGCCAAGTTCATCGAGCCGAATCACCATCCCACATGGTTGGCTAACATTGTGCCTGTGGTAAAGAAGAATGGGCAGCTTCGCATTTGCGTGGATTTTCGGGACCTTAATCGTTTCTGCCCCAAGGATGATTTTCCACTCCCCAACATCGACTTACTTATCGATTCGACCGCGGGTCATCGCATGTTCAGCTTTATGGACGACTTCAGTGGGTACAATCAGATCAAGATGGACCCCGAAGATGCACGGAAAACCGCATTCCTCACCCCGGTGGGAGTCTTCAATTACACGGTCATGCCCTTTGGCCTCAAGAACGCAGGTGCAACTTATCAGCGGGCCATGATGGCCCTGTTTCACGATATGATGCACAAAGAAGTAGAATTTTACGTGGATGATTTAGTTTTCAAATCCAAGGAAGAGGCAAATCATCTGGGGGATTTGCGGAAAGTGTTCAACAGATGCAGAAGCTTTCAACTAAAGATGAACCCCATGAAGTGTGCATTCGGAGTAACATCGGGGAAATTCTTGGGATGTGTGGTACATCGTCAAGGGATAGAACCTGATCCTGCGAAAGTATCAGCCATCACTAGCATGATGGCGCCGCATAACCAAAGTACCTTGAAGACCTTTTTGGGGAAGCTATCCTACCTGCGAAGGTTCATCCCAGCGATCGCCGAAATCACCTTCTGTTTCAGCGATCTTCTCAAGAAAGATGTTGCATACAACTGGACTACAGAACACGAGGCGGCGTTCGGAAAGCTAAAGGAACTGCTGACATCGTCAAAAGTAATGATCGCGCCCCAGCTCGGATCACCACTCTTGTTGTACTTAACGTCAACGAGGAGGTCTATAGGGGCACTCCTAGCTCAAGAGTATGAGGGTCAAGAAAGGCCCATCTACTACATTTCTCGCATAGTGCAGCCAGCAGAATCAAGGTACACGGACATCGAACGTCATTTCCTTGCTTTATTCTTTTTAATAGAGAAGTTGAGGCACTATTTTGCTTCGCACAAAGTGGTGGTGGTTACAAAGAGTGATCCTATACGGTATCTTCTGACTCACACTACTCCTGGGGGAAGGTTAGCGAAATGGTATATGACCATTTCTCAATATGACATCACACGTGTTCGACCCCGGGCGATCAAATCGCAAGCGGTGGCAGATTTGCTAGCGCAGTTCCCTGATAACATTCGTGAGCCTGTGATTGAAGAAGTATTGGAGGGACCTGAAATCTACGCAGTTGAGCTGCCTTATTGGATGCTCCATTTCGATGGCTCATCAACAAGGAAAGGTGGAGGCATCGGGATAGTCTTGACCAAACCGGACGGAGAGGTCATACAGATGTCAGCAAAGCTTGACTTTGCAGTCACTAACAATGAAGCAGAGTATGAGGCTCTCATCGTAGGTCTTCGCGCAGCGAAGGCATTAGAAGTAAGCAATTTGACGGTTATGGGAGACTCCAAGCTAATCGTCAAACAAGCCTCGGGCGAGTATGGTTTGAAGGAAATAAACTTATTGCCCTACCGGACCTTGGTACAGAAACTGGTGCAGCAGTTCTGCGACGTCAAGTACGAGCACAAACCCAGAGCAGACAATAGGCATGCTGAAGATTTAGCTACCTTGGGATCCAAGGTTAGTGCGGATAAATGTCCCGCGAGAATCTCGATTGAAGTGCGAACATCCTCGGCGTTGAGAGAGAACGCGTGCGACGATGAATGCATGGATGATGCGGACTGGAGAAAGTCAATCTTACGTGCTATCGCAGAAGGCACGAGCAACAAAAATTGGGCATCTACAAAGGGGTATTGCATACACGACAACACCCTCTACTACAAGGGCCCCGGCGGAATACTCATGCGATGTGTCTCGGAGCAGGAGGGACAAGCGCTGTTAGAAAAGATTCACCAATATGCTTGCGGGGAAAGTGAGGTGTCAATCTATCGAAAAGCCCAGAGGTATGGGATTCACTGGCCGGACATGTCAATGGCCCCAGCATTGATCCAGGGAAATTGCGAGAGTTGCGAACTGATTAAAGACTCTCTGTCAATTGCTCTGACCGATGATGATGTGGATTGGAGGAAGCCACTCTTTGACTTTCTCACGCAGGGTATTGTGCCTGAGTCGAGAAAAGAAGCTGAGAAACTAAATAGAAAAGCAGCACGGTATGTGGTGCAAGAAAATCTGCTCTGGCGCAGGGGCCATGAGGGTAACTTGTTGCGATGTTTAGACAATAAAGAGGCGCAAGAGGTGATGGACCTCTCTCATCAAGTGGAACACCAGGGAGGTGCGAAGTTATGCAGAAAGCTCCTTTCGATCGGCTACTTCTGGCCCACCATGGAAGCAGATTGCCGCACTAAAGTAAGACGGTGCCAGGAGTGCCAATTCAAAGGAAATCTAGTGCACGCTCCTGCTGTGGATTTACATGCGTTGGGAACACCATGGCCATTCCATACATGGGCTTTGGATTTTGTCGGTCCCATTCGACCAACTTCGCACGGGAATCATTTCATTCTCACCGCGACCGAGTTGTTCACCAAGTAGGTAGAAGCAAAACCACTAAAGACAGCAAATGCGCTAGCCGTGGTTCATTTCATCCAAGAAAGCATCATATGCAGGTTCGGAATTCCAAACACCATTCTCTCGGATAATGGCACCCCCTTTGTCAATCGCCAGGTGGCTGCGAAGCTAGCAGAGTACAACATAAGGAAGATATGCTCTACCCCATACTACCCGAATGGGAATGGGCAAGCAGAAGCGACCAATAAGACGTTATTGAGAATCTTGAGCAAGATGGTGGCGGATGACCACAAGAAATGGGCTGATTCATTGAATATAGCCTTGTGGTCCTATCGAACTTCTCCAAGGACGCCCACAGGAGTCTCGCCGTTTCTTTTATGTTATGGGGCTGAAGCTGTAGTACCTGCAGAGGTAAAATTTAACTCCGCGAGGCTGGCGTTTCATGCATTATACGACAATCAACGCGACCACGACCTGGTCCTGTTAGAAGAGAAACGGGAGCAAGCTAAAAGGATTAACAAACAATACCAAGAAAGGATCGCCCGTGCGTACAACAAAACGGTCCAACGTCGAGATTTCGCAGTTGGAGATTTGGTCCTGCGCGCGTCGGACCATTGCATGCGAGAGGCAGCTCACCCAAAATTCGCAGCCAATTGGGAAGGACCCTTTGAAGTCACAGAAGTCTTTGATAGTGGCTACTGCAACATACAAAGGCTACATTGGACGACCTCAACCTCAAGCTCAGTCAACATGCGATGGATTAAGAAGTATTATCCTTAACTTCTCTCATTATATGCGTTAGATTACAACGTCTGCTTTATGCTCTGTATTGCTAAAACTCGTGCATCTTCTCTCCCATATGAGGGAATTGTAATCTCATCTCTCCTATATGAGAGTATTTTATAAAAAGACTTCTCCCAAATGGGAAGAACTTTATGATTTCAGCTGTCTTTATTGCTTTGTTTATTTCATTATTTCTCAGTAGCGAAAGCCTATCTGCCATGATAGCAGCTTATGCGAATACGATCTTAAGTAATCTTCTAAGCCTATCTGCCACGATAGCAGCCTATGCGAATATGATCTTAAGTGATCTTCAAGCCTATCCGCCGTGATAGCAGCCTATGCGAATACGATCTTAAGTGATCTTTTAAAGCCTATCTGCCACTATAGCAGCCTATGCGAATACGATCCTAAGTGATCTTTTAAGCCTATCTGCCATGATAGCAGCCTATGCGAATATGATCTTAAGTGATCTCTAAGCCTATCCGCCGTGATAGCAGCCTATGCAAGTATGATCTCAAGTGATCTCCAAAGCCTATCTGCCAAGATAGCAGCCGCACTAGAATCCCATCTTAAGCGATTCTCAAGCCTATCTGCCAAAATAGCAAAGCTATGCAAATACGATCTCGAACGATCTAAAATCTTATCTGCGAATCTATCTGACGGATAGCAGATCATAGCAACAATGCAAAGTGTGAATACAACACTACAAAAGGCGAAATTTGCCAACACGCATGCGAAATTGTAATTTGTTGTAACAAAAACAGCAAATCATGCAAAGTAATTTATAATTATGAGTCTAAATGACTTACAAATTATTTGTCTAGATAACAGCTTACAAGCGGAAAAGCTCAAAACAGAGCTAGTTACATAGCCAACATGGCTTACAGTGCATCTAAATAGCAGCCCACAAGCGGAAGTTACACATCGGGGGAATCCTCACTAAAAGAGGGTCGACCTACTGGTTCTAACAGAAACCATGCGATGCAATGATCTGCGACCAAAGATCTGTAGCAAGTAGGGTGTTCTTATAAAAAGAACAGCCCGCCATGTCTACAAGACCTATGCGACGCTATGTTCAAGATCCCAGGATCTGACAAGGCCATTGTCTGATCAACACCCCAAGAGATGTGCCTGAGGAACCACCTGTTCCAGCAAAGGACAGGCAAGCAGCAACTCCTAGGGAAAGAGGCTCCTTGTCCACGGAGACGAGCACAATGGCTCGCCACCCCGAGTTCAAGAACGTGGTGGCGAATGATCATCCTCCGGGAAAGCTAGAGGAGAAATCCGCCATTCGTTACGAATCGGTAGCAAGGTCAGTACGGCGCTGCACCTCGCCGGGAGGCGGCCGGAAACATGACCTGCAAGCATAATAGACGAAGAAAATTCTTCGAGCAAGCATGAGGTATTATCTACATCTTCTTTATGATAGTTATAAAGATCAATAAGCCTTGTAAAGCAGATCTTGGAAGCTATTTCTATGGCACAAAGCACAAAATCAGGTTTCACAACTTGAAGCTGCCATGAATCAACGAAAGATAAGCGTTGAAGCCAGCAGTCGTAGGGACTCACGGCAAGCCACATTGTGGGATGAAGAACCCAAGTAGCAGAAGGCAGGGTTTATATAGACCCTGTTGAGACTCTTCAGTTGCTTAGATGAGTCAGCAAAAGTTGGAAAAGGGGTAAGAATCAATCACTTACGCCTTGGAAAGAGGTAACAATCAATTGCCCTACTAAAGGCTACGACGATTCGGTTGCGTATCCTAATTAATGACGGATGGTCATGATACGGATGGTCTTCCCAAGGAAAGCGTGCTTATCTGATAAGCAATTAGCGCGAAAATCAAGGTAGAATATCAATAGCTGGCGTCATAATTGATATGCACAGAGATATTCGAGCAAGTCCCGGGAAGGGCAAAACAGGCATTCAAATTCTTTTTGAAAAAAAAGGGGGAGAAACCCTAGCAACATTACAGTAATGTTTTAGCATTTTTCTCGACACAGATTTGCTATTTTTTCAAAATAAGCCTTTGACCAGGGAGTCATTAGGAGTAAACTGACGTGACAAATTTGCCACTTGCTCCACTTCTTGCTTCAATCGCTCGTAGTTGGCGCTCATTTCATGGAAGAGCTTCACAGCCTCTTCAACTTTCTGCTTTTGCTGCTCCATCTTCTGCTCCTTAGCTGCGAGGTTATGGTAGCTGCGCTTCAAATTCACGGCCGCGCGAATCCGGGTGACTCTTTTGACAAGATACCCAAAACCCAGCTTGCCTTGAACTTTGGCGTGAAGGTTTTGACACATGCCGAAAAGAAACTCCGCGCTCTGAGGAGAGATGGTCGCAGGTGTGGCCGCAGATAGCTGCTCCAAAATCCAGATGGCTTCAGTCAAAAACAGTCTTCTGTCGAAGGGCCCTATCTCCAGAGACCTCGCAAATAAGTGAGGGTAGGAGAGGCGCATCCGAACTAGCCAGTCCACGTCAGCTTGCTTCAACCCTAAGCAATGTTAAACCAAGTTAGACTATCGAACTTGTAAATGAAGAATGCAAGATGCGAATAACATTCGCTACATACCGGTTCCTTCAAGGATCTCACGCAAAGAAGGAATGCGCATTGCTGGGGCAGCTGAAGGCTGTCCTCGCTCCATTTCCCTTCTATCAGCTGCAAGCTCTAACTCTTCATAGTTGGTAGGAAGAGTATAAGCCGCACCAGGTGCGATTGCATCCCCGACCTGCGAACTCCAAAAGTTCCACGCAGGAAGAGTTGCCGCAGGCTCAGTCATTGTCGGAGGCATAGCAGCGGTAGAAGTTGCAGCTTGATCAGGAATGCCTTCAGGTGCGATAGCATCAGCAGCGTCCGCTTCTGTTTCCTCAGCAGCAGCATGGGCATCTTCCTCCATCAACACGGTGTCAGCTTCGGCATCGTCAAAAACCTCGATGATGTCCTCGAAGGGCTCTCCCGCATACTCAGCAGCTGCGACGGGCTTCTTAGTGTGAGAACTTGGCACCGGGACATAGGATGCAGAAGGTTGACTCCTCTGTTCCAACATGGCTTCATTAGCATTACCTGCGATACAAGATACGACAATGTGAGGTAACCTGTGTTGCATAATATTTTATTATTATCTTTGGTAAACTAAGAGCGAGCACCTCCACGCAAGGGTGGGATTGCAGTATCTTCGTCATATGCTAAGGACGCGGAACCATGCCCTATTAATGTATCTTCATTAAGCATATCTTTAAGATGAGCATGACATGGGGCGCGAAGAAACCAGTCATGATTATGTTTGGGTTACTAAGCCTAGTTCACAAATGCGTTGTTCAAATGATTACCTGAAGGTTCACCGCACTTTCTTACTAGCCAGCGGCGAATGTCATCTTTTGACAAGCCGTGCTTTAACGCACCAACAATCACATCTCGGTAAGTTACTGCGAGATTAAAAATCTCACCTTCGTTACCACCTGCGACTTCTTCGAAGTCCGCTTGGACTTGCTCTAGAGCTGGTGCATCTTCTTCTGGAGCCGCATGCTCCTCGTCAATTTCAGGAGCTTCCTCTTCTGGAACCGCACTTCCCTCATGGGTTGGACGCACTAAGTCGTCGACGTGTTGCTTTTCTAGGCTCCTTTGCTTTACGCGTTCAAGCTCCTCTTCTTCTCGCTTTCTTCTTCTTTCAGCAGCCTCCGCAGCTGTTCTCCTGGACTCGGCAAGGATGTCCTCGCTTATGGTTTCGTTGGAAACACCAGAATAAGAACCCCTCCTCTGCCTCTTGGCCAGAAGGCCACTGATGGTCTCATCATCATCATCTGCAAAGGAACAATTTGTTCAATCAAGATTGCGAAAAGTTAAGATGATGAGAAGAGAAGTACGATTGAGATACCTCCTGACGCTTCCTCTTGTATCTCATCTCTCTCTCTATCTCTGACATCTTCGACTCTTTCCTCTTCTTCATGTCCTCTCGCCTCCCTTCTCTCCTCCTCTTCTTCCTCCTGGTCAAACGGAACAAAGGTCTCCACTGCGAGCTCTTTCTGCGCTTTGCTTGACATGCGACCTTTACCCTTATCCTTGGAAGTAAGGGATCTCGCAGGAGGAGAAGTTGGAGCGCTCCTAGGGGAAGAAATTGTAATTCCTCTTTGTCTGGGCCTCTTCGCTCTTGGGGCAGCAGCTGCTGGGGGAGACGGATCGTTCCTCGGTGGAGACAAGACTGGGGTGTTCACTATCAGCGAGTCAGCGAAAGCATCCATGATTTCGCGAATCTTGGTCTCAACTGCGGGATCCATTTTCAGTGCTAGCCGAACTGGTTCTCCCCGTCTTCTTGCAGTAACATTGGTGGTGACCAGCGATTTGGAACGTTCACCAGATGCAAACCTCCTCACATAGCACTGCGGCAGAAAATGAAGCATAAAGTTTCAACGTATCGGAATAAGGAAACTTAGCACATGCAAGAGAGATTGTTTACCTTGGCGAAATTTTCGCTGTATCTGATGACATGCGAATCACCTTTCTTAACTGCGGCTATCTTCTCGTCAATAATGGTGGAGGGACACAGGTGATTCTTGCGATCTAGCAACGAATAACAGCCATATTCGGACTCGTCCAGGCTACAATTGGGACGGAAAGGGAAAGAATTCCTTTTGATCACAGGAGCTCTGTTTGGCCGAGGGGACGACTGCGTCTCAAACCTTGTCTGCTGGGTATTCCAATAAGCGACCCAGTTTCTGGAGTAGCCACCTTCGCGGTTACCTAGGGGTTGCTCGAAGGGAAGATTGCTTCTTAAGATTGTTTTACACTCCCCAGACAGTAATCGCTTGTAGCAGCCTCTTATGATGGACTGCGGCCAGATTGATGGTGCCACCGCATCAAAGCCAAACTGAGGAGAAACGCGAGTGGGTTCAACATCCACGGTGATCCTATCGTACCAAGGGGTGAGCTCACGCACATACTCCGCAAGAGCAGGAAGAGAGCCCCTTAGACACCAGCAGAAGAATTCGCGATAGCGCTCGTGGAAATGCTCCCTCCCTCGAAAAGGAGCTCTTCTGAGAAAGCAACAGCCTTGGAGGGATACAGTTTTGGGAACCATCGCACATTCTCAATGCGCGTGGCGTAAGGTCTGGCTATGAACTCTTCCCGATTGTCGCATACCAGGCTCCAAACGCACTTGGGAAAGTTAGTTCCAAACCACCTCGCAGCCCTGCCGCTATTACGCTCCTCCTCCGCACCTGGGGGACACCATTTGCTGGGCCTAGAAGGAATTGGGGCATAAGAGGGCCATCGCTCGAAGACCCACATAGTCAAAAAAGCAATGTTAATGTAAGTCAGTACGTCGAGGCGACCACGCGATTCCTTCATTGCTACGACCAGCTGATCCAACCTGTGGTACAGTGTGCCCAAGACTAAGGGCCCAAGTGCGACTTTCTGACCAAGGGCCAGTTTCACAGCAAGAAGGAGAACATGATATAAGACCCCATCATGCGGATGGCCATCGATCAGATACCTCGACAAGTGATAACCCTTGCCATTCACATAGTTTTTAGCCTTCGGGTTTCGGCTCAAAGCTTCTTAGTGATACTACTGTTCGCATAATAGCGAAAGAAGTATTGCACCCACTTGTTCCAAGTGTTGTTCGCAGATGTGTCAACCAACTGCCAGTCGGGAAGAAGTTCTGTGGGAGTCCACCGGGTGGAAATTTTCTTCACCTCTGATAAGCACTCCTCCATCTGCTTGTACAAGGCAATCTCTGCATCAGTTCTCAAGGGACTCAAAGGATCCACCTCACCCACAGGAGATAGATCATACAGCATGTTTACATCTTCAAGAGTGGGGGCAGCCTCGAACTCAGCAAAGTGAAATGTGTGAGTCGCAGGCGAGTAACGCGAAAGAAGGTTTAGAAGCATGGACTGGTCCAGCTTCACGGCAGCACCCTTCATAGCACGGACTGCGAAATAAATGCCAGCATCGTTTAAAGTAATGGCATGATTGGTCAGTACATGGTCAATCCATTCATCCATGAAGTCCAATTTCTGAACAAACGCTTGAGTGGAAATCGCAGTGTACGGTAAAAACCCATTTTCGACCCCCAATCGAACTACGTCCTTGGAATCAATCCATTCGAGCATGGCCGCGTTAACTGGAGGGGTCAACGTTTGCAATTCGTCAGAAGAGACTGGAATCGGCAGGTTCTTCACCTTAACCCTAGCATGGTAAAAATATTTGCCACCCAGATAGGGGGCTTTTCGCCATAAGGTCTGGGGGAGATCAGGTATTTCTTCGACCTCCTTAATGGGTTTGGTTCCTTTTGTCTTTGCCATTCCTGCGGAAAAGCAGGAAAAAAAGGGGGGAGAAATACACATGCTTTAGTTTGAATTTCAAGATTTAGTTCAAGGCATACGAAGATTTATTGGGAGAAAGATGAACAGTCCAGTGTCAATTTTGGGGTTTGAAGTTCAGAATCGTTTGCATTATTGGGGATTTCAGAAACTCTACATTCAAAACCCTTACAATCTGGGGATTAAATCAAGGTTGGATTAAAAAAAAAAAGCAAGAACTCCTTCATAGTTTTCAGTGGATAATATGTTTCGGAGAGTCATGGGTTTGCAGATCCAGCACAGTTCAAAGTATATATCGGAACATTAAACAAAATTGAACAAGGCCAGCCTTGTTTTGGTAAAGCTTGCTTGGATGCGCATAGTTGAAGAAGACGATTGACAAGAGAGAACTGGTGATTGATTATCTGAATCTTCTCTTGAAGGCTTTCGGGTATCATTCACTTTAAGAGAAAGAAGTGATGCTTTGCAACAATGGAGAGTACAGAGTATTTATAGAAAAACAATGAAGGGTTGCGTCCTTTCAGTAGTCAAATCGCAACCGTCACCGTCGAACCGCGCAATCACAGGACAAGCTGACGTCACGCCTAAAACCCTAAAAGACCAGACGGCACGACTCTAGGGGTTTAGGTCATAATGGCACGCACGGGGGCTGAACTTGCGTGTATTTGAATTGGTGCGTGGCGGCGACGCGTACGTTGGTTCCTGCGCATGGAAGCCTATCCGGCTATGAGTCTTCACGCGCAGAAAGGGGGCTAATGTAGATAGTGCTTTCTGGACAAGAAGATCTTAGCCACGTGGCAATCATCCAGCACACCATATTGTGCTCCACACACACTGGATCACCAGCCGCGCTGATCCACGTGGGGTCTGCGAGACAGGGCCCTCGCATACCACCGCACGGGACTTGTAGGGACTTAGTGGTCTGGAGGCTAGAGTAAGTCGCACAACTTTTAGTAACTGCTTTTGAGAGATTTATGGCACGAGCTCCATAAACCTGGTCAATCCGGTCAAACCCGGTCAACCCCATAACGGTTCCGGTATACGCGGATAACGTGTTGTAACGGTCCATATATACGCGGACGAACGTGCCGTTGTGGTTAAGCTAATTAAGCCGCCATTGATGGGCGCATTAACCACACTGCAACTGTCACATTCTCCGTTATATATAGGATCGTTAACCCTTCCATACAAAAGGGGAACGACCAGACATATGCGAAAGCTCTGCCACACTCCTGTCTCTCTCTCATACAGTGCTATTGCCTTACTCTCTCCCTACACACATCCCAACATTTCATGTGCCATTTTCTATTCTCTGCTTTTGGTGTACACAGAGTTCTCTCTGCCGGATTCTCTTGTGCACACAAGCCAATGGAATTATCTATGAACCCTAAAAGCAAACACATCTCAATACGTCTTCATCTTTTAGTCCATCCTTCATAGTCATGTGGAATGCTCCATGCTCCATCTTTTGTGTCTCCCTTTGGCTTTGGGCTTCTTTTCTTCAATCTTGGCTAACAATCTACTCTATCTAGCACTAGTTAACAACTATACTAAATAAAATAAATCTCACAAGTTGAGAAAAAATGGCTCGCAGGCCATAAAACCCTAATTAATTATTACAATTAATTGATCAGCTCGCAAGCCGTAAACCAAACACAAAAATTAAACATTCACATCAAACCACATCCTAAGGCCATATCCAATCACCATGCGATTTGCACATAAACAGTTAAAATCCAATTTTAACGCGCTTGGTCAATTTTAATTGATTTTAGGATTTTCTAGGGTTAAAACGGTCAATTGGGCCCAACAATCAAATTTCCCGGACCCAAAAAGAGAACCGCAAGGGCCTTGGGCCGGCCGGCCCCTAGCCCACGCGACTAGGCTGTGGGCTAGGGCTGCCCCGGCCCCTAGGGCGTCCCTTGCTTGGGCGGCAAGCAAGGAGGGGCGGTCCCCTAGGGGGCCGAACCTCCTTTGGGAGTTGTTTCCAAAACAACTCCCTTGCTTGGTGCCCAAGTTTGGTTGTTTCCTTGTATGGGAAGAACTCCTTCTTTCCATAGGATGCCCAAATCCTAGATCTAAGATCCTAAAATTTCTCAAACTCACTAATTCATGCATCTAATGCAAAAACTAGATCTTGTTATGATTGATTATTGACAAATTGCATCATATGCTTGATTTGTCTTATTTTACGCGATAAACAATAAATTTAAAGTGTAAAACTATTAAAGCGTAACACATAAACCACGTTTATGCTCTACGACCTGTGGCTCTGATACCACTGTAGGGTTTTGATCATGGATACGCAGCGGAAAAACAAATATAATCCATGCAATACCCTCCAAGGATCACAGGACAAGATACATAACGATGGTAAGAGAAGAAATCAAGTTACACACCTTAGGGTTTCTCCTGTGATGACTTATAACGTGAATTGTGTCACGTTCTCTATAGTTGATCCACGCCTAGAGTTGAATTCTAGATATTCCTTCTCCTTTGTGCTAGCCCGGAATAGAGGAAGAGGAAGAAGAAATCACACAACGCGAGGAAACAAGGAGGATCAGCCTCCTTGTTTGGGCCGACAGGATGGGCGGTGGCAAGGGGGCGGACGGGTCCCTCTTGCTTGCTTGCTCTCTCTCTTTTGTTCTCTCCCACTCAAGTTATGAACGAAATGCTCATAAGTGTGGGAAGGAAGGAAGGAGCATCCTTTATATAGTCCAACAAATCCTTGCCAACTGCCTAAAGGACCCATTCTAGTCCTACTAGAATTCGGTTTAGTCCCTTACTTGCAAATTAGTCCTACTAAGTTTGCAAGGTGTTGCAAAGTGATCCTTCTAATTAATTAATTAATCATATTAATTAATTCCCAAATCTAGTTCAACTCTATATAGCGTGTGACCCCATAGATTCTATCTAGTTGGTAGCAACAATTTGCTAATATGGAGCGGTTTCTAGCAAAACATCCATTCTAGCCAACTAATAGAATAGTCATCCGACAAACCTTGTACAAGTAATTGTCTCATCCCTTTGTCTCTATATCCGGATTGGACACGAGACATACAATTCACACTCGTATATCCAATCCATAATTTCTCGATCCATGGGAATAGCCTTATTCGAGCAAATAACATCAATATCCCATATTAATTTATTTGAGTCTGGCCAGACATTCTATAAGCACTATCCCTCGAATGGCCTAGGATATTTGCTCCCATAATGTGGGAGGGACAAATTCTATTAACGTCCACTACGATCTCTAAGCTCGATTCTTATTGTATCCGGTACACGCCTTTATAACTACCCAGTTACGTTGTAGCGTTTAACGCTACCAAAATCACAATAATCCACAACTAGAATATCTAGCGACCTCAAGTCTAAGGATGACAATATCATTGTACCACGAGAAGCACTTGTGACTTAACATAACGTGTATGTAGCCTTCTCGGAGATGGGTCAATCCGGTGCGCCATTACCCTTAATGCACACCCATGTGTTGGATCATGATATCTCCATATCAATCCAACCCCATACTAGTCTATAGATGATTGTCCCATTAATCATTATACTGGACTAGGGATATTTAAGATAAACAACACAATTGTAAATTTAAGGACTTCATTATATTAAATATCCAATAAATAATACAATGAATGTTCTAGTCAAAATAAATTCATACTAAACTAGATTGCCTCTAGGGAATCTATTCCAACAAGAATAAGTGGGAGATTGTTGTGAATCGTATTCAGAAAGCCATATTTATGGTTGAATTAATAATTCTTAATAGATAACTATTTGCATCTTAATTTAGCAAACACGTGAGTATGCAAATGCTATTTATTATTTTCCATATAAATATGCATTATAAATTCCAATGTTCTATACCTAAGACAACCAGACATGTAGACGAATTCGGGCATGCGCGAGATTGATTGTCAGTTATTTATGGAATATAAGTAAGGGTTCACAGTCTAGATGATTTTGGAAAAATCATCGGAACGATTGTAGTGTAACATTATAG
Organism: Linanthus parryae; assembly: GCA_023055425.1. NCBI lineage: Eukaryota > Viridiplantae > Streptophyta > Magnoliopsida > Ericales > Polemoniaceae > Linanthus > Linanthus parryae. Next base: position 78,250,090 of record JALGPY010000006.1, read on the forward strand.
TGACACATTTCGGCCAAGGAAAGAGTATAGTTCCAACTTGTTACACTAGCATACTTTGTGTATGTTGAGCAGGACCGCCATATGAAATATAATCATCTCGGACTGACCGAAGTGAGATAATATAATATTTCATTGTTATTGGTAATATTGGAAACTCTTAATCTATGATTGTTTATGTGGACACAAATTTTGACTAATCATTATTTTGATATATTGAGTGAGATTCAAATGCGAGTCAACAATCTTGGTATATTGGATAATGATTGTTATGATTTGGTGAAAGCTAAACAAATCATGGAATCCACTTCTCGTATGAGAATGATGTACCCTCCGGGGAGCTCACTAGGTTTTGTTATGTCAAGTCTGGCCAGCTGGTTATTTGTAACCAGACATAATGAATAAGGGTTGAGCTGTTTAGTTCAAGGAATAAATAAGATGTTGATGAGATCGAAATTTTCAGTAAGAGTAGATCAGCATTAACGGGTATCTGTAAGCTTAACGTGGGGAGTTATTTGATATTAATAACAGGAGCTCATACATAATGATGAGAATAAATGTCGGAGTGCAATTATAGTTTTATGGTGGAGTAAACAATAATTAATAATTAGTTTTGAATTTAATTCGGAGAATTATGAGTTAAAATATATTATTAGGAGCCCATTCATTTATTTCTCCAGAGGTCCCCGACGTAGTCCAACATAAGCGTGATCATGTGATTCGCAAGTGTTTTTGAGTCTCAAGTGTGTGGATGTAAATTGAGATTATGTTTGGTATTTTATAGTCGATAGATATTACTATAAACCATATGATTAGGACTTAATTGCTAGCTTTTCATGTTCGAATCACCGTTGAACTTGAATCGGAGCTTGGATCATACGTCGGAAGACTTCCGGACATACCAGATTCTGTTTTTGGGTGTTTAGGCCTAGATAAATATCTCGGATCGCTTTTGGTAAAACACAAAATTTGTAGATCTCGGAAAAATGAAGATAGGAAGAAACAGCACGTCGATCGGAGTTGTAAAACTCCAGATATCGCCGGCCAAAGTTTCTGGTCCGCAGTTGATTTTTCGCAGGATCTGAATTCGGTCTTCGGAGCATAACTGGATCTACAGATGTCGGATGAAGACAAGTCATATATGAAACTTGTGTATCTCGACGAGGCAGACGCAATCACACAGGTCCCGGTGTCAGAATTATAACATAACTTTGTCAGTGGCTGGTCAAAGTCTCGGGATTCGCGTCGTCCCAGTCCGGATGGACTGTGGTAAGTTTTATTCCGCAAGCTAACTTACCACAATAACTTTTTGAATGCCTATGATTAATTATCTACATAAATCACGTGGTCTGGGATAAACCTCGTCAAATTTTCCCTTCAGTACTCACCTCTATGGCCGCGAGGAGTCTTAGGGGGGTGTCGGCACTTAAAGTCTTTGTAGCTTACTGAAAGAATATCTTCCCCGCATCAACAAGTTAATAATATGGCTTACTTTGAGAAGGAGATTTTTATGAAAGGAAAGAAGAGATAGATTGGGAATGATATCCCCGTTTGAGATATAACAGCAATATTGAGATGCAAGATAAAAAAGAAAGAGAATTTCATATGTGTTCAAGTATTCATACTTTATTCTGCAAGGATATATTCATTTATTGTCCATTCTCCTTTATGATTGTTTTTGGAAAGATATGTTTCATAATTTGTTTACAAGCTTGGGTGTTTACTTACTCAGTATTTCATTGCTGACTTTAGAAAAACTGTGGTTCTTGTTTTTTTCGCACCGCAGGTCTATACGAAGAAGGCATGGCATAGGAGGGGGGACACAGACTCACCTAGTGGTATTAGTAATATTAGTTAATAAGACTCTAGATTTGCTTCTTTCGTGTAATAATATTCTAAGACGATGTCTAAGACTGTTGGCACATGTAATATATATCTATGACAGTGTCTTTTCGTGATTTCCGCCAATTCATTACGAGTAGCACCCTCCTGTTCGAAACAGAAAGCTTTGGAATCAAGGGGTGTTACAAGGATGCTTCACCTGCGATTCATGGAGGGTTTTGAGCAGAATAAAATTATTGTATTTCTGCTTCGTAACCTGCATCAAAACCCTACACATAATGAATGTCAAATGCATAAATGTCTTTGAGATGAACAAAGAAAAGTCCGCATAGCTAGGTGTGAATCCTCGAGCCATTAAGAATGTAGAAAGCCTATGATACAAAGCTCTGGGGGTCTTTTTAAGGTCATATAGAGATTTTTGAAACTTACACGCATAAGAAGAGTATTGAGGATGAACAAAACATGCATGTTGTTTCATGCAGACCTCTTCTTCCAAATGGCATGGAGAAGAGTACCCCTGAGCAACCAACCTAGTTTGTATCTAGAAATTGCACCATCTGCTTCTCTTTTAATTTTGTAAACCCATTTTGAGCCAATAGCATGCCTCCCTGGAGGTTTAGGAAGCAAAACCCATGTATGTTGTTGAAGAAGAGTTGTATACTCTTCTGTCATAGCTTGTTTCCAATGAGAACATGTCACTGCTTCATTAAAGTTTGGTGGTTCATTCTCCACATAACCACTTTTTGCTAGATGAACTTGATGTCTAAGATTTGGCTTCAATATACCCATCCTGGGCCTAGTAACCATTGGATGAGACAGAGGATGAGGTGAAATGGATGAAGGGGATGCAACATAAAAAGTAGAAACAACAGGAGGAGAAGAAGAACCAGAATTAGTAGAAATACCCAAAATAGGAGACTGAGAAGAAGGAAAAGAAGAAACATGAGAAACTGTATGAGAAAAGAAAGGATTTTTGAAAGAAAGCAATGGTGTGAGAATAAGGAGGAGAAGAAGAAGAACACACATTTGTTTCCATATGATAAGGAAATACAGATTCATAGAATACCACATGCCTAGAAGTGTACACCTTATGATTCGTGATGTCCATACATCTATAGCCTTTTGTAGTTGGACAATAGCCAAGAAAGATGCATTTGACTGAGCTAGGAATGAGTTTATGGGACATATATGGTCTAAGCCATGGAAAACAAAGACAACCAAAAGATTTTAATAAATTGTAATCATGTAGATGCTTCTACACTTGATAAGAGGATTGAAAGTTGAGTTTGGATTTAGGTTGTCTGTTTATATGAAAGAATGGATGATTCTTTGTAATCCTAATTTTTTCACGACAAAAGTGCTAAAAGGGAAATACTTCAAACATGATTATTTTCATGTAGCCCATTTGGTAAGTAACCCCCTACTTGTGAGGAGTCTTCTAGTGGGAAGGCAGATTCTTTTTCAAGGTACGAGGCATGCTATTTGAGATGGCCAAAGCACCCTAGTCTAGAGATACAAATGGCTTCTGGTTGGAGGAGGTAAAAAGATTTACAGTTATCCTTATTTGGGCAGTGATAACAAAGTTTGTGATTTTATTAATAGGGAAGGGCGATGGGATCTTGACAAATTCCAGCAAAATTTCACTGAAGAGGATCCTGCTGCTATAGTGGCGATCCCTCTTTGCAGAAACAAGGAACTTGATAAGCTATCTTAGGCTACTCTAAGGATGACAATTATAATGTAGCCTTTGGCTACCATGTCACCTTCAATTTTAGCTATCCGAATGTCCAAAGTGATGATTCAGAGGGAACAAGCAGAGATAATTCAAGAAATTGGTATAAAAAACTATGGACCTTGAAGATGCCAGAAAAATAATAAAAAATTGTTTGAAAGCTGCTTAATTATTTTCTTCCGGTGAAATTTTTTTGCTGAAAAGGGGCAGCACAGTACCTGTTTCGTGTGGAGTGTGTGAGAAAGCGGGGAAGACACGAGCCACATATTTTTCAAATGTAAAGTTATGAGGCAGTGGAACCAGGAGGATTAGCAAGATTGTACCAGCATGGACTGTGACGCCCCGGAACCCAGGGGTCAATTTTAGGATAAAATAGTGACAAATACAATCCGGCACGACGATCCAACCGGCACCACCTGCAGATCAACACCGCGGGTACCAAAACAAAGACTCCTATGCCAAACAGGTACCGTCTGAGCCACCAGCTCAGGTACCAAATAGAAAATCGTATTTCAATAAACAGTTATTCATTTACTTCATAAAAGACGATAGAGTGGTACGTGACACTCGGTTTAAAAAGTGATCTTTATATACAAGTGATGAAAAATAAAAGATAACAATAATCCAAATAACATGTCTCTATCAATAAGCTATCTCGAATATTCTACCACCCGATTTGTCCGTCGTAACCTGCAAACAATGTTAGGGGGTAAGCTCGCGCCCAGTAGGTCGTTCACCGCAACAGTAGGGTGAAATGCAATAAACAATATAATTATGGCAGGTCACACGCAATGTCACGTAATAATCATTTAGCACATAATATCATGCGAACATATAATAACAACAATAACACAAAGCATGATGGCATGCCGTAAGCGATAATAATATTGTAAACTGCATAACCCCTACCTCAATCATAGAATCTGATAATAACTTCAAACTAATAACAGCAGCTCCGAGTATATAATGACCTCAGCACCTCTCTCACTTGTATGTATTCGACTTGAATATGGAATGAGAGATAACTAATGCACTAGGCCCTATTTATAGAAGTAGTCGACCAATCACGTCGCAATGTGTCACAGGGACACGTGGCATCCATGTAGGGTTCAGAGGCCAGAGTCGCGACACATGTCGCATAGGTGTCACAAATGCAGAGCAAGAGGCTATGGTGGTGACACACAGGTGGGTTATCTGTCAGAAGCATCTGACTTGCAGTAGGACACGTGTCGCACATGTGACGAAAGCTGCCACGCGACGACACGCAGCAGGGGCGTGTGTCAATCATCTGGGACATGGGCTGAGACAGTGAGACGTGTCACCCTACGTGTCATTCATACAGCTAACACATATACAAGCTAACATACAACAAGTCATTATGTACTAATCATGATTAACTAAGCTAAGTAACACTTAAACGAATTATTAGTACTAATTATTCCCTAAATATTTTTATCCTTAATCTAGCGATTAAAGAAGATATTAATAATTCTGGTGTATTTCTGGACTAGCTTAACTATCATAGTTTCACAATTATGAGTTCATCTATCATGATACTAAATAACATAAAATTCACTTAAGTAATATAAGCTTCAGAAATACAACCACTAAACTGCATACAATAGCAATTAAGCATGCTAACAGGTTATGTCAAAAACACATATTTATAGTAAATTTAAGTATTTCATGCTTTTCAAAACCAGGGATATTACAATCTACCCCACTTAAATAAATTTCGTCCCGAAATTTAACATAATACCCAAATATTTTATTTGCAAATCGGTCACGTGCCTAATTCATCACCTCTGACGAACTTGTACCAACTTGGGGAATGAGTCACATACAGCCTTAGTTGCCCAAACCCTAATCACTAATCAGCTGATATCACAATCAGCAATAAACCGAGTCCACGACTCAACAGGCACAACTAAGCACTGAGTTCACACCATTTCCCACTTTGGTAGAGCTCTGTCATCGGATCTATAACTCAAAAATCAGTTTAGAAAACACAGCGTAGATAAATCCATATTATCCCGTCGTCTCAAAACAGAGCGTTACCGTGCTCTGATACCAATTGTAACGACCCGAAACCCAGGGCGTTATTTTAGGATAATAATAAACAAAACCGGCACGACGATCCGACCGGTACCACCTGCGGATCACCACCGCGGGTACCAAAACAAAGACTCGTCTGCCAAACAGGTACCGTCTGAGCCACCAACTCAGGTACCAAATACAACATCGTATTTCAATAAACACTGATTCATTTATTTAATAAAATATGATACAGCGGTACGTGACACTGAAGTTGAAAAGTGATCTCTTTTATACAAGTGATGACAAATAAACGATTACAATATTCAGATAACAAGCTTTAATCAAATCTAATAAAGCTATCACTTTGATTCTACCGTCGGATTCGTCCGTCGTAACCTGCAAAGACTGTTAGGGGGTGAGCTCACGCCCAGTGGGTCGTTCACCGCAACAGTAGGTGAAATGCAATAGACAATATAATTATGGCAGGTTACAGGTAATAGCACGTATCACGTAATAATCATGTAGCACCAGATAACATGCTAACATATAACAACAGCAATAAACGAATCGACATATATTTAACAAGAAGCATGCTCTTAAACCGTAAGCGATAATAATATTGTAAAGTGCATAACCCCCTACCTCAACAATAGCATCTGATAACGACTTTCACATAATAGCAGCATCCTCAAGTATAAAGTAACACCAGTATCTCTCTCTCACTTATCAACAACTAACTCGAGTCTGGAATGAGAAATAACTATAGCACTCGACCCTATTTATAGAAATGATCGACCAATAAGGTATCGATGTGTCATAGGGACACGTGGCAGGCATGCATGGAAGGATTGGTTAAGACGCGACACATGTCAGACACATGTCGCACACACAGAAAGAGGGTGCCACACGATGACACACATCAGGGTTATGTGTCAGAAGCATCTGACTTGCAGTAGGACACGTGTCGTGCATGTGACGAAAGCTGCCACACGACGACGCACAGCAGGGGCATGTGTCAAGCATCTAGGACATGTGCTAAGGCAGTGACACATGTCACCCTACATGTCATTCATGCAGGAACACATATACAAGCTAACATACTACATGTCCTTATGTACTAATCATGATTAACTAAGCTAAGTAACACTTAAACGAATGATTAGTTCTAATTATTCCCTAAATATTTTTATCCTTAATCTAGCGATTAAAGAAGATATTAGTAATTCTGGTGTATTTCTGGACGAGCTTAACTATCATAGTTTCACAACTATGAGTTCATCTATCAGGATATTAAATAACATAGAATTCACTTAAGTAATATAAGCTTCAGAAATACAACCACTACACTGCATACAATAGCAATTAAGCATGCTAACAGGTTATGTCAAAAACACATATTTACAGTAAATTTAAGTATTTCATACTTTCCAAAACCAGGTATATTACAATCTACCCCACTTAAATAAATTTCGTCCCGAAATTTAAAATAAGACGCAAATATTTTATTTGCAAATCGGTCACGTACCTGAGTCATCACCTCTGACGAACTCGTACCAACTTGGGGAATGAGTCACATACAACCTTAGTTTCCCAAACCCTAATCACTAATCAGCTGATATCAAAATCAGCAATAAACCGAGTCCACGACTCAACAGGCACAATTAAGCACTGAGTCCACATCATTTCCCACTTTGGTAGAGCTCTGTCATCGGATCTGTAACTCAAAAATCAGTTTAGAAAACACAGCGTAGATAAACCCATATTATCCAGTCGTCCCAAATTAGAGCGTTACCGTGCTCTGATACCAATTGTAACGACCCAAAACCCAGGGTGTTATTTTAGGAAATAATAAACAAAACCGGCACGGCGATCCAACCGGCACCACCTGCGGATCGCCACCGCGGGTACCAAAACAAAGACTCGTCTGCCAATCAGGTACCGTATGAGCCACCAGCTCAGGTACCAAGACAACATCGTATTTCAATAACCAGTTATTCATTTACTTCATAAAAGTCGATAGAGTGGTACGTGATTCACGATTGAAAATAGTAATTTTATAAAAGAATGTGTTCACAAATAATCTGATACAAGAAACCAAATAACAAGCTTTAATCTAATCTAATAAAGCTAACACTTCAATTCTACCGTTTGATTCGTCCGTCGTAACCTGCAAACACTGTTAGGGGGTGAGCTCGCGCCCAGTAGGTCGTTCACCGCAACAGTAGGGTGAAATGCAATAAACAATATAATTATGGCAGGTTACACGAAATATCACATATCACGTAATAATCACATAACACTCAATAGCATGCGAAGTGACATTAACAAGAATATACAAATCGACATATATTTAACACGAAGCACGCTGATATACCATAAGCGATAATAATATTGTAAAGTGCATTACCCCCTACCTCAACAATGGCACCTGATAAAGACTTTGAGATAATATCAGCAGCTCCAAGAATAGAACAACCCCAACATCTCTCTCTCACTTATCAATAACTAACTCGAGTCTAGAATGAGAAATAACTAAAGCACATGTCCCAATTTATAGAAGTGATCGACCAATCAGGTACCGATGTGTCATAGGGACACGTGGCATCCATGTAGGGTTCAGAGGCCAGAGTCGCGACACATGTCGCATAGGTGTCACGCATGGAGAGTAGGAGGCTCTGCCAAACAGGTACCGTCTGAGCCACCAGCTCAGGTACCAAATAGAACATCGTATTTCAATAAACAGTTATTCATTTACTTCATAAAAGACGATAGAGTGGTACGTGACACTCGGTTTAAAAAGTGATCTTTATATACAAGTGATGACAAATAAACGATTACAATAATCCAAATAACATGTCTCTATCAATAAGCTATCTCGAATATTCTACCACCCGATTTGTCCGTCGTAACCTGCAAACACTGTTAGGGGGTGAGCTCGCGCCCAGTAGGTCGTTCACCGCAACAGTGGGGTGAAATGCAATAAACAATATAATTATGGCAGGTCACACACAATGTCACGTAATAATCATTTAGCACATAATATCATGCGAACATATAATAACAACAATAACCCAAAGCATGATGGTATGCCGTAAGCGATAATAATATTGTAAACTGCATAACCCCTACCTCAATCATAGCATCTGATAATAACTTCAAACTAATAACAGCAACTCCGAGTATATAATGACCTCAGCACCTCTCTCACTTGTATGTATTCGACTTGAATATGGAATGAGAGATAACTAATGCACTAGGCCCTATTTATAGAAGTAGTCGACCAATCACGTCGCAATGTGTCACAGGGACACGTGGCATCCATGTAGGGTTCGGCCAGAGTCGCGACACATGTCGCATAGGTGTCACAAATGCAGAGCAAGAGGCTATGGTGGTGACACACAGGTGGGTTATGTGTCAGAAGCATCTGACTTGCAGTAGGACACGTGTCGCACATGTGACGAAAGCTGCCACGCGACGACACGCAGCAGGGGCGTGTGTCAATCATCTGGGACATGGGCTAAGACAGTGAGACGTGTCACCCTACGTGTCATTCATACAGCTAACACATATACAAGCTAACATACAACAAGTCATTATGTACTAATCATGATTAACTAAGCTAAGTAACACTTAAACGAATGATTAGTACTAATTATTCCCTAAATATTTTTATCCTTAATCTAGCGATTAAAGAAGATATTAATAATTCTGGTGTATTTCTGGACGAGCTTAACTATCATAGTTTCACAATTATGAGTTCATCTATCATGATACTAAATAACATAAAATTCACTTAAGTAATATAAGCTTCAGAAATACAACCACTAAACTGCATACAATAGCAATTAAGCATGCTAACAGGTTATGTCAAAAACACATATTTACAGTAAATTTAACTATTTCATGCTTTTCAAAACCAGGGATATTACATGGACTGATCCTGATATTATCAAGAGCTGTATCTATGAGCTCATCGAAAAAGATTTGAGGAGACCCTTCATTATCTGTTGGGTGATTTGGTACATGAGGAATAAGTTAATTGCCGAGGAGACAGATTTGAAGCAAATGTCATTATTCAGACTGCCGAGGACGATAAGAGTTGGACTTATCTGATTTGAGGGAGATAAGAAGACTTTCGCTGATGGATGAAGCCCCCCAACAATGGATTCCACCACCTCCAAATTCCTTCAAGTCTAACACCGAAGTTGCAGTGGATTCAAGGAGAAAGATAGCGCGGGCTGGCTGTGTTGTCCAGAACCACGCCAGAGAATTCGTTGAAGCAAGATGTTCACATATTCACTATGGCGCTGGGTCTTTGGAGGATGAACCTACAACTCTTGATTACTCAACCAGATTAGTCGTCGAAACAGACTCCAAACAATTAGCGCAAAAACTTGAAAGAGATGAAGTCGCGAACAATGAACTTGGTCAGTTTCTCAGAGAGCTCAAGGATTTGGTTAGGGACTGTGTCGAAGGAGGAGTAATGAATGTGAGGCGGTCTGCTAACCAACCTCCACATTAGCTGTCTCAAATGGGATTAAGGAACCAAAGGTGGGCTTCCTTTTTTAGGATCCACCAGAATGTATTCACAATTTGTTGGCCCAAGAAACTCATGATCCGCGTCAGTCTGATATTTGGAATTTGATTTTTTGAGCTTTTTCTGGAGAATTACATCATACTCGAGTTCGAATTCAGGACATAATGTAAGGGCTTCAAACTACCCAAAATGCCATTACCATTCGATCCATTCTCTTCCAATATTGTGCAGCCTCGGGCCAGTTAGTTAACCACGACAAATCCAACATTGTTTTTGGTCCTCGGGTTCCAAGTGCTATTAAAACTACTATTTCTCAAATCTTGCAAATCCCAATTTCGAGTCATCATGACAAATATCTGGGTATTCCTATTCTTTTTGGTCGAAAAAGAACTAATTTCTTCAATTCCATTAAGACCAAAATTTTCAATAAACTTTCTGGTTATAAAGAAAAATTCCTCTCTCCGGCGGGTAAAGAGATTCTTATTAAAGCTGTTGCTCAATCTATTCCTACTTACATTATGTCGGTTTATCTCATTCCTGTCACGATTTTAAATGATATTCAACAGATGTTTGCCCGTTTTTGGTGGGGAAATAATTTAGAAAAATCAAAAATCCATTGGAAGTCTTGGGAGGCTCTTTGTAATGCTAAATCTTGTGGGAGTATGGGTTTTCGTAACTTACATGCTTTTAACCTGGCCCTTCTAGGAAAACAAGTTTGGCGTATTTTAAATAATCCAAACTCTCTTTTAACTAAAGTCCTTAAAGGCAAGTACTTTACTCATTCGGATATTATCACTGTCGAAAAAAATTCCAGGAGTTCCCACATTTTCAAAGGTTTACTGGAAGCCAGAAATATTACTTTTAGAGGGGTCCGTCAAGGAATTGGGAATGGGAGTTTGACCCAGATTTATAATCACCGTTGGATTCCGTTAGGTTATGGTAGGAAACCTTATAGTTACCGTAGATTACCCAGTAATGCTCATGTTTCTGATCTTATTCAAAGTGACTTTACTTGGAATAGAGACCTTGTTTTCAATAATTTTTCTGAAGAAGAGGCTACTGCCATTGTTAACATCCCTCTTATTTCTGCTTCTCTTCAAGACAACTACGTTTGGTCTCAGACTACAGATGGTAACTATAGTGTCAAAACTGCTTACTATGTGGCTCTTTCTATCACTAACTCGAACATTTTTGAAAATCAAGCCTCTAGCTCTCAGATTTGTGCTGACAAATTCTGGAAAATTGTTTGGGGTTTAAAGATCCAACCGAAAATCAAAATCTTTATTTGGAGACTAGCTACTAACTGTCTGGCCACAAAAAATAATTTGACAAAAAGAGGTATTGTCATACCTACTACTTGCTGCTTTTGTCAAGACAAAGATGAAAATCCATCACACCTCTTTTTCGACTGTATTTGGGCCCGAAACATCTTCACTTCAGACAGATCTGAGATTGCTATATGTAATAACTCCATCCCCTTCGAGGCTCGTCTGCGTCATACTTTCCTCCATTTGATTCCTGAAAAGAGAGATCTTCTTTGTTATATCCTGTGGAATATTTGGATTGAAAGAAATAACAGAATTTTTTCTGGAGAAATCAAAGATTTTCAAACTGTTCTCACTATTGCTCTAGCTACTTGTCTGGAATTTAAAAGAACTACTTATCTTGATTCAGAGATGGTACATGCAGGTCCTAAACAAGACGAATCGCCGGCGAAATGGTCGCCGCCACCGGAGGGTTTACTGAAAATGAACGTGGACGCCTCCATCGATGCCAAATCTAACAGATCTGGTGGAGGTGCAGTCATTCGCAACAGCACTGGAGACTTTGTTTTAGGGATGGCTTTTCCAATCCCCTTCAACATCGATTCAACGACTGCGGAGATTTATGCCATGACAAAAGCAATTCAATTCGCTACAACTAGAGGATTTATCTCTCTGATGATTGAAACGGACTCACAAGTTCTTGCTCAAAGGATGAAGAACAGAGAGACGCCTCACGGCTTCTCTGAGAAAGAGAGAAGCTTCTCCAATGTGAAAGAGCAGCTGAAGCGATGTATTTATAGTAGGGTTTCTTGGTGCCCTAAAGACAAAAATACCCTTGCGCATGGGTTTGCAAAATTGGGCCTTCACTGTTCTAGTTGTTGTTTTTGGGCCTTTAATTGCCCTGTAAGCCTGTACAATGTTTGGGCTATAGATAAAGTCCGGTAATAAATAAAAGCAGGTTTATTTGCAAAAAAAAAAAAAAAAAAAAAACGCTTTACCACTGAGCTATTATCCATTTATTTTGAGCTTGTTTTTATAATTTTGTGGGTTAGGTTTATGTCTCCCATTTTGTATTACGGGTTGGAAACTCGACTTGTTTAACAGGCTGGGCTTGTACCGCCATATCTACTCAGTATGTTCTTAACAAAAAAAAGGACCTCTGGGGCTCCGGTCCGATTCTTTTGTTCGGTTCAACGCCCCAATTGTTTCGCGAACGTTCTCTCCCCTTCCCAACCTGCAATACGATACTGAAACCGTATCGCTGCAGCGACTTCGCGATTGACATAAACAATTTTAGTACAGCAATTCACTCGCCAGTGAGAAAAACGGAGTAGGTTCTCGTTCTCGTCAAATAACCAACGATGTTCAAGAAGCCGGTGGAGTCCAAGTCTCAGCAAAGATTGTCCGGCGCAGACCGTAAAAAGCTCAAAAGAACCATCAAAGAACGTTTTCCTCGCGCCTCCGATGAAGACATCGATGCCTTGCTGCCGCCCAAGGTATTCTTCGCTCCAAATTTCGTTGGGGTTTCTCTGTGTAAATTACATATAAAAATTCATGTTGGTCTTTTGAACCTTCATTGTATGGCATTGTTCACATTGAGTATCTATGGATGGTGTTAGTATAGCTTTTCTAGACACGATAAGGAGGATGACATGAAAGTTGTACTGTAATTGCTTCAGGAGGGCTGGGATGTCTATATCAAACATGAGAGGATAACTTTTACTAGCTGGAATGTATATTTAACCTACAATCTGTAGACATAATTCTCTTTTTAGGTTGGACTTGGCCAGACATATATAGGAGAAAATTATGAGTAGGTTGACATTGTTGTTAAGTGAACGCGTACTGCATTTAAGGAATATAACTAATTCTTTATGCGGCAAGATCGAGTTCAAAAATATATTGGCTCCCGTAATTAAGTGCTGCCGGGATAACAATATTTGTAGTCCTTGGAATGTTTCCAATGCTTGCTTAAAGCGTAGTTTCTTTAGGTATATGATTTGTCACCTTTCTCTTGTTTCTCCGAACAACTTAGAAAGGATGGCCTCATGTACATTCAAGTGCCTTGAGGAAGAAGCTACTAGATCTTATGATGCTACTCAATCACCTCAGATGGAAGTTTAGTTGAGCACCTGAACGGGCTTAACTATGGCTACGTGAATTTCGATGCTTCATTTGTAGTGCGTGGAGAAGGATTGCAGGCTTGCAGCCCTTTTCTCTTGCATGTTTTGGATTGGTGATCTCTCTCTTTAGCTGGTTCCAAGATCGATATATCATATATTAGCTCCCCCAATTGACAAATCGTAAATGCCTTTAGCCTTTCAAGATGTAGGCATCTTCTTAGCTAACCATCTTCACAACACAATTTATTTTTTTAAATCTATCTCACATCTTTTATCCATTGAGGCTGTTCTAGGAAAAAAAAACGTGATTTTAGGGAAGTTTATTAGTTTGTCTTGAATTGGAAACTTGCAAAAAGCACTTCCACATGGATATACCTTCTTCTCCACATTGTTCTAAGTAGCAGTACCTTTCAACATGTCGCGGATTCGTGCTCACGGTGCAATGGTATGTCTTGAATTGGAAACTTGCAAAAAGCACTTCCACATGGATATACCTTCTTCTCCACACTAAGTAGCAGTACCTTTCGACATATCGCGGAATCGTGCTCACGGTGCAATGGACGAGGGCCTGTTGGACGCATGGTAACGAGACTTGGTAACCGAATGTATGAATCTTTTGATAGATTTGTTGAATATTGGCTGTAACTGTATGGAGAAACGCTGTAGCAGTTGAGGATCCGCCGTAACCCATGAATTTTATTGACATCATAGATATCAGCCGAAATGGTATGGGTTGCCTAAGGTAACTGTTTTGAACGGAATTTTCCGAAATAAATCCACATGAGCTAGATATCCTACTTTTTGAGTTCCATTTGATGTAAGAGCGTGGGAGTGAATGAAGTAGTGTATAAAATCAATCATGAGCAGTAAAGATAAAAAATTGAGGTGACATCATGAAGACGTGTCATTATGCATGAACCTCACTGGGAACTACTTAATTAACCAAAAAAACCCCTTCACCATCGTGATAGACATGCGATTTAAGTAATACCCAGACCCGAGTAAGTGGTGTATGCCATGACCATTGCACCGAATAATACTGTCACCTTAGGACATCAGCTATGGAAGTTCTGGGCATATCTCGCTTCACGAGGTTTAATTATCCACAACCTCGCCATTTAGATGGGTAGGACGAAGAGGACACTGAAGAAACTCCAAAAAAAGGATAATACAAATATGGGAAAAATAGGAAGACGAGGGGAGTTAAGCTCACATGTGATAGGCAGGTTACACTATGGTTTAGTCTTGTATCAATGGACAATTTCATACCCTAGTTAAATTAACCGAAGGATGATCCTTTGCTAGGTTTACCTATAATTTTAGCAGGCCTATTCACAAATTGCAAGCCCTTTCATTATTTATATTTCTAAAATTTATCTTTTCAAACTTATTTACAAAATGCAACCGTGTTTTCTGTAAAAACCAGACATTCAGAAAGCGCGTTTGAAAAAGGCTTGCAATTTGTAAAATATATCGTGCTCAATTATATGGCAGATGTGTTTCTTTTGTTGGTTCTTGACTCTGTCTATATGAATGATATGTTGCTCCATTTGATTTCTTTTCTGAACGTTTTATTTTCCATGTGCTATGTCTTTACTGTAATTAACCATATACAGGTGGAGATAACAGTTTCAAAGTTCCCGAACCGCGTTCATGTGTATGGTCTAGAGGGTGGCTTTCCAATGTTTTTTGATGCAGATGGTCGAGGCAAGGAACTATTCCCCACAGGTATCTCCTCTATCATGAAAATAAGACTGCAACTACATCATATTTCTAGTACTAGCCTTATTAAATTAAACAGTAATAGTATTCCAATGGTTCATCCGCTTGATGGAACTCTCTCTCTAGCTGATGGGGTTTACCTCAATAGAGAAGCAATTCGAGAATCTTCGATCTCCGTTGTAGCAATTCGAGAAGCTACGGTCTCCAATTACAGCACTTCGAGAGGCTGTGATCTCCAAAATAGGGTTTGTCCCACTTTAATTATTATATCATTGATAAAAATAACTGACTCGGATACATCTTTGAATACTACTTGAACTACTGCTAATTACTCCAAGACTCCCCCCCCCCCCCCCCCCCCCCCCCCCCCCAACCCCAACTTAAACAATTAACTAATAATGATAAAACCCCCAAACAAATAAAATACTCTTTACTCTTAATAATTAAAATAACTACTCAATTAATTAACTAAGTAACGTAATATTCCATCCAACCGGGTTGACTACGAGTCCGACCCGTGCGCCATACTGTGGCCGTGTTCTGGCACGTATCAACTTCCCGCCCGTTGACATTCACCTTGTCCTCTAGGTCAAACTGCTGGTCCTCAACCGAATCCTCTTCGCAAAAGTCCAGAAGCATCAATTTGGTCCAACACTTATGCCCTGCAAAAAATTTCTGGTCGCAAGTGAAACACAATCTTTAGGTCTCTTTTCCTGTTGCTCTGCCAAGCTAATTCGATGTATTGGGAGACCTGAAGATGATCGTGCAATTTTGCAACGTTGAGATTTGCTGGTGCTTGTGGTGTGGCGACAGTTGTGACTGGTGCAGCCTGCTGGTAGATTCCCACGACCGGAATCGTCTCTGATATGTTGCATCTAATTCACACGCTAGTGCAAACGCTTGAGCGAGTGAACGGGGCTGGCGAAGTTCGAGTTCGCGGTTTAAAGGAGCTTTGAGACCCAGTGAACATAGATATTAGTTGCTATTCGGAAGTTGGCCCAACCCGTGGTCTGCTGAGTCAACTTACAAAGCGTGCCAAAATAACCACGGTAATAGTCCTGGTCAAACCGGACCTTGACCTCATCCAAAATGATAACCAAGAAGTAAGCAGAAAATTATTTTTCTTGTATCGGAACAAGTCCGCTGCTTCACCGCTTAGAAGAACCCCTACCAGATTGAGTCTGTCGTATGTTGGAACGCAGTAGTAGTCAAAGTACTGCCGGTCCTCGAAAGTCCACGTATGCGGATCCAAACCCGTAAAGTTAGGTGGGTCAACACGCAGCTTCGGTCCTCGCCTTTCCTCTCCGAATTGATTCGGTGGTCTGGGTGCATTGTAAATTTCAGGGCCTGGTGTCTGATAATCATATGCTGTCGACCAAACCGGTTCGTTTCTTGGGCGCAGTACCCTGGTCCACCCGGATGGTGATACGGTCCGTACCTGACTAGCGGCGGATCCGAATATGGGTCAATACCCCTGGGCTCGGACGGTTGTCGCCGGAACCTGTAACTGCAGGAGGCCTCTGAGGTTGCCAACGGTCGGCGAACTAGTAGCCAGCGGCTGGGACACTGCAGTGGTACTGAACAACGGCGGAGGATCTATTTGTCCCGTCCCTGGCAGCCTGATTCGTAGCGCCGTCTGCTGTGTAGCGAACAGTCCGGGAGGCGCTGTTGTGAGGCCGAGCTGGGGCGGCGTTGGTGGTGCTCCGATCTGCTGGTTTTGCGTCTACGTTCCGGGCGGCGCCTGTGTACTGGGCGCCTGCTGGATCGTCGACAGCACTGGTGGCGGAAGCTGGACGTCAGTTTGCGGCTGCAGGCGCACTTCGATCGCTAAGATCCGTGCTGGTGTATCCACAGACTGTTCGACTGCTGTAACACTTGTTTCCAGAGTGTTGAACTGGTTCGGACCTTTCTAGGGCAGCGATGGCGGCCTGGGTGATGCCCTAACCATTCTCGAGATTTGTTAAACGAGTCTGAACTTCCTTGACAGAAGTCGTAAGTTCGGCAATGGCGGCAAGAACTGTTGCTAATTCGTCCGTCATATTGGTCGTGATGAAAGCACCAGTTGATAGGGTTTACCTATCGGTAGAGAAGCAGTCCGAGAAGCTTCGATCTCTGTTGTAGCAATTCAAGAAGCTACGCTCTCCAATTGCAACACTTCAAGAGGCTGTGATCTCCAAACTAGGGTTTCTCCCACTTTAATTATTATTTCATTGATGAAAATCACTGACCTCGACACATCTTTAAGTACTACTACTTGAACTACTGCTAATTACTCCAAGACACCCCCTCCCCCCCACCAAACATACATTTAACTAATAATGATACAACCCCCAAACAAATAAAATACTCCCTAACTCTTAATAATTAAAATAACGACTCAATTAATTAACTAAGTAATAATCTTCCATCCAACCGGGTTGACTACGAGTCCGTCCCGTACGCCGTACTGTGGCCGTGTCCTGGCACAATCACTAGCACAGTGACCCGGTTTGGATGTTGTTGGGCTACTTCTGGTGTGTGCTACTGAAATACACTCTGGAGCCTCCATGAAAAGTTTATATGCACTTCAGTGAATCATTTATCTTTATGGAGCCCCAGATTTATTTTTCTTGAGGTATTTCAAACCTGTTAGAATACTGTAGGATATGGTGATTCATCATTAGTATGATTGATGACATTCTCAAACATGAATGCGTACGTGGTCTAGTGCTTACAAACCAGTAAACCACCGTCTTGTTATAGTATGTTCTTCATGTGTAAGTTTTGTTGCACTCTTCACTTTTGAAGCCTTTTTTTGTTAGGTAATAAAATTATATTAAACTCAGAAAAGAAGGATTACAGAGAAACTGAAGGTCATGCACACACAACCTCCACAGCGAAAGAAGCAAAGCTACTACAACAACCTAATCTAAAGAATCCATAATATACAACAGATTATCGATCGAACTCAGTGGAGTGCGGGACCGCCATTCTAATAACACCTGAAAAGTTAGTCCTTTAACATAAGCATCTGACAAACGAACTCCATCAACTATTCTGCACCATCCATATGATCCATATAATAACCAGAGGAGCCAACTTCCACACCTGTCTCTCCATACCTGAACGCCTCCCTAAGCAATCAGACACTGTTCTGGGCGCAACCCAACAAATTCCAAAAGACGGGTGGACCAGATCCCAGTAGGATCTCACAGCAGGACAATGCAGCAGAAGGTGATCAACTTATTCTGGATTTGACTTGCAAATATAGCACCAATTGACTAACACCTGACGACGCCGGACCAAGTTATCAATAGTCAAGATTCTGTCATGAGCAGCACACCACACAAAAAAGCAACCCTGGAAGGAGCCCCTGCATGTCAGATCGAAGGAGCGGGTCCCCAAGACGCATGCGCCCCACACTAAAATGAATAGTAAGACCGAACATTGAACAAACTGATTGAGAAAGACAGAAGGGCTGACTGCAAGAAATCCAACTACAAAGGCGGATATACAAACAAACTTCACGCTGGAGAAAGTACAAACCGAGATCACTGACGCTTGAGATACAGCCATGTGCCTTCACCCCAGCGAATTCGATCCACGAAGACCGGAGATACAGAAGGACTCAGGCCTGCGAACAAAGTTACGGCCTCCCTCCCTCCCTCTCTCTCTATCGCACTCTCCACCCTCTCTCAAAAACGGCTGACGGGCTGTGAGAATGAGAGAAAAGATAAGGTTTTAGGATATGAGAGTGGGGATTTTTGTTATTGTGTGCAAGGGTATTATAGTCATTCAGCCAATCAGCTCATATTCCTCATAATCTTATTCTGATGTAGGTGGGATATGTTTTTAGGAAAAATGGAGGGGTCGGGATATGGTGGGGAGTTGATATCCCCTCACCCAAACACGGTAAATAAAAGGGAGGGGATAACAAATCCTTATCCCTCCTCTTTTCTCATATCCCAAGTCGAAACGAGGTCCTTGGGTATACGCAAATTTGGTTGGCAAAGAGTATCATTGATGGTAACGGTCAGCTGTGAGGAGATCGTTCTCAAACTGATCGGGTAGTCTTGCTCCTGTCCTGCCCTTCTATCATCACTGTGGATAAAGGCAAATTAGTGTATTTGAAATTTTGAATACATTCTTGCATGGTTTTGTTACCTGGAGGTTACTTTAGTCAACAAGAAGGATCTCGAGTAATGAATTCCCTTTTCACATTTGTAACTTCGATAAAAACTTGTATGTTCTTATGCATATTCCATGACTTTGCTAAGCACCTCCCAAATTTTCAATTGGCAAGGATGCTATGAAGACTAGGTGATTGCTGTAATACTATTTAATTTTCTAACCTTCTCTCTTTATCGAGACTATGACGGTGTATGTTGTTTATGTTATCATTAGCAAAGATCCATTAATCACATTTAGGTGTGTAAGCCAGCCGAGTCGACCCGAACCTATAGGTGTTCAGGCTCGGCTCGTTTAGCAAAGCGAGCCTAAGTATAGTCTCAAGTTCGACTCATGTAAATAACGAGCCGAGCTTTTAGCTCTAGGCTCAAGCTCGACTCTTGAAGGTTTCTAAGCTTTTTTTTTCCTTGCAAAAAAGAATATAAATGAGAAGTACAGACGATCAGCAATTTACAAATAACTACTACAAACAACATAAAATGGTCCATTATATAATATCACATATCACAAACTATAATAAGTAATGGATTAATACAATAAAAATATATTATAAATTCAATGTCATACACATAAATAATAATATAATACATTATATTAAATTAAACGTGCCGGCTCTCGACCTTACGGGTCGAACCCCATAGTGTTCAGGCTTGGCTCTTTTAACTCAGCGATCCCAACCTCTGGCTCGGCTTTTTGAGCCCACAAGCCGGGCTTTGACCTAGCCGGCTCTCGAGCGGCTCATTTGCAGCCTAATCACATTGCTGGTCGGATACTTTCTAATGCTTAAGTAGAGAATTGGAATTTGAGCCTTTAATGTTCTATGGGTTGGTTTTACTTCATACTCTAATTTTCTGCAACTTAGCATTGTTGAGCTATAGCTATATAATAAGTGAATCATAACTAATTCTTTTTTATACATGAATACAGTCCGTCCTGAATGATGAACAGAACAAAACTTGAACCGAGACTTGACTTAGTTGAACCATTCATGATTGACAATATTGGTAATATAAGATAGACAACTTGATATCGTAGTTTTGCGTCATATAGATTTCTTGCCAAAGGCACAGTCGTGTCAAAATTAGAGATGCTCTGGAATGTTTTACATTATTGACAAGTTTCTACAAATGTTGAAATCTATCGAGAGTGAAAGAGAAGAGAAAGAAAAGCAACAATAACCTAAGAGCATCTTTGTTTGTGTTCCTATGTTCATTTTAAATTTAGGGAATGCTATTTTTGTTTAGTCCATGCGGTAACCGTGCTTTCCGCTTCTAAGTTTTCTGTTAATTTGTTTATTAAACAACAAACAAAATAACTGCTAAGTAAATGTGCGTGCTAGTATAATACTATAACTCCTTTTTTCGCCGTCTTCTTATAATATTCCCTTTATGCTGCATTATAGTACATATTGCTCTTTATATGTACAAGGAACGCGTATATACAAGTATAATTCTTCTTATCTGAACTTTTCCATTCTCTGTATCTTGCACCCCCAGTAACTCACACACACACAAATTCGATGTCTCTAGTCTATCCTCCTCTCAAATTTTTTCAAAGCTTCCATATTCCAGTTTATTGATAAGTTGAGCTTTGAAGGCTCTCACAAGTTTGGCTCATGGTATGCATGTGAGTGCTATCAAAGTTTTTTCTGTCCTTTTTGCTATTTTTGGTTTGATTGCATGCACTATGCTCGTGGACTATGTTACTAGGAAAGCTAAGCTGGCTACGTTCTGCGTTCCGGTATCATGCGATCCAAAACAGCACATTTGTGGTTCGGAGTGCCAATGAGACTAACCAGAATCTAGAATCTTTAACTAGGTTACCTTCGATTATTAAGGCTAAAGTTTAGGGAGGCACGCAATAATGCACTTGAATACAAACTCTTGACATGTTTTTCCCTACTTTTCCCTCTCTTTGTCAAGAATACCTCCACTGTATGTTTATGGGAATCTTCGGAACCTCGCTATCTCTTAGAACTTCAAAATGAAAGAGGAAAACCAATTTAGAACATCCTAAAATTGAAAAATAGATTGCTGGATGTGTTAAATATTACTATTCCGGTACTGATCCCTACCTTTTGGACTTGGGTCATTTGTATTTTTGAGAGAAAATGTGCCAATAAATGTATTCAGTGAGATGACGTATCTTATTTCACAATGCAGTTTATGCTCTGTGGAAGGTGCCCGAGCTGTTGCCTGCATTTATGCTTAAAGGAGGAGAGGTTTCTCGTTTTATTATTGGAGGAGCGGATTTGATGTTTCCAGGTATTAAGATACCTACAGAAGGTCTACCACCATTTTCAGCTGGAGAAATATGGGCAGTGAAAGTGCCAGGGAATCTGGCTCCTATTGCAGTAAGCCTCTCTACTATCAAGCGTGAATAAAATCTGGTTCTTTCGATTTTTATTATTGGCCTGTTCGTATAATTGTGCTGTGATGTTGATATCTCTTGAATCCGATATTTGCTTGTGTTATGCATTGAGATTGTCTCTGGTAAGAAGTTGTCTGGGGTTACTGGTTCGTTATATGAATGTATTTTTCTTTTAATTTTCAGTAGCTTAAATATGTGAGGAATTTGTGGTGTCTTATTCTTGTTTTTAATACGAGAGGATTTGTTGTGTTTCGAGGATGTATTTTGCTGATTGGTGTAGTAGTTGGAGTATATAAAAAGGGCTGCAGGGACTTCCGGGAACATATATGAAGACCAACTTGAATGAGGGTCAAATGTAGGCCTCATAACAGTGGTGTTCGTAGTGAGACTTAAATTGCCTGTTTCTGTTCGTATGTTTATTGGAGATGAAGATGTATCTTCTGCATCGGTTAGGGTTAGATGGTATTCCATGAATTTCATAGTAATGGAGTTATGGTAAATGGTTGTCCATGAGGGGCCTGAATGAATCTGTTGCTGGTGTTAATGGTAGTAGGGCTTGTTACATGGGGGATGATATTGTTCTACATATGCTTTTTTCTAACTGTGTGACTATTTACATCATTATATTACTCAAGCCTGTTTGGCGCTCTGTAATTTCGTCTTGGAGCAGGTCTCCTTAATTTTTCATGGCTGCTGTATGACTGAATTCTTTGTAATTTATGTCAATGTTAGCAGGTCTAGTTAGTATCTTAATGTCTCGTACCTGCAGTATGAGTTCCATTTTACTTTTTCTCATCTTCCCATGTTGTCAAGTTGTTTGTTTTTTGTCCCAGTAGTTCAGATCTAATTTACTTCAGTTGGTTGAGTGTGACTCCTGGTATGAAGGGCTGTAACATGTGATATTTGTCTTTTACAAGTTACAACTCATTGTAAAAGACATACTTGTCGAATTTTTTACATGATTCTTCTTCTTCAGACTTCTTTAAATCTTGACTGAAGGGTGTATCTTCCATACTGTGCACATTCTCTTTATTGAATTTGCTAGATCACTTTTTAAGTGGGTTCTACTGTCTATTTAACTTTCTATGCATTGAAACGGGTTGTCATGATTGTACCTCTTGAACATTTGTACTTTTCTTTGTACATCCGCAAAAGGATGATGTATTTTGTGGCTAGTTTGAACAAGGTCTCTTGTACCTCTCCTCACGTCGTCTCATTTTTTCAGGTCGGAAGTACCACCGTCGGAAGCATAGAAGCTTTGAAAGCTGGTTTCCGTGGAAAGGCTTTGCGAGTAACTCATTGCTACGGAGATTCACTATGGTAAACACAGAGTTCACAATGTGTATGACTTTTCCATATTAGCTTGTGTAAAATTGGCTCAACATGTCCTTTGAAATTCTTTACTCAGGGCATCTGTCGACGGTCAATACGTTCCTAATGCTGGTTTTCTTGAAGATGTTGTTTTTGAGGATCCTTCTTTATCCTTTGTTTCTCAAGACTGTGAATCGTGCGAACCTGGTGGTCCTAATGATGAAACTAACACTGTTAATGAAGTAGGGGCAGCTAGTTATCAGCCGGATGGTCTCACTGACAAGGGTTATAATCCGGCAATCCATGTTGACGCAAATAGTGATATTTCTGAACAATTAAGTATGGATGTCGGTGGTATGAAATTAGCAGAAGGTGTTTGCACCGAGGCTAGTGATGCAGAACACCATGATTTGTCTACTGAGGACATAGATACACTTTTGGACACCTGCTTATTGCAAGCGTTGCATACAACAGTAAAGGATAGAGACCTCCCTCTTCCCGGGAGTACGCTATGGTAAGTTTTCAAGCTCCAGTTATTTCTGCAACACCAGTCACCCTTGTGAATGCTTGAAAGTTTTCTCTGCATGACGAATAGCCACTGCTTGCTGATCATACTCCGTGTAATTTTGTATATCTACTTCTGCTCTGAAGCTTTAATCACAATTTCAATTTTGCTGCACCAAGCTTGCTTGTTTCTTCCAAATACTCCGGTGACGCGTTTTGCTAAGTAATTGAAATATGATTTCAAATCTGGAAAAACTACACATTTCACTTTCGTTGTGTCTGCAGCCAAGCTGAAGCATACTATGTTGAATCTTTCTTGTTTCTAGATCCAATTAGTGTAATAGATATGTAACAGTATTATTTGTCTAGAACCATGAGGTCTGTTGCTTACAAGTGACCTCTAGAAGACCTCTAACAGATGGTTCGGAAATTAAAACCTGGAACGTTGTTCTTGTCGATTTGTTTTTCTTATTTTTTTTTCGTTGATATCTTGTGCTCTTAAATGTTGTTTTTTGCGAAAGTTTTCCCTTTTGGTTCAATATAGAAGGTTGGTGGTTGAGGTGCACTTAGGTGAGACCAGAGTTACCATAATTCGCCCATAACCCTACGCTCTCCGAACCGGATCGCGCGTTCCCAATCGCGGGTCGCCGGCGATCTGGAACGGAGATATGAGCGTTCTGGCGATTTACAGTGAGAAGGAGAAAGGGAGAAAGCATCGCAGTGTTCAATCAACGATAGCATCCACACACACGGAAATAGCTTCTTCTGTTTCTCAATCGTCTATAGGTGTTTATGCAGACAGCTTCGTCGAGAGTCGAATTCAGAGTTCTGATCGGAAATTATTGTCGCGAGAATACGAGAACTGTAACTACAGTCATGGAGAGAGGAAGAGTCGTGTAGAGAGGAAGAGATTTGTTAACGAAAAGTCATACATAATTATCATCGTCCTTTAAAATAGTTGAAATAGAGACTCAAATCTCTTAGTGGTGGACCCCGGTATGGATAAGCATCGGTTGCTATTCTCACCATTGGTTTTTCCTTTTTTTTTTCCTTTTCCGAGAAACTTTATTGGGTTCCAAAAGTTTAAAAATATAAATAATAAAAGTATTAGTTTTTATCCGGAAAAACATATTGAACTAATAATATTTTTTTCTGGAATAGTTAATTAGAATAATTAGTATAAAGTAAACAAAATAAATTATTAAAACTAAATAGTAATATATTTCATACGCCAAATAAGTCCTGTTTTTTTATACCAAAACAAAAAGTCATGTTTTCAACGGTCAGAACTTTACTCAACAAATAAAATCCTAAAATACTTGTAGTATATTATCATAACTGCAATACTGCATTGATAAACTAATAATAATTCGAAATCCCGTTCCGCGATCCGAGTAAGCGAATTTTATTCCGCTTAAGCGACCCTAAGAAGCCTACCCCTAGCGAACCGAATTCCATAGGGTAGTGTGTTCCGCTATCCCGTTCCGCGTTCCCGATCCGGAGCGAACCGCGATCCAGGTAACCTTGGGTGAGACCATGGATGAACTATCATCTTCATCTATATGCGTACTCATAGGCCATGTTTGGATTTGGAAAATCGGAGGAAATTGAACAGGAAAAGAAAACAAAAGCATGGAAAATCTCTTTTTAGTTTGGAAGTAAATGAAAATAAAAAAAAGAAAAGAAAGGAAATAGAGCGATTATACTAGTAAAGCAGGAACAGTTTTTCTGCCCAATTTTGACGAATCCATCGTGTTTGATGTCCCAGCTGGCTGAAACTATCACTCGATGATTCGTGGCCATCGTTCTATAATTTTCTCCTTGTCTCTCTCCCTCTTCCGCCCAACCATCAAAGCCGCCGCGACGAGGACAACGACAATGACATTTGTTGGTGACAACGGATGCGAAATTGGTGGTGGTTCGCGTCTTGGTCTTGGTATTGGAGGTGGGTGGTGGTCGTGTGGGTGCTGCCATGTTGTGCGGTGGTGGTGGAAGTTGGGAGAGTCGTGGGTATGTAGGTATCTGGTAAGCGACTAACAGAGAAATTTGAAATAGTTTAAGGTCTTGTTTCGCAATTACAAAATTGTTTCATACTTTTGTTGGGGTTATTTTGTCATAATTTTCAATGTAGGGGACGTAATCTAAATATACTAAAGTTGAATCATTTTATTTTCTGGCAAATCTCAATTTGTTACCAAACACAAGAAACGTAGAGGAGTGTTGTTGACGGAGAATCTTTCATTTCTTTTCATTTTCTTTTCCATCTCATTTTCCAAGATCCAAACATAGCCATAGCATTTCTTCTCCAACTAAGATGGCTTCGAAGGTTCTACATGTTACAAGCTCTGTATGTGTTCTTATCATTTTTTTTGGGCAATTTCAATGCAGATAAAAGAAACAGAGGGCTAGTATCTGTTTCTTTTATATGACAAAATAACTTGTCACTTATCAAAGGGCTAGTATCTAAATCTTTGAACTTCTTTATATCTGTGATGGCCCAGTCTTCAAATATAAAGTCATACAATCGAAATTGCATAATATAATGAAAGAAACACCTTGCTTCTACGATTCCAGTGAAAACATGATTCTGATACTGCTAACTTAGTGTTTTGCTAACAAGAGCTATATAGGTCTGCTTAGGGAAAGGAAACTCATTTAGGTGATAGGGCATTATCCAAATACGGGACTGCATTGTGATGAAAGAAGATTTATTTTATTCAAATGATCATACAATAAATTAAGGGGATATGTATGATGATGTGAACAATTTTCCATCGATGTTCTTGGTGATTAACACATCAGATGGTTTCTAGCTAGGAAGACTCCACATGCATATGCTTTTCTGTTGATGTGATGTATTCTACGACCCTCAAAAATGAATTATGAACGAGTGATTCAAAATAGTTTAACATAGTTAATATCTTGAATTTCCTGCTCCACAATGTCGGTGATATTGGACGAGTTGAGTGTTATGGCTACTCTATACAATATTTGAATAAACCATCACACAAGGAGATTGTTGAAGAAGCTGGGTATATTATTATGTTTATACTCCCTCCGTCCCAAAATACTTGTCCGACTTTCCCTTTCGGGTCCCAAAATAATTCTCACTTTCTAAAAGTAACATACTTGTTCACTTTATTTCCCTCAATACCCTTATCAAATTCTTACTATTTCACTTCCCGATAGAAGTTTCAAATAAGACAAAGGACATTTTAGTAAAATCATCAAAGTGAGATTATTATTTCGTCACGGAGGAAGCACTATAATAAAAATTGGTTGAGGAATGTTTTGGATATTTATATCTGTGTTTGGATGCATGGACCTTGCTTACAGTGGCTTTTTAAAATCCTTGCTTTGTCCAGAAGACAACAGTAGATTATTGTTTAACGTATTGATCCTTGAACTTCAGAATCCATAATTGTATTCAAGTATTCTTTTTCTTGTAGAGGAAGGACATTGTGGTTTTAGTGTCTAGTTGTCTATGAGTTGGATGGAGGGATGTCATAATGACAGTTTAGAGTAAAGGAGAGAGGGCAGAGGCACCTGCAATTTACTAACCATGGGAAATTGGGCATTAAGATATCGTGTTGCGAGGAGACATGGATTATTTGAAAATTCAGCAATTTGGTTATAAACTGGATGGAGTGATGTCGTAATGATGTTTAAGAATGGAGTGCAAACTAGAAAGCTCTTTTCCAGTAACAGCTATTCGCTCTTTTTTTTTTTTTTTTTTTTTTTTTTTTTTTTTTTTTTTGACGACAGAGCTAATGTTAATGATGTTTAAGAATGGAGTGCAAATTTACTAGCCATGTGTGTTTCTCTTTAGAGAATTCGCAGTAACAATCTTAGACAAGTTCTTTGGAAGAGAGCGGGGGAGTTTCAATGATGAGATTCCGTTGTCTTTGTAGAAATTCGGACTGTACGGCCAAAATATGCCTTTGGAACACTATAAGTTGTCTACTTCTCCCTGCTTTTCAATATTCACCATTCTGTTACTTCTGCAATGTTAATTAAATCTGTTAGAGCGTGCAGTATTAGTTTTGCAGTTTGTGGCATATTTCAGGTTACACTACTAGTCTAAACCAGTAAAAATGTTGATTGTGATTCACACTAGACTTGTTTTATTCATTTATTGGTTATTATTTTTTGTCTCAAATGTTTACCCTAATTGTTAGCTTTGTTTTGGGCTGGTGTAGGTCAAATCATGTCTTACCTTGTAGACCTCCTGGTGTCACCCTGGATATCAAGAAATCTTCTTACAAGAAATTGTCGAAGTGGTTAATATCTAAATCAGCAGCAGGAATGGTTGGTAATTCTGCCCTTCAACCGTGACTTTTGCTAAACACCTGATTAACGATATGCCTCAAAATGTCTGTGTTCTGTGTATCTTGGTGGTTAAATTATGCTGCTGGTTAAACTTGTGGGACGGACTGTTCTTTCATTATTCTCGTTTTCTTGGAAGTTGGAATAGTTTTATGCTGATTGCTAATTTTCACAGGATACACTCCTTTGTTGCGAAAGATGTTCTTTGAAGGCTTTTAGTAGACCATTCCAATGAGATCATACATGTTTTGTTGTTGAAATTTAATTGTCGAATTCATATGGTTAACTGAAATTCCAGTATGGTCGTGATCTTGCGACTTAAGGACATTCGAGATTAGCTTGCATTCTGTGTGAAAACATGACATAAAAACTCGGGGTCGTGTGATGGTAAATGATATTTTCATATATCAACTGTAAACAAACTCATGGTTAAATTTTGAAGCAATAATGGGTAGATTCCCCAGTTACCTCTAGCGACCCATTAGATACCATCCGCATTGTCTCAGATGTCTTATTATGAGTAATACTATCTTAAACTTCTGTCTCTTCACAATAAATCAAAAAAGTTTATTGCAGAAGGTTTTAGATGTCCTACTTTCAACACAACTCAACAAGTTTCTCTCGGTTTAACCGGGGTCGGCGGCATGAATAGGTCCCTCCCGTGCGGTTCCAGAACCAAAATAATATGGCAGGCCTGATGACACAAAAATATGTTTAAAAATTTGCAGGTGGTAAAATTTTACTCAGTTAATGGTGCCCAGATTGTCCTACTCAGTTTGACTCAACTAGTTTAAAGTTTTTTTTTCTCAGTGAATTGATACGGTTTTTTTCAGTGAATTAGTTTTACTCAGTTATGGTGCCTTGTAGTTTGACTCAACTACAGGTTGCAAGACCATACTAAGTTAAGCTTTGTCTTTGTTCATGTCTAGATTTAGGGCCAATTTGGGAATGCCGTGGTGTTGCAGGAAGCTTCTATGTGAGAGTGAACGGTGGGAAAGCTATGTGAATTTAAGAAAATATATTGTTTGGTAAATATTACGTAAACGGTACGGTGAAATGTTGATATAGTGGAAAAATATACTTTGAACTTGTTGCAAGAAAGAAAAATGACGAAAATGTATGTATGTATCAGTTCTGTAAAGATAACTATCGAAATAAATAAATAAAAATGTATTGCTAGGTTAAAATTGGTTTTAGGAGAATTGATGGAAAAACAGGTTTCAGAATGCAACCCCCTACATGCTTCTCAGAAGCTGCTGTGGGACAGCAGTTACTGTCTGAAAAGTCAAAATTTATATATACCAAACGCACTAAAAATTGCTTTGCCGCTAAAAAGCACAGTCCCAAATCCCAAACTGACCCTTATTATGAGAATTCGCGTTATTTCAGGGGTGAATCATATCAAACCTTGGATATGGATTGTCGGACTCTGACAGAGTGGTTTAAACAAGCCAATCCGAATATCGCCTGTCTCGGGCTCAGCCCACAGACAATGCAATGTGCTCGAGCTCGCTTCTGAGTAATTTCCTACATGACATTGTTGTTTGGTAATGACATCTGGACGAAACAGGTTTTATCACAGTATGTAATGACAACAAGACTCCTGAGCTACGACCCATTAGTGTCTCTTTCTCGCTTTTAGTTTTCTGAAATTTCCAAGTTCACTCTTGAGAAGCACCACTTCGTCTTCTGAGCTCTGACCTTAACGATAGTATTCAGACATATTATACTATAATTGTTGTGAAAAACGAAAAATATGCAGAAAGAAAGAATCGAAACACACAGATTTACGTGGTTCGGCAAAACAGCCTACTCCACGGA
Organism: Linanthus parryae; assembly: GCA_023055425.1. Classification (NCBI taxonomy): domain Eukaryota; kingdom Viridiplantae; phylum Streptophyta; class Magnoliopsida; order Ericales; family Polemoniaceae; genus Linanthus; species Linanthus parryae. Next base: position 78,279,844 of record JALGPY010000006.1, read on the forward strand.
GTTGCAGAGATTTCACTAAAACAGACGAATCGTCTCAGAGAGAATTACAAGCGGAATCAGAACGCTCAACATAACATGCTACGAACCCTAAGAACTCTATAAATAGACAACCTATCAAACCGGGCCGGATCCAAGCCCAAACGGGTCAAAACGGGTCAAAATATTTTTTTCGGGGGCGCTGCCCCCGAACCCCCGGAGACATGTTCGTGATCGCTACGGCTTGGGCCTACCGGCCCAAGCCTTCGCTCCACGAATCATGTCTCCCTTTTCGGGTCGTAGCAAAACATGAACCGGGTCGATTCATAAAACGGGTCGCCCATGAACCAGGGCTCCACCCCAACAATTCTCCCACTTGGAGACTGGTTCAACATCATGTACCAGAACCACATCCCCTAACATAATCAAAGCTCCATCCCTGCAACTCAACTCATCTTCTTCAAGAAAGAAGACCCACTGAAGCTGCGCACAGCTTCAGTTTCTCAACAGTAACAACCTTTGTGAACATGTCTGCTGGATTCTCACTTCCACAAATCTTCTCAAGCTGAACCTGACCATCATCAAGTAACTCACGGATGAAATGATACTTTGTCTCAATATGCTTGGTCTTAGAATGGAACGCTGGATTTTTAGCAAGAAAAATAGCACTCTGACTGTCACTGTGAAGCGAGCCATTCTCCTGTATCTTCCCCAACTCTCCTAAGAACCTCTGCAACCATACCATCTCCTTTGCAGCTTCCGTGATAGCAATATACTCAGCTTCCGTTGTTGAAAGAGCAACAACCTTCTGTAAGTTAGAACCCCACGACACTGCCGTACCACCCAAGGTGAACACATACCCTGTAGTACTCTTCCTCTTATCCAGATCACCAGCAAGATCAGCATCAACAAAACCCTTAAGTTTCAAAGCACCTCCACCGAAACATAAGCACGTGTCTGAAGAACCTCTCAAGTACCTTAAGATCCATTTAACTGCCTCCCAATGTTGCTTTCCTGGATTACTCATGTACCTGCTCACAACTCCCACTGCATGGGAAATATCTGGCCTAGTACAAACCATAGCATACATCAACGAACCAATAGCCGAGGCATATGGAGTCTTACCCATGTGTTCCCGTTCTTCAACTGTCTTTGGTGAATCATCTTTACTCAATCTAAAATGACCCCCCAACGGAGTGTTCACAGGCTTAGCCTGATCCATGCTGAATCTGCTTAGTACCTTCTTCACATACTCTGTCTGGGACAAATACAGAGTACCTCTGGCTCTATCTCTGACTATCCTCATACCAAGAATCTGACTTGCAGGGCCCAAGTCCTTCATGGCAAACTGTGTAGACAATTTCTTCTTCAAGTTGTTAATCTCATCCAAACTAGATCCTGCGATCAGCATATCATCAACGTATAACAACAAGATAATGTAGGAGCCATCAAACTGTCTAACATAGCAACAATGGTCTGCATGACATCTCGTGTACTTTAAGCTGCACATAAAACTATCAAATTTCTTGTTCCACTGCCGAGGAGCTTGTTTCAGACCATACAAGCTCTTCTTCAACCTGCACACAAGATTCTCATTTCCCTGTACCTCGAAACCCTCTGGCTGATGCATATACAATTCTTCCTCCAAGTCACCATGAAGGAATGCAGTCTTTACATCTAACTGCTCAAGATGCAAGTCTTCTTGAGCAACCATACTCAGCACCAACCTGATAGTTGTAAGCTTCACCACAGGTGAAAATATCTCAGAATAATCAATTCCCTGCTTCTGCTGGTACCCCTTCACAACAAGCCTTGCCTTATATCGTTTACTTCCATCAGATTCATTCTTCACACGATATACCCACCTGTTATGAAGTGCCCTCTTCCCTGTTGGAAGTTCAGTTAACTCCCATGTCTGATTCCGAAGTAAAGAATCCATCTCATCATTCATTGCTGACTCCCACTTGCTAGAGTGAACATCCTGCAAAGTCTCTGCATAAGTCTCAGGCTCACCAGCATCAGTCAACAATATATAATTAAGACTAGGGGAGTAACGCTCTGGGACCTTTCTGTTCCTAGTCCCCACCCGAGTTCTAACATAGGTCTTCAGAGGAGTGTTCTTGTCCTTTGCAACTGGCTGTGACTCAGTAGTGTCAGGCACACTAGACTGATCCTGCGGAACATCATCACTGGGAGTGACATCCTCAAGAATATCAGGACAAACATACGAAGGAGTAGCTGGGACTTTATCCTTTGTATCAATAGCAACACTCGCCCTATCCTTATACATCATCTTCTCATTGAAGATCACATCTCTGCTTCTTATAATTTTCCTGTTCTCAGCATCCCAGAATCTGTAACCAAATTGTGCATCTCCATAGCCAATAAAGAAACAAATCTTGGACTTTGCATCTAGCTTACTACGTCTGGCAGCATCAATATGAACATAAGAAACACAACCGAAAACTTTCAAATGATCAAAAATAACCTCTTTTCCGCTCCATACTTCTTCAGGCAATCTGAATTCCAACGGAACTGAAGGTCCACGGTTTATGCAATAAACCGCTGTGCTAACTGCATCTGCCCAGAAAGTCTTCGGTAACCCAGAACAAAGCCTCATGCTTCTAGCTCTCTCATTGATGGTCCTATTCATGCGCTCAGCCACACCATTCTGTTGTGGTGTCCCGGGAAGAGTATTTTCGAGTCTAACTCCATGTGTAGCACAATAATCCTTTAGTCCACCATCAATGTATTCTCCACCATTATCAGATCTCAAACACTTCAATTTCAAACCCGTTTCAGTCTCAACCATGGCTTTCCACTTTTTAAAAGTTTCAAATACATCAGATTTATTTTTCATAAAATAAACCCATACTTTCCTACTGAAATCATCAATGAAAGTGACATAGTATTGAGATCCTCCTAGCGACGCTACTGGTGAAGGACCCCACACATCTGTGTGCACGAGATCCAGCTTGCTTGATCTCAAGGCACGACCGCCTTTCAAGAAACTGACTCTCTTCTGCTTTCCCATAATACAGCTCTCACAAATACCCAGATCAACAGACTTCAGCTTTGAGAGCTTACCTTGGGACTGCAATATCTTCATACCTCTATGACTCATATGACCAAGTCTGCGATGCCACAAATCAGCGTCTTGCTCAGCTTCAGCAACTGCTACTGTATCACTCGGTCCCGAAGTCATGTACAAAGTTCCTGTTTTCTTACCACGAGCAAGTATCATGGAACCTTTCAAAACCTTCCATGCACCACTTGAGAAGACCACAGAGTTACCATCATCATCAAGCTGTCCCACCGATATCAAATTCTTCTTCAGTTCAGGAACATGTCTCACCTTCCGCAAAGTCCATACAGAACCACTTGCAAGCTTGACATCAATATCACCCTGACCAACAATATTCAGCGGCTCCCCATCTGCCAAGTACACCTTTCCGAAATCCCCAGCAGTATAGTTCTGCATAATTTCACGGTGCGAGGTAGTATGGAAAGAAGCACCCGAATCTAATATCCAATCATCAACGGGACTATACACAGCAAGAAGTAAAGCATCTTGAATTTCATCACTGACTGCATTCACCGAATTCCCAGACTTTCCTTTGTTTTTCTTCGGTGCCTTACAATCACTCTTAAAGTGACCTGACTTACCACAGTTCCAGCAATTAACCGTGCTTCCATCCCTTGTCTGCGATTTTCCACGACTGGTACCTCCATGCTTAGATTTTGATCTTCCCCGATTATTATTATCATTCCTTTCGTTGCTTCTGCCACGATTATCAACATTATAGGCTGAACCCGAAGGTTCACCAGATTTTTTACGACGCACTTCCTCAGCCAGAATTAAATCACGTATGTTATCATACTTCAACTTTTCTTTTCCAGCAGAATTACTAACAGCAGTTCGCATAGATTCCCAACTATTAGGTAATGACGCTAATAGTATCAAAGCCCTAACCCCATCATCAAAGTTAATTTCAACAGCAGACAATTGATTCGTAATTGTATTGAAATCAGTAAGATGTTGAGCAACCAACATACCTTCTGTCATCTTCAGATTGAACAGACGCTTCATCAAGTACACCTTGTTATTAGCAGACGGAGTCTCGTACATTCCTGACAACGCCTTTATCAGCGAAGCTGTAGTAGTCTCCTTAATAACGTTGTGCGCAACCGACCTTGACAGCGTCAACCGAGTAATGCCCAGAACCTGTCGATCCATAACCTTCCAGTCTTCCTCCTTCATGGCTTCAGGCTTTACCCCCTCCAGTGGAGCGTGCAGTTTCTTCCCATACAGATAGTCCTCTATCTGCATCTTCCAGTACGCATAATCTGTGCCGTCGAACTTTTCAATTCCAGAACCTTTCATCTCATCTGCCATCGTTTTTCCCAAACCCTAGCGAACCAGGCTCTGATACCAGTTGTTGTGAAAAACGAAAAATATGCAGAAAGAAAGAATCGAAACACACAGATTTACGTGGTTCGGCAAAACAGCCTACTCCACGGAGTTGCAGAGATTTCACTAAAACAGACGAATCGTCTCAGAGAGAATTACAAGCGGAATCAGAACGCTCAACATAACATGCTACGAACCCTAAGAACTCTATAAATAGACAACCTATCAAACCGGGCCGGATCCAAGCCCAAACGGGTCAAAACGGGTCAAAATATTTTTTTCGGGGGCGCTGCCCCCGAACCCCCGGAGACATGTTCGTGATCGCTACGGCTTGGGCCTACCGGCCCAAGCCTTCGCTCCACGAATCATGTCTCCCTTTTCGGGTCGTAGCAAAACATGAACCGGGTCGATTCATAAAACGGGTCGCCCATGAACCAGGGCTCCACCCCAACAATAATTTGGTTGGTCTTTCAATTTCTAATCAGGTCAGAATTTTGCAGTTTGACACTCCTCAGGAATTGGCATATAGTCTCATCTCGAGTTATGATGGATGATCAGCCCTGAATCTTTCTCAAGTTTATTTCAGCAGTTTGAGCTAGTATTTAAAGACATGTGGGCTTTGCCTGTGAGCCCTCATCTACATCATACCAGGCTATTCATTCCTCAAAACAAAGTCTACTACTACCACCGTCAAAAGATCCAATACTATGGTCTCAGAGATCTCACTTTGCGTTACTTGCATAACCTTTACTGAAAACATTGCAGTTTTGGATGATATTGGAACTGAACAAAACTTCAGCTTCCAAGTGCTCATATCACTTGACAATGACGAGGGAAGTGGAAATTGTCTTTGAGGTACCCAAAGGTCTTTGTAAAGGATATTACATTTTGCCAACTTAGGGTTTTGGTCACTAATATTCCCCTACCTATAGTTTAAAAATATCCCTTTTGCCTACCTGAGGTTATGGAGGGGTATTAAAGTTGGATTGGTGGTAAAATTTAACATTGTGCGTAATGCATTCACTGAAAAAGTGTGACACATGTTAGTTACATTGAAGTGACACACAAAAAAGTTGTGTGCCCATGGCCCTTTCTATAGAAGATTTAAAGACTTAACATTTCCTCTCTCCCAATTGCTGCCACTTTGAATTGTTTGTGCTTACGGACTCAAGAGAATGTCTCAAAGACCAGTAATCTTGTGTAGTTGGACATTAGACATTATTTCTCTGTTCCTGCATTTGTTCCGATTGTTTTAATGCAATTTAAGGAGAAACTTTGCTGGTGAAGTTTCTTGCCAGAACAGATCTCGAGAAGTAGTAGAGAAACTAGATCTAGCTTTATTGAGGAATGACCTGATCCTGTCCTTATCTCATAAAGACGTAATTACCTTCTTAGTTCTTTACATTGACCTAAATTTTTAGTGCTCTTTGGAACATAATTCTAACCAGACTTGACATATGGAAAGATAGGGATCGAGCATTTTCTGTTTTCATTGGAGTTTATAGCGATGTGGAGTCCATAAGATTGGAATTTCCTTACATGGGCGTGTTAACTGAAGCTGGAGATGGGTTATAGTTTTTTTTATCAAATTCCTTACCTGTGCCATTCTGTGAAGAACTTGGAGATCTGGATTCATTAATCATGTGGTAATGTTGATGGATATAGGGTGGCTTGTATTGAAGTAAATCAATTCAGTATATTAGCTCTTTCGTACCTATATTAATGTGAGAAGAAAATTACCAAAAAAAAAAAAACGTGAGAAGAAAATACAGTGTTCTAGTTTGTTGGATGTAGTGTAATAAGTAGATTCAAGGTGAAAGATGAAGATAGTTGAAAAGATGGAGATGGAGATGGAGAATAAGACTACCAAAAAGTGCAAGTATGTCTTTTACAGTAATTTAATATCTGTCACCCATGCGAAGTGTAGGTAGGTAAATCAAAGGTACAGGTCTTGTATTGAAGTAAATCAACTCAGTATATTAGCCCTTCTGTACCTATATTAATGTGAGAAGAAAGTACAGTGATCTAATTTGTTGGATTTCTTGTAATAAGTAGATTCAATGGAAAAAGAAGAAGATAGTTGCAAAGGTGGAGATGGAGAATAAGACTACCAATAAAGGGCAAGCATGTCTTCTACAATAATTTAATATCTGTCAACTTTTATCACCCCTGTGAAGTGTAGGTAGGTAAGTCAAAGGTACAGATAAATTCCGAATGTTCCAATACCATAGTTAGGTAAAGTGTCATTTGCTTATGTTCTCTAGTCTCATCAATAAAAAAATTGGGAATGATAAATGAAATAAAAATTATACTACAATTTCCAAGATACTTTTAGCTTTAAGCTCCTCAGATACTCGCGTGATCGGTCAATCAGTTTATGAAATTGTCAAGATGCAATCTCGTAGCCGTGCCTTAGATTTACTCGCTAAGTAAACCACTTCTAATAACTATTGGGGATTTATCCCACATTGAGTCAGTATATGCAGCTTATAAGGTCTTGCGCTACTCCTTTTATCGCTATTTTGTTTTGAGGTCGAGCTATGTGGATATTTTTAATCTAGTTCCAGTTTCTCCATTTCCATGGTAGCTTGTTTGATGTTATTCTCACCACCAACATTTATCCAAGTGTAAAACTATCAGGTCACGCCACCTATTGCCTTAATTTATGATGGTGACTCACTGAAGAGGAGACATTGCCGTAATTTATGATGGTGACACATTGGGGAGGAGACACAGCAAACCTTAATGACCGAAGAGACTCTTGCATGACATCATTATTGCTTCACGGTTAGGTTAGTCATAGGTGTATGACTAAATCATTCTTAGCACATAAATATGACCTATTTTACCTTGAAACCTAATCGCTCTGACTCACAGTTCCTACATTATTCTACATGGTTAGGTTTGGATTTTTCGGATGGCTTGGTAGGAACAAAATATCTCTTTTCAGATTAGGATCTTCATGGATACTGTCCCTACATCCCTACAGTTTGTTACATATTGCACATTTATGTATGTCTCTTTTCATCTTTCTGCCTAAAGAAACATTTTACGAAAGATAGCAGAAAGGTTATTAGGATGATTTCTAAACTGCCAAATACACTGCTCCAAACAGAAATGTTCCATGGTGACTGTGCGGCCCCATTTATGATTTTGTAGATCATGTCAAAATTTTAACAGTAAAGCTGGACTCATTGGAAGCTTTAGCAGTTATGTTTTTTTCCTTTCATATTGTATATTTCCTGATAATAATTTGGGTGCCCACAGATTTCGACAAAAGAAGACAAGCACAAGAAAGAAGTTGTATTGGTCTCTGTTAATCGTAGTCATCCGGACTATACATCCTACAAACCAGTCAAACAGAAAGTGATGACAAACGTGGAGGTTGCTACTGATCACAGCACTAATGAAGGACTTTCGAGTAAGGTCTTGGAAGTGGAAGAAATCTATAAACCAAGTGTGCATGTCAATCCCATTTTTAATGCCGTGGGAGCTGACAAAGGTCAACTGTACAGTGCTTCAGAAGCTATCGATGTCGTCTTCAGGTATATTGAGCAAGAGAATCTTGTAAAACAATCTAATAAAGCCACTGTGGTTTTAGATGCAACATTGTGTGATGCCTTGTACAAAGGCGCAATCAAGAAAGGGTCAACTTATCCTACAGAAATTCATAAGAAGGACTTGGGACTGACCTTTGTAAGCCGGATGCAACCACATCACAGAGTCTCAAGAGGCAAGGATTCAGCTGTAAGAAAAGGAGCCCTGAAAACAATCCAAATATTGACGGAGCGGAGACAAGGTAACAAGAAAGTGACGAAACTCTCAGGTTTGGAGTCCTTTTTGATTGATGCCGAGTCCTTGGCATCTGAGCTCCAGAAGAAATTCGCTTGTAGCACAACTGTGGGAGAACTTCCAGGTTTGGATCTCTTATTAGCCCATTATCTTCTTGTTGCATATACAGAAAGTTATATTCTTTAACATGTCTAAATGATTGAATTTTCTCAACCAGAAGGAAATAAAAATAGTACAACACTTAGGGGTGTAGTTGAGTTGGTCAGGTTTGCATTCGTAAGATCTTTGGGCGAGTGCCTAGAGGTCTTGAGGTAAATCCTTGGGGCAACCCACGGGCTGCCTATAGGCCTCCTCAACTGCGAGCCTGTCAGCCTGGGTTTTCTTATGGCTGGTTTACCTCTCTAGTGTGCTTTGCAGGTAATTGCACTAGAGCGAGGGTTTACGCAAGGTAGTGGCTGAGGTTCCCACGTCATAAAAAAAGATATATATATATATATATATGTATATGTATATGTATATTTATTTATATCCGTTCAGTGTGGCATGCCTAAACTTCCCCTTGAAAGCACTGGGTGGAGAGATTTTACAATGATAATACACGTGACATTGTGTTTCTGCAAAACTGAAGTCAGTAAATTGAAGAGACTATAGAATGAACTAAAAATCAGAACAAATAAAAGGAACTACCAATCTGATTGTGCCTGGAATGTTATCAGTTGCCGTCTCTCAATCTTCAATACTGTTTATGGTGAACCATTATTGGACTGACACTGCAATTTGAACTGCCAGACTTTGATCATCCAAGGCACAAATATCGTTGTGGAAGTATGGCATGAAATAGTAGGAGATGACCAACCAGAATAGATTGGCCTACCCACTAACCAGAATTTATTGGCTCTACACCGCTTATGTTTCCTAAAGTACTTTGAAACGTAAACCTCAGGATCAACCTATTTAATCAAATATACTATTTTTTTTTTTAGATTTTTTTTATTGAGCTTTGTTCTCATACCTTGATCCCAGAAGTTTAATCAGCAGACTGACTTTGTTCTTATTTTTTTTCATGCGTGTTGGCTGTCCGGATACTACGTTGTACTGCCATATAACTTTAAGATGATGTCTTTTAAGAAGTTGACCACAAGGAAAAAAAACGCAGTTTATCTCAAGGAATGAAATTAGTAGAAGTGAAACGAAAATAAGATGGAGGGGATCAGCTGATACTCTATTGGTTTGTGAAATTTTCTACAATTTTGTGGTCAATCCGCATCCCGCCCCAAATTTCAAGCGAACAGTAAGTTTAAAACTGATTGTCCACTATTGGCTTGTGAATTTTCCATATTCTTCGAGGTCGATCCACACCCCTCCCCAAAATCAAGTAAACACTGAGGCAAAAACTTGCTCCCGGAATTTTTCTCATCCATCTGCTTCTTGCAGATGTGACACCCTACTTCATTTGTTTTTGAATCACTTTTTATGAGATGTAACAATAAACATGCATGCGACAAGCCTTATCTCGTATAAAGGGTAAATGACACAAATCACCCCTGTCGTATGGTCAATTACCAGCTTGGTACCCGTGGTTTGGATAATACCCCAAACCACCCCTGCTTTGATACAGACATGTGACAGTTAGAACCCTTCGGTTTGATTCCGTTAGTTTACACTGTGTGGACCGCCACAAACAACAATTTGAAGACAAAAATGATATGTGGGTATTTTACCTAAATACTTCAAAAAAGTAAAGACACCGGGGAAGTTTTTTTCCCGTAATTTATTTGTGGGATTTCTTCTAGTTATTCAAAGCAGTAAGCAGTGACTGGATTTGAAAGCTTCCCTACTTTTTCATTTAGAGAAATTAAATGCAAGGATAAAAGAAAGTTAATGTTGCAAAATACTCTATCTCATAATAGCATGTTTAACGGCTGAGGATAAATCTTGAATATTGTACGCAATTATGAAGAAGTAAAATTAAGGTATAAAGATATTAAAATTTTATTTTAATAGTAAACGGGTATGAAGTGGGTTGTAAAGGGGTTAACAAGTTACATTGACCTGTTTATGACCCACTCAAGAACACCCTGATGGCTGATGCTTAAAAGGCTAGATCGGGTTGGACCCATTTATGAGTAAGCCCGTTTGTAAACGGGTTGAACCTGCCCAACCCGCCCGTTGTTTGACACCTCTACGTGTGAGACAGAACGTCTAGGGATGGTGTACAGGACTGGCTCATATCTTTTGAAGTGACACCACTGATTATAAAGTACCTTAATCTTCGTACAAGCATTTGAATTAGTCTAAAAGCTATGGTTATCTAGAAAAGCATATGAACAGATATCAAATTAATCGCTAAATATAGGTAAAATAAACCCTGCATACGAAGTTGGTAATTTCCAGTGTATATCATGTGAAGATGACTATTAAAAATGTCTGCAGTTAAACCAGGATAGTCACTTACATCAACAAAGAATGAGAATATTCAGTTTGAGCATTAGTCCTCCTTTTGTACCAAAAAAAAAGAGGGAGAATCCAGTTGATAATCTTTATTGTATCGCAAGAATGTCAAGAATACAAATGGTGGGTGAGAGATATTTTCTTTACTTTCAAGTGTACTATCATTTTGTCACCTATCCAGATGACCGACATTATCACCAACTGACCAGGTATGGAATTGTCTTGTGATCTCTAACTGAGCTTGCTCGTGGCTGCTGGTGATGCAGTGGTCACTTGCAAAATTGAAACATGGTCAATGCATTGGGCTCAGATCTGGAAGATCTGAGAAATAGCAAGAACATTAGCATCAGTTATGGACCCAGTAGGTTCAGTTTGGGTCTACTATCCAAAAGCTTGAATGTTCACCCCAACTAGCACCACTAATATATCGACTTATCGGTTGCTAGATCTTGCAGCTGGTTTATTTATTTATTTATTATTTATTTTCTTTGGGAATTCTTTCTAAATCTTCCCTTTCTTCAGGTAAGAAAGGACATGAAGTTGTGGTTCAAGGTGGTGTAATTGACGATCTTGGAAGGCACCTGGTTGATCAATATGGAGTCCCAAAGAAATACATTGAAGTCTACGATAAAACCAAGAAATGAGGAATGGACGCCTCTTTAAAATTTTGAGCGTCATTGAGTTTGGTTTGGTTTTTGTTCAATCTTCTGCAGTAGCATCAGGTCATTTATACTGTTAATGAATAAATAAGACCGTGTGTGGTAATGCTTCTTTCTAAAATGCTGCTTTTGGACGTAAGAAGCAATTGTTGATGTGTTTGGTAAATTGTTAGTTATCTGCTTTTCCGGATATCAACGGAGTTGATGTGTTTGGTAAATTGTTAGGTATCTGCTTTTCTGGACATCAACGGAAAGCACTACAGCTTTTGAAAAGTATGGGATGAGTTGCTTTTTGGACATGCTTTTTGAAAATTTTATTAATAGATTCCTTTATCCATTCCATTACAATAAACTCAAATTAATCTATCCAATTGCTACAAAACTCAATTATGTCAGATAATGCAATATCGTCCCTTGTAACGATTTCAAGTAATATTTACCAAACACAAAATGCAAAAGTGGTTTTCCACAGTAGGTAGTAAATGAAATTTACAAAACACATTTTAAGTGGGTTTCTACAGCAATTTTCTCACAAAAGTTCAGGCAATACTGTTTTTTAAAACGACATTAATAGAATAGCCCCAAGTATTATTTGCCCGTTATTGGTTTACTAACGAATGATGAATACACATTATTTTCTTTTGTGATGCTAGAACATTTGACAAATGACATCAATGCGATGTGGGAGATGCAGTATCGGCTTCTGCTAAATTTATTCTATTGTTTTCGAGTGCTGTTGCTCAGTTTAGAAGACGTTTTCACATTGTACCAAAAGATAAGACGTTTTCACTTGAATCGGTCCGTTTCGGACGAGTAACATCAAAATAATCCTAATCAAAAAAATAATACCGAGATAGGCTCGTTTCGAAATTGATATTCAAGCTATCGTTTTTAAAGGTTGAAGGAGATACTTCGTTTATCAGTTTTATAGCTGCTGCAAAACTTCGGAATCGATATACTGACTATCGGTTGATTTTTCAAAATCGACAAGACACCTATCAATTTTAAACTGGTACCATAATTCTGCTACTTATCCTATGGAAGAGAGAGAGAGAGAGAGAGAGAGAGAGAGATGAGAGAGTAACACCCCCACCCCTCAGAGCTATGAAATCTACTAAATGATGCTCATATTCACAAGAGTGTCCTCTGCTAAGGCACATGAATGTCCAAGCAAAGAGTCTAACCCTAACGGCTCTATTACGGGATAGAATTAACGAAGCAAAAAATGGATAACTTACTTCCATAGTTCTTATAATATCATGTAGTGTTCTGAAACAGACATCAAGTGACTAACTAGGCATGGTTTCCCATGTACTTAATCTGAAGAGTTATAAAAGTAGATAGACGAGTTGATGTCAGAAAATATACCAAGTAGTATAGTACTTTGAGAATAATGTAAATAGAGTTTTGAAATGATTTAAATTTTAAACTTACAAATGCTCAAGTAATTACCGTGTCATATTACTGTAGATAACATATATGGAGTACCAGTTACTTACGTCATAGAGAATCCATAACAACCTTACCGACCTTATACAAAGAAAATCCCACAACCCGGAGGGCCATGATAACCGTATTCACTTATGACAAAGAAGGTTTCCCATCCAAGACAAACTAGACCTTAAGTGTCGAAATCCCTACTGAATCATCAGTCGAGTAGAGTGGTACTAGTTGTCTACTGTCGAATACCCTGACTTAACCATTCTTGAAGACCAGGCCCAGATGTTCGTAGACAAGCATATGATATCCATGCATGTAGCCACAGACCAGGCGCCCGAACACAATAGTAACCATTCAAAAAGTCCATATTGTTGACTTCTAGTCAATTCCAAGCCGGATAGGGACAAACTAACTCCTACTCACGAAACTGATACAGAGGCATGATGTCATGCCTAGAATTATAGTTTGATTGTTCATTTCAAGTTATTTTAAAATTATCAGTTCGCCCTACAGATACTGCTCAGTCAACCTATGTTTTCTTGAAAGTAGCGTATTTTTTAGATCGTGTGGTTTTCACTCCTCTTGTGGAGTTAATTATTGTGGGCTTGCGGGTGGCCTCAATGTTGGTTAGAAGGACCACATCAGTGTCACCCTACCATCGCAAACAAAAATCTAATTCTTTGTAAGTTTTCTTGTGTTCGGGGCACTTTTTTCCTTGCTTGTATCTTCGGCTCTCCTGATTTTAGTAGTAGATGTGAGACACGGAATATAATTGAAGATCATCTCTTGGACCTGTCTGTTCCATTCCTCTGCATTGGTGATTTTAAACAAATCCTTCACCCCTATGATAAGTGGAGTTGGAATGTTAAAGGAACTCCGGGCATCGACATGTTCCGGAGTTTTCTCAACAATCTTGATCTCTTGGAAATTCACTTTAGGGGGCCACAGTTCACGTGGACCAACAATAGGCCCTTCCTCACACAACATATGAGAGACTTGATAGGGGTTTTCATAATACTGAATGGTCTCAGGCCTTTCAAAGTTATTTTTTAAAATAATCTTCCTATTGTGGGATCGAACCACGACCCTTTTAACTTCCATATAAAACATCTTCCCCCCTAAGACAAAGCGCTTCCACTTTGAGGCCTTCTGGCTTAAATATACTGATTGTAATGGTATTATTAACTCTCGGTTTAGAATGATTGCCACTACGGATCCGCCAGCTTCCGCTTTGCTGTTAAATGCGAATCTCTGCGGCCCATCTCAATATATGGAGGAAGGAAATTTCCACTTCCCTCATTAAGCGCATTGCCAACGTTCAAACAAGGCTTGGAGAGATTCAAACCTCCCTTCCGAACTCCAGGCATGTCGTTCCTGAGAAGGAGCTCAGAACTTAGCTTAATAACCTCCTCTCACAGGAAGAAAATCTTTAGGCCCAGAGAGCGTTAGCCAAATGGGTGAAAGAAGGGGACAAAATACTCGTTTCTTTCACAAACCCTGAAAAAAGAGGGTTGCCTATAGCTGTATGGAGGGACTTCATAACTCGAATGGGGATTGGATCTCCAATCAAGAAAGTCTCTCGGACCTCATCTCCTCCCATTTTGAATTCATCTATCTGCTTGCGGCTGATATCAATCAAACACGTATTGATAGTTGGGAGGGATGGGAGCTCCCTTTACCGTCTCTTGATGATCGCGGTGTAAGGATTCTTAACAAACCTTTAACTTCTAACGAGATTAGGGAGGCGATTTTTTCGCTTGGGCCTTACCGATGTCCGGGCCAGATGGTCTTCCTAATATCTTTTATCGTAATGATTGGGATATTATTAGGCCATCCGTTGAGGAAGCTGTTTTTGGTTTCTTCCCCAGTGGACTTATGCTTGAAGAGTTTAACTACTCTTTCTTGGCTCTCATCCCAAAGAAACTTAATCCGGATTCACAAAATAACCTCATTCCCATTAGTCTGTGCTCCTCTATATACAAAATTATCTAACAAAATCTCGCCAACAGGCTTAAACTCATCATCCTGTCTCTTATTTATGAGCATCAAAATGCTTTTGTCTCTGGTTGCCTTATCTCGGATAGTACCCTACTAGCAAATGAATTGTTTTCAAAAATTAAAAACCACAAGTAGGGTACTTCTCATCTTGGCGCTCTAAAATTGGACATGAGCAAAGCCTTCAATAGGGAGAATTGGTACTTTCTTGATTGTGTGTTAAGAAAGATGGGATTCCCAGAAAGATGGATTCGCATGTTACTCCAATGTGTCACCACAGTATTGTTCTCTGCCCTTGTGAACAACCAACCTGGAAGAAGGATCTTTCCAAAGGCATGGTTAAGGAAAGGGGACCTTCTCTTCTCTTTCCTTAACTTTATTTTATCTACTCAGAAGCTTTTTCTTCATACCTCTCTTATCTGAGCACCTCAGGTTCTTGCCCTGGGATATGCCTCAGCAGAGGAGGGCCTCGTTTGTCGCATCTCTTCTTCGCTGCCGATTGCCTTATCTTCATTCAGTCGTCTCTCTCTAGCTGTGCACATCTTAGTAGGGCAATTGATTCTTTCTGTCAGGTTTCTGGTCAAGATGTTAACAAGAAAAAATATTATATTTTCTCAAACCAAATACTATGAAGGAGTTAGGGGACATATTTTGTAATTTTCTTGGGGTCCACTTGGAAAATTTTGATTCCACCTATCTTGGATTGCCTATTTCCCCAGGAAGAAAAAAGAAGGATATGTTCAGTTTGTTTGAGAGTCTATCAACCATAGACTTGAGGGTCGGAAAGGAAAATTCCTTAATGCTGCAGGAAGGCTCAGCCTAGGGAAAGTCGTCTTATCGACTCTTCTAACCTATGTGACTTCCTATTTTAAGCTTCATATCTCCCTAAATAATAAAATCTCTAATAAAATTCAGAAATTTTGGTGGAACCCAGCCAAGTCCTCCCCCTTTAGAATGATCTCCTATGATGTTCTTAACCTTCCTAAATATAAAGGCGGTCTTGGACTTAGAAGTTTCAATTGGAACAACCAAGCCCTACCTGCCAATAAATCTTGGCATATTCTAAGATGTCTAACATCTTAGCTTCCAAGATTCTTTTCCATAAATATTGCAGGAACAAAAGCTTCATGTAGAAGAATAGTGCTGGCAATTCCTCGTGGGCTGGAGAGGTTTCATCCATGGTAGGGACCTTATCCAGAGTGAAGCTCATTGGCAGGTTGGTAATGGGAGAATAAACAACATCACCAAAGATAAATGGGTCCTGGGTGATAACTCTGAGTAAGAGTTATATTCTCGCATGATTTGATATCATTTTTGCGTGAGATTCTAGGTAATTTATACGAGAAATGCTATGGATGTGAGGAATTTGTGAAGAATGAGCTTGTTGTGCTTTATTATTAGTCCGGGCGTTTCTATGCATATTTCGATGTTATTTGTCAAATATAATCGCTTGGTATGGTTAATCATGTTGTCTTGATAGGAAAAGATTCTAAAAGTTTGCTAGGAGGCATAAAACGAACTTCGGAAACAAAGCAAGCTCAAGAGGAAGCAAGGGAAGCAAAGTTGGAGAAGCAAAAGTGACCAACCTTCACTATTTTGATGAGATCTTGAGTTCTACACTGAGTTTTGGAATGAAGCTAGGGGAAAATGAAAGTAGAATCAAAGAGATTTCCAACGGTAGGTCACATAGCTAAAATGAAGATCGGACGAAGAATTTGTGGTCCGTTGAAGTTGGGAGACAAAAAGATGGTTGAGAGCCAACCTTCTGCTGGTCGTACGACGAGTATGACTGGTCGTACGACCAGTCTGACTACCAGCACACAAATTTTGGGTTTTAATGCAATTTTTGCACACTTTTGGACGGGGATTTCACTAGAATAGACTAATATTCGACCTAGGGGACTACTCTAAAGGATATTGACGGGTTTTTGAAGAGATACACGTGAGGAGAGGCCACAAAGAAGATAGGGGAAGAAGCACAAGACCTCCATTGATGATTGTTTTCTTCATCTTCTTCTTCTCTTCTCAGTTATTTTATGGAGAAACGCTATTGTTTTGCTATTTGTATAACGATTAGTTAGACTTTTACTAGGCTTCTCTAGAGAGCCTAGGGTTATGTAAACGGTTGTTAATTCCGGATTCGTAGACTTTGTTTCATGCTTTATGACTTTGATTTATAGAATGGGTATTTTTCTTTCATGGAATTGTTAATGACTCTAGCCTATTGACATGGTTAGGATGGTACTTAATATTCATTGAAAATTTATGTTTTACGTAAATTGAAAACATGCTTAATGTTAATTTCATTCTAATTAATTTTTCATATGCTGTTTTATCCCCGTGTGGGAATGGAGTCATGACCTGGAACAACTATTTTGCTAGCGAGTGCGAGACAGTGGCTCTAACTAGCCTTGATGATATGTGACCAACAATCCCGAATCACCGAGGCCGAGAGGATACGTGAGTAGGATTGGCCGTCGTGGGTAGATTCGGTAGGAGTTTTCGACTGCTTCGTGCAACGATCGACCGACATGACACATTGACGTGAACGGAGTTAGCCTACTAGAACGGACCGGTAGACTCATTAGACCGATAGGAGATTGTAGTCTACCGAGACGTGAAATGACATGAGACCGAAAGGAGATTGTCATAGCCTATTACCCAGTTTAGTTAGAATAGAAATAACGTGTTACTTAGCTATCCGGAATTCGTCTACATCCCTAGGTGATCTAGAGACTGCCTAGTTTCTCCATATTTTCTTTATTAAAATAAAAATACAAAAATATTAGATTCGTTTTTTATTTCATTTTTCAGTCACTTGTTAGTGGGTGACAAACTCATTTATCACTCAATTTCCTGCATGTTACCGTACTATTAATTAATCGCTTAACTAAATAGTCTCGGTCTGTCCTCGTGGGATCGATAACTCGGGGTTGAAATACCAATCCTATATTACTTGACCGTGCACTTGCACATACGCGTTAAGAAATCGCATCAAATTTTTGGCGTCGTTGCCGGGGACAACTGTTGATTATTTAGTTATGAGTTAGTTTATAGTACTTTCATTTTACTTTTATTTTTGTTTTATTTTCTATCTCTGTGATTCACGGGTATCTTGTGAGTTTGTTTTCGCAGGGACACATGAAGCAGGAGACAAAATGAGCATGTTGAGCGAGGATGATTATGAGGGGAAATCGTACCCCTACTATTGTGCTAAATGCAAAATTTTGCACAAAGATGATACATGCTCAATTATTTGGTGCTATGAACGCAAGAAGATCACAAGTATGAAGACACATGCATATTACATCCACACGAGCTTCATCAGCACCAGGAAGACTCATCAACGAGTATGGTAGAACGATGCAGTATTATGGAGGACATCCAAGTGTGCGCCAAGTTTTTGTCTGTGGTTACACAAGTACCACAAGAGGATTCAACCACATGTATACGTAAGGGAGATGATGAAGAGGATAACAAAATGAGTAGAGAATTGTCAGTGGCAGGGGAATCAGGTATTCAAGAACCACACGAGGAGCCCTTGCCACATGAAATTGAGCCCCAAATTGAGCCTTAATCATTGCCACCACAAGAAGATGATTCGGATGAACCTCACTGGCTCCCAAATGTGCAAGAAATGCTGAAGAAATTCAGGGCCAAAATGGAGCAAGAACATGAGTCTCCATTGCAAGCTACAAAAGTGGAAGAAGAGATGCCTGAGCCCAGCGAGGAATGCAGTGTCCATGAACTAGTAGTGTACTTTGTTATTTATGAGGACTCAAACTCTAATTCAGACTTGGGTGGACTTGTGTTCCCAAGATGGGAGGACCCGCCGTATTGCGAGCCAAAACCACAGGCGCCCTCACAACCTTCACATGAATGGGAAGAAACCAACATTTGGATCATGTGGTGTGTTGGCGACGAAGCTGGTGAAACACTTGTGCTCAGTGCTATTGAGGTAAAGCCCCAAATTTGATTAATGATGAATTCTCCATATCCTATGTCACGCAAGTCTGCGACGAGCTAAAAAAATTACTATATGGAGATTATTATGGGGAAGAGCGTGATGAGAAACTTCCAATCTCTTGTTCTATGGGCGATCCTATTGATGATCCATAAGCCATAGTCACAGAGTGGGAAATCAACAAGTGTGGGGGCATGGATGACTTACATGCGTTGATTAAAGGGCATCAAGCACCAAAGAAGTACTACTGGGATGAATTTACGGGGAAGGATGCATCTGAGCCCAGTGGTACTTTGTGGAGGTTGATTAAGAAGATAAATTGCAAGATGAAAAGAGTCAGCTTCTACAACTCTCCACCATCTGCACAGCACAAGGGCGCGCTTGCAGTTTTGGAAAAGAGATGGTGGAAGAAGAATAAAAAGTGGAGGGATAAAGCATCCTCCACCTTCCTTTTCGGTTGAGGTAACCGGGTCGGGCCGTTGACCTTAAATTACAAGCGCTGCTTGGGTGGCAACCAAATGTAGAGTAGGATGCTTTTTTTTGAGTTCTCCATATCAGATTTTGAGGGGCGAGAGAGAATTTCTTTAATTCTTCCAATTAGTGTGCATGGACACATGTACATAATATGCTTCGGAATCCCCTTCTTGATGCGCATGATAGAGAATGTTGAGTAGGCGCATCAGAATCCGAACGCGATGTGATACTTTTTTTCCAAAACCGTCAACGGTCCATTGACATGATTCAACCGCAAGTGTACAGCTGTCGCGTGTAGTGATATCCGAAAATCCGGGTTTATCGAACCCAAAGGACTTGTCGTGAACCAATTAGGATGATTAACTTCATGTGGGATAGCAATTGAGTTTGTTACTAATCTAAGAAAGTAAGTAACATGCTATTTATTAAAACTGGGAGTGAATATGAGAGACGAATATCAGGATTTTCTCTAGGTTTACTAGGTTTCCACCATTCATGAATTACGGTCTGAAACACATATGATGAATTGATTTGCCAAACGAGCAAGGGTACTTTGAAGATGTCTCAACCAAAGTCTATACTTAGAGCACGTACACGATTTCTCTAGCCTACATACGTCTAAACATGCATCGTGATCTTCTAACTTCTACTCAATGCTCACATTCTGTAGTTGATTTCTCTAACCGGTGACTATGTGCTTAATTCAATTATTCGGGAAATTCGTTTCTTTCACTAACTAATTACCTATGATCTTCATATAGGTGATTAAACTACACAAAGATGGGTTAAGAACAATAACTAAACACAGCACAACCATTCATCATCAATTAAGTTTAAGCAAAACGTGAATCAAATTCATAATCCGCCAGAACGGCTTCAAACCCTAGATACCATGGAGAATCCCGATAATGAACTTAGCTACTGAGATTCATGAGTAACACGATGAAGTTTATGTTGTTCATGATAAAAACAATGGAAAAGATAGAGAAGAGAGATCAAACGATGGAATCGTCGCTCTCACGACGAACTCCAAGCTCCAAGCCTTCCTCCAATTTGTTCTTCTTTGTCTCCAGCAGCCCCCTAAATGTAAAAATCGTCATGTATAATGACACGATTTTTAATGTATTGTGGCCGAATTTGCAATTCAGCCCCTCTAGTTTGCAGTTCTCGGACATATTTCACAAGCTGGAAAGACATGAATGTATAATTTCCAATGAAGTAGGCCTTGATTCAAAATTTTATATGTAACTCCAGATACATCCTGAATAGTGCACACTGGTCCAGTGAACTTTTCCAGCTTTTCTTCATTTTTGCGTCAACTTCGACGGACCATATATTTCTTGTATAGCCTTTGATTGAGCTCCGTGACCTACCGTTGGAAAGATATTTGAGTCTAATTTCATTTGGAACAGGTATAACTATAGCAGGTCTTGTAGAACTTAAGATATCATCAAAATAGTGAAGGTTGGTCACTTTTGCTCCTCTAACTTTGCTTCTCCTCATTCTTCTTGGCCATTCTCGAGCTTTTCTCATCTTCCGACGTTCGTTTCATGCCTCCTAGAAATATTTTAGCATCCTTTCCTATCATGACAACATGAAAAAGCATACCAAGTGATTATATTTGACAAATAACATCTAAAAACGCATAGAAACGCTCGGACTAGCAATAAATCACAACAAGTTCTTTCTTCACAAGAATTGACTTAAATTCCATCACTTTTTACCGAAACGCACACAAATAGAAATGTTTTACATACGAAAGATGACTCCAACTAAGGAGTTATCATCCACAAGACCCCTTCTTGTTGCAGTTTCACGGACACGGTGCCTATGTAGTTTGGGCACCCTATGTATCTCTAACTCTCTCTCTCTCTCTCTCTCTCTCTCTCTCTCTTGTCTTTCTATGTTTTGAGCAGTAATTTTGGAGATCCACCGTCCTTAAATTTAAGAGAGGAAACCTCCTATTTGATACTCTAAATTCGTTGAGGACAATGAAACACTTAAGTATGTGTGTGTGTGGGTGGGTGGGGGAGGGGGGGGGGGGGTTGTGTCTAATTTCACTAGCCATGTTTTGTCTTGCATAGCCTTGTTACATGTAGTTTCTGTTAGTATTGTGAATCTCTGCGTTAGTTGTAGGGTGTTTGATACAGTATTGTATTGTGCTAGGTTTAAATTTTTGCATTGTTTTGCCCTTTTACTTTATTGAGTCCCCTACCCAATCGTTGTGATTAATCGAGTTGGTCAAAAGCATATAGAGTCTTGGAAAATATGAAAAAAAAGAAAACCAAAAAATCCATAAAAAATAAAAAAATTGAGTTATAAGCAATTGATGAAGCTTGAAATCAGAGAGAGTTTAGTGAAAGAGTCTAAATGAATAGGAAGCACCGTAGTAAGGAAAACCTTAATTTTTAGTATCCTGCGCACTGGTTTCACAAAAGGAAGTCTCGGGTATTTAGGGAAAAGTGGAAAGAAGACGAGGGCATACCTTTAGTTCGTATATTGTGCTAGGAGGATTTCGTCTTTCGGGTAGTCAAAAAGTCTGTTTTTGAGTGCAAATCTGGGGTGGACCTTCGTGTTGAGTTGGTTCCATGTGGTACGCTGCTCTAGCCTAAGTGAAGTTAGGGAGTGTACATCACCATCCCTTACGGTGGTTTGAAGAGCTAACCGGAAAATCCCACACTTAGTTTCTCTAACTGCAAGGCTGTAATAATTCGAAGAGAATGAAAAAAGAAAATGAATCAAAATCTTCAATTGGATTAGATACGGTGAACAACCTAATCTGCCTCCGTTCAAGCGGGGAATTTGGATTAAATCCAATTAGAGCAATTAAGTAAAATTAAAGTCAAGCCGTACTACACAGAGTTTGTCTCTGATAACTCTCATTTATGAGTTATCAGTGACCTTATAGTATAATTTAATAAGTTGAGTTTCCATAAGATTGAGCACGTTTTAGCCGACAAAGCCTCCGTAGTATTAAAAAGATGAGTTCGAGCTTAATTGGGAAATCCGAGCGTTTCCATGCATAAATTGATATTAAATGACATATATAATCGCTTGGTATAGTTTTTCATGTTGTTTTGACAGGAAAGGATGCTTAGCGGTTGATTGGAGGCATGGAACGAACTTCGGAAACAAAGAAACACTCTAGAGGAGTGAAGAGACGCAACGTTGGAAAAGCTAGTATGACCACTCTCTACTATTTTGATCATATATTGAGTTCTATAATGAATTTTGGAGTGCGACCGATGTCAAATTAAAGTAGACTTCAAGATCTTTCCAATGATAGGTCACAGAGCGAAATTGGAGATCGGACGAATATGTTTCGACGTTTTGAAGTTGGATTTGTCGCTGATGTGCGTTCAGACGCACGTTGTACCTTCAGACGCACATTCTGCGATCAAACGCAGCCCCGAAGTAAGAAAACAACGTATGTCCGAACACTAGATTGGTGGCCAAACGCAAAAACTGAGTCTCGGAGGTCGAAAAAGGCCGAAAATTGGCTAAACGCAGATAGTGCAGAATATTGGCTAAACGCAGAAAGTGCAGAAAAATGACTAAGTATGTGCGTTCAGACGCACAACACAGTGGAGCAGCAGAATACAGGGAAAACTGGCCAGAAAATGACTAAGTGTTGTGCATTCAAACGCCATCCTGCGTCTGAACGCAGGAAACTTCAAATTTCAGAAGGTTAGAAAATCAGGTAGAAATCAACCAGAAGACCAAGGTATGTGCGTTCAAACGCACATGTGCGTTCAAACGCAGGAGCAAAAAGTCAACAAAAGTCAAAGTAAAAATTCAACTCTCAGAATGTGCGTTCAAACGCGGCCGTTATGCTTTCAAACGCAGGTCAAGATTTCCAGAATTTTCTGAAGGCGGTGGAAAAAGTCAAACTTCGTCAGAAAAGTCAAAGGCGGCCAGAATTGAGGACAGAACAGGAATTTCAGCATAGGACTATGAAAACTTCAGCAGTATATAAAGCAGCTCTGCCAGTTTTATATACAACACAGAACACACATGATAGACACAGAATCAGAGTCAGACACAGCAGTGTGATAACTCTCTATTAGATTTATATTTCTCGCACATATTATATCGTTTCGTGTGCTTTCCGGGTTGATTATATTGGTTTTACACCATGAATAGAGAGAAAATGTAGGATTTTAGCTTTGAGCATTAATTTATAAATCCAGGCGTTTCTCGCGTTTTTTACATTTATTTTGTCACTTTTGATCGCACGGGGTGTTTTTGTGTTGTGTTTGACAGGAAACGAAGCTCATTGATCAAGAGGAGAGGAGAAACGAACTTCGGAAAATATGTGGGAGCTTGAGAAAGAAGAAAGAAGAAATGAAAAAAAATATACTGCGACCAGAAACTTGAGAAACTCACTATAAGTCACGACCATAATTTTTCTGGTCCTGCGATCAGAAAGAAATACAAGCCCACACAAGAAAAAAAAGACAAGATTTTAGGGTTATTAATTAACACTCTTTTGGGGATCAATTAATACACCCTAGACCAAAAAGAAAAGGATAGACGTGAAAAAGAGAAGGAGGCCACTCACGCAAGAAGAGAGGACGGAGACTACGAAGAACTCAAGCTCCTCCATTGAAGATCTAGGGTTTCTTCTTCTTCTTCGCCTTTCAAATCTTGTATGGAGAAACTTGTAAGTCTTGTTTGGTTGATTACTATTAGCTAAACTCCATTGCTAGGCTTCTCTAGAAAGCCTAGGGTTATGTAAACGAATGATTTTTCGGGTTTAGACTTTGTCTCATGCTTTTATAATTTGATATATCAAATGAATATTTAGTTTCTTGAACTTGTTAGTGAGTCTCGCCTATTGACACGGCATGATCATGATTTAATCTTCATGAAAACTAGGGTTTGTTCATAGTTCATCGTATTGCTTAGTGTTAATATATATTTTAGTTACATGTTCATGTTCTATGCTTTATCCTTAGTGTGAAAGGATTGATCAACCGGACACGCTAGCTAATTAGATGAGTGCACGATAGTGACTTAACCTAATTGTGATGAGAAATTGAACAGAATCCCGAATCACCGAGACCGAAAAGGAGAAGTGTTAGGATTGGCCTTAGTGTGGGTAGATTCGGTAGGATTATTCAACTGTTTCGTGAAACGGGGGACCGACATGACCCGTTATCGTACCAGTAGATGACCTGCTAGAACGGACCGGTAGACAACATGAGACCGAGAGGAGATTGTAGGCAACCGAGACGTAAAATGACATGGGACCGAGAGGATATTGTCATAGCCTATTACCCGGATGAACTAGAATAGGATTAACGCGTTACCTAGCTGAACCGGAATTCGTCGACAGCCCTAGGTGATCTAGAGATTGCCTAGTTTCTCCATATCTTTTTTGTAAAATATAAAAAAATACAAAAAAATTAGCTTAGTTGTTATTTTACTTCTTAAATCAATCAATTCTTTCCTACTGTACTGTATTCTAAATTAAATAACTAATTAAATAATCTCAAGCCTGTCCTCGCGGGATCGATAACTCGGGGTTGAAATACCACCCCTATATTACTTGACCGTACACTTGCGCATACGAGTTAAGAAATCGCGTCACAGTGCAGAGCAGAAGCGGGAGCATCGGAGCAGTCCCAAAAATCGCCAGATTTCCGTCACCTGTTTGATTCTCTTCTCTTCTTTATGTTAGTTTTCAGTAGCTAGACTTTTCATCTAGGTTCTCGGTGGACCTAGGGTTTATGATTTCAGCAACTTAGTTTATCCTGACTTTGGATTCATGACTGGTTTTAAGTCTTAGTATAGTATAGGTTTTGTTTATTATTCTGTCTGTGGTTTTTACTATTTATGCATGAACGGAGTCATGAACCTGGATTGCTACAGACAGGATCTGGTACGCGAGAGTGGCCAGTGAGAGTTAGGAAGAGAACACGAGATTTAATTTCCTGCCTTGATGGACCGAGAGGTGAAGAGAATCAGGGGACTAGCCCAGAAGCATTAGACCAACTGCTAGACGTTTAGGGGGAGACCGAGAGGAGAACTTGTAACCCTAGCAGACTTAGAACAAACCTGCAGATCTAGGTGAACCAAGGGGATCTGCAAATCTGCTGGAGAGTGATAGATGCATGAGACCGAGAGGAGATTGTATCAATGTATGCTGGCATAAACTAAACTGCTGTGTGTTTCTGAATCGGAAAAACTGAAAAGCTGAATAGTAACTGATAGCTCCTCACTAGGAGTTATCGGTTTACCCAATTTGAGGGGTATTTTCGTCCTAAATGAGCGTTTTAGTCGATTTCTGCCCCGTTTGACTCGGGAATTCACGGTTTGCTGTTTTTATCTCCTAGACGCATAAACTGCTTTATTTCACGCATATCGAGATATGATCACGGGTTTTGTTTCGTGTCGTTGATGCAGGGACAGGACTTGTGCAGGAGCCGGAAATGAAGCAGGCATGCGGGTGAAGGATCCGAGGAGGCTGAGAAGCCGAGCATGCAAGTCGAGAAGATTGGCACGTTTCCCGAGGAAGATTGGCACGCATCCCGAGGAGCCTGGCACGCATCCCGAGGCATCCCGAGCAGTTTGGAACGCATCCCGAGACAGACGAAACACACTCCGAAAAGATCAGCAGGCATCCCGAGACATCCCGAGGAGCCTGGTACGCATCCCGAGACATCCCGAGAAGGTTGGCACGCAAACCGAGGAGGCAGCTACCTACGCTGCTAGCTACGCAGCTAGCTACGCAGCTACCTACGCAGTTAGCTACGCAGCTAACTACGCAGGTAGCTACGCAGTTACCTACGCAGCCAGCTACGCAGCCAACTACGCAGGTAGCTACGCAGCTATCTTGCGCAGTTGGCCCGTTTCCCGAGGCAGTAGGCCCGTTTTCCGAGGCGGTGACAGTCGGCCCGTTTCCCGAGGCGGTTTCGGCCCAGTGGCAGTTTCGTAATTTCGGCAGTTTCCAGAAACGTCTTCAGCACTATATAAAGACTCGTCCAGTGCTCATCAAAGAACACAACACAACTCTCAGCACAATCGAAGGAGATTGCAGAGCACTCTCGGTGAGCACGGAAGCAGGAATTCAGACTCTACAGCACGCGTTTGATTTCACTATCTCTCTTATTCAGAAACGTTGTTATTTAATTATGTCACTTAGTAGCTAAACCTTTTACCTAGGTTCTCGGTGAACCTAGGGTTTCGTATCCAGATTTTATTATAGATGTTTGATTATGGATTCATGATATTTATCTTAAATTCAGCAGCTTTATCTGTTCTTCTGTCTTTGACTGTTATCGTATATGCATGATCGGAGTCGCGAACCAGAATTGCTATAGACCCGAGCCTGTAGGTGAAAACGTCAGGTTAGGGTTAGGAAGAAAAGACAGGATTTAGTACCTTACCCTGATAGACCGACCAGAGAAAGGGAGATAGGGCTAGCATTGAAAAACGTGAGACCAACTGTTGGAGAATCTGACCCGGGCCATTAGGACAGGTTAGAAACCCTAACAGGCTTAGAACGAGACTGCAGTCTTAGGCAGCTTAACAGGAATCCGAACGTCTGCAGGATCGGGATTACGTGTGGAATCTGAAAGGTCACTGCACAACTGGTACGTTGCACAGATAACAAGACTGCTGAGTGTTTTCATATCAAACCGAAAAACGTAAAATCTGTAGAAACCCTAGGGGATCCTGGAACCTAGTCTTCATCTATTATCGTTACAACCAATTCAACTTATTTCAGAAAACGACACAAAAAATATTTACGTTTACGTTTTAATTTCTGTTCTTAGTTTAAGTCACTACAATCAC
This sequence comes from Linanthus parryae, assembly GCA_023055425.1. Classification (NCBI taxonomy): domain Eukaryota; kingdom Viridiplantae; phylum Streptophyta; class Magnoliopsida; order Ericales; family Polemoniaceae; genus Linanthus; species Linanthus parryae. Next base: position 78,306,806 of record JALGPY010000006.1, read on the forward strand.
AACCCACTCCTCCTTGTTACTACACTCGGTTAAACCGAAACTGACAACGTAAGTAAACCCGAAACAGTCCTTGTGGGAACGATCACCCGAGTCTAATTGCACCCGGTATTACAAGATTCGTACACTTGCGACAGCACGTTAGTTTGCGCATCAAGTTTTTGGCGCCGTTGCCGGGGACTTTTTAGGGTCTATTTAGTAGTCAGAATTAGTTTTCTGAGTTTTTATTTATTTTCAGTTTTGTTACTTTTCTTTTTATCTCACTGCGTTTTTGAATCTGCGTTTTCAGGACTGTTTAGTTGATGCCCAGATTGCCTCGCGATTTGGTGTCACCACTCGACAACCCGGAAAAACTGTATACCGAACAGAACCGCAGAAACCGAGAAAGCAGGATGGCAACCAACCAGAGAGATCCACCCGAGAACACCGAAGCCGGTGGTCAGGAACGAGAGACACGTACCCCAGCCCAGATGGCCCGGTACATTGAGGAACTTGTCACAGCGGGACTTGCTGCCCGAAGCAACCAGAGAACATATAACCGATCTGGGAAGGCGTTGGTGGAAAATTTCGAAGTCCCCACCGGGGGGCATGAGCGAGCTATTGTGGTGCCCGAGATCACCGCCGAGCATTTTGACATCAAACCATCCACCATCCAGACGGTACAAACTCTCTGCCCGTTTCATGGCAGGGCCGACGAAGACCCGAACGATTTTATCGGAAAATTCGAAGATTACTGCAACAAGGTCAGATACAAGGGGGTAGAAGCAGAGGCACTCATGCTGATCTTATTTCCATACTGTCTTTACGGAGTAGCCAAAGACTGGCTCGAATCCCGACCACCCCGATCCATCACCACATGGGAGGAGTGTGTCGCATATTTTCTGGCAAAGTTCTATCCCGCCTCCCGAGTCATACAGTTACAGAGTGAGATCCTGTCATTCAGGCAGAAGATGGGGGAGACGGTGGTGGACGCATGGGACAGGCTCATGAGATTGGTCAAACGGTGCCCGAACCACGGCTTTGGAGACGCAAAAATTCTGCAGGTTTTCTACCATGCCCTAGACAGGGAGAACGCCGACAGGATTGACAGAGAGGCCGGGGGAAACTTCCTATATCACGTGGACAAAGAAGGTGCGTATGACCTGATGAAGCAGTTGGCCAAGCAGGACACCCGACTGTTTGACGATCGCAGGATGGCAGCGAGAGCCGAACCCACAGAGGATGACCGGATAGATAATCTGGCCAAGATCGTTCATGACTTGGTCACGAAAGTGTACTCGGATAAGAAGACTGTTGCAGCAGTCGAAGAACCTGATCTGGACACAGCCATTGAGGAGCTAAGGACCGAAGACACCAATTACGTACAGCAGCAGTGGGACCCGAGCCGGTACCGACCGGGTACGAGAGACCATCCCGGGTTTCGGTACGGAAACCCGAACGCAGCAGTTTATGCACCGGGATTCCAGCACAGGCCACCAGCCCAGCAGGCTGCACCGGCCCAGCAGGCTCAGTCAGTCCCATCTGTGCAGCAGTACGACGCCCAGATGAAAGAAATCAAGTCCATGTTCCAGACCATGGAGTCCCGGTTCAAGCACATGGACACCTTGACGGCAGATATGCAGACAACCAAAACGTCACTGCGCGCTTTGGAAGTGCAGGTGGGGCAGTTAGCACAGCAGCTAACAGAAAGACAGCCAGGAAACCTACCCTCGAATACAGTAAATAATCCACGGGCTCAGATCAATGCTATCACCACTCGGAGTGGATTGGCACTGCAGGATCCACCGTATCCCAGCCACGCACGTGCAGAAAATTCGAAAGAAGTAGAACGCAACTTGTCGGGCCAGGATAACAGCACAGTCGAACGCCCCCAGCCGAAGGGCTCGGCTGAGCAGGGTGCAGTGCAGAACGAGACAGGTGCAGAAACTGTACCAGTTTCCAAGGAGGTCCCGTACCCCTTGCGAACACGAAAGAGGGATGACAGCAAAGACTACGCCAGGTTTCTCGAGATGTTCAAACAGCTGCAGATTAACATACCTTTTGCTGAGGCTTTGTCTAAGATGCCCACTTACGCCAAATTCCTCAAGGACATCTTGTATGGGAGGAGGCGAATGAGCGACTTCGAGACTATAAACCTGACGGCAGAAGTGAGCAATTGTGTGAAGAATGGGCTACCGAGGAAGAGAAAGGATCCTGGCAGTTTCGTTATACCGGTCACCCTAGGTAACGCTTACACAGGAAAGGCTCTGTGTGACCTAGGGGCCAGCATCAATCTGATGCCTTTGACGATTTTCAAAAGTTTGAAAGTCGGTGAACCCCGACCCACCAGAATCATGCTGCAGATGGCAGACAGGTCCGTAAAACAGGCCTACGGGGTTATCGAGGATATTCTAGTCAAGGTCGGCGAGCTGATTTTTCCGGCAGATTTCGTCATCTTGGACATGGAGGCAGGGGAGGTACCGCTCATACTTGGCAGGCCGTTTTTGGCCACGGGCGAAGCAATGATTAACTGCAAGAGCGGGGAGCTGACCATGCAGATTAACGAGGAAAAGGTGAAATTCAACGTTTTCAAAAATCTGCAACTGCCAAATTACTACGACCACGAGGATATCTTTGCTATAGACGTGGTTGACGAAGGTTGGGAAAACGAGGAGATGGACCAATTATGGGAAGAGATCGACAGCATGTACGGGGAAGAAAAGGAGAAGACTCGGTGCGAGCACGCCATGAGAGCCGAGGACTGGACCACTTTGCACCGGGACGAAGACGGCGGGCAAAAGATGATTCTGGTCCCGTCACTCAAGGAGCCACCCGCACTGGAGCTGAAACCGCTCCCGAGCCATCTCAGGTATGCGTATATTGGTGAAAATAGTACTCTGCCCGTAATTATTTCGTCACGTTTATCTCAGGAACAGGAACAGAAACTGCTGGAAGTATTGCGAGAGCATAAGGAAGCAATCGCCTGGACGATTGCAGATATCAAGGGGATCAGCCCCTCCTACTGCATGCACAAGATCCGAATTGAAGAAGGCAAGAAACCGGTGATTCAGCCCCAGCGGAGACTGAATCCGAACATGAAGGACGTTGTGCGAAAAGAGGTTATGAAGTGGCTGGAAGCGGGAATCATATACCCCATATCGGACAGCACATGGATCAGCCCGGTCCAGTGCGTGCCCAAAAAGGGGGGTATTACGGTGGTGCAGAATAAAGACCAGGAGCAGATTGCGCAGCGCACCGTTACAGGCTGGCGGATCTTCATGGACTATCGGAGGCTAAACGACGCAACACTCAAAGACCACTTCCCGCTACCATTCATGGACCAAATGCTGGACCGGCTCGCCCACCACGCCTATTACTGTTTTCTGGACGGGTACTCCGGGTACAACCAGATTTGCATAGCCCCGGAAGATCAGGAGAAGACGACGTTTACCTGCCCATACGGTACGTTCGCATTTCGGCGCATGCCGTTCGGGTTGTGTAATGCTCCTGCCACATTCCAGAGATGTATGATGGCGATTTTTTCCGACATGATCGAGAAAAATCTGGAGGTATTCATGGACGACTTTTCACTATTCGGGGGCAGTTTCGAAGACTGCCTGTTCCATTTGGGACAAGTTCTGATCCGATGCAAGAAGGCGAATTTGGTGCTCAATTGGGAAAAGTGTCACTTTATGGTCACCGAGGGGATCGTGCTGGGTCACAGAATTTCCAGCAAGGGACTCGAGGTGGACCGAGCTAAGATCGAGGTGATAAAGCAGCTTCCATACCCGACGAACGTAAGGGCGATCAAAAGTTTTCTGGGGCATGCAGGATTTTACCGAAGGTTCATCAAAGACTTTTCCAAGATCACAAAGCCACTCTGCGCTTTACTCGGAAAAGACGTACCCTTTGATTTCGATGCAGCATGTCGGCAGGCTTTTGACCATTTGAAAGAGAAGCTGACCACAGCCCCGGTTATAACCACGCCTGATTGGTCACTCCCGTTTGAGCTGATGTGTGACGCCAGCGACTACGCAGTCGGGGCAGTTTTGGGGCAGCGAAAGGATAAAGTCTGCCACGTCATTTATTATGCGAGCCGGGTACTTAACGACGCTCAGCTCAACTATGGCACGACAGAAAAGGAACTGCTAGCCGTGGTGTATGCCCTGGACAAATTTAGGCCGTATTTGGTCGGGTCAAAAGTTATCGTTTTTACCGACCATAGTGCCCTGAAATACCTGCTGGACAAGAAGGACGCAAAACCGAGACTGTTGAGGTGGGTACTACTGATGCAGGAATTCGACGTGGAAATCCGGGACAAGAAGGGAGTTGAGAACGTGGTGGCGGATCACTATCCAGACTCGAGAATGTGAAGGTGGACCCGGTACCGATCAAGGAAAACTTCCCGGACGAACACATCATGGCAGTGAAAATCGGGAGACCGTGGTACTATGCCATAGCCAATTACTTGGTAACTGGCACGCTTCCCGAGGATCTCACCCCGTCTCAGCGGAAAAAGTTCGTTTTCGAAAGTCGACAGTATTTCTGGGATGACCCGTACTTATTCAAACAGGGAGCCGACAACATCCTGAGAAGGTGTATCCCGACCCACGAGGCCTGGAACGTGATCCGACACTGCCACTCATCACAGTGTGGGGGTCATTTTGGGGGAACGCGCACAGCGCATAAAATACTGCAGTCCGGTTTTTTCTGGCCGACAATCTTCAAGGACTGTCACGACTACGTGCAGGGATGTGATAGATGCCAGAGAACAGGAAACACGTCACATCGGGACGAGATGCCGATGACCGTGTGGCAGGAGGTAGAGCCGTTTGATGTATGGGGGATTGACTTCATGGGTCCGTTCCCGTCTTCGATGGGAAATCTTTACATTCTGCTGGCAGTAGATTATGTGACGAAGTGGATCGAGGCGATTGCGTGTCAGAAAAACGATGCAGCTACGGTGGAGCGGTTTCTGAAACGCAACATTTTTACTCGGTTCGGGACGCCCCGGGCGATGATCAGTGACGAGGGATCACACTTTATTAATCGAGTTTTTGCCAAAGTTCTGAAACAGTACGGTGTGTCGGTTCACAAGGTGTCACTGCCTTACCACCCTCAAACGAACGGGCAAGCCGAGGTTTCAAACAGAGAGATCAAGAGCATACTCGAGAAGACGGTGAATCTCGGCCGAAAGGATTGGTCCATCAGACTGGACGATGCACTCTGGGCCTACAGGACAGCTTTCAAGACACCACTTGGAATGTCGCCATACCAGCTCGTGTTTGGAAAGGCGTGCCACTTGCCGGTTGAGTTGGAGCACAAAGCATACTGGGCCATCAAACTGCTCAACATGGACCAGAATCTAGGAGGAGAAAAGAGGAAGATGGCACTGCTGGAATTAGAGGAATTCCGCAGAACGGCATTCGAGAGCGCTAAAATCTACAAAGAGAAGACGAAAAAGTGGCATGATCAGCGGATCACGCCGAAGCAGTTCAACGAAGGCGACAAAGTGCTTCTCTATAATACGAGGATGCAGTTCTTTCCGGGCAAGTTGAGGTCTCGATGGTCGGGACCGTTCATCATCAAGAAGATATTTGCATGGGGAGCATTTGAGCTGGAGAATCCAAAAGATGAGTCCAGTTTCAGGGTGAACGGGAACCGGATCAAGCCATATCTCGAGACAGTTGAAGTCACCAAAGTAGACCCCGTCTACTTTGACGACCCATGAGAGGTAACCGGGTCGGGCCGTCGACCGTAAATCACAAGCGCTTGGTGGGAGGCAACCCATCGGATAACGTTAATTATTTATTTATCACAGTTTTTATTTTTACGTTCTGAATTTTGAGAGAGGCGAGATGAGTGTGTGTTAATGGGTAGACAAGTTTGTGCAGGAAATTTTAAGCAGAAAAAGGTGCGGGTCAAAACCGAGAGGTCCGACACGCATTTAAAGAAGTACAGAAAAACTGGCCCAAAAGGCCAATTACGCAGCCCAGCAGGCCTATTACGCAAGCCAAAAAAAAAAAAAAAAAAAAAAATTAACTACGCTGGCCCAAAAGGCCAGATACGCTGGCCCAAAGGCCAGCTACGCAGCCCATACAGCCAGCTACGCAGGCCAAAAAAAAAAAAAAAAAAAAAATTTTGAAGTGGACCAGCCACGCAGCCGGCCCAAATACGCGGCCCAGCCACGCAGCCGGCCCAGGTACGCAGCCCAGCTAGAAGGCCACGCAGCAGGGGGAGGCAAGTGCAGTTTCTGAAACCTTAGGGGGCCAAAATGCAATTTCACCAAACTTGGGGGGAGGTTTTTGCAATTTTCAAAAAGGGTCCATTATTACCCCAAAACATATGGACGGGTGCAGCACATTTCCTCCATTGTTGGTGTTTTGAAGCTTCATCTTTCCTCATTTTCTCTCCACCTTCAAAAGTTCAAATTTCACCAAATCAAAAACCAAGCACGTTTTTGGGATCCTCGTGAGAACTGGATCATTTTGGTGTAGTTGAAACTGCAAAACAGTGTCCGAATTGGTGAGGGGGTCAAGTCAAAGTTTGTGAAAAATTTGAAGAAAAGCTCCAGATTCGTTGGCTTCGGGTCGAAATTTGAGAAAATACAAAGGAGAAACGTCGAAGAGGAGGGCGAGGCCTACAAGGTGCCCAAGTCGAAATTTTTTTCCGGCGAGAAAAAATTTTCCGGCGATTTTTTCCGGCGACAGTTTGTTTGCACTCGTTGACTCACTCCGAGTGCTCAGGTTCACAAATTTCTTCTTTTGCTATTTTTTTCAGTTTTCGGTACCAACCCGTACCCGGGTTTAGCATGCTGCATACTTGACTGTTTTTGACTGTTACTGCGTTTTTAGCTGCTTTTCTGCATTTTTAACTGTTACTTGCGTATTTAACATAATTTTTACGTAATTGACCGTTAAACTGCAAATCAGCATAAGGTAGCGTAATTAACTGTTTAAGCTGCGTAATTGACTGTTTGGACTGCGTACCTGCATTTTGACAGCGTTATCTGCGATATAAAAAAAAAATAAAAAAATAAAAAAAAATAAATTGCGTAATTAACTGTTTGGACTGCGTACCTGCATTTAGACAGCGTTTTCTGCGTTTTTAAGAAAAAAAAAATTAAAATTATTTTTTTTTTTTTTTTTAAATTCTGAATTTTCTGCTGTTATGGACTGGCTTGAGAGACCTGTGGCGTTTGATTTTCGTTTGCCTTTTGCCATCGACATCCCGTATGAGCAGATTACCGAGACCAACTTTGATAGTTTCCGGTTTGTGAGTTACCAGGCCCATCTGCACTATCTAGAGACTTTAGACAGAGGGTTGACACCGGATTATAGGTTCGAGGTAGATGATGAGAGGATGCCGATAGCAATGAGAAATTATGCTAGACGTCCCGATCTCTTTGGCTGTGCCTTAGAGAACTTCCCCGAGAGGGCTAGTTCCGCGCTCACTAGGGAATTTTTCTGTAACCTAATCTATCAGGAGTTCGGGGAGACAGAGTTGTACCCGAACTGGGTATACTGCCGTAGGGGGTTTATTTGGTTGACGCCCCTCGCAATCCGCTGGGCGTATGGCATACCTGGCGAATTCGAGGGACAGTGTGCATATGATATGCTTGTTCAGGACTCTCCTCCGCAAGAGGAGCTCTTGAGGACTCTCTGTGAGGGGGCGGCTGAGGCCCGTTGGGAGACCAATGGGAGGTTGCATGGTACGTTTTTGAGTCCGCCCGCCCGGTGGTGGTTTGAGTTTGGAGTGAACCGGGTCGTAGGGATTCAGCATATCACTAAGCTGCCCTACGAAGTGGTACTTCTGGTGTACTGCTTCATGACCCGACGCCGGGTCGACCTACCGGCCCGGATTTGGGCGAACATTAGAGAGAGAGCCAACACGCATAGCCGGCGAGGTTTCGGGTTTTGCAGTCTTATTACCCGATTGGCTGCCCTGAATGAGATTGTCATCGAGGGTGAGCGAGATTTAGACCCCGCCTCTTTCCGGCCATTTTGGCGAGTAGGTCGACGGGCCATGGGAAACCGTAGGGCACCCGAGCCCGCTGATGCGTTTGTGGACTTAGACCAGGATGAGCCGGGTGATGACCCGATGGACGAGGATGGGCAGGCTCCTTCCTCGGACCCTGACATTGGACCGCCCCCCGCCCCCGCGCCCAGAAGGCGCGATGCTCGACCGAGTGGGGGCCCTGTCCATGACCCTACCCCGCTCTCTAGTTACCGGCCGCCCCAGGAGTACATGGCTCCATATCCTACCCCTGTCCCGGCGAGGCGTTCCACACAGGAGCGTCCTGTCATGAGAGAGTTTCCGACCCGATTGCATCGATCACGGTCTACTTATGAGCACGGTCAGTCTAGTGGGCCTGTCGAGCCTGAGCCTAGCCGGCCCACTCGCCCGACTAGGATCCCTGTTCCGGAGCCTGAGCCTAGCCGGCCTACTCGGCCACCCCGGACCGCGGTTCCCGAGCCTCCCCGGCCATCGAGGGCAGCTGCCCCTGAGCGTAGCAGGTCATTTCGGGCCGATGCTCCCGAGCCTTCTAGACCATCCCGGGCTGCTGCCCCTGACCGTAGTCGGTCGACCCGAGCTCCTGACACTACCATTCCTCCGTGGACTGCCTTCGAGCAGAAATTGACCCAGATTGATGAGAGGGCCGAGACTGGAAGAAAGTCCATTAAGGACATGTGCAAGAAGCAGTTTGGTAAGATGATGAGACTGATAAAGCACAACCAGCGGACCAACGACAAGAGGGGAAAGGATCAGGCTGCTGCGTTTACCGCGATTCGTGAGGAACAGAGAGAGGCAGCCCGGAGCGCGGGCCGACAGGTCCCGCTACCGTTATTCTTTCCATCGACTTACTCCAGTGAGTTCGATTCCAGTTGGTCTGGAGAGGCGGAGTCGAGTCACCATGACGATGCCCCGGCTTCGGCCCCGGCACATTCTGATAGTTGGTCCGACTCCGGGCCATACTGCCCACCCCCGGACACTCAGTCATACCAGACGCCGCCAGCGCCAGCGCGCCGAGGGGGCCGTGGACCGAGACCCACTGGGCCTAGCAGTCCTAGGTATCGGTCTACCAGCAGTTCTGTCAGTAGCATGTCCGGTACTTCCGAGACTGGGTCAGACCCTCCCTATGTTCCAGACGAGTCCGAGTGAGTGCCATGAGGGCATGCCACCTCTTTAGTGTGGGGGTGGTGGTCGTGTCTGCATTAACCAGGTCTGCACGTTTTTTCATCTTCATTTGCAGTTTTGAGTTTATTTATTGAGTCAGCACGTTTTTATTTTTTGAGTCTACCCACCACAGATTTCTGGCCTTGCATCGTGTATATCTAAAAAAAAAAAAAAATTAAAAATCAAAAAATTTGAGAACGGGCAATCAAGAGAACAGAAACTGGGAAGAAATCGAGGTTAAATCCTTTGACAGGAAAGAAAGCTTGTACCGAGGTATAGTAGATAGGTGAGAGCCAGTGACCCTTGGAAACCGCAAGTAGTTATCATCTGAGCTAAGGATCCGACTAGTTGCCACACCGCCGTCATCTAGGTAGTCGACAACCCGCCCACGGGCGCCGTCACGGTCATCGCATCTTTCGGTGGAGTGACGTGCTATCAAGGGACCTCACGTCCTGTTTCTTACCCTTAGGTCCAATTAGTCAAACCGTTTGAAGCCATTTACCCTCTTTCTTCGTAGCCACTTTAGCCTAGGCAGCCTTCTTTGAAACCTCATCAGTCGATAGTTGGCTATTCTACGTGTTATGACGGAGGGAGTGAGTAGAGTGGGTCTTTGGATGGGAGAGCTTCATGATATATCGGTGTTGGACAGTTTTGACATTGACACGTTTTTCGAGGAAAGGACAGGGTGAGTGAGAGGCGACAGTGCATTAATTTGCGGAGGTGGATCACTGCATTACATAGTGACCACAGGAGGAGTTAGTCGCGTGCGAGACATTTTTCCGCACACAATGGGGTCCGGGGGGGGGGGTTGTGAGATTAATTGGTGGTTGTGCCGGGTTTCTACATCTTTGGTGATGAGGAGGTTCGGTGGGACTGCACAATATTACTTCGACTACAGGATCAGCACTTCAGGATTAGTGTGGGGGTATTCCATATGAGGACATCTTTCATACCCCACGACGACAGTTTATTTTTACTCACTCAGCTTTAGTCAGTTTATTTGTTGTTATTCGTGTATTTATGTGTATATAGAGTCGAAAAAAAAAAAACAGAAAAATGAATGAAAAGAAAAAAAAAAAGAAAAGGAGAAAGAAAAAAAAAAAAAAGAAAAAAAAATGATCTAGTTTTGCAGTTTTTCAGCTATTTATATTGTTTTTATTATTAAATCAAAAAGCTGAGTGAGTAGCACAATTTTCGAGACAGTTACACCGCTCACATTTGTGGCCGCGAGAACGGCAAAGACACACCGGGGGACAGGAAGATTGATATGGCAGGAACTTAGGTGTTTCAGGCAGTTTTTTGGGAACTCGGTGAGGGGTGTGAGTTTGGGGAAATTGTGAGAATGTCATAACAAGTAGGATCATGCCGTACCTTTATACATTATATATCCCACCTGTTAGACTTAGAACCTTGATTCGGAAATAGCTCGGATGGTCGGTTAATTAGGGATTCGCTCAGGTTGATAGCAAAAGTAATAGTACTCGGGTCCAGTGCTTAAACCCACCAAAGAAATCTGTTCAGACTTACCGATCGATTGCAGGGAAGTATTTTCTGGAAAAAGGATGAGGTTTTGAGGACACTCGGTTATGTTTTTGAGATTGCCCAATCTCACCAAAAATAAATTGTTTAGTACTTTTGAGTCGTTTGTATTGAGTCTGTGTATATTCTTTCTGAGTCAGTTTCTGATCGAGTCGTCTGGTTTATATGGACGGGTAGGAAGAGTATGCAAACTGATGGAAAGGAAAAGGTCTTGATTCGAACTTGCAGGGGGTATTTGCAAGACAGATATGTATGCATTTTAGGGCGGTATTCAGGATGTTTGCTCGGGACGAGCAAAGGTTAGTGTGGGGGTAATTTGATAGCTCCTCACTAGGAGTTATCGGTTTACCCAATTTGAGGGGTATTTTCGTCCTAAATGAGCGTTTTAGTCGATTTCTGCCCCGTTTGACTCGGGAATTCACGGTTTGCTGTTTTTATCTCCTAGACGCATAAACTGCTTTATTTCACGCATATCGAGATATGATCACGGGTTTTGTGTCGTGTCGTTGATGCAGGGACAGGACTTGTGCAGGAGCCGGAAATGAAGCAGGCATGCGGGTGAAGGATCCGAGGAGGCTGAGAAGCCGAGCATGCAAGTCGAGAAGATTGGCACGTTTCCCGAGGAAGATTGGCACGCATCCCGAGGAGCCTGGCACGCATCCCGAGGCATCCCGAGCAGTTTGGCACGCATCCCGAGACAGACGAAACACACTCCGAAAAGATCAGCAGGCATCCCGAGACATCCCGAGGAGCCTGGTACGCATCCCGAGACATCCCGAGAAGGTTGGCACGCAAACCGAGGAGGCAGCTACCTACGCTGCTAGCTACGCAGCTAGCTACGCAGCTACCTACGCAGTTAGCTACGCAGCTAACTACGCAGGTAGCTACGCAGTTACCTACGCAGCCAGCTACGCAGCCAACTACGCAGGTAGCTACGCAGCTATCTTGCGCAGTTGGCCCGTTTCCCGAGGCAGTAGGCCCGTTTTCCGAGGCGGTGACAGTCGGCCCGTTTCCCGAGGCGGTTTCGGCCCAGTGGCAGTTTCGTAATTTCGGCAGTTTCCAGAAACGTCTTCAGCACTATATAAAGACTCGTCCAGTGCTCATCAAAGAACACAACACAACTCTCAGCACAATCGAAGGAGATTGCAGAGCACTCTCGGTGAGCACGGAAGCAGGAATTCAGACTCTACAGCACGCGTTTGATTTCACTATCTCTCTTATTCAGAAACGTTGTTATTTAATTATGTCACTTAGTAGCTAAACCTTTTACCTAGGTTCTCGGTGAACCTAGGGTTTCGTATCCAGATTTTATTATAGATGTTTGATTATGGATTCATGATATTTATCTTAAATTCAGCAGCTTTATCTGTTATTCTGTCTTTGACTGTTATCGTATATGCATGATCGGAGTCGCGAACCAGAATTGCTATAGACCCGAGCCTGTAGGTGAAAACGTCAGGTTAGGGTTAGGAAGAAAAGACAGGATTTAGTACCTTACCCTGATAGACCGACCAGAGAAAGGGAGATAGGGCTAGCATTGAAAAACGTGAGACCAACTGTTGGAGAATCTGACCCGGGCCATTAGGACAGGTTAGAAACCCTAACAGGCTTAGAACGAGACTGCAGACTTAGGCAGCTTAACAGGAATCCGAACGTCTGCAGGATCGGGATTACGTGTGGAATCTGAAAGGTCACTGCACAACTGGTACGTTGCACAGATAACAAGACTGCTGAGTGTTTTCATATCAAACCGAAAAACGTAAAATCTGTAGAAACCCTAGGGGATCCTGGAACCTAGTCTTCATCTATTATCGTTACAACCAATTCAACTTATTTCAGAAAACGACACAAAAAATATTTACGTTTACGTTTTAATTTCTGTTCTTAGTTTAAGTCACTACAATCACAACCCACTCCTCCTTGTTACTACACTCGGTTAAACCGAAACTGACAACGTAAGTAAACCCGAAACAGTCCTTGTGGGAACGATCACCCGAGTCTAATTGCACCCGGTATTACAAGATTCGTACACTTGCGACAGCACGTTAGTTTGCGCATCAGTAACCATAGGGGATCCAGGAATCTAGGTATCCAAAACCCCATTTTTTACAGTCAGACTTTATTACCAGAAAATTACCAAAAAATACTGTTTAATTATGTTTTTACTTTCAGTACTTAGTTTATTAGAATCCGACCCAAAATATTTCTCCTTCTACTTTTTATGTTTTTACTCTTTAAGCCTAGTTTATGATTAAGCAGTAACACTGTCCTCGTGGGATCGATAACTCGGGGTTGAAATACGAGCCCTATATTAACCGTGCACTTGCGGTAAAACGTAAGAAATCGTGTTAAGTTGTTGGCGCCATTTCCGGGGACAGTGATTTATTGTTAATCATCAATTAGTTTAGAGAGTTTCAAAAAAATAAAAAAAAAACTTTTTTTTTTATTGTCATGTTTACCTAGTTACCTCACAAGTATTTCTGGAGCTTTGTTTTGACAGGAATACAGGTAGAGATGGCAGAAGGCAAATGGGTAATTAACTTCACAACAGAGCAGGTGCAAGCTATGGTGGCTGCAGCCGTAGAAAAATTACTGGCACCAACATCTAGACCGCACCCGATCTCATTGCCGTATAACCGTTTTGGAAGAGCTATAATTCAGGAATTTGAGTCGGATCTAAAGGGAACTGAGTCAGCAATTGTGGTGCCACCAATTCTGGCAGAAAGCTTCTACCTCAAGCTGTCCACAATTCAATTCATAAAGGATCAGTGCACCTTTGCTGGTACAGATGAGGATGACCCTCATTCATTCATTGGAAGATTTCAGAGTCAATGTGGGCTAATCCGATATAGTGGGGTCACATCTGAAGCACTCAAAATGATGCTATTTCCTTATTGTCTCAAGGGAGCTGCTATGGATTGGCTGGACTCTATGCCATCTTGTTCGATCAAAATGTGGGAAGAGTGTGTCTCATTGTTCATGAGTAGGTTCTATCCTATCTCACGTGTGATCCTGCTTCAGAATGAGATTTTGACGTTTAGGCAAATCCATGACGAATCACTTGTCAAAGCATGGGAGCGCTTCAATCGTTTATTAAGAAAATGCCCCAACCATGGTTTTGACAAAGGACAGATAATCAGGGTCTTCTATCATTCACTTGCACAACCCAATAGAGACAAGATGGATAGAGAAGTTGTCACGACCCCCTTTCTCGGACCCCGATTAATTAAGTCGAGATCGAGGGTCGAGACCGGCCACCAAGGCCTCGAACAAAACTCATGTGGTTTGAACCGTGTAGGAATCTTGATGAAAACTTAAATTAAGGAAGTCAAGTGCGGAAGCGAGTTAGAATTCTCGGGGTCAACATGAAAACTTTAAAAAGTCAAAGTAGTTCTTGTAAATTTGTTGAAGGCGAGTTATATACAAATAACAAAAGTTTGGAAATTATGAAAACTTAAATTTTTGTGTAGGAATGTTTAAAGTATTGAAGGTGTCATTTTAGAAATGTACCGATTCAACCACATTGAGCGGATCAGAGACTAAACTAAACGCCAACAAAATTGTTTACCTCTAAATAATCCAAATGCGTCAATAACTCCAAAAGTCAAACTTCGATTAACACATGAACCATATGTCTTACAAATGTTTCCACCAAAATATTACATGCCATACATGGATACTAGAGTCGTAGTAGCTAAACACGAACTAAAACATTGATAGTGGCTAAGTTCACCAATGGCCCTGCCTCGAAATCTCTAACTCCCCGTCTGCGCTGTGTTGCCTGAAAAATATTTAGTTCGAAAAATGAGCCACAAAGCTCAGTGAGGGTTTTTCTCCCCTTTAGTTTCAAAAATAACTTGTGTATCAAAAATATACTGATAACTAACAAAATATGCTTGTCAAATAAAGCCAAGCTAAGCTCATATTATGAACCGTGCCAAATAATCACATGCTAACAAAGTAAATTCCCGAAATTCTCATATCACATAGCAACGTTTCAGATTCCGTTAATGCCCTTGGTAACCATCGTATCAAACAGAATTTTGACATGTCCAAATACGCCATCTTTGTGGCACATCGCATATTATATCCCTGCGACCGGGCCAAAACCATCTATTACATCCCGATGGCCGGGCCTAAACCATCTATTATATCCCGATGGCGGGGCCGAAACCATCTATTATATCCCGATGGCGGGGCCGAAAGTACTCAAGTGTCCCAAGGCATAACTTCGTCTCAAAGTGTCTAACTAATATGTTTGGCACGTATTTTTCCAAAGTTTCAAAACCGTACAATATATTAAAAGAATGATTTTTCATTAAAGGGGAGCACAAAACATTAAGTTTTAATCGTCTTCAAAGATTATTCAAAATTCGTTGAATCAAAATTTCATTGTTAGAAACATGAGTCGTATGTACTTAAAATTTAGTAACAAAATGTAACATTTCAACAAAATAATACATATGATAAAATATAACTTGTTGCGAAAATGATAATTTTACTCACGGTGCCGCAGCGTTCATATACGCGGAGAGACATCCCCAAACAATCCCAAGACCTCACTAGTATACCTCAAACGGGGCTCCAAGAGACTCCAAAAAGAAAGTAATCGAAGCAACACCTTAGAATGTACTCCCTCTTCTTTCTTGTGTGCTCTCAAACACTCTCAAACTCTCATTCTTCTTCCTAACTCTCTTTCTCTCTTTTGATGAGTAGCCAAAACAACAAGTTTTTGGGTTGGAGGATTTCACAACACACCTCCTATTTATACTAATTTAGTTGAGTAATTTTCAAGAAGATGTCACATCACCTCCAATTTAAAAATTATGGTTTTGGCCTCCAAGGATCTTAGAGTATGCTAGGCTATATTGACAAGACAAGTCATTTGACAATGACAACTCATATTGACAACACATCTTTCACAAGACACAATATTTTTATTTTGATGTGACAACACATCTTTCACAAGACACAATTTCTTTACTTTTCTCTTGATGTGACAATACATCTTTCACAAGGCACAATATTTTTCTTTTGATGTGACAACACATCTTTCACAAGACACAATTTCTTTACTTTCCTTTTTATGTGACAACACATCTTTTACAAAACACAATATATTTACTTTTTTCTTGATGTGACAACACATTTTTGACAATGACAACTAATCTTTAACAAGACAACTCATTTTACTTTGTGTGCAAGTGTTAACTTCTTACATCCTCAATGTCCAAACCATACATTGTGTAGTCACATCATAAATATTAAATATTAATCTTATTATTTTTTTAAAAAAAAATAGTTGTTCTTAGCCTCCAAATAATTGAACAAGATTGGACAGCACAAGATAATACATATTTTTTTATACATGACAATACTTTGGGACTAGACAATATATTTTATTACAACCATTTTTCCTATAATAATTTTTAAATGCTAGATATTTTGATTTTTATCTAAATTCTACAAATTTACCTAGTAAAACTTATATTTTCAAATAGATCCCAATGTCATGTTATACTAGTATGTCATAAAAATAAATTCACCCCAACTTTATGAAATCTCCAGAAATGCTCCAACTTATCTCATTCATAAATACTAACAAACAAATTACTTTTTAATAATTCGCATATCTCAAATAAATTAATCACGTGGGAAAACTAACATAATCATATTAAGATAGAAAATATTGGATTAACAAATGCGTAGCATTACAGAAGGAGGGGAAATTTCCTATCTAACTGCGATTCAGAAGGGGCATATGCATTGATGAGATGCTTGGTGAAGAAAGAACATAGCATGATTCGGGACATGGCACAGTTTGAAACGCCAACTCAACCAGTTTCTTCCTCAGAGATGTATGAATTAAAGTGCATCACGAACGAATTTGAGAAATCAGTTTCAGCACACTTTGACCAAATTTGAGCACGCTTTGACCAGATTTCAGAGATGTCAGCAAGGGTGAGAGAGCTCAACAGTGACATTTTTCGAGTTACAAAACAGTGTAAGGAAATTTCTCAGTCATGGACTTCAGAAAATACACAGGAACCAGAAACAGGGTTCATGCCACCAGAAATTGAAGCAGTGCAGAGCAGAAGCAGGTGCATCGGAGCAGTCACAGAAATCGTCAGATTTCTGTCACCTGTTTGATTCTCTTCTTTATGTTAGTTTTCAGTAGCTAGACTTTTCACCTAGGTTTTCGGTGGACCTAGGGTTTATGATTTCAACAACTTAGTTTATCCATATTTGGATTCATGACTGGTTTTAAGTCTTAATACAACAGAGGTTTTGTTTATTATCCTGTCTTTGGTTTTTACTGTTTATGCATGAACGGAGTCACGAACCTCGATTGTTACAGACAGGATCTGGTGCGCGAGTGGCCAGTGAGAGTTAGGAAGAGAACACATGATTTAGTTTCCTGCCTTGATGGACCGAGAGGTGAAGAGAATCAGGGGACTAGCCCAGAAGTATTAGACCAACTGCTAGACCTTTAGGGGGAGACCGAGAGGATAACCTGTAACCCTAGAAGACTTAGAACAAACCTGCAGATCTAGGTGGACCGAGAGGACCTGAAAATCTGCTGGGGAGTTACAAGTGCATGAGATCGAGAGGAGATTGCAACATTGGTATGCTGGCATAAACAAAACTGTTGTGTGTTTCTGAATCGGAAAAACAAAAAAGCTGAATAGTAACCCTAGGGGATCCAGGAATCCAGGTACCCAAAACCCTAGTTTTTACAGTCAGACTTTATTACCAGAAAATTACTAAAAAATACTGTTTAATTCTATTTTTACTTTCAGTACTTAGTTTATTAGAATCCGACCCAAAATATTCCTCCTTTTACTTTTTATGTTTTTACTCTTTAAGCCTAGTTTCTGATTAAGCAGTAACACTGTCCTCGTGGGATCGATAACTCGGGGTTGAAATACCAGCCCTATATTACTTAAACTGTGCACTTGCGGTAACACGTAAGAAATTGTGTCATTCTCCTGTTACTGGGACAATTTGCATTCAATGCAATAACAAATCAGAGGTTCTGAAAACCTCACAGGACTTGGCGACGAAAGACTACCATAAGATTAAGTATGCCTAGACCCTCTGAGCTAAAGGACGTGCCCAAATATTGGTCTGAGTTTGGTGGATGTTTTGGGACCCCCTAGTGAGCTTGTTCGTAGGATCATCATACTTAAAATTTCTTGTTGCGGTTGTGGAAATTGCAAAAGATACTTGTGAGAACCTAATGATTTTGGTTCATGATAGCGAAATTTCTTATCTCACTACTAGAAATGAACACAAAATGGAACAGTTATGCTAAAATTCGCGCGACAAGAGCATATTTCTCCGTTTATTGTTACATAAACGACGGTAGTTCTTATTCTCGCTTAAAATATTCTTATATTGCGATGAAATAGTGGGCCCGTATATACTTTGGCATAAACGGAAAGATTTCAGCCTAGAACGACAATAAATAGTAGCTCCGTTAATGATTTTATTATAAACGGCGGTAATTTATTACTAACAGCGCCGTTTCTTTATCCCCGTAAATGATATTTAACATAAACTACGAGACCTTATCTAACGCCGTCAGTATCTATCTTATACGACGAGATATCTCGCCGTATATGTGTTTATGTACACATGTCCCACTATGCCCAAAATTGTTTGATTTCTCCATCAAATTTTGGGGCAAAAATATTCTTAGCCCGCGCCAGTTAAGAGAGAAAACCCTAGGTCTGGGGAATGAAACCCTTCACATTTATAAAATCCAGAAAAAGAGAGAAAATAGAGAGAAGAGAACAGAGAGAGAAGAGAACAGAGAGAGAAGAGAGAATCGAGAGAAAATGGTGGAGCGGTGCACCCAGAAGCCACAAGATCTGCAAGACCCCTCTACATCAACCGCACACAATCGTCAATCCTTCTCTGCAAATCCGGTAAGCTGATTCGTAATCATTGATTTTCGTTTTGTATACACAATCGTCCAGTTGTTTAGCATGAATTGGGGTTCGTTGACTTTCTGTGTTGATTATTGATTTTCATTATTGATTTGTGTTGGGTTTTGAAGGGATTGATGTGGACGATTTCGAGCCTGGAAGAAGTGGTTTGTGTCAAGGAATTGGTTACAGATGCATGAAGATGCTTCAAGGAATTTGTTACAGATGCAAGCAACCGGGTGTGACCCATTGGGTTTTTTACCAAGTTGTATATGGGTTGGGTCATGTCTATTTAATAAAGAAATATTATTTGGCGCAACCCATTTAAACCCATTTTAACCACATTATATATGGGTTGGGTCTGTATATTTAATAAATAATTATTATTTGTAGCAACCCACTTAAATACATTAGTAATAAACAAGTATCATTCAAGTTGTGTATATGTATTGTTGTATTTTCAGTTCTTTCTCACTACCATTGTTGATCATTTGATATCTTATAACCTAATTGATTCGTGAGAGAAAATTGTTTGATGTTGCTGTGTGAGTTTATGTTTATGTTTCAGTCGTAAATTACTATTTACTCTTTACCTAAAAGTGTCTTATTGTAATTGGTTTGTACTTTTTGTAGTCTATTTTGGATTATTTTCTGGACTTTCCCAAGCGATCCAGAAATTTCATGAACTGGCCCATCTGGGTGGCTGCCCGACAAATCGGTGCAACCCCAAAACAATACCCATGGAATTGAGAATTCTATGATTTTGGTTTGTAGTTGCACGGTTTGCTACGCGCCACCCAGTGGAGCCAGTTCTCTAAATTTCAAGATACTTAGGACATCGACGTGAAGCCAGACACGGCGAGACCTATGTTGTGCTACGTCTTCTTTCCTTTTCAAGCATCATGTATTCTCTGCAGCACACATGTTGGTTATATACTCTGATTGTGATGTCGTGAAATTGAGCTTGACTGTGTACAAGTAGCTTTGTTCTTCTGTTAAATTGAGCTTTCCTTCACAATCAAATTGTTAGTTTGTCTATGTACTGATTTTCCAGGGTTCCAGTTAAGTGGCTAGATTTTGCAACCCAACTGTTGAACAAATACCATTCCAACACCCATTAAGTTGCCTTTCAACAAGGAGAACATTGAAATGAAAAATTAGCATGACTGAGCTTGGACAACTGCGGCACCGGTACTGCTCTGCTAATGTTGCTGCTCTCTTCCCCACCATGTCTTGGTGGCGTCTCCAAACGATCCTCGAACTTCATAAACTGGCCCTGTTGGGTGGCTGCCCTAGGCGCATAACAGACCGGTGCCACTACAAAACAATCGCCATGGAATTTTCAATTCTATGGTGTTGCTTCGTAGTGGCCCCAGTCTGTTATGCGGATCGGCCAGCCACCAAGACGTTCGGTACATGAAGTTGGAGTTGGATTTACAGGTTATTTTGCCCTTAATTTTTGGGTTGGATTGCCCGCATTTTAGCAAACTAACTGACATCTCAGAACCTTATCTCATAATTCTAGTAAATTATTGCATTTTATGCTTTCCAAATATACCGAATAATTCAAACCGTAAAATACCTTAAATGTCCGTGCTATACGATTTTATTTCGTAAACCTAAATTGCTATTTGTTTTGATATTTTTATGTACTGTTATCTTTTTTAGCTTTATCCAGGCTTGGGCATGTGCACATTGTGGTGACCGTTTTAGTGCAACGTGCAAATGTGAAGGCAGAGCCCGCGGATTCGAAGCCTTTTTGTCGAACTTAGGGAGATACAGCTAGAGGTAAAGCTAGCTATAGAAAGATGAGATGTATTATTTTGCAACTTCAAGATAGATAGCTAGTATAGGTTTGGTATAATGCGCAGAGTATAGGTTTTCGTCTAATGTACTGGACTTGTACATTTCATTGTAAATTTACATTGTAAAACTTTGGCAATGTAAATTTTGTGAACACACACACACACATTAATGTTTTTGAAATGTGTTGTGTTATTTCAATTTTAGTAGGTGTACTTGTGTTGGTTGTGCCTGAAAATAAGCTACAGGTTGGAACCTATAGCTATGATCTAGAATGGTTGCCGGGCATACCTCAAATATGGCGAGATTTTAAACGTTCTGTATTACTTAGCAACAAAAATGATGAGAGTTTATTTACTTCCCGTACAAAATAACACTCAAATACGGAAAGAATAAGTTAATATGGCTATATTTTGCCTTAAAACATAGCACATAAACTGCAAAAATTAAACCTTTAATGGCAAAGAAATTGCCGTATATGGAATCCCAACCACTGCGAGATGGGATATCTGTTGCCATATATATTTTGTCATAAATGGCGATTCAACTGCCATATTTTGAAATCAAATACGGCGTGAGGGATTTTACGGAGATGTATTTTCTTGCCGTAGAGTATTAACGTCAAAAATACCTCGCGGCCGAGAAGATTCTCGCCATTTATGAATTAAACGGCGAGCAAACCCCATAAACGGCGTTATTTTCTCGCCGTATTTCGGTACGTTTCCAGTAGTGTCTCTTCAGAAAAATATAAAAGAAATTTGCGTTGTTTAATTCTTGCATTGTTTAAAATCGAGTTGCATTGTTTATAGTCATGTAGATTGCATCGTGTGTGTTGTTTGTGTCACGTGACTAGTGGAGTTGTATGCAATTCGGTGGATTGAAATGCAGTGTGAGGACTGATTTTGCTCGGGACGCGCAAAAGGGTGGTGGAGGGTATTTGATAACTCTGAATAAGATTTATATTATCGCATGATTTGATATCATTTTTACGTGAGATTTCGGGTAATTTATATGAGAAGCATGCTATGGATGTGAAGAATTTGTGAAGAATTTGTGAAGAATGAGCTTGTTGTGCTTTATTGTTAGTCTGGGCGTTTCATTGCATATATTAATGTTATATGTCAAATATAATCTCTTGGTATGGTTGTTCATGTTGTCTTGAAAGGAAAATATGCTAAACGATTGCTAGGAGGCATGAAACGAACTTCGGAAACAAAGCAAGCTCAAGAGGAATCAAGGGAAGGAAAGTTGGAGGAGCAAAAGTGACCAACCTTCACTATTTTGATGACATCTTGAGTGCTACAGTGATTTTTAGAATGAAACCAGTGGAAAATGAAACTAAACTCAAAGAGCTTTCCAACGGTAGGTCACATAGTTAAAATGGAGATCGGACGAAGAAGTTGTGGTCCGTTGACGTTGGGAGACAAAAAGCTGGTCGAGAGCCAACCTTCAGCTGGTCATACGACCATTATGACTGGTAGTACGACCAGTCCGACTACTAGCACGCAAATTTTGGGGTTTAATGCAATTTTTGGACACTTTTGGACGGGGAGTTTACTAGAGTAGTCTAATATTCGACCTAGGGGACTACTCTAAAGGATATTGACGGGTTTTGAAGAGATACACGTGAGGAAAGGCCACGAAGAAGATAAGGGAAGAAGCTCAAGACCTCCATTGGTGATCTAGGGTTTGTTTTCTTCATCTTCTTCTTCTCTTCTTAATTGTTTTATGGAGAAACACTCTTGTTTTGCTATTTGTTTTACGATTAGATAGAATTTCGCTAGGCTTCTCTAGAGAGCCTAAGGTTATGTAGACGGTTGTTAATTCCGGATTCGTATACTTTGTTTCATTCTTTATGGCTTTGATTTATAGAATGATTTTTTTCTGTCATGGAATTGTTAAAGACTCTAGCCTATTGACATGGTTATGATAGTACTTAATATTTATTGAAAGTTCACGTTCTTTGTAAATTGAAATCATGCTTAATGTTAATTTCAATAGAGTTAATTGTTCATATGCTATTTTAACCTTTGCTGGGAATGGATTCATGACTCGAAACCAATATTAGGCTAGTGAGTGCGTGACGGTGACTCTAACTACCCTTGATGAGATGTGAGAAACAATCCCGAATCATCGAGACCGAGAGGATACATGAGTAGGATTGGCCGTAGTGGGTAGATTCGGTAGGAGTTATCGATTGTTTTGTGCAATGGTGGACCGACATGACCCGTTGACGTGCCCGTAGTTAGCCTACTAGAATGGACCGGTAGACTCATGAGACCTATAGGAGATTGTAGTCTACCGAGACGTAAAATGACATGAAAATCGAAAGGAGACTGTCATAGCCTATTACCCGGCTTAGTTAGAATAGAAATAACGTGTTACTTAGCTATCCGGAAATCGTCTACAACCCTAGGTGATCTAGAGATTGTCTAGTTTCTCCATATCTTCTTTATTAAAATAAAAATAGAAAAAAATTATATTAGCTTGTTGTTTCATTTTTCAGTCACTTGTTTGTGGGTGACGAACTCATTTATCACTCAATTTCCTCCATGTTACCGTACTCTTAATTAATCGCTTAACTAAATAGTCTCGAGTCTACCCTCGTGGGATCAATAAATCGGGGTTGAAATACCACCCCTATATTACTTGACCGTGCACTTGCACATACACGTTAAGAAATCGCGTCACCGAGCTTGAATGCTCCCCTCAACAAGGTTTTGTCTACTCAAATTATTGATCAAGCTTTATTGGTCAAGGGTTGGATTATCTCTAGTGATTGTAAGAAAATTCGGAATGAAGACATCATCAGGAGGCATATTCCATCATTCACCGCCAATAGAATTCTTGCTATCCAGCTCCCGGATGCTAACACCAATGACTGATGGCTCTGGCCTTTTCCAATCTCTGGTGAATATACAACAAAGTCTGGTTACAACTTGTTGAATGATATGAATCATTCTGTCCACTTTCCAGAGGGTTTGTTTCATAATGATCAATGGATCCA
The DNA here is from genome assembly GCA_023055425.1 of Linanthus parryae. Classification (NCBI taxonomy): domain Eukaryota; kingdom Viridiplantae; phylum Streptophyta; class Magnoliopsida; order Ericales; family Polemoniaceae; genus Linanthus; species Linanthus parryae. The sequence continues at coordinate 78,330,239 of JALGPY010000006.1, forward strand.
ACTGAAGTAAGTAAATTGGGGAAAATTTGGGGGCTTGATATCCCTAAAAAATGGAAGGTCTTCTTTTGTAAGTATGCTCATTTGAAGTAACATACCCTTTCACTTCTAAGTCACCACTTTGGGCTCACTTCAGATGTTTATCCCCTTTGCCATCATAGCTCAGAAACGATGGAGCATATCTTCTTTAACTGCCATGTGTCTAGGCCATTATGGACCAACTTTGACTTCTTCTACAAGGCCGGTTCCTCTTTTGAAGACATCTTCTAATGTATCATTCTCCAAGCTAACATTGGTGCGATCCACACCCGTTGGGCCATTTGGAGAGGAAAATGCAACAAAGTATTGAATGGAAATGACTTCTCAATCACTGAAATCCGACACATTATGGATAATGAATCTCTATTTCTTTCTTTGGACTGTGATAAAAGCAACAAAAATGGTTATTCTTTTGGTATCCCCTCGCACAAAGCGACGACTTTTGTTTTCCAACAATGCCAAAGTTCCTCTATCGGTGAAGTGAAAGAAGTATACGTTGACGGCTCCTGGAATAGGAGGGATTTCTCGGCTAGTTTTTGATTTCACACTCATGGCACTGATGGTCACAAATGGATAAAGAAATGTTTCGCTTCTAGTCTGCTCCAAGCCGAGTTTGTGGCTGTGGAGCTTGCTATGAATTTTACTCTACATTTTAATATTAACATTAATACTGACTGTCTTCCTGTCTTAATTTGTTTTCAGGGTGCTCGACGGGTTGCGATTCAGGACGAGCCGATCCTGGACAAGATTTGGAGGGCAGCGAATCAGCTGGTTTTTCAGTGCCATCAACAAAGTCTCAAGGTCTATGGTTCATCATGCTCACAGAGCTGCGAAGGATGTGTTACATGGAAACCATCCAACCTAGTTTAGTTTATTTCATTATTTTATCTTTTATGGTTTGTTTGTAGGCCCTGGTGTCTTAGTTTGTCTAGGTTTCTTTTCCTTGTTCTCGTGGATTCTTGTTTTCTTCATTTTCGGTAGCTTTTGTAGCCGTGCGTATGTTGGTCGGTGCTTGTTTGTTTCATTGGTTTGTTTATCTCTAGACTTGTAGATTTTGGTTCCATGTTTTCTCTATGAAGTTGATCTTTCATCAAAAAAATATGGAAGTGGGTTTAGAATTCGTATATTATACGGTGTAGTCTATGTATCCATGGTTTGTAGGAAAAAATAAACCAAGGGAGCGAAAATAAACGAAGAAAACAAATAGAAAGACGATTTCGATGACCAATATACGTCCCACAAGGAATCCAATGGATAAAACCAAAATACTGATTTCTAGAAGATAAGACAAACAGAGAGAAACCTCTCTCTACTTTCTATCTCTAGATTTTTGTATATTTAGCCATGGATATCATAGTTCGTTGGAATAGAGGATTATGAATGGATCTCCTGGTGGTTACTTCAACAGTATCTGTGGTATTAGACAAGGTTATCCTCTATCATCATTTTTAATTATTGTTTGCAATGAAGTCTGAGGGACTTATTTTATGGTATTAAGCTTGCTAGATAATGTCCTGTTATAGAGAAATTAATGTTTGTAGATGATTTAGTTATGATGGGAAGAACCACTATGAATGATGCAGCAAATTTCAAGCTTTGTGTCACATCCCCCTCCCGCCGACCCCGATTAGTGATTAATAAAAAATTTCGTTAACGAGAGGAGGGCGCGACATGCCGGAGCGGCCTTGACTCGTCGAGAGGCTAAATAAGTAATTTATAAAACCCTGATCAAAGTTTAAAAAAAATAACATTGCGGAAGCGTAAATAACAAATTTCTTGGGGTCGTCATGATCAACAATTTGAATTGTAAAGAAAAGAAAGTTGGAACATAAAAATTCAATGTCATTCAGTCATCTCGACTCCTATCATAACAAAGCATAACTCGGGAAAGGTTCTAGGTATCATACAAGGGCTCAAATAAAGTCTTATATACATAACTACACAACTATTACAATCTTAAACAATTTACAAACATGTATTCCAGAATATAGCTCCAAGCCGACTAGCATATTTTCAACATCTAAGAACATAACATCATCGAGCACGTAATCACATATCAACTTAACGTCTTGCTACTTCTTGCTCTACGTGTCCTTAAAACCTGAAAAAAGGGTAACGTAAAAGGGTGAGCTCAACTTGCTCAGTGAGTTACATCTACGCCCCTCCGTAGGTTTGAAAAAACTAAAAGGGGCTAACTTTCTCATGGAGCGACAGGAACATAAGGCATAGTCATACATACATATACTTGTGAAATTTGAAAGATCATGACATTCATAAAACATAACTTATATCATAAAGAAGGCGTAACGTAAAGCTTAACTTGAGTCATGATAAATCATATTGTTCCAAGTAGAAACCTTGTTTTGTCTCGCGTAGAGACCATAACGTACTTGAACATGCTTGCTTATTTTCTTATCTTATGGCCCGTGTAACCTTCGTGACTTAACATAATATAACGTAGGGACATGTCCATCGCGACGGCTCGTGAGGCGACACGTTGCCTGCTTATATTGCCCCGGCAAAAGGGCTGTAGCCTGCCTATACCCGACATGGGGTTTCACTCCAGTAACCGTGGCCTTTCTGAAAACATGTTTTATCTTATGAAACGTTCATTTTTCTTTGTTAGCATCCATGGGGCATAAAATGTTTACCTGGTTCGAAAGCATACATACATACATAATAGGGAAACATGAATACACATAAGATTGTAAGAAACTTGAGGTTCGGTACAAACTTTGGGAGGTAGGGTAACTCACCTTGCGAGCTTAAGCCAATTATTTGATTCTTCTAAGTCTAATTTCAAACAACTTAAGCATGTTAGCTCTAACTCCAACTTCATATGGGTGGCAAAGAATGCTACAAATAACACATATAATCACTTAGCACGAGTTCAATCCAAGCATAACACACAATCACTTAGCATGAAGCCATTCCAAACATAGCACATAATTATTTAGCATGAAATCACTCCAAACATAGAGCATGCATAAATCACTTAGCTAAATGATACTAGTCTTATGGATACAACATGAACTAACTTTTCACATACCATATACTTCTAGGGCCTTAAACGTCTTATAGATGCATATGAGATGTCTAATGCGACACATGAATGAAATATGACATATAATGAACTAAATAATAACTTACATACACTAGCATTAAGAAAATTTTATAAACTTCTAAATTATGCTTATAAGCAAAGCGTGACTACCGATAGTTCAAAATTCATAAATAATTCTAAATAATTATCCACAACCTAAATTTTTGACATAACATAGATAAAGAACTTAATGATAAAATATAAAAGTATCATAAATTATAAAAGCTTCTAAGTATTTTTAAACATTAAAATTATGAGCTGTTTAGGTGTAAAACAGAGGCTGAAAAGCAGTCATGGGAGTAAATTCATAAAATATTCATATGAACTCCAAAAATTATGAAATTTTAACTGGCGGTAAATAACACCTCTGGAAACAATATATATAAAATTGGTAACCATTGGAGTAGAATAAGTACAAAAAATCGATGAAAATCTTCTCTGGTCTGGGTTGGACAGATTGTAAAAACAGCACAAGTTTACTTGGTGTAACCAAAACATTTATTGAGTGTGATGGTCACACCAAAATAAGTGAGAAAAAGTATGTTCAAAATCATATAATGCACAATATCTATTTCATGTTGATGCATTTACTTGGTGTAACCAAAACATTTAACTAAAATGTAATACTACATTTTATTTCTCATACAAATATTGCACAAAAGACCTTAAACTTTATATAAAAGACATTATAGTGTCTGAAAACAACATCAACTTGATTTATACTATAACTTGCATAAATTTTTCTTAACTAAACTCTAGCATAATTAACATGACATTCATTTTAACACACTCATTGAGATAATACTAACATCACTTAAAAAATCAAACATGTAACATAAATATGAGGGTCACTACACTTTGTCTCAAGCTATTTGAAGAAACCTCTGGTGAAAGAGTCAATAAAGCCAAGTCAGCTATTTTTTACAATATAAACACACCGATTCAGCTCAAGAAAAGTATCAGAGAAGTGTTGGGACTCAAAAAAGGAACCAAGAGTGCAGTGTACTTAGGCCTTCCTATGTTTCATAGTGCTTCAAAGACAAAAGGATTTTTCAATCAAGTGTTGAGAAAATGCAGGAGAAATTATTTAAGGCGGCAATCCAAATTTCTCTCTTTTGCTAGTTGAAAAATACTTATTCAATGTGTGTTAAGTTCCATACCCTCTCATCCAGTGGAAGAGTTCATGCAACCAAAAAGACTTGTGGCAAAAAATAGATTATTTGAGTACCAATTTCCGGTGGGGAAGCTCAGAAAAGAAGAAGAGAAGAAATCTTATCTCTTGTGATTATCTATTCTGTTCAAATAAGAATGGTGGTCTTGGCTTTAGGGAGGCTCAATTTTCAAAAGAGCTCTCTTGTAAAAATTGGCATGGGATTTACGGGCTCAAAATGATGGGATGTGGGTTAACTTATTTCTCAAGATTTTTTTTTACCATATCAAGATTCAAAGAATTGATAAGAAAGTCGCTAATTCCTTTCCTTGGAAAGGAATTCTACATGTAAGAGAGCTTTTAGCCCCAAATTTCATATAACTTGTTGGTAATGGTCAATCCATCGACATTTAACAAGACTCTTAGGGTGCTCAATCTTGAAAAATCCAAACCAAATCCTCACGATAATCTATAAATTTTCCCAAAGATGGTGTGTTAGCTGATTGATTCAACTACAAAAATATGGAATCTAGAGGTACTTTATGAATGATGGAGCCCTGAAGAGAAGCTAAATATTATTCAACTTAATATTCCTATCAACAATAACTGTGGCAAATTGATTTGACTAAAATATATTAAAGGAAATGTTACTTATAAGGCTATGTATTATGCTCAACTACAGGAACCTGACTTCTTAACTCAACAAAAGTTCTCTTGGAATAGATGCCCTAGAGGTGATCTTATTTGGTATGAACATTGTTTTTCCTAGAATAATCATTGTATTATTTATGGAGATATTTAATATAATGAAGTCCTTAGATTGCAATGTGTTGTTTATCTTAAATATCCCTAGTCCATTATATTGATTAACGTGACGATCAACTATAGTCTAGTGTGTGGGTAGATTGATATGGAGATATCAAGTCTAGCACATGGGTATGAATTAGGGTTAATGGCATACTGGATTGACCACAACGAGAAGGCTACATACAATTTATGTAAAGTCACAAGTGCTTCTCGTAGTGACAATGGTATAGTGGTCCTTAGACTTGAAGTCACTAGATACTCAAGTTGTGAAATATCATGCTTTGATATTATCAAACGTCGCGACTTAACCGGGAACTATAAAGGTAGTTATCGGGCATGATAGGAAGCAAGCTTAGAGATGGTAGTGATGTAGTGGGGATTTGTCCCTCCACATAACAGGAGTAAATATATGTGGCCACTCGAGGGGTAGTGCTTATAAAATGTCTGGCCAGACTCAGATAAATCAATATAAGATATTGATGTTATCTGCATGGATAAGACTATTCCCATGACCGGGAAACTATGGATTAGATATACGAGTGTGACATGTATGTCTCGTGTCCAATCCGGATATAGAGACAAATGGATAGTACAATACGGTAACATTGGTCACAAGGTTTGTCGAATTATTGACTATTTCTATTAGTTGGGTTGCATAGATGTCTTGCTAGGGGCCGCTCTATGTTTGTAATTGTAACTACCAACTAAGTAGAAACCTATGGGGTCACACTCCCTATATATTTAACCGGACTTGGGAATTAATTAGGATTAATTAAATAGAAGTATCAATAAACAATCACTTGCAAACTTAGTAGGACTGATTTGCAAGGTGAACTAATCCATGTAAGGACATGATTAGGAGAGGGGCTAATATGTAGTTAACAATGAGTTGTTAGACTATATAAAGAGGCAAATAGCGTAATTTCTCATAATAAGTGTCATAATTGTTATCGCACAATAAAGAGAGAACATAGCAAGGAGAGCAACAAGGGAGGTCGAACCCGACCCCCCCCCCCCGTCCGCCCCTCTCACCGTCGGCCAAATAGGTGTGGCCTCTTTTGGTCTCGTTTTGCGTGATATTATTTTTCCTCCTCCTTCCCTAGCTAGAACAAAGGCGTGGAGGATCCGGGATCAATCCTAGGAGTGAACTTTACATAGAGACGTGGACACTATTTCACGTGAAGTCATCAAAGGAGACAAACAAGGTACTTGATGTTCTCATCCTTTACCATTGTTATGAATTCTACCCTTGTGATCCTTGGAGGGTCTTGAACAAATATTTATTTTGTTTATTCCGTGGCGTGATCCGTATCAAAACCCTACAAGTTCAAATAGAGCTTGAAACGGATTTTCAAAATTCACAATAGACTCACGATCATGTTATGGTGAACTGTTGCAAATATTCTTCCTATCCAAAGATTAAAGCCAGACAATGTTCCATTGAAAATATTGATAGCAAAAAATCTTGCAGTATTTACCGCTTTGATGCTGAAGATAGTAGTCACATTTTCTTTTAGAGTAGTGCTGCTAGAGCCATTTGGTTTTCCATGATAAATTTGATAATTTGACCAAGTGAATATGAACAATACCAAAGCCTGATGATGTTTTTAAGCATAAAGGAAAATAATATAATGACAATGAAATGGCTCTCATTGGCATAATTCTTGAAAGAATGTGGTTGAAAAGGAATGACAAGATCTTTAGAGGCGTGTCTTTAGTGTGGAGAGAATTTTTCAAGAAATTCGTAGCATCCTGAATGATCATTTTTATAACACTCCTACCTCACACCAATGAACGAAAAGGAAGAAAAACACAAGTTTAACGTGGTTCGTTAGCAAAAAGTGTGCTAACTACGTCCACAGTGAAGAACTACATTTATTTATCAAGATAAATGATTAAAAGCGACTGCATATGTCTCTAGGAACTTTAAGGGTCCTTTTATAGGGCCCAGATCTCCTAAAACCGACTTAGGATAATAAGGAAACAACTCACATTTCCCTCCGACCTGAACTAGGTCGTGCGACCTACTCCAAAATTCGTGTGATCGGCACTAGGTCGTGCGGCCTAGTTACAGAGGTCGTGCGACCTACTTTTCCCCCCAGCTGCTGCAGTTTTTTTCCTTTGTAGCCCTCCTTCTTCCCCTTGGTCCTTTGTTATTGCTCTTGGTTATTTCTTCACATTCAAGGCATCAATCCATCTAATCACCAACTGGACTTGAATTATTTCTCCAGGATTAACTGATCCTTTTCTTGTAAACAAAGCTTTCCTTCTCCGAACCCAATGTCTCTCGTCATAGAGACTCACTGGACCTCCACTTGTTCTGACATGCCCCGAAGAGCTTCAATGGCTCATGATATTGAGCAATTCTATACAATGTTGGAACTTACTCTCTGGAACTGGCTTCAGAACATATCCTTGGGGTTATTAGCTGACCGCACCTGCTTTACCTTGTTTCTGCTCTCGTTTCTCATAAAATGATACTTAACGTCAGCATGCTTTGTTCTTTCATTATGAACCTGATCTTTACTCAAGAAAATTGCACTCAAGCCATCACAATAGACTATCTCTTGATCTTGAAGTAGTACTATAGTATTGACGATTGCTTTAAGCCATATTTCCTCCTTTTCTACTTCTTTTTAATGCCATGTACTCCGCTTCTGTGTTCGACAAAGTCACCGTCCGCTGTTGCGTCGCCTTCCATCTCATAACAAACCACCCACATTAAACACATATCTAATCATTGATCCGAGAACCCAGCAACCAAGATATTCTCATTATCCCCATAACATAGGCCAATTTCTGATGTACCCTTAAGATACATGAATATGCGCTTCACCGCCTGCCAGTGTTCCCTCCCGGGATGAGCCATAAAACAACTTACCATACTAAATCCAAATTTTATATCCGGTCAAGTTCAGACCCTAACATACATGAGGCTTCCAAATGCACTAGAATAGAAAACCTTGGACATGTACTCCTCCCCCCCTCGGTCTTAGTGGTGTACATTCCTAACTTGCTGTTAGTAGCCATAGGCGTATCCATAGCTTTAGCTGATAATATTTCAAATCTGCTTAAAATCTTCTTGATGTATCCCTGATGTGACAAGAAAAACTTCTTCTAGTCTCTATAGATCTCAGCTCCAAGAATTTTCCGAGCAGTACCTAGGTCATTCCCCTATAATTCCGCGCTCAGAGACCTCTTTTATTATAAATGTCCTAAATACTCAAAGTTTTAATCAAAATATCATCTATATACAGAACTAGGTAGATATGTGACTCACCTCTCAAAGGCTTGTGATACACACAACAATCATACTCACACTTCTTGTAACCAATCTTCAACATGAAGCTGTCAAACCTCATGTACCATTGCCTCAGAGACGACATAAGTCCATTTAGAGGTGTTTTAGACTTGAACACATAATCTTCTTTTTCAGGAACTTGGAATCCTTTTGGTTGGCTCATGTATATTTCTTCTTCCTACTCCATGTAGGAAAGCTGTTTTCATGTCTAGATGCTCAAGTTCTAAGTCACGGTGTGCGACCAACGGTACTAGCACCCTGATCAAAGTATGTCTTGCCATCGGTGAGAAGATCTCGTTGTAGTCAACTCCCTCTATTTGAATGAACCCTCTTGCAACCAACCTTGCCTTATGCTTGACCCCCTCTCAAGTTGAACTTACGGCCTTTCTTTTAAAAACCCATTTTCAAGTGACTATCTTCCTTCCTGCTAGAAATTTTATATGATCACAACCCGATTTATGGCTAAGAGACTCTATTTCTTCTCCCATTTTGAAAATCCATGTGATGACTCAGAAGTAAAAATTACAGCCTTATAGGTGGGTTCTCGTCCTCCACCTCTTCGGCTACATGTAATGCATATCCCACCATACTATCTTCCATGTATCTTGCTAGATGATTTATGACTCACCTTGGTTTTCCTCATCAATAATATGATTTTTATGTTCCTCCGGCAGCGATGCATCCTCATAAGAATCTCATGCTTCTTCCTCTTCGGTTTCCGGTGGTGACGATGGAAATTCTGGATCCTTAGGATCAATAGAACATGAAATTGCCTCCACCTTCTTCTCTGCAGCTCCAACCTCTATCTCCACGGAACTTGATTTTAGCATCAAACTCTCATCAAAGGCAAAAAATCTACTAAGTATATTCTTGTTGTCCGTCCAAATCTTGTATTCCTTTACTCATGTCCCATAGCCCATGAATACCCCTTTATTTTCCTTTGGTGTTAGCTTGCCATCATCCACACGATAATTGGCAAAACAAATAAAGACCCACATTTTCGAATGATTCACTGCTTTTTCGGACCATACCTCAATAGGAATCTTACATCATATGATAGTGTGCGGGCTCCACATTACAAGATAACAAGCCAAATAAACTTCCTCTCTTTAGAAACAGATAGTAAGGCCTGATTATAAAGGGAGATTCCTAGCTCTATTATTTCACATGAGTTGTCAATAAGTGAGATAATTAGAGCAAGGAAGAGACAAATCAGAGTGACCCGCTCCTCCCTTGGACGACGACACAAGAGACCCGACTCCTCCTCCTCCTCCTCCTCCTCCTCCTTGTTTTGCGTGATCCACTTGATTTGATCAAGCACCATGAGATTCCTTATCCTACGCTGCTAGCATAACCCGTAGAGAAGATTCCAGTTAGCAATCTGAAGGTGTGGATACCGGTGGAGACGTGGACATCATTCTGCGTTGTGATCACACAAACCCACTAGGTGCACGTTACTTCCTTTATCACGTTGACAGCTTGAAAATGTATTAGTTTGGGACATCTTTTTACCATTGGTTTTAACCCTGTGAGAGTTGAGTTTGGCCATTTTCAGCTTATTTTCCACCTGATACGAGGCAGAGATTTATAGATCATGATTGCAAAATTTGAGTAATTTTATGCATACTTTTGTTTGTTGGATATGATCGCGGGTGCGTGTTATGATGTGCAGGTAACAGGTGCCGAAAAATGCATGAGATTAACTTGAATAGGAGGCAGCGTGTCAGGAAAGCTGAGCAGAAAAAGAGGAAAAAATGCTAAGTGGTGCGTTCAAACGCAGGAGCTGCGTTCAAACGCACAAGAGGGCGGCAGCAGGAAAGTGGCAGGAAAAATGGCTAAGTCCTGCGTTCAAACGCAGGCAGTCTGCGTTCAAACGCAGGAGTCAGAGACCAAAGTGCAGAAAAGCTAAGTCCTGCGTTCAAACGCAGGCGGTGTGCGTTCAAACGCAGGACTCAACACTCAAGAGAAGAAACGGCCAAGGGGTGCGTTCAAACGCAGAGGAGCTGCGTTCAAACGCATGGGTTCAGGAGCCAGAAGAGAAAAATGGAAAAACGGCTAAGTCTTGCGTTCAAACGCAGAAGGTGTGCGTTCAGACGCACTGCGTTCAAAAGCAGAAGGTGTGCGTTCAGACGCACTGCGTTCAAACGCAGGAGAGTTGCGTTCAAACGCACAACATAGTGCAGCAACAGACAGGGAAAACTGGCCAGAAAATGAGTATGTGCGTTCAAACGCAGATCCTGCGTTCAGACGCAGGAAACTTCAAATTTCAGAAAGGTTAGAATCAGGCAGAAGTCAAGCAGAAGACTAAGTATGTGCGTTCAAACGCACATTGTGCGTTCAAACGCACACCCAAAAAGTCAACGGAAGTCAAAGTCAAAAAGTCAACTCTCAAAATGTGCGTTCAAACGCAGCCTTTGTGCGTTCAAACGCAGGTCAAGATTTTCAGAATTTCTGAAGACGGTGGAAAAAAGTCAAACTTCGTCAGAAAAGTCAAAGTCAGCAGATGTGCGTTCAGACACAGGACAGGATTTCCAGAAGCTTCCCAGGGCGGTTTAGACAGGGACAGAATAGGAATTTCAGCACAGGATTAGGGAAACTTCAGCAGTATATAAAGCAGCTCTGCCCATCAGTTTCAGCATATATACAGCATACACAACACAGAACACAGGACAGACAGACACAGAATCAGAGTTAGACACAGCAGAGACAGGGAGCATCGGAGCAGTCCAGGAAATCGCCAGATTTCCGTCACCTGTTTGATTCTCTTCTCTTATTTATGTTAGTTTTCAGTAGCTAAATAATTTACCTAGGTTCTCGGTGAACCTAGGGTTTATGATTTCAGCAACTTAGTTTATCTCGACTTCAGATTCATGATTGTTTAAATCTTAATACAGTAGAGGTTTTATTTATTATTCTGTCTTTGGTTTTTACTGTTTATGCATGAACGGAGTCATGAACCTGGATTGCTACAGACAGGATCTGGTGCGCGAGAGTGGCCAGTGAGAGTTAGGAAGAGAAGACAGGATTTAGTACTCTGCCTTGATGGACCGAGAGGTGAAGAGAATCAGGGGACTAGCCCAGAAGCATTAGACCAACTGCTAGACGTTTAGGGGGAGACCGAGAGGAGAACCTGTAACCCTAGCAGACTTAGAACAAACCTGCAGATCTAGGTAGACCGAGAGGGCCCGAAATCTGTAGGAGAGTGACAGGTGCATGAGACCGAGAGGAGATTGTATCAATGGTATGCTGGCATAAACAAAACTGCTGTGTGTTTCTGAATCGGAAAAACTGAAAGGCTGAATAGTAACCCTAGGGGATCCTGGAAATCTAGGCACCCGAAACCCTAGTTTTTACAGTCAGACTTTATTACCAGAAATTACCAAAAATATCGTTTAATTCTGTTTTTACTCCTTTTACTTTTTTACGTTTGTACTCTTTAAGCCTAATTTCTGATTATACAGTAACACTGTCCTCGTGGGATCGATAACTCGGGGTTGAAATACCAGCCCTATATTACTTGAACCGTGCACTTGCGGTAACACGTAAGAAATCGTGTCAAGTTTTTGGCGCCGTTGCCTGGGACAGTGGTTTATTGTTAGTTAGAAATTAGTTTAAAAAAAAAAAAAAAAAAGAGTATCAAAATTATATATATTTTTATACCTAGTTACCTCACAGGTATTTCTGGAGCGTTGTTTTCTTAGGAACGCAAGGAGCCAGAGAAATTGTAGGCATGTGGAGCGGCAATCTTGAGTCGGGGCCAACCCAGTTACTGTGTCCCCCCTACTGTGAATACTGCCACAATTGGCACAGAAAAGAGGATGCACACCGTCCAGTTTATTGCTTTCAGTGCAAAAATTATCATGAGTATGAAGAGGCGTGCATATTGCACTCACCCCAGCTTTATCAACAGTATTACCCCTACTGCATCCAGTGTGGGGGTGGTTGCGGGGTTGGGGCATGCAGAACTTATCAACCCTGGAGCTTTCAGCACTGCCAAGCAGGGGCGCATCTTGAGACTGCTCTGTACTACCCCGATCCACCTCAATTTGTACCTCCGCCACCTTTTGAACCGCTCACTCAAGAAGTTTTCTTCTCATGGATGTCTAAATTGGAGTGCATGCTGGAGAAATTTTTTTCAGCACGCCTTGACCAGATTGCAGAGGAGATGAGAGAAATTAACAGTGACATATTGCGATTGGCAAACAAGTATCAGGAACTTTCTCAGTCATGGATCTCAGCAGATACGCCAGAACCAGAAACAGAGTTCATGCCACCAGAATTTGAAGAAGTGCAGACAGTGACATCATCAGGTCCAGTTGAGCCAGAAATTGATTCAGTACCCGCACCACAGGAAACAGACTCATATATTCCTCACTGGCTTCCAGCAGTGCTGGAGATGCAGAAGGGCTTCTTTGCAAAGATGGCGCAAGAACAACATAAAGCTGCATCACAGGTTGCTGTCATGGAAGAAGAGGTGCCCGAGCCAAGAGAAGTGTGCACTATTCAAGAGCCATCTCAGGTATTTCATTATTATGAGGACTCAGATTCTGAATTAGATTTGGAAGAAACAGTGCCTGCATGGATGGAACCACAACCAATTTCAAATTCTAGGCATGATTTGAAAGACACTGATATTGAGCAATGGGGGTGTACTGAGGAAGAAACTGTGTTCGAGAATGTGTCCACTGATATGGATGAGCTTGAGGTAGGAATACCAACTCAGCCTGCTGAAGAAATCACCATATCGTATGTTTATCAAGTATGTGAGGAGTTGGAAAGACGGCTGTGTGAGGACTCTGACACGGAAGCTGATCATGACCATTCCCCTGATCCTTGCTCTATGGACTGTTCTTGTGACATTACACAGGACATAGAAAAGGGATTGGAAATCACTCAGTGTGGGGGTACTGATAAGCTGCCTGCACGGGTTTTTCAGCATCATGAGTCAGCTGGATATGAGCTGAAGTTCCAGAGTCCACAGCAACCATCCAGGGGTGAAGTTCATCGGCAGGACTTTGTAAAAATATTCACAGACAAGCCAGTGAACAATGAGTGGAAGCTGATCAAGAAGAAAAAGTGCAAAATCAAAAAAATCATATTTCACAACTATCCACCTCGTGAAACGAATGAGTGTGCACGTGAGATGAGGATCATTGAGAAGAGATGGTGGAAGAAGAAGAAGTGGAGAGATAAAGAAGCCTTCAAATTTCTCAAATGTTGAGGTAACAGGGTCGGGCCGTCGACTGTAAATTACAAGCACTTGTTGGGAGGTAACCCAACGTAGGAGTTAGTTTCACTTATTAAATTATTTATTGTTTAATAAATTTTGAGAGGAGAGATGAGGGTGAGCTAATGTTTAGCTGCAGAAATTTTCAGAAAACAGGTTACAGGAAGCTGAAGTACAGAAACTGGCTCGCTGTCAGCATCCAGATGCAGACTGACGTTCAGTGGCAGCCTGCCAGATAAAGGCAGATTGGAAAAATCCTGAAGAATCGACCCCGGTGCACAGGATGCACTCGACCTTCACAGGGACTCGTATGAGTTGGGGATTTTTCAGGAACAATTTTCAGCAGGAAAGGAGCAATCGACCCCGGTGTACGAAAATACACTCGACCATATGGGAGCACATTGTCACAGACGATGGTGCTTGGGGATTGCACACTTGAAGAGCGCAACAGAGCCCGGAAGGTTGACAACTTCCGTTGAGAAATTTTCCGGCGACCGGTCAACAGTCCTTCTCTGCCGGAATCTGCAGAAAAGTCAGCGCCTGTACGAACTGACTCCGGGTGAACAGGTTTAATTTCTGTCTCTTGCTTTATTTTTCTGAGTATACTACCAGCTGGTTGACTGACGGCCAGGTTCGAGCCAGCAAGCCAGTGGCTCTATCAGGCCATAAGTCAGTCGGTCAGTCTAGCATTAGGTCGTCCCAATCCCAGTAGATGAGTCACGCCAGCTCATCAATCAAGATTATATGCCTGATGATTAGTACCATGAGGGCATGGCACCATCCAGTGTGGGGGTGGTGGCGTTGTAATCTAGGAGAGAGCATGCAGACCCAGGGGAGAGAGCATGCAGACCCAGGTACCCAGTACCCACCTAGGAGAGAGCATGCAGACCCAGGGGCCAGCAGTGCCCATCCCGGTGCCAGCCACGCTGGTACCGCTGCCGCAGCACGCCATGCTGCGAGGAAACGCGCCAGAGGGCGAACCCCTTCACCATCTCCCGAGCCGACTGACCAGTCTACTCCGGAGAACACAGATTCGAGTTACCGACCAGATCAGTAGAGTCGCGAGGATGCGCCACCTCTAGTGTGGGGGTGGGGAATCGTGTCCTCCTGCATAGCCATGTCAGCATATTTTTGTCAATTTTATTTTTCATTTTATTTTCATTTTTTTGAGTCAGCACGTTTTTTATGTTGAGTCGACCCACCAACCTTTCTGACCTTGCATGATAAAAATAAAAATAAAAAAAAATATAATAAAAAAAATATATAATAATAAATCGGGAAAATGAAAAAAAAAATCTGAGAAAGGGCAACTTAGGACCTAGAAACTGAAGAGAGTCCAATGAAAGAGCTTATGAGAGTAGGAAGCACCGTAGCAGGGATACTTCAAATTTTAGTATTTTGTGCACAATTTTCACGACAGGCTATCCCGGGTATTCAGGAATGTGGAAAGTAGATAACAGGCATACTTTTGACTTCTCTAGTGTGCTAGGCAGATTTGGTCTTTAGATAGTTGAATATTCTGTTTCCCAAGGAAACTGGTGGACTCTTGGAATCTGGGGTGGACCTTCGTGTAGAGTCGGTTTTATGTGGTACAAATCTGTAGCCTAAGCGAAGTTGGAGAATGTACACCACCATCCCTTAAGGTGGTTCCAAGAGAAAATCCTAAAAAGCCCACACTCTTAACGCTCTACTGCACAGTTGTAAAAAACAGAGGGGATTATGAAAAGAAAAAAAATAAAAAAAAAAAAAAAAAAAATAATATTTTGTGCTTAAAGGAGAAAACAACATAATGTGCTTCCATTCACATGGAAAATTTGGATTCAATCCAATTTAGAGCTTAAGAGGGAAATTAAAGTCAAGCCGTATTACACAGGAGTTGTGTCTCCCAGCAATGGGACAATTTGCAAATCAAACGCAATAACGGCTAAGAGGGTCTGAAAACCTCAAATGACTTGGCGAAGAAAAATTATCTGTTGACTATAGATGCCTGGACCCTCAAAGTCAAAAGACGTGCTTTATCTTGGTTGGTTTGGTGGATGTTTGGGGATACCTTAGTGAGTTTGTGCATAGGATCAGTTTATATCATTTCTTGCTACGTGTTGTGGAATTTCGAAATGAGCTTGTGAGGATTTGATGATTTCAGTTTATGATAGAGAGGTTGCCCAATTTCAGAAAATATATATATAAAAAAAATTTTTAGCTGTGTTTTGAGTCAGTTTGTGTATATTCTGTATCTGAGTCAGTCGTCTATTGAGTGTTTTGGTCTGTGCCTTGAATCTGTGAAAGAGGGGAAGTATGCAATAAAAGTATGCAAAAAATGGGTCTGCAAGGCAGTATGCAAGGGTCTGCTCGGGACGAGCAGAGATAAGTGTGGGGGTATTTTGACAGCTTGAAAATGTATTAGTTTGGGACATCTTTTTACCATTGGTTTTAACCCTGTGAGAGTTGAGTTTGGCCATTTTCAGCTTATTTTCCACCTGATACGAGGCAGAGATTTATAGATCATGATTGCAAAATTTGAGTAATTTTATGCATACTTTTGTTTGTTGGATATGATCGCGGGTGCGTGTTATGATGTGCAGGTAACAGGTGCCGAAAAATGCATGAGATTAACTTGAATAGGAGGCAGCGTGTCAGGAAAGCTGAGCAGAAAAAGAGGAAAAAATGCTAAGTGGTGCGTTCAAACGCAGGAGCTGCGTTCAAACGCACAAGAGGGCGGCAGCAGGAAAGTGGCAGGAAAAATGGCTAAGTCCTGCGTTCAAACGCAGGCAGTCTGCGTTCAAACGCAGGAGTCAGAGACCAAAGTGCAGAAAAGCTAAGTCCTGCGTTCAAACGCAGGCGGTGTGCGTTCAAACGCAGGACTCAACACTCAAGAGAAGAAACGGCCAAGGGGTGCGTTCAAACGCAGAGGAGCTGCGTTCAAACGCATGGGTTCAGGAGCCAGAAGAGAAAAATGGAAAAACGGCTAAGTCTTGCGTTCAAACGCAGAAGGTGTGCGTTCAGACGCACTGCGTTCAAAAGCAGAAGGTGTGCGTTCAGACGCACTGCGTTCAAACGCAGGAGAGTTGCGTTCAAACGCACAACATAGTGCAGCAACAGACAGGGAAAACTGGCCAGAAAATGAGTATGTGCGTTCAAACGCAGATCCTGCGTTCAGACGCAGGAAACTTCAAATTTCAGAAAGGTTAGAATCAGGCAGAAGTCAAGCAGAAGACTAAGTATGTGCGTTCAAACGCACATTGTGCGTTCAAACGCACACCCAAAAAGTCAACGGAAGTCAAAGTCAAAAAGTCAACTCTCAAAATGTGCGTTCAAACGCAGCCTTTGTGCGTTCAAACGCAGGTCAAGATTTTCAGAATTTCTGAAGACGGTGGAAAAAAGTCAAACTTCGTCAGAAAAGTCAAAGTCAGCAGATGTGCGTTCAGACACAGGACAGGATTTCCAGAAGCTTCCCAGGGCGGTTTAGACAGGGACAGAATAGGAATTTCAGCACAGGATTAGGGAAACTTCAGCAGTATATAAAGCAGCTCTGCCCATCAGTTTCAGCATATATACAGCATACACAACACAGAACACAGGACAGACAGACACAGAATCAGAGTTAGACACAGCAGAGACAGGGAGCATCGGAGCAGTCCAGGAAATCGCCAGATTTCCGTCACCTGTTTGATTCTCTTCTCTTATTTATGTTAGTTTTCAGTAGCTAAATAATTTACCTAGGTTCTCGGTGAACCTAGGGTTTATGATTTCAGCAACTTAGTTTATCTCGACTTCAGATTCATGATTGTTTAAATCTTAATACAGTAGAGGTTTTATTTATTATTCTGTCTTTGGTTTTTACTGTTTATGCATGAACGGAGTCATGAACCTGGATTGCTACAGACAGGATCTGGTGCGCGAGAGTGGCCAGTGAGAGTTAGGAAGAGAAGACAGGATTTAGTACTCTGCCTTGATGGACCGAGAGGTGAAGAGAATCAGGGGACTAGCCCAGAAGCATTAGACCAACTGCTAGACGTTTAGGGGGAGACCGAGAGGAGAACCTGTAACCCTAGCAGACTTAGAACAAACCTGCAGATCTAGGTAGACCGAGAGGGCCCGAAATCTGTAGGAGAGTGACAGGTGCATGAGACCGAGAGGAGATTGTATCAATGGTATGCTGGCATAAACAAAACTGCTGTGTGTTTCTGAATCGGAAAAACTGAAAGGCTGAATAGTAACCCTAGGGGATCCTGGAAATCTAGGCACCCGAAACCCTAGTTTTTACAGTCAGACTTTATTACCAGAAATTACCAAAAATATCGTTTAATTCTGTTTTTACTCCTTTTACTTTTTTACGTTTGTACTCTTTAAGCCTAATTTCTGATTATACAGTAACACTGTCCTCGTGGGATCGATAACTCGGGGTTGAAATACCAGCCCTATATTACTTGAACCGTGCACTTGCGGTAACACGTAAGAAATCGTGTCACACGTTATGAGATCTTAACCTGCGATTCATGGAGGGATTTGATCAGGAAATTTTCATTGTTTTTCCTTTGTGCATCCTGCATCAAAACCCTACAAGACCTGCATTCGGAAGCATACACCGTGATTTCACTAAAAGTTTCTGATTCGTTCTTTCGGCTACACCATTCAACATCCCTGACCCTTGAAGATTTCATCAAACTCTATGAACAATATTCCAAGCTGTTGTCGGTGTGCAATTTCTTCACATTCTTTCCCACTTGATTCTCTACCATGGTCTTCCACTCCTTAAATTTTGTGAAGCTTTCACTTTTATGCATCATCACTAATACCTTGAGTAGTCGTTAATGATGCTTAGAAAATACCTGTAACGTCCTATTGCTTCAACTCGGTATGGACCCCAACATACCGAATGGATATAATCCAAAGTGTCTTTCGTTCTACACACCGCAGTGTTCACAAAAACTAGGCTCTTCGAGGTGTGTCCAGTGAGATAGCCCTTTTTGTGAAATTAATGAATTCCTCGTTCATTCATATGACTGAGCCTCATATGCCATAGCTTGGTTTGATCAACTTCTTTAATCTCAGCTAAGACAACTCCGACAGACCATGTGATAACCAAACCCTGTAGCACGTACGAAGTTTCGTTCTTGACCTCCTTGGGTAACACATTCGGACGAATGTGCATGTCTTCCCGTCATGCGTATTGAATCTAATTGAACCGATTTCTATTACCTTGCAAACAGCTCCGTTTTCCATATGAATGGAAACTCCATCTTCACATTTATAGTTTGAAAATAGTTACCTATAAGAAAATATGTGATAGGAAGCCACTTAGTCAAGAAAACACGCACCAAGATGATGCATGAAAACATCCGCCAGTAGAAAGGAATGGACCTTGGACGAATTCCCCATCTTCACCACGCCTGCGGATCCGTTATGTCCCTGTTCACCTTATTCCGGGCAATCCCTCTTCCAATGCCCCTTTTTCTTTCACCAAGCACAAACATCCTTTGGTAACTTAGAACCTAAAAACTTCATTTTCTCGTTTTCTTACCCTTCTTACTTCCCCCCCTCTCCATCAACCTGGAAGCATGGTCCTCTGTTCTCATGCCTGCGCCTTTTTTGCACAATTACCTAGCGTAAAGAGCCGATCTCACATCCTATAGGGATATGTTATCCTTATTAAAAATAAGCTTCTTTAAAAAGTTCTATGATGATGGAGGTAATGACACCAAAAATACGAGTTTCGTAACCTCATGATTCTCTTTCTCGTTAATATTACTCAAATCAAGAAGAATTGTATTCAATTGATCAAGATGATCCTTGAGAGTCGTACCTTCGAGCATTCGTAGGGTCAACAACCGTTGCTTTATCATCAACTTGCTAGTGAGTGACTCTGTCATGTAGAGGCTCTCCAACTTGAGCCATAAAGCCGCCTCTGTTGTCAGATCTGCGAACTCCGAGATAACATCATCCGACATGCATGATATGATCATCTAGTGTGCCTTCGCCTCCATCAACCTATACTCCGTTGATGCAACATCAATGCCTCCCTTGTCCATGGACAAAGGTGTCGAGATGTCTTGCGAATTCACTAAGGCGCACATCTTGATCTTCCACAAGCTGAAGTTGTTCCCTCCTGTAAACCAATCGATCTTCAACATCGATTCAGAAATTATTCGTGGTGGAGTAACCACGATCTAAGATCTGATAGGAGTTTGTATTATGACAATGAGTGATAAGGAAGAAATACACAAGTTTAACGTGGTTCTCTAGCACAAAGTGTGCTAAATACGTCCACGACAAAGAACAAACTTTATTTATCAAGAGGAGCAATGACAAACAATTTCACATGTCTCTTGGAACCCCTAAGGGTCCTTTTATAGTGCCCAAGATCGCCCAAAAGCAACTCAAGAAAATAAGGAAACAACACGAATTTTGCCCATCCCTGAACTAGGTCGCACGAGCTAGTCCAAAGGTCATGCAACCTGGCGTCGTGCAACCTGCACTGGGTCGTGCGACCTAGTTAAAGAGGTTGTGCGACCTACTTTTCCCTCAAACTGCTGCAACCTTTTTTCCTTTGACTCCCTCTCGCTTCTCCTTGGTCCTTTATTTTTGCTCTCGGTAATTTGTTCACATTCAAGTCATCAACCGATTAATCATGTTAAAAGCCTTAATGTGGAGCTGAAGGAAAAAATTTAAAATTCCTAAATGTGAAAAATGGAGACACCTGCTCCAAACTGGATCAAAATCAATTGTGATGCCGATTACAAAGAAGGTGAAGTGTAGCTGTCCTCATTGCCATAAATGAACATGGCGAGGTTATGCTAAGTGGAACTCTATGTTATAATTGGAATAGTCAATAGTGTTGTAGATGTTGAGTTTCTTGTCATGGAATTATCCGTAAAGAAATTAATCTCAGAAGGGTGGAATAAGAAGGGACTAGAATATGATGATTTGAATGTCATAAATATCTTTTGGATCAAGAGTTAACAAACTGGGAATGGCACACAAGGATTAAAGCTAGCTTGTCCCCGCTTGAAGGTAAAGAAGCGAGTTTTAATATTGTCCCAGAAGTTTGTGTTGGAGTATGACCTAGAAGCGATCTATTTATCGTTACATTTATAAAGGTTTTCTATTCATTCTCTTATCTATATGGAGATATGTTGACATAATAAAGTCATTAGAGTAAATGTTGCATTCTTAAATATCTCTAGTCTAGTATTATTGTTAATTACGACGACTGTAATGCATCGACACTAGTATGTGGGTAGATTAAAATGAGATATCAAGTCTCACACATGGGTACGCATTAGGAGTAATGACATATCGGATTGACCCAACACTACATGGGTGTTATATGAGTTTCACAAGTTCTTCTCATAGTTACAATGGTGTTGTGATCCTGTGACTTGAATTCACTACATTCTCTAGATGTGTAAGACATGTTTTAATACCATCAAACATTACGCTGTAACGAGGTGATTAAGGTCGATAATTGGACCATAGTTTGAAATTTCGTTCCGTTTCGGCCCATGTCGGCCGATTTGTACTGTTTCGGTCTTAAAACGAGGTATAACCGGTACCGATACATAGCGGGCTGAAATTCGTTGTGTACTGGTGTGTTCGGCGATTTCGGATGTTTGGGGGTGTTTCGGCCAATATAGCGAATTTCGAACTAATTTCGGTCGGGGTTCAGTTTGTATTTATACAATTTTGGGGCCTTCATATAAAAATAAAAAAATTATACATTTATGATGATCTTCTAGATAAATAATTATTTAAGTATTTTTCATTTCGTTCACTCATTGCATACTACATTTTAGCAAAAAATAAGAATAAAAATTATAGTTTAGTAAAAAAAATACATGTTTTATGCTTATTTTGAAAAAAAAATATGAATATAAGTTGGATAATTTTAAAAATATATAACCTTTAGGGAAATTATATTATTTAAGAAAATTAGTCTGAAATGAATCACCAAAACATACCGGTACCTGAATGTTTCATTCCAGTAATAAAAAAAAACGATTTCCGGTACGGTATTTCAAACTATGAATTGGACATGTTATGAAACATGCAGAGAGGTGTGAGTGATGTAGATATGATTTATCCCTCCTACATTAAACGAGTAAATATCCATGGCCACTTGATGAGTGTGACTTAGGAAAATGTGTGACCGTACTCAAATGAATCAATATGAGACACTGATGTCATTTTTCTATCTAAGTCTGCAGAGAATCGAGAAACTAGAGATTAAGTAAACAAGTGTGACACTCCTTACCTTGTATCTGATCTGGATATATGGACAAAGGAATTATATGAAACGGTAAAATTGGTCATAGAGGTTAGTCAAATCAGTGACATTCCTATTACTCGTGTAGCATTGATGTATTTCTAGATACCGCTCAATATTTGTAATTGTTGCTGCCAACGTAGTAAGGAACCTACAAGGTCACACATATGAATGAATCAATATGGAATCGGATGCTCATTAGTTGGACTAAAGATAAATTATGGAGTTCAAAATTTAATGTAAACTAATCATAACTGTTAAATTTAGAGGGCAAGCCGAACTCTCTCATCCATATATATAACCTTCGGCTTGTCTAGGATTTTAATGATGCTTCTGAGCAATATTCATATTACATACATAAGTTAGGGTTTGAGACGAGCCGTCCAAGTCCACCCGATTTTGTGAGACAAATTTGTCCATCTTCCTCCAGCAGGCTAGCATCGTCGTGCATATTCGTTCGTGTGGCTACCGTAGAGGCGCCATTTCTCATTTACGCAAGTGATCTTCACCAGTTAGTGTGACTGAGGTAAACCTCTAATCATCATATTATGATCATTTACATGGGTTCTTGGTGAGTTTTTGACAACTTTTGTTTTTGATATATCCGCTGCGTTTCATTGCTCGAAACCCAAACGTTTGAACGTAGCAGCGCATGATTTAACAAAATGGGCTTTTGCCTCTAAAACTAGTGATTTCTCTTATAATAGATCATTACCAATGATAGTTGATCTCACGGTAGGGGCTGATCGCCCGACCTAAGTTGCTTTAGTGTTTTGCCTATTTCTATTTCAGTCGAATTCATTAAAAAAAAGTATAAGTGCCAAAGTTTCAAATCCAAATCTAGGTTGGTCAAACTCAATTGTGAGTTCTTGACTCGAATAGGCAGGCATGCTTATTACTACTACTCTGTCCCACTTCTTTCTCCTCATCTGACTTTGGGAGGTCACTTTTGACCGGCTAGTTTAGCCGACGATATGATACAAAAATTTACTATTTTTCATAACGCTGTAGTGAAAAGAAAGATGTACAATATTATGAAAAAGTTAAACTCTTTTTGTAGCATATCGTGATCTAAATTTGTCAATCAAAGTTCCTCCCTAAAGTCAAATGTGGAGGAAGAGCTAGGAAAGAGGTAGTAATATCCCACCACTTGGTCACTATTATGTGATCAATAACACGTTTTCACTTCACCATGTAAACTCTAGTCTGACCTGCTGAGGACCGAAGCTCCATCGTTATTTGACGCGTGTAAATGGATACCACTCTGATTCTTCTCATTCCCTATTACTTGACTTTTTTGACTCGTATCTGGATCTCTTTGACCGAGTGATTTTGATCACAAAACGATACAATTTTTTCATAATTTTTTTTACAGTATTATTGAACAACTTTTGTTCTACAACACCATAAAAAAATTAATAAAAAGTTGTGTTATTTAGCTATTCAGATCACCAGGTCAAGGTGACCCAGTGAATAATGAAAAAAGTCAAAATGATAGGGAAAAGAAGAATCAGAGTGATAATTAGTAATAGCAACTACATTTTAAATGAAGAAAGTACGATATTTTTGTACATAGTTGATTTTTTTTTTTCCACCCAACTTGCCAACTTGCAAGTAGCAAAGCTTAGGTTTGTCCAATTATAATCATACACGTTTATCTTCCCAAAAAATAAAATAAAATCATACACGTTTATTTGGCAAATTGTTGATATTTCCTTTCCATCCCTATTGTTGTGTGGCTGAAACTGGCGAGCCAATCAATGCAGCATATAATAATTGAAGCATTGCCTTCTTTATCTTCCTACTCACTCTTAAACATTTCAATCAGCAACAAGAAAGAAACCTCTAAAATGTCTTCCAAATACAGCAGCATCTGGAGTGTGTGGGCTGCAATACCTTGGAGGACAAGATTGTTAGTTGCTGCCTTCACTGTAATCGTAAACCTTTCATGCCGCTACCGTCTCCTCCACCGATTCATACTCTTTGTTTTCCATCTCCTAAGGTCACCTGCGTCCGCCAAACCAATCAACGGTGTTGTTTCCACCGATGTCACCGTTGATTCTTCCCGCAACCTCTGGTTCCGTGTCTACTCGCCTTCCTCCTCTTCCTCCGCCACTACTTTCCCTCTAATCATCTATTTCCACGGAGGTGGCTTCCTTCTTGGTGCTCCTGATCTATTCTTATTCCATGACTATTGCAATGCACTCTCTGCAAACCTGAAAGCAATTGTAATCTCAGTCGACTATTGCTTAACCCCAGAGTACCAGTACCCTTGTCAGTACGATGACGCGGCTCAAGTTTTGAAGTTTATTGATGCTGATAACTTCCATGTTCTCCCTCCAAGTACTGATTTAAGCCGGTGCTTTCTCGCTGGCGACAGTGCTGGAGCAAACATAGCGCACCACGCGGTAGTTAGAGCTGGAAACCACAGCTTTGAGAAGCTAGATATCATTGGTTTGTTATCCATACAGCCATTTTTTGGTGGGGAGGAACGTATGGAATCCGAAGTCCGACTCAGAAGAGGTCCAATGCTAGAAGTGACGGAGTTGGACCTGATGTGGAGATTGTTTTTGCCGCATGGGTGTAACCGGGACCATGAGGCGGTCAACATCACCGGCCAAGGTGTGGATAAGATATCTGCGGCAGAGTTCCCGGCAACAGTTATATTTGTTGGCGGCAATGACCCGTTACAGGATTGGCAGATGAGGTACTATGAGTGGTTAAAAGCTGCTGGCAAGGACGTTAAGTTAGTCGAGTATCCAGCTGCTATCCACGGATTTTACTTGTTCAAGGAATTGCCCCAACAAGCGCTTCTAATGATGGATATGTGGGAGTTCATCCAAGATCAATGTGCGAGAACCAACGGATAGGAGCTGGATACTCGACTTATAACAATGTCCATTGCATATAGGCTATAGCATATTATCTCAGGGGAATAGTATGATTTCTTCTACTAATAAGGCTTGCATAAGTATTCATTTTCTTGTACTTAGAGTTCTCCTAAAACATGTACAAGGAGTTCATTGCAAGCATAGTGATTTTTTTTTTTTTTTTTTTTTTTTTTTTTTTAGCAATTTGCGAGTTTAGGTCTCCAAAATATACTTGAGAGTTGAGACCATGGCTATGGGCCAAATCCAACATAATGCACTCTCTCAAAGCCATTATGATATGTTGCAGCTTCTCAGAATATGGATCTTATCCACAAAGAAATTCATCAATGCCATGGTCTTGTTCTACGTTACTCGGACTCTTCTAAATCGTCACCGTACTCGTGTCGATACGACCCGACATTGGTTTGGGTATGGGATGTGTGGCAGGTGTGGCTTTATCTCACCGGACACGTTGACTAAAGCGACATCTGGTTCTGATAAAGACATTGTCACCATCTCTTGTCGTTAAATACATTAAACAAATTATAGTCCTTGTAGTTTAGCTATATTACAGTTCTTTGCAAAAAAATAATAATATATATTACAGTTAAATACACCAAAACTTGCTTAAATAAATTGCATTTCTTGATTTTCTGCATTCTCATGTATGACATTTTAAAAATATATTTAAAAAAAAAATCTATCATATCCCTGCACCCGTGTCCAAAAGTTGGATACTTTTTAGCCGAGTCCACGTATCCTAGTTTTAAGCAAGTTTGCAAATCCGATCTCCAGATCCATATCATATCCGATACCCGCACCCGAGTCCGGGAAACATATGTCTTGTTTGGATGAGAGGAAGTAGGGAGGAAATGAAAACTGTCAAAAATCTTTCCGCCTAAAAATCCTGAATTCTGATTTTAAATCTGGAAATCCGGATGAAATACGGATTTTCAACCGGAATTCTGGATTTGTTTGGACAAAATTCCGGTTTCTTTTAGAAATTTTAGACTATTCAAGGTGATTTCTGAACTTTTTGTGCAAATGTGCGTGAACTCAGTGTTTAAGAGTTTAAAGCTCCTGCATGAGGTCACGAGTTCGAATCTCACCATCTCAAAAAACATAATTGAGATCGAAACAACCCCCATATATCAAAAAAAAAAAAAAAAAAAGTTGCGTGATTTCTTGCACGTCATTGATGGAATGCATCTGTCACTTGGAAGTATCAACAGTTTGTAAGCCAAAAAACAAAAATAAAGATGGCGGATACCTGAGTTGTAAGAGAAACCCACCCACCAAGGGTGCCACATATAGCCTTGTAAACAATAAATTCTTACTAATGATGCCTGTATTATAAGAGAAAAGCTTAGTGTCATAACATACCCTCAATGTGTATGTTGGGATATGTCATGAAGATTGAAGAAACTCAAAGGAGCAACAAAGAAGCTAAAGCCCATAATCTATTCGCACGAAGAGGATTATACTCGCATGAACTGTGTTCGCACGAAGACAAGGAATAAGAAGAGTTACAGTCTTCGTGGAATAGGTCTTAGTATACAGACACGAAGAGTCTTCACACGAAGAGGAAAAGTCTTTGCACGAACAATCTTCGTAAGAAGACATGTTTTGTTCGTACAAACATATCCTGGAGGCGGCAACTAAATGGAAACATTGCCTTAGAGCTTAGGGTGGTTTTGGGGGGAGGGGGGTATAAATGGTCGCTTGAGGTCCTATATTCATATGCAATCACTGTAAATCGTTCTCTTGAGTTTAATAAACGATCTTATTGCTCGTGGACGTAGTTAGCATAATATGTGCTAGCGAACCACGTAAACTTGTGTGTTTCATCGTTTATTTTCATTGTTTGTGAGGCGTGAGTGACATAAAAAACTAGTATCAGAGCTTAGGTCGTGACCACTCGACCAAGAACAATGTCCGAATCGATGTTGGAGATGGACATGTTCACAGCAGGAAACATCTTCAGTCTGTGGAATATAAAGATGGAGGCTTTGCTCAAATCGCATGGCTTATGGGCACCTTTGGCTGCAGACAAAGGAGGATACACTACAACAATTCTGACATGTGCCGACCATTTTCTTATCGACAAGCAATTCTGTGTCGACAGTTATATGATTTATCTACTGAATTTGTGTTTGTCGATATAACTTGTCAACACGGTCAACTTTTACAAATTTCAAGTTAAAAAATTGTCAACAATTGGATGCGCTAAATTTTCCCGCTCCGAATAATAAAATAGGTGACAAACATAATATCTAATGACTCACAAATTCGTCAAAAAATCAAAACACATTATTTTGGAGGGTAATGATAAATTATTCCCGCACTTCTAAAATGTTGGAGGGAATCAGAATAAACAATTAAACAAAAAATTAACTCTCTCACACACACGTTACTCATCACTCTCAACCCCCGTCTCTCAAACTCCCTCTGAAACCCTCTCTCATCACTCTCCCGTCTGTCTCAAACTCTCTCAATCTCAATCTCAATCGAAATCAGTCTCAAAATCGCGTGATTCTCTCTGAAAATCCTTCGATTAATCCCCTTCATCACTCTCAATCTCATTATCTTCTCCATCGGGCGATCCCCTTCATCAGTTTGTGAACGTCATGTTGGAATTTTTCCCTAGAGGCAATCAATTAATTGTGACATTTATGGATTTACGATTCATTATGTTATCGATATAGAGATATGTTAACATGAATGAAGTCCTTAGAATATAATTGTTATATTTTTAAATATCCCTAGTCAATTATAATGATTAATAGGACAATCATCTATAGACTAGTATGGGGTTGGATTGATATGGAGATATCATGATCCAACACATGGGTATGCATTAGGAGTAATGGCATACTGGATTGACCTATCTCCGAGAAGGCTACATACACGTTATGTTAAGTCACAAGCGCTTCTCGCGGTGCAACGGTATTGTCATCCTTAGACTTGAAGTCACTAGATATTCTAGTTGTGGATTATTGTGATCTTGGTAGCGTCAAACGCTACACCGTAACTGGGTAGTTATAAAGGCGTGTACTGGATACAATAAGAAGCAAGCTTAGAGATCGTAGTGGACGTAGATAGAATTTGTCCCTCCCACATAACGGGAGCAAATATCCTAGGCCACTCGAGGGATAGTGCTTATAAAATGTCTAGCAAGACTCAAATAAATCAATATTGGATATTGATGTTATTTGTACGAATAAGGCTATTCCCAGGATCGAGAAACTATGGATTGGATATACGAGTGTGACTTGTATGTCTCGTGTCCAATCCAGATATTGAGACAAAGGGATGAGAAAATTACTTGCACAATGTTTGTCATGATGACTATTCTATTTGTTGGCTAGAATGGATGTCTTGCTAGAGGCCGCTCCATATTAGTAAATAGTTACTACCAACTAAATAGAACCTATGGGGTCACACGCCATATAGAAGTGAACTAGACTTGGGAAATAATTAATTAATATGATTAATTAATTAGAAGGATCAAATCGCAACAACTTGCTAACTTAGTAGGACTAATATGCAAGTTGGACTAATCCATGTATAGACATGATTAGGATTTGCCAAGGTGGCCTAATTCATGTAGAGACATGATTAGTATTAATTTGCAAATAGAACTAATCCATGTATTGACATGATAAGGACTATTTTGCAAAAGGGACTAATCCTAACTTGAGTAGGATTAGGAGGGGTTCTTTATGTAGTAGGACAAAGAGTTGTTGGACTATATAAAGAACACTCCAAGCTTATTTTTCTCTCTACACACCACACATCCATATGATAGAGTAGGAGAGAACAAAGCAAGGAGAGAGAGCAAGTCCCAAAAGAGGGCCGAAACCCCTTTATGGGACCGTCCCCTACCCGTCGGCCAAAGGGAGTGCCGCCCCACCTCTTGGCACTCCATTGTTGCTTGATTACTTATTCCTCCTCCATTCTTCCTAGCTAGCACATGGACTTGGAGGATCTAGATCTCACCTCTAGGCGTGGATCAACCGTAGAGACGTGACACTATTCGCGTTTGAAGTCATCAAAGGAGAACCCTAAGGTGTGTTTATGATTTCTTACACTTACCATCGTTATGTCTCTTGACTTGTGATCCTTGGAGGGTTTTGCATGGTTTATTATTGTTTCCGTTGCGCATCCATGAATCAAAACCCAACAGTGGTATCAGAGCCACAGGTCGTAGAGCATAAACGTGGTTTATGTGTTACGTTTTAGTTGTTTTACACCTTAATTTGATTGTTTTTCGCGTAAAACAAGACAAATCAAGCATGGGATGCAATTTGTCAATAATTAATCATAACAAGATTCAATTTTTTGCATTGGATGCATGAATTGGTGAGTTTGAGAAATTTTAGGATCTTAGATCTAGGGTTTGGGCATCCTTGGGGAAGAAGGAGTTCTCCCAAAACAAGGAAACAACCAAACTTGGGCACCAAGCAAGGGAGTTGTTTTGGAAACAACTCCCAAAGGAGGTTCGGCCCCCCTAGGGGACCGCCCCTCCTTGCTTGCCGCCCAAGCAAGGCCGCCCTAGGGGCCGGGCGGCCCTAGCCCGCAGCCTAGGCGTGCGGGTTATGGGCCGGGCCGGCCCTAGGGCCTTGTGGTTCACTTTGTTGGGCCCGGGCAATTTGATTGTTGGGCCCATGGACCGTTTTAACCCTAAAAATCCTAAAATCAATTAAAATTGACCAAGCGCGTTAAAATTGGATTTTAAGTGTTTATGTGCAAATCGCATGGTGATTGGATATGGCCTTAGGATGTGGTTTGATGTGAATGTTTAATTTTGTGGTTTGGTTTTACGGCCTGCGAGCTGATCAATTAATTGTAATAATTAATTAGGGTTTTATGGCCTGCTTGCCATTTTTTTCTCAACTTGTGAGATTTATTTTATTTAGTATAGATATTAGCTAGTGCTAGATAAAGTAGATTGTTAGCCAAGATTGGAGAAAAGAAGCCCAAAGCCAAAGAAGCCACAAAAGATGGAGCATGGAGCATGGAGCATTCCACAAGACTATGAAGGATGGACCAAAAGATCAAGACGCATGGAGATGTGTTTGCTTTAGGGTTCATAGATAATTCCATTGGCTTGGAATTATCTTAGTCTAGAAAAAGGCCATATCCACATCACGTTTAATTTCTGTTTTGTGGTTGTTTATTTTATTGTCTTTTATTGTGTGGTTAGTGTATGGATGATGCATGCAATTAGGATAATAAGATAATTAGACAACCCGGATCTATTATTTGGAGTTGTGCCCAAAGTCAAATAGATAGATTAGTTGATATTGATCAACAAAACAATTAAAATTGAATTAAAAATCCCTCAAAATTCAAATATTGTGTTCTTGCCTTCTCGTTATTTAAACACTCATTATCATCATTATTTATCAAGTTCGTGCGTGCCAAAGCATGGCGACTTGGTTCATAATGATGGAATGCGATGGCACGTAACAATGTGCAATTGTTTAGATAAGAGGTTGAACACAACTAGGCTATTAATTTGATTAAGAAACCTAGAGGCAATCAATTGGGATTATCCATATGGATGGATAAATAAGGAGTTATTTGCCCAATTGAACCAAGAGTTGCATATGGGATGCAATTGGAATTGTTCCTACCTAAAGTAGTCAAATTATGGGTGACTTGCTAAAGCAAGCTCATAAGGAGATGAAAGATGGATCTTGGCCCACTAGAAAATATAAAGATATTTTCTGCATTAATATCTTGAGGGTTATTAATCCGTAGTAAAATAGTGGGAGCTATATTTGACAATTTAAATCCTTGTTGAATATAGTTAAACGTCACAAACTTTGCATAATCCTATTATGTTGGATTCCCATGGCATTGAACAAATAAAAACGTGACTTTATCTTTTTCTAGACTGGTATAAAAATTGAGAATTGTTCTCAAATAAAAGAAAATTTGTTGTACATGGTAGAACATAAAGTTCTCTTCCTACCAACTACCAAAACACGTTAAAACCTAATGGAAGGAACATCAAAGAATGGTTCTTTGGATGTTACTTGCCTCATGCTAGCTGCATGAACTCTGAGCTTTGGAAGCAAGAAGAGAAACATGGAGAAGTATGATATGATCATACATTGAAAAAGCTCTTTCAAAAGAGCGAGCTAGACATGAAAGGTTTGAAGTGTTGCTCCACTTTGGGTTATGCAAATATACTAATTCAATATGATTGAAAGATTAGTGAATATGCATTAGCTATGAGATAGAATAAACAGTTATTCTCCCAAGTGGACCAAGAATTGCATTGGATGCAATTATAGTTTTGTTTTAAAGTTGATTTACTCAATATGATTGAAAAATCACTAAACAAAACACTCATAATGGGTATGGGCAAAGCTGTTAATGGTTAACAGCATGGGTAAGGTCAAATGGTTTGCGCCGACCCCATGGGTATAAAGCAAGCCTGTTGCTAAAACCAAGTTGCCTTGGAGTCCCATAGGTGGTGTAAAGGAAGAGAGAATACCCAAAGTACCTGGAAGCAAATATTAAAGGAATTATGAATTCCGATTTGGGTATTTTTGTTATAGAAATCAATGTGTCTATCTCATCATCATAAGTATATGATACTAGATGAGGATCTCACATTTATGGAAGTGTGGAGGATCTCAAGAGACGAAGACAATTGGATAAGAAAGAAATAATCCTACACGTGGGGCTATGAAGCAAAGGGGTGCTGAACAGCCGTAGGGAATTATTTCTACCTTCACGAAATTGTTCATGAATTAGACAAAAGCGATAATGTCCCTACTATGAGTAGGACCATTATCATAGTTTCTTGTTTGGACAAGAAAGCTCCTTATCATAACAAAAGGACAAATGTTGTTCCATTTATTATGGTATGCATTATTGTAATGCAATTTTGTCTAAGTGGATTCTATATCCATGGTCATGATAATTTCATCTATAACATTAATACCTAGAGGTTTGCATATAATGATATGAACTTCACTTATCTTTAGCATTATCGTTTAGGCCTCGTAAATAAGAGATACATGTCTAGAACTTCATGAGGATGGATTTCTGGAACTCATTTGATTATTGAATCATATGAGACATGTAAGACTTATTAGGCAAAGATATGATCTTTTGGGAATCATACATATTGATGTATGAAGGCCGCTAAGCACAAATGCTAAAGATGGTTTTCAGTACTTCATCATATTTACTGATGGGATCAGAGAAATATGGATTTGTGTATCTTATGTAGAAACAAATCAGAATCCTTTGAATTGTTCAAGGTATTCAGGAATGAAGTAGAGAAACAACTTGGCAAAAGTATTTAGACTCTACGATTGGATGATAGAGGAAAGTACTTGAGCCAAGAGTTTGACAAGAATCTATGAGAGTGTTGGATATGATCTAAAACTCGCTCCACCTAGCACGCCACATGGGTTTGGCGTGTCTAAAAGGAGAGTTCGAACCTTGTAGGACACGGTTCGGTCCATGATGAGTCAAACATAATTTCCAGTTTACTTTTGGGGTTATGTTCTAATTACAGCAAATTTCGCCCTTAACCTTGTTCCATCAAAAACAGAGTATGAATAACACCATATGAGATATGGACTAGGAAGTGTCCTGGTATGTCATTCGTAAAGATTTGGGGTTAGGAAGTTTATGTAAAAGAGTTTACATACAAACTTGGACCCAAGTCGGATAAATGTTTTGGGGGATATCCTGAAAAGGACATTATTTCTACAACCTAATCGAGAACAAACTGTTTGTTTCTCGAACCACAGTGTTTCTAGGTAGAGATTGTCTCTAAAAGAAACAGTGGGATGACAGTAGAACTTGAAGGAGTTCAAGAACCACACTAGAACATTGATCCTCTTGATGGAACATGAGCAGGATCACAAGGTGTTGTGGAGTAACCTACTCAGAAAACACAAGAACCTCGTAGGTTAGGTAGGATATATCGAGGGACTAGAGAAATAAGGATTTCTCATAACCAACGATATATTGCCCATCGAGATGAGCCTATAACCTATGAGATGGCCACGTGTGGGCCATACTCTCAGAAATGGCTTGGAGCCATAAGATACGATATGGAATCCATGTGTACAAACAAAGTATAGACTTTATGGAACCACCTAAAAGGTGCAAGTGGGTTATGAGGAAACCAACATGGATGGTAATATGATTACCTTTAAGGGAAAATTGGCAGGAAAGGGATTTCATCTGAGCTCATAGTATAGACTATGACAAAATCTTTCCCCAATTGTGATGCTTAAATCCATTCACATCTTGCTTGTAGCAATCTATTTATAGATTTGATCAAGCTTCTAGGAGTTGGACTCTTCAAATTGATGATGTAATCAAAGGAGCTTGATTCCATCAAAATTGAAGATGATACTTGTGTTTACAAGAAGGTTAGTGGGAGCACAGTTATTTTTCCGGTCTTGTATGTGGAGACATACTTAATCATTAGGAATGTTGCCCCTACTTGGCGGTCTTACGTAGATTGACTAGGGAGTTGACTTTCTAATGATAGACTTAAGCGAAGCAACTTGTGAAGATCTATTGAGGTAGATCAAGATGGTTGTATAGCTTAGGTCATAGTACACAAATTGACAAAAGTGTTGAAATGGTTCAACGTGAAAAGAATATTGATTCTTACCCATGTCACATGGAATTAGTCTTTGGAAGGCTAATTGTCTTACCAATCAGATTGGGAATGGACCGTATGAATTAGATTCACGAGATACGCCATGAGATGTACTAGGCCAGACGTGTCATAAAGCATGACACAAAGATACCAGTCATATCCATGTGAGAGTCACTGGATAAAATATCAAGATTATCCTTTAGTACTTGAGAAGCACTAAGGATGAATTATTGATAAATAGATAATATGAAGAGTTTGCTGTAAGGGGTTACAGTGATGCGAACTTCAAATCTGACAAAGAAGATACAGATTATAAGTCGAGTTTTAAGTTTTGCCCTAGTGGGAGCGACTGTGAGCTGGAAAGGTTCCGGGCAAGATTCAGTCACTAATTCTAACATAGAGGACTGAGTAAATTAATGCATAAGATGCATTTACTCAGAATATTCAATCTCAATCAAATCGTTGATGGAGGAGATGTGAAAATTTGCAAGGTGCCAGCATATGTCTCGCCCCTACGCAGTGTGAGCGTGGAGGGCCGCGCTGGATCAATAGGCATATGATGCAGGAGATTGACTCTAGTGCAAGTGGGAGACTGTTGGAATTGTGCCCTAGAGGCAATCAATTAATTGTGACATTTATGGATTTACGATTCATTATGTTATCGATATAGAGATATGTTAACATGAATGAAGTCCTTAGAATATAATTGTTACATTCTTAAATATCCCTAGTCAATTATAATGATTAATAGGACAATCATCTATAGACTAGTATGGGGTTGGATTGATATGGAGATATCATGATCCAACACATGGGTATGCATTAGGAGTAATGGCATACTGGATTGACCCATCTCCGAGAAGGCTACATACACATTATGTTAAGTCACAAGCGCTTCTCGCGGTGCAACGCTATTGTCATCCTTAGACTTGAAGTCACTAGATATTCTAGTTGTGGATTATTGTGATCTTGGTAGCGTCAAACGCTACACCGTAACTGGGTAGTTATAAAGGCGTGTACTGGATACAATAAGAAGCAAGCTTAGAGATCGTAGTGGAAGTAGATAGAAATTGTCCCTCCCACATAACGGGAGCAAATATCCTAGGCCACTCGAGGGATACTGCTTATAAAATGTCTAGCCAGACACAAATAAATCAATATGGGATATTGATGTTATTTGTACGAATAAGGCTATTCCCGGGATCGAGAAACTATGGATTGGATATACGAGTGTGACTTGTATGTCTCGTGTCCAATCCGGATATTGACACAAAGGGATGAGAAAATTACTTGCACAAGTTTTGTCATGATGACTATTCTATTTGTTGGCTAGAATGGATGTCTTGCTAGAGGCCGCTCCATATTAGTAAATAGTTACTACCAACTAAATAGAACCAATGGGGTCACACGCCATATAGAGGTGAACTAGACTTGGGAAATAATTAATTAATATGATTAATTAATTAGAAGGATCAAATCGCAACAACTTGCTAACTTAGTAGGACTAATATGCAAGTTGGACTAATCCATGTATAGACATGATTAGGATTTTCCAAGGTGGCCTAATTCATGTAGAGACATGATTAGGATTAATTTGCAAATAGAACTAATCCATGTATTGACATGATAAGGACTATTTTGAAAAAGGGACTAATCCTAACTTGAGTAGGATTAGGAGGGGTTCTTTATGTAGTAGGACAAGGAGTTGTTGGACTATATAAAGAACACTCCAAGCTTATTTTTCTCTCTACACACCACACATCTATATGATAGAGTAGGATAGCACAAAGCAAGGAGAGAGAGCAAGTCCCGAAAGAGGGCCGAAACCTCTTTATGGGACCGCCCCCTACCCGTCGGCCAAAGGGAGTGCCGCCCCACCTCTTGGCACTCCATTGTTGCTTGATTCCTTCTTCCTCCTCCATTCTTCCTAGCTAGCACATGGACTTGGAGGATCTAGATCTCACCTCTAGGCGTGGATCAACCGTAGAGACGTGACACTATTCGCGTTTGAAGTCATCAAAGGAGAACCCTAAGGTGTGTTTATGATTTCTTACCCTTACCATCGTTATGTCTCTTGACTTGTGATCCTTGGAGGGTTTTTCATGGTTTATTATTGTTTCCGTTGCGCGTCCATGAATCAAAACCCAACACGTCACAGTCTGGGTTTCTTGTGGGTCGATTCCCTTCATCAGGTATGATGTTCTCTCACTATTTCCTCTTCTTTTCCTTTCATTGTGTGTTCAATTTATTCTGGTTGATGAACTAGGGTTTCCTAGATGAGATCAACACAGTTTGAATGGGGGAAATCGGGGGTTTTGCAGATTTATGTTAATTTTGCAGATTTATGTTAATTACCGTGTGACTGCGCACATATTTGACCCAATTTTCAGATTGCATGTTCATTTTATTTTGGTTCATGAACTAGGGTTTTCTGCTATTTCTTAAAAATTGGGGCTTTTATGTTTGTTTTGGAGATTGGACTGATCATTTTTTTTTTCTGAATGATTTGGTTTGTGTTTGTTCAGGTTGCTGAGGTTTTTTGATGAGAAGCTCATTGCCCTGGACCCGATAAAGGTTGGTAGTTAGACTTGTACTTGTTTTGATATATGTTTCGTGGAAAAATTTGCGGCTTTTGCTGTTTGGTTATGATATTTGTCAAAGTAAACTGACAAATTTTGGACTGAAACTGCTCATATACGTAAAGGGTTTGATTTGTGATATTGTCAAAGTGAACAAATAAACTGAATAGTCATAGCTGCATATACAATATTCTGCGTAGGTGTATTATTGTTGACGTTGTTATTTTATTGTTGATTCCGTTGGTTGCACAAATAAACTGAATACTCACTGCGCATCGGCCTTGGAAAAGTGTTATCGTTTTAGCTGTTTTTGTGTCTTTGTTAGACATTAGGAAAATCATAGGCCTCCTCTTGTCTGCAGCGGATCGTCTTGCCTTTCAGCTTGTGGTATTCAATGTGCATGTGATACGATTGTATTTGCGAGTTTATTATTTCTGCGGTCCACTTCTGAAGTTGGGAACTGTAAGGATACTGAGATTTCTTTATTATTTTGTGATACTTCAAAGAGGAGTTATATATTTGACTGTAAAGAATAAATGTGTACGACAAATTCTTGCTTCGATTTGTGGATCTTAAGCTCTGTTATGGTTCGGCCTGTTCTGAACGTTATATCATGTGTTTTGGTTCTTCATTACTTAATTACAGTTCACGTTTGCCTCTTTTTAATACTCATTGACCGTAGAGTATCTCTTTGTTATGCTCATTTGCTCGTAGTTGAGTTTGTTTCCTTACGACAATCTGTTGTATCCACAATGTGTAATTACTGTATTCAGATTTAATTGACAGTATAAACAATGTTTTCTGCTGTATTTCGATTGTACTTGTCTGTGTTAACTCTGTCGTTGAACTGCAATTAATGTATAAGTACTAATCATCATGTACTGTATGTCAGGTTATAGATATAGTTGAGCACAAGGAAGCGATTACTAGTGGATTTGGTGAAAGATCTTGATTAACAGCTTCTTATAAGGTTATTTGCCTCTTCATCTCGCATCAAAGGAATTTTTCTCACCTACTCGCGGAAAAGTATGTGTTACTTTATACTGGTTTGTGCATTTTTTACAATGCTCTTTCATAGCTTCATACTCCTTATCCGTTGTAGTACTTGATGACTCTGTATTCTACATTTGTGTGTTAATTTGCTTAACACCAACTGTCGTATAAAAACTTACGACGTATAAACTGCATATATGTATTGATGGATCGAAGTTGGATTGGTTTAAATGATAAATGGTGTCAGGAATATGTTGATGGAGTGTGATTTCATTTCGGTTGCGAGTCGGCACACTGATGAAAGGAATAGAATACGTTGTCCGTGTTCTAGCTGCAATAATGTTTACTATTTACCGGTTAACGTTGTAAGAGGACATTTGCATGCAAATGGTATGCTTGTAGATTACAGAAAGTGGGTTTTTCATGGGGAAGATTACGGTTTACGTACGGTTGATGTGACTGATTCGAGGGATGTTGTAGACGACATTCCTGAGACATGTCTTGACGTTGAGGGTTTGATAGGGAACTTACAAGAGGGACTTCTAACTGGTAATCATGGGGATGCTATATCATCCGATGAACCAAATGCAGAAATCGGGGAGGGTGACAAATTTGCTAAGTTGTTAAGCGATGCTCAATGTGAGGCTTATCCGGGTTGTCAAAACTTCTCTAAGCTGTCCCTTATAATAAGGTTTCTACATATCAAGACGTTATGTAAATGGAATAATAAATCGGTGAATATGGCATTGGATTTGATTAGAGAGTTAGTGCCTCCCGGTCACACTCTACCAAAATCCTTTTATGAAGCTAAAACTGTTTTACGAGAACTTGGTCTTGGCTATGTTAACATCCATGCATGTCCAAACAATTGTGCTTTGTATTGGAAAGAAAATGAAAAGTTGGATCACTGTCCCAATCCTGATTGTAAGGAACCTAGATGGAAGGAAAGTAAGAATACAAATGGAAAGAGAATTCCTCGAAAGGTTCTTAGGTATTTTCCTCTGAAACCCAGGCTTCAGAAACTATTCATGTCAAAAATTGTTGCGAAGGATATGCGATGGCACAAGGAGCAGCGTGTCCAAGACAGCAATGTCATTGGACACCCTGCTGATGCTAAGCAATGGCAAGATTTTGACAAAGGACATGAATGGTTTGCTGAAGATCCTCGTAATATTCGATTGGGATTAGCCAGTGATGGATTTAACCCTTTCAGTAATATGAGTAGCACATATAGTATGTGGCATGTAGCTCTTATTGTATACAACGTGGGTCCTACGCAAGTTATGAAAGATCCATTTATTATGATGTCGTTATTAATTCCTGGCCCTAAATCACCGGGAAATGACATCGATGTTTACTTGCATCCATTAATTGATGATCTCAAAGAGTTTTGGGAACATGGGGTTGAAACTTACGATGCTTATTCCGGTGAAACATTTAAGCTGCATGCTGCACTCATGTGGACAATTAACGACTTCCCTGCATATGGTATGTTGTCCGGATGGAGTACAAAAGGGAAACTAGCGTGTCCTCCGTGTAACAAAGAAACTCATCATATAAGATTAAAGTACAGTAAGAAACAAGCATATATGGGTCATCGTCGGTTCTTACCACTCAATCATCCTTGGCGTCGCAATAAAAGATTTAATGGTAAATATGAGCATAAACCAAAGCCGAAGGAGTTATCGGGGGATGATGTTCTTGATAGTTGAAGTTACTTCCTGCACATTTAAAGTTCGGAAAGACTTTAAATAAGAAGGGAAAGACTTCAACTAGTAAGAAGAGAAAGCGCAGTGAGCCCGAATTAAACTGGACGAAAAAAAGTATATTTTTTGAATTAAGTTATTGGCGGTCACATCAACTCAGACATAACTTGGATGTCATGCACGTAGAGAAATTTTTTTGTGAGAGCGTGATTGGTACTTTGATGAATATTGAAGGTAAAACGAAAGATCATCTTAATTCGCGTCTGGATTTGGAGGATCTGCATATTAGGAAAGATCTACAGGTACAACCGGATGGTGTTATTCCTCCAGCACCCTATAGTCTGGATGCTGCTGGAAGGAAAAACATGTGTGAATGGTTAAAATCCATTAGATTTCCTGACGGGTATGCTTCGAATAAATCTCGTTGTGTCAGTAGCAACGATAACAAGATAATTGGCATGAAAAGCCATGATTATCATGTACTGTTACAACGGTTGCTCCTCCTTTCTATACGTGGGAACTTGAGCAAACAAGTTTGCGAAGCATTAACTGAACTTAGTATGTTCTTTAAAGAGCTGTCTTCTAGAACTTTGACGGTCGAGTGCTTGGAGAGATTAGAAAGGGATATTGTGGTCATACTTTGTAAGTTGGAGTTGATATTTCCTCCTTCTTTCTGGGATGTTATGATTCACTTGCCAATCCACCTCCCTCGAGAGGCAATGTATGGGGGTCCAGTTCAATATCGCTGGATGTATCCCATTGAAAGGTAACTTTTGTTGATAGGTTTGCGGTTTTTGAATTTTATAATCTGCCATCAACTTCATTTATGATTATCGTATGTATCTTTACCTGAACAGATTCCTTTACACACTCAAAAAATATGTTAGAAATAAAGCTCGACCCGAAGGTTCAATTGCCGAGGCATACATCGACAATGAATGTCTAAATTTTTGTTCGATGTATCTCCACGATGTTGAAACAAGATATAATCGGGAAGATAGAAACCAGGAAGCAGTTAATTACAGGAAAGGAAATACATTTTCTGTATTTTCTCGTCCTGCTAGGCCTTTGAATGCCTTGCAAAATGAAATGATGTCACCTGCAGAATATGATCAAGTCAGGTGGTTTGTTTTACACAACTGCGAAGAAATTGATCCGTATTTAGAGTAAGTCTTTTTTTGGTACTTATATTCATTTGTGAAAACATCAATCTATTGTTAAAAAAACATCAATCTATTGTTCAAAAAATTGACAATTGAATGTGGTCACAGTAAGCATCGTGAAGAAATCGAGTTGAGCGACTCCACAAATGTGGAGCAAAGACATGAGAATGAGTTTGATGGCTGGTTTAAGAAGCTTGTAAGACATCTTGCCTAATACCAATCGTTATTGTATGTTGGAATTTGTAGTGAATAGGTTCTGAAATGTTTTCTCGTTTACCCAGATGGTTCAAAAGCGCATAGACAAGTCTGCAGAGGCAACTGATGACTTGTATTTGCTTGCATGTGGTCCTGATAAACGCATTAACCGGTACACGGGATGTGTTGTTAATGGAATGAGGTTCCAAACTGCTGCACGCGATGAAAATCGCGTGACACAGAACTCTGGAGTTCTTGTCCGAGCCGACCATAAGGGCAAAGAAATAGATTTTATGGTGTTTTAACAGATATCATTGAGCTAAGTTATTTGGGTGGGAATCGTGTTTTAATCTTCAAGTGCAATTGGTTTAATATAGGAGACACGAAGACAGGGATTAAGAAAGATAAGTACTTCACAAGCGTTAACATAAGTCGTTCATGGTACAAAAAGGATCCTTATACACTAGTGTCGCAGGCTCAACAAGTATTCTATGTCCGTGATGTTATTCTCGGTAAAAACTACAGGATAGTTCAAAAAATACAACCTAGAAATTTGCATGACATACCAGAACTTGCAGAAGAAACAAGTAACCATCACGGCAAAGACTTTTATGTTGACGATGCATATCAGCAACCATTTAATGCTGGAATTAATGATATGTTTGAAGTTGATGATGAAGTTGATAAATGAAACCGTTGACGAAGATACAACAGACGATGACTATGAAAGTGACGAAGAACAGAGTTCTGGTGACGACGATTACCAAAGTTCGGGCGACTGCAGCGATGGTAGTGACCGATATGATGATGGTGATGCTGACGATGACGACGACGATACAGATTTGGGAGATGACAATTAACTGGATTTTTCAGATATACTTTCCCTAGACTTGTCATGCTGAATTAATAATTTATTCGTCTTAGCTGTTTCATCATTTTTTTCATGATTAAAACATTAATGTCGTTATCTAAGTTTATTTCATACATTTATCACGGGTTTTGTGTTGGTTTTGGAACTGCATAGATATTGATACTTTGAGATGAATAATACGTTAACGTTGCTTGGACTGTTTGTACTCTTTATTTTGTACTTGAATCTAGGCTATGGAGACAATTGGAAAGGTACGTCGGTCGCTCCGGTTAACTCCATCCAAGTCCACCAACGGCATAAGTGGACTGGTTACTGCTCAAAAGAAGATTAAGGTGGAGGTAAGGCTCATAATATTTACTTCTGTATGTATAACGTAAACATTTTTTCGAGACTCCTTTGTTTTCTTTATTTTCATATCTGTGTATTTTTAGTTGTTTAACTTGCAGTTAAGTACAACAGTCGTATTAAATTTTTGCGGTGTCGTCACTTATGTCTCCATTTTCCTGTACACAGAATACAGCACGCGCCAGTGGTACAAGGAAATGTTCTACAGTCACCAGTACCAGGTCACCGACTAGTACCCGACAGGAGTCATCGAATCCCACTGACAGCGGAGTGTTGGGAGAAAACATCATAGACTGCAACGCCAAGGGTATAAATTTCTAATTACTTCGTTCACATTTCATTTCTTCATTACTCGTAACTCTTAACGTAAGTTGTTGAGATTAAATTGTGCATTATTCTGTAGGGTCTACGGGTTCACAATTGCAGAAAAAAAGTAACAACTCCGTTCGACTCCCACAAGGATGGTTGGCTGCGAATGCCGATAAGCTTGGTATTGTTCTCTTAAGTCCCTCATTTGTAATTAGACACATTCTGTTTTGCTTGTTCGTCGATTCCTACTCTGATTTGCATTATGTTTACGCAGGATTGTCCTCCGGGAAAAACCAAAATAACAAGAAAAATGCGCAAAAGTCAGTTACCTCTCAAACCCAGCTAACAACCATGGGAATGGAGCCCGACAATGCAGCTGTGACTCAGGCTGGCCCCGTTTCCCAATCAGCAAGTCAGTGCGTATCCACAAGAAGTACTCCAATTACGACAAAAACCAGTGTTGCAGTGGAACATGTTCTGAACCAGTCAAGTACTACTGTCGGCAGGAAACAAAAAACCAGGTTGATAATGATGTTGTGGTACGTAGCTATTTAAGTTAGACGTAACAGAGCTAGTCAAAGTGAATTTCAACTGTCTGTTCTTATGTTTGTGTGTGTACACTGCATACAGAACATAGAATCTCAAAGCCGTATAAGGAGATCCCCTAGATTGACTCCCAACAGGAATATCACCACTCGAACAATTCAAGACCCTACTTCTGACCGAAGGGAACAGCGTAATCTGAACAATTCAACCGGTACCGTGGGAGTGGCAGACGGAAATGTAACTGAACGTAATGAGGTACCTACAGAAGCAGTTTAAACGTGATGGTTCATGTTTCAATAACTTGTATATCTTTATGAACAACCAATTGCGCTTTACGTGATGGCACAGGATGTTCGCAAAAGGAAAGCTGTTCGACTCTCACCTCGTAGCCTGATTACTAGACTAGCTGCAACAGATGTGGTTGCTGATCCTGTCATACGAGAAAGAACCTCTGTGGAGCGTAATTCAGTCAACCCCGGTAAAAATATCCCTTATTGTACCTGTAGACAATTCCTTGTGATTTAAAGCCACCGCACTTTTAAATTAATTACTTGTACTTATTGTAATTAATGCAGGATCACAAACCAGGAAAAAGGCGCGGAAGAACTCTGTTGCAACTGCTCAAGTTGAAACTGAGGATGTCCATGACAGTGATGCGGTAATATAGGTGATATCCGTAACTAATTTTGGCTTCATTGGCATTCTTTGCACTGTAATTAGCTTGTCAAACTCTGTGATGCAGGTTGCGACACATGATGTTAGCGCAACAGATGTGGTTGCTGATTCTGGTATACGTGAAAGATCCTCCGTGGAGCGTAATGCAGTCAACCCCGGTACAAATATCTCGTACTAAACCTGTAGATAGATCGTTGTGTTATAAAGCCATCACGATTTCACTACTTGTAGTTATTGTAATAAATGCAGGATCACAGAACAGTGGACAGGCTCGGAATAACGTTATTGCGAGTGCTCGATTGGAAACTGAAAATGTCCATGACAGTGATACGATACTATTGATGATATATGGGTTTATTTTTTGCTTAATTGGCATTTGTATGCGCTTTAATTATGTTGTGGACCTCTGTGATATCGATGCAGTTTACGGTACATGATGTTGGGACAGCAGATGTGGTTGCTAATTCTGTTAGACGAGAACGAAGCTATGTGGAGCGCAATGCAGTGAACCCCGGTAAATAAATCTCGTATTATACCTGTACATAAATTATTGGATTATAAAGACACCACGCTTTCAAATTACTTGTAATTGCTGTAATGTATGCAGGATCACAAACCAGGAAAAAGCCTCGGAAGAACTCTGTTGCAACTGCTTGGAAACGGACAATGTCCATGACAGTGATGCGGTTATATTGATGATATCCATACCTAAGTTGTGCTTAATTTCCAGTCCTTACACATTAATTAACTTGTAGAACACTGTGATGGAGGTTACGACACATGATGTTGGTGTAAGAAGATCTCATCGACTCACACCTACTAGGTTGGCGAAAAGAGCAAATCCAGCATCAACTCCCAGGACGAGTGGTCGGACCAACTCAAGGACAGATGTCGAAATGGAAGAGATAAATCTATCTGACAATGACATAGCTACTGATGTAAGTACCAATACATCGGACAATATATGTTTCTTCAGTCTCTTTAATTACACTATGTGGGGAACTATCTATATCATAGAGTACTCATGATGATTTTTTCTTGTAGGATGCGGTGCTTCATGATACACCGAGAAGGTCCATTCGACTGAATTCGACAAGGGAACGATCACCTCCAACTAACGAGGCAAATTCCGAGAGAAACTTCTGCGCTGAATGTATGTAACTTAAGTCGCATATTAAATACATGGACAAATTCGTTTATTCTTTTCATATTTCATTACAAATTGGATGCTTGTTGTGTAAACATTGCATAAACTATTTGTTGCAGACCGGAAAGAATTAGATCTCGACGAATAGTGACTCGTGGACTGAAAGTTAGAAAGACCCTGAAAGATAAAGCTAAGATTCCTGTCAACATTCCTTTGGGGAAGCGCAGACCAGTGGGTGAAGGACATTTAGAGCTAACAGCCGAGGTTGGTGTTGCAGTTCGCATGTACGCGCCCGTTGAAGTACCGTCGTGGAGCGCTATGGAGCCTCATCACAAGAAACCAATTTACGACCACCTGCAAGTGAGTTGGGTTATACG
Source organism: Linanthus parryae (assembly GCA_023055425.1). Taxonomy (NCBI): domain Eukaryota; kingdom Viridiplantae; phylum Streptophyta; class Magnoliopsida; order Ericales; family Polemoniaceae; genus Linanthus; species Linanthus parryae. The sequence continues at coordinate 78,374,549 of JALGPY010000006.1, forward strand.
CGTTTCATTTTTCTTCAGCTTATGATCAATGAACTCAAATTTCATTTGCTGTACTTTGTCTATTTAGGGGATATTTTAGCTTGATTTTTCGAGGAAACATATTGTTCGTGCTATCAGTTCCATGTGCAGCAGATCATATAGTGACCACAGATACAAGCTGCATAAGCATTACAAAACTTTCCGCAGCCCAATTGAAGCAAGGCGTCATCCTTCGCCACTTGTGAACCAGAATGATTGGAATACATTGTGTCTTTACTTTGAGTCTGAAGCCTGTAAGGTAAAACAAATACAAGACTTTGTCGTCACATTTATTCATTTCTTCCATTTTTCTTTTTCCTGAAAATACGTATATTAAATTTTGTTGGCATCATATGGCAGAAAAAGAGTAGAAGGGGTACTGAGAACAGACGACATGTCAAGAATCTGCATACGTCTGGTTCGAAGACTTTTGTACAGCGCTTGCATGAGATGGTAATGCTTTTAACTTCTCTGATTTTTACATTACCATAACTTTAATGCTTAAACTTGTATTCCACTAAGTGTTTCTGTAAGAATCGGCCCCCTTATCTTCATTTACATGTAACATTCATTTACTATCTTGTATAGGAAAAACCGTCACTTATTGACAATTTCAAGACCACTCATTGCAAAAGTGGCACAAGCATCTGGATGTCGCGGGATGCCCGTAATCCATATGTATGTTATACATTTCCTACGAAAGTATTTAAGTTTTGCCAGGATTTTAAAACTCAATCCACTGTTTTGAAATGACAGAATCAAATGATAGAAATGAGGGACAATGATGTGGATGGTGTCCTAACTGAAGAACAGATTACGGAGGAAGTGCTTGGAAAAAGGCTGGGTTTTGTAGCTGGCTACGGAGGAAGTGCTTGGACTTACGAAGATAGGAGGTCTGAATATCTTGCAAGGGCTGAAGAAGCTGAAAGATGGCGGAAGCAGAACGAAAAAGGGCAGAAGCTGAACGTCGAAGGGCAGAAGCTGAACGAAGAAGAGCAGAGGCTGCGGAGAAGCGTTCGGAAGCCCTGGAAAAGAGGATGAGCAATGTGGAGGCACTGATACTCAAGACTCTCCCCCTTCCAGAGGAATCTGAATCTGAGCCGGAATATGAGCCCGAATCTGAAGAGGAATTTGCAGAGGAATCTGAGCCGGAGTCCGTGTCGGAATCGGAGTCGGACACTTCAGACAGAGAATGAGGTAAGAGACTTGGTACTTAAATTTGTATTTGAATAGAGTCCTAATATTATCGGATTTCTGATCTTCTGTCATGCTTCGATTGCATTATTGTGGTTAATTAGGGAGAAGGTTTTTTAAATGCATGCTGTTACTGCCTTGAGCAACCTGCACTTAGTCGTCACTTGCCTGGGGTTTTTTTTCCATCTCAACTTTACCTAACTTGACTGAAATTAGAAGTTGTAACAAAGTGTCTGCTGTTGGATCACTATTTACGTGGATTGAGTATGTCGGTAACCTGTCTTCATTTGCCAGTTTCCATTCTTTGTATACGTATCCAGTTATTACCAATTTATTAGTTTTGCTCTTTATGCATTTGAGGTTCTAACAAATACTTCCATGGACTTATAACTCCAGTATCTGGACATCCGACTTGTGGTCCGAGATGAAAATGTCCCAATCTGTTAGGCGAATCTTTAATATAGTAGTAATTTGAACATTAAATAGGATTGTAGTACTATGCGTATGACTGGTTTTGAAGTTCACTAGGACTCGGTTCCTACTTCCGTCGTTCAAGTAACTGGTGAATGGCAATGGGATTCAGTTTAATTGAATAGGATTTCAGGCATCTGCACGAGTCTTTAGTCACGGATTTCTAGAGTTTAGAGCTGATTACATTATGTGAAGTTGATTACACTCAGTCTTGGCACAATCCGTTAGGCGAATCTTTAATTTGCTCCGGGTTAGCTGAGAAATTACATTTCATAATTTCAGAAGTGTTTGCTGTGTGTAACTTGCAAAGGCATGTTGCGTTCGACTTAATTCAGCTATCAAACCCAAATATTAGAATGTTTTGATCAATTCACAGATGTTGAATCCTTCCCTAATCATAATCAAATTCTGTATTTGTTCTTACGCAGTCGTAATTTGCTGTTTGGAAAGCACTTCATGCCGTCCAGAAATTGTTATTCTCAACGGTACCAAATCCTCCTCGATACTTTGTCCAAATGCTTAAATATGTTTCTGAATTTAAATTCTGTCATCAATTACAGTGTCTTTAGGAATCAAGTGCGCAAGTGACTTCATGTATGAATATTTGCTGCAGGGGTTCGTGAATGGATCGAGTACGTACGTTAGCTTTTTCGACGACCTGTTCGTGAATGGAGTGTATATATGGTTCATGCCACGGAGTTTTGGATCCACTACGTCTTCTATGTCTATTATTTCTGTTAACTAGACTACGAACCCGAATCACTTGTGTATTTGTTGAACTTATGTCTATCAGCTCGAATCTGCTGTGACTGAATATTTTGAACTGGGATGTGTGATGTTAAGTTTTATGCTGCTGTTTTGGGCAATCTGTGACATGTTGCTGAATGCAACTACTGTTTATGTTAAGTTTTATGTTAACTGCCTATTTATGGCATCTTGTTTATTTTTGGACACCATGTTTGGATGGTCTTCAAAAGTGCTTTTTTTATTAAGTTGTGATAAAGGTGACAAGTACGAAGGTCACAAGAAAGATGAATTACCGTCAAACTTCTCTTCTACTGACTATTCTGGATGTCATCTATCTAAATAAACATGAAAATGTGTTTGTCGCCAGTTTTAAAGGTGACAAAAACACATAGTCAGTAGAAAGAAACTACCGACATAAATATTTGTCACTGCTAACTCTTTCTGCAGACAAACATGACGTTTGTCAGCTATCACTCTAACGACGGAGCTATTGTGACTACGGATCGACAAACCAATTTCTGTCGGTAGAATATCTGCCGACAAATTTAAGCTATCTACCGACAAATTTTGCTGTCAACGGAGGCAGTATTTGTTGTAGTGATAGATGTTGCATCACCAGAGTATAGGCTGATGGAGGAGAAAGTACACTCAAACATTATGTTGTGCATATTGGATGACGTGATCATTGAGGTAGCAGGAGAGAAGAAGAAAACTGCATTATGGATCAGGTTAGAATGTCTCTACATGACTAAGAGTCTCAATAGCAAGCTGATGCTTAAGAAATAGTTATTTACTATGTGGATGAATGAAGGTACATCTCTCGAGGATCATCTTGATCGATTGAGTGCAATTCTTCTAGATTTACGTAACATCGATGAGAAGGTGATTGATGAGGATGCTGCATTACTCCTATCGATCTCGTTACCACCTTCATACGAGAAATTAGTTCAGTCATTGTTAAAAAGAACACATATCTCTTGAAGAGGTGATATTGGCTCTTCATGCTAGAAAGATGCGTCAGAAGGGCACAAGAACAAGCACAGAGGACCATGCTTCCAGACTAATAGGGACCAAGGGAAGCAAATGTAAGAAGAACAAAAATAAATTCTTGGGGTTCTAAGTTACCTAAAGATGTATTTTCTTGGTGCAAGGAAAATGTGTAGGGTTTTGGTGCAGGTTACGCAGCGGAATACAAAATTTTCCAGCCAGAAACTCTCCACGGATCGCAGGTGAAGCATCATAACATGATAAAGAAGAAGGGTTACCTTGTTGATCTGACTGATCACTGCAGAAGTAGTGTCCACGCCTCTGCTGGTATCCACAATGTAGGATCAACAACAAGATCTTCCTCTACTGTTTGTGCTAGCAGTGTAGGGAATGAGGAATCTGGGAGCTTGATCCAATCAAGCAATGCACACAACAATGGAGGAGGGAGAGGAGACCTCTCTTCTTGTCTTCGGATAGGCGGGTTAAACATCTTCATTCTCTTATCTCTCTTGTTCTAATTATTTCATTTCATGAATAATTAGGGTTGGACTAGTCTTTTATAATTAATATCTCTTTATTAATTAAAAATTTCCGCACTAATTATCCGATCCATACTCGGATTAATTTGTAGTTTAGTCCAATTTGATATTTAGTCCAACTAATTAATATCAACATCAAGACTAATCCTTTGGTGTGTGACTATGAAGGTTCCTATTACGTTGGTAGTAACAATTACAAACATTGAGCGGTGTATAGCAACACATCAATGCTACCCAAGCAAAAGGAATAGTCAGTTATCTGACAAACCTCTGTGACCAATGTTATTGTGATGTATAGTCCCTTTGTAACTATATCCGGATTGGACACGAGACACATATGTAACACTAGTATATCCAATCCATAGTTTCTCGATCCTGGGAATAGATTTATCTGAACATATAACATCAATATCGTATATTGATTTAGCCGAGTCTGGCCATGCATATATTTATGTCCTACTCATTGAGTGGTCATGGATACATACTCCCGATATGTGGAAGGGAAAATTACTCTCTACATAACTACCATTTCTCAGATTGTTAAATATCATGTCCGATTATCGCCTTTATAGTTACCCAGTTACGGTGAAACGTTTGATGATATCAAAACACAATAATTCACAACTTTAGTACCTAGTGACTTCAAGTCAAAGGACCACAACACCATTTTTACTAGGAGAAGCACTTGTGGCATTCAAATAACTTCCATGTAGCCTTCTTGTGGCGGGTAAGCCCAGTATGTTATTACTCCTAGTACATAACTATGAGTTAGACTTGATATCTACATATGAATCTACCCACATACTAGTCTCTATGCATAGTGATCGTCCTAATAACCATTATACTTGACTAGAGATAATTTAAGATACCAAAAATTGCAATCCATGGACTTCGTTATATTAATATCTCAATATCTAATAAAATGAATAGTCTAGACAGAACAACGTTCATTCTAAAATAGATAGAATCTAGGGCATACACCAACACATCTCTGACCATGAAATCATCCCAGTAGTACTCTGCCGGTGCTTGATGCTCTTCAATTAACATGTGCATTTCATCCAGACCCCCACACTTGCAGATTTCCATATCCACAATAGCAGCAGGCAAATGTGCTTAATCGGCCTCATTATCAGCACACCACAAGCTCCCAATGTCGTTTTCTCCTAATCATACCAAGTATGTGAGATCTCCTAAGGTTTTGGTTCGCAATACAGACGGTCCTCCCATATTGGGCACACAAGTCCACCACAGTCTGAATCAGAGTCTGAGTCCTCATAAATAGCCCATAACCGGTTTATGGACACTGCACTCTTCGCTCGCCTCAGGTTCCTCTTCTTCCACATCTATAGCTCGCAAGGCAGACTCTCGCTCTTGCTACATTTTGGCCCGAAATATCTTCTGCATCTCTCGTACAAGGTGTAGGCAGTGAGGTTCATCCGAATCGTCCTCTTTTTGTGGTGATGATGGAGGCTCCAAATGAGGCTCAATGTCATGTGGCACGAGCTCTCCTTGTTTCTCTTGAATAGCCAATCGAATATCTGATATCATTGATAATGACCTTTGCGTCTCCTCTTTTTATTTTGTAATCCTCCCCATCATCTCCAACAAGTATTCCATAGTTTTCCCTGAATCCTCTTGGTGGTGCTGTTGAAGCTGGGCTGGATGAAATGTGCACGCGTCTTCATACTTATGATCCCTCTTGCATTTATAGCACCATATCATTGAGCATGTGTCATCTGTGTGCCAAATTTCGCATTAATAATAATAGGGGTACTTAGATATCCCCTCATAATCATCCTCGCTCCACATTCTCATTATGTCTCCTACTACATGCATCCCTGCGAAAATAAACAGACAAGATACATGTGAAACACATAGATAGAAACAAAATAAAAGAAAACTAAAAGAAAGTACTCTAAACCAACTCCTAAATAAATGATATGCAGCTATCCCCGGCAGCGGTGCCAAAAACTTGAAGCGATTTCTTAACGCGTATGCGCAAGTCCAGGGTCAAGTAATATAGGGGGTGGTATTTCAACCCCGAGATATAGATCCAATAAGGACAGACTAGATATTATATAATTATTCTATCAGATTAAAGTACTGTAACAAGGAGGAAGAGTTATTGAAATACAGTAGTGTAGGTAGTAAAGCAGGATCAATACTATACAAGGGAGGGGGGGTTGAATAGAGTATGGCAACTTTTGAAACTTTTTTCTAAAAGTGTGGTTTCAAAGAATTTTGTGTAAAGCAATGAGTACTTCAAGGCCTTGAAATGATTTTCAAGTCCTTGGAATCAAAATAGACAACAGAAAGAATAATGAGAGTTTTCAAGGCCTTGAAATGCCTTTCAAACCCTTGAACTTAAAACATGTTCTGCACAGCAAATAAGCTAAGTAAAAAGCAGCATGATAAATGCATGAGACACAGTGATTTATAGAGTTCAGTCCACTTTGACCTACTTCTCTACCTCAGGGACTTGATCCCTGCAGGATTTTCAACTCAATTCTTATTAATCAAAAGTTAAGCCCTAGATCTCAAGCACAGAGAGTTCCCTTACTCTTTTACATCCTGTGGTTTCCACTAACCTATCTAGTATCTGCTCTAGCTAACTGATTCAACAAAAATTCTCTATTGTTCACTTGAAAAACTCACGGGAATAATATGTAACAATTATTATCTAAATGATATACACATATAATCAGAAAGAAGAACACTGAGAACTGATGAAGCAGTTGAATGTCCCGTGATCTTCTGAAGAGTGTATTGAGTGAAATGAATCTCCTTCTGTGGTGATTGTCAATCCTGATAATGAATGAGTCTCTGTGTTCATGTCTCTTCTTAAAATTCTTCAGTCATTCACTCTTATACAACTAGTTTGAATAGTAGATCTTCCAGATCTTCTCATAACAAACTTCCTAAAAATTAGCTGCAATCTTGACTTGTCTTTAAATCTCTTCCCAACGGCTAGTTGCTCAATATCTTCAATGATATTGACTTGATCTTGTAGCTGTGTGTGTTAGGAAGTCCAAACATGTTTTCATAATCACAGAATCAATCTAACAATCCAGTGTCCTTTTCTGCAAGAACTCAGTTTAGGAAATTGCCCCTGCAAAATAGGTAACAACTTATCCCTGCAGAAACTTGTTCAAACAGATGGATTAGCCAACGTTTAGAACATCAAAGTAGTTTGTCTTTCATCATCAAATAACACATAATCAAGTATAGGGGTTTAGGAGTCAGATTAGAATCAAAAGCTCCCCGTAAGTTCATGTTGTATAATGCAGTGTATATTTCAAACCTTTTAAAACAGTTTCACATACAAGATGTTTCAAGCCTTTGAAACAAGCTGAACTTACAGTTATGATTTAAGCAATTTTTTCCCCCAAACAAGCGACTGAATGAAAGAAACAAATAAGCTAATATCTTTGTATTTTTTGAATTTATAAACAAATACGGAGAATCTATGCAATCTCTAGATCACCTACGGCTGTAGAATATTTTCTTTCAGCTATGTAACATGTCAATCCTATTCTATTTAAGTCGGCTAATGGTATTAGCAAACTCTTGTCGGTCTCATATCGTTTTACATCTCAGTTGACTACAATCTCCTTCCAGCCTCATGTGTCTACCGGTCCGTTCTAGTAGGCTAATGACCTGCACGTCAACGAGTCATGTCGGTCCAGCGTTGCACGAAATAGTCGCATCTCGCCTACCTAATCTACCCACTAAGGCCAATCCTAACACTTTTTCTTTGTCTCGGTGATTCGGGATTCTGTTCAAATACTCTTCACAACTAGGCCAAGTCGCTTTCACACACTCTCTAATTAATTAACAAGTTCGTGTCGCGAATCCATTCTTGTTAAGGATCAAGCAAAGCGTAAGAACATGTAACAAGAAAAAAAAATCTTACATTAAGCATGTTTGATGTCTATGAACAAAACCCTGGTCTCATGATTATCAAGTGATACTCTAACAGTGTCAATAGGCTAGAATCGTCAACAAGTTCAAGGAACTATGTCTATTCAATATACCTAAATCAATAGCATGAAACAAGTCTAAACCCGGAAAATTATTCTTCTACATAACCCTAGGCTCTCGTAGAGACACCTATCAAAATATCGAGCTAATATTATTCAAACTAGCAAAACTAACAAGTTTCTCCATATAAGATTTGAAATAAGAAGAAAAAGAAAAGACATCAAAATCCTAGATCAATAGTGGTGGATTTGGCCTTGTGCCCCCTGTCCTCTTGCCCTCCTATCTTTTCTTCCTTGCGTGAATGATACTCTGCATATTGAGAGATACATCGTGTTTTAATTATTCCACAAACTAGGTTAGGAAAAAATTAAGAGACACAACGTAGTTTTGGCCCAAAAGAATAGATCTACGCCTCTGCCACCAGTTGGTCGTGCGACTAGCCCTTTCTGGTCATGCGATCTTGTTCTTTTTGCTATGACAGAAATCACCATGAGATCACACAACCTGGTGCTTGTGGTTGTGCGATCAGGGGGTCTTATGCCTTTAGATCCGGCGATCAGGAGCTCAAGTAGTGTCTTCCAGTGAGTTTTCACACGTGTTCTCTCAAAGTGTCATTACGTAAATTTCATTGAATTTCAATTGCCTCCCCTCTTATGTCTTTTTACCATTTCTTCATTATTTCTTCATCATTAAAGCTCCATAATAATCTCCCAAGATTGTTTCTCGCCTTCGCTTCATCTCCAAACCTCTGTTTCCTGTTCAAACAACACAAAACAAAACTCGTGCGATTAAATGTGAAAAGAACACATAAAATAATGAGGGAAACAAATTGATTAACCAATTAATTATTAAATCTAAACTTTTACGTGTTCTTGACATTCATAGTGTAAAACTAAGATTATCTACCCGAAAATCACGCAAAACAATATAAATTGCGCAAGAAATATAAATCTTATAAAGAGTTATCAGAATACCAAGCTAAAAACAAACAAATTTATAAAGCATGTCGTCATTGAGTTCCGCCACTGGCCACCGAATCCTAATATTAACCAACTCGTCCTCGTAAGAAGATTTCTGACATCCATACACTATACGAAAACGCGATAGACAATCTATATATAATTTAGTAATAGAAAAATTTCAAATTACCGAACTTACTTGCAATTTAAAATCTGTTACTGGAAACCCACAGTATTTTCAAAACAACTTCCAATCCTACCCGCAGTTAACAATGTTACCGAAAAGTTACATTTTTTTTAAATTTGACCTCAAAACCTACCAAAAGTTTATACATTGCTACCAACCAATCATGATACATGTGAATACACGTGATATATGATAATTGTCATGTTATCGGATAAATGGTGAGTGACACATAAGTAGAAAATGATAATTATCACGAAGAAGAAAGCTGGTAAATGCCTTAATGGCGCTAATACTTTTTAAGTCACAGGGGATTTATATTTATTGGTAAAAAAATTTAAATTGCAGGTAGATTTTGAGGTCAAATTAAAACTACTGGTTTTCGGTAACAAATGTCAAACTGCATGTTGGGATAAAATTTAATTAAATCTAAAATGGGTTTTTGGTAATAAATGGGAAACTACATGTATGTTTATGGTAGTTTATTCATAGAAGCACGTAAATGTATAGAACAAGAGAGTCCAAAGTATAGGGCCACAAGCTCATGCTGCAATGGGGAGGCCGCTATACAGATGACACTCAGTGTGTGCACCACTTTCCTGTTTGTAGAGGAGATAATAATACCCACACCTCCTTTTAATGATATATGGTGTTCCAAGCACAGTCCATCATAACCTTGCAATATTTCTTCTGTTGGAGGGCGTTGGAGTTCAGCATGGGATCTTTATCTATTATGACAAAATATTTTACATGATCTTTCGGAGCGTGGGTAGGAAGAGAAAGCTGCTGAAGCGCACTTCTATAAGAGTTGGAAATGAGGAGATCGTCTTGACAAGCCAAGAGTAACGCGCACATAATACTCATACCCCAATCTTTTGCCTCATAAACCACTGCATTTCCTCCTTTCGAGATGGTAGATAACTCCATAGTGGGATTTATATTTATTATTTAATACAATACCGTTTTGCGTGAATTTTATGAGATTATATGAGTTTTAGGCAAATTCTTGTGAAGAATGAGCTTGTTGTGATTTATTGCTAGTTCGGACGTTTCAATGTGTTTTTAGATGTTATTTGTCAAATATAATGGTTAGTATGCTTGTTCATGTTGTCATGATAGGAAAGGGTGCTAAAACATTGTTAGGAGGCAAGAAACGAACTCCGGAAACAAATCGAGTTCAAGAGGAAGTAAGAGAAGCAAAGTTGGAGGAGCAAAAAGTGACCAACCTTCACTATTTTGATGATATCTTGAGTTCTACAACGTCTATAATGTGGGACAGGTGGGAAACGAAATTAAACTCAATGATATTTCCAATGGTAGGCCATGAATCTCAATAAAATTCCATATGAGAAAGTTATGGTCCGGCGAAGAATACGCAAAAACAAAGAAAAGCTTGTAAAGTTGCACTGGACAAGTGTACAGTCTTCGGGCTCTATCTAGAGTTAAAGGAATTTAGTATCAAGGCATAAAACATTAGAAATTAGACATTCATAGCTTTACAACAATATAAGATAGGCCCAAACCGGAGTCCGGATGAGGGAGAAAAGGCCCGCGCAAGACCAGCTTATCAATTCTGTCCGAGAATTGCAAACTGGAGTGGCTAAATTGCAAATTCGGCCAAAATACATTGAAATTCGTGCCCAGGCCTATATATCACGATTTTTAGGACCCAGAGGAAGATTAGATCACGTTAGAGATGCAAAAAACAAGTTTGGAGAGCAAAATTGGAGACGGAGTTCGTCGTGGAAGCGAGAATTCTACCGTTTGATCTCTTCCCGCTTATCTTTTCATCGTTTTGTCTCATGATCATCATAAAACTTGTTATTCTGATCAAAAGCATTAGTATCTAAGTTAATTATCGGTATTTTTCAGTGGTAACTGGGGTTTGAAGCCGTTTTGGCGAATTATAAATTTGATTCATGTTTTGCTTGAAATTAATAGAGGATGAACTATTTTTTCTATATTTAATTCACACTCTTATTCTATCTTGCTATTTTGAGACGTTGAGTAGGAGGACCATAGGTAATTGGTTAGTGGAAGCAACCAATTACTCTGATAATTGAGTTAAACACGTAGTCACCGGTTAGAGGAATCAACTACAGACTTTGAACATTGAGTAGACTAGAAGATCGTAATACTTTAGACGTACGTAGGCTAGAGGAATCAGTTATGATATAGACGTTGGTTGAGGACTCTTCAAAATTAGTGTTTCTCGTTTGGCAAATCAAATCATCATATGTGTTTCAGAACGTAATTCGTGAACGGTGGAAACCTAGTGAACCTAGAATAAATCCTGATACTTGTCTCTCATATTAATCCCAGTTTCAATCATTAGCTTGTTATTTACTTTATTAGATTATTAAAACAATCTCTTGCTTTCGCACACTAAAGTTATAACCCTAATTGATTCACAACAAGTCCTCTAGGATTCGGCAACCCCATCTTCCACATTTATTACTAGAGCAATAGCCGTACACTCGCGAAAATCGTGTCAATGTCCCATGTGATTTGAAAAAACTTGTAAGGAGACAGGTTAATCAGATATAGGAGTAATAAACATGCAGTTCTGAGTTCCAAGTGCATAACAATCCACAATCCAGGAATTCTTGGATGTTAGGAAGAGATAATTAATGGTTTCTAGAGAGGCTTTGCAAATCGGGGCATGTGTTTTGTAGGCTTGTATTGAATCATGCAAGCTAAGATTTTATTAAAAGCACACCTTGAGGAATTTCCATAGAAAGAGCTTCCGGAAGAGGTGGGAGAGACCAAAGTTTACCCCAAATGTCATCGAAGTGGGCCAATTCCCAATAACAAAATGTCGAAGAGGGAATAAAACTAGTTTGTCTTGGGATTCACATAATCGATAGCCAGTTTCTGTGATGTATTCTCATGATCGAGTGAAGGGAAAAATTCTTCTATCCTCGGCCTCAACATGAAAGAGATTTATGGCGCGTATCAGCCTTATAATAAAGAAGGGGAAAGTCCTCTTTCCAGTATCCGGGCTAAGACATTTCCTGTTTTGATGAGAAAAATAGAGGATTTCAAATAATTGAAAGTACATGTTGAAAATATCTTCTAAAGGGGGCAATAGGTATGGGACCCATCTAGAAGAGCCAACATTTTTTTTCACTGCGTTTCCTACCCTCCATGGAAAACCTTCTTGAATGAGAGTTCTTCCAAATTTTAAACTGCACAAAGCCCATGGGAGACACTGCATGAGATTTGGAGTGTCCGGCACGAGGTTAAAATACTCGACTGGACTTGGGGGGGGGGGGGGGGTTGTCAAAATTCTCTAGGAAGTTTTTGCAGGAAGGGCCTTTTTGAACCAATGTATATTTCTCTAACCACAATATCCTATCGACTCATATTTCAAGAGGAGCCTATCAAAGACCAACCAGAGGTGTATTATAGTAGAAGGTTTTCTCCAGAAGTTGCAAAATTTCTATTAGGAGTAAGAGCTTTGGGGAAGGTAAAAGAAGATGCCCGAGTAGAATAGTTGAGCTGACACAACTAATTTGATGATGGTTAGATGTCCCGCATCATTTATAATTTTGGATTGTTACGAAGTTTATCTACGGTCAAGCTTGAACTCAATGTTATTGCATGCCTCCCCCTTGTTTTTGTTTTCTCCAAGGGGGAGGCCAGGTAGAGTGAGGCTTGATTAACGATGGGGATTTTGAAAGACATTTTGTAGAGAGTTCCAAGAGAGGGTTCTATGTTTGGACCGAGGGAGAGGGAAAATTTTGTCTTGTTAATGCAATGGCCTGAGAGTGCACAAGATAAATTAAGAAGGACGCTCATATTAGCACAATTTCTTAGTTAGAGCTTGACAAAAATTAACCAATTGCCTGTAAAGAAGAGATGATAAATGAGGTACTATTCTTATGAACATCAAGCCTCGTGTGTCACCACTTGGGTCGGAGATTTTTGATCTGCATGACAGGTCTTCTAAATAAATACTCCTTTTGTCCCACAATAACTCCCACTATTCTATTTTGGGTTGTCCCAAAATAATTTCCACTTTTCCTTTTAATATTTTAAATTGTGTAAATTGACAACTTTATCCACTACAATACAATTCAAGTTGTATTGGGAGTAAATTTAAAGCAGACTCATGTCAATACCATCAACAATTCGAATTTGAGTTCAGTTACTTTAAAGAGTCTGGGTTTTAAAGGATATTTATTTTTGGACAAAGGGACCAATTAGGAGATAAGGTGAAAGTGGATCTTCTTGTCAAAGCTCTAAAAAGGGTTTGAATCGGTCCCACATCTCACCACTGAGAAATGGGGAGTAAGAGACTCTCTTAATACATTGCGATAGCAATCAAAGCCATTATGTAGGGAAACCCATAACAGACAAATGATTGAAAAGAAACCCCAAGTTTAATCTGTTGAATGTTTTAGTCATATTGATAACATAGATTTCGGAGAGAGTGATAACACCATATTTGGAGATATATCGATACCCGTTTTTAGGAAATTTGCAAGTGAATTCTAACTACTTTCAAGTGATTTTAAGTGATTCGTTCCCTTGAGTGGATTTGAGAGAGTGTTTGCATTTTTATTTTGGACGAACCATAATATGTAGAATCAACTGTACAATGAAGATAGGAAGTAGAGGGGCCTCTGGTGACCGTATCAAGCTCTTCCTGAACCTTGCGATTGGCTTTCACAGCTGGATGGTTACCGTACATGGCTTACGGCGACCTAAGGAGGACGAGATAAATAGCTTTGAACATACCCACCGGTGATCTTGTAAGAAAGAGGATGAAGATCAGAAGAAGATTCAAAGGCGGAAACACAAATTCAAAGAATAAACATGGCATGATCTAGGAAACTAGATCAATCTGATTGGTTAATTAGAAAAGAGATATGGAACTTTTCGGAATAATAGAGAGTATTTTCTCTCTAAAACCAAATTCAACGTTCCGCTACGAATAATGTAATATGTATCGTGCGTAGGGAGCTTCTTATATCACTTTTTACATATGAAGAGTCTCTTTCCTTCTATATAAAAAATTACGAAGGTTAATTTTAAAATGACTTTTAATCCATTAAATCAAATGTATCTTAACCCTTGGATGATACCTTTTATGGAAAAGCTTTTGAAATATAGGTGGGGTAATATAGCGTCCCTGCATCATTTTTTTGTAAGTACCCCATATGTGGGACCAACCACCTCCCAAGGGAATCACCACAACCAAAAAACTAACCACTATCCGCTCACTAAGTACTACAGCAGAACCGCACTACTTTATTGGGTTAAGAATTTCATATGCTTTCAATTGCACTTGAACTTTTTCGCTTAACATAAGTTGGTGTCTTTAAAGAACGTTCTAATATAAGAAACTGCTTAAAAGTTATATACATATCTTTCTCTTTGAAATCTATGTTGTTAATTATCACTAATATTGTTATGATATTCAAAGTAAATATAAATACATTAATCGCAATTTAAAAAATATTTCTCAAAATTACAGGCCATACAATATTCGCACGAAATGTAGATATTCTTACGCACAAACTATAAATATTGTTTCCATTGTATAATTGTGTTAGGTAGTGTTATGAGGGGACAGTTCTCCCCTAATACCTTTATATGTTTTCTACCTTCCTCTTCTTTCTTCAAGTTACTGCTTTCACATGTTTTAAGAAACATTAAAATTTGTGCAAAGGACCATTTTACCCCACTATCTATTTGTAATTACACGCACTCTCTCTCACTCCTTCTCTCTCACTCTAGTTTACAACAACACCGACAACACCACCCGACCACCAACAAAAAGGATAATAATTTAAAAAAAAAATTTGAAACATCCATTTTTCCACAATGAATAACAACAATTTTAAATAACTAGGTGCAACCCCACAAATTTTTAACGTGAACCCCTAGATCTATACAAATCTAAACATCATGAAAAACATCATGAAGAAGATGAAGCAGAAGAAGAAAAGAAGCAGCAGCAGCAGCAGCAGCAGAAGAAGAAGAAGAAGAAGAAGAAGAAGAAGAAGAAGAAGAAGAAGAAGAAGAAGAAGAAGAAGAAGAAGAAGAAGAAGAAGAAGAAGAATAAGAAGAAGAAGAAGAAGAGGCTTGATCTGCCACTGTCGCCGCCGCCACCCCTGAAAACAATGATGGCCACCTCCACCACCGAAATCAACGCCTTTTTCGAAGAACTCTTCCTCCCCCATTAATAGATATGCCAAAGCCCTCTTCCTCTATCTCTTTCACTCCTATGGAATATCTGTAGATCTAATATAAGAGAGGAAAAGCGAGAGAGAGAATTGGATGGTATGGGTGGTGAAAAGAAAGCGTGAATCACTTCCGGTTTCATCTTCATCCTCTTCGGCTCTGGGGGTATCTCCATTGTCCTTGTCGTCCTCGTTGTCTTCTTGTCATCCTCATACCCAGTCTGGAAGAATTCCGGTTCTCTCTCTCTCTCATCATGTTATTACATGTGTCTTAAATTTCAAGTCGGCAGAAAGGTGAGTCGGTGGTGTTGTGTTTGTCATGAGACTTGCTTTGGCAGCAAGTAGTCATGTTGGGAATATTTCTTATGAGTTGCCACCGCCACTACTCACGTTCATATTAAAAGGCACAGATGCTTTTGCCACAGTATAGAGAATAGGTAGTGTTTAGTGCTTTAGTGTGTGGTTTCTATCGCGTTGGTTTGTCTTAATAAAATTTGGGTATTTAGTCGTTGAGGTAGCTACTTAATCGCTAGTGAACCACGTTATATAAGTGTGATATTGTTCTTATGATTTCATCGTTTTCTTTCTCGTTTCAGATCATAATGAGCCGGTATCAGAGCGTGGGGATCGGTGTTCCAAGATGAAGGTGGAGTTAAGGGCCTCGATTTCACAATTTCGTGAAATTTAAAGCTTGGATTTCATGATTCAGGGTGACGTAACTGGAGTAGGAGTATCAGAGAAGATAAACGCGGGGATGACCAAGGTTGACAGATTCATAGGTGACACATCCATACCACAAGTGTATGGTTGTCTATGCAGTAATAATCGAAAACGTACGGATTGTCGAAGCCCAAGAGGCTTAGCTATTATTTATTAACCTTATGTGCGCAAAGCGCGTTGATTTTGTTACCTAATTCTGCTTAAATGAAAGAAAACTATCTCAATTAATCGGTTGAATGATCTCACGATTAATAAAGAATGATTACGAGAACGTTCAGGATGTCTCTACGGGTTCACTAGGGACTTCACACCACATAGGAGTTATGTTCAAGTAACACTAATGTGTTCGACTTAGCCAAACGAGCAATTTTACTTTAAAGATTCCTCAGCCACAGTATATATTCAAAACTCTTTTAATTGATTCCTCTAGCCTAATCAAGTTTAAATATTCTTTACGTTCTTGTGATCTACTCTTAGTTCTAGTTAACTAGAAATATTCCTCAACTCTCGACACGACTAGTGCAAGATTCAATTTTCCGGGTAGGAATATCGATTCCTCTAACATCCTCTACCTATAATCATCCTATTGTGACGTCAAACAATATAAACTATTTTATTAAGAATATAAACCAAGCATAGTTAAACAAAACACATTCAATTAAGCTAAAAAGCATGAAACATAATCTATAAATCCCCAAACGTAGTGTTCAAACCCTAGCGACCTACGAGATATCCCGAATAAAGGGTTTAGCTACGACTAGACATGATCAAATCAACAAGTTCAATGATCATAAAACAAAGAGAAAAAAAAATACATATCAAACGAATAGTTCCCAAGATCTAAGATCGATCCTTAACTCCAAAAGTACGTAGAATCCCTGCTAAATACTGGAAAATACGACCTAAAGTGTTAAATACGTTTCCAAAACAATAGGAACAAGTATTGATAAATTACACAACAACCCCATTGAAATATGGCCGTCTATTATTGGTCTTCGTGCGAAAACCCGATGCCTTGGCAAGAAAGGTCTTCGTGCGAAGAGGTTTTTTCCTTCGTGCGAAGGCCTTCTCTGTTCTTTAATGCATCCGTTTCCACGAAGACATTCTTACAAGTTCCTGAATTTTACCAAGTGTTTTCTTCGTGCGAAGAGGCTTCCTCTTCGTGCGAAGACTCAATCATTAATACTTTTTCTAGCTTCTTTCTTCTTGAGCTCCTCGTTTCCGAAGTTTGTTTCCTCCTTCCATATAACCTCCGAGTTGATATTTCCTGCCAATCACAACAAGAAATACAACCTGCAATCATATCACAATAAAAACAACAAATTAATCTAGAAACGCCCGGATTCGACATTTATCGCCCATGAACTCAATGTATTCAAACAAAGCACAATTTACTAAAAAAATATGCTAAACTCTCCATGTTGAGCATACAAACGTAGAAAGAAGTACTAAAATAACTTCGAAAACGGATTTATTAACAGGGAGAGACAAGCACATCTAGAGAATTAGGATACGTGCTTTGTTGCATATGGGGGTTCAGAAAACTAGGTTTCCAGTGCACTGATGTAGGCCAAGGGAAGCTATTGTGACGTCAATTCAAACGGTAGAGAAAAGAGACGCTGGTGGACGAAGGAAGAAATCAGGATCTACATATTTGGCTGCAAGTGGAGGGTACTTCGGTGGATGGTATAGTTCTCTAGGCCCCGTTTGGGGGCATGGAATCATTGCTCTTGATGAGGAGGCATATTTGGCACATGGATTCTATATAGAGGGACACGACATATTGAAGGTGGTGCGTATGAGGTGCGGACGGGGGCGATATTGCAGTAACTCGGGTGGGAATTGGAACTATTTTACAAAACGTTGCAGGAATTCGGTGGGAATTGGAGCAATGTGTTGGGGGGGGAGGTTGTTGTGGTAGGGACGCGGTGGGATTTTGAACAATAAACAATTTTGTTATAGGAGCTCGGTGGGAGTTGGAATAACAAACTAAAGATTCGATTTCAGGAACTCGGTCGGGGTTGGATAATCTATAGGGTTTCGATCCCAGAAACTCGACTAGAGTTGGAGCACCAATAGGTTTTTGATTGCACGAACTTGACGAGAGTTGGAGCATCGCTGGAGGAACTTGTTGCAGGAACTTGGCGAAGTTGGAGCAAGTGGTGACGTGAGGGTTCCACATCAAGGTGGCAAAACGGGTTGACCCGCAGGTGGAACTGACCCGGCCCGGCCTCCGACCCCAGCGAGGCCCCTGCACGGCCTCCCAACCCTAGCATGCCCCAGCCCGCCTAACCTCCTACCCGGCCCCAGCCCACCCCAGGTTTAGTTGGGCACACCCTGCAGCCCAAACCGGCCCGCTAAAAAGCAGCTTATTTCTTTTTTTTGTATTAATCTTGAATATTATCCTGGCCCTGTGTGTGTTCAAATTCCCAACGCCCTGACCCGGCCCGCTCCACCCTCCGACATGGCCCGTCCCCAGCCCTGTCTCTTCCAACCCGGCCTAAACCCAGTCCGTCCCGGCCTGCTCTCACCTTGAGGTTCTCATACAACTACGAAATGTTTGAGGTTGATTGTTGGAGAGAAGCATCAGTTGAGGTTTGGGTTGCTGAGATGATTCACAACAAGGTGGAGATTTGTTAGTATGTGTGTCTTGAATTCAAATTCGGTAGCAAGGTAAGGCGGTGGTATAGTGTCGGTCATGATGTAATACCCCAATATTTTAAGGGTATTTTTAGAAATTTAGTAAAATTTTGCGGGCTATTATTTAAAAGAATAAAAGCAGACTGTTTCCAAGGTTATTTCACATGAAATTTGCTTTGCATCAAGTGGTCATGTTGGGAATGTTTCTGATGAGTTTCCACCACATGCATGTATAAAGGCATGGGTGCGTTTGACACAATATAACACACATACATAGGGTTTTGGCATTAGACAATAGACAGTGTTTAGTTTAGTGGTTTAGTGTGAGGGTTGTATCGTATTAGTTTCTCTCAATAAAATCAAGTATTCGTTTGTGGAGGTAGCTTGTTAATCTCTTGTGAACCACGTTACATTGATATGATCTTATTCTTCTGTTTTCATCGTTCTCTTGCTCGTTCCAGATCATAACACATCAATAATGGGGGATAGGTAAACGGGATAATGAGGTAGTGTGGGTTTGAAAGGGTTGGAGTAGGTTAAGTAAAAAAATGTCATTTAACATCAAAACTTCTGTTAAAAGGAAAACATGAAGAAAGTTAGGGAACTATCCAAATTGAAAAGCATGAAGAAAGAAAGGGAACAGTACAATATAGAGAGAGATCGTTATCAATGGCTTCACAGCCAAGAATGAGTGGAACTGTCAATTGGAAGAGAATTCATTTTGATTAGACAAATTATTTGTTGATACTGATTAAACAAATTACCTCTAAGGATTAGTCTCTAGTATTTCTATATTACTAATGGACATTCCTTATAAAATATCTAGACAAATGACAACCAGAACTGTGTATGACAACCGGCCAGATATTGTTCATGAAAGTGGCAGCAGTCACGACAATCCTGCTAAGAGAAATTGATCCTTATTTCCGCTTGTATTGTTTGATATCATTCATAAGAGCTTTGATATCATTGTCTGAGGAACCTCCTTCTTCAGCAGCCTTCTTTGCAGATTTTGCTAGCCGTTGGGCTACAGTTCTCATCCCCTCCCCTCCGTTCATCGCCTTATTCACTGCCATACTAATCTTATCTCTCTTGATCAAAGGTGTTTCCTCTGTAGCCCACACATTCCAGACTTCATTTCCAACAGGGACACCAAATTTGTGTACCTGAGTCACCAACTTCTCGTTGTAGAATTGGTCTGCTATTAGCGGCCAAGTTATCAAAGGCAATCCTGCAACCACGCCTTCAAGAATCGAGTTCCATCCACAGTGTGTCAAGAAACCTCCAATGGCAGGGTGTTCGAGAATCAACACCTGCGGTGCCCATCCCTTCAAGACCATTCCTTTCCTGGATTTCTTCATCCGCTCTTCGAAACCTTCTGGCAACCAATACTCATCATCATCTTCTGATTTCTTATCCTTTGTCATTACTTTAGCCACAACCCATACGAAGGAACAACTCGTGCCTTCTTCTAGGGCTAAAGCGATCTCAGTAAGCTGTGTTTTACTGAACCTTGTCACGCTACCGAAACAAATATATAACACTGAATTGGGGTTCTTGGAATCAAGCCAATCTAGGCATCTGTGTCTGTCGATAGAGGAAGTGGTCCTGGTATCGTTCCCTCTTTCTGCTTTATCATTTTCATCTTTGTTAAAGAGGGACACTGGACCTACATTCCAAGCCTTGATTCTTACTGCTTTTCTATAATAATCAGCATAAGGGCCTTCCAATTCATGGAAGCTATTCACAACCGTGCCATAACTCTTCTTCTCCGCCTCTTTGAGCTTCTGAAATAGCTCGGTGAATTTCGTTTGCGTTTTGACAACATCAGGAAGTTGAGATCTCGTGAGGAAAACATGGTCAGGCAAGCTTGGGACGAGAAATTGTTCATCCTCGGAATCCAAGTTCTTGTGGGGTTGGTATTGTTCGATAGCATTTGATACCGATAGATTGAAGAATCCACTCCCGCTGAAAGCAAGCCTTGGTATGCCTAGTTCAATTGCAACGTCCACGGTCCAGTGAAACAGGACGTCGGAGATAATGCAATGGGAGCGAATAGAACGCAAGAGTTTTTCGATTTCTGGTTGGAGCATGTTGATGGCATGGAAGAGCCGTATTGTCATTTCCGGGGTTGTCGTGTTGCACACATTTTCACAGCCTTGGGGAAGGCCGGCTTCTGCCCACGGGAAAGGGACCGTCTCGATTGATATTTGTCGACCGGCGCTAATGTCGCGGTCTATTGTGGTTTTGAACCGTTGGGCGTTCATGGCAGTGGTGATTAAGGTGACATGAACGCCTTGTGAAGCGAAAAGTCTTGCCATGTCTACCATCGGCATCATGTGTCCTGGCGCCATGTAGGGAAGAAAAATTATGTGCAGTTGTTCATTGCTGGAATTCATCATGATGTTGTCGCCTTCATGTGTTAATTTCAGAGAGAAAGAGAGAGAGGGGAGCCTAAAGAAAAAGAGAAAAGTTATTTTATGAGAAAAGATGTAAAGTTAAGTCAAAGGTTTAGCTAAAAATTCTCACTACCAGAAATATAGCTCCATTTATAAGTGAGATTCTCATACAGGAGAGTAGCACGCCATAAAGAAAGGAGGGCCGTCTACTTCAACAAATTATGGAAAAAATTGGTTACAAACTTACAAGTTACCATGATGGTGGTTGTGTTTGGATAAATAAACCACATTATTAGATTAAATTATAATAACCCATAATTTATTTTTTTTACTTTGAAACTGCAAAAAGATCGAAAGTTATGTGGCAAGAGTGAGTTGACATGAATGGGGGAGCAGGCCTGCGCTACACGTCCGTTGCAAAAGTTCTGTATTGATAATGAAATTTAGGAGGTAAAGAAATGTTCATCTCCGTTATGACATTTTTCGTCCACACCAACGTATATATGTCATGCCGTTAGAGTAACCCACGTAATTTATAATATTTTCTATATGTAGGATGAGTCATTCAAAACTTACAAGTAAATAATTATAACAAGTATAACTCATGGCCCCAACATTACCCATTTTATTGTTCATGGTAATGATTAATCATGTGTACAATAATTGTTAGGACAACTTTAAAATTCTTTTCTAACAAAATATTATTATTTTGGCAAAAAAAAAATTGTTGGAAATATGTTAAATGAAAATATAAGGGAAATTAAGGGAATCTGCAGTTTGGAAGGTTTTAAATCCTAGTTCTAAAGCTTATCCTAGACTAACTAGGTTGTTTTACCTGAATTTAGTCCAAGAAGGAGAAGAGAAGTTGGTGTTAACCTCTAAGGTAGCTGGAATAGATTTAAGGCTAGACCATAGGGCTTTTGCCAAGGTCTTGGGCATTCCTACGAAGTATAATGTTGATGATCACCCTGATAGGAAGGAATGTCCAGATAAAGTCAAAGCCATGTTCTTCATAGATGATGTTCCTACTGGTCACAAACAGTTGACACACTCTGTGCTCAACTGTGAAGCTAAAATCTTATTCACAATTCTGATGAGAAGTGTTGTTCCTACAGAAAACTCAAGAGAGTTTGTAACAGATAAGGTTCTCATCCTGATGTACTTGATATGTCAAGAGTTTGAGATTGATCTACCAACAGTGATTATGGAGCATATGTTCTACTTTGCTACCAGAACCAGAATTCATCATCTTCCATATGCCAACCTACTACCTCTGTTCTTTGAACATTTTGAGGTACCTGTGAAAGGAGAGGAGAAGATAACAGGTGGTTTTGGGTTGATTGATGAGTCTTCTTTACAAAAAATTGGTGTGGTTCACAGAGAAAATGGACATTGGAAGTTTTATTCAGAGTTGTATAAAGCTGACCTTGAGGAGAAATTTTTTATCAAACCTAAGGGGGCTACAACATCAAGGGGACAAGATAATGAGGATTATTCTCAATTGGTTGATAAATTTGAAGAACAGCAAGTTGAGATTGAAGATCTTAGACAGAGGCTATTTGACTTGTCTTCTGAGTTTAATCAGTTCAAGGCCTTGATGGGAGTGATGAATGGCAAGCTGGATGTTATCATCAAAGGTTTGAATTTGGAGAAGATCCCTTCTGCTACTAGTCATGACACTAGTGTTGATTCAGATGAGAGGCTAGGAGATTTCCAGAAAAAGAAGAAGAAGCCTATTCTAGTTGTGCTCACTTCAAAGGATTTATTTGAGAAAACTGATGATGAGGAAATTGAATAAGACACATGTGTTGATGCAGCTACAGGGGGAGATTCTGTGCAAGTCAAGGACAAGAAAGTTGATGAAATCATTGATGAAGTCATAGCTGAAGTGGATGCTGAAAAGGAAGAGTATCATTCTGCAGATGAAGCTGAAACTGATGAAGAGGTTGGAGAAGGCTCAGAGAAAGGCCAAGCATCAAAGAAGAAGTGAAGACTTGTGAAAGTCAAAGCTTTGATCTTTTCTGTCTTTCTTTTCTTGTGTTCTCAAGGCCTTGACATTCAGTAGGAACTATGTTTTTTTTAAACTAAGTTTTTTTAAGACTCTGAGTAATGATCCGACATTTCTTCACCTTTATTTGATGAAAGTCAAAAAGGGGGAGAAGGTTATGTGATTTATGTGATTTTGTTCTGTATTTTATTTTCAGGTTTGATCAGTTGATTATGTGATATTATGTGATATTGTTCAGATTGTGTTATTGTTCAGATTCTGCAAATTCTGATATCTAATTTTACAAAACTAGTTGCAGGGATATTTACACAAGATTATGGGTTTTGTCTTTTATCAAGGGGGAGATTGTTGATTCAAGACCTTGAAGTGTGTTTTTGGAAGTAATCATTTAGAGTGATGAAAGACAAAGTTTCTCTAATTCATCAAGGCTTGATCAAAGCCTCAAAGCCTTGACAACTGCTTTCTTATGAAATGTGATCTGACAATCTTGTGTTGCAAGTTTAATCTGATGCTCTAGATCAGATACTTGTTGCAAATATTCTAGTTATCTATTCTTCATATGTCTAACATATTGCAGATATCATAATTAGATTGAATTAAAGAACTTTGCTGATACAGTTGTAAAAACTGTGAAGAATGTTCAGAGCTCCAAGGCCTTGAGATATGCCTTGAGCTGCTAACAGTTTTCACAATACCTAACTTGATTCTTTCTTGCAGGATTTGATCATTTTTATTATGATTGTTTAATGACTTTTACAAGTCTTAAACTGGTTTTTTTTTGGTTTATATGATTGATTGGTAATCATATTAACAGCTTATTTATTTGATTTAGTTTTATTCATAAACTGGATGTCCAAACAGACTTAGTGCTGTTATATATTTGAATTTTTTTTTTGTTGTTATGCTTAATGTTGTTGCAGGTTTTTCAAACGTGCAATCTTATCACTACAAACTCCAACGGGTATCTACTCAGAGATGTTTGAAATACAATTAAATAAGATGAGGATTTGCAGGAAAAGATATCCTAAAATCTCTCATTCAGTTGTTGGAAGTAGATAAAAAGACTAGTTTGAATTTGAAAGACAAGAGAAGCTTACAGAGAACATAAATCAAGTGAAAATAATGAGAGACACATTCGTGGAAGATCAGACCATCAATCATCACAACTTCAAGCTTCAATCAGTGCTTTCAGAAGATCATTCATTCCAGTTTTCCTGAAGAACACATCCAGGCTTTTTCAGCTGATTCTTCTACAGTGTTCTTATATTTTGTACCTTAATCTTCTTATCTTCTGTATATCTTATACCTCACAGAACTTAGTGGTTAGTTGTTCAATTGAACAACAAGAGGTTCTTATTAGCTCAACAGTTAGTAGCTGATGCTAGATAGGTTTGGAACCACAAGCTGTATAGGTGTAAGGGAGTTCACTTAGGCTTGAAGATATAGGGTTGTTTTTGTGTGAGTAATAGAAGTGTTTGCCCAATCCTGGTGCGATTAGATCCCTCAGGCAGAGTTTAGGTCCATTGGGACTGAACTCTATAAATTGCTCTGTGTTCTTTACTTTACAGTTTAGCTATTTACTCTTGCATGTGATCTAAATCAAACTAGGGTTACAAACTATTTTGAACTTGTGCAAGTTCAAGGCCTTGAAGCTTTCTTTTATACTTAGGAAGTTTATGACTAATCTTACAAAATCTCAAGGCCTTGAGATTTCTGTCTTGTACTTGCATCACTTAGTTAAATTCTGTGTTTTAGCAAAAGGTTCGCATACTCTATTCAACCCCCCGCCCCCCCCCCCCCACCCCCTTCTAGAGTATTTTGGTCCTGTATTTAGTCTACATTACGAACTTTCAGGTTGGGAATATCTTAGTTTAGAGGCCATATCCACATCATGTTTATTTTTTTTGTGGTTGTTTATTTATTTTCTTATTATTTTATTGTTGGTGTATGGATGATGCAATAAAAATTGATAATAAGATAATTAACAACCCGGATCTTTTATTTGTGATTTTGCCCAACTCAAAATAAGTAGATTAGTTGATATGGATCAACAAAACAATTATAACTAGAAAAATAAAATCCCTCATTGAAATATTGCGTTTTACCTTCTCTTGCCTAAACACCCTTCATGATCAGGGTCTATTAAAATCGGGCTTGCCAAAGCAAGACGGTTTTAATTCACGATGATGTGTTGCGAACGACACAAGCAAGTAATGTGTGATTGTTGAAGCAAGAGGTTGGACGCAACTAGGTAAGATCAATTGGATTGATGAACCTAGAGGCATGACAATTAGGTGTTATCTAAAGGATAAAGAATAAGAAGTTATTAACCTAATTGTACCAAGAGTTGCATGGGATGCAATTGAAATTGTTCCTACCTAATAGCCTAGTTTGGGTGACTTGCCAAAGCAAGCTCAAAAGAAGTAAAATATGGATTTTGGCCCACTAGAAAATATAATGATATTTTCCGTATTAATATGGAGGGTTATTAATCCGAGAAAAATAGTGGGAGCTATGTTTAACAATCTGAGTCTTTGTTAAATATAGTCAAACGTCACAATATTTTGCATAAATCCTTTTGTGTTGATACCCATCGCATTAAACAAACAAAACGTGACTTCATGTCCTCAAAAGGACAAGCTGTGTGGAATCTAATTTTAGACTGGTGTAAAATTGAAAATTGTTCTCAAATAAAGGAAAAATATTGTACATTGTAGAGCACAAAATTCTCTTCCCATGGACTACCTAGACACACTAAAAGCCTTATGGAAGGAACATCAAAGAATGGTTCTTTGGATGTAACTCGTCTCATGTCAGCTCCCATGAACTCTAAGCTTTGGAAGCAAAATGAGAAATATGGAGGCGTATGATATGATCATACATTAAAAGAAGCTCTTTCAAAGAGCGAGCTAGACATGAAAGGCTTGAAGTGTTGCTCCACTTTGCACTCTCTTGCTTAGCACTCGTCATCATCAAGATGGAGTAAGTTCAGGCTTGCCAAATCAAGGCGATTTAATTCATCGAGATATGACGCGACGACACAAGCTAGTAATGTGTGACTGCTGAAGCAAGATGTAAAGCGCAACTAAGCTATTTAAATAGGATTGAAAGCTTAGAGACTGGGAGTAATTTATTATATAGATAAAGAATAAATAGTTATTCTCCCGAGGATTTCATTGAATGCAATTATAGTTTTGTTCAAAAGTGACTTACTCAATATGATTGAGAATCACCATACAAATCACTCACAAAGGGCTAAAGGCAAAACATGTTAATTGTTAACATCATGGGTAATGGCAAGAGGTTTGTACCATCCCCATGAGGATAGAGCAATCTTTTTGCTAAAACCAAATTGTCTTATAGGTCCCATAGGTGCTGTGGAGGAAGAGAGACTGCCCAAAGTACCTGGAAGGAAGTAATAAAGTAATTATGAATTCTAAATTAGGTAATTTTGTTATAGAAGTCAATATGTCTATCTCATCATCATGAGTATATGATACTAGATGAGGATCTCACATTTATAGAAATGTAGAGGATCTCAAGAGATGTAGACAATTGGATAAGGAAGAAATAAACCTACACGTGGGGCAATAAAGCAAGGGGATGTTAAATTAGCCGTAGGGAATTATCTCTACCTTTTTGAAGTATTCGTGAATTAGACAAATACGATTATGTCACTGCTTTGAGTAGGGACATTATCACAGTTCCTTGTTTTGACAAGAAATATATTTTATTAAAATATTGGACAAATGTTGTTCCATTTATTTAGATAAAATGCATTATTGTAATGCACTTTTGTCTAAGTAGATTGCACATCCTTGATCATGATAATTTCATCTATAACATTAAAAACAAGATCTTTCCATATAATGATATGAATCTCACTTCGCAAAATACTAAAGATGGTTTTCAGTACTTCATCATATTTACTGATGGGATCAGAGAAATATGGATTTGTGTATCTTATGAAGAAACAAATCAGAATTCTTTGAAGAGTTCAAGGAATTCAAGAATGAAGTAGAAAGACAGCTTGGCAAAAGTATCATGGCTCTACGATTGGATCGTGGAGGAGAATACTTAAGCCAATAATTTGAACATCTTAAGGAGTATGGGATGCGATCCCAGCCCCCTCTACCTAGAACACCATTATGGAATGTCGTGTCTAAGAAAAGAGATTGTACCTTGTTGGACACGGATTGATTCATGATGTGTCAAACAGAACTTCCAGTTTACTTTTAGGGGACATGTTCTAATTACAGGAAATTTTGCCCTTAACCTTATTCGATCTAAATTAATTATGAAATACCATATGAGATATGGACTAGGAAGTGTCCTAGTATGTAATTCATAAAGAATTTGGATTATGAAGTTTATGTAAATAGTTTACAGATAAACTTGAACTCAGGTCGGATAAATGTACTATGTGGAATATCCTGAGGAAACAAGGGATATTATCTCTACACTTTAATCGAGAACAAATTGTTTGTTGCTCGAACCGTTGTGTTTCTAGATAGAGTTTCTCTCTAAAAGAAACAGTGGGAGGACAATAGAACTTGAAGGAGTTCAAGAACCACAACAGAACATTGATCCTTTTGATGGAACATAAGTAGGATCACAAAGTGTTGTGGAGCAACCTACTTAAGTAACATAAGGACTTTGTAGGACAGGTAGGATATGTCAAGGGACTAGAGAAATGTGGATTTCTCATAACCCATGATATATTGCTCATAGATATGAGCCTACAACCTATGAAGAGGCCACGAGTGGGCCATACTCTCATAAATGCCTTGGAGCCATGAGATACGATATGGAATCTATGTAGTATGGACTTTTGTGGAACCACCTGAAAGGGTAGGACCCATAGGGTGCAAATGGGTTATGAGGAGACCAACATGGATGGTGATATGATTTCTTTGAAGGGACGATTGGTGGGCAAGGGTTTCCGGTGAGTTCATAGTATACACTATGAAGAAATATTTTCCCCAAATGTAATGCTTAAATCCATTTAGCATCTTGCTTGTAGCAATCTATCTATAGATTAAGTCAAGCTTCTCGGAGTTCGATTCCTAGAATTGATGATGCAATCAAAGGAGTTTGGTTCCATCAAAAATTGAAGATGAAGCTTGTGTTTACAAGAAGGTTAGTGGGAGCACAGTTATATTTTTGGTCTTGTATGTAAAGACATACTAATCATTGAGAATAATGTCTCTACTCTGCAATGTGTTAAAGATTTGCTAGAGAATTGATTCCAATAATAGACTTACGCGAGACAATCCATAAAGATCTATGGGAATAGATCAAAGTGGTTGTTCAGCCTGAGTCATGGTACATATATTGACAAAGTGTTGAAATAGTTCAACATGTAAGAATATGGATTCTTACCCATGTCACATGGAATTAGTCTTTGAAAGAACTAATTGTATTTCCAATTAGATTGAGAAAGGACCGTATGAATGAGATTCACGAGATACGCCATGCCATGTACTAGGCCAGACATGTCATACGGTATGACACATTGATACCAGTTAAATCCAGGAGAGTGTCACTGGATAATTATTAAGAGTATCCTTGAAGTACTTGAGAAGAACTTCGGATGAATTCTTGATTAATGGAGGATAAGAAGAGTTTACTGTAAGGGATTATGGTGATGAGAACTTCTGATCCAACAAAGAAGATTTCAGACTATAGTCGAGTTTTATGTTTTGCACTAGTGGGAGGGATTGTGAGCTGGAAAGGTTCCAGGCAAGATTCAGTTGCCGATTCTATCACAGAGGACTGATAAGCATATTCACAGGATCGAGGAACTATGGATTGGATATACGAGTGTGACTAATATGTCTCGTGTCATATCCGGATATGGAGACAAAGGGATAAAACAATTCATGAACATTGGGCACAAGGTTTTTCGGATGACTATTTCTATTAGTTGGGTAGCGTGGATGTCTTGCTAGAGGCCGCTCCATGTTAGTATTTATTACTACCAACTAAGTAGAAACCTATGGGGTCACACTCCCTATGGATTATACCGGATTTGGAAATAATTAATATGATTAATTAAATAGAAGGATCAATACACAACTACTTGCAAACTTAGTAGGACTAATTTGCAAGTTGGACTAATTCATGTATGGACATGATTAGGATAGGGGCTTTTATCCAGTCAACAAGGAGTTGTTGGACTATATAAAGGACACTCCTAACTTCCTTCCCACACCAGGGCTCATAATACATTGAGTGGGAGAGAAAATCAATGAGAGAGAGCAAAATCCCAAAGGGGCCGAACCCCCCTTGGTACCGCCCCTATCCCGTCGGCCACAAAGAGGGTCGAGACCCTCTTTGGTGTTCCTTTGTGTGATCTTCTTCTTCTTCTTCCATCATTCCTAGCTAGAACAAGGTGTTGGAAGATCCGGTTTCAATCCTAAGAGTGGAATATCCGTAGAGACGTGAACACTATTTCACGCGAGAAGTCATCACAGGAGAACCCAAAGGTATGTAGATACCTTATTCCCTCACTATCGTTATGTAGATACCTTATTCTCTCACTATCGTTATGAAGTCTCTTCACGCGAGAAGTCATCACAGGAGAACCCAAAGGTATGTAGATACCTTATACCCAAGGGTTAATTTTATTATTCCGCTGCATAACCTGCGTCAAAACCCAACATGAATTACATGGGATCTCCTAGACAAAAACAAGAGTGGGGGTATCAGAACAACATTCGCAGTCAGCCTCAGTGGTATGATCAACATTCCAATCCCCCATATACAACTCAGCAACAAGCACCACAACAGCATAATTCGGACATGCATACTATCTTGGCAAAAATTTCCGCTCAATAGCAGATAATGGATGAGAAGCTTGATAGCATAGAATGAAAATCAGCTGTCGTGGAGGCAATGGTGTGGAGTCATGACACACAGCTGGGTCAGATTGTTTTCCAGATTACTAAATTTCCACCGGGGATGCTTCCTACTAATTCTATTACTCATATTGAGCAGCTTAAGGCTGTTACTACTTCAAGTGGCATTGATACTCAGGATCCTCAATATCTTAGCCATGCGAGAGCTGAAGCTACTAAGGCCACAAAGAAAGCATTGGGTGAAGAATTACCCAAAGCCACCGTGCGTCCCCAATCATATGACATGGTTGAGAAAAAAGAAAAGCCTAAGAACACTCTAAATCTGGCTAATTATGTACCACATATGCCATATCTGATGGCACTGAAGAGGAATGATGATGAGCACTATGGGAGATTCATGGACATATTCAAACAACTTCACATCAACATATCTCTTTTGGAAGCTCTTGCTCAGATGTCGAAGTACAAAAAGTTATTGAAAGAGATTTTATGGAGCAAGAAGAGCATAGACCCCTATGCCACGTTGACATTTACAGAGACGTGTAGTACAGTGATAAAGCAAGATATTCCCAAGATGAGATATCCAAGAAGTGGCATCTTAGGCTGCACTCTTGGGGGTGGATTTCACACACATGGAATCTATGATTTGGGCGTGAGTATCAATCTCATGCCATTGTCCATATTTCAGAGATTGGGCATTAGTGTGCCAACACCGGTTAAAAGGGGTCTGCAACTGGCAGACAGTTCTTATGTTACAGCAAATGGGGTGATTGAGAACTTGCTTGTAAAAGTGGGTGCATTTGTCTTTCCACTTATCTTTGGAAGACCGCTTTTGAAGACAATGCGCGCAAACGTGGATTTAGAGACGGATGAGCTGACCATCAAAGTTCTAGATTCATCACTTGTGTTCAAAGCATTTCATCCGGGCAAGGGGAAGAAAAAGTTAAAAATGATCAAGTTTAGAGAAGATTGTGTGGATCCTACTCCTGGGTTGGCTACAACTTTGCAACCCATTCCACCCGAATCAAAGAATAAGTCAAATATGGTGAGTGCACATGATGCGGTGCTCAATATTAACAGAAATAAATTGAACGAGGAGGCACGTCGTGCTAGACCTCCTTAACATATTTGAGGTAACTGGGTCGGGTCGTTGACCTTAAATTAAACAGCACTTGTTGGGAGGCAACCCAACTTGTTTTCGGTTTAACTTAGAGAGTGCATTTTTAATACATTTTTGTTGTGTTTGTTTATGTTTATTTTGGAGAGATGATAGAGAGATTGACTAATGATGCTTTCCTAGTGACATACTTGAGCGAGTTATGGGGGAGTCTATCCCGGTGGGCCATGGCACACATGACCTACACAGGGACTCGCATTGGTGAGTTAGAGATTCTTCAAGCATAGATTTCAGCAGGAGGAGACCAGTTGACCCCGGTGTGCGAGAACACACTGACCGGATGGGAGCACAGTGGCGCCAGTAGTGTGGCTTTGGGACTGCTTTGCACGTTTTTCCCCGCCCTTGAGGCGGTTGTGAGTATCCATTTCCTTATGTTGGGATATGTGTTTCTTTTATAAGTATGTCAGCTCTGCCTCATCTACTGCTCCTACACATTGAATGCTGAGTCCTATGCATACTCTCTAAATTCGTTGAGGACAATGAAGTATTCAGTGTGAGGTTGGTTTATCTATTTGCTATCCAATTGTGTCTCGCATAGCCAGCTACATGTAGGATGTTTAGATTGTATTGCACGTAGAGTCAGTGGTTTGTGCGATGTTTTTACATATGTTGTCGTATTGTGTGGCATAGTTTATATATCGTTTGAAATTTTACGTAATTGAGTCTACCCATCACAGAATTGAGTTGTGCAGTGTCAATTTTTTTTAGACTGTCAAAGCCTTGCATATAGAGTTAGGATATTATGAAAAATACATAAAAATCATAAATTCCATAAAAATTGAAATTTTGAAAATTTGAGAAAGAGCAATTAAAAGAAGCATAGACTTGGTTGATTTAGTGAGATGTGAAAACTTTAGGCATATAGCGTGAATTTTGACCGAGGGTGTACACTTCTGTTCCCCCTAGTATGTATAGAGAGAATCTCGTTACGTGAATGTCTACCTATTTTCACACTAAACTAAATTTTTAAAAGCGAAAGTGTGTGATGTTTTCCTCCTACAAGAGTTGAGCTTGGTGTTTGCTAAAAAAGTCAAACGTTCATGTTGTCCATCTTAGGTAGTCGCCAACCGCCACGAAGTGGCACGCAGAACAGCTATGCGATGATGTGTATTAGAGCACTCACTACTTATTAGATCTCACCTCGTAGGACTAGAACCACTAGAAACCCCCATTCGAACCTTGGTTTATTTGTTAGCCCTTTGACATAGGGAGACGATTCTCGGCCTTCATCATCTACCGTTTAGAATCACCTTTCTAGAGCGTCATGAGGGAGTAGTAGTTGAGGGAGGTTCGATGATGGAGTGTTTCATTACACATTGCTGTGATTTATGCGTATCACATGTGCTTCAATTGATATGTACGAGGGGATCCGAGGGTGAGTGAGTTGGCTTGCGCACTACGGTGTGGCAGTGTTCCATATCATTACATTATGGGCACAATAGTTGAGAGCCATGAGTTCCTGGCGTCTAATCTGCACGAAACTGGGGTTGATTGTGCTTGATTGGTGGAACGTGCTAGGTATCAGATTTCTATCATTTCGGTGTGGGAGATTTGGTTGGATTAATTACATTCAGTGTGGGGTGTCCACATTTGACTACGGACATTGAGATTGGGGATTTGACGACTCCACCCCCATACATGGTTTACTTACTTGTGGTTTTGTGGCATTGGCATCATTGTTTAAATCTATGATAGCACCACTCGTATATTTTTATTGTATTGTTGATATTTCATGGAGAGAAAAGAAAAGAAAAAAACAAAAGAAAAAAAAAAAGAAGAGAGGAATACATTTGCGCTTATTGGAAATTGAGTGGTGAAGTTTCTAGTTCTGGTTGAAGAAAGATTGAGTTCCGTGCATTGTCCATCACAATAGCGACTGGATCATCATGGTACCGGGGTTTGAGGGGATTGAGGT
Organism: Linanthus parryae; assembly: GCA_023055425.1. Lineage (NCBI taxonomy): Eukaryota > Viridiplantae > Streptophyta > Magnoliopsida > Ericales > Polemoniaceae > Linanthus > Linanthus parryae. The sequence goes on from JALGPY010000006.1 coordinate 78,407,542, forward strand.
CCGGAGTCGGTGAGATTCGGGTTGAGGGTTCCTATTATCATGGTGAGAGTGTGTGAGATATGGCTTTTGGTGAGATTATGTGACGCTTAGGATAGATTTCTTCTTATTTATCTTTTTTGTCCTTAAGCCTCGCTATTTTTTAGACCTTTGACGGAATAGGACCTCGGTCTATAAACTGGTTTCGCCTTGGTTAGCCTCTTATTTTTATCAGCACACATGAAGAGTTAGGTTATTTTTGAAAGTAAAGTTACATTCTCTATACTAGCTAGGGGAAATTACATGTTCTCAAATTTAGTTGCTATTCACGCCTCTTGCCTATCTTTTTCATCACTCCGTAAGCACTGGTCTATGTTATTGAGATTAGTTGATCTTGCAAAAAGAAATATTTAAGTGTTTTGTGTTTTAAAATCGAGTCTAGAATTTGCATTTGCATCATCTTGCTGCATTGTAGTGTCGTAAGTCGTGTAGAGTCGTTTGTGTCTTGAGTCGGCTAGTAGACAGTTAAAGGCAGTAGATGAGACTTTGCTCGGGACGCGCAAATGGCAAGTGTAGGGGTATTCGTCGTATGAGTTGAGGTATTATCCTTTTGCTGATATATGTAGATGATATGATAATTACTGAGGATGATCTGGTCGATATTACGAAGCTGAAAGAGTCCTTGAATCACCACTTTGAGATGAAAGACTTGGGGCCGCTAAGTTATTTCTTGGGTCTTGAGGTAACTTCTGATGGATACCACATCTCACAGTCTTAGTATGCCTCCGATGTTATTGCTCGTGTAGAACTGACTGATCAAAAGGTTTCCTTCACCCTGTTTAAGCCCAACCTGAATCTTAATCCCTGGGAGGGTGAACCTCTATATGATCTGACTCGATATCGAAAAATTGTTGGTAGTCTGGTTTATCTCACAGTCACTCGTCCCGAAATAGCTTATACAGTTCATTAGGTTAGTCAGTTCCTCACTGCTCCTCGCTCTACACATTATGCTACAGTTCTCCTCATTCTCCGGTATGTGAAAGGTACTCTTTTTCGTGATTTATATTTTTCCGCTCTATCTACACACAAGTTATATGGGTTCTCATATGCAGACTGGGCCGGTGATCCAACTGACCGTCGCTCTACCAGTGGAGACATTTTGTTCGTGGGCGACACACTAATCTCTTGGTGCAGCAAGAAGCCAACCATTGTTGCTCGGTCTAGCACAGAAGCTGAATATCGTGCATTGGCTGATGCCACACAAGAGCTTGTTTGGCTTCGATGGATACTAACTGATATGAGAGTGCCTCAGTCTTCTGCTACTACTATATGTTGTGACAGTCGTAGCGCCATCCAGATTGCTCACAATGACGCGTTTCATGCGAGGACGAAGCACATTGAGATAGACTGTCACTTTACTCGTCATCACCTTCGTGCAGGCACCGTTCATCTGAAGTCCTTAACTTCGGCCGATCAAACTGCAGACATTCACACAAAGTCTGATATGCCTAGACGTTTTCGTGAATTGGTCTCCAAACTTCCGCTTATCATGACAGCTACATTTTGAGGTGGGGCTGTTATGATACATATATTATTATGGCCTTAGTTTTATTTTGTATAGACTTAAGGGTCTAGTCGTAATTATAATAATTGTATAGACTATAGGGCTTTTGTACATATTCTTAAGCTGAGTTGAATGTACGGTTAATTCGAGTTATCCCAAATTTGTGTCAGGGATTTCTAAATCCGGGATTTCCCCTAAATAGCCCCAAGATGGGGTGGCTATAATCTGGGGCTCAAGCCAAGTTCATTGGATCTCTTTTATATATTTAATTTACTGAATAATAAATGGGAAGTAACAGAACAAAACCATGATAGTCTAGTGGTTCTAACATTCTGGAAGTGGGTAAACGTTTTCACTCTTGAATCCTCTATTTTCGTGCACACACTGTAGTTATAACTAATCCTTCAATCATTTTGTTGACCCCTTTATACATAGCTAGCTTTAAGAAATTGTGATATTGTACGTTATCCTTATGTTTGCCCAACCAACTAATCAACATGATTAAACAAAGTGGAAACTCAACCTCCATATGACCCTCCTCAATTCTTAATCAATGCTGGAACCAGGGGAGACGAATGTAAAAGGACTAGCGGCACATTCTCTAGCTACCGCATTAATGTTGCAGTCCCTCAGATTCTTGATCTCCACAATTAGTTTTGTAAAACAGGTGTTGTTGATACTTCAGAGTACACATGTTAAATGTAGAAATCACATGTTAAATGTAGAAAATTTCTTACTTCACAATGGACAACTTGTAATACCCCTTTCTTCTATGAGATGTCCTTCAGGTAATACTACATTTTGCGAGAGATTTTACTAAATGGTCACTCAGCCAGCATAGTCATCTCATAAACTTGTGTAGTGTTTGACTTGCAAAATGACAATCTGAGTTACTAAATAGTTTGAGGAATGGGTAGGGTAGAGAATCACAAGGAGTCAATCCACTAGTTGCCTGTATTATGAAAGTGGACAAGGAGTCGCAGAAACCATGACCCTTTCATTAGGCAATTTAGTCATACGGTATCTATACACTGTTGAAACTCCATTTTCACTTAATACCGTCCAATCGATTCTGTCCCACAAGTCCACTCTTAAACGCAGCTGTAATAAGTATTCCCATAATCACATGGTCAGTACATAGACCATGGGTTTGCTCAATGCTGGTGAATTATCAATTTGCAACGTTCAAGATTGTCTTGTATTCCTGTTTTGTACCGTTATACCTCCCATGCACATAATATTTTTCTTTTGTGTTATGAGATAAGGTAAAAACCCCTTACAAAATTACTGAAAAAATGTCTGCAGAAGTGGCGGTTCGGGTCAGGTCCTAAACAAAACACATACTGTCTACATGTTTGAATGCAAAACATAAGTAAAAGACGCACAGAAAATTGCTGTACAGAAATCTGAAGAAACCAGGTGTCTACTAGTATGCTGTTTTTCCATATGGTTGTTGTTGTTGTTTTTATTTTCCTTTGATGCATTCACATTGTTTCTTCATACAGTCTCCGAAAACATTAACTAATTCATTGTATCATGGCGTTGACTTTCTAAGGTTTTCTAATATGTCGATATTCTCATTTTGCCTCATGTTTCACCTAACAACAGAATCAATAAGGTGTGTAGCTTCAATCTCCGGTTGATTTTCCTTTATTTTATACTCAAGGATGAACTCAAGGGAGCTGAATGTGTAGGAAGCTGACAGAGTGGCGACTGGCTACCCTCCACGTATCAGTTTTAATATGGACTTCTCAACTGAAACGTTCTTTAATCAATATCGCAAAAGGATAATACAAAGATTCTCTGAATTATGTAACTCTGTAATCTTCCTCAGGAAAAAAATGACCACATTTTGGTATTACTTACAAAAAAAAGGTAAATTTTGCAAATTAGAGCAGTCTAATAAAATGTCGTTTCCACAAGCATATACGTATAATATCACCGTAAACCTGTTGCGTTTGGTGATTTTCCACTGCTATCCAACACTATCTCAAACAAATCTCCTTCGGACTCATCATCGAAATCAAACCGTTTGTTGTTGTTACTAGAACCGTTGATTCCATGTCTGGTGGTAGATCGATGGTGCCATAGTGAGTCGATCCTTCCCATTGAAAATAGCTCTTTGCTGTCCTCGTATCCAATAGAAGAAGAATTTACCAGAAAGCACGGATTGGAAGTCCTTTGTGCATTTGCAGGTGCATATTGGAAGGAACATTGCCCCAAGTTGATTAAAACTGTGGTATCGATATTTGCTGCTAATGTCGGGTACAAAGGACTTCCAAATTTTTCTGACTTGCAGTTTATGACATGCACTAGCTCTGAGTCGACTGTGAAGAAAACGTTTCTTTGGCCTGGGTTGTATCCGCAACCAATAATCATACCTGGCTTTCCCCATTCTTTACTAGACTCTAACACAAGTTTGGTGCCTGAAAAGAACAAGTTGAAGAAACATAACTTTTCACGTTTCAGCAAATGAACGTCAATAATAATGTTTTTTTTTTTTTCTAAAATCGATTAGCACGAGCGTATACAGTGACGAGACTCAACAAATACACATCATGGTCAACTGACCACCGTCTTACTTGACTAGGTATTGTTTAGACCAATTCAACTGTGGATCATTCTCGGTCAGTTGGGTTTATAACATTTGGGGCTGTGTCTTCTGTTTTACTAAGTCAAGACATCGTCAATCTATCCGTCCTACGACACCTGATGCAGACCCTATTGTACTTTGATATACTCTCTAAGCATAAAGAATTAAGGTAGTGTGATTTGTGAAACGTGTCCCCGGAAAATATCACATAAATAATGTTGCACATAAATTTTAACTCTACACTATTTTAAGATCACATGTGGCAAAATCCAAGGAACTTAGAATTGTACACATTATGAAGCTTGATAGTAACAAATAGAGAATCTAGCTAGAGAAGAAATAAACATACCGTCATGATAAACAGACCCATCGGAGTTAAACCCGACTGATCCTGGATAGGTACCAGGAAGGCCAAGAGGAAGATTGCCTCCTCTAGTAAGTCCCAAACACAAGGAAATCGATTCGCATTTGTTGCCGTCTTCTAGAATGGTCAGTTTCAAATCTTCCACATGAACCAGTGATTCCGAATTCTCTTTCTTCTCCTTTGAATTCTCTTGGATGAGTTTAGCCTTCTCGCCCTCCGTCCTGTTTCTCTTTCGACTCCCAAATTGGTCAAGACCACCACCGTCTTCTTTGCAAGAGGACAAAATCGTGATTTCGAAATACGCTTCTTGAGGGAAAGAATTGTTTCCCAGTGGTGGACCAGGCAAAGGCAAAGACGTTTTGATTACAGAGTAACCCGAGTTAATCTTCTTTGAACCCGAGTTGAGTCTGATCTTCTGCATGAATTCAGATGATCCTTGCCATACTTCCCAACTTATATCAACCTCCGTCTGCTTCGTTCCTGCCCCACAAGAACCTAAAAGCGTTGACCGGGTTGATCGGACGGACGGAAGGGGAGCATAGGAGGCAGAGAAGGCAAATCGTGACCATCCATTCTCGACTGCTTCTGTTACAAGAGAAGGATGGTCCGCCCAGCTAAATGACACCGCTTGGTAGTTGCTCTTTTGAAGCTTTGCAATTCCGTTTTGCAGGCTATTCGCTCTCTCCAAATCTAAGGTTTTCCGGGACGACGATGAACGACAACACAGCCGGAAAATTGCAAACAAGAATAGTCCAGCACCGACTGGCGCGGCGGCCACAACTGCGATTTGTACCAATCCGAGCATCCCTAAAAGTTTTTCAGTTCTCTCTCGGTGGATTATCAAGAACCAAAAGACCAAAAAGACATTTAGTGAATGATGATGACGATAAATATCAAGATTTTTGTTTTTTTTAATTCCAACATGATAAAGGAAGGTTGGATCAAGATATGTATGAAAAGTTTGCAAAAAAAAAAAAGATATGTATGAAAAAAGAGAAGGGAAAGGGTATTTAAATCTCTTCCATGTTGTTGACTAATCTATTTTGATTGAAATGGAGACCGCCATATTTAAAGAACGCGTCTGCGTAGAGAGAACGAACGGGGGGGTAGTACTTTGCACTTCTAGAGAGCCAAAATTAAAGACTTAAGTATGTCCCTACTTCTACTTGCTATCTGCTTTTTTTTCTATTTTTTTTTTTCGGATGAGGATAATATAATAGGAGAAAACACTTACCACTTCGTCCCGACTTTTTCTCCCCATCCTGATTTTTTTACTCATGTCTGTGTCACTTTGACCGGGTGATTTTGATGGTAAAATGATGTGATTTTTTGATAATTTTTCCACTGTGTCATAGTCCAACTTTTACTCTACAACACCATAAAAAAATTATCGAAAATTACATCATTTTTCTATCCAAATCACCGAGTCAAAGTGACCCGGTGAATAGTGGTAAAAGTCAAATTGGGGAGAAAGAGATGGGACAGTGTTATACCTCTCACGATCACTCACGCCTCACGAACGATAAAGAAAGATGCAATCACACAAGATTTACGTGGTTCGCTAGCACAAAGTATGCTAACTACGTCACGGAGACTCACTGTACCTCGCCGGGTCCGACATGCCCATAAGGGCTCACTGGCTCAGAATGTTGAGTAATTCCAAACAATGCTGGAACTATGCTCCTTGGAACCTTCTTGGTGAACATATCCCCGGGGGTTATTGTCAGTTGTCCCCACCTTCTTCACTTTGATCCTGCTCTCGTTTCTCCGAAAATGATACGTGACATCGATATGCTTGGTCCTATCATGATGAACCTGGTCCTTAGTCAAGCAAATCGCACTCAAGCTGTCATAGTTGACTATCGCATGATCTTGATGTAGGCCTAGATCATTGACCATACCAGCAAGCCTAAGTGCCTTCTTTGCTGCTTCCGTTAGAGACATGTACTCCGCCTCCGTGGTTGGCAAAGTCACCGTCAGTTGTAGCGTCGCCTTCCAACTCACAACAGAACTCCCAGAGTAAACACATAGCCAGTCATAGATCTCATACTATCAATATCCCCTGCATAGTCCGAATCCGAGAACCCAACTACCAAGTTGTCTACATTAGCCCCATAGCATAGGCCGATGTCTGACATACCTTTAAGATACCTGAATATCCGCTTCACTACTTGCAATTGGTCCCCACCCGGATGAGCCATAAAACGACTAACCACACTAACAATGAATGTTATGTCTGGTCGAGTACAGACCATAGCATACATAAGGTGTAAGTTCAATGCAGTTTCAATGTTACACAGAAAATAGCTAGTCTATTTCAAGGCCTTGAAACAGCTTTCAAAGCCTTGAAACTGACTAAGTATTATATGCATGAACTTAGGAGGAGTTTCTAATTCTGTTTGAACTCCTAAACCCTTGTGTTTGATCTATTATTACTTGATGATGAAAGATAAAGTATTTTGACATGTTTAACTATTTTATAGGATTTATTTCCTGACCTGAGTTTTGCTGGGAAGGGAATTCTGAGATGATTTGATTGTATAATCAATCTAATGATTGTAAGAGATTCTCAACTTGATTATGAAAAAGATCAAATCAGTATCCCTGAAGATGCTGAGCAACTATCCGTTGGAGAAGACTGTTGGAGAAGTCAAAGTTGTTGCCTACAAAATAGGAAAGTTTGTTGCTGAGAATCTTGAATATTGGTCGATCAAATGAGTTGTATATAAGGAGCTCATTTTGAAGCATTTGACAGAGAATACAACGGCCAAAAGCTAGAGACACTGAAAATACATTCAAGGATTGTCAAGAAACAAAGAAACAGATCATTCTTTCCCAATCCAAGCATTTGAAGAACACCGCACTCTCATTGCAGTTTCACTCACTGTGTTCTTCATTTCTGAACTTCATTTATATATCATTCTTATACTACTTCTGTTTACATTCTCAATGATTGTTCAAGGCGAACAATAGATAATTCTTAGTTAATCAGATAGCTAGAGCAGGTACTAGATAGGTTAGTGAGAACCACAAGCTATAACAGAGTAAGACATCTCTCTGTGCTTGAGATCTAGGGCTAAGTTGTTGATTAATAATAATTTATTTCAAAATTCTAAAGGGAGAAGATCCCTGAGGTAGAGACGTAGTTCCAAGTGGACTGGTCTCAATATATCTTGTGTCTCTTGCATTTACTTTTTATTCACGAACTTAGAATTTTTGCATCATTCAAAACAGTTTAATTTCACGAGTTTGAAATTCATTTCAAGGCCTTGATATAGACTTATTCTTCTGTTTACTCTAACTGTTTTATTCCAAGGGATTGAAACTCATTTCAAGGCCTTGAATCTCTTTAGAAAGCTTTTGAAACCACTATTCTTGCAAAGTTTGGCAAAAGTCTGCGGACTCTATTCAACCCCCCCCCCCCCCCCTTCTAGAGTATTGATCCTGCATTCCTACATACTTTACACCCCTTCAATTGGTATCAGAGATTGTATCACTGCATATATTTTACCATCTTGAGATTTTGAGTAATGTAGGTGATGGTGTTTCTCACAGGGAAGAGCTGCTAACAGACCTCCTCTCTTCTGTGGAGATAATTTTGTCCACTGGAAAGCTTTGATGAAAATGTTCATTATTGATCAAGATATGGAACTCTGGACTATCATCCAGAATGGTCCTCATACTTTCTTTGAAGATAAGGAAGGGATTAAAACTAGCAAATCTGAAGACTCTCTTTATTCATCTGAGTTAGAGCAATTTTCAAAGAATTATAAAGATATGAATCTTATATTGTGCTTTGAGTGCAGATGAATTTAACAGGATCTCAAGCTGCAAAACTGCCAAGGGGATATGGGATAAACTTGTGGTGACTTTTGAAGGAACCAACCAATTCAAGAAAACCAAGATCAACATATATCTCAGGCAACATAAGATATTCAAAATGAATGGAGATGAATCAATCAGATACATGTTCAAAAGGTTCACTGACATTATCAATAACCTTGATTCATTGGGAAAGCATATTTCCAATGAAGAAAATGTGAGGTAGATTCTAAGAAGTCTTCCAAAGGCAAAATGGGAACCGAAGACTACTGCTATTGAGGAAGTTGAAGATCTCTCATCAGTCCAACTTGATGACCTACAAGGGAAGCTCCTTACACATGAAATATCCGTGAATGAAGTTGATGGAGAACTACCAGAAGGTGTCAAGAACTTGGCTCTCAAGGCTAAGGAAAATGAGACATTTCAAAGCCTTGAAACTGAGGAAGATGATGAAGATCCAATTGCTTTGATTTTCAAAGCCTTGACCAAAATTCTTAAAATGAAGAAAAGCTTTGGAAACAAGGACTTCAACAGAGATAAACACTGATACTCCAGTAGAAAAGACTACAAAAGGTAAATCTTCTTCACATAGTAATAACCATAAATTCATGAATTTCTTTGAGTGTGGTGATGCAGGACATTTGATCAGAGACTGTCCACACAAGAAAAGCAAGAACTTTCAGAAGAAAGATCATGACAGAAGGAAGAAAGCTATGATAGCTTCATGGAGTGATTCAGATACATCAAGTGACTCTGAATCTGAAGAAGAACATGCCAACCCATACTTTATGGCCAAGCATGAAGAAAATTCTAACAAGAACATTGAGGTAGTGGTAAACTGCTTGATTTTAAAACCAACAAAATCCCTCTCTGATTATCCTAGAACAATGCTTTTAAATGAAGAGGACTATCTGAAAAAATTAGAGTTTTGAAAGAAAAGGTTTGTGAGCAAGCAAAAGAAAATTTATATCTTGTTTTTCTAAATCAGAATCTTGAAATCTCTCACAAGAAAGCTGACAGTGATTTCAAGGCCTTGAAAACCAGTTTGAAAGCCTTGAAAACACAAGTCAAGGAAGTACTCACTGAGAACTCTCTCTTGAGTAACAGCATTGTTAATCTAAGACATCAAGTTGATGAATTGGATCAACAAAATACCACTCTGACTGATAAACTTCAAGAATTTGAGTTAGTCAAAGCAAAACTTGCAGGCTCAGAACACAACTTGAACTTGATTCTTGGAGGCAGCTTAAACTCTGTCACAAAACTAGCATTGGATACAATCCAAATTTTCCAAATAAAAACAATACCAGATTTGTGAAAGCTGGAAGCAAAAAATCTCCTAAGTGCCATTACTGCAGTAAGATTGGTCATGTTAAGATGATTTGTCCTTTTAGAAGAAGAGACCCTCACATTATAAGGAACACTTTTCACTTCCAACTCAAAGGACAAGTTAGACAGGTTTGGGTTCCTAAAGGGGTTAGACCACCTAACATGGTTTACCCAGAATATGAATCTAAATTCAGCACTTGGTCTAACAGTAGGGTAAGGCAGGGAATGGTGTTTGCAGGGTGTCACCAAGATCAAAGAGCAAAAATAGTTTAATGAAAGTGGTTGCTCAAGACACGAGTGGAAAGATATCTCTATTCTCAGAACTGAAAGAGCAATCAGAAGGATCAATTACACTTGGTGACAAAGGAAAATGCAACATTCTTGGTATTGGTAAAGTTGGTACAAATTCTGAAAATTCTATTTCTGATGTATATTTAGCTGATGGTTTGAAATTTAATCTGCTTAGTGTATCTCAAATTTGTGACAATGGCAACAAGGTTATCTTTGATAAAGAGAAATGTGTGGTGCAGAATGAGAAATATGGAAATTGCATCCTCACAGCCTCTAGATCAAACAATGTTTATACTTTTCAAACTAACAAAGTTGCAGGTGAAAATTTGAAGTGTCTCAAGGCCTTGAAAGAAGATTGAAAGCTTTGGCACAGAAAGTTGGGACATATTAGCTTGCATACCCTGAAACATTTAGTTTCCAAGAACATACCCTGCAAGGCATGTGCACAAGGCAAGCAAACTAGAAGTTCATTCAAGCCAAATAACTTTGTAAGTAATACTAGAACCATTTAACTATTGCATATGGATCTCTGTGGTCCTATGAGAACTCCAACTCCAAAGGGTGAGAAGTGCATGCTTGTTATTGTTGATAATTTATCTAGATATACTTGGGTAATGTTTCTTAAAGAAAAATATGAAGCTCTATTTGAATTTTCAAAGCTTTGTAGAGAATTTCAAACTTTGAAAAACCTACCTACTGCTTCAATCATAAGTGATCATGGTAGAGAGTTTGATCAACTTGAGTTTGATGTATTCTGTTTCAAGCATGGCATCTCTCACAACTTTTCTACTCCTAGAACTCCTCAAAAAAATGGAGTAGTGATAACTCTTTATTAGAGTTATGTTTCTTGCATATTTAATATCGTTTTGCGTGATTTCGGGGTTGAAATATGAGTTTTACACTATGAATGTTGACAAAACGTAGAAAGTTGAGTTTTAAGCACTTTATTGTTAATCAGAGTGTTTCGATGCATATTTCGATGTTATTTGTCAAATATAATCGCTTGGTATGGTTTTTCATGTTTTCTTGACAGGAACGGATGCTAAACGATGACTAGCAGGCATGAAACGAACTTCGGAAACAAAGCAAACTCACGAGGAAGCAAGAGAAGCAGAGTCGGAGGACCAAAAGTGACCAATCTCCACTATTTTGATTGTATCTCGAGTTCTACAATACATTTTGGAGTGATACTAGTGGAAAATGAAAGTAGACTCAAATAGATTTCAACGATAGGTCACGAAGCTAAAACGGAGATCGGACGAGAAAGTTAAGGTATGTCGAAGAGGATGAAAATCTGAGTTCATCTCCAGGGGTGTTCGTGCGAACACTTTTGTGTTCGTGCGAACAAAAACACTTCGAAAAATTTCAGGACAGCCAAGAAAGGTGAAAAACAAGCTGAAAATTTGTGGGAACAAAAAAAATTGTTCGTGCGAACAGAGAGTAAATATCTGTTCGTGCGAACACCCGTTTGTTCGTGCGAATAGAGGGCTAAATCGCAATTTTTTGGGCTGTTTTGTAATTTTTACAGAGTTTGAGCTTTGGGGACTTCTTCTAAGCTAGGAGTCCGTCCTAAAGGGAGTAGACGCGCATATTTGGAGCAGGAAACAAAGGGAGGACGACAAGGACGAAGACGGGGACGAAGAGAACATAAAAAGCCACCATTGGAGAGCTAGGTTTTTTATTTCTTCTTCTTCTTTCTCAATCTTTGTATGGAGAAACTATTGCACCGTGTTTGGTTGATTCTTCTTAGCTAAATACTTTGCTAGGCATCTCTACGAGAGCCTAGGGTTTATTTACACGGTTATTTTCCGGATTTCAGACTTTGTTTTGGATTTGATTCTTCAATTGAATGTTAGTTTCTTGAACTTGTTAATCTTAGTCTATTGACACGATTAGGATATGATTTGATATTCGAAACTAGTGTTTATTTTCTGAATCAATTTCTTGCTTAAAGTTAATATTCGTTCTAGTTACATGTTTTTGTTATATGCTTAATCTTTAGTATGAATGGAGTAGCGACCCGGACGTACTATTTAATTAGATGAGTTCACGACAGTGACTCAACCTAATTGTGATGAGAACTTGAACACAATCCCGAATCACCGAGACCGAAAAGGAGAAGTGTTAGGATTGGCCTAGTGTGGGTATATTCGGTAGGATTATTACGGTGTTTTGCGTAATGGTGGACCGACGGGACCCATTATCGTACCAGTAGATGACCTGCTAGAACAGACCGGTTGAAAACATGAGACTGAGAGGAGATTGTAGTCAACCGAGACGTAAATTGACATGAGACCGATAGGAGATTGTCAGTGCAATTACCCGACTGAACTAAAATAGAATTGACGTGTTACATAGCTGAACCGAAAATCGTCTACAGCCCTAGGTGATCTAGAGATCGCCTAGTTTCTCCTTATCTTTTATTTATAAAAAAAAGAAATACAAAAATATTAGCCTAGATGTTATTTCACTTCTTAAATCAATCAAATCTTTCCTCCTGTACCGTACTCTAAATTAAGTAACTAATTAGATAATCTTATGTCTGTCCTCGTGGGATCGATAACTGGGGGTTGAAATACCACCCCTGTATTACTTGACCGTGCACTTGCGCATACACGTAAGAAATCGTGTCAAGTAATTGAAAGAAAGAACATGAATCTTGAGTATATGTCAAGGACAATGCTTCTGGAAAACAAATTGCCAAAGTACTATTGGGCAGAATCTGTGAATACAACAAACTATATTCTTAACAGGTGCTTGATCAGACCTATTCTGAAGAAGACCCCCTATAAGATGTTCAAAGGAAGAAAGCCAGACATTTCTTACTTCAAACCATTTGGGTGTACTTGTTTTGTCCACAATAATGGTAAGGACAACCTTGGTAAGTTTGATGCAAGAAGTGATGAAGGTGTTTTTCTTGTCTATTCGCAAACAACCAAAGCTTATAGAGTTTATAATAAGAGAACAAAGCTTGTTGAAGAAAGCATTCATGTTACTTTTGATGAAAGCTATGATGGTTCTTTGAGTGATGGTTTTGCAGATCTCAATCTGAACAAGCATGATTCAGATACTGAAGAAGAATCCTCAAAAGGATCCAAGGAAATGTCATAAGAACAAGACAGGCATTTTCAAGGCCTTGAAACTAAGGTTCAAAGCCTTGAAACAGAATCTCCAGAGAAAACAGGAGAACAAGCTACTAATTCAAGCTCTCAGAGACTTGAAAAGCAAACTGGAGATCCTGAACCATGAACACCAAGAAAGAGATTCAAATATCTCTCATCTCATCCTACTGATAACATTATTTCTAATCCAACCACTGGTACACAAACCAGATCACAATTAAAAAATCTATGTGCTTTTAATGTTTTTCTTTCTCTTGTAGAACCTAAAACTGTGAAGGAAGCATTACAAGAAGCATACTGGATTATAGCAATGCAAAGTGCACTCACTGAGTTTGAAAGGAACAAGGTCTGGAATCTAGTTCCTCCACCAAGCAATCAGTCTATCATTGGCACCAGATGGGTATTCAGAAACAAGTTAGATGAGAATGGAAAGGTAATCAGGAACAAAGCTAGATTGGTAGCTCAAGGCTACAATCAAGAAGAAGGTATTAACTATGAAGAAACTTTTTATCTTGTTGCTAGGTTAGAATCAATTAGAATTCTACTTGCATTTGCATCTCACAATAACATGAAACTATTTCAAATGGATGTGAAGTGTGCTTTTCTAAATGGCTATCTGCAAGAAGAAGTTTATGTTGCTCAACCTCCAGGTTTTGAAAATGACAAGTTTCCAGATAATGTTTACAAACCTAGTAGACAAGACCCTTTTCATAAAGACTCGTGAGAAAGATATGCTTGTAGTTCAAATTTATGTTGATGATATTCTGTTTGGAGCTACTAATGATCATTTGTGCAAAGAATTCTCAAGTCTTATGAGCAAGGAATTTGAAATGAGCTTGATGGGTGAATGGAACTTCTTCCTTGGACTTCAAATTCATCAGATGAAGAAAGGAATATTCCTACATCAAAGCAAGTACACAAAGGACTTGCTAAGCAAGTATAATGTCTCAGTCCAAAGAGATTAAAACCCCCATGAGTTCTACATTGTCATTAGATAAGGATGAATCTAGTAAGAGTGTGAATGTGAAAGAGTATAGATGTATTATTGGATCATTACTCTACTTCACAACTAGTAGACCAGATATCATGTTCAGTGTGTGCATGTGTGCTAGATTTCAAGCTGATCCTAAAGAATCACACTTGACTGCAGTTAAAAAAAAATTAGATACCTCAAAGTTACCAAAGACTTAGGGCTTTGGTATCCTAAAAATTCTAACTTCTCTTTGTGTGGCTATTCAGATGCTGATTTTGCAGGGTATAAAGTTGATAGAAAAAGTACATCAGGGTGCTCTCAATTTCTTGGATCATCTTTAATCAGCTGGCATTCAAAGAAACAAAACTCAGTTGCACTATCAACAACTGAAGTTGAATACATAGCACCCGGAGCTTGCTGTTCTCAAGTATTATGGATAGCACAACAAACGAGAGATCTTGGATTTGATTTCAGAGATATTCCTATCAAATGAGATAACACAAGTGCAATATGAATTACAAAGAATTCATTTCAGCATTCAAGAACAAAGCATATTGATGTTAGACATCACTTCATCAAAGATCCTGCATAGAAAGGTGATATTGTTTTTGAATTTGTATCTACTAGCTTGAAATTTGCAGATATCTTCACTAAAATATTGCCATATGAAAGATTCTCAACCTTAAGATTGGAATTGGGCATGCTAAATAAGGATGCTTTGGTTAAGGGGGAGAATCAGGTAAGTATCATGTGTTTCAAAGGTTGAGCTGATTTTCAAATCCTTGAAAATCCTTTCAAAACTTTGAGTATATGTGCTTTACATGATACAGCTTTTCAAGGCCTTAAAACCCTTTCCAAATCCTTGAAAATAAGACTGCATGTTTATTAGTCAATAATTATGGATCTTTCAATGTTGGGTGTTATCTTTGTAGATAATTGCTCAATGTTGCCCCTCAATTTTGAAAAACCCCTTTTCAGCCAAAATAGTATTATATCTCTTATTTCCAACGGCACACACAATTTTGAATATTTCTAATTTATCAGATCTTCAAAGATCGGATAAAAATTTAGTTTCCTTTTCAAACTGAAACTCTCTTCTATTTATCTCCTTATTTCTTTCTCTCCTTCGTATCTATCCTACCTCTCTCTTCTTCTCCAAACCCTAATGAGCACCAGAAGAGCCTCAGACAAAATCAAGATGGCTAGTGGTTCAAAGGCTGCAACAGAGAAGAAAAGAAAGACCACTGTGGAAGAGGTTCAGACCATTAGTGGGGATTCCAGTTCAAAAACCCCTATAGCAGAAGACATAGCTCCTCCTTCTCCCAAAACGAAGTCCAAGAAAGATGAGACACCAGTGTCTACCAAGAAGAATAAGAAGAAGGGAGTGCAGACTGCACCAGAAAAACAGAAGGGTATTCAGATTGGTAGCCCAAAGAAGTCAAAGAAGAAGGCTGACAAAGCAGACAAGGGTAAAGGAAAGGAAATGGTTACAGAGGATGAACCAGAAGATGAACCAAATGAGAACATAGAAAAGGCACTGCAGATCTATTCAGAGAAGAAGAAATCCACTGGTAAGAAATCAGCTCCTGATAGTACATGGTTTATTACTAATGTTTCTAGAGGTCAGTGGCTTGATTGATTTGCCTCTAGACCAGTTGCTTTTTGTAGTCTGGTTAGTATGCCTATGTTACATGGTATGAATCTGGAATGCATCAAAATGTTGAGGAAAAGCTCACTTTGGTTTATTCTAAATCCTCCAGAGTTAGCTTACCCTAGACTCACCAGATTCTTTTACCTGAACATGAAACAACTCAAAAAGTCAGCAAGTCTGGTGATTCAGACAAAAGTTGTTAGTATTAGCATGGAACTAGATCATGCTGAGTTTGGATGTCCAAAGAGATATGACACCAGTAGCTACCCTCCTAAGAGTGAAGCCCTGAAACTAGAAAAAGAAGAGTTCTTTCTACCAAATACCCATGCCTCATCTAAGCAGTTAACACACTCTGTGCTAATTGTTGAAGCAAAAGTTTTGTTTACTATATTGATGAGATGTGTGGTACCTAGGGAACACTCAAAGGAACTGGTAACTGATAGGATGTTGTACTATATGTACTTGGTTATGCATGGTTATGAAATTGATCTTTCAAAGATGGTGATGGAACACATGCTTTATAGCCAAACCAACCAGAGAAAACACCCTTTTCCATATGCCAACTTGCTCACCTTATTCTTCCAACACTTTGATATTCCAACTGATAGGGAAGAATCAGTGACTTCTGGTTTTGGTATGCTCAATGAGAAGGCTTTTGAGAAGATTGGTGTGGTGAAAACCGGTGCAAAAGTCTGGAAGCTATACTCAGAATTGAGAGAGGAAGAGTTGGGTTCCAAGAAATTTCTCAAACCAAAATCCGTGACTCCCACTTCTAGAAAAACCTCTCAGTCTCAAGATAATCCCTTGACCCTCCAGTTGCTGAAATAAATTCAGATTGATATTGATCAGCTAAAGGAGAATCAACATGGGTTTTACACTGATCTCGGACAGGTGAAGTATATGGTTGAAAACATGTTCAGGAGTATGACAGTATTTGATGTGGCTGAGGAAGTGTCTCAAGCTGAGAAGAGTACCAAAAAGGCTGAATCAGCAAAGAATCTACCTAGTGAGCATTCAACTCCGGATAGGGCTTCTCAGGTCAAAGGTAAAGGCAAGCAGGTGGTCATTGAACAAGTGGATGAAGATCATGACGCGATTTCTTAACGCGTATGCGCAAGTGAACGGTCAAGTAATATAGGGGTGGTATTTCAACCCCGAGTTATGTGGAAGTGATGGAAGTTTTGGAGAGGGAAGCAATCATGGGGGGCAGATGAAGGCAGAGAGCCGACTGGTCGATCCCACGAGGACAGACTCTAGACTATTTAGTTAGTTAATTAATTTAGAATACGGTACATGAGGAAGAATTGTGATAAAAGCGCTCGTCGCCCCCAAACAAGCGGCTGAATGAAAATAACGAGTAACAAATATTTTTGTACTATTTATATTTAATAAACAAGTATGGAGAAACTAGGCGATCTCTAGATCACCTAGGGATGTAGACGATTTCTGGTTCAGCTATGTAACACGTCAATCCTATTTTAGTTCAGCCGGGTAATAGACTATGACATTATCCTGTCGGTCTCATGTCATTTTAAGTCTCTGTTGACTACAATCTCCTCTCGGTATCATGTTGTCTACCGATCCGTTCTAGCAGGTCATCTACTGGTACTATAACGGGTACTGTCGGTCCACAGTTTCACGGAACAGCTAAATAATCCTACTGAATCTACCCACACTAGGCCAACCCTAACACTTCTCCTTTTCATTCGGGATTGTGTTAAAGTTCTCTTCACAATTAGGTTGAATTACTGTCGTGCACTCATCTAATTAGCTAGTGCGTCTGGGTAGCTACTCCATTCATACTAAAGATTAAGCATAGAACAAGAACGTGTAACTAGAACGAATATTAACTTTAAGCAAGAAATTGATTCATGAAATAAACCCTAGTTTCGTTTAATATAAAATCATATCCTAATCGTGTCAATAGACTAAGATCAACAACAAGTTCAAGAAACTAACATTCAATTGAAGAATAAAATCCAAACGCATGAAAAAATGTTTGAAATCCGGAAAATAACCATCTACATAAACCCTAGGCTCTCGTAGAGATGCCTAGCAAAGTATTTAGTCATCTAATTAGCTAGTGCGTCCGGGTAGCTACTCCATTCATACTAAAGATTAAGCATGGAACAAGAACGTGTAACTAGAACGAATATTAACTTTAAGCAAGAAATTGATTCATGAAATAAACCCTAGTTTCGTTTAATATAAAATCATATCCTAATCGTGTCAATAGACTAAGATCAACAACAAGTTCAAGAAACTAACATTCAATTGAAGAATAAAATCCAAACGCATGAAAAAAAGTTTGAAATCCGGAAAATAACCATCTACATAAACCCTGGGCTCTCGTAGAGATGCCTAGTAAAGTATTTAGTTAATCTTGATCAAACTACCAAAATACAATAGTTTCTCCATAACAACATTAAGATAGAAGAAGAAGAAGAAGAAGAAGAAGAAGAAGAAGAAGAAGAAGAAGAAGAAGAAGAAGAAGAAGAAGAAGAAGAAGAAGAAGAAGAAGAAGAAGAAGAAGAAGAAGAAGAAGAAGAAGAAGAAGAAGAAGAAGAAGAAGAAGAAGAAGATAGAAACTAGGTCTTCAATGGAGGAGTCTTGAGTTCTTCATATTCGTTCTCCTCTTATTTTTCTCTCTCTGTATGTGAATCAATCCCCCAAAACGTGAATACCTATTCTCCCCAGTTCCTAGGTCACTTAATACAAGATTCCCCTGACTTTTTTCCTAAAAGTTCTTAAAAATTGCATTGAAACCTCATATTTCCGTTTATTGGGCATTAGACTGGTCTTAAGACCAGTCAATCTTAAGACCAGTAGCGGGTGGTTTTAAGTGGATTTCGCTCAGAATTCTAAGTATAGACAGGTCTTAAGACCAGTGTGGGAAACAGTCATCTTTTTCTTTGATTCTTTAGTCTTTTCTTCACCCGTCTTCAACTCCATCATGCTCTTGAGCATTCTCGTCCTTCCGAACTTCATTCCACCTCCCATTCACATTCCTGATCCTCCGGTTCCTTAAATGCACAACACAAAAAAAATACCGGAAGATCAAATATGACAATAAAATCTCGAAATTTACACAAAAAATGTCCGGATTACACATTTATGCTCAAACGCTCAAGCATGATATATTTCTCCCAATTCATAGCATGAAACCAAGATTATCAACCCGTAAAGCACGCAAAATGATGTAAAACGTGCAAGAAATATAACTCTAATAGAGAGTTATCAAATCCCCCACACTACCTTTTTGCGCGTCCCGAGCAAAATCAAATCTCACACTACGTTTTAATCCACCGAATTGCATACAATCTCCACTAACCATGTGACACAAACAACACACACACCCAATGCAAACCACATGACTATACAATGCAACTCGATTATAGAACAATGAAAGAATCAAACAACACAATATTTTTCTTTTTAGTTAGAGATTGGGCAATCTTGAAAATTAAATTGGCAAGTCATAAGGCTCTCATATTCCCTCGGAAATTCTATAACTTTGGTGATCGGTAGAACGTGCGGCCAGTTTCGTTAGACAGAACGGGCACGAGCACTTAAGATATGGCTTCCGCACACTCATCAAACATATCCCTAGCACTTACCTTCCGAGCTATTTATCCACGGGTTCACACTGCTGACGGCTTGGGACTGGTAGGATAGGATATTTAGAAGCATAATCCTAGACGTCATGATATATCTCACAAAAAACGCGATTCTCACACTCCCTCACCAAAATCAAAGTAATCCCATCGAATCTCACTGCTCCAGTCCTCATTCCCTCAATCTTGGTGCAACGCCGTTCTCGCGGCCACAAATGTGAAAGAGTGATCAAGATCCATAGCTAATCTCCTGGGTTCTTCATGAAATGTAAACAAGATCCTTATTGCATTCACTTTCAATTTCGTAACAGTTTTTTTTATTCATTTCCACAACAATAACATTAACACATGGAGCCAATAATACCATAGTAATATCCGAGGAGATCCAATATCAAAGCAGATAATGTGGGGGTGAAATGTGTCAAATCAGTAATATATTCAAATATGCGTCTACCCCCCCCCCCCCCCACACTCAATGTAAAGCAACTCTCGCAACCCGGTAGTCAATGTAATTCGTGCTTTTCCAACCGATCCTCCTCATCAGCTAAGATATAGAGAATATAAATGAACATAAATGCACGACCTCCTATAAGCTCAACCAACCCCACCCCATATTGTGCAGAAAAAAATATCACGCACTACGGCACTCCACCTGTGATCGTGGTGTAAGGACATGACTCACAGCCACACCGAAGTGTGCTGCCGTCTCTAACTCACCCTCACATCCCCTCAAAAGACGACATGTAAGAGAATCAACATAAGATGTATCAATTCAGCACACCCTCATAAAACCTCCCTAACTCGACTCCCTCTATCTTGACGCATATGAAAGGGTCATTCTAACAATTGATGAAAGTCACAATGAAAGGCTTCCTAGGCTAGAGGTTGCGAATAAAAGGGGTAAACGGATGAATAGGGGTAACTAGTGGACCTAGGAGATGGAGACGGGACGTGAGGCCCCCATAAAAATCACTCCCGCAACTATTCCGTTGCCACTACGAGGAGGGTTGATGACTACCTAAGTAACAGTGGTGTAGCGCTAGTAGGATAACCAGTCTGAGAGGCGGCTACTCGCATTTCTAATGTGCATTAGCCCTATGAGTCTTCCTAATCCAGATTCTCGCGTCTACCTCACCAAAGATTTTCATACTCCTAAGAAATTATATCATTAAGCCCTCTCCACATTCACTCTCATTGATTTTTTTTTACTCTATATGCTTGGGCTAACTCGACTAAACACAAGTTTCGGGTAGGGAACTCAATAATGTAAGTGCACAACAATGCATAAAATAACCTCACACAATATGACAATATATCAAAACACTCAACACTACCCACAAATACGACACAATACAACACAAACTATATGTAAGAAGGTTATGCATACGAAACATGGCTAGTAAAAGTAGATACGACCCCCCCCCCCCCCCAAAATTTATTATTTTCGTTGTCCTCAACGAATTTAAAGATCAAATAGGAGGTTTACTAGCTTAAATGTGTAGGTGGTGGATTTCAATAATTAGCACTAAAAAACGTAGAAGCGAGAGAGAGAGTTAGAGGTACCTAGGTGCCCGGACCTATATGGGAACCATTTTTGCAAATTGCAACAAGAAAGGGTCTTGTGGACCGTTGACAATTTGTGGAGAAGTATTTACGTGCCCGGATTCCGATGTGCGGCTAAGATATAAATTGTAGCCCTCTCATGCGTGTGGCACACAACATATTGGAATCGCTCCTTGACCTCGAGCAATTCTCTATTCTTTTTTGAATACTCCTGTGGGGATTTTTATTTCCACAATTTCGTGCAATCTCAAGAACACACATCAAGAAGGGGAATCCGACTCGTCTTCTGTACATGTGTCCCTGCACACTGATTGGAAAAATTGGTCCACTCTCTCTCTCTCTCTCTCACCCCTCAAAATCAAATATGGAAAACTAAAAGCAAAAAACATAAACAAATTGCATCCTACTCTACATTGGGTTGCCACCCAAGAAGCAGTTGTAATTTAAGGTCGATGGCCCGACCCGGTTACCTCAACCGAAAAGGATAGTGTGTTGGAATAGATGCCCTAGAGGCAATCATAGATTTAGTATGAACAATGTTTTGGCTAGAATATTCATTTATTATTTATGGCGGTATTTAATATAATGAAGTCCTTAGATAAAATGTGTTATTTATCTTAAATATCTCTAGTCCATTATATTGATTAATGGGACAATCAAATATAGACTAGTATGTGGATAGATTGATATGGAGATATCAAGTCTAACACATGGGTATGCATTAGGAGTAATGGCATACTGGATTGACCCACGACGAAAAGGATACGTTAGATTATGTGAAGTCACAATCGCTTTTCGTAGTGCTAATATTATTGCAATCGAAGTCACTAGATACTCTAGTTGTGAAATATTGCGCTTTGATGTTATCAAACGTTACACCGTAACTGGGTAATCATAAAGGTGGCTATCGGGCGTGATAGGAAGCAAGCTTAGAGATCGTAGTGATGTAGACAGGATTTGTCCCTCCCACATAATGGGGGTAAATATCCACGGCCACTCGAGGGATGAGGCTTATTGAATGTCTGGCCAGACTCAGATAAATCAATATGGAGATATTGATGTTATCTGCAAGCATATTCCCAGGATCGAGGAACTATGGATTGAATATACGAGTGTGACGATGTATGTCTCGTGTCCAAACCGGATATGGAGACAAAGGGATAATGCAATATGACATATTGGGCACAAAGGTTTGTCGGGATCACTGACTATTTCTATGGGTTGGATTGCATGGATGTGTTGCTAGACACCGCTCCATGTTAGTAATAGTTACTACCAACTATATAGAAACCTATGGGGTCACACGTCAAATAGAGTAGAGCTAGATTTGGGATTAATTAATATAGATTAATTAATAGAAGGATCATTGTGCAACACCTTGCAAACTTAGTAGGACTAATTTGCAAGGAAGGGAATAGTTCTAGTCCTACTAGAACAAGAAAACTCTAATATGGAAACAACAAGGAGTTGTTGGAGTATATATATAAGAGGCTCTAGCTTCCTTCCCACAAGATTGTTATTAGACATAACATAAGGAGTGGGAGAGAGCAAAAGAGAGAGCAAGACAAGAGCTAGGCCGAAACCTAGCCCCGTCCGCCCCCTCTACCCGACGGCACAAGGAGGGCCGAACCTCCTTGGTTCCTTTTGTTGCTTTGATCTTCTTCCCTCTTCCTCCGGGTTCAAGCTAGCACTTGTTTGAAGGAAGAATCTAGATCTCACCTCTAGACGTGGATCAACCGTAGAGACGAGGACGTCATTCTTCGTGTGATCTCACAAATCAAAAGGTACACATCTTCTATGACCCTAATCATGTTATGATATCTCTTCCTGTGATCCTTGGTGGGCTTTGAGTAGGATTAAATTTTTTTGTTATTCCGCTGCGTTACCTACGTCAAAACCCAACAGTGGTATCAGAGCCACATGTCGTAGAACATAACATGATCTTATGTGTTTACGATTTCAGTTCATACACCGTATTATTGTTTATTACGCGAAAACTGAAAAATTGGCATAGTAGATGCAAGATTGAATTTGATTCAATTAAACAAGACCCAATTTAACATTAGATGTTAGAATTGGTGAGTTTAATCACATAGGATGTGAATAATTGGGTTCTTGAAAAATTAGGGTTCATGGGCACATGATTGAAAAAGGGGTTTTTCAATTATGGAAACAAAGTTATGGAAATAAATCCATAAGGAAACAACATTGCTTGGGCAACAAGGAAGAGGGAAGGAGACTAGGGCCGAAACCCTAGCCGCCCGCCCCTCCCTTGCGCGCCAAGCAAGGCCGCGGGCCTCTAGGCGTGCGGTGGTCCTAGGGTTCGGGCCACGTGTTGGCTTGAGCCCTTTGGACCGTTGTGAAACCCTAGTTACCCAATTTCATTAAAATTAAACAAGCGCGTTAAAAATTGGTTTTAACTGAATTATGTGCTTTATTGCATGGTGGATGGATATGGCCTAGGATTGTGGATGTTTATTGTTTTGTGGTTTGGTTTACGGCCTGCGAGCTGATCAAATTAATGTAATAATTAATTAAGTTTTACGGCCTGCGAGTCGTCTTTTTCTCCTCGACATGTGAGGCTTTTGTTATTTATTTATTCTAGATGTTAGGCTAGAATTAGAAATATTTAGATGATAGCCAAGAACATGGAGAAGAAGACCGGAGAACCAAAGGAGCCAAAAGGCATCCCTAGGCGCGCAGCTATGGTGGAGCACATGGAGATGAGCTCGGCACTTTAGGGCAATTAGATATTATCATTGGCTTGATAATATCATTAGTCTAGGGGCCATATCCATGCCACGTTTTTTTGTTTTTGTGGATGTTTATTATTCATGCCTTGTTATTTATTTTGTGTGTATGACGCTACTAGCAAAACGATAACAAGATAATAATAAAAAAAGGTTGGTCTTTTATTGTGGATGGCCCAATCCAAATAAGTAGACCATGTTGATAAGATCAACCAAACAACTTAAAAGAAATCCCTCAAATAAATATTGCATTTTGCCTTCTCTTGCCAAAACACCCTTCATGATCATGGCCTATTAAAATTCGGGCTTGCCAAAGCAAGGCGATTTTAATTTTTCATGATGTGTTGCGGACGACGCAAGCTAGTAATGCGTGTATGTTGAAAGCAAGAGGTTGGACGCAACTAGGCAAGGGTCAATTAGATTGATGAGCTTAGAGGCATGACAATTAGGAGTTATCCATTGGATAAAGAATAAAAGGAATTTATTCACCTAATTGGACCAAGAGTTGCATGGGATGCAATTGGAATGGTTCCTACCTAAATAACCAATTCTTGGGTGACTTGCCAAAGCAAGCTCAAGAATAAGTGAAAAGGGATCTTGGACCCACTAGAAAGTATAAAGATATTTTACGCTTTAATAGTGAGGGCTATTAATCCGAAGAAAATAGTGGGAGCTATATTTAATGATCTAGCCATTGTTAAATATAGTTAAATTGTTCAAAATACTAAATTGCATATTTCTCGTTTTGTAGAATTCCAAATGGCAAACAACAACGCATCGAGTTCATCCCTACGATCTGTCCTTGAGAAGGATAAATTGTTTGGAACAAATTTCCTTGACTGGTACAGGAACTTGAGGATTGTCCTCAAGCAAGAAAAGAAGCTGTACGTCTTGGACACTCAAATTCCAGACCCACCACAAGATGAGTCTCTACTAGCGGAAGTAAGGGCACGTCAGAAACATATTGATGATTCTAATGATGTGACTTGCCTCATGCTTTGCACCATGACTGGTGAGCTTCAGAAGCAACACAAGAACATGGAAGCCTATGATATGATCAGACACTTGAAACAATTGTTTCAGGAACAGGCAAGGCATGAGCGCTATGAGGTGTCTAAAGCATTGTTCAAAATCAGTCTTGCAGAGGGGAATCCAGTAGGCCCTCATGTACTCCGAATGATCGGGTACATAGAGAACCTTGAGAGACTGGGGTTCCCACTCGGGCAGGACTTGGCGACTGATCTCGTCTTGCAATCGTTGCCTGACAGTTATAATCAGTTCATTATGAACTATAATATGAATGAGATCAACAAGTCTTTGCCAGACCTATTGAACATGCTAAAGACAGCTGAGCAGAGCATCAATAAAGGCAAGGGCAAAGCCATAATGATGGTACACAAGAAGAAGGGCAAGTCAGTTGCATCTACTTTAAAAGGAAAACGCAAGAAAGTTGCGAAATCCAAGGAAGCCCTAAAGCCTACTGGAGGCGTGGCTAAAGGTGAATGTCACTACTGCAGCCAGCCGGGTCACTGGAGGAGGAACTGCCCTAAATATCTGGAGGATAAGAAGCTTGGAATAGTGATTCCACCACCACCAGGTATTTATGTTATAGACGTCAATCTCTCTATTTCATCATCCTGGGTATTGGATACCGGATGTGGTTCTCACATTTGTCGTAATGTGCAGGATTTGAAAAGAAGTAGAAGATTGCGAAAAGGGGAGATAGACTTGCGCGTCGGGAATGGAGCAAAGGTTGCTGC
The DNA here is from genome assembly GCA_023055425.1 of Linanthus parryae. NCBI lineage: Eukaryota > Viridiplantae > Streptophyta > Magnoliopsida > Ericales > Polemoniaceae > Linanthus > Linanthus parryae. The sequence continues at coordinate 78,432,914 of JALGPY010000006.1, forward strand.
ATTAGCTGTAGGCGTTTATGAGCTATCTTTGCCCTCTGGACTTGTTTTAGAATTAGACAATTGCTTTTATGTACCTGCTATGAGCAGAAACATTATTTCCGTTTCTTGTTTGGACGAGAAAGGTTTTTCTATTTCAATAAAGGACAAGTGTTGCTCCATTTATTTTGATAGTATGCACTATTGTAGTGCGCATTTGTCTAATGGATTGTATATCCTTGATCTAAATAATCCAATCTATAACATAAATACTAAAAGGATTAAAACTAATGATTTAAATCCTACATATCTATGGCACTGTCGTTTAGGCCATATAAATGAGAAACGCATATCTAGACTCCATAAGGATGGACTTCTAGACTCATTTGATTTGGAATCATATGAGACATGTGAATCTTGTTTATTAGGAAAAATGACAAAGTCCCCTTTCAATAAGAAAGGCGAGCGGACTAGTGAGTTATTGGCACTCATACATACTGATGTATGCGGACCATTCCCCACACCTGCCAGAGGTGGTTATACCTACTTCATCACATTTACTGATGATTTCAGTAGGTATGGATTTGTATACCTTATGAAGGCCAAATCTGAATCCTTTGAATTGTTCAAGGAAATCAAGAATGAAGTAGAGAAGCAACTTGGCAAGAGTATTAAAGCTCTACGATTGGATCGTGGAGGAGAATACTTAAGCCAAGAGTTTGATGAGTATCTTAGAGAGTGTGGGATAGTATCCCAGCTCACTCCACCCGGAACACCACAATGGAATGGTGTATCTGAGAGGAGGAATCGCATATTAGATATGGTGTGATCTATGATGTCTCAAACAGATCTTCCGATATCCTTTTGGGGACATGCTCTAATGACGGCAGCTTTTACCATTAACCGTGTTCCATCCAAATCAGTCATGAAGACGCCGTATGAGATATGGACTGGGAAACATCCCATAGTGTCGTTTATGAAGATTTGGGGCTGCGACGTCTATGTAAAGCGTTTACAGACAGACAAGCTCGGGCCTAAAGCGGATAAGTGTAATTTTGTGGGATATCCTAAAGAGACTAAAGGATATTACTTCTATAACCCTACCGAGAACAAAGTGTTCGTTGCTCGGACCGACGTGTTTCTAGAAAGAGAATTAGTCTCTAAAGAAGCAAGTGGGAGGGTTGTAGAACTTGAAGAAATTCATGAATCACAAACCACTGAACCAATAGTGGAACATGAACAGGAACCACAAGAAGTTGTGGAAGAACCTGTTCAGGTAACACAGGAACTCCGTAGATCAGGAAGAGTGCGTCATGAGCCAGAGAGGTATGGACTTCTCGTGACTGAGTCCGATGACGTACCACTCATGGAAGATGAGCCTGCAACCTATGGAGAAGCCATGAGTGGCCCAGACTCTAAGAAGTGGCTAGAAGCCATGAGATCCGAAATGGATTCCATGTACACCAACATAGTATGGACTTTGGTGGAACTACCCGAAGGGGCTCGACCCATAGGGTGCAAGTGGGTCTTCAAGAAGAAGACCGACATGGATGGCAAAGTAGTTGCCTATAAGGGCCGATTGGTGGCCAAAGGTTATAGACAAATTCATGGTTTTGACTATGATGAGACCTTTTCACCAGTCGCCATGACTAAATCCATTCGAATTTTACTTGCTATTGCAGCATTCTACAACTATGAAATTTGGCAAATGGATGTCAAAACAGCATTCCTTTATGGGAACCTCCTTGAGTATGTGTACATGACACAACCAGAGGGTTTTGAGGATCCAGAGAATGCCAATAAAGTCTGTAAGATGCAAAGGTCCATTTATGGATTAAAGAAGGCTTCTAGGAGCTGGAATCGACGTTTTGATGACGCGGTCAAAGAGTTTGGCTTCATCAAAAACGAATATGAGCCTTGTGTTTACAAGAAGGTTAGTGGGAGCTCTATAGTATTTCTGGTCTTGTATGTAGATGACATACTAATAATTGGCAATGATATTCCTACTCTGCAATCTGTTAAAGATTGGCTAGGAAAGTGCTTTGCGATGAAAGACTTAGGAGATGCAGCCTATATACTTGGTATAAAGATATATAGAGATAGATCTAAAAGGTTGCTTGGCCTAAGTCAGAGTACATATATTGACAACGTGTTGAAGAGGTTCAACATGCAAGATTCCAAGAAGGGATTCTTGCCCATGTCACATGGAGTCACTCTTTCCAAGAATGACTGTCCTTCCAATGAGATGGAGAAGGACCGCATGAGCAGGATACCCTATGCTTCGGCCATAGAATCCATCATGTATGCCATGATATGTACTAGACCAGACGTATCATACGCGTTGAGTATGGTGAGCAGATACCAGTCCAATCCGGGTGAGAGTCACTGGATTGCTGTCAAGAACATCCTAAAGTACTTGAGAACAACTAAGGATGTATTCTTGGTATTTGGAGGTATGGAAGAGCTGAGTGTAAAGGGTTACACTAACGCAAGCTTCCAAACCGACAAGGATGATTACAGATCGCAGTCTGGATACGTGTTTTGCCTGAATGGAGGAGCTGTAAGCTGGAAGAGTTCCAAGCAAGGCACAGTTGCTGATTCTACAACAGAAGCTGAGTACATTGCTGCTGCGGAAGCGGCAAAAGAGGCAGTATGGATAAAGAAGTTTATCGCTGAGCTCGGTGTGGTCCCTAGCATAGTGGATCCCATAGAGTTGTACTGTGACAACTCTGGGGCAATCGCAAAGGCGAAGGAACCAAGATCGCACCAAAAGTCAAAGCATGTACTTCCATCTTATTCGTGATATGATCGATCGAGGAGATGTGAAGATGTGCAAGATTGCGACGGATGACAACGTGTCAGATCCGCTCACGAAACCTCTTGCGCAGCGAAAGCATGAAGGGCACGCCAGATCTATAGGCATACGAGATGCGCCAGATTGGCTCTAGTGCAAGTGGGAGACTGTTGGAATAGATGCCCTAGAGGCAATCATAGATTTAGTATGAACAATGTTTTGGCTAGAATATTCATTTATTATTTATGGCGCTATTTAATATAATGAAGTCCTTAGATAAAATGTATTATTTATCTTAAATATCCCTAGTCCATTATATTGATTGATGGGACAATCAAATATAGACTAGTATGTGGATAGATTGATATGGAGATATCAAGTCTAACACATGGGTATGCATTAGGAGTAATGGCATACTGGATTGACCCACGACGAAAAGGATACATTAGATTATGTGAAGTCACAATCGCTTTTCGTAGTGCTAATATTATTGCAATCGAAGTCACTAGATACTCTAGTTGTGAAATATTGCGCTTTGATGCTATCAAACGTTACACCGTAACTGGGTAATCATAAAGGTGGCTATCGGGCGTGATAGGAAGCAAGCTTAGAGATCGTAGTGATGTAGATAGGATTTTTCCCTCCCACATAATGGGGGTAAATATCCACGGCCACTCGAGGGATGAGGCTTATTGAATGTCTGGCCAGACTCAGATAAATTAATATAGAGATATTAATGTTATCTGTATGTATAAGCATATTCCCAGGATCGAGGAACTATGGATTGGATATACGAGTGTGACTATTTATGTCTCGTGTCCAAACCGGATATGGAGACAAAGGGATAATGCAATATGACATATTGGGCACAAAGGTTTGTCGGGATCACTGACTATTTCTATGGGTTGGATTGCATGGATGTGTTGCTAGACACCGCTCCATGTTAGTAATAGTTACTACCAACTATATAGAAACCAATGGGGTCACACGTCAAATAGAGTAGAGCTAGATTTGGGATTAATTAATATAGATTAATTAATAGAAGGATCATTGTGCAACACCTTGCAAACTTAGTGGGACTAATTTGCAAGGAAGGGAATAGTTCTAGTCCTCATAGAACAAGAAAACTCTAATATGGACAAACAAGGAGTTGTTGGAGTACATATATAAGAGGCTCTAGCTTTCTTCCCACAAGATTGTTATTAGACATAACATAAGGAGTGGGAGAGAGCAAAAGAGAGAGCAAGACAAGAGCTAGGCCGAAACCTAGCCCCGTCCGCCCCCTCCACCCGACGGCACAAGGAGGGCCGAACCTCCTTGGTTCCTTTTGTTGCTTTGATCTTCTTCCCTCTTCCTCCGGGTTCAAGCTAGCACTTGTTTGAAGGAAGAATCTAGATCTCACCTCTAGACGTGGATCAACCGTAGAGACGAGGACATCATTCTTCGTGTGATCTCACAAATCAAAAGGTACACATCTTCTATGACCCTAATCATGTTATGATATCTCTTCCTGTGATCCTTGGTGGGCTTTGAGTAGGATTAAATTTTTTTGTTATTCCGCTGCGTTACCTACGTCAAAACCCAACATAGTGGAGCCAGCTTTATCCCTCCACTTTTTCTTCTTCCACCATATTTTCTCGATAAGCCTTTTTCACGAGCACTCCTGTGCTCTGGCGATGGTGGGCAGCTGTGAAAGCTAACTCTTTTCATCTTGCAATTTATCATCTTTATCAGCTTACACCAAATACCACTGGGCTCAAATGTGTTGCTCTCCATAAAGTCATCCCATTAATACGTCGTTGGTGCTAGATGCTCATCAAATGACCCATGCAATTCATCCACACCCCCACACTTGCTGACTTCCAACTCCTTGACTATGGCATATGGATGATCAATGGAATCGCCCATAGAAAAAGAGATTGGAAGTCGCTCATCACGTTCTACCCCATAAGAATCCCATAAAGTAATTTTTCCAGCTCGTCGCAGACTTGCGTGACATAGGATATGGAGAATTCATCAATAATCATAGTTGGGGATTTTACCTTAATATCACTGAGCACGAGTGTTTCACCAGCTTCATCGTCGTCACACCACAGGCTTCCAATGTCGGTGTCTTCCTATTCATGCCAAGGATGTAAGGGCGCCTGCGGTCTTGGCTCACAATTTGGCATATCTTCCCTTCTTGGGCACACATGTCCACCCCAGTCTGAATCAGAGTCCGAGTCCTCATAAATGGCAGAGTCCACCAATGGTTCCTGGACACTGTAGTCTTTTCTCGGCTCAGGTATCTCTTCTTCAACTTGTGGTGGTGATGATGAAGGTTCAATATGAGGCTCACCGTCATGTGGCAAGGGTTGCTCTTGTGGCTCTTGAATACTAGATTCCCCTGTTGTTGACAGTTTTTATACTCGTTTCTTTGTCCTCTCCATCATCTCCCTCACGTATTCCCTACATGTGGCTGAATCCTCTTGTGGTAATTGTGTAGCCATGGACAAAAATTTGGAGCACACTTGGATGTCCTCCATAATACTACGCCGTTCTGCCATACTCGATGCTGAGTCATCTTGGTGCCGATGAAGCTGGGGTGTATGGACTCGACATGAGTCTCTATTATCGTGCCAATTGCCGCTTCGATAGCACCAAACTATGCATGCGTCCTCTTTTTCATGTTACCCCTGCAGTAGAAACATTAAGGGGGACCCGAATAATAGTCTTCGCTCCACATGCTTAGTAGAATCTCCTGTTTCCCGTGGTCCTGAGAAAAGAAACTCAAAAGGCACTCGTGAAGCACAGAGATAGAGAATATAACAAAATAAAACTAAACTACAAGAAAAGTACGCTAAACTAATTCCTAACTAAATAATCTACCGCTGTCCCCGGCAACGGCGCCAAAAACTTGACGCAATTTCTTAACGCATATGCGCAAGTGAACGATCAAGTAATATAGGGGTGGTATTTCAACCCCGAGTTATCGATCCCACGAGGACAGACTCTAAACTGTTTTGTTAGTTAATTAATTTATAATACGTTACAGGAGGAAGAATTGTGATAAAAGCTGTTTCCTGCAAGCGACTAAATTAAAAATAACGACTAACTAATATTTTAGTATTTTTTTATATTTAATAAACAAGTATGGAGAAAGACGATTTCTAGATCACCTTGGGCTGTAGAAGATTTCCTGTTCAGCTATGTAACAAGTCAATCCTATTCTAGTTCAGCCGGGTAATAGACTATGACATTATTATGTCGGTTTCATGCCATTTTACGTCTCGGTTGACTACAATCTCCTCTCACTCTAATGTTTTCTACCGGTCCGTTCTTGCAGGTCATCTACTGGTACGATAACGGGTCCTGTCGGTCCACTGTTTCATGGAACAGCTAAATAATCCTACCGAATCTACCAACACTAGGCCAAACCTAAAACTTCTCCTTTTCGGTCTCGGTGATTCGAAATTGTGTTCAAGTTCTCTTCACAATTACGTTGAGTCACTGTCATGCACTCATCTAATTAGCTAGTACGTCCGGGTAGCTACTCCATTCATACTAATGATTAAGCATAGAACAAGAACGTGCAACTAGAACGAATATTAGCTTTAAGCAAGAAATTGATTCATTAAATAAACCCTAGTTTCGTTGAATACCAAATCATATCCTAATTGTGTCAATATACTAAGATCAACAACAAGTTCAAGAAACTAACATTCAGTTGGAGAATCAAATCCAAACGCATGAAACAAAGTCTGAAATCCGGAAAATAATCGTCTACATAAACCCTAGGTTCTCGTAGAGGTGCCTAGCAAAGTATTTAGTTAATCTTGATCAAACTACCAAAATACAATAGTTCTCCATAACAAGATTAAGAGAGAAGAAGAAGAAGATAGAACCTAGGTCTTCAATGGAGGAGTCTTGAGTTCTTCATCTTCCTTCTCCTCTTCTTTTTCTCTCTCCGTACGTGAATCAATCCCCCAAAACGTGAATACCTATTCTCCCCAGTTCCTAGGTCACTTAATACAAGATTCCCCTCACTTCTTGCCCAAAAAGTTCTTAAAAATTGCATCGAAACTCCTTATTTCTGTGTATTGGGCATCATACTGGTCTTAAGGCAAGTCGGACTGGTCTTAAGACTAGCAGCGGGTGGATTTAAGTGATTTCTCTCAGAATTCTAAGTATAGATTGGTCTTAAGACCAATAAAATGGTCCTAAGACCAGTCTGGGAAAAAATATTTATTTTCTTTGACTCTTTAGTCTATTCTTCACCCTCTTTAACTCCATCATGCTCTTGAGCCTTCTCGTCCTTCCGAAGTTCATTCCACCTCCCATTCACATTCCCGAGCTTCCGGTTCCTTAAACGCACAACACAAAACAAATACCGGAAGATCAAATGTGACAATAAAAGCTCGAAATTTACACAAAAAATGCCCGGATTACACATTTATGCTCAAACGCTCAAGCATGCTATATTTCTCCCAATTCATAGCATGAAACGAATATTATCAACCTGTAAAGCACGCAAAATGATTTAAAACGTGCAAGAAATATAAATCTAATAGAGAGTTATCAAATCAAGAAGAAGACAGTCCAGACTCAGGTGCATTGCTCATAGACCTCAAGAAGAAGAAACCTAAGAAGCCCAATGTGCCAAAGATAGTAACTGCTGCTGAGTTGTTTGAGGGAGAAGTTGAAAAAGATGATGATGTGGCTCAAAAAGAATAAGAACAGGATGATGAGGAAGATAGTCAGGAATAGGATGCAGAGAAGCAAGGAGATGAAGATCCAACCCCTTAATTATTGCCTACTCTTTCGTCTCCTTTTCAAGGCCTTGAACTCCTTTCCAAATCCTTGAAAATTTTATCTTTCAAACTTCTAGTTTTTATTATCTTTCCAAACACTGATCCAACATATTCTCATTCTTTTTTTATGAAAGTAAAAAAGGGGGAGAAATTTAGTTTCTTATTATTAGTTTTTTTTCTGTTTAGGTGACCTGGTTTTGGGCAGTTAGGATTATCTGGTGACTTTGCTGTTACTTTCTTTTTCAGTTAAATAAGTTGGATCTTTTGGACATTATGTGTTGATATTATATGAAGAATTATGCTATGTGCTAATGAGTATTTGTTGCAGAATTACAGTATCAAACAGACAAGAAGACCATAATTTTTTCTTTCATCAAGGGGCAGACTGTAAGTTCAATGCAATTTAAATGTTTCAAAGACTTGAAATAGCTAGTCTATTTCAAGGCCTTGAAACTGCTTTCAAAGCCTTGAAACAGACTAAGTATTTTATGCATGAACTTATGAGGAGTTTCAAATTATGTTTGAACTCCTAAACCCATGTGCTTGATCTATTATTACTTGATGATGAAATACAAAGTATTCTGACATTTTAAACACTATATAATCCATCTGTTTGACTTAGTTTTGCAGGGAAAGTTTATTTCCTATTTTACAGGATTTATTTCCTAACCTGAATTCTGCAGGGAAGGGAATTCTGAGATGATTTGATTCTGTAATCAATCTAATGATTGTAACAGCTTATCAACTTGATTATGAACAAGATCAAATCAGTATCCCTGAAGATTCTGAGCAACTATCCGTTGGAGAAGACTGTTGGAGAAGTCTAAGTTGTTGCCTACAAAATAGAAAAGTTTGTTGCTGAGAATCTTGAAGATTTGCATATCAAATGAGCTGTATATAAGGATCTCAGTTTGAAGCATCTGACAGAGAATACAATGGCCAAAAGCTAGAGGCACTGAAAATACATTCAAGGATTTTCAAGCAACAAATAAGCAGATCATTCTTTCCCAATCCAAGCATTTGAAGAACATTGCACTCTCATTTCAGTTTCACTCACTATGTTCTTCATTTCTAAACTTGATTTGTAAATCATTCTTATAGTACTTCTATTTACATTCTCAAGGGTTGTTCAAGGTGAACATTAGATAATTCTTAGTTAGTCAGACAGCTAGAGCATGTACCAGATAGGTTAGTGAGAACCACAAGCTGTAACAGAGTAAGGCATCGCTCTGTGCCTGAGATCTAGGGCTTAGCAGCTGATTAATAAGAATTTAGTTGAAAATCCTACAAAGATAAGATCCGTGAGGTAGATACGTAGGTCCAAGTGGACTGAACTCTATATATCTTGGTGTCTCTTGCATTTACTTTTTATTCACAAACTTAGAACTTTTGCAGCATTCAAAACAAATTTAATTTCAAGAGTTTGAGACTCATTTCAAGGACTTGAAATAGACTTATTCTTCTTCTTACTCTAACATTTTTATTTCAAGGGCTTGATGCTCATTTCAAGGCCTTGAATCTCTTTACAAAGATTTTGAAACCACTATTCTTGCAAAGTTTGGCAAAATTCTGCATACTCTATTCAAGGACCCCCCCCCCCCATTCTAGAGTATTGATCCTGTTTATCTACCTACTGTACACCCCTTCATAAGGCTTCCTACCGCGCTACCATATGGAACCTTGGACATGTACTCCTTCTCCTCCTCAGTCTAAACGGTGTACATCCCGAGCTTGCTGTTAGTTTCCATAGGAGCATCTATAGATTTAGCTGATAACATCCCGAATCTTACCAAAATCTTCTTGATGTATCCTTGTTGTGACAAGAAAATCTTCTTCTTTTTCCTGTCTATATATATCTCAACTCCCAATATCTTCCGAGCAACACCCAGATCATTCATCTCGAATTTCCTGCTAAGGGACATATTCAGTTCTCTGATGTCCTTGATATTATGAGTTGCAATCAGAATGTCATCCACATACAGAATTAGGTAAATACGTGATCCACCATGCAACTCCTTGTGATGCACGTAGCAATCATATTCGCACTTGTGGTAACCAATCTTCAGCATGAAGCTGTCAACCCTCTTGTACTATTGCCTTGGTGATTGCTTAAGTCCATAGATAGATCATTTCAGCTTGCACGCGTGGTGCTCTCTTCTGAGAACTTGGAACCCTTCTGGTTGACTCATGTATATCTCTTCTTCCAACTCTCCATGTAGAAAAGTTGTCTTGACATCCAACTGCTTAAGCTTTAGGTCGTGGTGTGCCACTAAAGCTAGTAACACCCGTATCGAAGTATGTCTGACCACCAGTGAGAAGATCTCGTTGTAGTCAACTCCCTCTTTTTGACTGAACCCTCTTGCAACTAGCCTTGTCTTACACTTACACCCTCTCCATATGCAGTTCCTTTCTTTCTTCTGAAACCCACTTGAAATTGACAATTTTCCTTCCCGCGGGTAATTTAACAAGTTCCCAAGTCTAGTTCTTTCTAACAGACTCCATCTCCTCTCCTATCGCGGCAATCCATTGTGCTGACTCAAAACTAGATATAGCGTCCTTGTAGGAGGATGGCTCATCCTCTACCTCTTCCGCTACCTGTAATGCATATCCCACCATACAATCATCCCTGTATCTCGTCGGAGGCTTTATGACTCTCCTTGGTCTTCCTTCAGCAATACTTTGATGAACTGGTTCCTCTAGTGTAGACGCTTCTCACTATCAGTCTCTTCTGCTTCTTCCTATTCGGCTTCCGGCGGCGATGTAGAGGTTTCGGCATGCTTAGGATCAATAGGATCCAACTCTCGCTCGACCTTCTTCGTTGCATCTCCAAGCTCCAACTCCACGGAGTTCTTCAACATATGAGTCTCATCACACCCGTTCTGAAACCCATGAATACACTTCTACTAAGTATAATCTTGTTGTCTGCCCATATCTTGTTGGAATAGATGCCCTAGAGGCAATCTAATTTTAGTATGAATTGGCTAGAATAATCATTGTATTATTTATGGAGATATTTAATATAATGAAGTCCTTAGATTTACAAATCGTGTTGTTTATCTTAAATATCCCTAGTCAAATATAATGATTAACAGGACGATCATCTATAGACTAGTATGGGGTTGGATTGATATGGAGATATCACGATCCAACACATGGGTATGTATTAGGAGTAATGACATACCGGATTGACCCAAATCCGAGCAAGTTATGTAAAGTCACAAGCGCTTATCGCGGTGATAGGATATTATCATCCTTAGACTTGAAGTCACTAGATCCTCTAGTTGTGGAATATTGTGCTTTGACAACGTCAAACGCTACTCCATAACTGGGTAGTTATAAAAGTGCATGTTGGGCACAATAGGAAGCAAGCTTAGAGATGGTGAGTGATGTAGATAGGATTTGTCCCTCCCACATAACAGGAGCAATTATCCGAGGCCACTCGAGGGATGGCGCCTATGGCATGTCTGGCCAGACTCATATGAATCAATATGGGGATATTGATGTCATATGCATGGATAGGGCTATTCCCAGGATCGAGAAACATGGATTGGATATACGAGTGTGACTTGTATGTCTCGTGTCCAATCCGGATAATGAGACAAAGGGATGCGATAATAAGATCACAAGGTTTGTCAAGATGACTATTTCTATTAATTGGGTGGCATGGATGTGTTGCTAGACACCGCTCCATGTTTGTAAATAGTTACTACCAATTAAGTAGAAACCTATGGGGTCACAAGCCATATGGATATAATTGGACAAGAGACTTAATTAATAAGGATTAATTAAAAGGATCATATTGCAACAAGTTGCTAACTTAGTGGGACTAATTAGCAAATAATACTATTCCATATATGGATATGATTAGTATTGGTCCCTTTATGGAAACAACTAGGAGTAGTTGGACTATATGAAGGAACTTCTTCCTTCCCTCTCAATATATTTTATTCATAACACATATTGAGAGGAGAGAAAAGAGTTGAGAGCAAGCAAGGCAAGAGGCGTCCGCCCCTTACCCGCAGCCCCAAACTCGTCGGCCACAAAAGGAGGCAAAAATCCTCCTTGTGGCTTCGTTGCGTGATTCCGTTGTCTCCTTCCTCCATTCTACCTAGCACACGAAGGTTGGGAGGTCCAATTCTCTATCCTAGGCGTGGATCAACCGTAGAGAACGTGACATTATTCGCGTCTGAAGTCATCAAAGGAGAACCCAAAGGTAAACACATCTTAATCCTTTATTATCGTTATGTGTTCTTGACTTGTGATCCTTGGATGGATATGAACAGAATAATTATCTTCTTCCGCTGCGATTCCATGTTCAAAACCCTACAGTGGTATCAGAGCCACAGGTCGTAGAGCATAACGTAGTTTATGTGTTACGATTTTGTAGATGTTTGAAAAAAGGGTTTTTCAACATGGAAACAACTTGGATTGGGCAACAAGGAAGGAGTTGTTTTTTGAAACAACTCCTAGAAGGGTTCGGCCCCCCATAGGGGACCGCCCCTATGCCTTGCCGCCCAAGCCACGCACGGCCTAAGGGCCGGCCGGGCCTAGGCGCGACCGAGGGGACCGGCGGCTTGGGCTAGGCCGGTCCCTAGGGTCGTGTGTAATCCAATAGGTCTTTGGGAATTTTTTTTTGGATTGTTTTTTACCCTACTTCGTCCACAACATATCAAAATTTAACAAGCGCATTAAAATTAGTTTTAACTGTTTATGTGCTATTCACATAGTGGTTTGATATGGCCCTAGGTTGTGGTTTGTGTGTGAATGTTTATTTTGTGGTTTGTTTTACGGCCTGCGAGCTGATCAATTAATGTAATAATTAATTAAGGTTTACACCCTGCGAGTCGTTTTTTTCCTCAACTTGTGAGATTTATTTTATTTAGTATAGGAGTAGCAAGATAAAATAGATTGTTAGCCAAGATTGAAGAAAAGAAGCCCAAAGACATTGGAGCCATGAAGATGGAGCATGGAGCATTCCACAAAACTATGAAGGATGGACCAAAAGATGGAAGCGCATGGTGATGTGATCTATTTTAGGGTTCATAGATATTCTCATTGGCTTGGGAATATCTTAGTCTAGAAAGGCCATATCCACGTCACGTTTATTTTTTGTGGTTATTTATTTTATTGTCTTATTATTTTGTGATTGGTGTATGGTTGATGCATGCGATTAGGATAATATAAAAAAATTAGACAACCTGGATCTATGATTTGGAGTTTTGCCCAAAACTCAAACATATAGATCATGTTGATATAGATCAACAATACAAATTAAAATATAAAGGCAAATCCCTCAATCAAAATATTGTTTTTATGCCTTCTCGTTATTTAAACACTCATCATGATCACTATATCCCATGATTGTGCGTGCCAAAGCATGGCAACATGGTTTATCGTGATTAGATGCGACGGCACGTAACAATGTGCAATTGTTTAAGTAAGAGGTTGGACACAACTAGGTAGATTTAATAAGATTAAAAGAACCTAGAGGCATACAATTTGGATTATTCATGGGGAGCGATAAATAATGGTTATTTTCCCAATGAACCAAGAGTTACATATGATGTAATTGGAATGGTTCCTACCTAAATAACCAATTCCGGGTGACTTGCCAAAGCAAGATCGGAAAAGGCAAAGTATGGATCTTGGCCCACTAGAAAATATAAGGATATTTTCCGCATTAATATAGAGGGTTGTTAATCCGAGAAAAAGTAGTGGGAGCTATATTTAATAATCTAGACATTATTGAGTATAGTAAAAACATACTAAAATCTTGTATATTTCTCGTTTTGTAGAATTCCAATGGCAAACAATTCATCGAATTCATCACACTCCCTACGGGCTGTTCTTGAGAAGGACAAGCTTTCTGGAACCAACTTTCTGGACTTGTACAGAAATTTAATAATTATTCTTAAACAAGAAAAGAAACTATACACACTAGAAGAATCCGTTCTAGAGGGTCCAGAGAACAATACCCCTGCAGCCCTAAAGACGTATCAGAAACGTGTTGACGATGCTAATGATGCGGCCTGCCTTATGCTTTGCACCATGTCTCATGAGCTTCAGAAGCAACATGAGAACATGAATGCAGTCGATATGATCGAACACTTGAAGCAACTCTTCCAAGAGCAGGCAAGGGTTGAACGGTATGAAGTTTCTCGGGCATTGTTCAAGAGTCACTTGGCAGAAGGGAACCCAGTAGGACCGCATGTGTTGCGGATGATCGGGTATATTGAGAATCTCGATCCCCTAGGGTCCCCGATTGGTCAAGAGTTGGCAACAGATCTTATTCTGCAATCGTTGCCGGCTAGTTATGGATAGTTCATCATGAACTATAACATGAATGAGATCGCCAAGCCTCTGCCAGAGCTACTCAATATGTTGAGGAAAGCTGAACAATCCATCAACAAGGGAAAGGGTAAGGCCATAATGATGGTGCAGAAAGAAAAGGGTAAAAGGTTTGCCTCTACTTCCAAGGGTAAAGGCAAGGCAGTTTCTAAACCTAAGGACACTGCTCTTAAACCTGCTGGTGGTGTGGCCAAAGGCGTGATCAAGGGTTACTGTCCCTACTGCAATCAGCCTGGACACTGGAGAAGGAATTGCCCAAAGTATCTAGAGGATAAAAGGCTTGGGATAGTGATCCCACAACCACCAGGTATTTTTGTTATAGATGTTAATTTAACTACTTCTTCATCATGGGTATTGGATACTGGATGTGGATCTCATATTTGTCGAAATATGCAGGATCTAAGTAGAAGTAGAAGATTAGGAAAAGGAGAGGTGGACTTGCGCGTTGGGAATGGAGCAAGAGTTGCAGCATTGGCTATAGGCGTGTATAGGCTGTCTCTGCCTTCTGGACTAGTATTAGAATTAGATATTGCTTTTATGTTCCTGCTATGAGTAAGAACATTATTTCTGTATCTTGTTTGGACAAGAAAGGTTTTACTATTTCAATAAAGAACAATTGTTGTTCCATTTATTTTGATAGTATTCACTATTGTAGTACGCAATTATTTAATGGATTATATATCCTTGATCTAAGCTATCCAATCTATAACATAAATACTAAGAGGATTAAAATGAAAGATTTAAATCCTGCTTATCTATGGCATTGTCGTCTAGGCCATATAAATGAGAAACGTGTATCTAGACTCCATAAGGATGGATCTCTGGACTCATTTCATTTTGAATCATATGAGACATGTGAGGCTTGTTTGTTAGGAAAGATGAAAAAGTCCCGTTTCAACAAGAAAGGTGAAAGGACTAGTGAGCAATTAGCACTCATACATACTGATGTGTGTGGGCCGTTTGCTACACCTGCCAGAGGTGGTTATGTCTACTTCATTACATTCACTGATAATTTCAGTAGATATGGATTTGTATACCTTATGAAGGCTAAATCCGAATCTTTTGAGAAATTCAAGGATTGGGATAGTTGAATATATTACCTTTTGTCTACTTCATTACCATATGGTTTACTGTGGCACTAGGACTAGGAACCATTCCCTGCCTTATGCCAATATATTACCTTTGTTTTTCAAACACTTTGGAGTCCCTTTGGAAGATGAGGAGAAGATTACAACTGGTTTTGGGTTGGTGGATGAGGCATCTATTCAAAGGATTTGGATAGTTCAAACTGTCAGAGGAAAGTGGAAATTATTATGAACTGAGTGCTAAGGAATTGAAGGAGAAGGATTTTATCAAACCTAGAGCTGCTACAACCTCCAAAGTGTCAATTAATTTTGATTTTTCTCAAATACTGGATAGGGTTGAAGTTATGGAAGATGGAGTGGAGGATTTCAGACAAGTGTTATTTGACCTATCTACTGACTTCACAAAGTTCAAAGGTTTGGTGAACAACAAGCTTGATGTCATCATCAATGGTTTGAACCTGGAGAAAATATCCGCTTCAGAGAAGAGACACTAGCATTGAAGAAGAAGAAGAAGAAGAAGAAGAAGAAGAAGAAGAAGAAGAAGAAGAAGAAGAAGAAGAAGAAGAAGAAGAAGAAGAAGAAGAAGAAGAAGAAGAAGAAGAAGAAGAAGAAGAAATAAGAAGAAGAAGAAGAAGAAGAAGAAGAAGAAGAAGTCTGTCCCTATTGTTCTTGCTTGTAAGGATCTTTTTGAGCAATTTGAGGATGAGGTTGGTGGTGAAGAAATCTACAGAGACTGCTGAAATAAGCTGCTAATTTGGATGAGGTTATTGAGAAGTGATGGCAAAAATTCAAGCTGAAACTGGGGAAGCATAGGGTGAGGAAGCTGATGAACAAGAGGTTTAGGAAAAGGGAAATGGAAAAGCTAAGCTTGGAAAGAAGTTTGCAAAGAAGGATGCTGAAGCTGAATCTTCAAAACCTTGAAACCTATCTTTCTTATTCTTTATATCTTTTCTTTATTCCAAGTCCTGAAGTGCTTAATTGTTTTTAAAAACCCTTTGAACAAGATCCTACATTCCTTCTACTCTTTTTATGAAATTCAAAAGGGGGGAGAAGATTATTGTGTTTTGAGTTTTTGTTAAGTCTTGTAATAATTCTGGATATTGTAGGATGCTGGTTCTTGCCTGTTTGCTAATAGGATGGTGGCTGTTTGGTTAATTGTGTTGCCATGATAAGTTAAGACTTCTTAGTTTGGTTTTATTACTAATATTTGAGAATTACTTGTGTTTTTGATTTGCAGGGAAATATTCAAAAATTTATGGACTTCAATAAGAGTGTTTTGTCTTTCATCAAGGGGGAGATTGATAGATCAGAAGGTCTTTGGTATTAATATGTGGGTATATACAAAGTAGGAGCTTTGGTTCATTTATGATGAAAGCCAGAAACACAAGTGTAACACAAGTGTCAAAGCTTCAAAGCTTTGAGACACTGTAGTTGTCTTATATGTTCTTACCTGTTCTGTATTTTTTAGGTCTATAAGTTGGTGTTTGGAATGATTTTTTCATTCTCTATGATGTTCTGCAAATACTATGAAATCATGTTTTCGTTGGTACAACACAATGTGCATGAATGAGATGGATTGGGAATCCAAATTCATTTTGATCAATTAGCAGTCAAAGCTTCAAAGCTTTGAAAATTTCTGAGTACTTCTTACTGCTAAGTTCATCTAACTAGATCTGTGTATGAAGGTTAATACATTTGGTTTTATAATGTGTTATTGACTTATATTAGTCTATTAATACTTGTTCTATAATGATTATTTGGTATATCCATTTAATTGGATGTACAAACTGTTTTTTATTATCGGACAAAAACTTAGCCTAATTTCTTCATGAACTGTCAACATAATGCTGATCATATCTTAATGCTAATTTGTCTGGATATTGTTTGATCTTGTTTGTTGAGTGTATGCAGGATTGTTGGGCGTTTCAACGTCCATAAACAAATTAGATTGCTATCCAAGCATAGTTGTTCAAAGAAGCATATCAGGGGAGAGGATTTTTAGGCATTCAGTTCCTAAAATCTCTCAGGTTGTTGCAGGCTGTTACTTAAGAGATTAGTGCTTTGAATTTCGAAGAGACACAAGGAGAGGCTGATAACCGTGGGAATTGATGAGTGTTACAAACAAGATAGTGTTGGGTTTTGAAGTAGGTAACGCAGCAGAATAACAAAATTTTAATTCCTACTTCAATGCCCACCACGGATCGTCAAGAGGAGATATCATAACATGATAAGAGACATAGTATTGTGTACCTTTTGATTTGCAAGATCACACGAAGAATGATGTCCTCGTCTCTACGGTTGATCCACGTCTAGAGGTAAGATCTAGATTCTTCCTTCAAACAATTTCTAGCTTGAACCCGGAGGAAGAGGGAAGAAGATCAAAGCAACAAAGGAACAAGAGGAGGGGCGGCCTCCTCTTTGAGCCGACGGGAAGGGGCGGACGGGGCTAGGGTTTCGGCCCTAGCTCTTGTCTTGCTCTCTCTTTTTCTCTCTCCCACTCTCTTTGTTATGTCTAATAACATTCGTGTGGGAAGGAAGCCAAAGCCTCTTTATATACTCCAACAAATCCTTGTTTTTTCCATAAAAGAGTTTCCTAATTCTAGATGAACTAGAATTATTCCCTTCCTTGCAAATTAGTCCTACTAAGTTGCAAGGTGTTGCACAATGATCCTTCTATTAATTAATCAATATTAATTAATCCCAAATCTAGCTCTACTCTATTTGACGTGTGACCCCGTAGGTTCCTATATAGTTGGTAGTAACTCTTACTAACATGGAGCGATGTCTAGCAACACATCCACGCTACCCAACCTATAGAAATAGTCAGTGATCCCGCCAAACCACTTGTGCCCAATATGTCAAATTGCACTATCCCTTTGTCTCCATATCCGGGTTGGACACGAGACATAAATCGTCACACTCGTATATCCAATCCATAGTTACTCGATCCTGGGAAATTGCTTATGCTTGCAGATAACATCAATATCTCTATATTGATTTATCTGAGTCTGGCCAGACATTCAATAAGCCTCATCCCTCGAGTGGTCGTGGATATTTACCCCCGTTATATGGGAGGGACAAATCATATCTACATCACTACGATCTCTAAGCTTGCTTCCTATCACACCCGATAGCCATCTTTATGATTACCCAGTTACGGTGTAACGTTTGATAACATCAAAGCGCAAAATTCAACAACTAGAGTATCTAGTGACTTCAAGTATAAGGTTGCAATTATATTAGCACTACGAAAAGCGATTGTGACTTGACATAATCTAATGTATCATTTTCGTTGTGGGTCAATCCAGTATGCCATTACTCCTAATGCATACCCATGTGTTAGACTTGATATCTCCATATCAATCTACCCACATACTAGTCTATATTTGATCGTCCTATTAATCAATATAGTGGACTAGGGATATTTAAGATAAACAACACATTTTATCTAAGGACTTCATTATATTAAATATCACAATATATAATAAATGAATATTCTAGCCAAAAACAATGTTCATACTAAATCTACGATTACCTCTAGGGCATCTATTCCAACAGTCTCCCACTTGCACTAGAGCCAATCTGGCGCATCTCGTATGCCTATAGATCTGACGTGCCCTTCATGCTTTCGCTGCGCAAGAGGTTTAGTGAGCGGATCTGAAACATTGTCATCCGTTGGAATTTTACACATCTTCACATCTCCTCGATCGATCATATCACAAATAAGATGGAATCTCCTAAGTACATGCTTTGATTTCTGGTGTGATCTTGGTTCCTTGGCCTGTGCGATCGCCCCAGAGTTGTCACAGTACAACTCTATGGGATCCACGATGCTAAGGACCACACCGAGCTCAGTGATAAACTTATTTATCCAAACTGCCTCTTTTGCTGCTTGCGCAGCAGCAATGTACTCAGCTTCTGTTGTAGAATCAGCAACTGTCCCTTGCTTGGAACTCTTCAAGCTTACAGCTCCTCCATTTGGGCAAAACACGTATCCAAACTGCGATCTGTAGTCATCTTTGTTGGTTTGGAAGCTTGCATCAGTGTAACCCTTTATACTTAGCTCTTCCTTACCTCCAAATATCAAGACCACATCCTAGTTCTTCTCAAGTACTTTAGGATGTTCTTGACAGCAATCCAGTGACTCTCACACGGATTGGACTGGTATCTGCTCACCATACTCAACGCGTATGATACGTATGGTCTAGTACATAACATGGCGTACATGATGGATCCTATGGCCGAGGCATAGGGTATCCTACTCATGCGGTCCTTATCAATCTCATTGGAGGGACAGTCATTCCTAGAAAAAGTGACTCCATGCGACATGGGCAAGAATCCCTTCTTGGAATCTTGCATGTTGAACCTCTTCAACACCTTGTCTATATATGTACTCTGACTTAGGCCGAGCAACCTTCTAGATCTATCCCTATAGATCTTTAAACCAAGTATATAGGCTGCGTCTCCTAAGTCCTTCATTGTAAAGCACTTTCCTAGCCAATCTTTAACAGATTGCAAAGTAGGAATATCATTGCCAATTATTAGTATGTCATCCATATACAAGACCAGAAATACTACAGAGCTCCCACTAACCTTCTTGTAAACACAAGGCTCATCTTCGTTCTTGATGAAGTCAAACTCTTTGACTGCGTCATCAAAACGTAGATTCCAACTTCTAGAAGCTTGTATTAATCCATAAATGGATCTTTGCAGCTTACAGACTTTATTGGCATTCTCTGGATCCTCAAAACCCTCCCGTTGTGTCATGTACACATCCTCGAGGAGGTTCCCATAAAGAAACGCTGTTTTGACATCCATTTTCCAAATCTCATAGTCGTAGTACGCTGCAATAGCAAGTAGGATTCGAATGGATTTAGTCATGGCGACTGGTGAAAAGGTCTCATCATAGTCAATACCATGACTCTGTTTATACCCTTTGACTACCAATCGCCCCTTATAGGCAACTACCTTGCCATCCATGTCGGTCTTCTTCTTGAAGACCCATTTGCACCCTATGGGCCGAGCCCCTTCGGGTGGATCCACCAAAGTCCATACTTTGTTGGTGTACATGGAATCCATTTCGGATCTCATGGCTTCTAGCCACTTCTTAGAGTCTGGGCCTTTCATGGCCTCTCCGTAGGTTGCAGGCTCATCATCTATGAGCGGTACGTCATCGGGCTCAGTCACGAGAAGTCGATACCTCTCTGGCTCATGACGCACTCTTCCTGATCTACGGAGTTCCTGTGTTACCTGAGCAGGTTCTTCCACAACTACTTGCGGTTCCTGGTCATGTTCCATCATCGGTTCAGTGATTTGTGGTTCTTGAATCTCTTCAAGTTCTACAGCCCTCCCACTTGCTTCCTTAGAGACGAACTCTCTGTCTAGAAACACGGCGGTCCGAGCAACAAACACTTTGTTCTCGATGGGATTATAGAAGTAATATCCTTTAGTTTCCTTAGGATATCCCACAAATTTACACTTATCCGCTTTGGGCCCGAGCTTGTCTGTTTGTAAACGTTTTTACATAGACATCGCAGCCCCAAATCCTCATAAACGACACTATGTGATGCTTCCCAGTCCATATCTCATATGGTGTCTTCATGACTGATTTGGATGGAACGCGGTTAATGGTAAAAGCTGTCGTCATTAGAGCATGTCCCCAAAAGGATATTGGAAGATATGTTTGAGACATCATAGATCGCACCATATCTAATAGAGTGCGATTCCTCCTCTCGGACACGCCATTCCATTGTGGCGTTCCGGGTGGAGTGAGATGGTATACTATCCCACACTCTCTAAGATACTCATCAACCTCTTGGCTTAAGTATTCTCCTCCACGATCGATCGTAGAGCCTTAATACTTTTGCCAAGTTGCTTCTCTACTTCATTCTTGAATTCTTTGAACAATTCAAAGGATTCGAATTTGGCCTCTATAAGGTATACAAATCCATATCTACTGAAATCATCAGTGAATGTGATGAAGTAGGTATAACCACCTCTGGCAGGCGTGGGAAATGTCCACATACATCGGTATGTATGAGTGCCAATAACTCACTAGTCCTTTCACTTTTCTTATTGAAAGTGGACTTTGTCATTTTTCCTAATAAACAAGATTCACATGTCTCATATGATTCCAAATCAAATGAGTCTAGTAGTCCATCCTTATGGAGTCTAGATATGCGTTTCTCATTTATATGGCCTAAACGACAGTGCCATAGATATGTAGGATTTAAATCATTAGTTTTAATCCTTTTAGTATTTACGTTATAGATTGGACTATTTAGATCAAGGATATACAATCCATTAGACAAATGCGCACTACAATAATGCATACTATCAAAATAAATGGAGCAACACTTGTCCTTTATTGAAATAGAAAAACCCTTCTCGTCCAAACAAGAAACGTAAATAATGTTTCTGCTCATAGCAGGCACATAATAGCAATTGTCTAATTCTAAAATAAGTCTAGAAGGCAAAGATAGCTCATAAACGCCTACAGCTAAAGCAGCAACTTTTGCTCCATTCCCGACGCGCAGGTCTATCTCCCATTTACTCAATCTTCTACTTCTTTTCAAATCCTGCACATTACGACAAATGTGAGAACCACATCCGGTATCCAATACCCAAGATGAAGAAATAGAAAGATTGACGTCTATAACATAAATACCTGGTGGTGGTGGAATCACTATTCGAAGCTTCTTATCCTCCACATATTTAGGACAATTCCTCCTCCAGTGACCCGGCTGGCTGCAGTAGTGACACTCACCTTTAGCCACGCCTCCACCAGGCTTTAGGGCTTCCTTGGATTTCGCAACTTTCTTGCGCTTTCCTTTTGAAGTAGAGGCAACTAACTTGCCCTTCTTCTTATGCACCATCATTACGGCTTTGCCCTTGCTTTTGTTGACGCTCTGTTCTGCTGTCTTTAGCATGTTCAATAAGTCAAGCAGAGTCTTACTGATCTCGTTCATATTATAGTTCATGATGAACTGATTATAACTGTCAGGCAACGATTGCATGACAAGATCAGTAGCCAAATCTTGGCCTAATGGGAACCCCAGTCTCTCAAGGTTCTCTATGTACCCGATCATTCGGAGTACATGAGGCCCTACTGGATTTCCCTCTGCAAGACTACTCTTGAATAATGCTTTAGACACCTCATAGCGCTGATGCCTAGCCTGTTCCTGAAACAATTTTTTCAAGTGTATGATCATATCATAGGCTTCCATATTCTCATGCTGCTTCTGAAGCTCAGGAGTCATGGTACAAAGCATGAGGCAAGTCACGTCATTAGAATCATCAATATGTTTCTGACGTGCCCTCACTTCCGCTAGAGGAGACTCGTCTTGTGGTGGTGCTGGAATTTGAGTGTCCAAGACGTACAACTTCTTTTCTTGCTTAAGGACAATCCTTAAGTTTCTGTACCAGTCAAGGAAATTTGTTCCAGACAATTTATCCTTCTCAAGGACAGATCGTAAGGATGAAGTCGATGCGTTGTTGTTTGCCATTTGGAATTCTACAAACGATAAATGTGCAATTTTAGTATTTTGAACAATTTAACTATATTCAATAATGGCTAGATCATCAAATATATCTCCCACTATTTTCTCGGATTAATAGCCCTCACCATTAATGCGGAAAATATCATTATATTTTCTAGTAGGTCCAAGATCCCGTTTTCACTTCTTCTTGAGCTAGCTTTGGCAAGTCACCCAAGAATAGGTTATTTAGGTAGGAACCATTCCAATTGCATCATATGCAACTCTTGGTCCAATTAGGTGAATAACTCTTTTATTCTTTATCCCATGGATAGCCCCTAATTGTCATGCCTCTAGGCTCATCAATCCCATTGATTCTTGCCTAGTTGCGTCCAACCTCTTGCTTCAACATACACACATTACTAGCTTGTGTCGTCCGCAACACACCATGGTAAATTAAAATCGCCTTGCTTTGGCAAGCCCGAATTTTAATAAACCATGATCATGAAGGGTGTTTTGGCAAGAGAAGGCAAAACGCAATATTTAATTGAGGGATTTTTCTTTTAATTTGTTTGGTTGATCTTATCAACATGGTCTACTTATTTGGATTGGGCTATCCACAATAAAAGACCAACCTTGTTTATTATTATGTTGTTAATGTTTTCGCTAGTATCGCCATACACACAAAATTAAATAACAAGGCATGAATAATAAACATCCACAAACATACAAGAAACGTGGCATGGATATGGCCCCTAGACTAATGATATTATCAAGCCAATGATAATATCCAATTGCCCTAAAGTGCCGAGCTCATCTCCATGTGCTCCACCATAGCTGCACGCCTCGGGATGTCTTCTTTGTCTCTTGGCTCCTTTGGTTCTCCGGTCTTCTTCTCCATGCTCTTGGCTATCATCTAAATATTTCTAATTCTAGTCTAATATGTAGAATAAATAAATAACAAAAGCCTCACATGTCGAGGAGAAAATGACGACTCGCAGACCGTAAAACCTAATTAATTATTACATTAATTTGATCAGCTCGCAGGCCGTAAACCAAACCACAAAGCACTAAACATCCACAATCCTAGGCCATATCCATCCACCATGCAATAAAGCACATAATACAGTTAAAACCAATTTTTAACGCGCTTGTTTTATTTTAGTGAAATTGGGTAATTAGGGTTACAACGGTCCAAGGGGTTCAAGCCAACAAGGGGCCCGAACCCCTAGGACCGTCGCCGCCACAAGGCCCGGCCCAAGGCCGGCCGCCCCATTGGCCCGCGGCCTTTGCTTGGCGCGCAAGGGAGGGGGCGGACGACTAGGGTTTCGGCCCTAGTCTTCCTTCCCTCTTCCTTGTTGCCCAAGCAAGGTTGTTTCCTTACGGATTTAATTCCATAAATTTGTTTCCATAATTGAAAACCCCTTTTCAATCATGTGCCCATGAACCCTAATTTTTCAAGAACCTAATTATACACATCTTATGTGATTAAACTCACCAATTCTAATGTCCAATGTTAAATTGGGTCTTGTTCTATTGAATCAAACTCAATTTTGCATCTACTATGCCAATTAATTTCAGTTTTTGCATAATAAACAATAAAACGGTGTGTAAACTGAAATCGTAACATATACATCATGTTATGCTCTACGACCCAAATCTCTGATACCACTGTTGGGTTTTGAAGTAGGTAACGCAGCGGAATAACAAAAATTTAATTCCTACTTCAATGCCCACCACGGATCGTCAGGAGGAGATATCATAACATGATAAGAGACATAGTATTGTGTACCTTTTACGAAGAATGATGTCCTCGTCTCTACGGTTGATCCACGTCTAGAGGTGAGATCTAGATTCTTCCTTCAAACAAGTGCTAGCTTGAACCCGGAGGAAGAGGGAAGAAGATCAAAGCAACAAAGGAACAAGAGGAGGGGCGGCCTCCTCTTTGAGCCGACGGGAAGGGGCGGACGGGGCTAGGGTTTCGGCCCTAGCTCTTGTCTTGCTCTCTCCCACTCTCTTTGTTATGTCTAATAACATTCGTGTGGGAAGGAAGCCAAAGCCTCTTTATATACTCCAACAACTCCTTGTTGTTTCCATAAAAGAGTTTCCTAATTCTAGATGAACTAGAATTATTCCCTTCCTTGCAAATTAGTCCTACTAAGTTTACAAGGTGTTGCACAATGATCCTTCTATTAATTAATTAATATTAATTAATCCCAAATCTAGCTCTACTCTATTTGACGTGTGACCCCATAGGTTCCTATATAGTTGGTAGTAACTCTTACTAACATGGAGCGGTGTCTAGCAACACATCCACGCTACCCAACCTATAGAAATAGTTTGTAATCCCAACAAACCTCTTGTGCCCAATATGTCAAATTGCACTATCCCTTTTTCTCCATATCCAGATTGGACACGAGACATACATCGTCACACTCGTATATTCAATCCATAGTTCCTCGATCCTGGGAATATGCTTATGCTTGCAGATAACATCAATATCTCCATATTGATTTATCTGAGTCTGGCCAGACATTCAATAAGCCTCATCCCTCGAGTGGCCGTGGATATTTACCCCCATTATGTGGGAGGGACAAATCCTATCTACATCACTACGATCTCTAAGCTTGCTTCCTATCACACCCGATAGCCATCTTTATGATTACCCAGTTACGGTGTAACGTTTGATAACATCAAAGCGCAATATTCCACAACTAGAGTATCTAGTGACTTCAAGTCTAAGGTTGCAATTATATTAGCACTACGAAAAGCGATTGTGACTTGACATAATCTAATGTATCCTTTTCGTTGTGGGTCAATCAAGTATGCCATTACTCCTAATGCATACCCATGTGTTAGACTTGATATCTCCATATCAATCTACCCACATACTAGTCTATATTTGATCGTCCTATTAATCAATATAGTGGAGTAGGGATATTTAAGATAAACAACACATTTTATCTAAGGACTTCATTATATTAAATATCACAATATATAATAATTGAATATTCTATCCAAAAACAATGTTCATACTAAATCTACGATTGCCTCTAGGGCATCTATTCCAACAGAGAGATCAAATCATACAATTCTTCAATTCATCAGGCCTATTAACACTGTAGAAGTAAGATAATTCACCAGAGATTGAAGAGCACTTCCAAGCTTTATTTCTTATTTTCATTATGTGTTCGTCACACTTGTATTATCATTTTGTGTTATTAAACCTCATAAACTTAGAAGTTAGTTGTTCAAGTGAACAATAAAGAGGTTCTTATTGTTTCAACAGGTTGTAGCTGGAACTAGATAGGTTGGGAATCACAAGCTGTATAGGTGAAAGGTAGCTCACTTAGGATTGAGATCTAGGACTAAATCAGGGTGATTAATAAGGTGTGTTAGAATCCTGTAGGGATAAGATTGATCAGGCAGATACTAGGTCCAATTGAGACTGAACTCTGTAAAATCCATGTGTTCTTGCTGCTTATTTTTATTATCTTTACATTCCAGTCTAAGAAGGAAGTTCCAAAGCTATGGAGTTTTCCAAATCTCTTAGCTTTGAAGCTCCTGTGTTCTGCAGTTATATCTCTAGTTTCTCAAATCTTTTCCAAAGCTTTGAGATATCAACTTTATACTCTCTCTAAGTTTCAAAAGAATGTTTTTAAGAAAAAGTTAGCATACTCTATTCAACCCCCCCCCCCCCCCTTCTAGAGTATTTAGATCCTCTTGATATACTTACATTACAAACTTTCATATACATCTTGCACATGGACTTTTAATTTTATTATTTCTTCTGCTTTATTTTCAGTGAACGAATATTGTAAGACATGCTCATACTAGCATCTAATTAATGAGGTCTTAGGTCCAAAAGTGATGCCTTTGGGGTTGGGCTTTGAACTCTCAATATTTTGCACTAAAGGATCCTGCTAAATATATATATATATATATATATATATATATATATATATATATATATATATATATATATATATATATATTATTGCCATTGTCAATAACTTTCACAATGTCTCTAGCTATCATTAATCTACACTTCAACATTCCTTTTCAAAAGTAAGGATCACTTGCCTCTTGTCTACTCTTTGGAATTCAATCAATCCACAATAACGTTTTTAGGATCAATTTGGCCAACATTTTGTCTTCATAAGCCAACCGCTTCCAAGATAATTTTGAGATGAGAGCCAAATTTTTGTTAGTTTCCTATTTAAACCGAACACCACCCTCTTTGGGCGTTATATATGAGAATTCCAACTTCTGTAGTGTATAACCTTTGGGTCTTCTTTACCTCCACGCACCAGAAGTGGGCATTCTAAGAATTGAACCATGTTGTGACATTTTCAGGGAGCATGAAGATGGACATTAGGTAGTTTGAAAAATTAGGAAAAGAAACTTGTAAAAGAGCCCTCCTACCTGCTTAAGCCAAAGGATTTTTTTCATCCCTGCTATTTTGTTTTTGAAATTTTCCACTGTGCTTTTGAAGACTACTTTTATGAACCTATTAAGAACATTTGGTAGCCCCAAATAAAAAACATCCTTATGGAATTTTTTGATCCACATAACAGATATGACATCGCTTTTCTTTTCTCCTAGAGTGTTGTTACTAAAGAATATTGAGGATATAACTATGTTCATTTTCTGCCCAAAGAAATCTTCATACAATTTGAGGCAGGTTTTAACATTTGTTGATTTAGTACCATCTTCCCTGGACATAACTAGCAAGCAGGTCATCAACAAACATTAAATGGTTGATTTGTCATGACCCCCTTTCCCAGACCCCGTTTAGTGACGGGATCAAGGGTCATAACTGGCCGATGGGGCCTTCTTTTCGTATCAAGTGAGATGAGTAATAAAAAAATTAAACTTTTGAAATGAGGAAAGAAATAAAAATAAATCATTGCGGAAGCGATTTGAAAATTTAGGGGTCTCATTGAGACACTTGAGATTTCAATTTGAAAGTTTTTGGTAAAGCAGTTTGAAAAATAAAGTTCTTTTGATTCAATCCCACGAGATAGTACTCATCAGAGTACATATGGATAATTGAGAAATTTAAATAATAACTATTAGAGACAACTCCAAATAACCTAAACGGTACTTGTTTTATATATGGTTTGTCAAACTATTACATAGAGTAGGACTAGACACACTGTCTATACATTATCTATCTGACAAGTGTGGGCATCCTATATACAACAAAATTAGACTATATAGAAGTCCAGCTCACAACATGATAGTACAAAACTATAACTCTATAGGTCTTCCAAAAGTATCCGAATCTCCTACTGATCTTCTTCGTATCCATGTTCTGAAAACTTTTGAAAGGGGCGAGCTAAAAAGCTCAGTGAGGGGATTACTCCTCCATTTAAGTAAAAAGTGACTAAAGCATCATTTTCGATCGTCATTTGACAATAATAAAACAACAGTAAGAAGAACAATCAACATTTCATTTCAATCACTTTCATTTGGTTGGGATTTTAAGATGGAGTGGGTAACCGTTCGTGATCTATAGTTGGAATATCCTCTTACCTACCCGTGTAAATAGTTGATAGGCCAGTAATGAAATACCACATTTTGTGACTAAGGGTATTTTGGGTATTTGTGATATTCGACTATGGATACTTTGGGTATTTGTGACATGTGACTATGGATATTTTGGATATTTGTGATATTATTACATGTGTTGGGAGTGAAATCTAAATGTTGGGAGTCATTTGTAAAGCTTTGCTAGCAATTGGGGGTCTTTGTGTCTTTTATCTAAAGTTGTTAGTGCCTTTAATTAAGTTAGGGGAGGAGTTTGTCTTTTTACCTAAACTAGTGTGTGAAAGTGTCTTTTCTGTCAGATTGATATCATATTTTGACCCAAAAATCTCAACTAACGTGAGTTTCAAATTCTTTCAAAATTCATCATCATCATCATCTCAATCCCCCTCTATCTCTCACGATTTATCTCTCTCTCTCTCTCTTCTTCTTCTTCTTCTTCTTCTCTTTTCTTCTTTGATTTTCATCAAAGTGTTGGGTCGTTCTGACCCGGTTGATTCTGACAGATTTATCGTCATCATCTCCGCTAGCAAGCTTCAATCTCCGCCTCTCGATCGTTTCGATTTATCTCCTCCTATTGTAAGTCTTGATAAATTAGTAATTTCGGTTCTTTATCGCGAATTTTCAGATTTATATCGTTAGTTTCATCATTCATGAATTAGTAATCAAGTTTTAGGGTTTATCATGTTCATGGGTGATGGGAAAAACCCTAGTTTGGAGGAGAAGTTTGATTAAGCAATTTGGGTGATTGGATGATCATAGTATGTGGGTAACAATCTGATTTGATGTTGGGAATCATGTTATATTAGGTTTAGTATGAATGTAAGATGAACTAGATGCTTGGGAGAAAAGTTTCATGGAAATTGATGATTCCCGTATGGGTATTTTGAGTGAAATTGGAAACTTGAAACTAGTGTAACTTTTGATTCAGGAATCGAAATTAAGATCCGTTTGAGGCTAAACTTATTATTTCGAATGTTTTGAATCCAATGGAACTGTTTTTGAGCCATGATCTGTTTGGGAAACTGGAGTAATAAATTGGTGGAGTTATGATAGGTTATGTATACTTTAGGTTATAGGATTTTGGAATAAGGTTTTCGGTTTAGTTTTGAAGTATGAATTAAGTGGGATGTTAGGTTGGTTTTAGAACCCTAAACCTTTGGGTGTCATGTGCATATAATATAGCTTAGTATTTTTATTACAAAGAAATTGTAATTTAATTAGAGTATTGTTAACTTGTAGGCGACGAATTCACCGACGACACGTACGTTGAGTACTACGATTGAGTCGCCGTAATCGCTTGCAAACGAGGTGAGTAAACATGCCAGGCCTAGTGTGCCTAACTCCCTTCGTGTCAAATGATTTCTTTTTACATGTCACAAAATGGATTACGTGCTATGTGTTTATGTGTCATTTAAACATTCAATTTTACTTGTAACTGCTTTTCTTGGAAATAACATAATAAGTTAACAATTCACGTTAACGTAAAGTGGAAGAGTTGTGCGGGATTGTCTCATGGTTACTATTGGGCTTGGTCGGGTTATACCCGGCCAATTAATTGTATTTAATCCGGTTGCAAGGCCCCGGATCGCTCCTAGTACTCACCCTTCTGACCGCAAGAAGTCTGTAAGGGGGTGTCGACACTTAAGGTCTTGGATGCTTGCGAAGTGATTGGTTCTTTCCCCGTATCAACTAATTGAAATTGTGATCTTTTGGGATTAATGGTTATTAATGGGAAAAGAATGAGTATGAAATTTGAGATTTCCCAACTTGAGCATTGAACTCGAATTTGCGAACTGTAAACTCTCATGTTTTCTTACTAGTGTCAAATTCAAACTTCCGCTGTGTTTAAAGTTAAACTTCTACTCGCACAAATGGTCATTTTTTTTTTATAACTGCCTCATCATGATTTTACATGCTTGGGTGTTTGCTTGCCAGTATTTTTATGCTGATTCTTGTACTGTGGTGTTTCTTTTTATTTCTGCACCACAGGTCCAGATGGTGAGTATTTGGCTTAGCGGGGGACGCGGATCATCACCTAGAAAATTAGTAATTTTCATTTCAATAAAAGTATAACTCATTTGTTAGTTATAACACACTAGTTTGTTAAGCGCCCACGTTTGAGGCAGCTTTGGAGTTGTAATAAAGTTCTATTGTTTAACTTTTAATTTAGTTTGCTTGAGATCCACTTTTAAATGTCCTTGTATCCGGGCTTTGTCTCGGGTACGGAGCGACACCCCCCGGGCCTCCGGCTTGGTCATTTTGGGGGTGTTACAGGTGGTATCAGAGCGGACAATCCAAAAAGGGAACTAAAACCTGTAGGGAAAATTAAATGGACGTAGGAAGAAGAAATTAAAATCGGTGAAGCCGTTGGGATTTGGGTAGTATTGAATAGCTTCTAATATGTGTGTAAGATTTTCTAAAATAGCCTTAGCCAGCCCGATTAGCTAGGTATTTGAGTTTGCGACTTTTCATTGGAGTTTGTGTTAGGTGTCTACGGTTTGGGTGATAAAAATTTGGGAGATTGTGTTCGAAGTGTATGTTGGAGTCATATTGATAATCCTTGTTATTGTTGAGTTCTCTATAATATTAGTGCGTTTTGGGAGTCATGTCATGGAAATATTTTGAGGTATTGGGAGTATTATACTTATTTCATAATGGAGATCGTTTCTGTTTTTCTTGTGATACATACTTTGTGGAGTTAGAGACAAGTGAATATGACGAGGAGTAGGCGTATTAGGCTTCTTTGTTTTCTTAGAACTCTTTATGTATCTTGAGTTTTGTTTTGAATAAGGCTATGATGCCAAACAATACTTTGAGGAATTCTTGAGTAATTTTTTTTTTCATAGCCACTTTTGGGCTAGAGTTAAATTCTTAGCAATTTGATTTAAGGATGAGGAATAATGCTCATGTTTTGAGGACCCGATCTGGGAGTTTAACAAATTTAGATTTCTGAATTTTGGAGTATGATTTAATAAATTAAGGTTGTGTTATAGTTTGTTATCATTGATTGAGTGCTTAGCAAGTGTTCATGGAGTTAGAACGCGAAAATCTTGATCTTTGGTGTTGTTGAATCTGCGCAGCAATGAGTTTTTGTTGTAGCAGACGTATTTAATTTTGGAGTTATTTTTTTTTCTGAATTTTTCCCAGAAAGTAGACATACCCAGGTATCTCCCATAAAAATTTCAGCCCTATATGAGTTATGTAGAAGTAGTTACAAATTTTCAAAGTTGGTGGTTCAGTAGCAGAATTGCAAAATGACTAGCTGTAGAATTTTTGATGTTTACCTATCTTGCAGATCTTGTTTTGATCTCAAATTTCTATGGAAGCTAGTCGAAACGTTTGGCTAACTCTGGGAGAAAGCCTAGCTTTTTTTTGAGAATTTTAAAGTCGGTTTAAGGCTTTTCAAAGTCAAAGTTTCTGTTCTGGTGGTCTGTGACAGCAGCTGTAGTATTCTCTATGCAACTTGAGTTCTACAATTTATTTTGAGTTTATTCTTCTTGAGTATGAAAGTAGACTCAGAGAGGGTGGTTCACACCAAAATTCATAATTTTTGCTTTTCCGATTAATCATTTTTCCTATTTTTGAAGAAGAATGAAAAAAATGAGACGTGATCAGCCTATGTGTAAAGGCATGCGTAACTGATTAGATGATGATCAATATGTGACATTACATGCCTAATTGCGCGTTGCATTCCATGTATTCATGTTTACTTGTATTTCATGATATTTTATGAATAATACAATAGGCTATAGTGTAGGACAATAGACCACCTCCATACAACACTAGAAGAAAATTCCTTGTTAAACAGTGAAGGTAGGAATTTCATGTCGAACCGACCAAGGAGGGACCAAAATAATTTCTCGTACGAGGTAATAAAATTGGAGCAAAGGTTATACGAGCGGGCAAAGAGGATAAATGACCTCATCGCGAGGAATTGTGAAGTACCGCGTGCTATGTCGGTTACGAGTTTTTGCAACAAAGTTAGAGTAAGGAAGAACAAGGTGTACTGATATTATGTTCAAGAAGAAGGTGAGAAGAGAAATGTGTTTGAGAGATATTGACATAGAAGAATATTTTGAAAAATTTGTGTTAGAGAAATTTGTAATAGCACCGAAAGGAGTTGTCAAGGCTTCGGTGACATCACTAGAGATAAAGTAGTTAAAAGAGAGCTGAAAATCGAGTTTTCGGAGGTGGGATTAGCTCTGTGAGATTTAGGTGCTTCTTAGCTAGTTTTATATAGTTTAGAATATTGAGAAATATGAGTGTTTATGTGAAACCCTATTGTTTTGGAGTTGACTAATTTGAAGATTTCGGAAGATTATTTTGCTATGGAGGTAGTTTGAGAGTTTTAATATGGTGGGAAATACTAAAGTATTGACATAATACTCGGAGTTCTATAAATCCTTGGTCTACCTGGGGAGATTATTTTATTTTTCTGACGGCGGTTTGTTACAAACATCTCATTTAGAGTCTTGTTTTCAGGGATATAGTTTTGAGCATTTTACCATTCATGTTGATTTCGATTTGAGTTTCAGGCTTTCATTATTGAAGAACCGGTTTTGGGATATTAATACGTTACTTAAGAGTTTGATCTCCAACATTGTGTTGTCTCTTATAAATGTCGCAGAGTTTTGGGAATTCTTGGGAAAATTATTAGTTAGCAACTGTTAAGTGTGTAATTGATTGGAAGTCAGCTCTAGAATACCCTTGTGGAAGAATAATCTTTATATTTGTTGTATAATAAGAGTATTCTTTGACTCTTGTAGATATGGCCTTCAACCTAGTGAATCCAACAGCGGAAGATTTTCAGCTGAGCCACCCAACAAGAACGCATTTCTTGGAGGGGATGTCAATTTGGGAATTTATCGGAGAAGTCTTGGATAGGTGTGAGCATTGGGCTTACACTTTTGTTGGAGGATGGGTATTTAGCAACATACTAGTTCAGAGTCATTGCATTGTGGAGTCTCTACCTAATGAGCAACCTTGGATTTCGATTAAGAGACAGTATAATGATTTGGTCGATAAGGAAGGAGGGTACCTTCCTAATCAAATATATTTTCATCAAGGTCAGTGGATGATAACGCCGCACTTCATGAAGTGTACTTTGTTGTTAGTTCACAAGCCTTGGGAGGAGACTGTGGAGGACCCAGGAGAAGTAATAGACTAAAGAGCTAGCATGGACGATAGCGGCCTCCCGCCCACCCTCTCCTAGGAAGTGTTTTGGAGAATCGTGTCTTTTGATTTTCTTTGAACATTATAATTCATTTTAGAACATACTTTGAATTTGTAAGGATAATGAGATTTTTTGATTCTAGTTGGAATAGTCCATTTAAGAATATTGGATTCTAGTCATGTCTTATGGTTACATAGTTTTGATGAATCACATTGACTTACTAGTGCTTGTGTCTCTTCTTACCTTGTCTATATATTGTGAAGGTTATATTTATCATATTCTCTCATTTTTCTCCTGCATATGACATTATAAGAGTAAAGGAAAAAGGAGATTACACATCTGAAACTGAAGTTTGAGGATCAAGGGCTAAATTTTGTTTGTTATATCTCATACTATTTGATTGGCGAAAGACGATATTTTGGGTCATTAGGATGTTAATGTTTACATTAGAGGTACATGTTCAGAGCTTTGTTACTTATCTATCATTTGAGGAACTGGATGTTTTCTCCTTAATGGTTCGTCCTTGGTAATATGATAGTTGTTGGGTTGTATCACCTTTATTGTATGAGGCGTAATATAGTTCATTTACTAGTTTATTCACAATCTGACTAAGAGTATGAATGGTCAGCCTTGGGAGATCTTAAGAACTCATTCCTCGGACAAACAGTTTATGATGTTGTAGCGGTTATCATTAGAGTTATTGATTTAGGTTTTGGGTCGCTCTCTATTACGTTGGTACAACAATCAAGACAAGTTTTTGGTGTAATCTAACTGGGTATGGTATAGTCTCACGTTTGGGGTAGCTAACATATATTGTCAACTGATGCGTATGATCGGAGTCTTGTCGTCAAATCGTTGTTTGGATTATGGGCTGGTTATTCACATCTAAGATATTTTTGGAGTCCTATGCTTCTATTGGATTTCTGGGAATGCCAAGTCGTATTGAAATTAAGGTTTACATCAGACTTTCCATGAAACATCTTACCCGAATCCACCAAAAAAATATGTTGACCGAGCCCTCGTGATATGAATTCGAGTGTTTGTTTGATTTTCGAGATGTATGGTAGATGAGTTCAAGACTTTTGCAGACCAAGAATAGTGACCCATACTATGTAGTCCCAATTCCTGAGACCTCGTGAATGCTCAATTCTTTTCCGGATAGACCTTTTTTTGGAGATATCAAGTGGGGGTATTGGGGTCCATTGGATGAACTTCGAGGGGCCCATATGTGAAGTACATGGACCGTGTTAAGTTGTTAGTCAACCTAGATGACATGTTTAAGTGACAGCTTGCAGACATTATCAAGTGGGAAGAGAATGTAGGCTCCCTATTTGTCGCCTAGGACCGGGAGTCGTGGCTAGTGCCAATCAATTTAGAACCTTGATTTAGTTATGAGGAACACCCTGTTAAGATTCTAGACACAAAACAAGGGACACCCGCAACAAGAGTGTCAAGCTTGTAAATGTATTATTGACAAATCACCTCACTGAAGAGGCAACTTGGGAAGCGGAGGATGATATGAGAAAGAATTAACCTCATCCTTTTTGACGAGGTATTTTGAGTTCCGAGGACGTCACTCCTCTAAGGGGGAGAGGATGTAATCCTTCGGTTTTTAATACAGTATTCCTTATAGTATATTGCATATCATTCATGACCTTAGGTTGCATTAATAGTTGTACATTTGAGTGGAAGTTCGCACCTTTTCTTTATTGTTGAGGGTTCGGTTTAAGCTTCGAGGACGAAGCTCTTTCTAAGGTGGGAAGGATGAAATACCACATTTTGTGACTAAGGGTATTTTGGGTATTTGTGATATTCGACTATGGATACTTTGGGTATTTGTGACATGTGACTATGGATATTTTGGATATTTGTGATATTATTACATGTGTTGGGAGTGAAATCTAAATGTTGGGAGTCATTTGTAAAGCTTTGCTAGCAATTGGGGGTCTTTGTGTCTTTTATCTAAAGTTGTTAGTGCCTTTAATTAAGTTAGGGGAGGTGTTTGTCTTTTTACCTAAACTAGTGGCGTGAAAGTGTCTTTTCTGTCAGATTGATATCATATTTTGACCCAAAAATCTCAACTAACGTGAGTTTCAAATTCTTTCAAAATTCATCATCATCATCATCTCAATCCCCCTCTATCTCTCACGATTTATCTCTCTCTCTCTTCTTCTTCTTCTTCTTCTTCTCTTTTCTTCTTTGATTTTCATCAAAGTGTTGGGTCGTTCTGACCCGGTTGATTCTGACAGATTTATCGTCATCATCTCCGCTAGCAAGCTTCAATCTCCGCCTCTCGATCGTTTCGATTTATCTCCTCCTATTGTAAGTCTTGATCAATTAGTAATTTCGGTTCTTTATCGCGAATTTTCAGATTTATATCGTTAGTTTCATCATTCATGAATTAGTAATCAAGTTTTAGGGTTTATCATGTTCATGGGTGATGGGAAAAACCCTAGTTTGGAGGAGAAGTTTGATTAAGCAATTTGGGTGATTGGATGATCATAGTATGTGGGTAACAATCTGATTTGATGTTGGGAATCATGTTATATTAGGTTTAGTATGAATGTAAGATGAACTAGATGCTTGGGAGAAAAGTTTCATGGAAATTGATGATTCCCGTATGGGTATTTTGAGTGAAATTGGAAACTTGAAACTAGTGTAACTTTTGATTCAGGAATCGAAATTAAGATCCGTTTGAGGCTAAACTTATTATTTCGAATGTTTTGAATCCAATGGAACTGTTTTTGAGCCATGATCTGTTTGGGAAACTGGAGTTATGATAGGTTATGTATACTTTAGGTTATAGGATTTTGGAATAAGGTTTTGGGTTTGGTTTTGAAGTATGAATTAAGTGGGATGTTAGGTTGGTTTTAGAACCCTAAACCTTTGGGTGTCATGTGCATATAATATAGCTTAGTATTTTTATTACAAAGAAATTGTAATTTAATTAGAGTATTGTTAACTTGTAGGCGACGAATTCACCGACGACGCGTACGTTGAGTACTACGATTGAGTCGCCGTAATCGCTTGCAAACGAGGTGAGTAAACATGCCAGGCCTAGTGTGCCTAACTCCCTTCGTGTCAAATGATTTCTTTTTACATGTCACAAAATGGATTACGTGCTATGTGTTTATGTGTCATTTAAACATTCAATTTTACTTGTAACTGCTTTTCTTGGAAATAACATAATAAGTTAACAATTCACGTTAACGTAAAGTGGAAGAGTTGTGCGGGATTGTCTCATGGTTACTATTGGGCTTGGTCGGGTTATACCCGGCCAATTAATTGTATTTAATCCGGTTGCAAGGCCCCGGATCGCTCCTAGTACTCACCCTTCTGACCGCAAGAAGTCTGTAAGGGGGTGTCGACACTTAAGGTCTTGGATGCTTGCGAAGTGATTGGTTCTTTCCCCGTATCAACTAATTGAAATTGTGATCTTTTGGGATTAATGGTTATTAATGGGAAAAAGAATGAGTATGAAATTTGAGATTTCCCAACTTGAGCATTGAACTCGAATTTGCGAACTGTAAACTCTCATGTTTTCTTACTAGTGTCAAATTCAAACTTCCGCTGTGTTTAAAGTTAAACTTCTACTCGCACAAATGGTCATTTTTTTTTATAACTGCCTCATCATGATTTTACATGCTTGGGTGTTTGCTTGCCAGTATTTTTATGCTGATTCTTGTACCGTGGTGTTTCTTTTTATTTCTGCACCACAGGTCCAGATGGTGAGTATTTGGCTTAGCGGGGGACGCGGATCATCACCTAGAAAATTAGTAATTTTCATTTCAATAAAAGTATAACTCATTTGTTAGTTATAACACACTAGTTTGTTAAGCGCCCACGTTTGAGGCAGCTTTGGAGTTGTAATAAAGTTCTATTGTTTAACTTTTAATTTAGTTTGCTTGAGATCCACTTTTAAATGTCCTTGTATCCGGGCTTTGTCTCGGGTACGGAGTGACACCCCCCGGGCCTCCGGCTTGGTCATTTTGGGGGTGTTACAAGTAATATATCCGTAATTTGAAATTTCTTGGCGTCATCGTAGTGACACGTCGCCGATACGTACCCGGTGATGAGGTCTCGTGGATAGAACAACAAAAGTTGTCCAAGGCATCTCGACATTTTATAATCGTAATAATTTTAATAAATAAAATATTAAGAAAAAATGTAGAACATGCCATCGTAAAGACAGTTAAAATAATAAGCCGTGAAGCAATTTAGGCACTTAATAATAGATGAGCATGGAAATAACATTTTTATCTATCATTTTAACAATTTAGACAATTCATTTAAAAGCGTAAAAATAGGAGTATTAAAAAGCGAGAGGCTAAGCCTACTCACTCTTGTATAGAAATGGTTTAGATACTCTATTCATAAAATCCATGAAGACAGCTGGGTCATTGGTAAAACCAAATGGCATAACTAAGAATTCGTAATGACCGTATCTAGTACGGATGGCACTCTCCGAAACATCATCGACTTTAATCTTCAACTAATGGTACCATGACCTCAAATCAATCTTAGAAAAGACACAAGCACCCCTTAATTGATCAAAAAGATCATCGATCCTAGCGAAAGGATATTTGTTCTTAACTATGACCTTTTGAAGCTCTCGATAATCTATACAGAGTCTCATGGTTCCATCTTTATTCTTCACAAAAAGAACTAGTGCACCCCAAGGTGATGTACTGGGTTTAATGAATCCCTTATCATGTAACTCCTGTAATTATAACTTCAACTCTTTCACCTCTGCTAGGGCCATACGGTATGGTACTTTAGAAATAGGAGCAGTTTCAGGACCAATATCTATGGTAAACTCAATCTCTCGGTCTGGTGATAATTCTTTAATATCATCATGGAAGTTATCAGGAAACTCTCGAACTATGGGTATACCTTCTAGTTTCACTTCCTCCTGTGATCGGTCAACTATGTAGACAAGATAACCCTGACATCCGTAGTAACTTTTGAGCTTGCATATATGAAACTAGATGAGGTGGAGGTACAGTTCCACTTCCGATAAAAGAGAAAAGAGGTTTTCCTGGAGTATGGAAGTTTATACTCTTCTTCTGACAGTCAATAGTTGCATGGTTAGAAGCTAGACAATCCGTGCCAAGAATGACATCGAAGTCATGAATGTCTAGAGGGATTAATTCTGTAGTCATGGATATGTCTCCTATTTTGATTTGACATTTATTGTAAACTAAGTAACTAGCTAGCACGATTCCAAGAGGTGTTGACACATTTAGAGCATACCCTAATGGTTATGGATTTCTAAAAAGATACCGAACATAAGCATATGATACAAATGAGTGAGTGGAACCAGAATTAATAATGACATTAGCAATAGCTGAATAAATAGGCAGTGTACCTGAGACAACTGAAGATGTGGAAGGAACATCTCATGGAACAAGAACGAATGCTTTAACCTCCCTAATTGGATCATTTAAAGTAGTTACTTTTATCTGGACAGATGGATTTGGTAGCGATGGGGGTACATAGTTACAATTTATCGCTGATGCCCTGATTTACCACAACTGTAACAATTATCAGTGCCTAGGAAACATACTGGGCTCTTATGATGTTTGAAACACTTGGGGAACTGAAGATGGATATTGTTACTAGGGACAAGTGGAGAACGATGATTGTAATGGTAGGAGTTTCTATGCCTTTTGAAAGAAACATTATGGTTTTGCCCATTATTGTGATTCATTTTTCCTCCTTCCTTGCCCCTTCATTCATGTTCCTCTAATCCCGATGTTGATGATAATCTGCATTTCCTTTCTCTGCCATCAAAGCCCTATCGACAACTTCATTATAGGTAGGAAGCCTGAAAAGTTTAACCCTACTAGTGATATTCCATCTAAGACCACATTCAAACTTTCTTTCCTTATGGTTCTCATTTGTCACTACATTTGAGGCATAGCAAGGAAGTTCAGTGAACTTAGCCTCATACATAGCCATACACACACGCACACAGATATATATATATTCTCCTGGGGTTAGAGTGAAAAACTCACTCTTTTGGTCTCTCAAATGTTTTGGAAAATATTTCTCGTTAAATAGTTTGGCGTTCTTAGCCGACAATCCTCCCATGGCTGCCTTTAGTCTTAGTAGTGCCTCAAGCTTGTTGCATTCCATGGTTGGGTGAGGAAAATTGCATGAAACTCGCACCAACGTGGGTTCTCACGATGCCCGAGAGGTATATACCTTTTTAGTTCCAGGAACGTTCCATCAGTTCTCATCACTGACTGATCTCGACGATCTCGTGCCGGGTATATAATCCAGGGTTGTGAAATGAAGTCTTTACTCGCAACCCGGCTGCCATCCTTCGTCTTCAAAATTGATTGCTCCGAGGATTATTCCCACCTAGGTTTCCATCGGAATGGTTGTTTGATGGGTGGTCACATGGACATGAACCAGTTGGCAAGGACAAGGGGGTGACAGAGAAACCCACACACCCTCTGACGTGAGCGCCTTGCGGCCCTAGTTTAATATGTGTATACAATGAATCCCAATGGAGGGGATGGTTTTAGCCTATGTGTAGAGGCTCCCTCGAGCGCTAAAGGTCCAGTCGTCGGCGACACACATGATGGGGCACGAAGGGAAGGGAACTCGTAGAGTGGAGAGCCTTGTTGGTTCTGTACTGCGGGGGGAGCTGAGAACAATTGCATCGTTCCAGCTCGTAAGGGGCTCCCCATAATAATTTCAGGGCACACAAATAGAGGAAGGAGCTGGAGGTTTTTGATGCAGGATGCGCAGCGGAAATACATTTAAAATGTCATGATCAAAGCCCTCTATGAATCGCAAGCTAAGCTTTCATAGCGTGATAACGGAGACAATGTGTACCTTGTAGGCTTGTGTGATCACAATGAAGAATAGTGTCCTCGTCTTTATCGATATCCACACCTTAGGATTGCCAACTAGAATCTTGTCCACGCCGTGTGGTAGCAACATAGAAGAAGGAATAGCCAGGAGCTTGATCAAATCAAGCGGATCATGTAAAACGAGGAAGAGGCCGAACCTCTTGGAGTAGACGGGTAGGTGGTTTCGTGCACCTCTCTACTGTCTCTCCTTGCTATGATTATCTCACTCAATGACAACTCTTTTGAAATAATAGAGCTAGGACTCCCCTTTTATAGTCTATAACTCCTTATTGACTACAAACTTGCCCCAATACTATTCCTCTCCATACACGGATTAGTCTTATAGCCTAATCACGTCCGTACACGAATTAGTCTAATAGCCTAATCCCATCCATACTCGAATTAGCCTAATCCCGTCCATATACGGATTAGTCCATTTTGCAATTTAGTTCATCTAACTTTGCATGTGATTGCGTTTTGATCCTTGATCATTTTAATTGTTAAGTAGTCCTACTTAACATCCAAATCCAGTTTAATCCTTTTGATGTGTGACCCTGTATGTTTCTATTAAGTTGGTAGTAACAATTGCAAACATTGAACGATGTCTAGCAACACATCAATGCCACCCAACTAATAAAAATAGTCAGTGATCTGACGAACCTTGTGCCCAATGTTACCGTGTTGTGTATGTCCATTTGTCTCCATATCGGGATTGGACAAGAGACATAAATGTCACACTCGTATATCCAATCCATAGTTTATCGATCCCGGGACAAATCATCTTTACATCACTACCATCTCTCAGCTTGCTTCATATCATGTTTGATGATCATCTTTATAGTTACCCAGTTACGGTGTAACGTTTGATAATATCAAAACATGATATTTCACAACTAGAGTATCTAGTGACTTCAAGTCTAAGAAATACAACACAATTATCACTACAAGAAACACTTGTGACATTCACATAATTTATATGTAGCCTTCTTGTGGTGGGTCAATCCATTATGTCATTACTCCTAATGCATACCCATGTGTTAGACTTGATATCTCCATATCAATATACCCACATACTAGTCTCCATGCATAGTGATCATCCTATTAATCAATATACTTGACTAGGGATATTTAAGATAAACAACAATTGTGATATAAGGACATCATTATATTAAATATCTCCATCTATATTATAAAATAGCATGGTTTAACTAACTTATGATTTTTCAATCGTTAAATTAAATCAACCTCATCCCCACCATTAGATCTCACCTACTTATTACATCTCTAACTACCCATTATCCTTGGACATTCATAACTACCCACTCTCCTTGGACATCCCTAACTAATAGGAGAGAGGTTTTTCTCAACTGCATCCTTAACCAATAGGAGATAGGTTGTGCATGATTCTCACGTCCATTATAATGCTCATTCCATACTTGAAAGTTGTTTTTTTCACCACATTTGTAAATATAATTTTTGGATAACACCTCTAAATTCATTTAAAAAAAAAACACATCCAAATTAAAAAACTATCCAATTTAGGGATAATGCCCTCGGGCACGAGAAATACTCTAGTATATAATAAAATGAATATTCTAGCCAAAACAAAGTTCACACTAAAATGGATTGCTTCTAGGGCATCTACACCAACAGTAGCCCCCGTGGGAGAAACCCCTCATATGAGCCATGATGAAGTCAGACTGCTCTTTGTTCTGACGAAGAGTTCGCAAGATTTCCGAAAGTACTCCGACGAGATCTTAACTCAAGGGGATGGGTAGAATCTGGCTTTCTCAGCCTCCCGAGACATGTAAAGGTAAGGTCAGCCAAGAGCAATTTTATTACTATAGAAACCTTCCCTCGGTTCAATCATCTTCTCTCACAAAAATTCTTCCCCGCAGATTCGCCAAAATGTATAAATAGAAATTTGTTTGATCTGGGTTCAGTGTAAGATTAGGGTGGAGTAAAGCAATGAACAAAAAACGAAGGATGAATAGAGGAGAAGGGGATAAGAGTAAGCTGACTACAGAAAGATAGAGAGATACGTCTCTTGGGTGGTTATGCATATTGTGGGTACTACTCGTCTTCTTGCTGCTTGTGAGGCAAAAGGAAGTGACCTTATATAGGGGTCGGTTGTGTGGCAATGGACCTCACTCATCGCGCATCTTTACTCCTCTCTTAGCACTGACATCCAATCCAATCAGGCATGTGTCCCAAATCAACCTTTAGCCAACACAAAACTTCATCGTAAGGAACCCCGCTACCATAATTGTCACAATCTTATGATGCATGATTTGTATCCTACGATTCAAATCGATTCCCCCATGAAAAAATCCGAATCCCTTAGGGAATCTTTAGTTGACAAAAAATTATTTGGATCTCGATTGAAGAGTCCGAATCTTATAATTGAGTTGCGATTCAGACCGATTCTACGATTCACATTCGATTCATTTGAATGTCTAATTGATATGCAACTTCAGTATAAAGAAATAATACTTCCTACATTACTTCTTACATTTATGTATGTTTTGCATCATGCATTTGTTTTAAACAACCAGTGCATTTTTTTTTTCAAATACAAGGCTAATAGTTTTCTATTATTTTCAATCTCATTTGGCATCTTGTAGTTGCTTCCTCCACACGCCTACCTATATATAGATTATTATTTTCATCTCTTACAAGGCTAATAGTTTTCTATTATTTTCAATCTCATTTGGCATCTTGTAGTTGCTTCCTCCACACGCCTACCTATATATAGATTATTATTTTCATCTCTTAGATGTGTGAAACTCCTAATCACTAGTTATGGACGCGAGTTTCTAATAATTTGAGATTTCTTTTTGTAAAAATACGAATATCTTGTTCAATAATGTTACAACTTTA
The DNA here is from genome assembly GCA_023055425.1 of Linanthus parryae. Lineage (NCBI taxonomy): Eukaryota > Viridiplantae > Streptophyta > Magnoliopsida > Ericales > Polemoniaceae > Linanthus > Linanthus parryae. Next base: position 78,475,851 of record JALGPY010000006.1, read on the forward strand.
TGAAATATTTTATTATGTCTACATAAAGCTTTTGCAAGTTGAATCTTTACGATTTATGATTCGATTCACTTTGTAATTCAATGAAGGTGAATTTCGATTCACTGCATGAATCCATATTTGACAACTAAACCAAGACCTTCCTCGCGAGACCCTTGCAAACCTTACCCTACCCACCACTCCACTAAACTTCCCTAGTCGTGGTGTGTGCAATGGCGCACAATGTGGTACCTTGACCTTGTGTGTCACGCCCAAACCTTATCTCATAGTCCGAGTCGGGGGCGTAGCCCTTTCTTGTGTGCGACCCGTGGGGTCGATTGTGTGGCCCATCTGATTGTGGCCAGTCCCTTAGGGGCGAAAATGATATGATCCCCTGCAAGCTGCTCTCCACGGGACGTGATATGAGTGGCAGTGCCCATATAGACGTGGCACAACCAGTTATTTTAACCCTCTTGATATCCCAGTGGTATTTTGGAGATACACTATTCTCCATAGCGATACATACAAAATGTAAATGAATAACCAAACATGTTACTTAGCCCAACCAAAATCCCCTGCCCATCTATAAATGTGTGTAACTCAGTAGTAGGGCGTTTGAAGTCCCTGCATGAGGTTCCGGGTTCGAACCCGGTATACGATGTAATTCTAAAACGAAAAAAACTCCCTACCCTCTCTTCGAACCAGACCCTTATCTTGACACTACCAACGAGTACCTGAAACACAAGTTCTCCCGGTGTCTGTCTGCAACCCTGCTCGAAATGAGATTTGAAGATATTCTGCCCTCAGCCACTCCATCAGGAAACAGATATGGATCGTCTCTGCCTCTGCTATACAACACAATTCCTTCCTCCCAAACCCCTTTCCCTTCACACTCATCCTCAAACTAGACCACGTAGTAACCCATCCCTCTCCTCCCATCACAACTTCAAATTAACCTCCCCTCAATTCCTCGCAGCCTCGCATTCTCGGAGGACACACACAATCAACGCCAGCGCCGCCGACTATACCGGGTCAGACATCGACATGGTGAGGACCAAAGAAGGCGTGTACACCGCCAAGCCGAAGAAAGTCGTGGTCCTATGGGACCTGGACAATAAGCCCCCACGAGGACCACCCTACTCAGCGGCGATGGCTTTAAAGCAAATGGCGCAGCGGTTCGGGGATGTCCTTGAAATGTCAGCGTACGCTAACCGTCACGCCTTCATTCACCTCCCCAGCTGGGTTCTCGACGAGCGGCGAGAGCGTCGCCAGCTAGACATCCTGGAGCGGAAGGGAGTCGTAACCCCAGCTGAGCCCTACATATGCAGCGTCTGTGGCCGCAAGTGCAAGACCAATTTAGATTTGAAGAAACACTTCAAGCAGCTACACGAGAGAGAGCGGCAGAAGAAGCTTAATAGACTGAAGTCATTGAAGGGTAAGAAACGAATGCGGTATAAGCAGAGGTTTATAGATGGAAATGAGAAGTACATTGAGGCTGCCAAGACTTTGGTGAAGCCGAAAGTTGGGTATGGGCTTGAGCAAGAGCTGAGGCGTGCCGGGGTTAAGGTGAAGACGGTGGAGGATAAGCCGCAGGCGGCGGATTGGGCGCTGAAGAGGCAAATGCAGCATTCGATGAACCGCGGGGTTGATTGGTTGGTTTTGGTTTCGGATGATTCGGACTTTGCAGACATGTTGAGGAGGGCTGGGGAGGCTAATTTGGGGACGGTGGTGGTGGGGGACTGGGACAGAGCATTGGGGCGGCATGCGGATTTGTGGGTTCCGTGGATGGGGGTTGAGAATGGGGAGATTTCGGAAGAGGATTTGATACTGAAGAGGAAGAGGGAAAGTGAGTATCTGAATAGAGACGATGAGGTCTCTTCGGTTGCAGAGTTTGATGGACGAGTTAGTAGAAGTAATATGGACAGTTTAGTTGATGAACTTGTAGCATTAAGGACTGACTTCCATAACATGGACATACCTGCAAATTCTGAAGAGGATGATGATGAGGAAAATTGGGCAAACGAGGAACAATCCCAGGACTCTGATGAAGATAGTGATTTCTTGTTGGACAGTGACGATGAGGGTGACGATGTTTACTTTAGATAGCGCAGAATCCGCAGATCATGATAGCGATCATAGTTTTGGTACAGCCAATTGTCGGTGCCGTCATTTGTTAATGGATTTTATCTCATGTATTACCAATGAGGAAAAGAAGATGGATGCTGCAGGTGACTCTGAGTAACTACTTGGAAGCATGGACTAAGCTTTTTATTTCATCTAATAGGTCCTTGAATCAAACGCATATATCAAGACAGTGCATGTGGATGTTGAAATTTGTTTCATCTCATGGATGCTATACTCCTCTCAAAGATTTGCTCAATAGTAGTCAACTACTTCTGGTTCTTGAATGGATGTGCCCTCGGTATGCTCCACTCAGTTTTTCTGATCTTTAAGGTGTTTATTGTTCCCTCAATTTGCTTGAATGCTCATAATTAAATACAAAATCGCCCTTTTACTTTTCATGGTAACATAATCTTCCTTTTTAGTATACTATGTCATTGTTGCTAAACTTCTTGTTCATCGTGTTGTGAAGATAAATTATGCTAGAAGATGACTGGTTTGTTGTTAGTTGGGTCCTATGACTTAGGTTAGAACCTTGGTAGTTGCAGTACTCCCTTATCTCTTTCCATTAATCTCTTTTATTGAATATATTGTTCTTGGTAGCAAAATATGGCCCAATGACATTGTATCATGACTCAGTTCTTGGCGTTTACTCGAATAATGAATTTCGGAGCAAGAAATTGGCAGAAAAATGCACCAGTTTGATTCACAGAAAGAGTGCCCTTTCATGGTAGATTATTTATCTGTGAGACACTTAAAATAAAGTTTGTAGATATCAGTTTAGTTGTGAAAAATACATTGAAAGATCATTGTAAAACCTTGGCTAAAATTTTCTCTTCTTCAGTATGACACGGTAGCAATTTTCAGTCACTTGTTCCCTTTCGGAATTCTTGCTGGGTAAAAGTAATGGGCATTTCCTGGGATTGCCATGCCTATCGTTTCAGGAATGAAGTTTATTATGTTTTAAAAAGAGCTTGATTTAGATTGTATGGATGTGAAAATGAAGAGAGATGAAAGTATGTCACCAATAGCGTAGTTCACCGAGAATGCAAAGACACACTACATGGGTGAACTTCGATGGTGCGTTATAGATAGTTAGATAGGCAGTTATTGGTGATAGAAAATTGGCTGAGTGGTTCATCATCTGATCATACCAGGAGGCCGAGCCGTGGAGAATATATTGATAAAAATGATTTCTAACAGTCACCACTACAATTTACTTTAGTTCCCTTGCATTCTACACAATTCTTTTTGACCTATCAGTTGCGATCAACGGCACGAGCAATTCGCTCAGTGACTTACCAAACTTTATTCTATTTTCAGTAAGATTCAGAGAATGCGTAGAGACCTAATTCAAAAATTCTAGAAGATAAAGGGGCACCTATCAAAAGGGGGTGTTTGGATTTGGTGGTTTCTTGAATCACCCAAAACTCCGTTGCATTCATCAAAGCGTGCCTTCAGCATTTCTATAAAAACTTACCAGTTTACCTAGTAAGGATTCCACGGTCAAAGAACACTCACCTTAAGCAGGTCACAATCTATGCTAAATCGACTCGGGTTTGAATCACCCAAGAAACCACCAAATCCAAATACCTCCTTTTAAAAGTTGCCCATTTATCTTCGACCCCTAAATAAGGTCACTTCCTTTGAATTTTTAAAGGGTCACCTATTAAAAGGGGGTGTTTGGATTTGGTGGTTTTTTGGGTGATTCAAACCCGAGTCGATTTAGCATAGATTGTGGGCTCGCTTAAGCAGGTCTCGGGTTCGGGTCCTTGTGTATGCGGAAAATTCCCACTGGGAGACTCACCTGCCAGTGGGATACCCAGGCATGTGACCCGGGTCGGACCGGATTACGAGGCAAAGCCCTGGAACCGGTTGTGAAACCAAAAAACAAAAATACAGTGTGCTGCAAAACCCGCCTTGATGTAATGTATGGGATGGAGTTTTGGCCGTTTAAGATAATCTAATCAAAACATGAGTTTATTAGAAATGAAAATGGTATTATGGTAAGGTGGATGAGTGGTATAACTAGGAAAGATTGTACCAAAATGAGAGAATGGTTTGAGGAAGTTTGGTCGTGTATATATCTTAGGCCATTGGATGCACCGGTTAGGAGTGACATGTTTCATATCGACGGTGGTACGGGAGGGAGAGGGAGACAAAACCAACATGGGTAGAAACGATACGATGTGACTCGATCAAATTAAACCCAAATGATTTTGGAGAGCAACTGGACAAGCTTGAACCATGTAGCCGACCGTCGCTAGAATGGAAAAAATGTTTGTTTTTGTTTTTGTCAAGTTTCATTGCATCATGTCTAATCCTATACTTATTTTATATTTGGACTTTTTCTAATCTTTATGTGGACCATGTCCCTTTTTCTTATTGCAAGAGAACCCACAATCTATGCTAAATCGACTCGGGTTTTCTGGAATGATTGTGCAGCTATGGAACACTATAAATCATGTTGCTGGGATTTTTTTTTTTTTTTTTTTTTTTTTTTTTTGAGAATCATGTTGTTAGGATTCTAGGATGTCTGAAAGTTAGATAACTGTTTACTGACACTACTGATGAGAAGATGTTTTAAGATAGATATAATACATGGGTAAATGATGGAGACAGTTCATGCCGCTCAGGGCCATCTCTATGTTTTTGGGTGCCTGAAGCGAACGGCAAGGTTGATGCTTTTTGTATATAAATGATAGACTTAGAATTAATGGTTTTGCTCTTCTATATTCGTATATACCTCACATATAACATTTTCATATTGATCTACTAGTGCTTCAGTTTGTTTGTTTGTTTGTTTTTTTTTTTTTTTTTTTTTTTTTTTTTTAATTATTTTTTGAACAAGCTTTAGTCAACTGATTCTTCTTGGTTATATATTCTTTTTCTCATATGACCCTACGGGTGAGGTTTACCTCTGATTAACCGTTGAAGCTCGTAGTCAATGTAGGAGGTTGGGTCATGGCAACTCTGGCCAAGTTATATTAATGGTTGACTTGAAGTTGTTAGGTATCTGCTTTGTGAAAGTCACTCAAAAAATAATTGGTCTCTTGACTTAGTACCAGAGTGACAGAGAACACAAGCAGTTGATGTAGATATGCCTAGGATTGGCTATTAGGCTGGAAAAGCTGCGAATTTCACTGACCAGTCTCGTAACACAAAATTTCAATACTAACTCTCTTCCAATTCCAAACAAGTTTTCCAAAGATAACTTGCATTCTTATATAAGAACATCATGGTGGAAAGCATCGAGTTCATTCATGTAACCAAAAGAAGTTCCGTCTACATTGGAGGTCTGGCCCAGGTTGCGCAGTCAGTCCTAGTTCTGTGTTGTCAGATTTTATCTAAAAAACCTTCCCAAATTCCATCATGACAAACTCAAGGGATTTTCGAGGCTTATGGCTCTTAGATGTTCGGAGACAGCCTTTCTGGGCTATCTTACAACAAGAGTAAACTTTTTTAGAGGAACAACACAAGCATTTCGAAGCATTGAGTTGAAGTTGAAAAACATTAGGTTCATCTAAGAGTAACTAGAAACAAGAACTATCCAATTGAGGTACTCAAGGCGCTGTGATTTCTATATAATGTTAAATCAATCGCTGTGATCATCCATATGTAATCATATCTATAAAGGGGAACACAAAGATTAGAACTCGAGATGTTTCTTCAGGAAACAGAAAATGCTATCTAATTGGGCTGAATCATTCACTAATATCCTATGTAGCACGAGTGCGGGTGCGGTGCGGGTGCTGGTTCGGGAACTGGGTGCGGGTGCGGAAAATTCGCAAAAATCAAGGGTGCGGGTGCGGCGGGGGTGCAGCCACATTATTTTTATTTTTATCTGATATTATTAGTGATATCATTATACTAATATTATAACGAAAATAATAGGGATCATATTATAATCGAACAGAAATTCATACTTACATTCGAAGATACAAGGTTACTATATCAATAGTATAATCTCTTCATGTCGTTATTCTTAGCTGTGGGGAGATGAGTAATCAAAGGGTTAAAAAATGTTCACATAGATGCACGTTTCTTTGTTAAATTATAGTTGTATTTGGAAGATCTCTCAACTAAAACTTTCGAAAATGGCCCTGCCTTATCCACAAAGCACCCGCAAAGCACCCACGAAGCACCCAAGCACCCACGAAGCACCCAGAAGCACCCGGTGCGGGTGCGCAACCAATCAGAAGCACCCGTGCAACATAGCTAATATCAATTCAGGTAGCGACACTCAAGTCCCTAAATTGTTTGAATAACTATCATCTAATGAAACAAATCAATCTTTCTTCTGATTGGAAGATAAGGATTAAACAAGTTGGTTGCAGAAACCAACTCGACAAATTCATGACAGAAACTATATGAATCGGAAGTTCGAAAATATCCTAGCATTATCATGTTGGTATGATCAGGTAGTCCAAAATAGTTAGTGCCAATCCAACTTACTCAAGCTTAGCCTGTAAAATATCCAGACTGGTTGGCTGGGTGTAAGATTTTGGTTTGCTCTCTGTGATCAGCCCTAGAGCAAGAATTTGTGCTTCCACATCAATATGTAGACAGAACAACTATTGTATTAGCTGTATACTTATCAGCAGAGAAAAGAATAAAGAAATCTATTTTATCCTTTGATGAATTCTGAAAGTTTACATCGTATTTAAAGGAACAAATAACTTTTTGTACCAGGGCGGATCCAGAAATTCGTTTCAGTGGGGGCTAAACTCAAAAATTTATGCAAAATAGGTGTAAAATTCAAATTTTGTAAAGTTGAATGGGGGCTATAATGCAATTTCTATGGGGCTAAACGGAAAACACAACGCAAAATAGGGGGTAAAAGTTTGATTTTGAAAAGTAGAGTGGGGGCTATAGCCCCCACTTCTCAGTTCTCACCATGTATCTCCGCCCTACCAGCTAACTTAACTGCATGAAATTATCAAAAAATGATTTAAAACATTTTTTCAACACCCCCCACAAGCTGGGTCGAGCAATGCCTTGAAGTCCCGGCTTGCACATAACGCAATCAAATTGCCACCCATAGTTTGAAATACCGTACCGGACGTCGTTTCGTTTTTGTTACTGGAGCGAAACATTTCGGTACCGGCATTTTTCGATAATTCGTTTCGGACTAATTTTTTTAAATTATATAATTTCCAAAAAGTGTTTATATTTTCAGAGTGACCCCAAATTTTATTCTTATTTTTTCTTAATAACCATACAACATGTACTTTTTTACTAGACTTTTATTATTATTATTTTTTGCTAAAATATAGTATGAAATGATCGAAATTGAAAACACTTAGAGAACTATTTATATGGAAGATCAACATAGATGTATGTTTCTTTTTTTTTACTTTTATATGAAGGCCCAAAACTTGTTTTAATTCCAAACGGAACCCAGGCCGAAATCCACCCGAAATCCACTATATCGTCTGAAAAATCCCGAAACATCCGAAATCGACCGAAACACACCAGTACGCACCGAAATTCAGCCCGGTATGTACCGGTACCAGTTATACTTCGTTTTAAGACCGAAACGAAACGAATCGGCCGAAACGTACCGAAACGGAACGGAATTTCAAACTATGTTGCCACCTCTGTTATCTTTTAGTGAATGTGCGTGGCACTTCCTACCCAATCGCCGAAGGTATTTATGCACATCTGCATGGCTATATCAAGTTCTATGGAATTACCGACCATGGCATAAACATAAATTTCCTGTATCATGAACATAATATGTTGGTCGTCTTCTCTGGGGACCTGCAGTGGACCAATGAATTCATTTGATCTAAATTAAGGATTCTTCAATTTTTTGATTGGAGAATCTAAAATGTCTTTCTCCTAGAATTTCCAGCAATGGTGATACAAACTAAAGAAGAATAAGTCTTCTACAACTGGTTTGGGTAAATCTGCATACATATGGTTGGTCCATGAAACCCTCTTCTAGGTGTAACTTGTCTGGTCGTACTTGTGTTCGATCCCATAATCAATACCCAACTTTTATAGAGATCGGAGCTAATAATATATTTGCAGTTGTTAGTCTATCAAGAATAGCAAGCCTTATGAGAGACTGCCTAGGCACTTTCAGTTTGTGCCAACACTGTTAATGCCGAGGCTTAGAAAAACCTGTTCGTTTGAAGATACCCAACTGATTAATTGTGAAGTGGTTTTGCTTTGTCCCATTTGCCGATGAGGCCATGACAAAGTTTCTTTGTGTTCGCTACTAGGGGGGAAAACATGGTCTGTTTTGTATTCTGAGGTCCTGGAGTTGAAGGGTATTCACTAGAGGCCATCTCAATTGTGCAATAATCCCTGTGACTCTTGCTTATTTCCCTACAGTAACATCATGTATTATCTTCGGCCCCATAAGCTCCGCTATAGGACCTAGCTGCAGCTAATAGCCATTCTCAGAAAAGGCAACTACCATCTCCCACTTACTATCCGATGTGCATCTTTTATGATATCCTCGAGCTGAGGAGTTGTTTAAATATCCAAGAGGATCTTTTTTTTGGGGGGGTGGGGGGGGGGGGGGTGTTGACTTCCCACAACACCTACATGTTTTAACACTCACGTGATAAATCTGTTTCACTTGTTTCGCGAGAAACACAATTGCTCCTCACGTGCCATCTTTGCTCTTGTAGAGAGAAAGGAATCCAAGAGCTATGGAGAATGAATAATAGCCAATTTGGCATATCAAAGGGTCTTCTTCATATGAGTTTGAAATCAGTTTACTTTTCTGGGTGCAAGTATTCATTTGATGATACTTCTTCTTAACCAGATCTTTCCATTCTTCTTGTTATACGTAAAAAGTGGGACTGGAAATGTTTCTTCTACATCATGCCTTAGTTTGTGAGGTTGTAACAAAGTACATCCTTTCGTATCGCTATTTATATAAAAAATGCATAAAAGATATCTGATTGGGGCTTACACAGATACAAAAGAGGAACATAATTGTCTATTTTAGTTAGTGACTTGTTGATAGGCATGTCCAAAACGTCTCCTGTCATCTATTCTGTGTTGGTGCTACTATCATGTTTTTCCAACTACGTCCATTTTGGTAAGTGGTGTTTAGCTTTTGACATTTTAAGATTTCGATTTCTTTTCTTAAAGTGTTGAGTTCAATTCTCCTTCTTAGCAAAAAAAAAAAGAGATATTTAAAAAAGAATTTTCCAATCTCTCCAGGCAACCACTCTTATCCATCCATACTTTCATATTTTAGTAGAGCTAGGTGTCAGGATTGTACGGACTGCACTCTTTTTGACACTTTTCCGTCTTAGCTATTGGCCAACTTCACCTAACATTAATATGTCATGGTGCTTCCTTCAAGCTTTAATACATTGCAGGAAGTCCCGCTATGCGCAGGTTCAGAGGAAGGTTTGGACACACTTTACTGTTGTGCCAAGCCTCCCTCTATGCTCTCCTCACTGCTATGGTAGTGAATTGGACTATCCCACCAAATGGCCAACAGATTGGATTAGATGGATGTTCACCAGCGTGCCTGATGAGTACATTGGATTTGAGAATAAGATGTATCACTTGGGCTTAAAATTAGATACTAGACAGGGAAACGAATCCCTTCCTTTTAGTTTGACTGTCTATTTTGTTCAATTCAAATGAATATGTGAGACCTAAAAGCCTAAATCATTGGATGTGTTTTCATGTGGCTTGAGTTTTTGGATCCTACTGTATAGATATGTAATTCTGACTTAACACTTGTTTCCTTTCTGTTTAATCTGACTTCACCCGTTTAAGCTCATCGAGCCACAAACACTTGTTTCCCTTCTGTTTAATCTGACTTCACGCATATAAAGCTCGTTGACCCATAAACATCTTTTCCCTTCTGTTTAATCTGACTTCACGTATACAAACCTCGTCGACCCATAATCACCTTTTCCCTTCTGTTTAATCAGACTTCACGAATATAAAGCTCGCCAGAGTAGAGAGTGAATCTCGTCATATGAACTTCTCTCTAACTGTTCATATATTTCCTCATCAGTTACCTAATTTAATTGGTTTGCCGAGTTGATCTTCACACATAACTTTATCATTAGTGTTTCCTTCATTATAGTTATGCTCGTTTGACTTTCCTTTTGCTTTTCGTATTGATTTATTTTAGTTATATCAATTTTCTGAACAGTAATTTCTTAATTTTTTTAAGAGATGGAAGAATTTGTTGGGCTATGAGAAAAACATTAGAACTTCCAGTCAATCAATTTCTTATGCATTATATATTTATATTCCACAAATTTATTTGATATATTTATTTTTGACCTTTATGCATTCTAGTCAGTGAAGTTTGGATTGAAGGTTTTTTGGTTTTTAGTTTTTTTGGAATGAGTTGTTCAGGTGAGGGAAGAATAAACTGTATACTCTCCCTCCTCATCTTAACCACTCATTATCAAAAAACTAAAAACCAAAATTCCAGCAATTGAAACTACCTCAGCATACTACCGTTTCAGAACAAAGCATGGTTCAGTCTGGCTGTTTCTTCATTCCTCTCTTCTGTTTCTTGGTCTTTATCAAATCAAATTACCAATTTATGGAGCGCCTGTATTATTCTTTGTCCAATCTGATGAAGCTTTACAGCGATTTACATTTTTTTTACTAGTGATTGTCTATACCCAATTCTCTATTGTCTCCATTTGAATTCAATGATCGTCACATATATCTCCCTATTGTTTTGTGTTGGTTTCTGTTCCTTTGTCGTACTTATCCATTGATAACATGTAGAGGACATCTGAAGTTTTATTTGTTCGGAAAGTATGTGCATCAAGTAACTGTTTATGCATTGGATCTACATAGAGTTCAATATTTCCTATGTAGGCGGTTTGTCACCTTCAGTTTGCTTCCTAGAGCATGTCTAACAGGAGGTGGCCTGTAACTGTCCTGGGCCTATACTTAGGGCAAAACCTGAAAAAACAAGCTCTTACTGATGGACTATATGGAGGACCAAACATGGTCCAGCCCTACCCTCTGGACTAAATTTGTGATAATTTAAAAAATACAAAAAAAAAAAAAGTTATTAAGTGTTTTGAATCAATCAGTATTTCAATTAGTCCTACAAATCATAATTCACTCGATGAAAACCCTCAATGTGACAATTTGCCACAAGGTAAGCACATGTCTGTATATCTCAACTCTGGATTTTTTTGCCATCTGAAAAAAAGTTTGTCACCGTATTTTATTACTATTTTATTAATTTACATGCTCCATTTTTTGTTGAATCGACATTAGATGTATACTGTAGAATAATTGTTATATACATATAAAATTTTAACGATAGTAAAGCAGAAAGTAATAATATATTCATCCTTACCTATGTTTAGTCCTACTGCTGGATTAAAATAGGATTAAAATATATGAAATTGCATGAATAAAACTTAGGGCATGAACAAATTAAGTGTTGGGGCATATATATTTGTTAGAGATGCTCTTACAGATGGAGAAATTCATTGGACTAAATTTCCATCTTTCTTGTACAAAACTGAAGACTACTACTCATGGAGGAACAACATATAAAACCCGAGTTTAATCTGGAGTTGTTGATTGTTTAATGATGAAAGTATAAACTAGTATAATAATGACAGTGGAGCAACAACTCAAAAAGTGATGGAGTATAATTTAGGGCATTTAGGGCAGGAACAAATATGGTCCAGTGAGCGTTTTGTTGTTGGAGATGCTGCAAGGTCTCTCTTTTTTGGCTGGTTATGCTGATGTCACAATGTTCAATAAGTAGTACATGTCTCAAACAAGCTTGGTTGCATCTACCTCATTCCACTTGGTTTTTCAAACTGGAGCTAAAGGGAAAAGTAAAAACAACTACCCATTAGTTCTTGTCAGATTTTTCTTTAGTTATATAACTATGGAGTAATATTTGTCACGAGTATTAACATTTGAACCTGTTGGTGTTACACCTGAATTTGATGGTGACTGCATGGAGTGTGTAAGAGATTCCTGTGGGGTGAATCAGATTCTCATGTTAAGATGCCTTTGGTTAATTGGGATACAGTTAGGTTGTCTAAGGAATGTGGAGGTTTAGGTTTCAAATACCTTCATGAGTTTTATTCGGCCATGACCGCTAAGGCTGGATGGAGGATCTTACTCAGTCAAGATTCTGTAAGGGCTAGAGCTATGAAGTTGAAATATGGAAATCGCTTAATTACTAAATAGAAAGCTCATCTTTCTAGGGTTGAGACACATGTTGCTACAAAGAAATGTGTGGAGAAGAATGTTAGCACAGGTGCACATACTCTCTTTTGGGGGGATCAGTGGCTTGGCCAATTTAGGCTGATGGAGGTAATTTATTATGTTATTGATGATGATTCCCTCCTTAATCATGTAAATTTTTATTGGGATCAGGATCTGGGGTGGAAATGGGATATCTCTTCAAAGACATTTTACCTAGTGTATTTCTGGATTTGTTGCAGAACACTACTCTTGATCTTGTTTCCAGTTATGATGATGCAAATATCTGTGAAAATTCTGTTTCTCTGCAGTATAAAGCAGCTGCTGCTTACAAGATTCTAGAACCTGCTTATATGGAGGGAAATAATAGAAGCTGGAAGGGTATTTGGAATGCTTGAGTGCGCCATAGATGGAAATGTTAAAACACAATAGACTGCCTACTCAGCAGTTGAAGGCTACAAGATGTTTGTGCTAGATGCTTCTTGCTTTTGTTTGTGCTCACCAAGTGAAAACATCCCTTCATGTTGCGAGGGATTGCTACTTGGTGCAAAAATATTTGGAAAGAAATTATCCCAGATTCTAATAAGAATCTCTTCTTTGATTATGATACTGAAGATTTGATTGAGGTTAATTTGTACTCTCAGGACTCTGTAAGTGGTTCAACGGTCCCTTGGAATCTGTTGTTTCTCACTGCAGTTACCCCATTTTGAGTTTGGCATAATAAGGCAATTCATGAAATTGAGTTTTTTCCTCCAATTGATCCACTTACGTATCTAATTCGAAGGCTAAAGGGGTGTTGGTGGATTTGGAGATAAATGTGGCTAAGCTGAAGACGAAGCCTATGTTGGTTAAATGACCTCCTCTTCCTGGTGAGGTCAAGGTGAATGTTGGTTGCTCTCAAGGGCACTCAAATACTGCTGTCAGTTGCTGCTGTGTGTAGGGATAGTAGTGGTACTTGGTTTTGGGGTTTCCATAGGTGTGTTGGACTGATTAGTGTCCTAAATGGTGAATTGTGGGCTCTGTGAGGGGTTTGCAGGTTCTATGGTGTATGAATATGTAAGGAAACTGTCTTGAAACTGATTCTTTGATGGTTGTCCAGCTTATTCAGAAAAAGGATGACTCTCATCGTCCCCGGTGCAGAGTATAAATGAGCCTTTTGCTCTCACTTCCAACTACTTGAAACATGTTTGGAGGGAAGCCAACAGTGTTTATGATACTTTAGCCTGAAACTGCAGTTGTGACTTGGTGGATAGAGAAAAGATAGTCCTCCATTTTTTTGTATGGAAAACTTGCAATTTGATTTGTCAGGAGTAGGTTCTATTAGAGTGTTTTAGGGTGTTTGTTTTTGGAAGTTTTCCTCCATCTTTTTCACCAAAAAATTTAAAAATAAAAAGTTGACGGCGACTGCTCATACGCCATTATAGGTTGACATCAAGATAATGGTATAGGGGTGCGATTTCGGTTCAACCGAACCGGAACCGAACCGACTGTGGCCGGAACCGGTCGGTTTCGGTTCGGTTCAGCGGTTCAAGTTCCGTGTTCGGTTCGGTTGAACCGGAACCGGGATTTTTGTTCCGCTAGAACCGAACCCGAACCGGTAACCGGAACCGAAACCTTCACCGGTTCGGTTTCGGTTCGGTTCCGGTTATGAACCGGTCGGGTAATTTTTTTTTTTTTTTTTTTTTGTTGATATTTTAATTGTTGTAGTATTAATTAATAAAATTAGGGTTAGGGTTCATTAATAAAATTAGGGTTAGGGTTAGGGACTTAGGGTTACATTAATGTTCTTAATTAATAATAGATTTTTTTGAATGTACAAATGTAATGTACTTAAGCTTGACAAAAATTGACAAATATTGAAAAAAAATATCAAAACTTGACAAATATTGAAAAAAATTAAGTAAACTTTTATTATTGATTAAAAGTTAAAACATCAAATTTTAGAAAAAATTGCATCACTATAGTTTAAGTATATCCCAACTAGGTTGGCACCTACTTAACTAACAATCATTTGCATTTTTTCTAACTTACATACAAACTTATTGAAATTAACAAAAATACCCAATAATAGTCTTCATTTTTCAACGCCTTGTCTTTGGCAATTCGTCTACATCTAGGGGAGTGTCCGGGTCTATTCCCAAATCTTGGTAAAGTTCGGTGACCAAAACGTCCAAAGGGTGTTGGTCTTGTGTGCGTTTGTTGGCGTCGCTCCAATCCTTCGAGCATATGAGTACCTCCAATATCTCCGAGGTTAGGCACGATCTTTTCTCCGACAAAACTCGTTTACCTGCACTAAAAGTAGATTCGGAAGGGACTGTAGAAGCGGGAGGGGTCAGTAAATCACGTGCCATTTTAGAAACAATTGGATAAGTTCTTTCATAATTTTTCCACCAATCAAGTATATCTACATTTTCTATGTCTTTCTCCGATACATTTATGAAATAATGTTGGTTGAGAAACAACGTTAATTCCGAGACGAAACTAGTCCCGGTGGGTGTGGCTTGTGTAGTCTTAAATAAAGAACCAATAGCGTACTTACTCTTACCCTTGCCCTTACCCTTCGGATCGCTCGATGATTTTTGAGGACCACCACTAACACCAAATTTAGCAAGATATTTATCGTACATAACATTAAGTTCTTGTTTAACTTGTTCAATAGTTGGTGATATCACTACATCTCTATATTGGGTAATCATGTTTTTCGAAATTTGGTTTAGCATAAAACCTAGGGAAACATCCTTTTGTCTTGGGTCCAAAATACTTGACAAACAAAAAATCATAGGGATCGTTTCAAAATATTTGAGAAATTTGTCTTCCATGTCGTTAATTGCTTCGTATAAAATTTCATTCTCCCTATACTCTTTAAAAGCCGCCGTTAAAAACATTAGTTGTGGAAATGTTGTTAGTAGTAGGATAATAAACACCCGAAAGAATATTAGTTGCGTCATAAAATGGTTCAAGAAACTCTCTTAAGACCCTTGCGGCGTTCCAATCATTTTGTGAAAGGATCCGGGATTGCCATTTTCATTCAAAAAACGTGTGATTGTGGTCTCATAACCTTCAACACTTTTCAACATCAAACGTGTCCATCTAGTCCTACAATCTCCCCCAAACCTTCTTTTTTTCTTGCCTATTTTATCACAATATGCCCCGAAAAGTTTGGTTCTTTTGTTTGAAGACGCAATAAAGAGAATAGCATCACGAATAGGAGAAATATACTCATCTAGTTTTTTCAAACCATCTTGTACAATTAAATTGATAATGTGACATACACAACGAACATGTTCAATTTCTTCGCGAAATGGTGTTTGTATCAAAGTTCGAATATGATCTATCGCACTATCACATGCCGATGCATTGTCAAAAGTAATTGATGTAATTCGTTGATCAATACCCCACTCTTCAACAATATCGATTATGGCTTCTCCTATGTTTACACCGTTGTGAGGATATGCAACTTCTTGAAATGCAGTAACACGTTTTTGTAAAGTCCAATTAGTGTCAATGTAGTGTGCGGTGACGCAAATATATCCTTTGTTATTTCTACCCGACCACATATCCGAAGTACAACCAACTATGAAATTAGAATTTAAAAATGTTTGCAAAATTTCCGCTTTCCTCTCACTATATGTTTCCATTATATTTTTTCAAATAGTGTGTCTACTAATATGCTTATAACCCGGGCAAAAAGCGGTTTGTACTAATGTGTCCCACTCGTTATCGTCGGTCATATTTAGAGGTTTTTCGGTGGCGGCGATATAATGAGATAATGCTTTTATTGCTCTATTTTCATCGTAGACAAAAGTAACTACGTTGCCTTGTGCGTCGAATCCTAGTTGGGTTTGGAGCATCGCGTCGCCTACGGCGGGTGTATCTTTCAAAAGTCCGTGTACATTTTCTAAATGTTTTCTAAGTGATCCTAATCCACCGGTTATATCCAATACAAAACTTTTTTGACAATGTTTGCATTTAGCCCTAAATTTTTGTCTACCGTTGGCGTCTAAGCCATCGGGTAATTTATCCATATGTTCCCAAACGGGGCTTTTTTTACTTTTTTCCACCTTACGTGTTCTTTTATTACTACCTAAATTCGGATCATTTTCCTCTATACCGTCAAAAGCGTTAGCGGCACCTTCGCCAAACATAATGTCCATTTGCTCGTCAATAGTCATGTCCTCTACTACGGGTACGTATTGGTTGTTTTGGTCATCAAAATTTACGTGAGAAGAAGAAGCCATTTTTTTTCTTATAGAAATTTGATGAAAAAAAATAAAATTTTACAAATAAAGCACAAATAATTACACAATCAAATAGCAAACAACAAAAAATAAAACTTACAAACTCCAAGAATAATTCTTAGAGGTGAAGCGAAACGCCGAAGATTGAAGAGGCGTTGCCGAATATGGAAGATGCGTTGCTCTTGCTTGTCGAATAATGAAGACGAGAGTGCTTGACGATTTTTGAGTGATTTTGATTTTTGAGAGTGTATGTGGAAATTGGAATTGAGGATTGAGGAATATGGAGATTGGAGAATGAATTTTGGAGAGTGTAGGATGATTTTTGAGTGAAGAATTGTGAGAAATGTTGAGAGAGTTTGATGAGGAAGTGTGAAAAAAATTGTAGTATGGGTTGGGTATTTATAGGTGTTGAAGGAAGGGGAGGGAAGGTGAAAAAAGAAAATAAAAATAATTCCCAAACGGTCACTGGACCGTTTGCCCAAACGGTCAAAAAAACAACGGCTATATATTTCAAAATTCCGGCCGTTACTTCGGTTCTCGGGTCGGTTCCGGCCCGGTTCCGATTCCGGTTCCACCGGTTCCGGTTCCGGGTCGGTTCCCGGTTCCGAAATTACATGAAACCGAACCGGAACCGAAGATCCCACGGATCCGGTTCGGTCCGGGTAGTCGGGTCTTCGGTTCAGTTCTGGGTCTTTTGTTTCGGTTGGAATTCTCTCCGGTTCGGTTCTCGGGTGAACCGAACCGAATTCGCACCTCTATAATGGTAGTTGCCAATCAATGTAAACCTAGACTGATGGTCTAAGAAAAGGAAACGGAATTAACTGACATGACTTGACAATTAGTTTTATACATTAGCCTTCACTCCATCCAGCACTTGCAACCGGCCTGCCGTCAGTCTGTCCTTGAAAATATTGGTTGCGCCCAAGTTCTCTGCTACGTTGAGGGTGATGTTCTTGTCTCATAGAAAACCAGCGAAGAAGTTTGAGAGAACTCACTAATTCAGGTTATTGATTGATTATCGCTCTAGTTGACAACATGTACCCTGTCTCTGTATATCACATACTTCATCTAGCTAACTTTGTAACTAATTGATACACGTTAGCTAACACACTTGCTAATACGTTTACATGTTTACATAATCATCCATTACCACTCTTCTAACTACACTTTGTCTGGTTGAAGATGAAACTAAAGCAATAATTGTTGGAAGACACAAGTAGCAGGGACTTGGTAAAAGCATCTCAAGTTGCAGTTCAGAGGGAACACGAGTTACTTGCATCTGGTGATTGGCTAACCGAACTTTGTGAAGTAAAAATCTATTTCACCGTGCTTGCTTGTGGCATGAAATAAAGGATTATATATGAGAAGTGACCAGCACATTATCACACAGAAGTTGTGGAGAGCTTGGTGGTTAATCCCAAATTTATGAGGACAAAACCAAATAATTTGAGTTTTGCTGAAGCTGAAGCAATTGCTATATTCCCTGAACACCTAAGATGGTAGATAGCATTATGGGGGGCAAAGAATTCAAGTTGGGGCCAAAAGCCACACATTACCAGTTGTACTCCTTATGCTGTATGGCCATACATTTCGCATCTGCTTAAGCTAGAATGTGTCAGTTTTCAGGGCTTTTATATATTAGTAGGGTAAAGACACTTTACACACTTTTGTTAGGCAAAAAGACACCTGGAGATAGTGCATTCTGGGCAGATCAACCACCGTCCACATGGCAGTCATCGAGCACATCTGATGGTACTCCGTATACACCCTATCATACCTTTATAGTCAAGCTTATCCACATGGGGGCTGTGAGACAGAGTCACCCGCGATACTAACCACACGGGATTCGAAGGGACTTAGTGGCTTGAATGCTAGAGTAAGGGACGTCGCGCGAGAGCAACAACCACGCTCGCGCGCGACCCTTGGTAACTGTCTGAGAGATTTAATGCCTACGTGTCTCATAAACACGGTCGATCTCATAACGGTCACCTACTTATGCGGATGAGTGTGTAACGTGCCCTATATATACGGTCGAACGTGCCGTTACGAGGCTAACATCAAGCCGCCATTTATGGGCACATTAGCTCCTCATAACGGTCACTTCTCCACTATATATAGGAACGTTAGCCTTCTATGGCAACTTCTTGAAACTCTTAGCCAATTTGTTATACTGTCTCTCTCTCAAGAACAGTTAGCAAGTGCTTACTCTTTCCCTACGCCAACCTACAAACTCTCTGTGTCTCCATTCTTGTTCTTGTTCTGTTTCTCTGTCACAGGTGTACCCTTGAATCTTTCACCAAGATTTCCTTGTACACATTTGGTGAACCCGACATGAACCCACCTTCAAGCTTTTTCCATATCTTTGCAACCATGTCCCTTATAGCTAATCCCCGTGATGGTGACCAATCTCTCCAAGGGGAAGAAACCCTAAGAGAGGAGTCTTCACTCAACAACATAATGTTCAAACCCAGACAGCTTCTGGGAACAATCATTCTTTGGAGATGCTGAATGCCATGATCCAGAGCCAAGCCAAAGCCATGCAAGCCCAATCTCCCCAGATAGCCCAGATTATGGTGATTCTGGGAGGACTTGCACAAAACGCCGTCCCAGGGACTCTAGTCCCTCCAGCAGCCACGTCTCCTCTGCCGCACAGTTCTACCCAATCAAACCCTTCGTCTTTGATGCAGCCGCCTCTTCCCCAAGGGCATGCGCCTCCACAACCAAGGCTACCATCAGAGCCTCCACTTGCGTCTTGTTATCAGCCAGAACGTGCACCTACTGGAAATCCAGCATCCTACCCGGTGGCACCCTCATATGCGACCGGAGTGCAAGCCAGCTATACGCCTCCACCTCCTTATGATCCTAGCATGCCCTACATACCTGGGCTCGCGGCGACCCTGCCGTCTACTCCGGAAGGAAGCACGCCTTCCAATGTGATGGACTTGGAGCAACGTCTAGACAGTCTCATCGCAAACTAGTGTTTCGCGGACACTGTGATCCCAAAGGTCGACAACGCACCACCGATCCCGCACAATATATACTTGATGCCCAATCCTGCTGGGTACAAGGCACCTAAGTGGGAGAAGTTTGATGAAGTCAGTGGGAACGCGCAGGAACATGCGATGCGTTTCGTAGATTTGAGGGGCCCGCACGGAATTGACACAAGGCTGCTCATGCGCGAATTCCCAAGGTCATTCGGAACAGTCGCATACAAATGGTACAGAAAACTGGAGGTTGGCTCGATCAAGACCTGGAAGACATGGTCAAAAATTTCTACACCAATTTCTTCCAAGTGGAGGGGAAGGTCACAACGATTCACCTGTCGCGCATGTACCAGAAGCACGACGAGGAGGGCGTCGCATTCATCAATAAATTCAGAACCAGGTCGCTGGAATGCGTCGATGAAGTGGATGAGAGTCGCCTTGTGGAGATTTGTCTCCAGGGTATGCGCGATGAGTATAAAGCTATGCTAATTAACCTAAACATGCCCACTTTTTCAAAGTTGATTGACTGCACCAGGAACATCGAACCGATGGTGGAGAGGCAGAAGAAGAGGTACACCAATGACCAGGTACCAGCACACTCTGGCTTCAAGGTTGGGCGGCTTAGGTACAAGCGAGGGTGCGAAGCTGATGTTAATGCGGTTTCTGCTTCAAAACAACCGCGAGGTCCACCAAAGGAGCCACCTCCACTACCATGCTCGATCGCAGAAGCCACAAGGTTATGTAAGCAGTGGAGGAAAGATGGAGTCCTGCCTGCATTAGAGCACAACCCAACGGAAGAATAGCTGCGAGACCCCAGATGGTGTGAATGTCATGGTCAAGTCATGCACCCAACCAAAGAGTTTAGAAAATTGAGGTGGCTGGTGGACATAAAAATTAAGGAGGGACAGCCGGTCACTGATGAACCAAAAGGTGTACGCAACAACCCGTTGCCTTCTCACTCTAGACAGGAGCCTAAGGGAAAGGAGATAGCAATGATATCCATCTGCAATCATGAGAAAGTCGCAGAAGAGGGTATTCCTGTCGTAGTTGAGATCTGCAAAGATGAGGACTACTCCTTGGACACAGAACACTCTCGGGCTGAACGAATGAAAGGCTCGCGTAAGTTCGAGAATTTTTTTGATGATGTGAACTTCTCAAGAAAGTGCCAACAGGAGATGACCAAAGCGATCCTAAGAGTGGATGAGGACTTTGGAGAGGAATTGCTGGTTTCAAATGGAGAACTTTTCAGAGCTGCGCGATCAACCGACTTGGAAATGACGTTCGCGTAAGCATATAAGAAGACAGATGCTAACCACCAAAGACCATTGTGTGTGACAACAGTAGTCAATGGGGTTGAGTTCAAGAGAGCTTTCTTCGACGGAGGAGCTTCAGTGAATGTGATACCACTCAACACTCTTGAGTTGGCTGGTATCCCGGAGAGCAAGATTGTCAAGCGTCCATCGCCTCTGATGGGCTTTGGGAGCGACTTGCGGATGACTGTTGGATGGATCCGCCTAGGGATCCAGATTGGCCAAATCAAGTGCTCTGCAAAGTTTCATGTTAGTGATGCTAATACCACCTACCATATTATCATCGGTCGAGCATGGATTCATCGCTTTGATGATGTGCCATCCGCAGCCCACCAAATGATGAAGGCCATCTGGAAAGACAGGGTGGTGGATATACCAGCTTCGGTAAATCCATTGAACCTTAATGAAGCACACCTAACCAAGGTAGTATGGTTCACAGAGATGGAAGAGGAGGAGATGCCATCACCATTCAAACCCACTCCTCTGCCCAGTTGGGAGGATATCAAAGAGCAATCACCAGCATGAGTGATAGTGATGAGAGAAGCTCAAAAAGAGCAACCTTCACAGGAAGTGGTGCCGAAAGAAACTTACCAGAAGAAGAATTTTTACACCCTCAAAAGAGTGGTCGAGCACAGCGGTGAAGGCAAGGAGATAAACGGTTTCTATGCCAATGGGAAGAAGTGCTATCGCACCTGAAGGTGCGCGGGATCATCTTCGACCCCTCCCATCCAAGATGTCCCTGAGAAAATATGCGAGCTGAAAGAGGCTCCAAACAAGGATAAGGAGAAGGCACCATTAGAGGAGTTGAAAGAAGATCTTGAATGGAGGATCGTCCAAAACCCCAAAAGCAGGAATTGAAGGAAGTATTCTTGAGCCCAACGGTGCCGGAAGTAACTTACCAGAAGAAGAATGTTTAAACCTTGAAAAGAGTAGTCGAGCACAACGGTGAAGGCAAGGAGATAAACAGTTTCTATGCCAATGGGAAGAAGTGATATCGCATCTGAAGATGCGCAGGGTCATCTTCAACCCCTCCCATCGAAGATGTCCCTGAGCAAATCTACGAGCTGACAGAGGCTCCAAACAAGGATAAGGAGAAGGCACCATTGGAGGAGTTAATAGAAGCTCCCGAATGCATGGAGGATCTTCCAAAACCCAAGAAGCAGGAATTGAAGGAAGTATTCTTGAGCCCAACAAAATAGAAGAAAAGACCAGTCTTCCTAAACGAAGATCTCGATGTCGAGGAAGAACGAGGTCTGCTGAAGCTGCTAAAAGAATACAAGGATGTTTTCGCATGTGATTAAGATGAAATTCCGTCTTGGACAAGGAGGTTACTATGCATAGACTAGATATTATTCCAGGATCGAAGCTAGTAAAGCAGAGCGCGAGAAATTTTTGCCCAGAAATCAATGTCAAGATAAAGGAGGAAATAGTGAAACTGCTGAATGCAAAGTTCATCGATCCCAATCACCATCCCACTTGGATTTCCAACATTGTTCTTGTCATGAATAAGAATGGTAGCCTTCGCGTATGCGTTGATTTCAGGGATTTGAACCCGTTCTGCCCAAAGGATGACTTCCCATTGCCAAATATAGATCTTCTGATTGATTCTACTGCGGGACATCAGATGTTCAGCTTCATGGATGGGTTCAGTGGCTACAATCAGATCAAGATGGCTCCAGAAGATGCAAGGACTGTGGGAGTGTTTCACTACACGGTTATGCCATTCGGCTTGAAGAACGCAGGCACGACGTATCAACGTGCGATGATGGCGCTCTTTCACGATATGATGCATCAAGAAGTAGAGTTCTACATGGATGATTTGGTTATCAAATCAAGGCGAAAGGAAGAACACTTGAAGGATCTAAGAAAGGTGTTTGAAAGATGCAGAAGGTTCCAACTAAAAATGAATCCTATGAAGTGCGCGTTTGGGGTGACCTCAGGGAAATTCTTGGGGTGCGTGATCCACCGACATGGGATCGAACCTGATCCCGCGAAAGTGTCAGCCATTACTAGCTTGCTAACACCTCAGACTCAGAGTGCATTGAAGACATTTTTGGGAAAGCTCTCGTATCTGCAAAGGTTCATACCAGCAATAGCAGAGCTGACATTCTGCTTTGGCAATCTACTTAAGAAGAATGTAACATATACTTGGACCGAGGAGCATCAGGCAACGTTCGAGAAGCTGAAGCAGTTATTAGTATCACCTCGAGTTATGATCGCGCCTCAACTTGGATCGCCTCTGCTCTTGTACCTTACCTCGACAAAGAAATCCATTGGGGCTTTGCTGGCACAGGAATTCAAAGGTCAAGAAAGACCCATCTACTACATTTCGTGTGTGGTACAATCTGCTGAATCCAGGTACATTGATATTGAACGACACTGTCTTGCTCTCTTTTTCGTTATTGAGAAGTTGAAGATTTATTTTGCATCCCATAAAGTTGTAATTGTAACCAAAAGCGATCCTATACGCTACTTGTTGGGACACTCTATTCCCTCTGGGAGATTAGTGAAGTGGTACATGACCATATCACAATACGACATCACGTGCTCGCTCCCGAAAGCCATCAAGTCCCAAGCCGTGGCGGACTTGCTAGCAAAATTCCCAGATGAAAGCTATGAGCCCATGATGGAAGAAGAATTCGAAGGGCCAGAAGTATGCGCGTTGGAGTCACTATAATGGAAGATGCACTTCGATGGATCATCAACAAGGGCAGGAGGAGGAACCGGAATTGTCATGACCAAGCCTGATGGGGAGGTCATTCAAATGTCGAGCAACCTGGGCTTCACAGTGACTAACAATGAAGCTGAGTACGAAGCTTTAATTGCTGGGCTCCTCGCGGCCAAATCTTTGGAAGTGCAGAACTTGATATTAATGGGAGATTCCAAGTTGGTTGTTAAACAAGCCTCAGGTGAATATGGTTTGAAGGAGGTCAAATTGTTGAGCTATAGGTCGATCGTGCAGAAACTGGTTCAAAGGTTTCAATTCATCAAATATGAGCACACTCCTAGATCTGACAATCGGCACGTAGATGCCCTGGCCACTTTGGGGTCAAAAATCAGCTCAGATAAATGCCCAACAAAGATTTCAATTGAAGTCGAACAACTCCTTCCTTGATAAAGGATTTAGCAAAGACGAGTTTATCGAAGCTGAAGATTGGAGGAAGCCCGTCATGCGCGCCATGGCCGAAAGAACAAGCAAGGAAAGTTGAGTTTCCACAAAGGGGTTCTGCGTACATGACAACCTGTGTTATTAAAAGGAACCTGGAGGAATTCTGATGAGATGCATCACAGAAGAAGAAGGTCGAACTTTGCTAGAGAAAATTCATCAACATTCTTCTGGAGACAATGAGGTGTCTATCTACAGGAAGGCAAAGAGATATGGAATTCATTGGCCGCAGATGTCGTCGTATGCCGCGATCTTATAGGGAATGGAAGTATGTAATGTAGACTAATTACATGACCTAGATACTCTAGAAGGGGGGGGGGGGGTTGAATAGAGTATGGAAACTTTTTGCAAAACTCAGATTCTAACAGATTAGCTTTGTGTGAAACTCAAATCTCAAGGCCTTGAGATTTTAGAAAACTGTCTGAAACTTTCAAAGGCAAAAATAGAAAGTTTCAAGGCCTTGAAATATTACCAGTTGTAATCAGCTTATAAATCCTAGTTTGATTTGAGTTGTGAGCAGCAGAAAATAACAAAACTGTAAAGTAAAGAACACAAAGCAATTTACAGAGTTCAGTCCCAATGGACCTAACCTCTGCCTGAGGGATCTAATCCCACCAGTATTGGGCAAACACTTCTTATTACTCACACAAAAACAGCACTAGATCTTCAAGCCTAAGTGATTTTACTTACACCTATACAGCTTGTGGTTCCAAACCTATCTAGTTCCAGCTACTAACTGTTGAGCTAACAAGAACCTCTTGTTGTTCACTTGAACAACCAACCACTAGGTTTAGTGAGGTTTAAGATATTTAAAAGATACACAGATTACAAAACAAGTGCAGAACACAGTAGAAGAAATAAGCTAGTAAAGCCTGGATGTGTTCTTCTGGAAACTGGAATGACTTGATCTTCTGAAATCTGGAATTGAAGCTTGAATCCCTGTGTGTTTGAATGAATGATCTCCCACGAATTTGTCACACTTCTCTAAGTAATTCTGCAAGCCCCTACTTTCAAAATTCAAACCAGTTTCTTTTATCCACCAGCTGCAACTGAATGAGAGATTTTAGGATCTCAGTTCCTACAAATCCTCCTTCTGTTTTCAACTGAAATTCAAACAGCTCTAAGTGGATATCCGTTGGAGTTCGTTGAGATTGCTCTTGCACGTTTAAAAAACCTGCAACAATATTAAAACACAGCAATAACAAAATCCAGAAAGATAACAGTACTATGACTGTTTGGTTTTCCAGTTTCTGATAAAAACTGGTTAAAAGATTAGAACAGTAATCTGATTAACTCCTGACACATATAAATCATGATAAACAAGTTTAAGACTCTTAGAAATCAATAAATAATCACACTAATAAGAATCACACCCTGCAAGAAAGAATCAACTTAATTCTGTAAAAACTGTCAGCAGCTCAAGGCACATCTCAAGGCCTTGAAGCTCTGAACCTGCTTCACAGAGTTTCAAAGTTAAGTCCAGAAAAATTTGATTCTCCCTGTTCTGATCATCTGCAATTGTGTTAGATATGTAGATAATGTAAAAAAGAATATATTCAGCAAAACCCTGATCTGCATAATCATATATCCAATCTGCAACGCAAACTTGTTAGAAAATACAGCAGAATAAGAATAACTCTCAAGGCTTTGAAGCTCTGTCAGTATCTCAAGTACTTGGAGTATTTGAAATGCTTTGCTGCCTATGTCTTTGTCTTTGTCTTTCATCACTCAAAACAATTACCATCCAAAACACATTCAAGGGTCTTTGAGTCAACAGGGAAGTTGCGAGAAATGTGCACTGTTGAAAGATTCTTTGGAAATTGATGCGACCGATGATGAAGCGGATTGGAGAAAGCCTCTGATCGACTATCTGCAGGATGAAATTCTTCCAAGTGACAGGAAATAATCCAAGAAGCTCAAGAGGAAGTCAGCTCGGTATGTGCTAAAGGAAAATTTTCTATGGCGAAAGGGACATGAGGGGAACTTGCTCAGATGCTTGAATGGCCAAGAAACTCAAGAAGTCATGGAAACGTGGCACTAGGTGGAGCATCAACGAGGTGCGAAGCTTTGCAGGCATCTCTTGACTGTTGGCTATTTCTGGCCAACTATTGAGGCTGATTGTCGCGCGAAGGTCAGAAGATGCCAGCAATGCCAGTTCAACGGTAATTTAGTCCATGCTCCTGCAGTTGATCTGCACGCATTGGGAATCCATTTGCCATTTCACACCTGGTCTCTGGATTTCATTGGTCTCGTTCTTCCACCATCGCAGGGAAACCAGTTCATCCAGAATGGGACAGAACAGTTTACCAAGTGGGTGGAGGCAGCCCCACTCAAGACAGCAAACGCGTTGGCCGTTGTCAAGTTCATCCAGGAGAATATCATCTATCGCTTTGGGATTCCCAATACGATCTTGTCTGATAATGGGACGCCTTTTGTAAATCGTCACGTCGCCTCAAAGCTTATGGAATACAATGTGAGGCAGGTATGCTCAACGCCCTATTATCCGAAAGGGAATGGGCAAGCAGAAGCTACAAACAAGACACTTCTCAGGATTCTAAGCAAGATGGTCGCGGATAATCACAAGAAGTGGGCACACTCTTTGGGTATGACATTGTGGGCGTATCGCACATCACCAAGAATTCTTACAGGGACTTCTCCATTTTTGCTTTGCTATGGAGCTGAACCAGTCGTGCCTGCTGAAGTTAAGGTTAATTCTACAAGATTGGCCTTCAGTGCTTTATATGATAATGAACGCGACCACGACCTCATCTTACTTGAGGATAAGCGCGAGCAAGCCAAGAGGGTGAACACGAAGTAAAAGGAGAGAATCTCTCGAGCCTACAACAAGACTGTCCAGCAACGAGACTTCGCTGTGGGAGATTTCCTCCTACGAGCTTGTGATCACTGCATGCGCGAAGCAGCTCATCCCAAGTTTGCTGCTAATTGGGAAGGCCCTCTCGAAGTAAAAGAAGTCTTTGATAGTGGTTATTGCACCACCCAACGTTACCATGGGACTGCCACGACTCCCAATCCGATCAATATGCGATGGCTCAAGAAGTACTATCCTTGACTTTGTCTCATTCAACCTTCCTTGCCATGTACATTGATTACATCCTCCCATACGAGGATTTTATTAATGATAATGACTCTCCCATATGAGAGATCTCTTAATAATTGCTAGTCTTCCCTATTATTGTATTACATGCTAAGACTGATAGTCAATTGCTTTGCAAACTAAAGCCTATCTGTTTAGATAGCATTAATTCATATCTCTTCTACTAAAGCCTATCTGTCTAGATAGCAGCAACGCAAAACTAAGCCTATCTGTCTAGATAGCAACGATATGCAAAAACTAAAGCCTATCTTTCTAGAGAGCAGCCGTACGCGAAACTAAGCCTATCTTTCTAGATAGCAGCAATGCGCGAACTCAAGCCTATCTGTTAGATAGAAGCAAAAATTTCAAAGCTTATTTATCCTGATAGCAACTATTTCAGTGTAAGTCTATAGACGTTCGAACAACTACGATATTCAAAGATTATCTTCTGGATAGACACATATGCCGAGAGTTTTTTTTTAAAACAAAGCTTGTTCGGCGAAAACGATACAATTAATGTAAGTCTATCTAAAGCAAGGTATCAAAATCAATTTGATATCTGCGAAGCTAAGGTAAGATGTTTGATAACATAAACGCACACGCGCCCAAATCAGCACAACCTTACAAGAGAAAAATGTTCAAACTGAGATTCAGCCAACAAAAAAGACATTTTTCATACATCAAAGTAAAGCTAAACTAATTTTGTTGGAACAAGTTCTTCACAAGTGAGTCCTGTGCACCTAAAGGGATGGACTTTTATTCCAACACAGCCAGCTGCCTCTTCATTTGCTTGTGCTTGTCAAAGGCCTCATTGTATTGCTTGATGGCTTGTTCAATAGCTTCCTGTTTTTTGGCAAGTCTCACCTTTTCTAAATTGTATGCCTCATAGCCGAACCTAAGCTTGACCGAGTTAGCACTCTTTGTCAACCTCTGGACGAGAAATTCGAGGTTCATCTTGCCTTGAGAAACATGCTGAATGTCGTTCACACCGGTCAGTAAAGATTGAACCTTTATGTGAGATACATTAGCAGGGGTTGCATTACTGATCTTCTCCACAAGGTTGGCCACCTCAATGAACATATCCCTTCTCTCAATGGAAGTCAGCTCCATCGCCCTTGCAAAAGTCTTGGGGAAAGAAAGGCGTATCTCCATCAACCACTTGAGACACGACTCACTTAGAGATGCATTTTAACGATGCAAAACGACTTAGCCATACAATGAAGGCTAAAAGTTACAAGCTACGTACTCTAAGGGTACTTACCAAGGCCTTCGACCATCTCACGAAGAGAAGGAATAGGGGTCGATGTCACTTCCTCGCCTGAAGAGGCACCAGCTTCAATCAATCTCCTGTCCACAAGGGCTTCTTGTGTAAAGTACTCTTTAGGTATGACATAATCTTCGTTCGCGCCAATTTCCTCAACAGATTGCGCAACCCAAGCTCCCAAAGGGTTCTGGGCAAGCATCACTTCTAAATTGATGGAAGGTGTTTGATTTTCACCATGCGAATCTTCGAGAAGTGCGTTAGAAAGATGCAGCCCTTCATCTCGATTACCAGATACAGTGGTTGAACGGGATGCTGTAGGAGTAGCCCCTGGCATTGCAGCTACTACCACCAGGGTGGTCGACCTCGAAGACGCGTTCTGATTTGGCTCTTTTGTAGCCTGATTAACAGCCTCCTCCATATGCTGATCTAGCGCGACGGCGGTCGCATCCAGTGAAGCATCACCCCTTATCTCTGCCAAGGTTAGCGCAGCAGCCCAAGGTGTAGCAGGCGCATCGGTGGACCCCTCCACAACTTCTTCAGCGCACCGTTGTTGAGCCTTGTGAGGTGAAACAACCTCTTGATTAGTGGAAGGGGGCTCTCTTGTATCCACACTTGGGCCGGTAGGCAATGGAGCATCTGCAGGGTTGGCACCAGAAGTAACTCCAGCAGCGACCTCTACTGGCAGAACACTCTCAGACGCGACATTAGCTGGAACTTCAGTTGGCAAAGTGTTTACCCCTTGAAGTGATCCAGACGGCTCGGCATTTTCGTTAAGAATAGCTTCCTACGCGCGCCTTTGTTGAATATCCTCCTCCTCTTTCTCAACGATGAGTTCGAGACGCTCGCTTTCAGGATCAGCCATTTCAGCATCGATAGGCCTTTGAGGCACGACATCGGCCCTTTCTCCCAAAGTCATGTCTTATTGGCTTTGATGGATAGTCTCGATGACAGACTGAGGGACGCGAACAACAGCGCCGCGAAGCCGGAGAGATCTCCTTATCTATTACTCTGTGTCTACTAGAAGTCTTAAAAAAACCATAGTTTTAATTAAGGATGAAAGAAGCATGAAGCATTCTACCAAAAGCTTAAGGAGCTGTGATGAAAAGACCTCCACTTTCATATGGGGCATCTGCGCAAAGATTATCATCAATCCCTTTTAATTTTGCATGACCTGATTGGGTGTGGAATATTGTTATCATGTGTGAAACACTATCATCGTTATCTGAAGATTCTAAAATGAAGCATGGCAACACTAAGGAAGTAGATGTACCTGAGGATTCCCCACATTGATCTACTAACCATTCGCGAATATCACTCCTAAAAACCCCATGGTATAATGCGCGCAAGATAAGTTCATGGTGAGATAAAGAGAATTTGAAAATAGTACCTTCTTCATCCTCATCACCAACGAGATCATGGAATTTCTTTTGTGCTTAGTGCATCTGACTAGCTTGAGCGTGAGCGTCGCTCTTGATCTTTAAGTCTCTTCTGGAAGGCTGATTGAATTTGGGCATCTTCTGCCAGCTTTAGATTCCTCTCTCTCTCCTCAGCCATAGTCCTAGACTCTGCAATCTCCTTTTCTTCAGTCATACCTCCCGGCTCTTGAACTCGGCTATCTCTATCTATAACAAAGGCGAGAATTGAGTATCTTTTGGACGAGACAATTGATCATAATCCTAACAGGGATATGTTTGAATACCTCCTCTCGCGACAAACTTGGCGTATTCTGTGTCTGAATCGACCTCCACCAATTCTTCAACAGTATTCTGTCGCACATTTGTCGCCTTCTTCACGGCTGCTTTCTTCGAAGTTGGAGGAGGAACTTGGCTTTTATTCGCGAGCGTCCAGGGAAGCAGGGTTGTTTCTAGGACGTTTTGATTGCTGGATTGTCGATACACAAGCCGCGTTTGATGCAGGCTCATCTGAAGCTCTCCTTTACTCTGAAGTCGTGATAAGCGGTGCAAGGAAGGCTTCAAGCGCTTGTGAGACCAAGTTTTGGACTTCACTATTCATTGGCATCCCCAGAGTAATAGGGACATCAGGTTTGATCTTCTTTGCTCGACAAAAGTCAATGAAGCCTATGTTGCGATCACCGGACGCGAATCGCCTCAAACAGCACTATCATAAGAAGACAAGTTAGGCGTTGCATTGTCTATTAAGGAAAATAAGGAAACACGCTTGAGTATACCTGCTTGAAGTCGTCTGCGTACTTCCTCCTCGCGTTGAAGGACTTTTTCTTGAATATGGCAGCCTTCTCATCAAGAATCAATTGAGCACACAAATGATGGTCCTTATCCATTAGAGAATAAAAACCATATTGAGACGCGTCCCGAGAACAGGATGATTTGAAGGGATAGTCTTTTATTGCGAGCGCGGGGGCTTTGCTTGGTTGGAGCTGAACTTGAGATCTCACAAGAAGACGGATCTGCGTATTCCAAAAAGAAACCCAATTTGGAGTTTGCTTCCCTCGCCGTTCCCTGGAAGGTTGAGTCAATGGGAGCTCAGCAACCAACAGACTATTGCTTCTTCCGTAGAGCAACCCATTGTAGCAAACCTTAGTGATTGAATCGGACCACAAGGGTGGTGCGACGGCGTCGAAGCCAAGTTGGGGGCTCACTCGAGTGGGATCATAATGAACCGCTATGAGTTCATAGCTTGAGGTTTCTGGGCTAGTCACATGCTCAGGAAGAGCAGGCAAATATCCTCTCCTGCTCCAATTGACAAATTTCCCGTAACGCCTGGCTCCTTTGGAAATATGCTGAGGTCTATACTTGGTGTCCACCTCTGGATACATGATATCATGAAAGAAAATGTTCTCCAGGTTGGTGACATAAGGTCTAGCCTTGAAGTAGCTTATATCGTCGCACACCAAAGAGAATGGGCTTTGATCGAGCTTAGTCTTGTACTAATTCCATGTTCGACGACTGAGAGCTCGTTCTTAGCATTAGGCGCGTTCCACAGCTCCACGTGCGATGGGATGGGAGAGTACTTGGGGAACCTTTCCCAAACCCACATTGTCAGAAATGCGATATTGACGAAGGAAACAATATCAACTCCGCCTTGTGACTGCTCCACATGTGTCGCAGCCAAATCCAGGCGATGATACAGAGAACCCAAGACTAAAGGCCCCAAGGCTACCTTCTTGCCAAGTGAAACCTTGACCGCGGGCGCGAGGACGTGAGTAAACACTCTATCACAAGGGTGCCCATCTATAAGGTAGAGCGGAAGCTAGACATAAAGAAAACCACAGAAAGTCCAGGCAGCGCCTTTTCCCTCAAGGGCGATTATCGCATCTGGGTACTCGTCCGCCAACTCCTGGGCAAATTTTGGCTTCGTGTAATCTCTGAAGAAATGCATGACCCATTTGGACCATATGTTCTTCGCGCCAGAGGAGACGGACATGTATGTGTCAGCATAAGCATTTTTGTTCGGGTTCCATCTCGAGGCCGCCTTCTTCATATCAGCGATTTACTCTTTCATTTGATCAAAAAGTTTGAGCTCTTCATCAGAAGCCAGAGGAGCCATGGGGTCTACAGCTCCCATGCTAGGAAGTTCTAGCACAATCTCCGTATCCTCGAGATTTGGCCCAGCCTCGAAGGTGGAGAAGTGGAATGAGTGAGTTTTCTTGGAGTACCTCGAAAACAGGACCCTCAGCATGTCATGGTCAAGAATGAGGCTAAGTCCCTTTGTCGCGCGCACGGGGTTGTATATCCAAGCTTTCGTCAACTCTTATTCGTAGTCGTCGAGGATGAATTCTGTCCAGTCCTCCATCCAATCCAGTTTCTCCATGAACGACTGAAGAAGAAAATCAGCAAAAGGGTACAATCCAGCTTCGATGCCGAGCCGCTGCACATCCTGAGCACCAACAAAATCCTAGTCGTCCCTCTTTGGTTCAGACATTAACTGCAAGGCATTCTTCACAAGAGGTTCCTAGAGAGTGGTAACGTTCATGGTAGCCAGGTAGAAATCATCTCCTCCCAAGTAAGGGGCTTTGCACAGGTCTTTGGAAAGTTCGGGCAAATCAAGTTCTTCCTTCTAAGATAACTTGGGAGCCATTTCTATAACACAAGTAATATGGGCAAAACCAGGATTGAAGATCAATACCCTATTCGGGTATGAAGAACAGTGAAGAACATTATGAAGAACAGTAAAGAATACTATGAAGAATAGCGAAGAACACTAAACCCAGATTGGGTTGCATGTCAAGAACAAGCATGAACTCTAAACCCATATTGGGTTGCTAATCTGATTTCAAAACATGAAGTGAAGAAGAAGAATCACTAACCTTGTTGTTTCTTGAGTGATTGAACCGCCTGAGTGATCTTGTCAAGAATTTGATCCAAGACTTCAACTTGCTGCCGAGGATTCTCTCTCTTGTTCATATAATTTGTGATAGCAACAATGGTGGTAAAGTTCTAACCGTCGCGGTAAAAGGGTTTATATAGGGCCCCGAAGACGGAAGAGTCACGACTGCTCATATTTGCTTAGTCATCATTATCTTGATAACCGGCAAAATTGGCGGCCTATCAGATCATTTTGAATCATTCTTGCCTCGAAAATCGGCGAAAATATGTTGATGACGTCTGGTTTGCTTCGCAACGACCACACCCTATTAAAGACTATTCGACGTTACAGGAACCTAGGCAATCATGGCTACTTTTGGGGTCTAGGGTTTTCGAATAATATTCGAACTGATACGAGGATCTGCGTGGGGCCACGCACGGCTGGTTTTGCGCGTCTACACAACAACGCGCGTCATATATGCGCAAAAGGGGGCTAATGTAGATAGTGCATTCTGAGCAGATCAACCACCGACCACATGGCAGTCATCGAGCACCTCTGATGGTACTCTGTATACACCCTATCATACCTTTATATTCAAGCTGATCCACATGGGGGCTGTGAGACAGGGTCACCCGCGATACTAACCACACGGGAGTTGTAGGGACTTAGTGGCTTGGAGGCTAGATTAAGGGACGTCGCGATACTAACCCTCGGTAACTGTCTGAGAGATTTAATGCCTACGTGTCCCATAAATGCGGTCGATCTCATAACGGTCCCCTACTTATGCGGATGAGTGTGTAACGTGTCCTATATATACGGTCAAACGTGCCGGTACGAGGCTAACATTAAGCCGCCATTTATGGGCGCATCAACCCCTCATAACGGTCACTTCCCCGCTATATATAGGAACGTTAGCCTTCTATGGCAACTTCTTGAAACTCTTAGCCAATTTTTTATACTATCTCTCTCTCTCTCAAGAACAGTTAGCAAGTTCTTAATCTTTCCCCATGCCAACCTACAAACTCTCTGTGTAATACCCCGTTTATCTAGCAGGGGTAAAACAGTCATTTTAGGAAGCATAATAATAATTTATTAGCAAAATAATATTTTAATAAATCTTTGAGTTTAATTTGTAAAAAGTTTTAGAATAATATTAGAGTAATAGTTAATAGTTAATTCGTAGTTGTTTTACAAATTTTAGTTAGTTTTAATTTATAGCGCGTGTCCAACTACCGCGATAATTGCTAGACTTGTCACACCCAATCACCCAACCACATAGTACACCACCCACACCCAATTATTACCAACAAATATTATTTAATATGAAAACTTTTGTTTCTAGCAAGCTTTCTCTTCTTCTTCTTCTCATATACGTTTCTTCACCATCATCACCACCACCTTCGGGAAGCTCCTAGCACCGCCTATGTCACATCAATCGTGCTTGGAGCCCAAGTAACCTCACCTATATAAGCTCCCTTCAGCCACCACCTCCCACCAGCAGCCACTCACAACAACCACCACCTCCCTCATCACCATTGCCACCATCTTCACCAACACCACCCGAGAAGAAACCCAACAGCTCTCTCTCTCTCGCTGCCCAATTCCCTATCTCTCCCTCTCAGTTTCTCTCTGCTCTCAACAACCCCACCAGCAGCAGCAGCATGGAAGTGGCAGCAGCCAACCACCACCGTAGCTACCCCCGTTGCGGTCGGCAAGCACCCAAGGAGAAACCCAGCAGCCTCTCTCACTCTCTCTCTTTCTCTCCCTCCCTCTCTGTTCTCGGATCACTTCAGGAACATAGTACGAGCAGTGGCAGCAACTACCACGGCCACCAGTGCCGCCGTCGGACCACCACCGAGGGAAACCCACTTCTCTCTCTCTCATCCCCTGCCTTCTCCTACTCTCTCTGTCTCGCGTCTGAAGCTCCTCCGTTCAGAAACAGAGGTCAGTGGGAAGCAGCAGCAGCAGCAGAAGCCACTGCAACCACCGGCGACCTCCATAGTTGCCGGCCAAGCTCCGGCCAAATTTCGACGAGGTGCTTCGCAACAGCACCCATTCTCCCTCCGCTTGCAGTAGGGTCCTAGGAGGCCGACTAACTCATTAGAAGCCTCAAACCAGGCTGAGAAAGCCATTAGAGCCGACCACCAAGGTCCAACTCCGGCGACTCCGACGCCAAGCTTCGAACCGACCCATTTCTTAGCGATTTCCGGCCATTCTTGGCCTAGGTACGTCCTATACCTTCTGATTAGTTGTTATATGTTGCTAAAATTGAAGTTTGATAGCTAGAATCATAGTAGGATTGAAGAAATTAAAGTTGTTGTAGAAGGGGGGTAAAAGTGTAGTTTATGAAAACTGTTAAAACATGACTTAGGGGTGCTGTTTGAAATTTCAGAAACTGTAGGGGCTGTTAGTATACTATATTAATCTTGTTTTGGTGGCTAGTTGAGGAATTTGTAGACTTTTAATACGAATGGCGGTTTATGTGTCTTTTACTTAAACTTGTTACTTTTCGCTAAAAATAAAAATAATAATTTCGGAATATAAATAATTTCTAAAAATACTATTTTTCATCCTCGTTTTGGAAAAGTAATTTTGGTATTAAAATAGCAAACGGTTTGTCCGTTAAAAATTAAATAAGAAATATTTTTAGCTAAACTTTAAATAAATATTGCTAAATAAATATTGTTAAAACACTTAGATGTTTAATACTTGTAAATTGGATATTTTGCTAGGTTTTAAATATTTTTTTGTTGTGGTTAGTATTTAGTAAAATTTTTCTCTCTAAATTAAATAGTTTTAAATATTGTATAAATAATTATAGAAATAATAATATGTCTTTTTCGTAAGAAAATAAATTAGTTTTGTTTTCACTACTATATCAAGTCTTTTATAAAATAATTTCTCTAATTAGTTAGACACTTTTAGTTAATAATAATAATAATAATAATAGTTGTCTAAATATAAAAAACGTGGTTTTATAATTTATAATAGAAGATTTTAACAAAATAAAACGTTAGGAAAAATGAATAACTAGAGGGGTTGGGTAGAATTAAAAGAGAATATTTTTAGGACGAGTAGTATTTTGTCGGATTATTAAATTGACAAGTTACGGGTTGTAGGTGACGGTTTGTAGGCCGAGACATTTCTAGAACGTGCTAGTTCTACGCAAGTAAGGTAAGTAACATGCCAAGCGTTGAGCCTAGCTTCCTTCGTGTCTTAATATGACTTTTATTTCTTGTCTCAAAATGCGTTTTATTTGGTTATTCATTTACTTGTTTTATTTGAAGTTTCCTCTATTTCCAAGAAGTTATTTATTTGAACTTGTCACATGATTAATAATAATGCGTAATTAACGTAAAGTGGAAAGAGTTGTGCGGGAGAAGCAATTTTTATTGTCGTGTGACTTCGATCACTCGACCAGAGATCAGATTTTATTTTAACCCGGTCGCAACCTGCCGGGTCGCTCCATGTACTCACCTCTCTGGCCGCAAGAAGTCTTAGGGGGCTGCCGGCAGTTAAGGTCATGGTTGCTAGTGATAGATTAGTAGTTCCTTCCCCGTATCAACAAAGCTAATAATACAGTTTTGGCATGAGTTTTTGGAAAGGAAAGAAGAAGAGATTGAGGAATATAATTCCCGTTTGGAAGAGATATTAAGATAAGAAGAATTTTATAAGAGTTCCTACTTTACTGAAGTTCTTTCTTTACAAATTTTATTCCTCCTGTTTTATTATTGCGAAAAGTAAAGCTTCATCTTCTGTTTTACATGTTTGGGTGTTATTTACTCAGCATTTCATAGCTGACTTTAGAAACTGCGGTTCTGTTTTCCTTCCCACCGCAGGCTTAGAGGCAGAAGGCTATGGCGAAGCTGGGTACGGGACTCACGTGTAGTGTCTAGTTAGCAAGCATGATGATGTATAGCTTTTGAAATCACTTTTGTAATGTTTAGTGACTTTCATGAAGTTTAATGATGTATAATAAATAAATACTTTTGGAATGTTATGCTTGATTCCCGCCGTTACTTTTAGCATCAGCCCCTCCCGGGCTTTCCGGTCCGGAACGGATGGCTTGGGAATCCACGAGCTGTTGCAGGTGGTATCAGAGCAGGCAGTCCATAAAAAGGGAATTTAAAACCTGTAGGGCAACTAAAAATGGACATAGGACCAAATAATTAAAATTGGATAAGCCGCGGGGGTTACGGGTAGTCTAGGTCTTAATTTCTCCCACCCACCCACATCCTGAGTTTCAACTTTATGTGTTCTGAGTTATTTGAAATGCATATTTTTGCTGATTTTATGAGAAGGAGATAGAATCTAATTTGCAAAAGATGATCTTTCTTGATTAGCTGAGTTATGCAGATATGAGCCTTATGTCCTTTCATTGCAAGGTTGTTATTTCATGTGTGTTAGTTTATGTGATAATATTGGATATATTAATTGCTAAATATGATTATTGAAGTTCCCTCGACCCTAACCAAGGATACCGTAGGATGTGACTAATAGACCATTCCATTACCACTATAGGAAAGTTTGACCAGGATAGATGGCTGATAACATCCCTATGGAGCAATTTTTCGCGCAAATGGCTCAGATGATGAATAACGGAGGACAGACAGGAAATAACTGGGCCAAGAAAGTAGCTGAAATGAAACCCATGGAGTTTACTGGAAAGGAGGATCCTGTCGAATTAGAAGACTGGATCATGGAAATGGATAAAATTCTTGAGGTGATAGAATGTCCCGATGACCGAAAGGTCAACTGCGCGATCTTCTACTTGAAAAGTGAAGCGAACCTCTGGTGGAGAAATGTACGAGAAACTCTCCTAGCCGAACCCAACTTCAACTGGGAAGCTCTTCAAACTGCCCTCAGAGCTCGTTTCTATCCTCATCACGTGAAGAGGAGCAAGGAACAGGAATTCCAGAACCTGCGGCAGGGAAATGACTCAGTGACTGAGTATTTCCGGAAATTTACTGAGCTGACACGATTCGTAGGCAACATGGTGCCAGATGAAGACTCCAAAGTTTCCCGATTCATCGGTGGATTGCACGAAAGGCTGCAAGAGTCTCTGCTGAGCAGGACCTACTCTTCGCTTCATGAAGCCTACGACAGAGCTGCTGACATCTATCGAGTTCGTGTCACCCAGGAGGAGAATCGCAAGAAACGCAAGCTCGAGGAGGTAGGAGGAAGCAACACCAACTTTGCCAAGGGCAATCAGAGGTTCAAGACTAACAACGTAGGAGGTAACCAGGGGCAGTATCGTGGCAATCAGCAGAATGCTGGGAATCAGAAGAATCGTCGCTATTTCTGCAAATGGTGCCCGCGAAACCACCCAGGAGCGGACTGTGAGGGAAATCCGGTCACTTGCAACAACTGTGGCAGGCGAGGACATCGAGCTTATGAATGCCGATCTCAACCAGCCGGGAACCAGCTAATGATCCAAGGAGGCAACTTGGGAAGGCCACAGCAGAACAACTACCAGGGCAACCGTCAGCATAACGGGAACAACTTTGCCCGCAACCAGCAATTCATGAACCAGCAGAATGGAAACCGCAACCAGAACAATGGAGGAAATGGATATGTCAGGCAGCAGAACTACAACCCAGGCAATGCAGGCCAGAACGGAGGCCAACCCAGGATCGGAAACACCAATGCTGGATATGGGAACAACCACAATGGAGCTGGAGCAGGAGGAGCAGGAGCTCAGAATGCAAACGTGGGAAGAATTGCTGTGCTGACTAAGACTGAGGCAGAAGCTGCACATGGAGTTGTCACGGGTACTTTCTCTATCCATGAGCAACCTGCTTTCGTGCTATTTGATTCTGGTGCATCCTATTCCTTTATATCGTCCTCGTTTGCTGAGAAATTGGGTTTGCTTAGCTCATATAGTATAACTATCCCAGTAGAAACCCCTAATGGCCAGATAACTGTCTGTGATACCATATTCGAAGGGGTAGAGCTCAAAATCCTACTCTGCACCTTACCTGCCAACCTAATAAAATTTAACCTAGGAGGCATAGATGTGATCCTAGGGATGGACTGGCTTGGGAAGTATAGGGCAGTTATTGACTGCCATGATCAGAAGGTTCAGTTAAAGGGACCTAAAGGAGAGAAGATCACCTATCGTGGTATCACCACTGAACCTCGAATCAGACTAGTGTCTGCTTTGACTATAATCAACCAGATGAAGAAGGGGAACTTTGCCTACTTGTGTTATGTCCAAGACGTAACCAAGAAGGAAAATGTGCTGGACGAGATACCAGTTGTGAGGGAATTTCCTGATGTATTCCCTGACGAGATTCCCGGAATGCCACCTCAACGAGAAGTGGAGTTTACTATAGACTTGGCACCTGGAACTGCACCCATCTCCAAGGCGCCGTATCGGATGGCACCTGTGGAATTGAAGGAGCTGAAGGAGCAGATACAAGAGCTTTTGCAGAAGGGGTACATACGACCCAGTGTGTCACCCTGGGGAGCACCAGTGCTGTTTGTCAGGAAGAAGGACGGGAGCCTACGATTATGCATCGATTACCGGGAGCTAAACAGCGTCACTATCAAGAACAAGTATCCACTACCCCGGATTGACGATCTATTCGATCAGCTGCAAGGAGCCAGTGTCTTCTCCAAGATCGACCTGAGATCTGGTTATCATCAACTCCGCGTAGCCGAGAAAGATATTCCAAAGACCGCTTTTAGCACAAGGTACGGTCACTACGAGTTCACGGTTATGCCGTTCGGTTTGACCAACGCTCCTTCCGTGTTCATGGACTTGATGAACTGAGTAATGAAGCCATTTTTAGACCGGTTCGTGGTTGTCTTCATCGATGACATCCTGGTGTACTCGAAGAACGAAGAGGATCACGAAGAGCACCTCCGAGAAGTATTGCAGACCTTGAGGCAAGAGCAATTGTACGCTAAGCTTTCGAAATGTGACTTCTGGTTGGATAGTGTGCCGTTTCTAGGCCACATTATCTCTAAGGAAGGGGTATCCGTTGACCCAGCAAAGGTCTCAGCGGTTAAGGATTGGTCTACACCGAAGAACGTATCCGAAATTCGAAGCTTCCTAGGCTTAGCCGGTTACTACAGGCGGTTCGTGAAGGATTTTTCGAAGATTGCCAGGCCACTGACTACGTTGACGAAGAAGGCGGTGAAGTATCACTGGGACGACAGCTGTGAAGAGGCGTTCCAGACTCTAAAGGAGAAGCTCACTACAGCACCAGTGTTGGCGTTGCAAAACGACTCTGGAGAGTTCGAGGTATACAACGATGCGTCAAAGAAAGGACTTGGATGTGTGCTGATGCAAGACCGAAGGGTGATTGCCTACGCTTCAAGGCAGCTGAAGCCACACGAGGAGAACTATGCTACACATGACCTGGAGTTAGCAGCAGTAGTCTTCGCGCTGAAGATATGGAGGCATCATCTCTACGGGGCTGTTTGCAAGCTCTACACAGATCATCGCTGCCTGAAGTATATCTTCACGCAGAAGGAGCTAAACAACAGACAACGAAGATGGCTGGAGATTATCAAAGATTACGATCTACACATCCAGTACCACGAAGGGAAGGCTAATGTAGTCGCTGACGCGCTAAGTCGTAAATCGAGCCATGCAGGGAACACTATGGTAGTCTTGTCAGACTGGTTATGTCACGAGTTCCGGAAGCTCAACATCGAAGTGGTGGAACAAGGAACGGTGCAAAAGCTGCTCGGAAGCATGACAGCGGTTCCGGACTTATTCGAAGAAATACGAAGCAATCAAGCAGGAGATGTGAAGTTCGAGAGGATCAAGAAGAAGATTGCAGCAGGAGAGGCCAAGGAGTTCCAGATTCACGAAGACGGGAGCATTTGCTACAAAGGAAGATGGTGCGTGCCACAGAAGTGTTCAGAGGTTAAGGAGAAGCTGATGCAGGAGGCACACAACACCCCATATTCAGCTCACTCTGGAGGCGATAAGCTTTACAAGGATCTGAAGAAGACGTTCTTGTGGCCCAATATGAAGAAGGAAGTAGCTGAGTTCGTGGCTAGATGCCTAACTTGCCAGAAAGTGAAGTTCGAGCACAAAAGAATGGGAGGTCTACTCCAACCGTTGGATGTTCCAGTCTGGAAGTGGGACTCCATATCAATGGACTTCGTCACAGCTCTACCTACATCGAAGAATGGACTCAACCAGATATGGGTAGTCGTAGACAGACTAACCAAGACGGCGAGATTCATCCCAATGAAGGACACGTGGAACATGGAGCAAAGGGCAGATGCATACGTCAGAAACATCGTGAGATATCATGGGGTTCCGAGTTCGATAACCTCGGGCAGAGACCCTAACCTTCTCTCTCATTTCTGGAGAGCGCTCCAAGAAGCACTGGGAACTCAACTGAAATTCAGTACGGCCTTCCACCCAGCCACAGACGGACAGACGGAGAGAACTATACAGACGTTGGAAGATATGTTAAGAGCCTGCGTTATGGACTTCCAAGGCTCATGGGTCGATAAGCTGCCGTTAATAGAGTTCTCCTACAACAATAGTTACCACGCTAGCATCGGGATGGCACCGTACGAACCCTCTATGGAAGAAAGTGTCGATCTCCACTATGTTGGAGTGACATCAGCGAAACGGTGATCATTGGCCCAAAAATGATTGAAGACATGACGAACCAAGTTCGACTCATACAACAGAGGATGAAAGCAGCTCAAGACAGGCAGAAGTCATACGCAGATCAGAAGAGAAGACCACTGGAGTTTCAAGTAGGAGAGAAAGCTTTCTTGCGAGTCTCAAGTACTAAGGGGGTAACCAGGTTTAACTTGAAAGGGAAGTCAAGCCCTAAATTTATTGGTCCATACGATGTTATTGAAAAGATAGGAGAAGTTGCGTATCGATTGGACCTACCATCGAATTTGGGGCAAGTACACAATGTCTTTCATGTATCCCAGCTGAAGAAGTATATACCAGACCCGTCTCATATCTTGGACCCAGAACCAGTGGATTTTGATCCATCACTGACCTACGAGGAGCAACCTATCAAGATATTGGATACAAAGACAAGGGATACGAGAACCAAGAGTGTCAAACTGGTCAAAGTTCTCTGGACCAACCATCAAACAGAAGAAGCAACTTGGGAAGCTGAAGAAGAGATGAGAAAGAAGTACCCACACTTATTTAATGAGGTACGTGGAGTTCCGTGGACGTCACTCTCTAAGGGGGAGAGGATGCAACCCTCTGTTTAATACTATTATGCCCTAGTCTGCTATTTTAGTACCTTTGAGATTCAATTGACCTTGAGACTTAGAACCCAAATGAGACTATGACCACCTAATTAGATAGACGTGACTACGACCTTATTTGACTTCACTTGTTGCATTGCGTATGTCGTAAAATGATTACTTGCTATTATTTGTTATGTGAAGTTACTTGCCATCCATGTGATATAAATTCTGTTAGACAGTTACTTGTTAGATGATTTGAATATTATGATTAGCCGGTTGATTTTAGCTTCGAGGACGAAGCTGTGTTTAAGGGGGGAAGGATGTAATACCCCGTTTATCTAGCAGGGGTAAAACAGTCATTTTAGGAAGCATAATAATAATTTATTAGCAAAATAATATTTTAATAAATCTTTGAGTTTAATTTGTAAAAAGTTTTAGAATAATATTAGAGTAATAGTTAATAGTTAATTCGTAGTTGTTTTATAAATTTTAGTTAGTTTTAATTTATAGCGCGTGTCCAACTACCGCGATAATTTCTAGACTTGTCACACCCAATCACCCAACCACATAGCACACCACCCACACCCAATTATTACCAACAAATATTATTTAATATGAAAACTTTTGTTTCTAGCAAGCTTTCTCTTCTTCTTCTTCTCATATACGTTTCTTCACCATCATCACCACCACCTTCGGGAAGCTCCTAGCACCGCCTATGTCACATCAATCGTGCTTGGAGCCCAAGTAACCTCACCTATATAAGCTCCCTTTAGCCACCACCTCCCACCAGCAGCCACTCACAACAACCACCACCTCCCTCATCACCATTGCCACCATCTTCACCAACACCACCCGAGAAGAAACCCAGCAGCTCTCTCTCTCTCTCGCTGCCCAACTCCCTATCTCTCCCTCTCTGTTGCTCTCTGCTCTCAACAACCCCACCAGCAGCAGCAGCGTGGAAGTGGCAGCAGCCAACCACCACCGTAGCTACCCCCGTTGCCGTCGGCAAGCACCCAAGGAGAAACCCAGCAGCCTCTCTCACTCTCTCTCTTTCTCTCCCTCCCTCTCTGTTCTCGGATCACTTCAGGAACAGAGTAGAAGCAGTGGCAGCAACTACCACGGCCACCAGTGCCGCCGTCGGACCACCACCGAGGGAAACCCACTTCTCTCTCTCTCATCCCCTGCCTTCTCCTACTCTCTCTGTCTCGCATCTGAAGCTCCTCCGTTCAGAAACAGAGGTCAGTGGGAAGCAGCAGCAGCAGCAGAAGCCACTGCAACCACCGTTGACCTCCATTGTTGCCGGCCAAGCTCCGGCCAAATTTCGACGAGGTGCTCCGCAACAGCACCCATTCTCCCTCCGCTTGCAGTAGGGTCCTAGGAGGCCGACTAACTCATTAGAAGCCTCAAACCAGGCTGAGAAAGCCATTAGAGCCGACCACCAAGGTCCAACTCCGGCGACTCCGACGCCAAGCTTCGACCCGACCCATTTCTTAGCGATTTCCGGCCATTCTTGGCCTAGGTACGTCCTATACCTTCTGATTAGTTGTTATATGTTGCTAAAATTGAAGTTTGATAGCTAGAATCATAGTAGGATTGAAGAAATTAAAGTTGTTGTAGAAGGGGGGTAAAAGTGTAGTTTATGAAAACTGTTAAAACATGACTTAGGGGTGTTGTTTGAAATTTCAGAAACTGTAGGGGCTGTTAGTATACTATATTAATCTTGTTTTGGTGGCTAGTTGAGGAATTTGTAGACTTTTAATACGAATGGGGGTTTATGTGTCTTTTACTTAAACTTGTTACTTTTCGCTAAAAATAAAAATAATAATTTCGGAATATAAATAATTTCTAAAAATACTATTTTTCATCCTCGTTTTGGAAAAGTAATTTTGGTATTAAAATAGCAAACGGTTTGTTCGTTAAAAATTAAATAAGGAATATTTTTAGCTAAACTTTAAATAAATATTGCTAAATAAATATTGTTAAAACACTTAGATGTTTAATACTTGTAAATTGGATATTTTGCTAGGTTTTAAATATTGTTTTGTTGTGGTTAGTATTTAGTAAAAGTTTTCTCTTTAAATTAAATAATTTTAAATATTGTATTAATAATTATAGAAATAATAATATGTCTTTTTCGTAAAAAAATAAATTAGTTTTGTTTTCACTACTATATCAAGTCTTTTATAAAATAATTTCTCTAATTAGTTAGACACTTTTAGTTAATAATAATAATAATAGTTGTCTAAATATAAAAAACGTGGTTTTATAATTTATAATAGAAGATTTTAACAAAAAAAAAAACGTTAGGAAAAATGAATAACTAGAGGGGTTGGGTAGAATTAAAAGAGAATATTTTTAGGACGAGTAGTATTTTTTCGGATTATTAAATTGACAAGTTACGGGTTGTAGGTGACGGTTTGTAGGCCGAGACATTTCTAGAACGTGCTAGTGCTACGAAAGTAAGGTAAGTAACATGCCAAGCGTTGAGCCTAGCTTCCTTCGTGTCTTAATATGACTTTTATTTCTTGTCTCAAAATGCGTTTTATTTGGTTATTCATTTACTTGTTTTATTTGAAGTTTCCTCTATTTCCAAGAAGTTATTTATTTGAACTTGTCACATGATTAATAATAATGCGTAATTAACGTAAAATGGAAAGAG
Source organism: Linanthus parryae (assembly GCA_023055425.1). Classification (NCBI taxonomy): domain Eukaryota; kingdom Viridiplantae; phylum Streptophyta; class Magnoliopsida; order Ericales; family Polemoniaceae; genus Linanthus; species Linanthus parryae. The sequence continues at coordinate 78,520,327 of JALGPY010000006.1, forward strand.
TTGTGCGGGAGAAGCAATTTTTATTGTCGTGTGACTTCGATCACTCGACCAGAGATCAGATTTTATTTTAACCCGGTCGCAACCTGCCGGGTCGCTCCATGTACTCACCTCTCTGGCCGCAAGAAGTCTTAGGGGGCTGCCGGCAGTTAAGGTCATGGTTGCTAGTGATAGATTAGTAGTTCCTTCCCCGTATCAACAAAGCTAATAATACAGTTTTGGCATGAGTTTTTGGAAAGGAAAGAAGAAGAGATTGAGGAATATAATTCCCGTTTGGAAGAGATATTAAGATGAGAAGAATTTTATAAGAGTTCCTACTTTACTGAAGTTCTTTCTTTACAAGTTTTATTCCTCCTGTTTTATTATTGCGAAAAGTAAAGCTTCATCTTCTGTTTTACATGTTTGGGTGTTATTTACTCAGCATTTCATAGCTGACTTTAGAAACTGCGGTTCTGTTTTCCTTCCCACCGCAGGCTTAGAGGCAGAAGGCTATGGCGAAGCTGGGTACGGGACTCACGTGTAGTGTCTAGTTAGCAAGCATGATGATGTATAGCTTTTGAAATCAATTTTGTAATGTTTAGTGACTTTCATGAAGTTTAATGATGTATAATAAATAAATACTTTTGGAATGTTATGCTTGATTCCCGCCGTTACTTTTAGCATCGGCCCCTCCCGGGCTTTCCGGTCCGGAATGGATGGCTTGGGAATCCACGGGCTGTTGCACTCTGTGTCTCCATTCTTGTTCTTGTTCTTTTTCTCTGTCTCAGGTGTACGCTTGAATCTCTCCCCAGGATTTCCTTGCACACAACTCCCAACACCTCCTGTTTTGAATAATTCCACTTTGCACCACTAGAAGGCCAATTAACGCCCCCTCGGTCATGTTTTGTTAGGAAAGTGCCTGACACCCTCTTTTGGAGTCCGGATCCTCTGTATCATTTGTGTATCCTTCTCTATATCCTTACTAAGATTGGTTCATGTCATATTTTTTATCCAGTTTAATTATTTTAAAATTATATCACATTGATGTAAAGTACGACATGGACCAATCTTACTAAGGATACAGAGAAGGAAAGAAACGAATGATACAGAGGATCCGAACTCCATTTTTTATGACCATTTTATCATTAGCAATGTGAGTAGGCTTACCCTCAATACATGCCAATTTTTTATCCCTCTCATGAACACTGATAACACTCTCCATCTAGCCAGTGCTACCGCCACCAAAAGTCCTCAAACCCGAACAAAACCACCTGCACTCCACCATCATTCCTGCAAACAAGCCTCAATTCACCCCAAACCCACCATTCTAGGCCTAAATATACTCCACTAAACAACCAACTTCTTGACATACATCCCTATTCTATGACAAAATCCTCATTATTGCAATCCAATTCAAACAAAAAATTGTTATGATCCGGTCATAGCTTAGAGAACGATGATAACGAAGAAAACAAGAACACTAGAACACACCCCATATAACGTGGTTCATTAGCAATGAGCTAGCAACCTCAACAACTCGGAAAACCCCATTTATAAGAGACAAACACCATGAATACAACCCACACAATGTAGAGCACGACCTATAGCCTCTATAAAGCCCTACTATACAGCTTGTGCCCAAAGAAATACCAAAACTGAGCTAACGAACAAGGAAACAACTCTCTGGCCGCCTCTAGTGAAGTCTTCACACCAAGACCTTCGCACGAAGACAATTTGCCTTCACATGAAGACCCTTTGCGTGAAGGCACGTCGCACGGAGACCCTGTGCCACAATTTGTTCTCTTCGTCTCGAGCTCCTCCGTTTGGTTCATTTGTTCCCCCGCTTCGTCCCCAACTCTTCACCAAGCCCAAGTACACTCAAGGCACCTTTGATTCCCAACAAATCTCCACCTTACCTTGAATCCTCTTGTCCACCTGCGCTTGATTAGCCGGTTCTCTCCAATAGCCTCAAATCCACAAGCTGTTCCATCTTCAGCAAGATTCTTCAACGAGTGCCCCCAGCGATGCTCCAACCCCCGTCTAGTTCCAGCAACCGAACCCTATCGATGCTCCAACTACGGATGAGTTAGTGCAATCGAAAACCCCCTTCTTGTTGATCCAACTCCCATCGAGTTTTTTTGGATGAAAAATCAACTTCTTTCCAAGAAATGAAAAGATCAGACAACACGTGTCCCACCGAGTCCCATCGAGTTCCTAAAACAAGTTTGCTTTTTGTTCCGACTCCCACCAAGTCCATACAACAAACCCACCAGCATGTGTCCCCTTCACGTTCCATGTCTCTCATCAGAGACTCCCCTATTCCACCATCCTCCTCCTCATCAAGAGCATGGATCCCCCTTACCCCCCCAACGGGGCCTGGAGATTTAGACCATCCTCCGAAGCACCCTCCACCTGTAGCCATACCTGCAGATGCTGAGTTCATCCTTCATTCACCAGTGTCTCTTTTCTCTACCCTTTGAACAAACATCGCTTTAGCTTCTCTTGGTCGTCGTCATCGCGCCAGAACTATGACTGTCTGAACCCCCAAAAGCAGCCCACTGCGGTCAAGGGGGGCATGGATGCTAGTACATCATATTTCAAGGTATTGGGGGAGAAGGCACACTCAATTATCATGTTGTGTTTATCAGATAAAGTGATCATCGAGATCGCAGATCAGAAGGAAGCAGCAAAGCTTTGGTTCAATTTGGAGAGTCTCTACATGACGAAGAGTGTCACTAACAAGTTGATGCTAAAACAAAGGCTCTTCACCCTGCGGATGCTCGAAGGTACGAATCTCAAGGAACATCTTGACAAATTGAATATAATTACTCCCTCCGTCCCGCAAAGATAGTCCATTTTTTAAACTACAACATTTTGGAGACATGCAATTAATGCATCACACTACAACTTTTTGACATGCTATTTCCACTATTACCCTTGATTTTGTTTTCTCCAAGACTATGTGCATTGAATACGAATGGGTAGTATTGGAACTTTATTTTATTTTTTACCTTTAAAATGTAAGTGGACAATCATTTTGGGACAGACCAAAATAGAAATATGGACTATCTTTGCAAGACGGAGGGAGTATTTTAGATTTGCATAATATTGGCGAGGAGGTGGATGATGAGGATGTCGCACTCATTTTATTGATCTCGTTACCTCCATCATACGAGAACTTTGTTCAGTTGTTCGTTGTGAGCAACGACGACTTATCCCTAGAGGAGGTCAGACCGTCGCTCCTTGCTAGGGAGCTGGGGCATAAGGGTGCAGGCATATGTACAGAGGATCGTGCTTCCCGTTTGATGGCAACTGGTGGAAGCAAGAGGGGTAATAAGAATAAGAAGAAGCAGTTCTCCGGTTCTAAGTTACCCAATGATGTCTATGCTTGGTGCAAGGAAAAGGGGAACTTGAAGAGAGATTGCCCAATACGAGGCCAACAGGGACAGAATGGCTCTGCAGCCATGGTAGAGAAGGGAAGTTTGTCTGAAGACGATATCGTTCTACTAGCAAATGATGTCGTACATTCACCCGATGCGTGGTTTCTTGACTAATGAGCTTCGTATCACATCTGTTCTAGCAGGGAACTGTTTTCAAGCTACAACTGTGCAGATGGAGGATCCGTTCATATGGAAAACATAGCTGTTTTCAAGGTCATAGGAAAATGTTCAGTTAGGTTCAAGACTGTGGATGGGAAGACATGCACACTGAAGGAGGTGAGACACGTAACACTTGTCACAAAGAATATTATTTCTTAGTCTACTTGACAGCAAGGGTTTCAGTTTCAAGGGTGAATGTGGAGGATTATGCTTCTACAAGGACTCGAATGTGCTACTGAAGGGGGTCAAGGATGTGACTTTGTATGTAATACAGGGTCCGGCTATCACAGGGTCTGTCGGAGTTGTCTTAGTCGAGATTAAGGAAGCTGATCAAACCAAGCTATGGCATATGAGAATCAGTCATATGAGTGAACGTGGAATGCGGTAAATTCATAAGAAGGGGTATCTCACCAGGCATGCGCCGAAGAGGCTAGGATTTTGTGAGAACTGCGTGTATGGGAAGCTACAGCGTAGCATATTCCCTAAGGCGGTTCATAGAACGAAAGGTACTCTTGATTATATCCATTCAGATTGCTGGGGTTCATCTCGAGTTGAGGCAATTGGCAGGTACAAGCATTTTCTGAGTATCATAGACGAATATTCAAGGATGACTTGGATAATCGTGATGAAGCAAAAGAGTGAAGACTTCGCAAGATTCAAGGAGTGGAAGGTCTTATTAGAGAATCAGGTGGGAAAGAAGGTGAAAAGGCGCGCAAGGACAACGACTTGGAGTTTTGTTCATTAGAGTTTGATGGATTATGCAAGGATCGGGGTATTGCTCGCCATCACACCGTTAGGAACACACCACAACATAATGGTGTATCCGAGAGAATGAATCAAACACTTTTGGCAAAAGTAAGGTGTATGCTTTCGAATGCAGGTCTTTATACAGATTTCTGGGGAGAAGCAGCTTCCATGTCATGCTATCTCGTAAGTCGCATCCGGCACACATGTATAGGATGCAAGATTCCTATGGATATCTGGTCTGGTAGAGTAGTGGATTACTCTAATTTGAGATTCATTGGTTGCATTGCCTATTATCACATTGATGATGGCAAACTAGAACCAAGAGCTAAGAAAGGAGTATTCATGGATTTCAGAACGGGTGTGAAGGAATACAAGATATGGGCGGATAACAAGATTATACTTAACAGAAGTGTAGTCTTTGATGAGAGTCCTATGTTGAAGAATTTCGTGGAGGTGGAGCTTGGAGGTGCATAGAAGAAGGTGTAGGGAGAGTCGGATCCTATTGACCTTAAGGATTCCGAAATCCCTACACCGCCGCCAGAAGACGAAGACGAAGAAGCTGGAGAGTCTGATAGTGAGGATGCGTCTCTACCAGAGGAACCAGATCATCAGAGTGTTGTTGTGGCAAGACCAAGGAGAGTCATAAAGACTTCGACGAGATATAGAGATGACGGTATGGTGGGATATGCATTACATGTAGCGGGTGAGGTGGAGGATGAGCTGTCCACCTACAAGGTCGCTATATCAAGTTCTGAGTCAGCACAGTGGATTGACGCGATGGGAGAAGAGATGGAGTCTCTTAGCAAGAACTCGACTTGGGAGCTTGTTAAATTTCCAGCGGGAAGGAAGATAGTCATTTTCAAGGCGTGCTTCAGATGAAAGGAAGGAACTGAATCTGGAGAGGACATCAAGTATAAGGCAAGGCTAGTTTCAAGAGGGTTTAGTCATAAAGAAGGGGTTGACTACAACAAGATCTTCTCACCGCTGGTCATACATTCTTCAATCCGAGTGCTACTAGCTCTAGTGGCGCACCACGACTTAGAGCTTGAGTAATTAGATGTCAAGACAACTTTTCTACATGGAGAGTTGGAAGAGGAGATATACATGAGACAACGCAGAGGGTTCCAAGTTCCTGGAAAATAAGAACACGTGTGCAAGCTAAAAAGATCTCTCTACGAATTTAAGCAGTCGCCGAGACAATGGCACAAGAGGTTTGGCGGCTTCATGATGAAGGTTGTTTACCAGAAGTGTGAGTATGATTGTTGCATGTATCACAAGTTTTTGCGAAGTGGATCACTTATCTAACTAGTTCTGTTTGTGGATGAAATTTTGATCACACCTCATAATATCAAGGACATAAGAGAACTGAAGGATCTGGGAGCTGCTCGGAAGATAGTGGGAGTTGAGATCTAAAGAGAAAGGAAGAAGAAGAAGTTTTTTCTTGTCACAACAGGGATAAATCAAGAAAATCTTGGCAAGATTCGGGATGTTATCAGCAAAATCTATAGATACTCCTATGGCAACTAACAACAAACTAGGTATGTACACCGTTGAGACCGGGGAGGAGAAGGATTACATATCTAAGGTTCCATATGCTAGCGCAGTTGGAAGCCACATGTATGCTCTGGTCTGTACTCGACCAGACATAGCTTTCGCTGTTAGTGTGGTTAGTCGTTTTATGGCTCATCTGGGAAGGGACCATTGGCAAGAGGTGAAACGAATATTCAGGTACCTCAAGGGTACGTCAGACATTGACCTATGGTATGGGGCTAATGAAAACATCTTGGTAGCTGGTTTCTCATATTCGGACTATGCAGGGGATGTTGATAGTAGAAGATCAATTACTGGCTATGTGTTTGTTATGGGAGAATCTGTTGTGAGTTGGAAGGCTACACTACAGCCGACAGTGACTTTGTCCACCAGGGAGGCGGAGTATATGACTCTAGCAGAAGCAACAAAGAAGGAAATGTGGCTAAAAGTGAATGGTTAATGATTTAGGATTACATCAAGATCAGGCGATAGTCTACTGTGATAGCTTGAGTGCAATTTGCTTGACTAAGGACCATATTCATCATGAAAGGACCATACATATTGACGTCATGTATCATTTTCTGAGAAGTGAAAGCACGATCAAGGTAATGAAGGTGGTGATTGCTGATAACCCCGCAGATATGTTCACCAAGCCAATTCTAAGGAGCAAGTTCCAGCATTGTCTGGAATTGCTCAACATTATGAGCCAATGAGCCCTTAGGGGTATGTCCGACCCGGCGATGTCCATTGAGTCTCCGTGATGAGAGACATCAGGAGGGAAGAAGACAAGCTTTGTTCGCAAGGAGGAAGAAACTTTGTTGCAGACGAGAGACTTCAAGTCAATGTGGGGATTTGTTGGGAAATATGTCTTGAAGTAGAAGATACTCAAAGGTGCACAGAGAAGTGAAGCTCAGGATGTCTTCGCATGAAGACAAGATGTCTTCGCACGAAGACATCCCGGAGGATGCCAGGAAAGCAAGAGCCTTCGCAAAATGGTCCTCTGTCGCAAAGTAGGAAGACCTTCGCACGAATGCCTTCGCACAAAGAGATCCTGGAGGCGGCAAATAGCGGGATGAGTTGTTTCCTTATTGCATCGAGGCGGTTTTAGGGCGTATAAAATGATCTTTTGGGGTCCTATGAACGTATGTTAGCATCGTGAATCGTTCATACTCGCTGAATAAATGTCTTTCTTCTCCCTGAACGTAGTTATCTCAATTTTGACTACCGAGCCACATAAATCTTGTATGATTGCATTGTTTTGTTATCGTTCGTGAGGTGAGAGTTATCGTGAGTGTCATAACATCAACAACCATTTTTACATCAATAATTGAATAATAGTATCTTACTATTTTAACTAATTTGGATGATGCTGTTTTTGCCCTACCACAACAAATCACTAAATTTGTAATCAAATCATGAATTTCATAACTATTTAATAGAAAGTTAGTCGCCTAAAAAATTGAAAGTTAATTTATAATGATTATTATTTGCTTGTATGAAAGAGAGTTGAAGCAACTGATGGATTATGTCGGCCATTCTTGGACTTATCTTGAAGGAAGATCAACGTGGCGGCCGAACAAAGAAGACAGACAAGCAGCCAAGCAAGACATACCAATGCGTGCGGCCTATGTTCTCTTCTCTACACAAATTTCTTTAAATGTTGGCATTTAATTACAAATACAACCTCACGGTTTCCCTAAATATCACTCCCAAGTATCTGTTAGGTCCGCCTGTTAATTTACAATAGGTTTAAATTCTCGAACCAATTACTTTTAGCTCATATAAAAATAATCAGATCCAACTACGTTTCCAACTATTTCCATTTGCACTACTTTCCAACTATCTGGAAAAGAACTATGTATATAACTTTTGGAACAAAGTATTATAATTATATGTTGAGCTCAGACATTTGGTACATGCTTTATCAAAACTATGATTGACAAGATCTATTGAAACAAGTCTAACTCCAACAAGATCGAGTTGAGCTTTGTAGACCAATCGTCAAAGACTACTCTGTCGTCTAAGGATGCCTAATCGCCGCACCGGACGGGACACCTTACTCTTGAAGACCATTCCCTGTCTTCGAAACCGGCTTTATAGGGTAATTCGACACCTTACTTCCTTGCACGGGTTGACGGTCTGTTTTCTGAAGGAAGTCAAACTATCACCTCTTCTTCGATGTATCCCCAGGAGAGGGGACTGAGACGCAAAAAGGAAACAAGAAGTACCGTATGATTTTAAAGTCGGTGCACAATACATGTATTCCACATTTGAACCAAGTTAAAAAAATTAGTCATAAATAAAATTTGGCATGTAAAATAATAATTGACGTACAAATATCTTTTTAAGGTTTATATGCCCCCAACGATGCAGATGCTAAAAAAATCTTTGAAAATTCATAGTTCATTTCTCGATTGAAATTGGATAGTGTTGTACACTTAATCCTCACGAATCCGGCCAATGTATGTTATCCCCTCGAAAAAATTTCTCAACGAATAAGGCAACACATTAGAATAAGAGCAGTGCTGGAGTGACAGAGAGTCGGCAAGACAGGGTAAAAATTTAGACGTCAAATATTTATCGTAATGGGGAAGATATAAATTAAAACAGGCACCAACACAATAACGACAAATTTAGATTTTAGATTCAGTCAAAATTACATGCAGGATTACCCATGCTATTAGGGTATGGCGAAGATACCCGTATAAAAGAAATATATATGAATTTAATAATCATAAATATTTATGTTTTAAATGAAATTACAATTTCAATATGTCACAAATCTTGAGTTTTATTCTAAATTGTCAAGTGTAATTTAGAAAACTAACAAAATTTTATCTAAAGATTTTTACGGAGTAGTGCGGAACTTGGTTTCTTACTGTCATGTCATCACTTGGGTGGGGATTTCTCGAGGTGCCTACACGTATTCTACTTCTACTATTAGTTATCTACTGAAAAGACCTACGTAGGAGTTGACCTTACCTTCGATTTTTGGTAGGCATATTCTAATTTCAAATCCCAATTCTTCTATTTTTTGTATGAAACAAATAATTTATTTAGTTATTGACCGGATAAATAATTTTTTTGAGGGATTGTAGTATAAATAGTTTATGCAAAATAGCTAAAGCAATCAACTAATACCACTTTCGAAAATCAACTAATATCACGCGTGCTCAAAAAGCCCTTGTTTTTTATGAGAAAATTAGCAATGGAAGATAGCAGAAAGGATGAAGTAGTAATTATTACAAAACAACATGTCGGTCAAAATTATAAATCCCTATCACAAGGACTGGTTTCGCAAATTTCCTAAACATGACCGACGTATAAATACCCCTCACATGAACAAAAACAATACAAATAGCAGTAGTTGGCCTTCTCAAAGACTTTAACAAGAAGCATCTCTTTCTCCTCCCCTTGTAGTGGAAGAAAAATAGAAGAGAGTCGGCGTTGTGTAATGGAGTCCCGAGAGTGTTGCTCGTCCATGGCCAAGACGGAGACCCATCAGAACCAGCAGAAGAGGAAGAGGCAAGAGAAGCCATACAGAGGGATAAGGATGAGGAAGTGGGGCAAGTGGGTGGCGGAGGTTCGAGAGCCCAACAAGAGGTCTAGGATCTGGCTCGGTTCCTATTCCTCTCCTGTCGCTGCTGCTCGCGCTTACGACACCGCGGTCTTCTATCTCCGAGGTCCTTCCGCAAAACTCAACTTCCCCCAATTTTTACTTGATGAAGAACAACAGCAGAGGGACCTGCGTGAGTCGATGCACGACATGTCGGCAGATTTGATACGGAAGAAAGCAACTGAAGTCGGGGCACGAGTCGACGCCCTTGAGACAACCAACCGTGTCCGTACACCAGACCGGAAACCGGTATTACTGAAGCCGGACTTAAACGAGTACCCGTGCCCGGAGGACGATGAATAAACGTATTCTGCAAATAGTTGCCGCTATGGGAAGATATTTTTCTTTTCTTTTTATTTAGGGTTTCTTAAATAGATGTGACGGTGTTGAAGGCTAAAATTAAGGACTTAGTGTTATACATAGATCATGTTGAAGTTCATTATAGAGAAATTATTAGTTGAATCCATGCCTTGTGTGTTCCCTTGTGAAATTTCCCAATTTACTTTGTTATTGGTCGTGTTCGTTTTTCTCGATACTTTAGACAAAAGAAAAGAGAATTTGAAGTTTTGTTTAGTGATCCTTTTTAATTGTCCTGAAAAGACTTTTAAAAACACCAGAATCTTCATTACCGTTATTTTTTCCGAAATAAAACATAGCTCTGCAAAACTTTTTCTGGGATGTTCATGGTATCCGGACCACCTTGCTTTGCAACACTTGTGATTAGACACAGTATTTTTTTTTCTAGAGAAATATATGCTTAAAATTATGTTTCAAATTCCACGATAAAAGGTCATGGACACAATACATGGGCAAGTCACTATTTCAGGACATGATAGGCAACTATATGGGCACTATTTCAATAAAACCGTAGATTATGACGAGTAATAATAAGTCGGAATATGAGTAATGGGCGAGTTCACAAACGTGTGGATGACAAGTGAAGAGATAAGGTGGAGAGTTGGGTGCTTAGGCCAGCAACACAAGAGACGGAAAGAGAGAGTGGTCCAACATTGTGATCGAGAACGGGATTGTCACTCTCATGAGACGGTGGAAGAGGTTGTGAACCTGTTGTACGCTAGTGGGTACTCCACGATAAAAGCGGCTGACGCCGGGTGGCCACTTCATTATTTTATGACACAAAAACACTTTCGGATTTTCAGTGGATGGCGGTCGGTGTTTTGAAGTTTACTAGGATTTGGTTAGGTTTTTGGGCAATATCGGCTTCGGTTCTGCTAGAATGTAATAAAAATCGATCAGAGCTAAGGAAGGTTCCAGGTTGAACAGAACTTAAAATAACAAGTTAACTATGTTCTACAACTAAATTTCTATAGTTTGAACCATAGTTGTGGAATTCCGTTTCGGTCGCCGTTCCGTTTTGCTCTTGTGGATTGGAACGATCCGCGATCAGGACGGAATGGAGATCCGATCCGGATTCACCCATACTTTTTATTATATTATGTAAGAAAAATGACATATATGTTAGCTGTGTACCCCCAGGACTTAGAAATTCAAGAATTGACCACCAACTAATATCTAGTTAACTAGTTTATCTTTTCTGAAATTACAACCACATCCCCATTATTTAGTTTAATTAAATTATTACTTCCGAAAACTACAATTAAAATTTCCAAACTCCATCAAAATTGTTAAGTTAACTTCTGATATAAAATCGGGGTATTACATCGTTCCCCCCTTGGACTAAGCTTCGTCCTTGAAACTTGAACGAGTCACTAAGGTCTCACAGAGATGTATATTGTCTATGGTCGGAATGCTTACCTGACTCCATGTTGTTCCTGGCGTTTGCCTCTGTCTGGCTCATCACCAAAGATTTGACCAGCTGGCCTCTGGTTGATGCCCTGAGTTGCATTCCCTCCATTTTCATTGTTTCCTCCTTGGTTGTTTTTGTTGTTTCCATTGGCAGAGAATTCTTGTGTTGTCCCCCATTCATGTTGTCATTTCCATTGTTATAGTTCCCTTGCTGACCCATAGCTCCATTCCTGAAGTTGTTGTTGTTGCAATACTGGTTCCCTCCATTGTTTTGTCTGTAACCGTTCCCATTCTGACTCTGACGGTACCCCTGCCCATTAAGGCCTTGCTCATCTTCGGCTGCCATCCTCCTTCTACAGTCAGCAATTATGTGGTATTTGATGCCACAAAACATACAAGTCAAGGCGGCACCCTCACATGTGAATCCCCGATGACTATTGCCACACCTGTTGCAGTTAAAGTTAAGGGCATGTCCCGTCATCTGATGGTTCATGTTTCCTCCATTTCCCCAGTTCTGATTACCTCCACCATTACTAGTCATGATCCGCTTGTTTGATCCCTGGTTAATAATTCCTCCTTAGCTAGAGCTGCCACTTCCTTGGCCTTCCACCTTTCTCTCTCCCAGTGCGTGATTGATTCTCCAGATATTGGCCGCTACCCCATAGGCTTTCGTCAAGGTATTGTAGCTCCTTGTGAGCATGGTCCTCTAAATTCAAGCTTCAGTCCACCTATGAAGCGAGTGACCATGCGTCGTTCAGTAGGCACTGTGTCCTCCGCAAACTGAACCGGATTACTAGCGCGTCTTATGCAAGTGTGCGGTCAAGTAGTAAAGAGTGAGTATTTTTAGTAATCGGGTTGTCGATCCCTCGAGGACAAGCTCGCAACAAGTTTATAATTAACAATTTATTGTAGTTCACTTGGTAACCGGAGTAAAAAGTGTATGATTTGTGGTGTTGCCACCCCCAAACAAGTGGCTGTAGTAAAGACAGAAATAATCGTAAACTAAAATTAAGAAGAGTTCTTAATCAATAAATGAAGAGAACTAGGCAACCTCGCTGATCACCTAGGGTTGTAAACGATGTCCGGGTTATCTGAGCAACACATTAACTAAACTCTAACTAAGCCGGGTAACAGCACTGACTTTCTCCTATCGGTCTCAAGTCATTCTACTTTACGGTAGACTACAATCTCCTATCGGTCTCTTGTGTCTACCGGTCCGTTCTAGTAGGCTAACGACATGCACGGCCGCCACCGTTGCACGAAACAGTCGAATCTTACCTACCGAATCTACCCACACTAGCCAATCCTAACTCGTCTCTTCTTAGTCTCAGTGATACAGGATTGATGTTCAAGTCTCATCCTAGTTAGTTAGAATCACCATCGTGCATTCGCTAACTAAGTAGTGTTTCCGGTTAATTACTCCATTAACACTGAGTATTGAGAACATAACAAGAACAATTAATTTAGAATAAAGCTAACTTTAAGCATGAATAAACTATTGAATGAAACCCTAGTTCTTTAACCCTATTTTATCTCCTAATCGTGTTACTCGAGTAGGATTACTAACATAAATAAGAAAATAGAATGGATTCAAAAGATGGAATCAATAAAGCATCAAGCAAAGATCAAATCCGAAAACGTAAAATCGTTTAGATGAACCCTAGGCTCTCAAATCGAGATGCCTAGCAATGGAAGATTTAGCAACTCATAGTATCTAAATCAACACAAAAGAGTTTCTCCATAGATTGAATAAGAGAGAGTAAAAAAATCAAACGCAAAGAAGCTTCAATGGTGAAACCCTCGTCTTCTCTTTGTCTGTCTCCTTCTTCTTCTTTCTCACGTTTGTAGCCTCTGTCTTCCTCAATCAATTAGTTCCTAGGTCTATTAAGATCAGACCCGTGCTTCCTTTTGAGTAAAAGTCCCTTATTTTCACTTTTGACCCCTCTTTATTGCCGTGAGAACTGGTACTTACTTCTGATCGCACGACCATCAAAATCATGGTCGTGTGATCAGCTTCTGATCCTGCTTTCTTATCGCACGAACACAATATTATGGTCGTGCGATCACATCTGATCCAACGACCACAAGCTCCGGTCGCTAGTTACAGTGAGTTTGGATGTTGTTCTGATCGCACGACCACATTATTGTGGTCGTGCAATCACCTGGGGATTTTTTCGTCGCTTTTTCTTTCTTCTTTCTCAAGCTCCCGCATGTGTTCCGAAGTTCGTTTCCTCCTCCTCTTGATCCATGAGCTCTGTTTCTTATCAAACACAACACGAAATCACCTCGTGCGATCAAAAGTGACAAAATAAATGTAAATAATGCGAGAAACGCCCGGATTTACAAATTAATGCTCAAAGCTAAACTCCTACGTTTTCTCTCTATTCGTAATGTAACACCAATATAATCAACCCGGAAAGCACGCAAAACGAAATAAAACGTGCAAGAAATATAACTCTAGTACAGAGTTATCAAATCCCCCACACTACCTTTTTGCGCGTCCCGAGCAAAATCAATCCTCACACTACGTTTTAAATCCACCGTATTGCATACAACTTTACTAGCCATGTGACACAAACTACAAACACACACAATGCACTTCTACATGACTATACAATGCAACTCGATTATCAAATAATGCAAAAATTGAAACAACACAGATATATTTTTTTCTTTTTAGTTAGAGATCGGGCGAGCTCGAAAAGTAAACCGGCAAGTCATAAGACTCTCATATTCCCTCGGAAATGCTTTAACTTTGGTATCGGTAGAACTTGCGACCAGTTTCGTTAGACAGAACGGGCACGAACACTTAAGACATTGCTTCCGCACACTCGTCAAACATATCCGAAGCACTTACCATCCGAGCTATTTATCCAGGGGTCACACTGCTGACGGCTTAGGACGGGTAGGATAAGATATTTAGAAGCATAGTCGTAGATGTCATGATATAACTCACAAAAACCCGATTCTCACACTCCCTCACCAAAATCCAAGGAACCCCACCGAATCTCACTACTCCGGCCCTCATTCCCTCAATATTAGTGCAATGCCGTTCTCGCGGCCATGAGTGTGAAAGAGTGATCAAGATCCATAGCCAATCTCCCCGGTCTTCAAGAAATTCAATTTCAGCTCCTTATCCCTTTCACTTTCAATTTTTGTTTTTCTTTTCGTTCTATTTCTTTTTTCTTCTAACAAATTCCATCGAGCCAACAATAATGATAGTAATATCTGAGAAGATCCAAGTATCAAATATCGTGGGGGTGGAATGTGTCAAATTAGTAGTGTAATCAAAATAGATGTCGACACCCCCACACTCAATGTAAAGCATATCAAAAACCCGATAGTCAATGTGTAAACGTGCTTTTCCAACCGATCCTCCTCATCACCTAATATATAGAGAATATAAATGAAGCATAAGCACGACATCCTATAAGATCAACCAAACCCCACCCCATGACGTGCAGAAATAATATCACGCACTACGGTACTCCACCTATGATTGTGGTGTAAGGACACGACTCACCGCCACACCGAAGTGTTCTACTGTCTCTAACTCACCCTCACATCCCTTCAAAAGACGACATGTAAGAGAAGCCACTCAAGATGTATCAAATTATCTCACCCTCATCGAACCTCCCAAACTCAACTCCCTCTATCATGACGCATAGGAAGGGACCATTCGAACTAGTGATGCAAGTCACAAGGAACGACTTCCTAGGCTAGATTCTTTGAATAAAAGGGGTAAATGGATCAAAAGGGGTAACTAGTGGACCTAGGCTGTGAGACGCGACGTGAGGCCCCCATAAACATCACTCGCACAGATGTTCAGTTGCCACTACAAGGAGGGTTGACGATTACCTAAGTGACAGTGGTGTAGTGCTAGTAGGATAACCAGTTTGAGAGGCAGCAACTCGCATTTCTAATGTGCATTAGCCCTATAAGTCTTCCTACTCCAGATTCTCGTGTCTAGCTCACCTCAAATTTTCATACTCCTAAGGAATTCTATCATTAAGCCATCTCCACATTCACTCTCTTCAATTGCCCTTTCTCAAAAGTTTTCAATTTTTTATGATTTTTGAATTTTTGATTTTTTCTTTTGTTTTCATTTTTCCTAACTCTATATGCTTGGGGCAACTCGACTAAACACAACTTTCGGGTAGGGGGACTCAATAAAGTAAAAGTACAGAACAATGCAGAAAATAACTTCACATAATACGACGATATATCAAAACACATACACAACTACATGTAACAAGGCTATGCATACGAAACATGGCTAGTGATAGTAGACGCAAACCCCCCACACTTAAGCGATTTGTTTTCCTCAACGAATTTAGAGATCAAACAGGAGGTTGCCTCGCTTAAATGTGTAGGCGATCGATTTCAACAATTAGCACTCAAAACATAGAAACGAGAGAGAGAGAGAGAGTTAGAGGTACCTAGGTGCCCGGACCTACATGGGCACCGCTGCCGCAAAATTGCAACAAGAAGGGGTCTTTTGGACCGTTGACAGTTTTTGGAGAAGTCTCTACGCGCTCGGTTTCTGATGTGCGTATAGGACATGAACTGTGGCCCTCTCATGCGTGTGGCACTCAACATATTGGAATTGCTCCTCGAACTCGAGCAATTCTCTATATCTTTTATGCATACTCCTGTGGGGCTTTTTCTTTCCACAATTTTGTGCAATCTCTAGCATGCACATTAAGAAGGGGAATCCGCTGCGTATTTTGTACCTGTGCCCCTGGACACTGATTGGAAAAATAAGTCCACTCTCTCTCACCCATCATAGTCAAATATAGAGAAATCATAAATAAATAAAAACAAAAAACAAAAACAAAAAGCATCCTACTCTACATTGGGTTGCCTCCCAAGCAGCGCTTTGTAATTTAAGGTCGACGTCCCGACCATGTTACCTCATGAGCCTCAGAAAGGAGGTTTGGCAGGCGTTCCGTATCCAACTTCTGGCGCTGAATGCTCATAACTACCTCGTGCGCCTGCACACTCGATGATTTTCCCTTAAGTTTAGGCGGATCCTCCTGTGTCAGCTCTGGAATTCGTCGCCTAACTTGCACGGGAAATGGCAATCCTGGCTTCACCTCACGAGTGTACTGAGGAGTTGGTTTGAAACCCCGAAAGGTCTCCACAGTATCGTTGACCCTCGTGATCAACTCCCCATTCTCTACACCAATTAACGTCCGACCGGTAGCCAGAAAGGGCCTACCACGAATGATCGGAACATTACCAATTGGCATGTCCAGTATCACGAAATCGGCTGGCATGATCAAACTACCAACTCTCACAAGTAAGTCTTCTACCACCCCAATGGCCTTCTTGGATGGCTTATTCATGAACTGAAAATTGATCCAAGTTTTACGAGGCTCCCCCAAACCTAGCTTTTTAAATACTGAAAGCGGCATCAAGTTGACACTCGCTCCCATATCACACAGAGCCCTGCCTGTATATGCCCCGCCAAGTGTAGCTTCAATCACAAAACTACCTGGATCATTCTTCTTTTTGGGTAGCCCATGCAAGACACATGAACTTACATTATCATTCAATTTCACTGTCTGAAAGTCGTCCATAGCTTTTCTCCCAAATATTGCATCCTTGATAAAATGTGCATACTTAGGCATTCTCTGTAGCGCCTTAATCAATGAGATGTATATGTGCACTTTTGAGAAAATACTAAGAAATTGCCTGTACTTCTCAGATTCATCCTTCTTCTTCCTAGTTCTCAATGGAAAAGGTACATCGTTAGAAGAGGGGATGGTGGTAATACCTCATTGGACTTTTCCTCGTCATATGGAGTCATGCCCTTTGATTGGGGGACCATGACAGGTGTCTTCCAGACTCGAAGACCTCATTCTCCTTAGCCTTTGATGCTTCAGCTCTGGCATTGCTCGGGTATCGTGGATCAGTCAACGAAACCCCGCTGCGAGTGGTAATGGCATTTACCTGGCGCACATTCTTTGTTTCAGACGGTAGAGAGCATGGTGCTCTAGCAGATAATTGCGTTGCAATTTGCCCAACTTGAACCTCTAGTGAACAAATAGAAGTCTTCGTAGCCTGCAAATCAAAAGAAACAACATTGGTCGTCGTCGTGGTCATATTGTTTATGTTTTTGGTCATATCGTTCATGTTGTTACTCAGCTGTGTTAACGCCTTAGTAAGTACAAAAATTTCTGGGTTTGGCGCTGCAGCAGCTGGTGGTGGACCTTGTGAAACTGGTGCTTGTGGCATGTGTTGAAACCTCGGCGCGTATATAGCTCCTGACTGATCCCCATACCTGAAACGTGGATGATCTCTTGTACCTGGTCTGTAGTTCCCTTGGTTCCAATTCTGTCGTCGTCCTTGTGCCCCCACAAAGTTCACATCTTCACTTGCAATCTGGGCCAAGGCTGAATCAAATTCTTTCTCCTATACCCTTGCAACTAGCTTCTTATCCTGATACACATGCTTGGGTAAGTCAGACACCATCTTGCTGATCCCAGTCTTCCATTCATCATCCTTAGGTTCAGGCAATGCCGATAATCTCCTAGAATCATAACGTTGTGAGTCCTGCTTAGCAAGATGCTTAATGAGCGTATAAGCTCCTTCTTTGTCAACAAAGTACATAAAATTACCCCTAGCTTCTCTGTTAACCAGCTCCTGATTGTGACGTTCTAGACCATGGTAGAAGACCTGAAAAATTTTGTAATCCCCAAAATCATGATTTGGGCACTTCCTGATCAATTGCATAAACCGGTCCCATGCATCCACCATGGTTACATTGGCATGTTGTCGAAGGCCTAGAATATCACCTTGTAGCTCAATTACTCGCTGAACTGGATAAAACTTGGCCAGGCCATGAAATCGTCCACACACTGAGCCCATGTAGTGATCGACTCAGGTGCCCTTGACTCTAGCCACTTCTGCGCTGCACCCTTCAGATAGTATGGGAAAAGAATAAGCTTCAATGCCTCTGCAGTCACATCTTTGTAATTTGTAGTCTTTATGTAAGAATTTAATTTCCCAATAAAGTCATTGGGGTCTTCATCCGTGTTCCCATATAATTGAAACTGATTGGTTACCGTCTGAATTGTTGCATGTTTGAATCGAAGTGCTCGGCCTGTATCTCTGGCACTACAATTGCCGGATTGTGTCCACAATAGCCTGCCCAGGCTTGTTGTACTGTGTCTGGGAGTTGCGATCATTTAGCTTCTTAGAAAGCTCTTCCAACCGCTGATTGACTTGTGCGTTGGTTAATTGTTCGCCCATAGTGCCATGTTTCTATCTTCTCCTTTGGTCTCTGAACAACTGCTATGGGTCTTCTAGTGGGGGCACAAGCTCTCTTGGGATCCTGTGCATGCACTGAGTACCTGAATAGCAGAAAATCAGAAAGCAAATTAGAAATCAAAGTAGCAAATAAAACAGAAAAATAAAATCAAACTAAATTAATTATTAACAAAAAAATTTGTTGACTGTAGTCCCCGGCAACGGCGCCAAAAACTTGACGCGGAGCGCGTATTAAGAAAACATACAGTCATGTAGTAAAGAGTGAGTATTTTTTGTACTCAGGTTGTGGATCCCTCGAGGACAAGCTCGCAACAAGTTTATAATTAACAATTTAATGTAGTTCACTAGGTAACCGTAGTAAAAAGTGTATGATTTGTGGTGTTGCCACCCCCAAATAAGTGGATGTAGTAAATACAGAAATAATCGTAAACTAAAATTAAGAAGAGTTCTTAATCAATAAATTGAGAGAACTAGGCAATCTCGTTGATCACCTAGGGTTGTAAACGATGTCCGGATTATCTGAGCAACACATTAACTAAATTCTAACTAAGCTGGGTAACAACAATGACTTTCTCCTATCGGTCTCAAGTCATTCTACTTTACGGTAGACTACAATATCCTATCGTTTCTTTTGTCTACCTGTCCGTTCTAGTAGGCTAACGACATGCACGACAACGGGTCATGTCGGCCCACCGTTGCACGAAACAGTTGAATCTCACCTACCGAATCTACCCACACTATCCAATCCTAACATGTCTCTTCTCAGTCTTAGTGATACGGGATTGATGTTCAAGTCTCATCCTAGTTACTTAGAATCACCATAGTGCATTCGCTAACTAAGCAGTGTTTCCAGTTAAGTACTCCATTAACACTGAGTATTGAGCACAGAACAAGAATAATTAATTTTGAATAAAGCTAACTTTAAGCATGAATCAACTATTAAATGAAACCCTAGTTCTTGAACCCTATTTTATCTACTAATCGTTTCACTCGAGTAGGATTAATAACATAAACAAGAAACTAGAATGGATTCATAAGATGGAATCAATAATCATGAAGCAAAGATCAAATCCGGAAACGTAAAATCGTTTACATGAACCTAGGCTCTTAAATCGAGATACCTAGCAATGGAATATTTAGCTACTCATAGTATCTAAAGCAACACAAAATAGTTTCTCCCTAGATTGAATAAGGGAGAGTAAAAAAATCAAACGCAAAGAAGCTTCAATGGTGAAACCCTCGTCTTTTCTTCGTCCGTCTCCTTCTTCTTCTTTCTCACGTTCGTAGCCTCTCTCTTCCTCGATCAAACAGCCCCTAGGTCTATTTAGATCATAATTGTGCTTTCTTATGAGTAAAAGTCCCTTATTTGTACTTTTGACCCCTCTTTATTGTCGTGAGAACTAGTACTTACTTGTGATCGCACGACCAGAAAAATCCTTGTCGTGTGATCAGCTTCTGATCCTGCTTTCTGATCGCACGGCCACAATATTCTAGTTGCGCGATCACCTCTGATCCTACGAACACAAGCTCTAGTCGCCAATTACTATGAGTTTGGATATTGTTCTAATCGCACGACCAGAATATTGTGGTCGTGCGATCACCTAGGGATTTTTTCTTCGCTTTTTCTTATTTCTTTCTCAAGCTCCCGCATGTGTTCTGTAGTTTTTTTTCCTCCTACTCTTGATCCATGAGCTCCGTTTCCTGACACACAAAACACGAAAACACCCCGTGCGATGAAAAGTGACAAAATAAATGTAAATAATGCGAGAAACGCCTGGATTTACAAATTAATGCTCAAAGCTAAACTCCTAGGTTTTCTCTCTATTCGTAGTGTAACACCAATATAATTAACCTGGAAAGCACGCAAAACGATATAAAACGTGTAAGAAATATAACTCTAATAGATAGTTATCACAAACCGGGCTAGCTCCACAAATTTATCATGGTAGTCAGTCACAAAGTCGTTGCCCTGCTTCAGTGCGATGAAATCCTCATACTTATTTTCCTTGACATGATCCGTATATAACTTCTCTCTTATATCAGCCTTCATTTCCTCCCAATTGAAGCCTTCTTGAGCCAGTAGTCTGGCCCGATTGGCTGTCCACCAATTATCAGCCTTTTCCTTGAGGTAGAAAGCTGCCTCGTTAATCTTGCGGGCTTCAGGACATTCCATGGCCTGAAAAGTCCCTGATCCAATTCTCGAGCAATACTGGATCCTCTGGTCCATAGAAGTTACTTGGGTTTCGCTGAGCTATCTATTGGCCCAGTCGGGTTCCTTTTCATTGATGACGTTATTGTTCATGAGCTGGTTCATTTCGGCCATTTGGGAGAAGAACTGCTCTACGTGCTTATCATTGTTCTGAGCCATCCGCTCTTGTAGAAAGCTCCTAGTATAGTATCGCTGGGTTCTATCAGTCATATTTCTACACTATCACTTATTTTATTATTACGTATTCTAGCACGGTGTAACAATCTAAGATTATGAATTTCATGAAATGCACTCGTAACTCTTCATATAGCAATATTATCATTCACAAGACATTTTCTTAACACATAGGAAGCAAGGCATGCATCATTTAGCAATTAATGCACACAAATTCGCCCCAATTTTATCATCTCGATTCCTTTCTAATAACTAGACTCTCAAATTATCGTCTTCGTCATGAGATCAATATTAATTCAAATGATAATCAACAGGGCATTACCTAAAAAATTATCACATAATCAAACCAGTCAATTCAGATATTATCAGATCACAAAATCTCTCTAGCAGGGAAGAGAATGGTCAAGGGATGGTGGGATGTAGTAAGGCTCAGACTACCCATAACCCAGCCGGCTTGTCAAATTTTAGATTTTATTGCCCTAAATTAATTTTAAATTACCCTACAGGTTTTAATCACTTTTTGGATTGCCTGCTCTGATACCACCTGTAACACCCAGTATAATTCCTGAGCTTTCCGTTCCAGACCGAAGAGCCCAGGAGGGTGCTACTTAAAATGAAGCGGTGGAAATCGTGAACAAAATATTCCATAATTATATATATACATCTCATAATTGTCTCAACATGATATACTATTACACAAGATTATATTATACTAAAAGTTCGACTAAATAAAATTACTACCACGACTAGATAAGTTCGCGGTCCCTTCTAAGCCAATCTCCCCTCGTCTAAACCTGCGGGGTAAAGAAACAAAGACCGCAGTTTTCCAAAGTCAGCAAGAAATACTGAGTGAGAACACACCATAGCATGTAAAGTCGGAAAGCTAAGAAAGACAATGGGTTTACGTGTTTAAAAACAATTTAGGAGTAACAGCGAATGAGTATAACATTAAACTCAAGAACAAGTAACATGTTCCTAAAAATAATGTAAATTTCCTGTATAACAATTTTTTTTACCACGATACGTCATAAGTATCCAATAAAATCACTCACAAATGATATGTCAATTAAACACACGACTTACGAATAACTGTTCCCAAACAGAGTAATCGAATTATCAATTATTGCACAATACCCAGGTAGACCAGTGACGACAATCAGACATTCTAGACCTTAAGTGTTGCAACACCATCCAAAGTGCGTCAATCAAAGGAGTGGTATCTATAATCAGTACTCCAGCCTATGGCGAAAGGAGTCGGGGTACACGTAGTGCCATATCTTTAGGGTCAAAAGCCCAGGGAATCATCACCCAAATAAAAGTAACATAAATGGTTCCGGTACTTGCAAGTCTTTTTACTTTACATAGAGGACCGAACCCGAATATCTCTTCAGGGACCTGGGCCCAGGGAATCATCACCCGTTATTACTGATTTATGATTTATTACAACATTTCCCAAGCCCGTATAGCATATCGAAGATTTGAAAGACAAGCAAACACATTTATCAAGTAGGGGATGAAATGTGACAACTATTTTCAATTAAACAAGTAATGGACACGAAATAAGCTGGCACGCAAGGCTAAGCATGTAAAACTCACCGCAATTCGCCTACAATTTAGTCACTCGGGTAGCACTACTAAACAAATTCACTAACCCTATATGAATGCTCTGCTAGGTTGAAATCCAAATAGCACCCCTGCGATCCCCAAAGTAACGGTTTTTAGAAGACATATTCATTTGCTTAAATAGTTATCTAACTCATTTGCTATAAAATATTAATTCAAACTTATGAAATCGTCAATTCAAAATATTGTTAAAGTATGATTTGACGACTATTTATCATCTTAATAAGAAGTAGTACTAATTATTAGGATTTCCATTAAGTCACAAAATCAACGATTCTTAAAATTGTAAAAGTGATATTTAAAGAAATCATTTCCAATTTACAATTAATTGGTTTTATTTCATGAAATCAATATCCAATTTTAAGAGATTATTAAATATTTATGAAATTTGGTAACCCACTAGCTATAAAATTAAAGTGACATTTAACTATAATCAAATTTTATTTCTCTATTGATTATATAATTATGTATATACAAATGTATATGTTGTGGACTTATAATATATATATATTTTTTCAAGAAAACGAATTATAATATTACTTATAACTATTTTCTGATTTATAGAAATTTAAGCTTTTATTTTTATTAAAAACATAATTATTTTCATTTATTTACTTAAAATAGTTAATTAGCTAACATTATATAATAATATGAACAAAGTGTTATTATATAATTGGTAAAAGACAAAATCCACCCTCCATTTATGGGGAAAATACATTTTTCCCCCTTATTTATGGGGAAAATACATTTTGCACCCCTGTCAGTGGATGGAGGGTGGACAGATACCACCCTTCTGTTACAATCCGTTAGTGCAGGGGTGCAAATTGACTTTTTTTGTGACTATTTTACCCTTTATTAATTGTGGACAAATAACACCATTTTTTTATTGAATTCATCATCTTCTTGATGTTCTTGGTGTTCTTAGCACCACCTCCACTACCACCACACCAACACCACCAGAACAAGTTCCACATAGCCAACACCAATATACCAAAGCAACCTTCCTTCACCCAGAATTCCTAGTGCACCACCACCAGTTCCACCTAGCCAACACACCAATCTAATTCATACACCACCAAAATACCTTCTGCAATTCACCTTTGTCCTACACCAAAACAATCCTCCACCAAACAGACACATGACTGCCTTCATCCCCAAAACCTAAAACTACATCACCATAACTAACACCCAAACAATCAGACACACTGCCACCATCTATCCTAGAACCACAACCCAGATAACCCACCACCACCATCAGATCCAAAACTACAAAATCCAGCAGCCCCAAAAATCACAACAACAACAACAACCCGCAGCCCCAAAGTTCTCACACCTGTACCAGACCCACCTCCAATAAACACCACAAAGTGGTTCAACCCACACACCTGAACCAGATCCACATAGATGAACCACAAACCAGAACAAAAAAAAGAAACCAAAAATCGCCTAATTTACAGAAAGTCAGGCCACAGAAGCTTCAATGTCAGAAAGGGGGTTGGGAATTGAAGTATCCGAACCAAATCCACAGAGATTGATCAATCCCAGAAGCTCGCTGCAACAGCAGCCACGGACCCAGCTTTCGGGTTCAGGTTTTTGGTCCCCGAGGAGAAAGAGAGAGCCGAAACGAAGGCCAAGTGGACCCCGATGGTTTCCAGAGATGGGTTTGTTCTTACCTGGACTAATCGGTAGATTGTTGAAGTTGAAGCCGATCGATTGTGGGAGTGTAAGAGGTTTTCGATGGTTTGGTTCGGTGCAAGCTTGTAGTTTTCGCCGATGGAATTATTGAAATTCTCTGGATTCTGGGTGATTTGAGCTTCGACTTCAGTTGACGCCATGGTTGGAGAGAGCTCGAAGAAGTGAATTGAGTGATGAAGATGAACAATTAGGAGATGAGGTATACCGAGAAAGGAAGAGAGGAGAAATCGGGGGGAGGAGGGGTTGGTGGTGCGGCTGTGAATGGAGAAGGAGGAGGATGGAGAGGAGTAGAGAGAGGAGAGAGAAATAAAAAAGGTGTTAGGGTTAGAAGAAATGAGGAGAAAAAAAACTTAAATAACTGTGTAATTTTTCTTCAATGTGAGGGTAAATATGTCATTTAGCCCATTCTGTTAGCTCCATCCACTGAGAGGGGTGCAAAGGGTATTTTCCCCATAAATCAGGGGGCAAAATGTATTTTCCCCATAAATGGAGGGTGGTTTTTGTCTTTTACCCTTATATAATTAATATAGTTTAGGTAAAAGACAAGGGGCTCCACCCAAACTTGTGAAAGCTAACCCAATAAGTTTTTGTTTCAACATTTTATACCCTTTAAATTTTTGAAAATCTCAAAATCTCCCCCCTTCGTTACCAACACGTAACATCTCCTTCAACCTTTCCAAATAAACCCATGATTCTTTGAAAACAACGATACCCATGAAGTTTTGACCACCTATAACTCTAATTCAAGTCAAAATAAGAAGATTCGTACTGATAATCGATCAAAACAGTTACCGGATGATAGAGAAATCGTTTACTGAAGTCCAGTCGGAAACTAGCCGGAAACTATAGCTTCCGGTGGCGTTGGGTGACCGGTTCTGGGCGCTTTCTAGTTCTTTCTGACCCTAGGGATGTGGCTGAATTGGCGGAAAGGGAGAAGACAAGCGGGGGAGGCCAACGGCTGCGTTCCTATCGGGTCGGGTCTCCGGGTCCGATTCGGCTGTGGCCTTTCCCGCCGTTGCAATTGCTGTTGCTTATACTCTGTTCTGCGACCATAGAGGGAGATAGAGAGTGGGGGAAAAATAGGGAAGCCGAGAGAGAGAGAGAGAGAGAGAGAGAGAGAGAGAGAGAGAGAGAGAGAGAGAGAGAGAGAGAGAGAGAGAGAGAGAGAGAGAGAGAGAGAGAGAGAGAGAGGTTTAAGGAGAGGGTACGGGTGGTGGTGGTGACTCCCGTCGGTGTCGGAGGAAATGACGGGGATGGTGGTGAGGTCGATGGTGAGGTGGTTGGTGATGGTAGTGTTTGTTTATATTTGTTTCTGGAAACACAGAGAGGAGAAGATAGTAAGACAGAGGTGGAGACAAGTGATGGATAGGTGGAGGGAGTGATTGTGATGGTTGTCGGAGATGATGGAGGACGTGGTGGTGGTGTTGGTGTCGGCAATGGTGGTGACGGTGGGTGTAGTTGCTGCCGCTGTTTTGTTGTTGTTGTGACTGTGGTGATTGAGCAGAGAAGGTTAAAAAATGGGGATGGAGGTTGTCTTGGTGGTGGAGGGAGAAGAGAGGTGGAAGTGGTTGTGTTGCTGGTGATGGCGATGGTGGTTGTGGTGGTGGTTGTCTCAGCGTAGAAGAAGAAGATATTAGAGGAGGAAGAACAAGAAAATGTGTTTGATGGTGTAGTTCATTGGAAACAAAGGTGTGCTTTATAAAGTAAAATAGAGGAGAAACCAGGAAGAAGAACAAGGGGGATGAATATGGTTGGTAGAGTAGGGAGGGAGTGGTGTATGTGTTTGTGTGTGTGTGTGTACGGGTGAAGAAACATGAGAGAAAGAGATGGTTAGGAAAAAGAGTAGAGGGAGAAGAGAAAGTTGTAACCGGATTTTTGGTCGGGTTGAAACAAATACGAATATTACATATTATGTGTATTAATATACCGGGTGGTGGTCGGGTTTGAAATAAAATACGGGTTAAACGTATTATACGTATATTTTTAACGGGTTATACTATTATACGGGCCTGGTTAGACAAAATATGAGTAGCTAAAAGTATTTCATACGTATTATGTATAAGAATATGTTTATAAAACTGTTTACATACTTTAATTTTTATGAAAATCAACTACAACCCCCATGATTTAGAAATTCAAGAATTTACCCCCAACCAATATATAGTTAACTAGTTTATCTTTTATGAAACTATAACTACCTCCCCATTATTTAGTTTAATTAAATTATTACTTCCGAAAACAACAATTAAAACTTCCAAACTCCATCGAAATTGTTAAGTTAACTTCTGATATAAAATCGGAGTATTACATCCTTCCCCCCTTGGACTAAGATTCGTCCTCGAAGCTTGAAAGAGTCACTAAGGTCTCACAAAGATGTATATTGGCTATGGTCAGAATGCTTACCTGACTCCATGTTGTTCCTCGCGTTTGCCTCTGTCTGGCTCATCACGAAGATTTGACCAGCTGGCCTCTGGTTGATACCCTAAGCTGCATTCCCTCAATTTCCATTGTTTCCTCCTTGGTTTTTTGTTGTTGTTTCCATTGGCAGCGGCATTCCTGTGTTGTCCCCATTCCTGTTGTCATTTCCATTATTGTAGTTCCCTTGCTGACCCATAGCTCCATTCCTGAAGTTGTTGTTGTTGCGATACTTTTTCCCTCCATTGTTTTGTCTGTAACCGTTCCCATTCTGACTCTGATGGTACTCCTGCCCATTAAGGCCTTGCTCATCTTCGGCTGCCATCCTCCTTCTACAGTCAGCAATTATGTGTCATTTGATGCCACAAAACATACAAGTCGAGGCGACACCCTCACATGTGAATCCCTGATGATTATTGCCACACCTGTTGCGGTTAAAGTTATGGGCATGTCCCGTCATCTGTTAGTTCCTGTTTCCTCCATTTTCCCAGTTCTGGTTACCTCCACCATTACTAGTCCTGATTCGCTTGTCCGATACCTGGTTGTTATTTCCTCCTTGGCTAGAGCTTCCACTTCCTTGGCCTTCCACCTTTCTCTTTCCCAGTGCGTGATCGATTATCCAAATATTGGCCGCTACCCCCATAGGCTTCCGTCAAGGTATTGTAGCTCCTTGTGAGCATGGTCCTCTGAATTTGGAGTTTCAGTCCACCTATGAAGCGAGTGACCATACGCTGTTCAGTAGGCACTGTGTCTTCTGTAAACCAGGCTAGCTCCACAAATTTATCATAGTAGTCAGTCACAGAGTCGTTGCCCTGATTCAGTACGATGAACTCCTCATACTTCTTTTCCTTGACATGATCCGGATAGAACTTCTCTCTCATATCAGCCTTCATTGCCTCCCAATTGAAGCCTTCTTGAGCCAGGAGTCTGGGCCGATGGGCTGTCCATTAATTATAAGCGTTTTCCTTGAGGTAGAAAGTCGCCTCGTTAATCTTGCGGGCTTCTGGACATTCCATGGCCTGAATATTATTGTAAAATTCCCTGATCCAATTCTCGAGCAATACTGGATCGTGTCGTCCATAGAAGTTACTTGGGTTTCGCTGAGCTATCCTATTGGCCCAGTCGGGTTCCTTTTCATTGATTACGTTGTTGTTCATGAGCTGGTTCATTTGGGCCATTTGGGAAAAGAACTGCTCTACATGGTTATCATTGCTCTGAGCCATCCGCTCTTGTTGAAACCTCCTAGTATAGTATCGCAGGGGTCTATCAGTCATATTCCTACACAATCACTTATTGTATTATTACGTATTCTAGCACGGTGTAACGATCTAGGATGATTAATATCATGAAATGCACACATAACTATTCATATAGCATAATTATCATTCACAAGACATTTACTTAACACATAGGAAGCAAGGCATGCATCATTTAGCAGTTAATGCACACAATTCGTCCCAATTTTATCATCTCGATTTCTTTCCAATAACTAGACTCTCAACTTCTCGTCTTCGTCATGAGAGCAATATTAATCCAAATGGTAATCAACAGGGAAATACCTAATAAAGTATCCTATAGTCAAACCAGTCAATTCATATATTATCAGATCACAAAATCTCTTTAGCAGGGAAGAGAAATGTCAAGGGATGGTGGGACTTACTAAGGCTCAGACTACCCATAACCCATCGGCTTGTCAAATTTTAGATTTTATTACCCTAAATAAGTTTTAAATTACCCTACAGGTTTCAATCCCTTTTTGGATTGCCTGCTCTGATGCCAACTGTAACACCCCGTATAATTCCCGAGCTTTCCGGACCGGAGATCCCAGGAGGGTGCTACTTAAAATGAAGCGGTGGAAATCGTGAACAAAGCATTCCATAATTATTTATATTACATATCATAATTGTCTCAACATGATATTTTATTACACAAGATGATATTATACTAAAAGTTCGACTAAATAAAAAACTACTAGATAAGTTCGCGGTCTCTTCTAAGCCAATCTTCCCTCATCTAAAAACCTGCGGGGGAAAGAAACGAATACCGCAGTTTTTCCAAAGTCAGCAAGAAATGCTGAGTGAGAATATACAATAGCATGTAAAGCTGGAAAGCTAAGAAAGGCAATGGGGTTACGTGTTTAAAAAAAGTTCAGGAGCAACAACAAATGAGTATAACATCGTAAACTCAAGAACAAGTAACATTGTCCTTAAATAATGTTAGTTTCCCGTATAACAATTTTTTTTACCACGATACGTCATAAGTATCAAATAAAATCTCTCATAAATGATATTTCAATTAAACACACGACTTACGAATAACTGTTCCCAAACAGAGTAATCGTATTATCAATTATTGCATAGTACCCGGGTAGACCAGTGACCACAATCAGACATTCTAGACCTTAAGTGTTGCGACACCCTCCTAGGAGCGTCAATCAAATGAGTGGTATCTCGAAGAAGTACTCCAGCCTACGGCGAAAGTAGTCGGGGTGCACGTAGCGCCATATTCTTAGGGTCAAAAGCCCAGGGAATCATCACCCAAATAAAAGTAACATAACTGGTTCCGGTACTTGCAAGCCTTGTTTACTTTACATAGGGGATCGAACTCGAATATCTCTTCAGGGACCTAGGCCCATGGAATCATCACCCGTTATTACTGATTTATGATTTATTACAACATTTTCCCAAGCCCGTATAGCATCTCGAAGATTTAAAAAAAAAAACAAACACATTTATCAAGTAGGGAATGAAATGTGACAACTATTTTCAATTAAGCAAGTAATGGACACGAAATAAGCTGTCACGCAAGGCTATGCCTGTAAAACTCACCGCAAGTCGAAACATCAATTAGCCGAATGTAGCTCCTAAGGGTGTAGTCGACGTAGCCCACGTCTAGGATACGTCGCCTACAATTTATTGATTATTTAGTCACACAGGTAGCACTACTAAATAAATTCACTAACCTTATATGAATGCTCGACTAGGATGAAATTCAAATAGAACCCTTACGATCCCCAAAGTAACGGTTTTAAGAAGACGTATTTATTTTGTTAAATAGTTATCTAACTCATTCTCTATAAAATATTAATTCAAATTCATTAAATAAACAATTCAAAATATTGTTAAATTATGATTTGGCGACTATTTATCATCTTAGTAAGAAATACTACAAATTATTAGGATTTCTATTAAGTCTCAAAAACAACGATTCTTATAATTGTAAAAGTGATGTTTAAAGAAATCATTTCCATTTTACAACTTATTGGTTTTATTTTATGAAACAATATCCAATCTTAAGAGATTATGAAATTTTTATGAATATTTAGAAACCCACTAGCTATCGACTTCAAGTGACATTTAATTATCATCAAACTTTATTTCTCTATGGATTATATAATTATATATGTACAAATGTATATTTGTGGAATTATAATATATATATATACATAAATATTTCAAGAAAACGAATTTTTATATTACTTATAACTGATTTCTGATTTATAAAAAAATAAGCTTTTATTTTTATTACAAACATAATTATTTTCATTTATTTACTTAAAACATTTAATTAGCTAACGTTATATAATAATATGAACAAAGTGTTATTATATAATTAATATAGTTTAGGTAAAAGACAATGGGCTCCCCCCAAACTTATGAAAGCTAACATAACAAGTTTCTGTTTCAACATTTCATACTCTTAAAATTTCTGAAAATCACAAAATCACCCCCCCTTCAGTACCAACATGTAACATCCCCTTCAATCTTCCCAAATCAACCCATGAATATTTGAAAAAAAATGATACCCATGAGGTTTTGACAACTTATAACTCTAATTCAAGTCAAAATAAGAAGATTCGTGCCAAGAATCAATCAAAACAGTTACCGAATAATAGAGAAATCGTTCCCCGAACTCGGGTCGGAAACCCGCCGGAAACAAAGGCTTCCGGTGGTGTTGGTGACCGGTTCTGGGCACCTTCTGATTCGTTCTGACCTCTAGGGATGTGGGTGAATCTCCGAAAAGGTAGAAGACAAGCGGGGGAGGCCGGCGGCTGGGTTCCTGTCGGGTCGGGTCTCTGGGTCCGATTGGGCGGTGGCCTTCGTCGTCGCTGTAATTGTTGTTGCTTATGCTCTGTTCTGCGACCAGAGAGGGAGAAATATTCGGGGACAGAGAGGGATGCCGAGAGAGAGAGATTTAAGGAGAGGGTACGGGTGGTGGTCCCGCTGGTGTCAGAAGAAGTGACGGGGATGGGTGTAAGGTCGACGGTGAGGTGGTCGGTGATGGTAGCGTCTGTTTGTGTTTGTTTTCAGAGAACCACAGAGAGGAGTGACGCAGTTTCTTAACGCGTATGCGCAAGTGCACGGTCAAGTAATATATGGGTGGTATTTCAACCCTGAGTTATCGATCCCACGAGGACAGACTTTAGATTATCTAATTAGTTACTTAATTTAGAGTACAATACAGGAGGAAAGATTATATTGATTTAAGAAGTGAAATAACATCTAGGCTAGTATTTTTGTATTTTTTATTTTTAATAGATTGATATGGAGAAACTAGGCAATATCTAGATCACCTAGGGCTATTGACGAATTTCATATTATCTGAGTAACACGTTAATGCTATCATAATCAATCCGGTTAATAGGCTATGACAATCGTCGGTCTCATGTCATTTGACGTCTCGGTTGACTTCAATCTCCTCTCGGTCTCATGTTGTCTACCGGTCTGTTCTTGCAGGTCATCTACTGGTACGATAACGGGTCCTGTCGGTCCACCGTTTCACGGAACAGCTGAATAAACCTACCGAATCTACCCACACTAGGCCACTCCTAACACTTCTCCTTTTAGGTCTCGGTGTTTTGGGATTGTTATTCATGTCTCATCCTGGCTAGTTAGAATCACTGTCGCGCATTCGCTAGCTAACTAGTATTTCCGGGTCATGACTCCTTCAACACTAAGAATTAAGTGTAGCACGTTGACAATTGACTTAGAACGGTATTAACTTTAAGCATGAATCAACTTGATGAGCAAAACCCTAGTTTATGAACATTAGATATTCTTCTAAACGTGTCAATTGTCTAGGATTACTAACAATAATCAAAAACTAACATTGGTTCAAAAATATGAAATCAAATACGCATGAAACTAGATTCAATCCGGAAAAGTATCGTTTACATAAACCCTAGGCTCTCATAGAGATTCCTAGCAAAACGTCTAGCTAAAAATAATTAACCAAACAAAGTGCAATAGTTTCTCCATACAAGATTTGAAAGAAGAAGAAGAAGATGAAACCTAGAGCTTCAATGGAGGAGGAGTCCTCCTCTTTGCGTGCGTCCGTCGCCTCTTCCCTCACGTTGATAGAGTTCTTATCCAATGAATCTCCTCTTCGTTCAGTCGCCGAGCCTTCGGTACCTGAGAATCACAACACTAATACAGCGGGTGTAAAATATGAAATTTATAACTCAAATAAACTAGAAAACTCCCGGATTTGACGATTAACGCTACAAAGCTCAACTTCACATTCCTCCATATTCACAGTGTAAAACTGACATATTTTACCCGGAAATCACACAAAACGATAGTTAAAATGTGCAAGAATATAACTCTAATACAGAGTTATCAAATCCCCACACTACCTTTTTGCGCGTCCCGAGAAAAATCAAAAACATCTCCCACCACTATGATTCTCAATCTACCGAATCGCAAACAACGTCACTAGCTATGTGACACAAACAACACACACACCCATGCAATCTATATGACTATACAATATGCAACTCGATTATAAACAATGCAAGAATTAAGCAACGCAAATATATATCTTTTTTTAGTTAGAGATTGCGCAATCTCTAAAAGTAAACCGGCAAGTCATAAGGCCCTCATATTGCCTTGGAAATTCTTTAAATTTGGTTATCGGTAGAACTTGCGGCCAGTTTCGTAAGGCAGAACGGGCACGAACAGTTAACACATTGCTTCCGCACACTCATCAAACGTATCCCTAGCACTTACCTTCCAAGCTATTTATCCACGGGTTCACACTGCTGACGGCTTAGGACGGGTTGGATAGGATATTTAGAAGCGTATTCCTAGACGTCATGATACAGCTCACAAAAAACCGATTCTCACACACCCTCACCAAAATCCAAGGAACCCCACCGAATCTCACTACTCCGGCCCTCATTCCCTCAATATTGGTGCAACGTTGTTCTCGCGGCCACGAATGTGAAAGAGTGATCAAGATCCATAGCTATCTCCTTGGTTCTTCATGAAGTGCAATGCAAGCTCCTTATTCCCTTTCACTTTCAATTTCTGTTTTTCTTTTTTTTCCTATTTTTTTTTTCTTCTAACAAATTCCATGGAGCCAACAATAATGATAGTAATATCCGCCGAGATCCAAGTATCAAAAAATGTGGGGGTGGAATGTGTCAAATCAGTAATGTAATCAATAGATGTCGACACCCCCACACTCAGTGTAAAGCATATCAAAAACTTAGTAGTCAATGTGTAAACGTGCTTTTCCAACCGATCCTCCTCATCACCTAAGATATAGAGAATATAAATGCAGCATGAGCACGACCTCCTATAAGATCAACCAACCCCCACCCTATGACGTGCGGAAAGAATATCACGTACTACGGTATTCCACATGTTATCGTGGTGTAAGGACACGACTCACCGCCACACCGAAGTGTGCTACCGTCTCTAACTCACCCTCAAATCCCCTCAAAAGACGACATGTAAGAGAATCCACGTAAGATGTATTCAGCACACCCTCATCGAACCTTCCTAACTTGACTCCCTCAATCATGACGCATAGGAAAGGACCATTCTAACTAGTGATGAAGTCATAACGAAAGGCTTCCTAGGCTAGAGGCTGTGAATAAAAGGGGTAAACGGATCAATAGGGGTAACTAGTGGACCTAGGAGATGGAGAAGGGACGTGAGGCCCCCATAAAAATCACTCGCACAGCAGTTTCGTTGCCACTACGAGGAGGGTTGACGACTACCCAAGTGACGGTGGTGTAGAGCTAGTAGGATAACAAGTCTGAGAGGAAGCTACTCGCATTTCTAATGTGCATTAGCCCTATAAGTCTTCCTAATCCAGATTCTCGCGTCTACATCACCTCAGATTTTCATACTTTTAAGGAATTCTATCATTAAGCCCTCTCCACATTCACTCTCTTTGATTGCCCTTTCTCAAAAGTTTTCAATTTTTTATGATTTTTGAATTTTGAATTTTTGTTTCATATTTCCTAACTCTATATGTTTTTGGCCAACTCGATTAAACACAAGTTTTGGGTAGGGGACTCAATAAAGTAAAAGTGCTAACAAAATGCATAAACTACACAATCCTACCACAAACCAACACAATCCGAACACGTAACTATAAGTAACAAGGCGATGCAAACAAAGACATGGCTAATGAAAGTAGATACAAACCCCCCCCCCCCCCCCCCACAATTAAGCGTTTCGTTTTCCTCAACAAATTTAGAGATAATGAAGGAGGACTCATCGCTTAAATGTGCAGGCGGTGGATTTCAACAATCAGTGCTCCAAACGTAGAAACAAGAGAGAGAGAGAGAGTTAGAGGTACCAGTGCCCGGACCTACATAGGCACCGTTGCCGCGAAACTCCAACAAGAAGGGGTCTTGTGGACCGCTGAAAGTTTTCGGAAAAGTCTCACCTCGCATCCGGATTCTGATGCGCCTACTCAACATTCCCTATCGCGCGCATCAAGAAGGGGAATCCGAAGCGTCTTTTGTACATGTGTCCCTGCACACTGATTGAAAGTATTAAAGAAACTCTCTCTCACCCCTCAAAACCATATATGGAGAACTAAAAGAAAAAACATAAATAAATAGCATCCTACTCTTTATTAGGTTGCCTCCCAAGCTGCGCTTGTATTTTAAGGTCGACAGCCCGACCTGGTTATCTCAACCGAAAAGGAAAGTCTCCTTATCCCTCCACTTCTTCTTCTTCCACCATCTCTTCTCCAGAACTTCAAGTGCACCCCTGTGCTGTGCAGATGGCGGAGAGTTGTAGAAGCTGAATCTTTTCATCTTGCAATTTATCTTCTTTATCAGCTTCCACCAAGTACCACTGGGCTCACATGCATCATTCTCTATAAATTCATCCCAATAGTACATCGTTGGTGCTAGATGCTCTTCAAATGACCCATACAATTCATCCACACCCCCACACTTGTTTGTTTTCAACTCCTTGATCATGGCGTTTGGATCATCAATATAATAGCCAATATGACACGAAATTGAAAATTTCTCATGATGCTCTTCCCCATAAGAACCTCCATACACAAGTCTTTCCAACTCATCACAGACTTGATTAACATGGGATCTGGAGAATTCTTCAAAAGTATGAGTAGGGGCTTTTACCTCAACCGATATGGGCACAAGTGCTTCATCAGCTTCATCATCAGCACACCATAGACTTCCAATGTTGGTTTCTTCCCATTCATGCCAAGGAAGTGAGGGCTCTTGCAGTTTTGGCTGGCAATACGGAAGGTCCTCCCATCTTGGGCACACAGGTCCAACCCAGTCTGAATCAGATTCTGAGTCCTCATAAATGGCAGAGTCCACCAATGGTTCCTGGACACTGCAGTCTTCGTTTGACTCAGGTATCTCTTCATCCACTTGTGGTGGGGATGATGATGGTTCAATTTTGGCTCACTATCATATGGCAAGGTCTCTTCTTGCGGCTCTTGAATACTTGATTCCCCTGCTGTTGACAGTTTCTCTAGTCCTTCCTTTATCCTCTCCCTCATCTCCCTCACGTATTCCATACCTATGGCTGAATCCTCTTGTGGCACTTGTGCAGCTATGGACAAAAATTTGGCGCACACTTCAATCTCCTCCATAATACTACGCCGTTCTGCCATAATTGCTGATGAGTCTTCCTAGTGCTGATGAAGCTGGGGGGCATGTACTCGACATGATTCTCTACGGTCGTGACAAATGCCGCATACGTAGCACCAAGTTATGCATGCGTCCTCGTCTTCATGGTTACCCCTGCAGTGGAAACAATAGGGGGGACCCGAAGAACAGTCTTCGCTCCACATGCTTATATTGTCTCTTGCTTCCTGCAATCCTAAAACACAGACTCACATGACACCCGTGAAGCACAGAGATATAGAATAAAAAAATTAAAACTAAAACTAAAATAAAATTAATCTAAACTAAATCGTAACTAAATAACCTACCGCTGTCCCCGGCAACGGCGCCAAAAACTTGACGCGATTTCTTAACGCGTATCCACAAGTGCACGGTCAAGTAATATAGGGGTGGTATTTCAACCCCGAGTTATCGATCCCACGAGGACAGACTTTAGATTATCTAATTAGTTACTTAATTTAGAGTACAATACAAGAAGAAATATTTAATTGATTTAGGAAGTGAAATAACATCTAGGCTAATATTTTTGAATTTTTTTATTTTTAATAGATAGATAAGGAGAAACTAGGCAATCTCTAGATCACCTAGGGTTGTAGATGAATTACGGATTATCTGAGTAACACGTTAATGCTATCCTAATCAAGGAGAAGAGAGTGAGACACAGGTGGAGATAATTTATGGATAGGTGGAGGGAGTGGCTGTGATGGTTGCCGGAGATGATGGAGGACGTGGTGGTGGTGTTGGTGTAGGCAGTGGTGGTGACGGTGGGTGTAGTTGTTGTCGCTTTTTTGTTGTTGTTGTGGATGTGGTGGTTGGGCAGAGAAGGGGAAGAGAAGGGGATGGAGGTTGTCTTGGTGGTGGAGGGAGAAGAGAGGTGGAAGTGGTGGTGTTGTTGGTGATGGCGATGGTGGTTGTGGTGGTGGTTGTCTCACTGTAGAAGAAGAAGAAGATATTTGAGGAGGAAAAAGAAGAAAAAGTGTTTGATGGTGTAGGTTAATTGGAAACAAAGGTGTGGTTTATATCGAAAAATAGAGGAGAAAAAAGGAAGAAGAACATAGAGGATGAATATGGTTGGTCGAGTAGGGAGGGAGTGTTGTGTGTTTGTGTGTGTGTACAAGTGAAGAAACAAGAGAGAAAGAGATGGTGAGAAAAAAGAGTAGAGGGAAAAGAGAAAGTTGTAACCGGATTTTTGGTCGGGTTGAAACAAATACGAATATTACATATTATACGTATTAATATACCGGGTGTGGGTCGGGTTTGAAATAAAATACAGTTTAAACGTATTATACGTATATTTTTAACGGGTTATATTATTATACAGTAAGGGTTAGACAAAATACGAGTAGCTAAAAGTATTTCATACGTATGATGTATAAGAATATGTTTATAAAAATAATTAAATACTTTAACTTTTATAAAAGACAACTACAACCCCCATGATTTAGAAATTCAAGAATTTACCCCCAACCAATATCTAGTTAACTAGTTTATCTTTTCTGAAACTACAACTACCTCCCCATTATTTAGTTTAATTAAATTATTACTTCCGAAAAATACAATTAAAACTTCCAAACTCCATCAAAATTGTTAAGTTAACTTCTGATTTAAAATGGGGTATTACAGCAAGGGCGTGACATTCCTCTTATTTGGACGAGCGTGAGAATGAATTCTGAAGTGCGAACTTCCAGAAAATGATATTGGATCCCAAGAATAGTAAATAGGCAGTGGTAGAGTGTCCCATGGTTTAATTCCCACTCTGGTCTGCATCGTTTGTGATTACGAACTAAATATTGAAAGTAAAAAACTGAAAATTAAATCTCTTTATGAGGGTTTGAGATAATACATTCTAGGATCCCCTATAGTTTCTCCATATATTGTTCTTTTTTATATGAAAACACTGAGTAGTTGATTTATTTGTTCCATGTTACCGTTCGGGTACTATCCTATCGGTCTCATACACATTGTCACGATTCAGTAGATTTTCGGGTCCTTTCAGCCCACCGAGATCTGTCTCGTTCTAAGGCTGCTAGGGCTTACGACTTATCATGTCGGCCTCAATCAAAACCGTTAACAGTTGGTCAAATGCTCGGGCTATCCCTAACTCCATTTCTCCTCTCGGTCTATCAGAGTAAGGTACTAAATTATGTCTTCTCTTCCTAACCCCAACCAATCACTCTCGTGCACCGGGTTGAGTCTATATCAATCATGGTTCAAGACCTCGTTCATGCATAAACAGTAAAATAAAAGACAAGAACAACAAATAAAACTGCTGATATTAAGATACTACGATCATGAATCCATATTCACGGAGAACCTAGGTAAATAGTTTAGCTACTGAACGATATAATTAAATAACAATGTTTCTGAAATAAAGAGAGAGTATGATCAAACAAGTGTCTTGAATTCTGGATCTACGCTTCCGTGCTCTCCAAGTATGCTTAGACTTCTCCTTGGGTGTTGTTCTTTGTCAACCATTTAGTGTGGACTTAGAAATCCTTTTTCATGTGTTATCCACTCCCTCTCTTATTTATTCTCATGGAGTCTGTCGACCTATTACTTCATCACCTATTTACATGTTTGGACATTTTTCGTACTCAATTTCTACTTGTGACTTTTCAGTTGTGGTATTTGTTTTGGCTATTTGAAAACCACCATAAGTAGCAGCTCAGAAGTGATGGGAACCTACTGTTCGTATGAATTTGTTCATGTCAAAAAATGCTAGTAGTATAAATAAAATTGTAGTTTTAAAATCTTGTTTCGGGGTCCTCATTAGAGACCCGTCGGTTGAGAAGATTGTCAGTGGACCCGCTCTGTCTAATAATATATTGCTTCTTTGGTGTTATGTTTCTCTCGTACCCAAAATTTACTCGCCCTATGGGGAAATCACAGACTATATGAGAGGCACATCAGAATGCAGAGTGACAGCGACTTTGTCGCCTTATTTTTGGAATCTAGGGTATTACAGTTGGTATAGCGTAGTTTCTCATCTACGAAATAAGATCTGCTAGGGAACTTGATATCAAATAAGGGCTATAACTATAAATAGAAAGTAACATTGAAATATTCGCATCAATTTACAATAAGTAGTAACATATTATGCTATTTATTGATATAAGTTGTTTCTATTATAAATTGCCAAGTTGTGGAAAGCACACCATAAGAGAGCAGTCAGGATCGTTCATCCATCGAAGTGCGGTATTGGCGAGGGTCAAAATTAGTCTGATCTTGCAACGATGTGGTAATTAGGTGTCAATTATGGGCTTATGGATCTATGTGTAGGGACATAATTCGTCATTCATTAGTACAGACTCACTGCATCATCCTATCTTTACCTGATGAGCGACTTTACTGAAGGATTAAACCGGCTGTCACCATTGATAATTTTAGAGCGAATAAGTGGAAGTGGAAAAAAAGGATTTATGAGGTGACACCCCGTTATATGCTATCGAGACTTGTAGGAGCACGAATGGAGAGCTTTGATCATGATGATAGCAAGAGACAATGGACTAAACCTAGGAGTTCTTCGAAGCCTTTTGAGACTGAGAATAAAGAGCGTGGTTTGATAGTATTCGAGGAAGCCTAACCCACCCTCACTGGGTCGAGCCTCTTCGTGATCAACGGGATGAGTTTTAGGGAATTTTCTTTTTTAGTTATTTTCAATTTCGAGTTTGAATAACTATAATGTTTTGGATATTTACTTGAGATTAGATGTTTTCAGATACTTATTTTGAAGACTTTTTTGTCTTAATATGAGAATGAGTTTCGATTTTACCTATTTTTTATTGCTATTTACCTTATCTCGAGTAGCATGTCATTTGTTGTGGCTGCGGAGTGAGTTTTCATAGTGTTTTCCTTATCTTGTCTATGGCTAAGACGCGCAGGATGTTGGTTTCAAGGCAATCGAACGCAGTGGATACTACAAAAAACTTATGTTTAAAACCCACAAAGAACCCATGTGAATGAGCATAATCTGAATATTATAGATTTACCTCAGTCACATTGAGAGGTGACAATCATGAATGCTGAAAAGATACTATCAGCACTGGACCCCCTCTTCGCTAGGGCTTTCCTCTTAGAGGAATGTGGATGATCTAGTCTCATTAAATCATCTTAACTCGAATGAATCAAACTTCTCTCTCTCAAAACCCTATCTATTATATATCAAATACGAACAGTGTTGAAAACATGTCTTAACCATTACCATGGTGCAAGTGCATTTATAAGGATGTGAGAATTTGACATGCCCTTTGATCCTAATAGTCAAGATTAGTATGCACTTATGTCTAAAGTCTATGATTTTTCTTTAGTCCAACTGATGAGAAATCAATTCCAGTTTCATACATTCTTGTGTGTGACCCCTTAGGTACCTAATTACGTTGGCACTAAAAATTACAAAGACTGGTTGGCATCTAACAATACATCAGTGCTACCCAAGTAATAGGAACACAACTAAGTTGACGAATCTCTATGACCAATATTACCGTGTAGTAGAATTATTTTGTCCATCTATCAAGATTAGACACAAGGCATGGAGTGTCACCCTTGTATATCAAATATGTAGTTTCTCGATTCATTGAGTACACTTAGACAGAACAATGACATCAATATCTCATATTGATTCATTCGAGCACGACCATTTATTTTTCTGAGTCACACTCATCGAGTGGCCATGGAAATTTACTCTTGTTATGCAGGAGGGAAAAATCATATCTGCATCACTCACACCCCTCTGCATGTTTCATAACATGTCCAGTTATCGATTTCATGATCACCTTGTTACAGTGTGATGGTTGAGGACATTAAAACATGTCATACCACATCTAGTAGGGAATTTAGTGACTTCAAGTCATAGCATCGCGACGCCATTGTCACTATAAAAAGCACTTGTGATGCTCACATAACATCCATGTAGTGTTCTCATGGAAATTCAATCAAGTACGACATAACTCATACGTACCCATGTGTTTGACTTGATATCTCATATCCATCTACCCACATACTAGTATTGATGCATTAAATTCGCCATAATTAACAATAATACTAGAGTAAAAACATTTAAGAATTGAACATGAATTGCAAGGACTTCTTATCTCAACATATCATCATATATATAACATAATGAATAAGGTTCATTTATCATTAAATGAATATCACTATAATAAGTATTACCTCTAAGGCAGACACCAAAAGTGGACTCTTGAGACTTCTGCGTTGGTTAAGATTAGATATCTTATTATGACGACTTGGAGACCAGGAGAACTGTTTCACGAGTTTCATGAATTGTGGCCGAGTGCATAGCGCAAGATCTAGGTCGAGAGTGACTCTTCAGCTACACTCTCTTTACCAAGTGAACTTTATGCTTAAGGCTTTTCCAAATGGACAAACGTTCGCAAAATTTGATTAAGTACCATAGCATGATAGACGGGTATTGTATGTCGAATGTTTTAGAGTTCGAGTATCATGGAGAGTGGACCATAGAGCATACTTTATCTACATGAGTCAAGTGACGATGCACCAAGGGTGACACCTATTCCATGCTAATGTAGAGGACAATGAGGTCTATGAATCAATGGATAGGATCGACAACTAGGGAACATTTTTTTATTCTAGGCGCTTTGTCTGCATATATCAAACTCTAGTTGCATATCGGTCTTTAGCTTGAATGTGGACTTGATTTCATACAACGTTTTTGAATTTTAATTGATGAGTTCATGAGTGCCAATTTTGTGCCAAAGTATTAAATCATGTATCGGAGAGGAAATGATTACTTATATAACATTCCATTGAGGAAATGAGTACACACGATCCATTATATTTTGAGTGATGTAAACATGAATGATTATTGGATGAATACTACTGCATTTCACGGCGTTTCATGATAAGACATAAACGATTAATAGGTCATAGTGTAAAACAGTGAGGGATAAACCATACCAATACAACACACGAAACAATCTTCAAGAAAGGAGGTCCCTTATCCACGGTTCCAGAATTGCAGGGATACTTCGCCGTTTTTAGAATTTTCTCAATGTTCCTTATCCTATACTCGAGTACAACGAGGTTTTTGGTTCCTTATAAAATTAATTGTTATCAACTGAGAAATCTTCTTGTCTCAATTCGTTCCATGGTTATTCTCTTGGTTGATAATTTTGTCCCATTTGCATCAATATTTATTCCTACTGAGCTAGTTGTTTCCAGGAGAGCACGTTTTTATTTGAAGGAGGAAGCTCATAATTGGTAGACGAAAACACAACCCAACTTTGATTGTGAAGATTTTAAGACAACCATAAGGACAAGGTTCTACATGACCCATTAAAAATCAAAGAAATATAAAGAGTTCTGGAACCTGAAATAGAGAGGAGGTTCAATCATAGAGAAATTCAACAAGTTTATGGACTTATAGTAGGAAAAGCTATAGATGATAAGGAGATTTAGGTGGTTGAATTAACTTAGGACTTAATCACCAAGTTTGAAATTATAAGATGACCATGAAGTTTGCTAGAGTTTAGAAGACTTGTGATAGAACAATATACATTTGGAGGGGTCAGGAGACCGAAGAGCAGGCTAGGGGAAATGTACATGCAAGATAGAATATATTGGAAGTCAAAGCACTACACACCCTTGTACAATTATTTTGGGGAGAGAAGAGATTTAGGCCAGGAAAATGTTGAAGTAAGCAATTTAGGCTTAATAAAATACACCATATCCACGAGGAGGACTTGTCCTTCACTTCTATTTTAATTGCTGCAACCATGACCATCCGAGAGTGTATTAAGAACGGGATCACATAGCTTTTAAGAAATATGGATTGAAGGTACAACGCGCTTTTGAGTTCTAGAAACTAGGAGGAGGAAATTACCAACCAAGAAAAGATAAGGAACATTTTTCAATTGTAGGAAACTACCAAGAAATTTTTCAGCAACAATTTTGGAACAATTATAGGTAAAACCCAAATTACGCCAAGTGTTTCAATGGAGGAACACTTTGTGAGACAGCATAGTTACAACTAGACTAATTTCATAGTGAACTGAGCACAACTGAGGAATGGAGCTTACATCGGTAAATATGGAAGACCAACCAAGGAGTTTTCAATGGAGGAGCAACGAGGAAGAGCAACGTTCAAGGTAATGGAGGATGAATTGTTTGCATGATCAAGATTTAGGCTATTTCTTTTTCACAGCAACGTGACTCATACACTTATTTCCCATAAACAACATGCAATCACCTTGTTTAATTAAGGAGCACTATATGCATCAATTGCATCATCATTCCAGAATACTAGGGATTAGAATTGACATCTATGATCTCCATTCGTATAGCAACACAAAAAGGACAACTAGTCTCGAGAATACCATATGTGAATGGATTGAAGTGATGATTTTGGGAAGCGTGTTACCTGCTAACTTGATAAAGTTTGATCTAGGAGGGTGCGACATTATTTTAGGTATGGGCTGGAAAGTACCATAGGACAATCAACTATTTCGAGCAGAAAGTTAGGATGAGAGGACAAAATGGAGAAATAATCTCGTATTGAAGAGTTGTGAAGGAGCCCCGTGTTAAGTTGGTATCGAAATTGGAAATAATGGAGGAAGTGGCGAAGGGTATCAAGGCATACCTATTGTACATGCAATAATGATGTAACTAGTAAGGCATTTTAGAGGTATTTGTAGTAAAGGAATTTTCAGACGTATTTTCAGAAGAGATAAAGGAATCCCGCCGAAAAAAGAGGAGTGAATTTTAAAATGGAGCTACCAACAGAAACAATACTAATATCTAAGCACCACACCGGATGTCACTAGATGAGTTGAAAGAGTTAAGGAAGCAGTAGAAAAAACTGAATTAGAACGAATACTTAAGAATAATTGTTTCCCTTCTGCGAGCACCTCTGCTATTTATGAATAAAAACGGGAAACTTGATAATGTGGATTGGCTACAAGGACATGAATAGTGTAACACCAAATACCAAGTACCCATCATCGATGATCGATGACTTGTTGACTAGATTCAAGGAGAACGTTGGTTCGGAGATAAACGAGAGATCATGATACCATCAGTTGGGAATAGTAGAGAACGAAATCCCAAAGACAGATTTCAGGATTAGGTATGGCCACTATGTGTAACACCCTCCGGGGGTATTAAAAATGAACCAGCGAGTAGAACCATGTCATTAGTGTAGAACCAAACGTTCTAATCATTTGTGTAACGGGTTCACGTGGGGATGTTGGGATGGAGTTAGAACCTAAACTGGGACTATGCGTCATGAGCAAATTGTATAGGTAGAAATTATATTAATAAAATATTGTATTTAATTGAAATATTTTTAACTTGTGGGCGATGAGTTCTCAGACGAGGGATACGTCAAATACTATGACTGAGTCGAAGTAGCTACTTGTGTTTGAGGTGAGTAAACATGCCAGACCTAGTGTGCATATCGCCCTTCGTGTCAAATAATTTCTTCCTACTTGCCTCAAAATGAGTTTGTGTGTTATGTGTGTTATGTGCTATTTGAACATTTCACTCCAATTGTTGAAACATTGTATTGGAAATATCACAGGAATCTAATAATTGATGATAGCATAAAGTTGAAGAGTTGTGCGGGATTCTTACATGGTTACTATTGGCTTGGTCGTGTTGATTACGGTCACTTGTCCGATCAAATTTTTTTAATCTGGTTGCAATGCCCCGGATAGCTGCATGTACTCACTCTTCGGGCCGCAAGAGTCTTAAGGGGGTGTCAACACTTAAGTTCCTGGATGCTTGCGAGATGGTTGGTTCTTTCCTCGTATCAACAAATTAACAATGTGGTTTCGGGATTGATGTTTATTAATGGAAAATGAAAGAATATGT
This sequence comes from Linanthus parryae, assembly GCA_023055425.1. Lineage (NCBI taxonomy): Eukaryota > Viridiplantae > Streptophyta > Magnoliopsida > Ericales > Polemoniaceae > Linanthus > Linanthus parryae. The sequence goes on from JALGPY010000006.1 coordinate 78,564,708, forward strand.
GATTTTGGAATTTCCTAATTTAGACAATGAATATGAATTCGGGAAAATAAAATGAAATTGGAATCTCTCTTTTTCCTTATAAGTGTCATGCTTTTACTTCCGATGTGTTTAAGTCAAACTACTACCTTACAAGTTTCTTATTGTTTTACAAATTTCCTCACCATCATTTTACATGCGTGTGTGTTTGCTTGCTTGTATTTACTGTTGATGCTGGAAACTGTGGTGTTCTATTTCGATTTTCTTTACCACATGTTTAGATGATGAGAGCCTGACTTTAGCAGGGAACGTGATTCACATCTACACTATTAGAACTTTAATATTTAATAATTATAACTTCTTTTAGTTATCACTATCTCTTTAGTTTGGTTAATGCCCATGTTTGTGGCACAACAATCTGAACTGTAATAAAGTATTACTTCAAGACTTTATGATTAATTTGCTTTATTACACTTTTAAATGTCCTTGTATCCGAGTTTCATCATGGTTACGGAGTGACACCCTCTCGGGTTTCCAGCGTGGCTAATTTGAGGGTGTTACATTATGAGTCACAATTATGCTTATTTGACAAACAAGTAAACCCTACAATTATCATGCCCGTGATAAATAGAGTCAAGAGACCATTTTTGGATCGGTTTTTAATAGTATTCATTGATGAAATTTTAGTTTATTCGTGGAGTAGAAAAATTATTACGAGGGACACTATAATGAATTTATGTAGAACCTAAAAAGAGAAGAGTTGCACCCAAACTTGTTGCAGCGTAAGTTTTGGCTACTCCATGTTTTGTCTGTGGGATAGATCATCTCAAATGAAGTTCGTCGAACCAGGAAAACTCTAAGCAGAGAAGGACTGGCCGATATCAATGAGCGAGATAAGAACCCTAAATTCTTAGATTTGGCCAAATACTACAGTAGGTTCAAAAATACTTTTCAAAGATCGGAAGACCAATAATTAATATAATGAAGAATTCGGTGAAATATGAATAGAGACATGAATGTGAGGAAGCATTCCAAACCTTAAAGGAAAAGTTGACAACAACGCCACTACTACCGTTGAAAAACGAGTCAAGAGAGCTTAATGTATAAGATGACACATATAAGTAGGAACTAGGACGTGTGCTCATGCAGAAAAGATGTGATCATGCATGCAAGGCATGAATCATATTTTTAATGGCTCTTAAAATTTCTTATGGTATGATAATTGGTTGTGTGGTGGTTCAGTCCTGTCTTATCTCATTAAGAGAGTTGTTTATGAAGCTTCCCTCTCCAAAGATGTTAGATTTAGTGACATCGTTTTCCAAAACCAGTGGCTATGGCCTTATCCTCATGGTCACTCATGAGTGAGCTCATTCACTTCACTGATCTCATACCTCCTTGTGAGTTCAGCTAGTTTTAAAAGCTTGAAACAACTTTTATATTTTAAGGCCTTGACACGTTTTTCAAAGGTTTGGAACATACTGAGCAGTATACCGCATGAACTTAGGGGGAGCATATATTTCTAATCTGATTCCCACTTCTCTATGCTTGATTATATGAGCCTTGATGATGAAAGAAAAATTATTTTGTTGCTCTAAACGATTATTAATCCATCAGTTTGAACAAATTTTTTCAGGGAAAATCAATTGCCTATTTTGCAGGGTCACTTGCCTAAACTATGTTCTTGTAGAAAAGGAAACTTGATTGTTTGATTGATTCTGTGATTATTCAAACACGTCCTGACCTTCCTAACATATTCAGATACAAGATAAAGTCAATATATTTGATGATACTGAGCAACTAGCCGTTGGGAAGAGTTGTTAGACAAGTCAAAGATTTGCAGCTATTTTTTAGGAAAGTTTTTTGTGAGAAGATCTTGAAGATCTTCTATTCAAACATGCTGCATAAGAGGGAATTACTGAAGATTTTAAACAAGAGACACGAAGACAGACTTTGAACATTCTCAGGATGGTCAAGCAACACAAAAGAATATTCATTTCACTCAATCCATTCCCCAGAAGATCACTGCACACTCAACTGCTTCATTAGTTCTCAGTGTTCTTATTTCTAATCTATATTTGTATATCATTTATATAATACTTGTTACATTTTGTTCTAGTGAAGTTTTCAAGTGAACAATAGATAATTCTTTTTGAATCAGTTAGCTGGAGCAGGTAATAGATAGGTTAGTGAGAACCACAAGCTGTAACAGAGTAAGGGAACTCTCTATTCTTAAGATCTAGGGTTGGCTTTTGATCAATAAGAATTGAGTTGAAAATCCTGCAGGGATCAAATCCCTGAGGTAAATATGTAGGTCCAAGTGGACTGAACTCTATAAATCTCTGTGTCTCTTGCATTCATTTTTGCTGTCCTATAATTAGCCAAATCAACTTCACAAAACTGGTTTCAGTTCAAGGGTTTGAAAGGTATTTCAAGGCCTTGAAAACTCCCAGCTTTTTATTTGTCATATGTTTTCTTTCCAAGTACTTGAAACTCATTTCAAGACCTTGAAATACTTACAGCTTTGCACAAATTTCTTTGATACCACTCTTCTAGCATAAATTGCAAAAAGTTGACACACTCTATTCAACCCCCTCTAGAGTATTGATCCTGTTTACTACCTACAATACTGTATTTCAATTGGTATCAGAGCTTGTATTACTGCATAGATTTAACCATCTGGTGATTATGATTACTATAGGTGATGGTGGTTTCTCTCAGGGAAGAGCTGTTAACAGACCTCCTCTATTCTGTGCACTGGGAAGCCCTAATGAAAATGTTAATCATTGATTCAGATATGAAATTGTGGACTATCATTCAGAATGGTCCTCATAGGTTCTATATAGAGCAAGATGGAATTAGAAGTCCCAAGATAGAGGATTCACTTTCTTCTTTTGAGTTCAAACAATATTCAAAAAATTACAGAGCTATGAATCTCTTATATTGTGCTTTGAGTGCAGATGAATTCAACATAATTTTAGGCTGCAAGACTGCTAAGGAAATATGGGACAAATTGGTGGTGACCTTTGAAGGAACCATTCAAGTCAAGAAGACAAAAATCAACATATTTCTTAGACAGTATGAACTGTTTAAGATGAATGGAGATGAATACATTAAGGATGTGTTCAAGAGGTTCACTCACATTGTCAACAATCTAGACTCTTTGGGAAAATCCTTTTCCAATGAAGAGAAAGTCAGGAAGATCTTGAGAATTCTTCCCAAAGCCAAATGGGAACCAAAGACTACTACTATTGAAGAAGTTCAAGATCTATCATCACTTCAACTTAATGACTTGAAGGGAAAGCTTCTCACGCATGAAATTTCAATGAATGAATTTGATGGAGAACTGCCATATAGTGTCAAGAATCTAGGTCTCAAGGCTAAGGAGAATGTACCATCTCAAAGCCTTGAAAATGAAGAAGATGATGATGAAGACCCCTTTGCTCTAATTTCCAAAGCCTTGACCAGAATTGTAAAGATGAAAAAGAACTTTGGAAACAAAGACTTCAGCAAGGATAAACACAAATCCACCAATAGAAAAAACTAAAAAGCTAAATCTTCTTACCATGGTAATAAGTCTAATGTAATGAATTGCCTTGAGTGTCGTGATGCTGGACATTTGAATAGAGACTGCCCACACAATAAAAGAAAACACTTTCAGAATAAAGACCATGACAGGAGAAAAAGGGCTATGATAGCATCTTGGAGTGACTCAGATTCCTCTAGTGGTTCTGAATGTGAAGAAGAACAAGCCAACCTCTGCCTTATGACCAAGCATGATGAAAGTTCTTAAAAGAACATTGAGGTAATGGTGAACTGTTTGATTTCAAAACCAATAAATGTCCTCTCTGACTACCTTAGAACAATGCTTTTAAATGAAGAGGCTATCTAAAAGAAATAAGGACTTTGAATGAAAGGTTCATGAGAAAACAAAAGAAAACTTACAACTTGTTTTTTAAAATCAAAATCTTGAAATTTCTTGGAAGAAGTGTGACAGAGATTTCAAGGCCTTGTGAACCAGTTTCAAAGCCTTGAAAACTCAAGTCAAGGAAAAGTCACTGAGAACTCTACTTTGAGTGACAATATTGTTCCTCTAAGACATCAGTTTGATGAACTGTAGGAACAAAGGACTACTCTAGCTGAGAAACTTCAAGAGTCTAAGATAGTTACTACCAAACTTGTTGGCTCAGAACACAATCTAAACATGATTCTTGGAGGAAGTTTAAAGTCTGTTCACAAAACTGGTTTTGGCTACAATCCAAACTTCCCCAGAAAGAAAAATACCAGATTTTTGAAGGCTAGAAACAGAACCTCTCCTAAATTCCATTACTGTAACAAAACTTCTCCTAAATGTCCTTTTAGAAGAAGAGACCCTCACATAATGAGGAACACTTTTCCAGTTCAGCTCAAAGGACAAGTTAGACAGATTTGGGTTCCTAAAGGGGTTAGACTACCTAACATGGTTGACCCTGAATATGAATCAAAAATTCCACACTTGGTCTAACAGTTGGGTAAGGCAGTGAATGGTGTTTGCAGGCTGTGACCAAGAGAAAAGAACATAAATGATTTATGGATAGTGGTTGCTCTAGACATATGAGTGGCAAGAGATCCCTATTCTAAGAACTGAAAGAGCAATCCGAAGGGTCAATCACACTTGGTGAATAAGGCAAATGCGACATTCTAGGTATTGGTAAAGTTGGTACAGATTCTGAAAACTCTATTTCTGATGTTTATTTAGTTGATGGCCTGAAGTTCAACCTACTTAGTGTATCTCCGTTATGCGAAAATGGTAACAAATTTATCTTTGACAAAGATAAATGTATGGTGTAAAATAAGAAATATGGAGTTTGCATCCTCACTGTCTCAAGATCAAACAATTTTTATACTTTGCAAACTAACAAAGTTGCAGGAGAAAGTATGAAGTGTTCAAGGCCTTGAAAGAGGATTCAAAGCTTTGGCACAGAAAGCTTGTACACATTACTTTGGAAAAGTTAGTTACTAAAGACCTGGTAAGAGGTCTACCCCCTATCAAGTTCAAGGGTGAAGAGGTATGCAAAGCCTCTGCTCAAGGAAAACAGACAAGAAGCTCATTCAAGCCAAAGAACTTTGTAAGTACTACTAGACCCATTGAATTATTGCATATGGATCTCTATAGTCAAATTAGAACTCCAACTCCAAAGGGTAAGAAGTGCTTGTTAGTTATTGTTGATGATTTTTCTAGATTTACTTTGGTAATGTTTCTTAGAGATAAAATCTGAAGCTCTTTCTGAATTTTCAAAGCTTTGTAAAGAACTTCAAACCTTGAAAAATCTTCCTATTGCTTCTATTAGGAGTGATCATCATAGTAGATAATTTGATCAAATTGAGTTTGATTTTATTTTTTCTAAGCATGGTATCTCTCACAACTTCTCTGATCCTAGAACTCCTCAACAGAATGGTGTTGTTGAAAGAAACAACATGACTGTTGAAGACATGTCAAGGACAATGCTTCTAGAGAAAAAAATTGCCAAAATCATTTTGGGCAGAAACTGTGAACACTGCCAACTATATACTTAACAGGTTCTTGATGAGGCCTATCTTGAAGAACACTCCTTATGAGATTTTCAAAAGAAGAAAGCCAAACATTTCTTACTTCATACCTTTTGGTTGTACTAGCTATACAAAACAATAGTAAGGACAATCTGGTAAGTTTGATATCAGGAGTGATAAAGGTATTTTTCTTGGTTATTCATTGACTAGCAAAGCTTATAGAGTTTATAATAAAAGAACCAAGCTTGTTGAAGAAAGTGTTGATGTTATATTTTATGAAAGCTATGATGGTTCTTTGAGTGAAAGTTTTGCAGACTTGAATTTAAACAAGCATGATTCAGAAGATGAACCAGACCCTTCAAATAGTTCCAAGGAAAGCTTGCAGGAAAACAAGAAGAATTTTCAAGGCTTTGAAAATGAGTCTCAAAGCCTTGAAAAAGAACATCAAGAGAATTAGAGTGAACAAGCCACTACTTCAAATTCTCAAAGACCTGAGAAGATTTTTGGATATCCAGAACCGTCACCAAGGGTATATTTGATCTCATCCAATTGACAACATTATATCTGATCCATCCACTCGTACACAAACAAGATCACAACTGAAGAACCTGTGTGGTTTCAATGCTTTTTTATCTCTTATGGAGCCTAAGAATGTGAAAGAAGCACTACAAGAAGCAGACTGGATCATTGCAATGCAAAGTGAACTCAATGAATTTGAGAGGAACAAGGTATAATCTGGTTCCACCTCCTAAAGATCAGTCTGTCATTGGTACTAGGTGGGTATACATAAACAAGTTAAATGAGAATGGTAAGGTAAAAAAGCAAGATTGGTAGCTCAAGGCTACAACCAGGAAGAATGTATTGATTATGTGGAGACTTTTGCTCCTGTTGCAAGGTTAGAAGCAATTAAAATATTACTTGCATTTGCATCTCACAAAAGTATAAAACTCTTTTTCTAATGGATGTGAAGTATGCATTTTTAAATGGATATCTGCAAGAAGAAGTTTATGTTGCTCAACCTCCTGGTTTTGAAATTGATGAGTTTCCGGATCATGCTTACAAACTTGAAAAAGCTCTTTATGGTTTGAAACAAGCTCCAAGGGCTTGGTGTGAAAGACTGTGAAATTTTCTACTTAAAACTGATTTCAAAAGAGGATTAGCACACAAAACCCTTTTCATAAAGACTCATGAGAAAGATATTCTAGTGTTTCAAATTTATGTTGATGATATTTTATTTAGAGCTACTAATGAATCTCTTTGCAAGGATTTCTCAAGTCTTATGAGCATGGAGTTTGATGGGAGAGTTCAACTTATTTCTTGGACTTCATATAGATCAAATGAAGAATGGAATCTTCTACATCAGAACAAGTACACCAAGGACTTGTTAAGAAAGTACAATATGTCTCAGTCCAAGGTGGAAAAAACCCCTATGAGTTCCTCATTGTCTTTAGACAAAGATCAAAATGGTAAGAGCGTGAATGTGAGGAATACAGATGTATGATTGGATCTTTGTTGTATATTATTGCAAGTAGACCAGATATTATGTTTAGTGTTTGTATGTGTGCTAGATTTCAAGCTGATCCCAGAGAATCACACTTGGTTGCTGTTAAAAGAATATTCAGATACTTCAATGGAACTAAAGACTTATGGCTTTGGTATCCTGAACAATCTAATCTCTCTTTGTGTGGATATTCAGATGCTGACTTTGCAGGCTAAAAGTGGATAGAAAAATCACATCAGGGTGTTGCCAATTTCTAGGAACATCACTGATCAGCTGGCATTCTAAGAAACAAAATTTTGTAGCCCTATCAACTGCAGAAGCTGAGTACATAGCAGCTGGTGCTTGCTGCTCACAAGTAATATGGATTTCTCAACAAATGAGAGATATTGGATTTAACTTCAGAGATATACCTATTAAATGTGACAACACCAGTGCAATATATATCACAAAGAATCCAGTTCAGCATTCAAGGACCAAACACATAGATGTCAGACATCACTTCATCAGAGATCATGCTGAAAAAGGCTATGTTGCTCTTTAATTTGTTTCTACTAACATGGAATTGGCAGATATCTTCCCTAAAACATTGACAGAGGATAGATTCTCAGCCCTGAGATTAGAACTGGGAATGCTAAATAAAGATGCATTGGTTTGGGGGAGTATCAGGTAAGATACTAGTAAGTATTATGTGGTTCAAAGTTTTGAACTGATTTTCAAAGCCTTGAAAATCTTTTCAAAGCCTTGATTGTATTTGCCTCAGTTGTATAGCCTTTCAGGGCATTGAAATGCTTTCCAAAGCTTTGAAAATAAGTCTTTATGCTGTTTAGTCATTAACTTAGATCTTTCAATGTTGGGTGCTATCTTTGTAGATATTTGCTTAATATTGTTCTTACCTTTTAAAAACTTGTTTCTTTTAAATTAGTAGTATAATATTTCCTTTTCCACGCCACACACTCACAAAAATTTGAATTTCACTGATTCTGCACAATCTTAAAAGATTTGGAAATATTTATGTTTCCTTTTCAAACTCAAACTCTTCAGTACTTATCTCCTCTCTTATCTCGCCCTCTTTCACGTATCAATCCTGCCTCTATCTTCTAAACACTCAAACCCTAATGAGCACCAGAAGAACGTCTGATAAAATCAAGATGGCTGGAGGATCAAAGAAAGTTACTGACAAGAAGAGGAATACTGTAGAGGAAGAGGCTCAAACACTCAGTGATGATTCAAGTTCCAGAACCCGAAGTGCAGAAAGGGATGCTTCTCCTCCAAAGAAAAATACTAAGAAGGATCAGACTCCTACTTCTATCAACAAGAATAAGACTGATAATACTGCTCTAGAAAAGCAACAAGAGGAACAGATTGCTAGTCCTATGAAGGTGAGGAAGAAGAAGCCTACAAAAGAAGAAAAAGGAAAAGGGAAAGCCATTGAGAAAGAACAAGACAAAGGCGATGGAAAAGAACTGCAGATCTACTCAGAAAAGCAACAGTCTCTTGGTAAGAAATCTGGAATTAACAGCACATGGTTTGTTTCTAATGTTGCTACAGGACAATTGTTAGATGGCTTTTCTTCCAGGCCAGTAGCTTTATGTAGCATGATTAGTGTTGATATGTTGAAAACCATGAATCTGGAATGCATTAAGAGGTTGAAGAAAAAGTGCCATTTGAAAAATTCTAAACCCCCCTGAAGTTGCAAATCCCAGACTCACTGGGTTTTTCTATCTGAACATGAAGCAAATTAGGACTGTAAATTTAGTAATTCATACCAAAGTGGCTGGTGTTGATATGGAGTTAGATCACTCAAAATTTGCCAACTATTTTGGTTGTCCCAACAGGTTTAACAAATACAACTATCTAAACAAGAGTGAAGATTTGAAACTGGCTAGGGAAGAATTCTTTCTACCAAATGTTTCTACCTCCTCCAAGAAGTTAACACACTCTGTGCTAACTGTTGAAGCCAAAGTATTGTTTACCATCTGATGAGGTGTGTAGTTCCTAAGGAGAATTCCAAAGAATTGATTAGTGACAGGGTATTGTACTTGATGTATTTGATCATGCATGGGTATGAGATTGATCTTCCTTCATTTGTGATGGAACACATGCTTTACTCCCAGAATAAAGAAAGAAAGAACCATTTGCCTTATGCCAACCTACTTTATGCCTTCTTTCAACACATTGAGATCCCAAATGAAAGAGAAGAAACGGTTACTACTGATTTTGGTATGCTTAATGAGAAAGCATTTGAGAACCAGGGAAGGCAATTAAAATCTGTAATCTGAACTGTGTGAGGAAGAGTTACAATCCAAGAAGTTTCCTAAACCCAAGGTCTTGACCTCTCCTTCAAACCTACCCTCTCAATCTCAAGACCATTATCTGGTATTCCAAGACTTGATGTTCTTGAGAAGGATATGGAAGAATTGAAGGAAAATCAGCATGAGCTTGGCACTGAGTTCATACAAGCCAGGTACGTTGTTGAAAGCATCTTAAAGAGCATCAATGTGCTTCATGTGGAGGAAGAAGTCTCTCTGGCTGCAGAGGGATCCAAAAAAGCTGGTTCAACTAAGGATTTGTTTAGTGACCATACAACACAGGATGAGGCTACAGGGGTAGTGGACAAAGGGAAACAAGTAGCTTAAGAACAAGGTGATGAAGAACAGGAACAAGATGATGTTGAAAGTCCAGACTCAGGGATGTTGATTAAAGATCTTAAGAAGAAGAAAAAGAAGCAACTCGTTCCGAATATAGTAACTACAGCTGAACTCTTTGATGATGAGGTGGATGGTAATATTGGTGATAAAACTGCTTAAGAATAAGAATAGAAAGATAATGAGGATGATGAAGAAGACAGTGAGGAAGAAGATGCAGAGGCAAAGGATGATGACGAAAAAGGTAACTTATGGATTTTATTGATATGAACTAAGTACACGATAAATTCCTAAGGCTAGATTGAAGCAAAGAGAGATTACATTTTTGTAAGACAAGCCCCAACATTTTATTAAAAGGATGACAAAATTTGTGGTGAAGATGATAAATTTCTTAAATAACAGTTGTGTTGATGATTGGAGGGCTGGGCGAGGTGCATCGTAGACTCCATCACGATTTTTACTGCCAATAAGAGTTGTGCTGGTCAAGCGGTCCTTCGCAAAGAAATGACAGAGGAAGACTTCAACAAAAAATTAGTTAGATTGGCGAAGTTACGAGACTTAGATAAGGTTGCGATGTAAATGAGGCACACAGAACATTAGATAGATGAGGGTACGAGTAGAGGTGGGGAGATTAGTGCTACTAATGTGAGAGATAGAGAGACTATTACCATTTCCAATATGAATATCATCAGGACCATCGTACGTAAGTTGTAAAGTCTTTAAGACTAGCTGTTCTAGGAGTGACATGACGGGAATCGCCACTGTCAAACATCCACACACCAAAAGATCATGAGGCTTGATTGTATGTGGTGTTGACGTAGGTGTGTTCGTCGCAGCTGAGGTTGTGGATGCGCAAGAGCCGTTTAAGTTTACGACAGTGGCGAACAACATGCCTTGCGAAGTTGCAGAAGTGACAGTGCTGCTCAGGACGCCCATGCTAAGTCGCAGATGCTGGGGCGATACGCGACCAATTTCACGCATTTGATGAAATGTTTTGGCGATCTTGATTACCTGAGTGACCACCATTTCGCGGCTACCAAAGGGATGCAGCCTGATGAGATGCCACTCCTGTGTGACGTTGCCTCGCGTTGGTTGTAGTAACGAGAGGTGCATATTCTGATTATTCGGCTTGCAGGGAGCGCTCATGCTTCTCAAGGATGGACGTGAGTTAAACAATGGAGAAAAATGTGTTGCGAACCCGAAGGGCAGCCACGATGGCAGAGTAATCGACCCCAAGTTGGTAGTTGGCTATGTCCTTCATATCCTTGATGTACTCCAAAATGGAGCGATTGTCGCGTGGATTGCGAGCAAGTTTATTCTTGAGTCAATGACTTGACCAGGAGAAGCGCTAGCATAGCTTCCATGAGATTGGTTCGAGCTTCACGAGCAGTAGACACGGAGGAGATCAGTGGCTGAACTGACTAGGTGCAACTTCCGAGGAGGGCACTGACAATGATTTGATTTGACCAAATCACTAAAGCACGGCGGTGCTGTGGTGGATCTGTCGATATACCCTAGAAGATGAAAGCCTGTCATAGTGGCTTCGATTTGTCGACGCCAAATGAGGAAATTGGTGGAGGAAGTTTCATGGGGAAGTTTGTTGGGGCATTTAGTTTGTTCACTGATGGTGTGGGTAGTCATGGTGGTGATGACCTGCTTCCGAGACCTGAAAGCAAGGTTGGCGGCTTAGGATTTGCAACAAGCGAGATGTAGAAGAAAAATTTCTACAGCTCTGATACCATATGAGAGTATAAATAAGTGAATATTGTTTATGATGACCAATGGTTCATATAAACTCTACTGACAGTGACTTAACAAACAACGCATACTATGCTTAACTAGAAAATCAAATAATAACAAAATATGAGTTATTCCATAAACCACGTAAGATGTGATAATTAACTCCACAAATCAAGGGAAGGCCCGGCTCTACATCTAGGCAGGTGAATTGCTTGCTTAGGGCCCCAAGATTTGGGAGGGCACCAGAATTTCGAAAATAAAGGAGTATTTCTATAATGTACATGTAATTTTAAGAATATTTAATGGTTATAAATATGTTAATGTTGATACTAATAGGGAGAAAAAAAATAAATTTTCATTAATTTTTCCTTAAGAGTTTTTCAATCCCGCAGATTGTGAGAGAACGTTGAATTATTGATAGTTATCTTCCTCCAAACGTTTCTCCTAAAATCTCTCCACCACTAATCCTCTTTACAAGGAATTTCTATCCTTGATAATTTTTCTTTTCTTTTTGAGGAGATCCTTGATAATTTCATCCCGACGTGGGTTTTCATATTTAATAATTCTCAGACAGCTCATAAAATCACACATGTTTCCATCAATCCTCAAAGCGAAATTCCTAACAATAAAATCCCTCTTTATTTATCAAAGCTCGTTGATCCTCAAAATTTATCAAGATTTTAATTCCGCGGTATGAACTTGAGAATTTGTATTCTGCAACGGGTGACTTAACCTCTACTCCATGATTTTCATTTAGATGTAAGAACTCGCCTTGGTTTCGAGGGAGTAGTAGTACTTTACAGGATGTAAAAAATTTCGTGGTGGAATTCAATTAATCAAATTGAGTTTAAAATCCCTTCACCGGTTCTTATAGGAATTATTTTGTTATAATTATTCCACACAATATTGGGATTGTTCATGGGTTAGACACTAGATTGTTTACTTCAGTTACTTTTTTGAGGGAATTGTTTACTTCAGTCATAGCAAAGCTTTGAAGAGTTTGTGAAGATTATTATAAGAGGTACACATCGAGCTCCTCATATTTGATTTTCGCTTAGGGCACCTAAACACTTAGAGCCGGCCCTGATCAATAGGGTTGTAAGAAAAACCGAATAAACCGGTCAAACCGACTGAACCAAACCGAAATGCTTGGTTTTGGATGGTTTTTTTTTTATGTTCGGTTTATTAACGGTTCAATTTTTCACAAACCGGTCTTTTCGGTTTGGTTTTTGGTTTGTAAAAATATTCACCGCACCAAACCGAACCGAACCAATATGTGCATAACGTACTTTTACTACAATGTATATTGCGGAAAGTATATTAAATAATCTAGAAAATAGAAACACGGGTAGATAGATTCAAATTAAAATGATTATATTACTCTTTATCTTCTCTATTTCTCTCACGTTTCATCATATTTTCTCTCTAAAACGATAGTTCTGCATATTTTTTAAGTCCATTTAGCTTATTTTTCACTTAAAACTTGAAATTCGTTGACAAAGTAGTATTATAATATCCATTCAATAATTTTTACACAAACCGATCGCACCGAACCGAACCGAAACCAAACCGATGTTTTTCGGTTTGGTTTGCTTCGGTTCATCCTTGCAAATGGTTTAGTTTGGTTACAAAATTAGTAAATCGATATATTCGGTTTGGTTTATGATTTTAGCAAAAATCGCACCAAACCGAACCGTTTACACCGCTACTGATCAAAGGAAAGATAAATTGGAGATTATCTCATTCCTTAGCAGTTTTAACTTCGTTGACTCTACTTCTCAGAGAAACTTCGTTGACTCTCCCTTGATTCCATCAACCAAACTATTTTGTTCACTGCAGAAAGTTTCCTTGTTCATTGTTTCTGAACAGGAACTATTAAGTTTGATCCAATACAAAGGCACGCTTACTTCACTAGACTGTAAAATATATTATGATATGAACATCTCTGATAAATACAAACATCCTAACTTGCATGTCTTCCAACATGTGCCAATAATGACACAAATAATTTTGGGACACGCCATTGACCTATTATAGTGGTGGAATTAAAAATATTCTTATAGGTTCCGGGTAACAATCACTCACTCTTATATTTTTATTTGTAAGTTGAAGTATTGAGCATACATACACCATAATGCAGATCATATTAGCTGTTATTTCATTATTATATAAACGTTTCAGTTAAGATAGAAGAAACCGATTTTTCCACAAATAATTCATAAATTAAACTGTAGGTTGGAGATCCTCCAAGTCTTTAGAAATATGGGCACAAATCATAAAGGTACCAATAAAATGGGATACAATCATGGACCAAGGAATGGCTGGCTATCGGCAGGGTGTGAATTTGGCATGTATTGAAATATCTTAAAGTGTCACGTTCCTGTTTTTTGTCTATATAAACTTTCACTTCGATCACAAATCCAAAAACAGATACCACACAAGTCATTCATTCTACACTCATGGGTACTCACAGCTTCTTCTGTGTGTGGCTCATTTCTCTCCTAATAACAATACTCCCATTAGTTACACCCAACTCTTTAGATAATTACATTATCCACATGGACTTATCAGTCATGCCCAAAGCCTTTTCTAGCCACCAAAACTGGTATATGGCAACCGTTGCTTCCACTTCTATCACCACCACCACCACCAATTTGATTAGTCCATCAGCCTCGTCCAAGCTTATCTATGGTTATGTCAATGCTATCCATGGCTTTAGTGCTAGTCTCTCTCCCTCTCAGCATGAAGCTATTAAGGCCCTTCCGGGTTATGTCTCTTCATACAAGGACATGCCGGTTAAGGTTGACACCACTAGGTCAACTCAGTTTCTTGGCCTGAGTTCAGACTCCGGGGCATGGCCAGCGGCAAAATATGGAGAGGATATCATAATCGGGGTGGTGGACACCGGGGTATGGCCAGAGAGCCGGAGCTTTGATGACCATGGGATGACAAACGTACCATCCAGGTGGAAAGGAGAGTGTGAAAGTGGCACCAACTTCAGTTCTTCTATGTGCAACAAGAAGCTTATTGGAGCTCGGTTTTTCAACAAGGGCTTGCTTGCCAAGTATCCCAACCTCACAATTGCAATGAATTCTACTCGCGATACGGATGGTCATGGGACCCACACTTCGTCTACTGCGGCAGGGAATTACGTGGAGGGCGCATCCTACTTTGGATACGCTAAAGGGACGGCTAGAGGTGCCGCTCCAAGTGCTAGAGTCGCCATGTACAAAGCTTTGTGGGAGGAAGGTGTGTACATGTCCGATATTGTGGCTGCTATTGATCAGGCAATTTCAGATGGTGTAGATGTATTATCGCTGTCCCTTGGCGTAGATGGCCTTCCATTGTACCAGGACCCAGTTGCTATAGCAACATTTTCTGCTATGGAGAAGGGTATTTTCGTCTCCACATCAGCCGGAAACGAGGGACCTTATCTCGAGACCCTACACAACGGGACTCCATGGGTTCTAACCGTGGGTGCAGGAACCATGGATAGATCATTTGGAGGTATTGTTACCCTTGGAAACGGAGTAACAGTTACAGGCTCGGGTCTGTATCCGGGAAGGTCAACTTCCACTATTAATACCTCTCCGATTCTTATGGTCAATTGCAGTGACCCGGATGAATTGAGTTCGGTTGAGAAAAAGGCTATTATTGTGTGTCGGTACAAGAATGATTCGCTGAGCGAACAAGTTTATTACGTGGGAACTGTGAATATTACAGGTGGGTGTATCTTTATAACTAACGACACTGACATAGATTTTTTCCTACAAAGCAGCTTTCCTTCTTTAATTTTGAATCATGAGAACGGACAAATACTTCATGACTACATCAAAAGTAGTAGCAACAGCAGCTCTAAACCAAAAGCAAGTATCAAATTTGGAGAAACCAGAGTCGGTATCAAACCAGCACCACGAGTGGCTAGTTATAGCTCGAGAGGGCCATCGCAGACTTGCCCATTTGTACTGAAGCCAGATGTTATAGCTCCTGGCGCGTTGGTCTTGGCTGCGTGGCCTCAAAACATTCCAGTGACTGAATTGGTTAGGACAGGACAGGCTTTCAGTGACTTCAACCTCTTGTCAGGGACGTCAATGTCTTGCCCTCACGCTTCAGGCGTCGCAGCACTTCTCAAGGCCGTGCACCCAAACTGGAGCCCTGCAGCTATCCGTTCAGCGATGATGACTACTTCTTATTCAAATGACAACACATTGATCAACCCCATTGAGGACATTGGTAATAGCAATAAACCAGCCACTCCTCTTGACATTGGAGCCGGTCATATTGATCCAAACAAGGCGCTTGATCCAGGTCTTGTGTATGATTTAGAAGTGCAAGATTACGTAAACCTGATGTGTTCTCTCAACTTTACCATCAAGCAAATACAGGCCATCACCAGGTCATCACATTCGTCTCTCAATTGCTCAAACCAGACGTTGGACTTGAATTATCCATCTTTCATTGCATTCCTCAATGCCAATGCCTCCGCGGCATCCTTAGTGCAAGAATTCAGGAGGACACTGACTAATGTTGGATCAGAAGGTGTGAAAACATATGAAGCTAAATTGGTTACTGTGAAGGGGTTGCGTGTCTCGGTTGAGCCAGAAAGATTGATTTTCCAAGAGAAGTATGAGAAGCAAAGCTTCAAGGTCAGTATACGGTTAGACAAAAGTGTGATCAAAGATGATACTGCCGTTCTTCATGGTTCTCTGACATGGGTTGAGACAGACGGTAATCATGAAGTTAGAAGTCCCATAGTGGCAACGAGTCTTACTCAATAGCTTTTACCCTACATCTACATTGTTGTCAGTGTTCATTCAATAATTGTAATTTATTTGTTGTAGATTGATAAGACTGATTCGCTGGTGATAAGGATGAAAGCTTAATGATTAGTAGTACAATAGACTTTTGTTTTTAGGGTAAAAGACAAAAACCACCCCTCGAGTATGGGGTATATACAAAAAAACCCCTCGTGTTCGGGGATATACAAAAACCACCCTTGTCAGAGTTAGCATCTAACAGTGCACTAACAGAGGTGTAAAAAGACAAGATTACCCTCATATTAGAAAAAAATGCCACATTATAAATACCTCTTTCTTCTTCTTCCCCACAATCCAACCCTAGCGCCTCCCACCTATCTCTCTCTTTCTCCTTCCCCATGAGAGCAGGTCTGCTCCTCACACTTTACCTCCCTCCACCGCCGGAGCCGTCCCCTCTACCGGTCTCTCTCGCCCCCCAATTCTTTCTCCTCCGCCACCACTCATCCCATCCCTCTCATCTCCTCGCTTCTCTCTCGAACCCAGGCGAACGAACGACCAGTGCCGCCCACCACCAGTGCTGCCTCCACCCCCCTGTCGCTCTCTCTCTTTCTCCTACCTCACAATCGAACCCATATCATGTCTATTCGTGACCCAGATCCACAGAGCTCTGATCCCTCTACGATTTCGGTTAAGCAGATCCAAAATTTTGTCGACGGTGAAGCCCTAACAGCGACCTCGTCGGTCAAAATCCGCTGCCCTACACTGTTATTCCAGCAACAGGTTGGGGAAGATTAGGTTTAGGATTTGAGGAGTATAGACCATGGAATCTGGTGGTGTGTTCATTCGAATTTGGGATCTGAGATGGGTTCAGGGAGGAGGAGAGGGAGAGGAAGGGTCGTTGAAGAGGAGAGAGTATAGATTTGTCCATCTTGAAGGCGAGGTGATGATATGGGTTCGATTGAGATCGCCCATTTGTTTCTCCTCGCTGTTTCTCTTCTCCTCCTGTAAATGCAGCAATCCAGAAACAGAGCAGCGCTTGGTGCTGCTATAATAAAACGCTTCTTCTTCGTCATCTTCGATTTCTTCAATTTGGGTTTGTGTTTCTGATAATTGGTGGAGGTGGGTCTTTGTTTTTTAGGTGATTTATGAACTGGGTTTTTGGGTGAGTTTGACATGGAGGCTCTAGTTTTGGTTCTGTATTTTGGTGGACGATGAATTGGTGAAATTACCAACATGAACGAATGCAGATTCACCAAATTGGTGTAACCTTTCTTGGGGTAATTGACCAGAGAAGTTATTGAATGAGAGATTCAAGAAATTGAGACCCATCAATAGAGGAAAATCAGACGGAAAAGAACCAGATCTATTGCTGGACAAATCTAAATACCTCAAAGATTGAATATTGGAAACGGGTTTTGCGATTCCCGAAATGTTGCAGCTAGAAAGATCAGATGTTGGAGTTTTGTCAAGTTATTGAACCCAGAAGGCAAAACACTTGAACCATTACAAGCGTGATAGTGTTGTTGTTGTTGTGTTGTTGGTGGTGGTGGTACTGGTGGGCATTCAATGGTGGTGGTGGTGGTGGTGGTGGTGATGGTGGTGGAGGAAGAGGAGGACAGTGGTTGACTTGGGTTAAGTGTTAGCTTAACAGGGTGTTGGTTGTGACTTGTTGGTGTTTGGCGGCGATGCGGCGGCGGTGGTGGTGGCCAAGAACATCAAGAACATTAACAATATAAAAAAAATACAAAATAAGGGCAAAATGGTCATAAAAAAGACAGATTGCACCCTCATACTAATTGATTGTAACAGAAGGGTGCTTTTCGTCTAACGTCCATCCATTGACAGGGGTGGTTTTTGTCTCGACAGGGGTGGTTTTCGTATATCCCCGAACACGAGGGGTTTTTTTGTATATACCCCATACTCGAGGGGTGGTTTTTGTCTTTTACCCTTGTTTTTAAGGTAACAGTTTATGAAACCGGGCTGGGCTTGAAGTGGCCCAAAACATTATAAAATAAACTGTCAGCCCGATTAGGAGGGAGAGGGTGCCAACTACAATTAAGATTTTTTCCATATGGCTTCTTGAGCGAACTGATTCGCTGGTGATAAGGATGAAAGCTTAATGACTAGTAGTACAATAGACTTTTGTTTTTAAGGTAACAGTTTATGAAACCGGGCTGGGCTTGAAGTGGCCCAAAACATTATAAAATAAACTGTCAGCCCGATTAGGAGGGAGAGGGTGCCAACTACAATTAAGATTTTTTCCATATGGCTTCTTGAGCGAATAGATGAGCTGTCTCGTTCCACTTGCGTAGCACATGTTTGACCACGTAGTCGGTTACTATCCCGAGGGCAGCTCTACAATCCCCTAGTACTCTCTACATTTTTGTGTGGTCTTTAGAGCTTCCTCCCTGAATAATGTTGTTCATCTCTCTCACAGCAGAGAGAGCGTCCGTCTCTACCCTGATCTGATCCAAGAGCAACAAGTTTGATACATTCCTTCATCGCTTGTGCTTCAGCTACTTTAGTTGTGACAGAGAACGGGATCGATATGGAAGTGTCGGCGATGAAGACATGTCCCCAGTCTCGGATAACTACGCCTATCGCAACCGTTCTCGATTTTGGGATCCAGGCGGCATCGGTGTTGATAACCAACCATCCAGGCGGTGGTAAATCGCCGTCGAAAGACGATGGGGTGTGGTCCTTCACCTCACTCAGGTAATTTTGAACATCCCCGATAACTTCTTCTTCTTTAGATCTGACGTTCTTGAAGATAATTTAATTTCTATCCTTCCAAAGCCTACAAATTAGCACACTCATAATCTCTCCCTGATGGATATCCGCATCAAGAAAGGTAGAAGGCCACCAGATATGGAGATGTGGCTGGAAATGATCCATAAAATCGCCTCTGAATAGAAAAATCCAACAATTTCGAGCAAAATCGTAGCGGAGAAACAGGCGGGACTATGTTTCTTTGTCTTTCTTACAATTTTCTACCTCCATCCCTCTTTTAGCGAGGTTTTCATGGACCGACAGCCCTCTAAGGAGATCTCTCCAGGTTGGGAACAACATTCGTTTTTGAATGTTTTGTTTCCAGAAAAGAGTCCACCTATCTGGGTTTGGGTCTTAAGAGTTACCCAATTGAGGATTTTTCATTCAATCTTCTTGCAATTTATTCAGACGGTATCTGGAATCAACCGTATAGTTTCCATCAGCTGAGTATTGCCATATCATCAGTTATACGAATTTCGTGTGTAAGATCAGGTTGTGCAAGACTTGAAATAGCTTAACTATTTCAAGGCCTTGAACCAGCTTTCAAAGCCTTGAATCAGTTCTTATAGACTTGCTATTTTCAAGGCCTTGAAACTGGATTCAGAGCCTTGAAACTTCTTAACCTATGTGAACATTCTCAAGGGGAGTTTTCTGTAAACTCTTCTAAGTTGATTTCATATCTCTCCTTTATATGATTGTCTTACAGTTGTTTGATGATGAAAGAAAAATTATTCTAACTTGTTTGAACATAGAATATCATCTGTTTGAATATGATTTTGCAGGGAATTTTATTTCCTAGTTGCAGAGATTATTTCCTAATCTAACTTTTGCAGGAAAGGAAATAATTGAGAGGATGATTTTGTGTTTGATCTAAATGGCTTGACATATTCTTACCTATTCAAATGCAAGATCGCGACATTATCTCTGAAGATTGTTATCACTTAACCGTTGGAGAAGATTTTCAAAGAATCAAAGTCTGTTGCCTACAAAATAGGAGATTGTTGCTGAAAATCTGGGAAGATATGCAGAGCTGTTTGAAGTTTAAATAGAGCTCAATTCTGAAGCAACAAGACACAACACTCAATGGACAAAAAGAGAGAAAAATTTCTGGATTGACAAGCATCAAAGAAGTTCATCAATCTCACAATCCATTCACAGAAGATCACGGCATACTTCAGTACAGTGTCTACACTCTAAGTGTTCTTCTGTATTGTGCTTTATTGGTAGATCATTTCTGTAATATCTCTATCTTTATTCTCGAGGATTGTTCAAGGTGAACAATAGATAATTCTTAGTTGATCAGTTAGCTAGAGCAGGTACTAGATAGGTTAGGGAGAACCACAAGTTGTAACAGAGTAAGGCATCTCTCTGTGCTTGAGATCTAGGGCTTGGCTTTTGATATATAAGAATTGTGTTGAAAATCATGCAGGGAGAAGATCCATGAGGTAGAGACGTAGGTCCAAGTGGACTGAGCTCTATAAATCTTGTGTCCCTTGCATTTACAGTTTGTTGACTTACTCGGTTTTTCTCAGCATTCAAACTTGTATGTTTTCAAGGGTTTGAAACTCTTGTCAAGGCCTTGAAAAGGACTTGACTGATTCGAACTGTACTTCATTCCAAAGGCTTGAACTTGTTTTCAAGGCTTTGAGCTTCACTAGCTTTCACAAGATCTCATCTTCCTAGCAAGTTTTTCAAAAAGTTGGCATACTCTATTCAACCCCCTCCCCCCATCTAGAGTATATTAGTTGCATTACCACCTGCACACTCACACTTTCAATTGGTATCAGAGCTTGTATCACTGTATAGATTTAACCATCTGGTGATCATGAGTAGTGCAGGTGATGGTGGTTTCTCACAGGGAAGAGCTGCTAACAGACCTCCTCTATTTTGTGGAGAAAGTTTTGCTCACTGGAAAGCTTTGATGAAAATGTTCGTCATTGATCAAGACATAGAGCTTTGGACCATTATTTAGAATGGAACTTACACTTTCTACACGGAGAAAGAGGGGATTTGAACTCCCAAATCTGAAGATTCACTCTCATCTTCTGAATTAGAGCAATTCTCTAAGAATTACAAAGGTATTAACATCTTATATATATTGTGCTTTGAGTACAGATGAATTCAACAGGATTTCAGGCTGCACTACTGCCAAATAAATCTGGGATAAACTTGTGGTAACTTTTGGAACCATTCAAGTGAAGCAAACCAAGATCAACATCCATCTCAGGCAATATGAGTTGTTTAAGATGAATGCAGATGAGTCTATCAGAGACATATTCAATAGGTTCACAGACATTATTAACAACCTTTATTCACTAGCAAAACACTTTTCCAATGAAGAAAAGGTGAGGAAGATTCTAAGAAGTCTTCCAAAGGCAAAGTGGGAACCAAAGACCACAGCTATTGAAGAAGCTCTGAATCTCTCAACTCTAGAACTTGATGGCCTACAAGAGAAGCTTTTGACACATGAAATATCTATGAATGAAGGTGATGGAGAGCTCCCAGAAAGTGTCAAGAACTTAGCTCTCAAATCCAAAGAGAATGAGAGAACTCAAAGCCTTGAAACTGAGGATGGCGATGATGAAGATCCATTTTCTTTGATTTCCAAAGCCTTGACAAGGATACTCAAAATGAAGAAAATCTTTGGAAACAAAGACTTCAACAGAGAAAGACATAGAGCATCCAGTAGCAAGGACTACAAAGGTAAGTCTCCTTCACAAAATAAATCAAAGGTTATGAACTGCTTTGAATGTGGTGATGCATGACATTTGATAAGAGACTGTCCACACAAGAAAAGCAAGAGCTTTCAAAAGAAAGACGATGACAGAAGAAATAAAGCTATGATAGCATCATGGAGTGATTCAGAGAGCTCAAGTGAATCAGAATCTGAAGAAGAACATGACAACCTATGCTTCATGGCTAAGCATGATGAAAGTTCTGATAAGAAAATTGAGGTAATGGTAAACTGTCTGATTTCTAAACCAAAAGATGCTCTTTCAGATTATCTCAGAACAATGCTTTTAAATGAATAAGATTATCTGAAAGAGATCAAACTTTTGAAATAAAAAATTCATGAGCAAGCAAAAGAGAACTTACAACTTGTTTGTCTAAATCAGAATCTTGAAATCTCTCAGAAGAAAACTGACTGTGATTTCAAGGCCTTGATAACCAGTTTCAAAGCCTTGAAAACACAAGTCAAGGAAGTAGTCACTGAAAACTTTTAATGAGTAACAGCCTTGTTAATCTAAAACATCTAGTTGATGAATTAGATAAACAAAAGACTACTCTTACTGAGAAACTTCTAGAATCTGAATTGGTCAAAGTTAAGCTTTCTAGATCAGAACACAAGTTGAACTTGATTCTTGGAGCAAGTTCACAGTCAGTTCACAAAGCTGGTATTGGATTCAATTCAAACTTTCCAAGAAAGAACAATACCAGATTTGTGAAGGATGGAAACAAAACTTCTCATAAATGTCATTACTGATGTTAAACTGGTCATGTTAAAATGACTTGTCTTTTCAGAAGAAGAGACCCTCACATAATGAGGAACACTTTTCCATTTCAACTCGAAGGACAAGTTAAACAGATTTGGGTTCCTAAAGGGGTTAGACCACCTAACATGGTTGATCCTGAATATGAATCCAAATTCCACACTTAGTCTAACAGCTGGGTAAGGCAGTTATTGGTGTTTGCAGGGTGTCACCAAAGAACAAAAGTGGTGTATGGACAGTGGTTGCTCAAGACACATGAGTGGAAAGAGGTCTCTGTTCTCAGAATTAAAAGATCAATCAGAAGGTTCAATTACACTTGGTGACAAAGGCAAATGCAATATTCTTGGTATTGGTAAAGTTGGTACAAATTCTGAAAACTCTATTTCTGATGTGTATCTAGTTGATGGTTTGAAATTTAACTTGCTTAGTGTATCTCAGCTTTGTGATAATGGAAATAAGGTTATCTTTGATAAAGAGAAATGTGTTGTGCAAAATGAGAAATCAGGAGATTGCATTCTCACAGCCTCTAGATCAAACAATGTTTATACTTTTCAGACTAACAAAGTTGCAGGTAAAATTTTGAAGTGTCTTAAGGACTTGAAAGAGGATTCAAAGCTTTGGCACACGAAGCTTGGTCATATTAGTTTGCATACTTTGAACAAGTTGATTTCCAAAGACTTGGTAAGAGGATTGCCATCCATCAAGTTTAAAGAAGATGAATTGTGCAAAGCTTGTGCTCAGGGAAAGCAGACCAGAAGCTCTTTCAAGCCAAAGAAGTTTGTAAGCACAACTAGACCCATTGAACTGCTTCATATGGATCTTTGTGGTCCTATGAGAACTCCTACTCCAAAAGGTATAAGGTATATTCTAGTTTTTGTAGATGATTTTTTTAGATATACTTGGTTTATGTTTCTCAAAGAAAAATTTGAAGCTCTCTCTGAATTTTCAAAGCTTTGCAGAGAACTTCAAACTATGAAAAACCTACCTGTAACTTCAATTAGACTTGATCATGGTAGAGAATTTGATCAATTAGAATTTGATTTGTTCTTGATAAACATGGTATTACTCACAACTTTTCTGCTCCAATAACTCCTCAACAGAATGGTGTTTTTTAAAGAAAGAAAAGGACTCTTGAAGATATGTCAAGGACAATGCTTCTTGAAAACAAGTTGCCAAAACATTATTGGGAAGAAGCTGTGAATACAGCAAACTATATACTGAACAGGTGCTTGATCAGAACTATCCTAAAGAAGACCCCGTATGAACTATTCAAAGGGAGGAAGCCAAACATTTCATACTTCAGGCCCTTTGGATGTACATGCTTTATCCATAAAAATGGAAAAGACAATCTTGGTAAGTTTGATGCAAGAAGTGATGAAGGTATATTTCTTGGTTACGCTCTGAATAGCAAAGCTTATAGAGTTTACAATAAAATAACCAAACTGGTTGAAGAGAGCATTAATGTTATTTTTGATGAAAGCTATGATGGTTCTTTGAGTGAAAGTTTTGCAGACTTGAATTTGAACAAGCATGAGTCAGAGGAAGAGACTGAGAATCCACTGGGATTCAAGAAAGGCTCAGAAGAAAACATAAGACATTTTCAAGACCTTGAAAATGGTGCTCAGGTCCTTGAAAATAAGCCTCAAAGCCTTGAAAAAGATGATCAGAAGGATACAAGTGACAAAGCCACTACTTCAAGACCAAAGAAGATATATGGAGAACTTGAACCCTGGTCTCCAAGAAAGAGATTCAAATATCTCTCATCTCATCCAGTTGATAATATCATTTCAGATCCAACCACTGGTACACAAACTAGATCACAGTTGAAGAACTTATGTGCTTTTAATGCTTTTATCTCTCTTGTAGAACCAAAAACTGTGAAAGAATCATTACAAGAAGCAGAATGGATCATTTCTATGCAAAGTGAACTTAATGAGTTTGAAAGGAATAAGGTTTGGAACCTGGTTTCTCTACCTACAAACCAGTCCGTCATTCGTACCAGATGGGTGTTCAGAAATAAGTTGGATGAAAGTGGCAAAGTGATCAGAAACAAAGCAAGGTTAGTTGCTCAAGGTTACAACCAAGAAGAAGGTATTGATTATGAGGAAATTTTTGCTCCAGTTTCCAGGTTAAAAGCAATTAGAATTTTACTTGATTTTGCGTCTCACAAGAACATGAAATTATTTCAAATGGATGTGAAGTGTGCTTTATTGAATGGCTACTTACAAGAAGAAGTTTTTGTAGCACAACCTCCTGGTTTTGAAAATGACAAGTTTCCACATCAGGTTTACAAACTTGACAAAGCTCTTTATGGTTTGAAACAAGCTCCAAGAGCTTGGTATGAAAGATTGTCAAAGTTTTTTCTTGAAAATGATTTCAAAAGAGGACTAGTAGACAAGACTCTTTTCATAAAGACTCGGGAGAAAGATTTGCTTGTAGTTCAGATTTATGTTGATGATATCTTGTTTGGAGCTACTAATGATCAATTGTGCAGAGAATTCTCAAGTCTGATGAGCAGGGAATTTGAAATGAGCATGATGGGAGAGCTGAACTTCTTCCTAGGACTTCAAATACATCAATTGAAGAAGGGCATGTTTCCGCATCAAAGCAAATACACAAGAGACTTGTTAAGCAAATATAACATGGCTCAATTCAAGGAAGCCAAGACTCCTATGAGTTATACACTGTCCTTACACAAGGATGAATCTGGTAAGAGTGTCGATGTGAAAGAGTATAGAGGTATGATTGGATCATTACTCTATCTTATAGCAAGCAGACCAGATATCATGTTTAGTGTATGCATGTGTGCTAGATTTCAAGCTGATCCAAGAGAATCACACTTGACTGCTGTGAAGAGAATATTCAGATATCTCAATGGTACCAAAGACTTAGGGCTTTGGTATCCAAGACATTCTAACTTCTCTTTGCATGGATTTTCAGATGCTGACTTTGCAGGTTACAAAGTTGATAGGAAAAGTACTTTAGGAACTTGCCAATTTATTGGATCTTCCTTGATCAGTTGGCATTCCAAGAAACAGAATCCAGTTGCTTTATCAATAGCAGAAGCTGAATATATAGCTGCAGGAGCATGTTGTTCACAAGTACTTTGGATTTCTCAAAAGCTACGAGATATTGGATTTGATTTCAGAAGCATACCTATCAAATGTGATAACACCAGTGCAATTTCAATTACAAAGAATCCAGTTCAACATTCAAGAACCAAGCACATTGATGTCAGACACCATTTCATCAAAGATCATGCTGAGAAAGGTGATACTGTTCTTGAATTTGTTGCGACTAACATGAAAATTGCATATATCTTCACTAAACCATTAGCAGATGAATCATTCACAGCTCTAAGATTGGAATTGGGAATGCTAAATAAAGATGCATTGGTTTAGGGGGAGAATCAGTTAAGAAAGGTAAGATGTATGTGTTTTCAAAGGTTTGAACTGATTTTCAAAGCCTTGAAAATCATATCAAAGCATTGATTTTATCTGTTGCAGTATTACAGCATTTCAAGATCTTGAAAACCTTTTCAAAGCCTTGAAAATAAGTCTTCTATGCTAATAGTCAACAAACTTGGATTATTCTGTATTGGGTGATATCTCTGTAGATATTTGCTCAAAATAGCGCCTACCTTTTTCAAAAAAACACGATTTAGACAAAAATAGTATTAAAATATTTTATTTCCAACGGCCTAAAAGCTTTGAATTCTCTCTGATTATTACAGATCTTTTCAGATCAGAGAGATATTATAGTTTCCTCTTGAAATTCAAACTCTTTTAGTATTTATCTTCTTCTCTTCTCTCCGTATCATTCCTACCTCTCTCTATTCTTCTCCCAAACCTAATGAGCACAAGGAGAACCTCAGACAAAATCAAGGTGGCTGGAGGATCAAAACCTGGTTCAGAGAAGAAAAGAAAGGCAGCAGTGGATGAAGTTCAAGAGACCAGTGGAGACTCTAGCTCTAGAACTCCTAGTGCAGAGGAAGCTTCAGATCTCCCTCCTCCCCAAAAGAAAGTCAAGAATGTTGCAACTCCCTCCTCAGAAAAGAAGAAGAAGAAAGAGAAGGCTGCAGAGAAGCAATCTGAAACAAAGGTCTCTAGCCCCAAGAAGTTAAAGAAACAGAAGAAGACCACTCAAGCTGAAAAAGGGAAAGGGAAGGTAACAGAAGAACAGCCAGAAGATCACATGGAGAAGGCCTTGCAAATCTACTCAAAGACCCCAACCCCTGATGAAACTTGGTTTCTCTCAAACACCTCCAAAGGTCAGTGGTTAGATGGTTTTGCTTCCAGATCTATTGCATTTTGTAGTATGATCAATATGCATATGGTGGAACACATGAAACTTAAGTGCATCTCTATGTTAAAGAAGAGTTATATGTGGTTTATGCTGAACCCTAAAGAGTTAGCCTATCCTAGACTCACCAGACTCTTCTATCTGAACTTGAAGAAAGTCAAGAGATGTGCACACTTGGTAATTAAATCTAGAGTTGCTGAGATAGAGGCTGAATTGGACCGCTCTGAGTTTGCCAATGTGCTAGGCTATCCCAAGCAGGATGACACTAGCAATCATCCACCAAAGACAGAAGTACTGAAACTAGCCAGAGAAGAGTTCTACCTACCAAACACTCCCACCATAGCGAAACAATTAACACACTCTGTGTTAAATGTTGAAGCCAAAGTCCTTCACACTATTCTGGCAAGGTGTATCTTTCCCAGAGAGCACTCTAAGGAATTGGTGACTGAGAGAATGTTGCACATCATGTAACTGATCATGCATGGCTATGAGATTGATCTTCCAAAGTTAGTAATTGAACATATGCTCTTTAGCCTTACCAATCAAAGGAAACATCCTCTGCCCTATGCTAATCTGCTCACATTTTTCTTTGAACACTTTGAGCTTCCAACTGGTGGAGAGGAATCAGTCACTTCTGGCATGGGAATGCTTAAGGAGAAGGCCCTTGAGAACATTGAAGTGGTGAAGACTAAATAAAATATTTGGAAGTTGTACTCAGATTTTACTGAAGCAGAACTGGGTGCAAAGAAGTTTCTTAAGCCCAAGACCTTGACTCCAGCTTCAAATCAGACTTCTCTGCCTACAGACAATCAGAGACTTGATGGTTTGGAGTTGTATATGGAAGAAATCAAAGAAAATGTTTATGGACTTGAAACTGACATGAGTCAAGTGAAGTATATGGTGGAAAGTATTTTCAGGAGCATGACTTTGCTTGATGTTCATGAGGATGAACAAGGTACAAAGAAGGGTGACTCTGACAAGAATCTGCCTAGTGAACATTCCAATCAGGAAGACACTGCTCCAGTCAAAGATAAGGGAAAGCAATTAGTAGAACAAGCTGCTTAGAATGGATATGAATTCAACAGTCCTGAATCAGATGATCTGCTGATTACCTTGAAGAAAAAGAAGAAATCTCCAAAGGCTGCTACAAATGACAAGACTGTAGAAGCAACTGTTGCTGGTGAGAATGAAGAAGAACATGAGGAATAGGATAAGACTAATTGTGAAGAAAGTGATGAAGAAGAAGGAGATCAAGATGGAGATAAAGACCCTTAATCTTGTCTACTCTTTCTTCCCATTCTCTCTTTCTCTTTAATTTTTTAAGTTTTCTTTTCAAAATTTTCCAGACACTTGATCCAATATCCTCTGTATCTTTTTGATGAAAGTCCAAAAGGGGGAGAAATTCTAGGGTTTTAGGATTTATTCTTAGGAGTTATTTGCTATATGCTGAACTTTTTATTTTATGTTGGTGAATTAAATAAGTTGGATCTTTTTGGAATTATTGTGTTATTATGAATTGTGAACTAATCACTATTTTTTGCGGAGACTAAGGATCAAACAGAATTTGGTTTTGTCTTTCATCAAGTGGGAGATTTTAAGATCCGGTTGTGCAAGACATAGCTATTTTAAGACCTTGAACCAGCTTTCAAAGCCTTGAATCAGTTCTCATAGGCTTGAAAATAGTAGTAGAGCTATTTTCAAGGCCTTGAAACTGGATTCAAAGCCTAGAAACTCCTTAACCTATGTGAACATTCTCAGGGGGAGTTTTCTGTAAACTCTTCTAAGTTGATTTCGTATCTCTCCTTTCTATGATTTTCTTACTGTTATTTGATGATGAAAGAAAAATTATTCTAACTTGTTTGAACATAGAATATCATCTGTTTGACTATGATTTTGCAGGGAATTTTATTTCCTGGTTGCAGAGATTATTTCCTAATCTAACTTGTGCAGAAAAGGAAATAATTGAGAGGATGATTTTGTGTTTGATCTAAATGACTTGAAATCTTCTTAACCTATTCAAATGCAAGATCACGACATTATCTCTGAAGATTGTGATAACTTAACCCTTGGTGAAGATTGTCAAAGAGTCAAAGTCTGTTGCCTACAAAATAGGAGATTTGTTGCAGAAAATATGGGAAGATATGCAGAGCTGTTTGAAGTTTAAATAGAGCTCGATTCTGAAGCAACAAGACACAACACTCAACAGAAAAAAAGAGAAAAAGTTCTGGATTGACAAGCATCAAAAAAGTTAATCAATCTCACAATCCATTCAAAGAAGATCACTGCATACTTCACTGCAGTTTCTACACTCTAAGTGTTCTTCTGTATTGTGCTTTATTGGTAGATCATTTCTTTAATATCTCTATCTTTATTCTCGAGGATTGTTCAAGATGAACAATAGATAAGTCTTAGTTAATCAATTAGCTACAGCAGGTACTAGATAGGTTAGGTAGAACCACATGTTGTAACGGAGTAAGGCATCTCTATGTGCTTGAGATCTAGGGCTTAGCTTTTTATTAATAAGAATTGTGTTGAAATCGTGCAGGGAGAAGATCCCTGAGGTAGAGTCGTAGGTCCAAGTGGACTGAACTCTATAAATCATGTGTCCCTTGCATTTACAGTTTCTTGACTTACTCAGTTTTTCTCAGCATTCAAACTTGTATGTTTTCAAGGGTTTGAAACTCTTTTCAAGGCCTTGAAAAGGACTTGACTGACTCTTTTCCAAACTGTACTTCGTTCCAAAGGCTTGAACTGTTAGAATTGTGCCCTAAGGAAATCAATTTATTGTGACATTTAATGGACTTAATATTCATTATGTTATCGGTTTGGAGATATGCTAACATGAATGAAGTTCTTATAATATAAAGGTTATATTCTTGAATATCCCTAGTCAACTATATTGATTAACAGGATGATCAACTATAGACTAGTATGGGTAGGATTGATATGGAGATATCACGATCCAACACATGGTTATGCATTAGGAGTAATGGCGAACTGGATTGACCCACCATGAGAAGGCTACATGGGAGTTATGTGAATGTCACAAGCGCTTCTCATAGTGACAATGGTTTTGTGATCCTTAGACTTGAGGTCACTAGATATTCTAGTTGTGAATTATCATGTTTTGATATCGTCAAACGTTACACCGTAACTGGGTAACTATAAAGGCTTTAATCGGACATGATATGAAGCAAGCTTAGAGATCGTAGTGATGTAGAGAGGATTTGTCCCTCCCACATGACAGGATTAAATATCCATGGCCACTCGATGAGTGAGACTTAGGAAAATGCATGGCCATGTTCAAATAAATCAATATGGGATATTGATGTTATTTGTTTATTTAAGTCTACTCACAGATCGAGCAACTATGGATTGGATATACAAGTGTGACACTCCATGTCTTGTGTCCAATCCGGATAGACGAGATGAAGGGATTATACAACACTGTAACATTTGTCACATAGGTTAGTCAGATCACTGACATTCCTATTACTTGGGAGCATTGATGTATTTCTAGATACCGCTCAATTTTTGTAATAATTATTATTACTGACACGTAATTAGGAACCTGCAGGGTCACACACAATAATAGATCAAGCTGGGATTATTGATAATTAGTTGGACTAAAAAGCACTAATGAATTAATTGGACTAAAGTGTAAACTATGCTCATTAGTTGGACTAAAGAGCAATTGTGGGCTAGAATGTAACTAGTCCCACATTGGTGGATTTATGGGCAAAGGTGAACTTCTCTAGCTATATAAATAGGATTTGTAGGCTATGAGAATTCATACTTACTAAGTCCCACATTGTTGAATTAATGGGCAAGGAGGAATTTCTCTAGCTATAAATATGATTTATAAGCTACGAAAATTCAAGCTTAATTAATTCCTACACACCACAGTTTACTAGAGAGCTAGAGAAGAAAAGAAGAAAAGAGTTTTTCTTCCCGTGTAGGGTTCGGCCAAACCCTAGCCACCCCACATGGGGCCGTCGTCTTGCTATGGTGCCGCCCCCTCTTGTGCTCAAGGCATGGCGATGTCGTGCTCTCTCCTTGCCGCGTAGATGGATGTGATCCAGCCCGTGCATGTCCAAGTTCATCCTTCTTCTCAGGTTGCTAGCACCATTGGAGAAGAAGCCCGGTTGAGGTCTATTCGTGTGGATACCGTAGAGACAAAGATACTATTCTTTGTATGTGATCGTCACCAGCCTGGTATGGTTGAGGTAACCTTTCTTCCTTTCATCATGTTATGATGCTTCACCTGTGATCCTGGGCGGGATTTGAGAAGGATAAATTTTTGTTATTCCGCTGGGTAACCTACGTCAAAACCCAACAGTGGTATCAGAGCCACAAGTCGATAGCGCATAACATGATTTTATGTGGTTATCTGTTTTATTTGTTTTATTAGTTTTACCCCGTTCTGTCAGATTGACCGTGAAACTGTAGCAAAACTGATATGCGTGTTATGATGCGTCATGAATATGATTCATGTGTAGATTCAATTATTTTACATATGATGTGAAAATAATGAATTTGGGTATATATTTGATATACTAGATTTGTCAGTTTTGACCGTTTCTGGCAGTTTGACCGTAAACGGTAATAAAATTAATATGCGTATTTTGATACGCCGTGAATATGATTCATGAGGAAATCATCTAATTTTACATAGGATGTGAAAATTAGTGTTTTTCATGTACATATGATGTACAAATTAATTGGTGACATAAAGGGGTTTGGGCACAATGTAGGGAGAAAAGGTATTTTTGTCCCACATTGGGGTTTGGCCAGGGAAGGGAAGGAGAAAATTTTGATTTAACCCCTTAAGGGGTTCGGCCTAGAAAACCGCCCCCTCCCTTTTGGAGCGCCGACCAACCAACCGGCCTTGCAGGTTCAGCCAGCCGACCGGTTTTACCGGGCGGGCTAGTCCTACCGGGTGGGCCCGGTTTGGCGGGTCAGTTCGGTTCGGCTAGTTTGACTAGCGCAATCGTTTTGACAATTTTACCCCTAGTGTCCCAATTTAATGAATTAAAATTTAACAAGGGTGTTAAAAATTTGTTTTAACTGTATTATGTGCTTTTGTTGCATGGTGGATGGATATGGCCTAGGTTGTGGATGTTTACCTTTTGTGGTTTTGTTTACGGCTTGCAAGCTGATCAAATTAATATAATAGTTAGTTAATTTTACGTCCTGCGAGCTGATCATCTTCTCGACATGTGAGGTTTTATTTATTTATTTAATTTAGATGCTAGCTAGAATTAGATAATTAGATAATAGCCAAGAGCATGGAGAAGAAGACCAAAGAACCAATAAGCCACAAAGACGATGGAGGACTTGCACACCTAGGACGCGCAGCTATGGTGGAGGCACATGGAGATGAGCTTGTCACTTTAGGGCATATAGATATTATAATTTTCTTGGTAATATCTTAGTCTTAGGGGCCATATCCATGCCACGTTAATTTTATTTTTGTGGATGTTTATTATTTATGTCTTGTTTTATTTTGATGTATGGATGATGCATGCAAAAACGTAACAAGATAATAATAAAAAAGTTTGATCTTTTATTGTGGATTGCCCAGTCCAAATAAGTAGATCATGTTGATGGGATCAACCAAACGAATAATGACTATTAAATCCCTCAATCAGAATATTGCGTTTTGCCTTCTCTTGCCTAACACCCTTCATGATCAAGGTCTATTAATTTTGGGCTTGCCAAAGCAAGGCGTTTTAAATTTACCTTAGTATGTTGCGGACGACACAAGCAATTAATGTGTTATTGTTGAAGTAAGAGGTTGGACGCAACTGGGCAAAGTCAATTGGATTGATGAGCCTAGAGGCATGACAATTAGGGGTTATCTAAAGGATGATGAATAAGAAATTATTCACCTAATTGGACCAAGATTTGCATGGGATGCAATTGGAATGGTTCCTATCTAAATAATAAATTCTTGGGTGACGTGCCAAAGCAGGCTCAAGAGGAGGTAGAAATATGGATCTTGGCCCACTAGAAATTATATGATATTTTCCGCATTAATGGTGAGGGCTATTAATCCGAGAAAAATAGTGGGAGCTATATTTAATAATTTAATTTCTTGTTAAATATAGTTAAAACGTCACAAATATTTTGCATAATCCTTTTATTTTGAATGCCTATGGCATTAAACAAACAAACTCGATCTCATGTCCTTGAGAATGACTAACTATCTGAAATCAGTTTTCTAAACTGGTATAAAATTGAGAATTGTTCTCAAATAAAACGAAATTGTTGTATATCCTAGAGCATAAAATTTCCTACCACCAACTACCAAAATACACTAAAACATAATGGAAGGAACATCAAAGAATGGCTCTTTGGATGCTACTTGCCTCATGCTAGCTACCATAAACTCTGAGCTTTGGAAGCAAGATGAGAACATTGAGGCGTATGATATGATCATACGTTTAAAGAAGCTCTTTTCAAGAGCTGGCTATACATGATAGGTTTGAAGTGTTGCTCCATTTGAGGTTTACCTTTTCTTGCTTAGCACTCGTCATGATCAAAATGTAATAAGCTAGTAATGTGTGATTGCTGAAGCAAGAGATCAAACGCAACTAAGTTGTTTTGAAAGCTTAGAAGATGGGGTTATCTATAAGATAGATAAAGAATAAGGAGTCATTCTCCCAATTGGACCGAGAATTGCATTGGATGCAATTATTCAAAGGCGATTTTCTCAATATGATTGAGAGCCAGTGGACAAAGTACTAGCCAAAAGGGTGGTGTAGTGGAAGAGGAACTGCCCAAAGTAAATGGAATTAAAAGGGAATTATGAATTCCAATTTAAGGTATCTTTGTTATAAAAGGCCAAATGTGTCTATCTCATCGTCGTAGGTATTTGATACTAGATGAGGATCTCACGTTTATAGAAATGTGCAGGATCTTAAGAGAAGAAGACAATTGGATAAGGAAGAGTTACACCTACACGTGGGGCAATGAAACAAGGGTTGCTGAATTAGCCGTAGGAAATTATCTCTACCTTTTGAAATTATTCATGAATTAGACAAGTACGATTATGTCCCTGCTATGAGTAGGAACATTATCACAATTTCTTGTTTGGACAAGAAATGATTTTTCTATTAAAATAATGGAAAAATGTTGTTCCATTTGATTTTAATAAAATGCATTATTGTAGTGCTAATTTGTCTAATGGATTGTAGATCCTTGATCATGATAATTTCATTTATAACATTAAAGATATAACTTTAGCACAGTGGTTTATGTCACGTAAATAAGAACGCATTTCTAGACTCCATATGGATGGAATTTTGGACTCATTTGATTATGAATCATGTGAGAGATATGAGACTTGTTTATTGGGCAAAGATATGATCTTTTATACTCATACATACTGATGTATGTGAACCACTAAGCACAAGTGGTAGAGATGGTTTTGGTACTTCATCATATTTGCATGTTCAGTAAATATGGATTTGGGTCTTATGAAGAACAAATCAAAATTCTTTGAAAGGTTCAAAGGAATTCGGGAATGAAGTAGAAAACTAGCTTGGCAAGAGTATCAAGACTCTACGATTAGATCGTGGCTGAGAATGCTTAAGTCAAGAGTTTGAAAAGCATCTAAAGGAGTGTTGGATATGATCCAAACTCACTCTACCTAAGAACGCCATTATGGAATGGCGTGTCTAAATGGAGAAACCGAACCTCGTTGGACGCGGGCCGGTTATGATGTGTCAAACAAGACTTCCAACTTACTTTTGGGGCTATGCTCTACTTATAGCAATTTCTCCCTTAAACTTGTTCCATCAGAACAGTTATGAATACGCCATATTTGATATGGACTGGGAGGTGTCATAGTATGTTTGGGATTGTGAAGTTTATGTAAAACGTTTACGATAAACTCGGACCCAATTCGAATAAATGTATTTTGTGGAATATTCAAAAGAATATTATTTCTAAAATCCAATTGAGGACAAAGTGTTTGTTTCTCAAACCGCTGTGTTTCTAAAAGGAAAGTTGTCTCTAAAAGAAACAGTGGGAGGCTAGTAGAACTTGAAGGAGTTCAAGAACCACAACAAAACATTCATCCTTTGATGGAACATGAGTAGGATCACAAGGCGTTGTGGAGCAACCTACTCAAGTAGCACAAGAACCTCGTAGGTTAGGTAGGATATGTCAAAGGAGCTATGGAAATATGGATTTCTCATAACCCTATGATATATTGCTCATGGAGATTAGCCTACAACCTATGAGAAGGCCACGAGTGGGCCAAACTCTCAAGAATGGCTTAAGGCCATGAGATATGAAATGGAATCCATGCATACCAACAACGTATGGGCTTTGTTGGAACCACCTAAAAGGGTATGACCCATAGGGTGCAAGTGGGTTTTAAGGAAAACTAACATGGATGATAATATGATTACTTTTATGGGACGATTGGTGGCTAAAGGTTTTCTACGAGCTCATAGTATAGACTATGACGAAACATTTCCCCGGTTGCGATGCTTAAATCCATTTGCATCTTTCTTGTAGCAATCTGTCTACAGATTGAATCAAGCATCTTGGAGTTGAAATATTCGATTCAATGATGTAGTCAAATGGTTTGATTCCATAAAGAATGAAGAATAATCTTGTGTTTACAAGAGGGTTAGTGGGAGCATATTTATATTCTGGTCATGTATGTAGAGACATACAGTTCATTGGGAATGATATCCCTACTCTGCAATCTAGTAAAGATTGGCTAGGGAATCTATTTTCAATTAACTGACTTAGGCGAAGCAACCTATAAATATCTATAGAGATAGATCAATAGAAGTTGTTCGGCTTAATCCAAAGTGCATATAATGACAAAGGTGTTTATACGGTTCAACATGAAAGAATATGGATTCTTAACTATGTCACATGGAGTTAGTCTTTGGAAGACTAATTGTCTTCTCAATCAGATTGTGAGGGACCGTATGAATAAGATTCATAGGATACGCCATGTTATGTGCTAGGGCCAGATATGTCATTTGAGAATGACATAAAGATATCAGTTATATCCAGATGAGAGTTATTGGATAATGATAAAGAAAATCCTTATGTACTTAAGAAGAACTAAGGATGAATTCTTGATACATGGAGGATAGGAAGGGTTCACTGTAAGGATTTACAATGAAGCGAACTTCCAATCCAACAAGGATGATTCCAGATATAGTCAAAGTTTTGTGTTTTGCCTCAGTTGAGGGACTATGAGCTGGAAAGGTTCCAGGTAAGATTCAGTTGCCGATTTTATCACAGAGGACTGAGTGTATTGTTGCATTAGATGCAAGTACTCAGAATATTCGATCTCATTTGATTGTCGATAGACAAGATGTGAATATATGCAAAGAACCAGCATATGTCTCTGACCTCTTTGCGTAGTGAAAGCGTGAGGGCCGCTATAGGTCAATAGGCATAGGATGCACCAGATTGACTCTAGTGTAAGTGGGAGACTGTTGGAATTGTGCCCTAGAGGCAATCAATTTATTGTGACATTTAAAATTACTATTCATTATGTTACCGGTATGGAGATATGCTAACATGAATGAAGTCCTTAGAATATAAAGGTTATATTCTTGAATATCCCTAGTCAACTATATTGATTAACAGGACGATCAACTATAGACTAGTATGGGGTCGGATTGATATGGAGATATCACGATCCAACACATGGGTATGCATTAGGAGTAATGGCGAACTGGATTGACCCACCATGAGAAGGCTACATGTGAGTTATGTGAATGTCACAAGCGCTTCTCATAGTGACAATGTTGTTGTTATCCTTAAACTTGAAGTCACTAGATATTCTAGTTGTGAATTATCATGTTTTGATATCGTCAAACGTTACACTGTAACTAGGTAACTATAAAGGCTTTAATCGGACATGATATGAAGCAAGCTTAGAGATCGTAGTGATGTAGAGAGGATTTGTCCCTCCCACATGACGGGAGTAAATATCCATGGCCACTCGATGAGTGAGACTTAGGAAAATACATGGTCATGCTCAAATAAATCAATATGGGATATTGATGTTATTTGTTTATCTAAGTCTACTCACAGATCGAGAAATTATGGATTGGATATACAAGTGTGACACTCCATGTCTTGTGTCCAATCCGGATAGATGAGACAAAGGGATTCTACAACACTGTAACATTGGTCACAGAGGTTAGTCAGATCACTGACATTCCTATTACTTGGGAGCATTGATGTATTGCTAGATACCGCTCAATACTTGTAATAATTATTATTACTGCCAAGTAATTAGGAGCCTACAAGGTCACACAATAATTGATCAAGCTGGGATTATTTCTAATTAGTTGGACTAAAAAGCAATAATGAATTAATTGGACTAAAGTGTAAACTATGCTCATTAGTTAGACTAAAGAGCAATTATGGGCTAGAATGTAACTAGCTTTTAACCCGTGCGATGCACGGTGAAATTTCAAATCCGAAACAAAATATTGTTGCTATAATGATTACATGCTTCGTACCAAAGATTATTTAAAATTCCCTTGTAATATTTATTTTGATACCGGTGGGTTGTGTACAATGACGGAATGGGTACATGCCGAAATGCATGTTTCTAATCAGCGAAAGTAAGTGATTTCATCTATTTTCAAATCTTCTTAAACCCATTTAGGGACTTGCTTACCATAAAATTTTCAATGACTCCAATTTCGAGCCACTGATTTGGAT
Source organism: Linanthus parryae (assembly GCA_023055425.1). NCBI lineage: Eukaryota > Viridiplantae > Streptophyta > Magnoliopsida > Ericales > Polemoniaceae > Linanthus > Linanthus parryae. The sequence continues at coordinate 78,602,131 of JALGPY010000006.1, forward strand.
ATTTCTAATTCGGCGAATTCAATCCATCTCAACCTTTTTTATACTCTTATTCAATTAAATTATTTTTATACTTTTAATATTTTCTTTCAAATTTTAGTCCATTTTAATTTGAAGTTGTAAACAGGACCATCAAAATTTTTTTTTTATCATTGGTAAAATCGGCAGGAATAATCAATTTAATATTACAATTTCTTTTATTTGTCTGAATTAGTTTTTACTATTCATTTGTTTTCTAATTTTATACTGAAATTTTGTTCCTCATCTTGATGACATTAAATTCGTTTCCCATCTTGGAGACTTTAATCCCGTTAAAACTGTTAATGAGTTTAAATATCAACCCACCGATCAATTTCTAGGCCATTCATTTCTCGTTCTCGCATTTCATCCATTTAAATTGGATATCAATCTTAACAAAAAAATATTAATATCGACCCCAATTATTTTTTCAGCTCATTCGTTATCTCTTGTTGACCATTTCATCCACTAAAATTGAGAATTAATATTAATTTCAACACTTGCCTATAATGAGAAATAATTTCAACACTTGTTATTTAATCTTTTATAACTGAAAATAAATTGCGATTCATATACACTTTGCATACACCCTCCACTACCACAACTGCATAATGATCCAATCAATATTGCAAATTACTCAAAAACAAATCCCCGCGAACACATTCAGGAATTCGTGGCAGTAGGGACTAAATCGGAAAATTTAGAAAAGAAACCCGAAAAACTAAACTAATCCGTTCTTGTGTTTGTACTCCTCTAGCTGGAATTACGACTTGCTCCGCGACAACGACCATGCGTTCTGTATCGAAACTCACGTGTATATAAATCAAGGTAATACATGATGGAACATTTAAAACTATATAAATGAAGTTCCAATTGTACCTATACGGGACAGTGCGTCAAGGATTCAACAGTGACTCCTGCGCGTATGTGCATTCCTTCACCCACTGGCCTTAGAACTACACAAACATATAAATGAAGTTGAAGAATATTTGAAACAGAAAGTTGCAGAAAATATTAGGGTAATAGTTGGAAGAAATCACAAACAACTAAAAAGTATGATCAAATCAAAAAACATTCACCAACTTCAGCGATGAGGATGCACATTTTTGTAGCGTAGAATCAACTCATCATGACGAAAACTCACCGGATCCGCGAGCTAGCTTAGAATTGTCTTTTCGTTATTGCATTTTGTCCATCGCTACTAGAGAGGAGTAGAAAGTGAGATTTAATGGAGAAAAACGAATTGATGATATGGAAGGAACCCACACAGGCCGAGAGACTCTTTGAAATGTTGGACGAATTTAGTAATGAAATGTTTAGTACAAATGACGCAAATCAAAATATAGTATGAATGGATTGCTCAAAAAATATAGTATGAACGGAACTAAAAATGGTAAGAATTGGACGCAAGTCAATCATTTTTTATTGATAGAACCAAAACGGTGGGTTGGGTACAATTACGAAATAGGTACAAAGCCATTGATTTGGATATTTCCAATTCAGAAACATTCAATTCACCTCAACCTTATTTTTAGAAATTTAACTCGGCTCTATTTTAAAATTTCAACTTCGTCAGTTTTAAAATTTTTAACTTCGGCGCCATTTTTAAATTTCAACTTTAATTTCTAAATTTCAATGTCATATTAAATTCAGTAATAGTAAAATGCAGTGACACGTGGCGGTCTCTCAAACAAACTCATTCTCAAATAGTATATATAGATAGACTAGTCCCACATTGGTGGATTTATGGGCAAAGGTGACCTTGTCTAGCTATATAAATAGAATTTGTAGTCTATGAGAATTCATACTTAATAAGTCCCACATTGTTGAATTAATGGGCAAGGAGGAATTTCTCTAGCTATAAATATGATTTATAGGCTAATAAAATTCAAGCTTAATTAATTCCTACACACCACAGTTTACTAGTGAGCTAGAGAAGAAAAGAAGAAAAGAGTTTTTCTTCCCATGTAGGGTTCGGCCAAACCCTAACCGCCCCACATGGGGACGTCGGCTTGCTATGGTGCCGCCCCCTCTTGTGCTCACGGCATGGCGATGTCGTGCTCTCTCCTTGCCGCGTAGATGGATGTGATCCAGCCCGTGCATGTCCAAGTTCATCCTTCTTTTCAGATTGCTAGCACCATTGGAGAAGAAGCCCGGTTGAGGACTATTTGTGTGGATACCGTAGAGACAAAGATACTATTCTTTGTATGTGATCGTCACCAGCCTGGTATGGCTGAGGTAACATTTCTTCCTTTCATCATGTTATGATGCTTCACCTGTGATCCTTGGTGGGATTTGAGTAGGATAATTTTTTGTTATTCCGCTGCGTAACCTACGTCAAAACCCAACATGAACTTGTTTTCAAGGCCTTGAACTTCACTAGCTTTCACAAGATCTCATCTTCCAAGCAAATTTTGCAAAAAGTTGGCATACTCTATTCAACCCGCCCCCCCTTCTAGGGTATATTAGCTGCATTACCACCTGCACACTCACACTTTCATCATGGATAGTAATTCTTCTTATCTCTTCTGCGTATTCTTACCATAAAATATTATTGATGCGATACCTGTTCCACTGTCTGTCTTCCGTAATCAGGTCGGCCACCCTAACCGGCAGACCACCAATCAAAGCTAGAGTGAAGGGTCGGGAAGTCTCTTCCCTGTAAAACCAGGGATCTGTGAAAGCATTCAGTTGTTCGTCGTTTCCCAGCTTCCAACGGCACCCACTCAGACCAACTTCTTACTTGAGATGATGCTTCTCCACAAGAAAGAACACCCTGATTTAACTTCATCTTTTAGCAAACCGGAATCTCTGTAATATTTGCGTCGGAGAACTTTTGTGTGCAAAGATTCTTTTTTGGTAAGCATTCATCAGAATTGTTTTCCTAACATAGATGTGTTGAATTGCTGGAGGTGGTGAAAACCAAGACCACCCTCTGATCTACTATTCGTCATTCGGTGCCAGCTAATCCAACTCATCTTCCTCTTGCTATCATATGAATGTACCCCACCACAAGTTGGACATCTCCCCCAAGTTTATCACAGAGATTTGCAAGTAATTTAAAACAACCCATGGAATACGTGGCGATTGCCTCAATTACCGATTTCAGCAATATTTCTTTCCCAGCATGGGAAATATACTTTTCTTTCCATCCATTCATTTTGAACCAAACTTTATCTGAGATATTCAGAAAATTAGTCATGCGTTTTCGTCCGATCTCTGTAGGCAGGCCTAGGAACTGGTCGTCCAACGCTTCCTTCTTCACCCCACAAAGAGAGCTAAGTTGTTCACCAACTTCTCTCGAGACGTTATTGGAGAAGACGACAGATAACATGTCTAGATTAATGTTTTGTCCAGTAGCCCTTTCATACTTGTGTAATAAAGTAGATAGAGTCTGTACTTCGGTGGAGTAGATTTAGAGAAGATCATTTTGTCGTCCGCAAAAAAGAGGTGTGACACCTTCAGTCCTCCTCGCGATGCAGCAACCTCTTTAATAGAACCACTAAACATAGCTTGCGTGAGAGAACAACAGAGAACTTCACCACAAAATAAGAACAAATAAGATGAGATGGGACATCCCTGACGAAGGCCCCCCTTGGGCACGATACTCCACAACTTTTCCATTAAAATACAATGAAAAAGTAGTCTTACAAATGCAATCATACACAATCTGGATCCACTTTGGGCTAAAACCGAATTTGGCGAGTAATTTAGTAAGGAATGGCCACTCCACCCGGTCATACGCCTTAATATTATCCAATTTAAGCGCCAAAAAGCCTTCCTTGCGCTTGAATCACTTCCTCATCGAATTTAGAATCTCAAAATCCGTGATAATATTATCTGTTATCAATCTGTCTGGCAAAAAGGCACTTTGGCTTCAAGAAATAATATTGATCAGAATCTTCTTTAACCTGTTATCCATAGTTTTCGAAACTAATTTGTAACTCATAAGGCTAATAGGCTGTAGATCGGCTGATTTTCTAACATGCTTCACTTTTGGTATGAGGGCCAAAAGTGTGTGGTTGAAGTCCACTACACTTTGATCCTTGTTAGGAATCTGAAGCACACAATTGCCAACATCCTCTTTTAGTGTATTCCAGTATCTTTGAAAAAAGATCGCTGGAAAACCATCTACTCCTGTGGATTTTAGCGGCCCCATCTGCATTAAACTTTCAGTGACTTCATGGATAGAGTAAGGTGCCGCCAAGAAATTTCTTGGTTCAATACTAATACCGTCTGTCACATAATCTAGCATTTTGTCCACCTCTTCGTTACACGGATTAAAATAAGCAAAAATATAATCAAAGTAACTAGATAGAACCTGAATAACATCTTCATCTTCAAATTTCTACTTACCTTCTTTGTCTTCAAGACCCTTGATGATATTCTGAGTTTTACGCACTGAAGCCTTTCGGTGAAAGAACGCGGTATCTTTGTCTCCTCTTTTTAACCAATGAACTCGCGATCGCTGCTGCCATATTTTTTCCTCTTTAAGCAGTAAATTCTGAGAGCTCCTTTTCCGACCATAAAAGTAACAATTTAGTTGCGAGGATTGTAGCATACCCAAATAATCGCACTTCAGGAGGGCAACTCACAAGACCGGATGTGTTAATAATACCTTTTAGAACTATTCATTACAGTAAATCTTCAAAAATGAATGTTCGATAAATGAAAAATCTCGTTAAATTAACATTTTGCTCCAGACTCTATTCAGGAAAAAAAGGCTGAAATTAATAATCTCGCTAAATGCATTAACGAATAATATTTTTTTAGATGTTTACAGACCCTGAGTATATATAAATGAGTGATCATTAAAAACCATAAGGCGTGTATGTATGTATACACACACACACACACATGGCCCAATCAATAATGTTCATACAATGTTTCATTTATCCATAAGACTTTGATGTTTTTTCTCAGTGGTGGAGCCAAAGTTTGGCTAAGGGGGTGGGGGCATATTAAAAAAATAAAATTCACGTACAAACGTCAAAAATATATTATATGGAATAATAGATGTTTTATTACAAAAAAACTTGTATTTACGTACAAGCAAAGCTCACTTCATCTAATTCAAAAGATGCTACTACTACGGCAAATAAATTATTCTTGGCTTCATTTTTTAGAATCATTGGATGATAACTTCATTATCGATCCCTTGAATACATATCTCTCGATATAAACTACTATATTATCATTTATCCACAAATCTTACATCATATTTCTTAACCTATTATTCACAATAGTCATCTCAGACAATAATCTTTCCATCGTAGCAGTGTCAACAGGTAAGATCAATGCCAATATAACAAGCTTAAAACTCAACGGATATACTGTATCGGTATCCATCTCCACCATATTTTGAGTAAAATCTCTAATGCCTTTCAAATTCGACATGCATGTGGAATCATGCATGACCGTTATGTAAGAATCAAGTTGACCACCAAATGCTAGAAGATCAAGTGAAGAAAAATTGAGAGAATAAAATTTGGCCATACTGATCAATTTGCTCTTATCAAATCTAGAAAATGATTTAGAATCACACAAACATGCCGCACATAGAGGCAACTCTGTAGTTCTGACGGCGAATCTTCTATCCAACTCTTAGATTGAGTGTCTAAAACCGTGTTAAACACTTCTATCTACTAATGATGCGATTCGGAAATTTTCATAACTCCACTTTTAATTATCCCAATTGGCGCATGTTCATCTTCCATGAAGAGAACATATATACCATACTTTCCACAAAAAGCAAATACATCCTTAAATAGAGGTTGATACCCATTTTCCCTTATCTTTTCGAGATTCATTTTTCCTACTAAGTTCATTGCATTCAATATATCTTGATATTCCCGTTGCAAAACTTGAAATAACTCACTTTGTTGTAGTCAAAATATTCAATATTATATGGAGAAAAAAGATGAACTCAAATTGTCATAAAGTGAAAACCAACTTATTTGCTTCATTTTGCTGCATACCTAAATCACCGTTAACACCAATCATCTCAAGAACATCAATAACCGCCGAGAAAATTTTCACCAAGCTAAGCAATGAATGATAATGTGTTCCCCATCTGGTGTTACCGGGGCGCTTGAGATTTGTGTCTTGATTTAATCCCCTTCCACTTGATACTTCTCCATAACTAATAGCTTCTATCACTTTCTCAGCTTGTTTCTACTACAAACTATCTTTGTGCTTGCATGAACTCCCAACACCATTATGTAGGGTTTTGATTCATGGATCGCACAACGGAAGCATAATCAAACAAAAACCATGCAAAACCCTCCAAGGATCACAAGTCTAGAGACGTAACGATAGTAAAGGTAAGAAATCATAAACACACATTTGGGTTCTCCTTGATGACTTCAAACGCGAATAATGTCACGTTCTCTATAGTTGATCCACGCCTAGAGTTGATCCTAGATCTCCCAAACTCCTTGGTGCTAGCCCCGATTAGGAAGAGGAAGAACGAATCACGCAAAACGAGGCAAAAAGAGGGCTTCGGCCTCTTTTTGGCCGACGGGGACGAGGGCGGCGGCAAGGGGCGACGTCGGGCTCCTTGTTGCTTGCTCTCTCTCCTTTTGTTCTCTCCCACTCTTGTTATGTTCACTAATGAGCATAAGTTATATGGAAGGAAGGAAGGAGGGTCCTTTATATAGTCCAACAACTCCTTGTCAATTACCTAAAGGACTTATTCTAGTCCAACTAGAATTCAATTTAGTCCCTTCCTTGCAAATTAGTCCCTACTAAGTTTGCAAGGGTTTGCAAAGTGATCCTTCTAATTAATTAATCCAATTAATTAATTCCCAAATTTAGTTCAACTCTATATAGCGTGTGACCCCATAGGTTCTATCTAGTTGGTAGCAACTATTTGCTAATATGGAGCGGTTTCTAGCAAAACATCCATTCTAGCCAACTAATAGAATAGTCATCTTGACAACCTTTGTACAAGTAATTGTCTCATCCCTTTGCCTCCATATCCGGATTGGACACGAGACATACAAGTCACACTCGTATATCCAATCCATAGTTTCTCGATCCATGGGAGTAGCCTTATTCGTGCAAATAACATCAATATCCCATATTGATTTATTTGAGTCTGGCCAGACATTCTATAAGCATTATCCCTCGAGTGGCCTAGGATATTTGCTCCCGTTATGTGGGAGGGGCAAATCCTCTCTACGTCCACTACGATCTCTAAGCTTGCTTCTCATTGTATCCAGTACACGCCTTTATAACTACCCAGTTACGGTGTAGCGTTTAACGCTACCAAGATCACAATGATCCACAACTAGAATATCTAGTGACTTCAAGTCTAAGGATGACAATACCATTGCACCGCGAGAAGCACTTGTGACTCAACATAACATGTATGTAGCCTTCTCGGAGATGGGTCAATCCAGTGCAACATTCCCTAATGCACACCTATGTGTTGGATCGTGATATCTCCATATCAATCCAACCCCATACTAGTCTATAGATGATTGTCCCATTTAATCATTATACTTGACTAGGGATATTTAAGATAAACAACACAATTGTAAATCTAAGGACTTCATTATATTAAATATCCAATAAATAATAAATGAATTCTCTAGCCATACACAAATTCATACTAAACTAGATTGCCTCTAGGGAATCTATTCCAACAGTCTCCCACTTGCACTAGAGCCAATCTGGCGCATCTCGTATGCCCATACTCCTAGTGTGCCTTTCATGCTTCCACTGCGTGAGAGGCTTCGTAAGCGGGTCTGACAGATTATCATCTGTAGGAATCTTGCATATCCGAACGTCTCCTCTATCGATAATATCTCGAATCAGATGAAACTTCCTAAGCACGTGCTTGGACTTCTGGTGCGATCTGGGTTCCTTTGATTGCGCGATCGCCCCAGTGTTGTTCACAGAACAACTCCACTGGATCCGCAATGCTAGGGACCACACCAAGTTCAGAAACAAACTTTCTGATCCAAACAGCCTCCTTTGCTGCGCCATTTGCAGCAATGTACTCAGCCTCAGTTGTAGAATCAACTACCGTCTCTTGCTTGGAACTCTTCCAGCTCACCGCTGCTCCATTCAGGCAAAACACATATCCCGACTGTGATCTAAAGTCATCTCTGTCGGTTTGGAAGCTTGCATCAGTGTAACCCCTTACACGCAACTCTTCCTCACCGCCAAATATCAAGAAAGCATCCTTAGTTCTTCTCAAGTACTTTAGGATGTTTTTGACAGCAATCCAGTGACTCTCACCCGGATTGGATTGGTATCTGCTTGTCATACTCAAGGCATATGACACATCTGGTCTAGTACATAACATGGCGTACATGATAGATCCTATGGCCGAGGCATCGGGAATCCTACTCATGCGTTCCTTCTCAATCTCATTGGAAGGACAACCACTCTTCGAAAGAGTAATTCCATGTGACATGGGCAAGAATCCCTTCTTGGAATCTTGCATGTTGAACCGTTTCAACACCTTGTCAATATATGTACTTTGACTTAGGCCTAGCAACCTTTTAGATCTATCTCTATAGATCTTTATACCAAGTATATAGGCTGCTTCCCCTAAGTCTTTCATTGAGAAACACTTTCCTAGCCAATCTTTTACAGATTGCAGCATGGGAATGTCGTTTCCAATGAGTAGTATGTCATCCACATACAAGACCAGAAAAGCTACAGAGCTCCCACTAACCTTCTTGTAGACACAAGACTCATCTTCGTTTCTGATGAAGCCAAACTCTTTGACCACTTCATCAAAACGTTGATTCCAACTCCTAGAAGCTTGCTTCAATCCATAAATGGATCGTTGCAGCTTACAGACTTTGTTGGCTTGCTTTGGATCCTCAGAACCCTCTGGCTGTATCATATACACGTCCTCGAGGAGATTCCCTTAAAGGAATGCTGTTTTGACATCCATCTGCCAAATCTCATAGTCGTAGTATGCTGCAATCGCAAGTAGGATTCGGATGGATTTGGTCATTGCGACTGGTGAAAAGGTTTCATCATAGTCAATACCATGAATCTGTCTGAATCCTTTAGCCACCAATCGGCCCTTATAGGTAATCACATTACCATCCATGTCGATCTTCTTCTTGAAGACCCACTTGCACCCTATGGGCCGCGCCCCATCGGGTGGTTCCACCAAAGTCCATACTTTGTTGGTATACATGGATTCCATCTCGGATCTCATGGCTTCCAGCAACTTCTGAGAGTTTGGGCCACTCGTGGCCTCCTCATAGGTAGTAGGCTCATCATCTATGAGCATCGTGTCACCGGAATCGGTTACGAGAAGTCCATACCTCTCGGGTTCCTGGCGCACTCTACTAGATCTACGAAGCTCTTGTGTTACCTGAACAGGTGGCTCCACAACTACTTGTGATTCCTGTTCATGTTCCATAATCGGTTCAGTGATTTGTGGTTCTTGAACTTCTTCAAGTTCTACATTCCTCCCACTTGCTTCTTTAGAGACAAATTCTCTTTCTAGAAACACGCCGGTCCGAGCAACAAACACTTTGTTCTCGGTTGGATTGTTGAAGTAGTATCCCTTAGTTTCCTTAGGGTACCCCACAAATTTGAACTTATCCGATTTAGGCCCTAGCTTGTCCGATTGTAAACGTTTTACATAGACATCGCATCCCCAAATCTTCATGAACGACAGTGTGGGACGCCTCCCACTCCACATCTCATATGGTGTCTTCATGACTGATTTAGATGGAACACGGTTAATGGTGAAAGCTGCACTTAATAGAGCGTAGCCCCAAAATGATAATGGAAGATCAGTTTGACACATCATAGACCGAACCATATCCAATAGGGTTCGATTCCTCCTCTCGGACACGCCATTCCATTGTGGCGTTCCGGGTGGAGTGAGTTGGGACACGATCCCACACTCTCTAAGATAGTCGTCAAACTCTTGGCTCAAGTATTCTCCTCCGCGATCCGATCGTAGAGCCTTGATACTTTTGCCAAGTTGCTTCTCTACTTCATTCTTGAATTCTTTGAACACTTCAAAGGATTCGGATTTTGCCCTCATAAGGTACACAAATCCATATCTACTGTAATCATCAGTAAATGTAATGAAGTAGACATAACCACCCCTGGCAGGCGTGGCAAATGGCCCACACACATCGGTATGTATGAGCGCCAATTGCTCACTAGTCCTCTCACCTTTCTTATTGAAAGGGGACTTTGTCATTTTTCCCAATAAACAAGCCTCACATGTCTCATATGATTCAAAATCAAATGAGTCTAGTAATCCATCCTTATGGAGTCTAGATACACGTTTCTCATTTATATGGCCTAAACGACAATGCCATAAATAAGCAGGATTTAAATCATTTATTTTAATCCGCTTGGTATTAATGTTGTAGACAGGATTGCTTAGATCAAGGACATAAAGTCCATTAAATAATTGCGCACTAAAATAGTGAATATTATTCAAATAAAAGGAACAACAATTGTTCTTTATTGAAATAATAAAACCTTCCTTGTCCAAACAAGAAATAGAAATAATGTTTCTGCTCATAGCAGGCACCAAATAGCAATTATTTAATTCTAAAACTAATCCTGAAGGCAGAGATAGCTCGCACACGCCTATGGCCAACGCAGCAACCTTTGCTCCATTCCCAACGCGCAGATCTACCTCCCCTTTAGCCAATCTTTTACTTCTCTTTAGATCCTGCATATTTCGACAAATATGAGATCCACATCCAGTATCTAATACCCATGATGTAGAGATAGTTAAATTGACATCTACAACAAAAATACCTGGTGGTGGTGGAATCACTATTCCAAGCCTCTTGTCCTCCAGATATTTTGGGCAGTTCCTCCTCCAGTGTCCAGGCTGACTGCAGTAGTGACATTCACCCTTAGTCACAACCTTGGCAATGCCACCAACAGGCTTAAGGGCTGCTTCCTTGGACTTGGCAACTGACTTGCCTTTGCCCTTGGAGGAAGAGGCAAACCTTTTGCCCTTTCCTTTCTGTACCATCATAATGGCCTTGCCCTTACCCTTGTTGATGCTCTGTTCAGCCGTCCTCAACATGTTGAGTAAATCTGGCAGTGGTTTAACGATCTCGTTCATGTTATAGTTCATAATGAACTGTCCATAACTCTCGGGCAACGATTGCAACACGAGATCGGTTGCCAACTCTTGGCCGACCGGGAACCCCAGCCGGGCGAGATTCTCCAAGTACCCGATCATTCGGAGTACATGGGGTCCCACCGGGTTCCCTTCTGCCAGATGACATTTGAACAGTGCCTTTGAGACCTCATACCTCTCTACCCTCGCCTGCTCTTGGAAGAGCTGCTTTAGATGTTCGATCATATCGACTGCATTCATGTTTTCGTGTTGCTTCTGAAGCTCAGAAGTCATGGTGCAAAGCATAAGGCAGGCCGCATCATTAGCGTCATCGACACGCTTTTGATACGCCTTTAAGGCAGCAGGTGTCTGGTTCTCTGGACCTTCTGGAACATGCTCCTCTATTGCGTACAGTTTCTTCTCTTGCTTGAGAACAATTCTCAAGTTTCTGTACCAATCAAGAAAATTGGTTCCAGAGAGCTTGTCCTTCTCAAGGACAGATCGTAGGGAATGTTGTGAACTCGATGAGTTGTTTACCATTTGGAATTCTACAAAAAGGAAAATACGCAAGTTTTAGTATTTGTGAATTTTTGACTATATTTAATAATGGCTAGTTTATTAAATATAGCTCCCACTATTTTTCTACGGATTAATAACCCTCAAGATATTAATGCGGAAAATATCCTTATATTTTCTAGTGGGCCAAGATCCATCTTTCATCTCCTTATGAGCTTGCTTTGGCAAGTCACCCATAATTTGACTACTTTAGGTAGGAACAATTCCAATTGCATCCCTTATGCAACTATTGGTTCAATCGGGCAAATAACTCCTTATTTATCCATCCTTATGGATAATCCCAATTGATTGCCTCTAGGTTTCTTAATCAAATTAACAGCCTAGTTGTGTTCAACCTCTTATCTAAACAATTGCACATTGTTACGTGCCCTCGCATTCCATCATTATGAACCAAGTCGCCATGCTTTGGCACGCACGAGCTTGATAAATAATGATGATAATGAGTGTTTAAATAACGAGAAGGCAAGAACACAATATTTAAAATTTGAGGGATTTTAAATTCGATTTTTAATTGTTTTGTTGATCAATATCAACTAATCTATCTATTTGAGTTTGGGCACAACTCCAAATAATAGATCCGGGTTGTCTAATTATCTTATTATCCTAATTGCATGCATCATCCATACACCAACCACACAAATAATAAGACAATAAATAAACAACCACAAAACAGAAATTAAACGTGATGTGGATATGGTCTTTTTCTAGACTAAGATAATTCCAAGCCAATGGAATTATCTATGAACCCTAAGCAAACACATCTCCATGCGTCTTGATCTCTTGGTCCATCCTTCATAGTCATGTGGAATGCTCCATGCTCCATCTTTTGTGGCTTCTTTGGCTTTGGGCTTCTTTTCTCCAATCTTGGCTAACAATCTACTTTATCTAGCACTAACTAACATCTATACTAAATAAAATAAATCTCACAAGTTGAGAAAAAATGGCACGCAGGCCATAAAACCCTAATTAATTATTACAATTAATTGATCAGCTTGCAGGCCGTAAAACCAAACCACAAAATTAAACATCCACATCAAACCACATCCTAAGGCCATATCCAATCACCATGCGATTTGCACATAAACAGTTAAAATCCAATTTTAACGCGCTTGGTCAATTTTAATTGATTTTAGGATTTCTAGGGTTAAAACGGTCCATGGGCCCAACAATCCAATTGCCCGGGCCCATTAGAGTGAACCACAAGGCCCTAGGGCCGGGCCGGCCCAAAACCCGCAAGCTAGGCCCGCGGGTTAGGGCCGCCCGGCCCCTTAGGGCTCCCAAGCTTGGGCGGCAAGCAAGGGGGCGGTCCCTAGGGGGGCCGAACCCTTCTATGGGAGTTGTTTCCAAAACAACTCCCTTGCTTGGTGCCCAAGTTTGGTTGTTTCCTTGTTTTGGGAGAACTCCTTCTTCCCCAAGGATGCCCAAACCCTAGATCTAAGATCCTAAAATTTCTCAAACTCACCAATTCATGCATCCAATGCAAAAATTGGATCTTGTTATGAGGAGTTATTGACAAATTGCATCCCATGCTTGATTTGTCTTGTTTTACGCGATAAACAATCAAATTAAGGTGTAAAACAACAAGAACGTAACACATAAACTACGTTTATGCTCTATGACCTGTGGCTCTGATACCACTGTAGGGTTTTGATTCATGGATCGCACAACGGAAGCATAATCAAACAAAAACCATGCAAAACCCTCCAAGGATCACAAGTCTAGAGACATAACGATAGTAAAGGTAAGAAATCATAAACACACCTTTGCGTTCTCCTTGATGACTTCAAACGCGAATAATGTCACGTTCTCTATAGTTGATCCACGCCTAGAGTTGATCCTAGATCTCCCAAACTCCTTGGTGCTAGCCCGGATTAGGAAGAGGAAGAACGAATCACGCAAAACGAGGCAAAAAGAGGGCTTCAGCCTCTTTTTGGCCGACGGGGACGAGGGCGGCGGCAAGGGGCGGCGTCGGGCTCCTTGTTGCTTGCTCTCTCTCCTTTTGTTCTCTCCCACTCTTGTTATGTTCACTAATGAGCATAAGTTATATGGAAGGAAGGAAGGAGGGTCCTTTATATATTCCAACAACTCTTTGTCAACTACCTAAATGACTTATTCTAGTCCAACTAGAATTCAATTTAGTCCCTTCCTTGCAAATTAGTCCCTACTAAGTTTGCAAGGGTTTGCAAAGTGATCCTTCTAATTAATTAATCCAATTAATTAATTCCCAAATCTAGTTCAACTCTATATAGCGTGTGACCCCATAGGTTCTATCTAGTTGGTAGCAACTATTTGCTAATATGGAGCGGTTTCTAGCAAAACATCCATTCTAGCCAACTAATAGAATAGTCATCTTGACAACCTTTGTACAAGTAATTGTCTCATCCCTTTGCCTCCATATCCGGATTGGACACGAGACATACAAGTCACACTCGTATATCCAATCCATAGTTTCTCGATCCATGGGAATAGCCTTATTCGTGCAAATAACATCAATATCCCATATTGATTTATTTGAGTCTGGCCAGACATTCTATAAGCACTATCCCTCGAGTGGCCTAGGATATTTGCTCCCGTTATGTGGGAGGGGCAAATCCTCTCTACGTCCACTACGATCTCTAAGCTTGCTTCTCATTGTATCCAGTACACGCCTTTATAACTACCCAGTTACGGTGTAGCGTTTAACGCTACCAAGATCACAATGATCCACAACCAGAATATCTAGTGACTTCAAGTCTAAGGATGACAATACCATTGCACCGCGAGAAGCACTTGTGACTCAACATAACATGTATGTAGCCTTCTCGGAGATGGGTCAATCCAGTGCAACATTCCCTAATGCACACCTATGTGTTGGATCGTGATATCTCCATATCAATCCAACCCCATACTAGTCTATAGATGATTGTCCCATTTAATCATTATACTTGACTAGGGATATTTAAGATAAACAACACAATTGTAAATCTAAGGACTTCATTATATTAAATACCCAATAAATAATAAATGAATTCTCTAGCCATACACAAATTCATACTAAACTAGATTGCCTCTAGGGCATCTATTCCAACACATTAATCAATCTTGTAAAAAAAAGTCCTCTACATCGTCGTGATGCTTTTCCAATGCCACGAGAACCAATTACAATTGATGGGAAAATTATGAACATAATAGGAACTTGGATTCTCCTTCAATATTAGAGCTTCGAGGCCACTGAAAAACCCTTTTATATTACTAGCCCCGTCATATCCTTGACCACGTAGTCTAGACATAGATAATCCATGGAGATTAAACATTTCTATAATTGCTGCCTTTAGACATGGAGATTTTTTGCTACTAATATGGTGTATCCTAAGGAAACGCTCCACGACCATGCCCTTTTTGTTCATATAGCGAATAAAAATGGTCATTTGCTCTTTGGTGGAGACATCACGGGCCTTATCAACCAAAATAAAAAAGAGTGCATCTTTAATATATGTAAGATAAATCAATATATCAGGCCTCCTATCCGGATCGATGGAAGCTTAGCATATTTGGATAACAATAGAATGTCATTCTCATGCATGTTCGTTGAAACGTGATTAGAAGTAGGGAGACTCTCATCATATTTTGGATAGCTTGACTAGAAATTGGAGCGCTCACATTCATGTTTGGAGAAGGTCCGATTGATGTTGAAGCATCATCAACACTCTTGGGTATCTTTTGAAAAAACTTCAACATCCTTGTGAACATAAAACAATTCATTGTCAATGGTCAAAACATTCAATAAAAATATCGTATTTCATAATTTACTGATTAATAATTTGGTATCAAGTTCGAAGATTGATTGTTAATTTGATATCAAATTCGTATATTTTTTCACAAATTTCAACAGTTTATCGACACAATTAATTTCACAACCAGTCATTAATTTTTTATAAGAAGTAACAAGGGATAAGAGGAGTAAGAAAGATTTATCAAAACCGGATTTGCACTGTAAATTGAGTATCAACATATGTTAAATATCAAAACAAGATAAGTAATCAAAATGCATGCCCTTAGTTATCAAAACCATATGCTCAATATCAAAACCAGAGAAGTAATCAAATTCTTAAAGTAAATAAGTAATATGTAATCACAATTCACAATGACTATTGGAGATTAAGAAGGAGAATTGGACGAAGAGGATGAATGGAGAAAAGACTAGTTTAAATCTAACTGAAAATAATCAGTGGAGAGAGAATCGTTCACCGGAGATGGACGAATGGAGCAGGAAGGCGCGACCGCCGGAGGGACGGCGGCGATCTGCCGAGCCGACGACAGTTTCTGGTGGGGCGGACTGTGCGTCTTGCGTTGTACCGCAGTTTGCCTCTTCGCTTCACCACAGTGCCGTAACAGGAGCAGATTTTCTTCTATTATAGTGAGGTGGAGGTTAAAATTTTAATGAATAAGATATTATAAACTGTATTTAAATATCAGGATTTTTGTGAAGTTTTGAAAAGTTAGAGCGGCATTCGTAAATATTAGATATAGGGGAGACTTCTTTTGCCAAAAAAAATTCCAAAAAATGTTATGCCGAGATTCGAACACAAGTCAGTAGATATAAGAGAGAAAATCTTGACCGCTAAAGCAGTGAATAATTTTTGACATGAATAGGGGGTCATCTATATTATTCATCGGGGCACAATTGAAACAAAAATTATAATGATAAAGGTATCCTAGCCTCTATGCTAATTGTCTTATGCTCACATATGGCCCTCATCCGGTCGGTATAAGTCGTTTTTGCTAAGGGTTTAACCAAACAACCTCACTGAATGCATTAACAAATATATATTCTTGAATTCTCAAAGATCCTATGTAAATATAAATGAATATCATTAAAGTTCTTAAGATATTTATATACTTAAAACAACATATTATTTTAAATTAAACAATGCTCGTACAATAAGTCATTTATTCGTAAACTTGGATGTTCTTTTTTATGCACACATATCATCCTCCTAATTTGGTTGATCAAGGTTCTTTTGTTCAGGCTTAAATGAATAATCACTAGGGGATTTCGCGTGCCCGAGGGAACTACCCCCAAAATACACGTTTCATAATCGATTTTACTGGAGGAGAAGATGAAAATGGCGTCCCCGATTAATTTTATATGATATCCATCAAGTCATGTTCTTACACATTTTTGATAACTTACATAAACTAATCCTAGAGAGAGGGTAAATTTCCAAATAGTGGGTACTTAAGTGGGTAGTTAAGTGGGTGGTAGGTGAGATCTAATGGCTGGGGCTGATTTATTTAATCTAAAGACTGAAAAGCCATAAGTTAGTTAAACCATGATGTTTTATAGAATAGACTAGGGAATTGTCCGTGCCCGAGGGCACTACCCAAAAAGCACGTTTCATAATCAATTTTGCTAGAGGGGAAGATAAAAATGGCATCCCCGGTAATTTATATGATATCCATCAAGTCGTGTTCTTACACTCTTTTGATAAGTTACGTAAATTAATCCGAGAGAGAATGTAAATTTTCAAGTAGTGGGTACTTAAGTGGGTGGTATGTGATATCTAAGGGATGGGGATGATTTAATCCAAGGGTTGAAAAGTCATAAGTTAGTTAAACCATGTTGTTTTATAGAATAGATGCTAAATGCTTCAACGATTGTTTTAAATCCTTAAATACCCTATACAAGTACAAATTCATAATCATTAAAATTCATAAGGTGTGTGTATATATATATATATATACTATATATATGTATATATATTTACATATATCTATATATACCAAAAAATTAACAGATAGGCAAAAAATTAGAAAAAACACACCAATAATAATATGTACAACTATAGTCTGGAAACATAAGAGGCTGAAAATAAATCTCTCCATGTTTTTCAGAGAGTCACTAGGAAGAAGCCTTCTGTATTCAAACCTCTTATTATCCAAGCTCACAAAATAACAAATCATCTCTTTAACCTCTACTTATACCCAACCTTCTTTCACCACAGTTGCTTGCCTCTCTTCGTGCCAACAATTTGGAAACCAACTTACAAACTTGTTGGTTAACACCTAACACTCATTGTTCTTCATATTTAAAAAAAAAAATGAATTTGTATGCGAACTTTTGGTTAACCAAGATCACAAAAGAAGTATCTCCCTTTTTTCGTGACAAACTCACTTAAAATGAAATGTGTCGTCAGCCTCGGAGTCATGTGGATGTGCATAAATTGAATGTGCAAATCGATTAACCATGTGCCACATGTCTTTATATTAGCATAATTTAATTACTAACAACAACAACTAGATATTTATTATAAAATTAATAATATAGAAAAACAACATTGTTAGAACCAATAGTAGAATTTTCTAATAATAAAATATCACGAGTACTACTATAAAGAAGTACACACTCTAGAACTTGAAAATGTATCATGAACATACACATATACGTCCATCTATATAACAAAATAGGGCGGCATGGATTCTCATGTTTCTAAAATGACTTTTGATCCAATAAATCAAACGAATTCAATCCATTCGATGCAACCCTTTTAATGAATACTTTTTGGAAAAAAATTGGATGGAGAGGAAATTCATGCAATAAAATCATTTATCAAACCACTTTTGTTATAAATTTTTCACTCTACTTGGAAGTTGGAATTTGAATTTGAAATTTAATCAATACATCTCCACTAACTTTACTACTCCCTCCGTTCTATTTTGTTTGTCTTGTTTGTCTTTTCACACATATTAATGTAGTGGAAAAAGATGTTAAAATATCTTCCACTACCAGAATTACCCTTACATATTTAATAATAATTGTACATGTGAATGAATAAATATATCTAGAAAGAAAACAATCATGTAATTAGTGAAAGGTAAAAAGTAGTTATGATTTCGAAGAAGACACGCATGTCGGGACAAGGCAACATGAAAAATAGGAAAAACAAAATGGGATGGACAGAGTATGTTTTTTATGAATACTTGCTTCTTGATGATGTATTTTCTATTTTTTTCTTCTTAAAAAAATACAATGTTATGAGCCACCAAAAAAAGGAAAGTTGAAAAATCTTTTGGGGACCGGATGGGTTTTAGTCAACGGTGGGTTGTCTCATATACGAGTGCATCTCGACGACCTCCTTTTTCTTTTCTATTCATGGCGAATCTCGATGAAGGATTGTTCGTAAGAGAGGACTTCGTCAAGGGTGCCGCATATCCCCGTATTTGATCATCTTTGTCTGTGAAACATTGTCAAGAGCCTTGACTGCATCGGTTCAACATAGATCCATCTATGGGATCGCAACTTCACGTGGAAAGCCTATTATTTCCCATTTATTCTTTACTGACGACAACTTCTCAAGGCCTCTGCTAAGGAAATAAGTTATATTCATCTTTTCTTGCAAAGATATGAAGCAGCATCAGGTCATAAGGTAAATTTAGATAAATCTCCTATGGTTCTCCAACGTGCTCGGTATCAAAGAGTCTGCAAGTCACGAGAAGTATCTTGGACTGCCCACTACTATTGGAAAGAAAAGAATTTCTAGCTTTGAAAATTTGGAAGAAAATGAGGCAAATAAGCTCAAGGGGTGGAAATAGAATATCTCTTTTCCAGGAAAATGAGTGCTCATCAAAGCAGTGGCTCAATCTATGCCAGTTTACACAATGAGTTGCTTTGAGCTTCCTTCTTCTCTATGTCAAAATCTGGAAAGGGTGTCAAGTAAATTCTTCTGGGGAAAACATCCTGATCAATAAGGAGGTCATTTAATAGCCTGAAATTCCCTCAATCAGCTTAAAAACGAAGGGGGAATTGGTTTTAGAGATTTATATGATTTCAATAAAGCTCTTCTTGCAAATCAATTATGGGAGATCCTAATTACAGACTCCATGGTTAGTAGAGTATTTAAACATAAGTATGATCAAAATCTCAACATTCTTCTTCCACGTCTCAGAAGAATTGATCTTACGCTTGGCGTTCAATATCAATTTCGAGGGAGATTATTAGGTGGGGCACTCTTTGGAAAGTGGGAGATGGTCATAGCATACTTATTTCTGGAGACATGTGGCTTAAAAGAGGCCCAGATTTTTGCACGATTCTGAAACCTGTAGCGGTGGAACTGTTGGAATATGCACTAGAGGCAATCTATTTGTAGTGAAATTTATATGGACTTACTATTCATTGTGTTATCGATATGGAGATACGTTAACATAGATGAAATCCTTTAAATTTAAATGTTTTATTCTTAAATATCCTTAGTCGAGTACTAAAGTTAATTAGGACGACTGTATTGCATCGAGACTACTAGGTGGGTAGATTGATATGGGGATATCAAGTCTAACACATGAGTACACATTAGGAGTAATGGCGTACTCGATGACTCACCATGAGAAGGATACATGAGGGTTATGTGAATGTCACAAGTGCTTCTCACACTGGCAATGGTGTTGTGATCCCTCGACTTGAAGTCACTACATTCTCTAGATGTGAATTACAATGTTTTGATGTCCTAAAACATCACGCTGTAACAGGGTGATAATGAAAGAGATAATTGGACATTCTATGAAGCTGAGAGGTGTGAGTGATGTAGATAAGATTTTTCCCTCCCTCATAACGGGAGTAAATATCCACGGCCAATCGATGAGTGAGACTTAGGGAATGCATGGTCATGCTCGAATAAATTAATATGAGATATTAATGTTATTTGTTTTTCTAAGTCTACTCACAGATCGAGAACCTATAGATTGGATATACATGTGTGATAGTCCAGGTCTTGTGTCCAATCTGGATAGAAGAGACAGAGGGATTATACAACGCGCTAACATTGGTCGCAGAGGTTAATCAGATGACTGACATTCCTATTACTTGGGTAGCATTGATGTATTGCTAGATTCCGCTCAATGTTTGTAATTTTTATTATTGCCAACGTAAGTAGGAACCTACAGGGTCACACACAAGAATAGATCAAACTGGAATTAGTTGCTAATTAGTTAGACTAAATAACAATAATGAATATTGGAATAAAGTGTAAACTATGCTCATTAGTTGGACTAAAGAGCATTTCTGGACTATAATGCAAATCAATCCAAATTGTTAGATTAAAGGGAAAGAATGAATTTTTCTAGCTATAAATAGGATTTATACGCTATGAAAATTAAGTCTTAATTCATACCTACTCACACAAATACACTTGAGAGAAAATAAGAAGACAAAAACTAGTTTTTTGTCTCCTAGGGTTTCGGCCAAGAACCCTAGTCGTCTCCCTCTAGTAGGCCACGTCTAGGTCCCCCCGCCCTCTTGCTGCCACGTTTTGGGTTGTACACGGACACCGTGCGCGTCCATATTCGTTGATTTGTTTATGATAAGATCCTCCTTCTTCGTACGATTGCTAGCATAACTGGAGAAGAAATCATGTTCATATCAATTTGTGTGGATACAGTAGAGACGTTGTTCCTTTGATATGTGTTAGTAATCGTCACCAGTTATTTTGACTGACGTAAACCTCTAATCATCAGATTATGCTCATTCACATGGGTCCTTAGTGAGTTTTGGCAAATTATTTTTTGTATTTCCGGTGCGTTTGATTACACAAAAACCATCAGTGGTATCAGAGCCACTTGTGAAACCATAATCTGATTATGTGTTTTACTGTTTTACGCGATTACGGTATAAACTGTAAAAACTGTTGAATCACATATGATATGATAAGATTATGATTATGATTTGTATGCGATACGATCACAAAAATTGTATATGATATAATACGGTGTACTATATATATGATGTACTGAAAACGTATATATGATAAACGTGGAGTACTGAAAATGTAGAATTATTATACGTAGAGTACTAAAGACATATAATTGTTATACGTAGTGTACTCCAAAATGTATAATTGTTATATGCAGTGTACAGTGAATCGTATATATGATATATGTAATGTACTATTAAAATTGTATATATGTAATGCACTGTAAAATCGTATATATGTAGTGCACTGTAAAATCGTGTATACGATATATGTACTGTGATTGCTAGGGTTTGGGCAAATGAAGAGAAAAAATGGATTTTTCTCTCCTAGAGGGTTCGGCCACCAAGAAAGAAATAAAAAAATCCCATCTCTCGTAGGGTTCGGCCATGATGATGCCGCCCCTCCCTTGGTGCGCCGACCCGCTCTTGAGCCGGTAGTCAAAGTTGGTAATTATGAATTACCCAATTATTAAATAACGCACGACTAAAACTGGATTTTATTCGTATTACATGTTGTTTAATTGCACGGTGCGTCGATGTGGTCTAAAGGTGTGTTTGGTTTGTTGTTGTTTGATTTTGATAATTTTTTATGTGATCAAAATACGGCCTGCGTTTCGTGCCTCTCTATTCATTCAAAATGTTTTCTATTCTCATCTAAATCCCTTCGTTTGTGAGATTTCTACATAGAATTTTTAGCTAGATAGTAGAGATTAGATTAATACTTAGAGGCGATTAATTCCATGGAAGCAACAAAGGAGGAGGTGCACATGCTTGGAAGCTTTGACTAGAAGAAGGAAGTTCTTGGAGAAGAGCTTGGCATTCTTAGAGTTCTATAGATTTTCTCATTGGCTTGAGAATATCTTAAATGCTAGGGGCCACACCCATGTCACGTTTACATTATTTATGTATTTTTATGTTGATGTAAGTGATGCTTGTTTGAACGATAAACAAGATAATAATTAAATATGGATCTTTAAATCCGGATTGCCCAATTCGTTTGAGTAGATTAGTTGATGAGATCAACTGTAACGAGGTATATCTTTCAATCGGGATCGCCCAACCCGTTTGGTTAGATCAGTTGATGAGATCAACTAAAACAAGAAAATCCCCCAAACTTGCGTTATACAGTATAACGCCACAATACTTGCGTAATTATATCTGTGTTGAATACCAATGGCATCAAACAAACAAAACTCGACTTTATCGCTACGTGTTTTCCTTGAGAAGGAGAAGTTGTCTCGAATCAATTTTCTAGACATGTACACGAATTTGAGTATTGTTCTCATACAAAAAAGAAAAATTTGCATATCATAGAGTAGAAAGTTTCTTCCCACCAGCTACCAATGCCACTAAAGCCCAAGGAATGAACATCAATAGATGATTCTTCCGATGTGACTTGCCTCTTGTTAGCTGTCATGAACTATGAGCTTTGGAAGCAAGATGAGAACATAGAGTCGTATGATACGATCATACATTTAAATAAGCTCTTTCAAGAGCAATCCATACATGAAAAAGGGTTTGAAGTGTCAAAAGCTTTGTTCAAATGCAATTTGCTCAATAAGATTGAGAAGTGCTAAATCAAAGCATTAATAAGGGAAAAGGCAAAGCCATATTGATGGTTAAACAAAATGGGAGAGGAAAAAAGGTTTGTGCGGAACCTCAAGGGTATAAGCAAGTTGATGTTAAATCCAAGAAAGTTGCCTTAAATCCCAAAGATGGTATAACTAAGGTAGGCGCATGCCATCATTGCGGTTTGGCTGGTCATTTGAAGAGAAACTGCCCAAAGTACATAGAAAAAAAAGAAGAAGGGAAATATGATTTTCACTTAAGGTGTCTTTGTTATAGAAGTAAGTGTGTCTATCTCATCATCACGAGTATTCGATACTGGATGAGGATCTCACATTTGTAGAAATGTGCAGAATCTCAAGAGATGTAGACTATTGGATAAGGGAGAGATACACATACACGTGGGAAAATGAAGCAAGAGTTGCTAAATTAGCCGTAGGAATTTATCATGTATCTCTACCTTCTGGAATTACCCATGAATTATACAAATGTTGCTTTGAGTAGGAACACAATCTCAATTTCTTGTTTGGAGAAGAAAGGCTTCATTATCATAATAAAGAACAAATATTGTTCCATTTATTTTCGCGATATGCATTATTGTAATGCACTTTTGTCTAACGAATTGTATATCCTTGATCTTGATAATTCCATCTATAACATTAATACTAGGAGATTCAAGTCTAATGATGTGAACCCCACTTAATTTTGGCATTTTTGTTTATGCCACATAAATGACAGACGCATTTCCAGACTCCATGAAGATGGACTTTTGGACTCATTTGATTTTGAATCATATGAGACATGTGAGGCTTGTTTATTGGGCAAGATGTGATATTTTGGGACTCATACATACTGATGTGTGTGGACCACTAAGCGAAAATGTTAGAGGTGTTTTTCAGTACTTCATCACGTTTACTGATCACCTCACTAGATATGAATTTAGGCTTTGAAAATTAAGTATTAATCCACTCCTACTCACACAAATACACTTGAGAGAAAAGAGGAAGACTAAATGGAGTTTTTGTCTCCTTAGGGTTTCAGCCAAGAACCCAAGTCATCCCCCTCTAATATGCCACGACCATAGGTGGCCGCCCCCTCTCTTGCTGCCACATTTTGGGTTGGACCCGGACACCGTGCGCGTCCAAATTCGTTAATTTTGTATGACAAGATCCTCCTTCTTCCTACGATTGTTAACACCATTGGAGAAGAAGTCCAATTTAGATCTATTCGTGTGGATATCGTAGAGACGTCGTTCCTTTGATCTGGGTTAGTGATCGTCACCAGTCAGTAAACCTCTAATAATGAGATTATGCTCATTCACATGGTTCCTTGGTGGGTTTTGGCAAATTAATTTTTTATTTCCGCTGCGTTTGATTACACAAAACCCAACATGAACAACTGAAAGTCTCTAATTTCATCACACCAACCCGTGAGCATGACGTGCCAAAGCTCACAGACTACGGGTTTGGGCTGATCTTGATGATAGTCTCAAGATCTCTATTTCGCCTTCTCCAGCCCCTGATATGAGGCGATGGAATTACTCGGAAGATGGAGAATACTCTGTCTCGTCAGCCTATACTATGATTAGAAATTTTAAAAGGGAGGAAAATCGATTTTCATTCGCCTCTGTTAACTCGCAGACATGGCTGAAATCATTACGGAAGATTAATGTCTAATCCAAGATTACCTACACAATTTGGAGAGCGGCGCATGACTCCCTGGCCACAAAAGTGAAGGTAGTTAAATTCCGCAAATGTGTGTGTGTGTGTGCAATGCCCGTTATGTAACAAAGCTCCAGAAACGACCACTCACCTTTTTATGGAGTGCACTTTCTCTACTTCAATATGGGGAAACTTTCTAGGAGACAAATTTTCGCACGACAATATTGGATGTACTATTCTTTGGATCCCGACCTTTTCCCCACGCTTTCTCCATCCAATCGAGAGGTATTATGTTCGATCATCTCGAGAATATGGAGCGCCTGCAATGCAAGGGTTTTTAATAATGATTTACAAATTCTAAAGGAAATCTGCGCAAGTGTCAGAAGCTTCTTATCGATGCCTACAGTGCATCAGTCAACCATTCAAACTAAGGAACCTTCATCCATTTTGCCATCTAAATGTTGGAGACCGCCTGAGATTGGGATTACAAAGATAAACACCGACGGCGCGTGGTTGCCAACAAAAGACAAAGCTGCAGGTGGAGCCGTACTGCTAACCATCAGGGAAGTGCGACTGCAGTTGTGTCCTCACCATACCCGACAGCCTCTTCAGCACTTGATGCCTAGGCTTTGGCTAGGGGTGTTCACAGTACGGTTCGGTTGATTAGAGGATATGAGACACCTAAACCGAAATGTTCGGTTTCAATATTTTTGAAACCGAAATACCTTCTGCTTCAAACTTAGAAATTAAGAAACTGCACAAAAAATTACGGTTCGGTCCAGTTAAACCATTCGGTTTGGAATCCATTATATTATATATTAATTCCTAACTTCGACGAAACTAAACTAACTATAACAAAAAGACCAGTTTACTTATATCTTTGTTACTTACTGAATACATCTAAAAAAACTAAGATAAACTCAAAAAAAAAAAAGGTTGCCTATTTCTCTTTTATCTCAACATGGAGAGAATATAATTTTTTGTTTAGTAATTTAAAACTATGGTGTGGTTGTACGACTTAAAGTGTTAAACTCAAACTGTGAGGAGTGAATCACAACATGGGAGGAAGTAAGCAAAATTCTAAGATTTAAAAAAAAAAAAAAAAAAGAAAAAAATTATCGGCGCGGTACGGTTTTTTTCGGTTTTGTCGGTTCGGTCTCGGTTCGGTTGGTGACCGGTTCAGTTTTCAAAATACTAAAATTGTTCTTTAATAAAAAAAATTGTTGAACCATCAATTTAGGTACGGTTCGGTTTGGTGCGGTCCGGTTTTGCCCGTGCAATCAGTTTATGAACACCCCTAGCTTTGGCCATTCGCGATGGCTTACTTATGGCGCTAGAATGTGGGAAACGCAATGTGCTCGTAGAATCTGATGCCAAAAAGGTTGTGGATTTAATCAATATTGGAAGCAAGAATCAGACGAATAGATTAGAAAACGGCGATGTCGTATGCTCCATTAAAGCTCTTGCGCAACGGTTTGATTCAATCGCTTTCAAGTTTAGTCACAGATCTTCCAATACTGTTGCTCACGAATTCGCACAGTTTGATTTCTCAATTCAGAATAAACATGTGTGGTTAGCCTTTTACCCTAAATGGGCACCACAGCTTCTTCATAACGATGTTACAGGGATTCTTTATCCTACGTTTTTACATTGGTAGAAGTTGTTCTTATTCTAAAAAAAAATGGCAACTACTTAGAGCCTGTTTGGTTCCAACTTAATATCTCAGTAATCTGATGACAATAATCTCAAATGAGATTTTAATTTGCAACCAAACATGCACTTAAATCAAACTCAAAGTCCCTAGGTCAGAAAGTCTTTCTAAAAAAATATCCAAAAATGTAGATGAGGCAACTTCCTCTGTCTGAACCTCTGAATAGTCAAATGTATACGACTGCTGAAATCCATGTATACCAAGTCTTGGTCGTGGAAGATTTCGTTGCTCCGATAGCACAAGTTGCAAGCACCCGTTTCCCCTGACTTATCAGCGTTCCGGCACTCGTCATCAACCATTTTATCAGCAGTTCAACATCATATTCTGATTTGACTTTACCTTCGAGAGATACTTAACTGACCATCTCTCTCCCTCCAACACTTCGATTGTTCGATGTGTTCATAATCTAGTAGATCGAGGTTGCTGGGTCTCCACAGGTTCGGATTCTCTGTCTTGACCCTTTATCACTTCATATGGTGTTTGCTTGTTTGAAATTCCCATCGAGTTTCTGTACTTTGGTTGGTTTTGATTTACACAAAAACAGTTAGATCTTGTGATTTTCATTGCAGATCATTCGAATTGGTGATGTGGGTTTGTTCTGTTTGGAGATTTTGGTTACAGAGGCATGAGAGGTTTAATTGACTTTGAGTACCTAGCTGAAGGGTTGTTTTGGCACTTTCTTGAGATCTTTGCTCTTGTTGGAGACGAATTCATTGGTTTGTGTTTGATACTGGCCTGTTTGGTTGAGGACCTTATGGTATTCTATTTCTGTAAAGTATTGATCGCTTGGGATCTCAACTGAAGCTTTGTCTAGTCCAATTTCATTTTAAGTGCTTCCAAGAATTTTAGGGGTTTTTGCTTGAAGAATCTGGGAAGATTTATTTTTTGGATAGCTAATTCTAGCCATAAATGTTAATGGGTTTGATTCAAAACACAGTTTACTATTGCTGTGTTTCAAAGGCCGGCCGGGTATTGTATGCGTATACCCGTGGTGGCGGAGGAGGAGACGATGAGATTGAGAAAGTTGCAGCATTGTGCCTGGAAAATGTTCCTCCCTATCACAAATGGTATTTTCAAACAATGGGTAAGAAGACGTTTGGGTTCCTCATAGAAGATGGGTATGTGTTTTTCGCTATTGCAGACGAGGGTCTTGGAAATTCGGGGGTTCTTCAGTTTCTAGAGCACCTCAGGCATGAATTCCGGAAGGTTGCTAAGAAGGGCTCAAGCAGAAGTATATCGAATTCAAGTTCAATATGCATGCAAGAACAGCTCGTGCCAGTTATTCATCAGCTAATTAATTCGTTAGAGCATGTTTCAGAAACTGGTAAGAAATGGTCCCCAGAGGGTAACTCTCCCTCGCCGATTAACCATGCTAATGGTCAAATTGAATTGTCTGCAACCACGAAAGCACCTTTACTGGGTAAAGCAAAGAAGCAAGATAGAAAGAAGATGAAGGATCATGCTACTGCAATGAGAGACATTGAATCACAGGAGCACCGGAGATCTACTGATGCAGGAGCTCTGGGATCGAGTAGCCAGACTGGTGGAACCTCTTCGAACACAACACATAAGGATTTGGGTCTTACGAGGTCTAGGTCAGGAACTCTAAACATGCGAAAGAAGTGGTGTCGTCAGGTAAGGATTGTTCTGGCTATCGATGCAGCAGTGTGTGTGGTTCTGTTTGCGATTTGGTTAATAGTTTGTGGTGGTACCAAGTGCCTGAAGTGAAGTACAAAATGTTCAAATCTCCAATCACATTACCATTCTCCCTTCTGATCGGATCTGTACAGTCGATAAACTATTGAGATACCAAACTGATTGGTCTTTCGAGGACAATCGTTGTCCGAATAGAACTTTAAGTCATCATGAAGTATTGCCTTAACCTGAAGGTGCGTATGACTTCCAAAACTCAGCCTATTCTAGGAACTTCTCTGTATAGCAGTTGAGTACTTTTAAACAGCCTTCTTTTCCGTCATATTCCTATAGCATTGTGTGAGATATATGTCGAAGTGGTTTGTGAAAACATTTTGTTGACTTCTAGTATTTCTTAACTATGTGTATGGCTTTCTTATCTCGGCATGCAGCAACCTGTTTGTAATAATAGCTTAACAACCTGGTGATCCCGACAACTAAATCAAAACTCAGTTGTTGCTAGCAATCTGAGGACTCAGCCTTCAAATCCACATAATAATATGTTGGACCAAATATCGCAATATGGAAACATGTAGGTATAGCATTGAAACCAAAGTTATTGTATCTGAGCATATTGTGCTTGTTCTAGATGAAACCCTTTGTTCATTAAAGCTGATTTGAAATCCCAGGAAATAGGACAACGTTCCAAGATCTTTCATAAATTAAGGTTTCTTACCCGTGGGTCAACATAAACACGTAGAGGGTGGGTAGACTCGACGCGTGACTTGTGGCCCGAGACTCGCCTGGTCACGTTTAACTTCAAATCTTCACATTTTACGTACACGTGACTTTTTACCTATGAAAAGTAAGTTTTTTGAATCTTTGATGATTAAATGCTGCATTTGTCTTTATTTATATAAAATTGTTTCAATGCTTGAAGATTTACATTCAAAAGTTTTAGAATCAAGCCCAATCTATTTATTTATTTATTTATTTATTTATTTTGTTTATTTATTCATTTATGTTTCTTCTTTGCATCGAGCAACTTATTTGAAGTAAGGGTGTAACTAAAATTTTCTAAGCTAAATTTTACATACGATCTCTTAAATAAGTCATTCCAAAAAAAGAAACTAGCATATAATCTTAATTAGTGTGGTCAGTTTCATATTTACACACTCATCGGTGTGGTTGATTGGATATTGATCGTTATAGTATATCTCTTGATCTTGTGATAATCAACAATCGACAAGGAGCCCACTGTACTTTTCAGAAGTTGGATAAAGCCTACATCTCCCTCGATCTTCAACTGCAGCTTTTTAAAGTCTCTGATGGCCCTACCAATCCAAAGCTCGGATCACGGTCCACTTGTGCTTAACTGTCATGGTACTCCACCAGCCAGGATCAGAAAGCCTCAGTTTGAACAGTTTTGGCTCTTTGATGCCGAAGCCATCTCTCGGTCCCGCACAGTGTGGAGTTCCCCCACCACCGGCTCGCTGTCGCACTCGTTTATGATAAAACAAGAGAATGTTCTTAATTCCCTTAGAAGATGGACGCAGGCTTCTAGACGTAGCCTCAAGTCTCGCATCTCGAGGATCCAGAAGGACTTGGCATCCGGCCAATCAGCTATCGCCTCAACCGACAGACTTGACCCGATTTATGAGGAGCTTATCAAAAGAGACCACTCTCTTCGTCAAGACTACTCCGCCATTCTTTCGGAGGCAGAAATCTACTGGAAGCAACGATCTAAGGTCAATTGGCTCAGCCTCGGAGATTGCAACTCCAGATTCTTCCACCTCTCAGCCACCATCTCGAAGAACAGAAAGAGCATAGCCTGCCTCCAAAAGGCAGATGATTTGTGGACGTCCAACCACTCTGAAATTGAGTCTGAGATCCTTGGTTTTATCTCCAACCTTCTGAAACCCATTCCTTAAGACATCTTACCCTCCGATAGTAATCGACCCAACCAAGAGGATTTCCTTCAAAATCTTCCCTCTCTCCCCAACGTGGACTCAGCCAAGTTTGACGATCCTCTCTCAGACTTAGAAATTAAAGCAGCAGTGTTCCAGATGGGGGGAAACAAAGCCCCTGGGCCCGATGGTTTCGTCGTTGAATTTTATCAAAAGCATTGGGAAACGGTGGGGAAGCACCTAGTGGCGACAATCCAAGCATTTTACCACACTGGTCATCTTCTGAGAGAAATCAACAGAACCTATGTCACTCTGATCCCGAAGAAGCCAGACGCTGCGAAAGTTGGAGGTTTTAGGCCCATCAGCCTCTACAACACCATCTATAAAGTCATTTCTAAAGTTCTTGTCAATAGACTTAAGAAAGTGATGAGTCTGATCATCTCGGAGAATCAGAGTGCCTTTGTCGCCAACCGTCAGATTAGTGACGACATTCTGATTGCCCATGAGACGGTCGAGTATATCAGACATTAGAAAACGACCAAGCAAGGATCCTTGGCAAACCAGCTCGACATGAACAAATCTTTCGACAGAGTGAGTTGGAGTTTACTCAAAGCGACTCTCAAAGCCATGGGCTTTGGGGAGCTGTTCACTGCACGCACCATGGAATGTGTCTCCTCACTTTCTACTACCATTTTGATTAACGGAAATCCCTCCCCATTCTTCAATCCCACGCAAGGGCTTCGTCAAGGAGATTCTCTTTCCCCTTTTTATTTATACTCCTTTCTCAAAACCTTTCCTCGGCCCTAGAAAAGCCAGCTCCAATAGACTCTTCGAAGGGATCAAGGTCAGTCGACATTCCCCAGCTATCTCGCATCTCCTTTTCGCTGATGACTCTTTCCTATTCCTCAAATACAATAAAGAGGGGGTGGAATGAGTGAAATTTATCATGGATCAGTGCTGCAGTCTCTCGGGACAAATGATAAATCTCCAAAAGTCATCAATCATCGTTAGCCCCAGCCTTTCCCAAGATACTGTACTGGCAGTGCGAAACTTATTTGATATTCCGGTCGTCCAGAAAGTAGGAACTTACTTGGGTTCATTCCTCGATTTCTCTCTCCCCAAATCGATCATCTTCAAAGGTACTATCGATAGGTTCCTGGCTATGCTGAAAACCTGGAAACGGGGGTCTCTTAGTTTTGCAGGCCGCTGCACTTTGATCAGATCTTGCCTCCTTGCTATCCGACTTACATCTTCACGGTGTTCAGGCTTCCGGCCTCTTTCTTCAGGAAAGTTCAAACTATCGTCTCATCCTTCCTCTGGAAGAACGCAGAAGGTAAAGGTATCCACTGGAAGGCATGGGACTCATTGTGCACCCCGGTCGCTCAGGGAGGATTGGGGTTCAGTTGTTCAATCAATCTCTTATGGCAAAAACTGCTAACCGAATTCACTGCAACCCCCTCTCTCTGTGCAATATGGTTTTGCGAGGAAAATATTGTCAGAAACATCAATTTCTGGAGGCGACTAGTGGACAATCCTCTTCGTGGGGTTGGAAGAGTATCGTGTGGGGAAAAGAGCTCCTTCTGGACGGCTTGAGATGGAATCTAGGGGACGGCTCCAATATTGACCCAATCGCTGATCACAAGTTCGAAGGTCAAACTTCGCGCCACATTCAAGAACCGCCTCTTCAACGCTCAATTCTCTCGGTTCAAGATCTTATCGTCCCGGACCTAAAGGAATTGAACTCCTCCCTCCTTGAGACCATCTTCTCTCCTCAAGAGATTAAGTCAATCTTGAATGTTACATTCCCGATACAATTCAAAATGATCAAAGATTGTGGTGGTCGGATCCTTCAGGACATTTCTCAATTAAATCAGCTTTTGAGCTGGCCCTTAATACCAATGGCCCCACTTTCTCCAGCAGGTTAACCCCGCGCGATCTCTGTTCCTGGAATACTTTTAGAAAACTGCATCTCCCGCCAAAGATTATTGCTTTTCTCTGAAAAATCTTTTGGGATATCCTGCCAACAAGACAAAATCATATGAGAAGAAATATCCTCTCTGTCAATCCATAATGCCCACGCTGCTTTTGTTTAGCCGAGACTCAGGATCACCTTGCATTGCCAGAGCTCTAGGGATATTTGGAAAGATTCCGAGCTCAAGGACGTTTTCTTCTCTTCGACGAGTCCATCCGTCTCGAATCTGTCAACTAATCTGGCAGGAACTTCAGTCTCTAATGAGGATCGGGTCCCTCATCCTTTGGCACATATCACTTCACCGGAATGCAGCAGCTTTAGAGAACAAAGTTCTTTCCCCTGCTACATCCCTTTTAGCCATCAATGATCTTTTCATTGCCTTCAAAAAATCCCATCTTCTTACCTCCCCCATGCCCCCTAAGGTCCATGTCATCAGAAGTCCAGCCTTTCTTAGCTGGAACCCAAATGGAATTATCACTATTCCGCGAGGAATCAACGGCGAGGTTATCTTTCAAGTGGATGTCGCTTGGAAAGAAGGTCTCCCTTTCTGTACAGCAGCTTGGACGTCCAATGCCCCCCCCCCCTACGAGATCGGGTCATGCGATCTTCGCAGCTGCTAGCCCTTTACAAGCCGAAACCATAGGGATCTTACATGCTCTTCGGTGTCTTCGCGCTAAACGTTTGGCCAATATCAAGATCCTCACTGACTCTAAAGAGCTGATCCTTGTGCTTAGAGGAGACAAGAATATCTCGCAAATCCTTGGCGAAACAGTGGATATTAGGCGTAAAGCTTGCTTATTTCTGAATTGTTCGTTTCACATTGTTAAGCGTTGTAATGTTGCTAAAGCTCACGATCTAGCTAAAAGAGCTTTCCACGACTGTAATAATTTAGTACATTAATAAAGTTTGCTATTTCTCAAAAAATAATGGTTCACCAGTGTTTGGAGATAAGTGACTATATAG
Organism: Linanthus parryae; assembly: GCA_023055425.1. Lineage (NCBI taxonomy): Eukaryota > Viridiplantae > Streptophyta > Magnoliopsida > Ericales > Polemoniaceae > Linanthus > Linanthus parryae. The sequence continues at coordinate 78,634,932 of JALGPY010000006.1, forward strand.
CCCATTTTTTCGCACACTAAAAGATCAAAACATAATAAAGCTACATTATTTTCATAACGAGTTGACTTGGTAAACCCGCGTTCAACTCGTAGGTCTACGGGTTTGCACGAGTTTGCTTCTGGTTTGTCAACCGCCGGGTTTTCGCGCAGGTGCACCCGATTGCCCATGTAGACTCGTAAACTCGTTGGTCAACCCGCGAGTTTGACAACCATGCATGTTATAACTCACTTATCATTACTAGTGATGAGATTGCCATCCACATACACCATAACCACCACTGTAAAAGACTGTTGATGAAGCACATATAGTAAAGCATTAGCTTTGCTCTAACTTAAATCCAATCTTGAGATGAAAAATAAAATGTGATAGGATATTATGCCAAGCCCTTGGAGTTTATTTTACACTATAAAGAGATTTATGTAATTGCACACTATTGAGGAATTTTGCTCAAAATCATGAGGTTGCACCATGTAAACTTCTTCTTCTAGTGAACCATGTAGGAAAGCATTAGTCACATCTAGTTCTTTGATCCCCCACTGCTGAGTTAAGGCTAAACTCATAATAAATCTCATTATTTGCTACCTAGCAACAGGACTAAAAGTACATGCATAGTCTATGCTGTAATGTTGATGAGAACCCTTTTGCTACCAATCTTTCCTTGTATTTACCAACTAAGCCATTTGTATTCATTTTTTTCCTTGAATACTCATTTACACTCTATAACATATTTTTTGAACAAGAGACCAAGTTTGTTGTTGCTAAAGTGCATTATATTCCTCAGTCATAGCTTTGAGCCAATGTGATGTCTTCATAGCTTCAATGGGTTGGAAGAATCAGTGTCAAGTAATGCAGTACACAATTGAGCACGGTACTTCGAATTTCTCTTGTGAATGCATGCCTTCGATCTAGTAGTCATTATGTGAACTGGAAGCCTTTGTCGTTGTCAGTCAACTAAGTAGGTCGTTACGCCCCCTGCAAATCCGTAAATCTAAGGAGCATGCCGCAACAAAAGGATGGTCCCCTAACGCAACACTCGCTGCAGATTGCGATTAAAAGGCAAGTTAAGGCCTATGAAAAGGGCGAGATAGGAAACAGGTCTACGACCCCTAAACTTGGAATGATGTTCCTCAAAAAAAACTTTAAGCTCCCCATTTAATGCTAATAGAGTAAGAAGCAGTGGTGCCACTTTTCCCTGAGCCCTAGAAATAAAGAATGAAAGCCTGACTGCAAGTTGAATAAGCTATGACCCTCTTTAGATCGTTCTGTAATATTCCAATCGTTGCCGCAAGGAATGACGTCATAGCTCCTGCGGGAGGTACTGGATGTGTAGTAGGATAAGATTATGATGGTGATGAAGAGGAGGGGTTTTCAACTGGTGAAACAAGTATAGGAGGTTCTGGCCAATCACAGCACAACAACAATGCACTCGAATAATGATTATAAAAATAGAAATTAACAGGGCTTAACCGCTCTGCAGGAGCTTGATGGCTACTGTAGTTTTCCTGGCAAGCCCCACTTTATAACGAACCCAAAGATCAGCAAGTTGTAGCATGTCACCTAAATGCAAAGAGGGTATTGTTTTTTGTCACGTTTTTTGTCACTAGTAAACTAATTGCAAGAAATTAAAAGCGGGTAATTAAACTTTTCAGAGAACTGATCAAAAGAAAGGGATTGGGCGCATCTTTGTGGCACTGGACATGCGTTGATCTTGGTTTTACGATTAGCCGATAACAACACTTTCATAAACGCTTAATATCTTAAAACCTCGCTGCAACACCCCACCAAACCACACGGCCGGCCGAACCGTATGTTTGAAAGGGATGTCTCCTCCCGAGGTGATGGGCCTCATTGGGAACGGATAAGGATCATCGGTTCACAGTTAGTACAACCATCGAATATCCAAATATAACTTATTATACATTCATAAAAACCAGTGACATTGTCTGAATGGTGTAAATACAGTAATCTACAAAATGAAAAATTATATTTGAAGTACTAGGCTGCTCAATATCCTAGCAAGCAGCGTCGTGAACGACTTCCATCTTACTCATAACCTGCGGGTTTTGAAATAGCACAAGCCGACCGCAGAAAAACATTTAATCAGTAAAAACTGAGTAAATTCATACTGCAATATGTAAAAACGAGTTTTGGCACAAAAGCAAGTATATGAATCACATGATATTTAACGGGAATCCAAAAGAGCTGTCAAAAAACCGATTCCTTTCTTATCCTTTAGTTTAGCTGGCGTAGTGTTGCCCAGCGGGTGTCAAATGCCCCAGAGAGGTTACGATGCAATGTATATCACCATAGGGTGCCTCTTGGGATAACTAAGATCCCAATTCACCCGAGCGTTGTGGGATGCCCATACGTCAAATCCCCGCTCTTAAACACGACTATGAGACCTTAAGTGTCGACACCCCTATACCGTTGTAACCCGCACATGTATAAGTAGTACTCCATAGTTTCACAATAAAAGGAGGTTCGCGCCTCCGGCCGGAGCCGTAACAAAATCAAATGGAGGATCGCGTCCCAGCGCCTCCGGCCTGAGCCGTAACATAACAAAATGGAGGATCGCGACCCAGCGCCTCCGGCCTGAGCCGTAACATAACAAAATGGAGGATCGCGACCCAGCGTCTCCGGCCTGAGCCGTAATTTCCGCATCCTCTGTGCATTGCCCCAATTATATTATAGTGCATTTATTCATTTGTATTTTCCAATGACATTGTTCCGTCATTACTTGATTTCCAGTTTTCATTCCACAACCATAATATCTGGACACAAATTCCTGATTTTCAAACGTAATGTTTGAAAGGGAAATTTCTCAAAATATAGATCACAACGTTTAAATCAATTCCAAGTATCGCAAGTTAAGGCCATTTGAAACGCACACAAAATCACATTTTGATAGTTAAAGTATTGCACATATGAACTTACCGGTAACAAGCACCACGACAAGAGAAATCCTAGTACTTGTCTCGTACTCAACGAACTCGTCGCCTATGAACTGAGTGTCTACAAATACGTAATTAATCTTTATCAACACTTTATCTCATTTATACAGTAAAGTCGTTATGTCATATATGCAATGCATGCCCCTGGTTTATTTCTCAACTCACTTGTACCCCAATTATGTTATCTTGACTAGGAATAATTCATTTCGTACAAGTTGATTGGGTAGGTGATTTAGTAAAGACGCCTATTTTACTTAATCATAAACTTGTATTCAATTTATACATTCATATTCAAAAAAAAATATTTAGGCGACTTTTATTAAGTAAATAAGTGGTTATAATTAGTAAAGAAACGTTTGTTAACAATTTGGAAACAAAAACTGAAATTTCGTATTTTTCGGTCAATTTAACTGATAGTAAAAGACACTTACCTCCCCCATATATCTAGAAAATACATTCAGCACCCCCACATGCCTTTTAGTTGAATGAAGATGATGCTTTAATGCCCTTAGATAAAGTACACATGGCTCCCCCCAAATTTTTATATCATGCATGAACCACCCCCAAGTTTAATGTAATGACACTTTATTAACTAACAAGTGTTTAGGTAAAATTCATATGCAAAGCCCTTTTAGTTATGCTTAAAGACAGCATGCACCCCCTCCACTCACAAGCCATATTAATTAAGAGACTATATATCCCCCAAAAGTTTTCAACAAGGACAATAACTCCCCTCATGTGTCTTACACCTAACTTGTGTAAAAGACACATTAACCCCCTAAAGTTTCTGAAACAACACTTTCCCCTTACACCTAGTTTATGAAAAAGACACTTTCACCCCCTTACATGAACTATCAAATTGTTCAATCTAAAAGTGGATTCAAACCTCAAGTTATGGTATTGAATAACTAAAACGTAAAATTATGTGATTTAGAGTTTACCCAAGCCAAAAACCGTGAAAACGGTCGAGAAACGAGGCCGTTCAAGTTTGTCGTCGATGGTGGTCGCGGCGGAGTTCCTCTCCGGTGACTTTGGCGACCTTGGCTGCGTTTGAGTGGCTCTATGGGGGTCGATGGAGGTTCGGGAGCACCGAGGAACAACCGGTGAGGGATGGGTGTCACCTGTGGCTCGGTGGTGGAGCTTGTTGCCGCCGTTAATGGTGGCGGTGATGGTGTGGGTCGCGGCCTATGCCGCTTGTTCTTCTTTCTTTGCTTAGTAGAGGGAGATAGAGAGGTTGAAGGAGGTGGAAAAAGAGGACATGTTGTTCTTGGAAGAAAAAGAAAAGAAGTGGTGGTTGTGTTGTCGTTAGGGATGGGGGAAGAAGATGGTAATGGTGATGTTGTTGTTGTTGTTGTTGTTGTTGTTACTGGAGGTGAAAAGAAGAAGAAGTAGGAGAAGTATTAAATAGATGAATAGGATGGCTCGGGTTGGAAAAGAAAGGTGGGAAAATAATTTTACCAAACTGGGTTTCGGGTCGGGTTGTGAACAAAATTCGGGTTTCGTATGATTATACCGGGTTATTGGATCGGGTCGGAAATAAAATACGGGTTAGACGTATTATACGTATATTTATAACGGGTTATACTATTACACGGGTCCGGTAGGATTAAATACGGGTTGTAGACAATATTTTATACGTATTATGTACAAGAAAAATTATTTGCATACTATAACTTTTATAAAAGACAACTACAACCCCCTACATGTAAAAATATTTGCACACTTTTATTTGTCTAAAATACACTAACCTCCCCAACTTTTCAATTTAATTAATTTATAACATATGAAAACTACAATTGTACCCCCAACCAATATTTAGTTAACTAGTTTATATTTTCTGAAACTACAACTACCAACCCAAAATTAAATTAGTTTTAACTTTTCTAAGCTATAATTATCTCCATACTCTTCAAATTAACAACTTTATATTTTTTTGAAAAATACAATTATAACCCCTCAAATTTTATCCAACTACTTTATAACTTTCTCAAATCTATAATTTCAACCCCATTCTTTGATTTAGTTAATTTATAAATTTGCAAAAACACAATATAACCCACAAACTATATCAAAATTATTGTATAACTTTCCCATAAATATCGGGGTATTACACTCGCAATAGTGGATTGCACCTAAGCTGCCACTTATTATTATGGACGTGTCAACCATGTGCGTGGTTCGTCAAGTCAAGATTTCCACTAACACATAGTATGCAGGATGGCCTAGGAACGGAGTTCCGACTACTACGCGATTTTTAACTCAAAAATATCAATTCATAAGCATTTAATATAGCTCCAGTCGAATGCTGGAAATTTTTCCGATCATTAAAAGATAAGAACATGTCCAGGCACCCAAATCAGATCTGAATCAAAAAGACGTTTAGCTATGCATGATTTTTTTTTTTTTCCAAACATTGAAGATCATCATATTAATAAGGGGTGTTAAACATACACATAAGAAAACAAAGTAGCAATACTAAGCTAGCCCAAACTTACCACAAAACCTAACACAAATGCTAACCAATCAAGGAAGAATTAAAGCAACTACATGGGCTAAGGACACCCAAACTAGCAAACTAGCCAACTAAAACCAACCAAACCAAAACAGCCCAATATAAACAGAAGCATTGTTCATAAGGAAGGACGGGATACCAATGAACAACATTACTCAACAATATAAGGGATGATAGCATTAACAGAAGACTCAGGTAGATGGGGAAGAAATGGAGCATCATCTTTGAGTGCTTCAGCAAAGCCAACCACATCAACAAAAGCATCCCCATCGACCACACCATGAGCAGGAAGAGCCAACAAGGAAACATCACACTGAAGGAGCAGCAAAGGGGGCAGGTCAGCTAGTGGAATGGCACCTGAAATCAGAATGACATGGGCAAGAGCAGACTGATCATGTGCAGGTACGCAAGAAGAAGATCCCTCTAAAACTGCAACTTCAACTAGGCCTAAAGATTCTGAAAGCATAACAAATAGAAGAAAAAATTAATTAATATGAATGCTACAAGCAGCCATTGTTGAATCAGCCAAGTCATAGGCATAATGAAGAAGCTACTCCTTCGTAGTATGCTGCTTTTCATACAACAATTTATTTCTTGTTGCCCACAGAACCCAAATAATGGTTGGGGGCCATTGCCATTGAGGTTGAGCATGTAGCTGCTTTTTTGGCCTTAACCATCCCTTAAGCCACATTTGAATGTCAGATGAGCCACTAGGGGGAAGAGAAGGGAGCCACTTGCCACAGTCTGTATCAAAGGTCACCGCCACCAACGTTGAACCACCATTAAAACTGGTGATACCTTAGGCAACCTTCACCAGTAGCCTCCACACCCTCCAGTCACTGACAGACGACTGCCAGAGGTCCGAATATATCATCAGAAGGCCCAGCTAGAGCCTAAGACACCCACTCGCCACTCGACCCAACCATTTCTTGTCTGTTTCTCGCAATTTTTTGTTCGGGTACGCTCTACGTCACTCTCTAATTCATGTTAGAAAATCAAAATTATGTCGTATAGCTTGAATATGTGTCTCGATCGAATAAGAGTGGTTTTCATGTTTAAGGGGAGGTAGTTGTCTTTTAAGGAACTGCAAGTTAGTGTTAATGGAGGGGGGACTGGTTATCTTTTTGAGAAACGTGTGAGGAGTTAATGCCCTTTAATGAATATGTATGTTAGTGGGGGTGATTTTTTTTCTTTTAGAATAACTTAAGGGTTTTACTTGTTAATATAATTATTTATTTTATATTAAATAAATCTTTGGATTGAAAATATTTTCTAAAAATATTAGTTTTCACCCTCACTCTACAAAAATAATTCGGGTGTTGAAATATTATCGGAAATGTCTATTAAAAGTTTTAACTAGAAATGTTTTCTTGGGAATGAAATAAGTTGGCCTAATCGTTTAATTTTCAATTCATTTTTGTTTAAATAGCTATCTCCACACACTTCTAGGATTATATTTGTAAATAAACATTGTTGTATTGCACAGAATATTTAGAAATACTTTATTTTTCTATAAATTCAATATTTTTATTACATCTAATAACTGTTTATCTTTTATAATTACATGAATTATTTCTCACACATAAATTTTCATAAGTATAATTTAACCCTTCGTTACTCAATTACTCCTCTAATATTACATGTTCTTTTTAACTTCTCTACATAAATAGTCTCTTTTAGAAATATTACATAAGATGTGTAGTCGTTTAAAAACAAATTTGTCGAAAGAGTTTAAATATATTTTCTTATTCAATAATTTTAAGGGTATTATTTATATAACATGAAAATCGTTATTAGAGAGTTATAACTAAGAATAGAATTGTTCAATATAAGGGGGAACAAGATAATCTCAAAATTAAATAGGACTGTTGTTAAAACTTTTAGCGTTATACTTGTATAGTTGGACTTGTATTTGATTTAGAAGCTCTAATTTGTAGGTGACGGTTTCGTAGATGAGGGCTACTTCTATCCGTAGGATCTAGAGCGTGCTATTAGCTACCGGATTGAGGTGAGTAAAATTTTCAAGTGTTGCGTGCCTAGCTTCTTTCGTGTCACAACATGATTTTATTACTTGTCTCATAATATGTTTCGTGAAATACTTGTTTTACTTGATATTTGGTTACGTTTTGAAATAATTTCTTTGAACTGTCACACGATTAATAATAATATGTAAATAACGTAAAGTGAAAAGAGTTGGGCGGAGATCGTTGTATTATTTATAGATTGGTCGTTGTTGGCTGCGGTCACTCGACCCGTATTATTTTAACTCGGTCGCAGTTAGCCCCGGGTCGCTCCATGTACTTACCCTTCTGGCGGCAAGAAGTCTTAAGGGGGTGTCGACACTTATGGTCATGGCTGCTAGTGATAAAAGAGGTAGATCTCCCCCGTATCAACATGTTGATAATATGGTTTTCTTTGAGAAATGAATATTTATGAAAGGAAAGTAGAGATAGATTGGGAATAGTATTCCCCGTTTGAGATATAAGAGGAAAGTTTGTGCTTCAACAAAAAATATGAGAATTTCAAATGTGTTACATGTGTTCATACTTTATTCTTCAAGAACATATTTTGATAATGATTCATTCTTCTTGATAATTGTTCCTGAAAGAAAATATCCTTCATAATCTATTTACAGAAGTGGGTGTTTACTTACTCAGTATTTCATTGCTGACTCTCAAAAGAATTCGATTCTTATTTTCCTTCCCACCGCAGGTCTAGGAGCTAGATATTTTGGAGTAGTAGAGTACGAGATTCACCTAGAATGACAATGTCACGAATAGTTATCTAGTATGGTTAGCTCACATATGATGTCGTAGTAAGTACAGACTTGTGTAAGAATTAGATACCCCGTGTAATATTTAAATGGTTATGTAATATATGGATGTTATGCTTACGATGTCCGTCATTACTTTTAGAAGCGCCCTCCCGGTCTTTCTGAGCCTGAATAAGGGGGTTGTTGCAATGCAGGCTCCATTTTTTCTACTCCACGACGATGGAATTCTTCACCGGTGGGCTACCTGAAACTGTATACTGATGCTTCATCATCAAAATCTTGACTCTTGGAGGCAGAAGCTCTTCGGCAAGCAAGCGTACCAGGGGTGACTCGAGACTCAACTAGGGATTCCTTCCGAGCTTTTTCATTCCTGATCCCATATTACGAGCAATCGTGGCTCTTGGAGGCAGAAGATCTTCGGCAATCCATCAAGCTTGCTCAATACCATGGATTCTACTCTCTTCTGATGGAAACCGATTCATTTCAGCTGTCTTCGCTTCTCAATCGGAACAACTTGCACTTTTCAAAAAATGAATGGTTTCTATCAGAGATATATTTGTCTTTGACGGAGATAACGAAGCAAATATATGACTCTCTCACCAACAAGAACAAGTTGACCAGCAGAATTTAATATATTAGGAGCATGGTTTTAAATAACGTTATCGGCCGACGTATCGGTTCCGGTCGCGGGTAACGGGATTGGTCTGTATCGCAGAAACTGTAGCGGGAATCGGGAACCGAACGCGTGAATGTTAAATAATCATCAAAAGATGCAAAAAGTATTTTTAAGAGAATGTTATGTATATCTAATATATTTATAGTAATGTACTAGTTCTTTAGGCCATGCCTAACTAGTTTTTAGACAATTAGACATTGTACACTTCATTATATAACAGAGGATACAGCGTATTGGGTGTATCGCCAGGATATCGGTGCGCATCGGCCGTTACATGAGAATATCGGCTGTGTCACTTGTGAATATGATTCACGTGAACCGTATCGGGTGTATCGGACTCAGCCACTACCGTTTCAGTTAAATATCGGTCGTAACGTAACGGTAACGGCCTTTATTTGAAACCAGGATAAGGAGAGATCAAAACGTTTTAGCTCATAAGCTTCCATCCATTGCTTTGGGTGAACCAACTGTAAATACATGGAGTGTGATATGTCCTCCACATGTGTACTGTACCTGAATGTCAGATAAGTGTCTGACTAATATTTAAATAAAATTCAAGTCTTATTTCAAAAAAAAATTAAGGTAAACTAAGGAAGTAACCAGTGAACCACTGCCACGTTGATCATTAGCCACTAAACACACGAGGCTCGGACCAAAGCTCAAATGTCAACCCGAAATTTGAAGCCATAATCAATTGCTTGTTCACTCTAAAGAAGGCGGAGCTATCTTTTTTCTGGTCTGCGGAGCGTACACAAGCAATGCACTTAATTCTTGTAAAGAAAACCAATTCGACCTGATGTACCAGTCTGAGGTAGCATCACCTACGTTCATTTCCAATCTCTGCCAACTTGCCTAGCAGATGGTAGCTACTGCATTTCAGTCATATGCTGGGATATTGGAAAAAAGGGTCTAAGGGTCTAGAGACTGCTCTTAGCTCTTCCTCAACTGCTGCATTGTGCAGTAATTATTTTGCATACTGTTGAGAGTTGAATTAGTAGTAGGCTGTTAGGAGTACGTTTATCTAGTTCTAGTCTTTAGGAGTTAGTGGATAATACCACATAGTTGTTGATGTATTTGCCTATATAAAATAAGTCAATCCAGGTTTCCCAATGTGAGTTTCTTTAGAGTGCGTTACTTTAACTAGAGTGTGATTACTCTAACTATTTCTAGTGTTTCTAACATGAACAGCCTAGTATCTCATATTTGTAAAAATTAATGCACTCATTTTCGCTTGGAAAATATTTGCCGATGGAATTGGCAAAGCCTACAGTAAGTATCTCAAAGTGACTGAAGCATATATACCACCATTAGAGGTGGAACAAGAGGTCTAGCATGATTGGGGGAACTCAAGGCGGTGCACAGGAACAGTCAAGCCAGGGCTGGTTTTTTACCCAAGCAAAAGAAAGCATCACATCTAGCATACAGGGCCAACTCATGAAGGTACCTAAAATTACTGCGTCCACTGACTACATAAAAGTCCCATGAATACCTCTTGGGATTATTGGAGGCTTACCAGGCTATTAACTTTAGGGTCACGTGAATTAGTTGAGATACGCGCATGCTATCTGGACACCGTCATTCTATCTAAAGGAAAAAAAGCAACCCAACAATATAGCAAATCACTTGATTCATTATGAAGGTGAAAATCTTGCAACTTTGACCATCATGCTACAAATGGAAATACCCAAGTAAATTATCACATTTCTCGCATACTAGAAAGATCTACACAACATAGCTCTTACTTATATATATCCTCGGTGCCCCCATATTGAAAATCATGCACTATTGCGAAGATCTCGCCTTTGTTTGTTTCTCACACCCACTGTTTGGGAGCCTTTCTGTCAGGTATTTGCCGCTACTGCTGGGAGATAAATCTCCTGCTTCCTGCTACTGGGATATAAACTCCCCTCTGACTCTTCCAATGGGTTTGCCTAACGTCTTATCAATCCGTACGGAGAGGCAAATTCACTGACAAACCCCAGGACTGGATTCCCTAAGATGTGATCTGCTAAGTTGGGGAATCACCATCCGTTACCCGGAGACAGCCTCATCAAAACTATCAGAGTGTGACATGGCTATCCCCCTAAACTCTTCCTAGATCTTACTCAACACTAGAAAAAAATGGTAGATATGGTCTCCAACTTCACTGACCTGACCTGGAGACCTCTCTCATAGTCCCAACATAATCGATATTGGAAGTTTGGAACGCAACCCATGTATATGCCAATGTGATGGAAGCAAGGTGACAAATATTGTTGCTGTACAATTGCCAACTGGGTCGTGAGCTGCTCCCTCTCTGTTAAAACTACCAAAAGTAGCCACGAAGATAAGCCAATTGTACCATCCTCCACAATCCGGTCACAACTAGAAAGAAACACACGTGATTAACACACCAAAAGAAGAACAAGGATCCCTGACCGATGAAAACACAGACAAGCAGAAAAATGGGCGCCTAATGGATATTACGCACCTGCAAGGGGAACGCAATTCTGAAGATATCCTTTAGAAAGATATATGGCGGTATTCATGGGAACCTAGAAATTCGTTACCCCATTTTGTAAGAACCTTCGCAATTTAGAATGAAACAGGTTTAGAAGTGTTTGCATTTTATTTTATTTTTTTAACAGTGTTTGCATTTTAGATGAATATGAAATAGCAAAAACAAAATTATATATTATTATTTTATTTATTATTTAATTGCAGAATTAGCATCTGGAAGATATCTTAAAAAAATTGTCTGGAAGATAACGTACAGAAGTATGCCAAATAAGCATAAGCATCAAAAAAAAAAAAAAAAAAAGTACGCCAAATAAGATAACAGTTCCTTCTGAAAACAAAATACTTCATTCCTGAAAAGTTTTTTTTTTTAGACTTACCTAGTGGTTCAAACTCAAAACGCTCTACCACCTCAGCCACCCATTTCTATCAATCATGAGCAAGTGAAATCTGAACAAACTCAGACATTGTTACCCGTCGTATTAAATCCTTCGTAGCAGGAAAAGAAACAAGAAAATACTTGTAAGAACCAGTGAAAAAACACTCCAGATTATAAATAGAAAGCACCGGCCAATGGGTTCCCTTTACTAAGAAGGAAGCATATAACTTCACTAAAATGTGACATGATCAAACACAAAATCAGCATTTCAGTGTCAGCGCAAGTGATCATGCAACATACAGGTCTCCATATTTCAAAACCCTCCATCAAAAGTTGAAGGGCATTACAACCTCCATCCAGAACCAAAAGAGGCCTATCTAGTTTCCACCACCATATCTACTTGGCTTGAACACAACGGGAAGATCCAAAGATCGAAGTGCAGCATCTCCAACAAGTCATTTGTACTACATGATGCAATTCAAAAGGAACCAAAGAACATGAAACCAAGCAACACTTCATTGATTCCATTCCGAATCTAACGATGCTGGAACAACCTTTGATGAGCTCTCCTGAATGGTTCCCGGAATCTGATTGGTGAATTGGTCCCAGCCCATGAGGTGTGGTAAAGCAAACTGCAGAAAGAAGAAATCATATCACCAAGTTGAAGTGTAATATGATGTCTTAAAATGATACTAGTAATATACAGCAACCAAGTTTTGGAGACATTTGTTTCTCATGCTCATTGTTTTAACCATTGGTAGCATATAGGGATGGGCAATATGTATAAATCCCCGCACTGCCATGAACCACTGGAGATCTAAATCTGAGTCTCACTAAATTTTTATAACTTTTAGCGAGGAGACTAGTAAATTCAAGTTTCTTGGATGTCAGACAACATTAAGGATTTAGAATTCTTCCAATGTGTTATTACTGGTTGCAATTTATGCATAAGAACATGTCAGACTGCCTGCAGGATGGCCTTACCTACCATTTCATAACAAAACAAAAAAACCTTTATACCACGTACAACAATGCGCTTTTTAGTCAAACTATCCTCAAAAATGATAAACAGCGTGAACATACGAAAAGTGTCCGATCAAACAAGATACTTCTATAGCTACTTCGTACTGGATTTAGCAAAGGTAATTCATACAGAAACTGCAAAGAAATGGTTCAACGTGAGGGATGATGTGTTGATGTGTGCTGTACCACCATCGAGCTGAAGACAACCAATTTCAAGTTGGTATGGTCACACACCTCAAGTAGGTCCTAGAACATGAGTTAACCTTCTAAAGGTTTCGTTTGATGTTAACCAATTTATCACCTTAATAAAATTGCTGCCAAGCGAGCTCATTTTCCCATGTTAGGAGAAAACTCGAAGCATCCTGTGTAACTCAATTTTTGCACTTCAAATGATTTAGGGTTCAAAAACATGCATTATTTTATGGGATAATTACAAAAGGCGGAAACCTAAAAAGTATGTATGAATAAGGCAATAAAACATTTCTATTTATTTTAAAAGGAAGTTTTCCGTAGCAATTTACTAAGAAGGAAAATATGAGTAAATTAGAGTACAAATGACAATTTTACCCCACATTTTCAGTTACAATAGTGCACAATCCCCATTGACACGCTTCCACTCTATCCTCGCTGAACCCTAAATCCGATCAACCCTCGACAATAACGAGTCCGAATTTGCAGAACTGCCACTAGAGAAGTTTTTACATTCTTATACTTCATCCTTACTTTTTACATTCAACAGATGATTGCTTCTGAGGACCAAAACGGGCAACTTACTCTGTTCGTATCATCTACAATTGTTCAGTTCTTGTATTCATTCATGGCTAATTTTGTATAATTCATACAGTCAATGAAACTCTATTTGAAAGTAATGGCATCTCTCAAAATCCCCTGAATACCTTACCATGGTGATGATGGTTAGGAGAAGAAATACTAACCCCATGAGAGAATTGTGGAAGAACAATATAGATTGCCAGTTTATCATTGGCCATGACTTCAAAAGAAAAATTCTTAGGAACTCGTGATGTGATTTTGGTACAAGATTAAAGTCAACGATAGTGATTTGGTTGTGTTGACCTATATAGAACAGGTGTGGGCGGTGCAGCTACGGGTGCGGCAAATTGCCGAAAATCAAGGGTGCGGGTGCGGCGGGGGTGTGTCGACTTAGTTATATTCACATTTAATATTATTTGTGATACCATTATACTAATATAAAAACAGCAATAATAGTAATCCGAATTATAATCAAACAGAAATTCATACACAGCTTCAAAGATAATAGTTACTATATCAACAATATAATCTCTTCCAGTCATTGTTCGTAGCTAAGGAGAGACGAGTAATGTAAAGGTTATAAATGCTCACAAAGATGCACGTTTTTTTGGTTAAATTGTAGTTGTACTTCAGAAGACCTCTCAAACTTTCAAAATGACCATGCCTTATCCTCAAAGCACCCGCAAAGCACCCACAAAGTACCCAAGCACCCGGAAGCACCCGATGCGGGTGTGCGGCCTCCCAGAAGGTTGACAATCAATCAGGATTGTGCATCTATGGTGATGGTGTGGAGCGTAGAATTTGGCATGGAGAGAGAGAGAGAGAGAGAGGGAGAGAGAGAGAGAGAGAGAGAGAGAGAGAGAGAGAGAGAGAGAGAGAGATGTCCATATAAATTCAATCTATTAATGCTAAAAAATGTGGTATAAATTATCATACTAAATGAGGTGTAATTTTTCATTTGGCAAACTATGTAAGTCATCGTTGACTTATTAGTAAATTGTTTTCGAAAATTTCCTTTAAAAATAATTAGCAAGGTTTTATTTCCTTACACATAAATACTTCACACTTCTGACTTAATTGTAGTAATCCCTTATTTTAAACCCATTCTACCAGAGCACCAAGAAAGCATCTTCACCTTCACAAGGGAGACTTACCATGCCCACAAGATAAGCCTGGATGTACCCTTCGGGGTGTAGTTGAGTTGGTCGGGTTTGCATTCCTAAGTCTTTGGGCATTGCCTAGAGGTCCTGAGTTCAAACCTTAAGGAAACACAAGGTCTTCCTATTGGCCTCCTCAATTGTGAGCCGGTCAGCCCGGAATGTCGGAGGCTGGAGTGTGGTGTGCAGGCTATTGCACTAAATTGGGGGTTGTTTACCCGATGCACACCCAAAGGATAGCGGCTGCATGCTATGTAGCTATATATAAGCCTAACTGTGATTTAGCAATGAAGTTAATGGCAGCATTAGCCTAGACTGAAATACAAGATCCCCCCAGATTTTATGATAAAGTAAAGAATCCTACCAATTGCTTTAGATCTTAAATCAGTCTAAGAAGATGCATGGTGACACCTTTCAAAAAGGGATTCAAAAACTAGAATAAACAACAGCTAACGCCACTTTCTCCATGAAACTAAGGGAGCATGATGTAGAAAATGGGACAAAGGGGAAGGGATTAATGAAGTTTTATACTCCCTCCCTCCCATTGTATCTGTCCACCTTTCCTAATGGGTGTCCTAATCTGTGGGGTAGTTTGAATGAGCTAAATTATAATGAATTATAGGATTATAATCCGAGATAATCTCGTTCATTTAGATGGGATTACTGGATTAGATTGTTGGGATTATTTGAAACCGGATCCGGCTACCATAACCGAGGGACCCGGATATTTACTTACATTAAAAAGGCCTCTCAAAACCGAATCCGGATACTTTTTATACTAAAAAGTTGATCAAAACCGGATCGGGCGCCCACAACCTAGGGATCTGGCTCTCAAAAATCTCAGATTATTGAGAATTCAAAATTCAGACTAAACTTTATTCTATAATCCTATAATCTGGGATACCCAAACAGGCTCTATGTCCACTTCAATAAAAGTTACTCCCTCTGTCCCATAATATAAACGTCCACTTCTCTTTCGGGATGTCCCAAAATAATTGTCCACTTTTGTTTTTTATGTTTGAAAGTGGATACATTGACAAAAAGTCCAATAAAAAGTAATTATACTAGTGTTGGAAATGGAGAAATGAGAGACAATTGTGTCAATATCATTATAAAACTCAATGAAGTGTGCAATTAATGCATATCCCCTTAAGAAGTTGGGGTTTCCAAACGGGACACTTATTTTGGGACGGAGGGAGTACATATTTTTCGCTTTACTTCCCAGTTCCCACCGTACCCTCTCTTTAAATTATCACTTTGTCACTTCCCAATAGAAGGTACCACGTGAGACAAAGGGCAATTATGTAAATTTACCAAGTCAAAAGCATCTCCATACTTCATGTGCAAAGTCAAACAGGTCATAATTTGTGACGGAAGGAGTATTATATTGAGCTAAAGCTGCTGAACATATTTATTTATTATTCCCTGTCTCTCAAAAATAGTCAACTTCAACATCTCAGGATGCCCCCAAATTGTTTGTCCGGTTACTTTTTGAGTTTTTAAAACTTCATAAATTGACAGCTTCGTCCAAAAAGGAACTCATAATTGCCTAGCTGATTGAGAGATTCAGGATAATTGTGTAATAACAATAAAATATGTGAATGTGTGCATTTATTTTTTACTCCTTAAATTGTTGGAGCTTAAGAAGGGACAATTTTTGTGGGGTAGTAAGTTTTGAAGAGTATTTCAGTGTGAACAAGACTCTCCAACAAATATTGGAGGGCCAATTGTTTTCAGGGACTTCCAGCAACAACACACTCATTCCTTCAGTCAGTAATAGAAACAAATAACAAGTATTTCAAATATGGTCAACAAACTTGCGCCTATATATATACACACACACACACACATTAGTGCAATAAAATAACATGAAAAATGAATGAGAAATATGGTGCAAAATAAAGATAGAGGTTAGTAGGGAACTAGTGGGGCTAAAGTTCCACTGATGTGAACGAGTGCTCCCTCAACAATGAAGGTGATCCAACTGCTAGATAATCACATCTAGCCATCCAAAGATCTTAAGAATCCTTGCATTTTAGCAATATGTCTGTTAGGTCTTCATAGATGTCAAACATGATTCAAATTGTGAACCATAAATTTAGCTGCGCACAATTTAAATCGAATCAAATCATGGGTAGTACAGTATTTATCTAGCCGTCCAAATATCTTGAGAATCCTTTTGAGGTTTAGCAATATGCATGTTAGGTCTCCATAGGTGTCAAATTGTGATTCAGATTGTGAACCAAAATTCAGCTGTACACAATTTGAATCGAATCAAATCATTAGTAAAGATTTGCTTACAATCTTAATAAGTAGGTCGAAATTATCTCCCATCAAATTATAGCACATTTGGGTAATATATTCATATTTCAATAAGAGAACAGAAGTTTTTAGAAAATGCCAGTAGTCACGAGTGATTAGAAGCTTTACACATCAGCATAATAGAGGGTATGTTGAGTAAGAGCATCTCCAATAGGCTAAGTAAATTCACCATTTAGTTAAAAACTTAAAATATAAAGTCTAGAAAAAGTAGGACTCCAGCAGGCTAGGTATCTGGGTCGCTAAACTAGAGGATCATGATCTTGCAGAGAGCCACATCCTACTCGCTACTTCCAACATAACTTCAACTGCTTCCTGATCTTCACTACTTCAAGAAATATCGCTGCTTCCAACACAACTTCAACACATTTCGGATCTTCACTGCTTGGAGAGTTTAAAAATATATCAAACTTCAGAGCTGTTGTGATGCTTCTACTGATCTCGTTCACTCGTTCAGGTTAGGGTTTCTTCTATTAACTCTGTTTTCGCTGCTTCCAACACGATAGTTCATGATTTTCTTTTTTTTCTTTGATATGAATCTGTGTTTTAGCATCTAGGAACTCATACATATCATGTGATACCATACATAGTTATGCCTCTGCTGATTGTTTTATCTTTTCGGCATGTCCTTTTTCAATTTCTGTGATATTTTATAAACAGGATTGTTCTGTTTATTTCATGAGAACTCCAGAATTGTCACCGAATTTTACATCATCTTCGATGCGAAGGCGGATTGTGGTGTGTTATCATACTTCATGCAGATGGATTGTCAATCTGCTTCATCAACAAAGATACCAAACTGAGCTACTAATTTCTCATCACAAGTACAGATGTGGCCTCTTCTGGTGAAGAAAAAATGAAAATATATTGGCAAAATGTACATGCCTATTTTCATGGAAACATAAACTTCACATCTCATCGTTCAAGTTGTTCACTTATGAACGGTTGGTCAACTCCGAACAAGCTGTCAGACAATTTTGCGAATGTTATGCCCGTATCAAAGCAACAGCTCGAAGTGATTTGACTGAGCGAGACCAGGTATTAAATTTTCTGAATTCTTAATTTGACGAATATTTTGTATTATATGTTAATATAACAATATTCATCATCTATTTCAGATAGTTCTAGCAAAGGGCATGTATCTCAAAGGCCATCCGGTTTTGAGCATTGTTGGAACATATTGAGAATTCAACCGAATAGTTGGAGGCCAATGGAAGGAGAAAGATCAAGAAAAGTAGCATCTTGAACCTTTTTTCTAACTTAAATTAGTTTACATAGTGGAACTTCTGTAAAAAAACTTCTTTAATAAGTATTATTTAGCTCACTGAATTAAGCTCATCTTCTATGGTACTTTTATTGTGGCTTGATGATTTCATTTATACTCTCCTCAACATGGAATAAATCATTCTTTAAGTTGTTATTGTGTTAATCTTCCGATTCTTCTTCATTTATATAATAAGAGAAAAAGATGGAGATGCTATACCAGAATATGAGTTTGCAGAGATGGCATGACTTTGAAGCATAGTTGATGTAATTTCTTCGAGGACATTACTGTTAAGGTTGAAAATATTTATTATACTTCTATTAATTTCAAGATTAAAGTTTACATAACTTGTAGCTAGTATTATTGGATATTACTGTACAGGTATGAAACTTCGCTAGTAAAGTAGAAATCAGAAAATTTTACTTATATTATACATGAACTTTACATAATACTATTGGAGATGCTCTAAGGAGAGACATAAAGTGGTGAAAATAGTAGGACGCAATGAGCCTTTACTTGAGAAAAAATGTACTAGTCATTTCGTATCAAATGTATGTAAAACTGAAAGAAATAGAAAAGCATTATTTTTTAAGATTGATTCCAATTATACTAGACCAACAGCTGATTACGTGTTGAATCTGTCTGAATCGTAACCCGGTCGTTTCATGGGTGAATTAAATAATAATAAACAAATCGCAAGAATCTTACATCTATGTAGGGCACAGAAAAGACAGAAAAAGAGAGAGGGGTAACAATTCCTCATGCAGTAAACAAGCACATGTCAGCACAATGAATACGGATAATGTAAGGAACAGAAAACATAGATAACATCAGAAAGGTAATGGCTTCTCATACACTGAAAGCTGTACGCATCACAGCAAACTCGGCAGTGGTGATAGGAATAGTAAACCGGTCATTAGTTTTCAGGATATTGTTGACCACGCCTGCATAGAAAATGCAACAACTATTAAAATTATGTTACATGGAACTTCCAGCTAAATCATACATTCTATAACTCATACAAGGGAGAATCCAGCAGTAAGTGCAAAAGACAATTTTCAAAATCCTTGTAATGAATAGAGATAAGGAGGAGAAACAGGGAGGTGGGGTTGGGGAGACCAAACAAATGAAGAAAGATTAATCTCGACTGAATAAGAAAGGATAATCCATCAACATATTATCTCATTACACGTTCAATCTGTCTGCAATCACCTAGCTCAATGAGGGGGTCACAAGAGAAATTCCAAAAAAGAGCATGTATTTATTGTCCTTATTGATTCTGCCAAAACTGGATGGGAGACGATGGCCTTGAGTAACAGCCTAACAGGAGACAGATGAGAACCAAAGGTCATTTCTTTTTCCACTACATGAGCACACTGGACAGGCACTCCATCAATACAGATTTATGCAAAAAAGTGGAGCATTGATGCCTGTCACTGCTTCATGTGTGAGAAAAAGTCATGCCAATCGTCTAGCTATCCAGGATGAAAGAAAAGGAGAATTTTACTCCAAGAGACAGATATTCAATACAGTTTTCAATGTGATCAATCAAGACCTCTGGTGATAATTGGTCTACAGGGAAAATTATGCTGTAAGAAACATGTATGCTTGAGTCACATTCTCTTGCAGATGTTTTCTATGGATGCTTTCCGGCTCACCATGTGCGCCTGCGCTTTTCTTGCTGCTTGACATACTAGGGACAGAGGCAAGAGATCCACAGAAGGCAGCCCAAACTCGATGAAGAATCCTCGCCGGATAATTAGAAAGGATTATTACAATTAAGGCAGAAATCAAATTAATATTTACTAATAAGGAGGAAAAAGAAATTAATTATTTTAGATAGAAATTGTTAAGAAGTAATAATTAATAAGGGGCGTAAACGAGTTGAGACGAAGATTTCCTGACATGGGCTTGGTTCTGTATAAAATATGTAAGGCTCAGGCAGTCTCGGACTCTATTAGAGCTCTGTACAACAGTATCGGGCTCAGCTCCAAAGGCGCAAGAGTAGTGCAAATGATAACTGGAACTCAAGCTTCTATAGGCTTGAGCTTTCACAAATAATGGCTTTTCCCAAAAGTCTATCCAAAAAGCAAGATTGTGTGTAATTAAGAATTAGTTGATATATATAATTATATCTGATATGAATATATATACTATTATAGTACACTTAAAAATATGTATATAATTTTACTACGAACTGTTATGCGATTCAGCTTGGGAGTCCACAAATCTAGCTTACATCCTCGGCATGTTTAACACGTCTACCCAAAATTTAGGCTCTAGATTCTCTCGTTGAACACACAGGTCGAGCTCTGACTGAGCCGACTCTTGATGGCTCTACTCGTTTACCACCATACGCATCAATATTTCTGGGAGCTGTGTTACTAGACCCAAGAAGCTTCTCGGACTAGCAACTTTTCATTACTTGGAACAAAGTTAGACACCATAGAAAAAAGGCAGGAATGCTCAGAATCTGATCTACAGAAAAGTTCTTGCTTCAAGTTTTCCAAATTCCCGTACAATGGCAGCCAACTTGGGTGACACTTGCTTCCAGAAAGCTGGGTTTGAGAAAAGAATCCCGCTGACATGCAACAAATCGAAGCATTAATCCACCACGGGTGTATTCTGTCAGCTGCAGGGAGAATATATTCCAACATTACAAGATCCTTTAAGAAGACAGAAAATTCCTTCTGCTGCAAGAGCTCACACCACGAACGAAGATTGCATTGCAGGGCATATGCAAACAAATTCCGACGAAAAAAAAAAAAAAATCACAGACATACTACTACCCCCAATGTTTCTCCTCCCAAACAGGATCTTGGGGTCAGAAACAGAGAAGACAACTGTTCCTGTAAGAGCAAGCACACAGGTGTGTTCTTTTCGAAAAAGAGACCATGATCTGGCAGTATACTGCCCTGTCTTTGAGTATGGATGCGTGAAGATCTATCACGCCCTACCAGATGGTTCCTTTACTATTCAGATATTCCGTAAAGCACAATCTTACAGGACCAAAAAGAGTTAGAGCATTCTACTAATGAAAGGACTGAGCCTTGCCGGTATGGAGGGCAATTTCTTCATACCTGACTTAGCTCGGTTTCGTTGCAGTACAGATTTCTTATACCATTTTCTTGGAGTTTATAACCAAAAGCAGATCCCATACAATAAAAACACCACTTATAGAAAGTTGTCATCGAGGCAGTGAGTTGTTCATCCATATTGAAGTGGAATCCACACCCGTAGCCGCATCCATGCTCTACATATTATGCTCAAACTCAAACCATAACTCCATTGGTGTTTCAGATGGTTCTTTCAGATTACTTGAGCGGAGTCTTAAAAACGTGCCTCCTCCAAACTGAGTCAACACATGGTGAAAGGGCTAAACAACCTTGCTTCTCTTCAACCAAAACACATCATGAACCTCTTTGAACTCTAACTTCACCCTCTTCCATTATACAACACAGAGAGAGACATAGAGACAGCTCAGAAAGGCGGAGGGGGCTGACAGATTGACAGATCAGAGAATTGAGAGAGAAGAACAAAGGAGAAGATTTCATCATTTCTAGCAGAATCTGTGTCGCTGCTATGGAAGAAACTGGGAGATTGAGTGTGGAATTTTAGAAATGGGTATACAGAAGTTGATGTCATTTATATGCTATTTTTTGGTAATCTCTGGTCTTGGCTTTACATACATGTCTCGAGTGCTTAATTCATCAGACTGTACACTTTCGAAATGTGGGCTTGCTCTCAATATTTTGGGTATGGATTAGTATTGTAACTTTATTATTATGTGAGACTGAGGAAGGGAGAGATTACATAGCGATAGAGATTGAGAGGGAGAGAACATAGGGAGGGAGAGGGATTTAGAGATTAACAAATCAAGAAATTGAGAGAGGTGGGTTTCAACAGCGGAGGGGAAAGGGTGAGGAGGGAGGAGGTGAGTGGTGGTTGGTACTTGGTAGTGCTAGTAAGCGGGTGTACCTTTTCGTTACTAATTTTTAATGGGTCAATTACTATTTTACCCATCGGCTGCTAGTGTATTTAATTTCGTCCGTGATTTATGACAATTGGTAACGATTAGGAAACTGCAGGTGGGTTTTATGATAAACTGACAAAAATTAAATTGCTGGAGGTTTTGTATTACAAAGTGTTTGCGCATGTAGGTTTAGGGTTATTTGTCCTTTCTTTTATTACCTGTCAAAAGAATTGGAATCTAGAACAGGTTCGAACTAAAAATTTGACAAGATGGTACGAGTGGGGGAACGACATAAAATTATAGAACTTGAAGGACAACGTGATTTCATGACACCAAGAAAAGGAAAAATGTGACATGTAACAAGTCAAAGGTAGTATTCCTTTCAAGTTGATTTTTATGGCATTTTTAAATGTAGTTGAATACATATGTGAATATTCAAATGTTTTGCCTTCATATCATGAGACTAGTCATGCCAGATAACCATGTTGTAGTAGTCAAATAAAAATGTCCATGGGTGCTGGTTGACATATATGATTAGAGCGAAAAAGCCCTCACTCTTTTTTGTAAGACTTACTCAATTGAAAAAAGTAGCCACCATCGTGTGGCCTAATTGATAGGCTCTTCCTCACCTTTCCTGCATTGCTGTATAATAAAATGACTAGTTAGTTCTTCTCTGTTATTAGTAAGAGGGTCAAAAAACTAGGGAGAGTGTTCAGATATCTAGTGTGTTAGGAATATGCATATTTTCTTGCCACATAGAGAAGGATTCATAATCATCTTATTAAGAACAACAAAAGTTCTTTTCTTTCCATTACCTCGATTTCATTGCTGGATCATGAAAGAATTCACAAGAATTTGTGGACTCCAAACTTATCAAAGATCCTATCTCAGTTGGAGACAATGCAAAATACTGCAAGAGATAAATAAGATCAGGTCAGTAGAGGTTCGGTAGCAAATTTTATTACTGACTCACGTCCTTTAATACAAGGGTATTGGATTAGAAGGCTTGTTACAAGATCGATTACGTTTTTATGTATCAGTGTCTGCCTAAATAGATAGCCAAGAAGAAACTTGATCATACGTCTTATCATTTTGCAGATTAGAAAAGGTCATACCAACTTCCAAGCCAACAGTAAAGAACACTGTAAGCATGCTAAACCACCTTTACCTGCTTCTTTTCCCAATCATACTTGCGTTCTCCAATAGCAGGCGAAATAGTCAACAATATAATTCCTTGACGGTCCAATTTGAGATCTCCAGACTGTGTAGTATCAAAATGATGAGAAACAGATGATGAATCTACGTCAACAGAATATATATAAACAAAACCTCTTTAGCCATACATTAAGATATTGAAAAAAGAGACCCAAATAAACAATAACACAGTCTTACATTTGTTCTCGAGAATGTTGGGAGAACAGGTTTAGCTGTAAGTGCAGCTTTGCCTTTATAAACAGAGTATTCCGCAAAGACCCGACTAATTAATTTTCCTGAAGCTACAGGGAGTAAGTAAAGGCGCAAGGATTAGCGCACATAACAGTCTTCCGAGAGAGAGAGAGAGAGAGAGAGAGAGAGAGAGAGAGAGAGAGAGAGGAAAGGCGATAGATGAATTTGTTACCATCAGTAGAAAATGTCCGCCTAGCAGCAGATCCTGCTCTAGATATAAAACTGGGAAATTGGACCGCATCGCTCATATCTTGAGTACATAACTTTCGACGACACAACTGATTCCTGTATCGACAAGGGCTTTCAGGAAACAATCATCTTGAAAAAATTTATGAGACAATTCCGGCTTCCATTCAGATGAAATTATATACAAAATACTAATTTAACTGCTCAGCAAGGCTATAAGAAAATATAAAAATATATATATATATCTATATTAGTGTGTGTGTGTGTGTGACTGTGTGTTCAGTAAGCACCAATCACAGTATCACAGTCAATTCAAAATCAACAACAGACATGAATATCTAAATAACTGTTTTTCTAGTTTACCCACAGATCAATTTGGCCATTTTCAGTAAGCCAACAAATGTTACAGATGTGAAAATTGAGCCAACCCACCATTTTGAGGCTTTGACGATCAGTTATCATATTTGGACATGATACTGGTACCTACCTATAGACTTCCATACATTGCTACCTCGATGCTTCGCTGTAATGACCTCCCCTTCTTTCATATACACTAGTCTCATCACATAGTCGTTATTAAATAACCGTCACCAATGCTACAACCCCAGACAAATCTGGATAGAAGGAGTATACAGAACTTCATCCGGAATGCAAAATGACCTAATGTTGGATATTATTTAGCCGGGTTATGGAATATTTTATCTTTGGTAAATTTCACAGAGATTTAGTAAGCATCACTGTTCACCGGCATAAAAGCATTTAAGCTTTCGAAACCTCAAAAGTGATATGATTAAGCTAAACAACGTTACTGGAATACTTAAAATTAGAAACGAGCTAAATGCTATAACAGTCACAAAATCTCTAAAAGAGAGATCGGGATCCCAGTTCCCTGCGCTAAAATTCAATAAAGAGAAGTCCATTTTGTCCATATCCTCTCAAGCAGACTATTTCAAGTTGGAAGAAATAAGCTTGGAATTCTCAAAACCTGCTCCATTTTCTTTATCCATAACCCCTATAGATCTTACAACAATTCATCAACACCCTTCCAAATGGTGTGATTTGGAGGGTGCGTGACAGGCAGAGTGCACTCATGATACTACAGTGCATATGGTAACACTTTCCTATTTCCGCTCGAGGTATTTTGAGATGTGAATGTGAGATCAAAGTAAATTCATGTCCTAAATTTTCGAAGTGAAGTAATGGGTGGTTGATACTGATTCATTTTCTCTGAAGGTGAAGACAGATTGGGAGGAAACGATGCATTGTATAGAGCTTTTTGCAGGGAGATTGGAAGCCTAAAGCACGTAAGTTGAAGTTTGATAAGGTTTACAGTAAAGATGCTTCAGAGTTGAAGGAGGTTTCTTTGGGCAGAAGTGGAGATTTCTCTGCTCCACTCAGGGCTGGCCCACTGGGCAGGCAGGTGAAGCACCCGCCTTAGGCCCCCGGATGAACAGGGCCCCCATATGTTTATCGATTACTAAGGTAAATTAGTTATATTAAAGAAAATGTGTAATCAACTTTGCATTGGTCTGGCGGTAATTACTTGTTGTATCGTAACTATTACTTGCTTTTGTTATACATATTTTCTTTTTACCATAAAAAAACTTAAAATAAACGAAATATGATCATATTAAAAGATGATTTTATTGTATAAAATATTGTTTAGTTCATGGCCTCAAATTTACTTATTCGCTTTAGGCCCCAAAATGTCTTCGGCCGGCCTGGACTGCACTTAATGGGACAAGGCTGTTCGATGCAAGTCTATCCTTGTTTTTGCATTTTACTATAAGAAAATAATATTGACGAAGAACAGAACTCATGAAAAAATCAAGATTTCCATTCCATAAAAGTTATTATGATGCACCTATCAATATTTTGGCACAAATTAGAGTTGAAAAAATAATACACGAAAGTAGCATTTTATTTCATCCCACATTTTTGTAACAAACCCATCTACGAACTTATGAATCCGCATTTTCAGAAAACTGAAATGCACTTGCAAGAAAACTAGCACAAATAAATCTCAGTGAAAAGACCATATATTGGCATGACGGTCTATCTCAGAATGAAAATATGCTTCAACCGGTAAAACGACATAATCTGAGAAAAAGGTGGGAATCATTTCGCAGCTTAACTAGGGTTTTGCTATGGTTTTACCTGAAGTGAAAGAAATACGACGACTTCGACATTGCTGGAGTGTACGAGGATGCGACTTGGGCAGCGATTTACTTCTCGAGTGAGAAAAGACGAAGAGCGAGAAAAGACGAGGTACGGACCCTGCTATTTAGGGTGAGTTTGATACTAAGGGCTAGTTTGGGAATGCTGTGGCGGTGGTAGAAAGCTGCTGTGTGAAAACACAATATAAAGCTGCTGTGACTGTGAGTTTTGATAAAATGTTGTTTGGTAAATATTACGTAAAAACTGTTGTGAAATATTGATATAGTAATTTTGTGTTTGGTAAAATCAACTGTGAAGTTGCTGTGAGAGGGTAAAATGACAAAATATATGACACGTGTCATTTCCAGAAAGATAACTATTGATATTTTAAAAAATTGTAAGGTCAAAATCGGTTATAGATAAATTAATCAAAATCACTTTCTGGAAAAGCATCTCCCCCCTTGCTTCCTGAAAACTGCTGTGGGACAGCAGAAACTATCCGAAAAAGCAGAAATTTTATTTTTACCAAACACACTAAAACTGCTTCCGCTGTCGGAAAGCAGCTGTGCTGGCAGCAGAAGCATTCCCAAACTCACCCTAACTTCCTGGGCTCTAAATTTGGATTTTAAATTGTCGTGTTAAAAGTCCGTAAACAAAGAAGTTCTTTTTTTTATTTTTTTTTAGTAAATGGGGCTGTTTTTTTTTTTTTTTTGAAATAGGGATATTTATAACTTAGGACAGATTTTTATCTGCCAAATATTCAGTACACACTATTTCGGGACAAACAATACACCAAGTTTGTACATTTGGTGCACCCGAAGCATAAAAACAAAGCTTATCAGCTAAAGCATTTCCGTTTCTCGGAGTCCACAACACGTGGCTAACGTTTACTGTTCCCAACTTTCGGCCGATTAAATGGAGTAGACGGTTCATTTCAGAACCTTGTAGAAAACTCTTGTTGACCATCCGCTCCTCTTCCATCAGTCGGTTGAGTTTTCGTTGTAAATGGGGCTGTTTGAACGGAGGAAGTAGCGAGAAACTAAATATTCAATAATCTGAAAATGTGGTCAAACCTCTAGCAAAATTCCGGAATTCCTGAGGGGTGGAGGATTCCGGATTTATTTTTGACCCGGAATTCCGGGTGGGGTTGGGAACTCCGGACCTGTCATCTCCGGAATAAAGTTGCCATGCATGCACTAAATTTGGCCGACACAAACTACACGTGTCCACTTGCTTTTGTTTTTGTATGAAGTGTTGGTCCATTTCTGATGAACCCGTTAGATTCCCTCAAGACAAAACTTTACTTCTTTGAAATATACAACAACTTTTCAGACACCCATCAACCCACATCATATTTTCTTCTTTCAACTAGTAAAACAAAAATCAAGTCCCTATAAAATATGCACTACCTTACTTTTTTATGGGATCACTTTCACATCTTCACTTCCTATTTAGTCTGATGCTTTTTTTCTACACTTCATCACCAAAACAATTCACACCACAATTACCTTCCTTCTCTCACTATATTCGGCAATTCACACAAATTTTGACTTACCACCACCACCAACCGAACCACCACCACCACCAACAACATCCGAACCACCACCACCACCTCCAAATTCAAGCCTACCATCACCTCAAAATGTCGGGACGTAAAAATTTCGACGACCTCCCTCCCAATGATCCGAAACGCCCATCATTTCACTTACCTGCTAGTTGCGCTTTTTTGAAAATTTTCCCAACTCGGAAAATCGTTTGAGGTACGACAACTTATGTTGTTGCTCTATTTCTTCGGGTCGCGGTGTTACACTCCCGGCAGAATACAGACCATACTTGGAGGCTCATCTCGAGCGGCCGGGGTGGCTTAATATAATGGAGCTTGCGCCCGTTGTTCATACATTTTTTGGTAAGGATATTTTACGCAAATCTCACTATCATAACCCTTCAGAATGGTGATATCCTGCCATGTTGTATTTTCCGCGGACAGCGGGTTGATTTGACAATTGAGTTTATTTCAAACTCATTGTAAATTCGTGATTCTGGGGACAAATTTTTTTTTGTTAGTGCTGATGAAATCACTCAGCACATCAACTGCTCCATCGGTGATTATTATCGATCTTTCTGCGTAAATCCTGTGTTTGATGGCCAAGTGAAATCGAACAACATAAAACCGGAATACAGGTTGTTGAAGCACTGGCTGGCTTCCACAATATTGCCTCGTTACATACCGACGAAGTAGAACCTTTCTTACGTTTCATGATTCACTGCTTTGCTGTCAAGCGTTATTTATGTTTGCCATACATAATACAACGAGTGATGGGTAGGAGAATTGGTTTAGGTGTTCGTCGTGGTAGTAAAAATACTCCTCAATGCATCCCATATGGTGCATTTTTAACTAATTTTTTGTAAGCAGTCAGTTACTACACGCGGGTGACGTTAATGTCGAGCTTACTGAAATACCCATTGACGAAAGATGTGTACGTTTGCTTAAAGTTTTTCCGCCGGGGGTTGCACCTGCAGAAGTTGGTGAATCATCTGCCTGTGGTGCAGCCCCTGGTACATCATCGGTCCAGGGTCGTGCTAGCACCTCTGACCTACCTCGTCCTAGTGTCCCTATCATGAACCCGCAACACAGCCGCTCAATAAGTGCCGAGGAATTCAATGCTGAGATGGAACGGATTCACAGGCGGTTTGACAAAACACATGCTGACAATAAAAAAATATTGAAAGGGTTGAAGAAAATTAAGAATGTTATTAAGGGACGTTTCTCTCAGGTGTGGGCGGGTCGTCGACAAGAGCAAGAGCCGTCTTCCTCAACTCCAGCAACTTCTCCCGATGATGATGATGATGATTCATCCGACAGTAGCATGGCAGTTGAATAGGTTTTATTTGTATTTTTTCTTTTATGTATTAAGTATTTGTTTGTTTTCTATGCTTTTTCTTTTGTAATTTAAAGTGTTGTTTTGTTTTGTTTTTAATGTTATATATTATTTTAGTAGCATAAAAAACACTAGTAGAAACATAAAAAACGTAGATGTGGATGCCAATGTAGCATCTCATTTGTTTAGTAATTCAACACTAGTAGAAACGTAAAAACGTAGCATCTCATGTGTTCAGAAATTCGACACTAGTAGAAACAACACTACTAGAAACATTAAAAGCGTAAAAACGTAGCATCTATTTTTCTTTAGTAATCCACATTAAAAAAAAAGTAACATAGTAGAAATATAAATAAATTTATAAATGTGGGTTATAATTTATTCGCAAATAAACGTAACAAGCAATTTAAAGTAGATGATATAAAGCTACTGATTGTTGGCAACAACTGCAGCTTTGATCTGCTCGCGAACTGCTAACATTGTGGCATCATCGTCCATCATTGCTGGGTCATAAGTTCAAAAATTAGACGTGGATGCCTCATTATTGTTATATTCTTCTTGCCTGCTACGGTGACGTGCACCGTACCTCTCAGCAAAATTGAACCACGGCTCTCGTTTGTCGAACATGCGCAAGAAGTTGTGTAGTGCCATAGTCACACCTATGATAGTGACTTGTACAGGCAACTTGAATGGGGGCATTGCTTCCAGTATTTGCCATCTGGTATTCCAAACTCCAAAAGACCGTTCAATAACACTTCGTAGTGAAGCATGGTGTCGGTTAAAAAGCTCTTCAGAATTACGAGGTGGGTCACCTTACGGAATTGTGAAAGGTTGTACCTCGACTCGCCTTTATAGGGTGCTAGGAACCCCTGCATGTTCGGATATCCAGCGTCAACAAGATAATATTTTCCGGACGGAGGTAGGGGAAATTTCATATGCGGTGATTTGAGCACGTTATAGAGAACACGACTATCGTGCGTGCATCCTTCCCACCCAGCAGATATGTAAGTAAAACACATGTCAAAATCAAATACTGCAAGAACGTTGGTGGTGGCCTAACCCTTCCTCCCAATGTAGTTCAATTTTTTATCTTCTGCTATTCGAACCTGCACGTGAGTCCCATCCATAGCGCCAACGCAGTCCTACAAGACATCGTTTTGTTTATAAACGATTATAATCGACCACAAAAACAATTAATAATGAGAACGGGTTTTTACCTTGAACGCTGGCCAGTACATTTGGTTGTCCCTTATGTGGGGATGGGTTTGGTCATTGTATGTTGGTGACGTCCAGTCGGCCACCATCTTGCTTGCCGACTTCATTACACGATAGAATTGACGACTAATGGTTTCTCCAGAGTGTTGGAAACGTTCCTGCAGGTCTTGATTTCTAACTTTGTGTCCAAGAGTGTAAAGAAAGATGCCAACGGCTTCTTCTACACTAACTCGGTTAGTCGGTTCAAATCCATACCGTGATACAAGCAAGTCGCAGAGCTTCCAAAACACCTCCCACCCCATACGAAAAGTTTCAACACTCCGCTTCCAGTGGCCTTGCAGAACCTCGTCGACCCAAATCGGTCGATTTAGAATAGATGTGCGACACGGCTCCTTGTAGTCCATCAAAAAGTTTTGTGCGAAAACAACATCACATTTGCGGCACTTAGAGAGGGTTGCACCTGCACCGCATTGGAAAGTATCGCATCAAACACTTCGACGTTGTCCTCCGTGCCATTCGTCGAATCTGCAATGTAAATAGTTTACACATGGAAATAATTACAGTTATCAAACCAAACAAATACAATTAAATAAAACAAATATCCAGTACAAATAAAATGGTGCAGGAAATATCTCAATTAGGTAGTACACGTTTAAATGAAATGCATCAAATAAAAACAGCTAATTCGGTTTATTAACTCGATGGAGACTTCCACTCCCTCCTTGCCCTGTCCAGGCGCCTAGTGAGCCATTTGAGTCGAGCATCTCTGTCTCAAACTGCTATGAATGGGTCCCTATTTTCGCGTAGCTGAAAGAAGTCCACACACTCGGCAAACAAGTCGGTTGAGTAGTCCATGCTCGGGTACGTGATAAAAATATCAAGGAAATCGTTTGTTGTACGACCATGGACATGATTGACAGTGAGTTGGTCGTGCTCATGCTTAATTTTTTGAGCCTGGAAGGCCGCCATTAGGTTGGCCATAGCTGTGTTCTTAGTTGATTTGCCGTCCTTACGACGTCTTCGTTTCCTGAACGAGTCACTAGAGACGCCTTCAGTCTGACTGGTTGGAGTTTCCCAATCACTATGTGGTTGTTGGGGAGAGCTTTGGGTGTCCTCCAACTCAGCAGCATCGCGTTCAGGACACGGGGGTGTGTGGTACCTACTGTTTTGCGACCGCTCGTGTGGCGACGAGTATGTTCTCGTCTCAATTGGATATACTGGGACGAGCATTCGCTCGTCTCAGTTGGCGTACATGCTCGTCCCTGACACCAGTAAGGAGCAATCCATGCTGGCTGGCTCACTAATCCTTAAAAAAATGTTGTCTCACTAAGACTGGGCCAAACAAAAAAGACACCCACAATAAGTGAAGTATAGAACATTGTCTTAAAACTAGGAAGTAGAATATCGTACTGGCCGACATGGTATGCACGTCAAAGGGCCGAACAGATGATCCAGGGTACTCGTGCTCAAAATTACACCGATCTTCCCGTGTTCATGTATTTTTGTGAAATCCTGAACCCCGGTACTAAATGGGATATGGGAGTGGACGAAGGTGGTGTTTTCTTGTAGTGCTTCCTTGCGTTTGGCGCACAAATTTAGGGGATATCGTATATGCGACCCATAATTGTCATCGACATGTTGCACCTGAAGAAAGAGCCCCTGCAATTGGCTGTATGCAGAATGGTTGATAGCGAGAAACAGTGATATCCCATTGCATGGGGACTAGTGGACAAGGGTGTTCTCCATGAGTTGACGTTCGTTTCAGATCGGCTACAGGCTATCATCAATTCAATCAAGGTCGTGTACCCCTTATCCAACCATGTCCACTGCTATTACCATTTGAAAATGAACGCTTTGTCGCATTACAATACACAAAAGTGGGTGCCTTATTACCACGATGCGGCCTACACATTTGATCAGGTGGCCTGTGAGTCACATATGATGGACATGGGTATTGAGTGCGACCGTAAAAACGCCGTTAACCACAAGACGTCGAACGTTACTTACGGGATGCCGGTCTAGATAAATGGGAAAGGTCGTATTGTAAAACAGCACGATTTAAGATGCTTACATCCAACCATGCATAGTCTATTAACTCGTGCCTGCTGGCGACGCGGTCTGACAAAGCTCTTACAATGTTCTCTTATATGCGACGCGGTCAAACAGCACGGTTTGACAATGCTCTTATATGTGACCATCAAAGCGAGTGACACCTGAAAAAACGAAACTTGGGCATTGCCATGGGAAACACCTACCTGACTGCAAAAAGGGAGAAAAGAATGTTGAGTCGTTCTATAAACTGTATAGGTTTTCGCGTGCGACCAATTACAGAGTCTGTGTATGAAGTCCGCGGTAATCATCTGAAAACTCATATCGTGGAATTCAAACCAGGACATTGCCTCGGAACCTTCACGTGCGGAAAATACCAACAGATGTGGTTCCCGTGTGTACATCCGTGTGCTTGTGCAAAAGAACTCATAAAACTTGGCCGTTACGATGTCGACCACGATATGAAGGTCATGTACGACCACACCAGCGTTTTCTATTCACTGGACTACTACAATCTTGCTTATGCGGGTACAATTACGACTCCTCCCAACCCAGCAACGTGGGACACAAGCGAAGTACCTGCAGCCATAAGAAACATTCGCCCACTTCCACCGAAGAAAGTGGTAACAGTTGGGAGGGACAAGGAGAAAATACACAAGCCAATGGTCGAAACAGTGCGTGAAAAGAAGCGAGGAACGGGAACGTACGAATGTAGCCATTGCCATGTAAAAGGGCATACCATAAAGATTTGCCCTCAATTAATGTTGTGATAGAAAGTTTTATTTTGTGGTGCAAAAGTTCTCGCATTTTGGAGGTTCTAATCTGCTCTTTGTAAAAGGTGTAAGTGCGGCTAATATGAGCAAGATTGGTACAATTGTTGAAAACTTTTAAGTTCTTTTATGTTTGTAAGTGGTACCATTGTTGATGTTTAAAAAATAATATGAATTTGATAAGCCACCGGTGGGGTTTTAAATTTGGATACATTTCTAGAAAACATGCAAAGTTATTGCATGCTTTCTAGAAATGTCTCCAATTATTACATTTTGGAAACATGAACATTTTGAAAACATGCAACCTGTAAAAGTGTCCCCCCGTCTCTTCATCTACCCACGGTTAAATCTATAAAAAGTCACTAATCTATTCCCCAAAGTCATCCATCCGAAATGTCAAAAAACAGCCCACCACAAAAGGATTTTGTAAGCAGTGAGGAAGAGGAAGAGGAAGAAGATGAAGATGTGGAAGAGGAAACGGACAAAGAAGACCCTGACAATGAAGAAACTGATAGTGATGAAGAAATTACACCATCTTGCAGGGCAAAAAGGGGCTCCGAAACGACTCAGTACACTGAAGATGAAGAGGAAGAAGATGATGATGACTCGGTGGCATCTCCGCCATCTCCGCCGTTGAACAAAAGAAATTGAGACGAGAGCAGTGACGAAGAAGATCCGGAGGCCTGGGATTTCAAACAAAAAAAACCCAAAAAATGTAATTTTTTTTTTAGTTTTTTCAGTTTTTTGGGTTTCTATGTAATGAACTTCTTTTGTTTCAATTTTCGATCTTTTTAAACTGTTCCGACTATTCATCTATATGAGTACAATTATGTTCAAGTTCTGAAAAAACACAGTTTCTGTGTCAGACGAGCAATTTCTCGTTCCAGTATAAATAGCTTGTCTCAGTATCAGTATGACGATATACTTACATGAGCTGAACTCTCGTCTCACTATATTGCCACACTGATACGAGCTATCAAGAATGAGACGAGGGAATACAAACAGGGACGAGCATTAACTGGGACGAGAAACAACTGGGACGAGCAAACAACTCTCACGTCCCAGTTGTTAAGAAGAGAGAAGAGAGATTTTTGTTTTAAAATGAAGATTAATTAAAAAATAATTGAGTAAGTTATACTTGTTAACTTAAAGTGAGGTCAACAAGTAAACATAAGTGAGAGGAGGGTAGTTTTCAAAGACCAATTCGCCAGACGGGTAGCACGCCAATTCTTTCTCGAAGAAGTTGGTCATTTAAAATTTTTGTTTGTTAATTTCAAAATTTATTTTTTTAGGAAAAAAAACAACATTTTTATTTGTTAATGAAGATTATCAGTTAATATTTTTTATATTTACTTTTATATTTAATAATAAAATTAGGGTAAAAGACAATCGTCACCCCTCGAGTATGGGTTAAATATTACCCCATGTTTTTTGGATAATACTAATACCCATATTTGGTGACAAAGGTGATATCGTAAAAAATTCGGTCATTCAATTTTTTTTTTGTTAGTGAAATCTATTTTTTATGTTTACTAATAAAATTAGGGTAAAAGACAATCGTCACCCCTCGAGTATGAGTTAAATATTACCTCATATTGTTTGGATAATACTAATAACCCCGTCAGTGATGGAGGTAACGGCGTACTAACGGAAGGTGCGAAAAGACAAAGATATCCATGAAATGTAACGAAATTACCCACTATATATGTATTCGACACCCTGGTCTCTTTTCATCCTACTCTTTTTTTCTTCTTCCCCTGCTTCTCCTTCTTTCCACGCCTCCATCTCCCTTTCTTCATCCATGGCACCCACATATCTCCTTACCCTCTACACATGTCCATGACACCCACCTCCATCCCCGTTCTAACTCTCTCACCTTCACAACAGAATCGGACTAACCCAATTCTTACCATCCCCACCTTCATCTACGCCTCTAACATATCTACGAAAACTAAAGTTCAATCAGAGATTTGTCTTTGCTTCCCCATGTTCTTTAGTACATATACGCTTCAGAGCAGTATTCTTCGTGTTTGATTACATTTGTGTTTCATTCAATTTTTAGTATATCCGATTTGTTGGTTGAGTGGTCAGGGTTGGGAGTAGATTTGGGGTTATTGTTTCCTGGTTCGATCAGAGTTTTAGGGAGTTTAGTAATTATATGTGGCGTATGTTGTAAATCACGGGATTTTTGAAAATAGAGTCTTACATGATGCTCTGTTTCTGTAATTAAGTCATATGTCTGTTGGAATTGTGCCCTAGAGGCAATCAACTTATTGTGACAAATATGTGGATTTACGATTCATAATGTTATCGATATGGAGATATGTTAACATGAATGAATTCCTTAGAATATAAGTGTTATATTCTTAAATATACCTAGTCGATTATAATGATTAATAGGACAATCATCTATAGACTAGTATGGGGTTGGATTGATATGGAGATATCATGATCCAACACATGGGTATGCATTAGGGGTAATGGCATATTGGATTGACCCATCTCCGAGAAGGCTACATACATGTTATGTAAAGTCATAAGAGTTTCCCGTGGTGCAATGGTATTGTCATCCTTAGACTTGAAGTCGCTAGATATTCTAGTTGTGGTTTATTGTGATCTTGGTAGCGTCAAACGGTACACCGTAACTGGGTAGCTATAAAGGCGTGTACCGGATACAATAAGAAGCAAGCTTAGAGATCGTAGTAGACGTAGATAGAATTTTTCGCTCCCACATAACGGGAGCAAATATCATAGGCCACTCGAGGGATAGTGCTTATAAAATGTGACACCCCGTACTTCGTCGTGGGAGAAATACGGAAATGCCACTCCGCACCCCAAGA
Source organism: Linanthus parryae (assembly GCA_023055425.1). Taxonomy (NCBI): domain Eukaryota; kingdom Viridiplantae; phylum Streptophyta; class Magnoliopsida; order Ericales; family Polemoniaceae; genus Linanthus; species Linanthus parryae. Next base: position 78,670,768 of record JALGPY010000006.1, read on the forward strand.
TCGCTCCCGGGTGCAAGGATCAATGGTAATCAAAACAAACATCGCCATAGATATAATTATTACAAACCGTAATGTCTTCAACAGTGAAATAATACATACTATTAAACAAGATGAACATTATCTAAGTGTTCTATTTATTTAACACTAGCACAACTAGGTGATTCCGCGATTCCCCTTAAGCCGAGCTCCCTTCACCTAGACCTGCGGGGGAAAGAAACAAAGACCGCAGTTTTTCCAAAGTCAGCAAAAAAATGCTGAGTAAGTAAACACCCCAACGTGGAAACCGGAAAGAGGCATATTTTTATTTTAAATAAAAGATGAATAATAAAGAAGTAAACAACATATTATTTCAAATGACCAATAAAAATTATCCAACTAATCATTAAATATTCCCATTCCATTTTCATATTTTCCAAAATAAATCCAGTCCATCCATCATCCATATGAAGAATCCACATTTAATTTAGCTGTAGCGGGGAATGAACCAATAAATATAGAACCAACCATATCCCATGCATCCAAGACCTTAAGTGCCGGCACCCCTCTAAGACTTCTTGCGGCCAGAGAGGTGAGTACATGGAGCAGCCCGGGGAAATTGCAACCGAGCAAAATATCATAATCACAATAAATAATAATATGCATATGGTTCCACCGCACAACTGTTTCCACTTTACGTTATTACGTATTATTAATTCCATGTGATATTTTCCAAAAGAATCATTTAGACAAGTAATTGAAATCTCAAGTCAAGCACTTATATCACAAGTCACATTTTGAGACGTAAAAATCATAAAAATAATTGGACACGAAAGAAGGACGGGCACACTAGGTTAGGCATATTTACTTACCTCAAGTAGCACGTCAAATATCGCGATAAAGCTTCTACGGATATACATAACCCTTGCTTACGATCTTGTCACCTACAATTTATAATTCCTAAATTATTTACAAGCTCAATTGTGCAAGTATGATGTGCAAAATGCTATAACTCCTAATGCGTCATTTGAATTTATCCCCTTAACCCCATTAATTATTAGCACACAACAATTATTTAATTAACACTTATATTTTCCTCATAAAAATATTATAACTTATATAAATACAAAATCATAAAGTTATTGAGAAATAATTCCAAAATTAAGTTTATACACTCTTATTTTATAGGAAATAATAATTTAATAAACAGACTATTTATTCATAAGTAACTATAAAAATTATTTCAAACTAATTAAATTTTAGAAATTTATTTATTATAAAATATATACTATATAAGAATTAAATACTCAAATAAATTCACAAAATGCTTATTTCAATAAAACAAGTCATATATATCTATAAGTTGATGTTGGATAAATAATTTCAAGTACTTAGGAAAAATAATCATGTAATATCAAACAATAATAATATGAATTTCCATTTAAAAATGTCTACTTAATAGTTATTTCACAAATTAACTTCCAACTTATTTATTTTTATCAATAATCTCAAAATAATCTATTTTACTCAAAATACTAGTTTACGAGCACTTTAAATATTTAGTTAATCAACCCGAAATTATATAATTAAACCAAATCACACATTTTTATCTTGCTTATAAAACAACAATATTTCATATAAACATAGTCCTATGTAATTTTTACAACCTATTTACTTTTATATAGTCAAAAAAATATATAGAATTATTAGTTTATAACATAAATCCAAAAATCGCTTTTTAAATTTTATATAATATATGCAGTTTGATAAGATACACAAATCACCCCCAACTTTCCAGAAACTATACATGTCGTTCACATCTCACCCTTCAATTTTCAGAAACTACAACCCCCTTTTATGAACACAAGCATACAACTCAAACCCAACACACCCGATTCGTGTTAGAGCTAACAAGTTGCGATTTTGATGATTAGAAATGAACTAGAGAGTGATTTAGGACTCACCTACGCGAAAAATCGCGAGAAACGGTCAAAAAAACGGAGCGGGTTTCGTCTCCGAAGATGGTGGTCGGCGGTGATGAACACCGGCGATGAATCCGATGTTATGGCCGCTGTTTGATGTTGCTAATTCACTCCTCGGACCTCTAGGAGTATTTTGGTACCAGGGGGAGAGAACGGGTCGCTCCGGTTAGCTCGGGAACTTCTCGCCGGAAAGTATGGTGGCGGCGGCGTAGGCGGCGGTTTTGGGTGCTCTGCAGCTGGTTCTTGCTGCTGGTTTTGCTCTATGTGTCAAAACAGAGAGGGAGAGCAAGCTTGGTGGTCGATTTAGAGAGAGAGAGAGAGAACCCAGAGGTGGTGGCGGTTGTTTCCGTCGGGTGGGTTCGCCGGCTGTCTCCTTGGCGGCTGGCGGCCTTCTCTTCGAGGCTGCTGCTGCTCCTGATGTCGAACAGAAAGGAGGAGGAGGCTGGAGGCCAATAACAGAGTGGGATAGTGAAGGCAGAGAGAGTGGTGGTGGTCTTCCCCGTCGGGGTGGTTCGCCGGAGGTGGATGGTGGCCTCCCCGTCAAGGGAGCTGCTGCTGCTGTTGGTGGTGTGAGGCAGTGAGGGAGAGGAGAGGGAGAGAAGAGGTGGCTGTGGTGGTGGTTCGGGTGGTGGTGATGGCGGGCACGGTGGTGTGTCCTGCCGTGGGTTTGCAACGAGAGAGAGAGAGAGAGAAGTGTTTGTGGTGGGTTTGGGTGAGAAAACACAGGAGAGAGAGATTTAAATAAAGAGTTGTTACTTGGAGAGGTTGGTTTCATTAACCGACCTTGGCTTTTCTCTTTTTTTTTTTTTTTTTTTTTGTGTCTTATAGCTAGTTATGCTAGAGTATTTTGGGTGTAATAATCGGGTGTGTCATCTAGTGGGTTGGGTACACACTTTGGTATAGTTAAATAAATCACATAAAATGCTAAATAAAATACACAATAAGATACCGTTTTCTATAGATTTATTATACGAAATTCCCGAGTATATTTCCAACCCAAAAATTACCAACTCATCGTTCGAAATTAAAATTACATTTTCTTGTCTCAATTACCAATTTACCCTTCGAATTAAAATGGGGTATTACATCCTTCCCCCTTAAAGAAAAGCTTCGTCCTCGAAGCTAAAATTAAACAAATATTCGTCATGCTAAAACCACACAACCAACCACTAATGCTCGAGGTTAGAAACATGAAATCTCTCATAAGCGATAAATATCCATTTTACGCGTATATTGTAATATGAAAAGTATATGAAATACCAAGTAAAGTTAATACTCATTTAAGTTACGAAAATGAAAATTCTAGACCCGATATAATGATATTGAGGTTCTAATCGTGTAACAGTCTCACGTAGTGGTTCTAAACAAAGGGTGCTAAACGATGTAGACGTTCTCACGTAGCATTTCTAAACGAAAGATGCTAAACGAAGGGTCACATCCAGTTCTAAACGAAAGATGCTAAACGAAGGGTCACATCATCTCCCCCTTAGAGGAGTGACGTCCCCGGAACTCAATCTTATTTGCCACGATTGAGGGTCATACTTGGTGAATACAAGTCGTGGATATACTTATTTAGTTGTAGCATATGGACCGTATTATTTTTGTTCCAGAGTAAATCCTTATTTGGAATTACGTCTATTTCCCAAAATAGTTTGAGTCGAAAATTAAGGTACCCTTCAAGATCCTACGGCTTCAAGTGACAATTAGAAGTTGTTTTCCTATTTCTATTTCTTATTGAAACCTATATCGTTTATTCATACATGATAATCTAGTCGGAGGTTGCTTTACCCGAATACCACGTAAGATATCATATCCACTAGCCCATTTCCTCTAGATAACTCGTTTCACAAAGTCTGTTAAAGAAAATTTACAACACTTTGTTCCACCAATAATACTTAGGGTAACCCCATAAACTTGTGTGACTCCCAAAAATAGACAGTAAGAGAGCAAACATCCCATAGACCCAAATATCTATTCAGTGATAACACTCCCATTTGCACACTTGCACTGGTGAATCGTACTAACTATCTGAAGCCTGAATTTGTACCTTAATTCGATATACATAGCCTAATTACACCAAGTGATTGAAATATTTCAATAAATCCCAAAAATCTTGATTATTTATTAAACTCACCATTAGTACGTACTTGATATTACCGGTAGTTCAGAACGTAAATCAACAAAGGACTTAAAATGTATTCCCGTGATACATAACACGTAATCCTACTGTTTCTGTGACTGCAACAGTAATTCACCTCAAAATCTATGCTCCTCTGGTGATGTTCAAGTGACAAAACTCCATACAGCAATGACAAAGAAACTATCGACTTCTTAGACACGCAAGCGCTTTATTCATCCCAAACATGGCTTAAGAAAATAACAAGCAAGACTTTAAAATAAATAGTTCTTCTTAATCTTAGAAATCTAGCTATCAACCTAAATTCCGCGATGTTACTCATGAATCCCATAACACTGTTTCAAATTATTAGAGAAGGCTCGATTCGAAAGACAAACTCCCAAGAAACTTATTACGATTCAATACTCGTAGCCCAAACCTCGATTAAACAAACAGTTTATACCAGAACAAGACATTAACAACAGTACGTCAATTAAGATTTATGGTAAGAGTATGTACCACAAGTAAGGAAAAGTAAGACTACCGAGACCTATTATTATGCTACACAACTCCAGAAAGCTTTCAAAGACTTACTAGTCCACACAAATTATGGAGAATTCCCGACAACATCAATAACCAGGTTCCTCGGGGTAGTTGATCTAAACAATAGAACTCCAAATAGTCATCTCGAAACCGAACTTAGTGCCTCCAAACCAAGTCAGCCTAGGGAATCTAAAAAATTATTGGATTGGTCTTCTGACTTTAGATCCAATTGCCAACATTTCTTCGAAGTTCCTCGAAAATTCCACATGACAGAGTCCCCTTTTAATCGCATTTTACCCAAATATTCATCAAATTATGTTGATATAATCAAGCACCGAAGCAATTACTCTCTAATATTTCAAGTATGTCCCACCGTCATATCCGAAGCTGGGTTCCTTATGCTAAGTTTTTCTATGCGTCTAGTACCTAAGAAAACATAGGGTAATACCTCGATAACCACTTGTTGTACATAGAGGGTACTAAAGTCTCCATATTCGATTTGGTGCTAATTACCAATTTTCTTTTACCAAGTATTCTAATTGACTCTAATCAACCATTTAAATTCATAACTCTTCTTAGTCCAAATTGTTACTCCAATGGAAAATGTGGATTCATGCAAATTCAACCAAATAACTTGAAACACTGACATCAGGCCTATATTGAAACAAATTCCCACACGTAAAGCTGTAATGTGTCTCCAATATCCTACGCGAACTCCAAGCTTTTCTTAACATATTCTTATTAGGTAACTGGTACTATTATCTCCATAAAGTTCGTATCCCACACTAAGCCAAATAACGCGAAGTTGAAAAATGTGCAAATTTTCCCCTAAGCCCAACAAAACGTTAGAACTTTAAAATGACATATGCTCAAATATACAACCCTTAGAGACAATTCATAACTGAGCATATTCCTCGACCATGCACAACTGTATTGCTACGACACTCCAAGTATGTGATAGTTAAATATAAGAAACTTCCAAAATTTCTCGTAAAATAATATCTCCCGAGCAATCGTATTAAAATATGAGGCTCCAAATATAAATTTATTAGGCTCTAAACATGAATTTCAAAAGCTAAGTCAGAACTCCAATGCAACATTAAATGTGTAACTTCATAATAAACCTGCTTAGATCTGTCTTGGGGTGCGTCCAAAAATAAACGACCATCAATGAACTAGCAATACTTCTTTCACAAATTTACCTATCATGTCTCCCAAGTGAATCCTAAAATTCCGAAAATAACGCGTAACCGAATGGATATCCTAATTATCAAGTAACATTAGAATAACCAGAATACAAGTAACGCCTCAAATAGTTATATATCATTGGTACCCTCAAATGACAAAGCAATCTAGCACAACTCTTAGAATAATATTATGAAGAAGTAGACTCCAATCAACCTTTAACACATCATAATCCCTGTAATCACCATGTCTTTAACATTGCAGCTAGTCAAAACTTAACGGGTTGATTTCATAATTTCTCAGGTGTGGGTGGGTGGGACCTTTCCTCGAATAACTTTCTTTGATTACTAGAAAATACTCCAAAAATAATTTATTCTCAACCACTGACTCTAAATTGATATCTCAGTCGGTACCTCAAATATATCATCAAAGTCTTCACATATCTAGTTAATGGAACTAGGGTTCACCATCCAAATATTTTAACATTTCCGTTACGTCTTTTTAATCCAAAGTCTCCAACAGTCAAAATCTAATACTTCTTCCCTAGAGTTGTTACAAGGGTCATTTATTCCTACAAGATTACTATCGGACGAAGAATGACTCCATGTGGTTATTGCACTGGGCCGTCTATCCTTATCGGGTCTTCCTAGTATATTACTGCAGTGATTTATCAGTTACATTCTCCTGTATTTACTTATTATACCCTTATTTGCTATATCCCCGCCTCAGGGATTTAAATCATCTTATGAACGTATATATATTATGTCACATTTAGCAATTCGTATGAATCTTATACACAACATATACATTCTCAAATATGGCGATGCATCAATCATAATTCACAATCCAATTTCTATAATTCATAATCAACTTTCTCGTATTTAAAGAGCGTTATTTATCTAACAACCAATCAAAATGAAGACATCACATAATCCAAGTATCAACGACCTTATAGAGGTCAAATCATGCAACATATAGTCATTCTTGCATATAACCCATCTTTTCAAATCACTTTCAATCCAAAATTTTGTTCCAATAATCCATGTTTCTCATTCTCCACAAACAGAGTATCACTGGTTACGCAACCCATCAAAATGAGGTTACCAATTTAAACAAATAATCCAAGTACCATTTAATCAAGTAACAATTAGAAAGAAATGACATAAGTGGGATCAATACCAGCACTTAGACTACCCATAACCCGATCGGCTTTTCCAGTTTTATTATCTTTCCCTATATCAATTTTAAGTTTCCCTACAAGTTTTAATCCCTTATTGGATTGCCTGCTCTGATACCACCTGTGACACCCCGTACTTCGTCGTGGCAGAAATATGGAAATGCCACTCCGCACCCCAAGATCGCTCCCGGGTGCAAGGAACAACGGTAATCAAAACAAACATCGCCATATATATAATTATTACAAACTGTAATGTTTTCAACAGTGAAATAATACATACTATTAAACAAGATGAACATTACCTAAGTGTTCTATTTATTTAGCACTAGCACAACTAGGTGATTCCGCGATTCCCCTTAAGCCGAGCTCCCTTCACCAAGACTTGCGGGGGACAGAATCAAAGACCGCAGTTTTTCCAAAGTCAGCAAAAAAATGCTGAGTAAGTAATTACCCCAACGTGGAAACCGGAAAGAGGCATATTTTTATTTTAAATAAAAGAGGAATAATAAAGAAGTAAACAACATATTATTTCAAATGACCAATATAAATTATCCAACTAATCATTAAATATTCTCATTCCATTTTCATATTTTCCAAAATAAATCCAGTCCATCCATCATCCATATGAAAAATCCACATTTTATTTAGCTGTAGCGGGGAATGAACCAATAAATATAGAACCAACCATATCCCATGCATCCAAGACCTTAAGTGCCGGCACCCCTCTAAGACTTCTTGCGGCCAGAGAGGTGAGTACATGGAGCAGCCCGGGGCAATTGCAACCGAGCAAAATATCATAATCACAATAAATAATAATCCGCATATGGTTCCACCGCACAACTGTTTCCACTTTACGTTATTACGTATTATTAATTCCATGTGATATTTTCCTAAAGAATCATTTAGACAAGTAATTGAAATTTCAAGTCAAGCACGTATATCACAAGTCACATTTTGAGACGTAAAAATCATATAAATAATTGGACATGAAAGAAGGACGGGCACACTAGGTTAGGCATATTTACTCACCTCAAGTAGCACGTCAAATATGGCGATAAAGCTTCTACGGATACACATAACCCTTGCTTACAATCTCGTCACCTACAATTTATAATTCCTAAATTATTTACAAGCTCAATTGTGCAAGTATGATGTGCAAAATGCTATAACTCCTAATGCGTCATTTGAATTTATCCCCTTAACCCCATTAATTATTAGCAAACAACAATTATTTAATTAACACTTATATTTTCCTCATAAAAATATTATAACTTATATAAATACAAAATCGTAAAGATATTGAGAAATAATTCCAAAATTAAGTTTATACACTCTTATTTTATAGGAAATAATACTTTAATAAACAGACTATTTATTCATAAGTGACTATAAAAATTATTTCAAACTAATTAAATTTTGGAAATTTGTTTATTAGAAAATATATACTATATAAGAATTAAATACTCAAATAAATTTACAAAATGCTTATTTCAATAAAACAAGTCACATATATCTATAAGTTGATGTTGGATAAATAATTTCAAGTAGTTAGGAAAAATAATTATGTAATATCAAACAATAATAATATGGATTTTCATTTAAAAATGTCTCCTTAATAGTTATTTCACAAATTAACTTCCAACTTATTTATTTTTATCAATATTCCCAAAATAATCTATTTTACTCAAAATACTAGTTTACGAGCACTTTAAATATTTAGTTAATCAACCCGAAATTATATAATTAAACCAAATCACACATTTTTATCTTGCTTATAAAACAACAATATTTCATATAAACATAGTCCTATGTAATTTTTACAACCTATTTACTTTTATATAGTCAAAATAATATATAGAATTATTAGTTTATAACATAAATCCAAAAATCACTTTTTAAAGTTTATATAATATATGCAGTTTGATAAGATACACAAATCACCCCCAACTTTCCAGAAACTATACATGTCGTTCACATCTCACCCTTCAATTTTCAGAAACTACAACCCCCTTTTATGAACACAAGCATACAACTCAAACCCAACACACCCGATTCGTGTTAGAGCTAACAAGATGCGATTTTGATGATTAGAAATGAACTAGAGAGTGATTTAGGACTCACCTACGCGAAACATCGCGAGAAACGGTCAAAAAAACGGAGCGGGTTTCGTCTCCGAAGATGGTGGTCGGCGGTGATGAACACCGGCGATGAATCCGATGATATGGCCGCTGTTTTATGTTGCTAATTCACTCCTCGGACCTCTAGGAGTATTTTGGTACCAGGGGGAGAGAACGGGTCACTCCGGTTAGCTCGGGAACTTCTCGCCGGAAAGTATGGTGGCGGCGAAGGCGGCGGTTTTGGGTGCTCTACAGCTGGTTCTTGCTGCTGGTTTTGCTCTATGTGTCAAAACAGAGAGGGAGAGCAAGCTTGGTGGTCGATTTAGAGAGAGAGAGAGAGAGAACCCAGAGGTGGTGGCGGTTGTTTCCGTCGGGTGGGTTCGCCGGCTGTCTCCTTGGCGGCTGGCGGCCTTCTCTTCGAGGCTGCTGCTGCTCCTGATGTCGAACAGAGAGGAGGAGGAGGCTGGAGGCCAATAATAGAGTGGGATAGTGAAGGCAGAGAGAGTGGTGGTGGTCTTCCCCGTCGGGGTGGTTCGCCGGAGGTGGATGGTGGCCTCCCCGTCGAGGGAGCTGCTGCTGCTGTTGGTGGTGTGAGGCAGTGAGGGAGAGGAGAGGGAGAGAAGAGGTGGCTGTGGTGGTGGTTCGGGTGGTGGTGATGGCGGGCACGGTGGTGTGTCCTGCTGTGGGTTTGCAACGAGAGAGAGAGAGAAGTGTTTGTGGTGGGTTTGGGTGAGAAAACACAGGAGAGAGAGAGAGATTTAAATAAAGAGTTGTTACTTGGAGAGGTTGGTTTCATTAACCGACCTTGGCTTTTCTCTTTTTTTTTTTTTTTTTTTTTATTTTGTGTCTTCTAGCTAGTTATGCTAGAGTATTTTGGGTGTAATAATCGGGTGTGTCATCTAGTGGGTTGGGTACACACTTTGGTATAGTTAAATAAATCACATAAAATGCTAAATAAAATACACAATAAGATACCGTTTTCTATAGAATTATGATACGAAATTCCCGAGTATATTTCCAACCCAAAAATTACCAACTCATCGTTCGAAATTAAAATTACATTTTCTTGTCTCAATTACCAATTTACCCTTCGTATTAAAATGGGATATTACATCCTTCCCCCTTAAAGAAAAGCTTCGTCCTCGAAGCTAAAATTAAACAAATATTCGTCATGCTAAAACCACACAACCAACCACTAATGCTCGAGGTTAGAAACATGATATCTCTCATAAGCGATAAATCTCCATTTTACGCGTATATTGTAATATGAAAAGTATATGAAATACCAAGTAAAGTTAATACTCATTTAAGTTACGAAAATGAAAATTCTAGACCCGATATAATGATATTGAGGTTCTAATCGTGTAACAGTCTCACGTAGTGGTTCTAAACAAAGGGTGCTAAACGATGTAGACGTTCTCACGTAGCATTTCTAAACGAAAGATGCTAAACGAAGGGTCACATCCAGTTCTAAACGAAAGATGCTAAACGAAGGGTCACATCATCTCCCCCTTAGAGGAGTGACGTCCCCGGAACTCAATCTTATTTGCCACGATTGATGGTCATACTTGGTGAATACAAGTCGTGGATATACTTATTTAGTTGTAGCATATGGACCGTATTGTTTTTGTTCCAGAGTAAATCCTTATTTGGAATTACGTCTATTTCCCAAAATAGTTTGAGTCGAAAATTAAGGTACCCTTCAAGATCCTACGGCTTCAAGTGACAATTAGAAGTTGTTTTCCTATTTCTATTTCTTATTGAAACCTATATCGTTTATTCATACATGATAATCTAGTCGGAGGTTGCTTTACCCGAATACCACGTAAGATATCATATCCACTAGCCCATTTCCTCTAGATAACTCGTTTCACAAAGTCTGTTAAAGAAAATTTACAACACTTTGTTCCACCAATAATACTTAGGGTAACCCCATAAACTTGTGTGACTCCCAAAAATAGACAATAAGAGAGCAAACATCCCATAGACCCAAATATCTATTCAGTGATAACACTCCCATTTGCACACTTGCACTGGTGAATCGTACTAACTATCTGAAGCCTGAATTTGTACCTTAATTCGATAGACATAGCCTAATTACACCAAGTGATTGAAATATTTCAATAAATCCCAAAAATCTTGATTATTTATTAAACTCACCATTAGTACGTACTTGATATTACCGGTAGTTCAGAACGTAAATCAACAAAGGACTTAAAATGTATTCCCGTGATACATAACACGTAATCCTACTGTTTCCGTGACTGCAACAGTAATTCACCTCAAAATCTATGCTCCTCTGGTGATGTTCAAGTGACAAAACTCCATACAGCAATGACAAAGAAACTATCGACTTCTTAGACACGCAAGCGCTTTATTCATCCCAAACATGGCTTAAGAAAATAACAAGCAAGACTTTAAAATAAATAGTTCTTCTTAATCTTAGAAATCTAGCTATCAACCTAAATTCCGCGATGTTACTCATGAATCCCATAACACTGTTTCAAATTATTAGAGAAGGCTCGATTCGAAAGACAAACTCCCAAGAAACTTATTACGATTCAATACTCGTAGCCCAAACCTCGATTAAACAAACAGTTTATACCAGAACAAGACATTAACAACAGTACGTCAATTAAGATTTATGGTAAGAGTATGTACCACAAGTAAGGAAAAGTAAGACTACCGAGACCTATTATTATGCTACACAACTCCAGAAAGCTTTCAAAGACTTACTAGTCCACACAAATTATGGAGAATTCCCGACAACATCAATAACCAGGTTCCTCGGGGTAGTTGATCTAAACAATAGAACTCCAAATAGTCATCTCGAAACCGAACTTAGTGCCTCCAAACCAAGTCAGCCTAGGGAATCTAAAAAATTATTGGATTGGTCTTCTGACTTTAGATCCAATTGCCAACATTTCTTCGAAGTTCCTCGAAAATTCCACATGACAGAGTCCCCTTTTAATCGCATTTTACCCAAATATTCATCAAATTATGTTGATATAATCAAGCACCGAAGCAATTACTCTCTAATATTTCAAGTATGTCCCACCGTCATATCCGAAGCTGGGTTCCTTATGCTAAGTTTTTCTATGCGTCTAGTACCTAAGAAAACATAGGGTAATACCTCGATAACCACTTGTTGTACATAGAGGGTACTAAAGTCTCCATATTCGATTTGGTGCTAATTACCAATTTTCTTTTACCAAGTATTCTAATTGACTCTAATCAACCATTTAAATTCATAACTCTTCTTAGTCCAAATTGTTACTCCAATGGAAAATGTGGATTCATGCAAATTCAACCAAATAACTTGAAACACTGACATCAGGCCTATATTGAAACAAATTCCCACACGTAAAGCTGTAATGTGTCTCCAATATCCTACGCGAACTCCAAGCTTTTCTTAACATCTTCTTATTAGGTAACTGGTACTATTATCTCCATAAAGTTCGTATCCCACACTAAGCCAAATAACGCGAAGTTGAAAAATGTGCAAATTTTCCCCTAAGCCCAACAAAACGTTAGAACTTTAAAATGACATATGCTCAAATATACAACCCTTAGAGACAATTCATAACTGAGCATATTCCTCGACCATGCACAACTGTATTGCTACGACACTCCAAGTATGTGATAGTTAAATATAAGAAACTTCCAAAATTTCTCGTAAAATAATATCTCCCGAGCAATCGTATTAAAATATGAGGCTCCAAATATAAATTTATTAGGCTCTAAACATAAATTTCAAAAGCTAAGTCAGAACTCCAATGCAACATTAAATGTGTAACTTCATAATAAACCTGCTTAGATCTGTCTTGGGGTGCGTCCAAAAATAAACGACCATCAATGAACTAGCAATACTTCTTTCACAAATTTACCTATCATGTCTCCCAAGTGAATCCTAAAATTCCGAAAATAACGCGTAACCGAATGGATATCCTAATTATCAAGTAACATTAGAATAACCAGAATACAAGTAACGCCTCAAATAGTTATATATCATTGGTACCCTCAAATGACAAAGCAATCTAGCACAACTCTTAGAATAATTTTATGAAGAAGTAGACTCCAATCAACCTTTAACACATCATAATCCCTGTAATCACCATGGCTTTAACATTGCAGCTAGTCAAAACTTAACGGGTTGATTTCATAATTTCTCAGGTGTGGGTGGGTGGGACCTTTCCTCGAATAACTTTCTTTGATTACTAGAAAATACTCCAAAAATAATTTATTCTCAACCACTGACTCTAAATTGATATCTCAGTCGATACCTCAAATATATCATCAAAGTCTTCACATATCTAGTTAATGGAACTAGGGTTCACCATCCAAATATTTTAACATTTCCGTTACGTCTTTTTTAATCCAAAGTCTCCAACAGTCAAAATCTAATACTTCTTCCCTAGAGTTGTTACAAGGGTCATTTATTCCTACAAGATTACTATCGGACGAAGAATGACTCCATGTGGTTATTGCACTGGGCCGTCTATCCTTATCGGGTCTTCCTAGTATATTACTGCAGTGATTTATCAGTTACATTCTCCTGTATTCACTTATTATACCCTTATTTGCTATATCCCCGCCTCAGGGATTTAAATCATCTTATGAACGTATATATATTATGTCACATTTAGCAATTCGTATGAATCTTATACACAATATATACATTCTCAAATATGGCGATGCATCAATCATAATTCACAATCCAATTTCTATAATTCATAATCAACTTTCTCGTATTTAAAGAGCGTTATTTATCTAACAACCAATCAAAATGAAGACATCACATAATCCAAGTATCAACGACCTTATAGAGGTCAAATCATGCAACATATAGTCATTCTTGCATATAACCCATCTTTTCAAATCACTTTCAATCCAAAATTTTGTTCCAATAATCCATGTTTCTCATTCTCCACAAACAGAGTATCACTGGTTACGCAACCCATCAAAATGAGGTTACCAATTTAAACAAATAATCCAAGTACCATTTAATCAAGTAACAATTAGAAAGAAATGACATAAGTGGGATCAATACCAGCACTTAGACTACCCATAACCCGATCGGCTTTTCCAGTTTTATTATCTTTCCCTATATCAATTTTAAGTTTCCCTACAAGTTTTAATCCCTTATTGGATTGCCTGCTCTGATACCACCTGTGACACCCCGTACTTCGTCGTGGCAGAAATATGGAAATGCCACTCCGCACCCCAAGATCGCTCCCAGGTGCAAGGAACAACGGTAATCAAAACAAACATCGCCATATATATAATTATTACAAACTGTAATGTTTTCAACAGTGAAATAATACATACTATTAAACAAGATGAACATTACCTAAGTGTTCTATTTATTTAGCACTAGCACAACTAGGTGATTCCGCGATTCCCCTTAAGCCGAGCTCCCTTCACCAAGACTTGCGGGGGACAGAATCAAAGACCGCAGTTTTTCCAAAGTCAGCAAAAAAATGCTGAGTAAGTAAACACCCCAACGTGGAAACCGGAAAGAGGCATATTTTTATTTTAAATAAAAGAGGAATAATAAAGAAGTAAACAACATATTATTTCAAATGACCAATATAAATTATCCAACTAATCATTAAATATTCTCATTCCATTTTCATATTTTCCAAAATAAATCCAGTCCATCCATCATCCATATGAAAAATCCACACTTTATTTAGCTGTAGCGGGGAATGAACCAATAAATATAGAACCAACCATATCCCATGCATCCAAGATCTTAAGTGCCGGCACCCCTCTAAGACTTCTTGCGGCCAGAGAGGTGAGTACATGGAGCAGCCCGGGGCAATTGCAACCGAGCAAAATATCATAATCACAATAAATAATAATCCGCATATGGTTCCACCGCACAACTGTTTCCACTTTACGTTATTACGTATTATTAATTCCATGTGATATTTTCCTAAAGAATCATTTAGACAAGTAATTGAAATTTCAAGTCAAGCACGTATATCACAAGTCACATTTTGAGACGTAAAAATCATAAAAATAATTGGACATGAAAGAAGGACGGGCACACTAGGTTAGGCATATTTACTCACCTCAAGTAGCACGTCAAATATGGCGATAAAGCTTCTACGGATACACATAACCCTTGCTTACAATCTCGTCACCTACAATTTATAATTCCTAAATTATTTACAAGCTCAATTGTGCAAGTATGATGTGCAAAATGCTATAACTCCTAATGCGTCATTTGAATTTATCCCCTTAACCCCATTAATTATTAGCAAACAACAATTATTTAATTAACACTTATATTTTCCTCATAAAAATATTATAACTTATATAAATACAAAATCGTAAAGATATTGAGAAATAATTCCAAAATTAAGTTTATACACTCTTATTTTATAGGAAATAATACTTTAATAAACAGACTATTTATTCATAAGTGACTATAAAAATTATTTCAAACTAATTAAATTTTGGAAATTTGTTTATTAGAAAATATATACTATATAAGAATTAAATACTCAAATAAATTTACAAAATGCTTATTTCAATAAAACAAGTCACATATATCTATAAGTTGATGTTGGATAAATAATTTCAAGTACTTAGGAAAAATAATCATGTAATATCAAACAATAATAATATGGATTTCCATTTAAAAATGTCTACTTAATAGTTATTTCACAAATTAACTTCCAACTTATTTATTTTTATCAATATTCTCAAAATAATCTATTTTACTCAAAATACTAGTTTACGAGCACTTTAAATATTTAGTTAATCAACCCGAAATTATATAATTAAACCAAATCACACATTTTTATCTTGCTTATAAAACAACAATATTTCATATAAACATAGTCCTATGTAATTTTTACAACCTATTTACTTTTATATAGTCAAAATAATATATAGAATTTTTAGTTTATAACATAAATCCAAAAATCAGATGTTAAAGTTTATATAATATATGCAGTTTGATAAGATAAACAAATCACCCCCAACTTTCCAGAAACTATACATGTCGTTCACATCTCACCCTTCAATTTTCAGAAACTACATAAACAACCCCCTTTTATGAACAGAAGCATACAACTCAAACCCAACACACTCGATTCGTGTTAGAGCTAACAAGATGCGATTTTGATGATTAGAAATGAACTAGAGAGTGATTTAGGACTCACCTAGGCGAAAAATCGCGAGAAACGGTCAAAAAAAACGGAGCGGGTTTCGTCTCTGAAGATGGTGGTCGGCAATGATGAACACCGGCGATGAATCCGATGTTATGGCCGCTGTTTGATGTTGCTAATTCACTCCTCGGACCTCTAGGAGTATTTTGGTACCAAGGGTAGAGAACGGGTCGCTCCGGTTAGCTCGGGAGCTTCTCGCCGGAAAGTATGGTGGCGGCGGCGAAGGCGGCGGTTTTGGGTTCTCTGCAGCTGGTTCTTGCTGCTGGTTTTGCTCTATGTGTCAAAACAGAGAGGGAGAGCAAGCTTGGTGGTCGATTTAGAGAGAGAGAGAGAGAACCCAGAGGTGGTGGCGGTTGTTTCCGTCGGGTGGGTTTGCCGGCTGTCTCCTTGGCGGCTGTCGGCCTTCTCTTCGAGGCTGCTGCTGCTCCTGATGTCGAACAGAGAGGAGGAGGAGGCTGGAGGCCAATAACAGAGTGGGATAGTGAAGGCATAGAGAGTGGTGGTGGTCTTCCCCGTCGGGGTGGTTCGCCGGAGGTGGATGGTGGCCTCCCCGTCGGGGGAGCTGCTGCTGCTGTTGGTGGTGTGAGGAAGTGAGGGAGAGGAGAGGGAGAGAAGAGGTGGCTGTGGTGGTGGTTCGGGTGGTGGTGATGGCGGGCACGGTGGTGTGTCCTGCCGTGGGTTTGCAACGAGAGAGAGAGAGAGAGAGAGAGAGAGAGAGAGAGAGAGAGAGAGAAGTGATTGTGGTGGGTTTGGGTGAGAAAACACAGGAGAGAGAGAGAGATTTAAATAAAGAGTTGTTACTTGGAGAGGTTGGTTTCATTAACCGACTTTGGCTTTTCTTTTTTTCTTTTTTTTTTTTTTTTGTCTTCCAGCTAGTTATGCTAGAGTATATTGGGTGTACTAATCGGGTGTGTCATCTAGTGGGTTGGGTACACACTTTGGTATAGTTAAATAAATCACATAAAATGCTAAATAAAATACACAATAAGATACCGTTTTCTATAGAATTATTATACGAAATTCCCGAGTATATTTCCAACCCGAAAATTACCAACTCATCGTTCGAAATTAAAATTACATTTTCTTGTCTCAATTACCAATTTACCCTTTGTATTAAAATTGAGTATTACATAAAATGTCTGGCCAGACTCAAATAAATCAATATAGGTTATTGATGTTATTGGCACGAATAAGACTATTCCCAGGACCGAGAAACTATGGATTGGATATACGAGTGTGACTTGTATGTCTCGTGTCCAAACCGGATATTGGGACAAAGGGATGAGACAATTACTTGCACAAGGTTTGTCATGATGACTATTCTATTTGTTGACTAGAATGAATGTCTTGCTTGAGGCCGCTCCATATTAGTAAATGGTTACTACCAACTATATAGAACCTATGGGGTCACACGCCATACATGGGTGAACTAGACTTGGGAATTAATTAATTAATATGATTAATTAATTAGAAGGATCAAATCGCAACAACTTGCTAACTTAGTAGGACTAATATGCAAGTTGGACTAATTCAGGTAGAGACATGATTAGGATTTGCCAAGGTGGCCTAATTCATGTAGAGACATGATTAGGATTAATTTGCAAATATAACTAATCCATGTATGGACATAATTAGGACAAGTTTGCAAAAGGGACTAATCCTTATTTGAGTAGGATTAGGAGTAGGGTTCTTTATGTAGTAGGACAAGGAGTTGTTGGACTATATACAGAACACTACTAGCTTATTTTCTCTACACACACATCTATATGATAGGAGTAAGGAGAGAATAAAGCAACGAGAGAGAGTAAGTCCCAAAGCAAGGGCTGAACCCCCCTTTGGGACCGCCCCCTACCCGTCAGCCTCACATGGAGGTGCCGCCCCACCTTGTTGCACCGTGTTGCATGATTTTTTCTTCCTCTTCCATTCTTCCTAGCTAGCACAAGGAGTTGGAGGATCTAGATCTCACCTCTAGGCGTGGATCAACCGTAGAGACGTGACACAATTCACGTGACAAGTCATCAGGGGAGACCTCTAAGGTGTGTTACTTGTTTCTTCCCTTACCATCGTTATGATTCTCTTCCTGTGATCCTTGGAGGGTCTTGAATGGATAATTCTTTCTTCCGCCGCGTATCCATGATCAAAACCCTACAATGTCCATTTACAATGGCCAAATATTTCGTTCTTCTGGTTCAGTTGTGTTTGGTTATCATTATTATTTCAATTATGCTCGTTATTTTATAATGATTGCTTAGTTTCTAAAACATTTTGATGCTTGATGTGGTTGGGTTTTGGGAGTTGTTGATGGTAGTTAGGTGTTATGTTTGAATGTATATTTGTTGGCGAATATTGTGGAAGCATTCATTATCAAGAACATCGAAGATGAAAGCAGTGATAGTTTTGATTTTTGGGTTTTGGTTGATAAGTGTGTTGGTTGGGTTGATAGTGGTCGCAGCGACAGCAAGGTGGTGGTGATGGTGAAATGTAGCGATTGTGTCGGTGATGCCGACAAAAGTTGTGGTAATGATGGTGGGTTTTATTTGAGTTTGAACTAATCCTTAATGAATTATGGAAAAAAGATCAAGAATACACAGTGAAAATGAAAAATCTTTTCATTGAAACAACTTAAGGGTTTGTGGCCGAATTAACACCCCATGATTCCCAGACTTTCCGTTCCGGACCGGAGAGCCCACGTGCGTGCTACTCAATATGAAAGGGCGGAAATCGAGAACAAACACTGCCACAGTTATATATTACATATGAAAAAAGTTCCACACATCGTCTTAAAACATTATTACATGAAGTGAAAAGTCTAAGAGTTTGATTTACTAGGCGTGCTGATAAAACTAGATGAGCCGTGTTTTTTCCCGTCTTAAGCCAAGTCTTCTCCATCTAGACTTGCGGTGGGAATTAAAACAGGAACCGCAGTTTTGAAAATTAGCTGTGAAATACTGAGTGAGTAACATACAAGCACGTAAATTGGGGTCGGGATATTTTAGCTCAAATAACAATAATAAATGGATGAAGAGTAAATATTTCACAAGTATTTAACTTCAAATGGAAATACAGCGGAAGTAAAAGACAGTGTAATAGTAAGACATTCCCGAGTTCTCGTAAATTTTTCAGAAAATCTCCAATAATCATAATTAAATCCATATCCCATATCCAAATCATTTAATCTCAAAATTTCGATTTCCATTAATATCCAATATCTAAACCATGTAATCTCAATATTTCCATTTATATTAATATCCAATATCCAAACCATGTAATCGCAATATTTCAATTTCCATTAATATCCAATACAAACCATGTAATCCATTAGTTGATACGGGGAAGGACAATCCATCACAAGCATCCAAGACCTTAAGTGCCGACACCCCCCTAAGACTTCTTGCGGCCAGAGAGGTGAGTACATGGAGCGACCCGGCATGTTGCGACCAGTTAAAACACACAGGCCGAGTGGACAAAGCCAACATCGACAATAATAATCACAGGCCGAGTGGACGAAGCCAACACGACAATAATAATCACAGGCCAAGTGGACGAAGCCAACACGACAATAATAATAAGTTTTCCCCGCACAGCTCTTTCCACTTTACGTTATTACGCGTTATTATTTTCACGTGTCAATTTCAAAGAAAATATCTCAAACATAACCAAATCTCAAGTAAGCATGCATGTCATAAACACACATGTTGAGACAAATTATAAAATCATATTTCGACACGAAAGAAGCTTGGCGCGCTAGACTTGACATGTTTACTCACCTCAATAACACGGCAAATAGCATGTAAGCTCAACAGGTAGATGTATCCCTCGTCTACAAATTTGTCACCTACAAATTTATAATTTCTAATTAATCGAAAGTTCGACTAGCACGAGATATGCAAGTGACTAATTGAGAAAGTCCAATTTACTTTAACACAATTTCTAAATCTTTCCTTGTTACTATAATTGTCTAGAGTGTGCTAGTTTATAATAATCATATCCTCAAATCATAATGATCTAACATTACTATTCAGTTTCACACATAATACCATTGTATTTTAAATAGTGCCAAATGATATTACTTTTAGAACTTCCTAATTATAAGCTCTTTGTGTACAAGAGAATCCTGCAGAGAGAACTCCGTGTACACCAAAGGCAGAGAATAGAAAATGGCACAGGAAGTGTTGGGTTGTGTGTAGGGAGAGAGTAAGGCAATAGCACTGTATGAGAGAGAGACAGGGGTTTGGCAGAGCTTCCGGGTATGTCTGGTTGTTCTCCCCTATATGGAAGGGTTAACGATCCTATATATAACGAAGAATGTGACCGTTGCAGTGTGGTTAATGCGCCCATCAATGGTGGCTTAATTAGCTTAACCACAACGGCACGTTCGTCCGCGTATATAGGGACCGTTACAGCACGTTATCCGCGTATATCGGAACCGTTATGGGATTGACCGGGTTTGACCGGTTTGGCCGGGTTTATGGAGCTCGTGCCATAAATCTCTCAAAAGCATTTACTAAGGGTCGCGCGCGGGCTTGGCTCGCACGCGACAGGACTTACTCTAGCCTCCAAACCACTAAGTCCCTACAAGTCCCGTGCAGTGGTATGCGAGGGCCCTGTCTCGCAGCCCCCACGTGGATCAGCGCGGCTGGTGATCCAGTGTGTGTGGAGCACAATATGGTGTGCTAGATGATTGCCACGTGGCTAAGATCTGTCTGTTCAGAAAGCACTATCTACATTAGCCCCCTTTCTGCGCGTGAAAACTCATAGCCGGATAGGCTTCCATGCGCAGGAACCAACGTACGCGTCGCCGCCACGCACCAATTCAAATACACGCAAGTTCAGCCCCCGTGCGTGCCATTATGACCTAAACCCCTAGAGTCGTGTCGTCTGGCCTTTTAGGGTTTTAGGCGTGACGTCAGCTTGTCCTGTGATTGCGCGATTCGACGGTGACGGTTGCGATTCGACTACTGAAAGGACGCAACCTTTCATTTTTTTGGATAAATACTTTGTGCTCTCCATCGTTGCAAAGTACCACTTCTTTCTCTTAAAGTGAATGATACCCGGAAGCCTTCAAGAGCAGATTCAAATAATCAATCATCAATTCTTTCTTGCCAATCGTCTTCTTCAACTGTCCGCATCCAAGCAAGCTTTACCGAAACAAGGTTGGCCTTGCTCGATTTTGTTTAATGTACTGATATATGCTTTGAACTGTGTTGGATCTGCAAACCCATGACTTTCCGAAACATATTATCCACTGAAAACTATGAAAGCGACCTTGCTCTTTGAATCCAACAATGATTTAATCCCCAGATTGTAAGGGTTTTGAATGTAGGGTTTCTGAAATCCCCAATAATGCAAACGATTCTGAACTTCAAACCCCCAGATTGACACTGGACTATTCATCTTCCTTCCAATAAATCTTCGTATGCCTTGATCTGAATCTTGAAATTCAAAATAAAGTATGTGTATTTCTCCCCCCTTTTTTCTTGCTTTTCCGCAGGAATGGCAAAGACAAAAGGAACCAAACCTATTAAGGAGGTCGAAGAAATACTTGATCTCCCCCAGGCCTTATGGCGAAAAGCCCCCTATCTGGGTGGCAAAGACTTTTACCATGCTAGGGTTAAGGGCAACCCCTGTCCCTGCTGAAGAATATGCAAACGTTGACCCCTCCAGTTAACTCGGCCATGCTTGAATTGATCGATTTCAAGGACGTGGTTCGATAGGGGGTCGAAAATGGGTATTTCCCGTACACTGCGATTTCCACTCAAGTGTTTGTTCAGAAATTTGACTTTATGGATGAGTGGATTGACCATGTACTGACCAATCATGCCATTACTTTAAACGATGCAGGCATATATTTCGCAGTCCGTGCTATGAAGGGTGCTGCCGTGAAGCTGGACCAGTCCATGCTTCCAAACCTTCTCTCGCGTTACTCGCCTGCGACCCACACGTTCCACTTTGCTGAGTTCGAGGCCGCCCCCACTCTTGAAGATGTGCATATGCTGTATGATCTGTCTCCCGTGGGTGAGGTGGATCCTTTGAGTCCCTTGAGAACTGATGCAGAGATTGCTTTGTACAAGCAGATGGAGGAGTGCTTGTCAGAGGTGAAGAAAATTTCCACCCGATGGACTCCTACAGAACTTCTTCCCGATTGGCAGTTGGTTGACACATCTGCGAATAACACTTGGAACAAGTGGGTGCAATACTTCTTTCGCGATTATGCGAACAACAGTATCACCAAGAAGCTTCTGAGCCAAAACCCGAAGGCTAAAAACTATGTGAATTGCAAGGGTTATCACTTGAACCTGTGCGATTTCCTCTGTGCCTGGCTGTCGAGGTAATTAATCGATGGCCACCCGCATGATGGGGTCTTCTATCATGTTCTTCCTCTTGCTGTGAAGCTAACCCTTGGTCAGAAGGTCGCACTTGGGCCTTTGGTCTTGGGCACGCTGTATCACAGACTAGATCAACTGGTCGTAGCAATCAAGGAATCGCGTGGTCGCCTTGACGTGCTCACCTACATCAACATTGCCTTCTTGACCATGTGGGTTTTCGAGCGATGGCCCTCTTATGCCCCTATTCCTTTTAGGCCCAACAAATGGTGTTCCCCAGGTGCGGAGGAAGAGCGGAATAATGGCCGGGCTGCGAGATGGTTCGGAACTCACTTTCCTAAGTGCGTTTGGAGCCTGAGATGCGACAATCGGGAAGAGTTTATAGCCAGGCCTTATGCCAGGCGCATTGAGAATGTGCGATGGTTCCCAAAATTGTATCCCCCCAAGGCTGTTGCTTTCTCAGAAGAGCTTCTTTTCGAGGGCGGGGAGCATTTCCACGAGCGCTATCGCGAATTCTTTTGCTGGTGTCTGAGAGGCTCTCTCCCTGCTCTTGCGGAGCATGTTCGTGAGCTCGCCCCTAGGTACGAGAGGATCACCGTGGACGTTGATCCTACTCGCGTTTCTCCCCAGTTTGGCTTTGATGCGGTGCCACCATAAATCTGGCCGCAGTCTATCATAAGAGGCTGCTACAAGCGGTTACTGACTGGGGAGTGTAAAACAATCTTAAGGAGCAATCTTCCCTTCGAGCAACCCCCAGGTAACCGCAAAGGTGGCTACTCCAGAAACTGGGTCGCTTATTGGAATACCCAGCAGACAAGGTTTGAGACGCAGTTAACCCCTCGGCCAAGTAGAGCTCCTGTGATCAAAAGGAATTCTTTCCCTTTTCGTCCCAACTGTAGCCTAGACGAATCTGAATATGGCTGCTATTCGCTGCTAGATCGCGAGAATCACCTGTGCCCCTCCACCATCCTTGACGAAAAGATAGCCGCAGTTAAGAAAGGTGATTCACATGTCATCATACAGCGAAACTTTCGCCAAGGTAAACAATCTCTCTTGCATGTGCTAAGTTTCCTTATTCCAATACGTTGAAACTTCATGCTTCATTTTCTGCCGCAGTGCTATGTGAGGATGTTTACATCTGGTGAGCGTTCCAAATCGCTGGTCACCACCATTGTTACTGCAAGAAGACAGGGACAACCCGTTCGACTAGCATTGAAAATGGATCCCGCAGTTGAGACCAAAATTCGCGAGATCATGGATGCTTTTGCTGACTCGTTGATAGACAACACTCCAGCCTTGTCTCCGCCCAGGAACGATCCGTCTCCTCCAGCAACTGCTGTTCCAAGAGCGAAGAGGCCCAGACAAAGAGGGATCACAATCTCTTCTCCTAGGAGCGCTCCGAATACTCCTCCTGCGAAATCCCTTACTGCCAAGGATAAGGGTAAAGGTCGCATGCCAAGTAAAGGGCGGAAGGAGCTCGCAGTGTAGACCTTTGTTCTGTTTGGCCAGGAGGAAGAGGAGGAGAGAAGGAGATGATGAAGAAGAGAGAGTCAAAGACGTCAGAGAAAGAGATGAGATACAGGAAGAAGAATCAGGAGGTATCTCAATCGCACTTCTTTCCTCATTATCTTAACTTTTTCACAATCTTGACCAATTGTTACTTTGCAGATGATGATGATGAGACCATCAGTGGCCTTATGGCCAAGAGGCAGAAGAGGGGTTCTCATTCTGGTGTTTCCAACGAAACCATAAGCGAGGACATCCTTGCCGAGTCCAGGAGAACAGCTGCGGAGGCTGCTGAAAGAAGAAGAAAGCGAGAAGAGGAAGAAATTGAACGCGTAAAGCAAAGGATTCTGGAAAAGCAACATGTCGACGACTTGATGCGTCCAACTGATGAGTAAGATGTGTTTCCAGAAGACGTGGCTCCTCAAGTTGATGAGGATGAAGCGGCTCAAGAAGCGGATGCGACTGCCCTGGAGCAAGTCCAAGCAGACTTTGAAGAAATCGCAGGCGGCAACGAAGGTGAGATTTTTAATCTTGCGGTAACTTACCGAGATGTGATTGTTGGTGCGTTAAAGCACGGCTTGTCGAAAGCTGACATTCGCCGCTGGCTAGTAAGCAAGTGCGGTGAACCTTCAGGTAATCATTTGAACAACACTTTGTGAACCAGGCTTAGTAACCCAAACATAATCATGACTGGTTTCTTCGCGCCCCAGGTCACGCTCATCTTAAAGATATGCTTAATGAAGATACATTAATAGGACAAGGTTCTGCGTCCTTAGCATATGACGAAGATACTGCCATCCCACCCTCGCGTGGAGGTGCTCGCTTTTGGTTTAGCAAAATAATAAAATATTGCTCAATACAAGTTACCTCACATCATCTTGATATGTATCGCAGGTAGTGCTGGTGAAGCCATGCTGGGACAGAGAAGTCAACCTTCCGCCTCTTATGTCCCAGTACCAAGTTCTCATACCGAGAAGCCCGTCGCAGCTACCGAATATGCGGGAGAGCCCTTCGAGGACATCATTGAAGTTTCTGATGATGCCGAAGCTGACACCGTGTTGATGGAGGAAGATGCCCGTGCCGCTGCTGAGGAAACAGAAGCAGATGCTGCTGATGCTATCGCACCTGAAGGCATCCCAGATCAAGCTGCAACTTCTACTGCTGCCATGCCTCCGGCGATGACTGAGCCTGCAGCGATTCTTCCTGCGTGGAACTTTTGGAGTTCGCAGGTCGGGGCTGCAATCGCACCTGGTGCGGCTTATATTCTTCCTACCAACTATGAAGAGTTAGAGCTCGCAGCTGATAGGAGGGAAATGGAGCGAGGACAGTCTTCAGCTGCCCCGGCAACGCGCATTCCTTCTTTGCGTGAGATCCTTGAAGGAACTGGTATGTCATGATTGTTGTTCGCATCTCGCATTCTTCATTACAAGTTCGATAGTCTAACTTGGTTTATCATTGCTTAGGGTTGAAGCAAGCTGACGTGGACTGGCTAGTTCGGATGCGCCTCTCCTATCCTCAATCATTTGTGAGGTCTCTGGAGATAGGGCCCTTCGACAGAAGACTGTTTTTGACTGAAGCCATCTGGATTCTGGAGCAGCTATCTGCAGCCACACCTGCGACCATCTCTCCTCAGAGCGCGGAGTTGCTCTTCGGCATGTGACAAAACCTTAATGCCAAAGTATAAGGCAAGCTGGGTTTTGGGTATCTTGTCAAAAGAGTCACCCAGATTCGTGCGGCCGTGAATTTGAGGCGCGGCTACCATAACCTCGCAGCTGAGGAGCAGAAAATGGAGCAGCAAAAGCAGAAAGCTGAAGAGGCTGTGAAGCTCTTCCATGAAATGAGCGCCAACTACGAGCGATTGAAGCAAGAAGTGGAGCAAGTGGCAAATTTGTCGCGTCAGTTTACTCCTAATGACTCCCTGGTCAAAGGCTTATTTTGAACATTAGCAAATCTGTGTCGAGAAAAATGCTAAAACATTACTGTAATGTTGCTAGGGTTTCTCCCCCTTTTTTTTCAAAAAGAATTTGAATGCCTGT
This sequence comes from Linanthus parryae, assembly GCA_023055425.1. Lineage (NCBI taxonomy): Eukaryota > Viridiplantae > Streptophyta > Magnoliopsida > Ericales > Polemoniaceae > Linanthus > Linanthus parryae. Next base: position 78,696,910 of record JALGPY010000006.1, read on the forward strand.
GTTTGCCCTTCCCGGGATTTGCTCGAATATCTCTGTGCATATCAATTATGACGTCAGCTATTGATATTATGCCTTGATTTTCGCGCTAATTGCTTATTAGATAAGCACGCTTTTCTTGGGAAGTCCATCCGTATCATGACCATCCGTCATTAATTAGGATACGCAACCGAATCGTCGTAGCCTTTAGTAGGGTAATTGATTATTACCTCTTTTCAAGGCGTAAGTGATTGATTCTTACCCTTTTTTCAAGTTTTGCTGACTCATCTAAGCAACTGAAGAGTCTCAACAGGGTCTATATAAACCCTGCCTTCTGTTACTTGGGTTCTTCATCCCACAATGTGGCTTGCCGTGAGTCCTTACGACTGTTGGCTTCAATGCTTATCTTTCGTTGATTCATGGCAGCTTCAAGTTGTGAAACCTGAGTTTGTGCCTTGTGCCATAGAAATAGCTTCCAAGATCTGCTTTACAAGGCTTATTGATCTTTATAACTATCATAAAGAAGATGCAGAGAATACCTCATGTTTGCTCGAAGAATTTTCTTCGTCTATTATGTTTGCAGGTCATGCTTCCGGCCGCCTCCCGGCGAGGTGCAGCGCCGTACTGGCCTCTTTACCGGTTCGTAATGAACGGTGGATTTCTCCTCCAGCTTTCCCAGTGGATGACCATTCGCCACCACATTCTTGAGCTCAGGGTGGCGAGCCATTGTGCTCGTCTCCGTGGACAAGGAGCCTCTTGCCCTAGGAGTTGCTGCTTGCCTGTTCTTCGCCGGAACAGGTGGTTCCTCAGCCACATCTCTTGGGGTGTTGATCAGACAGAGGCCTTGTCAGATCCTGGGATCTTGAACATAGCGTCGCATAGGTCTTGTAGTGTTAGTAGGCCGTCCTTTTCGCAGGAACACCCTACTTGCTACAGATCTTTGGTCGCAGATCGGTGTATCGCATAGCTTCTGCTAGGACCGTTAGGTCGATCCTTTTTTAGTAAGGATTCCCCTGATGTGTAAAATCCGCTTGTAGGCTGCTATTTAGATGCATTGTAAGCCACGTTGGCTGTGTAACTAGCTCGGTCTGAGTTTTCGCTTGTAAGCTGCTATCTAGGCAGATAAATTGTAAGTCTTTTTGACTCATAATGATAAATCGCTTTGTATGATTTGCTGTTTTTGTTTCAACAAATTACAATTTCGCACGCGTGTTGGCAAATTTCGCCTCTTATAGTGTTGTATTGACACTTTGCATTGTTGCTACGATTTGCTATCCGTCAGATAGATTCGCAGATATGATTTTAGATCGTTCGAGATCGCATTTACATAGCTTTGCTATCTTGTCAGATAGACTTGAGAATTGCTTAGGATTAGACTTAAGCGCAACTGCTATCTTGGCAGATAGGATTTCGAGATCACCCAAGATTATATTTACATGGTGCCGCTTTCATGGCAGATAGGCTCAAATATCGCTTAGGATCGTATAGGGATGCTATCGTGGCAGATAGGCTTAAAGATCATTCGAGATCGTATTTTCATAGGCTGCTATCATGGCAGATAGGCTTTGAAGATTACTTGAGATCATACTCGCATAGGCCGCTATCATGACAGATAGGCTTAAAAGATCACTTAAGATCATATTTGCATAGGCTGCTATCATGGCAGATAGGCTTAAAAGATCATTTAAGATCATATTCGCATAGGCTGCTATCACGGCGGATAGGCTTGAAGATCACTTAAGATCATATTTGCATCGGCTTCTATCACGGCGGATAGGCTTGAAGATCACTTAAGATCATATTCGCATTTAGCGCTATCGCAGCGGATAGGTTTAAACTTTATAGATAAATAAAGCGATGAAGGCAGCTGAAATAAAGTTCTTCCCATTTGGGAGAAGTCTTTTTATTATAGAATACTCTCATATGGGAGAGATGAAATTACAATTCCCTCGTATGGGAGAGAAGATGCACAAGTTTTAGCAATACAGAGCGTAAAGTAGACGTTGTAATCTAACGCATATAATGAAGGGATTTAAGGATAATACTTCTTAATCCAACGCATGTTGACTGAGCTTGGGGTTGAGGTCGTTCCATGTAACCTCTGTATGTTACAGTAGCCACTATCAAAGACTTCTGTGACTTCGAAGGGTCCTTCCCAATTGGCAGCGAATTTTGGGTGAGCCGCCTCTCGCATGCAATGGTACGACGCGCGCAAGACCAAATCTTCAACTGCGAAATCTCGACGTTGGACTGTTTTGTTGTATGCGCGAGCGATCCTTTCTTGGTATCGTTTATTAGTCCTTTTAGCTTGCTCCCGCTTCTCTTCTAACAGGACCAAGTCATGATCACGTTGATTGTCATATAATGCATGAAAAGCCAACCTCGCAGAGTTGATCTTCACCTCCGCAGGTACCACAGCTTCAGCTCCATAGCATAAAAGAAATGGCGAGACTCCTGTGGGCGTCCTTGGAGAAGTCCGATAGGCCCACAAGGCTATGTTTAAAGAATCAGCCCACTTCTTGTGGTCATCCGCCACCATCTTGCTCAAGATCCTTAATAACGTCTTGTTGGTTGCTTCCGCTTGACCATTCCCCTTCGGGTAGTATGGGGTCGAGCATATCTGCCTTATGTTGTATTCTGCTAGCTTTGCAGCCACCTGGCGATTGACAAAGGGGGTGCCATTATCCGAGAGAATGGTGTTTGGAATTCCGAACCTGCATATGATGCTCTCTTGGATGAAATGGACCACGGCTAGCGCATTTGCTGTCTTTAGTGGTATTGCTTCTACCCATTTGGTGAACAGTTCGGTCGCGGTGAGAATAAACTGATTCCCGTGCGAGGTTTGTCGAATGGGACCAAAAAAATCTAAAGCCCATGTATGGAACGGCCATGGTGTTCCCAATGCATGTAGATCTACAGCAGGAGCGTGCACTAGATTACCTTTGAATTGGCACTCCTGGCACCGTCTTAATTTAGTGCGGCAATCTGCCTCCATGGTGGGCCAAAAGTAACCAGCCGAGAGGAGCTGTCTGCATAACTTCGCACCTCCCTGATGTTCCACTTGGTGAGAAAGGTCCATCACCTCTTGTGCTTCCTTGCTGTCTAGACATCGCAGCAGGTTACCCTCATGGACCCTTCGCCAAAGCATATTCTCTTGCACCACATACCGTGCTGCTTTTCTCTTTAGCTTCTCGGCTTCTTTTCTCGACTCAGGCACAATACCCTGCGTAATAAAGTCAAAGAGTGGCTTCCTCCAATCCACATCATCGTCGGTCAGAGCAATTGATAGAGAGTCTTTGATCACTGCGCAACTCTCGCAATTCCCTTGAATCAATGCTGCGGCTGTTGACATGTCCGGCCAGTGAATCCCATACCTCTGAGCTTTCCGATAGATTGACACCTCACTTTCCCCGCAAAGCATGTTGGTGAATCTTTTCTAACAGCGCTTGTCCCTCCTGCTCCGAGACACATCGCATGAGTATTCCGCCAGGGACCTTGTAGTAAAGGGTGTTGTCATGTATGCAATACCCCTTTGTGGATGCCCAATTCTCGTTGCTCGTGCCTTCCGCGATGCATGTAAGATTGACTTTCTCCAGTCCGCATCATCCATGAATTCGTTGTCGTACGCGTTCTCTGTCAACGTCGAGGATGTTCGCACTTCAATCGAGATTCTCGCGGGACATTTATCTGCACTAACCTTGGATCCCAAGGTAGCTAAAGCATCAGCATGCCTATTGTCCGCTCTGGGTTTGTGCTCGTACCTAACGTCGCAGAACTGTTGCACCAGTTTTTGTACTAAGGTCCGGTAGGGCAATAGGTTTATCTCCTTCAAACCATACTCGCCCGAGGCTTGTTTGACGATTAGCTTGGAGTCCCCCATAACCGTCAGATTGCTTACTTCTAGGGCCCTTGCCGCGCGAAGTCCTGCGATGAGAGCTTCATACTCTGCCTCGTTGTTGGTGACTGCGAAGTCAAGCTTTGCGGACATCTGTATGACCTCTCCATCTGGTTTGGTCAAGACTATTCCAATGCCTCCACCTTTCCTTGTTGACGAGCCATCGAAATGGAGCGTCCAATAAGGCAGCTCAACTGCGTAGATTTCAGGTCCCTCCAATTCTTCTTCAATCACAGGCTCATGACTGTTATCAGGGAACTGTGCCAGCAAATCCGCTACCGCTTGCGACTTGATCGCCCGGGGTCGAACACATGTGATGTCATATTGAGAAATGGTCATGTACCATTTTGCCAATCTTCCCCCATGAGTAGTGTGAGTCAGAAGATACCGTATATGATCACTCTTTGTGACTACTACCACTTTGTGCGAAGCGAAGTAGTGCCTCAACTTCTCTATTACGAAGAATAAAGCAAGGCAATGTCGCTCGATGTCCGTGTACCTTGATTCTGCGGGCTGCACTATGCGATAAATGTAGTAGATGGGCCTTTCTTGACCCTCATACTCCTGAGCTAGGAGTGCCCCTATAGACCTCCTCGTTGACGTCAGATACAACAAGAGTGGTGATCCGAGCTGAGGTGCGATCATTACTTTTGACGATGTCAGCAGTTCCTTTAGCTTTCCGAACGCAGCCTCGTGCTCTGTTGTCCAGTTGTATACAGCATCCTTTTTGAGAAGATCGCTGAAACAGAAGGTGATTTCGGCGATCGCTGGGATGAACCTTCGCAGGTAGGATAGCTTTCTCAAGAAGGTTTTCAAGGTACTTTGGTTATGCGGCGCCGTCATGCTAGTGATGGCCGATACTTTTGCAGGATCAGGCTCTATTCCTTGACGATGTACCACACATCCCAAGAACTTCCCTGATGTTACCCCGAACGCGCACTTCATGGGGTTCATCTTTAATTGAAAACTTCTGCATCTTTTGAACACTTTCCGCAAATCCCCCAAGTGGTCTGCCTCTTCCTTGGATTTGACAACTAAGTCATCCACGTAGAATTCTACTTCCTTGTGCATCATGTCGTGAAACAGGTCCATCATGGCCCGCTGGTAAGTCGCACCTGCGTTCTTGAGACCAAAAGGCATAACCGTATAATTGAAGACTCCCACCGGGGTGATGAATGCGGTTTTTTGTGCATCTTCGGGGTCCATCTTGATCTGATTGTACCCACTGAAGCCGTCCATAAAGCTGAACATGCGATGACCCGCGGTCAAATCGATAAGTAAGTCGATGTTGGGGAGTGGAAAATCATCCTTGGGGCAGAAACGATTAAGATGTCGGAAGTCTACACAAATGCGAAGTTTCCCATTCATCTTTACTACTGGCACGATGTTGGCCAACCATGTGGGATGGTGATTTGGCTCTATAAATTTGGCATCCAGGAGTTTGATAATTTCCTGCTGAATCTTCACGTTGAGCTCCGGCCTAAAGCTTCTTGTGCTCTGCTTCACCGGTTTGGATCCTGGAATTACATCCAATCGGTGCATGGTGATGCTCGTGTCCAGACCGGGCATTTCATCGTATTCCCATGCGAACACGTCTTTGTATTCAGTCAAGAGTTGTAGCAATCTTTCCTCCTCTTCGCCTGTGAGGTCCGCACTTAGAAAGACTGGCCTCTTCTTTTCTTCGCTTGGGCTTAGGAATACCTCCTTCAGCTCCTGCTTTTGCGGTCTGGGTTTGTCCTCCATGCATTCGGGTGCTTCTTTGAGTTTCTCCTCTAGAACGCTTGATATTGGTTTGTCTGGTTCCAAAACCTGCTCAACTTGATTGATTTGCTCAGGGATATCCTTATGCTCGCATGAGGACACCCCCGCGCACCTTCAGATGCGATAGCATTTCTTCTCGATGGCGTAGAAACTCTCTATCTCTTTGCCTTCAGGGTCATTTTTTGCTATCCTTTTCAGAGTGTACACGTTCTTTCGCTGGTAGGCAATCCGCGGCGCCTCTTCCTGCGTAGACGGCTTTTCCTTGGCTTCCTCTCTTGTCACCATCACTCCTGCGGGTGACTGATCTTTGATGTCTTCCCAGCGGGGCAAAGGAGTGGGGTTGAACGGTCCCGGCGTTTGCTCATCAGCCATCTCAGTGAACCATACCGCCTCACTGAGATGCGCTTCATCCATGTTGAAAGGATTTATCGAAGCTGGTATCTCAACTATTCTGTCATTCCAGATAGCTTTCATCACTTGGTGAGCTGTTGAAGGGACAGCATCAAAGCGATGAATCCAGGCCCAGCCTATAATCATGTGATACGTAGTGTTCGCATCTATGACATAGAATTTTGCTGAACACTTGATTTTGCCAATCTGGACACACAGGCGGATCCATCCTATCGTCATTCTGGAGTCGCTTCCGAATCCCATCAACGGGGATGGACGCTTGACGATATTGTGCTCTGGAATTCCTGCTAACTTCAGAGTATGGAGCGAAACGACGTTAACTGCTGCTACTCCATCAACGAACGCTCTTTTGAACTCCACACCATTGATGATTGCTGTTACATACAGAGGCTTCTGGTGGCTCGCGTCTGACTTTTTGTCGCCTGCGGAGAAGGATATGATCTTTTCTGTATAGCGAGATGCCCTAATGACCTTTCCATTGGAGACTACGGTATCCTCCTCGTAATCTTCTGCTACCCTCAGGATCGCCTTCGTCATCTCCTTCCGGCATTTCTCTGAGAAATTCATCTCATCGAAGAACCTGCTGAACCCATGCGATCCCTTCATCCGATCGGCACGTTTGTCCTCAGTGTCTATGTTGTAGTCCTCGTCATTGTGGATCTTGGCAATGATGGGTAGGCCATCCTCCGCAACCTCTTCAAGGTCCACAATCTAGATCATGGCGACCTCTTTGCCCTTCGACTCTTGCTCCGCATGGGCAGGGAGTGGATTGTTTCGCACATCCTGCCTTTGATCGCTGACGATCAGTTCGCCATTTTTCATCTTTTGGCTTACCATGATTCTGAGCTTCTTGCAGTCAGCCGTGGGGTGCATGACCTTTCCGTGACATTCACACCACTTCGGGTCCCTCACCATTTCCCTGGAGGGTGCCTTTTCGAGCGGCGGCAAGATACCGTCCTTACGCCATTGTCTGCAAAGGTCGCTCGCTTCCTCTACCGAACATGGCAGTGGTGGCGCATCGAAGTTCACTACCTTCGGCTGCTTTTGGGGCGAGACCGTATTCACTTCGGCCTCACGCGCTCTCTTGTAGCTGAATCTCCCAATTTTGAAAGTGGTCCCGCTCGAGGATCTCTCAGGGGCGTTCCTCTTTTTCTGCCTTTCCACTATAGGTTCGATATTCTTCGTGCATTCGATTAGCTTCGAAAATGTAGGTGTTTGCAGATTGATAAGCATACCTTTGTACTCGTCTCGCATGCATTGCAGGCATATCTCCACGAGTCTGCTTTCGAGTATCACATCTTTGCATTCCAAGGACTTGGCCCTGAACTTCTTGATGAATGTTATTCCATCCTCCTCGCGCTTCTGATACATCCGCGAGAGATGAATCATTGTCACCTTTTCTTCCATCTGGAAGAACTTAGTGTAAAACTTCTGGACCATGTCGTCCCAGGTCTTCACGGATCCGGCTTCCAACATCCTGTACCACTTGTAGGCCACGTTCCCCAAGGATTTCGGGAACTCGCGCATCAGCAGCTTAGGATCAGCCCCATACGGCCCCATTACATCAATGAAGCGCATGACATGCTCATGAGCATTCCCATTGACATCCTCGAACTTGTCCCATTTAGGAGCCTTGTACCCAGCAGGGTTAGGCATGAGGTAGATCTCTCGTGGAATAGGCGGATCGTTGTCAAGCTTCGGGATGATGGTATCTGCGAACGATTGGTGAGCCAGAATGGTATCTATGCGCCGTTGCAGCGACGTCATACACTCCGGAGCACATCCCTCGGCAGCGGGAGGAGGGGTTACTGCAGGCAGAGGCGACACATGTGAGAGCCCAAGTTTAAAATAAAACATTTAGATTCATTTTTTTTAAGTAACAACCGTGGTTTTAACCACTTTTGTTTTGTATATGCAACTATATGTCAGATTTGATTTGTTTTTACAGTTATATAAGAGTCGAGAATAAGGGACATAATAGACTTGTGGTATATTTATGATCAAATTGTTATGTCTAGATAGGGACTTATATAAGTTGATCAATTAATATGTGAAATACCTAAGTTGCACGAGGATGATGATTGTGGCATATTTGTTTTACTTGAGGACTTCATTTATTATATGACCAGATCATGTGATTGTTTCTTAAAGCCTTATGTGGCTTGTTCTGCTTCATCATAATCACTACTTTATGACACTAAGCCAAATAAAAGGCTGAGTCACAATTTGTTTACTTTGGTGGAGTAGATGGGGGTCAGAGGAACGGGGAGAAAGGTTTCTCTTGGGGGGTTACTTCGGGCTGAAGCAAGGAGAAGAGATGATAGTGAGTTTTCTATTCTTTTGGGGTTGTTTAAGAATTGGAGTAAGAAGATATGGGAGAGGGCAACAAATATGTACAATAACAACTAGGCTTTTCATAGAGATTTTGTGAGGGTTTTATTAGAAGCAATAACTGAAACATAGCTAGTTGGGTTCTCATCAGAAGACAACGAATCAATGTTGTCTTTCCTCCTAAGGTGAGATTAACATAGATAATTTGATTCTTATTTGTTGGTGTTTGGATATTATGTAATCTACTCAAAGTGCCCACTGTTTTTGGAAGAAAATTAATTCCTTAGGGTTGATCCGTAAGAATATTGGTAGACAAAAAAAAAAAGAAAATCAATTGCGAGTTGGTAAAGATCTCATATTCCTATCATTATAGACAGAGAGAGATTTCTCTAGATAAAAAAGAGATACATATTGAAAAATAAGAGAAGTTAGGCCTCTGGAGGGATTGTTTAGGAGAGGAAGAAATTATCTAATAAGTGTTTGACTTGGATTTAGAAGTGATTGAGAAAAGTGTACAAACTATGGTTTGTGAATCCTTCTTGGTTGATTTTATGTTCTTTTCAAATTGATTTTATTAAAATTGGTAGAGTTCAACCTAATAGAATTAGTTAAAGTGTGGTGGTAGACATTTTTAGAAGGAGTACGTGGACAACAAAATGGTTAAACTATTTTTGTTAGTGATTATTGGAGACACTAGTTTGTATATGAAAGAAGATTCAACCAGTGACTAGTTGGGGATTCACTTGAACTCAATTTCCAGGTAGGAGAAATGTAACCACCAAATCTAAGATACCCATGGTGTATATTTATATTTGTTCCATGTTGTCGGGCTGTGCGTATAACAGTTGGAAAAATATTATTTCTTCAATTGTAGTACTTCTTTAAGCGAGGTGTTTTCCGCTTAAATGAAGGGATGATGGTTGGTAAGTGTAAGTGTATCCGTTTCGGCTTAAAGCCGCGAAATGTATTGCTATTAGCGAATAATATACTCGCTTTAGCATGGGTTGAATCTAAATTGCATTAGACGAGGTGATTTCCGTCTAATAGTGGTGATTCTAAGCTGTATTAGGCGAGGTGATTTCCGTCTACTACTGGTGATAATTCAGCGGTATATTGTAATTTATTGTTTTAGCGAGATATACCATATAACATATCATTTATTAAGTCACGTACCGAGATTTTGAAGATATGACAAAAAAGTTGTTTAAGCGGTCTCGTTTGTCATGTTTGTAGAATTTTTGGATGTTTGAAAGTGCCAGACTAAGTTGACGGTAAACCGTGAACTATAAAAAAAATGTTTATTTTTAATGTTAAACGTGAGACGGGTCGTTACAAAATGGTATCAGAGCCAAACCCAACCAGAAATACTGATCGGGTTTCTGGAATCGGCAGAGCGTTGTGGTGGGTGTAGCTAGACGGGTCTGTATATGAGGTGTAGGCTGCCAAAGTCAACACACCTTACGTACTGTAGAATTAGGATAGAAGTACCCGATTTTGTATTGCTTGGGAATGGAATGTGCGATGTGTCTGGGTAGATGATATATTTATAAAGTTTATTATTTTTTTACGAGCTCATATGTTTAAAAAGAAAACAGGTGTAATGCTCTTTCACAGAGCATGAAGAAAGTAATTGAAAGAAAAGTTGAACTACGATTTTATGTAAAAGTTTGGGCGAAAATTTGCATGTGTGAGATTATGAATATTCTTTCTTTCGCTTTTATTAAGCTTTGTCCTCATTCATTTTCATGTTGTTTCAGTGCCATTATGTAACTAAATATGTTGGTTGTACCCATGTGGTGGGCTTAAAGGACTTTTGGCAGAATATGCTTGGACATGAATGAGCTTTGGATTGGTACCATACTTATTCTACCTGCGTGTATTAATGTGAAAGTTAAAGAACCATTAATTTGGGTTTAGTGGAATTGACATATAAGAGAAGAAATAAGGCGCAGTTAGAACGAGGAAAGATTATATTTTCTTTCTTTGCATTGTTGATGTGTTTGGACCAAAGAGGAAAAAAAGAGTGAGTAAGAAATTCTTGGCTCGTTCAAGAGAAGAGGGAAGTCGGCTCAAGGTTAAAAAAAATTCGTTGCCTTCTATAGGCTAGAGGGTGGTTATATTGTGGGTTTCTTAGTTGATTTACTTGGTCTCACGTACAGATTGAACAGAGATCTCATTTTTAACCATTGGGATCTGAAAGTTTATGCCATATTGTTTTTCGTATCACTTCTCTATCCATGTTATTTGTTGGTTAGCTTTGGTTCGACTTTCATTGTCTACTATTTGACGTACGGAAAATCTAATTTAATTTTTTTGCAATTATAGTCTATATTGGAACGTATTACTGGTGTAATTTTTAAAACTTTTTAGCTATATGATTATTGTCTGGTGATGAAGATATTTTTGCGTATGTCCTTGATAAGTTATCAAAAAAATAAGTACATTCTTTGAGAGGAAAAACTTGCGTACTTTCCATTAATTGGTGTTGTGAGTACCTTTATTGGGATGAAAAAATTATAATAATAAACGTCGTATGATGCTCTATATGCAATTGGGGGCTAGAATTTGAAGGCCATATTTCGTGGTTTGTTTGGCAATTGGGCGACCTTCTTTTTTTATGGCGAACCATATGTATTTGAATGCCATTCTGCTTGATGAACCATATGTATTTGCATGTCATTCTGTTTGATGAATTTATTAAGTATGTTAAAGTGGGAAATCATCAGGGTGCGTCAGTATGACTATATGTTATGTATACGTAAATTTGTGAAGGTTATTAGTTTAAATTGACATTTGTGTGTGTGCCAACAATTTTTGAGTAGAAAAGTAATTATTTTTGTCAATTAATTTCGGGACGAAATTTCTGTAAGTGGGGTAGATTGTGAGAGCCCAAGTTTAAAAGAAAACATTTAGATTCATTTTTTTAAGTAAAAACCGTGGTTTTAACCACTTTTGTTTTGTATATGCAACTATATGTCAGATTTGATTTGTTTTTACAGTTATATAAGAGTCGAGAATAAGGGACATAATAGACTTGTGGTATATTTATGATCAAATTGTTATGTCTAGATAGGGACTTATATAAGTTGATCAATTAATATGTGAAATACCTAAGTTGCACGAGGATGATGATTGTGGCATATTTGTTTTACTTGAGGACTTCATTTATTATATGACCAGATCATGTGATTGTTTCTTAAAGCCTTATGTGGCTTGTTCTGCTTCATCATAATTACTACTTTATGACACTAAGACAAATAAAAGGCTGAGTCACAATTTGTTTACTTTGGTGGAGTAGATGGGGGTCAGAGGAACGGGGAGAAAGGTTTCTCTTGGGGGGTTACTTCGGGCTGAAGCAAGGAGAAGAGATGATAGTGAGTTTTCTATTCTTTTGGGGTTATTTAAGAATTGGAGTAAGAAGATATGGGAGAGGGCAACAGATATGTACAATAATAACTAGGCTTTTCATAGAGATTTTGTGAGGGTTTTATTAGAAGCAATAACTGAAACATAGCTAGTTGGGTTCTCATCAGAAGACAACGAATCAATGTTGTCTTTCCTCCTAAGGTGAGATTAACATAGATAATTTGATTCTTATTTGTTGGTGTTTGGATATTATGTAATCTACTCAAAGTGCCCACTGTTTTTGGAAGAAAATTAATTCCTTAGGGTTGATCCATAAGAATATTGGTAGACAAAAAAAAAAGAAGAAAATCGATTGCGAGTTGGTAAAGATCTCATATTCCTATCATTATAGACAGAGAGAGATTTCTCTAGATAAAAAAAGAGATACATATTGAAAAATAAGAGAAGTTAGGCCTCTGGAGGGATTGTTTAGGAGAGGAAGAAATTATCTAATAAGTGTTTGACTTGGATTTAGAAGTGATTGAGAAAAGTGTACAAACTATGCTTTGTGAATCCTTCTTGGTTGATTTTATGTTCTTTTCAAATTGATTTTATTAAAACTGGTAGAGTTCAACCTAATAGAATTAGTTAAAGTGTGGTGGTAGACATTTTTAAAAGGAGTACGTGGACAACAAAATGGTTAAACTATTTTTGTTAGTGATTATTGGAGACACTAGTTTGTATATGAAAGAAGATTCAACCAGTGACTAGTTAGGGATTCACTTGAACTCAATTTCCAGGTAGGAGAAATGTAACCACCAAATCTAAGATACCCATGGTGTATATTTATATTTGTTCCATGTTGTCGGGCTGTGCGTATAACAGTTGGAAAAATATTATTTCTTCAATTGTAGTACTTCTTTAAGCGAGGTGTTTTCCGCTTAAATGAAGGGATGATGGTTGGTAAGTGTAAGTGTATCCGTTTCGGCTTAAAGCCGTGAAATGTATTGCTATTAGCGAATAATATACTCGCTTTAGCATGGGTTTGAATCTAAATTGCATTAGACGAGGTGATTTCCGTCTAATAGTGGTGATTCTAAGCTGTATTAGGCGAGGTGATTTCCGTCTACTACTGGTGATAATTCAGCGGTATATTGTAATTTATTGTTTTAGCGAGATATACCATATAACATATCATTTATTAAGTCACGTACCGAGATTTTGAAGATATGACAAAAAAGTTGTTTAAGCGGTCTCGTGTGTCCTGTTTGTAGAATTTGTGGATGTTTGAAAGTGCCAGACTAAGTTGACGGTAAACCATGAACTATAAAAAAAAATGTTTATTTTTAATGTTAAACGTGAGACGGGTCGTTACAACACATGTCGCAGGAGGGCTAGGAACATATTGTGAATTCACGTTACCCCATGTTGCCGTTGGAGGAGGCAGGGGGTACTGTGAGGCCGGATTAGGTACCAAGGTTGGAGGTTGAGGAGTGTGAGTGGCAAGAGGCAACATTTGAGCTGTTAGCCCCTGAATTGAGGGTAACTGCGTAGTTGCCGGTGGAGTTTGCAGGTTAGGATTGGGTGGTGTGGTTGACACTCCCAATCCTTGAGTGGTGGAGGCTCCTCCTCCCTGAGACACGGTGGTGGCTGCTGTGGGGTTTGGTGCGAGAGTCCCCAGGACAGCCATTATCCGTTCTAGCTGTGCAGATTGAGCTTTGAGAGCCTTCGCCTGATTCTGGATGGTGGCGTCCAAGGCTTCTAGCGTCGGAGCTTCACCGGTAGCTGTAGGAGTACGGCGGGTCTCCTCTCCCGAGGTGGTCTCCGTGGAAGGCGATCTGTTACTGACATCATCCTCATGAGACATGGTTGCTTGTAATGGTAAGTTCACGTCGGGTTCACCAAAATGTGTACAAGAGAATCCTGCAGAGAGAACTCCGTGTACACCAAAGGCAGAGAATAGAAAATGGCACAGGAAGTGTTGGGTTGTGTGTAGGGAGAGAGTAAGGCAATAGCACTGTATGAGAGAGAGACAGGGGTTTGGCAGAGCTTCCGCGTATGTCTGGTTGTTCTCCCCTATATAGAAGGGTTAACGATCCTATATATAACGGAGAATGTGACCGTTGCAGTGTGGTTAATGCGCCCATCAATGGCGGCTTAATTAGCTTAACCACAACGGCACGTTCGTCCGCGTATATAGGGACCGTTACAGCACGTTATCCGCGTATACCGGAACCGTTATGGGGTTGACCGGGTTTGACCGGGTTTATGGAGCTCGTGCCATAAATCTCTCAAAAGCAGTTACTAAGGGTCACGCGCGGGTTTGTTTCGCACGCGACAGGACTTACTCTAGCCTCCAAACCACTAAGTCCCTACAAGTCTCGTGCAGTGGTATGCGAGGGCCCTGTCTCGTAGCCCCCACGTGGATCAGCGCGGCTGGTGATCCAGTGTGTGTGGAGCACAATATGGTGTGCTAGATGATTGCCACGTGGCTAAGATCTGTCTGTTCAGAAAGCACTATCTACACTCTTAAAATAGGAAAATACTAGCTTAGACTTCATTATAAAGAACCACATTTTATTCTTAATATTCTGACAATTATAATTAACTTTCTAGGATGAATTATATATGTAGCAAATAAACTGTTTAACTAACAAAAGTAATTATTGAAGATATATTTTTAAGTAATAAAATAACTAGATACTAAATTGTTTAAGTGATAAAAATATCTAATAGAAAAAACAAGAGTTATTTTATTATCTATTTACATGTACGAGAAATAATTATTGGAACTATAAAAAGATAAAACATTACTTAAGAACTCTTTATAAATAATTCCCAAGTTAGTCTCTAACTTATTTTGCTCTAAAAATCACATTTAGATAACTAATATCTTTAAATACCAACTTACTATCCTCTGAGACTAACTAATTTGACAAACCGATATTTATTAATGAACATATTAGATTTCTAAAAAAACTACTTTTAGATACTCAACACGATGTAACATTGTTTATAATTTGTCAAATATCACTTTTACAAGTATTTATACAAACTGAATTGAGGGTTAAGTGATCAAACACATGATTCGTTTAGCTTTAAGAAGATATTTATAGTTTAATTGTTAAATAGACATTACGTACACTATTTCAATACCCGAGTTACATTTTTGGAACGAGGACGAAAACTAGTATTTTTAGAAAATATTTTTATTCCAAAATCTTCATTTTTATTTTTACAGAAATGTGTAAAGTTTAAGTAAAAGACACGTAGAATCCCTCAAGTTATTCTAAAAGACAGCAGGCACCGCCTCTACTCTCACAAGACCAGTTAATTAAAAGACACTTTAACCCCCCAATTTTCTAAAACAACCCTTTTCCCTTTATACCTAATTTATGTAAAAGACACTTTCACCCCCTAACTGAGGATTCAAGCTACAAGACATGATTTTGATTAACTAAAACGTAAATTAGAGGATTTAGAGTGTACCCAAGCCAAAAATCGCTGAAAACGGTCGAGAAATGAGACAGTTAGAGTTTCCCGTCGGTGGGTCGCCGGTGGTTTTTCGTCGGGGATGATAGAGGCCACCTTAGCTTCGATCAGGGGCTGGTATGAACTCCTAAGACCTCCAGGAACGGATTGGTACCGATTACAAGGGGTGGCTAGCTCCGGATCGCTTGGGCCGAGCTTCGTCGCCGTCATCAATGGAGTGGCGATGGTGGTGGTTCTGCCTCCTCTGGTTCTTTTTGCTTCCTGCTCGTCCGTGAGAGAATGGAGGCAGAGATTGTGACTGAGAGAGGGAGAGAGACTGAGCGGTGGTGGTGGTGGGGTGTTCCCGTCGGCCTTCACTGGCGGCGGCGGCGGCGTGGCCTACGGCCACTGCTGTTTGTTGCTTCTGCTGCTCGAGAGGGATGAGAGAGAGAGAGAGCTGAGAAGGAGGGTGGTGGGGTAAGAGAGAGATGGTTGTGATGGAGGTGGTGGTAGTCGGGTGAAGTTGCCAAAGAAGGAGAAGAAGAAGCAGTATAAGAAGAAGAAGAAGAAGAAGGAGAAGAAGAGGACAACAGTCCTTGTTTTTTTGGGAGAAAAAAACCTGCTGCTCTACGTGTGTTGGGGAAGGGGAAGAAAAGGTTTGTTTTTGTTTTATTCCTTTTAGCTCATGAGGTATTAAACTTTCTTGAAACTACAAATTCTACCCTCCTACTTAACTAGCTTATACTTTATTAAACTACACTTATCTCCCATTTTGCCATATAATTCACAAAACTATATTCTCAAACTTACAAATAGTTATCAAATTACCCGTATATCAAAAAACAGGGTATTACAGAATGAGTCGCCACAAACCCAAATTTTAGTTTATGTGGAAGGGTTATCAACAATCGTAATTTAAACCGTTGGTAACCAAATTTTTAGATATTACAAAATATACACAAAAGAAAGAGACTGATTGTAGAAGAAGATTTGACATATGCGCCATTAGGTTATGCGTCGCGGATTGCATCTGAGCCATATGTGCCGCCTGGTTCTGGATCACGACCGCATGATTCAGGATGGTCGCGTTGAGCCTCTCGATCAGGTTCGTCAGGGCAGCTTGGTCGGTGCCGTCAGGTGGAGGGAGCTGTCTCTGGTTGGTCTGGTGGCTAGGCGACTCTGGCAGTGGCGTCTATCGGTTCCTGCCATCATGAACTCCGGAGAGCGGTGGAACCATCTTAAAAGCTTATGCAACATGTAACTGGGTGAATCGTTTGAGTTGTTCACGTCGTGTTCACAAAATGTAGAAAAGGGGGGCGGAGGAGAGTCTGGAGCAGATCACATGTGTTCCTGCAAGCAGAAGAATAAAACAAACGATACCTGGTTAACCAGTTTGAGGGCGAGAGTGAGAGTAGGTTTGGGGTAAGAGCAAGACCACATATGTTGGGAGACAGTGATAGCCTTAGCTGATCATGCTGATCCAAAGTGTTGTCGGTGCTGTTAGGTTTGAGACAGACCCATCTATATATATAGGCCATCCGACGGACATGGGTGAACACACACGATGGTCATGGAACCGCTCGTGACCTTAACATACACCTAATTGGCTCGCGACCCGTATATGTATGAATCGTGGTCCGCAACTTCGAAACGTGACAGTCCATTCGCAGGTGTCTGGATAACATACGAGGGGCGCATGCGAGACTGTCACCTCGCACGCGACAATCCTTACTCTAGTCTCCAAGCCGCTCGCACCCCAAATCCCGTTAGCATAAGGCGCATATGCGAAGGACCTTGCCTCACAGTTCTTTGCCTACGCGCATGCGAATGATGTGTTACGGTGCTATATAGAGCATGGCGGCTGCACACATGTTCTTTATTTGGTGCGCCACGTGGATTATCGGTAGTGTGGCATTTTAGGGTATCGACAGTCATATCCAACTTGCATACTTAATATATTGAGTCATTTTGATGGTCACTCGGCGATTTGGTTAGCAAAACGATGCACAACTTGCTAACCAAATCGCGTGATCAAAGTGAACCTCGAAAGTCCAATAGAAAAGGCAAACTAAACGGAAGTAGTACAAATGATCAGATTAGATGAGGTGTTTCTTCATGCGTTTTTAGCAAAAAAAAAAAAAGGGGTATCCACTCGGTCCTTCCAAAATGTGTTCCTTGAATCACTCCCAGCTTATCTTTCAATCGTTCGGCACATCAGTTTCTTCTCCAGTCCACGCTTTTCCTTGCTGGTCTAGATTCCGTCTCATTTGACATGTTTTCATTGTAAATTATTGACACAGCACCAGATCGAAATTCACATCTAGAATTATAATTGTGCAAAATTCTTTTCTACTGTTGTTAACTTACTTGATTATCGGATCATGTCCGGACTATGGAGATGGAGGAAGGCCGTGACGTGTTGGACGTCGTCGGCAAGCCGTTGGTCGTACAACCCACGGTGGCTGTCGCAGTTATCGAATCGACGGAGAATTCTGACGAGGGAGCCGCTTATAGGAGTCCAGGAGCGGTACAAGTGGGACAGCTCCGACGACAACTTTCAAGCCATTCGCCGCATTAGAGCAGAAGCAAATTGCCCTCGCTGCTCGAAACAATTGGATCTCCTCTTCTCTAACCGTCATCTCCCCCTCTCTTCAAATCTATTACCACCCGGTGGCCGCGATGAAAACACGAGTAGTAAAGGACAAGGAGAAGGAGAAGGAGGAGGAGGAGCATATCAATCTGTCAATCTGTGCCCTAATTGCAAGACCGCGTACTATTTCCGTCCCAGCAAGATCACACCGCTACAGGGAAGCTTCGTCGAGATTGGGAGGGTGAAGGAGAAAGACTTGAAATCAGTGGGCAATAAACGAAATGATTATGGGAATAAACTCAGGCTATCTTTCTGGGACACACTTAGATCTCAGGGGGAGGAGTGGCCTCCCTCGCCGCCCGTGGATAATCGATTGGCAGTGCACATGCCTCCAGGTCCTCCTTTTGCTCCCGGCGTCAATGTTATTCGTGCTTCGGGTCCTGGTGGACATGGCAATGAAGAGAAGAATGGTTGGGGAGGGTCCAATTTGGGGAAGGATTTGCCTACTCCAAAGGAAATTTGCAAGGGACTCGATAAGTTTGTCATTGGACAAGAACGTGCCAAAAAGGTTTGGACGTTTTTCATACTCATGTTTGTTCTGTGTGTATATATATATATATATATATGTTGATGTTGCATTGCCTGCACTTGTTTTAGTGCAAGTTAACAAGTCCTCAGAGGAGAAGTACCCTATTTTAGTTGGCTTAGCCGCTTGCAACCGTATTCCTTTCTAATTCCATGCAAGTTTTCTTACTATGGTTGTACCAATCATCATGGTTATTCAACACTGGTTTAATCTATATTTTATGTATTCTGCTCTCCATTCACTCGTGTATCAACAAGTACGGTGAGAATGTCTTGGAAATCGTTTCTACTTCAGATGAAGATTGAAATAGTCTCGATTATTCATTTTTCTTAAAACACATTTACTTTTATTTTCTTCTTTTAGTTTCACTATGGATTATTAATACAATATTATGAGAAAAATGAGGCAGTAATAATGACGAGAAAAATTTCATGATATAATCTGGAAGAATATTAGATGTTGCACTTCTAACAAAAGAAGTATGCATAGTTTTGCTGAATCATCTCAATCTCACGAAAATGGCGCCAGCTGCGAAGACATTTTCAGAGGATCATACTTCCTTATTTGTCTTTACAACCTTCTTGCTAGCAGGTGATGACCGGTTGCCAGGCATTATTATTTTAGAGGAAATTCATGTCATAAAATGGTTAAGAACATAAGATTTTGTCGTCTTTCTGTGTAGAGGTAAGAGCAAAAAGTTTCATCAATCCCTTTTGCGCCTACTGGTATTTGAAGTTATTTGAATAAGATAATGTTGAATAAGAGGGGTGGTGGATCAGGTGTATCGTAGTTTTGACATTTTGTGTAAAAATTCTAAGCAGATGTCCAACCTGCTTGGCTGCTGCGACCATGATGTTTCGGTAGTCAAAAACACAATACAATAATATTGAGTGCAGAACTATAGCAGAGGTGAAAATTGTGGTACAGATAAGACAGGAGAAACATTTGATGTTGTGCATATTGCACCAACATTATGTGTTTGTTGATGGATTTACTTGATCAAAAGAAAATAAAACGTGGAGACTAAGAATAGTATGGCTAGTGTTAACAAACATGCACAACATATTGGGTGAACAACTTAAGCAAATTGATGGTTGTAGGTGATTCAAGAAACTGTCGAAAGGCTTATTCAAGTAAAGTTCGAGGTGGTGACTGGTGGAACGTGACATTTTGGGGGCTGGCTGGGGTTTTCTGCACATCTTCTTTTTCTAGTTCCTTTCTCTTGATTTATCCCCTTCGGTCATTAAGGAGAGGCCACAAGAGATAGTGGCACTGTTCTGTATCTCAGCTCAACTCTTTGTACCTTCATAAAAATAGGCGCATTTAAGAATCAGAAGTCATGAAGAGCTCTAGAGAGAGAGAGCACCACTCGATAACGTTGGAAATTAAAGGTTTTTTTGGATTTCATACCATGATTGACTGATTGAGTGTGGATAAATTTGTTCCGAGCTCAAGTCACTGGCTTGGATCATTTATGCTTGCTTTCGGTTATGTTACATCTATTAAGTAACCATGATCTTTCTCTCTCTCTCTCTCTCTCTCTCTCTCTCTCTCTCTCTCTCTCAAATAAACAAGAGACAGAGTACTAATTTTTAATAAAGATGTTTCAGTTACTTCTATCCTTCTTATTTTATGGTCTATGTTGCAGGTTCTTTCCGTTGCGGTTTATAACCATTACAAAAGGATATATCATGCCAACAATCGGAAAGGGTTAGCTTACTGTAATGATTCTACTTTATTTGGTTATATGTAACCCCTTAAATTCTTTGAGCTTGAAACATGATAAAAAGTTATCCTGGGAATAAAATGTTTGATGGATGATACATATCAGACTAACCAATCAAAAAAAGAAAAGAAAAAAATGATATAAACCTGAGTAACACATTCCTCTATTTGAGTTCTGAAACAAGGAAAGGGAAAGTGAGTTACTTATTTGTTTTGATATGGAAGAAATGATTAGACTATGCCAGTTCGAAATGATTCTCTATAGCTTTTCCACCCTGTCCTTATGCAAGGATGAATGTTTCTGTTTTTGCTATAAAAATATTTTCACAGAACTAGGACAATTGACCTTAAGCCTACATGCACTTCACACTTTGTAACACAAAACCTCCGGCAATTTCAGTTTCCTAACAAAACCTAATTTCAATCTAACAATTGTTACCAGTAGCCACATTGACTAAATGGTTTTACTAAAATGTAACTGAATTACAGGAAGAATCGTCTTTTCCTCCACTCCCCCACTACCACCACCAGCCACTCACCGCCACCAGCCACCACCTCCTCTTCCTCTTTCTCCCCGCACTGACCAAACCCACCACCCAAAACCAGCCATAATTACCCACCACCACCAAATCACTCTCAATCTCTACGTTCTCTCTATGTATTTCTTAATCTCTTTTCTCTCTATCTCTTTCGTTCTCTCTGTTATTATACAACACCTTAATTCCTGCCCTCCAAATCAACAACGACCATTGAGTACTGTAATCGCTGACCCCAGTTTCGCTTAACTTCAATCATTGAACCCAAGGCCACAAACAATTGACATCATCACAGCCTTTTCCCGTTTGAACCCAGAGCTCAACACCAAGCTGATCCTCTATTAAACCGACACACAACCGGTCCCCTCTCTGTCATCAATTGATTTAAAACCCAGCCCTCATTTGGGTTTTGGATTTGGGTTTCTTAGAGGAAATGGGGCAGATAGAGAAGATTGGGTTCTGGGTTGGAACTTGGAAGTCGAGGGATTCGGTTGTGTTTTTGAGTTTAACACATGAGGGTTGTTTGGTGAGAGAGATAACAAAGGTAGATTGAGAGAAGGAACAACGAGAGAGATAGAGAGGACATAGAATGAGACAGAGAACATAAAGGGAATTGAAGAAGAAGAAGACCCGTACCATTTTTCCCCTTTTAATGGGTCAATTACGAGATTACCTATCAATCATTAAATCTTGTTATCAACGCCTGTGATTTACGCCTATCGGTAACAATTGCTAAACTGCAGGTCTGTTTTGTTAGTTAGTTGAAATTGTTGGAGGTTTTGTGTTTCAAAGGTCAAACTGCATGTATGTTTAAGGTCAATTGTCCAAACAGAATTTGGATAGTGTAGAAAGATTGTGGTGTTCTTGTATGACCTTGAATTATATAATACTTGTGATTGTTTTTTCTAAGGACGTTGTTGATGAGATGAACAGTTTAAAACTGAAACAATTCACATGTGTTTCTGGACAGTTATCAACTCTACAAGCTTATTTTACTTCATGCGAACAAATCTTGTTGACCTCGAGTTCGCTCATTCCAGTGCCAGTATTCATCTATGATGAATTTCATAACATCATTTTGTCTCCTTCATGTCGTCTTACCACCCTCAATGTACATGGCACTCTTAAATATACGTCCAAGGGATGGACATATAACTAACCCACTCAAATGATCTCAGTTGTGTCTTTTGGAATTCTGGATAGAAATGAGTTTCCTGATTGTTTCCCTGTTGGGATCCTTCAGTTTGTACTCACCTGAAGTCCCAGTTTTGCTGTTCTAGAATGTACAATTACTGTCCTTCTCCCTACTTTAAATGGTAACAATGGCTTTTTGATACTAGGCCAGGAGCTGATTCAGGATCATCCGAGGCAGAAGATGACGACGATGACGTTGAACTTGAAAAAAGTAACGTCTTATTGATGGGTCCAACTGGTTCTGGTATGGTCCCTTGTAAATGTTATCTCTAGTATTTCAGATTTCTTTGATAATCTGATCTTGTTATTATAATCAACTTTTCTAATACAATAATTTTTAACCAGGGAAGACATTGCTTGCAAAAACGCTTGCTCGTTTTGTAAATGTACCTTTTGTCATTGCTGATGCAACGACTTTGACACAGGCAAGTGACTTATATTATGGCTAATCGTTAAACAGTAGCGAAATTGCCTAAGTGATTTGTTTTGTTTTTTAAACCCTCAATAACTTGTAGCTTTTCTGCAGAATTATTGAATTAGGTTGATCTCCTTTTAACTGTAGAGCTGCAATAGAAATATAGCATATCCAGTCAGGAAATAGTATATCCTGTCTACTGGCGGAAAGCTGGAAGTTATTTATTTTCTGTACAAATGCCTACTGCTTCCTGCTTAATTTTGTGTTCTTCTTGCATCCTTATCTTTAGTTTTTAAATATTTTACTGTGATTGTATCATTTGAGGAGGCGAGTTCTTGTTTTTTTCAGGCTGGATATGTAGGAGAGGATGTAGAGTCAATATTGTATAAACTCCTTACGGTATGGCTCATATTCTTAGTCTCTTATTATGTTGTGAATTTCTTTGTTTCCGTGCCAAACTTTCACCAAGGATCTATGCAAATTTATTATGCGTGATATGCATATAGATTTCCTTTCCTATTTGAAATTTCTCGTAATGGAGTTTTGTCTGCTACTGATGCTTTGTGCGACGAATCTTTCTGCACAAATATTAATCTATGTTCACGCCGCTCAGAAGCTGTATGCCAGGTGCCATGTTAAATGGACATGGGGGTATGCGTTGAGATGCATGCCCTTTCTTTATATTGACGTCTTGGGATGTACGCATCTAAAAGCGGCAGTTGACACAGTTGTCACTTAGCGCAATGGCTCTCATTCAGTTCGTACAATTTGCAAACCAGCCATTTCAATATGTAGTGCAAAATAATCACAACCTGTAAGAGACCTCTAATTAGATGATAGATGAATCAATAATCTGATTTATCTTTCAGCTTTAAAAATTTCATTTAATGACAGAAGTTGATAATTATCTTAAAATATTCATTGAGCCATAATATTAATTAATAATAACAAACTTGTAATAAAACACTAAAGTTACTGTCTTTATGGTAAAATATGCTTTATAGGTTTTGGACATTTACTAGTTTTTCAAAACACATCTGAGTATCTGACTACCAATTAACATTGTTGAGCAATAAGTTCTTCTGACACTCTTCATCGCCACCACGACACCACACTGCCGTGGAGCATGGTGTAATACATCATATACTTTCCTCTTACTTGATATCATTATTGGAACTGTTTAATTTTAAATGTTTTAGTTTAGATTCTTAGTCATCTTTTCATACTCCAGGATATATTTACAGTCTCCCACGCGGGAAAAGTTTCATTGAATTGTGAACTCAATTAAGTCTGCTTTCAACTTTGCCTGAAGGTTGCGGAGTTTAATGTGCAAGCTGCTCAGCAAGGGATGGTTTACATTGACGAAGTTGATAAGATAACCAAGAAGGTTTCTTGTTTTCCTGCTTAATCTACCTGCATGATTTATTTATTTTCCTCCCTCTCTACTCTTTCTCAGTACCTAGTTCTTCTTCTTCATTCAGGCTGAGAGCTTAAGCATAAGCAGAGATGTTTCTGGCGAGGGTGTACAGCAGGCATTACTGAAAATGCTGGAAGGAACTGTGAGTGATTCAGTTTTGTCTGTTAATAAAGCCTTTGTTGCAAACCATTCTTAGACAAATTGAGTACACAACCTGTTTGCTGTCAGATCCTTGTTTCGTGTAGATATTCCCTTGCTAGTGAATCTTTCTGAAAGGCACCATAATAACTGATATAGCTTTTGAACCCTAAGCATGTACATTTTTCACGTAATTGATGTGTTCATGTACCGTGAACGTACATTTGACAATGGCGCTTCCTGATTGAAACTTGAGAATCAAAAGTGGAAGCTCCAATGGTATATATGCTATATATGAGGGTGCATTACCCTTTTGGTGGCTAGGAACATTTTAAAGTTCGTACAGTTGAAAAGACACACTAGTTGAATAATCTGTTAATCTCCCAATGGTTGTGTGCCCGTACTGCCCTATTCAGTCTTCGTTCTGTGCGAGACCGTACCCTTTTGGTGGCAAGCAACAATTTAAAGTACACCAGTTGGGCTCACAATTCCTCTCGTTACAAGTCCGGAGAAGACTTTTATTTGCCAGTAACAGCAGATGCGAAAAGATCTTTATTTGGTATCACTGGCGCCTTTTTTTTTTTTTTTTCTATGGACGATTAAGAAGTGAAGAATCGAAATGCTTGTTTGTTCGGAAGCAAGTATTATTACTTATACCCCTGTCATATTTAATGGATTCTGGTACACCCATGAAATTGAAAAGTTGCGTTTATAGAAGTTCTGCTTGAAACCTAGATGTCATTTAGGAAACGAAGGAGTAAATGTGAAGGAAACTAGGATTTATATATATATATATATATATATATATATATATATATATATATATATATACACGTGGTTGTGCACAAAGATTCTAATTGGACAAATACAAATTCTTTTGACTATTAAATGGTTTCAGCATTTCTTGTGCATCGACATAGTTTACCTGATTTCCCTCCCGACTTTCCCCATCTCCTTTTCTGCACCACAATCATCGACATAGTTCGGTAATGCTTTATCTTTCTAGAACGCTGCTTTTCGAATCTAAAAGCAGTATTAGTGTGTTTGGTAAATTTATTTTTTTCTGCTTTCTGGAAAGCAGTTGCTTCCCACAGCTGCTTTTGAAAAGCAGGGGAGGGGTTGCTTTCCAGGACCTGCTTTTCGATAAATGTATTATTTGACATTCGTATCCATTAATAAAGGGTAAAAGACACTTTGCACCCCTATAATTTGGTGAAAAGACACTTTGGTCCCCTGACGTTTGAACAATACATCACACCACCCTTGTAACTGATAACTGACAGATACTAACGGAGACATCCAAAATACTATTTTGCCCCTAGCCAATTATCTTATTCCCCTTTCCTCCTTTCTCTCATTCCCGTATTCTTCCCCATTTTCTTCTCAAACAGCAAACCCTAGCCGCCACATCATATATCTCCTCCCTATCAGCCTCTCTCATATCTAATCTACTTCTTCTCCTTATCGTCCCTCTATTATCTCTCTTTCTCTCGGGCATCGAAACCCAGTTCAGTCCCCTCACGGTTGAGCTCGATCGGAAACGCCGACAGCTTCCATGGTTGCCCTTAATCCCTTAGTCCGGGGCCGCCCTTCTTTCCTCCAGCCTTCTTTGTCTTCTTCTTCCAAGTCACAGCGGCCCCTGACCCAACCCTCACACCACCAGATGGGACGGCGTCGTGCCGTGTTTCCATCTGCCACGATTTCCCCCGCAAAATTAAATCGATATTGGTTTGACAGATAATCCCCAACAAATTCTGGGTTTGACAAATCACGAATAGGGGGACGAATTGATGGCCAGGGTTCGATTTACTTGTTTAGGAGAGAAAGGGCAACTTGGTGGTTCGAATGGTGGCCAAACTTCGAGCAGAGGATCCAGTGGTTAAGGTTCGGATTCTTCGTTGTGTGGGTTCGAGGGTAGAGAGAGAAGTTTGTGATTCTTGATTTTGTGGGTGAAAATGTATTGAAACTGGACTGAATGCGGCTTGTTTGTTTGGGTTCGAAGTGGCTTGGGATTCTGTTTCGGTGAAGGGAGTTGTCTACAGGTTTGGTGAAGAAAAGTCAGAGAGAAGGAGGGCTGCAGCTTGGTGGGTGTTTGAACGGCGTTAATGGTGGATGTAATTGTTGGTGGTGGGTGCCAAGAAGAAGAAAGCAGAGGTAGAAGAAAAACACCAAGAACCAGCCCAAAACATCGAAAACCAAGACAAAAAAGAACATGGGTAAAATCGTCAAAAAAAAAAATTAAGCTTGACGGACGGAATCTGACAGAAGGGTGTGAAGTGTCCTCACTTTTTTCCGTTCAGCTTGCATTATTTTTATTCATTACTTAAGAATCCTTCAAACGCGAATACTAGGTCAATCACAATGTATCGAGTTAATTCATTCTATGTCCAGAATCCAGACTTTAGACACTACTTCAGGCATAATGTTGACAATGAATGTATGAAATTACTTTGCTAAAACTAATGTATTATATGATGTTCCCTGAAACAGGTTCTTGTAGAAATGAGAATGCTTCACGTGATAGTTGATACCTTAATTCTGCAAGTCTAAACTTCGTAGCAGCAGATCTAATGGTTTGCTGTGTTTGCAGATTGTAAATGTTCCTGAAAAGGGAGCCAGGAAGCATCCTCGGGGAGATAGCATTCAGGTAGAGTGATCATAATATTATATTTAATTTCTGATGTCGGACAGAAAAATTGTGGTGGTGCGTAATAGTTCAAGTGCTTGTTATAATTTAGTGCATAGAGTAAACATACCATGCTCTTCACATCACAGTTTGGCAATCATTTGTATTGTGCTTGAATGTCAGTTGAGTTCGTTTTTTTTCCGTCCAGTTTTGGATCCTCATTCCTCAGTTCTGTCTTGGACATATTCGTGTATGGAAAATGTCCACTTATTGAACTTTTCTGTTGATTGATGTATACTGAGTTAATTCCTTGTATGTGGGTCGCACAAGTATTGTCTTCCAAATATTGCGCATGAAAGAGTCTCCGGTGGTTGGCTTTTGAATTTTCAGAATTTATAATTTTGTGAGCAAGAGGATTCAAACCAACCCGAGTGCTTAATTGCTTATCAGAATGCTTAATTGCATCCTGGTATTTGGAACTAATTTAACTTTGTAGACGGTCCAGCACCATTTCTTGCATCGTGTTTTTTGCTTGAACCTTTTTTCCGGTATGACTTCCACTGCCCATGATTATATTTAGTAAATCACAGGTAGCCACTTAGGTCCGGCATGTGTTGATCCTGTGATATTCTGATTACCTACCCCTATTTCCCCTTTGCTACTGGAACTTACAGTACCCTAAAAGACTAGCATTAAGTGAATGACAAACTAAATCCTCTTTTATTTCTCTCGCAGTCTGCCAACATTCTTTTTGATAGGTAATATACTTTTTTTTTTTATAAAACTGAAAACAATAACGATCGCAGAAAAGTGATAGGTCATAGTCATAACTTCGACAGTGAAAGAAGGAAGAAAAATCAAAAGTAAAGTAAGCCAGTGAATCTACGAAGTCTAACAAGTGATCAACAGAATTAAATGGAAGGCCGGTGTGCCATTTTGAAAGCAACTGAAGCATAAGGCCTCCAGCAAAGTGATCGGATATACGTGTGCCATCAAAAGTTTGTTTATTACGGATCCTCCAAATAATCCTCATAACCACCAAAGGAGTCAAATGCAAACCTTCCGCCTCTCTTGTCCACCTGAGCACCACCCCATGTAGTCAAGAATTCCGAAGCCGTTGCCGGTGCAACCGAACAAATGCCGAAGGTCAATAAGATCAGACCCCAGAAGGACCACACAGCAGGACAAAGCAGCAGGAGATGGTTAACTGGTTCGGAATTAGACTTAGACAAACAAAACCAATTAACTAACACGTCGGCGATGAACTAATTTGTCAATTGTCAAGATAGGTTCATGAGCTGCATCAAACAAGCCCAACATAGTCGAAAAAACGCAAAAAACCTTGCTTCGTCAAACAAGCCCAATTAGTTATCACATACTATAGTCGTTACGTATATCTATAATCTACATAACACTGAAGCAGTCATATGAGATACCTTGAGGTGATATTTGACAAGTGAAATAGAGAGAGGATATATAGTGGAACAAATTATCCTAAACCTACTTGCAGTTTGTCATTTGTTACTGAAAACCCAATGCAGTTTCAATTTTATTTCAAAACCTACCCGCAGTTTACCATTTCTTACCAAAAATCTATATAAGTTTCAATATAACATCAAAACCTACCCGCAGTTATAAATTGCTACCAATAACCACAAATCCTGTAAAGCGTTAAAGAAACATTAGTGTTCATGGGACGCCATCACGTGACTACGCGTGATGGGACAAATGGTAATTGTCATGTGATGGGGTAAATAGTAATTTTCATGTAATCGGTGAATGGTAACTGTCACAAAGAAGTAATCAAGAAAGTAGCACTAAGGCTTTTTTAACGTCGTAGGAGATTTGTGGTTATTGGTGTCAATTTTTAAACTGTAGGTAGGTTTTGAAGATAAATCAAAATTGCAGTAGGTTACCGCTAACAACGAATTGCATGTAGGTTTTGAAGTTACATTGAAACTGCAGTAGGTTGTCAGTAATAAATGACAAACTGCTATAGGTTTAGGGTAATTTTTCCTATAAATTGGATTTTGTGTTTTTGTTTTTCCCTTCATGAGGTAGAGCTAGTATTATGCCGGGTAGACGATCATAATTGAATCAATACGGCCAACTAGGGAAACTAGCAAACCCCTCATAAGCCACTTGTATAAGGCAGGACTGCTTGCATTGGTTTTAGCTCATGATGTGATGGTTTACAGTTCCTGTAATGTTGCTTTTTGCTGAGCCAACTGGATGAGACTTATCAGCATGCAGTAAAAGAGTATTCTTATACCAGAGAAGAGTCTAATGGCATTGCTACCAAACTTTTATAGCTGCGGTATCCTTTATGGACTACTACACTGAAAGAAGATACACAAATGAAATGCTCTTGAACTTTTTGTTTAATCTGAAGATACTTGATTTTGTGCTTTGTTCATATTTCACTGACCAACTATGGATTATCCAAAAATAATCTCAAAATTTATCTGGGTTAGTCAGAGTTGCATGTGGAACGCTAGCATGAGCTCAAAATTCATGAGGTATGGGCCAAGTGGTACGAAGTGGTATCCAGTTGCTTTCTTCTTCTCTTCACCAAGAAGTGACTTCTTTTGCTATAGGGAATTAGCTATTTGTAAGTAATTTATTAAGTAAAGGAACTGTATATGTAAGAATTTCTTCACGGCCATCTCATATGTTGAGAATTGAGATATTTGTTGACTAGATTTTAACACCTCAATTACGGTGCTGTTTCTAAAAATACCAAATATGGTTTTTCATTTAAGTAAATCTTGATTATGTGTTTCCTTTGAATCCAAGTTTTCTTTGTCAAATTGCTGCAGCATTTGCATTTTCCTATGCATGTGCATTTTGAAATGTGTGTACTGTTCTGCTAATTTGATATCTACACAAATATATTGCAGATAGATACAAAAGATATCCTTTTTATCTGTGGTGGGGCGTTTATTGATTTGGAAAAAACCATCTCAGAGAGGTATTCTACTGTTGTTGTGTTCCTAGCTGACTGCTCACTTGTTCTGGAGATTTCTTTCTGGCTGTTTATTGATTTGGAAATAACTTGTGAATGATTTCTTCAAGGAGGTTTTGAGCTACATGTTTCTTTCTGGCTGTTTCCAGACGACAGGACTCTTCTATTGGGTTTGGAGCACCTGTTCGTGCGAACATGAGAGCTGGTGGATTAACGAGTGCCGTGGTGACATCATCCTTGCTAGAATCTGTATGTATTAATATCCAAGCACTTCCAGTTGGTAGTATGTTAGCTGCTCTATTTTTGGTTGTTAGAGAAGTTGGTAATGACAAGCTATTTTCACTGTTTCTCTTCTCGTTGGATTTTATATATGTTCAATAACTTGTGAATGATTCTGGTTCTGTTTTCAGGTAGAAAGTAGTGACCTTATTGCATATGGGCTCATTCCAGAATTTATTGGACGTTTTCCTATTTTGGTTAGTTTGTCAGCTTTAACAGAAGACCAGCTTGTACAGGTAAGTTCTCTTTAGTTTGATAACAACTACTTGTCCTAATATTTTCATTTATTGGTTCTCCTTCTGCATAAAGTGTATAGAACAAAAAAAGGTTAGTTATAACAACCTTAAGTCGTCTTTACCCAACATGATGAACTTACATGTTGGAATGAGGATGCAGCTGTAGACAGACAGGGTTCAAGTTATCTTTATATTGCTGTGTGAGTGAACATCCTTTTAGTTAAATGTTTGGCTCAGATAGGAAGAGCAGAAATTTAGACCCTTGACAGACAATTTAAAATAGACTGTAGATGGCGACAGGGCTGTTTAAAATGGACTGTAGATGGCAACAGGACTGCAGAACAGGGAGTAAGCTGATTCTGCAGGGTGGTTAAGGATGGAATGAGATAAAGAGGGAGAACAAGCAAGTCCTTATTCAAAGAGAAAGGGAAAATGTCATTGGCTTTTCGGCAGTGTCTCCTTTCTGTTACTGCCGTCGTGTTCCTCTCCTTGACGTTATAAAATGACCGCCTCCCCTCCCCTCCCCTCTATGTGTATTAGCATGCCTGATGAATATAGTATTATTATTATAACCCTCGGTGTGCGTAAGATGTGCATGCGCCTGTTGGTGGCTCTATCTTCAACTACATAATCGACACCAATCAATCTTCTCCTCTCTATCGTAATTGAAGAAAAAGGTATTGTTTCATCATTAGAATGTGTTATCATATGACTTGGCTGCACAATTTCAGACATTGGCAGCTCCATCCCTCTGTTGATGGTGCTATACGGGTTTCGATGGCCTAACATATTTTCTGTTTTGTTTGACCCACTCACTAGAGAAAAAACAGGCCCGTTGATTTTGAATTTTGGTTATGGTGCAGCAACCCTGGATGAATATGACAACAGTAGGTATGGTATCCTTTTATCTCTGGGTTCTATATGCTGGAGGTGGTCTTCTAGTGGTAGTTGCATGGAGGATGAATATGGGGGCTTGTAGTTGCTGGAATTTATCCGCAAAAGGTGGTGGCTGCTCCTCAAAAGATCCTTACGGATGGATAAATTGTCATTCCAAATTAGTCCTATACTACTAATATGCAATAAAGGGTATGTACATAGATACAGAGATGGGCTCTTTGTTGAGCTATTTCAGGATGAGACTGAAGGCAGCATCAATCTGGGAAGTTTATACCTCGAGTCTTGATTTCTACATTCAAGAAAATCAACAACTACAACAGCAACAAGCATTTTACTATCTAACCATGTTCTCCAGTTGCGTCTGTCCAAACTCATTGTCTCCCATAGGTTTAATTTGACTGTCGTCTCTTATTGTCTTTACCAGGTTCGTTTTAGTCTACCACCGTCGATTCAAATCGTACCGTTTCTCCTAACCAGTTCAATCAATGGCTTACTATACAATAACGAAACCAATATTGACGATTCTCTATAATTTTGTCTTCTATAGGTGAAACGCCTAGATTAATTGTGTCATTGAGGATCTTATCTTTTCGAGTTACACCACTCATCCACCTTACCGTTCTCATTCGTCAACACTCATTTTTTTAATGTACCTTTTTTGAACTTTTACTAATCGCTCAACACTCCATCTTGTACGTCAAAGTGGGTCTTGTAACGGTTCTACAGAACTTACCTTTTAACCTAGTCTGGATCCTACGGTTGCACAACACACCAGATGCATTCCACTCTGTCCACTGTGTTTTATACATCATTTTCTACCTCTCCATCACTACAAAAAATCTACCCAAGATATCTCAAATGATCCTTCTTTGGCACCTTTCGCCCACCAATAGTTATTGCCTTTTCTACTGTCCAATGGCTACAAAATGTTATCCTCCATATACTGTCTTGGTGGCAGAGAGCAATAAATGGTAGCGTTTTGGTCCTCTTGCAAACTGCAGACTTCAGATTTTATGTGGTGAGGGCCTTTAGTTGTTCCCTATAAAGCTGTCGTAAAATGCATTGCGAATATCTTTTATCCTCCAAATATTTATCCAAGTCCAATATGCACCTGATATTCAGGCTGCTTCTAGATATCCTCTTCCAGCTTTTATCATCTGTTTTCGAGGTGTATAGTTTGGTGTTAATGTCGCTACTTAATCATCGCCTATCTGTTTATCGTCATTTGAGTATCGAGGTTGCTTGAAAAGGTTGGTACCTCCATCTTCCACTTTGCCAACTCTCATACGAAATTTGAATCTTAATGTATCTAGGTTTCTTGAAAAGGTTGGTAAATACTAAGTTTTGGATTCGATTAAAAACTGCTGTGTTATTTGAAGTTCTCATATGCATCTTTCCTTGCCGTCCTTGTTTTTCAAGTTCTCCTATGCATTCTTTCCCTAATTCGAGGGTTGGCACTGATGAGTGACTTTCAAGGTAGCCCGTCATCAAATCTTAACGGTCCATATGCTCTACAAATGGAGTGGAAACTTCAGCAATTTTTATTGGAAGAGAATGTAAATGCTTCATAAAAATTATATCACAAGCTAGTTCTATTATTGTTTCAACGTTGTCGGTAAAAAGTGGATTATTGGCCTGACCACAGGTTGGCCAGCTGTACATCTATTTTGATTCTGACAATAACGCTGCGTTTGGCAATCATGACTTGAATTTGGATTTGGATTTAGGTTTCAAATCAAAATTTACAAATTCTGATTTTTTTTTTGCGGGGATAACGTTGAGAACTTCATTAAACAAGAGTACCGAGTACATTAGGAGGACCTAAACAAGCAAACCCAAAAGAGTACCAAAAGAAAACAAGCAATGAGCATCCACCTTCCATGCTCATACTACTACAACCGAAACTGGCAAACGCACGAAAAGTTCCTAAACTAAAAGATGTTCGGAGATTGAGTAACACAAGATTGAAACTAACAGCACTCTTAAACTGACTTCCCTTTCATCTTGGATCCTGACTTTTTCTCGAGAAACTTGAAAAGGGCTTCTTCGTTTGGATCCACCAACTTTCCATTCACCAAAATGAATCCTTGAGACTTAGCTTTGTACATGGCAACAATCTCTTCCATTCTTCTTTCCTCTTCTCTGACTTTCAATTTCCATTGCTCCTCTGTCGGACTTTCCTTCATGAAACGTTCCAAAGCTGCTTCAATGCCTCTTGGTTTCTTGATATCTTTGGAATCAGCATCAACCATTGGAGCCTTCCCCTTAGCCATGGTCTCAGCCTTCATCCTGCTTGTGGAAACCTTAGTGGATTCTTTCGACTTCTTCGTATCTTCTGAAACCATAGCTAAAGCTGTGTAGGTGTGTACATGAAAACATTTGAAATTTGGGATGTTAGATTGGAGACATGAAAATAACAGTTATCAATGCTTGGTGGATTTCCCCTGAAAATGGTTTCATTTCTCTGCTTCCAAATGACCCAGCAGGCTATAATCCAAGTAATGTGGTTAGGGTGAGATGTGTTGGTTTTTTTGATCCAGTAGCTCAACCAATTTGTAAAGTCCACGAAGAAGATATAGTTTATGTGAAGCTTGTGAAAAATGGATTTTGAAAAAGCACAATGTATGAAGAGGTGACTTATGTTTTCATTTTCATGGCAAAAAACACAGCGAAGGTCACAGTTAATCCCTCTAGAGCTTAGCAAATCTTTTGTCGGAAGAATTTGATGGGTGAGTTGCCAAACAAAGAATTTTATTTTGTACGGGAGTTTTTAATTTCCAGAGGTGCCTCCATTTGAAAGAAATTAAGTTAGGGTTGAAGGAGTGATTGGAAGATTTAAAATTTGGGCTAGGAAGGGGGTTAAATAGGTGGTTGTAGAGAGAGTTAACTGAAAAGGAGTTATTATGGTTAATTTGCCAAAGAGGTTCCTTTTTGGGTGCATTTAGTGGGGTTTCAAGAATGAGGTTAGTTAACCAGGTGGGGAAAATGGAAGAGATAAGGGTGTAGTTCCAAACAACTCCTCCTTCATCAGAGGGGATAGTTAGGTCCTTGACCCATTTAATGTTGGAATGGTGAGCCACATTTTGCAAAACACAGTCTCCCGGGACATCAGCAATCCAACGATGTTTAGAAATGGAGATTCTATTACCATCAGCAAGCACCCAATTGATACCTCCCCGTAAGAGGTTCTTACCTTTGACAATTGCCTTCCACATCGGAGATGCAGTTGGGGGAGCATTGTGTAACCAGAACTCATTTCTTTTACAAAATTTCGCATTTAAAAAGCGTGAATCTAAAGAAAACTGATTCGAGAGTGAATGCCAAGTGTTTTTACAGAAAAGAGCATAATTGAAAGCCTTTAGATTTTTGAACCCAAGGCCACCTTTAGAGGTACTAAGACATAACTTATCCCAAGAAATGTAGTGAAGAGTTTTTTTAGAGGGGTTTCCTGTCCAGAAGAAATTATTGAAAATAGACGTAATAATTTTATTTGTTTTTGAAGAAATCAGCATGACTGAGAGGGGGTAGACTAGAAAACTAGTGAGAATAGCTTTAATAAGAGTAGCTCTGAAATTTTAAATACTGAAAGAATTGAATTCCTCCATTTGGATACTATTAATAAGGGTTAAAGACGCTTTGCACCCCCATGTTTAGGAAAAAAGACAATTGACACCCCTCTGGTTTGAAAAATTCCACTTTGTGCCCTTGATCGTGCCAAACGTTAGGACTGTTTACACCCATCTGTCCAGCTCCGTTAGTCATGTGCCATGTCACCATTATTCATGTCACCATTGTTCGATCGGCGGCAACGGCGGCGTCAGATCGCCTGTGTGGCTTTCTCAGTTCGTACAGAGACAGAGAGGGAGAGGGAGAAGACAGAGAGAGGGCAGAGAGAGTAGGTGGTGGTGGCAGAAAGAGCAGTTGCAGGTGGTGGTGGTATCTGGTGCCTTTACCACCGCCAGGTCTGTTTGTCAAGAGGCAGCAGAGATTCGATGTGGAATTGGGGCACAGATAGCAAAGGCAAAGGCAGGTGGCGGCTAGGGTCAGAAATAAGGAGAAGAATCGGCTTTTATAGTCGGGTAATGTTTCCGCAATTTCAGCGGTTAAAAAATTGTCTTTTTGTAACAGCAATTAGGGTCTGTTAATTTCAGGGGTGCAAAGTGGAATTTTTCAGAACACAGGTGTGTCGGATGTCTTTTTGCCTAAACATAGGGGTGCAAAGTGTCTCTAGCCCTATTAATAATGTAGAATTTGTAATTATATTTGATTTTTTTGTTTGGTTAACTAGTTAAGTACAAACTATTCATTTGAATTTCAAATCTTTATGCCAAGAGGTGAAAGCTGAGCGAGCAAAACCCTGTTGGGGTGGAGCCTGGTTCGGGGCGACCCGTATTATGAACCAACCAGGTTCATATTTTGCTACGACCCGTAAAGGGAGACATGATTCGTGGAGTGAAGGCTTGGATCCGGCCCGGTTTAAGAGGTCGTCTATTAATAGAGTTCTTAGGGTTCGTAGCAATTATGTGTTGAGCGCTTTCGCTTGTAATTCTCTCTGAGATGTCTTTTCGTCTCTTTCAGTGAAATTTCTGAAACTCCGTGGATGTAGGCTGTTTTGCCGAACCATGTAAATTGTGTGTTTGGTTTCTTTATTTTCTGCATATTCGTTTTCATAAAGAAACCAAACAAGAGATGATTATCACTGAGCACTAGACAAATTACATATTCACTCAGGCACCAAAGTCGAGGATCTCCACACTTGCTGTAAGAGAAACTATTTCATAGGTGTCACTGTTATCAGAGAGTCAAAGACCCAATCGATCGACCAGACATCTGGGTATTTCCAAGCAGATTTCAAAAGGTCAATTTCCTTTGCAAACTGAAATTGAAGTCTGGACTACTTGTAATTGCTAAAAACTGGATGGTTTTGGTGTTTCTCTTTTTGGCAATCAGCTAACACGAGAATTTCGAGGGAGGGATCTGATAGGAGTTGGTGCCTTTTCTTTTGGGAATTGGCTGACATGACAAATTTCGGGGACAACTGAGATTATTGCCCGTATTTCACCAATACAAAGAGCACTGGAGAGAGATCCATTGGGATGCTAGTTCTGGTGTGCCTTGTCCTTAACACTATGTTTGGGAAGAAAAGAAATGATTATTGTAATTTGAAATTATATGAGAAAAGATAAAAAAATACTTAGTTTTCTCACGTACATGTTTGGATTACCATTTTTGGTCTACTAAGAAGTGAGAACATTTTTTTTTGTCTACTATGTATTGATCACTTTATTAAAAGACAAGAGATGATTATCTTTATATACATGTTTGAATTTGACCTATAACAATACAATGCCACACAAGTAGAACAGAGTTCGTGTTCGTCAAAGCAAAACCCATACCAATTTTTGGCAAACCCACAACCTTGCTAAAGATGAAAGCCTCGGTAAAATTAAGTTTCTCATATACTTTAGGTATGTTTAAGAAAATTAATTAGCGAAAATACTGATCTGATCTCACTTTACAAGGCAATGAAGAATGAATGAATACTTTAATTTCTAATTTCTTTTTGGCGTTTGGTAATTTCGGTATAACCACAATATGTAGTTTAACTGGTTTATTTTCTCACTAAATCTCATCACTTTTGGTGAGAAACAAAATATGAGATGCGGTGAGATTTCTATCTCTCATGTTTATTATTTTTTCTCACCAATTCTCCCATAAAAACCAACCCAAACATGAGCAAGAAAACAATTTCTCACAAATTCTTTTCTTCTCTTATCAAATCATTCATTCTAAACATAGTCTGGGTATTTACTCTATAACATCTTTTGTCTCACACTGGAGCTAAGAAGTTAACCGAGCGATAGTATTTATTAAAGGTGATTGCACGGATGTAAGTTCTAACGAGGCAAGTTGTGTTCAAAAAAGTAAGTTAACAGTTTGTGAAACAAGGTTTTAACAGTCCGGGAACAGGGTCACGAATTTGTCTCTTTCATGACAGGTACTCATGGAACCAAAACATGCTCTTGGAAAGCAATACAAGAAGTTGTTTAGTATGAACAATGTAAGCAGATGGTCTCTCTCTCTCTCAGTACATAGATGCTTAAATTTTACCTTCCATCTTCAGGTGAAACTACGGTCTCTCTCTCTCTCTCTCTCTCTCTCTCTCTCTCTCAGTACATAGATGCTTAAATTTTTACCTTCCATCTTCAGGTGAAACTACATTTTACAGAAAAAGCACTGAGAATGATTGCGAAGAAAGCAATGGCTAAGAATACTGGTGCAAGGGGTTTAAGGGCCTTACTGGAAACCATTCTCACTGAAGCTATGTATGAGGTATGTGGGACCAAACTTACACAGCTGCGTGTATATGTATAAATGTTAACTAGCAACTTAGCACACACTGCGTCTGAGAAAAAAATATAAGGCCTCGAACAAAAAGGCAACTTCTAGAACAAAAACACGAAAAGAAACTAACCCAAAAACTAAATAAAAAGTTCAAGACACACCAAACATTAACATTCATCTAAGTACAGATCTTTGTTATCGACCTCCTCCACCTTTACCTGTCTTACCAGCGTTGCTGCATTTGAACTATTGAAAATTTGCTTCAACTAGTTTATTCATACATAAGATTGGGTTGTGGGGGTGTTTGGGATCTCAAGTTTTTTTGCGGTTTTGGGTTTACAAAACTATTTTTGTGGTTTTGTGAACGGGGTCAGGCTACCAAATGTGAGACGAAAGCAAAACGAAAAAGCTAACTACCAAACGCCTCAGCTTTTACTAAACAGAAAACTTGAAACCGTGAAATCCGAACAGCCTCAGTAAGTAGTGGATAGAGATTAGGGAGTGTGGATAGGGATCATGGAGGACTTGATGCTAAATGGAATCTAGTGGATGCGAAGATATGGATTTATTATGCGGTCTTTTTATTATGCGGTCTTCTCCTACTTTGAACACCAAAGAATCAATTTCTGGAGATTTGTCTTGCAAATTTAAACACGAAGTTCTCTTGTTTCGAGTATCATAATTCTGGTAGAAGGGTAAGATGAAAGAACAACCAAGAGTAAGTCTTTTGAGGGTTTTCTTCATCTAATCTAATCGGGGCTTTGGGGCTTGGGTTATTGTAATTTTACGGTTTCAGAGGCTAGATTTTGCGAAACTTGTTGGATGAATCTCGTTGCTATTGTTGTCCGCTTTTCTCCCCAGGCGATATTTGTGTGTGAGAAACAAAAATGGTGCAAGGCCTTTTAGTTGCGGAGGGATTTGTGCCGATGACCCTTTGGTTCCAGTCGGTGTAAAAGGAGAGAAGGGGGTGGGGTCTTTTCAATGGCCGTGTACTTCAAGGTTAAATGAAGAGTATTTATTGAAGGATAAAAATGTCGCTAGAATGAAAAAGCTGGTGTAAGCTTTAAAAGAGCTTGTGCATGAATCATATATAAATGTTTAAATGACATGGCGACAGAAAATGCACACTGTCTTCTGTTAACTATAATTGCTCAATCTTTCAGATTCCTGATGCTACGACAGGAAACAACAGAATAGATGGTGTTGTCGTGGATGAAGAATCAGTGGGTTCGATA
This sequence comes from Linanthus parryae, assembly GCA_023055425.1. NCBI lineage: Eukaryota > Viridiplantae > Streptophyta > Magnoliopsida > Ericales > Polemoniaceae > Linanthus > Linanthus parryae. Next base: position 78,735,284 of record JALGPY010000006.1, read on the forward strand.
AATTCCCGAGGATTAGGTGGGAAAATTCTCCGGGGAGATGGAGCCTTAGAACGCTACATTGGTGATATGGAGTTGAAAGAGCAACTGGTAAGTGATAAATTAACGCGACGGATTTAGTTCAAAAAGAGATAAAAATTATGTTCTTCGTATATTCATTCTTCATTACCGCACATTTTATGCTGCAGCAAAATAGCGAGGTAGCTGATGGGTTGCAGGAAGGTGACTCACATGTTGCATCTAGGGTGATGAGCATGTAGTATTTAGACCCCTATTAGTTCGTGTTTTTTCTTCACTTTGTTGTAAAGATCACATTCACAGGGTTGATGTAACCATAGCTTGTAAAACAGTATAGAAGCTGTTGAAATACAGTTCACTATAGGAATATGATTAAGGAAGAAATAGGTTGTATCATTACTTCTTCTGAAGGAATAAAATCGCTTTTTCTAGATGAAAAAGAGGGGATGTATGTGTAGGCATATTTTCCAATTCAGTATCGTGAAAATGCTCACTGGAACGAAACTTCCAAGTGGTCAACTCAAATGGGTCGCATGCTGGGATTGTTCGTGCTGTATGTCGATGAGTTCGCGCCTTAATCTGTGGTTGGATGCTAATGTCGTGCCTTGTAACTTGAGCTGGCAACTTGATGACTTTGTGATACATGTTTTGCTTGTACAAGTTTCTGATTTCGAAAGTCGTGTAGTTTGCTGCAAGCTCAATTGTGGAATTTGGGGTCGTGTTATATGTAAATTTATGGAGCGCGGTTGTAAAACTTCTACAATTGCATGAATAATGTACGTTGTTACTTCTTCATGGTTGCAATGTTAATGCCAAGTCATTCCTTTTGAATGTGTATGGTGAAAATTTTAAAGTGCTCTTAATTAAATGTATAATTGCAGACGTATTGTGTCATTTTCCATTCATATCGTAAAACTGAGTTGTAGTGTGGGTAGAGCTGCACTTTCGGTTAACCGAAATCGAGCCCGGCCCGAGTTTGCTTGAACCGACAGGTTACGGTTTGGTTCGGGCTCGGTTAAAGGGTTTTCTGTTACAGTCAACCTGGCTGAAGAAATTGTAGAATTCCCTAACCGACCCGGCCCTAGTAACGTAACCGGTATATCGGTTCGGGTTCGGGTTTGGTTCGGGGTCCAACCAATTACATGCATTGTTTTCCTTATTGTATTCTATATACATGTATATGTATATATCAAATACCCAACGTAATATATCAAATACCCAACGTAAATATTTTTTAGCTAATCAGAGAGAACTTCAATTAATAAGGATTGACGATCACAACTGATCAAACGAAAAGAAAACAAAACAAACCGAGCACAAACTAACCGTGCTCCCATCCACTAACCGTACTTTCACAACCAGCACAACCAAAACAAAGTCAAGAAAAAACTACAATGGATTCTTAGAGATAGTAGACAACTAGAATCAGAAGGATAAAGCCAATGACACGGACTTAGGATTAAGGATTCTAGGCTGATTTTCCTTTCCTTGATCCCGATTTCTCCTTGAGAAAGTTGAGCATAGCTTCCTCATTTGGATCCACCGTCTTACCATCCATTAAGATGAAACCTTGTGATTTTGCCTTGTACATTGCTGCCAACTCTTCCATCCTTTTCTTCTCCTCTTCAACTTTTATCTTCATTTGTTCCTCATTCTTTATCTTGTCTTCCAGGAAACGTTCCAGAGCAGTTGCAAAACCCTTTTTCTTTTCTCCTCCACCCTCTGCCGGCATAGGTACTTTCCCTTTGTCCACCCTTGAAGCTCGAGGCTTTCTCTGCTTTGAAGAGCCAGAACCAGATGACTTGGCTTTCTTCTTATCCGAGAGCGTGCTTATTGCTGTATTTGGTTAGGCATAAAAGCATTAAAAATTTGAGCAGTTAGACTCACAATCTCAAAATGGCAATTGTCCACCACAGGGGATGTTCTTGAAAATGGCTGCATTTCTATTTTTTCCAAATGATCCAGCATGATGTAATCCAACAAACATTCTCATATCCATTTGCCAATATTTGAAGTGAAAACATTTATGTTAAAATTTGTAATTTTTTTTGAGTAGTTACAATTTAAGAAAAGGTGGTCCACAAACATAACTTTATTATTTAATAAAAAAATAGAGTGTTAGAAAAAATTGCATCCCTGTGTAAGTACACTCCAACCCACTCAACTATCTATTATTTTTATTTTCTCTAATGTATATATTTACTATATTATGTTTACATTCACTAAATAGTAGGATCTTTTAGTCGTCTTGAATCTTCGTCGTTTCGTCGCCTATGTCCAAGTTCTTGAATAGTTCTTCCACCTCAATGTCCAAAAGTCTCGTCTTGTACTCGTTTGTCGGTATTGTTCCAATCGTTTGAGCATACGAGCATATCCAACATCTCGATTGTTAGGTATGTGTGTTTTTCCGACAACACTCGTTTACCTGCACTAAATGTTGTTTCAGAAAGAATTGTACACACTAGTGCGGTTATTATATCACGTGCCATAATAGAAATAATCAGATATGTTGATTCATGTAGTCTCCACCAAGAGAGTACATCTAAGTTTTATAGTTCTTCCTCGGATTGCACTGTGAGAAATTAGTGCAAGGTACATATTTAATCAGTGGCGGATGGCGAGGTCGTGTTGGATTGGGTTGTCGATCTCTTGTAGAATGCTCCAAGTTCTTTTTTAACACCAGGATCACTTGAACATGCATAATTTACTTGTTTTTCTTTACCATGTTTGGCGAAATATTTTTCATAAAGTACATTAAGAGTTGTTTCTACTTCTTCCATACTTAGTGAAATAATATATATCATGCTAGTAGGAATAGTTTCTAATGCATACAACGTGTCACTAATCTTACACCTAGGGTCAAAGATACTCTCTAAATAAAATATGGTAGGCATTATTTCAAATATTTGCGAAAATTATCTTTCAGGGGCTCAATTGCCGCTCCTAATACAACGTTATTTCTAGAAGTATTACAAGCTTCACTAATAAATACTAGTCGTGTAATCACTTGGTTAGCGGTTGGATAAAAAACTCCCGAATTAACATTGATGGCAGTATAAAATGGTTCTAGAATTTTTTTCATAGCGTCACTAATTTACCAATCACAGCTAGTTAGTTGAAATCCCGTGTTATGTTTCATTCACAAACCGTGTTTTAAGGTTCACGTAGCTAACGACACTATTTAACATTAAATATGTTGAATTCTATCTTGTTTTAACATCAAGTCCAAACTTCATTCTTTTCAAACTAAAACAGAACACGTCCTTAAATACTTTTATACGACAGGGTGAAGACAAAATAATATGAGTTTCATCGTGAATAGGTGTAACATGTTATGTGATTGCCTCTAAACCATCTTGTACAACTAAATTAATAGTATGACATACATGTCGCATGTGTTCTATCTGGTCTCCATAGGGTGTAGTGATTAACTCTCTCATATTAATCGCACTACTACATGACGTAGCATTATCAAAAGTAATTGCGGTAATTCTATTTTGAATGCCCCAATCATTAAAAACATCTATGATAGTCTCTCCCATGTTCCTACAATTTTTAGGAAATAGACATTGTCTAAAAGCAATTACATGCTTTTGTAAAATCCAATCTGGGTCAACGTAGTGTGCGGTGACACAAATATATCATTTGTCATCTCCACCGGTCCACATATCAGACATGCAAACAATAGTGAAATTAGAATTTCCAAAATTTTCTTTAATTTCCTCTTTTGTACTAGTGTATAAATCAACTGTATCTTTCGTAGTAGTATTTCTACTAAGTCTAGTAAAAGTGGGGAAAACGTTTCTTTTATAATTAATTCAAACTCATCATCGTCGGTCATACTAATGGATTGTTCTTTGCGGTTATCCATTTCGCAATTGAATTTTAGCACGGGTTTTTTCATAAATAAAAGGAACTAAATTTCCACTTGCGTTATAGCCTAGTTGGGTTGAACGCCCTCGTTACCCTCGGGGATTGTATCTAGAAAAAACATAGGCTCTACTTGTAAATGTCTTCTATATGTCCTGGTGTCGCCGGTTAAATGAGTTGCAAAAACACTTTTACAAAAATTACAAATAACTTGCTTAAGAGGTTTACCATTGGGTTTTGTATTATGTCATGTGATATACTAACCGCACCAGTATTTGAGGCTGGGGGATTTGGATTCCTCTGTTTAGACTGGTATATGAGAATGAAATAATTGGACGTTATAATTACAAGACACTTATACCCAGGTCGTAAGTACATTCTTCATAACTTATGTTGTAGCTGTAGGGTTTTGATGCAGGATGCACATCGGAAATACAATTGAAATTTCTGATCAAAATCCTCCATGAATCGCAGTTTAAGCTATCATAACGTGATAAAGGAGATATTGTGTACCTTTGTAGGTTTGTGTGATCACAAAGAATAATAGCGTCCTCGTCTCTACGGGATCCACACCTTGTGATTGAGAACTGGGATCTCCTTCACGCCTTGTGCTAACTAAGTCAAAGGAGAGATAAAGCAATCACGCAAAACAGAACAACGTTGCCGAGGGGTCGGCCGAGCTCCTTGTGCCGTCGGGTATGGGGGATTCGGCCATCTCTTTTGCTTCTCTCCTTGCTCTGTTATTTCACTCAATGACAATTCTTGTTAAATAATAGAGCTACAACTCCCTTTTTATAGATAACAAATCCTTATTATCTACAAACTTGCTCTATACATGGATTGTCTACTTTGCAACTTAATCCAACTAACTTAAACCGTGGTTGCGTTTTGCTCCTTGATCCATATAATTGTTAATTAGTCCTACTAATTAACATCTATATCTAGTTTAACCCTTTTGGTGTGTGACCCTGTAGGTTCCTATTAGGTTGGTAGTAACAATTACAAACATTGAGCGATCTGACAAATAGGAATAGTCATTGATCTGACAAACCTAGTGCCCAATGTTACCGTCATGTAGTGTCCCTTTGTCTCCATATCCGGATTGGATTCGAGACATAAATGTCACACTTTTATATCCAATCCATAGTTTCTCGATCCCGGGAACAGGCTTATTTGTACAGATAACAACAATATCACATATTGTTTTATCAGAGTCTGGCCAGACATTCCATAAGCACTACCCCTCGTGTGGCCGTGGATATTTGCTCCCATTATGTGGGAGGGACAAATCCTTTCTACTTCACTACCATATCTTAGATTGCTTCCTATCATGTCCGATTACCGCCATATAGTTACCCAGTTACGGTGTATGATCAAAACATGTTATTTCACAACTAGAGTATCTAGTGACTTCAAGTCTAAAGACTACAACATCATTGTCACTACGAGAAGCACTTGTGACATTAACATAATTCATATGCAGCCTTCTCGTGGTGGGCCAATATAGTATGCCATTACTCCTAATGCATACCCATGTGTTAGACTTGATATTTGCTTATCAATGTACCCACATACTAGTCTCCATGCATAGTGATCATCCTATTAGTCAATATACTGGACTAGGGATATTTAAGATAAACAATAATTGTAATCTAAGGACTTCATTATATTAAATATCTCCATAAATAATAAATTAATGTTCTAGCCATAACATTGTTCATAATAAAATAAGATTGCCTCTAGGGCATCTACTCCAACATCTTTCAGCTCCTCCATTTAGGCAAAACACATAACATAACTGCAATCTATAATCATCCTTGTCGGTTTGGAAGCTCGCAGCGGTGTAACCTATTACACTAAGTTCTTTCTCCCCTCCACATATCAAGAATGCATCCTTAGTTCTTCTCAAGTACTTAAGGATATTCTTGACAGCAAATCCGGTGACTCTCACCCGGATTGGACTGGTATCTACTTGCTATACTCAAAGTGTATGACACAACTGGTCTAGTACATAACACAGCATACATGATGGATCTAATAGCCGACGCGTTTGGAATCTTACTCATGTGGTCCTTCTCTATCTGATTGGAAGGACAGTCAGCCTTCGTAAGGGTGACTCCATGCGACATGGGAAACAATACTTTCTTCGATGCTTGCATGTTGAACAAATTCAACAACTTGTCTATATATGTACTCTGACTTTGTCCGAGCAGCTTCCTAGATCTATCCCTATAGATCTTGATACCAAGTATATAAGCTGCATCCCCTAAATCTTTCATTGAGATTCTCTAGCCAATTTTTAACATATTGCAAGGTATGGACATCGTTTCCAGTGATTAGTATGTCATTCACATGGAAGACCAGAAACATTACAGAGCTCCAACTAACCTTCTTGTAGACACAAGGTTCATCTTCGTTCTTGATGAAGCCAAATTCTTTGACCGCATCATCAATACTTAGATTCCTACTCCTAGAAGCTTGCTTCAATCCATAAATGGTTCGGTGCAACTTACAGACTTTGTTTGCATGCTCTGGATCCTCAAAACCTTCTGGATGTATCATGTACACATCCTCAAGGAGGTTTCCATACAGACACACTGTTTTGACATCCATCTGCCAAATCTCATAGTCGTGATAAGTTGCAATAGAAAGTAAGATACGAATGGATTTGGTCTTCGCGACTGGGGAAAATGTTTCATCATAGTCAATACCATGAATCTGTTTGAACCCTTTTGCCACCAATCGGTCCTTATAGGCAACCACATTTCCATCCTTGTCGGTCTTCTTCTTGAAGACCCACTTGCACCCTATGGGCCGAGCCCCTTTGGAAGGTTCCACCAAAGCCCATACTATGTTGGTAGACATGGATTCCATTTAGGATCTCATGGATTCAAGAAATTTGTTATAGTACGGCCCTTTCACGACCTTTCCATAGGTAGTAGGCTCATCATCCATGAGTAATACGTCATCGGGCTCAGTCAATAGAAATCCTTTCCTCTCCGGCTCCTGACGTATCCTACTCGACCTACGAAGTTCTTGTGTTACTTGAGCAGGTTGCTCCACAACACCTTGTCCTGCTCATTTTCCATTGTAAAATCAACGTTTTGTGGTTCTTGAACTTCTTCAAGTTATATATTCCTCCCACCACTTCTTTAGACAAACTCTCTTTTTAGAAACACAACGGTCCGAGCAACAAACACTTTTTTCTCGGTTGGATTGTAGGAATAATATCCATTTGTTTCCTTTGGATATCCCACAAACTTACTTATCCGATTTGGTTCCGAGCTCGTCTGATTGTAAACGCTTTACATAGACGTCGCAACCCCAAATCTTCATAAACGACACTATATGACGCCTCCCATTCCATATCTCATATGGTGTCTTCATGACTGATTTGGATGGAACACGGTTAAGAGTAAAAGTTGCAGTTAATAGAGTGTTTCCCCAAAACGATATTGGAAGATCAGTCAGACACATCATAGATCGCACCATGTCCAACAGGGTGCAATTCCTCCTCTCGGACACGCAATTCCACTGTGGCGTTCCGGGTGGAGTGAGTTGGGACAAGATCCCACACTCTCTAAGATAGTCACCAAACTCTTGGCTTAAGTATTCTCCTCCACGATCCGATCCTGGAGCCTTAATACTCTTGCCAAGCTGCTTCTCCACTTAATTCTTGAATTCTTTGAACTTTTCAAAGGATTCAGGTTTGTTCTTCATAAGATACACAAATTTCTATCTACTGAAGTCATCAGTAAATGTAATGAAGTAAGGATAATCACCTCTGGCGGGAGTGACAAATGGTCCACACACATCAGTATGTATGAGTGCCAACAGCTCACTAGTCCTCTCACCTTTCTTATTGAAAGGGGACTTAGTTATTTTTCCCAATAAAAAATCTTCACATGTCTCATATGATTCATAATCAAATGAGTCTAAAAATCCATCCTTATGGATTCTAGAAATGTTTTTCTCGTTTATATGGACTAAACGACAGTGCCATTGGTAAGTAGGACTTAAATCGTTAGTTTTGATCCTCTTGGTATTTATGCTATAAACAGAATTATCTAGATCAAGGATATACAATCCATTAGACAAATGAGCATTACAATAATGCATACTATCAAAATAAATGGAGCAAGAATTTTCTTTTATTGTGACTGAAAAAAATTTCTTGTCCTAACAATAAACTGCAAACATATTCCTACTCATAGCAGGACATAATAGTATTTTTCTAATTCATGGATATTTCCAGAAGGTAGAGATACATGATAGTCCCTATGGAAAATTCAGCAACCCTTGCTTCACTGGCCCACGTGTAGGGTTGTCTCTCCCTTATTCAATAGTCTATATCTCTTGAGATCCTAAACATTTCTATAAATGTGAGATCCTCATCCAGTATCTAATACCCATGATGATGAGATAGAGAATCTGACATCTATAAAACGAATACCTGGTGGTGGTAGAATCACTATTCCAAGCATTTTATCTTCCTGATATTTTGGGCAGTGTCTCTTCCACTTTACCACCTTTGGGCTTTAAGGCAACTTTCTTATCTTTAGCGAAAAAAAACTTGTTATTATCCTTGGGGATTCGGACAAACCTTTTGTCCTCTCCCATTTTCTTTAACCATCAATATGGCTTTGCCTTTTCCCATGTTAGTGCTTTAATCAACGATTCTCAATCATATTGAGTAAGTTTCTTTTGAACAAATTCCTTTGAACAAATTCCTTAGCACTTCAGACCTTTTCATGTCCAGCTCACTCTTTGAAAGAGCTTCTTTAAATGTATGATCATATCATACGCCTCCATATTCGCGTCTTGCTTCCAAAGATCAGAGTTCGTGGCAGTTAACATGAGGCAAGTCACATCGAAAGAACCATTCTTTGATATTCCTTCCTTTAGGATTTACTACGTATTGGCAGTTGGTGGAGAAGAAACTTTCCGCTCTACTATGTACAGCTCTTCTAGCTTGAGAGTGATTTTCAAGTTCTTGTACCAGTCTTAGGAAATTCACTCCAGGCTATTTGTCGTTCTCAAGGACCAAACACAATTGTCGATGTTTGTTAATCGTTTGCCGTTGGAATTCTACAAATAATGAGAAATATACAATTTTAGTGTTTGTGAATAAGTAACTATATTTAACAATGGCTAGATTATTAAATATAGCTCCCACTATTTTTCTCGGATTAATAGCCCTCACCATTAATGCGGAAAATATCACATACTTTCTAGCGGGGCAAGAGCCATATTTCACCTCCTCTTGAGCTTGCTTTGGCAAGCCACCCAAAAGTTAGTTATTTAGGTAGGAACAACTTCCAGTTACTTTCTATGCAACTCTTGGTTCAATTAGCAAATAAATCCTTATTTATCTATCTCATAGATAATCCCAGTTGCCTTGCATTTAAGCTTTAAATCATATTGAAGTAATTCAGTTGTGTTTAACCTCTTACTTCAACAATCGCACATTACTAGCATGTGCCGTCGCGACACATCATGAAGAATGAAGTCGCCTTTCTTTGGTAAGCCCGAAATTAATAATCCTTGATTATCACGAGTGTTAAGCAAGAGAAGGCAAAACACAATATTTATCGTTGATGGATTTCTTTGTCAATTTTAGTTTGTTGATCACTTCAACTGATCTACTTATTCGGATTGGACAATCCCAAATAAAAGATCCAACTGTTTAATTATTATCTTCTAACATTTTGCATGCATCAACCATACACCAAAAAATAAATAACAAGACAATAAATAAATAAATAAATAAATAGATAAATAAATAAATAAATAAATAAATAAATAAATAAAATGTGGTATGGATGTGGCCCATAAAACTAAGATATTCCCAAGCTTATGAGAATATCTATAAGCCCTAAAGTGACAAGCTCATCTCCATGTGCCTCCACCTTTAGTCCATGCGTCCTAGCTTTATGGGTCTTCATCGTCTTGTGGTTTCTTTAGTTTTTAATCTTCTTCTCTAAGCCTAGGCTATATTATATTTTTCTAATTCTAGCTAGCACCTACAAACTAAATATCGAAACCTCACATGCGAAGGAGAAGACGACACGCATGCCGTAAAATTAATTGCAATTACATCAAAATCAAACAAAAACAAACCACAAAAGTAAACATCCACAACCTAGGCCACATCCAACCACCATGCGATAAAACACATCAATAGTTAAATCCAATTTTATCGCGCTTGGAAAATTTTAGTGAAATGGGGATTTCTAAGGTTAAAACGATCAAAACATTTACCCGTCCCTCTTTCCTACTCTCTCGGCCTCTCTCTTCCCCGACGGCAGCAGCAGCAGCCACACCGCCACCGCCGCCTCTCTCTCTCTTCCCGTGCAGGTAATCTCTCTCTCTCTCTCTCTCTTTTTCTTCTTTCTCTTCTTTTATTTTTCTTTCTCTCCGTCCGATTCTCTCTCTCTCTCTCAGTCCGACCCTCCATGAGCGGCGGGTTTGGTTCTTGTCTTCTTTTGTTTCTCTTGTTCTCTTGATCTCTTGCCTACAATTCATGTACGTAGCATGTAATCGTTAATTTCAGATTTATTATCATCTTTTACTTAGATTGATTTCATGCTATTCATCTCGAATCATCAAAACCATTCATGTTCATGTTAACCCATAAACCCTAGGTGATGTAAGAGGTAATATCAAGCCAAAACAATAGGTTTCATTAGAATGCATCACTTGTTTTATGTGTAGGGTTGGTTAGGTGAATGGTAATCACCAGTTAATTGAATTGGAGTCGAAAGCGCGACCGTTGGACACTCAGTTTGATGTTCTAGGGTTAATATACAATCTGTCCGGTCGTTAAAATGTTGGATTCTGTCGCTATAGGACTGTTTTTAGTCGCCAAAAGGTGCTGAAATTGTCATTTATGCTGGTGGGTTTGTTAAAGAGAGTCTAGACATGGAAATTAGTTGGATTTTGGGAGTTTTAACACTTGTTTTGAATTCTTGAACCTAAGTACAAGTGTTGGGTGAATTTGTGAGTTGTGAATAGGGTAAAGTGAACCTAGTTAGTTGGTGATCTCTTTAGTTAGAATTAAATAATTTAATTGGGAATGTTGGGTTTGTTAGATACCTAAAACGTCGAGTCCCATATGCATGTAGATAGTATAGCAATTATATTGCTAGAGTATTATGTTTAAATTAGAGTATTTTTACGTGTAGGTGACGAGTTCATCGACGGCGAGTACATCGAGTACGTCGACTGATTTGCGATAGTTGATTTGCTTCGAGGTAAGTAAACATGCCAGGCCTAGTGTGCCTAACTCCTTCTTGTCACATGTATTCTTGGATTTTCTTTACGTCTCAAAAGTGTTTATGTGATGTGACATGCAATATGTGATTTTTACTTGCTAAATGTCTTTCTTGAAAATGTCACCATGATAATAATAATGAACTATAACGTAAAGTGGAAGAGTTGTGCGGGGACATTTATTATTGGTTACTATTGACATTGGGCGTGTTGACTTCGGTCTTCTGTTCAATTTATTTTTATTTAATTCCGTTGCAAGTCCCCGGATAGCTCCCTGTACTCACTCCTCTGGCCGCTAGAGTCTTTGGGGGGTGTCGACACTTAAGGTCTTGGATGCTTGCGAGATGGTTGGTTTCCCCCGTCACAACAAAATAATAAATGATGGATTTTGGTTTGTTAATGGAAAAAGAACTAGTGTGTGATTTTGGATTTCCTAATGATTATGGAATTGGTTTGGAAATATTATGGAATTGGGAACTCGCTTGTTTTATTACAAGAGTCAAAACTTTATTTCCGCTATGTTTGAGAAAAACTCCTACTTGTAAATGAGTCATTGTTTTATAACTATCCTATCATCATTTTACATGCTTGGGTGTTTTCTTACCATTATTTTGTGCTGATTTTGTACTGTGGTGTTTCTTTTTGATTCTGCACCACAGTTCTAGAGTATGGCTATCTGACGTAGAAGGGGACGCCTTTCATCATTTGGATCACTAGTGTTTTCATTTTAAATTAGAACTCCTTAAACACTTTAGTTGCTTTATGCCCGGTATGTGGCTAGAACAGATGGATTGTAATAACAGATAGTTTTAATTAGTTTAATGGATGTTTTTGCTTGAGAACCATGTTATAAAATCTCCTTGTATCCGGGTTTAATCTCGGGTACGGAGTGACATCCCCGGGCCTCCAGCTTGGGCCATTTGGGGGTGTTACATTACCAGCTGAAGTGCCGTGGACGGTGTCAAAAAGGAAGTATAGTGATGTTGTGTACATACGATATCACATATTATTTTATCACATATTGGTTGAGTACCAGTACGACTGCCCCAGATTCATACGTTGATGAGGGGGATAGACTATACCAGAGTTAGTAGATCAAGTATGCTAGTGCTGTGACCACTCGACTGAGTCTTTTATAGGATTTGGGTGCTACAACCATCCTTGGTTAAGGTGGGGATTATACTTGAGGAATTACCAGATGAAGAGTCGTGGATAGTGTCAAAAAGGAAGTACATACGATATCGGCCTAAAGAGGGACCTTACTTCAGGGAAAAATTCTTCATAGTATGCCTTCGTACGATACAGTCAATGTTGGTTGAAGCACAGCGAGATTGGGAGAGAGGATCCTCTGACTTTGGAAAGATGAATTTTGTGGAGCAGCTGGAGTTAAGTACAACTACTTCCTTCTGCTGAAGACATGCATGTGATAACTGATGATACGAATTCAGATCCAGATGAGCTAGAGGATGAGGAGAATGAGGAGGTGGCAGATGAGGAGCCGGTGATAGAGTAGGAAGTGTTAACCAGTAGCCGTGTTAGCGAATTGCCTTATTATACGGACAATTCTTTTTTATTTTTGATGTATATAGAACTAGTTAGCAAATGGCGGTGATATAAGGCCCACTATCAAACGGTCATGGTAGCAAACGATCATGGTATAAGGCTCACTACTTAAATTTTTTATGTGCAAAAGATCATCTTAGTAAATGGCCGTCATATAAGGCCCTTTTCTTTGATTTATTAAAGTAAGCGTTCAAGGCATAGGGTCGTTTACTGGGTTGGACCATTTTTCACTTGATATATGAAATGTGAAAACAGTTATGTCATATATACATTTTATCTACTGATAGTACGTAGGTAACTAATACATGATCAATACTATAGAAGGGGGGTGAATAGAGTATGGAAAATTTTGCTAATAGAGAGGTTTTCAAATAGACAGAAAAGATCAGAGGGTGTTTCAAGGCCTTGAACACAAATTCAATCCTTTGAACTCAACCAGATAGTCAGAAATATAATGATCTTTTTCAAGGCCTTGAAAAGCCTTTCAAGGTCTTGACTGAAAACCAGTTTTGAAGCAGTTAACAGAATGAGTATAGAGCTGAAATGTAAATGCAAAAGACACGAGGATTTACATAGCTCAGTCCTCAATGACCTACGTCTCTACCCGAGGTATCTAATACCAGCAGGATTTGCAACAGACTTCTTATTAATCAAAAGCTAAGCCCTAGATCTCAAGCACAGAGATTTTGCTTACTCTATTACAGCTTGTGGCTCTCACTAACCTATCTAATACTTGCTCTAGCTAACTGATTCAATAAGAATATCTTGTTGTTCACTTGAACAACACCACGAGATTATGATGTAAGAAGTATAAACAGAATGATATACAAATGAAGTACAAAATGAAGAACACTGTAACACAGTAGAGCAGTTAAGTCGGCAGTGCTCTTCTGGGAGTTGGATTGGATGGAATTGGTATTCTATTGTGTTTCTTGACAATCCTTGATAGCTGTTTGAATCTCTGTAATGTTCAGTGCTTCGAATTTTTTCTCAACAGCCTTCCTATCTTGGTTGTTTGAAATGCTGAATATATAGGATCTTCTTAACAGAATTTCCTAAAAATCAACAACAGATCTTTAAATCTTTAACAACTCAATTACAACGGCTAGTTTCTTGATATCTTCCAAGATATTGATCTAATATTCCATAAGCAGGTCTAGGAAAGTTCATACATTATTACATAAGTGTAGAATCAATCTGCAGGCTGGATTTCCTTCTCTGCATATCAGTAAATAAGGAAACTTTCCTTGCAAAATAGATAGCTAATAATCCTGCAATTACTTAGACAATAAAATGAGATTAATATGCAATAACGCATTAGATTAGTTTGTCTTTCATCATCTAAGATAGCATAATCAAGTACAAGAGATTTAAGATTGAATTGAAGAATGAACTCCCCGTGAGTTCATGCTCATGAACTGCTGTTTCAGTTTCAAGGCCTTGAAAACATTTGAAATATTTGAACCAAAGGCTTTGTTATGTTTGAAGTCCTTGAAACAGACTTTGAACTTACAAACTTCCCCTTGATGAAAGACAAAACTACTAATCTCATAATTTCTGCAAAAGTAAACATTAAGAATCTAGCAGTAATAGATATAACAAATCAAATAATAAGAGATCCTAATCCATAGCAAAAAAAACTAAGAAACTACAAACAAAGTCAAAGTACTTAAGCAGTTCACAAACCAACTGTTGCACATCCAAACCAAATAAAAACTAAAGTAAGAACTAAAGTATCTCCTCAAATTTCTACCCCTTTTTGACTTTCACCAATAAGGATGAGAAAATGTTGGATCAAATTATTGTTGAAAAACAAAAATAAATTTTTGAAATAGGAAGGATGATTTCAAGGCTTTGAAAAGTGGTTCAGAGTTTTGAAGGAAAGAAAGAAAAGGCAATAATCAGGGTTTGGGGTCTTCATCTCCCTTAGGCTATGTAGCTTCCTCCTGATCACTTTCTGCATCATCCTCTTGTTGTTATTCATCCTGTTGCTACCTCTTTACCAGTCTCATCACCAACCTCATCACTTTCAAACAATTCTACTGAAGTCTTAATTGTTGGAATTTTTGTTTTCTTTTTCTTCTACTTCAGTTCTTTGAGAGGAATGTCAAAATCTACACTGTGTTCTTCCTGTTCACCATCTCCAGTAGTCTTTGTGCTTGCTTTTGTATCTCCAGCAATCTTCTTTCCAGCACCCTTATCTCCAGCTTCATCCTCAGTACTATGTTCATCAAACAAATCAGCTGTAGAACCTGCTTTCTTTGATCCCTCTGGAACTTGAGAGACTTCCTCTTTTACATGGATCAAATTGATACTTCTGAAGACACTCTCAAGCATGTACTTAATTTGTTTGAAATCAGTACGCAATTCATATTGACCATGCTTCAAATCATCCAACTCATTGTCAATCAAGTCTAACCTTTGAAGAACAGTGGATTGGTCTTGAGATTGAGAGGGTAGGGTTGATGTAGAGGGTAGAGATTTAGGTTTGGAGAACTTCTTACCCTGCAAATCTTCTGCAGACAAATCACTATAGAGCTTCCATGGTCCTTCATTGGTTTTTACAATTCCAATCCTTTGAAAAGTCTTTTCATCAAGCATTCCAAAACCAGTGGTGATTGTCTCTTCCCTAGCAACTGGTATTTCAACGTGTTGAAAAAAGAGTGTAAGGAGGTTGGCATAGGATAAATGATTTTGCCTTTGCTTGGTACATGAGTATAGCATGTGCTCCATCGTAATTCCTGGCAAATCAACCTCATAACCATGCATAACCAGATACATCAAATACAATACCCTTTCAGACAGTAACTCTTTTGAATTTATTTAGGTACTACACACCTCATCATAATTGTGAACAAAATCTTAGCTTCAACAGTCAACACAGAGTGAGTTAACTGTTTTGAGGTTGTAACTACATTAGGTAAAAAGAATTCCTCTTTAGCCAACTTCAAAGCATCAATCTTATTGGGGTGATTGTCTGTATTTTACCTCTTTAGACACCCTAAGATATTGGCAAACGGAATGATTAAGCTCCATGTTAACCCCAACAACCTTAGAAGATATGGTCAAGTTAAGGATTTCTCTTGTTTCATGTTCAAATAGAACAGTCTAGTGAGCCTAGGATAAGCAACTTATGAGGGGTTAAGGATTTTCCATAGAGAACTCTGTTTCAATCTTCTTATGCATTCTAGATTCTTTCCATTTAACAAACTAGTACTGATCATGCTACAGTATGCTATAGGAGATGAAGCAAAACCTTCTAACCAATCTCCTCTTGTAGAATGACTGATAAACCACTTGCTAGAGAGAACTTTCTTACCTGTAGGAGATTTCTTTTCTGACTAGAACTGTAGTTCTTTTCCAGTGTCCTTATCTGTTTCTTGAATCTCCAAATCAAAAACCTTTTCTTTTCCTTTGTCTTCTTTCATAGGCTTCTTCTTCACCTTCTTAGGGCTTCCAATATGAATCCCTTTTTATTTCTCAGAACCACCTGTTGGATCTGACTTCTTCTTCTTGCTTGAAGCAACAGTCTGTTCTTCTTTTTTCTTCTTGCTCTTCTTCTTTGGAGGAGGACAGGAGGGTTCAGGTGGACTAGGAGTTCTGGAACTGGATTCATCACTGATGGTTTGAACATCATCTTCTGTTGCTTTTCTCTTCTGACCTGTGCTTTTCTTTTATCCACCAACCATCTTGATTCTTTCAGAGGCTCTCCTTGTTCTTATTATGGTTTGGGGATGTTTAGAAGAGAAAGGCTAGAGTGAAGAATACGGGAGCGAAGAGAGAAGATAAATACTGAAGAGTTTGAGTTTGGAAAGGAAACATAATATTTCCTAAATATTTGAGGAATGAAAGATAGAGTAAAATTCAAATTCTGTGTGTGACGTGCGAAGGAAATAAAATGACTTTGATTTGAAAAATATTTGATTTAAAGGGTAAAAACAATATTAGGAAATTATCTACAGAGATGACACCCAAAATTGGAGATCCATTCATTAACTATATAGTATACAAATTTATTTTCAAAGCTTTGAAAAGAATTTCAAGGCCTTGAAAAATTGTAGTACTGAAAGCAGATAAAGTCAAGGCTTTGAAAAGATTTCAAGGCTTTGAAAAACTTTCCAAAAATTTGAAACACATAAACCTTACCTGATTCTCCCCCTAAACCAGTGCTTCCTTATTTAACATGCCCGGAATCTATCATCCGGCAATGGTTTAGTGAAGATATCTGCAAACTGCTTGTTAGTAGGTACAAATGGCAGAGATACATTACCTTTCTCACACGATATCTGATGAAATGATGTCTGACATCTATGTGTATAGTTCAGGAGTGCTGAACTGGATTCTTAGTGATTGAAATTGCACTAGTGTTGTCACATTTAATTGCAATATCTCTGAAGTCATAAGCCAAGTCTCTCATTTGTTGAGCTATCCACAACACTTGTGAGCAACAAGATCAAACTTCTATGTATTCAGCTTCTTCAGTTGATATAGATACTGAATTTTTCTTCTTAGAATGCCAGCTTATCAAGGATGATCCAAGGAACTGGAAACACCCTGAAGTGCTTTTTCTATCTACTTTGTAACCTGCAAAATCAGCATATGAATAGACACACATAGAGAAGTTAGATTGTTTAGGATACCGATTCCCTAAGTCTTTGGTACCATTGAGATATCTAAATATTCTTTTGATAACCACTAAGTGTGATTCTTTGAGATCAGCTTGAAATCTAGCACACATACAGACACGAAACATGATATTTGGCCTACTTGCAGTTAAATAAAGTAATGAACCAATCTTACCTCTATATTCTTTCTGGTTCACACTCTTACCATTTTGATATTTGTCTAAAGACAATGCAGAACTCATGGGAGTTTTAGCAGCCTTGGATTGAGAAAAGTTATACTTGCTCAGCAGATCCTTGGTGTACTTACCTTGATGTAGAAAAATTCCCTTCTTCATTTGTTTCACATGAAGTCCAAGAAAGAAATTTAACTCTCACATCAAGTTCATTTCAAATTCTCTGTTCATAAGACTAGAGAAATCTTCTTCTTGGTTGTAGCCTTGAGCTACCCATCTAGCTGTATTCCTGATAATCTTACCACTTTCATCCATCTTGTTTCTGAACACCCATCTTGTTCCTATCACAGACTGATCTTTGGAGGAGGAACTAGGTTCCGGACCTTGTTCCTCTCAAATTCATTCAGCTCACTTTGCATAGCAATAATCCAGTTTGCCTCTTGAAGTGCTTCTTTCACATTCTTGGGCTCTATAAGAGAAACAAAAGCATTAAAAGCACACAAGTTCTTCAACCGAGATCTTTTTTGTGTACCAATGGATGGATCAGAAATGATATTTTATGCGGGATGAGTAGACAAATATCTGAACTTCTTTATAGGTGTCCCCAGTTCTGGTTCTCCAGGAATCTTTTCAAATCCTTGAGATCTTGAAGTTGTGGCTTCACCACTCTGTGTTTCTTGAGATTTTGTTTCAAGATTTTGAAACCTATCTTCAAGGCCTTGAAAACTTCTTCTGTTTTCCTGCAAGTTATTCTTGGGGCCAATGTCTGGATCTGTTTTATCTTCTGGTTCATGCTTGTTCAGATATAGATCTGTAAAACCATCACTCAATGAACCATCATAGCCTTAATAAAAAATAACATGTATACTTTTCTCAACAAGCTTTGTTCTTTTATTGTAAATCCCATTAGCTTTGCGTGTTAAGGAATAACCAAGAAATATACCTTCATCACTTTTGGCATCAAATTTACCAAGACTGTCCTTACCATTGTTGTGTACAAAACAAGTACAGCCAAAATATTTGAAGTAAGAGATGTTTGGCTTTATTCCTTTGAAGAGTTCATAGGGAGTCTTATTCAGAATATGCATGATCAAGCATCTGTTCAAGATATAGTTTGCTGTGTTTACAACTTCTGCGCAAAGGGATTTTGGCAGCTTGTTCTCCAAAAGCATTGTCCTAGACATGTCCTCAAGTTTCCTGTTCTTTCTTTCAACAACACCATTTTGTTGAGGAGTTCTAGGAGCACAGAAGTTGTGAGAGATACCAAATTTAGCACAGAATAAATCAAACTGTAGTTGATCAAATTCTCTGTCATGATCACTCCTAATAGAAGCAATATGCAGGTTTTTCAAAGTTTGAAGCTCTTTACAAAGTTTTGAATTGAGCTTCAGACTTATCTTTGAGAAACATTACCCATGTGTATCTAGAGTAATCATCTACAATAACCGGCATGTACCTCTTATCCTTTGGATTTGGAACTCTCATAGGACCACAAAGATCCATATGCAATAGTTCAATGGGTCTAGTTGTACTTACAAATTTTTTGGGCTTGAAGGAGCTTCTTGTCTGCTAACCTTGAGCACAAGCCTTATATACCTCTTCATCCTTGAACTTGATAGAATGCAGACCTCTAACAAGGTCTTTATAAACCAGCTTGTTCAATGTATGTAGACCGATGTGTCCAAGCTTTATGTGCCAAAGATTTGAATTCTCTTTCAAGGCCTTGAGACACTCCAGACTTTCTCCTGCAACTTCGTTAGTACTGAAGTAGTAAACATTGTTTGACCTAGAAGCTGTGAGGATGCATTTGCCAGATTGTTCATCTTGCACCACACATTTTTCTTTGTCAAATACAACTTTATTACCCTCTGTCACACAGTTGTGAGACACTAAGCAAATAAAACTTTAAACCATCTACAAGATATACATCAGAGATAGAGTTTTCATAACTATTATCAACTTTACCAATACCTATGATGTTGCATTTGACTTTGTCACCAAGTGTGATTGTTCCTCCTGATTGTTCCTTTAATTTAGAGAATAGAGAACTTTTGCCACTCATGTGTCTGGAGCAACCACTATCCATAATTCACTTATGTTATTTGCTCTTGGTGACAGCTTGTAAACACCATTCACTGCCTTACGCAACTTTTAGACCAAGTGTGATATTTGAATTCATATTCAGGTTCAACCACCTTGGGTGGTCTAACTCCTTCAGGAACCCAAATTTGTCTCACTTGTCCCTTAAGTTGAAATGGAAAAGTGTTCCTCATGATGTGAGGTTCTCTTCTTCTAAAGGGACAAGTCATCTTTACACGACTAATTTTGCTGCAGTAATGACACTTTGGAGAATGTTTGCTGCTTTCTTTCACAAATCGGGTATTTTTATTTCTTGGATATTTGGATTGTATCCAATACCAGTTTTGTGAATAGATTGCAGACTTCCTCCAATAATCAAGTTGAGACTGTGTTCTGAGCCAGAAAGTTTTGTCAAAGTCTTATAGTCTTGGAGTTTCTCAGTCAAGACTTTCTTTTGTTCCTCTAGCACTACACTTATGTCTTAGAGCAACAATACTGTCACTTAAAATAGATTTTTCTGTGACAACCTACTTGACATGAGATTTCAAGGATTTGAAATTGGTTTCCAAGGCTATGAAATCTCCGTATGTTTTTTCCTGAGAAATTTCAAGATTCTTATTTGGCAAATTAGTTGCAGATTTTATTTTGCTTGCACATGAACCTTCTCCTTCAAAGATTTGATTTCATTTAAATAATCTTCTTCATTTAGAAGCATTATTTTATCAGAAAGCAATGAAGATTAAGACATATGACTTTTCACCATTACAAGAACTTTCATCATGCTTGGACATGAGACAAAGATTAGCTTGTTCTTATTCAGATTCTGAATCACTTGATGAATCTAAATCACTCCAAGAAGCCGCTATAGCTTTCTTCTTTCTGTCATGATCTTTCTTCTGAAAGTTCTTTACTTTTCTTGTGTGGATAGTCTCTGATCAAGTGTCCTGCATCCCCACACTCAAAGCAATTCATAGTTTTGGATTTATGAGAAAAAGATGTACCCTTGTAGTCCTTGCTGCTGGACGATATAAACTTTTCTCTGTTGAAATACTTGTTTCCAAATTTCTTCTTCATTTTGAGAATACTTGTCAAGGCTTTGGAAATAAGAGCAAATGGATCTTCTTCATCATCATCTTATTTTTCAAGGCTTTGAGACTGTTCACTCTCTTTAGCCTTTAGGGCCAGACTCTTTACACTTTGTGGTAATTCTCCATCCGCTTCAGTCATAGAGATCTCATATGTGAGTAGCTTTCATTGCAAATCATCAAGCTGGAGGGAGGATAGATCTTGAGCTTCTTCAATAAATGTAGTCTTTGGTTCCCATTTGGTTTTGGGAAGACTTACCAAGATTTTTCTGACTTGTTCTTCATTGGAGAACACCTTCCGCAGGGAATCCAAATTGTTAACAATATCTGTGAATCTTTTGAACATGTATTTGATGGATTCACTACCATTAACTTGAATAGCTCATACTTTATAAGGAAGAAATTTATCTTAGTTTGCTTCACTTAGCTGGTTCCTTCAAAGGTAATCACCATTTTATCCCATATCTCCTTAGTAGTCTTGCATGTGAATATTCTGTTGAATTCATTTGCACTCAAAGCACAATATAAGAGATTCATAGCTCTATAATTCTTAGAAAATTGTTCTATTTCAGGAGCAGAGAGAGAGATTTCATGAAACACCCTCCCAAATAGCACGGCCGGCCGAACCGTACATTTAGAAAGATGCCTCCGCCCGAGGTGATGAACCCCATTGGGAACGGATAAG
This sequence comes from Linanthus parryae, assembly GCA_023055425.1. Classification (NCBI taxonomy): domain Eukaryota; kingdom Viridiplantae; phylum Streptophyta; class Magnoliopsida; order Ericales; family Polemoniaceae; genus Linanthus; species Linanthus parryae. The sequence continues at coordinate 78,756,651 of JALGPY010000006.1, forward strand.
GATCGTCGGTTCACAGTTCGTACAACCATCGATATTACAAAACATAGTCTACTACAGATTTAAGACAACCGTTAACATTTTTTACAAAATGATATTACATTTATTTGATTATGGAAATACTAGGTGGTATTCTAAGCAACAAGCCTTCCTATCCAACAATTTTCGTGAGCGTCCCCACCTCTTCGCTAACCTGCGGGTTTTGAAGTAGCAAAAGCCGACCGCAGAAAAATTTAAGTCAGTAAAAACGGAGTAAGAATCATACTACATGTTAAATGAGTTTAGGCACACAAATGTATAATCAACATGAATCTGGAGTAAACGCCCATGAACTGTAAATAATAACTGATTTGATTCCACCTTTTTAATCATTAGTTTAGCTGGATGTATAAGAGACCGGTAACGAATGTCTACAGAGGGATCACGATGCAATAAATCACAATAGGTGCCTCTTGGGTATCACAAATCCCAATTCACCCGAGCGTTGTGGGAGCCCCTACATCAATCCCCACTCATAACCATAACTATGAGACCTTAAGTGTCGACACCTCTATATCGTAGTGACCCACACAGGCATAAGTAGTAATCCATAGTTTTCACATATAAATAACCCTGTGACTGCATCACCTCGGTGTATGACAACCAACCACGGGGGCCGGGTATGTAATCTCGTAGGATTAGCAGCCGAGGAGGATCGACTCACAATATTGCGCCTCCGGACGTAGCCTCCACACACATAATTTGTACATCGCCCCATTTATATTATAGTGCGTTATTCATCCGTAATTACAAACCGTATCATTTGATTTAAAGATCGTGTCATAACCGCATATTTTCCAAACGGGATATTCAAAAGGAATTCTCATAATCATGATTCTAAAATATTTGATTCATTCGTAAAATATTCCATGCATTACGAGATATAACAATCACGAGGTTTAACAAGATTATAGTTAGAAGCAACGCACACCAAATTCACATTTTGACAGTTAAGGTGTTGTATATATGAACTTACCGAAACAAGTAGTGTGGTGCACGCGCGACAAGAGAAGTCCTAGTACTCGTACTCGGTAAACTCGTTGCCTACGAATTTGGTGTCTACAAATACGTAATTAATCCTAATCAATAGAAGCTCATTCATACAATAAATGCAATCTCTATATGCAATGCGAAAATGTGTCCGTTATTACTTCCCCCCAACAATTGCTAAAATAATATATTTATCAATAATTATAAATAATAATTTTAAGCCATCGTTGTTTAGGGCATAATTTTACGAAGATAATAAAAGAGATTTAAGCTAATTAAAAGTTTACTGTGACAATTACTTTGAAGGAAAATTTCTAATCACTTATCATTAATTATAACGAAAAACCGCAAGTTAATTAAGAAGCAACAATAGATTGTCGTTAATATAAATATCACATTTTTAATAGAGGAAGTGTCTAAATATCATTCTAAAATAATTTTTATAGTAAATTGATTATTTAAGAAGACATTCTTATTATAAATATTCGATTTTTTATCTAATCATGAAACTTGTATATTACTATCCCAAAGAATAATGCTCTTCTCATTTATATAGGCACGATACTAATTAACTAGCTTTGTTTTTAGGAAAACATGCTATCTTTATTTTAACTTATTTATTTTAATAAAACTCTTCTAATTCAAATTTTAGAGTAAACGGGTAATTTTATGAATTTAACTAACTACCATAGCTATTTAAGATTCACCATTTACATATAAACCAACATAAACATTACTTATCAAGTATTTATTTTATTCAAAAAACTTTAATAAGAGAGTTATTAATTTGTGAAATGTTATTTATTATTATTTCAAAAAAAAGTTATTTATTAGTCCTATTTTTATTTTTAGAAAAATAACTTGTTAAATCATTCATCAAGTATTGTTAACTACATAAATAGAAAGCTTTAACTACAACTGGTACCCCCAAGGACAAATTACTAAGTTTTGGATTGTATAAAGACTGCCCTCTAAGTTTCTGAAAATACAAAACGACCCCATAAACATATCCAACGGCAGCACATGTTTCTCCTCAACTCTTCCAATCCAGAACATGTTTTCAAGAAATAAAAATGCGATTTTGATTATTGAAATCAACTCAGGAGGTGATTTAGAGTTTACCCACATCAAGATTCGCGAAAAACGGTCAAGGAATAGGGCGGGTCGAGCTCGCCGGCGGTGATTCGGTCGTGGTGGTCGACGGGTCTGCTCCGGTCACCTCCAGTCGCGTTTGGAGGGCTCACCTTCCTCCTTAGACTCTCAGGAACGCAAAGAGACAACGAGTGCGAGATGGGTATCGTCAGATTGATCGGCTCAAAATTTCGCAGGCGACAATGGAGGTGCGCCGACGGTACTTAACGCCAGAGATTTCGGCTTCCTTAGCTCCTGATGGGGTTGTTTCGGGTCTCCTCAGACCTCAAAACTTCGCGAGAAAGGGATTTTAGGAGCTGGGTTGCCTTGCCGAGCTCGATGCCGGCATTAATGGCGGCGGCGGCGTGGGCTTCGGCCTCTGCTGCTGCTGCCGCCTTGTTGCTTCTGCTGCTGTAGTCTCGACGGCCCGAAAGAGAGAAAGAGAGGGAGATTGAGAGCTTCGAGAGAGTTGGAGGTGGTGGTGGCTTCCGTGGTCTTGGTGCCGGAGTGTTGGTGGTGGCGGCGCTGCTGCCGCTGCTGTTGCTGTTGATTTCTGGGCCGAGAGAAAGAGAGATAGAGGGAGAGAGATGGTGAGAGGAGAAGGAGGTGGTGAGGGTGTTGGTGGCGTCGGGGTGGTGTGTTCCGTGAAGAGAAGAAGAAGAAGATATAGAAGGAGGGGGAAGAGAGAATGACGGGGAGAGAGAGAGAGAAAGAGGGGGGCAGCTACCATGCGGCCAATTATGTCCCATCAAGCTTTTCCCTTGTGAATAGTCAGTACTTTCTCACTCTCCAATTGTTTCACGCAAGACTCTAACAACTTTTACCCTATTTGCAAAAATCCACCCTAATGACGTCCTTGTTATTCCCAAATAGATATGCTAACGAACGTTTGAAACGGCGTCTGATCTATTTGGTATTTGCATAAACGATCCTCGCTTGATTTCCCTTCTCCCTCCCCGTCGAAGTTTACAGTTCACAAATAGACGACCCCTGAATGTAAGACGAAACCCTAGTGCCTCGTCTGTAATCTTCCACTCATCCCGAATCGAAACCCTCCTTGGTTGAACACGTCTTCGGTCCGTGCTCAATCAGAACAAGATTGAGACCTCGTGGATCAGATTGATGGAGTAATACGCAGAGATTATCCATCGGGTTTGTACAGATATATTTTTGATTGTCCAAAAACGGGCTCCAGGTTATGCTTTTGTGTAGTTGGGACTCTGATAACCCGGGTAGACGATTACACGAATTCGCTAACTGGGCTCCGGTAAGTACCTTGGTAGGTTTCTGTTTTTGATGTTGTTGTTTACATTAGCTAGATTGTTTGTGTTCTGACAAACAAGGCTTTATGTTTTTGATGTTAATGATAAACATGGGTTTATGTTTTTGAAGTTCGTGAAGACATTGACCAGATTAGCTGTGTTTTGACGAACATGGGTTTATTTTTTGTGATGTTGTTGATCGCATTACTTAGATTGTGTGTGTTCTGGCAAACATTGCTTAATTTATTTTGTTGTAGTGTGATGTTATTGATCACATTACCTACATTACCTGTAGTTTTGGGGAGGATAAACAAGAATGAGAAGTTTGCGCGAACCCATTTGATTTTGAGTTGGATTTTGTTTGGTGTGCTTGTGATGATGATGGTTGTAGTTGTATTTGAGCGAATCTCCAATCCATTGACATTTGCTGGCCTTGGCCGTGGCGTTAAGTGGATGGAGTTAAGAACAAATGGTCCGATAGTTCGTTCAGCTATTCCTGGATCTGATTTGTAAGAATGTGTGCGATGTTGCAAATTTGTCACATGAACAACGTATTATATGGTTTTTTGCCCGAGTTGGCGATTAAACAGATAATCTTGCATTCTTGTGTGAGTTGCTCGTATTGAATTTCTAGTATGGAGTGTTGATAATATGATATTGATTCTTCCATATGAGTTAATAGTATTGTTTATTTTTAAATGAAGTGATTTTGCATCTTCGACCAAACTGTACGTGAATCCAAAACTAAGGGACTACCGTGGTTGACATGTTTTGCGTGTTTGGTTTATTCCTCGTTAATATGCTGTAATATCTGATCTGTGTATTCCGTAGCATTGGTGGAGTTATTGAAACATAGTATTATAAAAACATGTATATGGTCATATTGCTCTTTCAACTTATATGCAGTCGATGCATGTCGTGGGATACTGTAAATTTGAATACTAATTGGACCTGTTGATCGAGATCTGCTATGGCGGGGAATTTTGCGATGTTTGTAGAGTTCATTGCTACATGAACTGAAGAGATGATAATCCGAGAAGCTGGTGTACAAAGTTAAAAGGAGATATTATTTGTTAGATTTAAGCAGCTTAGCTTAGTACAATGTATATGGTGGTAGAATAGTCAGAGGATAGGTTTTTGTAGAAACATGTAATGTATTATAAAGATTATTTTGAATGTAATGAGCAAATTATTTTTTCTATATTGGGATGTCTTGCAGGTTTTGGCAATGCATTTGAAGTTATTTGTGATTGATTTTTCTACTTAGCTTTACATTTTTTGCCGTAAATCTGTTGGCTCACCTTAGTAAATGCTTCGACATACCTATTGTGTTGCTATATTACCATATGTGAAATAAACCACAAAACTAATGGGTAGGTAATCTTTGATGTCTTTAAACAAATGGGAAGCGTAGCTTAATCTCATGGTGTAGGTACTTTAAAACACGTCCTCATTTGCGCCCGTGGTGACACTTGTCATACAAGTAAACTGTCATGCGCAATAAGACACCTTGATCTCTTACAAACTATAAAAGCCTTCCTAAAAACTATTAGAGCATGTAGTTTGTTGTGAAAAGAGAGACAGAGAAACTGAATGTACTCTGCATTGAGCCACAACTTCATTCACAAAATGCCCCACAACTCTGTCCATACAAAGTTTGATTGCAAGAAAATATTACAAGCACGGTGGAGTTATCGAAATTAGTTGTCTGTTGGCAATATCAATTACAAAAGAAGTTGTTGACCAACATGACTTCAAAGCATCTGGAGACGACTCCCTGAAGTGGCCTTGAGCTTAACTTACAATTCCTTTATAAACTGTAGACCAACTTCCCGAACAATCCTCCTAACCTTGTACGTACGAAACGCCTGCAATTGAGAATAGAGAATAATATCACAATCCCGTAGTATGCTGTAGATTTAGTATAACCGCTCATTGAATATATAAAACGCCTAGAATAACATGTTGGACTTAAACAATACACGGAAAACATAAGTCAAATAACACTTTTTACAGGCCTTAGGATTGACTAAGATCACAATTTCATAGTCTGTCGTGTTCCGGACGCCGGACGTAGTGGTGGTGGACCAGGTGGATTGAATAAGGAGTCTGTTTTGTTTGTAGATCAGATTAGCCCGTGTTAGCTTGAGCTTACGATGACACGAAACTTGCCAATTCTTTATAGCCAGTGCGTGTCCAGCAAGAGAATGTGGCCTAGTAGTCACATGAATGTATGTGGATCAAATTGGATCTACATCCCTTCATGGTGCAATAGGGGGTCATGGCCAGGCTGGCCCCGGGGAATTAATAACTTAATTTGAGCTCCCAAGTTTATAGTACTTCGCTTTCCCAAATGAGAAAATTGAATGCATCAACCTGGATCCACTTCCCCACTACTCTGAGGTTGCATTAATAAATATGTACATCACAGATCCGGTGTCCATAACGACACAATACCGCAGGTCCAAGTATCCGCAATCTTACTCAAATTCACAAATGCAACTACATTTACTTTATCCATCTACATTAGTGCCATTCCTAAAAGAGTATTGGATACACGAAATACACTGTAAACAATACACACAACACATAAGTCGAAATACACTGTAAACACGTCGTTGGATTCACTAGGTTCACAATTACATTGTCCGTTGTGATGTTTACGTAGTCTAGGTGGTCCCTTACATCAATGATTGATCTAGCCTTAACATAAGGGACTTATTTTTAGCAATAAATTCATTCTCCCAGCTTCCGTATGAGATTAGCCCAATCTACGAAACAGCAGGTAACATGATGGCACACTGCTTTGGCAGATTTTACGGCATGATCGAAGTTTTTCGATGAAGTCAGTTATAATTCATCATGATTTAGTTTTCTAGAACAAGTACCTAAGATAGGTAACAAAAGAAGCGAATGTATTTAGATTGTTACGAATGGTAGCGACTTCCCCCCTCTCCCCCCACCCACACCCCCACCCCCGTATGCAAGACAGATATTGGTGTTTGAAAGGTAAACCGTATTAATTTTCCAAACCTGACTTATCATTTTTTTTTGTGTTTATCCCCAGTTTTAAAAAGTAGGCGTACGAAATCTATATGAGCAACCAATACCAACATAAAATGTAACATCATGCAAACTATATTTGTAATCCTATAAACATAACAAGCAAGAACTTGATTATTCCCATATTATAATTGTGTTTCCTGCATCCTTTTTAACTAGATTAGAAGCATTTGAAGCATGAAGTCATGCTTTCTCAATTTCCATCATTTTAATAGAACGACTCAGAACACGTAACTAGTCGCGTACGTAGTTTTCAAAATGTGACAAGTGTGTTTCCTGCATAATTTGACTATTCTGTTAAGATGCTAAAGGTTTCCTGCATATAGTGGTTTAAAAATGTTTCTAAATTTTGCTGATTACATACATATTTATAAATGCACCTTTGGTTGTCCTTGAAGATTAGCAATTGTGCAGTTACATTTACTCTGGAATTGGACCAGAGGAGAGAACATTTATACCTTCACTGTTAGGACGGATGCAGATTTTGCAGTCATTGAGGCTGTTGTGGCCGGAACAAGCAGCGCGTCTTGTTGTGTCCTGGCTGTCTGCTTAGACGAAATGTAAAGAATTATGTGTTGGATAGATAAGAGTACCTTGAAATAAACCCCGTGAATACAACCGTACTACGAGTATACTACTTACTGACAGTTTGAGCACTTTCTGACAGTGGGGGCTGTACTTGTTCTTGGGTTGTTTGGCTGGCTATTTTGAACGTGATTGAATAAGCTGTTGACGTAAGGAGTGCCTGCACCCCCCACTTCCAAGTTGCCCTCTTCGGCTGCTTTCATAATGGGTCCGTAGACCCGAATGAACCGGCTAGTAAGATTTACCCCCACATGTGATCTTGTTGCTGAAGAAAAAACCGTGTCTAGTGGTCCTTTAAGTGCTGATATACGGCGAGCCTGAATTCCTGGCCCTCCCCCCCCCCCCCCCCCCTGTCAGCCGGTCGTCTCCCATTATTGGATCCTTGTAAAGGTACCTATCTGTCGACATCCATCTGTTAGCCAAATATGCTTCAGGTATTTGAGGTACCCCTGTGTACGCCAAGATTAAAATCACATGGGAGCACAATATTCTCATTCTATTGTATTTCCCACAGCTGCAGTTGATTTCATGTGTGTCTTGGCGGCTGCTAATGTGTACGTAGTTGTCCTCACCGCTTATATCCTTATTGGCAACCACGTAGACGCCATTCATCAGCTCTTCTTTTATGTAGCAGTTGTTGGCGCGTGTGATGCAGAGCCTGACGTATTTCATGAATACGTTTCGAGTGTAAACTGCCCCGGCGTGGGCCTCGATTGATTTGAATTGTTGCGTTGTGATCACCGGTATTGACTGTGTTGTTACGATATGCGCTTCGCGCTCTAAGTGCCTGAGCTTCTCCAATCCGCGGAAGAATTTCTGTACGAGCTCGAGAAACAGCATCCTGTGGTTCACAAAATCCTTGATGAAGCTGTTGATGCTCTCACACCGCTGTGTTGTTATTTGTCCATCGAGAAGCACGTACTTCAGGAATGGGGCGGCCCACATGTGCTTTGTATCATACGCTTCATCTGCCCACCGGTGACCCCGCAAACCGAACTCCTGTTTGACCTCTTCCCACTCTTCTTCCCATTCTTGGATGCTCTTTCTTGAGTACATCATCCTTTGAAAGACCTTCAAGAAACCTTTGTCGGAAACATTTGTCTTTGCATTGCGTTGCAAGTGCCAATTACATAGCCGGTGCCTCGCACCAGGGAAAACATTCTCAATAGCCCTTCTCATAGCCCGGTCACCGTCTGTAATGACCGAATCCGGCATCTTCCCATGCATGTAGTCCTTCAGACAGCTGAGCACCCACATGTAAGCCTCGATCGTCTCCTCCGTCAATATTGCTGCACCAAAAACGCAAGTTTGCCAGTGGTTGTTTACCCCGCATAGTATGACTAGCGGCCTTTTGTAAGCGTTTGTCTTGTATGTGGAGTCGAAGACCAAAACTCTACCAAATCTATTGAAGTCCAGCCGACACCGGTCGTCAGAGAAGAACAAACACTTCATTTGATTCTGGTCGTCCAACATGTGCCTGAAAGGACAAAACACAAAACGTGATGTCATGTAATGCATTTTGTCAGTCCACTGGGGTAGTAAGATAGGAAGGCAGATGTTTTGTTTTTTCCAGAAATGTATAACACGAAAATTAATTAACATTCGCAGCCAATTTAGGATGCTACGACAGGCAATTATATGAATATTGCCAGCCCCTAGTGACGGTAAGAACATGTTATGTAGAAATAGATTGGAAGGCTGAATAATTACTTGAAATAGGTCGGGCCGCAACGCGAAATGTGGACATCTAACCAATCCAGAGTATTTTTGGAATCATCTTTCGCAATAGTAGTCTTTCTGTTGCACGTGATCTTGTTGTACAAGTCCTTCAACTTGAATCCAACAAATGCATCTCCTCCAGCCGCATCAGCTAGCGCCTGGTATGCTTTGGAAGTAGGAATTCCCACTCTACGTAGATTTGAAACCTGCGTGACAGAAATACTATCTACGTTGCGGTGAGATAGCATGAGGTATGTGCAATGCGCAGGTGCAGTCTCGTGTTCGTGTTCGTCACTGAATCTTGTAACATCGAACATCCCCCCCCCTCCGTCGGCCGTCTGATTACGAGGTGTGCCTTACATCCTATGCGTGTGATGTGCTTGTGGTGTCGCAACGGCATAGGGAGTTTCAAGCGCCATTCATCCCGGAATCCTTGTCCTGAACACACATATGTCCTTGCCCTGATCCTCCCATTCTTGAACCGTCTAGTTTTGCATAGGCGGACGCTGAAGCCATTTTCCCTAGCGTACGAATTGTAGAATGTCATAGCATCTACCTCGCTTGGAAAGCGTTTCTTCATGATGTCCACGCCTGCGTAGCTACCACGTCCTGCGACATGAACAAGATTGTTGAAATAACTGTTATTTGCTTCGACAGTTTCAAAAACCTGTTTTCAGCATTGATTGACAGTCTGCATAGTTTGAACTCGAAATCATGACAGTTTTAAGAACCTCCTTTCAGAGCCCCCCATCGGGTAGGTGTACTCCCCATCCAAAGAATACACTCAGCGTGTGCGGTGTTTGAAATTTGCAACACACAGGTAATTAATAGATACTCGGTTGGTACTGCATAACAGTTTGAATGGCATCCCTCGTGCATCGATCCGCTAGCCAAATTATGGAGACGATAATACGGATTCAGTATTTCGCCGTCCAGTAGTCGTATAATATATCCACCGTCATAGTATATTCCCTTAAATATAATTTGCAGCGGTGGCAAGTACACACTTGGAAGAAGGTATAACCATACGAGCATTGAGGTGTTCTCACCATAGATTAAATTTGTTGATTGTGTAGTTCTTATCCTAATCTTATATCACTTGTACGGATTTATATGTCAGGACACAATTATCTTTTGGTTGTGTTCACTCATAGAAATAGATGATTTCTTCGAAGGAAGATTATATATTAGTATAACAATACCTACAGTTGGATATGCCTTATTTTTGGGTTTGTAGTTGCAACAAAAGTTCCGTAGTTTTTGTAAAAATAAAAAATTAAAGGTTTATCCATCCGAAGATTGAGAACACAGAGGAACAGGTTCTATATTCACATGAGTGTGCAAGTACTAGATGTAGTGGATTGTATGGCGAGTAATGAATGAATCATACTTATGAACATGCAATCAACAGATCATGACTTACCATAAACTGGGCCGGGTCTAAATCTGGAAGCATTTGGTTGGAAGTGGCCATCATCGTCTTCAGTATCATCGTCTTCAGTACTCGTCGCCTGTGAGGAGTTCGAACCAGATCTGGTTGCCATCTCCACCTCTTGTCCTTTGGTGTGTTGGAGACGACTAGTGGAGACAAAATGGAGGTTTGGATGTGAGTGGTTGTTAGGCAAAACATGTTATTGAGTGTGAATTGTTTACCGAAAAATCAGAATTTCCCGCCCAAATGTTAATCGGTTCCAGATCTGGAATTGACTGCGAATTTATTTTATATTTTATTATTTTTGAGCATAGTATTTGCGATGTGACTGAATTTTTAAATACCCCATCCTCTAGTCAATTCATCTTTACAATTCATCTTTATGTCACACATTCTGTATCTATTTTATTTATTTATTTATTTAAATAAGTATAAATTTTGAAAGAAATTAATGTTGTTGGATCACCCCACTACACCCTCCTGGATTTCTATATAAGGGCCCTTACCCCAACTCAAATAATCAAACATTTCACAACTTCACTACAACACTGGTTTGTGTTTTGTTCCTCCCTGAAAGCTTGATTGGTTATGATTTTTTGATTTATCTTGTCACGAATAACATGTACTAATCTTCGATGCAGTGAGAAGCAAATGTCTTCTACTAGCCAGATGTCAGCACGTAGTCCGTCGCCGCCATACGCCATTCCTCTTTACACGGATAGGCGATGCAGTTGCAGGCCTAGGAGGGCTGCCAGGATTCTCGTTACGAAGACAAATGAAAACGGTAACAAGGGCAAACTGTTCCTTGTTTGTGAGCACAATGAATGTGGTTTTTTCGAGTGGTTATTACCAATTGGTACGAACCACCCGTCGACGGAACCGCAGGTATTCCGTCTGCTGCAACCGCGCCACCCAATGGGGAGATGTTGGAAAAGGGGGATTGAAGCTAAAATGAAGGTTGTGGAGTCCCTGTTATTTGGTTTGTTGTTTGTTGTTGCTATTGCGGTTGCCGTCAAGGTTGTTGCTGTCATTGTTTGAATGACATTGTATGGGAGAAACAATGAGGTGTACTAGATGTTTTGAGCCATAAGTAAAAATATTAGGTGTTTTTACTTTGGCATCCTGCCGGTTGATTCTGTCATGTATCCGTCCATATACAGTATTAAAAATCCATAAATAAGTGCAATCAACCAACTAGTTAGCATCTGAAGTCAGTAATGATCAGAGGACCAGTTTCTCCAACTGTGACATCAATATAAACAAAACTAAATTGACGATTTTCAACGCACAATTGGTACTTAATTAAAATAAAATTTAGTAAACCAAATTCATTTCCAAACCAGAAGCAGTTGTTTGTGTCAAAAGCTGTATGAGTGACCAAAACGGATCAAGTTGCAACAGATATCAGGGGCTCATAATTTACTTTACAAAAGCAGGGACTGTAGCAGACATCCTAATTGTTTAAGTTGTTACAGTACACAAAATAGATGAGCCAACATTCCTCAATTCGCGCTTTCACGTTCAGTCGCGCTTCGCGCACTAGCATTCAAAAATCGTCTACTACGCAAGACATGCCAACTAATAGTAGACCCGAGACGTTTCGGCACTTGATCACCTACGTTTAATAGACAAATGCATAAGACTGAAATAGTTAGTTGGCAACATGCTTAAGTGAGGAATCTGTAGGGCGACAACTTATTTACCGGAAATCAATTACTTACCTGCGGATGTGGAGGCGCGGTAATACCGATGCTGACCCAATTATTTTTGTTTCTTTCGGACCCTCTGTCCCTGCCAAAAAACAACGTTGGTTCAAAATTATTAGCTGCATACCCCGTCAGAGTTACAAAAAACAACCTGACCAGACATGTAACATTTTTATTTGGATAATACGTTCCAGACAATTAATTTAGTTCGGACTTTAATGTCCACTAATCGAATAAAGTTTGTTTATCACACCCTCAGTGGGCATAACATAAGGTATAGATTGCTTGTTCTCAACCAATATTCGTTGCGTTCCGCAGTGATAACACAGGTACGCGCATATACATTTTATAATACGTTCCAGACAATTAATTTAGTTGGAACTTTCATGTCCACTCGGCGTCTACGCCTCAGCAAAAGAAGTTCGTTTTTACACCATTAGTGGACATAACTTAACGTAAAGATTGCTTGGTCTCAACCAGTATAGTTTGCGGTCCACAATTACGTGGTCCACAGTTACGGGGTCGACAGGTACGTGTAATCACCCCTGTGGGCTTCTTTAGACCCTATTATTTGGCATAAAAGTAATGTTTTATTTTTTGTTTTGGTTTCCCATTAGTAACGCTATGCAGTAACATTAGGGATACATCAGAACGTATAGACGGCGAGATACGTTAAGCTAAGGGATCCTAATCAGGGCCGGGCCATCCGCAAGCCGGATTAGGTGTTCGGCTTGGGGCCCCGCAGTATTCTTTCAGAAGTAGTGGGTATGGTTTTAAGTCTCCGATTTTTTTTTACGGGTTTAAAACCCAAACAATTAGTAAAAAGGGGAGTTTTTTTTTTTTAAATTCACAGTAATACTTATGTCGACTGGGAGTCACTTTCAAGTCTACCTAGGGCCCATTAAAGTGAAGGCCATTCCATGATCCTAACAATCCCGCATTCCGGACGTCCACCATGCGGTGTGTCATCACAACCAAACAACATGGTCCCAGTACCCGGTTACCGTAACCTTTTTCCAGTTTAGTAATAACGACCAGCAATTTACGAGTTTCATAACGAAAGAGATTCACCTACCATATGAATTGAAAACAATTTAATGCATTGTATGGTATTGCATGTGCAGGTTTCATCGTCACACCGATAGTAATCCAATTTTGCAAGATCCGCATTACTAACCTGGCTGGGCCTGCCGCTCGTACTTGCACTCCCGCCTTTTCGCGCATCCCTGCTGGTGCCAGTACCCTACAGGGCAGAAGAAATTTCATCATAATGGTGAGTTGAGTAGGTACAATAGGTTCTGTAGTAATAAGTTTAGTAAGTTACCGGCGTTGGCTTCTTCCAGCGAGTCCGTCGTTTCCAGTAATTTTCATTTTTTTGGTAGATTCTTCCTTCATCTCCGGATACGGTGTCATTTAATTTCCGTGCCAGCTCTCTTGCCCGGTACAGAGTCCTCCTGCATGGTACCTCCAGTTTGAACCGGCTTAGTAGCTCTTTCCTCATTTCAGAAATCGGTAGTTTTGGATTAGCACGCACACTGCCCGTAGATTGTCAGCAATTCATGGGGCTGTAGCGTCTTTGTTGGTATCCACCGGTTTGCACCTGTGTTTGTTGTTGTATGTCTGTACCCGAAATGTGTCGGATTCCCGGTCAAGCTTGCCATAAATGGACCATGGACAGTTCCGTTGAGCCCAAGTCATTTTCGAAAAGTGTAAATCGCTGTCGTCCCGGCGAAGGATGAAGTGCTCCTGAATCGCATAATCCCGGACAACTGCACGAAAGTGATGGACGTTCTGGAACTCCATGCCCAGTCCCAAAAGAATTTTGCCGTTACCTTCATTGTGTTCATGCAACTCCTCCGCCGAACCAGTAGCCGAACCCTCGCCTTGTGGAATTGAATTGTCATCCCCAGATGTAGCCAACCCCTCTCCCCTTGGTTTTGAAGTTCCACCGACAGTTTGATCGATGTGATTGGGCGTTACTGGGACATCAACATTCTCAGATTTATCCGGCCCAGCACAGAAATTTGTGTCCATGTCTTCACCATCTGATGCAGCTTCATTGTTATCTTCGTTGTCCACATGACAGTCCTCCTCCGCACCCTCAGCCGATCCCTCGCCTGGTGGTATTGAATTGGCTACCCGAACACGAGCACAGTCATCGCCCACTGGTTTTGTACTGCCATTGACAGATGCCTTGCTGTCGGGGGGCTTAGTTACTTCTTCAGCATTCTGAGATGTCTGCGGCCCAGCACATGAATCTGTTTCCATGAATTCAGCATGTGATGCAGCTTCATTGTTATCTTTGTTGTCTACACGACAGTCCTCGTCCCCACCCTCAGCCGTTCCCTCGCCATGTGGTATTGAATTGGCACCTAGAAAAGGATCAGAATCCTCCGCTACTGGTTTCTTAGCGGCATCGACAGTTTCATCATTTTCGCGGGGCTTAGTTGATGTGGCATCGACATTTTCATCGCTTTCGCGGGGCTTAGTTGCGGTGTCAGCATTCTCACATTTCTCCGGCCCAGCACACGATCCTGTTTCCCAGACTTCACCATCTGACGCATATGCATTGTCCACGTTTCCTGACACTTCCTCTTTTGAAGATTCCACGTTAATGGGCGATTGTGGCACGTTAGAGGCACAAGGCATTTCACGACAACGACTCCTGTCGACAGCCACAGGTATGGCCTTGGACAAGTAGATATAGATTCTAATTGTCTCTATATTATAGTAGAGGTGAAACATTGTCTTCAGATCGTCATCGGATGTAATATCCATCATGTGATAGTATTCCCCTATTTTGACACAGTACTTCAGGTCAATGCATGCATTCCTAAGCATTTCGGCCGATATTTTAGCGTCCAGGTAGTCGTTAATGCAGAGCAGCAGTTGTATGTAGCTGACGTAGTCCGTGGTCACTACACGACGCGTACCCAATACTTGGCCACCACAATAGAAATGCAAATCCCAAGATGCAGGCTCCATCCCTGGGAAAAGAATTGGATGACATCGTGTGAAAAGGTACGAGCTATGGGGTTATGAAATAATAACCATCCTTGATAATAAATGGACGCAACTGAGAAAGACAAGATTGCGTAGTATATTCGGTCTTAGTTTACTAACTCCAACCCTTGAACAAACAAAATGAGCAGGAAATCATGGCAACGGCTTCGCCGTACCGAACAGTGAATCGATACACAATTGTTTATAAACAATAACCTCAATTGTTTAATAGTAGTCATGACCAGACTTGTAGCCTTCGGGTATTTACAGTAATAGTATGGAATATATGGTTTACAACTAGAGCATTTTTGTTACTGAAGATAATGTTTGTAAACACATTATTGTTTGTAACATTAATAGAATCCTCAATTGTTTCTAAACACATTTTTTTTATAACATCGTGTTCGTAACAACAAGTACACGGCAACGACGAAAACATACGGAGACTACATCCCATGTGCTTTATTATTTCTGACTTTGTTCTTACTAATGTCACAATATTACATTCCAACAATAATGTGTTCAATCTTGCTTAATGCCGATTGGAGGAGAAAAGTGTTGTAATTTGCAGTATAAATGAACATGCATCAGCACAGGGTTGGGTAAATAGGGATTATGTTTTAGTGTACATCTCTTTTTATTAAAAATTCGCACAGAGATTGGAATTCATATAAACATGAACCGGTCAACGGTGAAGATGGTGTGCATACCTGAACGACAGATTTGAATGGAGAAATTCACGAAGAACAAACCCTTTAGGCGACGGCGCTTGATGGTGCACCGTGTTGTTGGATCCGCGTACCTGAGACTTCAATTGTTAAGCACACTGATTTTCCACATCATGAACGAGTTACTTTAATGGATTTCGAGGCCGGATTTACATACCCAGTGGTCTTCTTTCGACGATGGGTGGATGTGCGGCGTTTGTCAGCCGATGAGCCGTCCGAGGTGTTCACAGAAACGGACTCTTCGAAACCCTATTTTGTTTCCCCCCCAATTCTGTCATTGTATTCCACCTCAAGTTCAATAAGTTAGATTATCCTCAGTTGTTCGTATTATTTCCAAACAAACAAAAGTTGTTTATATTAACTAAAAAAACTTAAATTTGTTTTTATTTTTTCTTAATAACTCTTAATTGTTAATGTTGACCAACCTTAAATTGTATTCTTAAATAACTATTTTATTAAATAACTATTTTTGGTAGACATATTCTTTAATTTCCTCGACATTAATTAATGGGAAATTTGCATTGGCGGTAGGTAAATAAATTCATAGGACAAGTAGTTTGATTATGGTAATACATATGTAACAAATTAAAACTTTACTACTGTTAAATGACTTCATTTTTTTCGTACCATACTAGTAGATAATAACAACCCCATTAGGGTGAAGCTATAAATATTAAATCTGTTCCTTAAAGAATTTTACTGGTGGTCTAAATATAATATTTGGTATTCATATGATTAATGTTATTATGATTATGATACAATAAACGATTTAAGTCAACATAAAGTTGTATAGTGTGTTCATTGTGATATGAGTAAAAATAAATCATCGAAGGAGTACTTTACGTTATAGTAGCCACACGGCCGGCTATTTCCACTGGAACTAGTATTTAATAATAAAAAAAATGACAAAATGAGATATAACCAATTGGAGAAACGGAAGTAAACAGCTCAAGGCTCGATATTGTACGCCGACAGCACAAAATTTGGAGGCGGTTTCGGGCAGTCGCATTCTCGTAAATATTGACAAGGACCAGATACGTCTCAAGCTAGTTTATAAAGACTCGTCCAGACTATATTTCAAGATTCAATCATCGAAGGAGAAGTCTGAGCATCCTCGGGTCGCACGGAAACGCGAATCAAGATCTAAGTACTTATAACCGGGGCTGAGTACGAGCCATACGACGATATAATTTGTTGTAATAACCGGTGTTTTGTGAAGCTTATAATACTTCCGGATCACTTTCTCACTTAATCGCTTAGTAATTTTTATGTATCCATATATGCTAACTATAAAAGTTAGCTTGATCATAGGTAGACACCAATAGTTCTATTATGCTGTGTAATCGCTAAATAAAAGATAAGAATATGTAACGAAAATTTAGTACTAATCATACTGTTTAAGTGTCTGCCAACCTAATTATTCATGATGAGAACGTTTTTACAAGCAGTACATTAGCTTATATATGTAATATTGTACGATTGACACTTATGGTGACACGTGTCACTACCACATTCCACGTCATAGATGTGTTACCAATGCGTGTCGTAGTGTGGCAACTTCTGTTACATACGCAGCATGTGTCATAGGGCAAGTAAGATGCCGAAATAGTTGGGTTGAGAACACATTGCTGGTATCCAGTATGTTAGTTCTGTATGAAAAAAAATTAACCAAGTCTACGGGCTTTACAGTTTGATCTTATTGTGTCCCTTAATTTGAGAAACTAAGTTAGTTCGTCACGTCATTAGTATGTAAACCTTTTACACTGTCGTGGAAACGATGACCGAGTTTTTATGTCCAGACTCAAGCTAAAGCGTCATATTATCTGTTCATTTATGAATGCCGCATTTCGTAACATAAAGTTATAGTTGGGTCTAGTCCATAACTTGTACAACTTAATTACGGGTTTGTACCAAATGATATGTGATTATGTTTAACCAATAGTTCATGTGGGGACTGCTACAAAACTTACCGTGAGATTGGATATGACTAAGATGTGTGGCATGGCGGGTTATTTAGAGGACACTCCATGGTTAATTCTATATAATTATTCAAAGAAAAATAATGTCCAACTTCATCCCAAAATATAAAAATATATTCACACATGAGTTAGTTACACCCAAACAAATTTAAATAAGTTTGTAACCGTGATGTTTCAAACAGAGATTGAAAGCAGCCAACATCTATCGGGGTCAACATGTTTGGCGAAGTCTGCATTTCAGTTCCATTTAATCATGCGCTCTCGAAATTTATAAACTGCATTTATTGGAATCTTGGGCATTGATAGCTACATTACAGATAATAGAAAAAAACAACAACGTTCGAAAAGTGGAAGGCTATGCCGCATATGGCATCGTCGACATGTGACCTAATTGTCGTCCTCACTACTAGAGGTCTGCACTGATGGTGGTGACAAATTGCCAGTCTCGATCACTCCAAACGTGAATGTGCGCCGAATAGTTTCAAGAAAATGAAGACGTTCTACTTCCACCCGCAGGACCCTGTTTTGATCCGGAGCGCCGACAAGGCTCTCCGTCGCGACGACGTTAACAACAGACGCATCCCATTTGACCGTAACAGACGGACCATGACCCCCAAAGTTCGATAGGGTGGACCCAGTAAGACCCATGTGGGTCCAAAAACTTTGAGTGTTTACATCTTCATCCGCACCTCCAAGGGTGACAGCAACATCGAATGCATCAGTTAGGCGAAGCGACGCAATCTCACCGCGGTAGTTGTAGAGGCAGGTACTTGTGCAGTTCCAAAACAAGACCCGGGTCTTCAGGAAGTCCGCCAAGTATTCGTCTGTTGTCAGCATTATCTGAACGCGGTGATCAGCCACTGCATTTTCAGAATTCGGGTCAAGAGGGTGAGTAATGATTCTACATCTCTGTGCATGTGTGAGGTCCTCATCGTCGTCTCCGCATGGTTGTGATACAACGTGCGCAACGAAATCCTTGATCGGGTAAGTGGCTGTGACCAAGTGTATCTCGTTGTTCTCGGGGGACATTGGAAATTCGGTGTGGCCATTGATTAATGTGTGTGGAACCACTTCAGGTGAGTGGTTGTTGTCTGCCATCGTAAGTGTTTGATGAAAGGGTTGTTTGAAAGTAGAAAGGTGAGTAATGGGTTTGGAAAAATAATTGTGGGGGTTTCGTTGTCACAAGTCCTTGTATTTATAATCATCTTGTGGTATGTCCCAACATTGTACCACCCGTCTGTCTCCTCTCGCACCGTAAAAGGACCTTTTCATCCGTAGTTTTATTAGTTTGATCCAGTGAGCTTGATAGCTAAACACATTTCATTTTTTACCCTATTTTCATCGTATTGTAAGTTAAAGTTAAATATCCAAGTGCATGGAAAGATACCGGAATTCCTGTATTGTTTCGATAACAAAATCAAACGCCCGAAGTTAGTTAGTTAAAAGTGTGAAATAGTAATGTAAGGTGGAATGAAACACAATTAATAATAATGTTTAGCTATTACGATAGATCAGATCAAATTATATGTTTTCTTCTGTGAAAAGTTTATCATCGTTAGAAAACAGTAAATTAGCCGTTTTGGCCAAACAATTCCTACCAAATAGCAACATTTTTAAGTATCGCGATAACTTGACCCAGACTATGGTGGAAAAGTCAGTTTGGGTAAATAATGGATGGATGAGGGTTCGAATATTAATTGTTGTTCCTGTCACAGGATACTTGAAAACCCAGATGTCGAGTACGTCTGTGATAATGGCACCTGATAGGACAAGACACACCCCCTTTTCTAGGCGTGCAATCCAACATAAAAGTACTCTAAATGTATCCCTTTTTAGGGTCTTCAGCTATGGCAACAATTTTCAAAAAAGTCATTTATTCTGATATGGGCAGTCCCCATGCCCGGCCTTGCGTGCACGCCTCTCCAACGCCTGACGCCCAGCGTATTTATTGTGGGTGTCATTGTTGTGTTTGTCCACAAGTCAAATTAAAGTACGTACCTTTTTGTCCCTGCTCTTTCGTACCATTTGGAGTTACACCACTACGTCACTTTGATCCGATGATTTGAGTAGTATAAAACTTTGAAATTTTGGTTTTTTTTTCCTTTTGTATAGTAACTTTTATTTTAGACGACCATTAAAAAAATGTTAAAAAATTTAATTAATTCTCGATCCAAATGAAAGGCTAAAAGTGACCCTGGAAGATGGTTGAAAAAATCACAAATGGTGCGTTACAGGTGGTACATAGTGGTACCAAATTTGAACAAAAGTAGCTATACAGTCAAACTGAGTAAAGTTATAGTTAATCTAGTGTGTTGGTTCTGTGTGATTTTTAGAACCTTGAGTTGTAGTATAAAAATGATTGCGACGCAGAACCTTTGCTTTTGTTTAGCCATATGCAAAAAGAGTACAGCTGAAAAAATTACTCCCACCGTTAACACGTAAAATGTCCAACACACACGCCGTACCCTTCGTAAAAGTAGCAGAAACATAAAGGGTTCAAACCTCAATTAAAAGTTGAGAATAAGTCATGCCAAACCCACCCTTACAAACGTTGCATTTTCGTTACCTGGATGCGTGCTTTATTACGTCTTGTACGTGCCATACATGTTATGAGATATCATATATTGGTTATATGGTTTACATAAACGTACTGACTAATCAATCATTCTTATTTGTGTTTAATGCGTACTCTGCTGCTTTGTTTAATTTGTACATTTCTCAACGTAGTACTTACAGTAGGCGTTTAAGGTGATTGGATGACATAGACGCCTATAACCCATTGACATTATCAACATAATGTCATTGCAGGTGACCAGTTAGCCCCTACAAGTTTTATTTTTATATCCACGACTCAACCGATTTTGGCTACAACATCTTAGTTATTCACAAATACGCAGGATACAATAAACAAACGATAGGTGTTACGCAATTTAAATAAGAAATATCCGGCCACCGGTAATCATAAATAACACGAGCGTCACCCCATTGTACACGCGATACATAAAACAACCACCGATAGGAGTTACACATATATTTTAGATAAGACATATCTCACGCCCGAAACCCTAACTAGACAATATCCAAAATAGCTTCCATCCAGCCAGCACGGTACTTACGGGCGGAATATAACTATCCGGAACCTCGGAGTGGTTCGGTCGATCAACTGAACAGCAACAACATCGTTGATTGTCAGGCTGTTGTCTCTCACAAACGGGTACCAACATATGCGGCGACAATCACTGTTGCGGACCGGGAAGATGCAGTTGACCTCCCACCAATCGTCACCAATTTCATTTTCAATGATGATCTTATTCCAACTCAGCTTCATGTGCTTCCTGGAAAAATGGATTGGCACATTCTGATTCATCAAGACAAACACGTGGTTAGTATCATATACGGGGTCACAAGTGAAAAACATCACAAATTCGTCTATTCCCTTACCAGACCACCTTTCGCTGTCAGATATGATTTGTACATATCAGCGACAAACTTCGGGGTGGATGGGTGCGCGGTTTGATAGTCGATGGCTCTATCCATGTTGTCCTCTTCGTAATTCCTCATTCTGCAACGAAAGCAGTCAATAAATCTTGACGCGCCACTAAAGAACATGTACTGTGTTGCTGTAAATTATTACTACAACCTAGTTTCATGAACCCCGGTCCGTTTAACCAGTTTCATAAACCGTTTGACTAGTACGACTAGGCGACGCACCGGCAACAAGGAAGGCGCCGATGCCTCTGCCGTAGAATCGTCGTACTAACGAATCATCATCCCACATAACAAGCAATATGCAAAAAACCGATGGAAAAAGGACTTCATTGAGTTATTGAGGGGTCCCGAAGGGGGAATAAGAAACCAAGATCGTACCTGAGATCGTACCTGGAGGAGAACCGTCGTAACGCAGGTGGGCAACAAGAAAGACGATCACACGGTCACCCAAATACAGCTACGTGGGAAATGCAATACAGTGAATGTGAGACCATCAGCTAGAGTATATATTAACCAAGTGTAGCATTAAAGGTGTTGTCCATTCATATTAGTCACGCATTACGAAAAGCTTAGCATTTGAACTGAGGCATCAGTGGGTAGCATTAAAGGTTTTGGCCTTTCCCATTTCACGCGCATTACGAAAAGCTTAGCATTTCAACCGAGGCATGAGTGGGTATTTAAGTGTAGTAGATTATGTTATGTTTATTTCGGATGATGAATATGTTGTTCTAGTCAAATGTAATATTATTAATGACTAGTTTTAATAAAATTGTAATTATACACTGACGTCAATAAAACACTCCGCCGTTAGTACATACTCCGTTTCATTGCGTTTAGTACCCGACCGTACGTATGAAGGCCAAATTGTATCGTATTTCGTATTACTGCTGGACGTAATGGAAAATACTTGAATTTTCGTACAATACTTCCTAATTACACTTCGATAAACAAGATTGCAGCGAATAAATTATCATATCAAATATGGTAATTTATAATGAGTCGTTATTATTAAATATTTCCGTAAAATTTAACCATTTGAAATATTTTACGTTAAAAAAATGTTTACACGTAAAGCTAACAAAATTTGAAAATATGAAGTTAAAATTACTATAATCATATATATATATATATAGATATATAATCATTTTATCACGAAATAATATGAACGGGTTTTAGATGCAGGTATCTCGTTTCAAATAGCATGATATTAATTTCCGCAAATATTTACATATGATTACATAGCGTACTTATGAGAGAGTGGGTTGTTTACGTACATGCTTTACAAACTTTTTGTAATTATGTGACAATAAAATGAAAAGATTACAATGTGTGTCACAAATATCTCAATATATGTGGCAACATACCGAGAAAATATACCGTATTTGTAATTCCGAATGAGTAGCCAAGTATACGAAATTTACACGTGCGTATTGAAAACTCGAATTAATCAAATGGCGTATTGTAATGCAAAATTTTGAGTAACGAATTACTCAACTAAAATCGTATGATACACGTGCGTGCCGTATCACGTCGTATTTCAGTAACGTATGCTCTTTCATCTGATAACACTTTGATGGATCTCCGCTTCATGCACTCAATGGACACACTAGTAGATGTAATTAATCTGCTAATTGTTACTAGCAACTCAGTTGGACCTAGCATCTGAACTAATGAACTTAACCGAACCACTACTCTTTATAGGTGAATAATCAAATAAGACTCATCACTGAGTGACACACCTGATCGTCAACAATTAACTTAATTGCGTAATCCACTAAGTAACAAGTGCATCATGTGTGAGAAATGTGGAGTTGCCACCCCCAAAAAAGTGGCGTGATCAATACCAAATCTAATACGTGCTTGAAGTATCTATAACTGCAAAACTATAATAGTTCAGCGTGTCCACAAATACAAAAGTCCTAATATCTTCTTTAAACCCTACGAAGATCATGTGGGTCCACCAAAGGGTCGTCGTGCCTGATTGTAATAGGCTATATTTTATCCTAAAGTAAGCCCTTGGGTTTTGGGATGTCACACCAAGGGTCATGTGGGTCCACCATTGCCGATTCAGGTACAATTGCTAATGTTAAATAGAAATGCCTACCGAAAGATACGGGATAGATGTTCAAGTCTTACCATAGTTAGTTATAATCACTAGCGTGAATTCAATAACTAATTACTGTTTCCGGTTACGTACTCGATTAACAGTGAGTATTAAGCACATGTGTTTCAACAATTGAATTAAAATAAGCTGAGTTTAAGCTTGAATCAAATACTGAATGAACCCCTATTGCTTGAGCCCTAGTTTATCTGAGTTTAAGCTTGAATCAAATACTGAATGAACCCCTATTGCTTGAGCCCTAGTTTATCTACTAAGCGTGTTACTCAATTTTGATTCACTCAATTACGATTACCAAAAAAAACCAAGTCAGTACGAATGATTAAAAAGAAATCAAGGAATCAATACTTTGAAGTTGTTAATATTAGAGATTCCTACCAAATAGAAATGGCTACCAAAAGTGTGTAGACACTCAATGTTAAATATGAATTACTCGTGAGTTTATCCATTAAAATAAGACTACTAAGAAGAATAGAAGAATTTAAAATGCAAAGTAAAGGAACCAATCATGTTTCCATTACTTTCTCACGGCCGTGTATGTTGCTTTAGGAGACAGTATGATCACATGTTTGGTCCCGCTTTTTCCTTAGGAGCCTAGGATCAACTTTTGAGCGCACACTTCAATACGTTGTCCATTCTACGCTGCAAACTTTGCCCAACTGATCGTGCAATCATGACGGAGCCATTGTTTATCGGTCCTACCAATTTCGTATGAACGATCTTATTCGCCACAATATTTAGATCATCACCGTATGTATAAACGAATACTTCAATAATCTCCACAAAGTATCACTGGTAACGACGTTTGTTGTTTGACCAATCATTTGCCAAGCAATAATTTTTACAAAGCGTTAACATAAACAAAAAAATATTATTATGAAAAGCGAAAACATAGCCGGACGTGACATTGTTGTGGATATGGAAAACGATATTAATGCACAAGTTGGAGGACTTCAGATGAATTACAATGTCTTATGGTCCTACATAATATAACTTAGACGGTATGGAGGTAAAAATTAATAATGTGTCGTGATGCATGACCTTCAATTTCTGTTAAAGTTTATTGTCCGGTGAGAAAATGAAATTAATGCCATACTATGGAGTTGTTAATATTATGTTATATTACTTTCATGTTAACCCATTACTGAATATAATTTTGAAAGTAACACTTTCATTTTGAAAAACCAAGTTTATTAGGGGTAATGCTGAAAAACAGACGTATTAAAAAATAGGAAATGTGGTGTGTTCTTGTTATTTCACGCTATTGTTATTTAAACACATTTCAAGTATGTTTACACGTAAAAAATATCTAATATATGACGGTATTGTGCGTAAATATTATGTTTAAGCAAATTAACATTGACAAATTTAGTAATTTTCTCAAACATGGTTTCGATTATAAAAACCGTGTTTAAACGGGTACGAAACAGTTTTATAAGTAGTTTTTGAACGTATTTTTTCGTTTTTTCCCCATTGTTTATGTTGTTTTTCAACAAATAACAAACAAGCTCTGAATAAAAATAAAGGTGAATATAAAACCAACAATAATGATGCGGCGGTGGTTGGGGAAACATATAAGAAGAGTTGAAAGCTACAAAGCTAGTACACAGCTACGAAAGCTATGATATCTACACCCTGCAAAGCTATCCGCCACTTTTAAGCTGTCATAACTATTTGGACAGGTACACCCACGAGAGCTGCGAAGCGGAGTAAGTACCTCACAACCATTTACAATGCCTTGTCCTATCCAATACTTTTAAGATCTTGTCCTATCTTGTGCAGCAAACTAGATTTGGTTCTATCCACCTACAGGTTGGGGCTACACATTTGTCATTCACTAATTAATTATTACAAACACATTGTTATCTGGTGCAGCTTCCAACTATGGACATGATATGAGTTGGGTAATTACAATTGGGTCGACACATGTGTCATTCATCATAATAAAATATGAGGAATTGTGTGTTTGGTCACACATGGCTATGGTCGAAATTGCTAATGTGTGTAAGTAAATGTAAGTACAATTACACAAATAAAACTTCACAGTTAGACAAGGCCAAACAGTTATACGTTCCAGAAGAAAAGTTAGAGTGTTTGTTTAGTTTTGAAGTACAATTACACAAATAACAATTACAGAAATAACAACTTTGTTTCAATCAAGTTTTGACGCCATTTTAAAAAACATGCTTGGGAGACATCACGTTATTAAAAATAACATATTTGTTAATTTTTATTTCCAGTATATCTGTCATCGTATTGTTAAAAACGACATTTCAAATGAAGCTACATATACAACACTCCAAACAAATCTTGACACCGTACGTTGAAATCAGTCATAAAGTCACTATTTTCATTGTTTTTAATTGCTACAGATCAAGCTGTCTAACCATAACACACCAATGTACTAATGAACAATAATTTAACTACAAGCTGGTTTCACTGTGCCTTCCTGACAAAGCTGAAAGAATCGACGGTGTTGGCCAACACAGACAACCTACCATAGTAAATTAATAGTGGTAGTTGGGTGTTAACATGTTTGTAGTGGTCATGTAATCCTATGGTAGTTGGGGCAGCACCTAGTGCATAAATGTCACTGAATATGTACTAGTTCATACACTCTACTTTGGTCAACTATGTATAGTATATAAATAAATATCACTCAATATGTATCCACTAACTATACAATTTTTAGAAATTTGCAGTGTCCCCTAAAACAGTTTGTCCCCACTGTCACGAAGTTGGTTATCTCGCAAATGGATCACAACGATCACCATCTGCAGGATATTGAACAATTCGTACACATAGATGGGCGCATGGAGTTTCGTATGTTTCGTATGTCATGCGCGCGCTACCGGGCCCATCTTGTCACAACTACTTACCCAACCAAAAATTTTGTATGTCGTGTTCGATCGTCTCCAATGGTCCCCGGATTTACCGATCATTGGCAACGGGGATCGATTAATACACTGCCGCAACTTACAGAACATACCCTGTGTATTGAGCGGGTACAGACCCGCGTGTTATTTTGGAACTGCACGGGAATTTGCCATTGTTGGTACGACGAAGCGATTTCTGACATTCTCAACATACACAAACCCGAAATCATAATCATTCTAGGTGGTCCTACCGACATTGCCACCACTGCCACCGTGTGGAATACCAATGGGCGCAATGGGTCAGCAACATCCAACTTCAACGGGCTAGGGCCAAATGTGACCGTCAAGTGGAATGACAACTTTGGTCGACGTTGTGGTGAACGAGAAAATCGATGTTGGGGAAACATTATTTCCCCGAGTTCTCACCGTGCACGTAGAACGTCGCCTTTACGGGGATGCAATAGAACATGGGCTCAGCAAACGTAGCCTACCTGGGATAAATCAATATGTAAGCTTATGTATGTCCTAAAAAACAAGTGTAATAGCTTGTATCTGTTTATCGGATGTGTTCTTCGAAATGGTAATATGGACACTTATGTTGTCGTTGGTTTCCTTGTGTTTTAACCTTTACGGGGCTGGTCAAACATGTGTATGATTGCCACTATAATAATAGAAATGTTGTTTTTGACATTCTAAGTTGTTGTTTGATTTTTAGTGTGTAACGTTGTTTTTGACGTACATTATTCTCTACACCGTTTCTGGCTTATATTTAGTACAATTTCGGACAAGGTTGTTACTGTCACCGAATATATGATTCCCATCGCAATAAACAGTAATAGATAAGCAATTTTCTTAAACGAAAACAATTTGGGGAGAACCAAAGATAAAACTGGAAACACATTGATCCCTACAAGTTATGGCAAACAAAATACAACACGTACACATTCAGAATCAAATGGTATAAAACCCCCGCAACACGTTGCATCCGCCCGCAAACATCTTAAGTAATCAGGGTACATGAATGAAGAACAGGTAAGATTAATTACATGTCGTTGTATAAGGTTGGACCACGCATTGTAAAATTCATCCTGCGAGACATCCAGTTCCGCTTCCTTCTGCTGTTGATTCTTCATCGCAGCACCCCCCTGGGCAGACGCAACTTCAAAAATCTCCTCAGATTCCTACTTAACTTTGATGATAATATGACACCGCGACCCGATCACCGCGTTCTCAGCCTCGCAACAGTTCAGGTCTTCCTCCGCAAGGTGACCCGATAAGTCATGCCGAGGAAGACCGGAACTGTTGCAAGGCTGAG
This sequence comes from Linanthus parryae, assembly GCA_023055425.1. Taxonomy (NCBI): domain Eukaryota; kingdom Viridiplantae; phylum Streptophyta; class Magnoliopsida; order Ericales; family Polemoniaceae; genus Linanthus; species Linanthus parryae. The sequence continues at coordinate 78,784,084 of JALGPY010000006.1, forward strand.
AACGCGGTGATCGGGACACGGTTTCATATTAGCATCAAAGTTAAGTAGGAATCTAAGGTGAGTTTTGAAGTTGCGTCTGCCCAGGGGGTGCTAAGATGAAGAATCAACAACAGAAGGAAGCGGAACTGGATGTCGCGCAGGATGAATTATACAATGCGTGGTCCAACCTTATACAATGACATGTAATTAATCTTACCTGTTCTTCATTCATGTACCCTGTCAACCGTCCAGTTGATCCATTAAATCTTCGCCAAAACATCATTGTCTGGAATATTAAAGTCAATGTCGGTGGCAAGTTGAGTGTGGCTGTTTGATCGAATTCCCAGTTCCCCCATCTTAAACATGATAACCTGCAAATGTCAAGGCATGTTAGTCAATGTAGATCACTATCTCGTGGCAATGAACCGGATCATTATATTTATTAAAACATATGCATTACCTTTGTATTTCGGCTTTCGAGAGGAATAGACTATGCGTTGTTGTAAATAAAGTTCAACAACAAGGCGTCTATATATAGGCCTTGTGGGTACTGTAAGGGTAGCAAATTGTGATAGATGTGGATTAAATAATATGTGGACCATATTGAAGATGATACTAAAAATTTTAAGGTTAGCGTGTTAGTAGGTTAATCAAACAAAATGCCAGTGCGTATTGGTAGCAATCGCCGAGTGCTAACGTACTGTGAGCGTGTAGATTATTGTGTCAGAAGGTTAAAAAATTATTGAATTGCAGATAATAAGGGTCAGAGACGCGGTGGGGGGCCACCAACTGTGCACACTTGATGATGAGGTTGACGTTGAAGTTCAATATGCTAGTGGGGTGAGTGTTAAAAACTATCAGCTGCCTCCCCCAACACCCAACCACCCACATCAAATGACGTGGTAAGATGATGTTGATGTTCACGTTGAATTTGAATTTGCCAGAGGTGAGTTTTAAAAATTGCCAACTGCTTCTTCCCCCAACACCCAACTACCCACATTAAATAACGTGGTGGGACATGTCTGAGTGGGCACCGAATCCCTTGATAATACAAGATTCAGTCCGAATCTTGTTCGCTGCAGGAGATAAGGCCACTGCATAATACCAATTTGTAAAATTGCTCCAGTTAATAGTGGTAAAAATTATATTGGGAAGATGGAGCTGGGACATAGTGGTATATGACAAAAATCTTGTTTCGTGCCAAAGTGTCACTAAAAAAAAGACCTTCCGCGTAGTACGAAACACAATTAATTGTTATGCTATTTTGCGTCGATTGGCATATTTGGCATAATTGGTTTTAATCAAGTTTTATTAATTGGTAGTTTTATTTGAAAGAATTAACAGAAGAAGAGGGTTTAAACCCTAGATTTGCAGAGAGGAAGAAGAGGTTGTATATGCAGCAACGGTAGGATTTGTACTGCGTAATCCAACGGTGTGAAACAAAGCTAGGGTCCAGTACGTAGGACAGATATACCATTATACCCTCACTAGATAAGAGTATTTACTTAGAATAATATGAAGGTCAATAGTTTCAGCTTCTACTTCTGGACGTGTTAAACCTGAGACTTGTGGGCTTCGTATCTGGCCGAAAGCTTCTTCTGTGTTTGTGACGAGCCCATCCTTTATTATTATTAACCTTTTGTAATAATAAAAAGGACATAAAAAATTAAGTTAATTAGTTGTAACACAAATGATATATTTCAAACCTTTTTTCATGACTTAAAATTTGTAAAAAGTCAACCTAAAATTAGACAAGGACAGCAGGATCGTAGTTCATAATACCAATAATAGTTAGATACACCCATCTGCCACACTTGGATAGGTTTGACCGGTTTGTTTGGTTATTCGTAAAGCGACGAATAAGCTAGTACATCTTTTTACATTAATACCAACAGAATGTTCACCACATGTTTATCTAAAAGAAAATCGGAAAAAGATAGAGGGAGTGTTTGGTATCAACCTTTTGGATGTTAAGTTGTCTAACAAGATGGTGTGAGGAAATTCGGTCACAAAAACAGACCAAGGCCGAAAGAAGTATGGGGTTGGTAAAATAACGTGGCGTTGTAAAAGAATCATCGATGTCACATTTTGTTCGGTAATTCAAGTATCTAACATGACATTTTGTCCGGTTATACCAATGATTAGGTTCGATCGGTTTGAACGGTTTGTTCGATCGGTATGTTTGAACGGTTTATCCGGTTATACCAATGATTAGGTTCGATCGGTTTGAACGGTTTGTTCGATCGGTATGTTTGAACGGTTTATCCGGTTATGTTCTAGTCGTTGTACTACTTATTGTTATTCCAATATAGTGTTCACACTCGCGATATAGTGTATACATGCTATCAACGGTGTTGATTCATGATATGATGTTAGCGTCGATTGATATTCTCCTTTATTGTTAGTCATGCATGTGAAATTAAATATGCAAGTGGAAAGATAAATAGAACATTAGGGATTGTGCATCCTCTGGGTAAAAGACCCAAATTACACCGGCGGCCGTGTACAGGAGACAATGCCTGCTTCGTGTCAGGTAGGTACTCCGCTCCTGGCTAAGTACCCCTATGCGGAACAACACCTCACTTTGCGTGAAGATTATCAAACGATTTTACAATTGCACCATCCTGACTATACATCTACATGATTATATAGAACTGTGATAGAATGATTATGTGATATGTGTAGCATCACACAATACGTGCTTGGCCTTTTGCCTAGATGTTCCCGACTGTTCTTGCAGTAAGCTAACCCCTACAATTTTACAGGTTCAAGTTATTCAGGCGGCGATGGTTCTGTCGCTGAGTTGAAATAGCTGTTTGGAGGGCTAGCTAGGCTATAGCTGTTGCGACGAGTCTCTACTCGTTTTGTTTGTAATGTATTTGAGACCTAGTTAATCAGCACTGGACTTGTGGAATGATAGAATATACGGTATACGTCCGTGCATCTAAACGGGGAGATATGTAGTTGAATACATGTGCCAACATAGAATATACGCTATACGTTCGTCAATCTAAACGGGGGATGTCTAGTTGAATACATGTGCCAACGTGGCATAGGGTACGTCAGCCATACCAATATGTCTACACGAATAGCCGACTGCATACAGGTGGCAACATGGCATAGGGTACCAACATGTGTACATGAATAGCCAACCACGCATTTTGTGGCATGCGATCAATTTGATTATGCTATCACGTAACGCTCCAAGTCATTTGATAATCTGTATATGTAATTAACATTTTTCAGTCAGTAGCATAGAGAGGTAATCGTAACATATCGTCTGTCGACAAAGCCATAGACTACCAATGGAAAGTGTCATTACAAGCCAATGTAGTTGATATAATTTATTTATCAGCGGTAAGTTATTCTGCAACAGTCACTGTTAATTAATACACAAACACCCCCATCGAACACACTAAAATATTTGCAAAGTAAAATCTTAACACAAATTAACAATCCACTAACACCGCTAATATGTGTTGCATTTCACGAAATGTTGTGTTGCATTGCAGGAATTTATTGTTCGCTCATCACTGTATACTAATCAAGTGATAAGGGTTAGAAATTACAATTTACACACTACAGTTAATTAATATAATAGTTATTTTACACATAATTTACACACTACAGTTAACTAATATAATAGTTATTTTACACATTTTTCCAATCTTCCTCGTTGTAGTGTGCTGTAGTAACAAATACATGTAAAAAGTATTTATCCCTCCACTTCTAAATTTGGACGTTATCAACTAATTATCATAACATCATAAAAAATTAAAGAGGCCATGTAATGTAATAAATAAATTCGACTTACAAGTCCAAGCAACAGAAGTGGGCCACAAACAAGCCCATTACAGAGTTCTTTCTTGGAAATGGCATACCACACTCATTTCAAGCCCACCGGCAGGCTCAGGTAACAATAGACGTACGCTTGCGTGACCTAAAAAATTGTTTACCAGAGGAACAAGGTGGGGAGGGGGGGGGCGAAATTCATCCTACGGGAGATCTCTTACTAATCGGTCATAAGCCGAGGAGTTCAATATGCAAGGAGTTCGATCTGCTGATGGTGGGAGGCATGGACAAGGTCGGGAAAAGGAACATACTTCCGACGAGGCCGTGGGAGGTCAGTCAATTTGTATTGAAGGTATTCGTTTCTGATTAAAGTACATACATGGTAGGAATTTAAACTTGCAACAGAGTACTATGGCTTTTCAGTAATAACAACACCGCTTGTAACTTACGTATGTCTCGGTTAAAACCGCCTGGATGCATAATATCCGGCTTATTGTAAACTAGTTAATGCCCCGTGCCCTCAGGGTACTGCCTCTCACAAATTGTTAAGATCGAAAATGATGGAAACGATGAAATAAACAGCACTTTCAACGACCTTGAAGAAAATATTTGATGAATCCAATATCATGTTATGTGATGACAATAACAACATATAACCCCATAAACAGTGGTAGCATCTTCATAACACCTGGCTATAGCATTACATGATCCTTAGATATCGAAGAACGATAGCGTAATGGGTGACGACAATTGAATTACACCTGAGCAGTCAAAACCTGCAGAAAATTAGGAACATTCACGACAATTAACCTCTAAATGGAACAATTAGTTAGAATAAACTCTGTATTATTGGACACAGTATAGTTACAGAAATTCAGCATTATTGAGATCCAAAATAGTTGTGCTCACTTTTCCTAAAAAAAAAAAAATGTTCTGCTTACTGAAAATTTAAAACAGAAGGATTGAAGTTGTAATATTACATTCTACTTCTGTATGAAGTTTTCTCCCCTACTGCGCACTCTTCAACTTTTCTTTTGCATATGAGCTCTTCATGCTCCTGATCTTCAAGTTGAAGGAACTAATAGCACACAATCAGGAGCAAATAGAAACTTTCAAAATACTTAAAAAAGATTACAGGTCACAACAAAAGACCTTGGAAAACTTGCAAGTAAGAGAAGTTTTAATTGGGATGTCATAGAATGATAGGTTAACACTATCCACATCCAACTAAGAGAAGTTTCCGTTCATGCTACTGAAAACCCACATGACAAATTTGTGGAAGAAATACCTAGATATAAACAGTTGTGAAGCAGCCGCTCAAAATCCATATGATGTGACGAGAAGTAAAATCAGTTACTCGTGACACCGAGGGAAGCAATAACAACACCAGTGGAGAGTTTATAAAGAAATGTGTGACCTAATGGATCCTTAAAACCAAAAGAAATCCCCCAAAATGCCAAAATTATCCACTCAATCAACTTTTTTTACCTGCTCGAGGATACCTGATTTATGAATTGCCTCTTCTTCCCCATCCGCCAATGAAGCCTAGGAATAACAGAAATTCAAGATTCAAGGGAGAGGGTTAATCAAATCAACCCCAAAATCAGTGCTTATAGACTAAAGCGTGAACCTAAGAGTCAACAACTCATAAGATATATTCATATAAAGATTCAATGTTCTCACCATCTCACCCAGTGTCGTCTTCTCAAAAAGTTTACAACCAAAAGACCATATGAACGAAAGCAAAATAAGCTGGAGAGCTTAGAAAACGGAGACGATACTTGAATCAAGAAGGAAATTGGCACACAACTGAATCTGTAGAATAGCCAAAAACATAATGAATAAGATGACTTTACCTTCATATGGGTATGGCGACGGCAATAGATTTCTCCTGGATTCCATTCGACCTGTGAGGTTCGAGAAAGTCAAGACCTGTTAAACAAAAGAAAACCAAGAGCAAAACTGAATCGAGCAGATAAGGGCATGGAAGATTGCCTCTGAGGATGCGAGGTTTCATAGAGAGGTTCTGTACGCTTTTTGGGGAAAGAAGGGTTACCCAATAGTGGGATAGCATATTCTTCCGGGGGATAAATTATTTTCCCATACTTTGTAGCTTGTTGGTGTTTGACTTGTATAGTTTTGGGTTAAGCTATCCAAAATCAATCTACATAATAGTGTAATTCCTCATTGTGGTGCAGCAGTGGGAGGTCAGATCACGCCTGCTTAAAAAAAATATTTACCAATACTTTACCAATTATATAGCGGCTAAGAAAATGCACATTGATTTTACATACATGACAAAGTACTCGCCAACTGTAAATGAATTTGGTCTCACTGGGGAAGAAAACAGGTTTATCGATTCAGTGGTTGGATATGCTGATATGATAATAAATCGGTAGTTGGATTCCAAATTTCAATTGAAGCAATGGTTGTAGCATGAACCACCGGTCAGTACTGTAACTTGCCGGTTTTGGCCTTTATGGACACATTATTAGGATGGAGTCTGTCATAATATACGTAACACAGAAAATCATTAATTATCGGCATTTTCTTTACAGGAACACAATCAGATTCTCTACGGCTGTCCGTAACGTACGCCAATGAAATAAAATATGCACCAAATGGAAGATGAAAAAGGCTCCTACTCGCACCCTCTCCCCCGACAAACGCGTTCGATACCGGTTCGTCGATGGACGTGACCTCAGAGTCCCGGCCAATACAAACAGCTGCGGGATTAGACAAGGTGCGATGTTCAAGGGGGAAACAAATGAAGAGAAGTGACCTATCAAAGACCGGTGGAGTAGAATGTCAGTTCAATCAACTGTGGGATTACAGAGCGACGGTTCTAGAGTTTATACCCAACTCAGAGTTCAACTTGGTGGTGGAAAACCCACGGATGTGTGGCCGCCAACGTTTTCACAGAGTGTACTACCGTCTTGGTCCACAGAAGGCGGCTTTCATGGCAACTAAAAGACCGCTCGTTGGAGTGAAAGGATACAAGCTCAGATCTCCATATGGTGGACACCTCCTACTTGCCTGTTCAAGAGCCGCAAATGAGAACGTGCTCCCACTCGCATTAGCAATTGTTGAAACAAATAACTCGGCCACGTGGACATGGTTCTTCCACGAATTAATTTCCGATATTAGCGGCGGGTTCGAGTCTGCTTTGACATTTATTACCCCATTTGACGATAACATCATCTCTTCGTTGAAATTACTTGCACCCGGTGGGCCCATCCGAATATGTCTTATGTCTTTATTTTCAATTTTCAGTCAGAGGTTTTGGTCATACAATGTGTGTGACAAATTTTGGTCGGCGGCAACGGCGCCAACGAAAGAAGAATTCTTTGCTACAATGGCAGACATGAGGAAATAGTGTCCTAGCAGAGATTCATATGCATGGCTATCCGAGCTAGACCCAACCACCTGGGCCTTATCCCATTACAACGACAAAATACGATGCAAAGAACAGGTTAACTACGCATGTGACGAATGGATGCGGCTAAATGACATTGCCCTAGGAAAGAATGGAATCCATCTACTGGAGTGGTTTAGGCTGCATTTAACCAAGTTCTTCAGCACCAGGTTCAGCGATATCGAGGGCCTTTCGGGAATGCTATGTCCTGCAATCACATCAGTTTTGGAAGGCGTAATGGTAGCCTCCGGTGAATTTGTTCTCAGTCATGATAAGGGAAATATTTGCACAGTCAAGAAGGACATGGAAACTAGTCGTGTTAATCTAAATCTTCGGGTGTGCACTTGTGGTCAATGGCAAACAATTGGGGTTTCGTGTGAACATGCGGTAACTTTAATGTTGGATCGCAATCTGGGCCCACAGCTGTATGTCGATGACATGTACAGCTGCAGGACCTTCGCAATGACATACCGCACGGGGTTTCAGGCTATACCGGGCCGGAGAAATTTGGACTCAGTCATTGCGCGGATATGTCGCACCACCAACAATGGTTGATTCCTTTTGCACAATTCTACAGCATACTGACTGCGGAAAATGCTGTGGTGGAACAAACGCGACTAATGTCAACTGCACCATCGTCAACAGATACGATCCGGAAACGTGGGGTGGATGGGGAAAAAAGGTTTGCCGTAAGTTCATCACAACGTCTAAACCCCACGCCAGTATGCTTGGCATACTTATCAGCAACGTCGCCTAAGTTCATCACAACGTCTTCGTCTATGAGGTTCGATACGGATGGACTTCCAATACCTTCAAAGGCTCGCCTTTTCGTCGCCGGTGATTCCCCATAAGGATCCAGATCTCTAACATCTACATCCTCCGTATCGATGTCGGACTTCGGGCCACCTGAACTCAACTTTTGTTGAAACGGACGCCTTTTCCGGCGTTGCGGTGGAGTGTCCAGCTTGTCAACGTCATGGTCACAATTCTCTGCGGCTACAAGTTTTTCAGACGAACACCGGTTACCTAACTCTGAAGTAATCACCGCGGGGGCAGACGCAGATATTTTAGTGTCGATCATTGTAGAGACTTTATTCATAAAGCAATTGGCCTATGGAGGGAAGTCTGCATCGCCAATCTCACTGTCGGCAAAAATTCCTCTGCAGTCATTGGTTTTTCAGTTAGTCCGCTAATCCAACACAACATAAATCCATACGAAAATCGAATACTAAAAATTACACGCTAACCATTACACCAGCACTTTGCCCCTTCTCAGCATCAATGTAATTCTTTTCCTGGTCATCAATTATTTCCTCTTTCACGTTAAAAATAAATTTCCCCTTCCCATCCACGATGCCTGACTCATCACCACCTGCTGCGGTACCATCAACATCCTCGCCCTGCACATAACAATCAACGGTATCACATCAAACAATTACTACAAGCATTTCAGAACATGTATTACACCTCAAAATAACAAACTAAGGTTGATATTTATATCATGTGAAGTTCCATCGCCACCTTAGCGCTACATATATTACGGGCATGCCAGTAATACTAGATCCCGCAAATGTGTATTGTCACAGTGCGTATCATGTATCCAATTATAATTTTTCAACCTATTACACCACTTCTAAAATTTCAGAATTCCCACCATACAGTTTCGGATGTGCAAAAAGATTTTCATTAAATTGCACACCTATAGTATGACATTTTCATTCAATTTCATTACTTGCAAAACCAGTTTCGGATTTCCTACACTACTTGCAGCACGGGTTTCATGATTCCAAGTTCTCTTCAATCATGTACTATGCCATTTTCATTAAATTCATATCTACGACAACAGTATGCAAACAATAGCCATCAGTTTGCAAACAATAGCCATCAGTTTGCAAACAATAGCCATCAGTTTCATTGGCTTACCCCGGCATCGTCGGACTCGTCCGACAGTACGATGATTAGATCTTCTATTACATCATCCGGCTTCGGATCATCACTCCCAATAGCCGTCGAATTGGGTCCGCAGGTTTCGATTGTGGACGGCGCCCTAGGTGGAACTCTCCGACCACTACCCACTCGCGCGGCCTTCGAGGGCGGTTGTGCCCTCACATTATGAGCTCTTGCCATATCCAGTTGCCGGACAGCCGATTCATCTTCTGGAGCGTCCATAAGAACTCACCAACGAATACCCTTGCAAAAAACACTCACACACGAACTCCTCGCGGGGGCGGCGACAAACCAGAGACTGCCCCAACAACTAATTAGGTCTCCTCAAATATAAGAGAACCTTTAACATCTCTTATATGATACTCGAATTAATACGTTTAAACAATTGAGGGACTAAATGTGCAAATCAGCTAGCCGGACGGACTCTACGCCGGTACAAAAACGCAAGGGGGTACAAAACATTTTTATCTCAAACATGTGGGTCACAACTATAATTATTGGAAATGGAACTCACTCCCCTCCACTCCAGTATGCGCGTGGGGCTGCTACCGACTCTTTGGCTGACGTGTATTAATGGCCGCAGGGTAGCCGTTCCCGAGAGAGAGAGTTGGGACGTGTGTGTGTGTGTGTGTTTTTTTTTTTGCAAATGGAAACGTGTGTGTGTTGGAAAACACACAATGTGATGAAATTTTTTGGTGTAACACTCTCTCCATTTATAATTATTATTATTATTATTATTATTATTATTATTATTATTATTATTATTATTATTATTATTATTATAGGTATGGTATAGTATTTTATACGTATTATCTACCGTATGGGTATGAGTATAAGAATACGATATTATTATCAGTATAGACACAGTATAAATACACTGTTATACATATAGTTTATATAAAAGACAATTACTCCCCTTTAGTTTCTAATAATGCAGGTTTTACCCCCAACTTTGTTACAAATACTTTTAAGAAAATGCACAATCACCCCGATTAACAAACTAGGGTATTTCATTTCATGTTTGGGAGTTTTAATCCCATCATTTTCTGTGTATAACAAGTGAGGACCATTCTGGATGATAGACCATAGTTAAAATGACTTGATCAATGATGAACATTTTCATTAATGCCTTCCAGTGTAAAAATTTATCTCCACTGAAAGAAGGAGGTCTGTAGCAGCTCTTCCCTGAGAGAAACCACCATCACCTACAGTACTCATGATCACCCGATTGTTATATCTATGCAGCGATACCAGCTGTGAGACCAATTGAAAGACAGTATGTAGGCAACTAATACATGATCAATACTGGGGGATTGAATATAGTATGGCAACTTTTTCTAAAAGAGAGGTTTTTCAAATATAGAGAAAATATCAGAGGGTGTTTCAAGTCCTTGAACACAAATTCAAGCCTTTGTAACTCAACCAGATAGTCTGAAATATACTGATTTTTTTCAAGGCCTTGAAAAGACTTTCAAGGTATTGAGTGGAACCAAGTTTTGAAGCAATTTACCATATGAGTATAGAGACGAAATGTAAATGCAAGAGACACAGATTTTACAGAGTTCAGTCCTCAATGACCTACGTCTCTGTCTGAGGGATCTAATCCCTGCAGGATTTGCAACATACTTATTATTAAACAAAAGCTAAGCCATAGATCTAAAGCACATAGATTTTCCTTACTCTGTTACAGTTTGTGGTTCTCACAAACCTATCTAGTACCTTCTTTAGCTAACCGATTCAATAAGAATCTCTTGTTGTTCACTTGAACAACACCACGAGATTAAGATGTAAGAAGTATTGAGCGAATGATATACAAATGAAGTACAGAATAAAGAACACGGTAACACAGTAGAGCAGTTAAGTCGGCAGTTCTCTTCTGGGAGTTGGATTTGATGGAATTTATCTTCTTCTGTGTTGCTAGGCAATCCTTGATAGCTGTTTGGATATCTGTAATGTTCATTGATTCGATTTTTTTCTCAACATCCTTCCTATCTTGCTTGTTTGAAATGCAGAATATATTTGATCTTCTTTAACATAATTTCTTAAAAGTCAGCAACAAATCTTTGACTCTTTAAGAACTCAATTCCAACGACTAGTTGCTTGATATCTTCCAAGATATTGATCTGATCTTCCATCTGCAAGTCTTAAGAATGTTCAGACATAATTACATAAGTGTGGAATCAATCTGCAGGCTGGATTTCACTCTCTACATATTAGTAAATAAGGAAAGTTTCTCTGCAAAACAGATAGTTAATAATCCTACAAATACTTAGACAAAACAATGGGATTAATATGTAATAAAGCATTAGATTAGTTAGTCTTTCATCATCTAAGATAGCATAATCAAGTACAAGATATTTAAGATTGAATTGAATGATGAACTCCCCCTGAGTTCATGCTCATGAACCGCTGTTTCAGTTTCAAGGCCTTGAAAACAGTTTCAAAGCTTTGAAACCAAAGGCTTTGAATTCTGTTTCAAGTCCTTGAAACAGACTGTGAACTTACATATACCATGTAATAGATAAAGGAAGAACATAAATAACAATGGATTCAGAGGTTAGACTTGAGAAAACTAAGAATTTACTTATAGCCCCAGGATGAAACAATCAAGACCAGCAAAACCATGGAAAAGTGTAGCAACGAAACACTAGTTTCTTTTTTGGGAGTGAGGGGCATAACGAATTGGAAATCTCAATAAGGCAGCTTGAAAAAAATTTAGCAGCAGTCCAGTTTCCGCCCAAAAAACATGTAGATGCAGTGGTCTTTTATTTAAAAGGAGGGGCTGATTACTGATGGATAGCCAATACATAAGCTTTTACGGCACATGAGGGTTTTGGGTGGGAGATGTTCAAGGACACTTTGAGAGCTAGTTTTACCCGGAGAACTTTAAACTACATTATAATGAAGAGTTCTAGGATTTAAAACAAGTAGGCATGATAGTTACGGAGTATTATAATAAATTTACAAAATTGTCCAAATTTGCAACTAATTTAGTCCCCACCGAGGAACGGAAGGTTCAGAGATTTATAGCATGATTGAGAAATGAAACTGAGGTGGTTGTGCCTACGGTGGAGTTCAAAATAGTACATGAGGCATTCGACAAGGCTAGTTACGTAGATCAGATCCGAGAAACTCACTGGTCAAACAAGAAGATGAAGCCTGAGATAAGGGACAATGAAGGGAAGAGTCTGGAAGGGTTAACAAGAGAAAGAGTTGAAAAAGTACCAGGGAATGGTGGAGCATCCACAGAGGTAGCAAAGCTTCCAACATCAAGACTCGTGGGTGGTAAAGTTGGGGGTCACCACCCGCAAGAGATGGGAAGTATTTTTGTAAGCGTTGTAGCAAGGATCATCCTGGAGTCTACTAAGAGGGAAACAAGGTGGAATGTTTTAATTGAGGAAGGCCGAGGCATAGGGCTTTTGAAGGCAGGGTTAATCCGAAAGAAGGATATAGGGTTAACTCATCACGGCCCATTCAGCACATGGAAGGAGTTTTAAGGAAGGGGAACAACACAGGGCACGTAGCATATAACAATGTGAATCAAGCCGAGAAAGAACCAGTCAAGACTGAAACCAGGAAGCCAGGGGCGCAGAAGACGGGCACAATTAATTACATGAGGACCCTGGAGGAAGGAGTGGATTACATAGTTAATGACGTGCATGCCCACCAACATGGAACCAAGACGAGGGTGTCAAATTCACATCTTGAGCCAATGACACAATTTCATACGTGTATACGCAAGTGCACTGTCGAAGTAATAAAATATGAGTATTAAGCTCAGGTTGTCGAACCCACAGGGTTAGTATTGAGATTACTTAATTAGTAGATTAATTTAGAGTGCAATAACAAGGATGAAAGATTGTGATTTCAAGAGTTGTCACCCTCGAACAAGTGACTGAAATAAAAAAAAAACTAAACTACTATTTTTTAATTTTTATATTTAAATAACAATTATGGAGAAAAACTAGGCGATCTGAACAACCAGTCGTTCAATTAGGCGGACGTTGTGGCCACACCTGGTGCCATTACCATCGTGGACGCTCACCCGTGTCCTTCGTAGTCGACCTATATATATAGGGGATCCGTCCCATTAGTGATATCACAGACACACACATAAAACATTCAAGCCTCAAGAATTCACTTTCTCCTCTCTGGATAACATGTGTTGCCCTGCTCTTACCCCAAACCTACTATCACCCTTGAGCCCTAAAAAACTAAATGGTGTCATTTGTTTTGTTTTCCTACTTCCAGTAACACGAGCTAATCGCCCCATGTCCCCTGTTTTCTACATTGGTGAACCCGACGTGAACAACTCAAGTGACTCACTCAGTTACCTGTTACCAAAGCTTTAAATATGGTCCCACCTGGAGTTAGTGACAGAAATAAGCGATCCTCACCTCCACCGAAGCCATCTGACCATCAAGCCAACCAGAGCCAACTCCGTCAAGCTGAAGGAACCAGTCAAGCTGCTTTGGCCAACCTGATTGATAGACTAAATGCGACCATCCAAAACCAAGCAACTGTAATATAGAACCAAACGGCTCTATGTAGGCCGCGACACAGAACCAAATGGCAAAGATTGCACTGATGGCTGCAGGCGCACAATGAACTTCTACCGGACAATTCCTACGCCGTCCGTACATCAGTCCATATGGGAGTGACAAGAATCTGCGATTTTGTGAGCTCTCCAAATCCTTGTAAGTGGTAAAACAAGATCGAGCCCGGATCCGTGCGAACCTGGGAAGATGGTCAGGAAGTTTGGCACAAAATTCTTCGAAGTTGAAGAACAGGTCACGATCATCCATATGTCGCAGATGAATCAAATGTATGACGAAGACGAAGTCTCTTTCATCAGATGCTTCCGAGAAAGGCCCCACGAGTGCTCGGAGGAAGTCGCATGATATCGTTTCGTAGAAGTCTGTTTATAGGGGATGCAACTTTCATCACTCCCATAGGTTGACATGTCTCAACCGCAAGTGCACGGTTGTCGCGTTTAGTAGTACTCTGTAATCCGGGTTTATCTTACCAAGGCACTTGTCGCAAATTAATTAGTATCATTAAGCTTGTGGGAAAATAGGTTGAATTGTTTTGCTAAACTAGGAATTGAAGAGACAACTAAATTAATTAATTGTATGATTAATCACACAATTAATGAAGTGAGATTACGATAATAAGACAAGTATGGGGAATTCGCTTGGATCACCGCTACCGAATTATGTTCATGAAACACATATAATGATCCTATTTTCCAAAAAAAACATTACTTTTTACCGATTCCTCTAGCAAAGCCTATGTTAGGATTACACAAATCGATTCCTCTAACTTACGTACATTATGTTCATATGATCTACTCATGTTCTTAGTCAATTTGGTTGATTCCTCTGACCTACGTGCGACAAAATGCTATATTCACTTTTCTGGACAACAATTGTTGATTTCTCTAACAAATATTACCTATGATCTTCTAATTGCAACGTCTCACAATGAAAAGATAGAATACAACCATGAATAAAGCATAGCAAAATATATCCTTTATTTGTGTCACCATCAGCAGGCCACATGGCACGTCTGAAAGGGGACGCGTGTACTTTATGCTCCGAAGCACAGTAGCAGCCCCCATGACTACGCATATGCGAAGGATTGTGAGACAGGGTCCTTTGCACATGTGCCCTTGATACTAACGGGACCTGGGGGTGCGAGTGGCTTTGAGGCTATAATAGGCATTGAATTTGCGGAGCATGCGCGAACCTTGCATGCGACCCTCGTATGTTATCCATAGATCTTCGAGTGGACAATCCGCGTCTTTGAATTTGCGGAGCACGTCTCCTATATGTATGGGCCACGAGCCGTTCAATTAAGCAGACGTCTCCTACATATATGGTATCCGTCCCATTAGTAAGCTCACAAACACACACGTAGAACATTCAAGCTACAATTCCTCTCTAGATAACATACGTTGCCCTGCTCTTACCCCAAACCTACTCTCACCCCTGAGCCCTAAAAAGACTAAGTTGTGTCGTTTGTTTTGTTCTCCTACTCGCAGAAACGCAACTTGATCGCCCCAGATTCCCCCTTGTCTACAACAAGTTAGTTTATGAGTGTTATACGCTCTTGTCTGGGGTTACTGATGGAGTAGTGTAGTATGTTGGAATAGACAAAAACTTCCTCGCCCATTAGCTCTCTAAATCGGGTCTTCAACTTGAAAGTTAGTGTCTTTCGGGCTCTTACCATAGTAGCTTGTACAATATTTGGGCTTTTGAACAACCCACTATTAAATAAATTGCAAGCTTATTAGCAATTTTTTTTGCTTCTAAAAAGTGCTATGACAATTTTTTTCAACTCTTCGGCAAGTTTTGTAATTGTCCCTTCCCCTCTTCCCTAATTTCTGCTCTCTTGCCACCGTTTCGCCTGAATCATCCCCTCTCCCCTCTCCCTCAAATCCTCCCTCTCCTCTCCAGTCTCCGGCAGATGCATTCTTCGATGGTTCATGGTCATGATCCGTCTCTACTCTAGATATCGTAGATGTACCACTCTCTCCTCTCTTCGTCGCAATCTCTCTTCCTCAACCCCACCTTCAACACGCCAGTCCGAAAATGACCTCCAATTCCACAACAATCTCGAACCAATCCCACCTCCACCGCAACTCCACCACCGAAACCCTCACTCCCTCTCCCTCCCCCGCACCTCCGCCATCGCCTTATCCGTCTCCCTAGTCTCCGCCATTGCCGCCTCCTACGTCTTCGTCACAACAAGCGACGACGCCGAGCCGAAGCAGCGGTTAGGTCACATCTACGCCGACATCGAGCGCGCTGTAGACCGGTCCAACGATTCCTTCATGAGGATTGTCCATCGGATGAAGCAGACCGGAGTGGCGGCTTCCGTGTTGTTGAAATCGCTGAGCTCCGTGCTCTCGTCGGCCAACCATGACGTGCGGTCCGGTTTCGAGTTCCGAGTCGCGGCGTTCCTGGCGGACATTGTGGCCACTAATGCGGGACGGAGAGCGGCGATTGTTGGCGCTGGTGGCGGTGCTGTGGTGGATTGGCTCCTCGAGACGGTGGCTGCCCCGGGGGATAATTTTGGGACCCAGGCTGAGGCCGCCAGAGCGCTGGCTTATTTGGTTTCTGATCTGAATGTGGCTGAGGCCGTGCTCGGACGACGTCACGCTGTTCCGTACTTGCTCAGATTTATTTTCTCTTCTCAGCCTCAGCGATCAAAAAAGGTATGTTCTCTAACTAATATAGATGTTAAATATTAGTAGTTTCAACTTCTTTAATATTTATAGCTTAAATATGACTGACAAAGATAGATTAAGGTTTAAGAATGAGAAGAGAGAGTGAGGGTTTCAGCCTCAGCGATCGAAAAAGGTTTGTTCTCTAGCTGAATATGTATATATTTGAAATATCTAACTAATACTAGATGATAAATAGTAGTTCGTTTTCAAGTTGCTCGTGTGCGAGTGTTCGCGGAGTAGATATATTCACAACATAGTTCCAATTAACTAGAATGTGAGAGGTGTATAGTTCCAACTTCTTCAATGTTTATAGCTTAAATATGTGACTCACAAGCATAGATGAAGGTATAAGAACGAGAGAAGAGAAAGAGTAGCTTACGTGGGTTTGAGTTCAACGAGCTGTGAAAACCTGAAGTTGTAGAATGTGACTATGTGAGAATAGGGCAACATTTTCATATATTGAGCCCTCAATTAATCATATATATTATATATATTATTTAGCTTAATGAAATTTCAACCCATTTGAAGTTAAAATATTTCATAAAACAATCCGTGTAAAAGTTTAGTAAACACAAGAGTGGCTGCCGCCTCTCGTTAAGTGTCCCTAAAGTGTCCCCAAGTGTTTAGTCTAATAAAATTCTCGGAATTACCCGGACATGCCAGCCGGAGTGTCTGACACGTATTTTGGAGTGTCGTTTGAGTGTCCGAGTGTCCCAAATACGGTTACGGTCCCGGCTTTTTTGACTATCCATGCTTCCTAGATCGCCATCTTTCTATAACCTACTCAATGCAGTTGAAAATCTTCTGATTTTATCTCAACAAATTTTAATCTTTGCTGAAATCTAATTAACCGAACAGAATTAAGTTTATATCTAAGTTTCTGCAGATACAATCAAAATCTGCTCGGCCAAACAAACACTCTTCACAAAGCTACGCACAGTAGAGTATTCCAAGACACGACCTTGTGTACGTGGAAAATAAAGTTACATAATTTAGAGCATGGGTAGGTCAAACTCAAACCACAGTCCACATGTTTCATGACCAAGAAGTTGCAATAGTGTATGATGTTAGAAAAGTAAAAAGAAAGTTCTAACATATGTAATGGAGATGAACACGGATGAGTTACGAAGTCTAAGAAATGACATACTGGCTGCTGACATTCGTTGTATCTAGGATGTTATAGTTTCAAGGAAAGATGATCTTCATCCAAATGCTGTTGAATTGCAATACTAATTTTTGGTTTAATCACAGTGAAGACTGTTGAGAAGAACATACGGGAAGTAATTTGTTGATAGATCTGTAGACCATTGTCAACAACTTCCCGCTGACAGTTCATTATAATATTTTGACTCTCGTCTGTGTCTATGGAATTCATTAATTTGAAACACTAGGTAATTTCCTTCCTGTTTCTTGGCAACTTTTCCTGCGTTTGGCCTAACCTTATAAGCAATTGCAGATATGCCTACTCATTTTACTTGGTTTTGGAACTGTTTGTGTTGTTCTTTCCTATTTTCTTTTTCTTTTCATTATTATTTGTTGATACTGTATTTCTTTGGTAACAGCAACCAAGACATAGTTCACTCGATATTTCTGATTCTTTGAAAGGTAGAAGCATGCTTGTTGCTGCCCTTATGGATATTGTCACATCTAACTGTGATAGTGTAGACAAGTTACTGATCAAGCCACTACTACCCAAAAATGCTGAAACAAGAGACATTGCTGCCGCTATTCAAGTTATTGAGGATGGTGGCATGCATTTGGATGAGCAGATTGAAACTGAAGACGGTGAAGATGGTGGAACAGGAGTGAAAGGCATTGGAATCAAAGTTCTTGGAGGTACCACAGTTTTGGGTCTATCAAGAACTAATGGACTTGCAGAATTGGATTTTTCTAGGCCTAGTCATTTTGCTTCAGGAAACAACGGCCTCATAAATCTTCTTTTGAACAAAATAAATGGTAATTCAATATCCCAAGAAAATGTGAATTCTGCTGTTGTTCCTGGCCTTTGGGATGATTTACTTAGTCAGCATGTTGCCGTGCCTTTTGCTGCTTGGGCATTAGCGAACTGGGCAATGGCATCTGATGTGAATAAATCACATATTCAGGAACTAGATCGAGATGGGCATGCTATCTTGACTGCTTTAACGACGGCTGAGCGATCTGTGAAATGGCATGGTAGTTTGGTGGCTGGGTTGCTTTTGAAGGACCACAGTTTGCCCTTAAATGATTCTGTTCCAGATTGGAGTTTCAGTCTTCTTTCAACGGCTTCTCAAGCAAGCAAGAGTGAGGATATCCCTTTAACCCAGGTTGCGTTGTCTGCATTTTTGGTTTCTATTGAGAGAAGCCCTGCAGCACAGAAGTTAGCAGTGGATAGAGGTTTTCACCTGTTGAGAGAAACTGCTAAACATACTAGAAAGCATAAGGCTGTACAGGAAGAGTTGGCAAAAGCTTTGGAATCACTTTCCACTGGGGATACACACATGTCTCTGGAAGAAAGTCAGAGGTGGTCTGGTGTTCTGCTTGCATGGGTTTTTGGAGACTTTTCCTCTGACACTATAAGAAGTTCGGCCACCAAAGTTCTTTCTCGGATTTTAGAGGACTACGGCCCTTCTTCAATTCCCATCTCTCAAGGTTGGTTGACTCTGATGCTGACTGAAATTCTGGATTCCAGCAAGATAAAGTCAACCAAGGGAAGCACTCAAGTTAAAACAGAAAAAATGAAGGTCATATTCCTTTCCATTTTCTTTTCATCGGCGCACGATCGCCCATTTTTTTTCTTTTATCACCTGCTAACAGTGGCGGATGGAGGATTCACCCTAGAGAGGGGCACGTATACGTTATATTTTAACAATGAAAAGTTATTTCAAGGCTGCATAAATTTTTGGGGCTCAAAAGGCAATTTTCTTTCTCAATAGCTTCGAACCTGAGACTGCTTAAGCATCTCGTGTGCACAGCGTTACAGATGTAGTGAATTAAGAGGAATAGAGAAAGTCGTTGTCTTACTTATATTTAACCAAAATTTTCAAGGGAAAACAGTTGTTGAAGTTTGTCCAATGCGGCTAATTATGATTTCCAGAATTTTATGAGAATATTGGGAAGGGCCACTTCAGTAATTTCCAGTAGGGCATCATTGTCATTATCACAAACTTTGCTGGTAAAAATCTAATTTTAAAAAACATGGCAGAGGCACATGACCTGATGGTCCTCACGTGCTTCCGCCCCTGCCTGCCAAGGCATGGTTTATGCCTGTCCCTCGAGTTGATTCTATTCGGCCCTAGTGAAAGAAGTTTATATATGTTATGTTACAAAATTATGTAGTTCATTACTGGTTTTGACGGATTTGCCTTCTTTTGCAGACTCAAGTAGATCAAGCGAACATACTGTCTGCCCAACAGGTTGCTGGTCAATTAGCTGATGCTGTCGTCTGTTTAGCTGGCAATCAGCTTGGAAGAGCCAATGACATTACTGATCCATTCCCTTTGTCAGATCTTTTCAGTCTTGAGCCATTTGCTGGACCGTTTAAAAATTTAAAGAAGGATAGCCGGGGTAAAATTGATGCTGCAGATTCTGCATTTGCTACCCTTAAGGGAATTAAAGCACTGGCAGAACTGTCTGCTGATGATGCAGATTGTCAGATGAAAATGACTGATTTTGGAGTTTTGTGTCTCTTAAGGCGCTATCTATTGCAAGACGATTATGAGCAATTAGCTGCAACTGAAGCATATGATGCATCACGAGCACAGGAAATGCAAGATCGGGTCCCTGGTGATTCTGGCGAATCTTCTACAGTTGCCACTAATGATCCTTCTAGCGTCCGAGTCCCACCTACTGCTCATGTTCGAAGACACGCAGCTCGACTATTATCTATCATTTCTGCTCTTCCAAAGGCCCGGAAATTAATTTTAGCCGACAAAACTTGGTGTAAATGGCTAGAGGATTGTGCTAGTGGGAGGATCCCTGGTTGTAATGATCTTAAAACACAAAGCTATGCTAGAGCATCCCTATTGAATGTATTCTGCAACGATCAAATCGATAGAACCAGTTCAGGGGGAAATGCTATGGACAGTATTCATGCTCAGAAACGTAAATGCCCTAATTATGCTGACATGATCTTTTTAATTAATCCTGAATTGCCACATTGGAAATGTCCTGATCAAGACTCAGACTCTAAGCCTACACAGAAGTCTAACTCTGTTGATAAATTGTCTAATTGTATTGATGAAACTTCTAAAGATAATTGTTCAAAGTCGGAGGATCCTTCAATGGACGTGGTATTTGTTCATGGCTTGCGTGGTGGACCTTTTAAAACATGGCGCGTAGCGGAGGACAAGTCCTCAACTAAGTCTGGTTTAGTTGAAAAGATAGATGAAGACTCGGGCAAGCAAGGGACATTTTGGCCTGCAGAATGGTTGTCTGCTGATTTCCCTTATGCCCGCTTGTTCACTCTGAAATATAAGGTTTGTTGAATATTTGGTTGTCTAACCCTTTCGAAAATAAGTCTCTAGGACGCCTTGGATGCTGCCTAGTATGATTTGAGAAGTTTCTTTAGTCGTAGAAATAGCTTAAGAGATACTTATATGTTAATATTTTCCCCTCTTTTACTGTTTTTATTTTTAGGTATTTATATATTTAACCCTTTTTTACTTCTATATGGTGCCTGTGTTAATTTCTAAATGCAAGTGTTCCTCTAATGCACCAACATGTGGATTTCATGCAGACAAATCTTACGCAGTGGTCTGGAGCTACTCTGCCTCTACAGGTTTGTACTATCATATTGACGAGTCAGAAGCACTGATAATTTTGTATAATAATAGTCTGATTGTATTATCTTGGTACACCCATATAATATGCCTTGTGAGTGTGAAATAACTGCAGTATTATTTTTATGGTTCCTGTCATAATGGCTCGACAACTTTGTTTTATGTATACAGATAAAATTTTGAAGGACAAATGACCCTAAACCTGGATGCACTCTGCACTTCGTAACACTAAAACATCGGCACTTTCAATTTACAACTAGAACCCACACACAGTTTTCTATTAGTGTCAAGTAGCCATAAATCGCAAATGGCCTTACTTAACGCTAACTGGACCAGGGGAAAAATGGTAATTCCAGCACCACCGAAATCTCTCATCCTTGCTTTCCTTCTCTCTCTGTCTCTGTCTCTCCACTTTGCTTCTTCTCTTGCAGAAAATCGACAAGGCCAGCAGGTCCGGAGTCAGATCCATCATCCTCAGTAGATGCTCAGCTACTTAAGCTGTCACCTTAGTCGACTCTGTCTCTTGTATCAATTGGTGAATCTGGGTTTGGTTCTGTTGTTCTAGGTGTGACGGGTTTGAGTCTGGCCCGGATAGAGAATCTGGGTCATGGGTTTGTGAGGTGGAGTTCGGTCGTGAGAGAGGAGTCTGAGTTTCAATTTGGGTTGTGCAATTGGGAATCAATCGTGTTTTGGGTTAGGTCAATGGAAGCTCTGGGTTTAGTTTTCTACCGGGTTTTGAGTTGAGTTGTGCATCTAGGTTCTCGAATGAGTGAATTCATAGAGAATCTGGTGGTTTGGTCTATTGGGTGTAGCGGTGGTGGTGGTGGTGTGAATTGCTGGATTTCATGGAGGTCCGGTTGGGATCTGGCTTGAGTTCGACTGGGACAGAAAAACTGGATGCTCTGGTGGGTGATTCTAAGTTTGGGTCTTGGGTTGTGGTGGTTAAGTGTGAGCAGAGGAGGCTAGGGTTTAGTTGATGGGTTTTGCGGATTTGGTTTGTGATTGGGTTGCGGACAAAGAGGGAGATGTACCTGTTTGTGAGCTTTGGGTTTCTGAATTAAGAGAGGGAGCCATTGAAGCTTTTACCTTCGACGACCCAACCACCGCGCTCTGCCTACCCCAACCCTGATGTCAAGCATCACAGTCCAGAAGCTAAATCAAGTGAAACCACCATGGAGTCCAGCCCAACAACACACACACAGCTACTTCATCATCGTTAACCACCACACGACCCAACAAACCCAGATCCCTACTTGATCGAATACCCCAAACGCTGCTCCTCTCTGACTTCACCTCTGACCATCATTGAAACCCAGCCATGACTTCAACCCTCATATCGATTGAGGGAAAACGAAGAGAAAGATTGACAGAGAGGGAGATTGACTTTTGGTCTGCAAGAAAAAAAAGAGGGATGGAGAGAACAAAGAGAGATTGAGTGAGAGAAGTATATTTCGTGTTACAGGTGAGAAGGAGAGGAAGGCGGCGAATGACAATTTTGCTATTAAGTAACTTTTACAGGTGAGAAGGGCAGGAAGGTGGTTAGCGTCAAGTAGCTTTTGTGATTTATGACTATCTGATGCTAATAGAAAGCTGCAGGGGGGGTTTTGGTTGTAATTTGAAACTCTCGGTGGTCTAGTGCTATAAAGTGCATATAGGTTTGGGGTCAATTGTCCAATTTTAAGTGAAAGCTAAACTTCATTGAATTAAACCAGCAGCGTTCTTTTAACTAAAGGAAGTCAATCTCACTTCAATCTCTGGAGCCCCCATGTCAAAGCCGGAGGACTGGTATTTTGTGTGCATCATGGAGCCTAAGATGTAGATATGCATTCACATCAACGGATAAATGAATTCTTTCTGGGATGGGAATGTAAATTATGGATGAGGTCTCACACTCTATGGGAATAGAGGGTCTGCTCTTCAATGTCAGTTACCACTGCCAAACTTGTTTTGTTTGAACCTGTTTTGAACCAACTTTCTTGTTCTGGTGTTTTCCCATTGGATAGGGTTTCCGTATTCACTTCAGTTAAAGGGCCATAATCATACTCAAAACTTTCACGTTGACTAGGTTCAATAACCCAAATGAACCAGACCTTGAGCTCGAAGTATGTGGGCCAGTGGACGATAAAGAAGCCCTAGGTAAAGGGGTGCTGAAAGCACACTCCTGTTGCAAGCCATCATAGCCTTACATGTTTGGATCCTCCAGGAAAATACCATCTCATGACTGACCCCAATTATTGTGAAACCTACAAAGACAAAAAGTCAACAAGTGTGAGGTCAAACGCTATAAAATACCATCTCATGACTGACCCCCAATTTTTGTGAAACCTACAAAGACATGAAGACAACAAGTGTGAGGTCAAACCCTATGCCTCCATGAAATAGTCATGCACATTTCGTACTTCCTTTCTCTCGAACTGATATGGTTTCTCTTAGTTGCAATAACATATGTATTTCTATAAATAACCACAATAAGTGTTTTTCCACTACCTGGGAGCTTTTGAGAAATTTCACAGACACACTCCTCTCCAGTCATTTGTTTTGCAGAAAAATTAGAGCCTTCTACTGGGCCTTGGTATACTGGTGTCTCTATGGCAGTGGTATACGCATGTGCAGATTTGCACCTGCAGTCCCAAAGCCTTCAATGTGAAGCCTCAAACTCCCCCCTTGCTGCATGCAATTTATGGGAATTCAGGCTTTGAATAGTAATAACACAGCATAACATATCTCTGCGTTAGCTAGATAATTGCAGGTGTACACAATTGGCAATATTTTCTCTTGTCATGGAGATACTGAACCCTTATTTCTGTTGTCATTCAATATTCATTACATCTTGGAAGCAATGGTACTGACCTTCCCCAATAATGTCTGTGAATCCTCAAAAGGATCAACATGATCCCAGTTATGCCGGACACTAATCTTTAAAGTTGATGTTGCCGCATGATGAGGTGCGAAATCTTTAATGGCAACGGAGAAGAAATCTGATCAAATGGACTTTTGGTTGTGGTAAAGAATAAGCATGAACAAAATTCTTACTATTGTTATTTGCCAAAAGTGGATTATTGGAAACTCTAACAGTGAATGTCTAAGCCTAATTCTGTTTTTCAAATGGTCCCCAAACGGCACTCAATAAAGAGCAACCCTGAAATGAAAAGGGAATCAAAGAAACTAGTTAAGGGATCAGTACTCGCCCATAATGGCAAGTAGATAACAAACACAAGAAAAATAAAGAGATTTGAAAATCCTGCCAAGGGTTTTAGTCTATGAAATACAAAGGCATCGCCCTCCCCTCCATCTTCCCTTACTCTTGTCTCTGAATCTCGTCCGTCGTTTGTCTCCTGGCATCATCGTCTTGGTCATCCGAAAGTCGCCACTTAGTTTCACGTTTTCCCTTCCAGTCAGTACGATCAATTGAGTTATTGTCATGTAATGCGTGCAGCTGCACAAAGGGTCACAAACTTCATTTTCATGATTCTAGTATTCAGTTAACTCGGCCGGTTGAGTTCGTTTTTATCTAATCTTTGGACATCTCTTGTTTATTCATTTGATGGTTCTAAATATTATGTTATCTTTGTTGATCATTTCTCCAAATATGTTTGGTTCTATCGCAGGCGACACAAATCACAACAATGCAATATCTTTGTTCGCTTCCGCGCTTTGGTCGATTCTCAAAACTCTCTATTACTGACAATGGGGGGGGGGGGGGGGTACATTGGGTTTCATGAGTATTTACTGGCCGCAGGGTTATCCCACCTAACCTCACTGCCCCTGAGCATAATAATTGCTGCTCAAAGCAATGACCTGGAGACATTGTCGAACCTGGACTCGCTCTTCTGCATCATGCTTGTACGTCCACTGAGTACTGGCCCTATGCCTTTTCCATGGCAGTCTACCTCATTAATCGCCATCCTGGTTGGTCGCTCAAAATGAGCTCTATCTTCCAAACTATCTTTCCTCAAAACCCCCAATTACTTTAGAGGTCAATTGCTTATTAGCCAGCCCCAGTATAGGGCAATGATCCATGTGCCGCCCCCATTTTGTATTTTGCCATTACAGCCTCTAGTTGTTGAAGCAAGCAGTCATAAAATTTTGTTAAAAACTTAACTGTCTGGGGTATAATGGTATTTCCAAAAAGTGTCACATAAAAATAATAAAAAAAAAATGAAAAACAAGAAACATAAGAAACACAGAAAAATCAGGGAAGAAGAAAAAGATTTTATGAAAAGGAGGAGGAGGAAGAGGAAGAGGGAGGAAGCCACGTCCACGACGCCGTTTGCCTCTTCATCATAACCCAGTATAGGGTTTATGAGGCGGTGATGGCGGTCCTGCAGTGGTGTCCTTTATCATGTTCATATCTTTTTTACTCTACCACTTTACCCCCTAAAAACTGTTAACTAACAGAATATTTTGGACAAAAGTTCCCATTGCTAATTGCTAGCAATCATAAACTGGAAGTGGTAATAAGAGGGTTTTGAAACTGGGGGTGGTACATGGATCATTACCCGATACTGGGGGTGGCTAATAAATAATTGACCCTTACGTTAAAATTCGTGTTCGGCTGCCTCTGCTACCCTGGCGTCGTCCGTATGCTTCTCATAAGATCGGTCATAGGTCTCTTCCCTGTGTCTTCATTGGGTATTTCCTTGCTCAAAGTGCCTTTCCGTTCCGTCATCCCTCCACCCGTCGCGTTTATGTCTCTTTCCATGTTAGCTTTGAGGAATCGACCTTCCGCTTCCCCTGGCCCTCCATCTCGTCTGAGCCGGCGGATTTGGAAGGCGCCTCCTCCACCCATGGCGTTTATGTCTCTCGCCGTGTTAGCTTTGTCCTTGGGTACATTGGCTTGTGTTTTTGATCCATGCTGGACTCACTTCTGATCCATGGTTGCAAATGAATCAGCATATTTGATATTGGTTAAGGCTAAGATTATGTTTACTCGAGTGATTGGGAGGTGGGATTGGATTCCAAAATCCCATCTATTAGGGTCGAAGTGTATTTAAGGGATTCTTACTGGGAATTGGAATGCCGGCGGATTTAAATGCACCTCCAAAGTATAAATCCAACTGTATTTATATCTAACTTAATAGTGTACTAGTGCTTGTTATCCCCTTATTTTTCAGGGAGATGTTGTACTGTAATAGGTCACTACTTGTAATTTATTACGTTGCCCAGGTTTTAGAGTTAGGCCCTTTCAATTCATGATTATCTTATTTGTAAAATCTCCTGTGAGCCTAAGGGCAATGGGGATTCTTAATCTAGAGATTATTGCATTCTCCTTGTAGGATCTCCTATTCTCCTGTGAGCCTAAGGGCAATTGAGGTTCTTGATTTAGAGATTATTGCACAAGGTAATAAAATTGCCACTTCACTCTAGTTGTAGTGACAGTAAAAATATATGGTACTTCTTACCTTGCTACAATCTTGATAGTAGGTATATAAATGTATGCATAGCCTACTACCAGTTCTATGGATCCCACCAGCCACAGTTTAATTATTAATTAAGCATCATGAACATCATATGCTGGATCATCCAATAAAATAACCAACCTTTCCGTGCCAATTGGTGCGTTTTTGGGGAATTGGATTGCCGTTTGATCCTGATAAATGGTTTATCTAGTAGTGGTTGCAGCTTTGCAAATTAAAGAAGAATAAATTTTTCTATAATTGCTTTTGGTAAATATGCATACACTTACGTTTAACTTTGATAATCCGCGACTGGGATGGTGACATGTCCAAGTTGCGTTACATGGCTCTCATACCATTTCAGCAAAGAAGAGAGAATAAATGCGATATTCTCACTTAATGATTATAAGTTTTGACTACTAATTGAGGAAACGTAACATCTCTTAACTGTCTAACTTCCATTAACTCCGCAAGCTAACCTTGACAAACTGCTAACTTAGCAACTAGAAGAAACTGCCTATTTCGGAGATGATGAGACATCTCTTCTCAAAAATGTTCATCTCAAACTAGCACGTACGGAGATCATTCATAAAGGAACGGGGATTTTCCAGTTTGGTATGTAAGGAGTAAGACAAACGTAGCAGAAGTAAAGAATTGGCTTTGCAGCAAATTCGAAGCGTAGATTGATTTTCATTACATTGTAGATTTTATTTAGGTTTATTTGGCACACTTGTTAGTTTTCTTTTCTTTTCATAGTTACTGTCTTCCCCGAATAGCTGGGTCTTCGCATATTTGATCATGTTTGAATTATTGATAGTTGAGATTTCTTTAGAGGAACTAGTTTAATTATTGATAGTAGCTCTCTCTGATATTTTTTTATATCCATAATTGAGAGAGGGAGGGAGGGAGGGAGAGGGAGGGATTTTCTCTTTCTCTTTTTCTTTTTTTTTTTTCAGTTTAAGTTGACGCCTCATTTTCAATTTAAATTCCCTCCAAGTAATTGCATTTTGGACACCTGCAGGAAGTCAGCTCGATGTTATTAGACAAGCTTGTTGCTGCTGGTATTGGTAGCCGTCCAGTTGTATTTGTGACTCACAGGTTAGTTCAGTGTTCACTATGTTTTATTGGGCGCACGTCACAGAAATTTCCTGTCTTCCTGGAAAATAACAGACAATAACTTTTTGGTTTGGACAATAACGAAAGCTATCCTCATTGTTTGGAAAAACTGACGGTTGACTAATTTCCATTAGTCACCTGACAGAATGTGAAGATGTCACCGTTACTATGTATATGTCCCTTGTTCGAATTTTCTAGCTAAAAAACTGACATTTGGCGAACTTCCGTTAATCACCTGACAGAATATGAAGATGTCACGGTTACTATGTCTATGTACCGTGTTCAAATTTTCTAGCATACTTAACTGCATTGAACAAAAAAGACATTATTCTTCCCCCACAATGCATCAACTTTCTATTGCCACCGCCAGCACATTGACCAACCCCACAACGTCACTACTACGAGTGGTAATTAATCATCATTCTCTTTAACCCTACTTTTGTGTCCTTCCTTTCAACTCCCCAAATAAACAAGTGGAGTCCACCTATTAGAATCCTTTTACTCATTGCCCATTCAGTGATGTAGTTGATAATTCATAATGCTAACTCTAATGCCACAATTAGGGATGACAACCAGGTGGTCCAGCATGTAGGGAGATTAAATTCCGCGAGTTGGGAGCACCATAGAATGATTTGGGACACCCACTTACCCAAAAGGTCAACCTTACGAGTTAGGGCCCAAATCATACTGTATTAACCATTGACATCTTGTCCACCTTCCTGATGTAAGCTAACCGCTCACACATGATACCCAGCACAACACTCCCCAGATCCAAACCCGAGACTGCCTGAAAATGCCTTTATACCTAGACACAGACCGTGCCGAATAGGCGAATAGGATTTCCAGTTGACCCGAAATTACCAGAAGAAAGGTAGCAGAAGCAAATACAGGCGAAACAATGGATTGCATTTTCAATGCCCCACAATCAAATTGTACTCAACACTTTGTAAAAATAGGCAAAGAGTTGCTGCAATTTCAGATCCACCATATTCTTTTTTGAGATATAGTCAAATATGAATTTGGATTCGAATCTTCATGAATTGAGCAGATGTCAAGGAGTTCATGATGCTGAAGATGACAAGGAATAAAGAGACTGACAAAATTAAGCCAAAACCAGGGAGGAACCAAGTTGATTTGAGAAGAAAATAACAAATTCAAGAACAGAGCGAAACACATCTGCAGAGAGTAAAAGAGATTACCTGTGTTGGCTAGCACTTCCACGAATCAAATCTTTTGTGTCCTCTCTCTCAACTCCCTATGGTATCCCACTCTCAACTCCGGATCGACTTGCTTTCTTTACAACCAAACTATATCCGTTTGAGTTTGGTCAGGCGAGGACCTGAAATTCATACCTTTACTGCCATCCATGGCCACAATTTAGATGAATATTAAGCTCATTGCTATGCACTCACGATGTTTCACTAAGTTCATGTAGGGCTATATTCTTTCCTCGTGATATACCTATAACATCTCTCCTAGTGATGTAAGTAAATATCCCACTTGGGCGAATAAGTTTAAAGACGGGTTAATGAAGTCCAAAGAAAAGGGATGTAAGCTACTTCTGAAACATCGAGGAATATGGGAATTCTGAAGCTTCAGGCTTGGAAAATGAAGTTAATGTCGAAATTGGTCGAGTTCAGGAAAGCCGTATCAGGGTGGTAAAGAAAATTTTCTTATACTACATCCCTTACTACTTTGTCTTCCGGGGTGCGCCTACATTCGTGTCTGTGATCACTTTTGACACTTGTAGAGTATAGGTATCCACTTGACTCGGAGAAGATACTCTCTGCATTTTCAACTTTTAGAATACTTCAAGAGCCTATTAATGCCCTTCCCGATATGATATTGATAGTAGTTGTCTCTCTCTGAGTTTGATTGTGAGCTTGTGATGTTCAAAGTATTGGATTAAAGACGAATTAAAACCAATATAATCTGATTGAGACTTGTATTGACCTCTAAATCATGCAGAGACCACATTCTAGGCAGTACTGTAATCTATATGCAGAAGCCTAAAATAGTGCAATATTCTTTCCATCTCTTACTCTTGGACCTCCGTTTACTATTTCTGATAGTTTGTCCTGATGTGAGGCACCAGTGGATACAGTTGTGGCATTGATTTCCGCAGATTATCAGCAGAGTTTCTTAGACAACTGTTAATTTGTGTACAATTTATTAAGGAAGGAAGAAGATGAACTGCTGTGTGAAGTTGTCCAGAATACTGGAGTTGTTGATAAATATCCCATCCATCCCGAAAAAATTACCCATGTTTGGAACTTCCAACTTTTTAATGGGACATGCATGAATTGCACACCTATTTAGAATTTTGGTGATATTTACACAATTATGTTACTCTTTTTCTGGACATCATTGTCAATTAATAGATTTTCAAAATGAAAAGTGGACAATTATTTTGGGACATCCCAAAATAGAAAAGTGAACTTGTGGGATGGAGGGGGTGCATAATATTACTCGAGTTATTTATGAGGCTTTCAGTGGTAGGACAAGGTTGCATGTATGTTATGTCTACATTTAGGATCCACGGCTCAGAAAATTAAACAACTTTTTATAACTACATTCCTTGAGTGTACAACAATGAAACTGAAGGCATGGCGTTGGTTTCTGGGTAAATTGCACCACTTAAATTTGTTAATTGACCTTTCACTTAACAGCTTCAGGAAAATATCAAAATACCCACACATTTTGGATTCTAAAATATCGGTCTGGCTATCCCCCTATAGCTCACTCTCTTTGGAACTACATATTGATAAAGAATCTTACTTGTGTTAAATGAACTAAACAAGTGCCTAGTCCAAGTTGTAGGGACTCCAAAAGGCCCAAGTTCACCACGAAGGTTGAGAACTTGACATCTCCTCCCCCTAGAGTTTATAGGGGTTTCTTACATATAATAAAAGAAGAAAAAAACTAGCCTAAATATATCACAATTCAATGTGTTAGAAAAAGAAAGCTAAGAGTGGAAACAGAGAACTGCTAGGAAGAAGTTTGGATTTTGTCAGCTTTCGAGTTGTGAAAAAATAGGTGAAATAATTGTCGCACTCTTCATGTTATTCGTCTTCCCACAGACTTGAAAACAGTGCACACTGCAGAAAGTAGAATATCACCTGTTTTCCTTTTTACTCTTCTGTTCACCTTCAATCACTCCAATCCTTTTTCCCCTATATCCGTCTCAGTCACCACATGCATCTGTTGACGATCTGCTAGATGATTTTATGTTTTCCCACAGCATACCTTGTACACAAGTAGAAGGTTTATTTAAAAAAAAAAAAGAATGTTACTTTAGAATTAGAGATTCACCAAACTGCATGTATCAATAGCAACCCCTCTGTGTGAGAAAGTACACATCCTACAAATCTCTTTTCCTACAGTTGAACAACTTTTCTTTTCTAGAATTCTGTTTTTTCCATGATGCACTATCCGCTGTATCTTATCCGCTACCCAAACGAGGCCTCAAGGCATAATTCTCTTCCGTGGTTTATCCCCCAGCGCAAGCAGTTGAAATCTGCTGAAGAACTTTTAAGTTGTCCAGTCTCAGTTATCATATATCTTTACTCCTGAATGCATAATGAAGATAATATAGAGTATGGGCAGTAGAGGGAGAGAACAAGAATAATGTTTTAAGGGTCAAGTACTCTGATACTTCATCACGTTCAGATCAATGGAGTATTGAACGTATGTTCAACTAGTCGGGGTGGGGGTGGGGGGGGGGTGGTAACTGGTTTTTGGTTTATTGGAATGAGTGGTTGAGGTGTGGAGGGAGAGTATGTAGTAGCATTCTTCAATGCTGTGCTTAGATTTTACAAAAAAGTCCAAATAGTCATGCTATTTTCTGAAATTATCCAACAATATTAAGGTTGATGTGTACCATTTCTATAGTTCAGAGAACTGGTGTATTTTATGAGAATCTGGGGAACTCGTGTCAGTCTCATCTCTTTACAGGTCATAAATTTCAATGTCATGCAAATATTTTCTCTTTAACAAACATCTTCTACTTGCAGTATGGGTGGGCTGGTTGTCAAGCAGATGCTTTATCAAGCGCAAGCAGAGTGCATGGATGACCTTGTTAATAACACCATTGGAGTTGTATGATTCTTCTTACGAAAAAAATACTTGTGCTGCATATTTGCTCATTTTCTTAGATCTTTTTCTTTCTGTGGTCATAGGTATTCTACAGCTGCCCTCATTTCGGAAGCAAACTTGCTGACATGCCGTGGAGAATGGGTCTTGTGCTGCGCCCTGCGCCTACTGTCAGTATCTGATCCATTATACTGCTCATCTTTGCACATTTGTTACAAATCCGACCTGGTACATGCATTTCGTTAACTTAGGCACTATTTACCACTTGTGTAGATAGGGGAGCTTAGAAGTGGATCTCACAAACTTGTAGAGTTCAATGACTTTATCCGCCATCTTCATAAGAAGGGGCAGCTTGAGGTTCTTAGTTTCTGTGAGGTATTATGGGTAGTCTGATTTGGCTTTATTCTTCTTCCTCGTGTTCCAATACATTTAATGCTTACTTGGAACTTTTCCGTATTTGTAAACAGACAAAAGTTACTCCAATTGTTGAAGGTTATGGTGGTTGGGCCTTCCGAATGGAGATTGTACCGATTGAATCAGCTTATCCTGGATTTGGAGAACTTGTTGTAAGTTATTCTATAGTGTGTTTAATAACTTGGTTAGTTTTATGTCTTTTTCCACTTTGTTTTCGAGGTAATTTGAGTTAGTATCAAAATTTAAGAATTGGGCAGAAGGTCGTAAGATGAGGTCATTTGTTAGATGAATGTTAGGTGCATCTTTTGCCATGCTGAAGAACATTTTGAACATGCTCATGTTTTTCAGGCTGTATTCCTACCTTGTGTGCTAAAAAATATGGGGAAGATTTCCTTTCCATTAAGCTAATCACGCAGGTCTGTAGATTTTATTTTGTACGTGGGAACCCGCATCCGTTACTAATCGGCTAATCGGGTGCGCAATGGGTAAATCCCCGTTCTAGTGCCATAACCTGCAAACCAGACCAGAGAGGTAAACCAGCCTGAGCACGCCTTGGTTGATGGGCTTGCAGCTGAGAAGGCCAATAGGTAGCCCATGTGTTCCCCAGGTTTTGGATTCATAACCTCTAGGCAAGTATCCGAAGACTTGAGCTTGCATGTCTGATCAACTCAACTACAGCCAAAGGATGATACTGTAGTATGTTACATGTAAAGGAAATGGGTTTAGCTACACTCAAAGACATGAATTTTGCTTGTTTTGTTCTCATTGAAGTGCATTCCTTGGGTACCATGTCTATTTGGGGAGAACCTGATATTTATGGCCTCTGTACAAAAGAAATTATGTTGTGGCTTTGAAACATTTGGTACATGACCGACCATAAGGTTTACTCAAAACAAACTTGACACCCCGCTAGTGGAGAATGTGAATCACAGTGTAGTATAATCTAACAAAGGTTGATCCCCTTGCAGAGGTTGTCTGTCGCTCTAGCATGTTAAACTCCTAGTATGCATATGTGGTGAACATCTCGAATCATCTTGCACCTGTTTTTTGTAAAATACTGCCTGTGTTGCTGCCATTTGCATCACAATTCTTCATGTCTTCAACTAGTTCTCAATTCATGTCTTTGACTTGTTTTACTTCATGTCTTTGACTCGTGTGCAGGTTTTAGAGTCAACAGATCATGTGAATTCCTGCAAGCCTCTCAGTCGGAATGATCCTTCTTACACGGAGATATTAAATTTCTTCCAGAAGCTAAAAGCGTTGCACAGATGAAGGGTCCAGAAGAGCAACTGTACAACAAATTATAGATTTACTTCTAAATAGTGGTTCTTGGATGTAGGAGCTGAAATTAATTGGTACAGTACACAAGTGATATCAAATTTCTGGCTTTCAGAAAGATACGAGCGCAGAGGAATTTGGTTACTTGACACCTCGGATAAAGATGCGTGGGTGTTTGCCAGCAAACAGTGGAGTTTACCATTCTTTCAATGTTTTTACACTCTTGCAGCACCATTTCTGTATATAAGTCCGGTTATTGTAGTTGTAAAGCTATGTGAGAACGAAGTTCTGATATCTATAATAGCTGTTGTACATTACATATAGAATGCCGCAGCTAGAAGCATAACTTATTACCTTAATTTATGGTTCTGAGTTCCGAATGTAGTATAAATGTCCTGATTTTGACGGAGCGATTTTGGGGCGGGTGACTGATTGGTGATACTGGCACTGAGAATGGCTAGTTTATTTATTTTCTTTATGCCAGAGATGAGAGAAATTACAGTGATAGTCATATGCTCCTAAGTCCTAACTGAAGTGAGTCTGAAATTACCAGATAGTCAAATAATCCTATCTGAAGAAATGAGCGACTAAAACCTGCTTCTCAAATTCCATCGGTATGAAAGAAATTACAATAAAACTCCTGTCCGACAAGGATACATAGAAATTATAAAAAAAAACTCCTGTCATAAAGGAGCAGCAGGAAAAGAGGAAGACATCTCAGTGTTTCTTCTTAGAAAGTACCCTAAAAAGTTTGTGGAAGAAATTATGACGGCCTAAACACGGCAGAAAATAGGAAACAAAATGTGTGTGACTTTCTTTTTAATCAAATGTGTTTAAAAGTAGGATTGCCAGACGTGGTTCTTTTTAATCGAATGTGTTTGATACTATGTCTGTTATACAGTTATTTTTTAGGGAAGTTATACTGTTGTTAGGTTACTTCTGTAGCATTGTTAGCATTAGTTAGTTACTTTTACCTTATGAATGTCCCTGATAAACCTGTGATACTATCTGCTTCTCTTTATACTTGGATTGCAACTCGGGCCGGCTGGACGGGTTGGCACCCCTGTCCAAGCCCGAGCCCAAGTTCTGTCATGACTGCCCAAGTCCAGTCCAGCCCGAGAGCGTCGTCAGTCCGTTTGAGCCCAAATTTGTATAAATCAATTAGGGTTCGGGCTCAATTCGGGGTAGTACAGTAACTAAATATCTATTTAAAAACATAATAGAATAATAAATTGTTGGTGATAAATCAACTAGTGTAATAACAATACAATGATTAAAACATCCCTAATAGTGAAAATAAAAGTATCATATTTATGTGAGATATGCTACATAATTATTTTAGGGTAATGATTCTTGCAAAGCAGAAAATTATTCTTACAAAGCCACTAACATTATTTGTGCAATTTTATTGGTCAGTAGATGCATAAATAATGTTAATGGCTTTGTAAGAATAATTTTCTACTTTGTAAGAATCATTACCCTTATTTTAAAATATAATATTTATAGGTACTGACCATGCAAATTGGGCAATTCGGATTAGCCCGTCGTTAGGTATTTGTGCTAAAGCCTGACCCTAATTGCAATTCGGGCATATAATTTTTGTCTAAGCCCGTCCAAATTACCAAAACTATGTGCCCGGAGCCTATTTTAGTCTGGGGTGAACCCGACCAAGTTGCACCCCTACTTTATACATTAAAAGTTACAATTTTTTTTTTTATATATATATATATATATATATATATATATATATATATATATATATATCCAAGACCACATGCAATGCAATTTATAACATTTTTTATCTATTGCAAAATGATTAGTTTCTCTTTTACAAAATGTTGAGGTTTGAGAACTGAAACGGAGGGGAGAGTACATGCGCAGACTATGAACCACACGAGTACAAGTGTGTCTCCTCTTAAACGTCCTCAATTCACGACACTACGCGACACAGCATAAGACTACAATCGAAGAGCCAATATGGAATAGTTCTTGTGGCACAATCAATAGACCGAGTGACGCGGATCAATCATATTAGCTTAAGAGATTTAAAATATTAGGATATCAATCATTTTATCTTGTTAGGATTTGATTTTATCTTATCTTACCACTCCGTTATCATTTTGAGATCCAAATCACCGGGTCAAAGTGACCTAGTTACGGGTAAAAAAAGTCCAATGGTGCATTTCAGCTGGGACATATTAGGAATCATCGCGTTTAGAGTTTATCTTATTTCTGTTCTCTATTTATAGGTTTCCAATTCACATTTGTTTTCAACTTTGATTTATGAATAAAATTATCTGATTTCTCCTCACGTTTTGAGTTGAGTATTTTACTAAATCTGAGTGATTCAATTCTTCTTGGTGCATCCTACACCATTTGGTATCAGAGCCCAACTCCGTTCCTCCGCCACCACCGCCGCCCACTCCGAGCCTACCGCTAATCAAAGCAAAACTTGTTCAGTACAGCAAGTTGCAGAAACAAAAATCGAGAAGGGCAGCAACACAGGTCCAAAAATCTCACCGCCGTCGGCACCGCTGGGTGCAGGTCAGACCAGGCCCAGACCAAGCCTCGTCGTGCCGTCATTGCTGCGGAGCCGCAGTTACTGTTCAAATCGGACCCAATCCACCATCAGACTTGCCGGTTCAGGTTCAATTGCCACCACGTCGGAGTCCACGCTGCAAGCCAGAGCACTTGTTTCTGATATCGAAGCAAGCATATCAAAACAGAGCTCGTCGTCTTGAGAAAATCCAGCCTTCCCGGCGAATCCAGAACAAGAAGAGAAACAAAGATACTCACTGGACCAGGTTGCGAATTGAGGCCGTTTCTGAATTTCGCTTCCATCGTCGACAAGGAGGCCTTTTCCGTGTTTTTTCTCTTTGCGTTTCAGCAAGGGGGAGAGACAAGGGCGATTGAGTGTGAGACGAAGCCGAGGACCTCTAGAACTCAAAGACGACAACTTTTAGACGTTGTCGTTCCCGATCTGAACCTGGAGCACACTCCTTGCTCCGATTTGTTATCGCCGCTGCTGAAGGAGAAGAACAAGAAAGAGATAAAAAGGGCTTGTCTTGGGCTGAAGTCTTCAGAAGCCCAATAGCTAATTAATTTAGCTATAAAACATCATTGTTTTTACTCAAGCCCACTAAAATCATACAACTAAAAAAAAGTAAAAGAAGTAACAGTCCAATCCGTTGTGTGTACTGTGCAACCCACAACTTGATTTAGCCCAGATTTTGCACTATTTATTAATCCAGGGTATAACCAATTTCAGCCTTATTAAGGCAGATTTTTACTCAATCTCAAACTCACCAACAGAAGCAAGAAGGATAAGAAAGAGGTTCAGACATACCTCACTGCCGCCACAGGCCGTCCTCTCTCCCTCGCTACCGCCGCATCGTCCAACACCACCACAGATCGTACCTCCATCTCTGTTGCAGTTCGTTAATTGCTTCCTCTAACAAAACCAGCCCCTGAAAATCCAATTTTACCCATGCTGAATTTGTAATTACCATTTAACCTTTCCACTTGGTGAGAACCCTAGCAGGCCAATATCACAAGCCCTCTTTTAGTTACTTAACCCTCTAGCCCAGTAACTTTAGCCTACCTACTGAAGCCCATTGTCACCAGCCATTACTTACAACTTACAAGCCCAACCACCAGTTCAAAGGCCCACTTCCTGCAGCCCACTTCTCAAAACAGAACCAACATTTTCTTCTTTTTTTACAGCCCCCCCAAAAAATAAAAAATAAAAAACTACATATTTTTTTTGGCGAATTTCCTTTTAAGGATTTTTGTCACGCTTTGGCTCATATTCTTCGGAATTTTGGGTCACCTCTCTCAGCACCCATATTCATTGGATTTTGGGTCATGAGTAGATACTTCAAAAACTCGTACAAGAACGCCAAATCTTGGAAGTAAGATGTTGGACTTACAACCAAGTTGGTTGAAGTTGCAACTGTGTTGGCTAAAGGAAAGGGAGTTTCCCGACCAACTAGAAGATGTCGCAAATAAGCTCTTGCATTTACCATCTTCGACTGATGAGCTTCTTCATCTACTTGATCGAACTGGGAATTTACTTACCAAAGTAAGCCAATCTCCTTCAAATGAGTTGCATGAAATCTAGTCTTCGTGTAAGAACCTGTTGTTGAACAAGATATATTGGGACACGGTTGCGATGATGTGAAAATTGCAGATATTGCATGCATTTGTGAGCTCACCAGAATTACAGCCCCAAAGCTCCCATACAATGACGATCAGGCGAAGGAAAATTTTAAGCTCATTGTATCTTCCCCCGAAAAGTTGTCTAATCCTTTTAGCCGCTCTTACACCAAAGTCATCAACATCCTCAACAACGTTGCAGAATCCAAGTTATTTATATTGATGCTCGATCTTGAATGTGGTAAATTGATTCATGCAATGTTTGAGTTATTTCTTACCTCCATCACATCCGAGCATCATCCATCAGTGTTTGAAGATATGAAAAGTATCATGAGTACTTTGATCGAGTAAAGTGATTATTTATCGTTTGAGCTTACCTCACCCCTATTGGCTTGCATGAAAGGAAGTTATCGAGAAGTTTCTAAAATCGGGAGACAATTGGGAAACCAAGTTGTTGAAAATTTCTCAACAAGACTCATTCCTTACTTCGAGGAGTTTAAGAAGAAGAGTGCATGTAAAGTCGAAGCACATTGTGAGGATGATACATGTGATAGTATTGTTGATCATTGTGGTCTCACTGTTCCGGACTCAACCAGGGTTCTCGCAACAATAACTCCTAATCCAAATGTCTCATATTCATATGCTCTCTCAATACCTAAGTTTGTTAAGACATGTCAAAGATGGAGTATTGTTTCTATCCAAGTCAGCAAGCATGTTATGCTACGACCAGGGAAGCATTTCAACGGTACGGAGTTCTATCTTGATGGTTGTTCATCGAACCCCTTGGTAACATACCACATCGAGTCTCATGTGGGTATGCCGAGGATAGTTGAAGTGATTTGTGTCGGCCTATGTCTCAATTGTAATTCTTTTGAGATGTTGAGTCCTAAAGAGTCGCCTCATACAGCTCTAGAGTTCATTGGTTGTTCCACCAAGTACGATCAACTGAACTTAAATCCTATTTTCCAGCCTCAAGTGAACTTGTGCAAAGGTTATGCGACTCATATAGCTCCCTTATTTTCTCAAGTTGTTCAACAAATTGATGAGTCACGTGCAAGAATCGTGTCCAAGCATTCTCTTGCATCTCGAGATATGATTTGGAAGTATCTAATGTATTGGAAGAATTATCCATGTCCGTCTATGCATACCTTTGAGAGTTTTCTACAATACTTGGTTCAGTGGAAAGGACGTCCAAAGTTCACATCTCATCATGTTACACTTCGGAAATTTCTTGTCCATTGGAAGAATCTCCCCAAGTTGTTGTCTGAAAGTGATTTGCTTCAATATTTGGCTAATTGGAAAAATCTTCCAAAACATTCAGTTTGGACCATTTATTGGAAGGACTAAGTTCAATGGAATAATCATCCAAAAGAGCTAATTCATGAGGGCGTACAGAAGTACTTGATGTTGTAGAAAGATCGTCAGCGCCCTTAGTTATTTTCTTAAACTCTCCGGAGTAGAATTTTTCTCAGTGGAGGAGAATGATGCGGATCAATCAGATTAGTTTAAGCGATTTAAAATATTAGAATATCAATCATTTTATCTTGTTAGGATTTGATTTTATCTTATTAGGAATTATTGTGTTTAGAGTTTATCTTATTTATGTTCTCTATTTATAGGGTTCCAATGCACATTTGTTTTCAGCTTTGATTTATGAATAAAATTATCTGATTTCTCCTCACGTTTTGAGTTGAGTATTTTACTGAATCGGAGTGATTCAATTCTCCTTGGTGCATCCTACACCACCGAGTAATAGATAAGACTAAAAGACAAGATCTATTCTAAATACAAGAACTGCGTAAAGGTAAAACATGTGCAGTAGTACAACGTTAAATGTAGAACTAGTCTAGCAGTTATAACAGTTATACAGAAAGTAAAAGACACTACACACAAGATTTTTACCCTGGGAAAATCTTCACTGTGTTCTCTGTTTAAGAAAGACACCTATGAGTAAAAATAGAGAAATAAGACTTTGGATCATAGTATTCAAATTCTGTGAGAGGTCTATAGATAAAATACATTCTAAAACACAGATATGACGCGAAACTACACTAAGAATAAACTTTAAAGCACCTTGATGTAGTCTAACATAAAGAACTCGATTCTAGACACTTCTAAACTGACATAAGATTGTTCTAGATCAATAGACAAAAAATGATCTAGAAACTCAATGAAAACTATAACAGAAATACCTTGATCCTAGAAGAGTAATGTACACAAGAGATTCCGGCGGGGAGACCTCCGTGTACACCGTATGTAGAGGATCAGAGATAGCACAGGAAGAGTTGGGTTGTGTGTAGGGAGAGAGTAAGGCAGTAGTAATGTCTGAGAGAGAGACAGAGGTTTGGCAGAGCTTCCGCGTATGGCTAGTGTGTCCTCCTTTGTATGGAAAGGTTAACGTCCTATATATAACGGAGAATGTGGCCGTTGCAGTGTGGTTAATGCGCCCATTAATGGCGGCTTAATTAGCTTAACCACAA
The DNA here is from genome assembly GCA_023055425.1 of Linanthus parryae. Classification (NCBI taxonomy): domain Eukaryota; kingdom Viridiplantae; phylum Streptophyta; class Magnoliopsida; order Ericales; family Polemoniaceae; genus Linanthus; species Linanthus parryae. The sequence goes on from JALGPY010000006.1 coordinate 78,824,139, forward strand.
CGGCACGTTCGTCCGCGTATATAGGGACCGTTACAGCACGTTATGCGCGAATACCGGAACCGTTATGGGGTTGACCGGGTTTGATCGGATTGACCGGGTTTGTGGAGCTCGTGCCATAAATCTCTCAAAACAGTTACTAAAGGTCGCGCGCGGGCTTGGCTCGCACGCGACAGGGCTTACTCTAGCCTCCAAACCACTAAGTCCCTACAAGTCCCGTGCAGTGGTATGCGAGGGCTCTGTCTCGCAGCCCCCACATGGATCAGCGCGGCTGGTGATCCAGTGTGTGTGGAGCACAATATGGTGTGCTGGATGGTTGCCACGTGGCCAAGATCTGTCATCTCAGAAAGCACTATCTACATTAGCCCCCTTTCTGCGCGTGAAGACTCATAGCTGTATAGACTTCCATGCGCGGAAACCAACATACGCGTCGCCGCCACGCACCAATTCAAATACGAGTAAGTTCAGCCCCGTGCGTGCCATTATGACCTAAAACCCCTAGAGTCGTGCCGTCTGGCCTTTAGGGTTTTAGGCGTGACGTCAGCTTGTCCTGTGATTGCGCGATTCGACGGTGACGGTTGCGATTCGACTACTGAAAGGACGCAACCCTTCATTGTTTTTTGATTAATACTTTGTACCCTCCATTGTTGCAAAGCATCACTTCTTTCTCTTAAAGTGAATGATACCCGGAAGTCTTCGAGAGCAGATTCAGATAATCAATCACCAGTTCACTCTTGTCAATCGTCTTCTTCAACTGTGTGCATCCAAGCAAGCTTTGCCAAAACAAGGTTGGCCTTGTTTGATTTTGTTTATCATATCGATGTATGCTTTTGAACTGTGTTGGATCTGCAAACCCATGACATATTATCTGTTGAAACTTGAGAAGAAGCTCCAATCTTTGAACCCAATTTCGATTTAATCCCCCTAATGATAAGGACCTTGGATGTGGGGCTTTGAAATCTCTGATGATGCAAACAATTCCAATCCCTAATTTCTGAAATCGATACCAGAAACTGTTCATCTTTCTTCCCATAGATCTTGAATCTCGAAATTCAAACTGAAGTGTGGCATATTTCTCCCCCCTTTTTCTTGCTTTTCCGCAGGAATGGCAAAGACAAAAGGAACTAGACCCACCAAGGAGGACGAAGAAATACCTGATCTTCCGCAAGCGCTATGGCGAAAAGCCCCCTATCTGGGTGGCAAAGACTTCTATCATGCGAGGGTTAAGGCAAAGAAACTGCCTGCCTCTGTCCCCAATGAGGGATTGCTAACACTGACTCCTCCAGTTAACTCAGCCTTGCTTGAGTTGATTGGCTCCGAGGACGTGGTTCGATTGGGAATCGAAAATGGGTACTTCCCGTATGCTGCGATTTCCACCCAAGCTTTTGTCCAGAAATTGGACTACATGGATGAGTGGATTGACCATGTGTTGACCGATCATGCTGCGACTCTTAATGAGGCCGGCGTATACTTCGCCGTTCGTGCTATGAAGGGTGCTGCCGTGAAGCTGGACCAGTCCATGCTTCTAAACCTTCTTTCCCGTTACTCGCCTGCGATTCACACTTTTCACTTTGCTGAGTTCGAGGCTGCCCCCACACTCGAGGACGTGCACATGCTGTACGATCTGTCTCCCATGGGTGAGGTGGACCCTTTGAGTCCCTTGAGGACGGATGCGGAGATCGCTTTGTACACGCAGATGGAGGAGTGCCTATCAGAGGTAAAGAAAATCTCCACCCGGTGGACCACTACCAAAGCCCTTCCTAACTGGCAACTGGTTGACACGTCTGCGAAGAATACTTGGAATAAATGGGTGCAGTACTTCTTCCGTGATTATGCGAACAGCAGCATCACCAAGAAACTTCTGAGTCAAGACCCAGAGGCCAAGAACTACGTGGAGGGTAAAGGCTATCACTTGACCCTTTGTGCTTTCCTGTGTGCCTGGCTGTCGAGGTACTTAATCGATGGTCACCCGCACGATGGGGTCTTCTATCACGTTCTGCCGCTTGCTATGAAACTGGCCCTAGGCCAGAGAGTCGCACTCGGACCCTTGGTTTTGGGCACGCTGTACTACAGGCTGGATCAGCTAGTTGTGGCCATGAAAGAATCGCGCGGCCGTCTCGACATACTGACTTTTGTTAACATTGCCTTCTTGACGATGTGGGTCTTTGAGCAATGGCCTTCCTATGCCCCAACTGCTTCTAAGCCCAACAAGTGGTGTCCCCCAGGCGCGGTGGAGGAGCGTAACAGCGGCAGAGCTGCGAGGTGGTTCGGAGCAAACAACACCAAGTGCGTTTGGAGTCTGATATGCGACAACCAACGAGAGTTCATAGCTAGGCCCTATGCCATGCGTATTGAAAATGTGCGATGGTTTCCAAAGCTGTATCCTTCCAAGGGTGTTGTCTTCTCGGAAGAGCTCCTCTTTGAAAGGGGAGAGCATTTCCATGAGCGCTATCGCGAATTCTTCTGCTGGTGCCTGCGAGGCTCCCTTCCTGCTCTAGCAGAGCATATTCGTGAGCTCGCACCGAGGTATGAGAGGATTACCGTGGATGTCGACCCCACTCGCGTTTCTCCCCAGTTCGGCTTTGATGCAGTGGCACCATCAATCTGGCCACAGTCTATTATCAGAGGCTGCTATAAGCGTTTGTTGACAAAGGAGTGCAAAACAGTCTTCATGAATAATCTTCCCTTTGAGAAGCCTGCAGGTAACCGCGAGGGTGGCTGTTCCAAAAACTGGCTCGCATACTGGATAGCCCAGCAGACGAGATTTGAGACGCAGTCGGCCCCCCAGCCAAGCAGAGCTCCTTTGATCAAAAGAAACTCTTTTCCGTTTCGCCCCAACTGCAGTCTGGACGAGTCTGAATATGGTTGCTACTCATTGTTGGATCATGAGAACCATTTGTGCCCTGCCATCATTCTGGATGAAAAGATCGCCGCAGTTAGGAAAGGCGACTCGCATGTCATCAGATATAGCGAGACTTTTGCTAAGGTAAGCAACTTCTTTTTTTTTTCATGCGCTAAGCTTCCTTACTTCAACATATTGACAACCTCATTCTATACTGCTTGCTGTAGTGCCATGTGCGGAGGTTTGCATCTGGTGATCGTTCCAAGTCGCTGGTCAACACCATTGTTACTACAAGAAGACAAGGACAGTCGTTCTTTCTGGCATCGAGGATGGATCCTGAGGTCGAAACCAGGATTCGCGCAGTCATGAATGCTTTTGCTGACTCGCTGATAGACAATGCTCCGGCCTCGTCTCCACCCAGAGATAATCCGTCTCCTCCAGCGACTGCCGCGCCAAGAGCGAAGAGACCCAGGCAAAGAGGAATTACAATCTCTTCCCCTAGAAGTGCTCCGTCTTCCCCTCCTGCGCGGTCCCTTTCTGCCAAGGACAAAGGCAAAGGTCGCATGCCCAATAAAGCGCGGACGGAGCTCGCAGTAGAGACCTTCGTTCCATTCGGCCAGGAGGAAGAAGAGGAGAAGCAGGATCCAAGAGAAGGAGATGAAGGAGAAGAAAGAGCAAATGTGATACATGAGGAAGAATCAGGAGGTATCTCCATCGCGTTTCCCTTCTCATTATCGTAACTCTTTTGCAACTCGATCTTGAACCAATTGTTTCTTCGCAGATGATGATGATGATGAAACCATCAGTGGCCTTTTGGCCAAGAGGCAGAAGAGGGATGCTCATTCTGGCATTTCTGACGAACCCATAAGCGAGGACATTCTTGCCGAGTCCAGGAAGACAGCCGCAGAATCTGCTGAAAGGAGAAGGCAGCGAGAAGAAGAGGAGCTCGAGCGTGTGAGGCAGCGGAGCCTCGAAGAGCAACATGTTGACGACTTAGTGCGTCCAGCTGATGAGGAAGATGCGCTTCCCGAAGAGGTGGCTCCTCGAGCTGAGGAGGAGGATGCGGCCCCAGAAGAGGATGCAGCAGCTTTGGAGCAAGCCCAAGCAGATTTTCAAGAAATCGCAGGCGGCAATGAAGGTGAGATCTTTAATCTCGCAGTGACTTATCGAGACTTTATTGTTGGTGCATTAAAGCATGGTGTGTCAAAAGCTGACATTCGCCGCTGGCTAGTAGGCAAGTGCGGTGAGCCCTCAGGTAATCACTTGAACAATATGCATGAACTAGGCTTTAGCAACTCAAAACAGAATCATGACTGATTTCTTCGCGCCCCAGGTCACGATCATCTTAAAGGCATGCTTAATGAGGACACATTAGTAGGGCAAGGTTCCACGTCCTTAGCGTATGACGAGGATACTGCAATCCCACCTTCGCGTGGAGGTTCTTGCTCTTAGCTTAGCAAAGATAATAAAATATCATATAATACAAGTTACCTCATACTATCGCATCTTGTACCGCAGGCAATGCTGATGAACCCATGCTGGAGCAAAGGAGTCAACCTTCTGCGTCCTATGTCCCGGTTCCGAGTTCTCATACCGAGAAGCCCGTCGCAGCTTCTGAATATGCAGGAGAGCCTTTTGAGGACATCATCGAACTTTCTGATGATGCCGAGGCTGACACTGTGCTAGTGGAGGAAGATTCCCATGCCGGCGCTGAGGAAATAAGAACAAGTGCTTTTGATGCTACCACGTCTGAAGGTGTCCCTCGCCAAGCAACTTCGGCTGCCACTACGCCTCCAGCGATGACTGAGTCGGCGACGCCACTTCCTGCGTGGAGCTTTTGGGGCTCGCAGGTCGGGGCTGCGATCGCAACTGGTGCGGCTTATACTCTTCCTCCTAACTATGAGGAGTTAGAGCTCGCAGCTGACAGGAGGGCTATGGAACGAGGACAGTCTTCAACCACTCCAGCAACACGCATTCCTTCTCTTCGTGAGATCCTTGAAGGGACTGGTAAGTCGTGGTTTGCTGTTTGCATCTCGCGTCATTCATTTGCGAGTTTGATAGCATAACTTAACTTTGACATTGCCTTAGGTTTGAAGCAAGCCGATGTGGACTGGCTAGTTCGGATGCGCCTCACCTACCCCCAATCATTTGCGAGATCTCTGGAGATAGGGACCTTTGACAGGAGGCTGTTTCTTACCGAGGCCATTTGGATATTGGAGCATTTGTCTGCAGCCACGCCTGCGACCATTTCTTCTCAGAGTGCCGAATTGCTTTTTGGCATGTGCCAAAATCTTCTGACCAAAGTTCAAGGCAGACTGGGTTTCAAGTTTCTTATGAAAAGAGTTACTTTGATTCGCGCAGCCGTAACTTTGAAACTCGGTCACCAAAACCTCGCAGCTGAGAAGCAGAAGGTAGAGCAGCAAGAGCAAAAGGTTGAAGAGGCTTTAAAGCTCTATCATGAGATGAATGCCAAGTGCGAGCAATTGAAGCAGGAAGTGGAGCAGGTGGAGAATCTGAGCCGTCAGTTCACCCCTCATGACTCCTTGATCAAGGGTTTACTTTGATTTTTGAATTTGAAAAGTAGCAAACAAATAGCAGAAACATTAATTTAATGTTGCTAGGGTTTCTCCCCCCCTTTTTTTCAAAAGAATCGAAGTGCCCGTTTTGCCCTTTTCCTGGATTTGCTAGAATATTTCTGTGCATATCAATTCATGACATCAGCAATTGATATTCTGCCTTGATTTTCGCGCTAATTTCTCATTAGATAAGCACGCTTTCCTTGGGAAGTCCATCCGAATCATGACTATCCGTCATTAATTAGGATACGCAACTGAATCGTCGTAGCCTTTAGTAGGGTAATTGATTGTTACCGCTTTTCAAGGCGTAAGTGATTGATCCTTACCCTCTTTTCAATTTCTGCTGACTCCTCTTGGCAACTGAAGAGTCTCCACAAGGTCTATATAAACCCTGTCTTTTGCCATTTGGGTTCTTCATCCCAAAAATGTGCTTTGTCGTGAGTCCTTACGACTGCTGGCTTCAACGCTTGTTTTTCGTTGATTCATGGCAACTCCAAGTTTTGAAACCTGAGTTTGCGCTTTGTGCTATAGAAATAGCTTCCAAGATCCGCTTCATAAGGCTTATTGATCTTTATAACCATCATAAAGAAGATGGAGATAATACCTCACGTTTGTTCGAAGAGTTTTCTTCGTCTATTATGTTTGCAGGTCATGTTTCCGGCCGCCTTCCGGCGAGGTGCAACGCCGTAGTGAACTTGCTACCGGCTCGTAATGAACGGCGGGATTCTCCTCCAGCATCCCTGGAGGAGGATTTCTTGCCTCCTCGTTCTTGAACTCAGGAGGCTAGCCAATGCCCTTGTCTATCAGGACAAGGAACCCAATACCAGAGGAATGACTGCTTCCCCTGTTTTGCACGACTGCATACGCCGAAACAGGTGGTTCCTCTGGTACATATCTTGATCAGACAGAGGCCTTGTCAGATCCTGGGGTCTTGGACGTAGCGTCACCCAGATCTTGCTGCTAGGGATGTAGCGAATGGCGAGTTGATCTCTTCGCAGGAGCATCCTACTTGCTACAGATCTTTGGCCGCAGATCTGTGTATCGCATAGCCGGTGTTAGGACCGTTGGGTTCATCCTTTCTCAGTTAGGATTCCCTCGATGTGTCACTTCTCACTTGTAAGTTACTTTTTGCATGCATTGTAAGCCATGTTGGCTGCGTAGTTAGCTTGATTTAAGCTTTTTCGCTTGTAAGCTGTTATCTAGACAGATAAATTGTAAGTCCTTTTGACTCATAATAACAAATCGCTTTTGCATGATCTGCTGTCTTGTTACAACAGAATACAATTTCGCACGTGTGTTGACGGATTTCGCCTTCTGTAGTGCTATATGCACGTTTTGTATTTGCTATCTGTCGCATAGATTCGCAGATAGGTTCCTAGATCGTTCGAGATCGTGTTCGCGCAGCTTTGCTATCTTGGCAGATAGGCTTGTGATTTTGCCCCAGATTAAAATGCAAGTGCTATCACATCAGATAGTCTTTTGTAGATCACTTAAGATCATTTTGCATGATGTCTCTATCACAATAGACAGACTTAAGAACGATTTTCAAATCGCATTCGTATAGCGTTGCTATCGCGGAAGATAGGCTTGAAAGATCATTTAAGATCACGTTCGCATGTGTTACTATCGTGGCAGATAGGCTTTGGAAGATCAATTAAGATCACGTTCGCATGTGTTACTATCGTGGCAGATAGGCTTTGGAAGATCAATTAAGATCATTTTGCATGAGCTGCTGTCGTGGCAGATAGGCTTAGAAGATCAATTAAGATCATTTTTCGCATGAGCTGCTATCGTGACAGATAGGCTTAAAAGATCAATTAAGATCGCATTTGCATAGGCTCCTATCGTGACAGATAGGCTTAGAAGATCAATTAAGATCGCATTTGTATAGGCTGCTATCGTGACAGATAGGCTTAGAAGATCAATTAAGATCGCATTTGCATAGGCTGCTATCGTGACAGATAGGCTTAGAAGATCAATTAAGATCGCATTTTGCATAGGCTGCTATCGTGACAGATAGGCTTAGAAGATCAATTAAGATCGCTTTTGCATAGGCTGCTATCGTGACAGATAGGCTTAGAAGATCAATTAAGATCGCATTCGAATAAGTTGCTTTTGCGGCGGATAGCCCATTGCCAACAGTAATAACAAACCAAACAAAGCAATATTAACAGCTAGAAGTATGAAATTCTTCTCATTTGGGAGAAGTCTTTTATTATAGTGCTCTCATATGGGAGAGATACGATTACAATTCTCTCATATGGGTGAGGAGATTGTGTGAATCATAGCTTTACAAGACATGAGGCAACGTTATAATAAAACGCATAAAATGAGAGGAGTCAAGGATAGTACTTCTTAATCCAGCGCATGTTGACTGAGCTTGGGGTTGAGGTCGTACCGTGCAACCTCCGTATGCTGCAGTAGCCACTGTCAAAGACTTCTGTGACTTTGAAAGGTCCTTCCCAATTAGCTGCGAATTTTGGGTGAGCCGCTTCTCGCATGCAATGGTCAGATGCGCGCAGGACCAAATCTCCAACCGCGAAATCTCTTCGCTGGACCGTTTTATTGTACGCACGAGCAATCCTTTCTTGATACCGCTTGTTGGTCCTTTTAGCTTGCTCTCGCTTTTCCTCCAGCAAGACTAAGTCATGATCGCGTTGATTGTCGTACAATGCGTGGAAGGCCAATCTCGCCGAATTAACTCTCACCTCCGCAGGTACTACGGCCTCGGCCCCATAGCATAGGAGGAAGGGTGAGGCACCTATGGGTGTCCTTGGAGAAGTCCGGTAAGCCCACAGGGCTATGCTTAGAGAATCAGCCCACTTTTTGTGATCATCTGCGACCATCTTGCTCAAGATCCTCAACAGCGTTTTGTTGGTCGCTTCTGCTTGTCCTTCCCTTTCGGATAGTAAGGGGTGGAACATATTTGTCTGATATTGTACTCTGCTAGCTTTGCAGCTACCTGGCGATTAACAAAAGGAGTACCATTATCTGAAAGGATGGTGTTGGGAATTCCGAACCTGCATATGATGTTTTCTTAGATGAAATTGACCACAGCTAACGCATTTGCCGTCTTCAGTGGTATCGCCTCCACCCTTTTGGTGAACAGCTCAGTTGCAGTGAGAATAAAATGATTCCCATGCGAAGTTGGTCGGATGGGACCAATGAAATCCAACGCCCATGTGTGAAACGACCACGGTGTTCCCAATGCATGTAGATCTACAGCGGGGGCGTGCACTAGGTTACCTTTGAATTGACACTCCTGGCAGCGTCGTAGCTTGGTGCGGCAATCGGCCTCCATAGTGGGCCAGAAGTATCCAATTGAGAGGAGTTGCCTGCATAACTTCGCACCTCCCTGGTGTTCCACCTGATGGGAAAGGTCCATAACCTCTTGTGCTTCCCTGCTGTCTAGACATCGCAGCAAGTTTCCCTCATGGCCTCTTCGCCATAGCAGGTTTTCTTGTACTACGTATCGAGATGCTTTCCTCTTCAATTTCTCAGCTTCTTTTCTCGATTCGGGTAAGGTGCCCTGGGTGAGAAAATCAAAGAGTGGTTTCCTCCAATCCGCATCATCCATGTGTTCGTCGTCGCACGCGTCTTCTATCAACGCCGACGATGTTCGCACTTCGATCGAGATCCTTGCGGGACATTTGTCTGTACTGACCTTGGATCCCAAGGTGGCCAAAGCATCTGCATGCCTGTTGTCTGCTCGGGGCTTGTGCTCGTACCTAACATCGCAGAATTGCTGCACCAGCTTTTGTACCAAAGTCCGGTAGGACAGAAGATTTATCTCCTTCTAGCCGTACTCGCCCGAGGCCTGCTTGACAATTAGCTTGGAGTCTCCCATGACCGTCAGGTTGCTTACCTCCAAAGCCTTCGCTGCACGTAGTCCCGCTATGAGGGCTTCATATTCTGCCTCGTTGTTGGTGACTGCAAAGTCGAGCTTTGCGGACATCTGTATGACCTCCCCATCTGGCTTGGTCAAGACTATCCCAATGCCCCCGCATTTCCTTGTTGACGAACCGTCGAAATGGAGCGTCCAATAGGGTACGTCGACTGCATATATTTCAGGTCCCTCGAATTCTTCTTCGACCACGGGCTCGTGACTGTTATCGGGAAACTGTGCCAACAGATCCGCCACCGCCTGCGACTTGATCGCTCGTGTCGCAGGCATGTGATATCGTATTGAGAGATGGTCATGTACCATTTCGCCAATCTTCCCCCAGGAGTGGTGTGAGTCAGAAGATATCGTATGGGATCACTCTTGGTGACCACTACCACTTTGTGCGACGCAAATTAGTGTCTCAACTTCTCTATCACGAAGAAGAGGGCAAGGCAATGACGCTCGATGTCCGTGTACCTTGATTCGGCGGGTTGCACGATGCGAGAGATGTAGTAGATGGGCCTTTCTTGGCCCTCGTACTCCTGAGCCAAGAGTGCTCCTATAGACTTCCTCGTTGACGTCAGATACAGCAGAAGTGGCGATCCCAATTGAGGTGCGATCATTATTTTTGAAGAAGTCAGCAGATCCTTCAGCTTCCCGAACGCGGCTTCGTGCTCCGGAGTCCAGCTGTATACGGCATCTTTCTTGAGAAGAGCACTAAAACAGCAGGTGATTTCGGCAATCGCTGGGATGAATCTCCGCAGATATGATAGCTTTCCCAAAAATGTCTTCAAGGCACTTTGGTTATGTGGCGGCGTCATGCCAGTGATGGCTGATACTTTCGCCGGATCAGGCTCGATTCCTTGGCGATGCACTACGCATCCCAAGAACTTCCCCGATGTTACCCCGAACGCGCACTTCATGGGATTCATCTTTAGTTGAAAGCGTCTGCATCTATTGAACACTTTCCGCAAATCCGCGAGGTGATCTGCTTCCTGCTTGGATTTAACCACCAGGTCGTCCACATAAAATTCCACTTCCTTGTGCATCATGTCGTGGAACAGGGCCATCATGGCCCGCTGATAGGTTGCACCCGCGTTTTTGAGACCGAACGGCATCACTGTGTAGTTGAATACCCCCACGGGAGTAATAAATGCAGTTTTCCGCGCATCTTCAGGGTCCATCTTGATCTGGTTGTACCCGCTGAAGCCGTCCATAAAACTGAACATGCGATGACCCGCCGTCGAGTCAATAATCAGATCAATGTTGGGGAGTGGAAAATCGTCTTTTGGGCAGAAGCGATTGAGATCCCGAAAATCCACGCAGATGCGAAGCTGTCCGTTCTTCTTTACCACTGGCACGATGTTGGCCAGCCATGTGGGATGATGATTCGGCTCTATGAACTTGGCGTCCAGGAGTTTGAAAATCTCCTGTTTGATCTTCACGTTAAGCTCCGGCCTGAAGCTTCTTGTGCTCTGCTTTACCGGCTTAGACCCTGGGATGATGTCTAAACGGTGCATAGTGATACTTGTGTCCAGACCGGGCATCTCATCATACTCCCATGCGAACACATCCTTGTATTCAGTTAGGAGCTGTAGCAGTCCTTTCTCCTCCTCGCCTGTGAGGTCCGCACTTAGAAAGACTGGCCTTTTCTTTTCTTCGTTCGGGCTTAGGAATACCTCCTTTAGCTCTTGCTTTTGCGGTCTGGGTTTGTCTTCCATACATTCAGGTGCTTCCTTGAGCTTCTCATCTGGAGCGCTCTGCATTGGCTTTGCTGGTACCATAACCTGCTCGATTTGGTAGATTTGCTCAGGGATATCCCCATGCCCGCGTGAGGACATCCCCGCGCACCTTCATATGCGATAGCACTTCTTCCCATTGGCGTAGAAACTCTCTATCTCCTTGCCTTCGGGGTCATGCTTTGCTATTCTCTTCAGAGTATAGACGTTCTTTCGCTGGTGGGCGATCTGTGGCGCCTCTTGCCGCGTGGGCGGCTTTTCTTTGATATCTTCCCTTGTCACCATTACTCCCGCGGGTGACTGATCCTTGATATCTTCCCATAGGGGTAAAGGAGTAGGGTTTAATGGTCCCGGTGTTTGTTCGTCCGCCATCTCGGTGAACCACACCGCCTCGCTGAGATGTGCTTCATCCAGGTTGAATGGATTTGTTGAAGCCGGTATCTCGACTATTCTGTCATTCCAAATAGCTTTCATGACTTGGTGAGCTTTTGAAGGAACCGCGTCGAAGCGACGGATCCAGGCTCGACCTATGATCATGTGATACGTGGTGTTCGCATCTATGACATAGAACTTCGCTGAGCACTTGATTTTGCCGATCTGGACGCCTAGGCGGATCCATCCTATCGTCATTCTGGAGTCGCTTCCAAATCCCATCAGCGGAGATGGACGCCTGCCAATCTTGTACTCGGGGATCCCTGCTAGCTTCAGTGTGTGGAGCGAAACGACGTTGACTGCTGCTCCTCCATCGACGAATGCTCTTTTGAACTCGAAGCCATTGATGATGGCCGTCACGTACAGGGGCCTCTGGTGGCTCGCATCTGTCTTTTTGTCGCTGGCAGAAAAGGTCATAATCTTTTCTGTAGGGCGAGATGCCCTGATGACTTTCCCATTGGAGACTACAAGATCCTCCTCGTAGTCCTCTGCTATCCTCAAGATTGCTTTCGTCATTTCTGTCCGGCATTTTTCCGAGAAGTTCATCTCGTCAAAGAACCTGTTAAAGCCGTGCGACCCCTTCATCCGGTCGGCACGTTCCTCCTCCGTGTCTACGTTGTAGTCCTCGTCATCGTGGACTTCGACAATGATGGGTAGACCGTCCTCTGCGACCTCTTCCAGATCCACAATCGAGATCATGGCGATCTCTTTACCTTTCGAGTCTTGCTCCGCATGGGCAGGAAGCGGATTGTTGCGCACATCCTTCCTGTGATCGCTGACGATCAGCTCGCCGTTCTTCATCTTTTGGCTAAATACAATCCTGAGCTTCTTACAATCCGCTGTGGGATGCATGACCTTGCCGTGGTACTCGCACCACTTCGGGTCCCTCACCATCTCCTTGGAGGGTGCCTTCTTGAGCGGCGGTAGGACACCGTCCTTGCGCCACTGCCTGCAAAGTCGCTTGCTTCTTCCACCGAACATGGCAGAGGTGGTGCGTCGAAGTTCACAATCTTTGCCTGCTTCTGGGGTGAAACTGTATTGACCTCAGCTTCGCGTCCCCTTTTGTAACTGAATCTCCCGATCTTGTAGGTAGTACCGCTTGAAGATCGCTCCGGAGCGTTTTTCTTTTTCTGCCTCTCCACTATAGGCTCGATGTTCTTCGTGCATTCAATTAGCTTTGAAAACGTAGGTGTTTGCAAGTTAATGAGCATACCTTTGTATTCATCTCGCATGCACTGCAAGCATATCTCTACAAGCCGACTTTCGAGCATCGGATCTTTGCATTCCAAGGACTTCGCTCTGAACTTCTTGATGAAGGTTATCCCGTCCTCCTCGCGCTTCTGATACATACGCAAGAGGTAGATCATTGTCACCTTTTCTTCCATCTGGAAGAACTTGGTGTAGAACTTTTGGACCATGTCGTCCCAAGTCTTCACGGACCCAGCTTCCAACGTCCGGTACCATTTGTACGCCACGTTCCCCAAGGATTTTGGGAACTCTCGCATCAGCAATTTGGGATCAGCTCCATATGGCCCCATGACATCGATGAAACGCATGACACGTTCATGAGCGTTTCCGTTGACATCTTTGAACTTGTCCCATTTAGGAGCCTTGTACCCCACCGGGTTAGGCATGAGATAGATCTCCCGCGGGATGGGTGGATCGTTGTCTAGCTTCGGGATGATGGTATCCGCGAATGATTGGTGAGCCAGAATAGTGTCCATGCGCTTCTGCAGAGACGTCATACATTCTGGAATGCTTCCCTCGGTAACAGGAGGAGGGGTTGCCGCAGGCGGAGGCGACACGTATGCCGCCGGAGGGTTGGGGACATATTGGCCGTTCGCATTGCCCCATATTGCCGTTGGAGGAGGCAAGGGATACTGCGAAGCCGGGTTAGATACCAGAGCCGGAGGCTGAGGAGTATGAGCAGTGAGAGGCAACATTTGAGCTGTTGACCCTTGAATTGAAGGCAGTTGCGTAGTCGCCGGTGGAGTCTGCAGATTAGGGTTGGGCGGTGTGGTTGACACTCCCAGTTCTGGAGCGGTAGGGGCTCCTCCTCCCGGAGAAACAGCGGTAGCTGGTGAAGGGTTTGGCGCAAGAGTGCCCAGGACGGCCATGATCCGTTCTAGCTGCACAAATTGAGCTTTGAGGGCCTTCGCCTGACTCTGGATGGTAGCGTCCAAGGTCTCTAGCGTCAGGGCGTCACCGGTGGTCGTAGGAGTGCGGCGGGCCTCCTCTCCTGAGGCGGCTTCGGTGGAAGGCGATCTGTTACTGACATCATCCTCCTGAGACATGGTTGCTTTTGCTGGTAGGTTCACGTCGGGTTCACCAAAATGTGCACAAGAGATTCCGGCGGGGAGACCTCCGTGTACAACGTATGTAGAGGATCAGAGATAGAACAGGAAGAGTTGGGTTGTGTGTAGGGAGAGAGTAAGGCAGTAGTAATGTCTGAGAGAGAGACAGAGGTTTGGCAGAGCTTCCGCGTATGGCTAGTGTGTCCTCCTTTGTATGGAAAGGTTAACGTCCTATATATAACGGAGAATGTGGCCGTTGCAGTGTGGTTAATGCGCCCATTAATGGCGGCTTAATTAGCTTAACCACAACGGCACGTTCGTCCGCGTATATAGGGACCGTTACAGCATGTTATGCGCGAATACCGGAACCGTTATGGGGTTGACCGGGTTTGACCGGATTGACCGGGTTTGTGGAGCTCGTGCCATAAATCTCTTAAAACAGTTACTAAAGGTCGCGCGCGGGCTTGGCTTGCACGCGAAAGGGCTTACTCTAGCCTCCAAACCACTAAGTCCCTACAAGTCCCGTGCAGTGGTATGCGAGGGCTCTGTCTCGCAGCCCCCACATGGATCAGCGCGGCTGGTGATCCAGTGTGTGTGGAGCACAATATGGTGTGCTGGATGGTGCCACGTGGCCAAGATCTGTCAGCTCAGAAAGCACTATCTACAAGTATAAAACAACTTCTGATTGAAGAATCAAAGCTAAGGGAAGCTGAAGCGTTGCCGCAGGGAGCAGGAAGTCGAACCGTCGTCCAGGGGTATATGAACCGCCGGCTAGAAGCTCCCCCTGAGCTAATGACCGAACCTGAGAGGCTCTCTCTCTCGTGTATGAGGATGACCTAGCTTCTTCTTAATTTCTTTCTTAATTTTTCTCTGAACTCTGGCTCTATATTTATAGAAGAGGTTACTTGATTTCCAAGAAAGAAGTTTTAGAGAAAATCAATGATGAATTTAGACTTATAGAAATTGGTTTAAAGCACAACTCTTATTTAACGAATGATGAATTAATAATAAAAGAGTTTTACTTATGAAGAAAATATAACTTTCATAATGAAAGATTCATACTTAAGTTCAAATTATAAATAAACGAAATAATATAAAAGAAATAATATTATTAGAAAATCTATTTCAGTTTGCTTAGAATATATATTAAGTTGTCAATTATTCTTTTTAGTATTTATGAAAAGATTCTCAATAAATTTTAAATCATATCTCAATAAAAAGAATTTCGAAAAAAGAATAATAACTAATAAATATAAATTCGTCCGCAGTAAAATAAATAAAAATAACTTAAATATGGCCGAATTTCTCAGGTAGAAAATCTTGCTATATTCTTTTTTTATTTATACTGAAAGTCTTTCCAATTAACTTTAAATAGAAAACTGATTAACTTCATAAAAGAGTTCTAACAGAAAAATACTTATTTTTGTGATCATTATCACTGAATTTATTAATTTCATAAAATATACATAATTGTCCTAATTACACTCTCTTACTTGGAAGATAAGAAAAAGAATTCTAAAGAATCTGTAAGAAGAATAACTAATAGACTGAAACTGCCAAAAAAGCTAGACAAAAAGACAAAGAGTGAGCAAAACTCAACTTACCCCCCCCCCCCCCCCCCCGCCTCCTAGGGTTTCGTGCGCAGCCAGTAGGCACGCTAGGCAGTTCATGCTGCTCTTTGTTCATTTTATTTTTGTAGTGTTGGCATCATAATCCAAAGAAACATAGATTGACGCTACATGAATAATCCTATAACTAAGAATGACTCAAAAGCTTCTAGGAAAATAACTGAAGCCCAAGCATCACATAACTAATATGAAGAATTCTTTCCTGACTAGATTCAAGAAGCCTGAGTTGCTTGCAAGTACATGGGTTATCATCACAGATAAACTCATAAAGAGACTCATATCATTTATAGTATTCCTATACGATGCACTACATCATCTGATTTCTTTTGTTCCTGAATTGACAATCACTAAGAAACAGTGCAGAATCCTAGATTGAACACATTCAGAAATGTTATGTTTCAATTTCCACCTTTGTCAATTCGGGGAAAAAATCATTTTTTGAATTTCTTAAGAAAAGAAAAACTATACTAGTCTTCATGTTTCTGCATCATCATTCTCCATGAATGTTCCAAACTTCGTTAATAAGAAACAAGTCAACTTTGTCTTCAAATTTTGTCTCATTCATCATTGTTCTTTCTCTAAATCTTGCATATAAAAAAAAAACTCCATACAAATGACCGAGTGTAATATTCTCTTTGAGAATTAAAATCATAAAAAAAAAGCAAGTATGCAAGAAACCAATCACAAGTATACATGATACCAATGAATGTGATTTACATGATGGACGATGTACTTGCTTGTTTCTCAAATTCATATAGAATGCAAAAATTCAAGATATGAACGAGAAATGCTTATAACTCTAATCTAGCATACATCATAGTTGGAGTAGCGTATGGCATATGAAATAAAACAACACACATCAATTGACTCATCAATGCGAATAATCTTCACATGACTCATACTCAATCAGAAACATTCATGAGATACAAATAAGCATAAACAGTAGACAATTCTCATAAACAAAACATACACTTTTTATTCCACTTTCAAGAATTGAAACAAAGATAATACGAAACTAAATTCAAAACTACTCCCCATATTTGTCACGCGAATTTGACAAAGGGGCTACTTATTTAATTAAACGAAACTAACAACAAGCTAAACATCCAACTAAATAAACTGAACTATGAAATAAACTGAACTATGATATAAAAACAATTCGCTAATATCCAATAGAAGTAGACGAATTCACATCCTCAAGATATTCAGTTAATGCGAGATTTCTATCAACGAATAGCTTTAAGAGCTCCAAAAAACAATTCCTCATTTCTTTTCACAAAAGTAAGAATTGTGCACGCTTCAAGGAGGAAAATTTAGATTAATGCATCGAGAAAATTTATGAACAATAGCAAGATTTTGCCTAACCACCTTAACATCTTCTGCTTCATCATCCGATCTAATAAAAGCAAGGAATCTCTCATCCAAATAACTATACCATGCTTCTAAAATACTCTTCGCGCCAATATGCATCCAATCGAGTTTGGTGAAGTATTTAGACTTGAGAATAATGAGATTCTTCTTACACTTTTAGCAAGTCGCATGAAAACGAGGAACCTCTTTAAGTATCTCCAAGTTTGATTTCGAAAGCCATTTTTCCTGGAGACATAATATTTTCTTCACCATTAATCCAGGCCCTGTTGACACTTGTCTTTTATAATGTCAATAGGCTATTTCAAAGTAAGGGAAGGTGCCATGTGAGTTTATAAGAAAGAAGTAGAGAAGAAAGAAAGAAGAAAACACCTAGAGCACGCTTGGAAGTGGCCACTGGCTGCTCTCGACCAAAGAAGCAGAAAAACTGCTTGAGGGAAGGCCGACGGGTTCATTAGGAGGTTTGGGTAAGTCCAAAACTTGCGATTTAGATCAAATCCTACACTACTAGGTGTTTATATAGGTCCTAAGGACTTATGGAAGCCTCTATCCAATCAAGATTTGAATTCTAGGTATGGAAGCATTCTTAAAATCTCTAGATCTCAAGAACTTAGTATAACTCCAAGTAGAAAACTAAATCTAGGCCAAATCTAGGATTTTGATGAGGACATGAGTCTAAAGGGAATCAAAATATACAATGATATTTAAATATGACCCATGCAAAAGTCAAATTTTGGCTTACACCATGAGGAGGCCGCAATTCCCAAGTAAAACGATTAAAAAACAATTTGTATTTGAGAAAAAGTGTGAATATTGAGAAAAGATGCTTATGTTTTACAATATTCTACAAAATGCCCCTATATAAAAAAAATTTTATATCACATGCTAGGGAATAAATAAAAAATAAAAGTTATATTTACTTAAAAGTCTCATGTTATAAATAATATTTTCTTAATACATGTCCTTCATAAACAAGAAATATTAAATAAAAATTAATTCTTTTCTTTGTGAAAAATCGTGGACAACTAAAAGAAAATTAATTATATTTAAATTTTCACAAAGAAGGAAACAAATAGAGTGTTTAAAAAAAAATTGACCCGGAAAGAACGTTCATGACCATTATACACATAGATACAAAATTATTTTTGGTAGAAGTTGATCCAATGCAAAGACATACTAAGGCTTCCACACTTAAACATTTTTACCCTTAAAAATAATTAAATAAAGATTTAATCGTAAGGCTCCTAAGGGTGTTGTCAACTTCAAAAGGTCTAACTCAAAGCTAGGAAACACTGGAATCAAGTTCTGTTTGAATGTCTTTTCTTGAAGAACATTTGAGATTCATCTGCAGAGCTTTTGAGACTCGGGTTTTTTTTTTTTCCTGAGAAAAGACTCTGCTTTTTTTTAGGGAATTTGAGATCTCTTTAAATAATCTAGGATCTCAAATGCCAGTGTTTCTTGTTCAAGAAGGAATAACATAACTGATATGAAGAATCTAGGATCTCAAGTGCCTTTTTTCCTCACCCCCATGCTTACGCAAAAAAATCTTTGTTTTGGAATAAACAATGGGGAAAAAAAATAGGGATAGGAAAAAAGGCATCATCTTGAACGTGTGGTTAGAGGAATGCTCCTTCTCAGGTGACATGTTTGGCTGAGTGTAGGTTGACAAGTCTAAGAGACCTATGTCTGTAGGGTTATCCTAGATTGACAAGGCAGATTCGGGAAAATACTATAGTCACAGGTTGCTTGCATTGAGTCGGTTTCAAACCTAAAGGGGTAATTTTGGTTTACTAGGTAGTCTCTTGGTGAACAAGTTTAGCCTATTGAACTTTCAGGGAGAAGGCATGGTTCTATGAATGTTCTATGGTAAGGACACATAGTGTTTCAAGTAAACTAGGATGGTCTCAGAGATAACAGTCTATCGAATTAGAGTCCAGGAACTATTGGTCCATAAGGCAAGTGGGTCGTGACATATGTAAGAATTAGGACCGCATATAAGAGATTAAAACACCGTTAATAAAACTACATTAATAAAGAGACATACCGTTTGATCCAACATGTCTTTAGTTGACGAATCTCCTCAAATCAGAAAAGCTAGAGCGCCGGATCTTCTTATCCTACTCACACTCTTATTTTTTTCCGATAGGGCTAACAATCCCCCAACTTGTCTTATTTATAAGAGCCATCTAGGATTTTGGGAGCGGAGAGGGGACCGGGCCTAATAATCATAAACATTCATTGGGCCCTCCTATCAAGGAGCCCAATGTTCAACCAACCCACACTTTCATACCACACTAAATAATTAACACTAAAATGCATCATGGCCCAAACACAGGATCACAAACGTATCGGGCTCGTACCGGTGAATTACTTGAACCACTTTCAACCCGTTTTATAAATACTACAATACAATTATTTTCAGCCCAAATAATTAGTTAAATTTTTCTCTTACATTCTCCCACTTGGGCAACAATAATTGTAGATTTGAAAAAGTTTTTTTTTTTTTTTTTTCATATAAGACGACTCTCGGGTTGAACAATTAAGTGGCAAAAAACATGGTTCTAAAAAACTTCATCAGGATCTCGTTGAACAATCATATTAGAATCGAACTACAACGGCAAGTATATTATTCATCAACATAAGACCTTCCATAATTACAAATTCTAACATGTTGCCAACATAGACCGCAAAGTGTGGTAAAGTGAAATGTAGAATATATGCAAATGTGATCCAACAATATACCATGTAAATTCCACATCAAGTCCTACATGACCATTGAAAGTAGCTCATAGGAATATATCCCGTCACACTTCCAAAAGGAAGTTAATACATCTCTAAACCGAGACACAATGCTTTTATACAGAAGCACTCATGTCTTAAACCAAGAAACTAGTTACCATGGATCCATCAACACTTCAAATCGATGCATTCTTTTCATCGCGAGACAGCTTAATCTACATAAAATCAATTCAAAAAAGGAGCACAACTTGCAATAATTAAATAAAATTCGCATTAAGCAAGTCCAACAATGGGAATAAATTTGATAAAAACATCAAATAATATCATCACAGGGTTCGTAATAAAGACTTACATAAACTCCCACTAACCAAACACCTCGAAAGAATTGAATATGCTCATATGCTCAACATGTTTAGCAAACTCTATAGGCTTGAGACCTCTTGTAAGTGGATTAGCTAACATGTCTGCAGTAACAATGTTAGCTAACATGTCTGCAGTACTAATGCTAGCAAACTCTATAGGCTTGAGCCCTCTTGTAAGTGGATTAGCTAACATGTATGCTTCACCTAAGGATGCCAAAGTTAGTGACATTATTCACCATAATCAATCGACCTGGCCTTGCCCCCATGGCCATTACATGAGTGAAATAGTGCACCTTACAGATGAAATAGCTGTGAATAATGATATAACTAATATGGTGCAATAGCTAGTCGACATCAATGGAGTATACACAATTTCTTCTGCTTGGAATTTGATCAGATCTACGAACCCATGAGTGAGCTGGACAAGACTGTGTTTGCACAAGCTCCATATTACCAGGTTCTCCTTCATCTTGTGGTTGGCTATCCAAGAGAAACTTAGCAGTCGGGTAGTCTAACACAATGGGTTTTGATCCAGAGAAATGTGTGTGATATGTAATCTGGATAGTGAATCACACAACCATCTGTTTAAAGAGTGCACTTACACTAAACAAGTATGTGATTTATTTGGAATCATGTACACTAATTCTAATTCTTGTCTTACTTGGATTAAGGAACCGAATAGAGACTGTTCTGTAATAACCATAGGAATGGCTTGTTTTGAGTAGGCTTGGCTACTGGAACCTACAATATTTGCACAAAAAGAAATTGCAGATTGCACCAAGCAACAAGAAGCCCAATGGTACAATAATTAGGCAAAATTCTATGGATGTCAAAGCAAAAGCAGTGGACTATGTCTGATTTGTTACAGGTCCATCACTTGAGTTACATGTTGAGGAATGGGGTATCACTTAGGCTAGTGGTAGCTTTTTGGTGACACCCTGTTTATTCTGTTTATCTTCATTGCTGTTTGGTTATGCTACCTTGCTTTAAACCTAGTTGTTGTTGGGTTTTGAAGTAGGTAACGCAGCGGAATAACAAAATTTAATTCCTACTTCAATGCCCACCACGGATTGTCAGGAGGAGACATCATAACATGATAAGAGACATAGTATTGTGTACCTTTTGTTTTGTGAGATCACACGAAGAATGATGTCCTCGTCTCTACGGTTGATCCACGTCTAGAGGTGAGATCTAGATTCTTCCTTCAAACAAGTGCTAGCTTGAAACCGGAGGAAGAAGGAAGAAGATCAAAGCAACAAAGGCACAAGAGGAGGTTCGGCCTCCTCTTTGAGCCGACAGGATGGGGGGGGGACGGGGCTAGGGTTTCGGCCCTAGCTCTTGTCTTGATCTCTATTTTGCTCTCTCCCACTCTCTTTATTATGTCTAATAACATTAGTGTGGGAAGGAAACTAAAGCCTCTTTATATACTCCAACAACTCCTTGTTGTTTCCATAAAAGAGTTTCTTAATTCTAGATGAACTAGAACTATTCCCTTCCTTGCAAATTAGTCCTACTAAGTTTGCAAGGTGTTGCACAATGATCCTTCTATTAATTAATCAATATTAATTAATCCCAAATCTAGCTCTACTCTATTTGACGTGTGACCCCATAGGTTTCTATATAGTTGGTAGTAACTCTTACTAACATGGAGCGGTGTCTAGCAACACATCCATGCCACCCAACCAATAGAATCAGTCAGTGATCCCGACAAACCTCTTGTGCCCAATATGTCATATTGCACTATCCCTTTGTCTCCATATCCGGATTGGAAACGAGACATACACCGTCACACTCGTATATCCAATCCATAGTTCCTCGATCCTGGGATTATACTTATGCTTGCAGATAACATCAATATCTCTATATTGATTAATCTGAGTCTGGCCAGACATTCAATTAGCCTCATCCCTCGAGTGGCCGTGGATATTTACCCCCATTATGTGGGAGGAACAAATCCTATCTACATCACTACGATCTCTAAGCTTGCTTCCTATCACGCCCGATAGCCTTCTTTATGATTACCCAGTTACGGTGTAACGTTTGATAACATCAAAGCGCAATATTCCACAACTAGAGTATCTAGTGACTTCAAGTCTAAGGATTGCAATTATATTAGCACTACGTAAAGTGATTGTGACTTGACATAATCTAATGTATCCTTTTCGTTGTGGGTCAATCCAGTATGAAATTACTCCTAATGCATACCCATGTGTTAGACTTGATATCTCCATGTCAATCTACCCACATACTAGTCTATATTTGATCGTCCTATTAATCAATATAGTGGACTAGGGATATTTAAGATAAACAGCACATTTTATCTAAGGACTTCATTATATTAAATATCACAATATATAATAAATGAATATTCTAGCCAAAACAATGTTCATACTAAATCTACGATTGCCTCTAGGGCATCTATTCCAACAGTTGTCTTGCTTCTGGTTGTAATTATACGTGATAAATGTCCATTGTAGTAGGTAACACATATGTTGCACGCGAGTTACATTATGCAATTAAACACCATTAAAAACACCAGTAACACGTGTTCCATTGTAAACATAGATTATAATTTTTTTTTTCCATTTAACACCATTACATCATGCAATTGTTTTATTATTCTATTATTTAATACCTGATACCTCCCTTAATTCTCACTCCGTAGCAACATTTTATTGAAATCTTCTGTCGAACGACCTAACCCAGAGTCTCTTCAAGCAAATGGCAAGAGGTTATCACAATTGTTTAAAACTAAATGAATAGTTCCTTGAGTTTTCTTCAAACTTTTTTGTCACCCCTATCAAGTTGAGGAAAATTTATTCTCTATCCAATTGAAAGTTATGGATTGTATATTCATTAGCTATTGTACCTAATCGAGAAAAAAAGAAGTGGTCTACCATAGATTAATCCCTAAATCTCTATTGTTTTTTTCTTCGTTTTGCTAAAGATAAGAACTTCCATAAAGGTAAAAACTATTAGTACCAAGGTAACCATAAAATAATTATTTTGAAAACATGAGATAGTACAAAAACATAAACACAAAATCTTTCAAATATGCCTTCCTTCCAAAACATTGTTGATGATGATCCTTGTAGTCCTTGATAAAGGTTGCACATGTGTAAACCCAAGTATCTGACATACAAAAAATCCTCAATCCTTACGTGAATGTTGGAATAATATGAGTTAAGTCCTAGTTTTTCCAGCAGTGCATCTTCTAGGGGTGGAGTTATTTGAAGGGATCAGGTACGTTTGTATAAATATCCAAATGATTGTTAAATTTTTTTGGCTTCGTTGACCTTTCTTTGATGATTTCGGCCATCAATTTTTTTGAGAAAATTCCGACCATCAATTCTTTTTTGAAGAAATTCCGGCCATCAATTATGTTCTAAGTTTCCGTGTTATGTTGATTTTTTTTTAAACATAGGTGAGAAGACTAACTTATGAGAAGACTAACTTAATGTTGACATAACGCATAAAGAAGACAAACTTAATGTTGAGAAGCCCCACACCGGGCATCCAGAAAGAAGAAAAATAATTAATAAGTGTCCTGAGCAACTCTCTCATTTCCAATTGATTTTGAGATGGAATTTCATGGATTCTTACATGGTATCAGAGCCAGGATTGCGCACACGTGAATGGTTTAACAACTCACGTGCTCACCGCCACCCGTAGATAAAAAATTCACGTGTAGGGAAAATGATGCCACATGTGATGGGCGTGTTGAGAAGTACCACATCAGTCGTTCAGAAAGAAGAAAAATAATTAATAAGTGTAATTAATTAGTGTCATGCACTATTCCCCTCATTGTCAATCGGTTTTGATATGGAACCCATGAATTTCTTACACTTAATTCATAAATTGCATTAATTAGTATAAAATAAAACTCTAATTGACTATACATTTGATGATATGCAACATGTACATGGGGCTCGGACTCGATGCTTGGTTAGGGCAACAAAATATCTAGAGATGTCACTAATGATCAATATAAAAGAGATTGAGTTATAGGGTGGGTTCGATATGAATTTTTTCAAATTTGTTTTGAACTTTTTTAATGTGTTTGTTATGATTTTTGTGTGCCAACTTTTAAGATTTAGATTATGCATTTTCAGTGTAAAATTAGATTTTAAAAAAAGTTAAGGTTCACTAGGATTTTTGGACATTTCTTCGTAGACAACAAAATGACTATTATATTAATACTCTTTTTAGTGTTTGAATACTACAACAATTAATTTGAACTACCATAATTTGTTAGATTTTTTTAGTTAATTTTTTGTTAGTAACTACGAAAATGGTAAAGTGGTATTTTTCACCAATAAACAAAATTGTTACATCACTAAGTTTTTAACCGCACAGAGTCTCTCTGAGTCAGCTCTCATGAGAGTTTCAATGGTGGGAATGATTTTTTTTTGGCAACATGATTTATGGCTTGATTCCTGGAGGATTCTTTGCGATTTATGTGATTGGTCAAAGATATCAGTGGGCTGTGTTCGATGTATGTGGTTAATTTTCCCATGTTTTGGGTATTTAGGGGGTACTGGTCTCTGTTCTTAACATTAATTAGTAAGTTAGTGAAATCTACGGCATCTTCCAATCCGTCTCTCATCCCTGAGGCTGAAGAGGAATTGCATATCCGTATCGGCGACGTGGTGCGTCAGAAAGCTGAAGAGGCATTTGCCGATAGTCTTATCGGTAAATTTCTCTACGACGATCTATAAAGGAGAGACCCATGACCGAAGTTTTTAAACGGATATGGAAGATGAGTTCTTCGGAGTAAATTTCAAAGGAGGGTCCAAATTTGTTTCTTTTCCGCTTCGACTAGATTGCTTTTATGGAGAGAGTCTTCGGGGGAGGGCCATGGTCCTTTGGGAACACGGTCATTGCCGTTCATAAATGGGATCCGTCGATTTCTCCGGCGAACTATGTTTTCTCGGACATCCCAGTCTGGATACAAGTCTTTGGATTACCGACCCATTTGAGAAATAAGGACGTTCGCGATCTAGTGGGAAACAGTCTGGGTAAATTTTTGAAGGCATAAGTCTATGATGTTGAATGTGGCGAGCGACTGCTTCGTATCCGGGTTCGTATCCGTGTTGATAGGCCATTGCAGAAGTTTGCGATTGTGGACATTGTTAGTGGTGAGAAGTTCATTGTGTCCTTCCGTTAAGAACGGATTCCTACGGTATGCTTTCGGTGTGGTTTAATTTTCCATCAACATAGTGGCTGTCCGCGACAAGGATCTGGAGATGGCGGTGATATTGCTTATGGGCTTGGGATTCGGATCTTGGAGGGGTTCAGCATGACAGTCGACAGAAGGAGCCCTACTCGCCTAAAACCTGTGAGTTCTGGCCGGAGTTTCGATAGGCAGTCGCCTGGGAAGAGTGCGATGTGTAGTGCATTAATTCCTCCGTCGATTACCAAGGCAGCTTCTACGACAATTACTGAAGGTGAATGCACTGCTGACTTGGAAGATGCTTTGGTTGTGGCCGTTTCTGCAAACTGTCACGATTTGAATGATGGCCTTAATGATAGGGCTATTAATGATATTGATGTAATAATTTTGATTCCAGTAGTCGATCCTAACTCAATTGGCCCAGCAGGTACGGGTTCGGATCTGGAGCTTGGTTCAAACTTTCGGGTCTGAGCATCGCTGCAACAATGGATGTTAGAAACAAGAAGAATCTGATGGATTACATATTCCTTCTCCTTCGTCTATGGTTTTCTCTGCTACAACGATATACTCCCCCTCTTCTCGTCAACTCAAGAAACTGGCCTCCTCCCCCAAGCCAGTTAGCACTCCGGAGCCTACATCCAAAGGTTACAACCTTGCGTAGCTACGGGCGCAAATAAGGAAGGGTAAGGCAAAAGTGTCTCAAGGTGATTACCCGAGTGTAATCAAACGGAAAGCGACAGAAGATTTTGTGGAGACTAACTTTACTATTGAACGCCAAGGATACTTGAAGAAGATGAAATTGGGCTTGGATGAGGGTTCAGAAGAGGAAGAAGACGAGGGTATCAATGGTGATGATCCGTTACTGATTTCTGTGGTTGCTGAGGCGGCCAACAATTCTGAGACCGCTGGACGCAATGATCGGTATTGGTTGTAACGTACGGGGTTGGGTAACCCTTGTGCGTTATGTGCCCTCCGCGATCTCATTACGAGAGAGCGGACCTACTTTTTGTTCTTGATGGAGACGAAGCAAAAAGTTTCTAAAATGGATTGTATTCGTGTCAAGTGTGATTTTTATTCCGGTTTTCATGTCATTTGTCATGGTCAAGTTCGTCAAGGCGGTTTGTTGTTTATGTGGGATAACTCCTTGTTAGTGTCTGTTTTATCTTCCTCTAGTTTCCACATCGATTGTCTAATAAAATTTGAATCTTCGGGATTTTGGTGGCTTTTTACGGGTTTTTATGGAGATCCAGTGACGTCCCAACGCTTCAATACTTGGTCTCTTATTGATAAGATTAGGCGACGGTATGTTAAGCAATGGTGTTTTCTAGGAGATTTCAATGCGATCCTTTCTAACGAAGAAAAAGAAGGGGGACATGATCTTTCCTTCCATCAACTTGCTCTATTCCAAGAGGTAATTTTACGTAATGTGCTTAAAGATATCGGCTTTTTGGGTCCGCGCTTTACTTGGTCCAACAATCAAAGCGACGAAGATGCCATTCGTGAGAGACTTGATCGTGTTGTCGCTTCACCCGAATGGATGGAAACCTTTGTGGGATCGCGGGTTAATCACCTTGTCTCTTCTACATCGGATCATATGCCAATTCAATTGATTTTTGACCCCCAAGCTCAAGCTAGATTTCGAAACGGGCATCGTCGTTTTATGTTTGAATATGCCTGGACTCAAAATAGTGGCTTCGTGGACGCGGTTCAACAGGTCTGGGTTCAGGAGGCGAGTGACCTTCGCACAAGGCTGCGAGTTACAGCTCAGGTCCTCAATCTTTGGAAGGATCAGTCTATTGGGAATGTGCCAAAGAGGCTGCAGAATATTCGGGAACGTCTGCATCTACTTGCTTCCCGTCGGCCTACACGCCAGGTAGTTGGACAGATCTGCCTTCTTCGTGCCGACTACAACCAGCTGCTGAAAATGGAGGAGACTATTTGGTTTCAACGTTCCCGGGTTTCGTGTTTACGGTTGGGGGACAAGAACACTCGTTATTTCCATCAAAAGGCAAGTATGCGTCCGGTGAGGAATGTTATGGTTGGAATTGAAGATGAAAAGGGTAGCTGGAAGGATAAAGATGACGATGTGGTTCGAGTTTTATCTCGCTATTTCACCAAGTTATTTGCTATTCGTAATCCTTCTGATGATGAGATTAACAAGGAGGTGGGTGGTGTACCTAATCTCCTAATAGAGGAGCATAATTAAATCTTGGCAGCCCCGTACTGTTTTGGAGGTGCATGATGGCGGTGTTTGTGATGAGATCACACAAGTCCCCTGGTCTTAACAGATTTCCGCTAGCGTTTTTTCAGAAGATGTGGCCGATGGTTGGTGAAGAGGTCACATCGGTTTGCTTGGGTATTCTTAATCATGGTAATGAGGTACATATGTTTAACCATACTCTTATTGCGCTTATTCCAAAAGTTAAACAACCTCGTCATCCCTCTGATTATATACCTATCAGTTTATGCACGGTGATATATAAGATTGTTACTAAGGTGATTGTGAATCGTTTTAAGGGTATTATGGATGATGTCATTTCGCCCAATCAGAGCTCGTTCGTCCCGGGTCGTCTTATCACTGACAATTTCATTATTTCTTATGAGTTGGTTCATTCAATGGATACGCGTATGAAAGGGAAGAAAGGTATGATGGCTTTTAAAGATGACATGAGTAAGGCATATGATAGGGTGGAATGGAAATATCTTCACACTATCCTTGATAAGATGGGTTTTAATCTTAACTTAGTGGATCTGATTTTGAGATACGTTTCGACAACTAAGTACTCTTTTGTTCGGAAATGTGAAGCGGTTGGTGAAGTTATTCCGCATCGTGGCCTGCGGCAGGGTTGTCCCCTTTCTCCTTATTTGTTATGGCTTTGTACTGAAGGATTATCTCATCTTCTCTTGAATGCTAGCAGGAATGGGATTATCACTCCGATGCGTGCCTCCAGAACTGGGCCTCCGGTGTCTAATCTATTATTTGCCGACGATAGTATTTTCTTTACTAAATCTGATGCTGCACAAGTTCAGTCCCTAATTACTCTTTTACAGGTTATGATCTTGCTTCCGGTTAACAAATTAATTTGCAAAGGTCGGCTGCAATGTTTTCGAGCAATGTACATCAAGTTGATCGGGAGGCTCTTTGTGGTTTTGATGGGGTTCAACTTGTTTCTGTGTTTGATAAGTATTTGGGTCTCCCATCCAAAGTTGACAGATTCCTTCGCCAACTTGTTTCTCGTAAAGATGGCAAAGGAATTTGTTGGTTGGTTTGGAATCGTGTCAAGAAGATTAAAGCTTAGGGAGGGGTTGGTTTTTGTGATTTCCACGCTTTTAGCCTTGCGCTCTTGGCTAAAAAAGGTTGGCTGATCCTCACTAAACCCGATTCTCTTTTGGCGAAAATGCTCAAAGCCAAAGTTTTCTCTTCTTCAGATTTCTTGGATACTCAAATAGGGCATAACCCATCTCAAGTTTGGCAAGGTATTTATTCGAGTCGTTCGGTGTTGGATAGAGGGCTTCTTCAAATTGTGGGTGATGTTTCTTCGATTAGCGTGTTCAAAGGAAGATGGATTCCCCGTCCGATTAGTTTCAAAGTGTAATTTCAACTCAGTTTCAACTCAGTTTCAAAGACTTGAAATAGCTAGTCTATTTCAAGGCCTTGAAACAACTTTCAAAGCCTTGAAACTGACTGTGCCTTATATGCTTAAACTTAGGGGGAGTTTCCGATCTTGATTCAACTCCTAAACCCCTGTGCCCGATTAGTTTATACTTGATGATGAAATACAAAGTATCTTGACACTTTTTACAACATCTAATCCATCTGTTTGACTTAGTTTTGCAGGGAAATTTTATTTCCTATTTTGGAGGATCTATTTCCCAACCTGAGTTTTTGTAGGAAAGGAAATTCTGAGTTGATTTGATTCTGTGATCATTTTGATGTGTTTGGAAGCTTCCTTACAGATGTTTATACAATATCAGATTAGTATAATTGAAGATACTCGGCAAACTATCCGTTGGAGAACCTGTTAGAGAAGTCGAAGCTGAAGCTACAAAATAGGGAAGTTTGTTAAAAAGAAGATCCTGAAGATCTTCAATTCAAATTGATCTATATAAAGAAGGAAAGCTGAAGCATTACAACGGGACAATAAGCAGAGACACACAAACAGATTAAGGTATTTACACGCAAAAACGATTCAGATCAAGCATCAGAAGAACACTTCATACTCACTGCAGATTCAGTTCTAGTGTTCTTCTCTTCTGAATTTCATTTGTATATCATTTTGATAATACTTCTTGTTCTCATTCTAAATGATTTTTCAAGTTAAACAATAGAGAACTCTTATTTAATCAGATAGCTAGAGCATGTACTAGATAGGTTAGTGAGAACCAGAAGCTGTAACAGAGTAAGGCATTTCTCTGTACTTGAGATCTAGGGCTTAGCTGTGGATTAATAAGAATTGTGTTGAAAATCCTGCAGGGAGAAGATCCCTGAGGTAGAGACGTAGGTCCAAGAGGACTGAACTCTATATATCTTGTGTCTCTTTCATTAACTTTTCTATTCCATACTTAAAAATTTTGAAGCATTCAAAACAATTTCATTTCAAGGGTTTGATACTCATTTCAAGGCCTTGAAATAGACTTATCTTTAAAACTTCCAACTGTTTTCATTCCAAGGGCTTGAAACACTCTTCTTACGTTACAAATATTTTTGAAACCACTCTTCTTGCAAGTTTGGCCAAAATCGGCATACTATATTCAACCCCCCCCCCTTCTAGAGTATTGATCATGTATTTCTACCTACTGTACACCCCTTCAATTGGTATCAGAGCTTGTATCACTGCATAGATTTAAATATCTTGTTATAATGAGTACTGTAGGTGATGGTGGTTTCTCTCAGGAAAGAGCTGCTAACAGACCTCCTCTCTTCTGTTGAGATAATTATTTTCCACTGGAAAGCTTTGATGAAAATGTTCATCATTGATCAAGATATGGAACTCTTGACTATTATTCAGAATGGTCCTCACACTTTCTACACAGATAAAGATGGGATTAGAACTCCCAAATCTGAAGACACTCTCTCCTCTTCTGAGTTAGAGCGATTTTCTAAAAACTATAAAGCTATGAATCTCTTATATTGGGCTTTGAGTGCAGACAAGTTTAACAGGATCTCAGGTTGCAAGACTGCCAACGAGATCTGGAATACGCTTGTGGTGACCTTTTAAAGAACCATCCAAGTCAAGCAAACCGAGATCAACATATATCTCAGACAATATGAGCTATTCAAGATGAATGGAGATGAGTCAATTAGAGACATGTTCAAAAGATTCACTGAAATTGTAAACAATCTTGATTCAATTGGAAAACACATTTCCAATGAGAAAATGTTAGAAAGATTCTGAGAAGTCTTCCAAAGGAAAAGTGGGAACCAAAGACTACTGCTATTGAGGAAGCTTAAGATCTCTCATTACTTCAACTTGATGACCTACAAGGGAAAAACCTTACACATGAAATATGCATGAATGAAGTTGATGGAGAATTACCAGAAGGTGTCAAGAACCTAGCTCTCAAGGCTAAGGAGAATGATCCATCTCAAAGCCTTGAAACTCCAATTGCTTTGATTTCCAAAGCCTTGACCAGAATTCTCAAAATGTAGAAGAACTTTGGTAACAAGGATTTCAGCAGAGATAGAGACATATCCTGCAGTAGCAAAGACTACAAAGGTAAATCTTCTTCACATGGTAATAAGCCTAGAGTCATGAATTAATTTTAGTGTGGTGATGCAAAATCTCTCATTACTTCAACTTGATGACCTACAAGGGAAGCTCCTTACACATGAAATATGCATGAATGAATTTGATGGAGAATTACCAGAAGGTGTCAAGAACCTAGCTCTCAAGGCTAAGGAGAATGATCCATCTCAAAGCCTTGAAACTGAAGATGATGATGAAGATCCAATTGCTTTGATTTCCCTAGCCTTGACCAGAATTTTCAAAATGAAGGAGAACTTTGGTAACAAGGACTTCAGCAGAGATAGACACAGATCCTCCAGTAGAAAAGACTACAAAGGTAAATCTTCTTCACAGGGTAATAAGTCTAAAGTCATGAATTGCTTTGAGTGTGGTGATGCAGGACGATTGATCAGAGGCTGTCCACACAAAAAGAGCAAGAAATTTCAGAAGAAACACCATGATAGAAGAAAGAAAGCTATGATAGCTTCCTGGAGTGATTCAGAAACCTCAAGTGACTCTGAATCTGAAGAAAAACATGCCAACCTATACTTTATGTCCAAGCATGATGAATGTTCTGAAAAGAACATTGAGGTAATGGTAAACTACTTGATTTCAAAACCAACAGAAGACCTCTCTGATTATCTTAGAACAGTGATTTTAAATGAAGAGGACTATCTGAAAGAAATTCGAGTTTTGAAAGAAAAATTTCACGAGCAAGCAAAAGAAAATTTACATCTTGTTTGCCTGAATCAGAATCTTGAAATCTCTTCGAAGAAAACTGACAGTGATTTCAAGGCCTTGAAAACCAGTTTCAAAGCCTTGAAAACACAAGTCAAGGAAGTAGTCACTGATAACTCTCTTTTGAGTGACAACATTGTTAATCTAAGACATAGTTGATGAATTAGATGTAGGGTTTTGATTCATGGATGCGAAACGGAATCAATAATTAACCATGCAAAAGCCTCCAAGGATCACAAGTCAAGATACATAACGATGGTAAAGGAAGAAATCAATAACACACCTTAGGGTTCTCCTTTGATGACTTCAAACGTGAATTGTGTCACGCTCTCTATAGTTGATCCACGCCTAGATTTGATTTCTAGATCTCCCACTCCTTGGTGCTAGCCCGGAAAGAGGAAGAGGAAGAAGAATCACGCAAAACGAGACGAACCAAAGGAGGTTTCGGCCTCCTTTGGGTCCGACGGGGAGGGGCGGCGGGCTAGGGGGGCGGCGGCTCCTCTAGCTTGCTTGCTCTCTCTCCTTTTGTTCTCTCCCACTCAAGTTATGATCAATTATGAGCATAAGTGTGGGAAGGAAGGAAGGAAGGAAGGTCCTTTATATAGTCCAACAACTCCTTGCCAACTACCTAAATGACTTATTTTAGTCCTACTAGAATTCAATTTAGTCCCTTCCTTGCAAATTAGTCCCTACTAAGTTTGCAAGGTTTTGCAAAGTGATCTAATTAATTAATCCAATTAATTAATTCCCAAATCTAGTTCAACTCTATCTAGCGTGTGACCCCATAGGTTCTATCTAGTTGGTAGCAACTATTTGCTAATATGGAGCAGTTTCTAGCAAAACATCCATTCTAGCCAACTAATAGAATAGTCATCTTGACAACCTTTGTACAAGTAATTGTCTCATCCCTTTGTATCTATATCCGGATTGGACACGAGACATACAAGTCACACTCGTATATCCAATCCATAGTTTCTCGATCCATGGAAATAGCCTTATTCGTGCAAATAGCATCAATATCCCATATTGATTTATTTGAGTATGGCCAGACATTCTATAAGCACTATCCCTCGAGTGGCCTAGGATATTTGCTCCCGTTATGTGGGAGGGACAAATTCTATCTACTTCCACTACGATCTCTAAGCTTGCTGCTTATTGTATCCAGTACACGCCTTTATAACTACCCAGTTACGGTGTCGCGTTTAACGCTACCAAAATCACAATAATCCACAACTAGAATATCTAGCGACTTCAAGTCTAAGGATGACAATACTATTGCACCGCGAGAAGCGCTTGTGACTCAACATAACGTGTATGTAGCCTTCTCGGAGATGTGTCAATCCAGTGCGACATTACCCTTAATGCACACCCATGTGTTGGATCATGATATCTCCATATCAATCCAACCCAATACTAGTCTATAGATGATTGTCCCATTAATCATTATACTGGACTAGGGATATTTAAGATAAACAACACAATTGTAAATCCAAGGACTTCATTATATTAGATATCCAATAAATGATAAATGAATTTCTAGCCACAAATAAATTCATACTAAACTAGATTGCCTCTAGGGAATCTATTCCAACAGTCTCCCACTTGCACTAGAGCCAATCTGGCGCATCTCGTATGTCCATACTCCTAGTGTGCCCTTCAGGCTTCCACTGCGTGAGAGACTTTGTAAGCGGGTCTGACAGATTCTCATCTGTAGGAATCTTGCATATCCGAACGTCTCCTCTATCGACAATATCTCGAATAAGATGAAACTTCCTGAGCACGTGCTTGGATTTCTGGTGTGATCTGGGTTCCTTCGATTGCGCGATCGCCCCAGTGTTGTCACAGTACAACTCAACTGGATCCGCAATGCTAGGAACCACACCAAGTTCAGAAACAAACTTTCTGATCCAAACAGCTTCCTTTGCTGCGCCATTTGCAGCAATGTACTCAGCCTCTGTTGTAGAATCAGCCACCGTCTCTTGCTTGGAACTCTTCCAGCTCACCTCTGCTCCATTCAGGCAAAACACATATCCCGACTGTGATCTAAAGTCATCTCTGTCGATTTGGAATCTTGCATCAGTGTAACCCCTTACACGCAACTCTTCCTCACCGCCAAATATCAAGAAAGTATCCTTAGTTCTTCTTAAGTACTTTAGGATGCTCTTGACTACAATCCAGTGACTCTCACCTGGATTGGATTGGTATCTGCTTGTCATACTCAAGGCATATGACACATCTGGTCTAGTACATAACATGGCGTACATGATAGATCCTATGGTCGAGGCATAGGGAATTATACTCATGCATTCCTTCTCAATCTCATTGGAAGGACAACCATTCTTCGAAAGAGTGATTCCATGTGACATGGGCAAGAATCCCTTCTTGGAATCTTGCATGTTGAACCGTTTCAACACCTTGTCAATATATGTACTTTGACTTAGGCCTAGCAGTCTCTTAGATCTATCTCTATAGATCTTTATACCGAGTATATAGGCTGCTTCCCCTAAGTCCTTCATTGAGAAACACTTCCCTAGCCAATCTTTAACAGATTGTGGCATGGGAACGTCGTTTCCAATGAGTAGTATGTCATCCACATACAAGACCAGAAAAGCTACAGAGCTCCCACTAACCTTCTTGTAGACACAAGACTCATCTTCGTTCCTGATGAAGCCAAACTCTTTGACTACTTCATCAAAATGTCGATTCCAACTCCTAGAAGCTTGCTTCAATCCATAAATGGATCGTTGCAGCTTACAGACTTTGTTGGCTTACTTTGGATCCTCAAAACCCTCCGGCTGTATCATATACACGTCCTCGAGGAGATTCCCATAAAGGAATGCTGTTTTGACATCCATCTGCCAAATCTCATAGTCGTGGTATGCTGCAATAGCAAGTAGGATTCGGATGGATTTGGTCATAGCGACTGGTGAAAAGGTTTCATCATAGTCAATACCATGAATCTGTCTGAATCCTTTAGCCACCAATCGGCCCTTATAGGTAATCACATTACCATCCATGTCGATCTTCTTCTTAAAGACCCAGTTGCACCCTATGGGCCGCGCCCCTTCGGGTGGTTCCACCAAAGTCCATACTTTGTTGGTATACATGGATTCCATCTCGGATCTCATGGCTTCCAGCCACTTCTGAGAGTCTGGGCCCTTCATGGCCTCTTCATAGGTACTAGGCTCATCATCTATGAGCATCGTGTCACCGGAATCGGTCACGAGAAGTCCATACCTCTCGGGTTCCTGGCGCACTCTACTAGATCTACGAAGCTCTTGTGTTACCTGAACAGGTTGCTCCACAACCACTTGTGGTTCCTACTCATGTTCCGTAATCGGTTCAGTGATCTGTGGTTCTTGAACCTCTTCAAGTTCTACAGTCCTCCCACTTGCTTCTTTAGAGACAAACTCTCTTTCTAGAAACACGCCGGTCCGAGCAACAAACACTTTGTTCTCGGTTGGATTGTAGGAGTAGTAACCCTTAGTTTCCTTAGGGTACCACACAAATTTACAATTATCCGATTTCGGCCCTAGCTTGTCTGATTGTAAACGTTTTACATAGACATCGCAGCCCCAAATCCTCATGAACGACAGTGTGGGACGCCTCCCACTCCACATCTCATATGGTGTCTTCATGACTGATTTAGATGGAACACGGTTAATGGTGAAAGCTGCACTTAATAGAGCGTGGCCCCAAAATGATAATGGAAGATCAGTTTGACACATCATAGATCAAACCATATCCAATAGGGTTCGATTCCTCCTCTCAGACACGCCATTCCACTATGGCGTTCCGGGTGGAGTGAGTTGGGACACGATCCCACACTCTCTAAGATAGTCGTCAAACTCTTGGCTTAAGTATTCTCCTCCACGATCCGATCGTAGAGCCTTGATACTTTTGCCAAGTTGCTTCTCTACTTCATTCTTGAATTCTTTGAACACTTCAAAGGATTCGGATTTTGCCCTCATGAGGTACACAAATCCATATCTACTGTAATAATCAGTAAATGTAATGAAGTAGACATAACCACCCCTGACAGGCGTGGCAAATGGCCCACACACATCAGTATGTATGAGTGCCAATTGCTCACTAGTCCTCTCACCTTTCTTATTGAAAGGGGACTTTGTCCTTTTTCCCAATAAACAAGCCTCACATGTCTCATATGATTCAAAATCAAATGAGTCTAGTAATCCATCCTTATGGAGTCTAGATACACGTTTCTCGTTTATGTGGCCTAAACGACAGTGCCATAAATAAGCAGGATTTAAATCATTTATTTTAATCCGCTTGGTATTAACGTTGTAGACAGGATTGCTTAGATCAAGGACATACAGTCCATTAAATAATTGCGCACTAAAATAGTGAATATTATTTAAATAAAAGGAACAATAATTGTTCTTTATTGAAATAATAAAACCATCCTTGTCCAGACAAGAAATAGAAATAATGTTTCTGCTCATAGCAGGCACAAAATAGCAATTATTTAATTCTAAAACTAATCATGAAGGCAGAGATAGCTCGCACACGCCTATGGCCAACACAGCAACTTTTGCTCCATTCCCAACGCGCAGATCTACCTCCCCTTTAGCCAATCTTTTACTTCTCTTTAGATCCTGCACATTTCGACAAATGTGAGATCCACATCCAGTATCTAATACCCAAGATGTAGAGACAGTTAAATTGACATCTACAACAAAAATACCTGGTGGTGGTGGAATCACTATTCCAAGCCTCTTGTCCTCCAGATATTTTGGGCAGTTCCTCCTCCAGTGTCCATGTTGACTGCAGTAGTGACACTCACCTTTAGTCACACCTTTGGCTATGCCACCAATAGGCTTAAGGGCAGGTTCCTTGGACTTGGCAACTGAATTGCCTTTGCCCTTGGAGGATGAGGCAAACCTTTTGCCCTTTCCTTTCTGCACCATCATAATGGCCTTGCCCTTACCCTTGTTGATGCTCTGTTCAGCTGTCCTCAACATATTGAGTAAATATGGCAGTGGTTTCACGATCTCGTTCATGTTATAGTTTTAGATGATTTGTCCATAACTCTCGGGCAACGATTGCAAATCGGTTGCCAACTCTTGGCAGACCGGGAACCCCAGTCGGGCGAGATTCTCCAAGTACCCGATCATACGGAGTACATGGGGTCCCACCGGGTTCCCTTCTGCCAGATGACACTTGAACAGTGCCTTAGAGACCTCATACC
Organism: Linanthus parryae; assembly: GCA_023055425.1. Classification (NCBI taxonomy): domain Eukaryota; kingdom Viridiplantae; phylum Streptophyta; class Magnoliopsida; order Ericales; family Polemoniaceae; genus Linanthus; species Linanthus parryae. The sequence continues at coordinate 78,860,845 of JALGPY010000006.1, forward strand.
TCTCTACCCTTGCCTGCTCTTGGAAGAGCTGCTTCAGATGCTCGATCATATCGATAACATTCATGTTTTCGTGTTGCTTCTGAAGCTCAGAAGTCATGGGGCATAGCATAAGGCAGGCCGCATCATTAGCGTCATCTACACGCTTTTGATACGCCTTTAGGGCAGCAGGTGTTTGGTTCTCTGGACCTTCTGGAACATGCTCCTCTATTGCGTACAGTTTCTTCTCTTGCTTGAGAACGATTCTCAAGTTTCTGTACCAATCAAGGAAGTTGGTTCCAGAGAGCTTGTCCTTCTCAAGGACAGATCGTAGGGAATGTTGTGAACTCGATGAGTTGTTTGCCATTTGGAATTCTACAAAAGGAAAATACGCAAGTTTTAGTATTTGTGAATTTTTTACTATATTCAATAATTGCTAGTTTATCAAATATAGCTCCAAATATTTTTCTACGGATTAATAACCCTCAAGATATTAATTCGAAAAATATCCATGCATTTTCTAGTGGGGCAAGATCCATGTTTCATCTTCTTATGAGCTTGCTTTGGCAAGTCACCCATAATTTGATTACTTTAGGTAGGAACAATTCCAATTGCATCCCTTATGCAACTCTTGGTTCAATTGGACAAATAACTCCTTATTTATCCATCCATATGGATAATTCCAATTGATTGCCTCTAGGTTTCTTAATCACATTAATTGCCTAGTTGTGTTCAACCTCTTATTTAAACAATTGCACATTACTAGCTTGTGCCATCGCATTCCATCATTATGAACCAAGTCGCCATGCTTTGGCACGCACGAACTTGATAAATAATGATGATAATGAGTGTTTAAATAACGAGAAGGCAAGAACGCAATATTTGAATTTTGAGGGATTTTAAATTCAACTTTTAATTGTTTTTGTTGATCAATATCAACTAATCTATCTATTTGAGTTTGGGCACAACTCCTATCTTATTATCCTAATTGCATGCATCATCCATACACCAACCACAAAATAATAAGACAATAAAGTAAACAACCACAAAACATAAATAAAACGTGATGTGGATATGGCCTTTTCTAGACTAAGATAATTCCAAGCCAATGAAAATATCTATGAACCCTAAAAGCAAACACATCTCCTTGCGCCTTGATCTTTTGGTCCATCCTTCATAGTCATGTGGAATGCTCCATGCTCCATGCTCCATCTTTTGTGGCTCGTTTTGGCTTTGGGCTTCTTTTCTTCAGTCTTGGCTAACAATCTACTTTATCTAGCACTAGCTAACTTCTATACTAAATAAAATAAATCTCACAAGCTGAGAAAAAAATGGCACGCATGCCATAAAATCCTAATTAATTATTACAATTAATTGATCAGCTCGCAGGCCGTAAACCAAAACACAAAAATAAACATCCACATCAAACCACATCCGAAGGCCATATCCAATCACCATGCGATTTGCACATAAACAGTTAAAATACTATTTTAACGCGCTTGGTCAATTTTAATTGATTTTAGGATTTATAGGGTTAAAACGGTCCATGGGCCCAACAATCCAATTGCCCGGGCCCAAAAAGGTGAACCGCAAGGCCCTAGGGCCGGCCCGGCCCCTAGCCCACGCGGCTAGGCCGCGGGTTAGGGCCGTCCGGCCCCTAGGGCGGCCAAGACTTGGGCGGCAAGCAAGAGGGGCGGTCCCCTTAGGGGGCCGAACCTCTATTGGGAGTTGTTTCCAAAACAACTCCCTTGCTTGGTGCCCAAGTTTGGTTATTTCCTTGTTTTGAAAGAACTCCTTCTTTTCCAAGGATGCTCAAACCCTAGATCTAAGATCCTAAAATTTCTAAAACTCACCGATTCATGCATCCAATTCAAAAATTAGATCTTGTTATGATGGATTATTGACAAATTGCATCCCATGCTTGATTTGTCTTGTTTTACGCGATAAACAATCAATTTAAGGTGTAAAACTACTAAAACGTAACACATAAACCACGTTTATGCTCTATGACATGTCGCTCTGATACCACTGTAGGGTTTTGATTCATGGATGCGCAACGGAAACAAAAATAACCATGCAAAACCCTCCAAGGATCACAAGTCAAGAGACATAAAGATGGTAAAGGAAGAAATCAATAACACACCTTAGGGTTCTCCTTTGATGACCTCAAACGCGAATTGTGTCACGTTCTCTATAGTTGATCCACGCATAGAATTGATTTCTAGATCTCCCACTCCTTGGTGCTAGCCCGGAAAGAGGAAAAGGAAGAAGAATCACGCAAAACGAGACGAACCAAAGGAGGTTTCGGCCTCCTTTGGGGCCGACGGGGACGGGCGGCGGGGTAGGGGGCGGCGGCTCCTCTAGCTTGCTTGCTCTCTCTCCTTTCGTTCTCTCCCACTCAAGTTATGATCAATTATGAGCATAAGTGTGGGAACGAAGGAAGGAAGGTCCTTTATATCGTCCAACAACTCCTTGCCAACTACCTAAAGAACTTATTCTAGTCCTACTAGAATTCAATTTAGTTCCTTCCTTGAAAATTAGTCCCTACTAAGTTTGCAAGGTTTTGAAAAGTGATCCTTCTAATTAAATAATCCAATTAATTAATTCTCAAATCTAGTTAAACTCTATCTAGCGTGTGACCCCATAGCTTATATCTAGTTGGTAGCAACTATTTGCTAATATGGAGCGGTTTCTAGCAAAACATCCATTCTAGCCAACTAATAGAATAGTCATTTTGACAACCTTTGTACAAGTAATTGTCTCATCCCTTTGTCTCTATATCCGGATTGGACACGATACATACAAGTCACACTCGTATATCCAATCCATAGTTTCTCGATCCATGGGAATAGCCTTATTCGTGCAAATAGCATCAATATCCCATATTGATTTATTTGAGTCTGGCCAGACATTCTATAAGCACTATCCCTCGAGTGGCCTAGGATATTTGCTCCCGTTATGTGGGAGGGACAAATTCTATCTACGTCCACTACGATCTCTAAGCTTGCTTCTTATTGTATCCGGTACACGCCTTTATAACTACCCAGTTACGGTGTAGCGTTTAACGCTACCAAAATCACAATAATCCACAACTAGAATATCTAGTGACTTCAAGTCTAAGGATGACAATACCATTGCACCGCGAGAAGCGCTTGTGACACAACATAACGTGTATGTAACCTTTCCTGGATATGGGTCAATCCAGTGCGACATTACCGTTAATGCACACCCATGTGTTGGATCATGATATCTCCATATCAATCCAACCCCATACTAGTCTATAGATGATTGTCCCATTAATCATTATACTGGACTAGGGATATTTAAGATAAACAACACAATTGTAAATCCAAGGACTTCATTATATTAGATATCCAATAAATAATAAATGAATTTCTAGCCACAAATAAATTCATACTAAACTAGATTGCCTCTAGGGCATCTATTCCAACATTAGATAAACAAAAGACTACTCTGACTGAGAAACTTCAAGAATCTGAGTTGGTCAAAGCAAAACTTGCTGGCTCAGAACACAACTTGAACTTAATTCTTGGAGGTAGCTTAAAGTCTGTTCACAAAACTGGTATTGGATATAATCCAAATTTTCCGAAGAAAAACAATACCATATTTTTGAAAGCTGGTAGCAAAATATCTCATAAGTGCCATTACTGCAATAAGATTGGTCATGTTAAGATGACTTGTCCTTTTAGAAGGAGAGACCCTCACATAATGAGGAACACTTTTCCCTTCCAACTTAAAGGACAAGTTAGACAGATTTGGGTTCCTAAAGGGGTTGGACAACCTAACATGGTTGATCCTGAATATGAATCTAAATTCAGCACTTGGTCTAACAGCTGGGTAAGGCAGTGAGTGGTGTTTGCAGGGTGTCACCAAGTTCAAAGAGCAAAAATGGTTTATGGACAGTGGTTCATAGAGACACATGAGTGGAAAGAGATCTCTATTCTCAGAAACTGAAAGAGCAATCAGAAGGATCAATTACTCCTTGTGACAAAGGCAAATGCAACATTCTTGGTATGGGTAAAGTTGGTACAAATTCTGAAAATTCTATTTCTGATGTATATCTAGTTGATGACTTCAAATTTAATATGCTTAGTGTATCTCAACTTTGTGACAATGGCAACAAGGTTATCTTTGATAAAGAGAAATGTGTGGTGCAGAATGAGAAATCTGGCATTGTATCCTCACAGCCTCTAGATCAAACAATGTTTATACTTTTCAAACTAACAAATTTGCAGGTGAAAATTTGAAGTGTCTCAAGGCGTTGAAATAAGATTTAAAGCTTTGGCACAAAAATTTAGGACACATTAGCTTGCATACCTTGAAAAATCTAGTTTCCAAGAACTTAGTAAGAGACTTACCCTCTATTAAGTTAAAAGATGAAAAAGTATGCAAGGCATGTGCACAAGGCAATTAAACTAGAATTTCATCCAAGCCAAAGAACTTTGTAAGTACTACTAGACCCATTGAACTATTGCATATGGATCTATGTGGTCCTATGAGAACTCCAAATCCAAAGGGTAAGGAGTACATGCTTGTCATTGTAGATGATTTCTATAGATATACTTGGGTTATGTTTCTTAAAGAAAAATCTCAAGCTCACTTTGAATTTTCAAAACTTTGTAGAGAACTTCAAACATTGAAAATCCTACCTATTGCTTCAATCATAAGTGATAATGGTAGAGAGTTTGATCAAATTGAGTTTGATATTTTTTGTTCTAAGCATGGAATCTCTCACAACTTTTATGCTCCTAGAACTCCTCAACAGATTGGAGTAGTTGAAAGAAAGAACATGACTCTTGAAGATATGTCAAGAAAAGTGCTTCTTGAAAACAAGAAGTTGTGAATACAGAAAACTATATTATTAACAGGTCCTTGATCAGACATATTATGAAGAAGAACCCCTATGAGCTGTTCAAAGGAAGAAAGCCAAACATTTATTGTTTCAAACCTTTTGGATGTACTTGTTTTGTCCACAATAATGGTATGGACAATCTTGGTAAGTTTGATGCAAGAAGTGATGAAGGTATTTTTCTTGGTTATTCACTGACAAGCAAAGCCTATAGAGTTTATAATAAGAGAACCAAGCTTAATGAGGAAAGCATTCATGTTATTTTTAATGAAAGCTATGATGGGTCTTTGGGTGATGGTTTTGCAGATCTCAATCTGAACAAGCAGGATTCAGATACTGAAGAAGAATCCTCAAAAGGATCCAAGGAAATGTCACAGGTACAAGACATGCATTTTCAAGGCCTTGAAACTAAGGTTCAAAGCCTTGAAACAGAATCTCCAGAGAAGACTGCAGAACAAGCTACTACTTCAAGTTCTCAGAGACTTGAAAAACATATTAAGATCCTGAACCTTGGACACCAAGGAAGAGATTTAAGTACCTCTCATCTCATATTACTGATAACATTATATCTAATCCAACCACTGGTACACAAATCAGATCACAGTTGAAAAATCTTTGTGCTTTTAATGCTTTTATCTCTCTTGGATAACCTAAAACTGTGAAGGAATCTTTACAAGAAGCAGACTGGCTTATAGCTCTGCAAAGTGAACACAATGAGTTTGAAAGGAACAAGGTTTGGAATCTATTTTCTCCACCAAGAAATAAGTCTATCATTGGCACCAGATGGGTATTCAGAAACAAGTTAGATGAGAATAGAAAGGTAATCAGGAACAAAGCAAGATTTGTAGCTCAAGGCTACAATCAAGAAGATGGTATTGACTATGAAGAAACATTTCCTCATGTTGCCTGGTTAGAAGCAATTTGAATTCTACTCGCATTTGCATCTCACTAGAACATAAAACTCTTTCAAACGGATGTGAAGTGTGCATTTTTAAATGGCTATCTGCAAGAAGAAGTTTATGTTGCTCAACCTCCAGTTTTTGAAAATTACAAGTTTCCAGATCATGTTTATAAACTTGACAAGACTCTTTATGGTTTGAAACAAGCTCCAAGTGCTTGGTATGAAATATTGTAAAAATTTCTACTAGAAAATGATTTCAAAAGAGGATTAGTAGATAAGACCCTTTTCATAAAGACTCGTGAGAAATACATGCTTGTAGTTCAAATTTATGTTAATGATATAATGTTTGGAGCTACTAATGATCTTTTGTGCAAGGAATTCTCAAGTCTTATGAGCAGAAAATTTGAAATGAGCTTGATTGGAGAATTGAACTTCTTTCTTGGACTAAAATTCATCAGATGAAGAAAGGCATATTCCTACATCAAAGCAAGTACACAAGAGATTTTCTAAGGAAATATAATATGTCTCAATCCAAAGAGATCAAAACCCCCATGAGTTCTACATTATCTTTAAACAAAGATGAATCTGGTAAGAGTGTGAATGTGAAAGAGTATAGAGGTATGATTGGATCATTACTCTACATCACAGCTAGCATACCAGATATCATGTTCAGTGTTTGTATGTGTGCTAGATTTCAAGCTGATCCTATGGAATCACACTTGACTGCAGTTAAGAGAATATTCAGATATCTCAATGGCACCAAATACTTAGGGCTTTGGTATCCTAAACAACCTAACTTCTCTTTGTGTGGCTATTCAGATGCTGACTTTGCAGGATATAAAGTTGATATAAAGAGTAAATCAGGATGCTGTCAAATTCTTGGATCATCTTTAAACAGTTGGTATTCAAAGAAGCAAAACTCAGTTGTACTATCAACAACCGAAGCTGAATACATAGCATCTGGAGCTTGTTGTTCACAAGTGTTATGGATAGCACAAATAATAAGAGACATTGGATTTGATTTCAGAGATATACCTATTAACTATGACAACACAAGTGCAATATCTATTACAAAGAATTCAGTTCAGCATTCAAGAACAAAGTATATTGATGTTAGATATCACTTCATCAAAGATCATGCTGAATAAGGTGATATTGTTCTTGAATTTGTTTCTACTAACTTGCAATTTGCAGATATCTTCACTAAACCATTTCCAGATGAAAGATTCCCAGCCTTAAGATTGGAATTGGGCATGCTAAATAAAGAAGCATTGGTTTATGGGGAGAATCAGGTAAGTATTATGTGCTTCAAAGGTTTGAACTGATTTTCAAAGCCTTGAAAATCTTTTCAAAGCTTGGAGTATATGTGCTTAAAACCATATAGCTTTTCAAGGCCTTGAAATCCATTCCAAAGCCTTGAAAATAAGATTGTCTGTTAATTAGCCAATAATTTGGATCTTTCAATGTTGGGTGTTATCTTTGTAGAATTGCTCAATGTTGCCCCTCAATTTTTCAAATACCTCTTTTCAGCCAAAATAGTATTATATCTTTTATTTCCAACGGCACACACAAAATTTGAATCTTTTTGATTCAGCAGGTCTTCAAAGATTAGGAAGAATATTTAGTTTCCTTTTCAAACTGAAACTCTTTTCTATTTATCTTCTTCTTTCTTTCTCTCCTTCGTATCTATACTACCTCTCTACTCTTCTCCCCAAACCCTAATGAGAACTAGAAGAGCCTCTGAATAAATCAAGATGGTTGGTGGTTCAAAGGCTGCCACAAAGAAGAAAAGAAAGGCCATTATGGACGATGTTTAGACCATCAGTGGGGATTCCAGTTCAAAGACTCCAACAGTAGAAGGAATGGCACCTCCTCCTCCCAAGAAGAAGGCAAAGAAAGATCAGCCACCAGTATCCAGCAAAAATAAGAAGACATTTGAGTCTTCTCAAGAAAACATAAAGAGATTCAGATTGGCAACCCTTAGAAGGTGAAGAAGAAGGCTGATAAAGCAGACAAGGGAAAATGAAAAGTGACAGAAGATGAACCAGGGGAGAACATTGAGAAGGCACTACAGATCTATTCAGAAAAGAAGAAATCCATTGGTAATAAATCAGCCCTTGATAATACATGGTTCATTACTCATGTTGCTAGAGGTCAATGGCTAGATGGATTTTCTTCTAAAAACAACTCCCTTGCTTGGGCGGCAAGCAAGAGGGGCGGTCCCTTTAGGGGGGGCGAACCTCTTAGGGAGTTGTTTCTAAAAACAACTCCCTTGCTTGGTTCCCAAGTTTGGTTGTTTCCTTGTTTTGGAAGAACTCCTTCTTCTCCAAGGATGCCCAAACCTTAGATCTAAGATTCTAAAATTTCTCTAACTCACTAATTCATGCATCCAATGCAAAAACTAGGTATTGTTATGATTGATTATTGAAAATTGCATCACATGCTTGATTCGTCTTGTTTTACGCGATAAACAACAATTTTAAGGTGTAAAACTATCAAAACGTAACACATAAACCACGTTTATGCTCTACGACCTGTGGCTCTGATACCACAGTAGGGTTTTGATTCATGGATGCGCAACGGAAACAATAATAAACCATGAAAAACCATCCAAGGATCACAAGTCAAGAGACATAACGATGGTAAAGGAAGAAATCAATTAACACACCTTAGGGTTCTCATTTGATGACTTCAAACGCGAATTGTGTCACGTTCTCTATAGTTGATCCACGCCTAGAGTTGATTTCTAGATCTCCCACTCCTTGGTGCTTGCCCGGAAAGAGGAAGAGGAAGAAGAATCACGCAAAACGAGACCAAACCAAGGAGGTTCGGCCTCCTTGGGGCCGACGGGGACGAGCGGCGGCAAAGGGAGGGGCGGCGGCTCCTTCCTTCCTTGCTTGCTCTCTCCTTTTGTTCTCTCCCACTCAAGTTATGATCTAATGAACCATAAGTGTGGGAAGGAAGGAAGGAAGGTCCTTTATATAGTCCAACAAATCCTTGCCAACTACCTAAAAGACTTATTCTAGTCCTACTAGAATTCAATTTAGTCCCTTCCTTGTAAATTAGTCCCTACTAAGTTTGCAAGGTTTTGCAAAGTGATCCTTCTAATTAATTGATCCAATTAATTAATTCCCAAATCTAGTTCAACTCTATCTAGCGTGTGACCCCATAGGTTCTATCTAGTTGGTAGCAACTATTTGCTAATATGGAGCGGTTTCTAGCAAAACATCCATTCTAGCCAACTAATAGAATAGTCATCTTGACAAACCTTGTACAAGTAATTGTCTCATCCCTTTGTCTCTATATCCGGATTGGACACGAGACATACAAGTCACACTCGTATATCCAATCCACAGTTTCTCGATCCATGGGAATAGCCTTATTCGTGCAAATAACATCAATATCCCATATTGATTTATTTGAGTCTGGCCAGACATTCTATAAGCACTATCCCTCGAGTGGCCTAGGATATTTGCTCCCGTTATGTGGGAGGGACAAATTCTATCTACGTCCACTACGATCTCTAAGCTTGCTTCTTATTGTATCCGGTACACGCCTTTATAACTACCCAGTTACGGTGTAGCGTTTAACGCTACCAAAATCACAATAATCCACAACTAGAATATCTAGTGACTTCAAGTCTAAGGATGACAATACCATTGCACCGCGAGAAGCGCTTGTGACTCAACATAACGTGTATGTAGCCTTCTCGGAGATGGGTCAATCCAGTGCGCCATTACCCCTAATGCACACCTATGTGTTGGATCATGATATCTCTATACCAATCCAACCCCATACTAGTCTATTGATGATTGTCCCATTAATCATTATACTGGACTAGGGATATTTAAGATAAACAACACAATTGTAAATCTAAGGACTTCATTATATTAAATATCCAATAAATAATAAATGAATTTCTAGCCCACAAATAAATTCATACTAAACTAGATTGCCTCTAGGACATCTATTCCAACAAGCCTACCCCAGACTCATCACCAGATTATTTTACCCAAACATGAAACAACTCAAGAATACTGCAAACCTGGTGATTCCGACCAAAGGTTCTGGCATTGATATGGAACTAGATCATTATGAGTTTGCCAATGTTCTAGGTTGTCCGAATAGGTATGATACCAGTAACTATCCTCCAAAGAGTGAAGCCCTGGAACTAGAAAAAGAAGAGTTCTTTTTACCAAATACCCCTACCACATCTAAGAAGTTAACACACTATATGCTGACTGTTGAAGCCAAAGTCTTGTTTACCATTTTGATGAGATGTGTGGTACCAAGGGAATACTGAAAGGAGCTGATCACTAAAAGGGTGTTGCACCTAATGTATTTGGTTATGCATGGTTATGAGATTGATCTTCCAAAAGTTGTGATGGAACACATGCTGTATAGCCAAACCAACCAGAGAAAACATCCCATTCCATATGCCAATTTGCTCACCTCATTCTTCCAACACTTTGAAATTCCAACTGATAGGGAAGAGACTATTACTACTGGGTTTGGTATGATTAATGATAAAGCATTTGAAAAGATTGGAGTGGTGAAAACCAGTGCTAGGACTTGGAAGTTGTACTCAGACTTGACAGAGGAAGAGTAGATTTCCAAGAAATTTCTCAAACCCAAGTCCCTGACCCCTACTTCAGCCAAACCTCTCAGCCTCAAGATAACTCATTGGTTCTTCAGAAGCTGGATGGAATTCATATGGACATTGATGAAGTGAAGGTAAACCAACATGAGTTTGGAACATATCTTAGGCAGGTAAAGTACATGGTTGAAAACATCTTCAGAAGCATGATATTGTTTGATGTGCCTGAAGAGGTATCTCAGGCTGAAGTGGGTACCAAAAAGGATGGTTCAGCCAAGGATCTGCTCAGTGAACATTCAACTCAGGATTAGGATGCTCAAGTAAAGGAAAAAGGAAAGAAGGTAGTTGATGTACCAGTTGATGAAGATCAAAAGGAAGAAGTTGACAGTCCGGACTCAGGAGCACTGCTAATAGACCTCAAGAAGAAGAAGTCTAAGAAGACATCTATTCCACAAATTATGACTGCTGCTGATTTGTTTGAGGGAGAAGGTGAACCTGGTGTTAATGTGGCTTAACAGGAAGAAGAATAATCGGGAAGAAGATGCAGAGCAGCAAGAAGATGAAGACCCAAACCCTTAACTCTTGCCTACTCTTTCTTATCTTTTTCAAGGCCTTAAAATTCTTTTCAAAGTCTTGAAAATTTTATCTTTCCAAACGGTCTTTCAAAAATCATTCCAAAAACTCTGATCCAACATCTTCTCATTCTTTATTGATGAAAGTAAAAAAGCGGGAAAATAATTAGGTTTTTATTTATCAATTTACTTGGACATCTGGCATGGTTTTTGATCAGTAGAACTACTTGAACTATGATGTTTTGTGTTTATTTTCAGTAAGTTAATAAGTTGGATTTCTTTTGGATATCATGTGTTATAATTGACTGTTCTATACACTAATGAGTATTTTTTGGAGAAACATAGAATCAAGCAGACTGTGGTTTTGTCTTTCATCAAGGGGGAGATTGTAAGTTCAACAAAGTTTCAAAGACTTGAAATAGCTAGTCTATTTCAAGACCTTGAAACAGCTTTCAAATTCTTGAAACTGACTGTGCGTTATATGCATAAACTTAAGGGGAGTTTCTGATCTTTATTCAACTCCTAAACCCTGTGTCTGATTAGTTGATACTTGATGATAGACAAGGTATCTTGACACTTTTTACAGCATCTAATCCATCTATTTGACTTAGTTTTACAGGGAAACTTTATTTCCTATTTTACAGAATCTCTTTCCAAACCTGAGTTTTGCAGGAAAAGAAATTCTGAGTTGATTTGATTCTGTGATCATTTTGATGTGTTTGGAAGCTTCCTAACAGATATTTATACAATATCAAATCAGTATCATTGAAGATAATAGGCAAACTATCCGTTGGAGAAGCTGTTAGAGAAGTCAAAGCTTAAGCTACAAAATAGGGAAGTTTGTTAAAGAGAAGATCCTGAAGATCTTCAATTCAAACTGCTCTATAAAAAGAGGGAAGAACACTGCATACTCACTGCAGATTCAGTTCTAGTGTTATTCTCTTCTGAACTTCATTTGTATATCATTTTGATAATACTTCTTGTTCTCATTCTCAAGGATTGTTCAATGTGAACAATAGAGAATTCTTAGTTAATCAGATAGCTAGAGCAGGTACTAGATAGGTTAGTGAGAACCACAAACTGTAACAGAGTAAGGCATTTCTCTATGCTTGAGATCTAGGGCTTAGCTGTGGATTAATAAGAATTGTGTTGAAAATCGTGCAGGGAGAAGATCCTTGAGGTAGAGACGTAGGTCCAAGTGGACTGAACTCTATATATCTTGTGTCTATTGCATTTACTTTTCAATTCTATACTTAGAACTTTTGCAGCATTCAAAACAGTTTCATTTCAAGGGTTTGAAACTCATTTCAAGGCCTTGAAATAGACTTATCTTTTAAACTTCAAATGTTTTCATTCCAAGGGCTTGAAACTCATTTCAAGGCCTTGAAACACTCTTCTTACATTACAAATCTTTTTGAAACCACTATTCTTGCAAGTTTAGCAAAAGTTGGCATACTCTATTCAACCCCCCCCCCCCAATTTTAGAGTATTGATCATGTATTTCTACCTACTGGTACACCCCTTCACAAAGTTTTTACCTGCAATCAAGCTAACTCTCAACTTCGGGTATGTGATTTAATTGATGGTGACTCAAAACAATATCCGCCGGAGCGGCTTGAAGCAACTCTCAATCCAGCAGATGTTCATATTGTGAAACAAATTGTTTTGCCTGCCTCGAGACAAGCAGATAAGTGGTCTTGGTACTTTGATGAGCGGGGTTGTTATTACGTCAAGACGGGTTATCACATTGCGGGTGAATTGGAAGAAGGGAGCAACGAGGGGTGTTCAACTGCCCAGGGGTCATTCTTCAACAAACTGTGGAGGTCAAAAATTCCATGTCGGGTTATTTTCACGGCTTGGCTCACTACACAAGGAGCGTTGCCCACGACAACTAACCTAGCAAAGAGGGGTGTCTCTGTTCCACTAACATGTTCCTGGTGCGGCGCAACTGAGGAATTCGAAGTCCACTTGTTCCTTAAATGAAAAAATAGGAACGAGTTGTGGGATCGAGTGCTGGGCAATAACTCTCGTGATAAGAACTTCTCGGATATGAAAGACTAGATGTGTGAATCCTTGAACGTACTGTCTCCTGGAGCTAGAGACTGTATGCTGATCGCGATTTGGGTCGCGTTGAGGTCCCGGAATCTAAGATTTTTTGAGGAAAAAGTTACTACTGTCGAAGAGATGGCGGTGAAGGTTCTCGAGGCCAATAGCAAGTTAGCCGAAGTTACCGGCGACTGACAAAGCTTGGATCGCGAGGGATCTGGGTCAAATATAAAGACATGGCGGGCTACTCAACTAGGGGGGGATTAAGTTGTATTGCGAGGCCGCGTGGATTGCTAAAGTGGAGAAGGCGGCGGTAGGCGTGGTCTTACGCAACCACCTGGGCCACTGGCTGACAACTATGACTAGGAACATTCCTTGGGTCTCTTCTTCTCACATTGCTGAAGGCCTTGCTCTTCGGGAGGGGCATTTACTAGCTCTGCGATTGAGATTGAACGAAATTCACATTGAAGTTGATTTCCAGAGAATGGCAAATTCTCTCACGGGTGGCGCTCTTCTTGATGGCTCATAGTTTGGGTCCATTATGGCGGATTGTCGTATATTACTCCGTCGCTTCACGGAGCATTCCACGATCTACTAATAAGCTAGCTCATTGTTACGTTCAATATTGTTTGAATATTACAGACACTAGAGTATGGATGGGCGTTATACCCAATTGGGCGAATGATTGTACTGTAATTGATTTGGCTCACTTGAGCCCGGATTAATGATAATCTCAAGTTTACCTTCAAAAAAAAGTTTTTAACCGCACAAATTTTCTCTGCCAAATAAAAATTTTTTTTCATCAACATTTTTGTCACGGATTTTTTCATTACATAAAAAAGTTAATTTAAAAGTTCAAAATCACACCAAACCCACCCATAAAAGTAGCAGTAAGGGGTTTTATGAGCAGGAGACTTCAAATTTGTCTGGCTATCATACACAAAGGTCATATAACACAAGCAGTCTCCAAGTTACTTGAAACATCCTCAATCAACAAAGGCGGAGAACAAGTCTAACTCCATGTAAGTAGCATGCTTAGTTACAATACAAACCATACCCTTAATACAATTATTAAGTATTAAGTAGCCATCTCAAAAGATGAGAGAGAGAGAGAGAGAGAGAGAGTGATCACCTGAGTCCTAACCATGGTTGATGAGTGGTTAGAGAGGAGAAGAATCCAAGAGATCCAAAATATCTCACTTGGGTTTTCTCTCTATGCATAGGGGCTCCAAAGCCATAAATGGAGGCCTCCATGAAAAGGCTAAGTCTAAATGCAACGAACTTAACACTACCCGATTCTATAGTTTTAGTAATGTTGAGCCCGAACTCCCATAGTTCAGCCTCAATTGAATATACAAAAGAGAACGAAATTAAATCTACAGTTATTGAGTTTTGTCTCCCCTTGCCTTAAGGGAAAGAATTACCCATGATTTGTTAGCCACAGATTATGTGAGTGTCAATTTCGAAATGAAAAAAAGAAGGTGAAACTGGTCAACTTTTTTAAGCACAAGTTATGCCAGTCATAGTTTGAAAACATTATTACTACTAGCTATCCTGACCAGTGTTATATTTTTCTCTGAAAAAACATCAGATTGGGCAATTTCCTCAACGCCCAATTGACATACTTCAATGTTTTGGAGGATAACCCGTTTTTTCTTGATGAACTTGAAGGACATGCCATTCTTGTATTTTTGCAAAATTTACATTTTTAGCTTAAGCCTGTCCTTTTGGCTGGCTAACTTCCCAAGTGTGTTCTTTATAGCCTTACCAAGGCTAAATTGTGGTGATAGTACCAACAAAGCCATTTCAAATAGCTTTTTTTTAATTGGTAACTAGATGCACGTGCACTGATGAGCATTCTCTTGTAGGAGCCTTTCCTTTCAAGAGAAGCAATGTATATGGAAGATGAAATTTCTCAAAAAACATCTAGCCCCTATGGGGAGCTTCCATGTTTTTTGAATATTTGAAGTGACCCAAATGCGAAGCATGGACCTCGATCCATAAGAGAGGAGAGAGCGAAAAAGAGGAGAGAGAAAGAGAACCATGGTTAGGCCACAGATTTTTCATCCTTGTGAACGAGCGAGCTGTTCTTGATATGAATCTTCTTAGCAATAAGGAACTGGAGCTCGGAGAGCTGCCACGGTCAAGCCTGTGGCACAGCAAAACAAACTATCAAAAGATATTAGTATTTCTTTCAATGGGGCCATAAAAAAACTGGTGAAATGAAACTTGCTGTTTTTTGCATTGTGCTAATATCAGTAATATTCAGTAATGCTAATATTGAATATTTCAATTTTCAAGGTCTTAGTGAAACTGGTAACTATTTTTCCCAGGCTTTGGAGTTTGGAGGATCCGAAAGCACTCTATCAATGCAAAATCTAAGGATCTGAATCAAGAATACAAACCTGATTGTAGTGGAGGAGTTGGTGCAAGAGAGATAGGAGCATAGTGCTGTGGGTAACTCCCAGTTGAGTTGATAGCTGAATACTGGAACAGAGGGTGATGTGGGTACTGAAAGCTACCATATCCCTGCCCAGTTGCAGCTGCATAGGTGGTGGCAGCCCCTCCATTAGTCCCTTCTCCTCCTCCTAAGTTCAAATAGGGGTAGAACGCTGCCGCAGCTGCTGCTGCTGCACCAGATGCCATCACACCAGCTGATCCATTGCCGTAAATGGGATACTGAGAAGCAGCTCCACCATACACGCTATAGTAACTCTGGAAAATAGTAACACATGAATTTAGTTAAAGAGATGCTTGTAATCTTTTTTCCACACATGATCAATGGGTGGTGTATTTGGGTTTCGCAATTATGAAATGGAATGCCTGCTAATGGCATAGCCCTATTTCAACTTCTTATGGACAACAGGACAAGCACACTAGTTGGCTTCCTCCATGGTATGTGTTAACAATCTGTTGCATTGAAACAATTAAATGAAACAAATGAACCCAATCAAAACTAGTGAATGGTTGCTCTCCGTATGTTTTACAATATTCAAAGAGACGATCGAAGAATGTGGCAAAATATAAGGACGAACCGATGTGAACCCAGCTAATGCCTCGACCGCAAAAAGGTTCAGTGCATGTTTGGAAGCACTATTTTTAAACAAGATTTTTCTCAAAAATTATGTTTGGAAGAGGAAAAACCGCAGTGTTCAAAAACAAAAACAGATGAAAAAACAGTAATTCTGGAAACACCACATAGAGTGTTTCTTTCTAATGTTTTTCATACTTTGAGCAGGGGCGGAGGCACTTGAGGACAAGAAATGACAATTGACCACCCCTGATTTTTTTTAAAACTCCTCTAATTAACACCCCTCTAATTACAGTTATTTTACACTAAGACCCATCAAAAATGACCTGGTTGGAAATTAAAAAATTTCATCATATCCTTAAAGAAACTATTATACGTAATGACTTAATTTAAACTTCCGTAAATACCCTTATTGCCATGTCATCCAGCGACTTTATCGCTTACTTTGATCGCTCTTTATCTACCTCGATTGTTATTCGAAATGTGGATCCGCCACCATCTTTGGGTGGTTAGAAGCATTCCTAATTTTGATGAACGTGTAGAAATACAACTATATGCCGTTGTTGTATGCACAAACACTATCCTACAACGTCGTGGATTTGTATCTGGAGTTGTCTTCTAAATTGTGCATAAAACGTAAGTTTTTATATTCAATCAACAAGCTACATAATTAAACTATTGTGATACATTAATTTGTATTTTTATTGTG
Organism: Linanthus parryae; assembly: GCA_023055425.1. NCBI lineage: Eukaryota > Viridiplantae > Streptophyta > Magnoliopsida > Ericales > Polemoniaceae > Linanthus > Linanthus parryae. The sequence continues at coordinate 78,877,547 of JALGPY010000006.1, forward strand.
ACAGAATAAGTAAAAAAGGTGTAATTAGACAATACACAAATTTATGGACAATGTTCATAAATTGTAGAAGTTCAACCATTTCCAACAGGAGAGCCACACACCAATACACTATCAAAGCAGACACTAGCAGAAAAGGAAACGAGACTACAGAATCAGGATTGTAAAATCTGCCACATTAAAATATATTTCTCTTTTGCACCAAATTAAAATATGTTTTTCTTTTGCAGAGGCAATTGTAATTATACTTCATAAGAAAGGATTTTAGAAGTAACTCAGTAAGTTCTTAAGAACAAGTCATTATGGTTGTATGTAAATGCAAGTAAATAATACCGACATATAATGGTCACTTTGAAGTTTAAGTATGAAAAAAGGTCTAAAACGAGCTCATGAAACCCAACCATTTTGTGAAGCAAATTTGATATTGCATGCTAAAATTCAGAATTCAAAGACACAGTTCAAACCAAACACTGAGAAAAAGTTCAAACGGAATAAAAGCAGGGGTTGAGCCATGTAGGGGTACGTGCCCCCCCCCCCCCCCCCCCCCAAAAAAAAAAAAAAAACAAAAACAAAAATCCGAAAACACTAAAGAACCTTTAATTTATAAAGAAAAAATTAACCCAGCCTCTATAGAAATATTAAAGTGCCCCCCCCCCCCCTCCCTTCTTGAATGCGCCTCTAGCGCAGTTCGTTAAATACTCACTTTAAAACTGAATCGACAGAGGTTCGACTCTCTCTGCGTGCACTTTTAAATTTCCACAAAACTTGAAAAACTTTGAAATACAACGTACCTGGGTCGATTCAAACCCTTGCGTTCGAAGACAATAGGTAAGAGTTTTACCAACTGAGCCAGAAAGTTTTCATTGAATTTGATATTTAATTGATTCGGTTTGAAATGACAGTACAAATATTAATTGTGCCCCCCCCCCCCTCCGATCAAATCCTGGCTCCGCCACTGAATAAAAGTGTACTTAGGATTCCAAAGAAAAAAATCATATCAAAATCACCCAATGTTTGCCCGCCTAAAATAGTTTTAACTAAACTAAGAGATGTACAGTCATTGGTTAAACCTCATCGTGAGCAGGTGGGAGGGACCATAACTTTAGAAAACACTTGACCACAGAAAAAGGATAAAACAAAGAGACAAGTGGGAGTTGTAATCGTTTTGACCATGAAAACGAATTGTAGAGCTCTTCAAAAAGACGAGCAGTTACCCTAAAAGAACGACGCATAATATGTTCGGTGACTAGAAAGATACAAAGACACAACGGACTTGTTTGAGAAGGAAAGTTTTTATAGTTTATTAAACCAAATTTTGTTGTGTTTTTCATTAAAAAAAATACTTGCGTTTTGTTTGGATAAAAGGGTTTTGAATTTTGCTATTTTAAATTTTATGTTGGTAGAAGAATGACTTCTATAAACTTTGACTTGAAGTTTTGTTTAACTTTAGATCAACCTCTATTTTCCAAAAAAGACCCTCAAAAATTTCAACAGTGTCGATATAATAAAACAGTGAGGGCACATGCGGTTGTCATACATGTGGCAGTGGTAACATTCCATGTTGTTATGGATAATTCTGTTACTCCTTGACTACTGTGCTTTGACTGAAAATGTTAGATGCTTTCACTTTGACTACAAGAATGACAACAATACTGGTCCAAAATAAATTTACCATGTCGACCCGATTATAGTATTATTTTGTTTTTGGCCAATAATATAGTATAATTTAATTACCCAAAACAAAATGAGCATCCCAAATACACACCATCATAATATTACGCCATCTTATCTTGGTCTTTTCGACAAAAAGAGAAAAGCAATCTTACCTTTGATGAAAAATAGTCAATACTCCGCCAGGCTTGCTCTCAACTCCACCAACAATTAGACTGAAACTTAATATTGCAATTAAGCTACAATTGCAATTACGTGATTGTAGCTACAATTGCAATTACGTGATTGCAATTGTAACTCCATGAAAGCTTTGTATAGTGAGCCTTGGGTCACTGTCCATCCTAATGATACGCAAGGAGTTCTGACCCGTGGCCTCAAACCCAATTCCAAGCTTAGCCAACAAGACCATACGGTACATTACATTATTGATATGCATTATTGATCCACTCACAATTCCAGTATGTCATAGTTACAACTTCTTCTAAATTATAGCAACCAAGTTTGAGTGTAATAACGATTTCGCTAGTGCCTAGTGGTTTTCCTGATGGTTCTTCTGTTTTAGGATTTTGGATTAACTTTATCAGCTAAGGTTGTTTCTAAACATTTTCGGCTTTTCGCCTTAAGAAAACAGTAAAGAAAAAACAAGCTGGAAAAGAAAATAATAGGTGTACGGACCGTTGGATAGGCGTAGTCTGGCGAGTAAGATGGGTACCTGGAAAAAATAGCATCCAATGAAATTGGTTAGTAGTCAGAAAAAGTAATTTGTAATTATAGCTTACTATGATGTCCGCAGCTACCAGCTTGCAAACAACATCGCACATGAATGAGAGAGAGCATAGAGAAGTTAAATATGCTTCTCAAAAAGGTAATGGGTCAAAGAATGGCTGTCATTTCTCTTTAGAAGACAGCTGAGAGAGAGAGAGAGCGCATGCGTGAATGAGTGATAGTGGAATGAGCTGTCTGTCTTCTTCAGGAAGGAGTACAATGCACATGGAGCAAACCAAACGAAGGATAAGATGGAGGATAATTTTATGATCCTCCTAATAAGGATAGTGACAGTACAAGGACTCATACAAGCTTTTAATTGACTAAACTAATTACCCGTAAACATTATAAGGTATCCCTTGTTGGACAGCAGCATAATGATGAGGGAAGGTTGCTGCTGAAGGAAAAGCTGTTCCAAATCCTCCTCCTCCTCCAGCAGCGGACTGAAAACCACTCATTATCCTGAAACTCCTGCCTCCCCCTCCTGCATAAAAAAGATCAAAACTCTGCAATTAGTAAACACATTATTGTATCTTGCAAATTGAACAGAATAAAGGGAAACGAGATGTTGATAGACGTATTTTATCATTCTCATGTAATTTAGTTGTACTAGTTATAAGAACTTGCGTAAAACGTGGCATTTAATTTGTTTGGTAATGTACATAAATTTAAACGATGTTACTTATTACAGAATTCTAACCAATTTTTTTCTCAAAACAAAAATACGAACAAATTAAATAAGATCAATGAAAAGTGTAACTCAAACACTGATATTTGATTCTTTTTTAACTAATTTATTTTTAAAATTGGGGAGATAAAATCAAGACAGAAGAATTACTGTAATAATTTAAAATCGATGAATAATTAGTTTTCAATATTTAATAATTTAAAATCGATGGATAATTAGTTTTCAATATTTAATACTCAACTCTGCAAATAAGTAAAAAATGAAGGGCATGTAAGTTAATATTTGACATACAAATGATTTCCTTAAAATTTAGATTCCACTCAACGATGCAAATGGATCTGGAGAACGTCTCTGATGATAGATGTTTCTTTCTCCACTTAAGTCAAATAGTACCGTATGCTTAGACCTTGCTAAGCCGCTAATATATGGTGCAGTCTCGACAATGAACTTCAAATTCTCCAAAAAGACAACGAATATTGAAATAAAATAAGGGGGAGAGAGTTTTCAAGATGGTGTGAAAATATTAGGGACTGATGACTCCCTTTTATAATAGTGAAGGTACACATTTGAAAAGAGATCAACTGAATAGTCATGACTATTCATGAACGATAAATATACACAACTATTAATATTTAAACTCATATAAAATTTGATTTTAATTTAGTGTTTTAATTTGAATATACACAACTCTTCAGATTTGTATATACGTCAACTTTTAAAAATAATTTAAAAGTTTGGTTTTATTGTAATTTTTCTATTTTTACAAAGGTAAAAATATTGTTAAAAAACTAAAATATTAAAACACTCGTACTTTTAGGGAATAATATAGATTTGTTTTGTAGTGAGCGTCCAAGTTCTCGACCATAAATATAAAATTCCATCTCCAAGTTTAAATAATTTTCTGTCACCCTACCAGATGATTTTTTCAGTTAGGTGTCAAAATGAACTAAATGAAACCGTATTGAGGAAATTATATTTGAAGTAAACCAACATCAATGACAATCTGGAATGACCTGTTATGACAGCTTTTGAAAACGAAAACAGTTTGTTGTCACCATTATATGTTGATGAAGAGGCAGCAAATGTGTGGGCTCACACCCTTCCCATGGCTTCATTATTCATCGAAATTTTTGCAATGAAGACTATAACGCTTTTTTCTATTATTGGATGAATATTTAGTCCAGTTCTACTAAATGTTAACAGACGTGTTAATTATCCCATGTTAATTACGATCATATTGTCAAGCAAAAGAGGAATTTTTATAAATTGTAGAGAAAATGAATTTGGGATGTCTCTTTTTGACAAGGCGTTACACAAATAGTGGTTCTCAAATCAATAACTGGGTCTTCAACAACATAACAGATGCAATGAAATTCAAGTAATTTGTACCATGTTTTGGGGTAGATGGCTTAGATCTTTGAACACCCAAGGAAGCAAGATTGCAATTGGCTCTCCTCCCGTCAATCACCGGAGACGGATCAACACAAGATTTCATAGCCGACTCAGCTTCGCGAAAAGTCACCTGACCAAGAACTCATTACAAATTAGAAAACACAAAACAGCAACAGTGAAACCCTAGCTAGGACCATCTACTTTATTTCTTCAAGATCTATTGAATTTTCCGCCGAAAAAGTAGATATTTATGCATGGGAATAGGAATCAAGATCCAAAGATATGAGGTAAGAGAGAGAGGGAGAGAGACATACAAATCCATAGCCTTTGGATCTTCCAGTGGTCTTATCAGTGATGACAACAGCTTCCAAGATCTCACCAAACTGTTCAAAGTACTTCTTCATGGTCTCCTTTTGGGTTTCCCATGCCAATCCCCCAACAAACACCTTGGTGTAAGTTGTGTCACCAAACTGACCTGAAATGTTTGATGGAGTCATCTCTCTCGCTGTTTTCTTCGTTGTTGGGAGGATCTGCCTTGTCTAGATAGCTATACTATTATAGATTCAAAGGAACAAGATAAGAGCAAGAACAAGAATTTGGAGGGAAAGGAAGGAGAGTGGTGGTGGTGGTGATAGATGATCAAACAATTAGGTCAGAGATCAAGCGAGTAAAATGGAAAAAGATAGAGAGAGAGGGGGAGGGAAGGGAAAAGCAAAAGGTGGAAAAAGGAAAGACAGTCGCACAATACGGACATGAATTATATACAGGGGCACACCTCCCTTCCCCTTTACAAACTGGCATTCCTACTCTCTATTTTCGTCGGTGATGCACACGTTCCCGCGAATATCACAATGGACGGTTTTGTATTTTTCTCTTATTTTGCTAAAGAAAAACTGTTTCAGAATCAAATTTAGATCGGTTACGAAATTTAAGACAAAGGTAATGGAACACCCACCAAACTTCGAACTGGTGCTACCTATTTCACACTGTTCAAATTCAAAAACGAAATGAGATATTTTTATTTCTATGATTTTGTGAGAGATTGACGCATGAGAAGAACGTAAACGAAGACTATATTAGAAATTTTTTGAAAAGATAGAAATATGAATTAAGCGAAGGTTACAATTATTAATAAAAATAATTAAAATTAGAAAAAAGAAAATAATTCTAGAATCATCAAACTTACATTTTTTTTTTTGAGAAGTAAAAAATTAAAATTATTAGAAATCTCAAGCTTACTGAATTTGATTTAGGCATTTCTATCGGATCGATAACTCTTAGTAGTCACGGTAATCTCGCGCATAACAATATGTGGTAGATTAAAGATCAGAAAAATAGCATGAGCTCTGAGAGAATATGAGAGATTTGGAAGTAGACGAGAGAAAGAAATCAGAGAGATGAAGATGAATCTATTACTGCTTAATCGATTGAAACACCTAATTATACATCTATATAACAACCACTGATCCATCACTATCTTTAATACAAGAAAGACCATTATACCCTTATAGTTTTGATAACATGCTTTAACAAGCTTAATACAAATCATAAGAATAAAGGTTCAACATGTCCAAGAATTCCATTGAGGCGCCATAATCACATTTCTTTCTTTATTAAACCAGTTGTTAAATTCCAGTGTTTACTTTTATGCAAGTAGTTTTAGTAAACAAGCAACCTCTAGTTCTTTTGGTTCTATATAAATATGGTCATTACCGAGAAAACTTGCTACGATAGATATTGTGCACTTGCAGTTAACCCAATATTTTCTTATAAGAGCTTAATTTATACACTATACACACCAATTTCCGCGAGCTAGACACCTAGTGCGCATGTCCATCATATTTTTGGTGCAGTTGCTGGGGATTGGCAATTCAAAGTTTAATTGTTATAGGTGGTTTTATGTTTCTGTTAGTTTTTTTTTTTCTTTTCTATATTTTTTCTTCTAGAATATGTGTTTCAGATACTTTAACATTGTATGTCCCACGACTAACACGAGATCATATTTTTATGAGGAAATGGAGTGGGTGTGTTGTAGGCTATGGGATAGTGTTCGAATTATAAGAAATCATTACCAAAACAATTCTAGTGAGAAACTCATATTGTTCGGAGATAAGGGAGATGTAGAGGAAAGAGGTGGAAGTACGGAGTACTCTACTCGTAGAAGGGGAGAGACACCTTGTAGCAGCAATTCGGCAATTATAACAAAATAATCTTTGTGTGGGCACATAGAATAACGTATACGTATATAATCGTAGAAAGGAATGTCCAATTTATACTAGTCTAGCTAGGAGAAACGATGGAAGACATGTGAGGGTGCAGCGGCCCACGACCCATTTATGATTGTGGAACCAAAATCCATGGAGGACTATCGCGGATGACGTCAAACCTAGCATAAATAAAGACAGTTGGACAAGTCAGCTTTGAGGGTACCACACTGGTCACACATGAGATGGAAACAGCATGCGAAAGTCATGCTTCATCCTCCAAGACAATAGAACCCCCGACTCCTGTGAGGAAAGATAGGCGTGAGGGACCCTGTCTCATGGGCCCTTAGACCATGATATACCATGATCAGGTGCTTCTGGAGCACCGAGGTACGAACACATGTAAAGAGTTTATGGGTGAAACAACCCGGAACCTACGGTTCCTTGCTAGTACAACTTAACGATATCCAAGAGTGCTTTATTGACATAAAAGTGAAGGAGAAACCCTCCTTACAAAGTTTTAAAAGGAAACAACGACGACAAAGCTTGAATTCTCAAAATACAACTAAATGTTAAACAATCTAACTAGGTGATTCCTAGCTTCTTATTCGCCTTCAGCTACGTGTGCACGTTCCCCCACCTTTATTCATAACCTGCGGGTTTTCAAATGGCAAAAGCCGACGCAGAAAAACATTTGTCAGTGAAAACTGAGTAAGAATATACCACAATATGTAAAACAGAGTTTTGGCTGAAAGAATGAAAAGAATGTAACTGAAGAGATTCCACATTTTAACTTATTAGTTGAGCTGAGGCGTATTAGAGCCCAGCGGGTAACGAATGCCCACAGAGAGGTCACGATGCAATAATATCATCACACAGGTACCTCTTGGGATATCACAGTCCATCCAAATTCACCCAGAGCGTTTGTAGGTAGCTCGACACTACCCCGCCCATCACATAGCTAAAGGACCTTAAGTGTCGACACCCCTATACAGTTGTGACCCACACATGCATAGGTAGTACTCTATAGCTTTCACAATTTTATAAACCCGTATAGGGTAGGGTATGAAACCCTAGGAGGTCGTCTCACGTGCGCCTCCGGCCATAGCCTTCACACACATCCTCTGTACATCGCCCCATATCATTTATCGTTCATTTATATTCCACAAGATCATTTTATAAACATCGGTTCGAAATTCAGAAGTAACCACATATCTTTCAAAAAGGATATTTGCAAGAGAGATTGTCAAAATTTGAGACTTAAAAATAGTTGTTCGAAACACGAGTAACACACGCCAAGACATATTTTGATAGTTAAGGTATTGTGCGCATAAACTTACCTGGAAATGAGGTGAGAACTTCACACGCACAAGCTAGCACTGAACTAGTAGTAGGGGTCCTCGATGAACTCGCCTCCTACGAACTCGGTATCTACAATAATCACATAATCCTATATTAACACATATACATCACACAACAAATTGCAATTAAATTGTCCTATATGAAATGCAAGTGAAATCCCCAATTAATTCCCCAAACAAAAAAATATATTACACTAGCTATAATTTTACGTTTAGAATATAAATTAAAATAAGAAAAATAGTGACTTATAATTATAAAAGTAATATTTGAGGTAAAGAAAACTTTATTAGATGTTCTAGAATATTTATTTAAATTACTAAGGTGAAATTATATACACAAAGATAGCTATATAAATTTAAAGTTTAGATAAATGAAAATGGGAGCTTAAACTAAAGCTAAAGCTTAACTAATCTTATTATAAATTTATATTAACGAAAATCATGTTATAAGTGAAAATAATTTATTTTGCGATAAATCGAAAACATGATTATTTAGTTGTTTAAGAAAATATAGTATAAATAATATACACTTATAAAATACTATTTTAATTTGATTATAAAGTTGTATATTTATTTTTTTGAAAAGGATCATTAACTTACATTTGATAAAAATATATATATACATATAACAAAAATACTAATTTATATTATGATAAAGAATAACTTAAATTACAATTAGTTGATATACAATCAGCCCCCTAAACAGTTTCACTTCATACAAAAGCCTACCCCCATTTTTTTTAAAAGACACTTTCACACCCCCTGCTTTTACAAACAAAACCAGTCCAATTCATCTTCTCCAACAAACCCATCTGTAACTATTCTACCTTCACCCACAACAAATCTTCAAATCCCAAACAACCAAATTCATTGCTAAAGGGTAGAGCAAGAGTTGAGATTGGAATGAAATCAAAACAGGGGGGGTTTACCAATTGAAAAGAACGGAGGGGGAAGATGGCGGCGGCGGTGATGGCTTCCTGCCGCTGCTTGGGGTTCGCCGGGACAGAGAGGCGAACGGTGGTGGTGATGGCGGCGAAGCAGAAGGAGGCGGCGTCGGGGGTCTCGGCGACGCAGAGGGGCGACGGCGCAGAGGGCGGCGTCGGGCGGCCCGGGTTCCGTCGGCGGTTCTGGGCTTCGGGCCTGGTGCCGTCGGCCTGGGTTTTTGCTCGGCGCCAACAGAGAGAAGAGGGAGATGGCGAGGGAGAGACAGAGCGCGAGAGAGAGAGAGAGACAGAGCGAGAGATTGAGGTGTGGGTACTGTAAACCCAAATCGGAAAAAAAAAATTGGATGTTCAAAATCAGTGAAATTGATGCAAAGATTTCATCTTGACTTTGATTGGCGGAAATCATGGCGGAGATTAGGAGAGGGGAGGTCAAAATATTGGCTCTTGCCATGGGTGGTCGCTGGAAATTGGGGAAGAAACATCCCCTGCCTTTCAATGTTGATGGAGAAGATGGAGGGAGGAAGGTTAGGGTGTTGCGGGCACACGGTATGACGCGGTGGTTGGTTACGCAAAAGTTATTAAAAGACACGTTTTGGTCACGCTACAACGTTACACGACCCACTACACTTCACCCACTAATTTACACCCAACTAACTATAAAAAAAAAATGACATCTTAAAAATATAAAAGAAAACTTTTGATAAAATAATAATAATAATAATAATAATAATAATAATAATAATAATAATAATAATAATAATAATAATAATAATAATAATAATAATAATAATAATAATAATAATGATAAACAACTTTTAGTGAATGAAAACAACTTTTGTAATTTCAAATAATGGTCCGAAAAATTCGTTAAACTCCCTAAAATACCCCCTAAAATATCGGGGTATTACATCACATCTCCCTTAAAACAAAGCTTCGTCCCCGAAGCTTAAAGTAAATCGAATCTCCCAATGCAAGTATGTGGTATGCAGTTCTAATGTGCACATAATAACAAGACAAGACAGGTAATTAAATATACGGCTGTTAATTCACATCTCCCTTAAAAGGAGTGACGTCCCCGTCACTCGACTTATACCTTGTCGAAGAGGTGTGGGTAACGTTTCCTCATGTCTGCCTCGGCTTCCCAAGTTTCCTCTTCCGTTTGGTGGTTTGACCAAAGAACCTTGACCAGCGTGGTGGACTTGGTACGGGTGTTCCTGGTCTTTGTATCAAGGATTTTGATTGGTTGTTGTTCAAAGGTAAGAGAGGGATCAAGTTCAACAGGCTCGGGATCAATGATATGGCTCGGGTCGGGTACATAAGCTTTGAGTTGGGACACATGAAAGACGTTATGGACTCTACCTAGGCTGTTAGGAAGATTCAGGCGATAGGCTACCTCTCCTATACGATCCAGTACTTCGTAGGGTCCAATGAACTTGGGACTCAATTTTCCTTTCTGATTAAAACGCATAACCCCCTTTGTAGGCGAAACCCTTAGGAACACTTTGTCACCTACTTTGAATTCCAATGGCCTTCTCTTCAAATCCGCGTAAGACTTTTGTCGATCCTGGGCCGCCTTCATCCTTTGCTGAATCATTCGGATTTGGTTTGTCGAGTCCTCGATCATTTGTGGTCCAAGAATGATAGTCTCGCTGATGTCACTCCAACACAGCGGTGTCCTGCACTTCCTCCCATATAGTGCTTCGTAGGGTGCCATCCCTATGCTAGCATGGTAGCTGTTGTTATAAGAGAATTCGATAAGTGGTAACTTGTCCACCCATGAACCTCCAAAGTCCAAAATGCAAGCTCGTAGCATGTCTTCTAACGTTTGGATCGTTCTTTCGGTCTGTCCATCCGTAGCTGGGTGAAACGCTGTGCTGAACCTAAGCTCAGTGCCCATGGCCTTTTGTAGTTCCTTCCAGAAATGAGATAAGAAGTTTGGATCCCTATCAGAAATAATCGAGCTAGGTACTCCGTGTAGTCTTACTACATTCTTGATGTATGCATCCGCCCTCTTTTCCATGTCCCACGTGTCCTTCATGGGAATGAATCTTGCAGTTTTCGTCAATCTATCGACTACCACCCAAATCTGGTTCAGCCCATTAGTTGAAACAGGTAAGGCCGTAACAAAGTCCATTGAGATGGAATCCCATTTCCATACCGGTATCTCCAATGGTTGTAACATCCCACCTGGTCTCTTGTGCTCGAACTTAACCTTTTGACACGTCAAACATCGAGATACGAAATCAGCTACTTCCTTCTTCATACCTTTCCACCAGAAGTTCTTCTTCAAATCCTTGTACAACTTGTCTCCTCCTGGATGTACCGAATAAGGTGTGTTATGAGCTTCCCTCATAATCTTCTCCTTTACCTCCGCGCATTTTATTGGTACACACCATCTTCCCTTGAATTTCACGCTTCCGTCTTCCTCCACTTTGAAATCGGGTGCTTCGCCTTTGTTGATCTTCTCCTTAATCTTTCGTAGGAAAGCGTCTTCTTTCTGTGCTTCTTTTATTTCTTCGAAGATGTCCGGTACTATCGTCATATTACACAACATGTTCGTTGTTCCCTTCGTGCAGACTTCAATCTCCAGTCTTCGAAACTCTTCGCAAAGCTTAGGTGGTAAAACCCAGTGGCGGAGCCAGGAATTCAAGTCAGCCGGGGCAAGATTCATGAAGTCAAAAGTCAAAGTCAAAAGTCAAAGTCAACCGTGGCAAAAGTCAAAAGTCAAAAGTCGTTATATTTTATAACTTTTCACTACAAAAGTCATTGCAATCTAGTCGTAAAAGATGACTACATGTGAATATATTTAGGTTTACAAAATATTCATAATTGTTCACGATGAGACCTCATGTTCATCAATTGACAACTTTCATTCAACAAGTATCGTTCGTTTAGACAGTTATGGACAAATTTTCGTGATGGATTAAAATTTGTCCATAATTTGTCCACAACTTTCATTCAACAAGTATCGTTGGTTTCAAGAATTTTATAGATTAAAATTGAACCCTAGTTTTTGTATCTCATGTTCATCAATTGACAACTTTCATTCAACAATAATCAATAGGTAAGATCAAGAAAGAGGAGGGTGAAGAAGAAGAATAGGAAGTGAAGAACCTGAAGAGGAGAAGGTGGAGGCGTGGAGCAGAGTTGCAGAGGCAGAGCAGAGCAGCGGATGCTGAGATTGGCCGGCGATTGGCGACGCATCGGCAAACGATCGGCAACGCAGCGGCCGGGCGGCGAGGAGGTGGCCGGCGTGACGCAGCGGCCGGGCGGCGAGGAGGTGGCGGCGATCGGCGGCCCCTTTTTCTTCGTCGTCGTCTCGTCCAGAGGCCAGAGCCTCTTCGTTTCCGTTTTTTTTTTTTGCAAATACCTCTTCGTTTCCTTTGTTTCGCTTCTTTCCCCAATTTTTTTTTTTTTTTGTCGACCATTTATCCCTAATCCCAAAAAGAATAATAAAAATGAATCATAAAAAAAAAGTCATAAAAAATTGGAAACAAAAATATCGTGTCTGAGACATGATTCGAACTCGGGTCCTAAACTATGCATAAGAGTCTCACTAACCGCTAGGGCAAGGTGGAAGATTTTAATTTCAGGGGGGGCAAAATTGTATATATCTTCCGAATTACTCATAAAAAATTTAAAAATTATCGGTACTAGTAGAAATTTTAAAATTTCAGGGGGGGCAATTGCCCCCCCCCCCCTTGCCCCTTAGTAGCTCCGCCCCTGGTAAAACCCACATTGCATTTACCGTATGCTCCGTCTTTCGGCTCAATGCATCCGCTACTACGTTGGCCTTCCCTTCATGGTATTGGATCTTGATATCATAATCTTTCACCAATTCTAGCCACCTTCTTTGTCGCATATTTAATTCCTTTTGAGTGAATATGTACTTCAGGCTCTTGTGATCGGTAAAGATCTTGCACGTCGTACCGTAAAGGTAATGCCTCCATATTTTTAGCGCAAACACTATGGCCGCCAACTCCAAATCGTGAGTGGGGTAATTCTCCTCGTAGGACTTTAGTTGCCTTGAAGCATACGCAATCACTTTGCCATCTTGCATCAAAACACATCCTAACCCGTGCTTAGACGCATCACTGTAGACTTCAAATTCTCCTCCTTCAGTAGGTAACGTTAACACAGGTGCCGACGTTAACCTATCCTTTAGGGTTTGGAATGCTTCCTCACAATTCTTGTCCCATACGTACTTGCTTGTCTTCTTCATTAACGTTGTCATGGGTTTCGCGATCTTGGAGAAATCCTTCACGAATCGTCGATAGTAACCCGCCAATCCTAGGAAGCTTCTTATCTCCGTCACACCTTTTGGTGTGGGCCAGTCCTTTACCGCTGATATCTTTCCAGTGTCTACAGACACACCTTCTTTAGATATAATATGCCCTAGGAAAGGCACTCTATCCAACCAAAACTCGCACTTTGACAACTTTCCATACAACTTCTCTTCCCTTAGGGTTTCTAACACCTCCCTCAAATGGTGTGCATGTTCTTCCTTCCCTTTCGAGTAGATTAGGATGTCATCGATGAAAACGACAACAAACTTATCTAGGTACTTCTGGAGAACGCGGTTCATCAACTCCATGAATGCTGCTGGAGCATTAGTGAGACCGAATGGCATTACCGTAAACTCGTAGTGGCCATAGCGAGTTCGAAATGCCGTTTTAGGAATATCCTTTTCAGCTATCCTAAGCTGATGATATCCACACCTTAAATCGATCTTCGAAAAGGTATCGGCTCCTTGTAGCTGGTCGAATAAGTCATCAATCCTTGGAATTGGGTACTTATTCTTAACGGTTACTCCATTCAATTCACGGTAGTCAATGCAAAGTCTTAGGCTACCATCCTTCTTCTTCACGAACAAAACAGGTGCTCCCCATGGTGAAACACTAGGTCTAATGAAACCCGTGTCCATTAACTCCTTCAGTGGCTCTTGAAGCTCCTTTAACTTGGCTGGTGCCATCTTATATGGTGCCTTCGAGATTGGTCTAGTACCTGGTACTAAGTCTATCGCAAAGTCCACGGCTCTCTTAGGTGGCATTCCTGGAAGGTCTTCTGGAAAGACATCTGGGAATTCATTCACAACTGGGATGTCCTCTAATTTCTCCCCTTCTTTCTCCTGATCATGGATCGTACAGAGGTATGCCCTATGCCTTTTCTTCACATCGGATAGGATGGTTAAGGCTGACACGATTTGGATTTTTGGGTTCTCTAGTTATACCCTTATAGGATAGGCGCTCGCCTTTTGGCCCACGAAACCTGACCTTTTGGGTGGCACACTCTATTGTTGCTTTGTATTTCCTAAGCCAATCCATACCTAAGATGACGTCTAGGTTGCCGAGATCGAAAAGAATCAGGTCAGAAGGTAGCTTGGCTCCTAATATTTCTAGGTTGACTCCAGGGTACATGGTATTACAAGGTGTGACTTCTCCAGTAGGGGTAGAGATGGATACAGATATTGGGGTAGGATTTGGTAAGTCTAATTTCTTAGCAAAAGTAGATGAAATGAAAGAGAATGTGGCTCCAGAATCAAATAACACAAAAGCAGGGGTAGAATGGATTAGGAATGTACCAGTCACCACGTTGGCCTGTGCTGCCTGAGTCTGATTCATCACATTGATGGTTCCAGCTGCGCTGCGTGCTGTGGCTGCAGGTGCAGGTGCGCCTGCTACTGTGGTTGCTGAAGTAGCATTGTTGTTTCCTTGGGGTCGGTTGTTGTAACCATTTCCTCCCTGCCAGTTGTTACCTCGGTTATAGCCTCCTCCATTGTTGTTTCTGTTGCCGGCATTGTTGTTGTTTCCCCCATACTGATTCCCACGGTTGTTATTGCCTCCCTGATTATAACCGCTGTTATTCCCTCCGTAGTTGTTTCCTCCACGGTTGTATCCTCCATTTCCCCCTTGGCGGTTCACATTGTTTCCTCCATATCCTCCACCATTGTTATTCCCGGAGTTATTGAAGTTGTTGTTGTTGAAGCTTCCACCGCTGTTGTTCCCTGAGGGTCTTGAACGACATTCAAACCTTCGATGGCCTAGCTTACCACAATTGAGGCAGTTAACTTTGTTCCCCCGGCAGTCCACTCCTGGATGGTTCATGCCGCATTGCCTGCAGTTGTAGATTCGTACCTGGCCTTGGTTTCCAAATTGATTGGTGGGGGCTGGGTTGGGACGAAACCTTTTATCTCCGCTATTGTTTCCTGAACCACGATTTTGGAAACCTGTCCCTGCCAGTGCCTCAGACTTCCTCTTCTTAGTTTCTTCATTATTCTCATCAATCAAATTCTGGGCGTCCTGAGCTGCCCCATAAGCGTCCATAAGTGTGTCAAATCGGGTCGCAATCAAGGCCATTCGGAGTTGGAAGTTTAAACCTCCTATAAACCTCTTGATCTTCTTTGCCTCAGTCGGCACCAGTTCCCTTCCAAACCTCATCAACTCCATGTATTTCTGATGATAATCATAATGGTTGTCACTTCCCTGTTTCAAGTTCATGAATTCCTTGAACTTCCTATCCTTGACATGTTCAGGATAGAAACGTTCTCGTAGCGCTGCTTTCAGCTGTTCCCAGCCAAATCCCTGCTGGGCGAGAAGTTCTTCTCCCTTGGCTGACCACCAGTTGTCAGCCTCCTTCTTGAAGTAGTAGAGGGCTACTTCGACACGCTGATCTTCAGGGCAGCGCGCAGATACTAGGACTTTTCCAAAGTCCCTAATCCAGTTTTCCAAGGTGGTGGGGTCATCCGTCCCATAAAAGAAGTCCGGGCGGAGTTCAGCTACCCTACTCATAACATTTCCCCCTCCATTGTGGGTGTTTTGTAGAATTTGGGTGAGAGCTAGAGTTGCCTGGCGCATCTCCTGAAATTCAATGGGGTCGACGGGTGGAACTTGGCCGCCATGGGTTTGCTGACCTCCCTGGTTCATTGTTCCTACTTCTCTTGCACGTCTCCTGGTATAATATTGCATTGTACCTTTGTTTAAATATATAACTTTATTTAATATAGGTCGAAAAGAATTATACTTCTAGTTCACATACATGCAGCCTATAAGTTTCAAAATTTAAGCATACATTTACCCATCCATCAAATAATCCACATAAACATTTAAATGGTAAGGAACAACCCAATTCTATAAAGTAAATAGTAACTCCTAGGGTAAGCTAAACGTTCGCTCTCGTGATAAAAGAAATGCAGTAGATGATAATCGTAAGGGTGGGTGGGTGTTTATCTACTCTTCGTCATCAGTGGGGAGCATGAGCTCGCTATCAGCAGCGTCGATCTAATTTCTTCCGCCTCATTGTTTCCTTCATGTTCCTTCTCGTCAATCTCATCGATCTCATCCATATCGGCATCCCAATCTATAAGCTCCTCCTGTGCGTCCTCATCTTGGTTTTCAACTTGGTCTTGCCCATATCCTTAGTCCTCGTCCAAGTTCATGTTCGGAAAGAAGAGAAAAGGAGTCTCAGAAGTGTTCTAGACCGCGTATACACTCTTAATCTCAACAGAACTAATTTCAAATAATCTAAGTAATCAAGAAATCACATGCGTAGAACAATTATCCAGTAATCACACACATTGAGGTATACATGTAGCACATAACAAATTTCACATCCAAGTAGCAAAGGAATCACAAATAACAAGGAACCCTATTGTACTATCCCACAGCCCCGGCTTGTTCAAATTTTATTTCCGGTTTTAGTTATCCTATATCCATTTAAATTTTTGAAAAGCTTCCAGTTATTTTGAATCTTTATTTAGTAGAAATCGAGAAGTCGTACTAGCGTTGGAACCGTCGGCTCTGATACCAACTGAAACAACCCGGAACCTACGGTTCCTTGCTAGTACAACTTAACGATATCCAAGAGTGCTTTATTGACATAAAAGTGAAGGAGAAACCCTCCTTACAAAGTTTTAAAAGGAAACAACGACGACAAAGCTTGAATTCTCAAAATACAACTAAATGTTAAACAATCTAACTAGGTGATTCCTAGCTTCTTATTCGCCTTCAGCTACGTGTGCACGTTCCCCCACCTTTATTCATAACCTGCGGGTTTTCAAATGGCAAAAGCCGACGCAGAAAAACATTTGTCAGTGAAAACTGAGTAAGAATATACCACAATATGTAAAACAGAGTTTTGGCTGAAAGAATGAAAAGAATGTAACTGAAGAGATTCCACATTTTAACTTATTAGTTGAGCTGAGGCGTATTAGAGCCCAGCGGGTAACGAATGCCCACAGAGAGGTCACGATGCAATAATATCATCACACAGGTACCTCTTGGGATATCACAGTCCATCCCAATTCACCCAGAGCGTTTGTAGGTAGCCCGACACTACCCCGCCCATCACATAGCTAAAGGACCTTAAGTGTCGACACCCCTATACAGTTGTGACCCACACATGCATAGGTAGTACTCTATAGCTTTCACAATTTTATAAACCCGTATAGGGTAGGGTATGAAACCCTAGGAGGTCGTCTCACGTGCGCCTCCGGCCATAGCCTTCACACACATCCTCTGTACATCGCCCCATATCATTTATCGTTCATTTATATTCCACAAGATCATTTTATAAACATCGGTTCGAAATTCAGAAGTAACCACATATCTTTCAAAAAGGATATTTGCAAGAGAGATTGTCAAAATTTGAGACTTAAAAATAGTTGTTCGAAACACGAGTAACACACGCCAAGACATATTTTGATAGTTAAGGTATTGTGCGCATAAACTTACCTGGAAATGAGGTGAGAACTTCACACTCACAAGCTAGCACTGAACTAGTAGTAGGGGTCCTCGATGAACTCGCCTCCTACGAACTCGGTATCTACAATAATCACATAATCCTATATTAACACATATACATCACACAACAAATTGCAATTAAATTGTCCTATATGAAATGCAAGTGAAATCCCCAATTAATTCCCCAAACAAAAAAATATATTACACTAGCTATAATTTATGTTTAGAATATAAATTAAAATAAGAAAAATAGTGACTTATAATTATAAAAGTAATATTTGAGGTAAAGAAAACTTTATTAGATGTTCTAGAATATTTATTTAAATTACTAAGTTGAAATTATATACACAAAGATAGCTATATAAATTTAAAGTTTAGATAAATGAAAATGGGAGCTTAAACTAAAGCTAAAGCTTAACTAATCTTATTATAAATTTATATTAACGAAAATCATGTTATAAGTGAAAATAATTTATTTTGCGATAAATCGAAAACATGATTATTTAGTTGTTTAAGAAAATATAGTATAAATAATATACACTTATAAAATACTATTTTAATTTGATTATAAAGTTGTATATTTATTTTTTTGAAAAGGATCATTAACTTACATTTGATAAAAATATATATATACATATAAGAAATACTAATTTATATTATGATAAAGAATAACTTAAATTACAATTAGTTGATATACAATCAGCCCCCTAAACAGTTTCACTTCATACAAAAGCCTACCCCCATTTTTGTAAAAAGACACTTTCACACCCCCTGCTTTTACAAACAAAACCAGTCCAATTCATCTTCTCCAACAAACCCATCTGTAACTATTCTACCTTCACCCACAACAAATCTTCAAATCCCAAACAACCAAATTCATTGCTAAAGGGTAGAGCAAGAGTTGAGATTGGAATGAAATCAAAACAGGGGGGGTTTACCAATTGAAAAGAACGGAGGGGGAAGATGGCGGCGGCGGTGATGGCTTCCTGCCGCTGCTTGGGGTTCGCCGGGACAGAGAGGCGAACGGTGGTGGTGATGGCGGCGAAGCAGAAGGAGGCGGCGTTGGGGGTCTCGGCGACGCAGAGGGGCGACGGCGCAGAGGGCGGCGTCGGGCGGCCCGGGTTCCGTCGGCGGTTCTGGGCTTCGGGCCTGGTGCCGTCGGCCTGGGTTTTCGCTCGGCGCCAACAGAGAGAAGAGGGAGATGGCGAGGGAGAGACAGAGCGCGAGAGAGAGAGAGAGAGAGAGAGAGCGAGAGATTGAGGTGTGGGTAATGTAAACCCAAATCGGAAAAAAAATTGGATGTTCAAAATCAGTGAAATTGATGCAAAGATTTCATCTTGACTTTGATTGGCGGAAATCATGGCGGAGATTAGGAGAGGGGAGGTCAAAATATTGGCTCTTGCCATGGGTGGTCGCTGGAAATTGGGGAAGAAACATCCCCTGCCTTTCAATGTTGATGGAGAAGATGGAGGGAGGAAGGTTAGGGTGTTGCGGGCACACGGTATGACGCGGTGGTTGGTTACGCAAAAGTTATTAAAAGACACGTTTTGGTCACGCTACAACGTTACACGACCCACTACACTTCACCCACTAATTTACACCCAACTAACTATAAAAAAAAATGACATCTTAAAAATATAAAAGAAAACTTTTGATAAAATAATAATAATAATAATAATAATAATAATAATAATAATAATAATAATAAAAATAATAATAATAATAATAATAATAATAATAATAATAATAATAATGATAAACAACTTTTAGTGAATGAAAACAACTTTTGTAATTTCAAATAATGGTCCGAAAAATTCGTTAAACTCCCTAAAATACCCCCTAAAATATCGGGGTATTACAATGGGTTCACGTGGCAGAGTATCGGTAGCTCATTTTTAACTATCTACATTTAGCCCCCTTGCGCATGGGCTGAGCTTCGCGAGGTCTAGGAAAATCTTGTAGCTTTTTGGTCGCGTCTTTTGGGATTTTATGGTGACTGGATATGCTTCGCAACCCCTACTGATGGTGAGTCAGTTATTGCTAACGTTTTCTAGTAAAGTGTAGATCGCAATGGTTTTAGTCGGGGCGCACTACAGAGAATAAGTTTCCCGATGCTTTTGATCGGACGACTGAGGATGGCGCCCGATTGGTGCTTTTGATGACTTGGATGGGCGCGTGGCATCTCTTGAAACTGCTGTCTTCTGAAGGTTTGGAGGAAAAAAGAGACTTTTTGAAGTTCTATCGTCTGAACTTTTCCTAGAAACTCGACTTTTTATATGGGCCTCTAGTATTTAAACAAGATTCAATCTACTTGTTAGAAGTTTTACCGCATGTATTGAGGCTTTACAAGTGAGAGAGAGAAATTTCTCCAAAGTTTGATGTAGAGGAGAGTTTGCATGTTCCTTGTTTTTTCAAATGAGCATATCGGCATTCTAGATTTGGTAGAAAGAATCTAGGATTTATGGTTGTTATATCACTTCGATTTAACGAGGATGTCTTCTCAAGGAGAAGTTGTTGGAATAGATGCCCTAGAGGCAATCGTAGATTTAGTATGAAAAATGTTTTGGCTAGAATATTCATTTATTATTTATGGCGATATTTAATATAATGAAGTCCTTAGATAAATTGTATTATTTATCTTAAATATCCCTAGTCCATTATATTGATTAATAGGACAATCAAGTATAGACTAGTATGTGGAGAGATTGATATGGAGATATCAAGTCTAACACATGGGTATGCATTAGGAGTAATGGCATACTGGATTGACCCACGACGAAAAGGATACATTAGATTATGTGAAGTCACAATCGCTTTTCGTAGTGCTAATATTATTGCAATACTTGGACTTGAAGTCACTAGATACTCTAGTTGTGAAATATTGCGCTTTGATGTTATCAAACGTTACACCGTAACTGGGTAATCATAAAGGTGGCTATCGGGCGTGATAGGAAGCAAGCTTAGAGATCGTAGTGATGTAGATAGGATTTGTCCCTCCCACATAATGGGGGTAAATATCCACGGCCACTCGAGGGATGAGGCTTATTGAATGTCTGGCCAGACACAGATAAATTAATATAGAGATATTAATGTTATCTGCAAGTATAAGCATATTCCCAGGATCGAGGAACTATGGATTGGATATACGAGTGTGACTATTTATGTCTCGTGTCCAATCCGGATATGGAGACAAAGGGATAATGCAATATGACATATTGGGCACAAAAGGTTTGTCGGGATCACTGACTATTTCTATTTGTTGGGTGGCATGGATGTGTTGCTAGACACCGCTCCATGTTAGTAATAGTTACTACCAACTATATAGAAACCTATGGGGTCACACGTCAAATAGAGTAGAGCTAGATTTGGGATTAATTAATAAAGATTAATTAATATAAGGATCATTGTGAAACACCTTGCAAACTTAGTAGGACTAATTTGCAAGGAAGGGAATAGTTCTAGTCCTACTAGAACAAGAAAACTCTAATATGGAAACAACAAGGAGTTGTTGGAGTATATATATAAGAGGCTCTAGCTTCCTTCCCACATGAGTTATTATTAGACATAACACAAAGAGTGGGAGAGAGCAAAAAGAGAGAGCAAGACAAAGAGTTAGGGCCGAAACCCTAGCCCCCGTCCGCCCCCTCTACCCGACGGCAAAGAGGAGGCCGCCCCTCCCTTGTGCCTCTGTTGCTTTGTTGCTTTGATCTTCATCCCTCTTCCTCCGGGTTCAAGCTAGCACTTGTGGAGAAGGAAGAATCTAGATCTCACCTCTAGACGTGGATCAACCGTAGAGACGAGGACATCATTCTTCGTGTGATCTCACAAATCAGAAGGTACACATCTTCTATGACCTTAATCATGTTATGATGTCTCTTCCTGTGATCCTTGGTGGGCTTGGAGTAGGATTAATTTTTGTTATTCCGCTGCGTTACCTACGTCAAAACCCAACAGTGGTATCAGAGCCACAGGTCGTAGAGCATAACATGATATTATGTGTTTACGATTTCAGTTCATACACCGTATTATTGTTTATTACGTGAAAACTGAAAAAAATTGGCATAGTAGATGCAATATTGAATTTGATTCAATCAAACAAGACCCAATTTAACATTGGATGTTAGAATTGGTGAGTTTAATCACATAGGATGTGAATAATTGGGTTCTTGGAAAATTAGGGTTCATGGGCACATGATTGAAAAGGGGTTTTCAATTATGGAAACAAAGTTATTGAAATAATTCCATAAGGAAACAACCTTGCTTGGGCAACAAGGAAGGAGGAAGGGGACTAGGGCCGAAACCCTAGCCGCCCGCCCCTCCCTTGCGCGCCAAGCAAGGCCGCGGGCCTCTAGGCGTGCGGCGGTCCTAGGGTTCGGGCCACTTGTTGGCTTGGGCCCTTTGGACCGTTGTAAAACCCTAGTTACCCAATTTCATTAAAATTAAACAAGCGCGTTAAAAATTGGTTTTAACTGTATGATGTGCTTTATTGCATGGTGGATGGATATGGCCTAGGATTGTGGATGTTTATTGTTTTTGTGGTTTGGTTTACGGCCTGCGAGCTGATCAAATTAATGTAATAATTAATTAAGTTTTACGGCATGCGAGTCGTCTTTTTCTCCTCGACATGTGAGGCTTTTGTTAGTTATTTATTCTAGATGTTAGGCTAGAATTAGAAGTATTTAGATGATAGCCAAGAACATGGAGAAGAAGACCGGAGAACCAAAGGAGCCAAAAGACATCCCTAGGCGCGCAGCTATGGTGGAGCACATGGAGATGAGCTCGGCACTTTAGGGCAATTAGATATTATCATTGGCTTGATAATATCATTAGTCTAGGGGCCATATCCATGCCACGTTTTATTTTTATTTTGTGGATGTTTATTATTCATGCCTTGTTATTTATTTTGTGTGTATGGCGCTACAAGCAAAACGATAACAAGATAATAATAAACAAGGTCGGTCTTTTATTATGGATGGTCCAATCCAAATAAGTAGACCATGTTGATAAGATCAACCAAACAACTTAAAAGAAATTCCTCAATTAAATATTGCGTTTTGCCTTCTCTTGCCAAAACACCCTTCATGATCATGGCCTATTAAAATTCGGGCTTGCCAAAGCAAGGAGATTTTAATTTTTCATGATGTGTTGCGGACGACGCAAGCTAGTAATGCGTGTATGTTGAAAGCAAGAGGTTGGACGCAACTAGGCAAGAGTCAATTAGATTGATGAGCTTAGAGGCATGACAATTAGGAGTTATCCAATTGGATAAAGAATAAAAGGAATTTATTCACCTAATTGGACCAAGAGTTGCATGGGATGCAATTGGAATGGTTCCTACCTAAATAACCAATTCTTGGGTGACTTGCCAAAGCAAGCTCAAGAAGAAGTGAAAAAGGGATCTTGGACCCACTAGAAAGTATAAAGATATTTTCCGCTTTAATAGTGAGGGCTATTAATCCGAGAAAAATAGTGGGAGCTATATTTAATGATCTAGCCATTGTTAAATATAGTTAAATTGTTCAAAATACTAAATTGCATATTTCTCGTTTTGTAGAATTCCAAATGGCAAACAACAACGCATCGAGTTCATCCCTACGATCTGTCCTTGAGAAGGATAAATTGTCTGGAACAAATTTCCTTGACTGGTACAGAAACTTGAGGATTGTCCTCAAGCAAGAAAAGAAGCTGTACGTCTTGGACACTCCAATTCCAGACCCACCACAAGATGAGTCTCTACTAGCGGAAGTAAGGGCACGTCAGAAACATATTGATGATTCTAATGACGTGACTTGCCTCATGCTTTGCACCATGACTGGTGAGCTTCAGAAGCAACACGAGAACATGGAAGCCTATTATCTGATCAGACACTTGAAACAATTGTTTCAGGAACAGGCAAGGCATGAGCGCTATGAGGTGTCTAAAGCGTTGTTCAAAAGCAGTCTTGCAGAAGGGAATCCAGTAGGCCCTCATGTACTCCGAATGATCGGGTACATAGAGAACCTTGAGAGACTGGGATTCCCACTCGGCCAGGACTTGGCGACTGATCTCGTCTTGCAATCGTAGCCTGACAGTTATAATCAGTTCATTATGAACTATAATATGAATGAGATCAACAAGTCTTTGCCAGACCTATTGAACATGCTAAAGACAGCTGAGCAAAGCATCAATAAAGGCAAGGGCAAGGCCATAATGATGGTACACAAGAAGAAGGGCAAGTCAGTTGCATCTACTTCAAAAGGAAAACGCAAGAAAGTTGCGAAATCCAAGGATGCCTTAAAGCCTAGTGGAGGCGTGGCTAAAGGTGAATGTCACTACTGCAGCCAGCCGGGTCACTGGAGGAGGAATTGCCCTAAATATCTGGAGGATAAGAAGCTTGGAATAGTGATTCCACCACCACCAGGTATTTATGTTATAGACTTCAATCTCTCTATTTCATCATCCTGGGTATTAGATACCGGATGTGGTTCTCACATTTGTCGTAATGTGCAGGATTTGAAAAGAAGTAGAAGATTGCGAAAAGGGGAGATAGACTTGCGCGTCGGGAATGGAGCAAAGGTTGCTGCATTAGCCGTAGGCGTTTATGAGCTATCTTTGCCTTCTGGACTTATTTTAAAATTAGACAATTGCTTTTATGTGCCTGCTATGAGCAGAAACATTATTTCCGTTTCTTGTTTGGACGAGAAAGGTTTTTTTATTTCAATAAAGGACAAGTGTTGCTCCATTTATTTTGATAGTATGCACTATTGTAGTGCGCATTTGTCTAATGGATTGTATATCCTTGATCTAAATAATCCAATCTATAACATAAATACTAAAAGGATTAAAACTAATGATTTAAATCCTACGTATCTATGGCACTGTCGTTTAAGCCACATAAATGAGAAACGCATATCTAGACTCCATAAGGATGGACTTCTAGACTCATTTGATTTGGAATCATATGAGACATGTGAATCTTGTTTATTAGGAAAAATGACAAAGTCCCCTTTCAATAAGAAATGCGAGCGGACTAGTGAGTTATTGGCACTCATACATACTGATGTATGCAGACCATTCCTCACGCCTGCCAGAGGTGGTTATACCTACTTCATCACATTTACTGATGATTTCAGTAGATATGGATTTGTATACCTTATGAAGGCCAAATCAGAATCCTTTGAATTGTTCAAGGAATTCAAGAATGAAGTAGAGAAGCAACTTGGCAAGAGTATTAAAGCTCTACGATCGTATCGTGGAGGAGAATACTTAAGCCAAGAGTTTGATGAGTATCTTAGAGAGTGTGGGATAGTATCCCAGCTCACTCCACCCGGAACACCACAATGGAATGGTGTATCTGAGAGGAGGAATCGCACTCTATTAGATATGGTGCGATCTATGATGTCTCAAACAGATCTTCCGATATCCTTTTGGGGACATGCTCTAATGACGGCAGATTTTACCATTAACCGTGTTCCATCCAAATCAGTCATGAAGACGCCATATGAGATATGGACTGGGAGGCGTCCCATAGTGTCGTTTATGAAGATTTGGGGCTGCGACGTCTATGTAAAGCGTTTACAGACAGACAAGCTCGGGCCTAAGGCGGATAAGTGTAAGTTTGTGGGATATCCTAAAGAGACTAAAGGATATTATTTCTATAACCCTACCGAGAACAAAGTGTTTGTTGCTCGGACCGGCGTGTTTATGGAAAGAGAACTAGTCTCTAAAGAAGCAAGTGGGAGGGTTGTAGAACTTGAAGAAATTCATGAACCACAAACCACTGAACCGATAATGGAACATGAACAGGAACCACAAGAAGTTGTGGAAGAACCTGTTCAGGTAACACAGGAACTCCGTAGATCAGGAAGAGTGCGTCATGAGCCAAAGAGGTATGGACTTCTCGTGACTGAGCCCGATGACGTACCACTCATGGAAGATGAGCCTGCAAACTATGGAGAAGCCATGAGTGGCCCAGACTCTAAGAAGTGGCTAGAAGCCATGAGATCCGAAATGGATTCCATGTACACCAACAAAGTATGGACTTTGGTGGAACCACCCGAAGGGGCTCGACCCATAGGGTGAAAGTGGGTCTTCAAGAAGAAGACCGACATGGATGGCAAGGTAGTTGCCTATAAGGGCCGATTGGTGGCCAAGTTATAGACAAATTCATGGTATTGACTATGATGAGACCTTTTCACCAGTCGCCATGACTAAATCCATTCGAATCTTACTTGCTATTGCAGCATACTACGACTATGAGATTTGGCAAATGGATGTCAAAACAGCGTTCCTTTATGGGAACCTCCTTGAGGATGTGTACATGACACAACCAGAGGGTTTTGAGGATCCAGAGAATGCCAATAAAGTCTGTAAGCTGCAAAAGTCCATTTATGGATTAAAGCAAGCTTCTAGGAGCTGGAATCGACGTTTTTGATGAAGCGGTCAAAGAGTTTGGCTTCATCAAGAACGAAGATGAGCCTAGTGTTTATAAGAAGGTTAGTGGGAGCTCTATAGCATTTCTGGTCTTGTATGTGGATGACATACTAATCATTGGCAATGATATTCCTACTCTGCAATCTGTTAAAGATTGGCTAGGAAAGTGCTTTGCGATGAAAGACTTAGGAGACGCAGCCTATATACTTGGTATAAAGATCTATAGAGATAGATCTAAAAGGTTGCTTGGCCTAAGTCAGAGTACATATATTGACAAGGTGTTGAAGAGGTTCAACATGCAAGATTCCAAGAAGGGATTCTTGCCCATGTCACATGGAGTCACTCTTTCCAAGAATGACTGTCCCTCCAACGAGATGGAGAAGGACCGCATGAGCAGGATACCCTATGCTTCGGCCATAGGATCCATCATGTACGCCATGCTATGTACTAGACCAGACGTATCATACGCGTTGAGTATGGTGAGCAGATATCAGTCCAATCCGGGTGAGAGTCATTGGATTGCTGTCAAGAACATCCTAAAGTACTTGAGAAGAACTAAGGATGTATTCTTGATATTTGGAGGAATGGAAGAGCTAAGTGTAAAGGGTTACACTGACGCAAGCTTCCAAACCGACAAGGATGATTACAGATCGCAGTCTGGATACGTGTTTTGCCTGAATGGATGAGCTGTAAGCTGGAAGAGTTCCAAGCAAGGCACAGTTGCTGATTCCACAACAGAAGCTGAGTACATTGCTGCTGCGGAAGCGGCAAAAGAGGCAGTATGGATAAAGAAGTTTATCGCTGAGCTCGGTGTGGTCCCTAGCATAGTGGATCCCATAGAGTTGTACTGTGACAACTCTGGGGCAATCGCACAGGCAAAGGAACCAAGATCGCACCAAAAGTCAAAGCATGTACTTAGGAGATTCCATCTTATTCGTGATATGTCGATCGAGGAGATGTGAAGATGTGCAAGATTCCGACGGATGACAACGTGTCAGATCCGCTCACGAAACCTCTTGCGCAGCGAAAGCATGAAGGGCACGCCAGATCTATAGGCATACGAGATGCGCCAGATTGGCTCTAGTGCAAGTGGGAGACTGTTGGAATAGATGCCCTAGAGGCAATCGTAGATTTAGTATGAACAATGTTTTGGCTAGAATATTCATTTATTATTTATGGCGATATTTAATATAATGAAGTCCTTAGATAAATTGTGTTATTTATCTTAAATATCCCTAGTCCATTATATTGATTAATAGGACAATCAAGTATAGACTAGTATGTGGATAGATTGATATGGAGATATCAAGTCTAACACATGGTATGCATTAGGAGTAATGGCATACTGGATTGACCCACGACGAAAAGGATACATTAGATTATGTGAAGTCACAATCGCTTTTCGTAGTGCTAATATTATTGCAATCCTTGGACTTGAAGTCACTAGATACTCTAGTTGTGAAATATTGCGCTTTGATGTTATCAAACGTTACACCGTAACTGGGTAATCATAAAGGTGGCTATCGGGCGTGATAGGAAGAAGCTTAGAGATCGTAGTGATGTAGATAGGATTTTTCCCTCCCACATAATGGGGGTAAATATCCACGGCCACTCGAGGGATGAGGCTTATTGAATGTCTGGCCAGACTCAGATAAATTAATATAGAGATATTAATGTTATCTGCAAGTATAAGCATATTCCCAGGATCGAGGAACTATGGATTGGATATACGAGTGTGACTATTTATGTCTCGTGTCCAATCCGGATATGGAGACAAAGGGATAACGCAATATGACATATTGGGCACAAAAGGTTTGTCGGGATCACTGACTATTTCTATTTGTTGGGTGGCATGGATGTGTTGCTAGACACCGCTCCATGTTAGTAATAGTTACTACCAACTATATAGAAACCTATGGGGTCACACGTCAAATAGAGGAGAGCTAGATTTGGGATTAATTAATAAAGATTAATTAATAGAAGGATCATTGTGCAACACCTTGCAAACTTAGTAGGACTAATGTGCAAGGAAGGGAATAGTTCTAGTCCTACTAGAACAAGAAAACTCTAATATGGAAACAACAAGGAGTTGTTGGAGTATGTATATAAGAGGCTCTAGCTTCCTTCCCACATGAGTTATTATTAGACGTAACACAAAGAGTGGGAGAGAGCAAAAAGAGAGAGCAAGACAAAGAGCTAGGGCCGAAACCCTAGCCCCCGTCCGCCCCCTCTACCCGACGGCAAAGAGGAGGCCGCCCCTCCCTTGTGCCTTTGTTGCTTTGTTGCTTTGATCTTCATCCCTCTTCCTCCGGGTTCAAGCTAGCACTTGTGGATAAGGAAGAATCTAGATCTCACCTCTAGACGTGGATCAACCGTAGAGACGAGGACATCATTCTTCGTGTGATCTCACAAATCAAAAGGTACACATCTTCTATGACCTTAATCATGTTATGATGTCTCTTCCTGTGATCCTTGGTGGGCTTTGAGTAGGATTAATTTTTGTTATTCCGCTGCGTTACCTACGTCAAAACCCAACCGAAGCTTCATGGGCTTTTCTCTGGTCGTGGAGGCCCGTATGCGGAGTATGTCTCCGTTGTTCGACAGTCGTGACTATTATCAGGCTATTATACGTCTGCATTTGCCTTTGGTGGTTGTTGTTAGGGATGATCCTAATAAGCTCACTTTGTATCCTGCAAATCACTGATAACTCTCTATTAGAGTTACATTTCTTGCATACTTTATATCGTTTTGCGTGATTCCGGGTTTGAAATATGAGTTTTACACTATGAATGTTGAGAAAACGTAGAAAGTTGAGTTTTTAGCACTTTATTGTTAATATGGGCGTTTCGATGCATATTTCGATGTTATTTGTCAAATATAATCGCTTGGTATGGTTGTTCATGTTGTCTTGACAGGAACGGATGCTAAACGAGGGCTAGGAGGCATGAAACGAACTTCGGAAACAAAGCAAACTCAAGAGGAAGCAAGAGAAGCAAAGTCGGAGGAGCAAAAGTGACCAATCTCCACTATTTTGATTGTATCTAGAGTTCTACAATGAATTTTGCAGTGAGACCAGCGGAAAATGAAAGTAGACTCAAAGAGCTTTCCAACGATAGGTCACGGAGCTAAAACGAAGATCGGACGAGAAAGATATGGTCCGTCAAAGATGGAAAAAATGGTGAAAAAGGGACTGCTGGAAAATAAGAACACTAAACCTGTTCGCACGAACACTGTTCGCACGAACAGTCGGGTGTTCATGCGAACAGAAGGCCAGAATCGCAATTTTTGGGGCTATTTTGCTATTTTTTTAAATTTTGAAGACTCCAGACCTATTCTAATGTAGAGGGACGATCTTGTGGGAGTATTGACGCATATTTGGAGCAAGAAACAAGGGGAGACGACGATTGAAGGCGGAGATCATCAATTCTTGAAGATTACTCGTTTGATTTCTCTTCTCTCTCCCTTATTGATTGATTATGGAGATTTATGTATTGCTAAACAATTATATGTCTAGCTAAACTTCTCTTAGCTAGATAATCAATGGAGAACTAGGGTTTTGATAGGGATTTTCCGGATTATGACTCAATTCATGCTTTAAGCTTAATTCCATGTTTTTGGTTGGATTAATCATTGTGTTCTTGTTCTTATATTTATGTGTGTTTGGCTTGATCATACCCTCTTAGTTGCACGAAAGTGAACTAATCCGGGTGTGTTGAGAGCATAATTGACATTCTTGTAGTTCTTGGAGACCGAGAGGAGAAAAGAACTTGAGTGACCGAGTGTGGGTTGTTTCGGTTGGGATTGGTTAGGTTTTAGTGAAAGCGGTGGACCGATAGGATGCGGTGAACGGACCTAACAAGCCAACTAGAGTGGAACGGTAGACGGAGGTGGACCGAAAGGACCTGAAGTTAACCGTGAAGCAAATTTACATGAGATCGATAGAAGAGTGTAATGAGTGTAACCCGGTATAGTCAATCATAACTAGAGTGTCTTAAGCTTAGTCCGGAAATTGTAATCAACCCTAGGGACCCTTGATTATCTAGTTCTCCTCCATAATCGTATCAAACACAATTATTTTCTTTTAAATTGAAAAATCATACAAAAATAGTTAGCTTAGTTGTTATTTTGTTTAAGTCACTTGTTTGTGGGTGACGAACCTTCAAATAAAACACTTTTTACCGGTTACTTAGGTATCATAAATTTAATTCTTAGTTAGCTAATAATCGTCTATTTCCCTTGGGTTCGATAGTCGGAGTCGTAAAATACTCCACTTACTACTTGACCGTGCACTTGCGTATACACGTAAGAAATCGTGTCAAGTTTTTAAACGGTTTATTAGTAGTTTAGTTAAAAATTAATTTAGGATACTTCTTTTAGTTTCTTTTTGTTACTATCTGTTTACCTCATGGGTGTGCTAGTGTTGCTTTTCCAGATAGCTATGACGGAAGGTCAAGGGCATATTAGCCTCACCACAGAGCAGCTACAAGCTTTGGTGGCTGAAGCTGTAGAGAAAGCATTGGCAGCAACATCTATACCGCGCCCGACATCAATGCCATATAATCGATCAGGGAAAGCAATAATCCAGGCATTTGAGGCGGATCTTAAAGGAAGGGAGCCAGCAATTGTGGTGTCACCAATTCAGGCAGAAACCTTCTGTCTCAAGCTGGGCACAATTCAATTTGCTCAGGACCAGTGCACTTTTGCTGGGACAGACGAGGAAGACCCGCATGCGTTCATTGGGAGATTTCAGAGCCAATGTGGGCTAATCCGTTATAGTGGGGTCACTTCCGAATCAATAAAACTGATGCTCTTCCCTCATTGCCTCAAGGGAGCTGCTATGGATTGGTTGGATTCATTGCCATCCAAATCAATCAAGACATGGGAAGACTGTGCCTCCCAGTTCATGAGTAAATTCTTTCCCATCTCACGCATGATTCAGCTGCAGAACGTGATTTGGTCATTCAGGCAAAAGCAACATGAATCCATGGTCAAAGCATGGGAGCGTCTCAACTTATTGCTACGCAAATGCCCCAACCATGGCATTGCAAAAGCCCAGATCATACAGGTCTTCTATGATGCACTTGGAATGCTTGACAAAGACAAGATTGATAGAGAAGCTGGGGGAAGTTTCTTGTTCAAATGTGATGTTGACGGTGCATATGAGTTGATGAGACGTGTGGTTGAGCAAGAGGAGAGCTGGGATTATGAGCACCAGCAAAAAGAACCGATGAAGCATAGCTCAGTGGCATATAGCACGGTTCAGGTGAATGCGGTAGAAGTAGTGCATGAAGCAAATGTTTCAGAGATGCATCAACAGCAGCCAGTACCACCATCAGAGTTGACCGAGATGACAGGGATATAAAGACGATGGCTCAGCACATGACAGACATGTCCACACAGGTCAGCTCTGTATCAATTGCACTTCAAGTTGCTCAAGCAGAAATAAAATATCTAAAGGAACAACTTGAACAAAGGGCACTGGGTAGCATTGTTGACACATCAGATGGAAAGGCTCAAGCCATCACCACTCGAAGTGGTATTGCACTTACAGATCCTCCATATCCGAGTCATTCCAGAGCGGAAGCCTCAAAGGCGAAGGAACATGAAGTCTTCGATTCTGAGAAGACACCTATCATGATCCCCCAATCAAAGGGCATGATTCACCAGGATGCAGAGAAATCTACTGAGGTACCACTTCCATCTTCTCCTTCTTCTTCAGAACTACCATTTCCATTACGTACTAGGAAGAAGAAGGACGATTCTGAGGAATACAGACGCTTTTTGAATGTCTTCTCTAAACTACATATCAATATCCCGTTGATTGAGGCACTTCAAAATATGCCTAAGTGTGCTCGATTTATTAAAGATGCAGTTCTTGGAAAGAAAGGGGTGGATGAATTTCAGAGAGTAAACTTAAATGAACAGGTTAGTTCATGTGTTTTGCATGGGTTGCCTAAGAAGAAGAAGGATCCAGGTAGCTTTGTCATTGAGGCTACATTGGGTGATTCCTACACTGGAAGAGCTCTCTGTGATCTGGGAGCGAGCGTGAATTTGATGCCGTTGTCGGTATTCAAAAATTTAGGTGTGGGGGAGCCCCCGAAAACCTGGATCACACTCCAATTTGCAGATAAATCGTCCAAGAGAGCATGTGGGATAATAAAAGATGTGCTTGTGAGAGTTGGGAGCCTGATAATTCCAGCTGACTTCGTAATACTAGACATGCCAGCGGGTGATGTGCCTATAATTCTAGGTAGGCCGTTCTTGGCGACTGGTCGTACTCTCATTGATGTAGAGAATGGAGAGCTGATTATGAGGGTACATGATGACATGGAGACTTTTCGGGTCTTCAAACCATCACCCCCAGTGTTCATGGGAGTATCAGCCAGGGGTGCCATTTGCTGTACAAGTGAAGCGCCAAATCCCAGAGTTGCCTCAAGGGGAACCACCTGACTACTGGGAAAGAAACAAGCCATCAGCGGTGCATGCACATGAAGCAGTGTTTCAAATCCAACACAGAAAACCTAAGCTGGAAGCGGCACAATGTGCCAGACCACCCTCGTGAGGTGGCAGAGGTAACCGGGTCGGGCTGGCGACCTTAAATTACAAGCGCTTGTTGGGAGGCAACCCAACCTAGGAGTATAATTATATACTTAGTTTAGTCGAATTTTATATATTTATCTCCATATGATATCTGTGAGAGGTGAGAGAGAGGGACTGATGAGTTGTCTAGTTTTGCAGGTAATGTTAGCGAAGAATCTACCCCAGTGTGCCATGACACATTTGACCCACATGGGGACTCTTGAGGGAGTTGGGGATTTTTCGTGCATTTTTGCAGGATGGAGCAATCTACCCCGGTGTGCGAGGCACACATGACCTTCGGGGAGTTACATTGTAGCTTGATGTAGCTTGAGGATTGCTCAGATGATTTTCATCAGCGGAAAACTGTCTACGGTCCACAAGACCCCTTCTTGTTGTAGTTTCGCAGCATGGTGCCCATGTAGTTCCGGGCACCTCAGGTATCTCTTCCTCTCTCGACGTCTACTTTGAGCGGTAATTGTGGAGATCCACCGCCTACACATTCGAGCGATAAGTCCTCTTATTTTATCTCTAAATTCGTTGAGGACAACGAAACGCTCAAGTGTGGGGGGGTTTGTGTATAATTTTGCTAGCCATGTTTGTTTTGCATCACCAGTTACAAGTAGCTTGTGTAGTATTGTGAGTCAGTGTCGTTCTAATATATTATCGTATTGTGTTAGTGCGACACTCCGCACCTCGCCGTGGGGAGAAGTACGGGAATGCCGTCCCGCGCCCGAGATTTGCTCCCGGGTGCAAGGGGAACGAATGGTAAACAAAACAAACATCGCTATAATTATTTATTACAAACCATAAGTCTTCCAAAGTGAAATATTACATACTATTAAACAAGATGAAACATTGTCTAAGTGTTTCAATTATTTAAATACTAGATAACTAGGTGAGTCCGCGATATCCCCTTAAGCCGAGCTTCCTTCACCTAGACCTGCGGGTGAAAGAAACAAGACCGCAGTTTTTCCAAAGTCAGCACAAACGCTGAGCAAGTAAACACCCCAACATGTAAATCGGAAAGAGGCATATTTTATTTTAAATAAAAGAGGAATAATGAGTAGTAAACAATATATCATTTGAAATGACCAATATAAATTATCCAACTCATCATTTAATATTCTCAATCCATTTCCATATTTTCCAAAATAAACCAAGTCCATCCAACATCCATATGAAAAATCCACAATTTATTTAGTTGTAGCGGGGAACAAACAAATCCAAA
This sequence comes from Linanthus parryae, assembly GCA_023055425.1. NCBI lineage: Eukaryota > Viridiplantae > Streptophyta > Magnoliopsida > Ericales > Polemoniaceae > Linanthus > Linanthus parryae. The sequence continues at coordinate 78,911,526 of JALGPY010000006.1, forward strand.
AATATAGAACCAACCATATCCCATGCATCCAAGACCTTAAGTGCCGGCACCCCTCTAAGACTTCTTGCGCCCAGAGAGGTGAGTACATGGAGCAGCCTGGGACAATTGCAACCGAGCAAAATATCATAACCACAATAAATAAGAATCCATATATGGTTCCGCCGCACAACTGTTTCCACTTTACGTTATTACGTATTATTAATTCCATGTGATATTTTCCAAAAGAATCATTTAGACAAGTATTTGAAATCTCAAGTCAAGCACGTATATCACAAATCACATTTTGAGACGTAAAAAAAAATCACATAAATAATTGGACACGAAAGAAGGACGGGCACACTAGGTTAGGCATATTTACTCACCTCAAGTAGCACGACAAATATCACGATAACTCCTACAGATACACGTAGCCCTCGTCTACGAATTCGTCACCTACAATTTATAATTCCTAAATTAATTACAAGTCTAATTATGCAAGTATGCAAAAATGCTATATCTCTTAAATCAACTTCTCAACAACTACTAGGGTATGAGTCTCCACTATAGGGTATAAATACTAAATGCAAACCTAAGGTCATGTACGATATTCATTATACTATAAGGGGCACTAAATGACATATTAAAAATCGTAGGATTACATCCTCTCCCCCTTATAGGAGTTGACGTCCTCGGAACTCAAAATACCTCGTCAAACAGGTGGGGATACTTCTTCCTCAAGTCACCCTCCACTTCCCATGTTGCTTCTTCTGTGAGGTGATTTGTCCATAAGACCTTCACAAGCTTAACACTCTTGTTGCGGGTATCCCTTGTCTTGGTGTCTAAAATCTTGACAAGATGCTCTTCATAACTCAACGAATGATCTAACTCTACCGGTTCGGGATCTAATACATGAGACGGATCAAGCACATACTTCTCCAGCTGAGATACGTGGAATACAATGTGAACACGACCCAAATTTGATGGTAGATCCAACCGATAAGCTACTTCTCCAATCTTCTCTATGACTTCGTACGGTTCAATGAACTTTGGGCTCAACTTCCCTTTCTGATTGAACCTCATGACTCCCTTTGTAGGAGAAACTTTAAGAAACACTTTCTCTCCAGTTTGAAACTCCAATGGCCTCCTTTTCTGATGAGGGTAGGACTTTTGCCTATCCTGAGCTGCCTTCATTCGCTGTTGGATAAGTCGTACTTGATCTGTCTCTCCTCGATCAATTGTGGACCAATCACTATCGTCTCACTTATGTCGCTCCAACACAATGGTGTACGAAACTTTCTTCAATACAACGCTTCGTGTGGTGCTATGCCAATGCTGGCGTGGTTGTAGGAAAACTCTATCAGAGGTAATATATCAACCCATGAACCTTGAAAGTCCATAACACAAGATCTTAGCATATCCTCCAACGTCTGAATTGTCCTCTCGGTTTGTCCATCCGTAGCAGGGTGGAATGCTGTACTGAATTTCAACTGAGTTCCCAATGCCTCCTGGAGTGCTTTCCAGAAGTGAGAGAGAAAGTAGGGATCCCTAACGGAAACTTTAAAGCTTGTGACTCCATGGTATCTCACAATGTTCTTCATATACGCATCATCCCTTTGCTCCATATTACATCTATCTTTCATCGGAATGAACCTTGCTGTCTTGGTCAATCTGTCGACCACGACCCGTATTTGATTCAGTTCATTCTTTGATGTCGGTAATGCAGTCACATAATCCATCAAAATTGAATCCCACTTACAAACTGGGACATCCAATGGTTGGACTAAGCCTCCCATTATTTTATGCTCAAATTTCACTTTCTGTCAGGTTAAACATCTTGCCACAAACTCTGCTACTTCCTTTTTCATGTTGGGACACAAAAACGTCTTCTTTAAATCCGTATAGAGTTTGTCACCTCATGGATGTTCTGAATAGGGTGTGTTGTGGGCCTCACGCATCAACTTCTCCTTGGTTTCCGCACACTCATGTGGTACACACCATCTGACTTTGTAGCGGATACTTCCATCTTCGTGGATCTTAAATTCCGTTGTTTGCCCTTCTTCAATCTTCTTCTTTATCCTTTCCAGCTTCACATCTCCTAGATGGTTACTCCTTATCTCTTATAAGACATCAGACACACTTGTCACATTTCCAAGGATATTCTCCATTTCTCCTTGTTCCACTACTTCAATTTCGAGTTTTCGAAACTCACGGCATAGCCAGACTGGCAAAACTAGCATAACATCTAAAGTATGGCTTGATTTTTGACTTAACGCATCAGCTACCACGTTTGCCTTTCCTTCGTGATACTGGATACGCAAGTCATAATCCTTTATAATCTCTAGCCATCTTCTTTGCCTGTTGTTTAGCTCCTTCTGCATGAAGATGTATTTGAGACTGCTGTGGTCCTTATACAATCTACACACTGCGCCATATATGTGATGTCTCCATATCTTCAGTGTGAAGGTTCTAAATTGTGTGTAGCATAGTTCTCTTCATGAACTGTCAGTTGTCTTGAGGCATATGCAATAAACCTTCTTTCCTGCATAAGCACACATCCTAGACCCTTCTTCGATGCGTCGCTGTAAACATGAAACTCGCCGGAATCATTGGGTAAAGCTAACACATGTGTTGTGGTCAACTTTTCCTTCAATGTCTGGAATGCTTCTTCACAACCTTCGCTCCACTGATACTTTATTGCCTTCTTGGTTAGCGTAGTCAGCGGTCTAGAGATCTTTGAGAAATCTTTCACAAAAATCCGGTAATAACCTGCTAATCCCAGAAAACTTCTTATTTCTGACACATTCTTCGGAGTTGGCCAGTCTTTAACTGCTGAATCTTTCCTGGATCCACAAATATCCCTTCTTTCGAGATTATGTGACCTAGAAACAGAACATGGTTTAGCCAAAACTCACACTTTCAGAGCTTATAATATAGCTTCTCATGTCTCAAAGTCTCCAATAATTCCCTGAGATGTTATTGATGGTCTTCCTCGCTCTCTGAGTAAACGAGGATGTCATAAATAAAGAAGACTACAAACCGATCCAGAAACGTCCTCATGACACGATTCATTAGATCCATGAACACTGCCGGAGCATTAGTTAAGACGAAAGGCATTACAGTAAACTCGTAATGGCCATACCTTGTTCTAAAGGCTGTCTTCGGGATCTCCTTCTCGGCTACCCGAAGCTGGTGATACCTTGATCTCAAATCTATTTTTGAGAAAGCACTCGCCCCTTGCAACTGATCGAACAAGTCGTCAATTCGGGGTAAAGGGTATTTGTTCTTGATTTTTGCACTGTTCAACTCTCTATAGTCAATGCATAAACTCAAACTTCCATCTTTCTTCTTCACAAATAACATTGGTTCTCCCTAAGGCGACACACTTGGCCTTATGTAACCTTTTTGAAGGAGTTCTTGCAACTGCTCCTTCAGTTCTTTCAACTCTGCTTGGGCCATACGGTACGACGCCTTTGAGATTGGAGTTGTTCCAAGTGCTAAGTCCATGGTGAACTCAAATTCCCTTATAGGTGGCATTTCTGGAATCTCTTCCGGAAATACATCTGGGGAATCCTTGACTTCCGGTATATCTTCTAGCACATTCTCCTTCTTAGACACGTCTTGTAAATAACATAAATAAGCCTTATTCCCCTTTTTTACTTGGTTGAATATGGTCAAAGCTGACATTAGTCGGATATGTGGTTCCTTAGTGATGCCACAGTAAGAAACCTTTTCTTCTTATGGACCCTTAAGTCTGATTTTCTGATCGTGACAGTCTATGACTGCTCGATATTTGCTCATCCAATCCATCCCAATATAACATCTATTCCACCAAGGTTAAACTGTAACAGATTTGATGGCAAGGTACTTGCCAGAATCTTAACTTCTACTCCTTCGAAAATAGTGTCACACACTATTACTTGACCAGTTGGGGTAGCTACAGGGATGGATATTCAAGACGACTTATTGAGACTCAACTTTTCCACAAATGATGATGTAATAAATGAATAGGATGCGCAAGAATCAAACAAAGTAAATGCTGGTTGATCATGAACGATAAATGTACTAGTGACTACTCCATTTGCTGCTTCTGCCTCGGTCATGCTCATCACAGCAATCCGGGCAACATTCCCATTCGGTGTTGTGGTTGCTGCTGTACCAGTTCTGTTGTTGTTGTTGGAATTAGCTGGAGTATTGTTGGCATTCCTGTTCTGACTTCCATTGGTTCCTCCATTTCCTTGGAAGTTCTTATGTTGTCCTCCATATTTGTTGCCTCCATTATATTTGTTGTTGCGGTTTCCATAGTTCATGTTGTTGCCATTGAACTGTCGGTTTCCCTGATAGTTTCCTCCTTGATTCCCTTGTTGGTTCCCATTAGGGCGGGATCGGCACTCAAAAGCACGATGACCCTTCTTACCACAGTTATGGCAAGTAATTGCATTCCCTTGACAGTCAGATCCAGGGTGGTTATACTGGCACTTTTTGCAGATATAACGATGAGGTGGATCATCTACATTGTTCTGCTTGTTGCCACGATACTGACCCTGGTTACTTCCTCCATGGTTCGGCTTGAACTTCTTGTCTTTTCCATTATTGTTGTTTCTAACAAAATTGTTACCATTTCCCCCATCATTCTCTATCATACGCCTCCTAAAAAGTGTCGTATGTCCTACATAGCAAGTCTTTCTGCAGATGGAGTTGCAGTCCTGCCATGAACTTTCTAACCTTGGTTGCCTCATGAGGCATTAGGTGGCCTGAGAATCGGGCTAACTCCATGAACTTCTTAAAGTATTCCGTTATAGAATCACTTACCTGCTTAAAGTTCCCAAACTCTATGTACTTCCGATCCTAGATATGAGATGGGTAGAAGCGAGTGTGAAGAGCAGACTAAAGAGCTCCTCAATTGAAGTTGGGTTGAGCCAAGAAAGCTTGACGCGAGTTCCTCCACCAGATGTTTGCCTCATTCTTGAGGTAGAACGACATGCAATTTACCTTGCGGTTGTCTGGGCACTCAACCAATTCAAGGATTTTTTCCATCTCATCAATCCAATCTTCAAGTTCCACTGGGTCCTCATTGCCTTTGAAACTTCTAGGCTTCATGTCATCCACTTTCTTTGCCCAGTTGTCTGTATTATGATCTCCATTATTCATATTCTGGGTCATTTGAGTAAATTGGTCAAAGAATTGTTCCATGTTGTTGTTGTTGTCGTTGTGTTGGGCAGCCGTTTGTTCTCGACGGACTCTACTGGTATAGTATTGTAGTGGTCTATTAACCATAATCCTACACTATAACCTATTGTATTATTCATACAGTATCCTAAAATACAAGTAAAAATGAAATACATAGCATATTATGGGCAGCTAAGCAAGTAATATAACACATTGATCATCAAACAATCAGTTATACATGCAATTTTTCACATAGGCTGATCGCATCTTATTTCTCATACTTCTTTGAAAATTAGAAGATTGGTCAATCGGGCTATAAAAACTTATGAATTTTGGTGTGGAACATACTCTCTGAGTCTTCTTTAATAATCAAAAAGAATCAACTCAAAATCAATTATAGAACTCAAGTTATGTCAAGAATAGCACAATTCCTATCACAAACCACCAGAACAGAAACTCCAACTTTACCAGGTATTAATATGTCATTACTTTTCCAAAATAGGCTAGGGTTTCACCTAGATTTTTTCCTATGTATCTACTATCCACCATAAAAATTGAGGTTCATCCATGATATGAAAGATAGGCAAAAAACAAAAATACCACAGATGGTCACTGTGAAATTCTGCTACTGAACAACGGACTTTAGAAATTCGTATCTAAGTCTCACGAACTCATTTAGGTCTGAAATTTTTATGGAATGTTCCTGAACATGTATACTTCCTGGGAAAAATTCAGGGAAAAAAATTCAAAAACTAAGCACGTCTGCTGCAATAAATAGTCACTGTTGCACAGATTCGAACATCACAAATCTCGCGTTCTAACTCTATGAATACTTTCTATGCACTAATCAATAACAACGAACACAATGCAACAAAATTTTCAAATAAAATACAACTTTATTATATTCCAAAAATGAATTATCAAAACATGAGTATTATCCTAGAAGCAAATTCATCCTACCAAGTCAAACTAATTTAAAACCATGTCTAAAATAAAACTAACTCAAATCTAAAGTTCTTACTTGTGACGAAATAAAAAAATAAGGTATCCTAATGGTTTTGTGATGGTGATGGGGTAAGAGGTGAGTATTTTCATGATTTGGGATAGTCGGAGTTGGATAGGTCCATATCATCTTCGCCATCTTCCTCAATTGTTTCCCATGCTTTTTTCACTTTCCTTGCTATCTCTTTCTTGTCCATCCTTTCGAGTTTCCTCAGCGCGTATTCTGCTTCACGCTTAACTTTCGCATCCATAGTTGCTATCTTCTCTAAGCGTCCTAAAAGAGTGGGTGGATCTATCAGGTAGTCTCCATACATATGATGTATGTATTTGGAGGTATTAGGAACTTCCTCGCCCCATGCGTTATAGGTTATTAGATCACTGAAATCGTCTTTTATCTCCTTCCAGGATGTCACCCTTGGTCGTCCATTGAGTATGTAGTCGCATATGCTCAACGGGCTAGCGAAAGATCCCCGACACCTTTTGTTCCAAGTGATGCATAGATTTTCGATGTAGGCACAATAATCTTTTAAGGTTTCTAGGCTTGGATGGTAGATCACGCCATGTGGATGGTAGGCTCCAGTGAGATCGTCAGGAGTATGGGTTGTCTAAATTATGTGTGTGTAGTTAGAGTTGGAACATATACTTCTCTTTCAAACATGTCTTCTTCTACGGGGCCTTCTTCAGGTTCATAATTCGGGCCTTTCTTCATCATTTGAAAAATTTCCTCAATCGTCTTGAGCTTGAAACGTAGACGTTCGACCAAATTGTTGCTGCTGTTGTACTTTTCCTCATTGGGCGTTCCTTGTCCATCTCTGGCAATGACTAGATCGGAATATTTCTCCTTCAGTTCCTTCCATGGGAAAGCATCTCGTAGTCCTCCAATTATGACCTCACATATCATCAATGGATTCCAGAAAATTAGGCCTCCATTAGCGTAGCTCCATTGATGGCATCGATCTGTGATACGCTCACAATAGTTGGCAATGCATTCCTGTCCTTCCAAAGAAAGGAAGAAGGTCTCAGCTGTAATACCCCGTTTATCTAGCAGGGGTAAAACAGTCATTTTAGAAGCATAATAATAATTAATTTGGTAAAATAATATTTTAATAAATCTTTGAGTTTAGTTTGTAAAAAGTTTTAGAATAATATTAGAGTAATAGTTAATAATTAATTCGTAGTTGTTTTACAAATTTTAGTTTGTTTCAATCACCGCGAGAATTGATAGCCTTGCCACACCCAATCACCCAACCACATAGTACTCCACCCACACCCAATTATTGCCAACAAATATTATTTAAATTGAAAACTTTTGTTTCCAGGAAGCTTTCTTCTTCTTCCTCCATACGTTTCTTCACCATCATCACCACCTCCTTCGGGAAGCTACCATCACCGCCCCTGTCACATCACTCCTACGTGGAGCCCAAGTAAACCCAACTATATAAGCAGCTCTCCAGCCTCCCTCCTCCCACCAGCAGCCACCCACACAACCACCACCTCCCTCATCACCATCATCATCTTCAACATCACCACCACGTCCCACTCTCTGCTCTCCAAACCCAGCAGCCTACTTCTTTATCTCTCTCTCTCATACCCGTGGCTCCTCTGACCATCTCTGAGCGGTCTCGGCACGTCCCGGACCTGCATCAGAGGCAGCAGCAGCAAAAACGTGGAAGGAAGCCACTGTCGCAGCCATTGTTACCGGCCAAGCTCCGGCCAAGTTCCGGCGAGTGCTTCGTAGCAGCACCCAGTCCACTTCTCTGCTTCCAGACGACTCTTAGGGCCCCGACCAACTCACTAGGAGCCTCAAACCAGGCTGGGAAAGCCATTAGAGCCGACCACCAAGGTCCAACTCCGGCGACTCCGACGCCAAGCTTCGACCCGACCCATTTCTTAGCGATTTCCGGCCATTTTTGGCCTAGGTACGTCCTATACCTTCTGATTAGTTGTTTTATGTTGTTAAAGTTGAAGTTTGATAGCTTGAATCATAGTAGGTTCGAAGAAATTGAAGTTGTTGTAGAAGGGGGTAAAAGTGTAGTTTATGAAAACTGTTAAAACATGACTTAGGGGTGCTGTTTGTATTTTCAGAAACTGTAGGGGCTGTTAGTATACTATATTAATCTTGTTTTGGTGGCTAGTTGAGGAATTTGTAGACTTTTAATACGAATGGGGGTTTATGTGTCTTTACTTAAACTTGTCACTTTTCGCTAAAAATAAAAATAATAATTTCGGAATATAAATAATTTCTAAAAATACTAGTTATCATCCTTGTTTCGGAAAGGTAATTTTGGTATTAAAATAGCATGCGGTTTGTTGGTTAAAAATTAAACAAGAAATACTTTTTAGTTAAAAAGTTTAAATAAATATTGTTAAATAAATATTTTTAAAACACTTAGATGTTTAATACTTGGATATTTTGCCAGGTTTTAAATATTGTTTTGTTGTGGTTAGTATTTAGTAAAAGTTTTCTCTTTAAATTAAATAGTTTTAAATATTGTTTAAATAATTATAGAAATACTAATATGTCTTTTTCATAAAATAAATTAGTTTGTTTTCACTTCTATATCAAGTCTTTTATCAAATAATTTCTCTAATTAGTTAATTAATTTTAGCTAATAATAATAATAATAATAATAATAATAATAATAATAATAATAATAATAATAATAGTCGTTTAAATATAAACACGTGGCTCTTATATAATTTTGTTATAAGAGATTATAGCGAAATAAAACGTTAGGAAAGTTAGCTAGAGGGGTTGGGAAGTTATAAAAGAGAATATTAGGACGTGTAGTATTTTTGTTGGATTATTTGTTGACATAAAAGTTACGGGTTGTAGGTGACGGTTTGTAGGCCCGAGACATTTCTAGAACGTGCTAGTGCTACGGAAGTAAGGTAAGTAACATGCCAAGCGTTGAGCCTAGCTTCCTTCGTGTCTTAATATGACTTTTATTTCTTGTCTCAAAATGCATTTTTATTTGGTTATTCATTTACTTGTTTTATTTGAAGTTTCCTTCCATTTCAAATAAGTTATTTATTTGAAGTTGTCACATGATTAATAATAATTCGTAATCGACGTAAAGTGGAAAGAGTTGTGCGGGAGAAGCTTATTATTATTATTGTCGTGTTGACTTCGGTCACTCGACCAGAGATCAGATTTTTATTTTAACCTGGTCGCAACCTGCCGGGTCGCTCCATGTACTCACCTCTCTGGCCGCAAGAAGTCTTAGGGGGCTACCGGCAGTTAAGGTCATGGTTGCTAGTGATAGATTAGTAGTTCCTTCCCCGTATCAACAAAACTAATAATACAGTCTTGGCTTGAGCTTTTGAAAGAAAAGAAGAAGAGATTGAGGAAGATAATCCCCGTTTGGAAGAGACATTAAGATAAGAAGAATTTTATAAGTGTTCCTACTCTATTTATTGAATTCATTCTTTACAAGTTTTATTCATCCTGTTTTATTATTGCAAAAAGTAAATTCAAGCTTCATCATCTGTTTTACATGTTTGGATGTTATTTACTCAGTCTTTCGTACTGACTTTTGAAAACTGCGGATCCTGTTTCCTTCCCACCGAAGGCTTAGAAGCAGGAGGCTATGGCGAAGCTGGGTACGGGACTCACGTGTAGTGTTTAGTTAGCAAGCAGGATCATGTATAGCTTTTGAAATCACTTTTGTAATGTTTAGAGACTCTCATGACTTTTAATGTTGTGTAATAAATAAATATTTTTGGAATGTTATGCTTGATTCCCGCCATTACTTTTAGCAGCGCCCTCCTGAGCTTTCCGGTCCGGAACGGAAGGCTTGGGAAACCACGGGCTGTTGCAGGTGGTATCAGAGCAGGCAGGCCATAAAAAGGGAATTTAAAACCTGTAGGGAAACTAAAAATGGACATAGGGCAAAATAATTAAAATTGGATAAGTCGTGGGGGTTACGGGTAGTTTAGGTCTTGTTTTCTCCCACCCACCCGCATCCTGATTTTCGGCTTTATGTGTTATGAGTTATTTGAAATGCATATTTTTGCTGATTTTATGAGAACGAGATAGAATCTAACTTGCACAAGATGTACTTTCTTGATTAGCTGAGTTATGCAGATATGAGCCTTATGTGCTTTTATTTCATGTGTGTTAGTTTATGTGATAATGTTAGATATTAATTGCGAAATATGATTATTGAAGTTCCCGCGACGTGAACCAAGGATACCGTAGGATGTGACTAATAGACCCTTACATTACCACTATAGGAAAGTTTGACCATAATAGATGGCTGATAACATCCCTATGGAGCAATTTTTCGCGCAAATGGCTCAGATGATGAATAACGGAGGACAGGCAGGAACTAACTGGGCCAAGAAAGTAGCTGAAATGAAACCCATGGAGTTTACTGGGAAAGAGGATCTTGTCGAGTTAGAAGACTGGATCATGGAGATGGATAAAATTCTTGAGGTGATAGAATGTCCCGATGACCGAAAGGTCAACTGCGCGGTAGTCTACTTGAAAAGTGAAGCGAACCTCTGGTGGAGAAATGTACGAGAAACTCTTCTGGCCGAACCCAACTTCAACTGGGAGGCTCTTCAAACCGCCCTCAGAGCTCGTTTCTACCCTCATCACGTGAAGAGAAGCAAGGAACAGGAATTCCAAAACCTGCGGCAAGGAAGTGACTCAGTGACTGAGTATTTCCGGAAATTTACTTAGCTGACACGATTCGTAGGCAACATGGTGCCAGATGAAGACTCCAAAGTTTCCCGATTCATCGGTGGATTGCACGAAAGGCTGCAAGAGTCTCTGCTGAGCAGGACCTACTCTTCGCTTCATGAAGCCTACGATAGAGCTGCTGACATCTACCGAGTTCGTGTCACCCAGGAAGAGAATCGCAAGAAACGCAAGCTTGAGGAGGTAGGAGGAAGCAACACCAACTTTGCCAAGGGCAATCAGAGGTTCAAGACTAATATTGGAGGAGGTGACCAGGGGCAGTATCGTGGCGATCAGCAGAATGCTGGGACTCAGAAGAATCGTCGCTATTTCTGCAAATGGTGCCCGCGAAACCACCCAGGAGCAGACTGTGAAAGAAATCCGGTCACTTGCAACAACTGTGGCAGGCGAGGACATCGAGCTTATGAATGCCGATCTCAACCATTCGGGAACCAGCTAATGATTCAAGGAGGCAACTTTGGAAGGCCACAGCAGAACAACTACCAGGGCAACCGTCAGCAGAACAGGAACAACTTTGCCCGCAACCAGCAGTTCGGAAACCAGCAGAATGGAAACGGCAACCATAACAATGGAGGCAATGGATATGTCAGGCAGCAGAACTACAACCCAGGCAATGCAGGACAGAACGGAGGCCAACCCAGGATCGGAAACACCAATGCTGGATATGGGAACAACCACAATGGAGCTGGAACAGCAGGAGCAGGAGCTCAGAATGCAAACGTGGGACGAATTGCTGTGCTGACCAAGACTGAGGCAGAAGCTGCACATGGAGTTGTCACGGGTACTTTCTCTATCCATGAGAAACCTGCTTTCGTGCTATTTGATTCTGGTGCATCCTATTCCTTTATATCGTCCTTGTTTGTTGAGAAATTGGGTTTGCTTAGCTCATCTAGTATATCTATCCCGGTAGCAACCCCTAATGGCCAGATAACTGTCTGTGATACCGTATTCGAAGGGGTAGAACTCAAAATCCTAACCTGCACCTTACCTGCCAACCTAATAAAATTTAACCTAGGGGGCATAGATGTGATTCTAGGAATGGACTGGCTTGGGAAGTATCGGGCAGTTATTGACTGCTATGATCAAAAGGTTCGATTAAAGGGACCTAAAGGAGAAAAGATCACCTATCGTGGTATCACCACGGAACCTCGAATCAGATTAGTGTCTGCTTTGACTATAATCAACCAGATGAAGAAGGGGAACTCTGCCTACTTGTGTTATGTCCAAGACGTAACCAAGAAGGAAAATGTGCTGGACGAGATACCAGTAGTAAGGGAATTTCCTGATGTATTCCCTGACGAGATTCCCGGAATGCCACCTCAAAGAGAAGTGGAGTTTACTATAGACTTGGCACCTGGAACTGCACCCATCTCCAAGGCGCCGTATCGGATGGCACCTGTGGAATTGAAGGAGCTAAAGGAGCAGATACAAGAGCTTTTGCAGAAGGGGTACATACGACCTAGTGTGTCACCCTGGGGAGCACCAGTGCTGTTCGTCAAAAAGAAGGATGGAAGCTTGCGATTATGCATCGAATACCGGGAGCTAAACAACGTCACTATCAAGAACAAGTATCCGCTACCCCGGATTGACGATTTATTCGATCAGCTACAAGGAGCCAGTGTCTTCTCCAAAATCGACCTGAGATCTGGTTATCATCAACTCCGCGTAGCCGAGAAAGATATTCCAAAGACGGCCATCAGCACAAGGTACGGTCACTACGAGTTCACGGTTATGCCGTTCGGTTTGACCAACGCTCCTGCCTTATTCATGGACTTGATGAACCGAGTAATGAAGCCGTTTCTAGACCGGTTCGTGGTTGTCTTCATCGACGACATCCTGGTGTACTCGAAGAACGAAGAGGATCACGAAGAACATCTCCGAGAAGTATTGCAGACCTTGAGGCAAGAGCAGCTGTACGCTAAGCTTTCGAAGTGTGACTTCTGGTTGGATCGTATGCCGTTCTTAGGCCACATCATCTCCAAGGAAGGAGTATCCGTCGACCCAGCAAAGGTCTCAGCGGTTAAGTACTGGCCTAAACCGAAGAACGTGTCCGAAATTCGAAGCTTCCTCGGTTTAGCCGGTTACTACAGGCGGTCCGTGAAGGATTTTTCGAAGATTGCCAGGCCATTGACTACGCTGACGAAGAAGGCGGTGAAGTATCACTGGGACGACAGCTGTGAAGAGGCGTTCCAGACTCTGAAGGAGAAGCTCACTACAGCACCAGTGTTAGCTTTGCAAATGACTATGGAGAGTTCGAGGTTTACAGCGATGCGTCAAAGAAAGGACTTGGATGTGTGCTGATGCAAGACCGAAGGGTAATTGCCTACGCTTCAAGGCAGCTGAAGCCACACGAGGAGAACTATGCTACACATGACTTGGAGTTGGCAGCAGTAGTCTTCGCGCTGAAGATATGGAGGCATCATCTCTACGGGGCTGTTTGCAAGCTCTACACGGATCATCGCAGCCTGAAGTATATCTTCACGCAGAAGGAGCTAAATAACAGGCAACGAAGATGGCTGGAGATTATCAATGATTACGATCTACGCATCCAGTACCACGAAGGGAAGGCTAATGTAGTCGCTGACGCGCTAAGTCGTAAATCGAGCCATGCGGTGAACGCTATGGTAGTCTTGTCAGACTGGTTATGTCACGAGTTCCGGACGCTCAACATCGAAGTGGTGGAACAAGGAGCGGTGCAAAAGCTGCTCGGGAGCATGAAAGCAGTACCAGACTTATTCGAAGAAATACGAAGCAATCAAGCAGGAGATGTGAAGCTCGAGAGGATCAAGAAGAAGATTGCAGCAGGAGAGGCCAAGGAGTTCCAGATTCACGAAGACGGGAGCATTCGCTACAAAGGAAGATGGTGCGTGCCACAGAAGTGTTCAGAAGTTAAGGAGAAGCTGATGCAGGAAGCACACAACTCTCCATACTCCGTCCACCCTGGAGGCGATAAGCTTTACAAGGATCTGAAGAAGACGTTCTGGTGGCCCAATATGAAGAAGGAAGTAGCTGAGTTCGTGGCCAGATGCCTAACATGCCAGAAGGTGAAGTTCGAGCACAAGAGGATGGGAGGTCTACTCCAACCATTGGATGTTCCAGTCTGAAAGTGGGACTCCATATCAATGGATTTCGTCACAGCTCTACCTACATCGAAAAATGGACTCAACCAGATATGGGTAGTCGTAGACAGACTAACCAAGACGGCGAGATTCATCCCAATGAAAGACACGTGGAACATGGAGCAGAGGGCAGATGCGTACGTCAGAAACATCGTGAGATATCATGGGGTTCCGAGTTCGATAATCTCGGACAGAGACCCTAATTTTCTCTCTCATTTCTGGAGAGCGCTTCAAGAAGCACTGGGAACTCAGCTGAAATTCAGTACGGCTTTCCACCCAGCCACAGACGGTCAGACGGAGAGAACTATACAGACGCTGGAAGATATGTTAAGAGCCTGCGTTATGGACTTCCAAGGCTCATGGGTCGATAAGCTGCCGTTAATAGAGTTCTCCTACAACAACAGCTACCACGCTAGCATCGAGATGGCACCATACGAGGCCCTATATGGAAGGAAGTGTCGATCGCCGCTGTGTTGGAATGACATCAGCAAAACGGTGATCATTGGCCCACAAATGATTGATGACATGACGAACCAAGTTCGAATCATACAGCAAAGAATGAAAGCAGCTCAAGACAGGCAGAAATCATACGCAGATCAGAAGAGAAGACCACTGGAGTTTCAAGTAGGAGAGAAAGCTTTCATGCGAGTCTCACCTACTAAGGGGGTAACCAGGTTTAACCTGAAAGGGAAATTAAGCCCTAAATTTATTGGTCCATACGATGTTATTGAGAAGATAGGGGAAGTTTCATATCGATTGGACTTACCGTCGAACTTGGGGCGAGTACACAATGTCTTTCACGTATCCCAGCTGAAGAAGTACATACCAGATCCGACTCATATCCTGGACCCAGAACCAGTGGATTTTGATCCATCATTGACCTACGAGGAGCAACCTGTCAAGATACTGGACACAAAGACAAGGGATACAAGAACCAAGAGTGTCAAACTGGTCAAAGTCCTATGGACCAATCACCAAACAGAAGAAGCAACTTGGGAGGTTGAAGAAGAGATGAGAAAGAAGTACCCACACTTATTTAATGAGGTACGTGGAGTTCCGGGGACGTCACTCTCTAAGGGGGAGAGGATGCAACCCTCTGTTTAATACTATTACGCCTTAGTCTGCTATTTTAGTACCTTTGAGACTTAATTGACCTTGAGACTTAGAACCCAAATGAGACTATGACCACCTAATTAGATAGACGTGACTACGACCTTATTTGACTTTATTTGTTGCATTGCGTATGTCGTAAAATGATTACTTGCTATTATTTGTTATGTGAAGTTACTTTCCATCCATGTGATATAAATTCTGTTAGACAGTTACTTGTTAGATGATTTGAATATTATGATTAGTCGTTTGATTTTAGCTTCGAGGACGAAGCTGTGCTTAAGGGGGGAAGGATGTAATACCCCGTTTATCTAGCAGGGGTAAAACAGTCATTTTAGAAGCATAATAATAATTAATTTGGTAAAATAATATATTAATAAATCTTTGAGTTTAGTTTGTAAAAAGTTTTAGAATAATATTAGAGTAATAGTTATTAATTCATTCGTAGTTGTTTTACAAATTTTAGTTAGTTTTAATTTATAGCGCGTGTCCAATCATCGCGAGAATTGATAGCCTTGCCACACCCAATCACCCAACCACATAGTACTCCACCCACACCCAATTATTGCCAACAAATATTATTTAAATTGAAAACTTTTGTTTCCAGGAAGCTTTCTTCTTCTTCCTCCATACGTTTCTTCACCATCATCACCACCACCTTCGGGAAGCTACCATCACCGCCCCTGTCACATCACTCCTACTTGGAGCCCAAGTAAACCCAACTATATAAGCAGCTCTCCAGCCTCCCTCCTCCCACCAGCAGCCACCCACACAACCACCACCTCCCTCATCACCATCGTCATCTTCAACATCACCACCACTTCCCACTCTCTGATCTCCAAACCCAGCAGCTTACTTATTTATCTCTCTCTCTCTATCATCCCCGTGGCTCCTCTGACCATCTCTGAGGAGCCTCGGCATGTCCCGGACCTGCATCAGAGGCAGCAGCAGCAAAAACGTGGAAGGAGCCACTGTCGCAGCCATTGTTACCGGCCAAGCTCCGGCCAAGTTCCGGCGAGTGCTTCGTAGCAGCACCCAGTCCACTTCTCTGCTTCCAGACGACTCTTAGGGCCCCGACCAACTCACTAGGAGCCTCAAACCAGGCTGGGAAAGCCATTAGAGCCGACCACCAAGGTCCAACTCCGGCGACTCCGACGCCAAGCTTCGACCCGACCCATTTCTTAGCGATTTCCGGCCATTTTTGGCCTAGGTACGTCCTATACCTTCTGATTAGTTGTTTTATGTTGTTAAAGTTGAAGTTTGATAGCTTGAATCATAGTAGGATCGAAGAAATTGAAGTTGTTGTAGAAGGGGGTAAAAGTGTAGTTTATGAAAACTGTTAAAACATGGCTTAGGGGTGCTGTTTGTATTTTTAGAAACTGTAGGGGCTGTTAGTATACTATATTAATCTCGTTTTGGTGGCTAGTTGAGGAATTTGTAGACTTTTAATACGAATGGGGGTTTATGTGTCTTTACTTAAACTTGTCACTTTTCGCTAAAAATAAAAATAATAATTTCGGAATATAAATAATTTCTAAAAATACTAGTTTTCATCCTTGTTTCGGAAAGGTAATTTGGTATTAAAATAGCATGCGGTTTGTTCGTTAAAAATTAAACAAGAAATACTTTTTAGTTAAAAAGTTTAAATAAATATTGTTAAATAAATATTGTTAAAACACTTAGATGTTTAATACTTGGATATTTTGCTAGGTTTTAAATATTGTTTTGTTGTGGTTAGTATTTAGTAAAAGTTTTCTCTTTAAATTAAATAGTTTTAAATATTGTTTAAATAATTATAGAAATACTAATATGTCTTTTTCATAAAATAAATTAGTTTGTTTTCACTTCTATATCAAGTCTTTTATCAAATAATTTCTCTAATTAGTTAATTATTTTTAGCTAATAATAATAATAATAATAATAATAATAATAATAATAATAATAATAATAATAATAATAATAATAATAATAATAGTCGTTTAAATATAAACACGTGGCTCTTATATAATTTTGTTATAAAAGATTATAGCGAAATAAAACGTTAGGAAAGTTAGCTAGAGGGGTTGGGAAGTTATAAAAGAGAATATTAGGACGTGTAGTATTTTTGTTGGATTATTTGTTGACATAAAAGTTACGGGTTGTAGGTGACGGTTTGTAGGCCCGAGACATTTCTAGAACGTGCTAGTGCTACGGAAGTAAGGTAAGTAACATGCCAAGCGTTGAGCCTAGCTTCCTTCGTGTCTTAATATGACTTTTATTTCTTGTCTCAAAATGCATTTTTATTTGGTTATTCATTTACTTGTTTTATTTGAAGTTTCCTTCCATTTCAAATAAGTTATTTATTTGAAGTTGTCACATGATTAATAATAATTCGTAATCGACGTAAAGTGGAAAGAGTTGTGCGGGAGAAGCTTATTATTATTATTGTCGTGTTGACTTCGGTCACTCGACCAGAGATCAGATTTTTATTTTAACCCGGTCGCAACCGGGTCGCTCCATGTACTCACCTCTCTGGCCGCAAGAAGTCTTGGGGGCTGCCGGCAGTTAAGGTCATGGTTGCTAGTGATAGATTAGTAGTTCCTTCCCCGTATCAACAAAACTAATAATACAGTCTTGGCTTGAGCTTTTGAAAGAAAAGAAGAAGAGATTGAGGAAGATAATCCCCGTTTGGAAGAGATATTAAGATAAGAAGAATTTTATAAGTGTTCCTACTCTATTTATTGAATTCATTCTTTACAAGTTTTATTCCTCCTGTTTTATTATTGCAAAAAGTAAATTCAAGCTTCATCATCTGTTTTACATGTTTGGGTGTTATTTACTCAGTCTTTCGTACTGACTTTTGAAAACTGCGGTTCCTGTTTCCTTCCCACCGCAGGCTTAGAAGCAGGAGGCTATGGCGAAGCTGGGTACGGGACTCACGTGTAGTGTTTAGTTAGCAAGCAGGATCATGTATAGCTTTTGAAATCACTTTTGTAATGTTTAGAGACTCTCATGACTTTTAATGTTGTGTAATAAATAAATACTTTTGGAATGTTATGCTTGATTCCCGACATTACTTTTAGCAGCGCCCTCCTGGGCTTTCTGGTCCGGAACGGAAGGCTTGGGAAACCACGAGCTGTTGCATCAGCATTGTTCTATACCACACGCACTCTCGTAATCTTAAAGCAATTTAAACAAATTTAAGCGATAAATCACATATTGGGCACAAAGCATATAACACAGAAATCAAGTAAACAACAAAATGCTAAACTGTCTCATAACCCTAACTTGTTTAAATTTTAACTCTTTTCCCTATGTCCATTTTAAATTTCCCTACAGGTTTTAAATTTTATTTTTGGATTGCCGGGCTCTGATACCAACTGTAACACCCCTAAAACGACCAAGCCGGAAGCCCAGGGGTGTCACTCCGTACCCGAGGTTAAACCCGAATACAAGGAGGTTTAAACCAGAAATCCAAACAAAATATCCATAAATCTTAAAAAGAAACTTATTGAAAGTTTAAAGCGTTGTGCCACAAACATGGGCATTATTCAATCTAAAATTCAAGGCTACTAAAAGAAGTTCTCATAAAACTAAGCGTGAAATTTCTAATTATTATGATGAGTCTTGTTTCCCCCATGAGCCAAACTTCCATCTGAACCTGTTGTGCATAAAATAAAAGAGAACACCATAGTTCCAAAAGTCAGCGGAAATACTGAGTAAGCAACACCCAAGCTTGTAAACAGATTATGAGACAACTTGTAAAACGCGAAGTATTTGATAGTAGATTTAACATTTCGGAAGTAAGCTTGACATATAAATGAAAACAAGAGATATTTTAATTTCATTATTTAATTAGGAAATTTCAAAATCACATATTCATCCATCTCTTCCAATAAATCCAAAATCACACTGTTAATTTGTTGTGACGGGGAAAAAGAACCAACCATCTCGCAAGAATCCAGGACTTTAAGTGTCGACACTCCCTAGGACTTTTTGCGGCCACAGGAGTGAGTACAAGGAGCTATCTGGGGCATTGCAACCGGATTAAATAAAATTAATTGGACGAGAGTCCGAAGTCAACACGCCCAATGCCAATAGTAACCAAGTAACAACCCCACACAACTCTTTCACTTTACGTTATCGTCGATTATTACAGCGATATTTTCAGAGAAACATTTCCACAAGTTGGAACAAGTATTCGGGTAGCATATATTTCATATAAAATCATTTTGAGACAAATATGAATAAAATTATTCGACACGAAAGGCGGAAAAAGGGCGCTAGGTCTGGCATGTTTACTTACCTCAAACAAGAGCAGTTATAGCAAATCAGTCGTAATATTCGACGTATCCCTCGTCTGAGAACTCGTTGCCTACAATTTAATAATATTCTAATCAACATACTGCTAATACGACAATAAGACACTCAAAATCATACATGTAATGCAAGTCCAACCCCCTTATTTATTTCCCCATTATCGACTAAGTTAAATATCCACTTTTGATAAAAAGAAATACTATTCATAAATCTAATGTTTAATATTACACTACATAACTATGGTTATATTAATATGTATAACTTGTAAGGTATTAAATTCTTATTTTCTTGTAACCAAAGAAATCAATTAGATCTAGCCCAAATATATTATCTTACAAGAATTTAATTATAACGCCCCATAACTCCCTTTTGAATAAGAGGCAATAAAATTTCCAAGGGGTTGACAACTAAACCTTATTTATTTTCTCCCATCAAAATACACTACAACAATATTATTTTTGTCCTCAACCCAACAATGGATTTTCAAAGAACCCGACAACCGAAGAGAAAGAATTAAAAGAAGATGGGTTGAGATTTACCGGAAAAAGAACAGAAAGAGACGACGTTGGTGGCCAGTGGCGGCGGCAGTGGGCAGCGGCGGCACGGGCAACCCGTCGGAGAGAGAGAGAGAGAGAGAGAGAGAGAGAGAGAGAGAGAGAGAGAGAGAGAGAGAGAGAGAGAGAGAGAGAGAGAGAGAGAGAGAGAGAGATTTGAGAGCTCTTTGTTGTTGGTGTGAATTAAAATATGAGGCTGGGTGAGTTTATATAGGCTTGGAGGTAAGAATTTATGGAAGGTTAGGATTGTTTCCGGGTTGACTTGGATTCCGAATTGGGACATGATTATGGACAAAATTAGTTTTCTTGTTGCTAAAGTGTAGG
Organism: Linanthus parryae; assembly: GCA_023055425.1. Classification (NCBI taxonomy): domain Eukaryota; kingdom Viridiplantae; phylum Streptophyta; class Magnoliopsida; order Ericales; family Polemoniaceae; genus Linanthus; species Linanthus parryae. The sequence goes on from JALGPY010000006.1 coordinate 78,931,784, forward strand.
TCTTTATCGAACTTGTAGCTGATTGGGATTGAATTTGATTGAAAAAGGAAACAAAATCATAGAGTTGGAGTTGGAGAGAGAGAGTCGGCCATGAGAGAGAGGGTCGACCATGGGAGAAAAATTAAGAAAGAAGATGGGTAAAGTTTTGGCCTAAAGACACTTTTCCCCATTGTTTTAGGTAAAAGACTATCACCACCCCCTAGTTTTATTAAAAGACACCAAATAGTTTAAGTAAGACATAAAACCCCCAAGTTGTTAATAATAATAAAACTAACTTCTAAATAATGAAAACTAGCACCCAACACTTTGTAATAATATTCTTTTAACACCCAATAATGTTATAAAAATACCCGTATCCATAAAACGGGGTATTTCATATCAAATTCTCAGTTTGAATCTCTGACACTTTATTCTTCTAGCATCAAGCCCCATGCTCATCGAATTAGGTGTCCAAAGTATTGAACCCTCCATTCTATTACCGAATTATTTATTCGATACATCAAATTCTCTATTTGATGGATTGGTAGTCATTGATTTCACATAAAATCAAGAACACTCACTGAGCCAAATTGCTCTGGGTCTTTTTAGTTCCATGTGTATTTTGTTCATTTGTTTACGAATTCCTCTTGGATTTCATCGAATTCCTCTTAAATTCGATGAACCTGGATCCAATCAACGACCTCAGAGTTTGAATTTTCCAATTGTAGGTCTAATTCATCTTCCTCCCCTTCATGTTCTTGTTTTTTTTATGATGATGACGATAGTGAAGTAGTAGGGAATAGACACATATCTGGTTGGTGGTCGTTGGGTGTGAAGAGAAATGTTTGGAGGGGGCGACTATCGACGGCTAAATAGGTGGTGGTGATGACTGTCACTATGAGTTCAATGTCGAAATCGGTGAGAGAGAGGAGACTTGAGAGAAAGCAGTTTGTAAGAGGGAGATGAGAGTTAGGTCAGGGCAGAGAAGGAAGGATTTTTTTTTAGAGAAGAGATATACATTTTTTTTGTTTTAAAAGTTTTTTTTGAAATTGTTTTAAAATATTTTAATTCTCAACTACGGATTAATGAAATTAATTAAGAATAATCTGAAAATAAAATAATAACTTTTAATATTCATGTCCATTTGTCAAGTGTTTTCTAAAATTCAACCTATTGTGCAAATTTTCTTATAGAGTTGACCACTGTTCTAACAAATTGAAAATTTAGGTATCACAAATGCTAAAATTGAAACCGTGTGTAGCAAATCCACACAAAATCAAACTATAGGTTCAACAACAAATGCAATTTGTAAATTCATGCAGGTCGTTTTTTAATAAACTGAAAACATACAAGTCGGTTTTCGGGTTTTGCTTTGCCTTTTCTTTTTCCGAGTGGGGCAATTGTTCAAAAAAATCTCGAGCAGTAACCCTAAAACCCTTGCGGGAAACCAGAGAGGGGAAGAAGAAACAAGCAACGAGGGCTTCATTCACAGTGCTCGTATCTCCGTCCGCAGGGTCTCCGTCGACAACGAACGTCCGTACCTGGTATGAACCCTAATTTCAACTCCGTCAATTTCTAAGTTAGCTATTCGATTCTTGTACCCTTTTTACTGTGAATCCTTGCACTGTGGCGTGGAACGAGTTGATAATTGGTTTGTTTGATGTGACAGATTCAACATCCAAATGGACGAGAGTTTGTACGACGAGTTCGGGAACTATATCGGACCAGAAATCGAGTCTGATCAGGAGAGTGACAGGGAAGACGACGACGAAGACCTCCCTGACAACACCGCCGACGATGAACCAGCATCCGACGGTGAAAACGGTGGGGGTGCAGCCAATGGGTGGATGACTACCATGGATGATGTCGATATGGACAACCAAGTAGTCCTTGCAGAGGATAAGAAGTATTATCCAACTGCTGAAGAGGTTTACGGCGAAGAGGTCGAGACATTAGTCATGGATGAGGATGAACAACCTCTGGAACAACCTATTATCAAGCCTGTTAAAGAACTCAAGTTTGAGTTGGGAACTAAGGATTCATCTACCTATGTATCGACTCAGTTTCTTTTGGGTCTTATGTCGAACCCTTCGTTGGTACGCAACGTTGCGTTAGTAGGACATTTGCACCATGGGAAGACCCTTTTCATGGATATGCTGATTGAGCAGACCCATCATATCGCAACATTTGACCAACAGAGTGAGAAGCATATGAGATATACTGATACGCGGATAGATGAGCAGGAAAGAAGAATATCAATCAAGGCAGTGCCAATGTCCCTAGTTCTTGAAGATAGCCGATCCAAATCGTACCTGTGTAACATCATGGACACGCCTGGACATGTTAATTTCTCCGATGAGATGACTGCAGCCCTCAGGCTTGCGGATGGTGCTGTGGTGGTGGTTGATGCTGCAGATGGAGTGATGGTTAGTATTTTATCCTCCTAGTATCTGTCATAATAGTGTAATTTGCTTTTAACACCATGAATGTTTTGCTAATGTGCAATGTTTATAATATTTGTTATTTGCTAGTCCTGAATGAAATTAACCTGCCAATTGCCTGGTGCTAGAGTGCATGGAGTTGTGTGTTATATTGGCAGATGTTGGGCATTTAGTTGTTCATGTGTACTTCTAGTCGTCATTATGAAAAATTAGTAGTGATTAATACTCATGGTTTTGGCAATACAATCTGCATTATATGAATATGCAAGATAATGACACTCTGGGCATGGCTATAACTCTCCATAGTGAGAACTTCATCTTGTACATAAACCTTGCTCGTGGACCTGTTGATCTTTGTAGCAAGTTTGACATTGTGATATTCAACCAACATGCATTGATTGGTCCTCTAGACTGTAGTTCGCAAGTTGGATATTCCTGATTTGACACTATAGAAAGAGCCCTCTATTTCATACTTCTACGGAGGAGCATTTATGTAGGGCAAGGGCAGTGATGTATCTTTTATTCTCCTGCAATATTGGAGGTTGTTGGAGGGTTAGTCTGTATTTTTTTCACCACTTCTGTTACCTGCTTCCCTTAAATGTATATTGGTTTCTTAGAGTTTAGATCATCTGTGCCCCTTTCTTGGATTACGCTACTCTGTACATCTCATTTCTTATGCACATTTATTATTTGACATGCTATAACTCTATGAATGTTATGCCGGCTCATTGTGTAAGAGGCATCATCCTCAAGACTTATTTTTTTCCTTTTTTCTTGCGTTTTCGAATAAGATTATGGTTTTGGGGTTTGAGGTGTTTGTTTCGGGTTTTTGGTGGCGATCAAGCTATGTAATAATTGAGGAGAGCCTTATAAAGACCGAGGAGAATGATCGTTGAGAGTGAGACTGTCAATGGAAGGAGTAGTGTTCTATTTGTGCATTTATCTAGTGTTTCTTGGTGCATTGAGATTCTCTTCTGAGATAATTTGTTTGTCCAATTACTTGTTTTACTGCAGCAAAGGCAGTTTCTTTGCATGGGAATCCGTTTTGAAGTTCTGCAGCAAAATTCTAGAGATGTTTTTTCAATATTAAAAGTCTAGGGAATTCCTGTAAGTAATTGTTGCAGTTGGAGCACACTTTTGAGACTTCACTTTGAGACATGCTTAGATAAATTTCTTGTGAATGTTTTCCTTGGGACTTTACTATAGTCTTGCTGAACAAAGGAGGTAGTGCAAGGACTGTACAGAACCTGAATTTCTTGTTGCTTAGATAAATTTCTTGTGAATCTGTTCCTTGAGACTTTACTATAGTCTTGCTGAACAACGGTTCATTAAAGGGATGAAGTTTTGAATTGGCAATGTGTCGGATCTTGTTGATGTACTCTGGAGGCATAATATTGTTACACTTCAAATTCATGTTAGATGTCGTAACTGTTGTTCAATTCAATTCCTTCGGTTGATTACTGTTGTGTTTCTTTGCTCACATTTAATGCTACACTCTAGATTCCTGTTAGATGATGCCACAGTTGTTCATTTTGATTCCTTTTGGTTGTTACTCATGTTTTTTTTGCTCACATCTAATGCTATAGGTGGTCCTTGATTGGTAAGTGCAATCAGCTCCTATGCAAATTATATTTGTCTGTTTGACTTTGTCTTACAAGAATCATTATGTGAACACTCTTCTTCTCTTTACTGCAAAGTGTGAAGTGTGAACAACAGGTTTCATGTCTTAATCCATTCGTTTCGTAACCTGCAGTTTCAGCTTTGGTAATTGGTAGTATTATAACTAGAAAATCTGTGATTGTTCAGTCATGAAAAGGACTGTTTCGGGTGATGTAATATGCCTGTATGACAAACTCTGTTGTTAAAATATTTTTGGAAACTATTCTTTCCAGAAGACTGAGATAGAGAGAGTAGTGTTGATTTGAGGGGACTTAGGTAGATTTTAGGATACTTCATCCAGAGTAAGTTGCTCCAGAGCCTATGCACAACTTGCCTCTTTATCGATTCCTATAATGGTTGGTTTGTATGCCGCGTCACATTGCTGATTGGTCGATTTGAAGGCTGATTAGATTAGTTTGCTAACTAATTTTTGCTTTCTACAGGTTAATACAGAAAGAGCTATACGTCATGCTATCCAGGATCGACTTCCCATTGTGGTTGTTATCAATAAGGTATATCCTTGTCGTTTTAGGTGCTTTAAGTTATTTACATTATCTTCTGATAGTTCTTTAAGCAACTTTTCTGTAGTTTCTTTTAGCTTTTTTGTTTTACTAAATACTAATTACTTCTATATTTTTGCTTTCAGGTGGACAGGCTGATCACAGAACTGAAGTTGCCACCAAAGGATGCTTACCATAAACTTAGGCATGTAATTGAAGTAATCAATAATCACATCTCTGCTGCATCCTCAACCGCAGGAAATGTACAACTGATTGATCCAGCTGCAGGGAATGTCTGCTTTGCAAGTGCTAGTGCAGGATGGTCATTCACTTTACAGTCATTTGCTAAACTCTATGTGAAACTCCATGGTATACCTTTTGATGCTAATAAATTCGCGACCCGACTCTGGGGAGATTTCTACTTCGATTCTGTAGACAGGAAGTTCAGTAAACAATCTGCTAGTGGAGTTGAAAGGACCTTTGTCCAGTTCATCCTAGAACCACTCTACAAAATATATAGCCAGGTTATCGGAGAACACAAGAAAAGCGTGGAGGCAACCCTGGCAGAACTTGGTGTTACTCTTAGCAATGCAGCTTACCGATTGAATGTTAGGCCTTTGCTGAGGTTAGCTTGTAGTTCAGTTTTTGGTTCTGCAACTGGCTTTACTGACATGCTTGTGCATCACATTCCTTCTGCAAAAGATGCTGCAACTAGGAAAGTTGAACATATCTATACTGGCCCCAAGGATTCTGCTATACGCAAGGCCATGGAGGACTGCGATCCTTCTGGTCCTCTGATGGTTAATGTGACCAAACTGTACCCAAAACCCGACTGCAGTGTTTTCGATGCCTTTGGAAGAGTTTATAGTGGTGAAATCCAGACTGGGCAGACTGTACGTGTTCTGGGAGAAGGGTATTCGCCTGATGACGAGGAAGACATGACAGTGAAAGAAGTAACTAAGTTGTGGGTTTACCAAGCACGTTATCGGATACCCATAAGCAAGGCTCCTCCTGGTTCTTGGGTTCTGATTGAAGGTGTTGATGCGTCTATAATGAAAACTGCCACACTTTGCAATCTGGAATTTGATGAAGATGTATATATATTTCGTCCTCTTCAGTTTAATACTCTCCCAGTGGTGAAAACAGCAACCGAGCCTTTAAATCCCAGTGAGCTACCAAAAATGGTTGAAGGTCTTAGGAAGATCAGCAAGAGCTACCCTCTGGCAATAACTAAAGTTGAGGAGTCAGGAGAGCACACAATTCTTGGTACTGGAGAGTTGTATCTAGATTCTATAATGAAAGACCTTAGGGAGCTTTATTCAGAAGTGGAGGTTAAGGTATATTTCATGTTCTTCCTTATATTTTGTTGTGGCAGTGACATAGCTTGTAGGTTTTCACGTAGATGTGCGTTATTAAATTGTGCTTCATATGCGTGTAGGTGGCGGATCCCGTTGTCTCGTTTTGTGAAACAGTTGTAGAGTCTTCTTCAATGAAATGTTTTGCTGAAACGCCAAACAAGAGGAATAAAATTACCATGGTATGGAAGTTTCTCTTTGGTCTTAGTTTCACTTCTGTTGTCACTTTTCAAGCCTATACCTGTTTATCTTATAGATTGCGGAACCGTTGGAGAGAGGACTGGCTGAGGACATTGAAAACGGTTTGGTAAGCCTTGATTGGCCCCGGAAGAAACTTGGTGACTTTTTCCAGACCAAATACGAATGGGATATACTTGCTGCCCGTGGGATTTGGGCATTTGGGCCTGATAAGCAGGTAGAATAGATATACTGCTCTTTTCTGCATTGTTATATAGTGTTTCATAATAATGCTGTTATGATCCTTATTCTTTGTTTTTCTTGAGTTCGGGCATTTTGTGAACTGACATAATCAATCTTTGTAGGGCCCTAACATTCTGTTGGATGACACCCTTGCAAGTGAAGTTGATAAGACGTTGTTGAATGCTGTCAAGGATTCCATTGTTCAGGGGTAGAGTATATTGGACTCAACTCTCTGTTAGCTGGTTCTTTTGTCATTCTTTAACTTAGTTCTTGATACAGATTTCAATGGGGTGCTCGAGAAGGTCCGCTCTGTGACGAACCTATCAGAAACGTCAAGTTCAAAATTGTTGATGCAAGGATCGCACCTGAGCCATTGCATCGGGGTAGTGGTCAGATCATTCCAACAGCTCGTCGTGTGGCGTACTCTGCTTTCCTTATGGCTACCCCGCGGCTTATGGAACCTATATATTATGTGGAGGTATGCTTTCAAATTTTCATCTTACTGCTCTAGCTTGCTTTGCGAATCCTTGAAAATATGTCGCTATGACAAAGAAGATTTCAGATTGTACTTATATTTCGTTTTCATGTTTTAAGTTGTGAATTGGAGATTTAGCTAGGCTTGTGGCTGTTTAGTTTAGGGTTAATTGTATTTTGCCCACCTCGGTTATATCTTGCAGTAGTGGTTTTCATGCGCAGTGGTTTGATTTATGTGAGGTTCCGCTAAAATTAACGGATTCTGTTAAAAATTGCATTTATAAGAGCATCGTTGTGAAATCGTTATAAGAATCGTGAATCGAAACCTCAATTTTTGAATCGTTAATCGGATCGACTCGTGAATTGTAAGGATTCAGTCGAATTAATTTTCGGTCTAATAAAATTGCTGATTTAGACCTGTGAGACTACTAGCAATTTAAGGTGACAAATATGCGACTATGTGAATCATAAATGGCATCCAAAACAAATGACGGCATAAGTTCCATCCAAAACTAGGAATTATAAAGTAGTTTCCAAGTGAGTTAACTACTTCAGTTCTACGCCGAAGCAGTGAGCATGAAAAACATCTAAATGCATAAGCTCCTCGTGAAATCAAAGACAGTATTGTGTCTTTCAAAGTCCATCGTAAAAGACTTCGAAATTATTCAAACCAAACCCATCATCGTCTTTATCGACATCGTCTAAAGAAAGTTTCAAGAGTAAGTCTTCGTCCTAGAAATAAGATGCAATATATATTAGAATTTAAATTTTTTTCAGACTTCAGACTGAACTATGTTTGTTTGTGAACATGGCCTTTAAATAATCGTCACCCACTTTCAAGAGTAAACAAGAAAAAGAAGGTTCTCTCTGTGAAAACTCAAACAGAGAGCTTTGTGAGTCCACGGTTAAGGACAACCTTATAAGAGAAGGTCCATAAATTGAATAGTTAATGTTATTGAAGAACGAATGAGGTACAGAGGATGAGCATTCTAGAAGCCTACGGGATCTGTGAAAGAAGCCGTAGGTTGAGGAGATTTAAAGAAACTATATCCTAAATTAGGGATTCAAGAATTGACGCTTCCTTCTTTGGTATTCACCCACTCATCTAATTTAAACAAAACGAATCGACCGATTCACGATTCAGGGATTCGATTTACGATTCACGATTTAGTGACACGATTCTCCTACACATCGATTCCATGCGCGGTTCTGAATCATTGAGGCATGAATCAAATAGAATCGTATGATATGAATCACGAATCACCCGATTTTGTCAACCATTTTTAAGTATACCCTTCAATTTTAAAATACTACCCAAAACTATCAATTCCCATATTTTGACAAAAGAAAACCACCTACGTTCCAGGTCTGGACTGGAACCAGATCAGAAGAGGAATGAGGAGCCGGAGGGGAAGAGGAAGAGAAGGGGAAGAGGAAGAGAAAGAGAAAGAGAAAGAGAAGAGGAAGCAGAGGAGAAACACCGTGCTTCCCAGGCTCACCTCCAGAAGCCAAGAGAGAAGAAGCCAGTGCCGCCGGGACCACGGACCCTAACCAACCATTTCTTCCCCCTTCGGATCCCTTTCTCTCTCTCTATCTATCTATGTATGCTTATGTATGTATGTATATCTGTGTTTGATGTGGTTGCTTTGATATGGGCTAAGACACTATGTAGCACTGAAATTGGGAGACAAAACGGGGACGGAGATGCCGGAACAGCAATTTTAAGGAATTAGGGAGACGTAACGCCGGGGAAATGGCAGATATATGTAATTATAAGACGAAATTGAATGAAATTTAATGTATACTTAAAAGTGGTTCTAATGTATATATTACCTAAATACACACATATAATTTATGTGTACAATATTTAAGGATGAGATAGATACAATATTAAGATCGATACCAGAAGAACACATATTCAATAAGCATGTGGAGGTACTTGAGAAATCGAGGTCGTCGAAGTTTTGAGGTCATCTGTGTGTCTTGAACATGTCCACATCATTCTCTCCGTTGAAGTACGAGTGGCTAGGGTTTAGATTGCGGTTGGGGATCTAAGAAGATCATACATCATATTTTAAATATGTTATGGGAGTGGTATTTTTGATCCAGGGCGTTTCTAAAACGTTTCAAAAAGGGTGATAGCGCCCCCAGGAAGTTCCTCATAAGTTCCGGACTCAATACTTACGGGGATGCCATGTGGCGTCCCGGGGAGCTCCAGAGTTTAAGACGTCCCGGAACTGGGACGTCACCCCACAATGGAGTTCCCATGCGTCCTAGACTAAGACATATCAAAGTTCAAAAACTGCCGAATTGTTTCTGATCTCCTTTGGTGTTGGTCTCTCTGTTTACTTCACTATGATCGCGGATTAAAGGTAATTTTTTTTTGGTGTTTTTGAGACCGGGGATAGAGTTAGATTTTTTCTTAAAAGTTCAAAGAGATGGAGGCTGCAGGGGAGGAAGGATTCAACCGAGTGGTTCCGAGGAGACAAACCAGCGTTACAGGGGAGCGAGTGATGATGAGGGAGGAGAAAAGGAGAAGACAGATACCTCCGTGGTGGGCTTCAGTGTAGTTACCTGTAAGTTGAGGAGAAGACTATGGTGGTGTTCAGGCTCTGGTTCAGTTTGGTTGATATTTTGCTTGGCTTGAGTTACTGTATACGAGGGAGGTAGGGCTAGACCTGGGTTCGGTTCAGTCTACATCTCTCACTGCTGACCTGTCTCTCTCTGATTGGATGGGGTTATTTCGATGTAGGTTAGGAGGAAGAAGCACATCTATGCTTTAGTGTGGTTGAAAAGACGATGGCAATCAGGTCTGGTTCGATGTGGCCTTCGCATTAAACGACATTTTCTAATTTGCCTCTACGTGATGCAAATCGGGAGAATCAGTTGATGCTCTGGATGAGTGCAAATCTGTACGCTCTGAAATGGATGTAATGTCTATTAACACTGGCTATAAAACATGATAATAAAATTATGATATTTGTTAATGTTCACAAGAAATTCATGCCTCTGGCTGCGGATATCTGTCAAACAGTACCTATACTCTGAATAGAGCTTTATTATGTGATTCAAGGCCACGGCTGTTCATGTTGGCTGATATCATGAGTCAGAATCGTAGTGGAAAACATGTATGTGTGGTTTGGGGTTTAGTATTTGTTTCTTAAATCTTAAATACTTGTCTGCGTGCCATCTATGTTGCATTTTCTTACTTATGCTAATCAGACTTTACATTTTACTTCATTCTCTACTAATTTACTCCAGAGGAACACATCATTGTCTCTTCAATGGTCCTTCAGAATCGTAGAGCTGTCTATCTTATGTTTAGCTTTAGGCTAGGAAGCACGGATATCTCAAAAATAGAGTCGTAACCTGTGGATACGGATCGGACACGGCTAAATACGTGTTGGACATGCCACCCGACGTGTCGGGGGTACTGTCTTTTTTTACAACGGGTTGGACATGGATGGAATACGAATGTGACACGGATGGGATACACCGGAGACACGGATTAGATATGGCTGTATGGTAATTTTTAAAAATCACGTGGGAGTCTTTTGGGAAACTTTTAAAACTTTGAAGGGTTAGATGAATTAACATAAAAATTAATGTTTCATATGCAGTTAATTAGTGGATGTGGTATAAAAAGGACGTGGATTCCTTTAAAACCACAAAACTTACCTACTCAATTCTGTCACTCTCTGGAATCGAAAGGAAACAGCAAATTGAAGGAGCACAACAGAAACTACAAACAAGTGCTCTCTATCTCTTTTCCCCTTCTTCTGTACTGGGGTGTCTCTCTTCCCCTCTCCTTTATCCGTCCTTGTGAACTGGGTATCTCTCGCCCCATCTCCTTCTCCAGTTGAGAGGCATTCTTAACATTTAAGTTCAGCCTTTTGTCAAATGAGCATTTTTTGCTACTGATCTTGTTCTTAACAGATTATAGTGCAGCTATGGCTGATGAATATTGATGAAAATGAAAGCAATGTTTTTATTGTAATTCAATAATGAGAGAGTTTATAACACACACACACACACACACACATCAAACTCTCTCGAACCAAAAGGAAAGAAGCAAACTCTGCTACCGAAGGGACACAGCAGCAACTACGAACAAAGTGCTCTCTATCTCTCTCTCTCCCCTTATTCTGTACTGGGGTGTCTCCCCTCTCCGTTCTCCGCCCTTCTTGTGAACTGGGGTATCTCTCGCCATCTCGTTCTCCAGTTGAAAGGCATTCTTAACTTTCAAGTTCGGCCTTATGTCAAATGAGATTTTTTTTCTCCTATCTTGTTCTTAACAGATTATGGTGCAGGTATGACTTTGATGAATATTGATGAAAATGGAAGCAATGTTTTTATGTAATTCAATAATTAGGGTGTTTATAATATATATGTATCTATAGACGTATTCTGTCTCCGATCCCGTATCCGCCTCCATGCTTCTTAGGCTATAGGGTTAACTAGTTTGAATTCCCAAAGTTGGCTCTTGAGCTTTAATTTTGAGTACGAAACTATCTAGTTCTGGAGATGTTTTTTTGCTCTGTTAGTGAGATGGAGTTATAGGTTCATGTGATTTAATGGGTTCAAGTTAAAAAATGAATATCTACTCTCAGTTTTGTTAAGACTTGTTTATTGGTACTATTAGGGTTGGGTACGGAAAAACACCATGTATTGTACGAATTGGGGCACAGAACCCCCTATCCTCCTCTATCTGGACACATGACCCCATGCATATCAAATAATTGTCCACAAACCCCGATCACTAGACTTCAGAAGCATTTTAGTCGACTGAATTGAGAGTGAAACAGAGAACGTGAAAAATCAAATTGACAAATTTCCACTGTTTTACTCGTTAGTGACTAAGTTACATCCCATAATCTTAGCGTCACCCGGTGATTGGGGTGGATTTGAACAATAATTTGATATGCAGCGGGTTATGAATCCAAATTAGGGATGAGAGAGTTGTGTTCCAGTTGGTAAAAATAATTGATGGTTTTCCGTATATGACTCATGTTATTATAATAATGTTTCTACTGCATCGCAGTCTTGCATTTTTAGAAAAAACATTGTTTTTTGGTGTACATTGCATGGTTGGGCCATGATTGTTATAGTACTTTCAAACAGTTTTTTTTACTGTAAAGGAGACGTCTGTTAGAGCAGTCAGTTCAACCATTTGAGCAGTTTTCTCTTTTGCTTTTGATTCTAACGCACCGACATTAACCGTATGCCCCTGCCGCATTAGAATGTTAGGCGTTTTACATATGCTGGCTGTCTGACCAAATAATGCTTTTTCTTTTCTGTTTCAGATACAAACACCTATTGACTGTGTCTCTGCAATTTACCAAGTGTTGTCACGGAGGCGTGGACATGTTACTGCTGACGTCCCCCAACCTGGAACACCAGCTTACATTGTGAAGGTAATTATTTCTGGTGGATTCATGTGGAATAACGGAAAAGGATGAAAGAAATTTGTTCTTTCTATTTTTCCAAGTTGTTTCTTTCTTTCCTCATTTTGTTTGTACTTTCCTGCCTGTTGTTAATAGTACCAGTGTTCACTTCAAAAAATCCAAATTTCAGTTTGTGTTGCATATGTTTTCATTTATTAGTTCCTGGTGTATGCTTACATTTTTACCTGGATTTTAATCTTGTTCTTACCCTTTGTGAATTGCAGGCATTCTTACCCGTGATAGAATCATTTGGGTTTGAGACAGACTTGAGGTATCACACCCAAGGACAGGCATTCTGTGTTTCAGCATTTGATCATTGGGCTATAGTTCCCGGTGATCCTCTTGACAAGAGTATTGTGTTAAGACCACTAGAGCCTGCACCCATACAACATCTAGCCCGTGAGTTTATGGTCAAGACCAGACGTAGAAAGGTATGCATTTTCTGTAGGTCTTGCTCGTTACTCTTTCATGTATGTTATTGGAATCCTCTAAATAGTAGTTAGTGGTTGGTAAGTTCGCGAACTTTTGGCGTTGGTAACATTGGGCAAGTTTGATATAAACTATTTCTTAACTTAAAATCTGTTGTACTTCTAAGTCCAGTCAAACTAAAAGGTGTTAGTGCCAGCTCTTTACAGATCTTAGGCTATGAACTTTTAACTCAAAATACGCTGGGTTTTGGGAGCTTTTGTCCATACCAGTCGCGTCATTTTTTTTTGGGCGGGGGGGGGGGGGGGGGGGGGGGGGTGTTCTCTACTTCCCTCTTGCATGGACTTTACTTGTAAGCTCACACTAACCTTTGCCCATTGACTGGAACTATTCTGATTATGGCACTTGCTTGAAAGTCCTCTTGTTCAGAATCTTTGGCATCAAATTGCTATCTTCAAGTTTAAAATGTTGTTTAATTTAAATTTTTTATGCAATATCACACCTCGTATCTCTAATGTTCCTCCAATGTATCTCCTCTTTCGAGTGCTTCCATGGCCATTTTATTTGAGCAAAGTAGTCTTTTTTGCCAAAAGGGTATAAAAAATCCAAAAGAAGCGTCATCTCAACTCCCACTACCATGAAGAACTGTGGAAATAAAAATATTGTCTTGTGGCACTAAAGAGACTGGTTAATCCCCAGGAGCAACTCAAATTTGTTTGTAGCCTAGAACAAGCTACTTTTTGTGTGGCTTCATAATGTTATCTGAGTTTAAGAATTCATATTCAACAAAGTTGTTTTGAATGTAACTTGGCTAAAAGCTTCACCGATAACAATTTCCAATTTGTTAAAGGAGTGTTGTAGTGAAATGTTTAAGTGGACTTTTGGATGTGAATTAGTAGATGCTTGGGTAGGCTTCAACGCCATGATTGCCTTCCAGAGATGATGTTTGTAGTCCACTAGTTATTTGAAAGTAGTGCTTTGTCTGTTAGTGTACATAATAATTTAATCGTGGTGGTACATGTTCTAAGTTGGTTATACTGGCAGGGTATGAGTGAGGATGTGAGCATCAACAAATTTTTCGATGAGGCCATGGTTGTAGAGCTGGCTCATCAGGCAGCTGATCTTCACCTGCAGATAATGTAAATGGAGGTCCGTGGCTCGTATGCTTCTTTCCCATTTTCCAGGCTGTTAGTAACATGACAAGTTTAGGGTGAATGATGTACGCCTATTGTAGTGTTGGTGATACATTTAAGAATCTAAAGTGGCATGCTTATTTTATTCTGTGGGAGGATTACTGATGTCAGCATTCATTAATGATGGATATACTGATGACGAGATTTGCTGGCAGTGTTCTTTCTTATATTACTCAGGCCGTTTGAGAACATTGAATTTTTCCTTGCTGTAGTTGACGGTATGGCGCGAGTTATATTAAGATTTAACAGGAATGGATGTCTTCCATGTCTCTAATATTTTATCCCCAGATGCTGAAATGATAAATAAACCCTCAAATTTTATATACTTGATTCACCTTCCTCTTAGCAACAAGATACACATCACTAGACCCACCAAATCCCCTCTCAAAACCCAAATCTCCATCCAGAATTCCATACCAACAACAGCATCCAAAATCGGTACAGGTTTTCTATTGACAATAAACTTGAAAAGCAGATCAACAACGCAAAGTTGATTGTTCTTCAGCAACCAGGAACTCAGTTAGAAAGGAATAGCATTCCCTATTCACTCAGGCACTCCTCCGACAAAGTCCCAAACCCAGGTTAACAAGCCAAGTAAACCTGGAGGAGGAGAAAGTATTCATTGGGGCTAGCCCCACCACTGTGGCATGCCTGCGTGGTGGGGCGCGCCATTCAGTTTTTGACAAATATGCAATAGTCAGATGGAACCCACCAAATTTTGCTTGTTTGTCAAAAGCTGAATGGTGTGCCCCACCACGCAGGCATGTCACAGTGGTGGGGCTAGCCCCAATGAATACATTCTCATGGAGGAGGGTCAAAAAGAAAAGCTGGATAGCTAGTAACTTCAGAGATACAAATTAGTGGGCCAAAAGCTGGAAAAGAAAAGATGGAAAGAAGGGGGCAGAAACAGGAGACTCACGATCTGAAAACGAAGACGCATGAGAGCTGGAGCCTGGAGGCACCAATTCGAACTGAACCCATATATGATTGTGGTAAACCAAATTGACTCAGATCTTTTGACATAGAAAACCAATTTGATTGTGTACGAATTAGAATCCCCATCACGATACTGCATCTCTACAACCACCAAATCATTGCAGAAAAACTCCTAGTTGAAACCCTTTCACCACAGCCACCGCATAGCCGTCACCTTAAATTGATACGTAAATCCGATCCCCGGCATCGGTAATCTCAAGTTCGGGAAGAACAACAAGAGACAGTAGGGCCCAATTCAACAAACCCAGCCCCAAAATTCAATCTGATAATTCAGGGTAGTACTACCTCCGTTTCTTCTCTATCACACCATTTTGACTTTTGTCACTATTCACTGGGTCACTTTGACCTGGTGATTTGTGTAGCAAAACGATGCGATTTTTTGAAATTTTTTTCATGGCATTATAGTGTAAAAGTTGCTCTATAACACGGTGAAAAAATTATCAAAAAATCGCATCGTTTTGCTATCCCAATCACCCGGTCAAAGTGACCCAGATACGAGTCTAAAAGTCAAACCGGTGCTATAGAGAAGAAACGGAGGTAGTACTATATCAGGGGTGGTTTGTGTCATTTATCCAAAAAAGAAACCAAGGCTCACGGATAGAGAAGTCGGGCTGTCAATGGTCCGTGTTTGGGTAGAACTGCAATGGACTTGGCAGATAACCGATTGAAATAGCCCCGGACCAAACTGGCAACGTCTAGTTGGCAGATCCACTGTTCAGGAACCATGATGAGCCCAGGTCGGTTCTGGCCCGTTTCTAATTAAGATCCGCAACGAGATTTTATTGCATGACAGCATGAGAAATGGCACAAAAGTTTGTCGGAGGGTCAATATTCAGTTTATGGCTTAATTCATTAGCCTCTCCCATTGTTTCTCTTTATTTTGTGTGGCGTTCTTTTTACAAACAATTACTTATCTATTCAGTCACATTGTAGAGCAACATATGCAGCGCTTTTATAACCCAAATGGATAATGGTGACCTCTAGTGGGTTGGTATGTCAGTTCGTTACCTTTACCACCACGTCTTATCCAGACGTGGTGCTTTTGGAGCATGAAATAACTTCTCTCTATCAATGGATTAGGTAAACTAGTATTCTTAGGCAAAATTTAAAGAAGTTGAGAAAAACTAGAAGTCCAATAATTTCTCCACCACTTGTCCTAAATTTTTGTTTAAATTTCGTTCAGTACCGTGACTATTAGCATTGAATTTAAATTGCCTAATGTATATAGCTAATAGCATTGGAGATCAGGACAAAAAAAAAATACAAAATCGTATTCTTAGGCATAATATGCCTATTTTTACTTAATAGCTTTGGAGATGCTCTTAGCAGGGCTCCTTTTGTAAAAATAGTTGAATTTGCATGGGCTTGGTCTACATCGACCTTATCCAGACGTGGTGCTTTTGGAGCATGAAATAACTTCTCTCTATCAATGGATTAGGTAAACTAGTATTCTTAGGCAAAATTTAAAGAAGTTGAGAAAAACTAGAAGTCCAATAATTTCTCCACCACTTGTCCTAAATTTTTGTTTAAATTTCGTTCAGTACCGTGGCTATTAGCATTGAATTTAAATTGCCTAATGTATATAGCTAATAGCATTGGAGATCAGGACAAAAAAAAAATACAAAATCGTATTCTTAGGCATAATATGCCTATTTTTACTTAATAGCTTTGGAGATGCTCTTAGCAGGGCTCCTTTTGTAAAAATAGTTGAATTTGCATGGGCTTGGTCTACATCGACCTTATCCAGACGTGGTGCTTTTGGAGCATGAAATAACTTCTCTCTATCAATGGATTAGGTAAACTAGTATTCTTAGGCAAAATTTAAAGAAGTTGAGAAAAACTAGAAGTCCAATAATTTCTCCACCACTTGTCCTAAATTTTTGTTTAAATTTCGTTCAGTACCGTGGCTATTAGCATTGAATTTAAATTGCCTAATGTATATAGCTAATAGCATTGGAGATCAGGACAAAAAAAAAATACAAAATCGTATTCTTAGGCATAATATGCCTATTTTTACTTAATAGCTTTGGAGATGCTCTTAGCAGGGCTCCTTTTGTAAAAATAGTTGAATTTGCATGGGCTTGGTCTACATCGACCTTATCCAGACGTGGTGCTTTTGGAGCATGAAATAACTTCTCTCTATCAATGGATTAGGTAAACTAGTATTCTTAGGCAAAATTTAAAGAAGTTGAGAAAAACTAGAAGTCCAATAATTTCTCCACCACTTGTCCTAAATTTTTGTTTAAATTTCGTTCAGTACCGTGGCTATTAGCATTGAATTTAAATTGCCTAATGTATATAGCTAATAGCATTGGAGATCAGGACAAAAAAAAATAAAAAATCGTATTCTTAGGCATAATATGCCTATTTTTACTTAATAGCTTTGGAGATGCTCTTAGCAGGGCTCCTTTTGTAAAAATAGTTGAATTTGCATGGGCTTGGTCTACATCGACCTTATCCAGACGTGGTGCTTTTGGAGCATGAAATAACTTCTCTCTATCAATGGATTAGGTAAACTAGTATTCTTAGGCAAAATTTAAAGAAGTTGAGAAAAACTAGAAGTCCAATAATTTCTCCACCACTTGTCCTAAATTTTTGTTTAAATTTCGTTCAGTACCGTGGCTATTAGCATTGAATTTAAATTGCCTAATGTATATAGCTAATAGCATTGGAGATCAGGACAAAAAAAAAATACAAAATCGTATTCTTAGGCATAATATGCCTATTTTTACTTAATAGCTTTGGAGATGCTCTTAGCAGGGCTCCTTTTGTAAAAATAGTTGAATTTGCATGGGCTTGGTCTACATCGACCTTCTCCTCATGAACTGCCCCCTCATGAAGCATGCACCCTTGGGGCCTGGTATACCTTTTGGATTCGGATCTTCTACAGTCCAAAAAACCTCCAGCCCATGCAGTCCCATGATCCTGACCGTCCAAATATATCAATGGTCAAAATATTGAGACCTTGTCAACAAGACATTGCTCCTGCCACATGCAATTCTCTTCTTCTTCTTCTTCATTTGTAATGATCTCGCCCCTGCAATTTCGTAGCAAACACCATCGATCTCTCTGTACTCAAACTCTCTCGTCCCCTTCCACATATAGCTCTCATTAACTCTGTATCAAACCTCAAAAAGCGAAACGAGACGAAATAACGATGGTGTTATTATACAAAAACGATTGCATTATCTGAGAACATGATCCAATTATACAATCAGGCCATACTGAAGAGTAGAATATTTTAATATAGTACTCATGTAATTGCTAGTTGTTAATGGATTTAGTCATTTAAAGTCACTCAAAATTGATTTGATTCACCTGTAGTCAGTCTATACTGGAGAGAATTTTTTAACCTGGATTAATCGAGCAGTTGAAGAGAGAGTGAGTCGGTTTGTTTTTTTGAGGGATTAACAGATTGTGGGCGTCGATGCAAAGAGACCGGCGTTGCAGAGGACGGAAGAGGATGAGAGACGGATAGACTCAATGTAAGCAGTAGCATATCCCTAATAATGTTTTCCTACCATCTCAGCCATTCGAATATTTGGACGGTCCAGATCTTATGACTGGAGGGACTGGACGAAAAGTTGGACATCCCTTTTTCCATTTCTTTTCTTACAAAAAAATAAAGTTTATGGTTCAATTCTTCCCTGCATGTTTATTATTAGTAATATGTGTTGTGCAGTAAAACTTCTATAAATTAATATTCGATAAATTAATAACATCGATAAAATTAATAACTTTTCTAGTTTCAACCTGGGACCGGTACAAAAGTGGACCCAATTGATAAAATAATAAGATAATAACTTTTTTAAAATCTACGAAACTATAAATTTAAAATTACTAAAAGATTTCAAATTCTAAGATTGTCTAGTAAAGAATGAATCTATAGTCACTTGTTTTTTTTTGAACTTCAAATTTATATTGAGTTCAGTTTTAAATCCCCCAACTTGTAGTTTAGAAGCCATAGTTTATGTGATTTTTAAAAAATTCAATAGACATTTTATAGTGATCAATTTCTAACCATGTTTAATGTACTGCGTCGGTACCATGACCAACTTTTGGTACCATGAACAAACATTTTTACTTATTAAAAAACAAAGAACTTGTATTAATTTGTGAATGTACATTCATAGAACGTGTCTTCGAACTTGTTTTTGTAATTTATTCTTAATCTCTAACTAATATACATTGTGATTAGTACATTGAACTTGAAAATTTAAAAGTCACATGTAAAACCTCTTTATATTAATTAATTATTAATTTATCAATATAATAATATCTCGCTAAATTAATTAAATATATTTGTCCCAACATTATTAATTTATAGAAGTTTTACTGTATTTGTAACATGCGTTATTGCGCTCTTATAACCATGGCTGCCTTTGTACTTCTATCTGTGTCACTGTCTATGAGTAGGAAGATGACTTTAAGTCTTTCACAAGTTGCAAATCCAAAGTGGGTGGAAAATATCTATGTATGTGATGAGAAGTTTCCTTGTTCTCAAATCACAAGTTTCTCGACGTGTGTGTGTCGGTAAAAGAGTGTAAGAAACGTTTTTACTGCATCCACCTTGTCCTAAAACCAACTGAAAACGACATTTTCTTCCCATTTATATTGGGTAGGCATTGCATATATAGCACCTTTTTGCACCACTACTTTATTAATATCCCCAGAGCCAGCCTGATTGCTTCAGGGGGGATATATAGATTTTTTGGTGGCGTACTCCGTCTTTTTTATTGGGATAAAAGGATAGAATTTTATAGATCCAACAGGAGTACAAAAACGTTAGCCCACATATATGATGGCAATACAACCAGACCTATTACCTATATCAGCTGAACTATTACAAGTACTTTGATTACTATCAAAGCATAAAAGATTACCCAAATCACTAGGGGGGTTCATGACCCAATATGGAAAAAGTTCCCTCTTTGTAGTTTGTTTTGCTAACCAATTTGCACTTAGGTTAGCAGATCTTCTAATCCACCTGAATATAGTATGATTTCAGCAAGCATTCTGCTAATGTCATCACATATCATTTTAGATTGCTTACCAGGTGGCTTTTACTTGGTACATATCAACAGTGCATCTTGGCAATCGCTCTCTAAAATTGTAGCACCCTCCATTAATTCATGGTTTTCAAGGCACCATTTAATACCTTTCAGCTCTGCAAGCTTTGCAGGTAAAGCCATTGTTCTGGTAGTGCATCCTGTGATCAGACAACCTCTCTCATACTACCTCCGTTTCGTGTGTTTTAGCTGAGAGAAAATGGGCACAGGTTTTAAGAAACCTGTGCCTTTTACATTTTTGCCCTCAATCTATGAAACAATTACTGTCTCTCTCCTTCCTCTCTCATCACAGACACCACAACCACCCCCACCACAACCACAACCACAACCACCCCCACAACAGCAATTTACAGTCCAAATGAATGACCAAAAAAAAAAATCAGAACTAAACAAAGAAGAAGAAGAAAAAGAACAGAGCAAATCCAGATCCGGCGCCTCTCCTTGAACCGGAGAAGGAGAACCGCCATAATCCAGACGGAGGTTGACCGGCGAGCAAATCAGGCGGCTGGATCGAAACATCTTCAGAAACTTCGTCACGAACGTGAGCCTATCATAGATCTCCGGCAGATAGAGGAAGGGAAAGCGCGGCGCCTCTTCCTCCGGCAATCTCCTCATCTTCGCGATCTCCTCCTCCACAACCTCTTCTCTCTCACCAATCTCTTCCTCTTCAAGCTCCATCTTCTTCCTTCTGCCTATCTTCTCCTTCGTCTCTTCCTACTACACCTTGCCACCGCCGCCGCTGCCGCATTACAGCCATCCTTCAAACCCTAAAACGACGAAGGAATCAAAACATATGGAATTGGGGTCTTGATGTGAAGAGGAAGACGATCCACGAGAGAAAACGAGAGAACATAGGAATGGACGAACTCAACTAGATTTTGCTTTGAAGATCATACGGGTAGGGGGAGCTTTTTTTTCTCTCTTTATTACTCTCTCTCTCTCTACGTTTCATAGGCCAGACTTGTGTAGAGGGGAGAGGAGTTTATTTGGCCGAGTGATAGTAATGAAGGATAATTTAGACTTTTAGCATCAAAACTTTACTAAAAAAGGAAAGTAGGCTGAAACAGGCGAAATTTCCGTTCTAGGGAAGTAGGCTGAAACAGACGAAACAGAGGTAGTATCTTTTAATAGCTTCAATATAGGCACATAGGGAGTCTTTGTTCCTAGAGACATCCACATTAACTTTGAAATCATTCATTGCAGGCTTCTTGCATCTCACTGTCACATGAGGAGCCTTGGATTTAGAGCAAGAGGAGTGTTATCTGCAGACTTCATAGATTTCAGAAAGCTTGATTTCCAAACAATGATTTCATTCACAACACTAGTAGGTTAAAACTTCTCCTTCAAATATTCATTTGTTCCTAGCTTTCCAAATACTCCAAAAGGCAAAGACCACTTTCACCACCATTTCTTTCAAAGTGGTGTCTTCCAAAAATTTCTTCCTCATGCTCCAGTGCTAACCTTGGATGGAGTTTAGGTTTAGGAGTTCTTCTTGTGACAATATTCCCATAACAAACTAGACAGGACTTGTCAAACTACAATGAAATAGCAAGTGCTCTAAAGTTTTTTCCTATTGGAGACACATTTGACAATTAGGATCATTGCCATATTTTCTCTTGAGCAAATTTACTCTTGTCGGAATTGCACCTGTTGATTCAAAGACCCTTGAATGTGTTTTGGTTGGTAATTGTTTTGAGTGATGAAAGAAAAAGACAAAGACATAAGCAGCAAAGCATTTCAGATACTCCAAGGCCTTGAGATATTGACAGAACTTCAAAGCCTTGAGAGTTATTTTATTCTGCTATATGTTCTAACAGTTCTGTGTTGCAGATTGTATATCTGATTATACAGATCAGGGATTTACTGCATATACTTATGGATTACACTATTTATATATCTAACACAATTTCAGATGATCAGAACAGGAAGAATCAAAGTTATCTGGGTTTAACTTTTAATATCTGTGAAGAAGGTTCAGAGCTCCAAGGCCTTGAGATGTGCCTTGAGCTGCTGATAGTTTTTACACAACTAAGTTGATTCTTTCTTGCAGATTTTGATTCTTAGTATTGTGATTATTTACTCACTTCTAAGTGTCTTAAACTTGTTTTTCATGATTTATATGTATTAGAAGTTATACAAGTTATTGTTCTAATCTGTTAACCAGTTTTATCAGAAACTGGATAACCAAACAGTCATAGCACTGTTATCTTTCTGGATTTTGTTGTTGCTGTGTTTCAATGCTGTTACAGGGCTGTTCAACGTGCATGAGCAATCTCAACAAACTCCAACGGATATCCACTTAGTGGTGTTTGAATTTCAGTTGAAAACAGAAAGATGATTTGTAGGAACTGAGATCCTAAAATCTCTCAATCAATTGCAACTGTGGATAAAAGAGACTGGTTTGAATTTTGAAGATAGAGAGGCTTGCAGAATACTCAGAAAGGTGTGACAAATTCGTGGGAAATCATTCATTCAAACACACAAACATTCAAGCTTCAATCCAGATTCCAGAAGATCAAATCAATCCAGTTTTCCAGAAGAACACATCCAGGCTTCAACAACTTATCTTTTCTACTGTGTTCTTCACTTGTATTTTAATCTGTGTATCTTTAGATTACCTTAAACCTCACTTAACCTAGTGGTTGGTTGTTCAAGTGAACAACAAGAGGTTCTTGTTAGCTCAACAGCTAGTAGCTGGAACTAGTTAGGTTTGGAACCACAAGCTGTATAGGTGTAAGGGAAATCACTTAGGCTTGAATATCTAGGGCTGTTTCTGTGTGAGTAATAAGAAGTGTTTGGCCAATCCTGGTGGGATTAGATCCCTCAGGCAGAGATTAGGGTCATTGGGACTGAACTCTATAAATTGCTTTGTGTTCTTTACTTTACAGTTTGATTATTATCTGCTGCACACAACTCAAATAAAACTAGGGTTCAAAAGCTGTTTAGAATTTTTTAAAGTTCAAGGCCTTGAAGCTTTCTATTTTGCCTTTGAAAGTTTCAGACAGTTTACTAAAATCTCAAGGCCTTGAGATTTGAGTTTCACACAAAGTTATTCTGTTAAACTTTGAGTTTTGAAAAAAGTTTCCATTCTCTATTCAACCCCCCTTCTAGAGTATTTAGGTCCTGTATTTAGTCTACATTACACACATTCAATTGGTATCAGAGCTTGTGTCACTGTTTTAGATCTAACAATCTGGTGACTATGAGTAATGTAGGAGATGGTTGATTCTCACAAGGAAGGGCAGCCAACAGACCTCCATTGTTCTGTGGTGATAACTTCATGCACTGGAAGGCATTGATGAAGATGTTCATCATAGATCAAGACATGGAACTATGGTCAATAGTTCAGAATGATCCTCATGAGTACTACACTACAATTGATGGAGTCAGATGTATCAAGTATGAGGAAAATCTTTCAGTTACTGAACTGGAAAAGGAATCAAAAAATTACAAGGCTATGAATCTGTTATACTGTGCTCTTAATGCAGATGAGTTCAACAGAGTGTCAAATTGCAAGAGTGCCAAAGAAGTACGGGATAAACTGGTGGTGACATATGAAGGAACTAGCCAGGTTAATCAGACCAAAATCAACATACTTCTGAGGCAATATGAGTTGTTCAAGATGAACTCAGATGAGACCATCAAGGAGATGTTCAAACTATTCACTGATATGGTGAACAATCTGGAGTCATTGGGAAAGAAGTTCTCAAATGAAGAGAAGGTCAGAAAGATTCTGAGAAGCTTGCCAAAGGCCAAGTGGGAGCCAAAGACAACATCCATTGAGGAAGCTCAGGACTTGAGTCTTCTTCAGCTAGATGATCTACAAGGAAAACTGCTCACTCATGAAATTTCTATGAAGGATGTGGAAGGTGATTTGAGTGAAACATCAGGAACCTAGCACTTAAGGCAAAAGACAGTGAAAAGTCTCAAAGCGTTGAGACTGAGGATGAGCCTGATGATGAAGAGGCTTTAGCATTGATCTCCAAAGCCTTGGCCAAGATTCTCAAGAAGAAAAACAACTCTGGTAACAGGGATTACAACATAGAGAGATCAAGACCTTCATGCAGCAAGGACTACAAAGGTAAACCTTCATCATAGTCACATAAAACTAAAGTAATGAATTGTTTTGAGTGTGGTGATGTAGATCATTTAGTAAGGGAATGTCCACAAAAGAAGAAGAACAGGAACTTTCAGAAGAAATACAGTGACAACAGAAGGAAGAAAGCCATGATGGCTTCCTGGAGTGATTCTGATTCATCAAGTGACTCAGACATAGAAGAAGATCAAGCAAACTTATGCTTCATGACAAAGCATGGTGAGGAAAAATCATCAGACAGACATATTGAAGATATGGTAAAAAATCTACTTGCTAGTCCTTCTGATGTACTTCCTGAAATTCTCAAAAGTATGTTTTTAAATGAGGAAAGTTATAGAAATGAGATTTCTGCTTTAAAGATTAAGATTCATGAGCCGGTAAAAGAAAACCTGGACCTAGTTTTTACAAACAAAATTGTTGAAGTTTCTAAGACAAAGCTTGAAAATGACTTCAAGGCCTTGGACAACAGATTCAAAGCCTTGAAGGCACATATAAAAGAGGTTGTTGATCAAAACACTATTTTGACTGAAAGATATGTTGATCTAAAGACTCATTCTGAGAATTTAGAACAACAGATCTGTTCTTTGACTGAGAAACTTCAAGAGTTCAAGAAGGTCCTAGCTAGTTTTACAGGCTCAGAACATAATCTGAATCTCATTCTTGGAGGAAGTCTTAAATCAATGCATAAAAGTGGGATTGGCTATAATCCAAATTTTCCAAAGAAAGGCCAAACTACTTTTGTCAAATCTGGTAGCAGACATTCTCCAAAATGTTATTACTGTGGAAAAATTGGTCATGTCAGATTAACTTTTCCCTTCAGAAGATCAGAACCTCACATTATGAGGAATACTTATCCTTATCAGCTTAAGGGACATGTTAGGCAGATTTGGGTTCCAAAAAGAATTAGGCCACCAAACATGGCTGATTCTGAGTATGACTCAAAGTTCTGCACTTGGTCTAACAGCCTGTTGAGGCAATGATTTGTTTTTGCATGATGTCACCAAGGCCTTGAAAGATCAGAAATGGATATTAGACAGTGGATGTTCCAGACATATGAGTGGAAAGAAGTCTCTCTTCACTGAACTTACATAAAAATCTGGAGGAACAATCACACTTGGTGACAAAGCAAAATGCAATATCATTGGTATAGGTAGTGTTGGTAATGGTTCTACAAATTCTATATCTGATTTTTATCTGGTAGATGGACTTAAGTATAATCTGCTTAGTATCTCTCAATTATGTGATAAAGGTAATAAGGCTATATTTTACAAGGAGAAATGTGTGGTGCAAAATGAGAAATCTGATGATTGCATACTCACTGCTCCTAGATCATATAATCTATATTCTATGAATACTAAAAATGTTGCAGGTGACAAGCTAAAATGCCTCAAGGCCTTGAAGGAGGATTCAAAGCTTTGGCACAGAAAGCTTGGGCATATTAGTATACATACCTTGAATAAACTCATCTCAAAAGACTTGGTAAGAGGTTTACCATCACAGAAATTTTCAGATGATGAGGTTTGCAAGGCATGTGTACAAGGTAAACAAACCAGAAGCTCATTCAAGCCAAAGAACTTTGTAAGTACTTCTAGACCCTTAGAATTGCTTCATATGGACTTGTGCTGTCCTATGTGAGTTCAGCCCCCAAAAGGTAAGAGGTATATGCTTGTTATAATTGATGATTATTCTAGATTTACTTGGGTGATGTTTATTAGAGACAAAACTGAAGCTTTATCTGAATTTTCTAGACTGTGCAAAGAGCTTCAAACTTTGAAAATTTTTCCTGTTGCATCCATTAGAAGTGATCATGGTAGGGAGTTTGATCAACTTGACTTTGATTTATTTTGTGCAAAGCATGACATTTCACACAACTTCTATGCACCTAAAACTCCACAGCAAAATGGAGTAGTTGAAAGGAAGAATAGGACACTTGAGGATATGTCCAGAACCATGCTTCTTGAAAGTAATTTGCCAAAGTTTTTATTAGCAGAAGCTGTTAACACTGCCAATTATGTGCAGAATAGATGCTTGATTAGACCTATTTTGAAAAAGACCCCCTATGAACTGTTTAAAGGTAGAAAGCCTACTGCTTCTTATTTCAAACCTTTTGGTTGTATCTGTTTTGTGCATAATAATGGTAGAGACAATCTTGGTAAGTTTGATGCTAGAAGTTATGAAGGTGTATTTCTTGGATACTCTCAAACTAGCAAAGCCTATAGAGTTTATAATAGAAAAACCAAGATTGTGGAAGAGAGCATTCATGTAATTTTTGATGAAAGTACTAAGGATTCTTTGAGTGAAAGTTTTGCAGATCTAGATTTGAACAATCATGAATCAGATAATGATGCTGTGAAAGAAGACAAAGGAAAAACTAATGTGCAGAATCAATCAGTAGAATCTCAAGGCCTTGAACCTCCTGCTGAACCAAAATCTCAAATCCTTGAGACAGAAGCTGAAACTTTCTATGATGCTCCCTCTACTGTTTCAAGGACTCAAATCCTTGAAGGAGAATACTCCTGGGTACCAAGAAAGAAGTTTAAGTACCTTGCAGACCATCCAGCTGATAACATTATATCAGATCCATCAACTGGAACTCTGATAAGAGAACAGTTGAAGAACTTGTGTGCTTTTAGTGAATTTGTATCTTTGATTGAGCCTAAGAATACCAATGAACCACTAGAAGATGCAGAATGGATCATTGCAATGCAGAGTGAGCTGAATGAGTTTGAAAGGAACAAGGTTTGGAATCTGGTCCCCAGACCTAAAGAGAAATCAGTTATTGGAACCAGATGGGTATTCAGAAACAAGCTTGATGAGAATGGCAAAGTGGTAAGAAATAAAGCCAGACTGGTAGCTCAAGGATATAATCAGGAAGAAGGTATAGACTATGAGGAGAATTTTGCTCCTGTTGCCAATACTTCTTGCATTGCATCTCACAATCACATAAAGCTTTATCAAATGGATGTTAAATGTGCTTTTCTGAATGGATATTTACAAGAAGATATTTTTATAGCACAACCTCCTGGTTTTGAAGATGAAAACTTTCCTGATCATGTTTATAAATTGGATAAAGCTCTTTATGGTTTAAAACAAGCTCCAAGGGCTTGGTATGACATACTTTCAAAATTTCTACTGAAAACAATTTCAAAAGAGGCTTAGTTGACAAAACTCTTTTCATTAAACACCATCAAAGTGATCTGTTAGTAGTTCAGATTTGTGTAGATGATATTTTATTTGGTGCTACTAATGATGCTCTTTCAAAAGAGTTTTCTAGTCTGATGTGCAGGGAGTTTGAGATGAGCCTAATGGGTGAACTGAATTTCTTTCTTGGACTTCATATCTTAAAAATGAAGAAAGGAATTTTTGTGCATCAAGGAAAGTATACCAAGGACTTATTGAATAAGTACAATATGTCACAGTCCAAGGTGCTTAAGACCCCTATGAGTTCATCACTCTCTTTAGACAAAGATTCAAATGGTAAGAGTCTGAATCAAAAGGAATAGAGATGTATGATTGGATCACTATTGTATTTAACTGCTAGCGGACCTAATATTATGTTCAGTGTCTGTATGTGTACTAGATTTCAAGCAGATCCTAAGGAAAGTCATTTAACTGCAGTCAAAAGAATTTTTAGATATTTGAATGGAACCAGGACTTAGGGCTTTGGTATCCAAGAAGATCTAATTTTATGTTGAGTGGCTATTCAGATGCAGATTTTGCAGGATATAAAGTAGACATGAAAAGTACTTCTGGATGCTGTCAATTTCTTGGATCTTCATTGATCAGTTGGCATTCCAAAAAGCAAAATTCTGTAGCATTATCAACTGCAGAAGCTGAATATATTGCAGCTGGTGCTTGCTGTTCACAAGTGTTATGGATTGCTCAGCAACTTAGAGATCTTGGCTATAATTTCAGAAATGTGCCTATTCATTGTGACAACACAAGTGCTGTTTCAATCTCTAAGAATCCAGTTCAGCACTGAAAGACCAAGCACATAGATGTGAGACATCACTTCCTTAGAGATCATGCAGAACAAGGTGATGTTGTTTTAAATTTTATCTCTCCTTCAATGCAGATTGCTGATATTGTCAATAAACCTTTGCCAGATGATAAGTTTTCATCTCTAAGGCTTGAATTGGGGATGTTAAACAAGGATGCATTGGTTTAGGGGGAGTATTAGTACTTATATGTGTTTATGTGCTGGAATCTCAAAGCCTTGAGATCATACTTTCTGAAGCCTTGAGATTATACTTTCTGAAGTTTCTCAAACTACAAAAAATCTCAAGGCCTTGAGATTGTTCTCCAGGCCTTGATAATATCCATAATTTTTTTAAAAAATGGATCATCAAATATTATATCTTATCTTTTAGATAACTATATAATATTTGAATTAATCAGAGAATTTTATAAAATATCCCAAAAAATATTTTTCAAGATCCTATTTTGCATGTTGATATAGCAGAGTCCTTTTATGACTCATCCTTTTCAACGTACTTAAGCTGAAAGTCACGACTTTTTCTTTTCATTCTCTCTCAATTCTCTACGACTCTACTCTCTCTCTATCTCAGTTTCTCTCAATCACATTCTCTTCTCAAAACCCCAAACCCCTAAATGGAGCGCAGATCAGCCAGAATTCAGCAACAGGGAAAGCCCTCTGGCATATCCAAGAAGAGAGCAAATAAGAAGGAGAAGATAGTGATTTCTGATTCAGATTCAGAAAACACTCAGAGCTTGCATGAGGATACTCCTCCTGCAAAGAAGTCCAGAACAGAGAAGGGAGATGAAGGCTCAAGCATTGATCCACAACAAGAGACACAGGGTGGTGATCAACCTAGGTCAGAGAAGAAGAAAGGGGGAGAAAAGAAAAAAACTGGTGAAGAGGAAAAGGGGAAATCAACTCAAGAAAGCCAGAAGAAACCATCTGAAGGAGGACAAGAAAAGACCAAACCCTCAGAGAAGAAAACTAGGGTTAAGCAAGTTGCTGCTGCAACTAAGAAAGGATATCAAGGTAAGAATGTACTTCCTACAGACTGGTTTGTTAGTTCTAAGGTTAGAACTGTATGGATGCAAGGGTATGCTTCATCTAAGGTAGCTTTCTGTAGTATGATTTCTGAAGAATTATTGGATAAATTGGACATAGACTGCATGAGAAAGTTAAGAGAAACTGCTGTTTGGAAGGTGTTAAATCCTAGTTCAAAGGCCTATCCTAGGTTAACTAGGTTATTTTATCTGAATTTGGTTTCTGAAGGTGATGATAAAATGGTGTTAACTTCAAGAGTGGCTTGTGTGGATTTGAGGTTAGAACATAGGACTTTTGCCAAAGTCTTGGGCATTCCTAGGAAATACAATGTTGGAGATTACCCTGATAGGAAGGAATGTCTGGATAAGGCAAAGGAGATGTTTTTTTTATTGAAGGTGTACCCTCTGGTCCAAAGCAGTTGACACACTCTGTGCTCAACTGTGAAGCCAAAATCTTGTTTACAATTCTGATGAGGAGTGTAGTTCCTAGGAAGAACTAAAGGGAGATAGTGACTGATAAGGTTCTGATTTTGATGTACCTGATATCTCAAGGGTTTGAGATAGACTTGCCAACAGTTTTTATGGAGCATATGATTTATTGTGCAACCAAGACTAGAAACCATCCTCTTCCATATGCCAACCTGTTACCTCTTATCTTTGAATATTTTGATGTACCTGTGAAAGGTGAGGAAAATATTACTGGAGGTTTTGGGTTGATAGATGAGACTGCACTTTAGAGGATTGGAGTAGTTCAGACTGGGAAAGGACATTGGAAGTTTTATTCAGATTTGTCAAAGGAAGAACTTGCTGAGAAGGAGTTTGTGAAGCCTAAGGGGACTACATCTGGGAAAGGACAAGCCAATGAGGATTACTCTTTGTTAGTAGAGAAGTTAGAAGATCAGCAGGTTGAGATTGAAGATCTCAGACAAAGGTTATTTGATCTGTCAACTGAATTCAACCAGTTCAAGGGCTTGATGAATGTTATGAATGGGAAATTAGATGTTGTCATCAAGGGTTTGAATCTGGAGAAGATACCTTCTGCTACTAGTCATGACACCAGTGTGGATTCAGATGAAAGGCTGGGAGATTTTCCGAAGAAGAAGAAGAAGCCAATTCCAGTGGTGCTTACTTCAAAAGATTTGTATGAATAAACTGATGAAGAAGATGCTGGTGAAGACACAGGTGTTGATGCAGCTACCGAGGTGGATTCAGTACAGGCTAAGAAGAAAGTGGATGAGATAATTCAAGAGGTTGTTGCAGAAGTGGAAGCTGAACAAGAAGGTAATCAGTCTGCTGAAGATGCTGCAAGTGAAGAAGAAGTTGGAGAAGGCTCAAAGAAAGGCCAGACATCAAACAAGAAGTGAAGATCAGAGATTGCCAAAGCCTTGACCCTCTATCTCTTTCTCTTATTTCTTTTCTGTTCTCAAGGCCTTGACTTTTTAGCAATAATTTTGTTAATTTTTTTTAAGACTCTGAGTAATGATCCAACATTTCTTCATCCTTATTTGATGAAAGTAAAAAAGGGGGAGAATTTATGTGGTTCTGTGTTTGCAGTATTTGAATATTAATAATCAGTTGTGTTTATATTTCTGTGGTAATATGTTGTGTTGTGTTTAATAACAGTTGTGTTTATATTTCTGTGGTAATATGTAAATTTATTTTTGCTGGTTATTTGTTTGGCATTATTGTATATTGTATCTGCATTTTGTGGTTATCTAATTTTGAATATGAGTGGCAGGAAAATCTATACAAGACTGTAGGTTTTGTCTTTCATCAAGGGGGAGATTGTTGATTCAAAGACCCTTGAATGTGTTTTGGTTGGTAATTGTTTTGAGTGATGAAAGACAAAGACAAAGACATAAGCAGCAAAGCATTTCAGATACTCCAAGGCCTTGAGATATTGACAGAACTTCAAAGCCTTGAGAGTTATTTTATTTTGCTATATGTTCTAACAGTTCTGTGTTGCAGATTGGATATCTGATTATAAAGATCAGGGATTTACTGCATATACTTATGGATTACACTGTTTATATATCTAACACAATTGCAGATGATCAGAATAGGAAGAATCAAAGTTATCTGGGTTTAACTTTGAATATCTGTGAAGAAGGTTCAGAGCTCCAATGCCTTGAGATGTGCCTTGAGCTGTTGACAGTTTTTACAGAACTATGTTGATTCTTTCTTGCAGGTTGTGATTCTTAGTATTGTGATTATTTACTCACTTCTAAGTGTCTTAAACTTGTTTTTCATGATTTATATGTATTAGAAGTTATACAGGTTATTGTTCTAATCTGTTAACCAGTTTTATCAGAAATTGGATAACCAAACAGTCATAGCACTGTTATCTTTCTGGATTTTGTTGTTGCTGTGTTTCAATGCTGTTGCAGGGCTGTTAAACGTGCGGGGGAAATCTCAACAAACTCCAACGGATATCCACTTAGAGCTGTTTGAATTTCAGTTGAAAACAGAAAGAGGATTTGTAGGAACTGAGATCCTAAAATCTCTCAGTCAGTTGCAGCTGTGGATAAAAGAGACTGGTCTGAATTTTGAAGTAGAGAGGCTTGCAGAATACTCAGAAAGGTGTGAAAAATTCGTGAGAAATCATTCATTCAAACACACAATTATTCAAGCTTCAATCCTGATTCCAGAAGATCAAATCAATCAATTTTTCCAGAAGAACACATCCAGGCTTCAACAACTTATCTTTTCTACTGTGTTCTTCACTTGTACTTTAATCTGTGTATCTTTAGATTACCTTAAACCTCACTTAACCTAGTGGTTGGTTGTTCAAGTGAACAACAAGAGGTTCTTGTTAGCTCAACAGTTAGTAGCTGGAACTAGATAGGTTTGGAACCACCAGCTGTATAGGTGTAAGGGAAATCACTTAGGCTTGAAGAACCAGGGCTGTTTCTGTGTGAGTAATAAGAAGTGTTTGCCCAATCCTTGTGGGATTAGATCCCTCAGGCAGAGATTAGGTCCATTGGGACTGAACTCTGTAAATTGCTTTGTGTTCTTTACTTTACAGTTTGATTATTATGTGCTGCACACAACTCAAATCAAACTAGGGTTCAAAAGTTGTTTAGAATTGTTTAGAGTTCAAGGCCTTGAAGCTTTCTATTTTGCCTTTTAAAGTTTCAGACAATTTACTAAAACCTAAAGGCCTTGAGATTTGAGTTTCACACAAAGTTATTCTGTTAAACTTTGAGTTTTGAAAAAAATTTCCATACTCTATTCAACTTCCCCCCTTCTAGAGTATTTAGGTCCTGTATTTAGTCTACATTACACACTTTCAGCACCCCTCACCACTTTCAACAATAAATGCTGAATATTGGGAGGCTTTCTCAAGTTCTAAATCACCTTAAGGTCATCAAAATTTCTAGGAAAAGAAGAGTGTTCAAACATTTTGATATGTATCCTCTTTCCATCTTTCTCGTGGTTCAATCTGAGCACTGCTTGATACCCAAATTTGATAGTATAATCACCAGAATATGTCCAAATCCAACCCCTAGCATCATTTTTTCCCATTTCAGAGATGTGAGTAGAAAGAATTTCCTTAGAAGATTCTTGCTTTAACATGTTCACTACCAAAAGAATCCTCCAACACTTTAGATGTTCATTGATCAGATCTGCTACTTTGAGATCTTCATCAAATACAACACTTATTCACCAATCTCTCAAAACAGTGTCACTTGGTAACCAATGATCTTTAAAGAAAGAGACACTTTTACCATTTCCAATGACACATCTTAAATTTTGGAGTAAGATCTTCTTTACCTTCATTAAGTTCCTCCACACATGACTACAACTCTTGGTGACAGCTGTTTCCATGAAGCTTGTAGATGGATGGCAATGAGCCTTGATAACTTTAGCAGCCAGCATGTTGAGGTTTTGGGCTAATCTCCAAGCTTGTTTGGAAAAGAGAGCAGTGTTGAAAGCCTTAAAATTCTTGAAGCCTAGACCTCCCCCCCTTCTTTTTAGTGATATCACCCCAATCTACCCAGTTAACTCTTTGGATGTGTGGGTCATTACCCCACCAAAAAGTTCTAACCACAATTTTAATAGCTTTGTGTAGATAAGTAGGAAGAAGGGTGACTGACATAATGTGGTTGGGGATGTATGACAGCTTTAATTAAGGTTTCGTTTTCCACCATGCGATAGAAGGAGGCATTTCCACCCTTCGAGTTTCCTGGTAATCCTAGGAGAATAAATTTGGGAGACTTTTCTTATTTTCTTTCCCCAAAATAAAGGAATCCCCAGATAGATGGGCATATTCTTCAAGAGCTTTCATTTGAAGCATGTTTTCTAACTTCTTCTTGATCTTTTTGTCAACATAGGATGAAATCAGACTTCTGGATGTTGATCTTGAGGCCTGACTCTTATCCAAATTGCTTGATAATATCCTGAAAAAATCTCACCTCTCCCTGTATGATCTGAGATTATCGTAGAATCTCAAGATTGTAATGCATCATATACTCTAGAAGGGGTGGGGGTGAATAGAGTATGGAAACTTTTGCCAAAGGAGTGGATTTAAAACAAAATGAGAATAACATGAATTATTGCAAAGCTTTGAACTCAATTTCAAGGCTTTATAATGCGAACATGCAGTTTAAAAGTTACTGATAGTTTTCAAAGCTTTAAAAAGCTTTTCAATTCAAAGCTTTGAACTGAAACCTATTTTAAGGTAGTTTTGAAGACAAGCGCAGAAATGAAATGCAAGACAAAGAACACAGTGATTTGTTACGAGTTCGGTCCCAAGTGACCTACTCTCCGCCTGGGGGATCTAATCCCTCTAGGATTTCGACAACTTCTTATTTATCAAAAGCTAAGCCCTAGATCTCCGGCCAAGAGAATTCCCTTACTCTTTACAGCCTGAGGTTCTTCCTAACATATCTAGTACCTGCTCTAGCTAACTGATACAATAAAAAACTATGTTGTTCCTCTTCAAAAACTCACGAGAACAGATGATTAAGTAGTATAACAAAAAGATATACAAATAAAGCTCAGATGAAGAACACTGTACAGGCAGTGAAGCTGTGAAGCTTGAAGTGTTCTTCTGGTAACTGAAATGGATTGAGCGGATGAATGATCTTCTTCAATGATTCTTGTCAATTAGTGAGAGTGTATGAATCAATATAATGCTGTGTACTTTTTTTTGAATCAGTGTCTCTTTTTTGTCAATTTGAATTGCATAATATATAGGAACCTTGCAACTGAAATCCCTAAAATCCTCTGCATGTCTTTGACTCTTAACAGCTTGCTCCAACGGCTAGCTGCTTGATATTTCTCATTAATTTTGATATGAACTTCAATCTGGAAGTCTAAGGTATGTTCAGACAAGTTTCCATAACAGTAGGATCAATCTGCAGGCTTGAATTTCCTTCTCTGCAAACCAGTAAATAAGGAAACTTCATGTAATACAAAGTTAACCAATAAATCTTGTAAACAACTTAGGAAAATGATAAGATAAAAGCATGTTATGATACATAATTAGTTTGTCTTTCATCATATAATAAAGCATGATCAAGTGCAGGAGAATATAGAATGAAAAGGAGGAAGAAATTCCCCTCAGTTCATGGTGTGCAATGCAGTGCAGTTTCAAGCCTTTGAAACAAGTTTCAAAGCTTTGAAACCAACTGTGAACTTACAGTCTCCCCCTTGATGAAAGATAAACCCATTAATCTGTCTGAACTATATCTCTGCAAAAGATGGACATTAGTAGAATAGCAGAAAAAGTTATATAAGATCAAAATCAAATACTAACAGTCATAGTAGCTATACCAAACAAAGTAACCAATTCAAAACTAAGCAGTTTAACATCCACAAATCCAAAAACCAGATCTCTAAAAATAATAGTAAAAATTAAGCAATCAAACACCTAAATTTCTCCCCCTTTTTGACTTTCATCAAAAAAAGTGAGAAAATGTTGGATCACACCTTATTGAAAATTAAAAAGATTTGAAAGAAAAGAGAGTCCAAGTCTTTGAAAAAGAAATAAAGAAAGGCCAGATTCAAGGCTTTTGATCTCCATCAGTGTTAGGCCCTCCAACATCTTCCAGATCGCTTTCTTCTTCATCTTCTTCCTCATTCTCTTGCTGATCCTCTTCCTGTGCAGATTCCTCACCAGGCTCATCATCAACCACATCATCTTCATACAATTCCTCCGAGGTTACATTTGTTGGAGCCTTTCCTTTCAGTTTCTTCTTCTGTAGAGCTTCTGTGAGTAGCACCTCTGAGTTAATACCGTCTTTGATCAGGTTCCTTATTCTCAGCAGCCTTTGACCCAACTTCCTTTTCTCCAACACCTTGATCCCCAATGCTCTTCTCACTAAACAGGTCCTTGGTAGATCCTGACTTCTTGGACCCTTCTGGAGTTCGGATGTCCTCTTCTTCCACAAGTATCAAATTGATGCTCTTGAAAATACTCTCAATCATGTACTTCATATGTCTGAAATCAGTACTCAGCTGATACTGTCACAACTTAACCTCATCTAGCTCATTCTCAATAAAGTCCAGCTTCTGAAGAGCTTGAGATTGATATTATGTGGTAGAAGATGGGGCTACTGGTGTGGTTAAGGAATTAGGCTTCGAAATTTTTTGGCCTGCAACTCATCAGCAGACAATTCAGAGTAGAACTTCCATTCTTCATCACTCGTTTTCACAATTCCAATCCTTTTAAATGACTTTCATCTATCATTCCAAAACAAGTAGTGATTCTCTTCCTTCTCAACAGGTATCTTTTTATGGTGAAAGAAAAGTGAGAGGAGGTTGGCATATGGTAGAGGGTGCTTCCTATTCTTGGTACAAATATACATCATGTGTTCCATTACAATGCCTGGCAGATCAATCTCATAGCCATGCATCATCAAATACATCAGATAAAACACCCTATCAGACGGCAATTCCTTAGAGTTTTATTTAGGTACCACACACCTCATTAGGATAATAAACAAGATTTTGGCTTCAACAGTTAACACGTAATCAGTTAACCGTTTAGAGGTATCGACTACATTAGGCAAAAAGAACTCTTCCTTAGCCATCTTTATACAATCAATCTTGTTAGGGTAGTTTTCTGTATTGTACCTCTTTGGAAAACCCAAGACATCAGCAAATTTAAAATGATCTAACTCCATCACAATACCAGCTACCTTAGATGATACAATAAAATTTAGAGTATCCACTGGTTTCAGATTCAGATAAAAGATTCTAGTAATCCTGGGGTATGCAATTTCAGAGGGGTTTAGTATTTTCCAAATAGAAATTTGTTCCAGTCTCCTAATGCATTCCAAATCCACAGAATCCAACATGTTAGTATTGATCATACTACAGTAAGCAATAGGAGTAGAAACAAAACCATCTAACCAGATTCTTCTTGCAGTATGATTTATAAACCATTGAGTGGAAATAGATCACTTACCAGAAGATGTTTTCTTCTCAGTGTAAATCTGAATCTCCTTCCCCTTGTCCTTTTCTGAACTTTGGATCTCCTTCCCCTTGAACTTTTCTGAAGTCTGTATCTCATTCCCATTGCTTGATTTGTGAGGAGTCTTTACCTTTTCACCTTCTTTGGGCTAGCAATCTGAACACCCTTTTATTTCTCAAAAGTAGCTACTGGATATGATTTCTTCTTGCTGGAAGTAGCAGTATGATCGTCATTTTCCTTCTTGATTCTCTTCTTCTTCGGATGAGGAGAGGGTTTCTGTGATGAACTGACGGTCCTAGAACTAGAACTAACACTCATACTTTGAACCTCTTCTTCTCCAGCTTTTCTTTTCTTCCATGCGTTCTTCTTTGATGATAATTCAATCCCATCTGAATTATGTGGTGTATAAACTCTGGAGGAGTTATACTTTGAAGATGATGAATGACATGACTGCTTTGAGAGACATGTTCAAAGCTTCAAAGCTTTGAAGCTTAAGATAGTCTGTAGTCTTGCTATATACTTGCTTGATAGTTTCTGTGTTGCAGGCTTAGCATTGGGTTCTATGTTGTTTTAGAAGTCTTCATATTGTCTCGCTCAAATATTCTTGAACTTATGTATTATGCTTACATTGATAAACAAGTGTGCATATTGGTTGCCAAATCTTTTAGGGAAAACCAAAGCTCCAAAGCTTTGGAGTTCATATTGGATTATTTGCTGAGTTTTTCTTGCAAACCAATTCTTGTTGCAGGTTAATCTATCTGGATATGTGTTTGGTTATTGACTTATTCTAAGTCATAATCTTGTTAATTAATATTATTTGGATATATATATATAGATTGAGTTATATATATATATTGTTTATTATCTCAATAAATAGTTAAGATTATTTGATAATCTAATCTGTCAAACAAATCACTATTACTTGTGCTATTATGTCTGGATTTTGTTTGATCTTGTGTTCAAGTTTTGCAGGACTATTCGTTGGTCAAACCAGCCTAACAAAATCAAATCAGTTGTTCAAATATAGTTGTTGAAAGAAGCTGTTAGGGGGTTGAGGATTTGTAGGAAAGTTGTTCATAAATTCTTACTGTTGCTGTAAATGCCCTAGAGGCAATCTATTTAGTATGAAAAATGTTTTGGCTAAAATATTCATTTTATTAGATGTGGGGATATTAATATAATGAAGTCATTAGATTACAATTGTTGTAATAGCCCACATTTCTAATTCACATTAGCACGTTAATAATACATGATTATATGTAAATATTTCATTTAACGTTAGATAATTAGCTCATGCAAAGTTATAAATAGCATTTTTAGTGTAAATAAAGTAAAATTGAAGGCATTGTTTTAATATTTTAATTTCATCTTGTGAAGTATATGATAAGTGAATTATGTGCCTAATTAATTGCCTTGTTTTGACAAATGTTAATTTTTGGGTGCTAAGTGCTTGTTACTAGTTCTTTTAGTATAAAGTATAAACAAGCATAAAATTGGAAGAGTGTATGAGAATAATTAAATTGAGTTAGTAACTATTTTAAAATATTTTAGGTATACAAGTATTACGTGGTAGTTTTCCTATGTGTATTGTGTGCATAGCCACATTCATGTATATGTCGAATTTAGAACCTCATAGAATGGTAGA
The DNA here is from genome assembly GCA_023055425.1 of Linanthus parryae. Taxonomy (NCBI): domain Eukaryota; kingdom Viridiplantae; phylum Streptophyta; class Magnoliopsida; order Ericales; family Polemoniaceae; genus Linanthus; species Linanthus parryae. Next base: position 78,969,920 of record JALGPY010000006.1, read on the forward strand.
ATTGGTGCAATTGTTGCACCAAATCATTTCCCCCATGTGCATGAACTAACTAGACACTTGTCATCTCACCACCATTTCTCTCTCCCTCCCATTTCTTTCTCCTCTTCCTCCAAACCCATCCGTCCTTCTCTTCTCCTCTATATTCTCTAATGAAACTATTTCCCCCTTTTTAGCTACCATGTTCTAACTCTTCTCAAACCAAAATTGGAAGATCAACTCTCAATTACTTCACACTTTCCACCAAGTTATGCTAGGATTTCCATCTTAGGAGGCTAGGAGGCTCAAGAACAACCTCACAGTCATCATTTGAGGTAAAAATTCATTTTGTGAGTTGGGTTTTCACTTCCATTCATGTAGACCATTCATGCATGCCAACAAAAACCAAGTTTAATGGGTAATCACACTTAGGATCATGAATGAAATTGTTATGAGTAGTGTCAAGTATGTGATTTAGAGTTTTTTGGTGTAATTCATGTTTTGGTAGAGTAATTCCTTCATGCAACAAGTTATGGAGTATGAAAAATACAAAACTCATATTTTGAGCCTATTTTCAAAGAATTAGGAAAACTACTTACGCTTTTTAGAAAATTATGAAAAATTTACAGTTTGTGTATTTGCATGTTATATTTCTACAGTAAAAATTTCAGAGCAATTGAACATAAACTGAATTTGTAATAGGCGAAAAACCGTGAATTTTTTAATACACTGCACAAATCTGAACCAGTCCGGTAATTCACCATTTTCATGTAGTTATACTAATTCAATGCTTAGCGAATTTGGTATGTTATTCACATAAATGTTAGCCACCTACTGTAAACATTTTCTAATTATTTGAAATTTATAAATATTTTATGAATTTATTGTCAATGCTACTCTCAGCCTTTGTTTTCGTACCAAAACATACCCGAAATTTTATGTTTAAGCATTTAGAAAATTTTATAATTTTTGATACTACACTAAATTATGGATAAACTATTTATCTATGTAACCTAAAAACTTCAAGTCCCTGATAATTATTTTGAATTAATTATGAATTTATGAACTATCGATAGTTACAATTTGTCTACAAGTAAAATTTAGAAATTTGTGATATAAGTTTTGCCAACTTTAAGTTTGAGTCCAAAGTATAATTTATCAATTTTATAAATATTTTAACCATGTTTGTTAGTAGATTCTATGAGTTATTATGTTAGTTCGAGTAATCACTAATCAGGACACCGCTGTAATGTAAATAGAACCCTCTAGGTTGCATTGCATGTAGTATACATTATATGTGATTCGTGATACTTATGTTGTTCTATATTTTGTGTTATATGGTTCAAGGTCAAGTTAGAACCTAGCTAGACTCCGGGGGTAAGATTCTTAAAGTTTGAGACTAATTCGGGCATAGCAAGGTGAGTTACCCTACCTCCCAAGTTTGTACCGAACCTTGAGTTTCTTACAAGATTATGTATGTTCATGTTATCCCTAATATTATGTATATATGCTTTTGACTTAAGTAAATGTTTTATGCTCCATGGATGCTAAGAAAGGTAATTGAACATTTCGTAAGATAAAACACAATTTTCAGAAAGGCCACGGTACCGGAGTGAAACCCCCTTGTCGGGTATAGGCAGGCTATGACCCTTTTGTCGGGTCAATATAAGCAGGCACGGGTTGCCTCACGAGCCGTCGCGATGGACATGTCCCTACGTTATGTTAAGTCACGAAGGTTATCACGGGCCAATAAGATAAGAAACTAGGAAAACATATTCAAGTACGTTACGGTCTCTACGTGAGACATAACAAGGTTCATACTTGAAACAATATGATTTCACACGACTCAAGTTATGCTTTACGTAAAACTTTCTTTATGATACAAGTTACGCTTTATGAATGTCATGATCTTTCAAGTTCCATAAGTATATGTATGTATGACAATGCCTTATGTTCATGTCGCTCCATTGGAAAGTTAGCCCTTTTTTTTTTTTTTTTTTTTTTTTTTTTTTTTATTTTGCAAACCTACGGAGGGGCGTAAACGTAACTCACTGAGCTAGTTGAGCTCACCCTTTCAAGTTACATTTTTTTCCAGGTTTTAAGGAAACTTAAGAAGTAAGAAGTAGCAAGGCGTTATATGTGACAACGTGCTTCGTGCTGCTTATGTGTTTAGATGTTGATGCTCTGCTAGACGATATAGAGTTTTTGTGTAACTTATGTTCGCAAATTGTTTAAGCATGTGAGAGTTGTATAATTATGCAATTAAGACTTTATATGAGCCATTGTATGATACCTAGAACATTTTCCGTGTTATGCTATGTTTACGTTACGTGTCGAGAGGGCTAAATGATAATTATTTCCAAGTTTATTTTTCTCTTAAACATATTTTCATTTATGATAGAAGTAAATTTTATTTATCATGACGACCCCAAGTGATTTGTTAGTTACGCTTCCGCAAGTTTTAAAAAGAACATTTCAATCACGATTTAAAGACTGCCCCAATGGAAGAGAGAACATCTACATCGAAGTCTGGTCTATCACACTACGAAATATCCATTCTTTGTCTTTTCTGTATACTTTCCCCGATTCCGTTGCTACCGCGGGCTTTACGCAATCGATTGGGTTATATCCCTTCAACAAAATAGGTCATCGAAAGGATCTCGGAGACCCACCAAAGCACGAAAGCCAGAATCTTTCAGAAAATGGATTCCAAAGAGTTGCACAATGAAAAGAGATGGTGAGTGCCTGATCGAATTGATCCGGTCATGTAGGAACAAGGGGACACATACAGCAGGGTAACATTGGTCACAAAGGTTTGTCAGATTACTGACTATTCCTATTACTTGGGTAGAATTGATGTATTGCTAGATGCCACTAAATGTTTATAATAAATGTAGATGTTAAATAGTTTGTCTAATTAAGAAAGAAGGATTAGACTGGATGTAGATGTTAAATAGTTTGTCTAATTAAGAAAGAAAAGAATCAAGGATTAAAGTGCAACAACAAGCATATTTAGTTGGACTAAATAGCAAATTGGACTAAAACGAAAGTTGATCCAAACTGTTGGGTCTAATTAGTAGTGGGGCAATTTGGTAATTAATAAAGAGTTATTAATTTTAAAAGACTAGTCCAAAACCTAATGTTTATTAGATGAAAAATTAGAGCACAAGAATAGAGAGAGAGAGAGAAGAGGCCGTCCCCCTCTGCTTGACACGGTCTCCGCAAGTCTACTGCTATCGCTCTAGTAATAATGTGGTAAAATGGTTGTCGAATCCCAGAGGACTTTTCGTGAACTAATCAGGATGATTAACTTTATGCGGGCAAGTAGTTTAAGTTGATTACTAGACTAAGAATTGAAATAACAACTAATTACTAAAATTGAGATTAAGTATGATAGACGAGAATCTGGATTTCTCTAGGATCACTAGGTGAATACCGTTTACGAATTTTGTTTTAAAACATAGACAATGTTTTATTGCCAAACGAGCAATAATACTAACCGAGTTACCAAACTAGCTTTCTAAGCGTAGGTCAAATTACAACCGAGTTACCAAGCTCTAATTAGCCCTAAAACATATAATGACGAATAATTCTACTCAAATTTCACAGTCAATGGTTGATTTTTCTAACCTGCGACTACGTGCTTAATTCACTTATCCGGGTAGTTTTTTGCTTTCACTAACACACTACCTATGACCTTCATATTGATGGCCAAAAAATACAAAGATAATTTAAGAGCGAGAATTAAACATAGCGAATAAGCACATCATCAATTAAGTTTAAGCAAAACATGAATCACTCCATAATCCGCCAAACCGGCTTCAAACCCTAGCTACCGTTTGAGAAATCCCGATATAAAGTGCTTAGCTACGACTAGATTGATCAAAACAACATGTTATATGATCATGTAAAAAAAACTAGAGAAGAAGAGGAGAAGAGAATCTAAAAGAGGAATTTCGCCGCTCCAAACGGTACTACAAGCTCCCGAGCCTTGTATTCAGTGTGTTCCTTTCCCAAAATTCGTGCCCCAGCCGCTCTAATAGCTTTTGGGTCCTCATCATTAAATATTGAAAAATAGAAAAAAACCCCCAAAACCCGTCCATGGTCTCCAGGGTGGTCGTACGATCACCTTAAAGTGGTTGTACGACCACAGACAAATAAAGTGATCGTACGATCACCGTATGACCAGGCAGAAGACCCTCTACGACCACCTCTGAAATTTGGATAAGTCAATGTGGTCGTACGATCACCTTTAAGTGGTCGTACGATCACTTTCTGGGCAGATTCTTCTTGTCTTCACCCTTGACAGATCATAACTTTCTCGTCCCATTTTCGTTTTAGCTCCGTGACCTACCGTTGGAAAGCTCTTCGAGCGTACTTTCAATTGCCACCCGTATCACTTCCATCTTAGTTGTATAACTCAAAATATCCTCAAAAAATCCTTAATTGACTCTAAAGCAGCCTGGAAAAGCAACTAAGCTTTTGAAAAGCAAATAAGGATCCAGATTTTGATCCCGAACTCCGATGAATGTGATTTTTGTACATTCGGATTCCTTTTGCGACGTAGAATTCATCCATGTAGAGAAATTCCGGTTTTCGGACCATTTTCTCGTTTTTCTAAATTATTGTCCAAATTTGGCGAAAACATCCTAAATGCACCCATTCGCCTTTTTCTTCTATTCCGAAGCTCGTTTCTTCTCTCCACTTGATTCCCGCATGCGTAAATCTTGTCAAACAACGACGCGAACACTACCGCAAAGATAAAATGTGATAAATTCTCAAATTCATACTCAAAACCAATAAGAAACGCCCGGATGGCACATTTAAGCTAAAAAACATCCAAAAGTGCATTTTCTTCATATTTTGGCTCAAATCTCGTCAGTTTGCACCGAAACGCACACAAATAACAATATAAAGTTTACGTAGGATAACTCTTATTAAGGAGTTATCAATTACCCCCACACTTGCCATTTTCGCGTCCCGAGCAAAGTCTCATCTACTGCATCTAACTTTCTAATAGCCAAACTGACTCAAACGACTCTAACATGACTCTAGAAAATACTAATGCAGCAAGATGATGAAAATGCAAATCTAAACTCGATCTTAAACACATAAAATCTTTTAAATTATTTATTTTTGTGAGATCAGGCAATTTCAATAACGTAGACTGGTGCTCATGGATGTTGAAAAAGGTAGACAAGAGGTGCGAAGCTCAACTAAACTCAACAATAAGTAATTCCCCATAGTTAGTATAGAAAACTTAACTTTACTATAAAGAACAATCTACCTCCTCAAGTGTGCTGATAAAAATAAGAGGCTAAACAAGGCTAAGCCACATTCATAGTCCGAGCTCCTATTTGGCTAATGGCTTAGAATGTTGAGGCTTAGGGACAAAAGGATAATCATTGAAAGGGGAGTATGCAGATGAATATGCAGCACCAATACTCTAGAAGAATAGAGGATGCCAACTTTTTGCAAAACTAGAGGAGGAAAAGAGTTTTAGTTTTAGTGCAATGGAGTTCAAGGCCGTGAACACAAATTCAAGGCTTTGGAATGAAATATAGTTTGAAATAGAACAGACAAGTCTTTTTCAAGGCCTTGAAAAGAGTTTCAAACCCTTCAAAAACTGGCAATTTTAAGTGCTGCAAGAACTATGAATGTGAATGAACTGTAAATGCAAGAGACAAAGGATTTATAGTGTCCAGTCCACTTGGACATACGTCTCTACCTTAGGTACTTCTCCCTACAGGATTTTCAACTCAATTCTTATGAATCAAATGCTAAGCCCTAGATCTCAAGCACAGAGAATTGCCTTACTCTGTTACAGCTTGTGGTTATTCCTAACCATCTAGTACCTGATCTAGCTAACTGATTAACTAAGAATTCTCTATTGTTCACTTTGAAAAATCCTTGAGAATGATGTATATGAGTATTACAGAAATGGTCTACCAATCAAGTACAATACACAAGAACACTGGAGTAGAAAACTGCAGTGAAGAATACAGTGAACTTCTGTATGTTGGATTGTGAGAGTGATGAAGTTATTTGATGCTTCTCAATCCAGAATTGTATCTCTCTTTTTTCCCGTTGAGTATTGTATCTTGTTTCTTCAAAATGAGCTCCATTTATACTGTTCGAAACTCTGCAAATCATCCCAGATTTTCAGCAACAACTTCCTATTTTGTAGGCAACAAACTTTGACTTCCTTAACTGCTTTCTCCAACGGATAGTTGATCATAATCTTCAGAGATATTGCTGTGATCTTGTATTTAAACAATCTGAGAAGCTGTCATGAGTCACTAATTGATCACAGGTTCATTTTCACTAAGTGATTTCCTTCCTGCAAAATCGAGATAAGGAAACAAATCCTGCATATTTAGGAAACAAAATTTCGCGACAAAACTGAGTCAAAATATTGGATTAAACTGTTGGAATAGATGCCCTATAGGCAATCGTAGATTTAGTATGAACATTTTTTTGGCTAGAAATATTCATTTATTATATATTGTGATATTTTATATAATGAAGTCCTTAGATACAATGTGTTGTTTATCTTAAATATCCCTAGTCTACTATATTGATTAATATGACAATCAAATATAGACTAGTATGTGGGTAGATTGATATAGAGATATCAAGTCTAACACATGGGTATGCATTAGGAGTAATGGCATACTAGATTGACCCACAACGAGAAGGATACATTAGATTATGTCAAGTCACAATCTCTTCTCGCAGTGCTAATATAATTGCAATTCTTAGACTTGAAGTCACTAGATACTCTAGTTGTGGAATATTGTTCTTTGATGTTATCAAACGTTACACCGTAACTGGGTAATCATAAAGATGGCTATCGGGCATGATAGGAAGCAAACTTAGAGATCGTAGTGATGCAGATAGGATTTGTCCCTCCCACATAATGGGGGTAAATATCCACAACCACTCGAGGGATGAGGCTTATTGAATGTCTGACATGACTAAGATAAATCAATATGGAGATATTGATTTTATCTGCAAGCATAAGCATATTCCCAGGATCGAGGAACTATGGATTGGATATACGAGTGTGACTATTTATGTATCGTGTCCAATCCGGATATGGAGACAAATCAAAAGTAAAATATGAAGATATTGGGCACAAGAGGTTTGTCGGGATCACTGACTATTTCTATTAGATGGGTGGCATGGATGTGTTGCTAGACACCGCTCCATGTTAGTAAGAGTTACTACCAACTATATAGAAACCTATGGGGTCACACGTCAAATAGAGTAGAGCTAGATTTGGGATTAATTAATATTGATTAATTACTGAGAAGGATTATTGTGCAACACCTTGCAAACTTAGTAGGACTAATTTGCAAGGAAGGGAATAATTCTAGTTCATGTAGAATTAGGAAACTCCTTTATGGAAACAACAAGGAGTTGTTGGAGTATATAACGGAGGCTCTAGCTTCCTTCCCACTTAATGTTATTAGACGTAACACAAGAGAGTGGAGAGAGCAAAAGAGAGAGCAAGAGACAAGCAAAGGCCGAATCCCTAGCCCGTCCCCTACCCCGTCGGCCACCAAAGAGAGAGCCGAACCTCTCTTTGGTCCTTGTTGCTTTGATCTTCTTCACTCTTCCTCCGGGTTCAAGCTAGCACTTGTTTGAAGGAAGAATCTAGATCTCACCTCTAGACGTGGATACCCCGTAGAGACGAGGACATCATTCTTCGTGTGGTCTCACAAATCAAAAGGTACACAATACAATGTCTCTTATCATATTAAGATGTCTCCTCCTGACGATCCGTGGTGGGCTTTGAAGTAGGATTACAATTTTGTTATTCCACTGCGTTACCTACGTCAAAACCCAACAGTGGTATCAGATCCACATGTCGTAGAGCATAACATGATTTTATGTGATACGATTTAAGTTTATACACCGTATTATTGTTCATTACGCGAAAACTGAAAACAATTGGCATAGTAGATGCAAAATTGAATTTGATTCAATAAAATAAGATCCAATTTAACATTGGATGTTAGAATTTGTGAGTTTAATCACATAAGATGTGAACAATTGGGTTCTTAAAAAATTAGGGTTCATGGGCACATGATTGAAAAGGGTTTTCAATTATGGAAACTAAATTATGGAATTAATTCCATAAGGAAACAACCTTGCTTGGGCAACAAGGAAGAGGGAAGGAGGCTAGGGCCGAAACCCTAGCCGTCCGCCCCCTCCCTTGCGCGCCAAGAAAAGGCCGCGGGCCACATGGGCCGGCCGGCCTTGGGCCGGGCCCTGTGGCGGGCGGCGGTCCTAGGGGTTCGGGCCCCTTGTTGGCTTGAGCTCCTTGGACCGCTGTAACCCTAATTACCCAATTCAATTAAAATTGAACAAGCGCGTTAAAAATTGGTTTTAACTGTATTGTTTACTTTGTTGCATGGTGGACGGATATGGCCTAGGATTGTGGATGTTTATTGCTTTGTGGTTTGGTTTACGGCCTGCAAGCTTATCAAATTAATGTTATAATTAATTAGGTTTTACGGCCTGCTAGTCGTCTTTTTCTCCACGACATGTGAGGCATTATTTATTCTAGATGTTAGGCTAGAATTAGAAATATTTAGATGATAGCCAAGAGCATGGAGAAGAAGACCGGAGGACCAAAGGAGCCAAAAGAAAAAGATGACGTCCCCTAGGCGTGCGGCTATGGTGGAGCACATGGAGATGAGCTCGGCACTTTAGGGCAATTGGATATTAAAATTGGCTTGATAATATCATTAGTCTAGGGGCCATATCCATGCCACATTTTTTTTTTTATTTTGTGGATGTTTATTATTCATGTCTTGTTACTTAAATTTTTGTGTGTATGGCGATACTAGCGAAAACGATAACAAGATAATAATAAACAAGGTTGGTCTTTTATTGTGGATTGCCCAATCCAAATAAGTAGACCATGTTGATGAGATCAACCAAACAAGTTAGGAAAGCAAAATCCCTCAATTAAATATTGCGTTTTGCATTCTCTTGCCAAAACACCCTTCATGATCAGGGTTCATTAAAATTCGGGCTTTCCAAAGCAAGGCGATTTTAATTTACCATGGTGTGTTGCTGACGACACAAGCTAGTAATGTGTGTATGTTAAAGCAACAGGTTGGATGCAACTAGGCAAGAATCAAATGGATTGATGAGCCTACAGGCATGAAAATTAAGTGTTATCAATGGATAAAGAATCAAAGAGTTATTCACCTAATTGGACCAAGAGTTGCATGGGATGCAATTGGAATAGTTCCTACCTAAATAACCTATTATTGGGTGACTTGCCAAAGCAAGCTCAAGAAGAAGTGAAAAAGGGATATTGGACCCACTAGAAAATATAAAGATATTTTCCGCATTAATGGTGAGGGCTATTAAACCCAGAAAAATAGTGGGAGCTATATTTGATGATCTAGCCATTGTTGAATATAGTCAAATTGTTCAAAATACTAAAATTGCACATTTCTCGTTTTGTAGAATTCCAAATGGCAAACAACAAGGCGTCGAATTCATCCCTACGATCTGTCCTTGAGAAGGACAAACTGTCTGGAACGAATTTCCTTGACTGGTACAGAAACTTAAGGATTGTCCTTAAGCAAGAAAAGAAGCTATACGTATTGGAAACTTAAATTCCAGAACCACCACAAGATGAGTCTCTTCTAGCGGAAGTGAGGGCACGTCAGAAACATACTGATGATTCTAATGACGTGACTTGCCTCATGCTTTGTACCATGACTCCTGAGCTTCTGAAGTAGCATGAGAATATGGAAGCCTATGATATGATCATACACTTGAAACAATTGTTTTAGGAACATTCTAGGCATGAGCGCTATGAGGTGTCTAAAGAATTATTGAAGAGTAGTCTTGCAAAGGGGAATCCAGTAGGGCCTCATGTGCTCCGAATGATCGGGTACATTGAGAACCTTGAGAGACTGGGATTCCCATTGGGCCAAGATTTGGCTACTGATCTAGTCTTGCAATCGTTGCCTGACAGTTATAATAAGTTCATCATGAACTATAATATGAACAAGATCAGTAAAACTCTGCCTAAGAACTTATTGAATATGCTGAAGACAGCGGAACAGAGCGTCAACAAAGGCAAGGGCAAGGCCATAATGAGGGTGCATAAGAAGAAGGGCAAGTCAGTTGCCTCTACTTCAAAAGGAAAGCGCATGAAAGTTGCGAAATCCAAAGAAGCCCTAAAGCCTAGTGGAGGCGTGGCTAAGGGTGAGTGTCACTACTGAAGCCAGCCGGGTCACTGGAGGAGGAATTGCCCTAAATATTTGGAGGATAAGAAGCTTGGAATAGTAATTCCACCACCACCATGTATTTATGTTATAGACACCAATCTTTCTATTTCTTCATCTTGGGTATTGGATGCCGGGTGTGGTTCGTAATGTGCAGGATTTGAAAAGAAGTAGAAGATTGAGTAAAGGGGAGATAGATCTGCGTGTCGGAAATGGAGCAAGAGTTGTTGCATTAGCTGTAGGTGTTTATGAGCTATCTTTGCCTTCTGGACTTATTTTAGAATTAGACAATTGCTTTTATGTGCCTGCTACGAGTAGAAATATTATTTCCATTTCGTGTTTGGACGAGAAGGGTTTTTCTATTTCAATAAAGGACAAGTGTTGTTCCATTTATTTTGATAGTATGCACTAATGTAGTGCGCATTTGTCTAATGGATTGTATGTCCTTGATCTAAATAGTCCAATCTATGACATAAATACTAAAAGGATTAAAACTAATGATTTAAATCCTACATATCTATGGCACTGTCGTTTAGGCCATATAAATGAGAAACCTATCTAGACTCCATAAGGATGGAATTCTAGACTCATTTGATTTGGAATCATATGAGACATGTGAATCTTGTTTATTAGGAAAAATGACAAAGTCCCCTTTCAATAAGAAAGGTGAAAGGACTAGTGAGTTATTGACACTCATACATACCGATGTATGTGGACCATTCCCCACACCTGCCAGATGTGGTTACACCTAATTCATCACATTTACTGATGATTTGAGTAGATATGGATTTTTATACCTTATGAAGGCCAAATCCGAATCCTTTGAATTGTTCAAATAATTCAAGAATGAAGTAGAGAAGCAACTTGGCAAAAGTATTAAGGCTCTACGATCGGATCGTTGAGTAATTGAGCCAAGAGTTTGATGAGTATCTTAGAGAGTGTATGATAGTATCCCATCTCACTCCACCCGGAACGCCACAATGGAAAGGCGTGTCCGAGAGGAGGAATCGCACTCTATTAGATATGGTGCGATCTATGATGTCTCAAACAGATCTTCCGATATCTTTTTGGGGACATGCTCTAATGACGGCATCTTTTACCATTAACCGCGTTCCATCCAAATCAGTCATGAAGACACCATATGAGATATGGACTGGGAAGCGTCCCATAGTGTCGTTTATGATTATTTGGGGCTGCGATGTCTATGTAAAACGTTTACAAACAGACAAGCTCGGGCCAAAGGCGGATAAGTGTAAATTTTTGGGATATCCTAAGGAAACTAAAGGATATTATTTCTACAATCCCATCGAGAACAAAGTGCTTGTTGCTCGGACCAGCGTGTTTCTAGAAAGAGAGTTTGTCTCTAAAGAAGCAAGTGGTAGGGCTGTAGAACTTGAAGAAATTCAAGAACCAAAAATCACCGAACCAATGATGGAACATGAACAGGAACCGCAAGTAGTTGTGGAAGAACCTGTTCAGGTAACACAGGAACTCCGCAGATCACGAAGAGTGCGTCATGAGCCAGAGAGGTATGGACTTCTCGTGACTGAGTCCGATGACGTACCACTCATAGATGATGAGCCTGCAACCTACGGAGAGGCCATGAAAGGCTCAGACTCTAAGAAGTGGCTAGAAGCCATGAGATCCGAGATGTATTCCATGTACACCAACAAAGTATGGACTTTGGTGGAACCACCTGAAGGGGCACGGCCCATAGGGTGCAACTGGGTCTTCAAGAAGAAGACCGACATGGATGGCAAGGTAGTTGCCTATAAGGGGCGATTGGTATCCAAAGGGTATAGACAGAATCATGGTATTGACTATTATGAGACCTTTTCCCAGTCGCCATGACTAAATCCATTCGAATCCTACTTGGTATTGCAGCATACTATGACTATGAGATTTGGAAAATGGATGTCAAAACAGCGTTCCATTATGGGAACCTCCTCGAGGATGTGTACATGACACCACCGGAGGGTTTTGAGGATCCAGAATGCCAATAAAGTATGTAAGCTGCAGAGATCCATTTATGGATTAAAGCAAGCTTCTAGGAGTTGGAATCGGCGTTTTGATGACGCGGTCAAAGAGTTTGGCTTCATCAAGAACGAAGATGAGCCTTGTGTTTACAAGAAGGTTAGTGGGAGATCTGTAGTATTTCTGGTCTTGTATGTGGATGACATACTAATCATTGGCAACGACATTCCTACTTTGAAATCTGTTAAAGATTGGCTAGGAAAGTGCTTTGCAATGAAGGACTTAGGAGACGCAGCCTATATACTTGGTATAAAGATCTATAGGGGATAGATCTAAGAGGTTGCTCGGCCTAAGTCAAAGTACATATATAGACAAGGTGTTGAAAAGTTTCAACATGCAAGATTCCAAGAAGGGATTCTTGCCATGTCGCATGGAGTCACTCTTTCTAAGAATGATTGTCCCTCCAATGAGATTGAGAAGGACCCAATGAGTAGGATACCCTATGCTTTGGCCATAGGATCCATCATGTACGCCATGTTATGTACTAGACCAGACGTATCATACGCGTTAAGTATGGTGAGTAGATACCAGTCCACTCCGGGTGAGAGTCACTGGATTGCTGTCAAGAACATCCTAAAGTACTTGAGAAGAACTAAGGATGTGTTATTGATATTTGGAGGTAAGGAAGAGCTAAGTGTAAAGGGTTACACTTATGCAAGATTCCAAACCGACAAAGATGACTACATATCGCAGTCTGGATACGTGTTTTGCCTGAATGGAGGAGCTGTGAGCTGGAAGAGTTCCAATCAAGGGACAGTTGCTGATTCTACAACAGAAGCTGATTACATTGCTGCTGCGGAAGCAGCAAAAGAGGCAGTTTGGATAAAGAAGTTTATCACTGAGCTCGGTGTGGTCCCTAGCATCGTGGATCTCGTAGAGTTGTACTGTGACAACTCTGGGGCAATCGCACAAGCCAAGGAACCAATACCACACCAGAAATCAAAGCATGTACTTAGGAGATTCCATATTATTCGTGATATGATCGATCGAGGAGATGTGAGGATGTGCAAGATTCCAACGGATGACAATGTTTCAGATCCGCTCACAAAACCTATTGGGCAGCGAAAGCATGAAGGGCACGGCAGATCTATAGGCATACGAGATGCGACAGATTGGCTCTAGTGCAAGTGGGAGTTTGTTCGAATAGATGCCTTAGAGGCAATCGTAGATTTAGTATGAAAATTGTTTTGGCTAGAAATATTCATTTATTATATATTGTGATATTTAATATCATGAAGTCCTTAGATACAATGTGTTGTTTATCTTAAATATCCCTAGTCCACTATATTGATTAAAAGGACGATCAAATATAGACTAGTATGTGGGTAGATTGATATAGAGATATCAATTCTAACACATGGGTATGCATTAGGAGTAATGGCATACTGGATTGACCCACAACGAGAAGGATACATTAGATTATGTCAAGTCACAATCTCTTCTCGTGGTGCTAATATAATTGCAATCCTTAGACTTCAAGTCACTAGATACTCTAGTTGTGGAATATTGTGCTTTGATGTTATCTAACGTTACACCGTAACTGGTTAAACATAAAGATGGCTATCGAGCATGATAGGAAGCAAGCTTAGAGATCGTAGTGATGTAGATAGGATTTGTCCCTCCCACATAATGGGGGTAAATATCCACGACCACTCGAGGGATGAGGCTTATTGAATGTCTGGCCAGACTCAGATAAATCAATATGGAGATATTGATGTTATCTGCAAGCATAAGCATATTCCCAGGATCGAGGAACTATGGATTGGATATACGAGTGTGACTATTTATGTCTCGTGTCCAATCCGGATATGGAGACAAAGGGAAAGTACAATATGAAGATAATGGGCACAAGAGGTTTGTCGGGATCACTGACTATTTCTATTAGATGGGTGGCATGGATGTGTTGCTAGACACCGCTCCATGTTAGTAAGAGTTACTACCAACTATATAGAAACCTATGGGGTCACACGTCAAATAAAGTAGAGCTAGATTTGGGATTAATTAATATTGATTAATTAATGAGAAGGATCATTGTGCAACACCTTGCAAACTTAGTAGGACTAATTTGCAAGGAAGGGAATAATTCTAGTTCATGTAGAATTAGGAAACTCCTTTATGGAAACAACAAGGAGTTGTTGGAGTATATAAAGGAGGCTCTAGCTTCCTTCCCACTTAATGTTATTAGACGTAACACAAGAAAGTGGAGAGAGCAAAAGAGAGAGCAAGAGACAAGCAAAGGCCGAATCCCTAGCCCGTCCCCTACCCCGTCGGCCACCAAAGAGAGAGTCGAACCTCTCTTTGGTCCTTGTTGCTTTGATCTTCTTCACTCTTCCTCCGGGTTCAAGCTAGCACTTGTTTGAAGGAAGAATCTAGATCTCACCTCTAGAAGTGGATCAACTGTAGAGACGAGGACATCATTCTTTGTGTGGTCTCACAAATCAAAAGGTACACAATACTATGTCTCTTATCATGTTATGATGTCTCCTCCTGACGATCAGTGGTGGGCTTTGAAGTAGGATTAAAATTTTGTTATTCCGCTGCGTTACCTACGTCAAAAACCAACATAACCATGTTAGATATATCAAAACAGTTTGTCTTTTATCATAAAATAATAACACATTAAGTACAGGGGAGAGAGGGATGGTATTAAGTCAATAAGAGTTTAGAAAACTCCCCCTCAGAACATGAATGGAGGTCAGACAGTTTCAAGGCTTTGATTCCTGGTTCAAGGCCTTGAAATAGCTTTCAAGCCTGTGAAACCTGATTCAAGGCTTTGAAAACTGGTTCAAGACCTTGAAATACCTAAGTATTTCAAGTCCATGAAACCTGTGACCTTACAATCTCCCCCTTGATGAAAGACAAAACCTTAACTGTTTTGATTCTAAGTATCTGCAAAAAATACTGATTAGCACAGAATAGTAATAACTAGGATTGCAACTCGGGCGGGCTGGACGGGTTGGGACCCCCGTCCAAGCCCGAGCCCGAGTTCTATCGTGGATGCCCAAGTCCAACCCGACCCGAGTTAAGAGCATTGTCAACCCGTCCGAGCCCAAATTCGTATAAGTCAATTCGGGTTCGGGTTGAATTCGGCTAGTACATTAAACTTAATATATTCTTAAAAACACAAGAGAATAATTAATTGTTGACGAAAAAATAAATCAACTAGTTGAAAAACAAAATAATGATTAAAAAAGTAGCTAATACATGAAAGAAATGTAGCATATTCATGTTAGATATGCTACATAATTCTTTCAAAATATAATATTTATACGTAGTGGTCATGCAAATCGGGCAATTCGGGTTAGCCCGTTGTTCGATATTGTGCCCAAGCCCGACCCTAATTGCAATTCGGGCTGCGAATAAATGTCCAAGCCCGTCCAGATTACCAAAACTATGTGTCCGGGCCCTATTTAAGTTCGAGCTGGGCTCGGGTTGGTCGGGTTCAACCCGCCCAAGTTGCACCCCTAGTAATAACACAGTAGTTCCAAAAGATCCAACTTATTAACGAGCAAAAACAAAAAACTGCAAGTAAGCTGCAGAAACTCCTATTAACCAAAAGATAGGTCATCTAAACAGCAAAAAAAATCAAAACAACCCTAATATTTTTCTCTCCCTTTTTGACTTTCATCAAAAAGACTGAGAATATGTTGGATCAGAGTCTGGAAATATTTGAAAATAAAACTTTAAAATACTTAAAAGAATGAGTGGGGAAGAAAGAGTAGGAAGGATTAAGGGGTTGGGTCTTCATCTCTATCTTGATCTCCCTCTTCTTCCATACTGTCATCATCAGTCTTATCTTGTTCTACTTGGGACACCACATCAAGTTATTCAATTAAAGAACTGATCTTCTCTATAAAACTGTTGAACAAGAAGGTGAGTCCTTCCAAAGCTTTTCTCCCATGCTTTAGCTTCTTCTTTAGAGCCAACCTTTTCTGTTGTGCAGAGAATATTTTGTAATCCTTCTTTCCTATTTTTGATGCAGCTACAGACTGGGACAGATACTTCTCATCTCCCTTTGTTGGACACAGAGAACACTCCATAGGATCCTGAAGTAGTATCTGAGTCTGAGTCTGGAATGAGAATTTCTTTTCCTTTTCCTTTGACTCATGTGTCTACCTTCTTCTTGTCTATCCTAGGACTTCCAATATGGATTCACTTCTCCTTTTCTTGTGAAGATACTGCAGTCTGTTTCTTCTTTCCAGTTGCTGGGATCTGGTCCTTTTACACCTTCTTCTTGGGTGGTGAAGACTCTTGTTCTTCATCAGTAAAGCTCTTTGACTCTGAGTCTTCACTGATATCTTGAACTTCA
Organism: Linanthus parryae; assembly: GCA_023055425.1. Classification (NCBI taxonomy): domain Eukaryota; kingdom Viridiplantae; phylum Streptophyta; class Magnoliopsida; order Ericales; family Polemoniaceae; genus Linanthus; species Linanthus parryae. The sequence goes on from JALGPY010000006.1 coordinate 78,986,498, forward strand.
TCCACTGCTGCCTTTCTTTTCTTCTCTGCACTCTGTTTTGATCCTCCGACCAGCTTGATTCTGTCTGGGGCTCTTCTATTTCTCATTAGGGTTTGGGAGAAGAATAGAGAGAGGTGGATTTGATACGGAGTGAAGGAGATGAGAAAGAGATAAATACTCAGAGAGTTTGTATTTGAAAAGGAAATTGCAATATTTTTTATGATCCTGAAAGATCTGTAATGATCAACAAAGATTCAAATCTTTGAAGCTGTTGGAAACAAATAATTTAATACTATATTTGGCTGAAAATCAATTTTGAAAAAGGTAGGGGCAATATTGAAAAAATATCTACAGAGATAGCACCCAATACCGAAAGATCCAAAAATTATTCACTAAACAGCTATCACTTATTTTCAAGACTTTGAAAATAGTTTCAAGGTCTTAAAATGCTGTTAAGATGAAACACATAAGACCAAAGCTTTGAATAGATTTTCAAGGCTTTGAAAATCAGTTCAAAACTTTAAAACACATAAAAACTTACCTTCCTTACCTGATGCTCCCCCTAAACCAATGCATCCTTATTTAGCATGCCTAGTTCCAGTCTTAGAGCTGAGAATCTTTCATCTGGCAATGGTTTAGTGAAGATATCTGCAAGTTGCATGTTAGTAGAAACAAATTCAAGAACAATATCACCTTTCTCAGCATGATCTCTGATGAAATGATGTCTAACATCAATACGCTTGGTTCTTGAATGTTGTACATGATTCTTTACACTAGTTTTGTCACATTTGATGGAATATTTCTGAAATCAAATCCAAGATCCCTCAACTATTGAGAAATTCATAACACTTGTGAACAACATGCTCCAGCAGATATATATTCAGCTTCAGCTGTTGATAGAGCAACTGAGTTTTGTTTCTTGGAGTGACAACTAATTTGATATTATGCAATAAATTGGCAAGTTCTAGAAGTGCTTTTTCTATCAACTTTGTAGCCTGCAAAGTCAGCATCTGAAAATCCATGTAAAGAGAAGTTAGAAAATATGGGATACCAAAGCCCTAAGTCTTTGGTACCATTGATATATCTGAATATTCTCTTCACAACAATTAAGTGTGATTCCTTTGGATTAGCTTGAAATCTTGCACACATACATACACTAAACATAAGATCTAGTCTACTAGCAGTAAGGTATAGCAGTGATCCAATCATACCTCTATACTCTTTAACATTGACACTCTTACCAGATTCATCTTTATCTAAAGACAGTGTAGAAATCATTGGAGTCTTGATCTCTTTGGATTGAGACATGTTGTACTTGTTCAGCAAGTCCCAGTATACGAGATTTGATTCAGAAAGATGCCCTTCTTCAATTGATGTATTTGAAGTCCAAGGAAGAAGTTTAACTCCCCCATCATACTCATTTCAAATTCCCTGCTCATAAGACTTGAGAATTCTTTGCATAGGAGATCATTAGTAGCTCCAAACAGAATATCATCAACATAAATCTGAACTACAAGTAAATCTTTCTCATGAGTCTTTATGAAAAGGGTCTTGTCTACTAATCCTCTTTTGAAATTATTTTCAAGCAGAAACTTTGACAATCTTTCATACCAAGCCCTTGGAGCTTGTTTCAGACCATAAAGAGCTTTGTCAATTTTATAAACATGATCTGGAAACTTATCATTTTCAGATCCAGGAGGTTGTGCAACATAAACTTCTTCTTGCAAGTATCCACTCAGAAATGCACATTTCACATCCATTTGAAATAGTTTCATGTTTTTGAAAGATGAAAATGCAAGCATAATTCTAATTGCTTCTAACCTGGAAACTGGAGCAAAAGTTTCCTCATAATAAATACCTTCTTCTTGATTGTAACCTTGAGAAACTAACCTTTCTTTGTTTCTTTTCACCTTTCCATCCTCATCCAATTTTTTTCTGAACACCCATCTGGTACCAATGACAGACTAGTTTGTAGGTGGAGGAACTAGATTCCACACTTTGTTTCTTTTCAAATTCATTGAGTTCACTTCACATAGCTATAATCCAGTCTGCTTCTTGTAAAGCTTCATTCACATTTTTGGGTTCTACAAGAGAAATGAAAGCATTGAAGGCACAAAGATTCTTCAACTGTGACCTTCTTTGTGTACCATTGGTTGGGTCAGAGATAATATTGTCAGCTGTATCAGATGAAGTATATTTGAATCTCTTAATTGGAGACCATGGTTCAGGTTCTCCATATATCTTCTATGTTCCTGAAGTAGTGGCCTGATCATTCATTTCTTTCTAATCATCTTTGCCAAGGCTTTGATCTTTATTTTCAAGGCTTTGAGACCTGTTTTCAAGGTCTTGAAAATGGCTTCTGTTTCCTACTGAACCTTTCTTGAACCCAAGAGAGTTCTCAGCTTCTTCTTCTGATTCATGCTTGTTCAGATTCAAGTCTGCAAAACTTTCACTCAAAGAATCATCATAGCTTTCATCAAAAATAACATGAATGCTTTCTTCAAACAGCTTGTTTCTTTTATTACAAACTCTATAACCTTTACTATTAAGAGAATAACCATGAAATATACCTTCATCACTTCTTGCATCAAACTTACCCAAATTTTCCTTACCATTAATTGTGGAAAAAACATGTGCAACCAAAGGGTCTGAAGTATGAGATGTTTGGCTTTCTCCCTTTGAAGATTTCATAGGGAGTTTTCTTCAAGATAGGTCTGATCAAGCATCTTTTCAGAATATAATTTGTTGTATTCACAGCTTCTGCCCAGTAATGTTTTGACAGCTTATTTTCTAGAAGCATTGTCGTTGACAAGTCTTCAAGAGTCCTGTTCTTTCTTTCAACAACTCCATTCTGTTGAGGAGTTCTAGGAACATAGAAATTGTGAGAGATACCATGCTTAGCACAGAACAAATCACATTCTAATTAATCAAATTCTCTACCATGTCACTTTTAATTGAAGCAATGGGTAGGTTTTTCAGGTTTTGAAGTTCTCTGCAAAGCTTTGAAAATTCAGAGAGTGCTTCAGATTTTTCTTTCAAAAACATAAACCAAGTGTATCTAGAATAATTATCTACAATAACTAGCATATACCTCTTAACTTTTGGAGTTGGTGTCCTCATAGGACCACACAAATCCATGTGAAGTAGTTCAATAGGTCTTACATACTTCATCTTACCCTGAGCACACGCTTTGCATACTTCATCTTTTTTGAACTTGATAGATGGTAATCCTCTTACCAGGTCTTTGGAGATCAATTTGTTCAAGGTATGCAAGCTAATGTGACCAAGCTTTCTGTGCGAAACCCTTGAATCCTCTTTCAAGGCCTTGAGGCACTTTAAGCTTTTACCTGCAACTTTGTTAGTCTAAAAAGTATAAACATTGTTTGATCTAGAGGCTGTGGGAATGCAATTTCCTGATTTCTAATTTTGCACCACACACTTCTCTTTATCAAAGATAACCTTGTTACCATTAACACAAAGCTGAGATTCACTAAGCAAGTTAAATTTTAAACCATCAACTAGATACACATCAGAAATAGAATTTTCAAAATCTGTACCAACTTTACCAATCCCAATAATGTTGCATTTTCCTTTGTCACCAAGAGTAATTGAACCTTCATATTGATCTTTCAATTCTGAGAATAGGGATTACTTTCCACTCATGTGTCTTGAGCAACCACTGTCGATAAACCACTTCTGTTCTTTGATGTTGTTGACAACTTGCAAACACCAATCACTGCCTTACAAAGCTGTTAGACCAAGTGTTGAATTTGGAATCATACTCATGATCAACCATGTTAGGTCGTCTGACCCCTTTAGGAACCCAAATCTGTTTGACTTGTTCTTTAAGTGGAAATGGAAATGTGTTCCTCATTATATGAGGGTCTCTTCTTCTGAAAGGACACGTCATCTTCATATGACCAATCTTGTTGCAAAAATGACCTTAGGAGAAGTTTTGCTTCCAGCTTTCACAAATCTGGTATTGTTGTTTCTTAGAAAATTTGGTTTGTATCCAATACCAGTTTTATGAACATAATTTGAACTTCCTCCAAGAATCAAGTTTAACTTATGTTCTGAGCCTGCGAGCTTCACTTCGACTAATTCAGATTCTTGAAGTTTCTCAGCAAGAGTAGTCTTTTATTTATCTAATTCATCTGATGTTTCAGATTAACAAGGCTGTCACTCATCAAAGAGTTCTCAGTGACTACTTCCTTGACTTGTGTTTTCAAGGCCTTGAAACCACTGTCAGTTTTCTTCTGAGAGATTTCAAGATTCTGATTTAGATAAACAAGTGGTAAATTTTCTATTGCTTGCTCATGAATTTTTTCTTTCAAAATTCTGATCTCTTTCAGATAATCTTCTTCATTTAAAAGCATTGTTCTGAGATACTCTGAAAGAGCATCTTTTGGTTTTGAAATCAGACAGTTTACCATTACCTCAATGTTCTTCTAAGAACTTTCATCATACTTGGCCATGAAGAATAGGTTGGCATGTTCTTCTTCAGATTCAGATTCACTTGAGCTATCTGAATCACTCCATGAAGCTATCATAGCCTTCTTTCTCCTGTCATGGTCTTTCTTTTGGAATTTCTTTCTTTTCTTGTGTGGACAGTCTCTTATCAAATGTCCTGCATCACCACACTCAAAGCAGTTCATGACTTTGGATTTATTTTGTGAAGAAGACTTACCTTTGTAGTCCTTGCCACTGGATGATCTGTTTCTTTCTCTGTTGAAGTCTTTGTTTCCAAAGTTTTTATTCATTTTGAGAATTCTGGTTAAGGCTTTGGAGATCAATGCAAAAGGATCTTCATCATCATCATCTTCAGTTTCAAGGCTTTGAGTTTTCTCATTCTCTTTGGCCTTGAGTGCTAAGTTCTTGACACCTTCAGGCAGCTCTCCATCAGCTTCATTCATGGATATTTCATGTATCATGAGCTTCCCTTATAGGTCATCAAGTTTTAGTGATGAGAGATCTTGAGCTTCTTCAATGGAAGTTGTCCTTGGTTCCCATTTGGCCTTTGGAAGACTTCTCAATATCTTCTTCACATTTTTTTCATTGGAAATATGTTTTCCAAAGGAATCAAGGTTGTTGACAATGTCTGTGAACCTCTTGAACATATCTCTGATTGACTCATATGCATTCATCTTGAACAACTCATATTGCCTGAGATAGATGTTGATCTTGGTTTGCTTGACTTGACTAGTTCCTTCAAATGTTACCACAAGCTTGTCCCAGATTTCTTTGGCAGTCTTACAGCCTAAAATCCTGTTGAATTCATCTGTACTCAAAGCACAATACAAGATGTTAATAGCTTTGTAATTCTTAAAATATTGTTCTAACTCAGAGGAGGAGAGTGAGTCTTCATCAGGGCTTTCCAGTGAGCAAAGTTGTCTCCACAAAATAGAGGAGGTCTGTTGGAAGCTTTTCCCTGTGAGAAACCACCATCACCTGCAGTACTCATGATCACCAGATGGTTAAATTTTATACAGTGATACAAGCTCTGATACCAATTGAAAGGGGAGTATGCAAATGAATATGCAGCACATATACTCTAGAGGGGGGGGGGAGGGGTTGAATAGAGTATGCCAAATTTTTGCAAAACTAGAGGAGGAAAAAAGTTTTAGTTTTAGTGCAATGGAGTTCAAGGCCTTGAACACAAATTCAAGCCTTTGGAATGAAATACAATTTGCAATAGAACATACAAGTCTTTTTCAAGGCATTGAAAAGAATTTAAAACCCTTGAAAAACAGACAGTTTTAAGTGCTGCAAGAACTATGAATGTGAATGAACTGTAAATGCATGAGACAATGGATTTATAGAGTTCAATCCACTTGGACCTACGTGTCTACCTCAGGGATCTTCTCCCTACATGATTGTCAACTCAATTCTTATTAATCAAAAGCTAAGCTCTAGATCTCAAGCACAGAGAATTGCCTTACTCTGTTACAGCTTGTGGTTCTTCCTAACCTATCTAGTACCTGCTCTAGCTAACTGATTAACTAAGAATTCTCAATTGTTCACTTTGAAAAATCCTTGATATTGATGTATAGGAGTATTAAAGAAATGATCTACCAATCAAGTACAATACAGAAGAACACTGGAGTAGAAAACTGCAGTGAAGAATACAGTGAACTTGTGTGTGTTGGATTGTGAGAGTGATGAACTTCTTTGACGCTTGTCAATCCAGAATTGTATCTCTCTTTTTGCCCGTTGAGTGTTGTATCTTGTTGCTTCAAAAAGATCTCCATTTATACTGTTTGAAACTCTGCAAATCTTCCCATATTTTCAGCAACATCTTCTTATTTTGTAGGCAACAAACTTTGACTTCCTTAACAGCTTTCTCCAACGGATAGTTGATCATAATCTTCAGAGATATTGCCGTGATCTTGTATTTAAACAATCTGAGAAGCTGTCATGAGTCACTAAATTATCACAGGATCATTTTCACTAAGTGATTTCCTTCCTGCAATATCCAGATAAGGAAACAAATCCTGCATATTTAGGAAATAAAATTTCCGTGCAAAACTGAGTCAAAATAATGGATTAAACATGTATCAAAATAGTTTGTCTTTCATCATCAAATAATAACACATTAAGTACATGGGTAAGAGGGATCGTATTAAGTCAAAAAGAGTTTAGAAAACTCCCCCTCAGAACATGTATGGAGGTCAGACAATTTCAAGGCTTTGAATCCTGGTTCAAGGCCTTGAAATAGCTCAAGCATGTGAAACCTGATTCAAGGCTTTGAAAACTGGTTCAAGACCTTGAAATACCTAAGTATTTCAATTCCATGAAACCTGTGACCTTACAATCATGAAGAAATAAGTCATAAAGCGTCACATTCTCACATTAAAACCCGCATCTCACACACCCTCACCCTGATGATAGGAGTCCACAACCCGAATCTCACCGACTCCGGCCCTCAATCCCCTCAAATCCCGGTATCATGTCATTTCCGTGGCCATCAAAGTGAAGCGCACATAAACTCTATCAATCTTCAACCGGAACAAGAAGTTTCACCACTCGGTTTCCAACAAGCACAAATGTATTTCTTTATTACTCTCCTTTTTTCGCTATTTTTTTTCTCCTTTTTTATTTTTTCTTTCTCTCAATCAAATATCAATACAATCAAAAAAATATGAGTGGACCTCCTTTAAGAATCAAGCCAATCAAATATGTAAAGGGGAGGAACTAACAAAATCCGTGAATAAGTGTCACAATAATAATTCATCTTCCCCTAAATCCATGAAACGCACAATGCTATAAAGCCACAGTCAACACATATATGGGGGTGGAGTCGTCAATGCACAACCTCTATGTCCGTAGTCAAATGTCGACACCCCACACTAGAATGTAGTCATGTCCCCCTCTCAAGTAACCAAATAAGATATGTCACGTGCCTAATCCAACCGAACCTCCTACACCAAGATGATAAAAAATCCGGTACTAGCACGTTCCACCAATTAAGTACAACCAACCCCATGCGTGCGGATTAAATGTCATGCACTTAGGCTCTCCCCTACTATGTCCATGATATAATGACATGGAACACCGCCACACCATAGTGAGGAAGCCGACTCAATCACCCTCGCATCCCCTCAAAGATATCTAATGAAGCACATGCGAACAATAGGACTCACATAAATGTGAAATGAAGCACTCCCTCAACGAACCCCCTCAACTACTGCTCCCTCGTGACGCCCTAGAAAGGTAATTCTAAACGATATATGATGAAGACCAAGAATCGTCTCCCTAGGTCATAGAGGCTAACAATGAATCCAAGGATCAATTATGGTTATCTAGTGTTCCTACAAGGTAAGATCTAAAAAGCAGTGAGTGCTCTAATACACATCCTCGCACAGCTGTTCTGTATGCCACTACGAGGCGGGCTGGCGACTACCTAAGACAGACAACATGAACGTTCGGCTTGTTTAGAAACACTAAGCTCAACTCTTGTAGAGAAAAACAACACACACTTTAGCTTTTAAAATCTGATTTAGTTAAAAAAATAGATAGGCATTCACGCAACAATATTCTCTCTATACCTACTAGGGGGAACTAAAAGTGTCATTCTCGATCAAAATTCACACCCTATGCCTAAAGTTTTCACATCTCACTAAACCAACCACATATATGCTTCTCTCAATTTCCTTTTCTCAAAATTTTCAATTTTCTGTTTTTTTGATTTTTTTTAAATAAGATCCGAACTCTATATGCAAGGCTTTGACTCAAAAACTTTTGACTCTACACAATTTACTTTGTTGGTGGTTAGACTCAATTATTTAAAAGTGCAAACAATATCTAAATCAATACTACACAATACGACAATATAATTAAAAACTAAACATAAACCACAACACTAACTCAGAATACACTATAAAGACCCTACATGTAACTGGCTATGCAAACATTTGGCCAATAGACAGATAAACCACCCCCATACTGAATGCTTCGTTGTCCTCAATGAATTTAGAGATCAAACATAGGACTCAACAATCAAATGCGTAGGCCAGTAGATGAGATGGAGCTATGACATACTTATATAAAAGAAACAAAAAGTTTAGCAAGAGAAAAGATACTCACATCCACCTCAAGGGTGGGGACGAAATCGCGCCAAGAAGTCCCCAAGCACAGTAGTGGTGTCACCATGCTCCCAAAAAGTCAGTGTGTCCTCGCACACCGGGGTCGACTGCGTACTCTGCTGAAATCAATGTCTGAAGAATCCCCAACTCGCCAATGCAAGCCCTGTGAAGGTCATGTGTGCAATGGCACACCAGAGTCGATTCTACCATAACCTGCTCATGTATGTCACCGGGAAACATCATTAGTCCCTCTCTCTCATCTCTCCACATTAATAACTAAAAACACAAAACATAACTGTATTAAAAACAAACTCCCTAATCTAATGCAAATAAATAAGTTGGGTTGCCTCCCAACAAGCGCCTTGTAATTTAAGGTCAACGACCCGACCCAGTTACCTCAAAAATGTCAAGGAGGTCTAGCACGACGTGCCTCCTCCTTCAGTTTCTTGCTCTTGATCTTTTGCACCACATCATGCGCTCCAACAATAGTTGGCTTCTTTTCTGAATCGGGTCGATCGGATTGCAAAATTGCAGACAACCCAAGTAATGGATCCACATCTTTCTCTCTAAATTTGATCATCACCAATTTATTCTTCCCTTTGCCCGGAACAAATGCCTTAAACACAAGTGATGAATCTAGAGCTTTGATAGTGAGCTCCTCAGTCTCTAAATCCACATTTGCGCGCATTGTCTTCAGAAGCGGTCTTCCAAAGATAAGTGGCACATCGCGATCCTCCTTGATGTCCACTATCACAAAGTCAGCTGGAAAGACAAATGCACCCACTTTAACAAGCAAGTTCTCAATCAACCCATTTGCTAGACTTATCTGCCAGTTGCAGATCCATCTTCACTGGGGTTGGCGCACCAATGCCCAATCTCTGAAATATGGACAATGGCATGTTATTGATACTCGCGCCTAAATCACAAAGCCCATGCGTATGATATCCACCCCCAAGAGTACAGCCTAAGATGACACTACCTGGATCTCTCATCTTGGGAATATCTCGCTGTATTACAGTACTACATGTCTCTGTCAGCTTCATCGTGGCATAAGGGTCTATGCTCTTCTTAACCCATACAATTTCCTTCAAGAGTTTCTTATACTTGGGCATCTGAGCAAGTGCTTCCACAAGAGGGATTTTGATGTGAAGTTTTCTAAATATCTCCAAAAATCTCCCATAGTGATCTTCATCATTCCTCTTTATTGCTGCAGGATATGGAACATTTGGCACTAAATTAGCCGGATTTAGAGTGTTCTTGGGATCTTCTTTCTTCTCAGACGTGTCCTTTGGTTGGGGACTCACGGCCTTGGGTACCTCTTCACTCAATTCTTTCTTTGTGGCTTTAGTAGCTTCAGCTCTCGCATGGCTAGGATATGGAGGATCCTGAGTAGTAATACCACTGCGAGTAGTAATAGCTTTGGCTAGGATATGGAGGATCCTCAGTATGAACAATATAATTAGCATGAAGCATGCCAGGTGAAGATTTAGTAAGCTGATTGACAATTTGCTCAATCTGTGTCTCATGGCTCTTAATAGTGGCTTCCATGGCTACAAACTTGTTCTCCATCCTATCCATCTTTCCATTTGTCCTATCCATCTTCTCATTTGTCTGTTGTTGCTGAGTAACCAATTGTCTCAATCAAGGCTTTCATTTCCGGATCCTGTTGTTGCTGGTGTGGCTTGTCTTTGAGCCTGATATGGAGGATTAGGCTGCTGACCAGGTGCATATAACCCACTGTTTGGATTGCTATATATGAAGTTAGAGTGATTGCGGTTATTGGGCTGATAAATGTTCTGCCAATGTTGCTGTCGTGGTGGACCCATGTAATTCACGTCTTCAATTGCAGAGCCATATCCCTGATTCTCATCCGCAATCATTTCTCCCACAGAGTTCACATTTGCTAATGGATTTATGCTGTTAAAAGCTGAGGTCATGACTGCCATTTGCTTTTCAAATTTATGCTCCACCATTGACTAGAGATGCATCGGATTCTGAGTATCTACGAGTCTCAGACCTCGTAGACTCACGCTTCGCCACAGTGTTTAGCAGATCTTGGCATCGCTGCACTCTCAAGCCCATATAATTGCCTCCAGCTACCATATCTAGTTCATGTGCTGTTTCTCTGTCTCGAGCATTATAGAAACAATGGAGGAGTTTATACCACGACTCTCCATGAGTAGGGCATCTGCGAAGAAGTTGGTTGAATTTCCTCCATGTATCTCCTAGAGAGTCATCCTCTTGCTGAGTAAAATTCCTAATATCAGCCATGAGATGAGCAACTTTGGATGGCGGCAAATACTTTTTAAGAAAATCCTGGAAACACTCTGCCCATGCTGTAATTGATCCCGCTAGTAGTACCATGATCCAAGTCTTAGCTTTTCCAGATAAAGAGAAAGGAAACAGCATCAACTTCACTGTTTCATCTGGAACTTGCTCATTATACAATGTTGAAGTAATTTTCCCAAAGTTAAGCAAGTGGGCATTCGGATCATCTTTCGGAGCTCCTGTAAATAGGCACACAGTATGCACCATATCAATCAGCTGTGGCGCAACTCAAAGTGAGCAACATTAATCTGTGGCCTCACAATGGTAGGTTGGTATCCAGCTGGCGTGGTTCTGAAATAGTCCACCAAAGGACGATCATCTTCCAGTGCCGCTTTGTTCCTTTGAACCACTTGCTGAGCTCCATTAGGTGGAATCGGAGGTATAGGAGGGTTAGCAACTAAAGCCTGTGCAACAACTAACTGAGCTATGAGCAACTCAGTTTCCCTCAATGAATTGGCCACTCTGGCCTCGGCAGCGGCTCTAGCGGTCTCTGCATCTTCCGCAGTGTTGCGGAGTCTTTCCAACTCTGTTCCCTGTTGGTCACCCGTTGAACTGATTCCCCTGAGTCTCTACGCAGCAATGTCTCTGAATTATCAAGCGGTGGGTACAATGTCTCGTCTTGAGAACGGGTCATGCACCAAAAGAATCACCTGAAAGCACAAATACAACTAGAACGTAGGTGAGTAACAGATATAAACAGAAAATAAAATCCCTAAAGCTAATAATTCTAAATAATTCAACCGAAGTCCACAACAACGGCGCCAAAAACTTCACACGATCTTCGCAAGTGTACGGTTATCGCTCTAGTAATAATCTGGTAAAAAGGGTTGTCGAATCCCATAGGACTTGTCGTGAACTAATCGGGACGATTAACTTTATGCGGGCAAGCAGTTTGAGTTGATTACTACTAAGAATTGAAATAACAACTAATTACCGAAATTGAGATTAAGTATGATAGACGAGAATTAGGATTTCTCTAGGATCACTAGGTGAATACCATTTACGAATTATGTTTTAAAACATAGACGATGTTTTATTGCCAAATGAGCAATAATGCTAACCGAGTTACCAAACTAGCTTTCTATGCCTAGGTCAAATTACAACCGAGTTACCAAGCTCTAATTATGCCTAAAACATTTAATGACGAATAATTCTACTCAAAGTTCACAGTCAATGGTTGATTTCTCTAACCTGCGACTACGTGCTTAATTTGCTTATCCGCGTAGTTTGTTGCTTTCACTAACACACTACCTATGATCTTCAAATTGGTGCCCAAACAATACAAAGATAAATTAAGAGCGAGAGTTAAACATAGCGAATAAGCACATCATCAATTAAGTTTAAGCGAAACATGAATCAACTCCATAATCCGCCAAACCGGCTTCAAACCCTAACTACCGTTTGAGAAATCCCGATATAAAGTGCTTAGCTACGACTAGTCATGATAAAAACAACAAGTTCTATGATCATGTAACAAAAACTAGAGAAGAAGAGGAGAAGAGATTCCAAACGAGGAATTTCGCCGCTCCAAACGGTACTCCAAGCTCCCGAGCCTTGTCTTCAATGTGTTCCTTTCCCAAAATTCGTGCCCCAACCGTTCTAATAGCTTTTGGGTCTTTACTCATCATTAACTATTGAAAAATAACAAAAAACCCCCAAAACCCGTCCATGATCTCCAGGGTGGTCGTACGGTCACCTTAAAGTGGTCGTACGACCACAAGCAAATAAACTGATCGTACGATCAACATATGACCAGGCAGAAGACCCTCTACGACCACCTCTGAAGTTTGGATAAGTTAATGTGGTTGTACGATCACCTTAAAGTGGTCGTACGATCACTTTCTAGGCAGATTCTTCTTGTCTTCATCCTGGACGGATCATAACTTTCTCGTCCGATTTCCGTTTTAGCTCCGTGACCTACCGTTGGAAAGATCTTAGAGCGTGCTTTCACTTGCCACCGGTCTCACTTCCATCTTCGTTGTAGAACTCAATATATCCTCAAAACATCCTTAATTGACTCTAAAGCATCCTGGAAAATCAACTAAGCTTTTTGAAAAGAAAATAAGGATCCGGATTTTGATCCTGAACTCCGATATAGAAAAATTCTCATTTCCGGACCATTTTCTCATTTTTCTCAATTATTGTCTAAATTTGGCGAAAACATCCAAAATGCACCCATTCGCCTTTTTCTTCTATTCCGAAGCTCGTTTCTTCTCTCCACTTGATTCCCGCATGCGTAAGTCCTGTCAAACAACAACGCGAACACTGCCGCGAAGATAAAATGTGATAAATTATGAAATTCATACTCAAAACCAATAAGAAACGCCCGGATTGCACATTTAAGCTAAATAACATCCAAAAGTGCATTTTCTTCATATTTTGGCTCAAATCTCGTCACTTTGCACCGAAACACACACAAATAACAATACAAAGTTTACATAGGATAACTCTTATTAAGGAGTTATCACTTCTCCTCCGTTGTTGACGTGTTGGTTGATTGGATCAAGCTCTTGATTGCTTCCTTCTTCTACAGTGCTAGCACAAATAGTAGAGGTAGTTCCAGTTGGATATCCTATAGTGTGGATACTTGAAGAGACGTGGACACCTTTTCTACATATTGATCATACAAATTAACAAGGTACATATTATCTCCTTTATCACGTTATGAGAGGTTAACCTGTGATTCGTGGAGGGCTTTGATAAGGAATTTTTTTGTATTTTTGCTGCGTAACATGCATCAAAACCCTACACTGGTATCAGAGCCACATATCGTAGCGCATAACGTGATTTATGTCAGTTTTATCAGTTTTTACACCGTTATTTTATTTTTCTCGTAAAACAGATATTCGTATTATATGATTTGAATGTGATTCAAAATCAAATTAGCTAATTTTACATATGATGTAAAGATTAGTTGATTTCGTGTACATATGATGTATTAATTAATTGGAGACGCAAAGCTAGGGTTTAGGGAAAAATTGAGGAAGAAAGATATTTTACGTCCCACATAGGGTTCGACTACAAGGAGAAGGAAGGAAATTCATTGTTTTTTCACCCCAAGGGGTTTGGAAAAGGTGGGCGAACAAACACATAGGGTTTCCACCTGGTCTGTCCGCCCCCTCCATGCGCGCGCTGACCCTAAGTTGACCGTCCTGGCAGTTCGGCCAGGCGACCGGTCTGACCCGGCGGGCTGGTTCGACCGTTTTGGCCCAGTTCAGCGGGTCACCTTGGTTCGGCTAGTGTGACTAGTTTAACTATTTTGACCGTTTTGACCCTAGTGTCCCAATTTCAGTAAAAATTGACCAAGCGCGTTAAAATTAAGTTTTAATTGTATTATGTGCTTCATTGCATGGTAATTGGATGTGGCCTTAGATGTGGATGATGCGGATGTTTATTTTTTGGTCTGGTTTTATTGTAATTAATGTAATTAATTAAGTTTAGGCCTGCGTGTCGTCTTCTCCCTCGCTTTTGGGGTTCCTCTATTTAATTTAAATTCTAGCTAGAATTAGATATATATAATTAGTCAAGACAGGAAGAAGAAGATCAAGGACCAAAGAAACCACAAGATGGCGTTATTCCACAAGGTAGGACACATGGACTAAAGATGGAGGCACATGGAGATGAGCTTACTGGTTTTAGGGCTTATAGATATTCTCATTAGCTTGGGAATATCTTAGTTTTTGGAGGCCACATCCTCATCACGTTTTTTTATTTGTTTATTTATTTATTGTCTTGTTATTTATTTTGGTGTATCGTTGATGCATGCAAAATGTAACAAGATAATCATAAACACTTGGATCTTTTATTTGGGATTGCCCAATCCAAATAAGTAGATCAGTTGATATGATCAGCAAAATTAAAATTGATAAGAAAAATCCCTCAAACAAAATATTGTGTTTTGTCTTCTCTTGCTTAAACACTCGTCATGATAAAGGTATATTAAGTTCAGGCTTGCCAAAGCAAGGTGACTTGATTTATTATGATGTGACGCGACGGCACACGCTAGTAATGTGTGAATGTTTGAGGGGAGAGGTTGAACGCAATTAAGGTACTTCAATAGGATTGAAAGCTTCGAGCAAAGGCAATTGGGATTATCTATGAGATAGATATATAAGGATTTATTTTCCCAATTGAACCAAGAGTTGCATTGGATGCAATTGGAAGGTGTTCCTACCTAAATAACTAAAATGTTGGGTGACTTGACAAACCAAGCTCAAGAGGAGATGAAATATGGATCTTGGCCCACTAGAAAGTATCTGATGTTTTCGGCATTATTGGTAAGGCTATTAATCCGAGAAAAATAGTGCGAGCTATATTTAAAAATCTAGCCATTGTTAAATACTGTTTATTTTTCACAAATACTAAAATTGTATATTTCTCATTTTGTAGAATTCCAATGGAAAACAATCAAACATTGACTCCTTCACTATGATCGGTCCTTGAGAAGGAAAAGCTGTCTGGAAACAATTTCCTAGACTGATACAGGAACTTGATAATTATTCTGAAGCAAGAAAAGAAGTTGTACATTCTAGAGAAACCTGTTCCAGAAGCACCACCTGCTAATGCTTCAGCTGGCATAAGGAATGAACATCAGAAGATCGTTGATGAATCTACTGATGTGAATTGCCTAATTATTTGTACCATTACCTCAGAGCTTCAGAAGCAACATGAGAATATGGAGGCGCATGATATGATCATACATTTGAAATAGCTCTTTGAAGAGCAGGCAAGGCATGAGCGGTATGAAGTATCAAAAGCACTCTTCAAGTGTAGTCTGCCATATGGAAGCCCAGTGGGACCTCATGTACTCTGTATGATCGGTTACATTGAGAATCTCAACAGGTTGGGGTTTCAATTGAGCCAAGATTTGGCCACTGATCTCATCCTGAAATCATTTCCGGAGAGTTACAGTCAGTTCATCATGAACTACAATATGAATAAGATCAACATAACTCTTCGAGACTTGCTCAATATGTTAAGGACCGCTGAACATAGAATTAACAAAGGTAAATACAAGGCCATACTGATGGTCAATAAAAGGAAGAGCAAGAATGTTGCTCGGGCTCTAAAATGAAGAGCAAGATAGTTGCAAAGCCTAAGGAAGTTCCCTTGAAGACTATCGGTGGATTTTCTAAAGGCGCATGTCGTTGTTGTAGTCAGACTTGCCAATGGAAGAGAAACTACCTAAAATATATGAAAGATAAGAAGCTTGGAATAGTGATTCCAACACCAGGTATTTTTGTTATAGATTTCAATTTATCAATCTCTTCTTCTTGGGTAGTGGATAGCGGATGTGGATCGCACATTTTTCGAAATGTACAGGATCTAAAGAGAAGAAGATGACTGGTAAAATGGGAGATAGACTTGCGCGTGGAGAATGGATCAAGAGTTTATGCATTGGCCGTAGGCATTTATGAGTCATATTTACCTTCGGGACTTATTTTAGAATTAGACAATTGTTTTATGTGCTTGCTATGAGTAGGAACATTATTTCCATTTCTTCTTTGGACGAGAAGGGTTTTCCTGTCACAATAAAAGAAAAGTGTTTCTCCATTTATTTGATGATATGCATTATTGTAATGCACTCTTGTCTAATGGATTGTATTTCCTTGATCGAAGTAATTCCGTATATAACATAAATACTAAGAGGATAAAATCTAACGATTTAAATCCTACCTACCTATGGCACTGTCGTTTAGGCCATATAAACGAAAACACATTTCTGGATAAGGATGAATTCCTAAACTCATTTGATTATGAATCATATGAGACATGTCAGGCTTTTCTATTGAAAAAAATGACAAAGTCCCCTTTCAAGAAGAAATGTGAGAGGAGTAGTGAGAAGTTAGCGCTCATACAAACTGATGTGTGTGGGCCATATGTCACGCCTTCCAGAGGTAGTTAACTTTATTTCATTACATTTACTGATGACTTCAGTAGATATGGATTTGTATACCTTATGAAGGCCAAATCTGAATCCTTTGAAAATGTAATGAAATAAAGGCGTGACAATAGAGGAACGATATTGGCTTAAGTATTCGATTCCTCTACTGTCACACCTTCCAGAGTTTGACATGGTTTGATCTATGATGTGTCAAACTAATCTTCCAATATCGTTCTAGGGACACGCTCTATTAATTGCAGCTTTCACTTTTAACCGTGTTCCATCCAAATCATTCATGAAGACATCATATGAGATATGGACTGGGAGGCGTCCCATAGTGATTTTTATGAAGATTTCGGGTTGCGGTGTCTATGTAAAGGGTTTACAAAAAGACAAGCTTGGACCCAAATCGGATAAGTGTATGTGATGCGCAAACTAACATGCTATTACCTAGTATACGAATCAAGTAATACCGGGTGTATTTTAACTCGGGTGATCGTTCCCACGAGGACTACTTTGAGTTTTTCGAGCAATCAGTTTTAACTTGCAAAGTGTAAAAGGAGGAGTAGTTTAAGAGTGTGATTAACTATGAACTAAAAAGAAACAAATAAAACGTAAATATTTTTGTGACGTTTTCGGAAAATTTTGAAAGTTTGTAAATCTAGGGTTTGGAATACTAAGTCCCAGGATCCCCTAGGGTTTCTTCAGATTTATGTTCTTCGTTTTGATATGAAAACACTCAGCAGTTTTAATTACCCGTGCCACGTACCAATTGTGCAGTAACCTTTCAGATTCCACACGCTGTCACGATCCTGCAGACTTTCAGATTCCTGTTAAGCTGCCTAAGTCTGCAGTCTCGTTCTAAGTCTGCTAGGGTTTCTAACCTGTCCTGATGGCCCGGGTCAAATTCTCTAACAGTTGGTCTATACGTTTTAGCTAGCCCTATCTCCCTTTCTCTGGTCGGTCTATCAGGGTAAGGTACTAAATCCTGTCTTTTCTTCCTAACCCTAACTGACGTTTTCACCAACAGGCTCGGGTCTGTAGCAATTCTGGTTCGCGACTCTGATCATGCATAAACGAGTATAATCAAAGCCAGAATAACTGATAATACTGCTGAATTAAGATAACGTAATCATGCATTCATAATCAAACTGCAGAATAATGTCTGAAAACAAAACCCTAGGTTCACCGAGAACCTAGGTAAAAGGTTTAGCTACTAAACGACATAACGAATTAACAAAGTTTCTGAAATTAAGAGAGAGAATACGATCAAACTAAGGCTTCGGATCTGGATTCGCAATTCCGTGCTCTCCGGGGATGCTCAGACTTCTCCTTGGGTGTATTGTGTGTTCAAAACGAGTTTGGACGAGTCTTTATATAGTGCTGGAGAAGTTTCTGGAACTTGCCTTTATTAACGAATCTGCCATTGCCCGAAACCGCCTCACATTTTGTGCTGTCTACGTATTATACGCTGCCCCCTGCGTAAAATACGCAGACATGGTCCTGACTTGAGCTGTTTTCTCCTCTTTCCTCTGGTGTCTGCGTATAATACGCAGCCTGCCTGCGTAAAATACGCAGACAAGGTCTTCTCTTGTGCCTTTTTTCTCTTCTTCCTGCGTATTTTATCCCCCTGGCTGCGTATTATACGTAGGATGCTGCGTAAAATACACATACATGGGAGAAAACTGGCCAAAAACCCTCTCCTACCTTGCTGTCTGCGTATAATACGCAGCCTGCCTGCGTAACATACGTAGCCAGCAAGGCAGGCTGCTCTTCTTCTGCCTCTTTTGCCTCCTACTGAATTCCCGAACAATTCCTGCTGCATTCCCGATCCCTGTTCCTGCATAGACAACACGAACACACCCGCGATCATATCCGATAAAAGTACGGAAAATGCAGAAATTTATAAAGAGAAAATAACCGTCTCGTTCCTAAATCGAGGCTTTCCGAGGGTGAAACTTTGGCTAAACCACGACTTTTCGGCACAAAAGTACACAAACCGAGTTACAAGATAACCCCTAATTGGGCGTTATCAAATACCCCCGAACTAAATATTGCTCGTCCTGAGCCATCCCCTTACATACTACCCTGCTTGCATACAGCTCTGTCTTTGCAAACCGAATCTGTCGTGCATACACTACCTTTGCATACTCCCTGGAATTGCATACTCTTTCGACCCGAACCGTATAACCAGACGACTCGATAGAAAGACCGACTCAGACAGAATATACACAGACTCAATAAACAATGACTCAAAAAGTACTTAAGACAAATTATTTTTGGTGAGATCGGGCAATCTCCAAAACATAACCGGTGTGTCCTCAAGACCTCACCCTTTTTCCAGAAAGTACTTCCCTGCAAACGATCGGTAAGTCTGAACAGATTTCTTTGGTGGATTTAAGCACGGGACCCAAGTACCGTTACTTTTGCTATCAACATGAGCGAATCCCTAGTTAACCTACCATCCGAGCTATTTCCGGATCAAGGTTATAAGTCTAACAGGTAGGATATATATATGTGTATAGGCACGGCACAATCCTACTTGTTATGACATTCTCACAATTTCCCAAACTCACACCCCTCACCGAGTTCCAAAAAAACTGCCTGAAACAACTAAGTTCCTGCCTTCTCAATCTCCCTGGCCCCAAACTAGAACATTTCTTTTTTTTTTCTTTGTTTTTTTTCTCTATATATATTTTCTGTCTCTTTTTTTTTATTTTTTTTATAATAAGACGCTATATATACATGAATACACGAATAACAATCAATAAACGGACTAAAGCTGAGTGAGTAAAAATAAGCTGTTGTTGTAGGGTACGAAAGATGTCCTCATGTGAAGTACCCCCACACTAATCCTGAAGCGCTGATCCTGTAGTCAGAATGATACTGAGCAGTCCCACCGAACCTCCTCATCACAAAAGATGTAGAAAAACGGCACAACCACCAATTAACCTCACAACCACCGGACCCCATTTTGTGCGGAAAGATGTCTCGCACGCGACTAACTCCTCATGTGGTCACTATGTAGTGCAGTGATCCGCCTCCGCAAATTAATGCAGTCGCCACTAACTCACCATGTCATTCCCTCGAAAAACGTGTCGATGTCTAAACTGTCCAAAACTGGTATGTCATGAAGCTCTCCCATCTACAACCCCCCTGACTCACTCCCTCTGTCATAACGCGTAGAATAGCCAACTAACGGCTGATGAAGGTCTCAAAGAAGGCTTCCTAGGCTACAGTGGCTATGAATAAAAGGGGTAAACGGATTCAAACGGGTTTACTAGTTGGACCTAGGGGTATGAAACAGGACGTGAGGTCCCTTGATAGCCAGTCACTCCACCGAAAGATGCGACGACCGTGAAGGCGCCCGTGGACGGGTTGTCGACTACCTAGAAGACGGCGGTGTGGCAACTAGTCGGATCCTTAGCTCAGGTGATAATTACTTGCGGATTCCAAGGGTCACTGGCTCTCACCTATCTACTATACCTCGGTGCAAGTTTTCTTTTCTGTCAAAGGATTTAACCTTGATCACTCTCCAGTTTCTGTTATCTCGATTGCCCTTTCTCAAAATTTTCTGATTTTTAAATTTTTAGGATTTTTTGAAAATTTTCGTTTTTTTAGATATACACAATGCAAGGCCAGAACGTTGTGGTGGGTTGACTCAAATAACGAAAATATGCAGACTCAAAAAATAAAATAAAAACTGCAAATAAATATAAAAAAATGTGCAGACCGGGTTAATGCAGGCACGACTCCCACCCCCACACTAAGAGGTGGCATGCCCTCATGGGACTGAATCATCTGGACTGTACGGCGGGTCTAACCCAGTCTTGGAAGAACCGGACATGCTACTGGGTGAGCTGCTGGTCTGCCGGAATCTGGCACTACGAGACTGTCGTGGGTGTGAGCTCGACGACTGGCGTGACTGTGAGCTCGATGACTGTCAGGATTGTGTCCGGGATCCTGACCGACTGCTAGGTGGCTACGGATCCAGATCTTTGGCATACTCGCTCGAGCTCGCCTCATCTGACCAACTGGTAGTGTAGTCACTGGAATAGGAGGCAGGGAATATAATGGGTAAGGTCACCTCTTGGCCCGCATGTCGGGCGACCTCTCGCTATTCCTCTCCGATGGCAGCAATAGCGTCGCCATGGTCTTTGGCCATATTCTTCTAGGTCCTATTGGTGTGCTTTAGGTATCGAAAGATTTTTCCCAAGGGACTCCTGGCCAGCTCGACATCCCTCAACTCCCTCCTCAACTCGGGCCAACCTACGGTTCTTGACCGAAAGCGGTGGTGGACCGGTCGTAGCTCTCGTGCTAGGTCTGGCTCTATGACTCGGTCCGGTTCTCTGACTCGACTCCCCGTGGTCATGGGTGGACTGAGAATGCCTAAGTCTAGATGCGCCCGTCCCCCGTGCGGGTCTATCCTGGGTTGATCTCCTCCTAGGGGCAGGGGCAGGTGAGGCTCATCCTCCTCCATAGGGTCAGCTTCAAGGTCAATCACTGGGTCATTTGGTCCCGGACCCCCCCTAATATTCTTATAGGCCTTAAGTATAGGGGGTGGCCAGTCACCCTCTCCATCCACGAAGGGAATCTGGTAGTTACGGGCCAGTTGGATAATCAGGTTGCTATACCCGAATCCCTTCCGGCTCGCGGAGGCATTTCGCTCCATAATGTAGGTCCATGTAAGATGGGCGATATTGATCCTCCTACGCATCATAAGATAGTACACGATAAGGGTAGACTCATTCTCGAGGTGGGTAAAGTGCTGGGTCCCCACAATGCGGTTCACCACCCACTCAGCCCACCATCTCGCGGGTTTGCACATAAATCTAGAATGTAGTTTAAGCCCTCGGTGTCCATCGTCGTCTCCCTCGAAGTGGGCCCCCGCGGCCCCACCAGTCAAAACCCTGAAAATTTCCTCATCCGACGGCGGGTTGTTGGTGGCTAACTGGTAAGCACATGGCTCTTGGGATGGGGAAATCCCGTAAGCCTGCCTAATGGACTCAGGGGTCAGCAGAATATAGTCGCGACGGCAATAAATCCACTGTGTGTCAGTGTTCTCGGCATCTCCAGCATATAACAAGTTGCTAAAGAACTCCCTGACTAATGTTGAGCTAGACGCACCCTCAAACCCGGTCAGTGATGTGCCAAAAATGTCTGCTCGACTGGCAAAATGCACCATCTGAATAGGCATCCTATCCTCATCTATTTCATAACGGTAATCCTTAGCCAACCTATAGTTCGGCTTCTTACCCGTCAGATAATAGTAATGGGCCGCGTAGTTCACAAAACGGTAACTATCATAGTAATGAGGCCTAATGTCTGCTGCAGGGTAATCAACTGGCTCGTGGGCACGGTTCGGATCGATGACAGGTTTGACCAAATCCATGATAGTAAAAAACGAGCAGAAACAGAAATTCGTGCGTCTTAGCAAATAAGCCCCCTAAGTTCTACCAGAGGTCCACACGGCACGGAAACCGAGAAAAATCGCAGAAATAATGACCCGGCTACGGGTCGTGCTTAAAACGGAAAAATAAAGACGGGGAGTGAAATTTGGACCTTCCCACAAAAGGGGGTGTTGTGCATAATCCGGCAAGGTTATCGCCGGAAAATCGCCGGAAAATCGCCGGAAAAGTAGACTTTGCCGGAATGAAAATCCGGGCACACCCACACGTAGCTTTCTTCATCCTCTTCAATCTTTCCTTCTACGAATTTTTCCGGTTTTGCTTCAAACTCCACGAATCTGAGATTTTTTTCAAGAACACCCTTCGGTTTCCCTCAACCCCCACACTAGCTCGATGCCAATTTCTGAAAACTGAGACTAGTTCCGTGCTCCTTGCGATGAGGGGATTCCAAATATGCCTTCGATTTTTGATTCCGGGCACTTTTGAGAAATTGGTGTTATGGAGCTTGAGAGCTATGGAGGTAGAGAGAGAAAGCTTGAAGGCAAAATGACCTACCATGGCCGGCCCCCTCTCATATAAACCCTAAGTGCCAAAATGACCAAAATGCCCCTCTCTAAAAAAGTAAAAAACTGATTATTTGTGCGTATAATACTCATATTTTGCGTATTTTACGCACACAGGGGTACTGGAGTGATCAAAAAATGAAAAAAAATTGCAAGTTTACGCAGACAGCAGGTATATTTTTTTTAGGTTGCGTATTATACGCAGAACCTGCGTAAAATACGCAGACTGAGGCAAACATTAATTTTTCAATTTTTTTTTTAGATTTTGGTCACTTTGGCCTCGGTGTGCGTAAAATACGCACACCGTGGGTATAGGGGGGAAATTTTCTCTCTCTCCTCTCTGTGTTCGTATAATACGCAGAAGTGTGCGTATTTTACGCACACAACAGTTTTCTGTTCCTTTTTGTTTGCTTTGTCTGCTTCCGCTGTGTCTGCACATGCTTAGTTTTCATTAAATACACACTCATCTCACCTCTCTCAAAAATTCAAAACTTAAAATAAAAGATGTAAATAAAATAAATTAAACTTACGACGTTGGGTTGTCTCCCAACCAGCGCTTGTAATTTATGGTCGACGGCCCGAACCAGTTACCTCAGGTTCGATCACGGGTCGTCGAAGTAGATTGGGTCTACCTTGGCGACTTCGGCGTTCTCGAGTTACGGCTTGATCCGGTTTTCATTCACCCTGAAGCTCGAGTTATCTTTTGGATTCTCCAGCTCAAATGCGCCCCATGCGAATATCTTCTTGATGATGAGCGGCCCTGACCAACGAGATCTCAACTTTCCCGGAAAGAACCTCATTCTTGTGTTGTAGAGAAGCACTTTATCCCCTTCGTTAAACTGCTTTGGCGTGATACGCTGATCATGCCACTTTTTTTTCTTATCTTTGTAAATTTTGGCGCTCTCAAATGTCGTTATGCGGAACTCCTCTAATTCCAGCAGTGCCATCTTTCTCTTATCTTCGGCCAGACTCTCATCCATATTGAGCAGTTTGATGGCCCAACGGGCCTTGTGCTCTAGCTCAAGCGGAAAGTGACACGCTTTCCCAAACACGAGCTGGTACAGTAACATTCCCAGCAGAGTTTTGAAGGCTGTCCAGTACGCCCACAGCGCATCATCCAGTCTCATCGACCAATCCTTTCGGCCCAGGTTGACGATTTTCTCGAGAATGCCCTTGATCTCCCTATTTGACACCTCAGCATGTCCGTCAGTCTGGGGGTGGTAAGGCAGTGATACCATATGGATAGACACCCCGTACTGCTTTATGTTGGAATAGATGCCCTAGAGGCAATCGTAGATTTAGTATGAACATTGTTTTGGCTAGAAATATTAATTTATTATATATTGTGATATTTAATATAATGAAGTCCTTAGATACTATGTGTTGTTTATCTTAAGTATCCCTAGTCCACTATATTGATTAATAGGACGATCAAATATAGACTAGTATGTGGGTAGATTGATATAGAGATATCAAGTCTAACACATGGGTATGCATTAGGAGTAATGGCATACTGGATTGACCCACAACGAGAAGGACACATTAGATTATGTCAAGTCACAATCGCTTCTCGTAGTGCTAATATAATTGCAATCCTTAGACTTGAAGTCACTAGATAATCTAGTTGTGGAATATTGTGCTTTGATGTTATCAAACGTTACACCGTAACTGGGTAATCATAAAGATGGCTATCGGGCATGATAGGAAGCAAGCTTAGAGATCGTAGTGATGTATATAGGATTTTTCCCTCCCACATAATGGGGGTAAATATCCACGGCCACTCAAGGGATGAGGCTTATTGAATGTCCGGCCAGACTCAGCTAAATCAATATGGAGATATTGATGTTATCTGCAAGCATAAGCATATTCCCAGGATCGAGGAACTATGGATTGGATATACGAGTGTGACTATTTATGTCTCGTGTCCAATCCAGATATGGAGACAAAGGGAAAGTGCAATATGAACATATTGGGCACAAGAGGTTTGTCGGGATCACTGACTATTTCTATTAGATGGGTGGCATGGATGTGTTGCTAGACACCGCTCCATGTTAGTATCTACCAACTATATAGAAACCTATGGGGTCACACGTCAAATAGAGTAGAGCTAGATTTGGGATTAATTAATATTGATTAATTAATGAGAAGGATCATTGTGCAACACCTTGCAAACTTAGTAGGACTACTTTGCAAGGAAGGGAATAATTCTAGTTCATGTAGAATTAGGAAATTCCTTTATGGAAAAAACAAGGAGTTGTTGGAGTATATAAAGGAGGCTCTAGATTCCTACCCACTTAATGTGATTAGACATAACACAAGAGAGTGGGAGAGAGCAAAAGAGAGAGCAAGAGACAAGCTAAGGCCGAAGCCCTAGCCCGTCCCCTACCCCGTCGGCCACCAAAGAGAGAGCCGGACCTCTCTTTGGTCCTTGTTGCTTTGATCTTCTGCCCTCTTCCTCCGGTTTCAAGCTAGAACTTGTTTGAAGGAAGAATCTAGATCTCACCTCTAGACGTGGATCAACCATAGAGACGAGGACACCATTCTTTGTGTGATCTCACAAATCAAAAGGTACACAATACTATGTCTCTTATCATGCTATGACGTCTCCTCCCGACGAACCGTGGTGGGCTTTGAAGTAGGATTAAAATTTTGTTATTTGACAGCTTGAAAATGTATTAGTCTGGGACATCTTTTTACCAGTGGTTTTAACCCTGTGAGAGTTGAGTTTGGCCATTTTCAGCTTATTTTCCACCTGATACGAGGCAGAGATTTATAGATTATGATTGCAAAATTTGAGTAATTTTATGCATACTTTTGTTTGCTGGATATGATCGCGGGTGCGTGTTATGATGTGCAGGTAACAGGTGCCGGAAAATGCATGAGATTAACTTGGATGGGAGGCAGCGTGTCAGGGAAGCTGAGCGGAAAAAAAGAGAAAAAATGCTAAGTGGTGCGTTCAAACGCAGGAGCTGCGTTCAAACGCACAAGACAGGAGCAGCAGGAAAAATGGCAGAATTTGGCTAAGTCCTGCGTTCAAACGCAGAGACAGGCTGCGTTCAAACGCAGGAGTCAGAGACCAAGTGCAGAAAAGCTAAGTCCTGCGTTCAAGCGCAGGCGTTGTGCGTTCATACGCAGGGCTCAACACTCAAGAGAAGAATCGGCCAAGGGGTGCGTTCAAACGCAGAGGAGCTGCGTTCAAACGCATGGGTTCAGGAGCCAGAAGAGGAAAAACGGCTAAGTCCTGCGTTCAAACGCAGAAGGGTGTGCGTTCATACGCACTGCGTTTGAACGCAGGAAGTGTGCGTTTAAACGCACAGACGTGTTCCAGAATCTTCCAGGACGGATCTTTTCGAGGGTAAAACAGGAATTTCGTGCATCAGTTTTGGAGACTGTGGCAATATAAAAGGAGGTGTCCCAGCACTGTTTTAGGGTTACGAAGGCATACCACAGCTATCATCATCAGCAGCCAGTTTCATAGCAGCCAGGCGTGGAGCAGAGCAGGATTGGAGCAGTTTTCCAGTATCTTCAGCAAAATAACTAGTTTGATCTTTTCTCTTTTTATGAAACACTGTTTTTGAATAATGCAAGCTAGCTAGACCTTTTGCCTAGGTTCTCGGTGAACCTAGGGTTTATGAATTCAGCAGACTTGGTTGTTTTGATTTTCAGATGCATGGCTAGCTAAGTCTTAATACAGGATGGTTTGTTTATTATTCTGTCTTTGATTTTATTTATATACATGAATGGCCTGATCACCCAGGAGTGTTACAGACAGGATCTGGTGCGCGAGAGTGACCAGTGAACGTTAGGAAGAAAAGACAGGATTTAGTACTCTGCCTTGATGGACCGAGAGGTGAAGAGAATCAGGGGACTAGCCCAGAAGCATTAGACCAACTGTTAGACGTTTAGGGGGAGACCGAGAGGAGAACCTGTAACCCTAGCAGACTTAGAACGAACCTGCAGATTTAGGTGGACCGAGAGGACCCGGAAATCTGCAGTTTAGTGATAAGTGCATGAGACCGAGAGGAGATTGTACTATTGGTATGCTGGCATAAACAAAACCACTGTGTGTTTCTGAAATCAAATAAACCATGGAAGCTGGAGAGTAACCCTAGGGGATCCTGGAATCTAGATTTTTAGAATTATCAACTTTTACAACCACAACAATTTCGGCAAAATATTCAGCAGAAAAATAAAATAAGCTTTTTTACTGTGTTTATTTATTATAATTTAGTATAATCAAACCCCCAAACCTTCCTCCTTTTTACAAACTTCGTGTCTTATTCTAAATCTGATTAGCAAAAACTTAAACTGTTCTCGTGGGTTCGACAACCAGAGTCACAATTACATACTCTATACTACTTGATCGTACACTTGCGAAAAAGCAGATAGTTTACGCTGTCAAGTTTTTGGCGCCGTTGCCGGGGAACGGTTATAGTTTTGTTAAAGAGACATTAGAATAAGTCTCAGAGTTTTTTTTTTTTTTATTTTTACAGTTACTTTCTTTCGACTTACTGCTCGTGAAATCTGATTTTCAGGCTATTCTAGTTTATGCCCAGATTGCCCCGCAAACTGGTGTCACCACTCGAAGATCCCGAAAAACTTTTCAGAGAGCAAAGTCGCAGACACCGAGCCGCGATGTCTGAACACGGAGAAGACACCACGACCGAAACAGGAACACCCACAGGACAGCCGCAACGTACTCCAGCACAGATGGCTCTTTACATTGAAGAGCTGATAGCAGCAGGTTTTGCTGCCAGGAACAATCAGAGGACTTATAACAGGTCTGGAAGGGCACTGGTCGAAAACTTTGAAGTCCCAACCGGAGGACATCAACCAGCTATTGTAGTGCCTCCCATTACAGCAGAGCACTTCGACCTGAAATCATCCACCATTCAGACCGCCCAGACCCATTGTCCTTTTAATGGGAAAGCAGATGAAGATCCAAACGACTTCCTTGGAAAATTTGAGGACTACTGCAACAAGATTAAATATAGAGGAGTCGAAGCGGACACGCTAAAGCTGATTTTATTCCCATACTGTTTGTTCGGAACAGCAAAGGATTGGCTGGAGGCAAGACCACCGAGGTCTATCACTACCTGGGAAGGGTGTGTTGCTGATTTCTTGGCAAAATTCTACCCTGCATCCCGCGTTATCAAGCTGCAGAGCGAGATCTTATCTTTCAAACAGCAGATGGGGGAGACAGTGGTAGATGCATGGGACAGGTTGATGAGACTTGTGAAAAAAATGCCCCAATCACGGCTTCGGGGACGCAAAAATTCTGCAGGTATTCTACCATGCACTTGACAGGGAGAATGCAGACAGGATTGATAGGGAAGCTGGGGGTAACTTTCTATACCATGTGGACAAAGATGGCGCATACGAACTGATGAAGCAATTAGCCAAACAGGATACTCGCCTGTTTGATGACCGCAGGCTAGCAGCAGCAGCAGAACCAGTGGTTGATGACAGGATTGACAATCTCACGAAAGTGGTACAGGACCTAGTCAAGAAGGTGTATACAGAAAAGAAGCCGGTAGCATCAGTGGACGAACCTGACTTTGACGCAGCAATTCTGGAGCTTCAGACCGAAGACGCCAACTATGTCCAGCAGCAGTGGGATCCTAGTCGCTACAGACCAGGCACACGTGACCATCCAGGGTTTCGCTACGGAAATCCCAATGCAGCAGTATATGCACCAGGATTCCAGCACAGGCCACAGGCACAACAGACAGCTCCAGCTCAGCCTGCACAAGCAGCACCACAACTAAACCTGTCTCAGCAACATTTTGAGTCCTATATGGAAAAATTCAATAAGCAGTTGGAAACTAGATTCGCACAGATGGACTCACTAACTGCTGATGTAAGCCAGATGAAGATTGCTATCCGCAACTTGGAAGTACAAAATGGACAGCTTGCACAGAACCAGGCAGAACGAGCCCCAGGGAATTTACCGTCTAACACAGTGAACAATCCACGCGCTCAAATCAATGCTATCACAACTCGGAGTGGAATTGCACTGCAGGATCCACCGTATCCCACTCATGCACGCGCAGAAAAGTCAAAAATTATTGAACAGGAGGTGATTGACCGGGAAGACAGTTCAACCGCTAACCCTCAGAAAAGGGGTTCGGACGAGCAGGAAGCAGCGCAGAAGAATGAGGGTAATCCAGAGACAGTGCCAACTTCTAAGGAGGTTCCTTACCCTCTGAAGACACGTAAGAGAGATGACAGCAAAGACTACGCCAGATTTCTGGAGGTATTCAAGCAATTACAGATAAATATACCTTTTGCTGAAGCACTTGCCAAAATGCCTACTTATGCGAAATTTCTCAAAGATATCATGTATGGTAGAAGGCGAATGAGTGACTTCGAAACAGTGAATCTGACGGCAGAAGCGAGCAGTTGTGTAAAAAATGGTCTACCACTGAAAAAGAAAGACCCTGGCAGCTTTGTTATTCCAGTGACCCTGGGCAGTGCATACACAGGAAAAGCCTTATGCGATTTAGGTGCCAGCATCAACTTGATGCCACTGACCATCTTCAAAAGTCTGGGAGTCGGAGAGGAACGCCCAACCAGAATTATGCTTCAAATGGCTGACAGATCCGTGAAACCCGCCTATGGAGTAATTGAAGATATCCTGGTAAAAGTGGGAGAGCTTATTTTTCCAGCAGATATTGTGATACTGGATATGGAGGCAGGAGAGGTTCCGCTGATCCTGGGCAGACCTTTCCTGGCGACTGGTGAAGCCATTATTAACTGCAAGAGTGGAGAGCTGTCCATGCAAATCAATGAAGAAAAAGTAAAGTTTAATGTTTTCAAGTCTCTCCAGCTTCCCGATCATTATGGGCATGAAAACTGTTTTGCAGTAGACGTAATTGATGATCTGGAAAGCGATGAGATAGAAGATTTATGGGAGGAATTTGAAGACATATTTCCCGAGGAAACAGAAGAGCAACAGGATGAGCAGATCATGGGAACAGAAAGCTGGGTCAGGCTATACAGAGATGAAGGAGGCGAGCAGAAAATGACACTGGTCCCGTCACTGCAGGAACCACCAGCCCTGGAATTAAAACAGTTGCCAGAACACCTCAGGTACGCTTTTATTGGTGAAAATAATACACTGCCGGTAATTGTTTCTTCTCTTTTATCTCAGGAACAGGAACAAAAGCTACTGGAGGTACTTCGAGAGCATAAAGAAGCCATAGGATGGACAATTGCAGACCTGAAGGGAATCAGTCCTGATTATTGCATGCACAAAATAAGAATCGAAGACGGAAAGAAGCCAGTCATCCAGCCTCAAAGAAGATTGAACCCAATTATGAAAGATGTGGTACGTAAGGAGGTCATGAAGTGGCTAGAAGCAGGAATTATATACCCCATATCAGACAGCACCTGGGTGAGTCCTGTCCAGTGTGTACCGAAGAAAGGGGGTATTACAGTAGTGCAGAATGGTGATCAGGAACAGATCGCCCAGCGAACTGTCACTGGCTGGCGAATCTGTATGGACTATCGGAAGCTGAACGATGCCACACTGAAAGACCACTTTCCGCTGCCATTCATGGACCAGATGTTAGACAGACTAGCGCACCATGCGTATTACTGCTTTCTTGATGGATACTCGGGCTACAACCAGATCTACATAAATCCAGAAGACCAAGAAAAGACGACGTTCACTTGCCCGTATGGAACGTTCGCCTTTAGAAGAATGCCGTTTGGACTGTGCAATGCTCCAGCAACATTCCAGAGGTGTATGATGGCTATTTTCTCTGATATGATAGAGAAAAATCTGGAAGTTTTCATGGACGATTTTTCGTTATTCGGAGACAGCTTCGAAGATTGCTTATACCATCTGGCCAGAGTTCTGATTCGCTGCAGGAAAACAAATCTGGTACTCAACTGGGAAAAATGCCACTTCATGGTTACTGAAGGAATAGTGCTGGGACACAGGATTTCCAGTAAAGGGCTGGAAGTAGACAGCGCAAAAATAGAGGTGATCAAGCAGCTGCCGTATCCAACCACAGTGAAGGCAATCAAGAGCTTTTTGGGCCACGCAGGATTTTACAGAAGGTTTATTAAAGATTTCTCAAAAATTACAAAGCCACTATGTAATTTGTTGGGAAAAGATGTGCCCTTCGTATTTGACGAAGCCTGCAAAGAAGCTTTTGACGTGCTTAAAGAAAGGCTGACGACTGCACCCATTATCACAACACCAGACTGGACGCTCCCGTTCGAGCTGATGTGCGACGCCAGTGATTACGCTGTGGGCGCGGTACTGGGACAGAGGAAGGACAAGGTGTGTAGTGTCATCTACTATGCCAGCAGGGTCCTGAATGAGGCGCAGATTAATTATGGGACTACAGAGAAGGAGCTGCTGGCAGTCGTTTTTGCCTTGGATAAATTCAGATCGTACTTGGTAGGCTCTAAAGTCATTATTTTTACAGATCACAGTGCACTGAAATACCTGCTGGAAAAGAAGGATGCAAAGCCAAGGCTGCTGCGTTGGATTCTGCTCATGCAGGAATTTGACGTCGAAATCAGGGATAAAAAGGGAGTTGAAAATGTAGTAGCTGATCATTTATCTCGTCTGGAAAAACCTACAGAAGAAGTGGTGCCCATTCAAGAAAATTTTCCAGATGAACATATTATGAAGATCAAGACCAACAGACGGCCCTGGTATTATGCCATAGCCAATTATTTGGTCAATGGTGCACTCCCTGAAGATATCACCCCTTGGCAGAAAAAGAAATTTATTTCAGATTGCAGGCAATATTTCTGGGACGATCCTTATCTGTTCAAGCAAGGGGCAGATAATATTCTCCGACGGTGCATTCCATGTCACGAAATTTTGGAGGTAATTCAGCACTGCCACTCAGCACAGTGTGGAGGACACTTCAGCGGACCGAGAACAGCTCACAAGGTGCTGCAGTCAGGATTTTTCTGGCCAACAGTTTTTAAGGACTGCCATGATTATGCGCAGAGTTGTGATCATTGCCAACGGACAGGAAACATCTCCCAGCGGAATGAAATGCCCATGACACTTTGGCAGGAAGTCGAGCCTTTCGACGTGTGGGGTATTGATTTTATGGGTCCTTTTCCTTCGTCGCTAGGAAATCTCTACATCTTATTGGCAGTGGATTACGTGTCAAAGTGGGTGGAAGCAATAGCCTGTCAGAAGAATGATGCGTCAGTTGTGGAAAGGTTCCTCAAACGCAACATCTTTACCAGATTTGGAACACCGAGGGCCATGGTCAGTGATGAAGGTTCTCATTTTATCAATAAAGTATTTGCCAAGGTTCTAAAGCAGTATGGGGTGTCTATCCATAAGGTATCACTGCCTTATCACCCTCAGGCAAACGGGCAAGCAGAGGTGTCCAACAGGGAGATAAAGAGCATACTGGAAAAAACTGTGAATCCTGGACGCAAGGACTGGTCGTTAAAGCTGGATGATGCGCTTTGGGCATACAGAACTGCTTATAAAACACCACTGGGAATGTCCCCGTACCAGCTGGTGTTCGGAAAAGCATGTCACTTACCAGTAGAATTGGAGCACAAAGCTTACTGGGCAATCAAACAGCTGAATATGGATCACAGTTTATCAGGAAATAAACGGAAGATGGCACTACTCGAACTGGAAGAATTCCGTAAAACTGCATATGAGAGTGCTAAAATTTATAAAGAGAAAACAAAGAAGTGGCATGACAATCGCATTCTACCAAAGAAGATAGAAATCGGGCAGAAGGTTCTCCTCTACAATTCAAGGATGAAATTCTATCCAGGGAAGCTGCGCTCAAGATGGTCTGGACCATTTATTGTGAAGGACATTACATCATGGGGAGTGGTGGAGCTGGAGAACCCGAGGGACAATACAGTTTTCAAGGTGAATGGGAACAGAGTCAAGCCATACAGGGATCCTCAGGAAATCATGGAGGTAGAGGCACTCTACCTCGACATTCCGTGATTACAGCAGAGGTAACAAAGTCGGGCTGTCGACTGTAAATCACAAGCGCTGGTTGGGAGGCAACCCAACGTAGGTTAGTTGTTTTTAGATAATTTTTACAATGTTCATAATTTGAGAGAAAAGTGAGAAAGAGGGATTTAATGTTGAACTCAGTGTTTCAGGAAGCAGAGGTGTGCGTTTAAACGCAGAAGACATGCGTTCAAACGCAGTGCGTTCAAACGCAGAGATCTTGCGTTCAAACGCAGCCCCACCGACAGACAGGAAAAGCACTGGAAACTACTAACACTTTTGCGTTCAAACGCAGAGGACCTGCGTTCAAACGCAGATCAGACCATGAAAATTTTTCCAGCCACCAAGTGGTGCTTTTAAACGCAGTTCATATGCGTTCAAACGCAAGAAGTTAAAGAAGAGGTGGAAAAATCTTAAGGCCTGCGTTCAAACGCAGATTCTGCGTTCAAACGCAGACCCAATCAGCAGAGATTTTCTAGAGAGACAAAGGCATGCGTTCAAACGCAACTCATGTGCGTTCAAACGCAGCTCATCCGAGATGCAGAAGACAAGCGTTGCGTTCAAACGCAGCTCATGTGCGTTCAAACGCAACTCATCAGACCCAGAAAAATTCAAGAACGTTCAAGCACTGCGTTCAAACGCACACCCTGCGTTCAAACGCAGATCGTCAGAACTTCAAATTTTCCAGAAAACTTAAGCAGTGCGTTCAAACGCAGGACCTGCGTTCAAACGCACATTTGAGCGGGATCAAAAATTTCGGAAAAATTTGAAAAATTTTGAAATTTTGGGGCCATTCTGCAATTTCTGAAAGTTTGCCTATATATACTGTACGGATGAAAGTGACTCATTTTCACACAAGTCTTCCAGTTTTCAACTCTCTCTCTAGAAAATTCTCTCTGCCCTAGCAGCCGCCAGAGCAGTCCGCCGCCAGCAGCCTCCGACGACCACCGCAGGACCACCAGAAGGTCAGGAACAGTGTGGGGGTGATCCAACTCCGCCGATCCAAACACCAACAGATTCATCTCAGAGAGATATTTCCAGATCTGTACCCGTAAGATTCACTCCGGGTACCCAGGTTCTATCTTTTCATTCTCTTTGAATATTCTCAATTTTTACTGTTTGAATCTGAAATGGAGGTGGATCAACCTTACATGAGGCCGGATAGGGCTATTGCACAATTGAATATCATAGACTGCCGTTTGCTTAGGCCTAACTATTTCTGCGACCATAGGTTTGTTAACATGGAGGCTCACCGTTTCTTTTTGCAAGACAAAAAGATTCGGTATGACATACCCGCTGAGAGGACCTTTCCCCGTGATAGGGTAGCCATGGGGGATGAACTGTTTGAATTTACTGGGCAGGATCAGTTTGGGGATTTGTTTACTGGGTTTACCAATCTGCAGGTCAGTTCTGTGCTGGCTAAGGAGATTTACAGCAATCTCTAGCAGTGCATGAACAGTGAAGTCCAGTCAATTGACTGGATTTACTGCAGAAAGAGATGGATTCGAATCACCCCAGAGAGTATCCGAGAGAGTCTGGGTCTAGAGTTGGTGTTGGATGACTGTCAGTTCCAGGAACTGAGACGTCATCCATCGGAACAGTTGAGTGAGCAGATCCTGACCACCCTGTGTGCCGGTGTACCCGGCGCTGTCTGGTACCACCCTGAGAGGAGTCCTTCCTACCGGAAACTGCCATCGACCTACCTGATTCGAGAGGCGAAATGGTGGACAGAGTGGGTGAACAAAAGAATTGTGGGTATAAAACACTTTACCCACATTGATTATAATATTGCCCTGCTTGTGTACTGTTTGATGGCCCGTGAGCCTGTGAGCCTCCCGGAGATTATATGTGAGTTTTTCCGGGAACGGAGGGAGACCCATAGCAAGAAGGGTTTGGGTCTTCTGGGGATGTTAACAAAAATGGCGCAGGATTATCTTGTGGTCATTCCTGGCGAGCTGAGAGACATTCGACCTGTTCAAGTACGCAAGTACAAGAACATGAGATGTGCGCTGGAGGAGGCCATTCACGGCCCTCCTGAATATGTCCAAGTGGACGATGATGATGTTGTTCCACCTCAGGGTGGGGGTGGTGGCATGCCACCACCGCCTCCTCCCGGTGATGGGGGTTTACCTGCCTTACCAGGTCCCTTCCCACTGCCCCGTTCTGCCAGTTCCAGTGAACACAGGCAGGCCGACCCTGACTTGGGGCAGTCTAGCAGAGGGGCCAGGCGCAGCTCTTTTGGGCGCCTGGAGAGGACTGAGCATGAGGAGTGGGTCAGAAAGAAAATTAAGGCCCAAGAAAAAGTACAAAACTACCTGGTAAGGACGGTCAAGAAAATGGCCAGGGGTCTTGGCAAATTGTTCAAGACCCAGAAGCATATCTACCACGCTCACACAGCCGCCATGAGAGCTCATGAGTCGGCGCTTGCTGAGATTCAGAGTAACATGCGTGGTAGGCGGTTTAATTTTCCAGACCGCTATTCTAGTGATAATTGTCCAAGCTGGACAATGGAAGATAGCCGGCCTTATGATAGCTTCTCTGGCCATGACCCCACACCGAGCCCTGAACATGCAGATAGTGTCGGTGACCCCGGCAGACCCGGTACCCAGTACCCACCTAGGAGAGATCATGCAGACCCAGGGGCCAGCAGTGCCCATCCCGGTGCCAGCCACGCTGGTACCGCTGCCGCAGCACGCCATGCTGCGAGGAAACGCGCCAGAGGGCGAACCCCTTCACCATCTCCCGAGCCGACTAACCAGTCTACTCCGGAGAACACAGATTCGAGTTACCGACCAGATCAGTAGAGTCGCGAGGACGCGCCACCTCTAATGTGGGGGTGGGGAATCGTGTCCTCCTGCATAGCCATGTCAGCATATTTTGGTCATTTTTATTTTTCATTTTATTTTCATTATTTTGAGTCAGCACGTTTTTTATGTTGAGTCGACCCACCAACCTTTCTGACCTTGCATGAAAAAAAAAAAAAATTTAAAAAAAAAAAAATTAAAAAATAAATAAAAAAAAAATAATAATAAATAGGGAAAACTAATAAATATTTTTTCTGAGAAAGGGCAACTTAGGACCTAGAAACTGAAGAGAGTCCAATGAAAGAGTTTATGAGAATAGGAAGCACCGTAGCAGGGATACTTCGAATTTTAGTATTTTGTGCACAATTTTCACGACAGGCTATCCCGGGTATTCAGGAGTGTGGACAGTAGATACAGGCATACTTTTGACTTCTCTAGTGTGTTAGGCAGATTTGGTCTTTAGATAATTGAATATTCTGTTTCCCGTGGAAACTGGTGGACTCTTGGAATCTGGGGTGGACCTTCGTGTAGAGTCGGTTTTATGTGGTACAAATCTGTAGCCTAAGCGAAGTTGGAGAATGTACACCACCATCCCTTAAGGTGGTTCCAAGAGAAAATCCTAAAAAGCCCGCACTCTTAACGCTCTACTGCACAGTTGTAAAAAACAGAGGAGAATAAAAAAAAAATATAAAAAAAAAAAAAAAAACAGTTTGAAAAAAAATAATAATAATTTGCGCTTAAAGGAGAAACAACATAATGTGCTTCCATTCACATGGAAAATTTGGATTCAATCCAATTTAAGAGCTTAGGAGGGAAACTAAAGTCAAGCCGTATTACACAGGAGTTGTGTCTCCCAGCAATGGGACAATTTGCAAATCAAACGCAATAACGGCTAAGAGGGTCTGAAAACCTCAAATGACTTGGCGAAGAAAAATTATCTGTTGACTATAGATGCCTAGACCCTCTGAGTCAAAAGACGTGCCTTATCTTGGTTGGTTTGGTGGATGTTTGGGGATACCTTAGTGATTTTGTGCATAGGATCAGTTTATATCATTTCCTGCCGCGTGTGTGAAATTTCGAAATAAGCTTGTGAGGATTTGATGATTTCAGTTTATGATAGAGAGGTTGCCCAATTTCAGAAAATATATATATATATATAAAAAAAAAAAAAAAATTTAGTTGTGTCTTGAGTCAGTTTGTGTATTCTGTATCTGAGTCAGTTGTCTATTGAGTGTTTTGGTCTGTGTCTTGAATCTGTGAAAGAGGGGAAGTATGCAATTAAAGTATGCAAAAATGGGTCTGCAGGGCAGTATGCAAGGGTCTGCTCGGGACGAGCAGAGATAAGTGTGGGGGTATTTTGACAGCTTGAAAATGTATTAGTCTGGGACATCTTTTTACCATTGGTTTTAACCCTGTGAGAGTTGAGTTTGGCCATTTTCAGCTTATTTTCCACCTGATACGAGGCAGAGATTTATAGATTATGATTGCAAAATTTGAGTAATTTTATGCATACTTTTGTTTGCTGGATATGATCGCGGGTGCGTGTTATGATGTGCAGGTAACAGGTGCCGGAAAATGCATGAGATTAACTTGGATGGGAGGCAGCGTGTCAGGGAAGCTGAGCGGAAAAAAAGAGAAAAAATGCTAAGTGGTGCGTTCAAACGCAGGAGCTGCGTTCAAACGCACAAGACAGGAGCAGCAGGAAAAATGGCAGAATTTGGCTAAGTCCTGCGTTCAAACGCAGAGACAGGCTGCGTTCAAACGCAGGAGTCAGAGACCAAGTGCAGAAAAGCTAAGTCCTGCGTTCAAGCGCAGGCGTTGTGCGTTCATACGCAGGGCTCAACACTCAAGAGAAGAATCGGCCAAGGGGTGCGTTCAAACGCAGAGGAGCTGCGTTCAAACGCATGGGTTCAGGAGCCAGAAGAGGAAAAACGGCTAAGTCCTGCGTTCAAACGCAGAAGGGTGTGCGTTCATACGCACTGCGTTTGAACGCAGGAAGTGTGCGTTTAAACGCACAGACGTGTTCCAGAATCTTCCAGGACGGATCTTTTCGAGGGTAAAACAGGAATTTCGTGCATCAGTTTTGGAGACTGTGGCAATATAAAAGGAGGTGTCCCAGCACTGTTTTAGGGTTACGAAGGCATACCACAGCTATCATCATCAGCAGCCAGTTTCATAGCAGCCAGGCGTGGAGCAGAGCAGGATTGGAGCAGTTTTCCAGTATCTTCAGCAAAATAACTAGTTTGATCTTTTCTCTTTTTATGAAACACTGTTTTTGAATAATGCAAGCTAGCTAGACCTTTTGCCTAGGTTCTCGGTGAACCTAGGGTTTATGAATTCAGCAGACTTGGTTGTTTTGATTTTCAGATGCATGGCTAGCTAAGTCTTAATACAGGATGGTTTGTTTATTATTCTGTCTTTGATTTTATTTATATACATGAATGGCCTGATCACCCAGGAGTGTTACAGACAGGATCTGGTGCGCGAGAGTGACCAGTGAACGTTAGGAAGAAAAGACAGGATTTAGTACTCTGCCTTGATGGACCGAGAGGTGAAGAGAATCAGGGGACTAGCCCAGAAGCATTAGACCAACTGTTAGACGTTTAGGGGGAGACCGAGAGGAGAACCTGTAACCCTAGCAGACTTAGAACGAACCTGCAGATTTAGGTGGACCGAGAGGACCCGGAAATCTGCAGTTTAGTGATAAGTGCATGAGACCGAGAGGAGATTGTACTATTGGTATGCTGGCATAAACAAAACCACTGTGTGTTTCTGAAATCAAATAAACCATGGAAGCTGGAGAGTAACCCTAGGGGATCCTGGAATCTAGATTTTTAGAATTATCAACTTTTACAACCACAACAATTTCGGCAAAATATTCAGCAGAAAAATAAAATAAGCTTTTTTACTGTGTTTATTTATTATAATTTAGTATAATCAAACCCCCAAACCTTCCTCCTTTTTACAAACTTCGTGTCTTATTCTAAATCTGATTAGCAAAAACTTAAACTGTTCTCGTGGGTTCGACAACCAGAGTCACAATTACATACTCTATACTACTTGATCGTACACTTGCGAAAAAGCAGATAGTTTACGCTGTCATTATTCCGCTGCGTTACCTACGTCAAAACCCAACAGTGGTATCAGAGCCACAGGTCTTAGAGCATAACATGATTTTATGTGTTGCGATTTCAGTTTATACACCGTATTATTGTTTATTACGCTAAACTGAAAAGAATTGGCATAGTAGATGCAAACTTGAATTTGATTCAATAAAACAAGATCCAATTTAAAATTGGATGTTATAATTGTTGAGTTTCATCACATAAGATGTGAACAATTGGGTTGTTGAAAAATTAGGGTTCATGGGCACATGATTGAAAATGAGTTTTCAATTATGGAAACAAAATTATGGAATTAATTCCATAAGGAAACAACCTTGCTTGGGAAACAAGGAAGAGGGAAGGAGGCTAGGGCTGAAACCCTAGCCGTCCGCCCCCTCCCTTGCGCGCCAAGCAAAGACCGCGGGCCACATGGGGCGGTCGTCCTTGGGCTGGGCCTTGTGGCGGGCGGCGGTCCTAGGGGTTCGGGCCCCTTGTTGGCTTGAACTCCTTGGACCGTTGTAACCCTAATTACCCAATTCAATTAAAATTGAACAAGCGTGTTAAAAATTGGTTTTAACCGTATTATGTGCTTTGCTGCATGGTGGATGGATATGGCCTAGGATTGTGGATGTTTATTGCTTTGTGGTTTGGATTACGGCCTGCGAGCTGATCAAATTAATGTAATAACTAATTACGTTCTACGGCCTGCGAGTAGTCTTTTTCTCCTCGACATGTGAGGCTTTTGTTATTTATTTATTCCAGATGTTAGGCTAGAATTTGAAATATTTAGATGAAAGCCAAGAGCATGGAGAAGAATACCGGAGGACCAAAGGAGCCAAAAGATAAAGATGACGTCCCCTAGGCGTGCGGCTATGGTGGAGCACATGGAGATGAGCTCGGCACTTTAGGGCAATTGGATATTATCATTGGCTTGATAATATCATTAGTCTAGGGGCCATATCCATGCCACGTTTTTTTTATTTTGTGGATGTTTATTATTCATGTCTTGTTATTTAAATTTTTGTGTGTATGGCGATACTAGCGAAAACGATAACAAGATAATAATAAACAAGGTTGGTCTTTTATTGTGGATTGCCCAATCCAAATA
Organism: Linanthus parryae; assembly: GCA_023055425.1. Taxonomy (NCBI): domain Eukaryota; kingdom Viridiplantae; phylum Streptophyta; class Magnoliopsida; order Ericales; family Polemoniaceae; genus Linanthus; species Linanthus parryae. Next base: position 79,026,225 of record JALGPY010000006.1, read on the forward strand.
AGTAGACCATGTTGATGAGATCAACCAAACAAGTTAAGAAAGAAAAATCCCTCAATTAAATATTGTGTTTTGCCTTCTCTTGCCAAAACACCCTTCATGATCAGGGTTCATTAAAATTCGGGCTTGCTAAAGCAAGGAGATTTTAATTTACCATGGTGTGTTGCGGACGACACAAGCTAGTAATGTGTGTATGTTAAAGCAAGAGGTTGGACGCAACTAGGCAAGAATCAATTGGATTGATGAGCCTAGAGGCATGACAATTAGGTGTTATCCATGGGATAAAGAATAAAAGAGTTATCACCTAATTGGACCAAGAGTTGCATGGGATGCAGTTGGAATGGTTCCTACCTAAATAACCTATTCTTGGGTGACTTGCCAAAGCAAGCTCAAGAAGAAGTGAAAAGGGATCTTGGACCCACTAGAAAATATAAATATATTTTCTCCATTAATGGTGAGGGCTATTAATCCGGGAAAAATAGTGGGAGCTATATTTGATGATCTAGCCATTGTTGAATATAGTTAAATTTTTCAAAATACTAAAATTGCACATTTCTCGTTTTGTAGAATTCCAAATGGCAAACAACAACGCATCGACTTCATCCCCACGATCTGTCCTTGAGAAGGATAAACTGTCTGGAACGAATTTCCTTGACTGGTACAGAAACTTAAGGATTGTCCTTAAGCAAGAAAAGAAGCTATACGTCTTGGACACTCAAATTCCAGAACCACCACAAGATGAGTCTCTTCTAGCGGAAGTGAGGGCACGTCAGAAACATATTGATGATTCTAATGACGTGACTTGCCTCATGCTTTGTACCATGACTCCTGAGCTTCAGAAACAGCATGAGAATATGGAAGCCTATGATATGATCATACACTTGAAACATTGTTTCAGGAACAGGCTAGGAATGAGCGCTATGAGGTGTCTAAAGCATTATTCAAGAGTAGTCTTGCAGAGGGGAATCCAGTAGGGCCTCATGTGCTCCGAATGATCGGGTACATTGAGAACCTTGAGAGACTGGGATTCCCATTGGGCCAAGATTTGGCTACTGATCTAGTCTTGCAATCGTTTCCTGACAGTTATAATCAGTTCATCATGAACTATAAAATGAACGAGATCAGTAAAACTCTGCCTGACTTATTGAATATGCTGAAGACAGTGGAACAGAGCGTCAAAAAAGACAAGGGCAAGGCCATAATGACGGTGCATAAGAAGAAGGGCAAGTCAGTTGCCTCTACTTCAAAAGGAAAGCGCAAGAAAGTTGCGAAGTCCAAAGAAGCCCTAAATCCTAGTGGAGGCGTGGCTAAGGGTGAGTGTCACTACTGTAGCCAGTCGGGTCACTGGAGGAGGAATTGCCCTAAATATCTGGAGGGTAAGAAGCTTGGACTAGTGATTCCACCACCACCTGGTATTTATGTTATAGACGTCAATCTTTCTATTTCTTCATCTTGGGTATTGGATACCGTGTGTGGTTCTCACATTTGTCGTAATGTGCAGGATTTGAAAAGAAGTAGAAGATTGAGTAAAGGGGAGATAGATCTGCGCGTCGGAAATGGAGCAAGAGTTGCTGCATTAGCTGTAGGAGTTTATGAGCTATCTTTCCCTTCTGGACTTATTTTAGAATTAGACAATTTCTTTTATGTGCCTGCTATGAGCAGAAACATTATTTCCATTTCTTGTTTGGACGAGAAGGGTTTTTCTATTTCAATAAAGGACAAGTGTTGTTCCATTTATTTTGATAGTATGCACTATTGTAGTGCGCATTTGTCTAATGGATTGTATATCCTTGATCTAACTAGTCCAATCTATAACATAAATACTAAAAGGATTAAAACTAATGATTTAAATCCTACATATCTATGGCATTGTCGTTTAGGCCATATAAATTAGAAACGCATATCTAGACTCCATAAGGATGGACTTCTAGACTCATTTGATTTGGAATCATAGGAGACATGCGAATCTTGTTTATTAGGAAAAATGACAAAGTCCCCTTTCAATAAAGAAAGATGAAAGGAATAGTGAGTTATTGACGCTCATACATACCGATGTATGTGGAACATTCCCCACACCTGCCAGAGGTGGTTACACCTACTTCATCACATTTACTGATGATTTCAGTAGATATGGATTTGTATTCCTTATGAAGGCCAAAACTGAATCCTTTGAATTGTTCAAAGAATTCAAGAATGAAGTAGAGAAGCAACTTGGCAAAAGTATTAAGGCTCTACGATCGGATCGTGGAGGAGAATACTTGAGCCAAGAGTTTGATGAGTATCTTAGAGAGTGTGAGATAGTATCCCATCTCACTCCACCCGGAACGCCACAGTAGAAAGGCGTGTCCTAGATGAGGAATCGCACTCTATTAAATATGGTGTGATCTATGATGTCTCAAACAGATCTTCCGATATCTTTTGGGGACATGCTCTAATGACGGCAGCTTTTACCATTAACCGCGTCCATCCAAATCATTCATGAAGACACCATATGATATATGGACTGGGAAGCGTCCCATAGTGTCGTTTATGAGGATTTGGGGCTGCGATGTCTATGTAAAACGTTTACAAACAGACAAGCTCGGGCCAAAGGCAGATAAGTGTAAATTTGTGAAATATCCTAAGGAAACTAAAGGATATTATTTCTACAATCCCATCGATAACAAAGTGTTTGTTGCTCGGACCGGCGTGTTTATACAAAGAGAGTTTGTCTCTAAAGAAGCAAGTGGGAGGGCTGTAGAACTTGAAGAAATTCAAGAACCACAAATCACTGAACCGATGATGGAACATGAACAGAAACCACAAGTAGTTGTGGAAGAACCTGTTCAGGTAACACAGGAACTCCGTAGATCAGGAAGAGTGCGTCATGATCCAGAGAGGTATGGACTTCTCGTGACTGAACCCGGTGACGTACCACTCATAGATGATGAGCCTGCAACCTACGGAGAGGCCATGAAAGGCTCAAACTCTAAGAAGTGGCTAGAAGCCATGAGATCCGAAATGGATTCCATGTACATCAACAAAGTATGGACTTTGGTGGAACCACCTGAAGGGGCACGACTCATAGGGTGTAAGTGGGTCTTCAAGAAGAAGACCGACATGGATGGCAAGGTAGTTGCCTATAAGGGGCGATAGGTAGCCAAATGGTATAGACAGATTCATGGTATTGACTATGATGAGACCTTTTCACCAGTCGCCATGACTAAATCCATTTGAATCCTACTTGCTATTGCAGCATACTATGACTATGAGATTTGGCAAATGGATGTCAAAACAGCGTTCCTTTATGGGAACCTCCCCGAGGATGTGTACATGACACAATCGAAGGGTTTTGAGGATCCAGAGAATGGCAATAAAGTCTGTAAGCTGCAAAGATCCATTTATGGAATAAAGCAAGCTTCTAGGAGCTGGAATCGACGTTTTGATGACGCGGTCAAAGAGTTTGACTTCATCAAGAATGAAGATGAGCCTTGTGTTTACAAGAAGGTTAGTGGGAGCTCTGTAGTATTTCTGGTCTTGTATGTGGATGACATACTAATCATTGGCAACGACATTCCTACTTTACAATCTGTTAAAGATTGGCTAGGAAAGTGCTTTGCAATTAAGGACTTAGGAGACGTAGCCTATATACTTGGTATAAAGATCTATAGGGATAGATCTAAAAGGTTGCTCGGCCTAATTCAAAGTACATATATAGACAAGGTGGTTAAGAGGTTCAACATGCAAGATTCCAAGAAGGGATTCTTGCCCATGTCGCATGGAGTCACTCTTTCTAAGAATGATTGTCCCTCCAATGAGATTGAGAAGGACCGCATGAGTAGGATAACCTATGCTTCGGCCATAGGATCCATCATGTACGCCATGTTATGTACTAGACCAGACGTGTCATACGCGTTGAGTATGGTGAGCAGATACCAGTACAATCCGGGTGAGAGTCACTGGATTGCTGTCAAGAACATCCTAAAGTACTTGAGAAGAACTAAGGATGTGTTCTTGATATTTGGAGGTAAGGAAGAGCTAATTGTAAAGGGTTACACTGATGCAAGATTCCAAACCGACAAAGATGACTACAGATCGCAGTCTGGATACGTGTTTTTCCTGAATGGAGGATCTGTGAGCTGGAAGAGTTCCAAGCAAGGGACAGTTGCTAATTATACAACAGAAGCTGAGTACATTGCTGCAGCGGAAGCAGCAAAAGAGGCAGTTTGGATAAAGAAGTTTATCACTGAGCTCGGTGTGGTCCCTAGCATCGTGGATCCCGTAGAGTTGTACTGTGACAACTCTGGGGCAATCGCACAAGCCAAGGAACCAAGATCACACCAGAAATCAAAGCATGTACTTAGGAGATTCCATCTTATTCGTGATATGATCGATCGAGGAGATGTGAAGATGTGCAAGATTCCAACGGATGACAATGTTTCAGATCCGCTCATAAAACCTCTTGCGCAACGAAAGCATGAAGGGCACGCCAGATCTATAGGCATACGAGATGCGCCAGATTGGCTCTAGTGCAAGTGGGAGACTTTTTGAATAGATTCCCTAGAGGCAATCGTAGATTTAGTATGAAAATTGTTTTGGCTAGAAATATTCATTTATTATATATTGTGATATTTAATATAATGAAGTCCTTAGATACAATGTGTTGTTTATCTTAAATATCCCTAGTCCACTATATTGATTAATAGGACAATCAAATATAGACTAGTAGGTGGGTAGATTGATATAGAGATATCAAGTCTAACACATGGGTATGCATTAGGAGTAATGGCATACTGGATTGACCCACAACGATAAGGATACATTAGATTATGTCAAGTCACAATCGCTTCTCTTAGTGCTAATATAATTTCAATCCTTAGACTTGAAGTCACTAGATACTCTAGTTGTGGAATATTGTGCTTTGATGTTATCAAACGTTACACCGTAACTGGGTAATCATAAAGATGGCTATCGGGCATGATAGGAAGCAAGCTTAGAGATCTTAGTGATGTAGATAGGATTTGTCCCTCCCACATAATGGGGGTAAATATCCACGACCACTCGAGGGATGAGGCTTATTGAATGTCTGGCCAGACTCAGATAAATCAATATGGAGATATTGATGTTATCTGCAAGCATATGCATATTCCCAGGATCGAGGAACTATGGATTGGATATACGAGTGTGACTATTTATGTCTCGTGTCCAATCCGGATATGAAGACAAAGGGAAAGTGCAATATGAAGATATTGGGCACAAGAGGTTTGTCGGGATCACTGACTATTTCTATTAGATGGGTGGCATGGATGTGTTGCTAGACACCGCTCAATGTTAGTATCTACCAACTATATAGAAACATATGGGGTCACACGTCAAATAGAGTAGAGCTAGATTTGGGATTAATTAATATTGATTAATTAATGAGAAGGATCATTGTGCAACACCTTGAAAACTTAGTAGGGCTAATTTGCAAGGAAGGGAATAATTCTAGTTCATGTAGAATTAGGTAACTCCTTTTTGGAAACAACAAGGAGTTGTTGGAGTATATAAAGGAGGCTCTAGCTTCCTTCCCACTTAATGTGATTAGACATAACAAAAGAGAGTGGGAGAGAGCAAAAGAGAAAGAAAAAGACAAGTTAAGGCCGAAGCCCTAGCCCGTCCCCTACCCCGTCAACCACGAAAGAGAGAGCCGAACCTCTCTTTGGTCCTTGTTGCTTTCATCTTCTTCCCTCTTCCTCCGGGTTCAAGCTAGCACTTGTTTGAAGGAAGAATCTAGATCTCACCTCTAGACGTGGATCAACCGTATAGACGAGGACATCATTCTTCGTGTGATCTCACAAATTAAAAGGTACACAATACTATGTCTCTTATCATGTTATGATGTCTCCTCCTGGCGATCCGTGGTGGGATTTGAAGTAGGATTAAAATTTTGTTATTCCGCTGCGTTACCTACGTCAAAACCCAACACTATAGTACCCTAGAAAACACTTTGTTGATAAAGTGTGACCCTTCATCGCTGATCATCGCTCTGGGGGTTCTGAACCGTGTAAATATGTTACGTTTCAGAAAACGCTCAACTGTCGCTGCATTGTTTTTCTGACTCGCTATCGCCTTGATCCAATTCGTAACATAGTCCACTGCCGGCAGTATGTACAGATTTCCCATAGAAGACGGGACCGGCCCCATGAAGTCAATCCCCCATACATCGAACGGTTCAACTTCCTGCCAAATAGTCAAAGGCATCTCGTCCCTCTGTGACGTACTCCCTGTCCTCCAGCACCTATCACATCCCGGAACATAATCATGACAGTCCTTGAAATTTGTTGGCCAAAAGGAACCTGACTGCAGTACCTTGTGTGCCGTGAGGGTCCCTCCAAAGTGACCCCCACACTGGGCCGAGTGGCAGTGCCTGATCACGTTCCTGGCCTCATGAGTCGGAACACACCTTCTCAGAATGTTGTCGGCGCCCTGCTTGAACAGATACGGGTCGTCCCAAAAATACTGCCGGCTCTCAGAAATGAACCGTTTTCGCTGTGATGGAGTTAGTTCCTCGGGAAGCGTGCCACTCACCAGATAGTTGGCTATAGCATAGTACCATGGTCTCCCCAGTTTGGCTGCCATGATGTGCTCGTCCGAATTTTTTTTTGATTGGTACCGGGTCCATCTTAGCATTCTCAAGCCTGGACAGGTGGTCCGCTACTACGTTCTCAACTCCCTTCTTGTCCCGGATTTCCACATCAAATTCCTGCATCAGTAAAACCCACCTCAGCAGTATCGGTTTTGCGTCCTTGTCCAGCAGATATTTCAGGGCACTATGGTCGGTAAAAACGATCGCTTTTGACCCGACCAAGTACGACCTGAATTTGTCCAGGGCATATACCACAGCAAGCAGTTCCTTCTCTGTAGTGCCATAGTTGATCTGGGCATCGTTGAGTACCCGACTCGCATAATATATCACATGGCAGACCTTGTCCTTCCGCTGCCCCAAAACTGCCGCGACTGCGTAGTCGCTGGCGTCACACGTTAGCTCAAACGGAAGTGACCAGTGCGGCGTAGTGATTACTGGGGCTGTGGTCAACTTCTCCTTCAAATGGTCAAAGGCCTGCTAACATGCTGCATCAAAGTCAAGGGGCACGTCTTTTCCGAGCAAAGCACAGAGTGACTTTGTGATCTTGGAAAGTCTTTGATGAATCTCCGGTGAAATCCTGCATGTCCCAGAAAACTCTTGATCGCCTTTACGGTTGTCGGGTATGGAAGCTGTTTTATCACCTCAATCTTGGCCCTGTCCACCTCGAGTCCTTTGCTGGAAATTTTGTGACCCAGCACGATCCCTTCGGTGACCATAAAGTGACACTTCTCCCAGTTCAGTACCAAATTTTCCTCCTTGCATCTGATCAAAACCTGGCCTAGATGATGTAGGCAGTCGTCAAAACTGTCCCCGAACAATGAAAATTCGTCCATACAAACCTCCAGATTTTTCTGGATCATGTCGGAGAATATTGCCATCATGCATCTCTGGAACGTAGCTGGAGCGTTACATAACCCGAATGGCATGCGACGGAACGCAAACGTACAGTATGGGCAGGTAAACGTTGTCTTCTCCTGATCTTCCAGGGCTATGCAAATCTGGTTGTACCCGGAGTACCCGTCCAGAAAACAATAATAGGCGTGATGGGCTAGCCTGACCAACATCTGGTCCATGAATGGTAGCGGGAAGTGATCTTTCAGTGTTGCATCGTTTAGCCTCCGATAATCCATACAGATTCGCCAGCCTGTAACGGTGCGCTGCGCAATCTGTTACTAATCCTCATTCTGCACCACCGTAATACCCCCCATTTTCGGCACGCACTGGACCGGGCTGATCCAAGTGCTGTCTGATATGGGGTATATGATTCCTGCTTCCATCCACTTCATGACCTCCTTGCGCAGAACATCCTTCATGTTCGGATTCAGTTTCCGCTGGGGCTGAATCACCGGTTTCTTGCGTTCTTCGATCCTGATTTTGTGCATGAAATAGGAGGGGCTGATCCCCTTAATATCCGCAATTGTCCAGGCGATAGCTTGCTTGTGCTCTCGCAATACCTCCAGCAGTTTATCTTCCTGTTCCGGAGATAACAGAGACGAAACAATTACGGGCAAAGTACTATTATTACCAATGTACGCATACCTGAGATGGCTCGGGAGCGGTTTAAGCTCAAGTACGGGTGGCTCCTTAAGTGACGGAACCAGGATCATCTTCTGCCCGCCATCTTCCTCCCGATGCAAAGTGGTCCAGTCTTCGGCTCTCATGGCCTGCTCGCATCGAGTCATCTCCTTTTCTTCTCCGTACATGCTATCAATCTCTTCCCATATCTGATCCATCTCCTCTTTTTCCCAGCCTTCATCAACTACGTCTACAGCAAATATATCTTCGTGCTCATAATAATTTGGCAGTTTCAGATTTTTAAAGACGTTAAATTTAACCTTGTCCTCGTTAATCTGCATGGTCAGTTCTCCGCTCTTTCAGTTTATCATAGCTTCTTCATTGGCCAAAAACGGCCTGCCCAGTATGAGCGGTACCTCCCCTGCCTCCATGTCCAGGATCACGAAATCTGCTGGAAAAATCAGCTCGCCGACCTTCACCAAAATATCCTCGATAACTCCATATGCCTGTTTTACGGACCTGTCTGCCATCTGCAGCATGATTCTGGTGGGCCGGGTTTCACCGACTTTCAAACTCTTGAAAATCGTTAACGGCATCTGGTAGATGCTGGTCCCTAGGTCACACAGAGTCTTTCATGTGTAAGCATTACCTAGGGTGACCGGTATCACAAAACTGCCAGAATCCTTCCTCTTCCTCGGTAGCCCATTCTTCACACAATTGCTCACTACTGCCGTCAGGTGTATAGTCTCAAAATCGCTCATTCGCCTCCTTCCATACAGAATGTCTTTGAGGAATTTGGCGTAAGTGGGCATCTTTGCCAAAGCCTCCGCAAAGGGTATGTTGATCTGTAGCTTCTTGAACATCTCGAGAAACCTGGCGTAGTCTTTGCTGTCATCCCACTTTCGTGTCCTCAAGGGGTACGACACCTCCTTGGAGACAGGTACCGTGTCTGCATCTGTCTCGTTCTGCACTGCATCCTGCTCAACCGAGCCCTTCGGCTGGGGGCGGTCGACTGAGCTGTTATCTTGGCCAGACAGTTTGCGTTTAACCTCTTTCGATTTTTCTGCACGAACGTGGCTAGGATACGGTGGATCCTATAGTGCTAATCCACTCCGAGTGTTGATAGCATTGATCTGAGCACGTGAATTATTTACTGTATTCGAGGGCAAGTTTTATGGTTGTCTCTCCGTTAGCTGTTGTGCTAACTGCCCCACTTGTACCTCCAAAGCGCACAGTGACGTTTTCTTCGTCTGCACGTCGTCTTTCAGGGCATCCATATGCGCGAACTGGGACTCCATGGTCTGAAACATGGACTCGATTTTCTTCATCTGGGCATCGTACTGCTGTGCAGATGGGCCTGGCTGAACCTGCTTTGTTGGTGCAGCCTGCTGGGCCGGTGGCCTGTGCTGGAATCAGGTGCCTAAACTGCGGAATTCGGGTTTCCATACCGGAACCCGGGATGATCTCTCGTACTCGGTCTGTACCGACTTGGGTCCCACTGCTGTTGTACGTAATTGGTATCTTCAGTTCTGAGATCCTCAATGGGTGCGTCCAAATCAGGTTATCCTACTTCTGCAACAGCCTTCTTGTCCGAGTAGACTTTCTTAACCAAGTCCTGAACGATCTTGGCCGATTATCTATCCGGTCGTCTTCCGCTGGCTCAGCTCTAGCCGTCATCCTGCGATCATCAAACAGTCGGGTGTCTTGTTTGGCTAACTGCTTCATCAGGTCGTATGCACCATCTCTGTCCACATGGTACAGGAAGTTTCCCGCGGCTTCTCTGCCAATCCTGTCAGCACTCTCCCTGTCTAGTGCATGGTAGAATACCTGCAGGATCTTCGCATCTCCAAAACCGTGGTTTGGGCATCTTTTTACCAATCATTTCAATCTGTCCCAAGCGTCTACCACCGTCTCCCCCGTCTTCTGCTTGAATGACAGAATCTCGCTTTGCAACTGAATGACCCGGGAATCGGGGTAAAATTTTGCAAGAATATCCATGACACACCCCTCCCATGTAGTGATGGATTTGGGTGGTCGGGATTCGAGCCAGTCTTTGGCTACTTCATATAGGCAATACGGGAACAGAATGAGCATAAGTGCCTTTGCATCTACTCCCTTGTATCGGACCTTGTTGCAGTAATCCTCGAATTTCCCGATAAATTCGTTCGGGTCTTCGTCGGCTTTGCCATAAAACGGGTAGAGGGTCTGCACCGTCTGGATGGTGGAGGGTTTGATGTCAAAGTGTTCTGCGGTGATCTCGGGCATCACAATAGCTCGCTCATGCCCCCCCCCCGTGTGGACTTCGAAATTTTCCACCAACGCCTTCCCAGATCGGATATATGTTCTCTGGTTGTTGCGGGCAGCAAAGCCCACTGTGATAAGCTCTTCGATGTACCGAGCCATCTGGGCTGCGGTACGTGTCTCTCGTTCCTCCCCACCGGTCGCTGGGTTTTCAGGATTGTCTCTCTGGTTGTTTGCCATTCTGATTTCTAGGTTTCTGCGGTTCTGTTCGGTGTACAGCTTCTCTGGATTGTCGAGTGGTGGTACCAAATCGCGAGACAATCTGGGCATCAACTGAACAGTCCTGAAAAACGCAGATTCAAAAAGCATTGAGATAAAAAGAAAAATAACGAAACTGAAAATATAAAAACTCTGAAAACTAATTCTGATAACTAAATTAACCCTAAAAAGTCCCCGGCAACGGCGCCAAAATCTTGATGCGCAAACTAACATGCTATTCGCAAGTATACGAATCGAGTAATACCAGGTGTATTTTAACTCGGGTGATCGTTCCCACGAGGACTATTTTGAGTTTTTCTAGCAATCAGTTTTAACTTGAAGAGTGTAAAAGGATGAGTAGTTTAAGAGTGTGATTAACTATGAACTAAAAATAAAAAAATAAAACGTAAATATTTTTGTGACATTTTTTTGAAAATCTTGAAAGTTTGTAAATCTAGGGTTTGGAATACTAGGTCCCATGATCCCCTAGGGTTTCATCAGATTTATGTTCTTCGTTTTGATATGAAAACACTCAGCAGTTTTAATTACCCGTGCCACGTATCAATTGTGCAGTAACCTTTCAGATTCCACACGCTGTCACGATCCTGCAGACTTTTGGATTCCTGTTGTGCACAAGAGATTTCGGCGGGGAGACCTCCGTGTACACCGTATGTAGAGGATCAGAGATGGCACAGGAAGAGTTGGGTTGTGTGTAGGGAGAGAGTAAGGCAGTAGTAATGTCTGAGAGAGTGAGAGAGAGGTTTGGCAGAGCTTCCGCGTATGGCTAGTGTGTCCTCCTTTGTATGGAAAGGTTAACGTCCTATATATAACAGGGAACGTGACTGTTGTAGTGTGGTTAATGCGCCCATTAATGGCGGCTTAATTAGCTTAACCACAACGGCACGTTCGTCCGTGTATATAGGGGCCGTTATAGCACGTTATGCGCGAATACTGGAACCGTTACGAGGTTGACCGGGTTTGACCGGATTGACCGGGTTTATGGAGCTCGTGCCATAAATCTCTCAAAACAGTTACTAAAGGTCGCGCGCGGGCTTGGCTTGCATGCGACAGGGCTTACTCTAGCCTCCAAACCACTAAGTCCCTACAAGTCCCGTGCAGTGGTATGCGAGGGCTCTGTCTCGCAGCCCCCACATGGATCAGCTCGGCTGGTGATCCAGTGTGTGTGGAGCACAATATGGTGTGCTGGATGGTTGCCACGTGGCCAAGATCTGTCAGCTCAGAAAGCACTATCTACATTAGCCCCCTTTCTGCGCGTGAAGACTCATAGCTGTATAGACTTCCATGCGCGGAAACCAACATACGCGTTGCCGCCACGCACCAATTCAAATACGGGTAAATTCAGCCCCCGTGCGTGCCATTATGACCTAAAACCCCTAGAGTCGTGCCGTCTGGCCTTTAGGGTTTTAGGCGTGACGTCAGCTTGTCTTGTGATTGCGCGATTCGACGGTGACAGTTGCGATTCGACTACTGAAAGGACGCAACCCTTCATTGTTTTTGGATAAATACGTTGTACTCTCCATTGTTGCAAATCATCACTTCTTTCTCTTAAAGTGAATGATACCCGGAAGTATTCGAGAGCAGATTCAGATAATCAATCACCAGTTCAGAACTGCAAATCGTCTTCTCCAACTGTGTGTATCCAAGCATGCTTCGCGAAAACAAGGTTGGCCTTGTTCAATTTCAATTTAGAATACCGGTGTATGTTTTGAACTGTGTTGGATCTGCAAAACCATATTATCTGTTGAAACTTGTGAAGAAGCTCCAATCTTTAAACCCAAATTTGATTTAAGGACTTCGGATGTGGGGTTTTGAAATCACTGATAATGCAACCCTCTAATTTCTGAAATTGATACCATAAACTGTTCGTCTTTCTTTCCACAGATCTTGAATCTCAGAATTCGAACTGAAGTGTGGCATATTTCTCCCCCCTTTTTTCTTGCTTTTCCGCAGGAATGGCAAAGACAAAAGGAACTAGACCCACCAAGGAGGACGAAGAAATACCCGATCTTCCACAGGCTCTATGGCGAAAAGCCCCCTATCTGGGTGGCAAGGACTTCTACCACGCGAGGGTTAAGGCGAAGAAATTGCTTGCTTCTGTCCCCAATGAGGGATTGCTAACACTGACTCCCCCAGTTAACTCAGCCTTGCTCGAGTTGATTGGCTCCGAGGACGTGGTTCGATTGGGAATCGAAAATGGGTACCTCCCCTATGATGCGATTTCCACGCAAGCTTTTGTCCAGAAATTGGACTACATGGATGAGTGGATTGACCACGTATTGACCGATCATGCTGCGATCCTCAACGAGGCCGGCGTATACTTCGCCGTTCGTGCTATGAAGGGTGCTGCCGTGAAGCTGGACCAGTCCATGCTTATAAACCTTCTTTCCCGCTACTCGCCTGCGACCCACACATTTCACTTTGCTGAGTTCGAGGCTGCCCCCACACTCGAGGATGTGCATATGCTGTATGATCTATCTCCCATGGTTGAGGTGGACCCTTTGAGTCCCTTGAGGACGGATGCGGAGATCGCTTTGTATACGCAGATGGAAGAGTGCCTATCAGAGGTAAAGAAAATCTCCACCCGGTGGACCACTACCAAAGCCCTTCCTAACTGGCAGTTGGTTGATACGTCTGCGAAGAATACTTGGAACAAATGGGTGCAGTATTTCTTCCGTGACTACGCGAACAGCAGCATCACTAAGAAGCTTATAAGTCAAGACCCGGAGGCCAAGAACTACGTGGAGGGTAAAGGCTACCACTTGACCCTTTGTGCTTTCCTCTGTGCCTGGCTGTCGAGGTACTTGATCGATGGTCACCCACATGATGGGGTCTTCTATCACGTTCTGCCGTTCGCTGTGAAGCTGACCCTTGGCCAGAGAGTCGCACTCGGACCCTTGGCCAGAGAGTCGCACTCGGACCCTTGGTTTTGGGCACGCTGTACCATAGACTGGATCAGCTGGTTGTGGCCATGAAAGAGTCGCGTGGCCGCCTCGATATACTGACTTTTGTCAACATTGCCTTCTTGACGATGTGGGTCTTTGAGCGATGGCCGTCCTATGCCCCAACTGCTCTTAAGCCCAACAAGTGGTGTCCCCCGGGAGAGGTGGAGGAGCGTAACAGTGGCAGAGCTGCAAGGTGGTTCGGAGCGAACAATACCAAGTGCGTTTGGAGCCTGATATGCGACAACCGGCAAGAGTTCATTTTCCAGGCCCTATGCCGCGCGTATTGAGAACGTGCGATGGTTTCCAAAGCTGTACCCATCTAAGGGCATTGTCTTCTCAGAAGAGCTCCTCTTTGAAGAGGGATCACGTTTCCATGAGCGTTACCGCGAATTCTTTTGCTGGTGCCTGCGAGGTTCCCTACCTGCTCTCGCAGAGCATATTCGTGAGCTCGCGCCGAGATACGAGAGGATTACCGTGGATGTTGATCCCACTCGCGTTTCTCTCCAGTTCGGATTTGATGCAGTGGCACCATCAATCTGGCCACAGTCTATTATCAGAGGTTGCTATAAGCGCTTGCTGACAAAGGAGTGCAAGACAGTCTTTATGAACAATCTTCCCTTTGAGCAGCCTGCAGGTAACCGCGAGGGCGGTTGTTCCAAGAACTGGCTCGCATACTGGATCGCCCAGCAGACGAGGATTGAGACACAGTCGGCCCCCCAGCCAAGTAGAGCTCCCTTGATCAAAAGAAACTCCTTTCCGTTTCGTCCCAATTGCAGTTTGGACGAGTCTGAATATGGTTGCTACTCATTGTTGGATCATGAGAACCATCTGTGCCCTACCATCATTCTAGATGAAAAGCTCGCCGCAGTTAGAAAAGGCGACTCGCATGTTGTTAGATATAACGAGACTTTTGCTAAGGTAAGCAACTTCTTTTGCATGCGTTGAGCTTCTTGATTTTCACTTATTGACATCTTTACTGCTTGCTGCAGTGCCATGTGCGGAGGTTCGCATCTGGCGATCGTTCCAAGTCGCTGGTCAACACCATTGTTGCTACAAGAAGACAAGGACAGTCGTTCTTTCTGGCATCGAGGATGGATCCTGAGGCCGAAACCAGGATTCGCGCAGTCATGAATGCTTTTGCTGACTCGCTGATAGACAATGCTCCGGTCTTGTCTCCACCCAGAGATTATCCGTCTCCTCCAGTGACTGCCGCGCCAAGAGCGAAGAGACCCAGGCAAAAGGGGATTACAATTTCTTCCCCCAGGAGTGCTCCAACTTCCCCTCCAGCGAGGTCCCTTTCTGCTAAGGACAAAGGCAAAGGTCGCATGCCCAGTAGAGTGCGGAAAGAGCTCGCAGTCGAGACCTTTGTTCCATTCAACCAGGAGGAAGAAGAGGAGAGGCAGGAGCCAAGAGAAGGATATGAAGAAGAAGAAAGAGAAAATGTGATACATGAGGAAGAATTAGGAGGTACCTCCATCGCGTTTCCCCTCTCATTATCGTAATTCTCTTGCAACTCGATTTTGAACCAATCTTTTCTTCGCAGATGATGATGATGATGAGACCATCGGTGGCCTTTTTGCCAAGAGACAAAAGAGGGATGCTCATTCTGACATTCCAGACGAACCCATAAGCGAGGACGTTCTTGCCGAGTCCAGGAAGACAGCCGCGGAAGCTGCTGAAAGAAGAAGGCAGCGCGAAGATGAGGAGCTCGAGCGTGTGAGACAGCGGAGCCTTGAAGAGCAACATGTTGACGACTTAGTGTGTCCCACTGATGAGGAAGATATGCTTCCCGAAGAGGTAGCTCCTCAGGCTGAGGAGGAGGATGTGGCTCCAGAAGAGGATGCAGCTGCTTTGGAGCAAGCCCAAGCAGATTTTGAAGAAATCGCAGGCGGCAATAAAGGTGAGATTTTTAATCTCGCAGTAACTTATAGAGATGTTGTAGTGGGTGCATTAAAGCATGGTGTGTCAAAAGCTGACATTCGCCGCTGGCTAGTTGGCAAGTGCGGTGAACCCTCAGGTAATCACTTGATCGCTGTGCATGGACTAGACTTAGCAACTTGAATCATGTTCATGACTAGTTTCTTCGCATCCCAGGTCACGCTCATTTTAAAGACATGCTTAATGAGGACACACTAATAGGGCATGGTTCCACGTCTTTAGTGTATGAAGAAGATACTTCAATCCCACCTTCGCGTGGAGGTGCTTGCTCTTAGCTTTAGCAAAGATAGTAAAATAACGTACAACACAAGTTACCTCATACTATCGCATTTTGTATCGCAGGCGATGCTGATGAACCGGTGCTGGAGCAAAGAAGTCAACCTTCTGCGTCCTATGTTCCGATTCCGAGTTCCCATACCGAGAAGCCCGTCGCAGCTGCTGAACATGCAGGAGAGCCTCTTGAGGACATCATCGAACTTTCTGATGATGCCGAAGATGACGCTGTGCTAATGGAGGAAGATGCCCATGCGGGCGCTGAGGAAGTAAGAACAAGTACTGTTGATGCTACCGCATCCGAGAGTGTCCCTCGCCAAGCGACTCCGGCTGTCACTACGCCTCCAGCGATGACTGAGTCGGCGGCACCTCTTCCTGCGTGGAGCTTTTGGGGCTCGCAGGTCGGGACTGCAATCGCAGCTGGTGCGGCTTATACTCTTCCTCCTAACTATGAGGGGTTAGAGCTCGCAGCTGATAGGAGAGCTATGGAGCGAGGACAGTCTTCGACCTCTCCAGCAATGCGTATTCCTTCTCTTCGTGAGATCCTTGAAGGAACTGGTAAGTAGAGGTTTGCTGTTTGCATCTCGCATTATTCATTTGCGAATTCGATAGCATAACTTAGCTTTGACATTGCTTTTGGTTTGAAGCAAACCGATGTGGACTGGCTAGTTCGGATGCGCCTCACCTACCCCCAATCATTTGCGAGATCTCTGGAGATAGGGCCATTTGACAGAAGGTTGTTTCTTACCGAGGCCATTTGGATTTTGGAGCAGCTATCTGCGGCCACGCCTGCGACCATTTCTGCCCAGAGCGCCGAATTGCTTTTTGGCATGTGCCAAAATCTTCTTGCCAAAGTTCAAGGCAGACTGGGTTTCAATTTTTTTATGAAAAGAGTTACCCTAATTCGCGCAGCCGTAACTTTGAAACTCGGCCACCAAAACCTCGCAGCTGAGAAGCAGAAGGTGGAGCAGCAAAAGCAAAAGGTTGAGAGGCTCTGAAGCTCTATCATGAGATGAATGCCAAGTGCGAGCAATTGAAGCAGGAAGTGGGGCAGGTAGAGAATCTGAGCCGTCAGTTCACCCCCCATGACTCCTTGATCAAGAATTTACTTTGACTTTTGAATTTGAAAAGTAGCAAACAAATAGCTGGAACATTAATGTAATGCTGAAACATTAATGTAATGTTGCTAGGGTTTCTCCCCCTTTTTTTTAACAAAAGAATCGGCATGCCCGTTTTGCCCTTTCCGGGATTTGATGGGATATCTCTGTGCATATCCAATTATGACATCAGCAATTGATATTCTGCTTGATTTTCGCGCTAATTTCTCGTAAGATAAGCACGCTTTCCTTGGGAAGTCCATCCGAATCATGACCATCCGTCATTAATTAGGATACGCAACTCAATCGTCGTAGCCTTTAGTAGGGTAATTGATCGTTACCGCTTTTCAAGGCGTAAGTGATTGACCTTACCCTCTTTTCAAATTCTGCTGACTCATCTTAGCAACTGAAGAGTCTCCACAAGGTCTATATAAACCCTGTCTTTGCCGTTTGGGTTCTTCATCCCAAAAATGTGCTTTGCCGTGAGTCCTTACGACTGCTGGCTTCAACGCTTGTTTTTCGTTGATTCATGGCAACTCCAAGTCATGAGACCTGAGTTTGCGCTTTGTGCTATAGAAATAGTTTCCAAGATCCGCTTTATGAAGCTTATTGATCTTTATAACTATCATAAAGAAGATGGAGATGATATCTCATGTGTGTTCGAAGAATTTTCTTCGTCTATTATGTTTGCAGGTCATGTTTCCGGCCGCCTCCCGTTGAGGTGCAGCGCCGTAGTGACCGTGCTACCGACTCGTAATGAGCGGCGGAATTCTCCTCCAGCATCCCTGGAGGAGGATTTCTTGCCTCTTCGTTCTTGAACTCAGGAGGCTCGTCAATGCCCTTGTCTATCAGGACAAGGAACCCAGTACCAGAGGAATGACTGCTTCCCCTGTTTTGCACGACTGCATACGCCGGAACAGGTGGTTCCTCTGGTACATATCTTGATCAGACAGAGGTCTTTGTCAGATCCTGGGGTCTTGGACGTACCGTCACCCAGATCTTGCTGCTAGGGATGTAGCGAATGGCGAGTTGATCTCTTCGCAGAATCATCCTACTTGCTACAGATCTTTGGCCGCAGATCTGCGTATTGCACAGCCGGTGTTAGGACCGTTGGGTTCATCCTTTTTCAGTTAGGATTCCCTCGATGTGTAACTTCTCGCTTGTAAGTTACTTTTCGAATGCATTGTAAGCCATGTTGGCTGCGTAGTTAGATTTGAGCTTTTTCGCTTGTAAGCTGCTATCTAGACAGATAAGTTGTAAGTCTTTTTGACTCATAATGATAAATGGCTTTTGTATTATCTGCTATGTCGTTACAACAAAATACAATTTCGCATGCGTATCGGCATATTCCGCCTTGTGTAATGCTATATACATACTTCGCATTTGCTATGTGCCGTATAAATTCGCAGATGTCTTATTAAATCGTTCGAAATCGTGTTTGCGCAGCTGTGCCATCTCGGCGGATGGGCTTGTAATTTGCTTTCGGATTCAAATGCAAGTGTTATCTCATCATATAGACCTTTGTAGATCACCTAAGATCATTTTGCATGATGTTGCTATCACAATTGATAGACTTAAAGACGAATTTTAAATCGTATTTGTATAACGCTGCTATTACGGCAGATAGGCTTGAAAGATCATTTAAGATCACGTTCGCATATGTTGCTATCGTGGCAGATAGGATTTGGAAAATCAATTAAGATCATTTTTCGCATGAGCTGCTATCGTGGCAGATAGGCTTTGGAAGATCAATTAAGGTCATTTTTCGCATGAGCTGCTATCGTGGCAGATAGGCTTTGGAAGATCTATTAAGATCGTTTTTCGCATGAGCTGCTATCGTGGCAGATAGGCTTTGGAAGATCAATTAAGATCATTTTTCGCATGAGCTGCTATCGTGGCAGATAGGCTTTGGAAGATCAATTAAGATCATTTTTCGCGTAGGTTGCTATCATAACAGATAGGCTTAGAAGATCAATTAAGATCGCATTTCGCAAAGGTTGCTATCGTAACAGATAGGCTTAGAAGATCAATTAATTCGCAAAGGTTGCTATCGTAACAGATAGGCTTTTAGATCGATTGAGATCGTAGTTGGCACAGGCTGCTATCGTGACAGATAGGCTTAAAAGATCATTTGAGATCATATTCGAATAATTTGCTATTGTGGCGGATAGCCCATCGTTAACAATAATAACAAACTAGATGAAATAACATTAACAGCTAGGAATATGAAGTTCCCATTTGGGAGAATCCTTTTATTATAGTGCTATCATATGGTAGAGGTGACCTTACAATTCTCTCATATGGGAGAGAAGTTTGTGTGAGTCATAGCCATACAAGACATGAAGCAACGTTATAATAAAACGCATGAAATGAGAGAAGTCAAGGATAGTACTTCTTAATCCAGCGCATGTTGACTGAACTCGGGGTTGAGGTCGTTCCGTGCAACCTCCGTATGCTGCAGTAGCAACTGTCAAAGACTTCTGTGACTTCGAAAGGTCCTTCCCAATTGGCTGCGAATTTTGGATGAGCCGCTTCTCGCATGCAGTGGTCAGATGCGCGCATGACCAAATCTCCAACTGCGAAGTCTCTTCGCTGGACCGTCTTATTGTAAGCGCGAGCGATCGTTTCTTGATACCGCTTGTTGGTCCTTTTAGCTTGTTCTCGCTTTTCCTCCAGCAAGACTAAGTCATGATCGCGTTGATTGTCGTATAGTGTGTGGAAGGCCAATCTCGCCGAATTAACTCTCACCTCCGCAGGTACCACGGCCTCGGCCCCATAGCATAGTAGGAATGGTGAGGCCCCCGTGGGTGTCCTTGGAGAAGTTCGGTAAGCCCACAGAGCTATGCTTAGAGAATCAACCCACTTCTTGTGGTCATCTGCGACCATCTTGCTCAAAATCCTCAACAGCGTTTTGTTGGTCGCTTCGGCTTGCCCATTCCCTTTCGGGTAGTAAGGGGTGGAACATATCTGTCTGATATTGTACTCTGCTAACTTCGCAGCCACCTGGCGATTAACAAAAGAAGTACCATTATCTGAAAGGATGGTGTTTGGAATTCCGAACCTGCATATGATGTTTTCTTGGATGAAGTTGACCACAGCTAGCGCATTTTCCGTCTTCAGTGGTATCGCTTCCACCCATTTAGTGAACAGCTCGGTTGCGGTGAGAATAAAATTATTCCCATGCGAAGTTGGTCGGATGGGACCAATGAAATCCAGCGCCCATGTGTGAAATGGCCATGGCGTTCCCAATGCATGTAGATCCACAGCGGGAGCGTGCACTAGGTTTCCTTTGAATTGACACTCCTGGCAGCGCCGTACTTTGGTGCGGCAATCAGCCTCCATCGTGGGCCAGAAATATCCAATTGAGAGGAGCTGCCTGCATAATTTCGCACCTCCTTGGTGTTCCACCTGATGAGAAAGGTCCATGACTTCTTGTGCTTCCTTGCCGTCTAGACATCGCAGCAAGTTGCCCTCATGACCTCTTCGCCAAAGTAAGTTCTCATGCACCACATATCGGGATGCTTTCCTTTTCAACTTCTCCGCTTCTTTTCTCGATTCGGATAAGTTGCCCTGGGTGAGAAAGTCAAAGAGTGGCTTCCTCCAGTCCGCGTCATCGTCGGTTAGAGCGATGAGTAAGGAATCTTTGATCAGTGCGCAACTCTCGCACTTCTCTTGTATCAGGGCTGCGGCTGTTGACATGTCTGGCCAATGAATGCCATATCTCTGAGCCTTGCGATAGATTGACACCTCGCTTTCTCCGCAAGCATGTTGGTGAATCTTTTCTAGCAGCAGCTGTCCCTCTTGCTCGGAGACGCATCGCATGAGTATTCCGCCAGGACCCTTGTAGTAAAGGGTGTTGTCATGTATGCAATACCCCTTTGTGATTGCCCAGCTTTCACTGCTTGTGCCTTCTGCGATAGCTTGTAAGACTGCTTTTCTCCAGTCCGTATCATCCATGTGTTCGTCGTCGCACGCATCTTCTGTCAACGCCGACGATGTTCGCACTTCGATGGAGATCCTTGCGGGACATTTATCCGTACTAACCTTAGATCCCAAGGTTGCCAAAGCGTCCGCATGTCTGTTGTCCGCTCGGGGCTTGTGCTCGTACCTCACATCGCAGAATTGCTGCACCAGCTTTTGTACCAAAGTCCGGTAGGACAGAAGGTTAATCTCCTTCAAACCGTACTCGCCCGAGGCTTGCTTGACGATCAACTTGGAGTCTCCCACGACCGTCAGGTTGCTTACTTCCAAAGCTTTTGCTGCACGGAGTCCCGCGATGAGAGCCTCATATTCCGCTTCGTTGTTAGTAACTGCGAAGTCAAGTTTGGCGGACATCTGTATGACCTCTCCATCCGGCTTGGTCAAGACTATCCCAATGCCTCCGCATTTCCTTGTTGACGAA
The DNA here is from genome assembly GCA_023055425.1 of Linanthus parryae. Classification (NCBI taxonomy): domain Eukaryota; kingdom Viridiplantae; phylum Streptophyta; class Magnoliopsida; order Ericales; family Polemoniaceae; genus Linanthus; species Linanthus parryae. Next base: position 79,047,516 of record JALGPY010000006.1, read on the forward strand.
CCGTCGAATTGGAGCGTCCAATAGGGTACATCGATTGCATAGATTTCAGGTCCCTCGAGCTCTTCTTCGATCACGAGCTCATGACTGTTTTCGGGGAATTGTGCCAACAAATCCGCTACCGCCTGCGACTTAATCGCCCGCGGCCGCACGCATGTGATATCATACTGGGAGATGGTCATGTACCATTTCGCCAACCTTCCTCCAGGAGTAGTGTGAGTTAGCAGATATCGTATGGGATCGCTCTTGGTGAACACTACTACTTTGTGCGACGCAAAGTAGTGTTTCAACTTCTCTATCACGATGAACAAGGCAAGACAATGACGTTCGATGTCTGTGTACCTTGATTCAGCAGGCTGCACAATGCGAGAGATATAGTAGATAGGCCTCTCTTGACCCTCGTACTCCTGAGCCAAGAGTGCTCCTATGGACCTCCTTGTTGACGTCAGATATAGCAGAAGCGGTGATCCCAGTTGAGGTGCGATCGTTATTTTTGAAGACGTCAACAGATCCTTCAGCTTTTCGAACGCAGCTTCGTGCTCCGGGGTCCAGCTGTATACGGCATCTTTCTTGAGAAGGGTACTAAAAGAGCAGGTGATTTCGGCAATCGCTGGGATGAATCTCCGCAGATATGATAGCTTTCCCAAAAATGTCTTCAAGGCACTTTGGTTATGGGGCGGCGTCATGCCAGTGATGGCTGATACTTTCGCAGGGTCAGGCTCGATTCCTTGGCGATGAACCACGCATCCCAAGAACTTCCCTGATTTCACCCCGAATGCGCACTTCATGGGGTTCATCTTTAGTTGAAAGCGTCTACATCTATTGAACACTTTCCGCTGATCCGCGAGGTGATCTGCTTCCTGCTTGGATTTAACCACCAGGTCGTCCACATAAAATTCCACTTCCTTGTGCATCATGTCGTGGAATAGAGCCATCATGGCCCGCTGATAGGTTGCACCTGCGTTTTTGAGACCGAACGGCATCACTGTGTAGTTGAACACTCCCACCGGAGTGATGAATGCAGTTTTTCGCGCATCTTCAGGGTCCATCTTGATCTGGTTGTACCCGCTGAAGCCGTCCATGAAACTGAACATGCGATGGCCCGCTGTTGAATCGATAAGCAAATCGATGTTGGGCAGTGGAAAATCGTCCTTTCGGCAGAAACGATTAAGATCCCGGAAATTTACGCAGATGCGAAGCTGTCCGTTCTTCTTTACCACTGGCACAATGTTGGCCAGCCATGGGGATGATGATTCGGCTCTATGAACTTGGCATCCAGGAGTTTGACACGCTCCAACTGCAAGTGCACAGCTGTCGTGTGTAGTAATAAACCGGAAATCCGGGTTGTCGAACCCAAGGGACTTTGTTTAAATTAATTACTATTCTAAACCTTATGCTGGCAAGTCGCAAGTTGTGTTTTTATATAATTCTACGAAATTAAACGCGAAGTTCTCAATTAACCAAGTGAAATATTTCACGATTAATAAAGAATGAATTTTTGGGTTTTTATCAAATAAGGGAGAAGTACCGGGAATTCTCTAGGTTCACTAGGTTGATCTAAATTTATATTTTGATTTGTAAAACAACCACGTGTTATTCACTATTAATCAAGCAACGTTAAACTTACCGCGTTACCAAGCAAGTCTACTATACTTAGACTAAACCAAACCGAGTTACCAAGCCTACTTTAGGTTTAAGTATGCATTAAGTCCATGATTCTACTTTAACGATCCTAGTTAACGATGCCGAGTTACCAAACATTGATACAACTAGGTGGATTAGTTAATGTACCGACTAATTCTCACGGAGTTACCGCGTGAAAACTAATTGATTTATCTCTACGTTAGCTACTCGCAAAGATAATATGATAAAGAACGTAAATAATCCATAATAGTGAATAAACACGTGAGATTAAGCTAAGCATGCATTACAATCATCAAAACATCACTTTAGATCAAACCCTAGCTACACCAAACGAGAATTCCCAGCAAAAAGTGTTTAGCTACTCATATTCATAATCAAAACGACGATTATAATGAGTTTAAACATAAAAATCAAGAAAGACGAGAGTTTAGAATCCAAACGAATGATCCAAAAGCTCCTAAGCTCTCCCAAAGGCTTCTTGATCTCCAAAAGATGTCTCTAATGTCAAAAACTACTGAAAAAGTCGACCTAAAAGGCTTAAATACGTTCCCATAATCATATTACAAAGTTTGCATAAACTACGAAAAAGCCCCAAAAAATCTGCACGTTCCAGCGTTCTCTTCGCACGAAGACAGTTGTCTTCGCACGAAGAGTCTTCGTACGAAGACTTCTGCCCTTCGTGCGAAGGCCTTCTCATTTAGATACTGAGAGCTTGTATAGGAAGAGAATTTGGCCGAGCTGGATTTTGGCTAAGTGTTTGTCTTCGCACGAAGACAAATGTCTTCGCACGAAGACTTCTGTGTCCAGCCCTCTTTCTTTGACTTTCTTCTTCCTTCCTTTGACTTTCCTCTTCCTTCCTTTGACTTTCCTCTTCCTTCCTTCTTCCATTGACTTTCCGTTGATTTCCTTTGACTTTCTCCTTCCTTTTGACTTGCCTTTGAGTTCCTTGTTTCCGAAGTTCGCTTCCATATCCCGCACGATCCTCCAAGCCCTGTTTTCCTGCGAATCACAACACGAAAACACAACCCGCGATCATATCACAATAAAAGCTCAAAAATCTAAAGAAACGCCCGGATTTAACAAGTAATGCATATGAACTCACATTATCACATTTAAGCTCAATTTACTCAAAAGACGACGAATTCTCCATTATAAGCACGCAAAACGTAGAAATAAAAGGCATAAAATAACTCCGAAAACGGAGTTATCAACTACCCCCACACTACCTTTTGCTCGTCCCGAGCAAATCTCCCAAGTCAATTCCATTTCTCTCAAGTCAAAACTTCTTTCGCTTTCCCGCAATTCATCCAACTTTGCATACTCATCTAATTACTCATTGCATAACTTCCCTACGCCATTTGCATACTATCACATCACATTGCATACAAAACCATGAACACTTGCATACTAATCCGAGTAGAACAATTCACCAACCATCCTCTTTACTAGTCGACACGACTCGATTATACACAATGCACCTATATGCAAATGCAATATTCACAATGCAAGTATTGAAATAACAAATTTTTTTCTTTTTCTTTTGTGAGATTGGGCAATCTCCATTAGCTTGAACCGGTTCACACGAAGCGATGAGAAATCTAGACACAAGGAATGATTCGAAATCAAATTCGACAACACGAATCTCCCCTAGCTAGTATAGAGAACCTAACTTTACTAAGTACAAGAATGCAATACCTTTTCATGTGTGCCACAAAATAAGAGGCTACGCTAGGCTAAGCCACGTTCAAGGTCCGAGCTCCTAATCCGCTAACGGGTTTAGAATGATGAGGCTTTAGGGACAAATAGGATAAGAATCAAATACAAGTCCTAAGGCGTCACACTCTCACAAATACCATAGCTCACACACCCTCACAACAATGATAGAAACCAAGCCCGAAACTCACCATCTCCGGCCCTCGATCCCCTCACACCCCGGTACAATTACGATCTCCGCGGCTATTGTCATGGATGATGTATAAGCCAAAATTTCCCGTTCGTGAACTAGTCGCTTCTCCACTCGTTCTTCCACAAAGCTTTTCATTCTTCCTTTATTCATCTCTCCTTTTTTTCTCTCTTTTCTTTTTCTTTTTTTTTTTCTGATTTTTTTTTCTCTTTTTTTTTTTTTTTTAATCTCTCAAAATCCTGCACAATTCCTTCAATATCTTTCACGAGTGGTCTTCCAAGTGCCAAGCTAACATATAATCGTAAGGAGAGACAATATCCAAATCAACACGTATAAATCACAAATCAATGTCTCTCCCTATCTCAATGAAATCCTCTGTGTAACCAACAAAGCCGCTAACATAATAGAGCATGTGTGGGGATGGAGTCGTCGCAAGCGCAATCTCGATGTCCGAAGTCAAATGTCGACACCCCCACACTCGAATGTAATCCTGTCCCCTCTCAAGTAGTCAATCAAATGTCTGTCTCGTGCCTAATCCAACCAAACCTCCTACACCACGATGAGTAAGATCCGGTACCTAGCACGATCCACCTATTAAATTCCCCCAACCCAAGTTTTGTGTGTATTAGATGGTACACACTCACGGCTCTCCTCACTTGTGTCCATGTTGTAATGCCATGGAACACCGCCACACCGAAGTGCGCAAGCCTACTCTCACTCACCCTCGCATTCCCCTCAAAGATCATAAATGAAGTGCATGCGATATGCAAGGCTCACACAAATATAGCATGAAGTACTCCCTCATCGAACCCCCTCAACTACAACACCCTCGTGACGCACTAAAGCGGTGATTCTAACCAATCAGTGATGAAGGCCAAGAATCGTCACCCTAAGTCCAAAGGTTGTCAAAGAATCCATGGTTCAAATCCGGGTTTACTAGTGGTCCTACAAGGTAAGTTCTATAAGCAGTGAGTGCTCTAATACACACCTCGCACAGCTGTTCTGTGTGCCACTACGAGGCGGGTTGGCGACTACCTAAGACGTACACAAGAACGTTCGGCTTGTTTAGCTCACACCTAGCTCAACTCTTGTAAGAAAATTAGGCACACACTTTAGATTTGAAAGAATTAAGTTCGTGTGTAAAATAGGCACGCATTCCCGTAAAGAAACTTTCTCTATACTTACTAAGGGAAACTCACATTGTCACTCTCGATCGCAATTCACGCCCTATGCCTAAAAGTCTCACACTTCTCGATTTTACCGAATTTTCAGCTTTTTTCGATTGCCCTTTCTCAAATTTTTAATTTTTTTGGTGTTTTCACATTTTTAGTTTTTTTTTTATTTTTTTTTATTTATTTTTTTATATATATACCTACACTATATGCACGGCCAACTCGACTAACGACTCAATAACGGTGGGTTGACTCAAAAATACCAAAACGTGCACGCAAAAAGATGAATAATAAAAAGAAAAATAAGGACATAACCAAAAATTTCTAACTACATGCTGACACGGGCGATGCAGAGACTCAACACTGACTAGTAAAAAGGGCTCAACCACCCCCACACTAGAATGCATCGTTGTCCTCAACGATAACACGAGGACTCAACAATTCTAGCACGAGGGCACACTCCACTACTCGTCATCTTCCTCATCCTCATCATCTTCTTCCTCATCATCTTCTTCTTCTCCCTCATCCTCACTCGGCGGAACAGGATACTCAAATTCATCCTCCTGGAACCACGGATCCGCCGTCGGGACTGGTGGAACAAACTCCCTCGCCGCCTGACCACTAGACTGTATAACCCACTGGCCCACCATCTGGATTAATCCACCCAGCTTCGCCTGATTGTCCCGAGTGTGGGCAAACTGGCGTCTCCTCTCGAGTCTATCCCGGGCCATCTCCTCTCGCAGGTGGTCGTAGGCAACCTGGTTATCAAACCTAGAGGTGTTCATCCTCCTACCCTTGCCCTTCTTCCTCGCTGTCTCATCAAACCTATGCCACTTCCTAGCAGTAATCGCTTTCAAATCCATATCTCTCCCTATGACTACTTCGGCAGTTTTGGCTAGGTGAGTAAGCAAGCAAGTATGACGGGGCCCAATTTGTTCGTCCTCGACACCCTCTCAAGACAATTCTCCCAAATCAGTTTGGGGATATTGATTCTAACCCCGGTGTAAAGACAGAGAGCCCAGACCGATAGGCGGAAAGTGTAACTAGGGTTTCGTGTGATTCCCAAAACCCAGTTTTCTAACAATTCACAGCACCACCTAGCCTCCGGCCTATAAAACTTCTTTTCGGCCTTCCAATGAAGCACCTCCCCTTTCCTGTCCCATGGATCAACCCCCTTCGCAAAGCAAAAAGCATTTAAACGAGACCAAAGGTTCTCACTACGAAGAACAGTCTCTAACCCACAACCCTCTTTCAAAGCGGGGAAACCCATGGCTAGAGCGATAGTCTCTGGCGTGAAGACTATCCACTCGTTCCGACAGTAAACAAGACGAGGGTCTTGGCTCTCACCATCTTTTGCATACCGCAAATTGAAACAAAACTCTCGCGCAATATGCGAACTAGACTGCCCTACTAGCTTAAACCAATTGGTAAGCTTCTCGCGCTCAAAAATTTCCTTGATTGCTTGAGGCATGTCCTCGTGCAATGGAAATGCCTTTTCGGGCTGCCCGTTCTTAGTCAAGTAAGTATCTTTTCGAGAGTCAATATGGGCCTCATAAGTAACGAAACGGAAACTATCATAGTATCCGGGCCCAATACTACTCTCCTTCAAATTAGCCTTGGCCTTTCGTCGGCCTACAATGCCCGGTTTAGCCGGAAAAGGGGCATTCAAGATAGCATATTGGGGAGTGGGCGGTATCTCTAATTGAGGATCGCCCGACCCCGATGCTTCTTGCGAAGAACCCTCGCCCGTCTTCCGTTTCTTTCCACCCGCCATTTAGAATGCAATTTCAAGTAAAACGAGAAATTCAACTATTGTGCACGTGACAAGAAGTGTGTACTGAATGAAACACGTAGGCACGTAAACAAATAATTCCTAGGACTTTACGCAATCGCCCCCAAAGTACGCTACTAAGCGCCACAAAAAAATAATCGGGCTTTTACTCAATGTGCCTAGGACTCGAATATTGAAATAACGAGGTTTAGATTGTACCTACGTGTCCGGAGTAAATCTTACGGACACAAAAAATCGCAGAATTTGACAAACCGGGCTGATTTTGATGTCGCCGGAAGAATTTGTCGAAACCTTTAATTGTTTGCTGCTCCGTACTCCTTGTGTAGTCCCCGTTAGCGTTGCCTTCTCGCCCGTAAGCTGAATCAAGCTCTAACTCGTCCAATTCCTCACTTTTTGCTTCAAACCCTAGCTTCTTCCTCCTCTGATTTCTCTCTTGTCTCTCAAACTCACTGAAAACCACTTCTCAATCTTGGTTCTCCTCTGAATTGCGAGCAAAACCCTAGCTTGTTTGTTGATTTTGGTGAAGAAACAAGGGAGTGGTGATTTGAGTGTGGTGCGGCTATGGAGAGTGAAGCTGCTGGGTTTAAGATGGAGAATGAGGAGAAGAGGATCGATTCCTGTTGATGAAGCTTCAAATTCGTGCAACAAGTCCAATTTGCCCTTAAGAAGTAACTCATTGTTGTTTACCGTGTTGGCTAAATCTGTCCTTTTGCCCGTTGTCTTCCTGCGAAGACAGTTCTCTTCGTGCGAAGAGTCTTCGTACGAAGACAATTTGTCTTCGCACGAAGGTCTTCTCACATAGATACTGCACTGTGTTCTGAGAAGACAATTCAGAGCTTCGAAATTTTTTCTAAGTATGAAGTCTTCCTACGAAGACAATTGTCTTCATACGAAGACAATGCTGGAGCTTGCCAAAAACATCCTTTTCGTCAAATTTTCGCGTATCCGATCGTGCCTTTGCTTTCCGAAGGATCTCCTCGACCTCGAGACTCCCTTTTTACCTTAAAACACTCCCAAAATCCGGGGAATATTTCATTTGTCAATTTCACGCGTTCCAAGGCACGTTTTGCATTTCCGGATGCTTTTGACCTCGTTTTACTCGCTAAAACATCCTTTTTGGCGTAACTTCTTCATCCGGACTCCGATTTGCGCGATCCACCTGTCTACAGAAAGCTCTCGACCACCCCCACACGTTGGCATTGTTCAATTCTTATTTCAGTCTGTCCTTCAAAATTTCACCTCGTAATCCGTGCCGGCGTGCTAGCTTTCTCCGTTCACTAATTAAATTCTTGCGCAAATCAAGACGGGGAGTCCGGGAACATGATCTTCCCCAGGTGCGTGTGTTGAATAGGTGCAGAAATGGCTTCTATCTTCAATTCCTTCACTTCGGATCCCGATACGCGTATTTAGCTGCAAATCTGGACTTTTTACTCTGTTTCGCACGCGCGCATCAAGAAGGGGGATCCGAAATAGGCCTTTCACCTCGTATTCCTGCACATACTCATTGGAAATATTAAATCCACTCTCTCGCACCTCTCAATAAAATCAAACCGAATAAAAATTACAAAACAGTATTAAAACCTATCCTAAGGCAATAAATAGGTTGGGTTGCCTCCCAACAAGCGCTTTGTAATTTAAGGTCGACGGCCCGACCCAGTTACCTCAGAGACTTTTCAAGTTGCGGGAGTTGCATGAAGCCATTCAATGACTCCAATGAAATTCCCGTCCACATACGGTTTCACTCTCTGGCCATTCACCTTGAACCTGTTCCCATTTGCATCCTCTACCTCAAGAGATCCCCATGGATAAACTGCAGTAATCGTGTAGGGACCACTCCACCTAGATTTCAATTTCCCTGGAAACAGCTTTAGTCTGGCATTGAAGATCAATACTTTCTGTCCTACCTGGAAGTCTCTCGGGATGATGTGCCTGTCGTGCCACAGTTTTGTCCTCTCCTTATAGATTCTCGCACTTTCATACGCCATCAATCGAAATTCTTCAAGTTCAAGTAGCGCTTGCTTTCGTAGCTCACCTGAGAGCTTAACATCCAAATTGATCTTCTTCAAGGCCCAGAATGCCTTGTGCTCAAGTTCCACCGGAAGATGACATGACTTCCCAAATACTAACTGGTAGGGAGACATGCCTAAAGGAGTCTTGTAAGCAGTCCTATACGCCCATAAGCTATCGTCTAAATGCAGAGACCAATCCTTGCGTCCCGGGTTGACTGTCTTCTCCAGAATTCCTTTTATCTCTCGGTTAGAAACTTCTGCTTGCCCATTCGACTGCGGATGATAGGCCAGTGATATCTTATGAGTCTTTACCCCATATTTGCTCAAGACATTGGCAAAGACTTTATTCACGAAATGCGATCCTTCATCACTGATTATGGCTCTGGGAGTTCCAAACCGTGTAAAAATGCTCTTACGCACGAATCTCTCTACAGTAGCTCCATCGTTTTTGGGGCACGCCATTGCCTCCACCCACTTGGTCACATAATCCACAGCTAACAGTATATAAAGATTGCCAAGTGAAGACGGGAATGGTCCCATGAAATCGATGCCCCAAACATCAAAGGGCTCTACTTCCAACACGAAATTTTGAGGCATCTCGTTTCGGTTGGAGATATTGCCGGTTCTCTGACATCGATCACATTGCTGTACAAATAGATGAGCATCTTTATGTAAAGAAGGCCAGTAAAATCCACTTTGCAATACCTTTGCCACAGTACGCGTTTTGCCAAAATGTCCTCCGCAATTCAATTCGTGGCACTGTCTAAGAATGTCCAAAGTGTCTGGCTCAGCTACGCATCTTCTCAACACGTTGTCAGCTCCCAACCTAAACAGATAAGGGTCATCCCAGAAATAGTGTCGTGCATCTGCGAAAAATTTCTTTTTCTGATGGAAAGTCATGTCTTTCGGGACAATTTTGAGCGCCTTGAAATTTGCCAAATCCGCAAACCAAGGCACAGCTGCTACCACTACCATAAGTTGTTCATCTGGAAAATCTTCTCTAATCGGCACATCTTCTTGTTTTTCGTTATCCAGTCGTGACAAATGGTCTGCAACAACGTTCTCTACACCCTTTTTGTCCTTTATCACTATATCAAACTCTTGCATTAGCAACACCCATCTGATCAATCTAGGCTTCGCATCCTTCTTTGCAAGAAGATATTTGAGGGCTGCATGGTCCGTGAAAATAGTCACCTGAGAACCCACAAGGTATGGACGAAACTTGTCCAATGCGAAGATAATAGCCAACATCTCTTTCTCCGTGGTGGCATAATTAACCTGCGCAGTATTAAGAGTACGACTAGCATAGTAAATTACATGAGCTACCTTGTCTTTCCGCTGTCCCAGCACTGCTCCCACCGCGTAATCGCTGGCATCACACATAAGTTCAAACGGTAGGGTCCAATCTGGAGTGGCTATAATGGGAGAACTAATCAGCTTTTTCTTGAGCAAATCAAAGGCTGTCTTGCAGTCTTCATTGAAATCAAACACGGCATCTTTCTCAAGCAAACCAGATAAAGGCTTTGTGATTTTCGAAAAGTCCTTAATGAAGCGCCGATAGAAACCTGCATGTCCCAAGAAACTCCGTACCCCTTTGACAGACGTAGGGTAAGGAAGCTTCTCAATCACCTCAATCTTCGCCCGGTCTACCTCTAAACCTTTACTGGAAATCTTGTGCCCCAATACTATTCCCTCGGTCACCATGAAATGGCACTTCTCCCAGTTGAGCACTAGGTTGGTGTCAATACATCTGTCCAGTACCCGAGCTAGCTGCTGGAGACAGTCTTCGAACCCATCACCATAAAGCGAAAAATCATCCATGAAGACTTCAAAATTTTGCTCCATCATGTCTGAGAAGATAGACATCATACACCTCTGAAACGTAGCTGGGGCATTGCATAGCCCGAAGGGCATGCGTCTGAATGCAAAAGTCCCATATGGACAAGTAAATGTCGTCTTCTCCTGGTCAGCTGGCTCAATCGCTATCTGATTATACCCTGAATATGCATCCAAAAAGCAATAGTGTGAATGGTGAGCTAGCCTATCAAGCATCTGGTCCACAAATGGGAGGGGAAAGTGATCCTTCAAAGTGGCATCATTGAGTTTGCGGTAATCCATGCAAACTCTCCACCCAGTAACGGTACATGTGGCAATTTGATCACCTTTCTCCCCTTCCACCACAGTAATACCTCCCTTCTTGGGGACACATTGTACCGGGCTAGTCCACGTGCTGTCGGAAATCGGATAGATGATACCTGCTTCCAACCATTTAAGCACCTCTTTCTTCACCACCTCCTGCATGTGCGGGTTGAGGCGGCGCTGAAATTGAACTACCGGCTTCTTGTCTTCCATGAGCCTGATCTTATGCTGGCAAACCGTGGGGCTGATCCCCTTAATATCTGCTATGGTCCATCCCATAGCTGCTTTCCTCTTCTGTAGTACTTTGAGAAGCTGCTCCTCCTGTTCCCTGTCCAAACATGCAGATACAATCACAGGTAAAGTATCATTAGATCCCAAGTATAAATATTTCAAATGAACAGGTAAAGGCTTTAATTCTAAAACAGGAGCAGTAATAAGAGAAGGAGTAAGAATCTTCCTGCTTCCCTCATTAAAGAGGGGTAATGGTGGGCGCCAATGAACATCTAAGGCTTGCTCTTTCTCGCTGGAATCAAATAGAGCAAGCTCCTCATATAGTTGCTCCAACAAAATATCGTCCTCCTCGTCCAGCGTGTATGCCTCCACCCCAAAGCACTGCTCGCTCACTGCGTATGCGGGAAACCTCATAGCCTCAAATACATTGAAGGCTACCTTCTCATCGTTGATCTGCATAGTCAGCTCCCCATTGGCCACATCAATGATAGTTCTCCCAGTGGCCAGGAATGGACGGCCCAAAATAAGAGGAACATCATCGTCGGCCTCCATGTCTAAGATCACAAAATCCGCTGGGAAGATGAGTCCTTCAACTCTCACTAATACATCCTCTAAAACACCCCTGGGGCGTTTTATTGTGCGATCAGCCATCTGCAAGCACATCCTGGTAGGTTTAGGATCTCCCACACCAAGTTGCTCAAAAACCGACGTGGGCATCAAATTAATACTGGCACCAAGGTCACATAATGCCCTCCCATGAAATGCGTCTCCCAATGTAACAGGAATGATGAAACCGCCCGGATCTTTCATCTTCTTTGGTAGCGCCTTTTGCACAACTGCGCTACACTCCTCATTCAGAGTTACGGTTTCAAAGTCATCCATGCGCCTCCGATTAGAAAGGAGGTCCTTGAGAAATTTGGCATATTTAGGCATTTGTGAAATGGCCTCCGCAAAAGGTATATTAATGTGCAGTTTCCTGAAGATATCCACAAACTTCTTGAAATGCTTGGCATCCTCTTGACTCTTCAATCTTTGCGGGTATGGCACTCGTACACTGTATTCCTCCCTAGGCTTCTGTTTCTCATCCGACTTCCTCACCGTGTCCTTTGATTGGGGACTCACGGTAGGCACGGGAATCTCTTCATCCAAAGCTTTCTCAGTGGCCTTAGTCGCCTCAGCTCGCGCGTGGCTAGGATATGGGGGGTCCTCAGTAGTGATGCCACTGCGAGTTGTGATGGCATTTAGCTGCTCATTAGGAGTGATGGTATTTGCTGGAAGCATACCTGGTGGAAGCTTGATATTTTGATTGGCGATCTGCCCAATCTGAGTCTCGTGGCTTTTCATTGTGGCTTGTATTGAGACAATCGTGCTCTCCATCCTGTCTTGATTAGCTAGGAGCTTTCTCAATAGAGCATTCGTCTCTTGCTCCTCTTTTTGTGGAACCTGCTGTTGTGGAACTTGCCTTTGCGCTTGATATGGAACATTGGGTCTCTGTCCGGGTGCATATAATCCACTGTTCGGATTGGCATAGCTGAAGTTGGGATGATTACGATTGTTGGGATGATAGGTGTTAGGCCATTGCTGCTGTCGCATAAAATTCACATCTTCAACACTATTATCATATCCCTGGCTTTCGTCTGCTAGTAATTCACCCATGGGCTTCTGTGTTGGAGGGTGCATACCGTGAAATGCTGAGGTCATGGATTCCAGCTTTTGTTCCATCGATTCAATCTTGTTGACTAAGGATGTATCCCCCGGTTTGGAGTACCTACGCGTTTCAGATCGTGTAGACTCTCTCTTTGACGCGTTGTTCAACAGATCTTGTGCTCGCTGTGCTCCAAGTCCCATAAAATTACCCCCATCTAGCATATCTAACTGGTCAGCTGTCTCCTTGTCTAATGCAGTGTAGAAATAATGGAAGAGCTTGTGCCATGGCTCTCCATGATTCGGACATCTACGGAGAATTTGGCTGAACTTCCTCCACGCATCTCCCAACGAGCTGTCTTCATCCTGAGTGAACTTTGCAATCTCTGCCATCTGCTGCGCGACTCTGGATGGTGGCAAATACTTCCTCAGAAACTCATGACAACAATCTGCCCATGTCACTATGCTACCAGCTGGCAGCTCCATAAGCCACTTCTTGGCTTTTCCAGATAAGGAGAAGGGAAATAGTAATAGCTTAACTGTTTCATCTGGAACTCGCTGGTCGTGCAGGGTTGATGTGATTTGCTCAAACACCAGCAGATGGTGATTGGGGTCATCTCCTGGAGCTCCGTTGAATGCGCACTCATCACGAACCATATTGATCATATGTTGGCGCAACTCGAAGTGTTGGGCATTGATCTGTGGCCTGACAATGGTAGGCTGATAACATGCTGGAGTAGTCCTGAAATAATCCACCATAGGGCGTTCTTCATTCTCAGCATTGTTCTGCCTGTTGTTTTCCCCATTATTCCCATTGTTGTTCCCACCGATGTTCGCCACTTGTGCCCCCACACCAGGACGTGGTTGTGGATTTGGGGGAGCCATGCGATCCATCCTTGCCTGCATCTCAGCCATTTGAGCTCTCACCTCCTCAGCTTCTGCGGCTCTTTGTGCAGCCTCCTCTACAGCTGCAGCTCTAGCTGCTTCCGCATCCTGCATACCTTTGCGGATCCTCTCAAACTCAGCTCTCGTCTCTTCATCCATAACTACTGAGCTTGAATTCCTCTTGTCTCTACGCTGTGCTTTTAATAAGGATTCCGGGTCTTCAAACGTTGGATACAAAGGCTCGTCTCGAGAACGGGTCATGCACCGTGTAAATCAACCTGAAATCACGAAACACACAAAACGTAGGTGAGTAACGGATATAAACAATAAATTAAAATCCCTAAGGCTAAGAATTATAACTAATTTAGCCGAAGTCCCCGGCAACGGCGCCAAAAACTTAACACGCTCCAACTGCAAGTGCACAGCTGTCGTGTGTAGTAATAAACCGGAAATCCGGGTTGTCGAACCCAAGGGACTTTGTTTAAATTAATTACTATTCTAAACCTTATGCTGGCAAGTCGCAAGTTGTGTTTTTATCTAATTCTACGAAATTAAACGCGAAGTTCTCAATTAACCAAGTGAAATATTTCACGATTAATAAAGAATGAATTTTTGGGTTTTTATCAAATAAGGGAGAAGTACCGGGAATTCTCTAGGTTCACTAGGTTGATCTAAATTTATATTTTGATTTGTAAAACAACCACGTGTTATTCACTATTAATCAAGCAACGTTAAACTTACCGCGTTACCAAGCAAGTCTACTATACTTAGACTAAACCAAACCGAGTTACCAAGCCTAATTTAGGTTTAAGTATGCATTAAGTCCATGATTCTACTTTAACGATCCTAGTTAACGATGCCGAGTTACCAAACATTGATACAACTAGGTGGATTAGTTAATGTACCGACTAATTCTCACGGAGTTACCGCGTGAAAACTAATTGAATTTATCTCTACGTTAGCTACTCGCAAAGATAATATGATAAAGAACGTAAATAATCCATAATAGTGAATAAACACGTGAGATTAAGCTAAGCATGCATTACAATCATCAAAACATCACTTTAGATCAAACCCTAGCTACACCAAACGAGAATTCCCAGCAAAAAGTGTTTAGCTACTCATATTCATAATCAAAACGACGATTATAATGAGTTTAAACATAAAAATCAAGAAAGACGAGAGTTTAGAATCCAAACGAATGATCCAAAAGCTCCTAAGCTCTCCCAAAGGCTTCTTGATCTCCAAAAGATGTCTCTAATGTCAAAAACTACTGAAAAAGTCGACCTAAAAGGCTTAAATACGTTCCCATAATCATATTACAAAGTTTGCATAAACTACGAAAAAGCCCCAAAAAATCTGCACGTTCCAGCGTTCTCTTCGCACGAAGACAGTTGTCTTCGCACGAAGAGTCTTCGTACGAAGACTTCTGCCCTTCGTGCGAAGGCCTTCTCATTTAGATACTGAGAGCTTGTATAGGAAGAGAATTTGGCCGAGCTGGATTTTGGCTAAGTGTTTGTCTTCGCACGAAGACAAATGTCTTCGCACGAAAACTTCTGTGTCCAGCCCTCTTTCTTTGACTTTCTTCTTCCTTCCTTTGACTTTCGTCTTCCTTCCTTTGACTTTCCTCTTCCTTCCTTCTTCCATTGACTTTCCGTTGATTTCCTTTGACTTTCTCCTTCCTTTTGACTTGCCTTTGAGTTCCTTGTTTCCGAAGTTTGCTTCCATATCCCGCACGATCCTCCAAGCCCTGTTTTCCTGCGAATCACAACACGAAAACCAACCCGCGATCATATCACAATAAAAGCTCAAAAATCTAAAGAAACGCCCGGATTTAACAAGTAATGCATATGAACTCACATTATCACATTTAAGCTCAATTTACTCAAAAGACGACGAATTCTCCATTATAAGCACGCAAAACGTAGAAATAAAAGGCATAAAATAACTCCGAAAACGGAGTTATCAGAGTTTGACAATCTCCTGTTTGATCTTCACGTTAAGCTCCGGCCTGAAGCTTCTTGTGCTCTGCTTTATCGGCTTAGACCCTGGGATGATGTCTAAACGGTGCATAGTGATACTTGTGTCCAGGCCTGGCATCTCATCATACTCCCATGCGAACACATCCTTGTATTCAGTTAGGATCTGTAGCAGTCCTTTCTCCTCTTCGCTTGTGAGGTCCGCACTTAGAAAGACTGGCCTCTTCTTTTCCTCGTTCGGGCTGAGGAACACTTCCTTTAGCTCTTTCTTTTGTGGTCTGGGCCTGTCTTCCATGCATTCGGGTGCTTCTTTGATTTTCTCATCTGGAGTGCTCTGCGTTGGTTTTTCCGTTACCGCAATCTGCTCGATTTGGTTGATTTGCCCAGGGATATCCCCATGCCCGCGTGAGGACATCCCCACGCACCTTCATATGCGATAGCACTTCTTCCCATTGGCGTAGAAGCTCTCTATCTCCTTGCCTTCGGGGTCATGCTTTGCTATTCTCTTCAGAGTGTACACGTTCTTTCGATAGTAAGCGATTCGCGGCGCCTCTTCGCGTGTGGGAGGCTTTTCCTTGGCATCCTCCCTTGTCACCATCACTCACGCAGGTGACTGATCCTTGATGTCTTCCCATAGGGGTAAAGGAGTAGGGTGGAACGGCCCCGGTGTTTGCTCGTCCGCCATCTCGGTGAACCACACCGCCTCGCTGAGATGTGCTTCATCCATGTTGAATGGATTCGTTGAAGCTGGTATCTCGACTATTCTATCATTCCAGATAGCTTTCATGACTTGGTGAGCTGTTGAAGGAACCGCGTCAAAGCGATGAATCCAAGCTCGACCTATGATCATGTGATACGTAGTGTTCGCATCTATGACATAGAACTTCGCTGAGCACTTGATTTTGCCAATCTGAACGCCCAGGCGGATCCATCCGATCGTCATTCTGGAGTCGCTTCCAAATCCCATCAGCGGAGATGGACGCCTGACAATCTTATGCTCGGGGATCCCTGCTAGCTTCAGTGTGTGGAGCGAAACGACGTTGACCGCTGCTCCTCCATCGACGAATGATCGTTTGAATTCGACGCCATTGATGATGGTCGTCACGTACAGGGGCCTCTGGTGGCTCGCATCTGTCTTTTTGTCGCTGGCAGAAAAGGTCATAATCTTTGCTGTAGAGCGGGACGCCCTGATGACTTTCCCGTTGGAGACTACAAGATCCTCCTCGTAGTCCTCCGCTATCCTCAAGATTTCTTCCGTCATTTCTGTGCGGCACTTCTCAGAGAAGTTCATCTCGTCGAAGAATCTGTTGAAACCGTTCGACCCCTTCATCCGGTCATCCCGTTCATCCTCTGTGTCTATGTTGTAGTCCTCGTCATCACGGACTTCGGCAATGATGGGTAGACCATCCTCTGCGACTTCTTCCAAGTCCACAATCGAGATCATGGCGACCTCTTTACCTTTCGAGTCTTGCTCCGCATGGGCAGGAAGTGGATTGTTGCGCACATCCTTCCTGTGATCGCTGACGATCAGCTCACCATTCTTCATCTTCTGGTTGAATACAATCCTGAGCTTCTTACATTCCGCTGTGGGATGCATGACCTTGTCGTGGTACTCGCACCACTTCGGGTCCCTCACCATCTCCTTGGAGGGTGTTTTCTCGAGCGGCGGTAGGACGCCGTCCTTGCGCCACTGCCTGCAGAGGTCGCTTGCCTCTTCCACCGAACATGGCAGAGGTGGTACGTCGAAGTTCACAACCTTCGCCTGCTTCTGGGGTGAAACTGTATTGACCTCAGCTTCGCGTCCCCTCTTGTAACTGAATCTCCCGATCTTGTAGGTGGTACCGCTCGAAGATCGCTCCGGAGCGTTCTTCTTTTTCTGCCTCTCAACTATAGGCTTGATGTTCTTCGTGCATTCGATGATCTTTGAAAACGTAGGTGTTTTCAGGTTGATGAGCATACCTTTGTATTCGTCTCGCATGCACTGCAGGCATATCTCTACAAGTCGGCTTTCGAGCATTGGATCTTTGCACTCCAAGGACTTCGCCCTGAACTTCTTGATGAAAGTTATCCCGTCCTCCTCGCGCTTTTGATACATCCGCGAGAGGTGGATCATTGTCACCTTTTCTTCCATCAGGAAGAACTTTGTATAGAACTTCTGGACCATGTCGTCCCAAGTCTTCACGGATCCGGCCTCCAACGTTCTGTACCACTTGTACGCTACGTTCCCCAAGGATTTTGGGAACTCTCGCATCAGCAATTTGGGATCGGCTCTGTTTGTCCCCATGACATCGATGAAACGCATGACAAGCTCATGAGCGTTCCCGTTGACATCCTCGAACTTGTCCCATTTAGGAGCCTTATACCCCACCGGGTTAGGCATGAGATAAATCTCCCGCGGGATGGGTGGATCGTTTTCTAGCTTCGGGATGATGGTATCCGCGAATGATTGGTGAGCCAGAATAGTGTCCATGCGCTTCTGCAGAGACGTCATACATTCTGGAATGCTTCCCTCGGTAGCAGGAGGAGGGGTTGCCGCAGGAGGAGGCGACACATATGCCGTCGAAGGATTGGAGACATATTAGCTATTCGCATTACCCCAGATCGCCGTTGGAGGAGGCAAGGGATACTGCGACGACGAATTAGGTACCAAAGACGGAGGCTGAGGAGTATGAGCAGTGAGAGGCAACATCTGAGCTGTCGACCCCTGAATTGAAGGTAGCTGCGTAGTCGCCGGTGGAGTCTGCAGATTAGGGTTGGGAGGTGTAGTTGACACTCCCAGTCCTTGAGCGGTAGGGGCTCCTCCTCCTTGAGGGACGGCGGTGGCTGGTGAAGGGTTCGGCGCAAGGGTGCCCAGAACGGCCAGGATCCGTTCTAGCTGTGCAGACTGAGCTTTGAGAGCTTTCGCCTGACCTTGGACGGTAGCGTCCAAGGATTCTAGCGTCGGCGCCTCGCCAGGGGTCGTGGGAGTACGGCGGGTCTCCTCTCCCGAGGCAGCTTCGGTGGAAGGCGATCTGTTGCTGATATCATCCTCCTGAGACATGGTTGCTTTTGTTGGTAAGTTCACGTCGGGTTCACCAAAATGTGCACAAGAGATTCCGCCGGGGAGACCTCCGTGTACACCGTATGTAGAGGATCAGAGATGGCACAGGAAGAGTTGGGTTGTGTGTAGGGAGAGAGTAAGGCAGTAGTAATGTCTGAGAGAGAGACAGAGGTTTGGCAGAGCTTCCGCGTATGGCTAGTGTGTCCTCCTTTGTATGGAAAGGTTAACGTCCTATATATAACAGGGAACGTGACCGTTGTAGTGTGGTTAATGCACCCATTAATGGCGGCTTAATTAGCTTAACCACAACGGCACGTTCGTCCGTGTATATAGGGACCGTTATAGCACGTTATGCGCGAATACCGGAACCGTTACGAGGTTGACCGGGTTTGACCGGATTGACCGGGTTTATGGAGCTCGTGCCATAAATCTCTCAAAACAGTTACTAAAGGTCGCGCGCGGGCTTGGCTCGCACGCGAGGGCTTACTCTAGCCTCCAAACCACTAAGTCCCTACAAGTCCCGTGCAGTGGTATGCGAGGGCTCTGTCTCGCAGCCCCCACATGGATCAGCTCGGCTGGTGATCCAGTGTGTGTGGAGTACAATATGGTGTGCTGGATGGTTGCCACGTGGCCAAGATCTGTCAGCTCAGAGATCACTATCTACACCTGTTAAGCTGCCTAAGCCTGCAGTCTCCTTCTAAGTCTGCTAGGGTTTCTAACCTGTCCTGATGGCCCGGGTCAAATTCTATAACAGTTGGTCTATACGTTTTGGCTAGCCCAATCTCCCTTTCTATGGTCGGTCTATCAGGGTAAGGTACTAAATCCTGTCTTTTCTTCCTAACCCTAACATGACGTTTTCACCAACAGGCTCGGGTCTGTAGCAATTCTGGTCCACGACTCCGAACATGCATAAACGAGTATAATCAAAGACAGAATAACTGATAATACTACTGAATTAAGATAACATAATCATGAATTCATAATCAAACTGCATAATAATGTCTGAAAACGAAACCGCAGGTTCACCGAGAACCTAGGTAAAAGGTTTAGCTACTAAACGACATAACGAATTAACAAAGTATCTGAAATTAAGAGAGAGAATAAGATCAAACTAAGTCTTCGGATCTGGATTCCTGCTTCCATGCTCTCCGGGGACGCTCAGACTTATCCTTGGGTGTATTGTGAGTTCAAAACGAGTCTGGACGAGTCTTTATATAGTGCTGGAGAAGTTTCAGGAACTTGCCTTTATTTACGAAACTGCCACTGCCCGAAACCGCCTCAAATTTTGTGTTGTCTACGTATTATACGCAGCCCCCTGCGTAAAATACGCAGACAAGGTCCTGCCTTGAGCTGTTTTCTCCTCTTTCCTCTGCTGTCTACGTATAATACGCAGCCTGCCTGCGTAAAATACGCAGACATGGTCTTCTCTTGTGCCTTTTTTCTCTTCTTGCTACGTATTTTCTCCCCCTGGCTGCGTATAATACGCAGGATGCTGCGTAAAATACGCAGGGGAGAAAAGTATCCAAAAACCCTCCCCTGCCTTGCTGTCTGCGTATAATACGCAGCCTGCCTGCGTAAAATACGCAGCCAGCAAGGCAGGCTGCTCTTTTTCTGCCTCTTTTGCCTCCTGCTGCATTCCCGAACAATTCCTGCTGCATTCCCGAGCCCTGTTCCTGCATAGAAAACACGAACACACCTGCGATCATATCCGATAAAATTACAGAAAATGCAGAAATTTATAAACAGTAAATAACCGCCTCGTTCCTAAAATCGAGGATTTCCGAGGGTGAAACTTTGGCTAAAACATGAATTTTCGGCACAAAAGTACACAGATTGAGTTACTAGATAACCCCTAATTGGGCGTTATCAGTATGTTTGTGGGATATCCTAAGAAAACGTAAGGATATTATTTCTACAATCTAATCGAGAACAAAGTGTTTCTAGAAAGATATTTTTTCTCTAAAGATTCCTCTGGGAGGACCGTAGAACTTGAAGAAATTCAAGAACCACAAACCACTGATGCTACTATGAAACATGAACATGAACCACAAGATGTTGTGGAGCAACCTGTTCAAGTAAGACAAGAACTTCGTAGGTCAAGTAGGGTACGTCAGGAGCCAAAGAGGTATGGACTTCTCGTTACTGAGCTTGGTGACGAATTACTCATGGGTGAAGAGCCTAATACCGATGGAGACGCCATGAAAGGGCCGCACTCTCAAAAGTGGCTTAAAGCCATGAGATTCGAAATGGAATCCATGTATACCAACAAAGTATGGAACATGGTGGAACTACCCGAAGGGGCTCGGCCCATAGGGTGCAAGTGGGTCTTCAAGAAGAAGACCGACATGGATGGTAATGTGATTGCCTATAAGAGCCGATTGGTGGCAAGAGAATTCAGACAGATTCATGTTATTGACTATGACGAAACTTTTTCCCCAATCGTGACGACCAAATCCATTCGCATCTTACTTGTTATTGTAGCTTATCACGATTATGAGATTCAGCAGATGGATGTCAAAACAGTGTTTCTTGAGGATGTGTACATGACACAACTAGAGGGCTTTAATATCTAGAGCATTCCCATAACGTGTGTAAGTTGCAGCGATCAATTTATGGGTTAAAGAAAGCTTATAGGAGTTGGAATTTACGTTTTGATGATGCAGTCAAAGAGTTTGGCTTCATAAAAAATGAAGATGAACCTTGTGTCTACAAGAAGGTTAGTGTGAGCTCTGTAGTATTTCCGGTCTTGTATGTGGATGACATACTACTCATTGGAAACGATATTCCTACCTTGAAATCCGTTAAATATTGGCTATGGAATTGCTTCTCAATGAAAGACTTAGGGGAAGCGGCTTATATACTTGGTATATAGATCTATAGGGATAGATCAAGGAAGTTGTTCGGTCTAAGTCAAAGTACACATATTGATAAGGTGTTGAAACGATTCAGGATACAAGATTCAAAGAAAGGATTCTTGCCCATGTCACATGGGGCTACCCTTACTATGCCTGATTGTCCTACCAATCAGGTTGAGAAGGACCGTATGAGTGCGATCCCGTATGCATCAGCTATTGGATCCATCATGTACACCATGTTATGTACTAGACCAGATGTGTCATATGCTTTGACTATGACTAGAAGATACCAGTCTAATCCCGGTGAGAGCCACTGTATTGCTGTCAAGAATATCCTTAAGTAATTTAGAAGGACTACTGATACACTCTTGATATATGGAGGGGAGGAAGAACTCAGTGTAAAGGGTTACACTGACGCAAGCTTATAAATAGACAAGGATGATTACAGATTGCAGTTGGGATATGTCTTCAGCCTTAATGGTGGAGCTGTAAGCTGGAATAATTCTACGCAAGAGACAGTTGCTGATTCTACAACAGAAGTTGAGTACATTGATGCACCGAGTGCGTCAAAGGAAGCTGTTTGGATGAAGAAGTTCATTACTGAATCAGGTGTGGTTCCTAGCATAATGGATATTATTGTGCTGTATTGTGACAAAACTGGAGCGATTTCACAAGCCAAGAAACCCATGTCACTCCATAAATCCAAACACATACTCAGGAGATTCCTTCTCATTCGAGAAATAGTCGAAAGAGGAGATGTGAAGATATCCAAGATACCAACAGATGATAAACTTTAAGATCCATTTACTAAACCCCTTTCTCAGCGAAAGCATGAGGGACACACTAGATCGATTGGCATACGAGATGCACCAGATTGGCTCTAGTGCAAGTGGGAGACTGTTGGTGTAGATTTCCTAGAGGCAATCTATTTTAGTATGAAAAAATGTTTTGGCTAAAATATTCATTTTATTAGATATGGAGATATTAATATAATGAATTAAATAGATTATAATTGTTGTTATCTTAAATTATCCCTAGTCAAGTATAATGGTTATTAGGAGGATCACTATGCATAGAGACTAGTATGTGAGAAGATTGATATGGAGATATCAAGTCTAACACATGGGTATGCATTAGGAGTAATGGCATACTAGATACACACACCAAGAGAAGGCTACATGGAAGTTATGTGATTGTCACAAGTGCTTCTCGTAGTGACAGTGGTGTTGTGG
Source organism: Linanthus parryae (assembly GCA_023055425.1). NCBI lineage: Eukaryota > Viridiplantae > Streptophyta > Magnoliopsida > Ericales > Polemoniaceae > Linanthus > Linanthus parryae. Next base: position 79,070,038 of record JALGPY010000006.1, read on the forward strand.
TTCTTTGACTTGAAGTCACTAGATACTCTAGTTGTGAATTATCATGTTTTGATATCGTCAAACATTTCACCGTAATTGGGTAACTATAAAGGCGCTAATTGGGTATGATATGAAGCAAGATGAGAGATGGTAGTGACGTAGATAGGATTAGTCTCTCCCAAATAACGGGAGTATGTATCCGCGGCCACTCGATGAGTAGTACTTATTAAATGTCTGGCCAGACTCAAATAAATCAATATATGATATTGTTGTTATCTGTTCAGATAAGTCTATTCCCAATATCGAGAAATTATGGATTGGATATACGAGTGTGACATCTGTGTCTCGTGTCCAATCCGGATATAGTGACAAAGGGACACATACAGCACGGTAACATTGGTCACAAAGGTTTGTCAGATCACTAACTATTCTGGGTAGCATTGATGTATTACTAGATTTCTCTCAATGTTTGTAATAAATGTTATTACTGCCAACGTAATTAGGAACCTACCGGGTCACACACCAAAAGGATTAGACTAGATGCAGATGTTAATTAGTTGGACTAATTAACAAAGAATCGAATCAAGGATTAAAGTTCAACAACAAACATATTTAGTTGAACTAAATAGCAAATTGGACTGAAACGAAAGTTAATCCAAACTGTTGGGTCTAATTAGTAGTGGGGAAATTTTGTAATTAATAGAGAGTTATTATTTATAAAATACTAGTCCAAACCCTAATTTTCATTAGATGAAAAATTAGATCATAAGAATAGAGAGAGAGGGAGAAGAGGCCGGCCCCCTAATTACCTACAATGAAGATTATGAGATATGCAAGGCGTGCACCCAAGGTAAACAGACAAGGAGTTCATTCAAGAAAAAAAAAACTTTGTAAGTACTACTAGACCCTTAGAGATGCTGCACATGGACTTGTGTGGTCCTATGAGAGTTCAAACACCAAAAGGTAAAAGGTATATGCTTGTTGTGGTAAATGATTATTCCAGATTTAATTGGGTTATGTTACTTAGAGAAAACCTGATGCACTATTTGAATTCTCAAAGCTTTGTAAATAGATTCAAACTTTGAAAAAAAATCTTGTTGCATCTGTTAGAAGTGATCATGGTAGATAGTTTGATCAACTTGATTTTGATTTATTTTCTGCATAGCATGGCATCTCACACAACTTTTCTGCACCTAGAACTCCTCAGCAGAATGGAGTTGTTGAGAGAAAGAATAAGACACTTGAAGATATGTCTAGAACTGTTCTTCTTGAAAACAATTTGACAAAATATTTCTGAGCAGAAGATGTTAACACTGCCAATTATGTGTTCAATAGATGCTTGATTATGTCTATTTTGAAGAAAACTCCATATGAACTATTCAAAGGTAGAAAGCCAAGTGTTTCTTATTTTAAACTTTTTGGTTGTACTTGTTATGTGCATAATAGGAAAGGATAATCATAGTAAGTTTGATACTAGAAGTGATGAAGGTGTATTTCTTGGATATTCCCTTTCCACAAAGCTTATAGAGTTTTCTATAAAATAACTAAGGTTGTAGAAGATAGCATTCATGTGATTTTTTATCAAAGTGATGATGGTTCCTTGAGCGAAGGTCTTGCAGATCTCAATCAAAATAAATATGAGGCAGATGATGATATGGAAAAGGGGAAAAGCAGCAAAACTAACTTGCAGGAACAACCAGCAGAATCTCAAAGCTTTGAACAACCTTCTGAACAAAATTCTCCAAGCTTTGAGACTGGACTTCACAGAACACAAAGTGCTCCAGCCACTGCATCAAGCTCTCAAAGGATTGAAAAGATTATTGGAGAACCAAAACCGTGGACACAAATAAAGAGATTCAAATACTTATCAGCTCATCCAGTTGACAATATCATTTCAGATCCAACTAATGGTACACAGACCAGAGAACAGTTGAAGAATTTGTGTGCCTTCAATGCCTTTGTATCACTTTTAGAGCTTAAGAATGCGAAAGAGGCATTACAAGAAGCAGATCGGATCATTGTATTGCAGAGTGAGATGAATGGATTTGAAAGGAACAAGGTATGTGAAAGATCAGGTTGTGCAGGACTTGGAATAGCTAAGCTATTTCAAGGACTTGAATCAGCTTTCAAAGCCTTGAATCAGTCTCAGAGGCTTGAAAATTCAAGGCCTTGAAACTGGATTCAAAGCCTTGAAACTGCTTAACCTGTATTCACACTCTCAGGGTGAGTTTTCTGCAAACTCTCTGAGTTGATTTCCTTTCTATCTTGCTTATGTTTGATTATTTGTTATTAGATGATGAAAGACAAATTGTTATAACATGTTTTGATCATAAGATATCATCTTTTTGACCACGTTAATGCAGGAAATTTTGTTTCCAATATCTGCAGGATTATTTACTAAACTGAAGTTGTGCAGATTTGGAAATAGTTGGATATTTTGATACGGTGATCAATCAGAGGCTTATGACAGATTCTTAGACTGTTTATGGACAAGATCACAGCAATATCTTTGAAGATTGTGATCAACTATCCGTTGGACAAAGTTGTTAAAGAGAGTCAAAGTTGTTGCCTACAAAATAGGAAGTTGTTGCTGAAAACCTGGGAAGATTTGCAGAGCTTCAAACAGTTTAAATATAGCTCACCTTGAACCAAAATTGACGAGACTCAACGGGAAAAAACAAGAGACAAGTTTCTGGATTGAAAAATCACAAAAGAGGAACATCAAACTCTCAATCCTTTCCACAGAAGTTCACTGCATTTTCACAGCAGTTTTCTAGTCTAAGTGTACTTCTGTATTGAGCTGTATTGGTAGATCATTTTTGTATTATCTGTACATTTATTCTCAAGGATTGTTCAAAGTAAATAAAAGAGAATTCTTAGTTAATCAGTTAGCTAGAGCAGGTACTAGACAGGTTAGGGAAAACCACAAGCTGTAATAGAGTAAGGGAACTCTCTGGGCTTGAGTTTTAGGGCTTAGCTTTTAATTAATAAGAATTGAGTTGAAAATCCTGCATGTATCTAATCCCTGAGGTAGAGACGTAGGTCCAAGTGGACTGAACTCTATAAATCACTTGTCTTCTACATTTACAGTTCATTTTTTTATAGTTTTTGAAGCACACAAAACTGTATGTTTTTCAAGGGTTTGAACTTGTTTTCAAGCCCTTGAAAAAGGCATACTTGCTTTATAATGTTTGCATCTTCTCTAAGGTATTGAACTAGTTTTCAAGGCCTTGAATTTCATTGTTTGCACAAGTTTTCATCTTCCTAGCAAGTTTTGCAAAAAGTTGGCATACTCTATTCAACCTCCCCCCCCCTTCTAGAGTATCTTAGCTGCATTAACATCTTCATACTGACACTTTCAAATGGTATCAATGCTTGTATCACTGTATAAGATTTAACCATCTGGTGATCATGAGTACTGTAGGTGATGGTGGTTTCTCACAGGGAAGAGCTGCTAACATAACTCATCTATTTTTTGGAGAAAATTCTGCTCACCGGAAAGCTATCATGAAAATGTTAATTATTGATCAAGATCTAGAGCTTTGGACCATTATCCAAAATGGACCTCATACTTTCTACACAGAGAAAGATGGGATCAGAACTCCCAAAACAGAAGACTCGCTCTCCTTTTCTGAATTAGAGCAATTTTCTAAGAACTACATAGCTATTAACATTTTGTATTGTGTTTTGAGTACAGATGAATTCAACAGGATCTCTGGATGCATAACTGCAAAAGAAATATAGGATACGCTTGTGGTTAGCTTTGAGGGAACCAGTCAGGTCAAGCAAACCAAGATCAACATTTATCTCAGGCAATATGAGTTGTTTAAGATGAATGCAGATGAGTCCATCAGAGACATGTTCAAGAGGTTCACTGATATTGTCGACAACCTTGATTCACTGGGGAAAAAAAATCCAATGAAGAAAAGGTGAGGAAGATTCTCAAAAGTCTTCCAAAGGCAAAATGGGAAACAAAGACCACTGCTATAGAAGAAGATCAGTATCTCTCAACTTTAAAACTTGATGACCTACAAGGGAAGCTCCTGACACATGAGATATCTATGAATGAAGTTGATGGAGAACTCCCAGATGGTGTCAAGAACTTAGCTCTCAAAGCCAAAGAGAATGAGAGAACACAAAGCCTTGAAACTTAGGATGGTGATGATGAAGATCCAATTGCCTTAATTTCCAAAGCCTTGACAAGGATTCTTAAAATGAAGAAAAAATTTGGAAATAAAGATTTCAACAGAGAAAGGCATAGATCATCCAGCAACAAGGACTACAAAGGTAAGTCCTCTTCACAAAATAAATCAAAACTTATGAACTGCTTTGAATGTGGTGATGCATGACACTTGATAAGAGATTGTCCACACAAGAAAAGCAAGAGCTTTCAAAAGAAAGATCATGACAGAAGAAAGAAAGCCATGATAGCTTCATGGAGTGATTCAGATAGCTCTAGTGAATCTGAATATGAGGATGAACATGCCAACCTATGCTTCATGGCCAAGCATGATGAAAATTCTGAGAAGAACATTGAGGTAATGGTAAATTGTCTGATTTCAAAACCAAAAGAAGCTCTTTCAGAATATCTGAGAACAATGCTTTTGAATGAGGAAGATTATCCGAAAGAGGTCAGACTTTTGAAAGAAAAATTTCATGAGAAAGCAAAATAAAACTTACAACTTGTTTGCCTAAATCAGAATCTTGAAATCTCTCAGAAGAAAACTGATAGTGATTTCAAGGCCTTGAAAACCAGTTTCAAAGCCTTGAAAACACAAGTCAAGGAAGTAGTCACTGAGAACTCCTCAGTGAGTGACAACCTTGTTAATCTAAGACATCAGGTTGATGAACTAGAGAAACAAAAGACTACTCTTACTGAGAAACTTCAAGAATCTAAATTGGTCAAAGTCAAGCTTGCTGGATCAAACACAAGTTGAACTTGATTCTTGGAGGAAGTTCACAATCTGTCCAGAAAGCTGGTATTGGATTAAATCCAAACTTTCCAAGAAGGAACAATACCAGATTTGTGAAAGCTGGAAACAAAACTTCTCCTACATGTCATTACTGCTGCAAAACTGGTCATGTTAAGTTGACTTGTCCTTTTAGAAGAAGAGACCCTCACATAATGAGGAACACTTTTCCATTTCAACTCAAAGCACAAGTTAAGCAGATTTGGGTTCCTAAAGGGGTTAGGCCACCTAACATGGTTGATCCTGAATATGAATCCAAATTCCACACTAGGTCTAACAGCTGGGTAAGGCAGTGATTGGTGTTTGCAGGTTGTCGCCAATATCAAAGAACATAAGTGGTTTATGGACAGTGGTTGCTCAAGACATATGAGTGGAAAGAGATCTCTATTCTCAGAATTGAAGGCGCAATCAGAAGGTTCAATAACACTTGGTGACAAAGGCAAATGCAATATTCTTGGTATTATAAAAGTTGGTACAAATTCTGAAAACTCTATTTCTGATGTGTATCTAGTTGAAGGTTTGAAATTTAATTTTCTTAGTGTATCTCAGCTTTGTGATAATGACAACAAATTTATCTTTGATAAAGAGAAGTGTGTGGTGCAAAATGAGAAATCATGAGATTGCATTCTCACAGTCTCTAGATCAAACAATGTTTATACTTTTCAGACTAACAAATTTGCAGAAGAAAGTTTGAAGTGTCTCAAGGCCTTGAAAGAGGATTCAAAGCTTTGGCACAGGAAACTTGGTCATATCAGTTTGCATACTTTGAACAAGTTGATTTCCAAAGACTTGGTAAGAGGATTTCCATCCATCAAGTTCAAAGAAGATGAAATGTGCAAAGCCTGTGCACAAGGCAAGCAGACCAGAAGTTCCTTCAAACCAAATAAGTTTGTAAGTAAAACGAGACCTATTGAATTGCTTCATATGGATCTATGTGGTCCTATGAGGACTCCTACTCAAAAAGGTAAAAGGTATATTCTAGTTGATGTAGATGATTTTTCTAGATATACTTGGGTTATGTTTCTCAAAGAAAAATCTGAATCACTCTTTGAATTTTCAAAGCTTTGCAGAGAACTTCAAAACTTGAAAAACCTACATGTAGCTTCAATCAGAAGTAATCATGATAGATAATTTGATCTGTTAGAATTTGATTTATTCTTTGATAAGCATGGTATTACTCACAACTTTTCTTCTCCAAGAACTCCTCAACAGAATGGTGTTGTTGAAAGAAAGAACAGGACTCTTGAAGATATGTCAAGAAAAATGCTTCTTGAGAACAAGCTGCCAAAACATTATTGGGCAGAAGCTGTGAATACAGCAAACTATAATTTGAACATGTGCTTAATCAGACCCATTCTGAAGAAGAACCCCTATGAACTATTCAAAGGAAGGAAGCCAAACATTTCATACTTCAGACGCTTTGGATGTACTTGTTTTATGCACAACAATGGAAAAGACAATCTTGGTAAGTTTGATGCAAGAAGTGATGAAGGTATATTTCTTGGTTACTCTCTGGATAGCAAAGCTTATAGAGTTTACAATAAAAGAACCAAATTGGTTGAAGAGAGCATTCATGTTATATTTGATGAAAGCCATGATGGTTCTTTGAGTGAAAGTTTTGCAGACTTGAATTTGAACAAGCATGAATCAGAGGAAGAGACTAAGAATCCATTAGGATTCAAGAAAGGTTCAGAAGAAAATAGAAGAAATTTTCAAGACCTTAAAAATGGTGCTCAAGGCCTTAAAAGTAAACCTCAAAGCCTTGAAAAAGATGATCAGAAGGATTCAAGTGACAAAGCTACTACTTCAAGACCAGAGAAGATCTATGGAGAGCCTGAACCATGGTCTCCAAGAAAGAGATTCAAATATCTCTTATCCCATCCAGCTGATAATATCATATCAGATCCAACCACTGGTACACAAATTAGATCGCAGTTGAAGAACTTATGTGCTTTTAATGCTTTTATTTCTCTTGTAGAACCAAAAACTGTGAAAGAAGCTTAACAAGAAGCAGACTGGATCATTTCTATGCAAAGTGAACTCAATTAGTTTGAAAGGAATAAGTTGTCGAACCTGGTTCCTCCACCTAAAAACCAGTCAGTCATTGGTACCTGTAGATACTGCTTTCTGACATGACAGATCTTAGCCACGTGGCAACCATCCAGCACACCATATTGTGCTCCATACACACAGGATCACCAGCCGAGCTGATCCATGAGGGGGCTGCGAGACAGAGCCCTCGCATACCACTGCACGGGACTTGTAGGGACTTAGTGGTTTGGAGGCTAGAGTAAGCCCTGTCGCGTGCGAGCCAAGCCCGCGCGCGACCTTTAGTAACTGTTTTGAGAGATCTATGGCACGAGCTCCCTAGACCCGGTCAATCCGGTCAAAACCCGGTCAACCTCGTAACGGTTCCGGTACTCGCGCACCACGTGCTCTAACGGTTCCTATATACTCGGACGAACGTGCCGTTATGGTTAAGCTAATTAAGCCGCCATTAATGGGAGCATTAACCACACTACAACGGTCACGTTCTCCAGTATATATATATCGTTACTCTTTCCATACAAAGGAGAACACACTGCCATACGCGGAAGCTCTGCCAAACCTCTGTCTCTCTCTCAGACATTGCTACTGACTTACTCTCTCCCTACACACACCCCTATTCTTCCTGTGCGATCCCTGATCCACTACGTACGGTGTACACGGAGGTCTCCCTGCCGGAATCTCTTGTGCACATTTTGGTGAACCCGACGTGAAACTTACCAGCAAAAGCAACCATGTCTCAGGAGGACGATGTCAGCAACCGATCGCCTTCCACCGAAACTCCCTCGGGAGACGAAGTCCGCCGTACTCCGACGACTCCCGGCGAGGCACCAACTTTAGAGTCTTTGGACGCCACTGTCCAAAGTCAGGCAAAAGCTCTCAAGTCTCAATCTGCGCAGTTAGAACGGATCTTGGCCGTTCTGGGCACCCTTGCGCCAAATCCTCCACCAGTTAACGCTATCCCTCAGGGAGGAGGAACCCCTACCGCTCCAGGATTGGGAGTGTCAGCCACGCCTCCCAACCCTCATCTGCAAACTCCACCGTCGGCCACGCAGTTGCCTTCGGTCCAAGGGTCAACGGCGCAAATGCTACCCCCTGCTGCTCACACCTCTCAGCCCACGGCTTTGGCGTCCAACCCAACTTTGCAGTACACTCTGCCTCCACCAGCGACAATCTGGGGAAACGCGGGCAGTCAATACGCTCCCAATCCTCCGGCGGCATATGTGTCGCCACCGCCTACGGCAACCCCTCCGCCAGCTACCGAGGGGAGCATTCCAGAATGCATGACGTCTTTGCAGAAGCGCGTGGACTCCATCTTGGCTCATCAGTCGTTCGCGGATACCATCATCCCGAAGCTAGACAACGATCCACCCATTCCACGAGAGATCTATCTCATGCCTAACCCGGCGGGGTACAAGACTCCCAAATGGGATAAGTTCGAGGACGTCAATGGAAATGCTCATGAGCATGTCATGCGTTTCATTGATGTCATGGGTCCATACGGAGCCGATCCGAAGCTGCTGATGCGAGAATTCCCAAAATCTCTTGGGAATGTAGCATACAAATGGTACCGGACATTGGAGGCCGGATCTGTGAAGACCTGGGACGACATGGTCCAGAAGTTCTACACCAAGTTCTTCCAGATGGAAGAGAAGGTGACGATGATCCATCTCTCGCGGATGTATCAGAAACGCGAGGAAGATGGAATCACTTTCATCAAGAAATTCAGAGCGAAATCCTTGGAGTGCAAGGATCCAATGCTCGAAAGCCGGCTCGTAGAGATATGCCTGCAGTGCATGCGAGATGAATACAAAAGCATGCTAATCAATTTGCAAACACCTACGTTTTCAAAGCTCATCGAATGCACGATGAACATCGAGCCCATCGTCGAGAGACAGAGAAAGAAGAGCGCTCCAGAACGACCTGCGAGCGGCACCACCTACAAGATCGGCAGATTTGGCTACAAGCGAGGACGCGAAGCTGAGGTCAATACAGTTTCGCCCCAGAAGCAAGCAAAAGTCGCAAACTTTGACGCACCGCCTCTGCCATGCTCGGTGGAGGAAGCGAGCGATCTCTGTAGACAGTGGCGTAAGGACGGCGTCCTGCCACCGCTTGAGAAAGCACCCTCCAAGGAGATGACGAGGGACCCTAAGTGGTGCGAATACCACGGCAAGGTCATGCACCCCACGGCCGAGTGCAAGAAGCTCAGATTCGCGTTCGATCAGAAGATGAAGAACGGCGAACTCATCGTCAGCGACCACCGGAAGGATGTACGCAACAACCCGCTGCCGGCCCATACAGATTCGGGCTCAAAGGGCAAGGAGGTCGCCATGACCTCGATAGTGGACTTGGAAGAAGTCGCAGAGGATGGTCTACCCATCATTGCTGAAGTCCATGAAGATGAAGACTGCAGCATGGACACGGAGGATGAGCGTGCCGACCGCATGAAAGGGTCGCACGGCTTCAACAAGTTCTTCGACGAGATGAACTTCTCCGAAAAGTGCCGGACGGATATGACAAAAGCAATCTTAAGGATAGCAGAGGACTACGAGGAGGACCTCGTGGTCTCCAACGGGAAAGTCATCAGGGCGTCCCGTTCCACAGAAAAGATTATGACCTTTTCTGCCAGCGACAAGAAGACAGATGCGAGCCACCAGAGGCCCCTGTACGTGACCGCCATCATCAACGGCGTCGAGTTCAAGCAAGCATTCGTCGATGGAGGAGCAGCGGTCAATGTTGTTCCACTCCACACACTGAAGCTAGCAGGGATCCCCGAGCACAAAGTAGTCAAGCGTCCATCTCCACTGGTGGGGCTCGGAAGTGATTCTAGAATGACGATCGGATGGATCCGCCTAGGCGTTCAGATTGGTAAAATCAAGTGCTCGGCGAAGTTCTATGTCATAGACGCGAATACCACATATCACATGATCATCGGTCGAGCCTGGATTCATCGCTTCGACGCAATCCCTTCGACGGCTCACCAGGTGATGAAAGCTATCTGGAACGACAGGATTGTCGAGATACCGGCCTCAACTAACCCGTTCAACTTGGACGAAGCACATCTCAGCGAGGCGGTGTGGTTCACCGAGATGGCGGACGAGCAAACACCCGGACCATTCAACCCTACTCCTTTACCTCTCTGGGAGGACATCAAGGACCAGTCACCTGCGGGTGTGATGGTAACAAGGGAAGATGCCAAGGAAAAGCCGCCTACACGCGAAGAGGCACCGCGTATCGCATATCATCGGAAGAATGTGTACACTCTGAAGAGGATTGCAAAGCATGACCTCGAGGGTAAGGAGATAGAGAGCTTCTACGCCAACGGGAAGAAATGCTATCGCATATGAAGGTGCGCGGGGACGTCCTCACACGGGCAGGGGGATGTCCCTGGGCAAATCAATCAAATCGAGCAAGTTGCGCTGACAGAAGAGCCAACACAGATCATTTCAGACGAGAAACTCAAAGAAGCGCCCGAATGCATGGAAGACAGGCCAAGACCACAAAAGCAAGAGCTAAAGTAAGTGTTCCTCAGCCCGAATGAGGAAAAGAAAAGGCCAGTCTTCCTGAGTGCGGACCTCACAAGCGAAGAGGAACAAGGACTGCTGCAGCTCCTAACTGAATACAAGGACGTGTTCGCATGGGAATATGATGAGATGCCAGGTCTGGACACGAGCATCACCATGCGCCGTTTAGACATCATCCCAGGGTCTAAACCGGTCAAGCAAAGCACCAGAAGTTTCAGGCCAGAGCTCAACGTGAAGATCAAGCAGGAGATTGTCAAACTCCTAGACGCCAAGTTCATAGAGCCAAATCACCATCCCACATGGTTGGCCAACATCGTGCCGGTGGTGAAGAAGAACGGACAGCTCCGCATCTGCGTGGACTTCCGAGACCTCAACCGCTTCTGCCCTAAGGACGATTTCCCACTGCCTAACATCGATTTACTCATCGATTCGACGGCAGGCCATCGCATGTTCAGTTTCATGGACGGTTTCAGCGGGTACAATCAAATCAAGATGGATCCCGAAGATGCACAGAAAACTGCATTCATCACTCCCGTGGGGGTATTCAACTACACGGTAATGCCGTTCGGTCTTAAGAACGCAGGCGCAACTTATCAGCGGGCCATGATGGCTCTATTCCACGACATGATGCACAAAGAGGTGGAATTCTATGTGGATGACCTGGTAGTCAAATCCAAGCATGAAGCAGATCACCTTGCAGACCTGCGAAAGGTGTTCAACAGATGCAGGAGTTTTCAACTGAAAATGAACCCCATGAAATGCGCATTCGGCGTGACCTCGGGGAAGTTTTTGGGATGCGTGGTCCATCGCCAAGGGATCGAGCCTGACCCTGCGAAAGTGTCAGCCATCACCAGCATGACGCCACCTCACAACCAAAGTACCTTGAAAACATTCTTGGGAAAATTGTCATATCTGCGGAGGTTCATCCCAGCAATCGCCGAAATCACATGCTGTTTCAGCACTCTTCTCAAGAAGGACGCCACGTACAACTGGGCTCCTGACCACGAAGCCGCATTTGAAAAGCTAAAGGAGCTACTCACATCCCCGAAGATAATGATCGCGCCTCAACTGGGATCACCGCTTCTGCTATATCTTACATCAACAAGGAGATCTATAGGAGCACTCTTGGCTCAGGTGTATGAAGGCCAAGAGAGGCCTATCTATTACATCTCTCGCATTGTGCAGCCTGCTGAATCAAGGTACACAGACATCGAACGTCATTGCCTTGCTTTATTCTTTGTGATAGAGAAGTTGAGACACTATTTTGCATCGCACAAAGTAGTGGTGGTCACCAAAAGCGACCCCATAAGATACTTGCTAACTCACACTACTCCGGGCGGGAGATTGGCGAAATGGTACATGACCATCTCTCAATACGATATCACATGCGTGAAACCAAGAGCGATCAAGTCGCAGGCGGTAGCAGATCTGTTGGCACAGTTTCCCGACAACAGCCACGAACCCGTGATCGAGGAAGAGCTCGAAGGCCCTGAAATCTACGCGATCGACGTGCCCTATTGGACCCTCCACTTCGACGGTTCGTCAACCAGAAAAGGCGGAGGCATTGGGATAGTCTTGACAAAGCCAGACGGGGAAGTCATACAGATGTCCGCAAAACTCAACTTCGCAGTCACGAACAACGAGGCAGAATACGAGGCTCTTATCGCGGGGCTCCGTGCGGCGAAAGCTTTGGAAGTGAGCAACTTAACAGTCATGGGAGATTCCAAACTGATTGTTAAGCAAGCCTCGGGCGAATATGGTTTAAAGGAGATCAACCTCCTGTCATACCGCACCCTAGTGCAAAAGCTGATGCAGCAATTTTGCGACGTGAAATACGAGCACAAGCCCCGAGCGGACAACAGGCATGCAGACGCCTTAGCAACTCTAGGATCTAAGGTCAGCATAGACAAATGCCCCGCAAGGATTTCCATCGAAGTGCGAACATCGTCGGCATTAACAGAGGATGCGTGCGACAACGAACACATAGATGACGCAGACTGGCGAAAAGCAATCCTGCAAGCTATCGCGAAAGGCACCAGCAGCGAAAGCTGGGCACTCACAAAAGGATACTGCATCCACGACAACACCCTTTACTACAAGGGTCCTGGAGGAATACTCATGCGATGTGTCTCCGAGCAAGAGGGACAACAGCTCTTAGAAAAGATTCACCAACACGCTTGCGGAGAAAGCGAGGTGTCAATCTACAGGAAAGCTCAGAGATATGGCGTTCATTGGCCAGGCATGTCAACAGCTGCAGCCCTGATACAAGGGAAGTGCGAAAGTTGCGCACTAATCAAAGATTCTCTACTTGTCGCTCTAACCGATGACGACACAGACTGGAGGAAGCCATCGTTCGAATTCCTCACCCAGGGCACCGTACCCGAATCGAGAAAAGAAGCCGACAAATTGAAGAGGAAAGCTTCTCGATACGTGGTTCAGGAAAACCTGCTTTGGCGAAAAGGTCACGAGGGCAACTTGCTGCGATGCCTAGACGGCAGGGAAGCACAAGAAGTCATGGACCTTTCTCATCAGGTGGAACACCAGGGAGGTGCGAAATTATGCAGACAGCTCCTCTCAATTGGATACTTTTGGCCCACGATGGAAGTCGATTGCCGCACCAAGGTGCGACGCTGCCAAGAATGCCAATTCAAAGGAAACCTAGTGCACGCTCCCGCCGTGGATCTACATGCATTAGGGACGCCATGGCCATTTCACACATGGGCTTTGGACTTCATCAGCCCCATCCGACCAACGTCACATGGGAACCATTTCATTCTCACCGCAACCGAGCTGTTCACCAAATGGGTGGAAGCAATACCACTGAAGACGGCAAACGCGCTGGCTGTGGTCAACTTCATCCAGGAAAACATCGTATGCAGGTTTGGAATCCCAAATACCATTCTTTCAGATAACGGTACTCCTTTTGTTAATCGCCAGGTAGCTACGAAACTCGCGGAGTACAATATCAGGCAGATATGTTCTACCCCCTATTATCCAAAGGGAAACGGACAAGCCGAAGCGACTAACAAAACATTGTTGAGAATTCTGAGCAAGATGGTCGCAGATGACCACAAGAAGTGGGCCGACTCCCTTAACATAGCTCTGTGGGCCTACAGAACTTCCCCACGGACACCCACAGGGGCCTCGCCATTTCTACTATGTTATGCGGCCGAAGTTGTAGTACCTGCGGAGGTCAGAGTCAATTCGGCAAGGCTGGCCTTCCATGCACTCTATGAAAATCAACGCGATCATGACTTAGTCTTGCTGGAAGAAAAGCGAGAACAAGCCAAAAGGACTAGCAAGCGGTACCAAGAAAGAATCGCTCGCGCCTACAACAAGACAGTCCAGCGACGGGATTTCGCAGTTGGCGACCTGGTCTTGCGCGCATCTGACCACTGCATGCGAGAAGCAACTCACCCAAAGTTCGCAGCTAATTGGGAAGGACCCTTCGAAGTCACAGAAGTCTTCGATAGTGGCTATTGCAGCATACGAAGGTTGCACGGCACAACCTCAACTCCAAGCTCAGTCAACATGCGCTGGATCAAGAAGTACTATCCCTGACTTCTCTTATTTTATACGTTTTATGATAACGTTGCTTAATGTCTCATGTGGCTACGGTTGACGCAATCTCCTCTCCCATATGAGAGGATTGTAATCCTATCTCTCCCATATGAGAGCATTATAATAAAAGAATTCTCCCAAATGAGAAGTTCATATTTCTAGCCGTTTATATTGCTCTATTTAATTTGTTATTACTGTTAACAATGATTTATTCGCTGCAATAGCAATTTATACAAACGCGATCTTAATTGATCATCTAAAGCCTATCTCTTACGATAGCAGCAAACACGAACGCGATCTTAATTGATCATCAAAGCCTATCTCTTACGATAGCAGCAAACACAAACGCGATCTTAATTGATCATCAAAGCCTATCTCTTACGATAGCAGCAAATACAAACGCGATCTTAATTGATCATCAAAGCCTATCTCTTACGATAGCAGCAAATACAAACGCGATCTTAATTGATCATCAAAGCCTATCTCTTACGATAGCAGCAAATACAACGCGATCTTAATTGATCATCAAAGCCTATCTCTTACGATAGCAGCAAATACAACCACGATCTTAATTGATCATCAAAGCCTATCTCTTACGATAGCAGCAAATACAACGCGATCTTAATTGATCATCAAAGCCTATCTCTTACGATAGCAGCAAATACAACCACGATCTTAATTGATCATCAAAGCCTATCTCTTACGATAGCAGCAAATACAACCGCGATCTTAATTGATCATCAAAGCCTATCTCTTACGATAGCAGCCAAATACAAATGCGATCTTGATCGATCATCTAAAGGCTATCTTTTACGATAGCAGCCAAACGCAAATGCGATCTTAAATGATTGTCAAAGCCTATCTCTCGCGATAGCAGTCAACACAAATACGATCTTAAGTGATCATCTAAAGCCTATCTCTTACGATAGCAGCCAAACGCAAATGCGATCTTAAGTGATCGTCCAAAGCCTATCTTTTACGATAGCAGCGAAATACAAAAACGATCTCGATCGATCATCTAAAGCCTATCTCTCACGATAGCGGTTTATACAAATGCGATCTTATAATGATCTTCTCAAGCCTATCTGTTACGATAGCAATTTATACGCAAAGTAATTTTGGTTAATCACCCAAGCCCGTCTGTTATGATGGCAATGTAAGTGCAGAATCATCTTATCGGATCTTCTAAAGATCTATCTGCTGCGATAGCAATTTATGCGAGAAACGATCTCAAAAATTTCTCTAATAAAGCCTATCTTCTATGATAGCAATTCGCACCGCTCAATGATCTTAATTGATCTGTGAAAAACTATCTGAAACGATAGCAAAGTTGTGAACGTGATCTCATGCGATTTACAACGACCAACTACAAGCCCATCCGTCAAGATGGCACAGCTGCGAAATTACGATCTCAAATGATCTAGCGAAACATCCGCGAATTGACATCGCATATGTGAAATCATTACATGGCATTATGCAAGGCAAAACAAGCTGAAACGCATGCGAAATTGTATTTTGTTGCAAAGAACAGATAATACAAAAGCTATTTATCATTATGAGTCAAATGACTTACGATTTATCTATCTAGATAGCAGCTTACAAGCGAAAAGCTCGAATCTAACTACACAGCCAACATGGCTTACAATACATTCGAAAAATGGCTGATAAGTCAGCACAGACCCGGTACGGAAACCCGGACTGCAAAGAATGAACCCCCCTGGCTTCAAACGCCGGCTACACAATGCCCAGATCTGCGGGTGAACATCTGTAGCAAGGGGGATCTTGCTCTAAAAAGAGCCACATGAAGCCGTACGCTCGACATTCCGCTATCCGACAAGACCGTTGTCAGATATGCTCCCCATAACATTTGCCCAAGGAACCACCGGTTCCAGCGATCAAACTGCAAGCAGAAGCTCCAAAGGGCAAGGGCTCCTTGTAGACGGGGATGAACACAGCAGTTCGCAACCCTGAGTTCAAGAACGAAGAGGCAAGAAACCCTCCTCCAGGGATGCTGGAGGAGAATTCCGCCGGTCATTACGAGACGGTAGCACGGTCACTTCGGCGCTGCACCTTGCCACGAGGCGGCCGGAAACATGACCTGCACACATAATACACGAAGAAATTTCTTCGAACACACATGAGATATTATCTGCATCCTCTTTATGATGGTTATAAAGAGCAATAAGCCTCATAAAGTGGATCTTGGAAACTATTTCTATAGCACAAAGCTCAAACTCAGGATTCAAAACTTGAAGTTGCCATGAATCAACGAAAAACAAGCGTTGAAGCCAGCAGTCGTAAGGACTCACGGCAAAGCACATGTTTGGGATGAAGAACCCAAATAGCAAAGACAGGGTTTATATAGACCCTGTGGAGACTCTTCGGTTGCTTAAGATGAGTCAGCAAATTCAAAAAGAGGGTAAGTTCAATCACTTACGCCTTGAAAAGCGGTAACAATCAATTACCCTACTAAAGGCTACGACGATTCAGTTGCGTATCCTAATAAATGACGGATAGTCATGATTCGGATGGACTTCCCAACGGAAGCGTGCTTATCTGCCGAGAAATTAGCTCGAAAATCAAGCAAAGAATCAATTGCTGATGTCATAATTGGATATGCACAGAAATGTCCAATCAAATCCCGAAAGGGGCAAAACGGGCAAACTCATTGTTTGTTGTTAAAAAAGAGGGGGGAGAAACCCTAGCAACATTACATCAATGTTTCAATATATTACATTAATGTCTCAGCCATTTTCCTGTTTTCTTTTCAAAATTCGAAAAGTCAAAACAAATTCTTGATTAAGGAGTCTTGGGGCTCGAACTGCTCGATCAGCTTCTCCACTTGTTTCACTTCTTGCTTCAGTAGCTCGCACTTGGCATTCATTTCGTGATACAGCTTCAAAGCTTCATCAACCTTTTGCTTTTGCTGCTCCACCTTCTGCATCTCAGCTGCGAGATTCTGGTGCCCGAGATTCAAAGTTACAGCTGCGCGAATCAGTGTAACTCTGTCCTTGAGGAATTTGAAACCAAGTCTGCCTTGGACTTTGAACAAGAGATTTTGGCACATGCCACACAGCAATTCAGCACTCTGGGCCGAAATGGTCGCAGGTGTAGCCGCACACGGCTGCTCCAGTATCCAGATGGCTTCAGTAAGGAATAGCCTCCTGTCAAAAGGTCCGATCTCCAGAGACCTCACAAACGATCGGGGGTATCTGAGACGCATTCGAACCACCCAGTCTACATCGGTTTGCTTCAAACCTGAGACATCAAAAATGAGTTATGATGACAAAACTCGCAAGCAAATAATGCGACGTGTGAACGGTAAATCTTTACTTACCAGTGCCTTCCAGAATTTCATGAAGAGAAGGGATGCGGGCCACCGGGTTGTTCGAAGACTGCCCTCGCTCCATGGCTCTCCTATCAGCTGCGAGCTCCAACCTCTCATAGTCAGGAGGAAGAGTGTAGGCTGCACCAGCTGCGACTACGTTCCCAACCTGCGAGCCCCAAATGCTCCACGCATGAATAGGTGCTTCTGGCTCAGTCATCGCCGGAGGCGTAGGGGCAGCCGAAGTCGCTGGGCGAAGGACACTCCCAGATGCGAAAACATTAGCATCATTTGTCCCTTCTTCCTCACCACCGGTACGGACACCTTCGTCCATCGGCACAGCATCGGCTTCGACATCATCGGAAAGTTCGATGACATCTTCGGGAGGCTCGCTTATGTGCCCAGCAGCTGTGACGGGCTTCTCGGTATGGGAGCTCGGAATTGGAACATGGGATGCAGAAGGCTGACTTCTCTGCTCCAGCTCAGGTTCTTTAGCATGACCTGCGATACCAAATGCGACGATGTGAGGTAACTTGTGTTATAAGTTATTTCGCCATCTTTACTAAAGCTAAGAATAAGCACCTCCACGCGAAGGTGGGATTGAGGTATCCTCATCGTACACTAGGGACGTGGAACCGTGCCCTATCAGTGTGTCCTCACTAAGCAAATCTTTAAGAGAAGCGTGACCTGGGATGCGGGTAAACCAGTCATGACTTTGCCTCAAGTGGCTACAGCCTAGTATGTGCATATCACTCAAAATAATTACCTGAGGGTTCTCCGCATTTGCTTACCAACCAACGGCGAATGTCAGGCTTTGACACACCGTGCTTCAACGCACCCACAATTACATCTCTATAAGTAACTGCGAGATTGAAGATCTCACCTTTATTGCCACCCGCAATCTCTTCGAAGTCCGCTTGGACTTGCTCTAGCTCTGCTGCATCCCCTCCGGGAACCTCATCTTCCTCCTCCACATGAGGAGTCACTTCTTCGGGAAGCTCGTCTTCCTCGCCAACTGGACGCACTAAGTCGTCGACATGCTGCTCTTCGAGGCTCCGCTGTTTCACACGCTCGAGCTCCTCTTCCTCTCGCTGTCTTCTTCTTTCAGCAGCCTCCGCGGCTGTCCTCCGGGACTCAGCAAGAACGTCCTCGCTTATAGGATCATCTGAAATGCCAGAATGGGCATCTCTCTTTTGCCTCTTGGCCACAAGGCCACCAACGGCTTCATCATCATCATCTGCGAATACATAATTGGTTCAAAGAAAAGAACTGCGTAGAAGTCATGATAAAGGACAAGGAGATGCGACGGAAGTACCTCCTGACCCTTCCTCGCGCATCACAACTGTTCCTTCTTCTTCTTCATTACTTGCCTGGGGCTCCTGCCTCTCTTCCTCTTCCTCTTGGTTGAATGGAATGAAAGTCTCAACTGCGAGATCTTTTCGCACTTTGATGGGCATACGACCCTTGCCTTTGTCCTTGACAGAAAGGGACCTCACTGGGGGAGAAGCTGGAGTGCTCCTAGGGGAAGAAATCGTAATTCCCTTTTGCCTAGGTCTTTTCACTCTCGGCGCCGCGGTCGCTGGAGGGGACGGGTCATCTCTAGGAGGAGACGGAGCCGGAGGGTTGTCTATCAGCGAGTCAGCAAAAGTATTCATGACTGCGCGAACCCTTGTCTCGACCTCGGCATCCATCCTCCATGCTAGCCGGAACGGCTCCCCTTTCTTTCTGGTGACAACAATGGTGTCCACCAGCGATTTGGAGCGATCACCAGCTGCGAACCTCCGCACATGACACTGAAACAATACAGAACGAAAAGCATCAGTGCAAGGAAATCAAAAAGCTTAAAGCACACAAGGAAATTGCTTACCTCAGCAAACGCCTTGCTATATTTGATGACCTGCGTGTCACCCTTCTTGATTGCGTCGACTTGCTCCTTCAGAATGAAATCGGGGCACAAATGGTTCTCGCGGTCCCACAGCGAGTAGCAACCATACTCAGACTCGCTCAAATTGCAATTGGGGCGAAACGGAAAAGAGTTTCTCTTGATCAAGGGGGCCCTTCCTGGCTGCGCCGCCGCCTCCGTCTCCATCCTCGTCTGCTGGGCAATCCAGTACGCGAGCCAGTTCTGGGAACAACCACCCTTGCGAGTTCCCGCAGGCTGCTCAAAGGGAAGATTTCTCATGAGGACCGTCTTGCACTCCTTTGTCAGCAAACGCTTGTAGCACCCTCTGATAATAGACTGGGGCCAGATCGATGGGGCAACCGCATCGAAACCAAACTGAGGAGAGACCCGAGTGGGGTCAACATCCACTGTAAGCCTTTCATACCTTGGCGCGAGCTCACGAATATGCTCTACAAGGGCAGGAAGGGAACCTCACAGACACCAACAAAAGAACTCACGATAACGCTCGTGGAAATGCGACCCCTTTTCAAAGAGAAGGTCTTCTGACAGGACCATACCTTTGGCAGGGTATAGCTTTGGAAACCACCGCACATTCTCCACACGTGTGGCATAGGGCCTGGCAGTAAACTCCTTTCGCTTGTCGCATATCAAACTCCAAGTACACTTGGTGTTGCTTGCTCCAAACCACCTCGCAGCTCTTCCGCTGTTGCGCGCTTCTGTCTCGCCTGGGGGACACCACTTATCGAGTGGGAGGGGAGTTGGAGCATAAGACGGCCAACGCTCGAAAACCCACATTGTCAAAAAGCTGATGTTGACAAAGGTCAGAACATCGAGGCGGCCACGCGATTCCCTCATCGCCAGAACCAGCTGATCCAGCCTATAATATAACGTACCCAAGACCAAGGGTCCGAGTGCGACTCTCTGGCCAAGAGCGAGCCTCACGGCAAGTGGCAGCACATGGTAGAAGACCCCGTCATGGGGGTGACCATCAATCAGATACCTCGACAGCCAAGCACAGAGAAAGGCACAAAGGGTCAAATGATAACCCTTGCCCTCTACGTAATTCTCGGCCTTCGGGTTCTCGCTCAAAAGCTTCTTAGTAATGCTACTGCTCGCATAGTCTCGGAAGAAGTACTGCAACCACTTGTTCCAGGTATTCTTCGCAGACGTATCAACCAGCTGCCAGTTCGGAAGAGGCTTTGTAGTGGTCCACCGAGTGGAGATTTTCTTTACCTCTGCTAGGCACTCCTCCATCTGCGCGTACAAGGCCATTTCCGCAGATGTCCTCAAGTGACTCAAGGGGTCCACCTCGCCCATGGGGGAAAGCTCATACAGCATTTGAACGTCCTCGAGCGTGGGGGCAGCCTCGAACTCAGCAAAATGAAACGTGTGAGTCGCAGGCGAGTAACGGGACAGAAGGTCTAGAAGCATGGACTGATCCAACTTCACGGCAGCACCCTTCATAGCACAGATAGCAAAGTATACGCCGGCTTCATTGAGAGTCTCGGCGTGATGATCCAACACGTGGTCAATCCACTCATCCATATAGTCCAACTTCTGGACGAACGCCTGAGTAGAAATCGCAGTGTATGGGAAGTGCCCATTCTCGATCCCCAATCGAACCACATCCTCGGAGCCAACCAACTCGAGCAAGGCTGAGTTAACTGGGCGAGTCAGTGTCAACAATCGCTCAACTGGAACAGGATCAGGCATCCTCTTCGCCTTCACCCTCGCATGATAAAAATCCTTCCCACCCAGAAAGGGGGCTTTTCGCCACAGAGCCTGCGGAAGCTCCGGCATCTCTTCATCTTCCTTGACGGGTCTGGTTACTCTTGTCTTGGCCATACCTGCGAAAGGGCAAGAAAAAAAAAAAGGGGGGAGAAATGCCACACTTCAGTTTGAATTTTGGAATTCGAGATCTATGCAAAGGAAAGCAAACAGTTCTGGTACCGATTTCAGAAATTGGGGAGTTGCAAGATCCAATATTGTTGAAAGATTAAAACGAAGCGGGTTCAAAGATCAAAGCCTCTTCACAAATTTCATGGGTTTACAGATTCAACGCAGTTCAAGGCAAACACCGGTATTTTAAATCAAAAGTAAACGAGGCCAACCTTGTTTCCTTGAAGCTTGCTTGGATATGCACAATTGAAGAATACGATTTGCAGTTCTGAACTGGTGATTGATTATCTGGATCTGCTCTCGAAGATCTCCGGGTACCATTCACTTTAAGAGAAAGAAGTGATGCTTTGCAATAATGGGATACAAGGTATTTATCCAAAAGAATGAAGGGTTGCGTCCCTTCAGTAGTCGAATCGCAACCGTCACCGTCGTATCGCGCAATCACAGGACGGGCTGACGTCACGCCTAAAACCCTAAAGGTCAGACGGCACGACTCTAGGGGTTTTAGGTCATAATGACACGCACGGGGGCTGAACTTACCCGTATTTGAATTGGTGCGTGGCGGCGACGCACATGTTGGTTTCCGCGCATGGAAGCCTATACAGCTACGAGCCTTCACGCGCAGAAAGGGGGCTAATGTAGATACTGCTTTCTGACATGACAGATCTTAGCCACGTGGCAACCATCCAGCACACCATATTGTGCTCCATACACACAGGATCACCAGCCGAGCTGATCCATGTGGGGGCTGCGAGACAGAGCCCTCGCATACCACTGCACGGGACTTGTAGGGACTTAGTGGTTTGGAGGCTAGAGTAAGCCCTGTCGCGTGCGAGCCAAGCCCGCGCGCGACCTTTAGTAACTGTTTTGAGAGATCTATGGCACGAGCTCCCTAGACCCGGTCAATCCGGTCAAAACCCGGTCAACCTCGTAACGGTTCCGGTACTCGCGCACCACGTGCTCTAACGGTTCCTATATACTCGGACGAACGTGCCGTTATGGTTAAGCTAATTAAGCCGCCATTAATGGGCGCATTAACCACACTACAACGGTCACGTTCTCCAGTATATATATATCGTTACTCTTTCCATACAAAGGAGAACACACTGCCATACGCGGAAGCTCTGCCAAACCTCTGTCTCTCTCTCAGACATTGCTACTGACTTACTCTCTCCCTACACACACCCCTATTCTTCCTGTGCGATCCCTGATCCACTACGTACGGTGTACACGGAGGTCTCCCTGCCGGAATCTCTTGTGCACAGTACCAGATGGGTATTCAAAAATAAGTTGGACAAAAGTGGCAATGTGATCAGAAAAAAAGCAAGGTTAGTTGCTCAAGGTTACAATCAAGAAGAAGGTATTGACTGTGAGGAAACATTTGCTCCAGTTGCCAGGTTAGAAGAAATTAGAATTTTTCTTGCATTTACATCTTACAAGAACATGAAACTGTTTCAAATGGATGTGAAGTGCGCTTTCTTGAATGGCTATTTACAAGAAGAAGTTTATGTTGCAAAACCACCTGGTTTTGAAAATGACAAGTTTGCATATCATGTTTAAAAACTTGACAAAGCTCTTTATGGTTTGAAACAATCTCCAAGAGCTTGGTATGAAAGACTGTCAAAGTTTTTACTTGAAAATGATTTCAAAAGAGGTCTAGTAGAAAAGACTCTTTTCATTAAGACTCATGAGAAATATTTACTTGTAGTTCAGATATATGTTGATGATATATTGTTTGGAGATACTAATGATCAATTGTCCAGAGAATTCTCAAGTCTTATGAGCAGAGAATTTGAGATGAGCATGATGGGAGAGTTGAATTTCTTCCTAGGACTTCAAATACATCAATTGAAGAAGGGCATCTTTCTGCATCAAATAAAGTACACAAGAGACTTACTAAACAAATATAGCATGGCTTAATGTAAGGAAGTCAAGACTCCTATGAGCTCTACAATATCCTTAGACAAGGATGCATCTATTAAGAGTGTCAATGTAAAAGAGTATAGAGGCATGATTGGATCATTACTCTATCTGACAGCAAGCAGACCAGATATTATGTGTAGTGTGTGTATGTGTGCTAGATTTCAAGATGATCCAAAAGAATCACACTTGACTGCTGTGAAGAGAATATTCAGATATCTCAATGGTACCAAAGACTTTGGGCTTTGGTATCCAAGACATTCTAACTTCTCTTTACATGGTTTTTCAGATGCTCACTTTGGAGGTTACAAGGTTGATAGGAAACGTACTTCAGGAACTTGCCAATTCATTGGATCATCCTTGATCAGTTGGCATTCCAAGAAACAAAACTCAGTTGCTCTATCAACAGCTGAAGATGAATATATAGTTGCAGGAGCATGTTGCTCACAAGTGTTATGGATTGCTCAACAGCTAAGAGACCTTGGATTTGATTTCAGGAGCATACATATTAAGTGTGATAACATTATTTCATTTTCAATTACAAAGAATCCAGTGCAACACTCAAGAACCAAGCATATTGATGTCAGGCACCATTTCAACAGAGATCATGCTGAGAAAGGTGATATTGTTCTTGAATGTGTTGCTTCTAACATGCAAATTGCAGATATCTTCAACCATTAGTAGATGAAAGGTTCTCAGCTCTAAGATTGGAATTGGGAATGCTAAATAAAGATGCATTGGTTTAGGGGGAGCATCAGGTAAGAAAGGTAAGATTTATATGTTTTCAAAGGTTTGAAATGAGTTTCAAAGCCTTGAAAATCAGTTCAAAGCCTTGGCTTTTACTTGTTGCAGTGTTACAGTTTTTCAAGACCTTGAAAATCTTTTCAAAGCCTTGAAAATTAGTCTGCTACACTGATAGTCAGTAATCTTGGATCATTCTGTGTTGGGTAATATCTCTGTAGATATCTGCCTACTATAGCTCCTACCCTTTTCAAAAATTTGTTTTAGCCAAAAATAGTATTAGTATATTTATTTTCCAACGGCATAAAAGATTTGAAATCCCTCTGATCATTGCAAATATTTTGAGATCAGAGAGATACTAGTTTCCT
This sequence comes from Linanthus parryae, assembly GCA_023055425.1. Classification (NCBI taxonomy): domain Eukaryota; kingdom Viridiplantae; phylum Streptophyta; class Magnoliopsida; order Ericales; family Polemoniaceae; genus Linanthus; species Linanthus parryae. Next base: position 79,094,274 of record JALGPY010000006.1, read on the forward strand.
TTTGAAACTCAAACTCTTTCTGTATTTATCTTCTTCTCTTCTCCTTCATTTCGTATCACTCCACCTCTCTCTAATCTTCTCCCAAACCCTAATGAGCACAAGGAGAGCCTCAGACAGAATTAAGATGGGTGGAGGTTCGAAACCTGTCTCAGAGAAGAAAAGAAAAGCAGTTGTGGATGAGGTTCAAGAAGTCAGTGGGGACTCTAGCTCCAGAACTCCTAGTGCAGAGGCAGTTCAAGATCTTCCTCCACCAAATAAGAAGGTCAAGAAGGTTACAACCTCCTCTTCAGAAAAGAAAAAGAAGCAGAAAGCTGTTATAGAAAAGCAACCAGAAACAGAGCCTACCAGTTCAAAGAAGCTGAAGAAGAAAGCAACTCAGGCAGAAAAGGGGAAAGGAAAGGTGACAGAAGCTCAACCAGAAGGTCAATTGGAAAAGGCACTGCAGATCTATTCACAAGCTTCAACAAAGAACTCAGCACCAGATGAGACGTTGTTTGTCTCAAACATCTCTAAAGGTCAGTGGTTAGATGGTTTTGCTTCAAGATCTATTGGTTTCTATAGTACGGTCAATAAGCATGTGGTGGAACACATGAAAATTAAGTGCATCTCTATGTTGAAGAAGAGTTCTTTGTGGTGTATGCTGAATCCTAAAGAATTAGCCTACCCTACACTCACTAGACTCTTCTACCTGAACTTGACCCAAGTTAAGAGATCTGCACATTTGGTGATCAAATCTAAAGTTTCTGGGATAGTAATTGAATTGGATCACTCTGATTTTGCCAATGTGCTAGGGTATCCAAAGAGGTATGACACTAGCAACCATCCACCAAAGTCAGAAACCCTGAAGCTGGCCAAAGATGAGTTCTTTCTTCCAAACAACTCAACCTCAGCCAAACAGTTAACACATTCTGTGTTGAATGTTGAAGCCAAAGTCCTTCATACCATCCTGGTTAGGTGTACCTTTCCCAAAGAGCACTCTAGAGAATTTATGACTGAGAGAATGCTGCACATCATGTATCTGGTTATGCATGGCTATGAGATTGATCTTCCAAAACTAGTGATTGAAAACATTCTCTTTAGCCTTACCAGTAAAAGGATTCACCCTCTGCCCTATGCAAACTTTCTCACTTTGTTCTTTGAACACTTTGAGATTCCAACTACTGGAGAGGAATCAGTAACATTTGGATTTTGAGTACTTAATTAGAAAGCCTTTGATAACATTGGAGTGGTGAAGACCAAAGAGAAAGTTTGGAAACTTTGCTCAGACTTGACTGAAGCAGAACTAGGTGCAAAGAAGTTTCCTAATCCCAAGACCTTGACTCCCACTTCAAGTCAGACTTCTCAGCCAACAGACAATCAGAGACTTGATGGTTTGGAGTTGGACATGGAGGATGTCAAAGCAATAGTTTTTGGACTGGAAAGTGATATGGGGAAAGTCAAGTACATGGTGGAAAGCATCTTCAGAAGCATGACTTTGCTTGATGTTCCTGAGGATGTTGAAGGTACAAAGAAAGGAGACTCTGACAAGGATTTTCCTAGTGAGCATTCAGATCAGGAAGAGGTTACTCCAGTTTCAGACAAGGGAAAGCAGGTAGCAGAACAGGCATCACAGGAAGAAGATGAAGCCAATAATCCTGACTCAGATGAACTACTGATTACCTTGAAGAAGAAAAAGAAATCTCCAAAGGCTGCTACAAAGGACAAGACTGAAGAAACAACTGTTGCTGGTGGGAATGCAGATGAACAGGGAGAGCATGACAAGACTGATGAAGAAGACAATGAGAAAGAGGAAGGAGACCTGGATGAAGATGAAGATCCAACCCCTTAATCTTGCCTACTCTTTCTTTCCCAATCTCTCTTCTTCAAATTTTTTCTTTAAAGTTTTCAATTTTTTCTAGACACTTGATCCAACATCTTCTATCTTTTTGATGAAAGTCAAAAAGGGGGAGAAATTCTAGGTTTTTTATAATTTATTTCTAGGTTTATTTGCTATTTGCTGAACTGTTTAAGTTTTTGTTGGTATTATTGAATATGTTGGATATTTTTGGAAATACTGTGTTATAAATTGTGAACTAATCAGTTTATTTTTACAGAGACTAAGAATCAAACAGAATTTGGTTTTGTTTCATCAAGGGGGAGATTGAAAGATCAGGTTGTGCAAGACTTGGCATAGCTCAGCTATTTCAAGGCCTGGAATCAGCTTTCAAATCCTTGAATCAGTCTCAGAGGCTTGAAAATAGTTTAGCTATTTTCAAGGACTTGAAACTGGATTCAAAGCCTTGAAACTGCTTAACCTGTATGCACACTCTCAGGGGGAGTTTTCTGCAAACTCTCTGAGTTGATTCCCTTTCTATCTTGCTTATGTTTGATTATCTGTTATCAGATGATGAAAGACAAATTGTTCTAACATGTTTTGATCATAAGATATCATCTGATAATGCAGGAAATTTTGTTTCCAATATCTGCAGGATTGTTTCCTAAACTGAAATTGTGCACATTTGGAAATAGTTGGATATTTTGATCCTGTGATCAATCAGAGACTTATGACATCTTCTCAGATTTTTTATGGACAAGATCACAACAATATCTCTGAAGATTGTGATCAACTAACCGTTGGAGGAAGCTGTTAAAGAGAGTCAAAGTTGTTGCCTACAAAATAGGAAGTTGTTGCTGAAAATCTGGGAAGATTTGCAGAGCTTCAAACAGTTTAAATAGAGCTCACCTTGAAGCAACAATAGACGATACTCAACGGGCAAAAACAAGAGACAAGTTTCTGGATTGACAAAGCACAAAAGAGGAACATCAAACTCTAAATCCTTTCCACAGAAGTTCACTGTATTTTCACTGCAGTTTTCTACTCTAAGTGTACTTCTGTATTGAGCTGTCCCATGGATATTTACTCCCATTATGTGGGAGGGACAAATAATCTCTACGCCTCTATGATCTCTAAGCTTGCTTCCTATCATGCCCGATGACTATCTTTATAGTTACTCGGTTAAGGTGCAATGGTGAATAATATCAAAACACGATATTCCACAACTAGAGTATCTAGTGACTTCAAGTCTAAGGATTACAATATTATTAGCACTACGAGAAGCGATTGTGACTTTGACATAATCTAATGTATCCTTCTCGTCGTGGGTCAATCCTGTATGCCATTACTCCTAATGTATACCCATGTGTTAGACTTGATATCTCCATATCAATCTCTACACATACTAGTCTATAATTGATCGTCCTATTAATCAATATAATGGACTAGGGATATTTATGATAAAAAACACATTGTATCTAAGGACTTCATTATATTAAATATCACAACAAATAATAAATGAATGTTCTGGCCAAAACATCATTCATACTAAGTATAGATTGCCTCTAGGGAACCTATTCCAACAGTGTCCCACTTTCACTAGAGCCAATCTGGCACATCTCGTATGTTTATAGATCTAGTGTTCCCTTCATGCTTTGGCTGCTGTGCACAAGAGATTGCGGCGGGGAGACCTCCGTGTGCACCGTGTGTAGTGGATCAAGGATCGCACAGGAAGAATAGGGGTGTGTGTAGGGAGAGAGTAAGTCAGTACCAATGTCTGAGAGAGAGACAGAGGTTTGGCAGAGCTTCCGCGTATGGCAAGTGTGTTCTCCTTTGTATGGAAAGGTTGACGATCTATATATACTGGAGAACATGACCGTTGTAGTGTGGTTAATGCGCCCATTGATGGCGGCTTAATTAGCTTAACCATAACGGCACGTTCGTCCGAGTATATAGGGACCGTTACAGCACGTGGTGCGCGAATACCGGAACCGTTACGAGGTTGACCGGGTTTGACCGGTTTGACCGGGTCTAGGGAGCTCGTGCCATAGATCTCTCAAAACAGTTACTAAAGGTCGCGCGCGGGCTTGGCTCGCACGCGACAGGGCTTACTCTAGCCTCCAAACCACTAAGTCCCTACAAGTCCCGTGCAGTGGTATGCGAGGGCTCTGTCTCGCAGCCCCCACATGGATCAGCTCGGCTGGTGATCCAGTGTGTGTGGAGCACAATATGGTGTGCTGGATGGCTGCCACGTGGCCAAGATCTGTCATGTCAGAAAGCAGTATCTACATTAGCCCCCTTTCTGCGCGTGAAGACTCATAGCCGTATAGACTTCCATGCGCGGAAACCAACATACGCGTCGTCGCCACGCACCAATTCAAATACGGGTAAGTTCAGCCCCCGTGCGTGTCATTATGACCTAAAACCCCTAGAGTCGTGTCGTCTGACCTTTAGGGTTTTAGGCGTGACGTCAGCTTGTCCTGTGATTGCGCGATTCGTCGGTGACGGTTGCGATTCGACTATCGAAAGGACGCAACCCTTCATTGTTTTGGATAAATACCTTGTATCCCCCATTATTGCAAAGCATCACTTCTTTCTCTTAAATTTAATGGTACCCGGAGATCTTCGAGAGCAGCATGTTGACGACTTAGTGCGTCCAGTTAGCGAGGAAGACGAACTTCCCGAAGAAGTGGCTCCTCATGTGGAAGAGGAAGATGAGGTTCCCGGAGAGGATACAGCAGCACTAGAGCAAGTCCAAGCGGACTTCGAAGAGATCGCAGGCGGCGATAAAGGTGAGATCTTCAATCTCGCAGTAACTTATAGAGATGTTATTGTGGGTGCGTTAAAGCATGGTGTGTCAAAGGCTGACATTCGCCGTTGGTTAGTAGGCAAATGCGGAGAACCCTCAGGTAATTATTTGAGTGATATGCGCGTACTAGGCTTTAGCCACTTGAGGCAGAATCATGACTGGTTTATTCGCACCTCAGGTCACGCTTCTCTTAAGGACCTGCTTAGTGAGGACACACTAATAGGGCATGGTTCCACGTCCTTAGTGTATGACGAGGATACCTCAATCCCACCTTCGCGTGGAGGTGCTTATTCTTTAGCTTTAGTAAAGATAGCAAAATAACTTATAGCGCAAGTTACCTTACATCATCGCATTCGATGTCGCAGGTCATGCTGAGGGACCTGAGCTGGAACAGAGAAAGCCTTCTACGCCCCATGTTCCAATTCCGAGCTCCCATACCGAGAAGCCCGTCGCAGCTGCTGACCACGCGGGTGTGCCTCGTGAGGACATCATCGAGCTTTCCGACGATGCTGGAGCTGACACTGTGTTGATGGAAGAAGATGTCCATGCTAGTGCTGACGAGGTAAGGGCAACTGCTGCTAATGCTTCCGCATCCGAGAGTGTCCTACGACCAGCGACTTCGACTGTCCCTTCGCCTCCGGTAATGACTGAGTCAGAGGCACCCATTCCTGCGTGGAGCTTTTGGGGCTCGCAGGTTGGGAATGTAGTCGCAGCTGGCGCGGCCTACATTCTTCCTCCCGACTACGAGAGATTAGAGCTCGCAGCTGATAGGAGAGTCATGGAACGAGGGAAGTCCTCGAACAACCCAGCAGCTCGCATTCCTTCTCTTCATGAGATTCTGGAAGGAACTGGTAAGTAGAGTTTTACTGTTCGCACGTCGCATTGTTCGCTTGCGAATTTTGACATCATAACTTATCTTTGACGTCTCCTCAGGTTTGAAGCAAACCGATGTAGACTGGGTGGTTCGAATGCGTCTCAGGTATCCTCGCTCGTTTGTGAGATCTCTCCTCACTGAAGCCATCTGGATACTGGAGCAGCTGTCTGCGGCTACGCCTGCGACCATTTCGGTCCAGAGTGCTGAATTGCTATGCGGCATGTGCCAAAACCTCGTGACCAAAGTCCAAGGCAGAATGGGCTTTAAGTTTCTTAAGGACAGAGTCACGCTGATTCGCGCGGCTGTGACTTTGAAACTCGGTCACCAGAACCTCGCAGCTGAGATGCAAAAGGTGGAGCAGCAGAAGCAAAGGGTTGATGAAGCTCTGAAGCTGTATCATGAGATGAATGCCAGGTGCGAGCAATTGAAGCAAGAAGTGGAACAGGTGGAGAAGCTGAGCGAGCAGTTCGCGCCCCAAGACTCCTTAATCAAGAATTTGCTTTGATTTTTCTGAGTCTTGAAAAATAGCAAGGAAATAGCTGAAACATTAATGTAACGTTTAGAAACATTAATGTAATGTTGCTAGGGTTTCTCCCCCCTTTTTTTTAACAACAAACAATGAATTTGCCCGTTTTGCCCTTTTCCGGGATTTGATTGGACATTTCTGTGCATATCCAATTATGACATCAGCAATTGATTCTCTGCTTGATTTTCGCGCTAATTTCTCGGTAGATAAGCACGCTTCCGTTGGGAAGTCCATCCGAATCATGACTATCCGTCATTTATTAGGATACGCAACTGAATCGTCGTAGCCTTTAGTAGGGTAATTGATTGTTACCGCTTTTCAAGGCGTAAGTGATTGAACTTACCCTCTTTTTTGAATTTTGCTGACTCATCTTAGGCAACCGAAGAGTCTGTACAGGGTCTATATAAACCCTGTCTTTGCTATTTGGGTTCTTCATCCCAAACATGTGCTTTGCCGTGAGTCTTTACGACTGCTGGCTTCAACGCTTGTTTTTCGTTGATTCATGGCAACTTCAAGTTTTGAATCCTGAGTTTGCGCTTTGTGTTATAGAAATAGTTTCCAAGATCCACTTTATGAGGCTTATTGCTCTTTATAACCATCATAAAGAAGATGCAGATAACATCTCATGTGTGTTCGAAGAAATTTCTTCGTGTATTATGTGTGTAGGTCATGTTTCCGGCCGCCTCGTGGCGAGGTGCAGCGCCGAAGTGACCGTGCTACCGTCTCGTAATGAACGGCGGAATTCTTCTTCAGCATCTCCGAAGAAGAATCCGTCACTTTCTCGTTTGTGAGCTCGGGATGACGAACCGTCGCGTTCATCCCCGTCTACAAGGAGCCCTTGCCCTTTGGAGCTTCTGCTTGCCTGTGGATCGCCGGAACCGGTGGTTCCTTGGGCAAATGTTATGGGGAGCATATCTGACAACGGTCTTGTCGGATAGCGGGATCTCGAGCGTACGGCTTCATGTGGCTCTCTTAGAGCAAGATCCCCTCTGCTACAGATGTTCACCCGCAGATCTGGGCGTTGCGTAGCCGGTGTTTGAAACCGGTGAGTTCATCCTTTGCAGTCCGGGTTTCCGTACTGTGTCTCTGTTGGCTTACCAGCCACTTTTCGAATGTATTGTAAGCCATGTTGGCTGCGTAGTTAGATTCGAGCTTTTCGCTTGTAAGCTACTATCTAGACAGATAAATTGTAAGTCATTTGACTCGTAATGATAAATAGCTTTCTGTATTATCTGCTATCTCGTTACAACAGAATACAATTTCGCACGCGTTTCGGCATATTTCGCCTTGCATAATGCTATGTAACTGTTTCGCATCTGCGATATATTGATTCGCGGGTGTTTCACTAGACCGTTCGAGATCGTATCTTCGCAGCTGTGCCATCTTGGCGGATGGGCTTGCAGTTGGCCGTTGCAAATCATTTAAGATCATGCTCGCAACATTGCTATCGTAACAGACAGTCTTTAACAGATCGATTAAGATCATTAAGTGGTGCGAGCTGCTATCACAAAAGATAGGCTTTATTAGCGAACTGCTTGAGATCGTTTCTCGCATAAATTGCTATCGCAACAAGACTTTTAGAAGATCCAGTAAGACCGTCTTGCGCATGCGTTGCCATCGTAACAGAGGCTTGGGTGATCAATAAAAATCACTTTGCATATGAGTTGCTATCGTAACAGATAGGCTTGAGAGAATCAGGTAAAATCGTTTTGTGTGTGAGTTGCTATCGTAACAGATAGGCTTTGATGATAAATTGAGATCGCATTTGCGTTTAGCTGCTATCGTGAGAGATAGGCTTTAAATGATCAACTAAGATCGTATTTTCGTTTGACTGCTATCATATGAGATAGGCTTTGGATGATCAGTTAAGATCGCATTTGCGTTGGCTGCTATCATGAGAGATAGGCTTTAGATGATCAATTAAGATCGCATTTGCGTTTGGCTGCTATCGTAGGAGATAGGCTTCAGATGATCAATTAAGATCGCATTTGCGCTTGGCTGCTATCGTAAGAGATAGGCTTTACATGATCAATTAAGATCGCTTTTGCATTAGCTGCTATCGTATGAGATAGGCTTGGATGATCACTTAAGATCGCGTTTGCATTAGCTGCTATCGTTAGAGATAGGCTTTAGATGATCACTTAAGATCGCGTTTGCATTGGCTGCTATCGTTAGAGATAGGCTTTAGATGATCGCTTAAGATCGCGTTTGCATTAGCTGCTATCGTAAGAGATAGGCTTAGATGATCACTTAAGATCGCGTTTGCATTGGCTGCTATCGTAGAGATAGGCTTATATGATCACTTAAGATCGCATTTGCATTGGCTGCTATCGTTAGAGATAGGCTTTAGATGATCGCTTAAGATCGCGTTTGCATTAGCTGCTATCGTAAAAGATAGGCTTAGATGATCACTTAAGATCACGTTTGCATTGGCTGCTATCGTAGAGATAGGCTTATATGATCACTTAAGATCGCATTTTGTATGGATTGCTCTTGCAGCGAATAAATCATTGTTAACAGTAATAACAAATTAAGTAGAGCAACATAAACGGCTAGAAATATGAACTTCTCATTTGGGAGAATTCTTTTATTATAACGCTCTCATATGGGAGAGATGGGATTACAATCCTCTCATATGGGAGAGGAGATTGCGCAAATCATAGCCACATGAGACATTAAGCACGTTATCATAAAACGTATGAAATGAGAGAAGTCAGGGATAGTACTTCTTGATCCAGCGCATGTTGATTGAACTGGGAGTTGAGGTTGTACCGTGCAACCTTCGTATGCTGCAGTAGCCACTATCGAAGACTTCTGTGACTTCGAAGGGTCCTTCCCAATTAGCTGCGAACTTTGGGTGAGTTGCTTCTCGCATGCAGTGATCAGATGCGCGCAAGACCAGGTCTCCGACTGCGAAATCCCTTCGCTGGACTGTCTTATTGTATGCGCGAGCGATTCTTTCCTGGTACCGCTTGTTAGTCCTTTTGGCTTGTTCTCGCTTCTCTTCCAGCAAGATTAAGTCATGATCGCGTTGATTTTCATAGAGTGCATGGAAGGCCAGCCTTGCCGAATTGACTCTAACCTCCGCAGGTACCACAGCTTCGGCCCCATAACACAATAGAAATGGCGAGGCCCCTGTGGGTGTCCTTGGAGAAGTTCTGTAAGCCCACAGAGCTATGCTTAGAGAGTCGGCCCACTTCTTGTGGTCATCTGCGACCATTTTGCTCAATATTCTTAACAGCGTCTTGTTAGTTGCTTCGGCTTGTCCGTTTCCCTTCGGGTAGTAAGGGGTAGAACATATTTGCCTGATATTGTACTCCGCTAATTTCGCAGCTACCTGGCGATTAACAAAAGGAGTGCCGTTATCTGAAAGAATGGTGTTTGGGATTCCGAACCTGCATACGATGCTTTCTTGGATAAAGTTGACCACAGCCAACGCATTTGCCGTCTTCAGTGGTATTGCTTCCACCCACTTGGTAAACAGCTCGGTTGCGGTGAGAATGAAATGATTCCCATGCGACGTCGGTCGGATGGGCCCGATGAAGTCCAGAGCCCATGTGTGAAATGGCCATGGCGTCCCTAATGCATGTAAATCCACGGCGGGAGCGTGCACTAGGTTCCCTTTGAATTGGCATTCTTGGCAGCGTCGCACTTTGGTGCGGCAATCGACTTCCATTGTGGGCCAGAAGTAGCCGATTGAGAGGAGCTGTCTGCATAATTTCGCACCTCCTTGGTGTTCCACCTGATGAGAAAGGTCCATGACTTCTTGTGCTTCTCTGCCGTCTAGACATCGCAGCAAGTTGTCCTCGTGACCTCTGCGCCAAAGCAGGTTTTCCTGTACCACGTATCGAGACGCTTTCCTTTTTAATTTTTCTGCTTCTTTTCTCGATTCAGGCACTGTGCCCTGGGTGAGGAAATCGAACACTGGCTTCCTCCAATCTGTGTCGTCGTCGATTAAAGCAACGAGTAGGGAGTCTTTGACTAGTGCGCAACTTTCGCACTTCCCTTGTATCAGGGCTGCAGCTGTTGACATGCCTGGCCAATGAATACCATATCTCTGAGCCTTTCTGTAGATTGACACCTCGCTTTCTCCGCAAGCGTGTTGGTGAATCTTTTCTAACAGCTGTTGTCCCTCTTGCTCGGAGACACACCTCATGAGTATTCCTCCAGGACCCTTGTAGTAAAGGGTGTTGTCGTGGATGCAGTATCCTTTTGTGAGTGCCCAGCTTTCGCTGCTGGTGCCTTTTGCAATAGCCTGCAGGATTGCTTTCCGCCAGTCTGCGTCGTCCATGTGTTCGTCGTCGCACGCATCTTCTGTTAATGCCGACGATGTTCACACTTCGATGGAAATCCTTGCGGGGCACTTGTCTATACTGACCTTAGATCCCAAGGTTGCTAAGGCGTCTGCATGCCTATTGTCCGCTCGGGGCTTGTGCTCGTCCGCCATCTCAGTGAACCACACCGCCTCGCTGAGGTGTGCTTCGTCCAAGTTGAACGGGTTAGTCGAAGCCGGTATCTCGACAATTCTGTCGTTCCATATAGCTTTCATAACCTGGTGAGCCGTCGAAGGGACTGCGTCGAAGCGATGAATCCAGGCTCGACCTATAATCATGTGGTATGTGGTGTTCGCGTCTATGACATAGAACTTCGCCGAGCACTTGATCTTGCCAATCTGGACGCCCAGGCGGATCCAACCGATCGTCATTCTAGAGTCGCTTCCGAATCCCACCAGCGGAGATGGACGTTTGACTACCTTGTGCTCGGGGATCCCTGCTAGCTTTAGTGTGTGGAGTGGAACAACGTTAACCGCTGCTCCTCCATCGACGAATGCTCGCTTGAATTCGACGCCGTTGACGATGGCGGTCACGTACAGAGGCCTCTGGTGGCTCGCATCCGTCTTCTTGTCGCTGGCAGAAAAGGTCATGATCTTTTCTGTGGAACGAGACGCCCTGATGACCTTCCCGTTGGAAACCACGAGGTCTTCTTCGTAGTCCTCCGCTATCCTTAAGATTGCTTTCGTCATATCAGCCCGGCACCTCTCAGAGAAATTCATCTCGTCGAAGAATTTGTTGAAGCCATGCGACCCTTTCATGCGGTCGGCACGTTCATCCTCTGTGTCCATGCTATAGTCTTCGTCTTGATGGACCTCAGCAATGATGGGTAGACCATCCTCTGCGACTTCCTCCAAGTCTACGATCGAGATCATGGCGACCTCTTTGCCTTTCGAGCCTGACTCTGTATGGGCAGGAAGTGGGTTGTTGCGCACGTCCTTCCTGTTGTCGCTGACGATTAGCTCGCCGTTCTTCATCTTCTGATCGAATGCGAACCTGAGTTTCTTGCACTCGGCGGTGGGATGCATGATCTTGCCGTGGTACTCGCACCACTTAGGGTCCCTCACCATCTCCTTGGAGGGTGTTTTCTCGAGCGGTGGCAGGACGCCGTCCTTGCGCCACTGTTTGCAGAGGTCACTCGCTTCCTCTACCGAGCATGGCAGAGGCGGTACATCGAAGTTCACAACCTTCGCTTGTTTCTGGGGCGAAACTGTGTTGACTTCAGCTTCGCGTCCCCGCTTGTAGCTGAACCTTCCGATCTTGTAAGTGGTGCCGCTCGCAGGTCGCTCTGGAGCGTTCTTCTTTTTCTGTCTCTCGACTATGGGCTCGATGTTCTTCGTGCATTCGATTAGTTTTGAAAACGTAGGTGTTTGCAAATTAATGAGCATACCTTTGTATTCATCTCGCATGCACTGTAGGCATATCTCCACGAGCCGGCTTTCGGGCATTGGATCTTTGCACTCCAAGGATTTCGCCCGGAATTTCTTGATGAAGGTGATCCCATCCTCCTCGCGCTTCTGATACATCCGCGAGAGATGGATCATTGTCACCTTTTCCTCCATTTGAAAGAACTTGGTATAAAACTTTTGGACCATATCGTCCCAAGTCTTTACGGATCCGGCCTCCAATGTTCGGTACCATTTGTATGCTACATTCCCAAGAGATTTTGGGAATTCTCGCATCAGCAGTTTGGGATCGGCTCCGTATGGACCCATGACATCAATGAAACGCATGACATGCTCATGAGCGTTTCCATTGACGTCCTCGAACTTATCCCATTTGGGAGCCTTGTACCCCGCCGGGTTAGGCATGAGATAGATCTCTCGCGGAATAGGTGGATCATTGTCTAGCTTCGGGATAATGGTATCCGCGAATGACTGATGAGCCAGGATGGTGTCCACGCGCTTTTGCAAAGACGTCATGCATTCTGGAATGCTCCCCTCGGTAGTTGCTGGAGGGGTCGCCGTGGGTGGTGGCGACACATATGCCGTCGGAGGATTGGGAGCATACTGAGTACCCGTATTTCCCCAGATCATCGTTGGGGGAGGCAAAGGGTACTGCAAAGTTGGGTTGGACGCCAAAGCCGAGGGCTGAGGAGCGTGAGCAGCAGGAGGCAGCATTTGTGCCGTTGATCCTTGAACCGAAGGCAGTTGCGCAGCCGACGGTGGAGTCTGCAGATGAGGGTTGGGAGGTGTAGCTGGCACTCCCAATCCTGGAGCAGTAGGGGTTCCTCCTCCCTGAGGGATAGCGGTGGCTGGCGGAGGATTTGGTGCGAGGGTGCCCAGAACAGCCAAGATTTGTTCTAGTTGCGTGGATTGAGACTTAAGAGCTTTCGCCTGACTTTGGACGGTGGCGTCCAAAGACTCTAGCGTCGGTGCTTCGCCGGGAGTCGTCGGAGTACGGCGGGTCTCGTCTCCCGAGGGAGTTTCGGTGGAAGGCGATCGGTTGCTGACATCATCCTCCTGAGACATGGTTGCTTTTGCCGGTAAGTTTCACGTCGGGTTCACCAAAATGTGCACAAGAGATTCCGGCGGGGAGACCTCCGTGTGCACCGTGTGTAGTGGATCAAGGATCGCACAGGAAGAATAGGCGTGTGTGTAGGGAGAGAGTAAGTCAGTAGCAATGTCTGAGAGAAAGACAGAGGTTTGGCAGAGCTTCCGCGTATGGAAAGTGTGTTCTCCTTTGTATGGAAAGGTTGACGATCTATATATACTTGAGAACATGACCGTTGTAGTGTGGTTAATGCGCCCATTGATGGCGGCTTAATTAGCTTAACCATAACGGCACGTTCGTCCGAGTATATAGGGACCGTTACAGCACGTGGTGCGCGAATACCGGAACCGTTACGAGGTTGACCGGGTTTGACCGGTTTGACCGGGTCTAGGGAGCTCGTGCCATAGATCTCTCAAAACAGTTACTAAAGGTCGCGCGCGGGCTTGGCTCGCACGCGACAGGGCTTACTCTAGCCTCCAAACCACTAAGTCCCTACAAGTCCCGTGCAGTGGTATGCGAGGGCTCTGTCTCGCAGCCCCCACATGGATCAGCTCGGCTGGTGATCCAGTGTGTGTGGAGCACAATATGGTGTGCTGGATGGCTGCCACGTGGCCAAGATCTGTCATGTCAGAAAGCAGTATCTACAGCTGCGCAAGTGGCTTTGTGAGCAGATCTGAAAGATTGTCATCCGTTGTAATCTTGCACATCTTCACATCTCCTCTATCGAACATATCACGTATAATATGGAATCTCCTAAGTACATGCTTCGATTTCTGGTGTGATTTTGGTTCCTTGGCTTGTGCGATCGCTCCAGAGTTGTCACAGTACAACTTCATGGGATCCACGATGCTAGGGACCACACCGAGCTTTGTGATAAACTTCTTTATCAAAACTTCCTCTTTTGCTACTTCCGCAGCAGCAATGTACACAGCTTCATTTGTAGAATCAGCAACTGTCCCTTGCTTGGAACTTTTCCAGCTCACAGCTCCTCCACTTAGGCAGAACACGTACCCCGACTACGGTCTGTAGTAATATTTGTCGGTTTGGAAGCTTGCATCAGTGTAACCAATTACGCTGAGCTCTTCCTTACCTCCAAATATCAAGAACTCATCCTTAGATCTTCTCAAGTACCTTAGGATGTTCTTGACAGCAATCCAGTGACTCTCACCCAGATTGGACTGATATCTGCTTACCATACTCAACGCGTATGATAGGTCTGGTCTAATACATAACATGGCATACATGATGGATCCTATGGCCGAAGCATAGGGTATCCTACTCATGCGGTCCTTCTCAATCTCATTGGAAGGACAGTCAGTCTTAGAGAGAGTGACTCCATGCGACATGGGCAAGAATCCCTTCTTGGAATCTTGCATGTTGAACCGCTTCAACGCCTTGTCTATATATGTACTTTGGCTTAGGCCGAGCAGCTTTCTAGATCTATCCCTATAGATATTGATAACAAGTATATAAGCTGCATCTCCTAAGTCCTTCATTGTGAAACACTTTCCTAGCCAATCTTTAACAGATTGCAAAGTAGGATTGTCGTTTCCAATGAGTAGTATGTCATCCACATACAAGACCAGAAACACAACAGATCTCCCACTAACCTTCTTGTAAACACAGGGCTCATCGTCGTTCTTAGATGAAATCGAACTCTTTGACTGCGTCATCAAAACGTCGATTCCAACTCCTAGAAGTTTGCTTCAATCCATTAATGGATCGTTGTAGCTTACAGACTTTATCGGCATTCTCTGGATCCTCAAAACCCTCCGGTTGTGTCATGTAGACATCCTCGAGGAGGTTCCCATAAAGGAACGCTGTTTTGACATCCATTTTCCAAATCTCATAGTCATAGTAGGCTGCAATAGCAAGTAGGATCCGAATATTTAGCCATGGCGACTGGTGAAAAGGTCTCATCATAGTCAATACCATGAATCTGTCTATAACCTTTAGCCACCAATCTTCCCTTGTAGGCAACTACCTTGCCATCCTTATCGGTCTTCTTCTTGAAGACCCACTTGCACCCTATGGTCTGAGCCCCTTCAGGTGGTTCCACCAAAGTCCATACTTTGTTGGTATACATGGAATCCATTTTGGATTTCATGGCTTATAGCCACATGGCCTACCTGTAGGTTGCAGGCTCGTCATCCATGAGTGGTTTGTCATCGGGCTTAGCCACGAGAAGTCCGTACCTCTCTGGCTCATGACGTACCATTCCTGACGTACCGAGTTCCTGTGTCACCTGAACAGGTTCTTCCACAACGACTTGTGGTTCCTGTTCATGCTCCATCATCGATTTAGTGGTTTGTGGTTCTTGAATTTCTTCAAGTTCTACAGTCCTCCCACTTGCTTCTTTAGAGACTAGTTCTCTTATTAGAAACACGTCGGTCCGAGCTACAAACACTTTTTTCTCGCTTGGATTGTAGAAATAATATCCTTTAGTTTCCTTAGGATATCCCACAAATTTACACTTATCCACTTTGGGTTCGAGCTTGTCTGTTTGTAAACGCTTTACATAGACATCGCAACCCCAAATTTTCATAAATGACACTATGGGACGCTTCCCAGTCCATACCTCATATGGTGTCTTCATAACTGATTTGGATGGAACACGGTTAATGGGGAAAGCTGCAGTCAGTAGAGCATGTCACCAAAATGATATTGGAAGATCTGTTTGACACATCATAGATCGCACCATATTTAATAGTGTCCGATTCCTCCTCTCAGACACGCCATTCTATTGTGGCGTTCCGGGTGGAGTGAGTTGGACACTATCCCACACTCTCTAAGATATTCGTCAAATTCTTGGCTTAAGTATTCTCCTCCATGATCCCATCGTAAAGCCGTAATACTTTTACCAATTTGCTTCTCTACTTCATTCTTGAATTCTTTGAACAATTCAAAGGATTCGGATTTGGCCTTCATAAGGTATACAAATCCATATCTACTGAAGTCATCAGTAAACGTAATGAAGTAGGTGTAACCACCTCTGACAGGCGTGGGAAACGGACCATATACATCGGTATGTATGAGTGCTAGTAACTCACTAGTCCTCTCACCTTTCTTATTAAAAGGGGACTTTGTCATTTTTCCCAATAAACAAGACTCGCATGTCTCATATGATTCCAAATCAAATGGGTCTAAAAATCCATCCTTATGGAGTCTAGATATGTGTTTCTCATTTGTATGGCCTAAACGACAGTGCCATAGATGTGTAGGATTTAAATCATTAGTTTTAATCCTTTTAGTATTTATGTTATAGATGGAATTATTTAGATCAAGGATATACAATCCATTAGACAAATGCGCACTACAATAGTGCATACTATCAAAATAAATGGAGCAACATTTGTCCTTTATTGAAATATAATAACCCTTCTCGTCCAAACAAGAAACTGAAATAATGTTTCTGCTCATAGCAAGCACATAACAGCAATTGTCTACTTCGAAAATAAGTCTAGAAAGCAAAGATAGTTCATAAACGCCTATAGCTAATGCAGCAACTTTTGCTCCATTCCCAACGCGCAAATCTATCTCCCCTTTAGCCAATCTTCTACTTCTTTTCAAATCCTGCACATTTCGATAAATGTGAGATCCACATCCAGTATCCAATACCCAAGACGAAGAAATAGATAGATTGACGTCTATAACAAAAATACCTGGTGGTGGTGGAATCACTATTCCAAGCTTCTTATGCTCCAGATACTTGGGGGCAATTCCTCCTCCAGTGACCCGGCTGGCTACAGTAGTGACAATCACCTTTAGCCACGCCCCCACTAAGCTTAAGGGCTTCCTTGGAATTTGCAACTTTCTTGCGCTTTCCTTTAGAAGTATAGGCAACTCCCTTGCAATTCATATTCTTCACCGTGATTATGGCCTTGCCCTTGCCTTTATTGATGCTCTGTTCAGCTGTATTTGGCATGTTCATCAAGTCTGGCAGAGTTTTACTGATCTCATTCATGTTATAGTTCATGATGATTTGGTTATAACTGTCAGGTACCGATAGCAAGACAACATCAGTAGCCAACTCTTGGCCTAGTGGGAATCCTAGCCTTGTGAGGTTCTCTATGTACACGATCATTCGGAGTACATGAGGCCCAAATGGATTCCCTTCTGCGAGATTGCTCTTGAATAGTACTTTGGACATTTCATACCGCTCATGCATTGCCTGTTCCTGAAACAACTGTTTCAAGTGTATAATCATATCATAGGCTTCCATGTTCTCATTTTGCTTCTGAAGCTCCGAGGTCATGGTGCAAAGCACGAGACAAGTCACATCATTAGAATCATCCACATGTTTGTGATGTGCTCTTATGGCGGCTAGAACATACTCATCCTGGGGTGGTATTGGAATAGGATTGTCTAAGACGTACAGTTTCTTTTCTTTCTTAAGGACGATCCTTAAGTTTCTGTACCATTCAAGAAAAGTTGTTCCAGACTGTTTTTCCTTCTCAAGGACATATCGCAGGGATGAAGTCGATGCGTGATTGTTTGCCATTTGGAGTTCTACAAAAACGAGAAATGTGAAATTTTAGTATTTTGAACAATTTAACTATATTCAAAAATTGATAGATCATTAAATATAACTCTCACTATTTTTCTCGGATTAATATCCCTCGCCATTAATGCGGAAAATATCATATTTATTTTCTAGTGAGTCCAAGATCCATATTTCACTTCTTCTTGAGCTTGCTTTGGCAAGTCACCCAAGAATTGGTTATTTAGGTTGGAACCATTCCAATTGCATCCCATGCAACTCTTGGTCTAATTAGGCAAATAATTCTTTATCCTTTAGATAACACCTAATTTTCATGCCTCTAGGCTCATCAATCCAATTGATTTTACCCAGTTGCGTCCAACCTCTTGCTTCAACAATCACATATTACTTGCTTGTGTCGTCCTCAACACATCAAGGTGAATTGAAACTCCTTGCTTTGGCAAGCCCGAATTTAATAGACCTTGATCATGAAGGGTGTTTAGGCAAGAAAAGGCAAAAAAGCAATATTTCCATAAGGGATTTAATAGTCATTATTTGTTTGGTTGATCCCATCAACATGATCTACTTATTTGGATTGGGAAATCCACAATAAAATATCAAACTTGTTTATTATTATCTTGTTAACGTTTTGCTAGTATCGCCATACACACAAAAGTAAATAACAAGACATACATAATAAACATCCACAAAAGAAAAAGTAACGTGGCATGGATATGGCCCCTAAACTAAGATATTACCAAGCAAATGATAATATCTATATGCCCTAAAGTGACAAGCTCATCTCCATGTGCTCCACCATAGTCACGCGCCTAGGACGGGAGTCCTCATCGTCTTTGTGGCTTCTTGTTCCTCCATTCTTATTATCCATGCTCTTGGCTATCATCTAAACATTATAATTCTAGCCTAACATCTAGGATAAATAAATAAACAAAACCTCACACGTTGAGAAGATGATCAGCTCGCAGGCCGTAAAATTAACTAACTATTACATTAATTTAATCATCTCGCAGGCCGTAAACCAAACCACAAACAAACACAAACATCCACAACCTAGGCCATATCCATCCACCATGCAACGAAGCACATAATACAGTTAAAACCAATTTTTAACGCGCTTGTTCAATTTTAGTTTGAAATTAGGCAACTAGGGTCAAAATAGTCCAAGGGATTCACCATCCACCATGACCGAACCACCCAAGGACCAAGGCAGTGCCTTGGGGCGGTCAGTCGAGCCTCACGCGAGGCTAGGCCGCACGCTAGGCCGGCCCAACCCCTTGGCCGAGCCTAGCTTGTGCAGCAAGGCAAAGGGGGCGGTCCCTATAGGGGCAATTCCTCCTTATGGAATTGTTTCCAAAACAATTCATTGCCTTGTTGCCCAAGCTTAGTTATTTCTAAATTTGAAAAACCCCTTTTCCATATTCGTGCCCAAACCCTAATTCCTAGATTCAAAATTATTCACATCCTATGTGATCAAACTCACCAATTTTCACATCCAATGTTAAATTAGGTCTTGTTTGTCTTGAATCAAATTCAATTTGCATCTAATATGTTTATTAATTTCAGTTTCGCGTAATATGAATAGAACGGTTTATAAACTGAAATCTTAACACATAAAATCATGTTATGCACTACCAACGAGGCTTTAATACCACTGTTGCGTTTTGACGTAGGTTACGCAGCGGAATAACAAAAACTGTCCTACTCAAATCCCACCAACGATCACAGGAAAAGCATCATAACATGATGAGGGCATAGAAGATGTGTACCTTAGTTTTGGAGATCACACGAAGAATAGTGTCTTCGTCTCTATGAATATTCACACCTTGGATTCTTGATTGGATTCCTTCTCGCCGTATAGTGCTAGCAACGGAAGAAGGAGGAAGATGATCACGCAAAACGAGGAACCAAGGCCGCTGATAACTCCGTTTTCGGAGTTATTTTATGCCTTTTATTTCTACGTTTTGCGTGCTTATAATGGAGAATTCGTCGTCTTTTGAGTAAATTGAGCGTAAATGTGATAATGTGAGTTCATATGCATTACTTGTTAAATCCGGGCGTTTCTTTAGATTTTTGAGCTTTTATTGTGATATGATCGCGGGTTGTGTTTTCGTGTTGTGATTCGCAGGGAAACAGGGCTTGGAGGATCGTGCGGGATATGGAAGCGAACTTCGGAAACAAGGAACTCGAAGGCAAGTCAAAAGGAAGGAGAAAGTCAAAGGAAATCAACGGAAAGTCAAGGGAAGAAGGAAGGAAGAGGAAAGTCAAAGGAAGGAGGAAGAAAGTCAAAGAAGGAGGGCTGGACACAGAAGTCTTCGTGCGAAGACATTACACTTAGCCAAAATTCAGCTCGGCCAAAGTCTCTTCTTATACACCCTTGCAGTATCTAAATGAGAAGGCCTTCGCACGAAGAGCAGAAGTCTTCGTACGAAGACTCTTCGTGCAAAGACAACTGTCTTCGTGCGAAGAGAACGCTGGAACGTGCAGTTTTTTTTGGGGCTTTTTCGTAGTTTATGCAAACTTTGTAATATGATTATGGGAACGTATTTAAGCCTTTTAGGTCGACTTTTTCAGTAGTTTTTGACATTAGAGACATCTTTTGGAGATCAAGAAGCCTTTGGGAGAGCTTAGGAGCTTTTGGATCATTCGTTTGGATTCTAAACTCTCGTTTTTCTTGATTTTTATGTTTAAACTCATTATAATCGTCGTTTTGATTATGAATATGAGTAGCTAAACACTTTTTGCTGGGAATTCTCGTTTGGTGTAGCTAGGGTTTGATCTAAAGTTGATGTTTTGATGATTGTAATGCATGCTTAGCTTAATCTCTCGTGTTTATTCACTATTATGGATTATTTACGTTCTTAATCATATTATCTTTGCGAGTAGCTAACGTAGAGATAGAATCAATTAGTTTTCACGCGGTAACTCCGTGAGAATTAGTCGGTAAATTGAATAATCCACCTAGTCGTATCAATGCTTGGTAACTCGGCATCGTTAACTAGGATCATTAAAGTAGAATTATACTCTTAATGCGTGCTTAAAGCTAAATTAGGCTTGGTAACTCGGTCTAGTTTAACCTAAGTGTAGTGGACTTGCTTGGTAACTCGGTAAGTTCAACGTTGCTTGATTAATAGTGAATAACACGTGGTTGTTTTACAAATCAAAATATAAATTTAGATCAACCTAGTGAGCCTAGAGAATTCCCGGTACTTTTTCCCTTATTGATAAAACCTCCAATTATTCATTCTTTATTAATCGTGAATTATCTCACTTGGTTAATTGAGAATATTGCATTTATTTTCTTAGAATTAGATAAAAACACAACTTGCGACTTGCCCAAACAAGGTTTCGAATAATAATTAATTTGCACAAAGTCCCTTGGGTTTGACAACCCGGATTTCCGGTTTATTACTACACACGACGGCTGTACACTTGCAGTTGGAGCGTGTCAAGTTTTTGGCGCCGTTGCCGGGGACTTCGGCTAAATTAGTTATAATTCCTAGCCTTAGGGATTTTAATTTATTGTTTATATCCGTTACTCACCTACGTTTTGCGTGTTTCGGGATTTCAGGTTGATTTACACGGTGCATGACCCGTTCTCGAGACGAGCCTTTGTATCCAACGTTTGAAGACCCGCAATCCTTATTAAAAGCACAGCGTAGAGACAAGAGGAATTCAAGCTCAGTAGTTATGGATGAAGAGACGAGAGCTGAGTTTGAGAGAATCCGCAAAGGTATGCAAGATGCGGAAGCAGCTAGAGCTGCAGCTGTAGAGGAGGCTGCACAAAGAGCCGCAGAAGCTGAGGAGGTGAGAGCTCAAATGGCTGAGATGCAGGCAAGGATGGATCGCATGGCTCCCCCAAATCCACAACCACGTCATGGTGTGGGGGCACAAGTGGCGAACATCGGTGGGAACAACAATGGGAATAATGGGGAAAACAACAGGAAGAACAATGCTGAAAATGAAGAACGCCCTATGGTGGATTATTTCAGGACTACTCCAGCATGTTATCAGCCTACCATTGTCAGGCCACAGATCAATGCCCAACACTTCGAGTTGCGCCAACATATGATCAATATGGTTCGTGATGAGTGCGCATTCAACGGAGCTTCAGGAGATGATCCCAATCATCATCTGCTGGTATTTGAGCAAATCACATCAACCCTGCACGACCAAAGAGTTCCAGATGAAACAGTTAAGCTATTACTATTTCCCTTCTCCTTATCTGGAAAAGCCAAGAAGTGGCTTATGGAGCTGCCAGCTGGTAGCATAGTGACATGGGCAGACTGTTGTCATGAGTTTCTGAGGAAGTATTTGCCACCATCCAGAGTCGCTCAGCAGATGGCGGAGATTGCAAAATTCACTCAGGATGAAGACAGTTCGTTGGGAGATGCATGGAGGAAGTTCAGCCAAATTCTCCGTAGATGTCCGAATCATGGAGAGCCATGGCACAAGCTCTTCCATTATTTTTACACTGCATTAGACAAGGAGACAGCTGACCAGTTAGATATGCTAGCTGGAGGTAATTTTATGGGACTTGGAGCACAGCGAGCTCAAGATCTGCTGAACAACGCGTCAAAGAGAGAGACTACACGATCTGAAACGCGTAGGTACTCCAAACCGGGGGATACATCCTTAGTCAACAAGATTGAATCGATGGAACAAAAGCTGGAATCCATGACTTCAGCATTTCACGGTATGCACCCTCCAACACAGAAGCCCATGGGTGAATTACTAGCAGATGAAAGCCAGGGATATGATAACAGTGTTGAAGATGTGAATTTTATGCGACAGCAGCAATGGCCTAACACCTATCATCCCAACAATCGTAATCATCCCAACTTCAGCTATGCCAATCCAAACAGTGGATTATATGCACCCGGACAGAGACCCAATGTTCCATATCAAGCGCAGAGGCAAGTTCCACAACAGCAGGCTCCACAAAAAGAAGATCAAGAGACAAATGCTCTATTGAGAAAGCTCCTAGCTAATCAAGACAGGATGGAGAGCACGATTGTCTCAATGCAAGCCACAATGAAAAGCCACGAGACTCAGATTGGGCAGATCGCCAATCAAAATATCAAGCTTCCACCAGGTATGCTTCCAGCAAATACCATCACTCCTAATGAGCAGCTAAATGCCATCACAACTCGCAGTGGCATCACTACTGAGGACCCCCCATATCCTAGCCACGCACGAGCTGAGGCGACTAAGGCCACTGAGAAAGCCTTGGAGGAAAAGATTCCCGTGCCCACCGTGAGTCCCCAATCAAAGGACACGGTGAGGAAGTCGGATGAGAAACAGAAGCCTAGGGAGGAATACAGTGTACGAGTGCCATACCCGCAAAGGTTGAAGAGTCAAGAGGATGCCAAGCATTTCAAGAAGTTTGTGGATATCTTCAGGAAACTGCACATTAATATACCTTTTGCGGAGGCCATTTCACAAATGCCTAAATATGCCAAATTTCTCAAGGACCTCCTTTCTAATCAGAGGCGCATGGATGACTTTGAAACTATAACTCTGAATGAGGAGTGTAGCGCCGTTGTGCAAAAAGCGCTACCAAAGAAGATGAAAGATCCGGGCGGTTTCATCATTCCTGTTACATTGGGAGACGCATTTCATGGGAGGGCATTATGTGACCTTGGTGCAAGTATTAATTTGATGCCTACATCGGTTTTTGAGCAACTTGGTGTGGGAGATCCTAAGCCTACCAGGATGTGCTTGCAGATGGCTGATCGCACAATAAAACGCCCCAGGGGTGTTTTAGAGGATGTATTAGTGAGAGTTGAAGGACTCATCTTCCCAGCGGATTTTGTGATCTTAGACATGGAGGCCGACGATGATGTTCCTCTTATTTTGGGCCGTCCATTCCTGGCCACTGGGAGAACTATCATTGATGTGGCCAATGGGGAGCTGACTATGCAGATTAACGATGACAAGGTGGCCTTCAATGTATTTGAGGCTATGAAGTTTCCCGCATACGCGGTGAGCGAGCAGTGCTTTGGTGTGGAGGCATATACGCTGGACGAGGAGGACGATATTTTGTTGGAGCAACTATATGAGGAGCTTGCTCTATTTGATTCCAGCGAGAAAGAGCAAGCCTTAGATGTTCATTGGCGCCCACCATTACCCCTCTTTAATGAGGGAAGCAGGAAGATTCTTACTCCTTCTCTTATTACTGCTCCTGTTTTAGAATTAAAGCCCTTACCTGTTCATTTGAAATATTTATACTTGGGATCTAATGATACTTTACCTGTGATTGTATCTGCATGTTTGGACAGGGAACATGAGGAGCAGCTTCTCAAAGTACTACAGAAGAGGAAAGCAGCTATGGGATGGACCATAGCAGATATTAAGGGGATCAGCCCCACAGTTTGCCCGCATAAGGTTTAGAATAGTAATTAATTTGAACAAAGTCCCTTGGGTTCGACAACCCGGATTTCCGGTTTATTACTACACACGACGGCTGTGCACTTGCAGTTAGAGCGTGTCAAGTTTTTGGCTAGTCATTAGTTGAGTCTTTGCATCGCCCGTGTCTGCATGTAGTTAGAAATTTTTGGTTATGTCCTTATTTTTCTTTTTATTATTCATCTTTTTGCGTGCACGTTTTGATATTTTTGAGTCAACCCACCATTGTTGAGTCATTAGTCGAGTTGGCCGTGCATATAGTGTAGGTAAATAAATAAAAAAAAAAAAAACTAAAAATGTGAAAAACACCAAAAAATTAAAAATTTGAGAAAGGGCAATTGAAAAAAGCTGAAAATTCGGTAAAATCGAGAAGTGTGAGACTTTTAGGCATAGGGCGTGAATTGCGATCGAGAGTGACAATGTGAGTTTCCCTTAGTAAGTATAGAGAAAGTTTCTTTACGGGAATGCGTGCCTATTTTACACACGAACTTAATTCTTTCAAATCTAAAGTGTGTGCCTAATTTTCTTACAAGAGTTGAGCTAGGTGTGAGCTAAACAAGCCGAACGTTCTTGTGTACGTCTTAGGTAGTCGCCAACCCGCCTCGTAGTGGCACACAGAACAGCTGTGCGAGGTGTGTATTAGAGCACTCACTGCTTATAGAACTTACCTTGTAGGACCACTAGTAAACCCGGATTTGAACCATGGATTCTTTGACAACCTTTGGACTTAGGGTGACGATTCTTGGCCTTCATCATTGATTGGTTAGAATCACCGCTTTAGTGCGTCACGAGGGTGTTGTAGTTGAGGGGGTTCGATGAGGGAGTACTTCATGCTATATTTGTGTGAGTCTTGCATATCGCATGCACTTCATGTGTGATCGTTGAGGGGAATGCGAGGGTGAGTGAGAGTAGGCTTGCGCACTTCGGTGTGGCGGTGTCCCATGGCATTACAACATGGACACAAGTGAGGAGAGCCGTGAGTGTGTACCATCTAATACACACAAAACTTGGGTTGGGGGAATTTAATAGGTGGATCGTGCTAGGTACCGGATCTTACTCATCGGGGTGTAGGAGGTTTGGTTGGATTAGGCACGAGACAGATATTTGATTGACTACTTGAGAGGGGACAGGATTACATTCGAGTGTGGGGGTGTCGACATTTGACTTCGGACATCGAGATTGCGCTTGCGACGACTCCATCCCCACACGTGTTCTATTATGTTAGCGGCTTTGTTAGTTACACCGAGGATTTCATCGAGATAGGGAGAGACATTTATTTGTGATTTATACGTGTTGATTTGGAATTTGTCTCTCCTTACGATTATATGTTAGCTTGGCACTTGGAAGACCACTCGAGACAGATATTGAAGAAATTGTGCAGGATTTTGAGAGATTAAAAAAAAAAAAAAAAAAAAAAAAAAAAAAAAAAAGGAAAAAAAATCAGTAAAAAAAAATCAGAAAAAAAAAAAAGAGAGAAAAAAAAAGGAGAGATGAATAAAGGAAGAATGAAAAGTTTGTGGAAGAACGAGTGGTGAAGCAACTAGTTCACGAACGGGAAATTTTGGCTTATACATCATCCATGACAATAGCCGCGGAGATCGTAATTGTACCGGGGTGTGAGGGGATCGAGGGCCGGAGATGGTGAGTTTCGGGCTTGGTTTCTATCATTGTTGTGAGGGTGTGTGAGCTATGGTATTTGTGAGAATGTGACGCTTTAGGACTTGTATTTGATTCTTATCCTATTTGTCCCTAAAGCCTCATCATTCTAAACCCGTTAGCGGATTAGGAGCTCGGACCTTGAACGTGGCTTAGCCTAGCGTAGCCTTTTATTTTGTGGCACACATGAAAAGGTATTGCATTCTTATACTTAGTAAAGTTAGGTTGTCTATACTAGCTAGGGGGAATTCATGTTGACGAATTTGATTTCGAATCATTCCTTGCGTCTAGATTTCTCATCGCTTCGTGTGAATCGGTTTAAGCTAATGGAGATTGCCCAATCTCACAAAAGAAAAAGGGAAATTTGTTATTTCAATACTTGCATTGTGAATATTGCATTTGCATATAGGTGCATTGTGTATAATCGAGTCGTGTCGACTAGTAAAGAGGATGGTTGGTGAATGGTTCTACTCGGATTAGTATGCAAGTGCTCATGGTTTTGTATGCAATGTGAGGTGATAGTATGCAATTGGCGTAGGGAAGTTATGCAATGAGTAAGTAGGTTAGTATGCAAAGTTGGATGAATTGCGGGAAAGCAAGAGAAAAGTTTTGACTTGAGAGAAATGGAATTGACTTGGGAGATTTGCTCGGGACGAGCAAAAGGTAGTGTGGGGGTAGTTGATAACTCCGTTTTCGGAGTTATTTTATGCCTTTTATTTCTACGTTTTGCGTGCTTATAATGGAGAATTCGTCGTCTTTTGAGTAAATTGAGCGTAAATGTGATAATGTGAGTTCATATGCATTACTTGTTAAATCCGGGCGTTTCTTTAGATTTTTGAGCTTTTATTGTGATATGATCGCGGGTTGTGTTTTCGTGTTGTGATTCGCAGGGAAACAGGGCTTGGAGGATCGTGCGGGATATGGAAGCGAACTTCGGAAACAAGGAACTCGAAGGCAAGTCAAAAGGAAGGAGAAAGTCAAAGGAAATCAACGGAAAGTCAAGGGAAGAAGGAAGGAAGAGGAAAGTCAAAGGAAGGAGGAAGAAAGTCAAAGAAGGAGGGCTGGACACAGAAGTCTTCGTGCGAAGACATTTGTCTTCGTGCGAAGACATTACACTTAGCCAAAATTCAGCTCGGCCAAAGTCTCTTCTTATACACCCTTGCAGTATCTAAATGAGAAGGCCTTCGAACGAAGAGCAGAAGTCTTCGTACGAAGACTCTTCGTGCGAAGACAACTGTCTTCGTGCGAAGAGAACGCTGGAACGTGCAGTTTTTTTGGGGGCTTTTTCGTAGTTTATGCAAACTTTGTAATATGATTATGGGAACGTATTTAAGCCTTTTAGGTCGACTTTTTCAGTAGTTTTTGACATTAGAGACATCTTTTGGAGATCAAGAAGCCTTTGGGAGAGCTTAGGAGCTTTTGGATCATTCGTTTGGATTCTAAACTCTCGTTTTTCTTGATTTTTATGTTTAAACTCATTATAATCGTCGTTTTGATTATGAATATGAGTAGCTAAACACTTTTTGCTGGGAATTCTCGGTTGGTGTAGCTAGGGTTTGATCTAAAGTTGATGTTTTGATGATTGTAATGCATGCTTAGCTTAATCTCTCGTGTTTATTCACTATTATGGATTATTTACGTTCTTAATCATATTATCTTTGCGAGTAGCTAACGTAGAGATAGAATCAATTTGTTTTCACGCGGTAACTCCGTGAGAATTAGTCGGTAAATTGAATAATCCACCTAGTCGTATCAATGCTTGGTAACTCGGCATCGTTAACTAGGATCATTAAAGTAGAATTATACTCTTAATGCGTGCTTAAAGCTAAATTAGGCTTGGTAACTCGGTCTAGTTTAACCTAAGTGTAGTGGACTTGCTTGGTAACTCGGTAAGTTCAACGTTGCTTGATTAATAGTGAATAACACGTGGTTGTTTTACAAATCAAAATATAAATTTAGATCAACCTAGTGAGCCTAGAGAATTCCCGGTACTTTTTCCCTTATTGATAAAACCTCCAATTATTCATTCTTTATTAATCGTGAATTATCTCACTTGGTTAATTGAGAATATTGCATTTATTTTCTTAGAATTAGATAAAAACACAACTTGCGACTTGCCCAAACAAGGTTTCGAATAATAATTAATTTGCACAAAGTCCCTTGGGTTCGACAACCCGGATTTCCGGTTTATTACTACACACGACGGCTGTACACTTGCAGTTGGAGCGTGTCAGCCGCGTCTCTGGTGGTCGACGACAAATGGGCGCACGGGCAAGGAGGGATTCGGCCTTATTTTCTTTGTATCTCTCTCTTGATTTGTTATGTTCTCTCAATAATGACTCACTTAGAGAAATAACAAGCTAGAGTTCTTTTACATAGTCATAACTCTTTATTAACTACATAAAGGCTCCAATACTACTCATGTCCTTACATGGATTAGCCCACTCGCAAATTAGTCCTACTAAGTTTGCTTGTGGTTGCGTTATGATCATTTTATTAATTAGTCTAACTAATTATTACCTATATCCAATTTAATCAATCCGGTGTGTGATCCCATAGGTTTCTACTTAGTTGGTAGTAGCTTATTACTACATGGAGCAGCGTCTAGCAACACATCCATGCAACCCAACTAATATAAATAAGTCAGTGATCCCGACAAACCTTGTGCCCAATATTACATATTGTATTATCCCTTTGTCTCCATATTCGGATTGGACCGAGACATAATAGTCACACTCGTATATCCAATCCATAGTTTCTCGATCCTGGGAATATGCTTATGCGAGCAGATAACATCAATATCTCCATATTAATTTATCTGAGTCTGGCCATATATTCAATAAGCACCATCCCTCGAGTGGCCCATGGATATTTTCTCCCATTATGTGGGAGGGGCTTGCTTCCTATCATGTTCGATGACTATCTTTATAGTTACCCTGTTAAGGTGCAACGTTGGATAATATCAAAACATGATATTCCACAACTAGAGTATCTAGTGACTTTAAGTCTAAGGATTGCAATATTATTAGCACTACGAGAAGCGATTGTGACTTTGACATAATCTAATGTACCCTTCTCGTCGTGGGTCAATCCAGTATGCCATTACTCCTAATGCATACCCATGTGTCAGACTTGATATCTCCATATCAATCTCTACACATACTAGTATATAATTGATCGTCCTATAAATCAATATAATTTAATAGGGATATTTAAGATAAACAACACATTGTATCTAAGGACTTCTTATATTAAATATCACAATAAATAATAGATGAATGTTATAGCCAAAACATCGTTCATACTATATGTAGATTGCCTCTAGGGCACCTATTCCAACAATGTTCAGTTCTTTTAAAGGGACATGTCATCTTAACATGACCAATCTATCCACAGTGTAAACACTTTAAAGAATTTTTGCTACTAGCTTTCAAAAATATGGTATTGTTCTTTCTTGGAAAGTTTGGATTATATCCAATACTAGTTTTGTGAACCGAGTGCAAACTTCCTCCAAGAATCAAGTTGAGAATATGTTCAGAGCCAGCAAGTTTTGTCATAACTTTCTTAGAGTCAGTTTCTTAGTCAGAAGAGCTTTATGTTCCTCTAGTTTATCATTTTGATGCCTTAGAGCAACAAGGTTGTCACTCAAAAGAGAGTTATCTGTTACAACTTCTTTGACTTGAGTTTTCAAAGATTTGAAATTGGTTTCCAAATCTTAGAAATATCTTTCAATCTTTGCCTGAGAAATTTCAAGATTCTTGTTCTGGCAAACTAATTGCAAATTTCTTTTGCTTGCTCATGAACTTTCTCCTTTAAAGACTTGATTTCATTAAAAGTTATCTTCTTCATTAAAAAGTATAATTTTCACAATTTCAGAAAGAATATTTGTAGGTTTAGACATTACACTATTCACCATTACCTCAATGTTCTTCTCTGAACTTTCATCATGCTTGGCCGTACGACATAGGTTGGCTTGATCTTCTTTGGAGTTAGATTCACTTGAAGAATCAGAATCGCTCCATGAAGCTATCATGGCCTTCTTCTTTCTTTCATGGTCCTTCTTTTGAAAATGCTTACTTTTCTTGTGAGGACAACCTCTTATCAAGATTCCTGCATCACCACATTCAAAGCAATTCATTACTTTAGATTTATTTCCATGGGAAGAGGACTTACCTTTGTAGTCCTTGCTACTAGAAGATCTGTATTCGTCTCTGTTGAAGTCTTTGTTTCCAAAGTTTTTTTTCATCTTGAGAATCATTGTCAAGGATCTTGAAGTGAGAGCAAAATGATCTTCTTCATCATCTTCTTCATTTTCAAGGCTTCGAGGTTGTTAACTCTCTTTTGCCTTGAGTGTTAGATTCTTGACACTATCTGATAGTTCTCTATCAGCTCACTCATGGAGATCTCATGTGTGATTAGCTTTCCATGTAAATCATCTAGTTGGAGAGAGGACAAATCATGAGCTTCTTCAATGGCAGTGGTCTTTGGTTCCCATTTGGCTTTGGGAAGACTTCTCAAAATCTTTCTGACTTTCTCTTCATTAGAGAATGATTTCTCCAAGGACTCCAGATTGTTGATAATGTCTGTAAATCTCTTGAACATGTCTTTGATGAATTCATCTCCATTCATCTTGAACAGTTCATACTGTTTAAGGAATATGTTGATCCTGTTTTGCTTCACTTGGCTGGTTTCGTCAAAGGTTACCACCAGTTTATCCCATATATCCTTAGCAGTCTTGCAGGTAGATATCCTGTTGAATTTTTTGGAATTGTGCCCTAGAGGCAATCAACTTATTGTGACAAATATGTGGATTTACGATTCATTATGTTATCGATATGGGGATATGTTAACATGAATGAAGTCCTTAGAATATAAGTGTTATATTCTTAAATATCCCTAGTCGGTTATAATGATTAATAGGACAATCATCTATAGACTAGTATGGGGTTGGATTGATATGGATATATCACGATCCAACACATGAGTATGAAATAGGGGTAATGGCATACTGGATTAACCCATCTCCGAGAAGGCTACATACAAATTATGTAAAGTCACAAGTGCTTCTCGCGGTGCAATGGTGTTGTCATCCTTAGACTTGAAGTCACTAGATCATCTAGTTGTGGAATATTGTGTTTTCGTAGCGTCAAAAGCTACACCGTGACTGGGTAGCTATAAAGGCATGTACCGGATACAATAAGAAGCAAGCTCAGAGATCGTAGTGTACGTAGATAGAATTTGTCCCTCCCACATAACGGGAGCAAATATCCTAGGCCACTCGAGGGATAGTGCTTATAGAATGTTTGGCCATACTCAATAAATCAATATAGGATATTGATGTTATTTGCACGAATAAGGCTATTCCCAGGATCGAGAAACTAAGGATTGGATATACGAGTGTGACTTGTATGTCTCGTGTCCAATCCGGATATGGAGACAAAAGGATGTGACAATTAATTGCACAAGGTTTGTCATGATGACTATTCTATTAGTTGGCTAGAATGGATGTTTTGCTAAAAACCACTCCATATTAGCAAATTGTTGCTACCAACTAGATAGAACTTATGGGGTCACACGCTATATAGAGTTGAACTAGATTTGGGAATTAATATGATTAATTAATTAGAAGGATCACTTTGCAACACCTTGCAAACTTAGTATGACTAATTTGCAAGGAAGCGACTAAATTGAATTCTAGTAGGACTAGAATAGGTCATTTAGGTAGTTGACAAGGATTTGTTGGAATATATAAAGGATGCTCATTCCTTCCTTCCCACACTTATGAAATTATTATTCATAACTTGAGTGGGAGAGAACAAAGGAGAGAGAGAGAGAGCAAGAAACACCAAGGTCAAAGCTCTAGGTGCCGTCCGCCCCCCTCCCATGTCGTCGGCCTCTTGTAGGCATGGCCATGGGTTGTTCCCATTGTGTGATTTCTTCTACATCTTCCTCCGTTCCTAGCTAGCACAGAGGAGAAGGAAGATCTAGACCTGAAATCTAGGCGTGGATCAACCGTAGAGATGTGACACAATTCACGTTACAAGTCATTACAGGAGAAACCCTAAGGTGTGTAACATGATTCTTCCTTTACCACCGTTATGCTTCTCTTCCTGTGATCCTTGGAGGGTATTGAATGGATAAATTATATTTTCCGCTGCGTATCCATGATCAAAACCCTACAGTGGTATTACAGCCACAGGTTGTAGAAAATAGACGGGGTTTATGTGTTACGTTTTGATAGTTACACTTTAAATTTATTGTTTATCGCGTAAAACTAGACAAATCAAGCATATGATGCAATTTGTCAATAATCAATTAAAACAAGACCTAGTTTTTGCATTGGATGCATGAATTAGTGAGTTTGAGAAATTTTAGGATCTTAGGTCTAGGGTTGGGGCATCCTATTGAAAGAAGGAGCTCTTTTCAAACAAGGAAACAACCAAACTTGGGCAACAAGCAAGGGAGTTAATTTGGAAACAACTCCCATGGAGGTTCGGCCCCCATAGGGGACCGCCCCTCCTTGCTTGCCGCCCAAGTAAGGGACGGCCTAGGGCTGGGGGCCGCCCTAGCACACGGCCTAGCCGTGTGGTCTAGGGGCCGGCCGGCCCAAAGCCTTGGCGGTCCTCTTTGGGGTTTGGGCAATTGGATTGTTGAGCCCCTTGGACCGTTTAACCCTAGAAAATTCCTAAAATCAATTAAAATTGACCAAGCGCGTTAAAATTGGATTTTAACTGTTTATGTGCAAATCGCATGGTCGTTGGATATGGCCTTAGGATGTGGTTTGGTGTGATTGTTTAATTTTGCAGTTTGGTTTATGGCCTGCGAGCTGATCAATTTGTTGTAATAATTAATTAGGGTTTTATGGCCTGCGAGCTATTTTTTTTTTCTCAACTTGTGAGATTTATTTTATTTAGTATAGTTGTTAGCTAGTTCTAGATAGAATAGATTGTTAGCCAAGATTGAAGAAAAGAAGCCCGAAGCAAAATGAGCCTTAAAAGATGGAGCATGGAGCATTCCACATGACTATGAAGGATGGACCAAAAGATGAAGACGCATGAAGATGTGTTTGCTTTTAGGGTTCATAGATATTTCCATTGGCTTGGAAATATCTTAGTCTAGAAAAAGGCCATATCCATATCATGTTTTTTTATTTTGTGGTTGTTTATTTTTCTGTCTTATTATTTTGTGATTGGTGTATGGATGATGCATGTAATTAGGATAATAAGATAATTAGACAACCCGGATCTTATATTTGGAGTTGTGCCCAAACTCAAATAAGTAGATCAGTTGATATGGATCAACAAAACAATTTAAAATTGAAAATAAAATCCCTCAATTTAAATATTGTGTTTTTGCCTTCTCATTATCTAGATACTCTTCATGATCATGATTATCAAGCTCCTGCGTGCCAAAGCATGGCGACTTGATTTATCACGATTGTGTTGCGATGGCGCAAACAAGTAATGTGCAACTGTCTAGGTAAGAGGTTGGACGCAACTAGGTGATTTTAATAATATTAAAAGCCTAGAGGCAAACAATTGGGACTATCCATGTGATGGATAAATAAGGAGTTATTTACCCAATTGAACCAAGAGTTGCATAAAGATGCAATTGGAATTTTTTCTACCTAAATAACTAATTTTGGGTGACTTGCCAAAGCAAGCTCAAAAGAAGTGAAATGTGGATCATGGCCCACTAGAAAATATAATGATATTTTCCTCATTAATATGGAGGGTTATTAATCCGTAAAAAAATAGTGGGAGCTATATTTAACAATTTAAATCCTTTTTGAATATAGTTATACGTCACAATAATTTGCATAATCCTATTGTGTTTAATGCCCATGGCATTAAACAAACAAAATTACGACTTTATCTATCTATTAGACTGGTATAAAAATCGAGAATTGTTCTCAAATAAAAGAAAATTGTTGTAAATCGTAGAACATAAAGTTCTCTTCCCACCAACTACCCGAACACACTAAAACCTAATGGAAGGAACATCAAAAAATGGTTCTTTGGATGTGACTCGCCTCATGTTAGCTGCCAAGAACTCTGAACTTTGGAAGCTAGATGAGAACATAGAGGCGTATGATATGATCATACATAGAAAGAAGCTCTTTCAAAGAGCGAGTTAGATATGAAAGGTTTTAAGTGTTGCTCCACGTTGCGTTCTCTTGCTTAGCACTCGTCATGATCGAGATTAATCAATCTCGTGCGTGCCAAAGCAGGGCGACTTGATTCATCAAGATATGACAAGACGACACTAGTTAGTAGTGTGTGACTGCCAAAACAAGGGGTAAAATACAACTAAGTTATTTCAATAGGATTGAAAGCTTAGATTTTGGGTGTTATCTAGTAGATAGATAAAGAATAAAATTTATTCACCCAAGTGGACCAAGAATTGCATTGGATGCAATTATAGTTTTGTTCAAAGGATATTTACTCAATATGATTGAGGGTCACTAACAAAACACCCATAAAGGGCATAGGCAAAACTGTTAATGGTTAATAGCATGGGTAAGGGCAAATGGTTTGCGCCGACCCCATGGGTGTAAAGCAAACTTGTTGCTAAAACCAAGTTGTTTTAAAAGTCCCATAGGTAGTGTAGAGGAAGAGAGACTACCCAAAGCACCTGGAAGTAAATAATGAAGGAATTATGAATTCCAACATAGGTACTTTTGTTATAAAAATCAATGTGTCTATCTCATCATCATGAGTATATGATACTAGATGAGGATCTCACATTTATAGAAATGTGGAGGATCTCAAGAGATGAAAACAATTCGATAAGGAGGAAATAGACCTACACGTGGGGCAATGAAGCAAGGGGTTGCTAAATTAGCCGTAGGGAATTATTTCAACCTTTATGAAATTATTCACGAACTAGACAAAAAGTGATTATGTCCCTGCTATGAGTTGGAACATTATCATAGTTTCTTGTTTGGACAAAAAAGCTCATTATCATAATAAAGGACAAATGTTGTTCCATTTATTCTAATATGCATTATTACAATGCAATTTTGTCTAAGTATATTGTATATCCTTGATCATGATAAATTAATCTATAACATTAATACCAAGAGGTTTTGATATGAACTTCAATTATCTTTAAGCATTATTGTTTGGGTCAAATGAATAAGAGATACATATCTAGAACTCCATATAGATGGATTTCTGGAACTCATTTGATTATTGAAGCATATGAGATATGTAAGACTTATTTATTAGGCAAATATATGATCTTTTGGAAATCATACATATTTATGTATGAATGTCGCTAAGAACAAATTCTAAAAGATGGTTTTCAGTACTTCATCATATTTACTGATGGAATTAGAGAAATATGGATTTGTGTATCTTATGAAGAAACAAATCAGAATCCTTTGAATTTTTCAAAGAATTCAGGAATGAAGTAGAGAACCAGGTTGACAAAAGTATTAGGGCACCAGGATTGGATCGTAGAGGAGAGTACTTGAGCCAAGAGTTTGACAAGAATCTATGGGAGTGTTGGATATGATCCAAAACTCGCTCCACCTAGCACGCCACATGGGTTTGGCGTGTCTAAGAGGAGAGTTCGGATCTTGTAGGACACGGTTCGGTCCATGATGAGTCAAACAGAACTTCAAGTTTACTTTTGGGGGCTACATTCTAAATTACAGCAAATTCCTCTCCTAACCTTGATCCATCTAAATCAATTATGAAAAACACCATATGAGATATGGACTAGGAAGTTTCCTAATAAGTCGTTCATAAAGGATTTGGGTTATGAAGTTTATGTAAAAGAGTTTACAGATAAACTTGAACCCAAGTCGGATAAATGTTTTATGGGATATCTTGAAAATGATATTATTTCTACAACCCAATCGAGAACAAACTGTTTGTTTCTCGAACCACAGTGTTTCTAGGTAGGGACTGTCTCTAAAAGAAACAGTGGGAGGACAGTAGAACTTGAAGGAGTTCAAGAACCATCGCAGAACATTAATCATTTTGATGGAACATGAGCATGATCACAAGGCGTTGTGGAGCAACCTACTCAGATAACACAAGAACATCGTAGGTCATGTGGGATATGTCAAGGGACTAGAGAAATAAGGATTTCTCATAACCCGTGATATATTTCTCATTGAGATGAGCCTACAACCTATGAGATGGCCACGTATGGGCCATACTCTCAGAAATTGCTAGGAGCCATGGGATACAAAATGGAATCCATGTATACCAACAAAGTATGGACTTTGGTGGAACCACCTGAAAGGTGCAAGTGGGTTATGAGGAAACCAACATGGATGGTAATATGATTACCTTTAAGGGACAATTGGTTGGGTAAGGATTTCCTGTGAGTTTATAGTATAGACTATGACGAAATCTTTCCCAGTTGTGATGCTTAAATCCATTCGCATCTTGCTTTGTAGAAATCTGTCTATAGATTAAGTCAAGCTTCCTGGAGTTGGATTCTTCAAATTGATGATGCAATCAAAGGAGTTTGGTTCCATCAAAATTGAAGATGAGACTTGTGTTTACAAGAAGGTTAGTGGGAGCATAATTATTTTTCTGGTCTTGTATGTGGAGACATACTAATCATTGGGAATGATGTCCCTACTTGGAAATCTTACGTAGATTGACTAGGGAATTGATTTTCAAATGATATACTTAGGCAAATCAACCTATAAAGATCTATGGAGATAGATCAAGATGGTTGTGCGGCTTAAGTCATAGTACATAAATTGACAAAGGTGTTGAAATGGTTCAACATGTATAGAATATGGCTTCTACCTATGTCACTTGAAGTTGGTCTTTTGAAGACTAATTGTGTAGGAATAGATGCCCTAGAGGCAATCTAGTTTAGTATGAATTTGTAATTGGCTAGAAAATTCATTTATTATTTATTGGATATTTAATATAATGAAGTCCTTAGATTTACAATCGTGTTGTTTATCTTAAATATCCCTAGTCAAGTATAATGATTAATGGGACAATCATCTATAGACTAGTATGGGGTTGGATTGATATGGAGATATCACGATCCAACACATAGGTGTGCATTACGGAATGTTGCACTGGATTGACCCATCACCGAGAAGGCTACATACATGTTATGTTGAGTCACAAGTGCTTCTCGGGTACAATGGTATTGTCATCCTTAGACTTGAAGTCGCTAGATATTCTAGTTGTGGATCATTGTGATCTTGGTAGCGTTAAACGCTACACCGTAACTGGGTAGTTATAAAGGCGTGTACTGGATACAATGAGAAGCAAGCTTAGAGATCGTAGTGGACGTAGAGAGGATTTTCCCCTCCCACATAACGGGAGCAAATATCCAAGGCCACTCGAAGGATAGTGCTTATAGAATGTCTGGCCAGACTCAAATAAATCAATATATGGGATATTGATGTTATTTGCACGAATAAGGCTATTCCATGGATCGAGAAACTAGGGATTGGATATACGAGTGTGACTTGTATGTCTCGTGTCCAATCCGGATATAGAGGCAAAGGGATGAGACAATTACTTGTGCAAGGTTGTCTAGATGACTATTCTATTAGTTGGCTAGAATGGATGTTTTGCTAGAAACCACTCCATATTAGCAAAAAGTTGCTACCAACTAGATAGAACCTATGGGGTCACACGCTATATAGAGTTGTACTAGATTTGGGAATTAATTAATTGGATTAATTAATTAGAAGGATCACTTTGCAAACCCTTGCAAACTTAGTAGGGACTAATTTGCAAGGAAGGGATTAAATTGAATTCTAGTAGGACTAGAATAAGTCCTTTAGGTAGTTAACAAGGAGTTGTTGGACTATATAAAGGACCCTCTTTCCTTCCTTCCTCATAACTTATGCTCTAAAGAGAGCATAACAAGAGTGGGAGAGAATAAAGGAGAGAGAGAGTAAGCAACAAGGAGGACGCCGCCCCCTTGCCGCCGCCCCTCGTCCCCGACGCCACAAGAGGGCCGAACCCCCTCTTTGTGCCTCGTTTTGCGTGATTCCTTCACCCTCCTCTCATTCCGGGCTAGCACCAAGGAGATTGGAGATCTAGGATCAACTCTAGGCGTGGATCAACTATAGAGAACGTGACACTATTCGCGTTTGAAGTCATCAAGGAGAACCCAAAGGTGTGTTTATGATTTCTTACCTTCACTATCGTTATGCATCTAGACTTGTGATCCTTGGAGGGTTTTGCATGGTTGTTTGTTTGATTATGCTTCCGTTTGCGCGATCCATGAATCAAAACCCTACAGTGGTATCAGAGCCACAGGTCATAGAGCATAAACGTAGTTTATGTGTTACATTCTTGTCGTTTTACACCTTAATTTGTTGTTTATCGCGTAAAACAAGACAAATCAAGCATTGGATGCAATTTGTCAAAGAATTAATCATAACAAGACCCAATTATTGCATTGGATGCATGAATTGGTGAGTTTGAGAAATTTTAGGATCTTAGATCTAGGGTTTGGGCATCCTTGGGGAAGAAGGAGTTCTCCCAAAACAAGGAAACAACCAAACTTGGGCTCCAAGCAAGGAGGTTGTTTTGGAAACAACCTCCACAAGGAGGTTCGGCCCCCTAGGGGACCGCCCCCTTGCTTGCCGCCCAAGCTTGGCGCCCTAAGGGGCCGGGCGGCCCTAACCCGCGGGCCTAGCTTGCGGGTTTTGGGCCGGGCCGGCCCTAGGGCCTTATGGTTCACTTTGTTTGGGCCCGGGCAATTGGATTGTCGGGCCCATGGACCGTTTTAACCCTAGAAATCCTAAAATCAATTAAAATTGACCAAGCGCGTTAAAATTGGATTTTAACTGTTTATGTGCAAATCGCATGGTGATTGGATATGGCCTTAGGATGTGGTTTGATGTGGATGTTTAATTTTGTGTTTTGGTTTTACGGCCTGCGAGCTGATCAATTAATTGTAATAATTAATTAGGGTTTTATGGCCTGCGTGCCAATTTTTTCCCAACTTGTGAGATTTATTTTATTTAGTATAGATATTAGCTAGTGCTAGATAAAGTAGATTGTTAGCCAAGATTGAAGAAAAGAAGCCCAAAGCCAAAGAAGCCACAAAAGATGGAGCATGGAGCATGGAGCACACCACATGACTATGAAGGATGGACCAAAAGATCAAGACGCATGGAGATGTGTTTGCTTTTAGGGTTCATAGATAATTCCATTGGCTTGGAATTATCTTAGTCTAGAAAAAGGCCATATCCACATCACGTTTAATTTCTGTTTTGTGGTTGTTTATTTATTGTCTTATTATTTGTGTGGTTGGTGTATGGATGATGCATGCAATTAGGATAATAAGATAATTAGACAACCCGGATCTATTATTTGGAGTTGTGCCCAAACTCAAATAGATAGATTAGTTGATATTGATCAACAAAATAATTAAAATTGAAAATCCCTCAAAATTTTAAATATTGTGTTCTTGCCTTCTCGTTATTTAAACACTCATTATCATCATTATTTATCAAGTTCATGCGTGCCAAAGCATGGCGACTTGGTTCATAATGATGGAATGCGATGGCACGTAACAATGTGCAATTGTTTAGATAAGAGGTTGAACACAACTAGGCTATTAATTTGATTAAGAAACCTAGAGGCAATCAATTGGGATTATCCATATGGATGGATAAATAAGGAGTTATTTGCCCGATTGAACCAAGAGTTGCATATGGGATGCAATTGGAAATCGTTCCTACCTAAGAAGTAATCGAATTATGGGTGACTTGCCAAAGCAAGCTCATAAGGAGATGAAAAGATGGATCTTGGCCCACTAGAAAATATAAAGGATATTTTCCGCATTAATATCTTGAGGGTTATTAATCCGTAGAAAAATAGTGGGAGCTATATTTAATAAACTAGCCATTATTAAATATAGTCAAAAATTCACAAATACTAAAACTTGCGTATTTTCCTTTTTGTAGAATTCCAAATGGCAAACAACTCATCGAGTTCACAACATTCCCTACGATCTGTCCTTGAGAAGGACAAGCTCTCTGGAACCAACTTTCTTGATTGGTACAGAAACTTGAGAATTGTTCTCAAGCAAGAGAAGAAGCTGTACGCAATAGAAGAGCATGTTCCAGAAGGTCCAGAGAATCAGACACCTGCTGCCTTAAAGGCGTATCAAAAGCGTGTTGATGACGCTAATGATGCGGCCTGCCTAATGCTTTGCACCATGACCTCTGAGCTTCAGAAGCAACATGAGAACATGAATGTTGTCGATATGATCGAACATCTAAAGCAGCTCTTCCAAGAGCAGGCGAGGGTAGAGAGGTATGAGGTCTCAAAGGCACTGTTCAAATGTCATCTGGCAGAAGGGAACCCGGTGGGACCCCATGTACTCCGAATGATCGGGTACTTGGAGAATCTCGCCCGGCTTGGGTTCCCGGTCGGCCAAGAGTTGGCAACCGATCTCGTGTTGCAATCGTTGCCTGAAAGTTATGGACAGTTCATTATGAACTATAACATGAACGAGATCGTTAAACCACTGCCAGATTTGCTCAACATGTTGAGGACGGCTGAACAGAGCATCAACAAGGGTAAGGGCAAGGCCATTATGATGGTGCATAAAGGAAAGGGCAAAAAGTTTGCCTCTTCCTCCAAGGGCAAAGGCAAGTCAGTTGCCAAGTCTAAGGAACAAGCTCTTAAGCCTGTTGGTGCCATTGCCAAGGTCGTGACTAAGGGTGAATGTCACTACTGTAGTCAACCTGGACACTGGAGGAGGAACTGCCCAAAATATCTGGAGGACAAGAGGCTTGGAATAGTGATTCCACCACCACCAGGTATTTTTGTTGTAGATGTCAATTTAACTGTCTCTACATCATGGGTATTAGATACTGGATGTGGATCTCATATTTGTTGAAATATGCAGGATCTAAAGAGAAGTAAAAGATTGGCTAAAGGGGAGGTAGATCTGCGCGTTGGGAATGGAGCAAAGGTTGCTGCGTTGGCCATAGGCGTGTGCGAGCTATCTCTGCCTTCAGGATTAGTTTTAGAATTAAATAATTGCTATTTTGTGCCTGCTATGAGCAGAAACATTATTTCTATTTCTTGTTTGGACAAGGAAGGTTTTATTATTTCAATAAAGAACAATTGTTGTTCCTTTTATTTGAATAATATTCACTATTTTAGTGCGCAATTATTTAATGGACTTTATGTCCTTGATCTAAGCAATCCTGTCTACAACATTAATACCAAGCGGATTAAAATAAATGATTTAAATCCTGCTTATTTATGGCATTGTCGTTTAGGCCACATAAATGAGAAACGTGTATCTAGACTCCATAAGGATGGATTACTAGACTCATTTGATTTTGAATCATATGAGACATGTGAGGCTTGTTTATTGGGAAAAATGACGAAGTCCCCTTTCAATAAGAAAGGTGAGAGGACTAGTGAGCAATTGGCGCTCATACATACCGATGTGTGTGGGCCATTTGCCACGCCTGCCAGGGGTGGTTATGTCTACTTCATTACGTTTACTGATGATTACAGTAGATATGGATTTGTGTACCTCATGAGGGCAAAATCCGAGTCCTTTGAAGTGTTCAAAGAATTCAAGAATGAAGTAGAGAAGCAACTTGGCAAAAGTATCAAGGCTCTACGATCGGATCGTGGAGGTGAATACTTAAGCCAAGAGTTTGACGACTATCTTAGAGAGTGTGGGATCGTGTCCCAACTCACTCCACCCGGAACGCCACAATGGAATGGCGTGTCCGAGAGGAGGAATCGAACCCTATTGGATATGGTTCGGTCTATGATGTGTCAAACCGATCTTCCATTGTCATTTTGGGGCTACGCTCTATTAAGTGCAGCTTTCACCATTAACCGTGTTCCATCTAAATCAGTCATGAAGACACCATATGAGATGTGGAGTGGGAGGCGTCCCACACTGTCGTTCATGAGGATTTGGGGCTGCGATGTCTATGTAAAGCGTTTACAATCAGACAAGCTAGGGCCTAAATCGGATAAGTGTAAGTTTGTGGGGTACCCTAAGGAAACTAAGGGATACTACTTCTACAATCCAACCGAGAACAAAGTATTTGTTGCTCGGACCGGCGTGTTTCTAGAAAGAGAGTTTGTCTCTAAAGAAGCAAGTGGGAGGAATGTAGAACTTGAAGAAGTTCAAGAACCACAAATCACTGAACCGATTATGGAACATGAACAGGAATCACAAACAGTTGTGGATCCACCTGTTCAGGTAACACAAGAGCTTCGTAGATCTAGTAGAGTGCGCCAGGAACCCGAGAGGTACGGACTTCTCGTAACTGATTCCGGTGACACGATGCTCATAGATGATGAGCCTACTACCTATGAGGAGGCCATGAATGGCCCAGACTCGCAGAAGTGGCTTGAGGCCATGAGATCCGAGATGGAATCCATGTACACCAACAAAGTATGGACTTTGGTGGAACCACCTGATGGGGCGCGGCCCATAGGGTGCAAGTGGGTCTTCAAGAAGAAGATCGACATGGATGGTAATGTGATTACCTATAAGGCCCGATTGGTGGCTAAAGGATTCAGACAGATTCATGGTATTGACTATGATGAAACCTTTTCACCAGTCGCTATGACCAAATCCATCCGAATCCTACTTGCAATTGCAGCATACTACGACTATGAGATTTGGCAGATGGATGTCAAAACATCATTCCTTTATGGGAATCTCCTCGAGGACGTGTATATGATACAGCCGGAGGGTTTTGAGGATCCAAAGCAAGCCAACAAAGTCTGTAAGCTGCAACGATCCATTTATGGATTGAAGCAAGCTTCTAGGAGTTGGAATCGACGTTTTGATGAAGTGGTCAAAGAGTTTGGCTTCATCAGAAACGAAGATGAGTCTTGTGTCTACAAGAAGGTTAGTGGGAGCTCTGTAGCTTTTCTGGTCTTGTATGTGGATGACATACTACTCATTGGAAACAACATTCCCATGCTGCAATCTGTAAAAGATTGGCTAGGAAAGTGTTTCTCAATGAAGGACTTAGGGGAAGCAGCCTATATACTCGGTATAAAAATCTATAGAGATAGATCTAAAAGGTTGCTTGGCCTAAGTCAAAGTACATATATTGA
Source organism: Linanthus parryae (assembly GCA_023055425.1). NCBI lineage: Eukaryota > Viridiplantae > Streptophyta > Magnoliopsida > Ericales > Polemoniaceae > Linanthus > Linanthus parryae. The sequence goes on from JALGPY010000006.1 coordinate 79,136,748, forward strand.
CAAGGTGTTGAAACGGTTCAACATGCAAGATTCCAAGAAGGGATTCTTGCCCATGTCACATGGAATCGCTCTTTCGAAGAGTGGTTGTCCTTCCAATGAGATTGAGAAGGAACGCATGAGTAGGATCCCCTATGCTTCGGCCATAGGATCTATCATGTACGCCATGTTATGTACTAGACCAGATGTGTCATATGCCTTGAGTATGACAAGCAGATACCAATCCAATCCAGGTGAGAGTCACTGGATTGCTGTCAAGAACATCCTAAAGTACTTGAGAAGAACTAAGGATGCTTTCTTGATGTTTGGCGGTGAGGAAGAGTTGCGTGTAAGGGGTTACACTGATGCAAGCTTCCAAACCGACAGAGATGACTTTAGATCACAGTCGGGATATGTGTTTTGCCTGAATGGAGCAGCGGTGAGCTGGAAGAGTTCCAAGCAAGAGACGGTAGCTGATTCTACAACAGAGGCTGAGTACATTGCTGCAAATGGCGCAGCAAAGGAGGCTGTTTGGATCAGAAAGTTTGTTTCTGAACTTGGTGTGGTCCCTAGCATTGCGGATCCAGTGGAGTTGTTCTGTGACAACACTGGGGCGATCGCGCAATCGAAGGAACCAAGATCGCACCAGAAGTCCAAGCATATGCTCAGGAAGTTTCATCTGATTCGAGATATTATCGATAGAGGAGACCTTCGGATATGCAAGATTCCTACAGATGATAATCTGTCAGACCCGCTTACGAAGCCTCTCACGCAGTGGAAGCATGAAGGGCACACTAGGAGTATGGGCATACGAGATGCGCCAGATTGGCTCTAGTGCAAGTGGGAGACTGTTGGAATAGATGCCCTAGAGGCAATCTAGTTTAGTATGAATTTGTAATTGGCTAGAAAATTCATTTATTATTTATTGGATATTTAATATAATGAAGTCCTTAGATTTACAATCGTGTTGTTTATCTTAAATATCCCTAGTCAAGTATAATGATTAATGGGACAATCATCTATGGACTAGTATGGGGTTGGATTGATATGGAGATATCACGATCCAACACATAGGTGTGCATTACGGAATGTTGCACTGGATTGACCCATCACCGAGAAGGCTACATACATGTTATGTTGAGTCACAAGTGCTTCTCGGGTACAATGGTATTGTCATCCTTAGACTTGAAGTCGCTAGATATTCTAGTTGTGGATCATTGTGATCTTGGTAGCGTTAAACGCTACACCGTAACTGGGTAGTTATAAAGGCGTGTACTGGATACAATGAGAAGCAAGCTTAGAGATCGTAGTGGACGTAGAGAGGATTTGCCCCTCCCACATAACGGGAGCAAATATCCAAGGCCACTCGAAGGATAGTGCTTATAGAATGTCTGGCCAGACTCAAATAAATCAATATATGGGATATTGATGTTATTTGCACGAATAAGGCTATTCCATTGATCGAGAAACTAGGGATTGGATATACGAGTGTGACTTGTATGTCTCGTGTCCAATCCGGATATAGAGGCAAAGGGATGAGACAATTACTTGTGCAAGGTTGTCTAGATGACTATTCTATTAGTTGGCTAGAATGGATGTTTTGCTAGAAACCGCTCCATATTAGCAAAAAGTTGCTACCAACTAGATAGAACCTATGGGGTCACACGCTATATAGAGTTGTACTAGATTTGGGAATTGATTAATTGGATTAATTAATTAGAAGGATCACTTTGCAAACCCTTGCAAACTTAGTAGGGACTAATTTGCAAGGAAGGGACTAAATTGAATTCTAGTAGGACTAGAATAAGTCCTTTAGGTAGTTAACAAGGAGTTGTTGGACTATATAAAGGACCCTCTTTCCTTCCTTCCTCATAACTTATGCTCTAAAGAGAGCATAACAAGAGTGGGAGAGAATAAAGGAGAGAGAGAGCAAGCAACAAGGAGGACGCCGCCCCCTTGCCACCGCCCCTCGTCCCCGACGCCACAAGAGGGCCGAACCCCCTCTTTGTGCCTCGTTTTGCGTGATTCCTTCACCCTCCTCTCATTCTTGGCTAGCACCAAGGAGATTGGAGATCTAGGATCAACTCTAGGCGTGGATCAACTATAGAGAACGTGACACTATTCGCGTTTGAAGTCATCAAGGACAACCCAAAGGTGTGTTTATGATTTCTTACCTTCACTATCGTTATGCATCTAGACTTGTGATCCTTGGAGGGTTTTGCATGGTTGTTTGTTTGATTATGCTTCCGTTTGCGCGATCCATGAATCAAAACCCTACAAATTGTCTTTCCAATTAGATTGGGAATGGACCGTATGAATGAGATTCATGAGATACGCCATGTCATGTACTAGGCCAGACATGTCATATAATATGACACAAAGATACCATTCAAATCCAGGTGAGAGTCACTGGATAAATTATCAAGATTATCCTCTAGTACTTGAGAAGCACTAAGGATGAATTCTTGATAAATGGAGGATAGGAAGAGTTTGCTATAAGGGGTTACAATGATGCGAACTTCAAATCTAACAAAGAAGATTTCAGATAATAAGTCAAGTTTTATGTTTTGCCCTAGTGGGAGCGACTGTGAGCTGGAAAGGTTCCAGGCAAGATTCAGTCACTGATTCTAACATAGAGGACTGAGTAAATTACTGCATGAGATGCACTTACTCAGAATATTCAAAATTAATCAAATTGTTGATGGAGGAGATGTGAATATTTGCAAGGTACCAGCAGATGTCTCGCCCTTTGGAGGGCCGCGCTAAATCAATAGGCATATGATGCAGGAGATTGACTCTAGTGCAAGTGGGAGACTGTTGGAATTGTGCCCTAGAGGCAATCAACTTATTGTGACAAATATGTGGATTTACGATTCATTATGTTATCGATATGGAGATATGTTAACATGAATGAAATCCTTAGAATATAAGTGTTATATTCTTAAATATCCCTAGTCGATTATAATGATTAATAGGACAATCATCTATAGACTAGTATGCAGTTGGATTGATATGGAGATATCACGATCCAATACATGGGTATGCATTAGGGGTAATGGCATACTGGATTGACCCATCTCCGAGAATGCTACATACAAGTTATGTAAAGTCACAAGTGCTTCTCGCGCTGCAATGGTGTTGTCATCCTTCGAATTGAAGTAACTAGATCATCTAGTTGTGGAATATTGTGTTTTGGTAGCGTCAAACGCTACACCGTGACTGGGTAGCTATAAAGGCGTGTACCGGTGTAGATAGTGCTTTCTGAGCTGATATATCTTGGCCACGTGGCAACCATCCAGCACACCATATTGTGCTCCACACACACTGGATCACCAGCCGCGCTGATCCATGTGGGGGCTGCGAGACAGAGCCCTCGCATACCACCGCACGGGACTTGTAGGGACTTAGTGGTTTGGAGGCTAGAGTAAGTCCTGTCGCGTGCGAGCTAAGCCCGCGCGCGACCTTTAGTAACTGCTTTTGAGAGATTTATGGCACGAGCTCCATAAACCCGGTCAATCCGGTCAAACCCGGTCAACCCCATAACGGTTCCGGTATTCGCGCATAACGTGCTGTAACGGTCCCTATATACGCGGACGAACGTGCCGTTGTGGTTAAGCTAATTAAGCCGCCATTGATGGGCGCATTAACCACACTACAACGGTCACATTCTCTGCTATATATAGGACGTGAACCTTTCCATACAAAGGAGAACACACTAGCCATACGCGGAAGCTCTGCCAAACCTCTGTCTCTCTCTCAGACATTACTACTGCCTTACACTCTCCCTACACACAACCCGGCTCTTCCTGTGCTATCTCTGATCCTCTACTTACGGTGTACACGGAGGTCTCCCCGCCGGAATCTCTCGTGCACATTTTGGTGAACCCGACGTGAACCTACCAGCAAAAGCAACCATGTCTCAGGAGGATGATGTCAGTAACAGATCGCCTTCCACCGAAGCCGCCTCAGGAGAGGAGGCCCGCCGCACTCCTACGGCCACCGGTGACGCCCCGACGCTAGAGACCTTGGATGCTACCATTCAAAGTCAGGGAAAATCTCTCAAAGCTCAATCTGCGCAGCTAGAAAGGATCATGGCCGTTCTGGGCACTCTTGCGCCAAACCCTTCACCAGCCACCGCTGTTTCTCTGGGAGGAGGAGCCCCTACCGCTCCAGGACTGGGAGTGTCAACCACACCTCCCAACCCTAATCTGCAGACTCCACCGGCGACTACGCAGCTACCTTCAATTCATGGGTCAACAGCTCAAGTGTTGCCTCTCACCGCTCATACTCCTCAGCCTCTGGCTCTGGTACCTAACCCGGCTTCGCAGTATCCCTCCCCAACCCTCCGGCAGCATACGTGTCGCCTCCGCCTACGGCAACCCTTCCTCCTGTTACCGAGGGAAGCATTCCAGAATGTATGACGTCTCTGCAGAAGCGCATGGACACTATTCTGGCTCACCAATCATTCGCGGATACCATCATCCCGAAGCTAGACAACGATCCACCCATCCCGCGGGAGATCTATCTCATGCCTAACCCGGTGGGGTACAAAGCTCCTAAATGGGACAAGTTCGAAGATGTCAACGGAAACGCTCATGAACATGTCATGCGTTTCATCGATGTCATGGGGCCATATGGAGCTGATCCCAAATTGCTGATGCGAGAGTTCCCAAAATCCTTGGGGAACGTAGCGTACAAATGGTACCGGACGTTGGAAGCTGGGTCCGTGAAGACTTGGGACGACATGGTCCAAAAGTTCTACACCAACTTCTTCCAGATGGAAGAAAAGGTGACAATGATCCACCTCTCGCGGATGTATCAGAAGCGCGAGGAGGATGGGATAACCTTCATCAAGAAGTTCAGGGCGAAGTCCTTGGAATGCAAAGATCCGATGCTCGAAAGTCGGCTCGTAGAGATATGCCTGAAGTGCATGCGAGATGAATACAAAGGTATGCTCATCAACCTGCAAACACCAACGTTTTCAAAGCTAATCGAATTCACGAAGAACATCGAGCCTATAGTGGAGAGGCAGAAAAAGAAAAACGCTCCGGAGCGATCTTCGAGCGGTACTACCTACAAGATCGGGAGGTTCAGTTACAAGAGGGGACGCGAAGCTGAGGTCAATACAGTTTCACCCCAGAAGCAGGAGAAGATTGTGAACTTCGATGCACCACCTCTGCCATGTTCGGTGGAAGAAGCCAGCGACCTCTTCAGACAGTGGCGCAAAGACGGTGTCTTACCGTCGCTCGAGAAGGCACCCTCCAAGGAGATGGTGAGGGACCCGAAGTGGTGCGAGTACCACGGCAAGGTTATGCATCCCACAGCGGACTGTAAGAAACTCAGGATTGTGTTTAGCCAAAAGATGAAGAACAGCGAGCTGATCGTCAGCGATCACAGGAAGGATGTGCGCAACAATCCACTTCCTGCCCATGCGAAGCAAGACTCGAAAGGTAAATAGATCGACATGATCTCGATTGTGGATCTGGAAGAGTTCGCAGAGGATGGTCTACCCATCATTGCCGAAGTCCATGATGATGAGGACTACATCGTAGACACGGAGGACGAACGTGCCGATCGGATGAAGGGGTCTCATGGTTTTAGAAGATTCTTTGACGAGATGAACTTCTCATAAAAATGCCGGACAGAAATGACGAAAGAAATCTTGAGGATAGCAGAGGACTACGAGGAGGATCTTGTAGTCTCCAATGGGAAAGTCATCCGGGCGTCTCGCCCTACAAAAAAGATTATGACCTTTTCTGCCAGCGACAAAAAGACAGATGCGAGCCACCAGAGGCCTCTGTATGTGACGGCTATTATCAATGGCGTCGAGCTCAAAAGAGCATTCGTCGACGGAGGAGCAGCAGTCAACGTCGTTTCGCTCCATACACTGAAGCTAGCAGGGATCCCCAAGCACAAGATTGTCAGGCGTCCATCTCCGCTGATGGGATTTGGAAGCGACTCCAGAATGACGATAGGATGGATCCGCCTGGGCGTCCAAATCGGCAAAATCAAGTGCTCAGCGAAATTCTATGTCATAGATGCGAACACCACGTATCACATGATCATAGGTCGAGCCTGGATTCATCGCTTTGACGCGGTTCCTTCAACAGCTCACCAAGTCATGAAAGCTATCTGGAACGACAGAATAGTCGAGATACCGGCATCAACGAATCCATTCAACATGGACGAAGCACATCTCAGCGAGGCGGTGTGGTTCACTGAGATGGCAGACGAGCAAAAACCGGGACCATTCAACCCTACTCCTTTACCCCTATGGGAAGATATCAAGGATCAGTCACCAGGGGGAGTAATGGTGACAAGGGAGGATGCCAAGGAAAAGCCGCCCATGCGGGAAGAGGCGCCGCGGATCGCCTACCAGCGAAAGAATGTGTACAAACTGAAGAGAATTGCGAAGCATGACCCCGAAGGCAAGGAGATAGAGAGTTTCTACGCCAACGGGAAGAAGTGCTATCGCATATGAAGTTGCGCGGGGATGTCCTCACACGGGCATGGGGATATCCCTGAGCAAATCAACCAAATCGAGCAGGTTATGGTAACAGAGAAACCAATGCAGAGCACTCCAAACGAGAAGCTCAAGGAAGCACCCGAATGCATGGAAGACAAACCCAGACCGCAAAAGCAAGAGCTAAAGGAGGTATTCCTAAGACCAAACGAAGACAAGAAAAGGCCAGTCTTTCTAAGTGCGGATCTCACAAGCAAGGAGGAGAAAGGACTGCTACAACTCCTAACTGAATACAAGGATGTGTTCGCATGGGAGTATGATGAAATGCCCGGTCTGGACACAAGTATCACTATGCACTGTTTAGACATCATTCCGGGGTCTAAGCCGGTAAAGCAGAGCACAAGAAGCTTCAGGCCGGAGCTTAACGTGAAGATCAAACAGGAGATTGTCAAACTCCTGGACGCCAAGTTCATAGAGCCGAATCATCATCCCACATGGCTGGCCAACATTGTGCCAGTGGTAAAGAAGAACGGACAGCTTCGCATCTGCGTGGATTTCCGAGATCTCAATCGTTTCTGCCCAAAAGACGATTTTCCACTTCCCAACAATGATCTGCTTATTGACTCGACGGCGGGTCATCGCATGTTCAGTTTTATGTACGGCTTCAGCGGGTACAACCAGATCAAGATCGACCCTGAAGATGCGCGGAAAACTGCATTTATCACTCCAGTGGGGGTATTTAACTACACAGTGATGCCGTTCGGTCTCAAAAACGCGGGTGCAACCTATCAGCGGGCCATGATGGCCCTGTTCCACGACATGATGCACAAGGAAGTGGAATTTTATGTGGATGACCTGGTGGTTAAATCCAAGCAGGAAGCAGATCACCTGGCGGATTTGCAGAAAGTGTTCAATAGATGCAGACGCTTTCAACTGAAGATGAATCCCATGAAGTGCGCGTTCGGGGTAACATCAGGGAAGTTCTTGGGATGCGTAGTGCATCGCCAAGGAATCGAGCCTGATCCTGCGAAAGTATCAGCCATTACTGGCATGACGCCGCCCCATAACCAAAGTGCCTTGAAGACATTTTTGGGAAAGCTATCATATCTGCGGAGATTCATCCCAGCGATTGCCGAAATCACCTGCTGTTTTAGTGCCCTTCTCAAAAAAGATGCCGTATACAGCTGGACTCCGGAGCACGAAGCTGCGTTCGGGAAGCTGAAGGATCTGCTGACGTCTTTAAAAATAATGATCGCACCTCAATTAGGATCACCGCTTCTGTTGTATCTGACGTCAACAAGGAAGTCCATAGGAGCACTCTTGGCTCAGGAGTACGAGGGCCAAGAGAGGCCCATCTACTACATCTCTCGCATCGTGCAGCCCGCTGAATCAAGGTACACGGACATCGAGCGTCATTGCCTTGCCCTGTTCTTCGTGATAGAGAAGTTGAGACACTACTTTGCGTCGCACAAAGTGGTAGTGGTCACCAAGAGTGATCCCATACGATATCTTCTGACTCGCACCACTCCTGGGGGAAGATTAGCGAAATGGTATATGACCATCTCTCAGTACGATATCACATGCGTGCGACCGCGAGCGATCAAGTCGCAGGCCGTGGCGGATCTGTTGGCACAGTTCCCCGATAACAGCCACGAGCCCGTGATCGAAGAAGAATTCGAGGGACCTGAAATATATGCAGTCGACGTACCCTATTGGACGCTCCATTTCGACGGTTCGTCAACAAGGAAATGCGGGGGCATTGGGATAGTCTTGACCAAGCCATATGGGGAGGTCATACAGATGTCCGCAAAGCTCGACTTTGCAGTCACCAACAACGAGGCAGAATATGAAGCCCTCATAGCGGGACTGCGTGCAGCGAAGGCTTTGGAGGTAAGCAACCTGACGGTCATGGGGGACTCCAAGCTAATTGTCAAGCAGGCCTCGGGCGAGTACGGCTTGAAGGAGATAAATCTTCTGTCCTACCGGACTTTGGTACAAAAGCTGGTGCAGCAATTCTGCGATGTGAGGTACGAGCACAAGCCCCGAATAGACAACAGGCATGCAGATGCTTTGGCCACCTTGGGATCCAAGGTTAGTACAGACAAATGTCCCGCAAGGATCTCGATCGAAGTGCGAACATCGTCGGCGTTTTCAGAAGAAGCGTGCGACGATGAACACATGGATGATACGGACTGGAGAAAAGCAGTCTTACGAGCCATCGCAGAAGGCACAAGCAGCGAAAGCTGGGCACTCACAAAGGGGTATTGCATACATGACAACACCCTTTACTACAAGGGCCCTGGCGGAATACTCATGCGATGCGTCTCCGAGCAAGAGGGACAGCTGCTGTTAGAGAAGATTCACCAACATGCTTGCGGAGAAAGTGAGGTGTCAATCTATCGGAAGGCTCAGAGATATGGCATTCATTGGCCGGACATGTCAACAGCCGCAGCGCTGATACAAGGGAAGTGCGAGAGTTGGGCACTGATCAAAGATTCTTTACTCATCGCTCTAATTGATGATGATGCGGATTGGAGGAAACCACTCTTTGACTTTCTCACCCAGGGCACCTTACCCGAATCGAGAAAAGAAGCTGAGAAATTGAAGAGGAAAGCATCTCGATACGTAGTACAAGAAAACCTGCTTTGGCGAAGAGGCCAGGAGGGCAACTTGCTGCGATGTCTAGACAGCAGGGAAGCACAAGAGGTTATGGACCTTTCTCATCAGGTGGAACACCAGGGAGGTGCGAAACTATGCAGGCAAATCCTTTCAATTGGATATTTCTGGCCCACTATGGAGGCCGATTGCCGCACCAAGGTACGACGCTGCTAGGAGTGTCAATTCAAAGGTAACCTAGTACACGCTCCCGCTGTAGATCTACATGCATTGGGAACACCATGGTCGTTTCACACATGGGATCTAGATTTCATTGGTCCCATCCGACCAACTTCGCATGGAAATCATTTCATTCTCACCGCGACTGAGTTGTTCACCAAGTGGGTAGAAGCGATACCACTAAATACAGCAAATGCGCTAGCCGTGGTCAATTTCATCCAAGAAAACATCATATACAGGTTCGGAATTCCCAACACCATCCTTTCAGATAATGGTACTCCTTTTGTTAATCGCCAGGTGGCTGCAAAGCTAGCAAAGTACAATATCAGGCAGATATGTTCCACCCCCTACTATCCGAAAGGGAACGGGCAAGCCGAAGCGACCAACAAAATGCTGTTGAGGATCTTGAGCAAGATGGTCGCAGATGATCACAAGAAGTGGGCTGACTCCCTAAGCATAGCCCTGTGGGCTTACCGGACTTCTCCAAGGACACCCACAGGGGTCTCACCATTCCTCCTATGCTATGGAGCTGAGGCTGTGGTACCTTGTGGAGGTGAAAGTTAATTCGGCGAGATTGGCCTTTCACGCATTGTACGACAATCAACGCGAGCATGATTTAGTCTTGCTGGAGGAAAAGCGAGAGCAAGCCAAAAGGACCAACAAACAGTATGAGGAAAGGATTGCTCGTGCGTACAATAAAACAGTCCAGCGAAGAGATTTCGCAGTTGGAGATTTAGTCCTGCGCGCATCTGACCATTGCATGCGAGAGGCGGCTCACCCAAAGTTCGCAGCCAATTGGGAAGGGCCCTTTGAATTCACAGAAGTCTTTGACAGTGGCTACTGCAGCATACGGAGGTTGCACGGAACGACCTCAACCCCAAGCTCAGTCAACATGCGCTGGATTAAGAAGTACTATCCTTGACTTCTCTCATTTTATGCGCTTCATTACAACGTTGCCTTATGCTCTGTATAGCTATGATTCGCACAATCTTCTCTCCCATATGAGAGAATTGTAAGCTCATCTCTCCCATATGAGAGCACTATAATAAAAGGCTTCTCCAAAATGAGAAGAACTTCATACTTCTAGCCGTTTATATTGCTTCATTTAGTTTGTTATTACTGTTAGCAATAGGCTATCCGTCGCGATAGCAACCTGTGCGAAATGCGATCTTAATTGATCTTCTAAGCCTATCTGTCACGATAGCAACCTGTGCGAAATGCGATCTTAATTGATCTTCTAAGCCTATCTGTCACGATAGCAGCCTATGCAAATGCGATCTTAATTGATCTTCTAAGCCTATCTGATACGATAGCAGCCTATGCAAATGCGATCTTAATTGATCTTCTAAGCCTATCTGTCACGATAGCAGCCTATGCAAATGCGATCTTAATTGATCTTCTAAGCCTATCTGCCACGATAGCAGCCTGCGCAAATGTGATCTTAACTGATCTTCTAAGCCTATCTGCCACGATAGCAGCTCATGCGAAAAATGATCTTAATTGATCCTCTAAGTCTATCTGATACGATAGCACCTCATGCGAAAAATGATCTTAATTGATCCTCTAAGTCTATCTGATACGATAGCACCTCATGCGAAAATGATCTAAATCGACCTTTTAAGCCTATCTGTCACGATAGCAGCCTATGCGAACATGATCTTAAATGATCTTTCAAACCTATCTGCCGCGATAGCAGCGCTATACAAATGCGATTTAAAATTCGTTCTTAAGTCTGCCTATTGTGATAGCAACATCATGCAAAATGATCTTAAGTGATCTACAAAGGCCTATCTGATGTGATAGTACCTGCATTTTAATTTGGGGCAAAATCACAAGTCTATCTGCCAAGATAGCAAAGCTGCGCGAACACGATCCCGAATGATCTAAGAACACGTCTGCGAATCTATGCGACAGATAGCAAACATGAAGTGTGCATATAGCACTACAGAAGGCGAAATCCGCCAGCACACGTGCGAAATTGTAATTTGTTGTGACAAAACAGCAAATCATACAAAGCAATTTATCATTATGAGTCAAAAAGACTTACAATTTATCTGTCTAGATAGCAGCTTACAAGCGAAAAGCTCAATCTAATTGTGCAGCCAATATGGCTTACAATGCATTCAAAAAGTAACTTACAAGCGAGAAGTTACACATCGAGGGAATCCTAACTAAAGAAGGATGAACCCAACGGTCCTAACACCAGCTATGCGATGCACAGATCTGCGGCCAAAGACCTGTTGCAAGAAGGGTCTTGCTATAAAATGAACGTCCTACAAGAGCCACAAGAAGCCATACGTTCAAGATCCCAGTATTTGACAAGGCCCTTATCTGATCAGTACCCCATGAGATGCGCCTGAGGAACCACCGGTTCCGGCGTACAACATGCAAGCAGAAACTCCGAATGACAGGGGGTCCTTGTCCGCGAGAACGAACACAACAGTTCGCCACCCTGAGCTCACGAACGTGGGGGCAGTAAGTTCTCCTCCGGGCATGCTGGAGGAGAATCCCGCCGTTCATTACGAGTCGGTAGCAAGGTCAGTACGGCGCTGCACCTCGCCGGGAGGTGGCCGGAAACATGACTTGCAAACATAATAGACGAAGAAAATTCTTCGAACACACATGAGGTATTATCTCCATCTTCTTTATAATGGTTATAAAGATCAATAAGCCTTATGAAGCGGATCTTGGGAGCTGTTTCTATAGCACAAAGCGCAAACTCAGGTTTCAAAACTTGGAATTGCCATGAATCAACGAAAAACAAGCGTTGAAGCCAGCAGTCGTAAGGACTCACGGCAAAGCACATTTTTGGGGTGAAGAACCCAAATGGCAAAAGGCAGGGTTTATATAGACCTTGTGGAGACTCTTCAGTTGCCAAGATGAGTCAGCAGAATTCGAAAAGAGGGTAAGGTCAATCACTTACGCCTTGAAAAGCGGTAACGATCAATTACCCTACTAAAGGCTACAACGATTCCGTTGCGTATCCTAATTAATGACGGAAGGTCATGATTCGGATGGACTTCCCAAGGAAAGTGTGCTTATCTTATGAGAAATTAGCGCGAAAATCAAGGCAGAATATCAATGGCTGACGTCATAAATTGATATGCACAGAGATATTCCATCGAATCCCGGAAAGGGCAAAACGGGCACTTCGATTCTTTTGTTAAAAAAAATGGGAGAAACCCTAGCAACATTACATTAATGTTTCAGCTATTTATTTGCTACTTTTCAAATTCAAAAATCAAAGTAAACCCTTGATCAAGGAGTCATGAGGGGTGAACTGACGGCTCAGATTCTCCACCTGCTCCACTTCCTGCTTCAATTGCTCGCACTTGGCATTCATCTCATGATAGAGCTTCATAGCTTCTTCAACCTTTTGCTTTTGCTGCTCTACCTTCTGCTTCTCAACTGCGAGGTTATAGTGGCCGAGTTTCAAAGTTACGGCTGCGCGAATCAGGGTAACTCTTTTCATAAGAAACTTGAAACCCAGCCTGCCTTGAACTTTGGCGAGAAGATTTTGGCACATGCCAAAAAGCAATTCGGCACTCTGAGGAGAAATGGTCGCAGGCGTGGCCGCAGAAAGCTGCTCCAAAATCCAAATGGCCTCGGTAAGAAACAGCCTCCTGTCAAAAGGCCCTATCTCCAGGGATCTCGCAAATGATTGGGGGTAGGCGAGGCGCATCCGAACTAGCCAGTCCACATCGGCTTGCTTCAAACCTAAAGCAATTTCAAAGCCAAGTTATGCTCTTAAACTCGCAAATGAATAATGCGGGGTGCAAACTGCAAACCACGACTTACCAGTCCCTTCAAGGATTTCACGAAGAGAAGGAATGCGTGTTGCTGGAGTGATTGAAGACTGTCCTCGCTCCATTGCCCTTCTATCAGCTGCGAGCTCTAATTCCTCATAGTTGGGAGGAAGAGTATAAGCCGCACCAGCTGCGACCACAGCCCCGACCTGCAAGCCCCAAAAGCTCCACGCAGGAAGAGGTGCCGCTGACTCAGTCATTGCTGGAGGCGTAGTAACAGCCGAAGTTGCTTGGCGAGGGACACTCTCATATGCGGTAGCATCAACATCACTTGTCCTCACTTCCTCAGCACGGGCATGGACATCTTCCTCCATTAACACAGTGTCAGCCTCCGCATCATCAGAAAGTTCGATGACGTACTCAAAAGGCTCTCCTGCGTATTCAGCAGCTGCGACGGGCTTCTCGGTATGAGAACTTGGCACCGGGACATAGGACGCAGAAGGTTGACTTCTTTGCTCCAGCACAGGTTCATCAGCATCGCCTGCGATACAAAATGCGAGGGTATGAGGTAACTCGTATTATACGTTATTTTACTATCTTTGCTAAAGCTAAGAGCAAGCACCTCCACGCGAAGGTGGGATTGCAGTATCTTCGTCATACACTAAAGACGTGGAACCATGCCCTATTAGCGTGTCCTCATTAAGCATGTCTTTAAAATGAGCGTGACCTGGGACGCGAAGAAACTAGTCATGATTATGCTTTAAGTTACTAATCTTAGTTCACGCATATCGATCAAGTGATTACCTGAGGGTTCACCGCACTTGCCTACTAGCCAACGGCGAATGTCAGATTTTGACACACCATGCTTTAATGCACCCACAATAACATCTCGATAAGTTACTGCGAGATTAAAAATCTCACCTTTATTGCCGCCTGCGATTTCTTCAAAATCTGCTTGGGCTTGCTCCAAAGCTGCTGCATCCTCTTCTGGAGCCACATCCTCCTCCTCAGCTCGAGGAGCCACCTCTTCGGGAAGCACATCTTCCTCATCGGTTGGACGCACTAAGTCGTCAACATGCTGTTCTTCGAGGCTCCTCTGCCTCACACGCTCGAGCTCCTCCTCTTCTCGCTTTCTTCTCCTTTCATCAGCTTCCGCAGCTGTCTTCCTGGACTCGGCAAGAACGTCCTCGCTTATGGGTTCGTCACAAATGCCAGAATGAGCACATATCTTCTTTCTCTTGGCTAAAAGACCACTGATGGTCTCATCATCATCATCGGCGAAGGAATGATTGGTTCAAAATCAGTTTGAAAAAGAGTTATGATAATGAGAAGGGAAACGCGACGGAGTACCTCCTGATTCTTCCTCATGTATCACATTTGCTCTTTCGTCTTCTTCTTCATCTCCTTCTCCTGGTTCCCGCCTCTCCTCTTCTTCCTCCTGGCCGAATGGAACGAAGTTCTCTACTGCGAGCTCCTTCTGCGCTCGACTAGGCATGCGACCTTTGCCTTTGTCCTTGGCAGAAAGGGACCTCGCTGGAGGGGAAGTTGGAGCACTTCTAGGGGAAGAAATTGTAATTCCCTTTTGCCTGGGTCTCTTCGCTCTCGGCGCGGCAGTCGCTGGAGGAGATGGATTATCTCTGGGTGGAGACGAGGCTGGAGCATTGTCTATCAGCGAGTCAGCAAAAGCATTCATGATTGCGCGAATCCTCGTTTCGACCTCAGGATCCATCCTCGAAGCTAGCAGGAACGTCTGTCCTTGTCTTCTTGTGGTAACGATGGTGTTGACCAGCGACTTGGAACGATCACCAGATGCGAACCTCCGCACATGGCACTACAGCAAGCAGTAAAGATGTCAATAGGTGAAAATAAAGAAGCTCAGCGCATGCAAAAGAAGTTGCTTACCTTAGCAAAAGTCTCGCTATATCTGATGACATGCGAGTCGCCTTTCCTAACTGCGGCGATCTTTTCATCCATAATGATGGCAGGACACAAATGGTTCTCATGATCCAACAATGAGTAGCAACCATATTCAGACTCGTCCAGACTGCAATTGGGTCAAAACGGAAAAGAGTTTCTTTTGATCAAAGGAGCTCTGCTTGGCTGGGGGGCCGACTGCGTCTCAAATCTCGTCTGCTGGGCGATCCAGTATGCGAGCCAGTTTTTGGAACAACCACCCTCGCGGTTACCTGCAGGCTGCTCAAAGGGAAGATTGTTCATGAAGACTGTTTTGCACTCCTTTGTCAACAAACGCTTATAGCAGCCTCTGATAATAGACTGTGGCCAGATTGATGGCGCCACTGCATCAAAGCCGAACTGGGGAGAAACGCGAGTGGGGTCGACATCCACGGTAATCCTCTCATACCTCGGCGCGAGCTCACGAATATGCTCTGCGAGAGCAGGAAGGGAACCTCGCAGACACCAGCAGAAGAATTCGCGATAGCGCTCATGGAAATGCTTCCCTCTTCGAAGAGGAGCTCTTCCGAGAAGACAACACCCTTGGAAGGATACAGCTTTGGAAACCATCGCACGTTTTCAATACGCATGGCATAGGGCCTAGCTATGAACTCTCGCCGGTTGTCGCATATCAGACTCCAAACGCACTTGGTATTGTTTGCTCTGAACCACCTTGCAGCTCTGCCGCTGTTACGCTCCTCCACCGCGCCTGGGGGACACCACTTGTTGGGCTTGGAAGCAGTTGGGGCATAGGAAGGCCATCGCTCAAAGACCCACATCGTCAAGAAGGCAACGTTAACGAAAGTCAGTATGTCGAGGCGGCCACGCGATTCTTTCATGGCCACAACTAGCTGATCCAGTCTGTAGTACAGTGTGACCAAAACCAAGGGTCCGAGTGCGACTTTCTGACCAAGGGCCAGTTTCACAGCAAGCGGCAGAACATGATAAAAGACCCCATCGTGCGGGTGACCATCGATTAAGTACCTCGACAGCCAGGCACAAAGGAAAGCACAAAGGGTCAAGTGATAGCCTTTACCCTCCACGTAGTTCTTGGCCTCTGGGTCTTGACTCAGAAGTTTCTTGGTGATGCTGCTGTTCGCGTAATCACGGAAGAAGTACTGCACCCATTTATTCCAAGTATTCTTCGCAGACGTGTCCACTAGCTGCCAGTCAGGAAGGGCTTTTGTCGTGGTCCACCGGGTGGAGATTTTCTTTACCTATGACAAGCACTCCTCCATCTGCGTGTACAAAGCAATCTCCGCATCCGTCCTCAAGGGACTCAAAGGGTCCACCTCGCCCATGGGAGACAGGTCATACAGCATATGCACATCCTCGAGTGTGGGGGCAGCCTCGAACTCAGCAAAGTGAAAAGTGTGAGTCGCAGGCGAGTAGCGGGAAAGAAGGTTTAGAAGCATGGACTGGTCCAGCTTCACGGCAGCACCCTTCATAGCACGAACGGCGAAATATACGCCGGCCTCATTAAGAGTCACAGCATGATTGGTCAACACATGGTCAATCCACTCATCCATGTAGTCCAATTTCTGGACAAAAGCTTGGGTGGAAATCGCAGCATACGGGAAGTACCCATTTTCGATTCCCAATCGAACCACGTCCTCGGAGCCAATCAACTCAAGCAAGGCTGAGTTAACTGGAGGAGTTAATGATAGCAATCCCTCATTGGGGACAGAAGCAGGCAGTTTCTTTGCCTTAACCCTCGCGTGGTAGAAGTCTTTGCCACCCAGATAGGGGGCTTTTCGCCATAAAGCTTGCGGAAGATCAGGTATTTCTTCGTCCTCCTTGGCGGGTCTAGTTCCTTTTGTCTTTGCCATTCCTGCGGAAAAGCAAGAAAAAAGGGGGGAGAAATATGCCACACTTCATTTTGAATTCCGAGATTCAAGATCTATGGGAAGAAAGATGAACAGTTTCTGGTATCAATTTCAGAAATTAGAGGTTGGAAATTGTTTGCATTATTAGGGATTTCAAAACCCTACATCCAAGGTCCTTATCATTGAAGGATTAAACCAAAATTGGGTTCAAAGATTGGAGCTTCTTCACAAGTTTCAACGGATAATATGTCATGGGTTTGCAGATCCAACACAGTTCAAAGCATACATCGGTATGTTAAACGAAATTAAACAAGGCCAACCTTGTTTTGGTAAAGCTTGCTTGGATGCGCACAGTTGAAGAAGATGATTGACAAGAGTGAACTGGTGATTGATTATCTGAATCTGATCTTGAAGACTTCCGGGTATCATTCACTTTAAGAGAAAGAAGTGATGCTTTGCAACAATGGAGGGTACAAAGTATTTATCCAAAAACAATGAAGGGTTGCGTCCTTTCAGTAGTCGAATCGCAACCGTCACCGTCGAATCGCGCAATCACAGGACAAGCTGACGTCACGCCTAAAACCCTAAAGGCCAGGCGGCACGACTCTAGGGGTTTTAGGTCATAATGGCACGCACGGGGGCTGAATTTACTCATGTTTGAATTGGTGCGTGGCGACGACGCGTATGTTGGTTTCCGCGCATGGAAGTCTATGCAGCTATGAGTCTTCACGCGCAGAAAGGGGGCTAATGTAGATAGTGCTTTCTGAGCTGATAGATCTTGGCCACGTGGCAACCATCCAGCACACCATATTGTGCTCCACACACACTGGATCACCAGCCGCGCTGATCCATGTGGGGGCTGCGAGACAGAGCCCTCGCATACCACTGCACGGGACTTGTAGGGACTTAGTGGTTTGGAGGCTAGAGTAAGTCCTGTCGCGTGCGAGCTAAGCCCGCGCGCGACCTTTAGTAACTGCTTTTGAGAGATTTATGGCACGAGCTCCATAAACCCGGTCAATCCGGTCAAACCCGGTCAACCCCATAACGGTTCCGCTATTCCCGCATAACGTGTTGTAACGGTCCCTATATACGCGGACGAACGTGCCGTTGTGGTTAAGCTAATTAAGCCGCCATTGATGGGCGCATTAACCACACTACAACGGTCACATTCTCTGCTATATATAGGACGTTAACCTTTCCATACAAAGGAGAACACACTAGCCATACGCGGAAGCTCTGCCAAACCTCTGTCTCTCTCTCAGACATTACTACTGCCTTACTCTCTCCCTACACACAACCCGACTCTTCCTGTGCTATCTCTAATCCTCTACTTACGGTGTACACGGAGGTCTCCCCGCCAGAATCTCTTGTGCACAACCGGATACAATAAGAAACAAGCTTAGAGATCGTAGTGGACGTAGATAGAATTTGTCCCTCCCACATAACGGGAGCAAATATCCTAGGCCACTCGAGGGATAGTGCTTATAGAATGTCTGGCCAGACTCAAATAAATCAATATAGGATATTGATGTTATTTGCACGAATAAGGCTATTCCCAGGATCGAGAAACTATGGATTGGATATACGAGTGTGACTTGTATGTCTCGTGTCCAATCCGAATATGGAGACAAAAGGATGTGACAATTACTTGCACAAGGTTTGTCATGATGACTATTCTATTAGTTGGCTAGAATGGATGTTTTGCTAGAAACCGCTCCATATTAGCAAATTGTTGCTACCAACTAGATAGAACCTATGGGGTCACACGCTATATAGAGTTGAACTAGATCTGGGAATTAATTAATATGATTGATTAATTAATTAGAATGATCACTTTGCAACACCTTGCAAACTTAGTAGGACTAATTTGCAAGGAATGGACTAAATTGAATTCTAGTAGGACTAGAATAGGTCCTTTAGGTAGTTGACAAGGATTTGTTGGACTATATAAAGGATGCTCCTTCCTTCCTTCTCACACTTATAAACTTATTATTAATAACTTGAGTGGGATAGAACAAAGGAGAGAGAGAGAGAGCAAGACAAACACCAAGCTCGAAGCTCTAGGTGTCGTCCGCCCCCCTCCCATGTCGTTGGCCTCTTGTAGGCACGGCCATGGGTTGTTCCCGTTGTGTGATTTCTTCTACCTCTTCCTCCGTTCCTAGATAGCACAAAGGAGAAGGAAGATCTAGATCTCAACTCTAGGTGTGGATCAACCGTAGAGACGTGACACAATTCACGTTACTAGTCATCACAGGAGAAACCCTAAGGTGTGTAACATGATTCTTCCTTTACCATCGTTATGCTTCTCTTCCTGTGATCCTTGGAGGGTATTGAAAAATTATATTTTCCGCTGCGTATCCATGATCAAAACCCTACAGAATTCATCTGCATTCAAAGCACAATATAAAGATTCATACCTCTATAATTTTTTTGAAGTTTTTCTAATTTAGAAGTATAGAGAGAGAAAGTGAGAGTTTTCAGGTTTGGGAGTTCTAATCCCATCCTTTCTGGGTAGAATGTGTGAGGTCCATTCTAGATGATATACCACAGTTCAATGTCCTGATCAATGATGAAAATTTTCATCAATAACAAAATTGTCTCCACAGAATAGAGGAGGTCTATTAGAAGCTCTTCCATGGGAGAAACCACATTCACCTACATTACTCATGATCACAAGATTGTATATATGTACAGAGATACAAGCTCTGATATCAATTGAAGATAGTAATGCAGGTATGTAAATACAGGATCAAATACAATAGAAGGGGGGGTTGAATAGAGTATGGCAATTTTTGCCAAAGGAGTGGATTTAAAACAAAATGAGAAGAAATTGAAGTATTTCAAAGCTTTAAACTCAGTTTCAAGGATTTGAAATGCAAACATATAGTTTAAAAGTTACTGATATTTTTTAATGCTTTGAAAAGCTTTTCAAAGCTTTGAACTGGAACCTGTTTTGAAGCAGTTTTGAAGACAAGTACAAATATGAAATGCAAGATAAAAAAAATATTGATTTGTTACGATGTTCGGTCCCAAGTGACCTACTCTGCGCCTGAGAGATCTAATCCCTCTAGGATTTCAACAACTTCTTATTTATCAAAAGCTAAGCCCTAGATCTCAGGCCAAGATAATTCCCTTACTCTTTAAATCATGTGGTTCTTCCTAACCTATATATTACATGCTTTAGCTAACTGATACAATAAGAATCTATGTTGTTCCTCTTGAACAACTCACGAGAACAGATGATTAAGTAGTGTAACAAAAATATTCATAGATAAATCTCAGATGAAGAACACAGTAAAGACAATGAAGATGTGAAGCTTGAAGTGTTGTTCTGGTAACTGGAATAGATTGAGTGGATGAATGATCTTCTTCAATGATGCTTGTCAATCCGTGAGAGTGTATCATTGACAAAATGTCAAAGCTCAATGGAAACGGGGTCTTCTCAATCTTCTTGATAACTTTTGAATTTTGGAATGGAGGTGATCCTTATTTTTTTATTGCCTAACCAATTAAGGGTCAGTTTCGGAATGCTTCCGCTGCCAGCACAACTTCTTTCAAACAGTAGAAGCAATATTAGTGCGTTTGGTAAAAACATCTTTTTTATTTTTGGACAGTTTCTCCCGTCCCACAACAATTTATAGGAAGTAAGGTGGGATGCTTTTCCTTAATTTTTTAAAATATTTATCTTTACGAAACTTATACATTTCATATATTTTATCATTTTACTCTCTCATAGCAGATTCACAGTTGCTTTTACCAATCACAAAATTGCTATATTAATATTTCACCGCAGCTTTCACGTCTTATTTACTAAACACCTTTTATCTAGAATCCACAACAACTTCTAGTCCCACCACAACATTCCCAAACTAGCCCTAAGATTACTCTTACAATGACTTCTTGAAGCAATCCGTTATTGTTAATTGGCAGGTTGGTGCTTGTGATGGTGATGTCCTGATACGGGTCAACTATACTATTATCGTTAATTAACATTATTTATTTATTAATTGTTAATTATTAGTTATTTAATTCATATTAGTTAGTAGACCGGTTTTTCTTGTCGGTTCTTTTCGGACCCGTAAAGTCAAACCGTCTAGGTTAGGGTTACGACTTAAGTATTTATATCATTGTTCAATTAGTATTCTTAATGATTCAATAAGAAAAATAAAGTTGTGTGTTTATTTTTCGTGTTTTTGTGTGGAGATCCTCTGCTTTTGGAGTTGCAGATCGGAGTCAGACAGCATCTCGAAGTGTTGTCACTTTAGGTAAACCCTAACAATTGATTCTTTCATTGAATTTCACCATTCAATTGGTGATTTCATCATATCAAATTATTCAGAAACAACTGATTTGCTCAATCAATTCATTGAACAATTAGATGAAAATTTATCCTCCTTCAAAGTACGTTTCGAACCAAAAATCGATGCCTTCGTTGATCGTCGATATGGAAGACCCTGCTGGGTGTGATCGCCTGTCACAAGTTGGAGCAGAGGGAACCATGATTTGAATGCGTCTAACCTGGGTTCAAGTATGGCCTCCAACCTAGTTTCTATTGATTGGGTGATTTGTTCGCCCAAATCTTCAAATGTCATCTTCTTGGTCGTCTGCTGATGGGTCTCTTGCCGCTGCTGCACCTGTGGTACTTCCATCGATGGCGGTGAACCTTGTGGAAGAAGAGGAGGCAAGCATGCTTCGATTCAGACAACGAAGGCATCGATTTTGGCTTCGAAACGAACTTTGAAGGGGGATGATTTTTCATCTAATATTGCATGTAATTGTTCCATGAGCTGTTTGAGTAAATTATCTGTTTGACACGATAAAATCACCAGTTCAATGGTGAAATTCGATGAAAGCACCAATTGTTGGGCTTTACCTAACAATTTTAATTACTTAGTATATCGGGTTTTCTTCTCGGTTCTTCCCGGCTCGTAAGGTCAAACCGTATAGGTTAGGGTTAGGCGTCTAGTAGTTATATCCTTCTTCATTCAGTATTCCTAGTGTCGTGTTTATTTTTCGTGTTTGTGATGAGATTCTCTGCTTCTCGAATTGCTACCGATCCAACCCGGTGCACGATAGTGACTGGTTAGGGCTGGGAAGAGAAGACATAATTTAGTTTATTATCCCGATAGACCGAGAGGAGAAAGGGATATAGGACTAGCATGAGCATTTGACCAGCTGTTAACGGTTTTAAACGAGGTCGAGAGAACAAGTCGTCAACCCTAGCAGCCTTAGAACGAGACTGCAAATCTAGTTGGGCTGAGAGGGAAAATCTGCACGATCGTGACATTCTGTATGAGACCGAGAGGAGATTACACTAACGGTAACGTGGAACAAATAACAACCCTGTGGTGTAATTTCATATAAAAAAGAACAAAACCTGGAGAAACCCCAGGGGAGCTTGGAATCTATTTACAATCCTTTGAATTATTTAGAAAACACTCATATAAAAATTATTTACTTTTTCAGCTTTCAAATTTCAGCATTTAGTTTGTAATCATCAAATCCAATCATTCCTCCTTTGTACACTATGTTCATTACGTTTGATTATTTGAGAAACCTACCTCAGTCCTCGTGTGAACGATAATCTGAGTCGCAAATACTCTCTATTACTTGATTCGTATACCTGCGAATAGCAGGCTAACTTGCACATCAGCCGGGCATGTAATCTCGTTTTGGATTAGTATCCCAGGGAGATCAACACACGAGTGTCCCCAGTTGTAGCCTCCACCACACATCCTCTTCTGCATGTAGTCCTAATTATGTTATAGTGCATTCATTCAATATATCACGATAGTAACCATTGATTCAAAATTCCATCATGTAGCGACATAATTTTCAAGAGGATAAAAGATAGATTTTCCAAATTCACAATTCATAAATATTTATCCCAACTTCACGAGTTATAACAGTTCACGACTTTCAAAAATAACACACGTCACATCATATTTCGGACGATAGTATACATATAAAATTCTCGAAATAGAATGTGTGACGTTCACAAGCAAGAGAGACTACTAGTATGGATCCTCCACCACCTCCCCGTATGTGAATTCAGAATCTACAATTACGAACTTATCCCTAATTAACACATAACCAATATATACAATCCATGCAATAATGCACTATATGATATGCAAACGCGTGCCTCCCAAATAACCCCCCCCCCCCCCCCCAAATGCAGATTTATAAGAAATTAATTATAAATTAAAGACAAGTCAAATTTTAAGTTATATGGCTATACAACTTAAAGGAATCATATAGGGCTAAGGTGATTAAAAAATATGTTATACAATAAGTTTCCCACTGAAAACCATTTCTTTAGCGAAACATAGTATTTATGACATATTATAGTATATTATTGATTAAAGACATTGAGTTTTTAATTCAAATAATTAAGAATAAAACTATTTATAATCAAAATACCACAATTTTCTAATAGATGAAACTATTTATACCACCCGCCAAGGGTTGCAAGCAATAACCCATGGAACTATTTATAATAAACCCAAAAAATGCTCGACTAAATTATTTATAATAACAAGTGATATTTGAACAACGAGTTTATTTGTGTACAAAGAAGAGTTCGAAAAAATAGTAAGAAAGCTTTTTGAATTAACAATAAATTATATGCACTTGTTCATATATATTCAAAGATACATATATAAGAAAATAAATATAAATAATTAATTAATTATAGCTAATAATAAAATATTTACTAAAAATTTAGAACATATATTGCAAAATCACTCAAATTAAGTGATAATAAAATACATGCACCCAAAGTCACCTAGAGCGGGAGCGCGAAAGCGACAAATTCTAAAAAAGTTGTATTTGAGAGCGGCTTGAGAGCGCGTACATAAATTATATATCTAATATAATTTCAAATATAAACATATTACATATTGAATTTTTGTATAATCTATATTTTATGAAAATATATAAAAATCTCATATATAAAATTATAACCTCATATACTGACAAATGTAATGAATGTTTAGCTTGAGTGAGTGTTAGTCGTGAGAATTTGACATACGGAGAGGCATGATGCTACCTCAATTGGGGGTTGGCTATGTCATTTTAGTTGAAATTGTAGTTTTCACTTACTTTCAAATGAGCTTGATAACTTAGGGCTAGTTTGGGAATGCTGTGGCGGTGCAAGGAAGCTGCTGTGTGAAAACACTGTAGAAAAGCTGATGTAAATTCTTGATAAAATGTTGTTTGGTAAGTGTTACGTATAAGCTGCTGTGAAATATTGATATAGTAATTTTGTGTTTGGTAAAATCAATTGTGAAGTTGTTGTGAGAGGGTAAAATGACAAAAATATATGATACTTTTCATTTATGTAAAGATAACTATTGATATTTTAAAATATTGTAAGTTTAAAATCGGTTGTAGATAAATTAATCAAAAGCACTTTCTGGAAAAGCATCTCCCTCCTTGCTTCTTGAAAACTGTTGTGGGACAGCAAAAACTGTCCAGAAAAGCAAAAAAATTATTTTTACCAAACACACTAAAACTGTTTTTGCTGTGGAAAGCAGTTGTGCTTGCAGCAGAAGCATTCCCAAACTCACCCTTAGTAGTGAGACCTATTGCCGATAAAGTACAAAGCGTTGGTGAAAACTCTCTCTAAAATTTTGGGAGCGAGGATTATAGGCGAATTCGGGTTGAAAGCGCCGGAGCGAGGATTGGGAGCGGGAACGAAGCGCCTCCCAGAGGTTTTAGGTGATCTAGCATGCACCTCCCTTAAATTTGTAGAAACTACTATCAGCACACCGTGTAATATATAACATTAATGTAAAAAATGCACTAGTAACGGTGCATAAATACACATGGCTCCCCTAAAATTTCAAAACATGCAGCAAATACCTCAATTTATAAAAATAATTTGCATTCATACCATCTTCTCCAAACATCAACTTCATGAATCTTGCTACCCAACAACACCCACATGCTTAAACACGTTATATACTCATATACGATCTAAATACATGAACATTATAGAGAAAATATGAAAAACAAATAGGATTCCTAGTGGGTTACCGAAATGAATGAAGACGACGAAGAGAACAGCATGAGAGCAGCGACAACAATGGAGGTACCGCCACCACTGCTACTGCTGGCGTAGTGGTCTCTGTATAGTGGGTGTCTGAGAGAGATAGAGAGAGAGTGTAGAGAGTGAGTGAGGAGTTGAGAGTAAGTGGAGAATGAGAGGACGATGGGTGTTTTTAAATAGGTGATGAGTGATGGAGAAGAATAAAATAATTTTGAAAACAATTAATTTGTTTGAGAAATTGTTTTTGGCGTCTAACGGGTTTGAACCTGGTATCTCATGCAGGGGCTTCCAACGCTCTACAACTTGAGCTACCACCCTAGCTGCAATTTGTTTTCCATATTGGGTCGTTGATTGGAGGGAATTAATTGGGATGATTTTTCCAATTTATTTGGAGAAATTATATATGAAAGGTTATGGAGAAAATTTGGGCGATTGATTTGTGTAGTGTATTAATTAGTTTTGAGAAGAAAAGATGAGAAGGAAAAAATTGATTTTCATGGAGAAAATCTTTCGTGGTTGTTTTATTTGTGGAGGATGAGTGAGAAAGAAAGAGTTATCGTTTGGTGGGGTGCACCATATGGATGAATATTTCGATGGTGGTTAATTTGGTGTTTTAGGAGTACTCGTGACTTAGGTAGAAGAAAAAAAATAGGTTATGACGTATAATTGAAAAAATTGTTTATGGAAAACGAATAGTTACTTAAAAATATGAGAAGTATATTTAATAAAATAAAAATATGATTTCCGATAAAATTGGTATAAGAATCTATCAATGTCTAAAATACCATTGCTTTATAAATACCCACAAAAATTCATAAAAATGTTATTACTCATAAAATAAAATGTAATAAAAATACTCGTAAGATAACAAATTGATAAATACATATCTTGCAAGTTTAGAGATATTATATTAATAAAATATAATATTAGTTACGTCTAAAATTCTAAATACATAGAGGATAAATAATTAAAAGTTCGGGAAAAAATATATAAAAAATAGAAATGGGAATTAAATTTGAAGAAAGTTTAGGGAATTGTATTGAGATAATATAACTAAAATTTTGGAATATATTTAAAATAAGATAAAAAAAATTAAATTATATGAACTAAAATAACCCACGTCATTTATGAAATAATCAAAATAAACCTATCAAATCCCAAGGTATTACACAATTTCCCACGATCAGCTAGTACCGATTGTCTTACTCAGGAGTTAGGCGTTAGTGTCACGTTTCTTTAGGGATTAGTTCCTTGGGGGGGGGGGGGGGGTTATAGACAATGGTCTAGTCGTCTGGTTATTGACCTCGTCAGATGTGAATATGCTCTTGACTGTGATACAATATTGAAGTAGAATTCGCTGAATAATGGCTGAGTTGTGTTTGGATCATCGAATATTGAGAGATTTTAAGAATTAATTATCGTCCAAATGAGTATTCAAGTTTAAAACTATTTCAAACTTATATGATTTACTTAAACTCAAATTCTTTCATAATTGTTATTTCTTCAAGTTATGTGCTAGGATGATTGTTCACTCAGACTCGTTTCTTACTTTCTTTATGCATATTTATTGTTTTCTAAAACTCCACACGTGGGAGTTGGTGGAGGGGATCCTAGCTGAAACTTATCAAACGTATAATTCACTTGTGTTGTATACCTTTATGTTTCTTTTTGTATATCGGATAAGTTATGTACCACTCTGTCCCACCTCTTTTGCACCATTTGGACTTTTACCATTATTCACTGGGTCACCTTGACCCGATGATTTGAATAGCAAAACTTTGCAATTTTTAGATAATTTTTAGATATAAAAACTAGTACCCATAAGTTTGGTCACTTTTACCACTATTCACTGGGTCATTGGGATGGAACTAAAGGGAAGACAACATGGGTCATGGCTCCCCTAGCTTATAGTTTTTAAGTAGTCATGTAATGGGAAATAATCCCATATATCACACTTTTTGTAATGCCCCCCTCCAACTTCGAGAACATTACATTGGCCTCCCCTATAAAGTATTTCTGGGTCCGTCCCTACACACACACACACACAAGCTGATTGTTCTTAATTTTGTTCACCACAAATGATTGGGTTAACTTTTTAATGGGCTATTTCAATACTTTATAGATTATATGTTTCAGGATGGTGGGGTTGTTACATGAGTGAGGGTGAACGCGAGTTGTCTAATGGTCTCAGGTGGTGGTGTAATCCTTCGGTTTTTAATACAGTATTCCTTATCGTTTGTTGCATATCACTCATGACCTTAGGTTTGCATTTAGTAGTTCTAACCTTGAGTGGAGGTTCATACCTTATTGGTTGTTGAGGATTTGGTTTAAGCTTCGAGGACGAAGCTCTCTTTAAGGGGGGAAGGATGAAATACCCTGTTTTGTGACTATGGGTATGTTGTGTTATTATTACATGTGTTGGGAGTCAAATTTAAATGTCGGGAGTTAATTTTAAAGGTTTGCTAGTGTTTGGGAGTCTTTGTGACTTTAATCAAAAGTTTTTAGTTTTTTTTTAAGGGGGAGTTAGTTGTCTTTTTACCTAAACTTGTGGTGGGAAAGTATCTTTTCCCACAGATTGGTATGTTTTTGACCCAAATTTTCTTCATACGTGAATCTTCCAATTCATCGTATTTCAATCCGATTTCTTCCCAAATTGGTTTGATTTTTTCCAATTTCTCATCAAATCCCTCAATCTCTCAATCTCTCACGTCTCTCTCTGTCTCACCCGAACCCTCTCTATCTCCCTCACGATCACTCTCTCTGCCTCTCTCTGCCCGACGCCAGCAGCAGCGGCGGCGGCTTCAGCCACTGCCCCCGCCGTCGTCCCTCTCTCTCTCCGTTCAGGTAATCTCTCTCTCTCTCTCTCTCTCTTTCCTTCTTCTCTTCTCTCTCTTCCCAACGCCATGTTCTTCTTCTCCTTCCTCCGTTTCTTTTTCTTCTTTCTTCTTGCTGCATTCTTTCTCTTCTCATTCTCCTTGTTTTGTTTGTGAGCTCTTATAATATCCATTGTTTCCGGCAGCCGTGATCACCAAGCTCCACCGCCAACATCTCCGTCTCGCCGTTTAAACCTCTTTTGTGTTCATCTTCTTCACTTGTAAGTTGCTATAGTTCGTTAATTTCTTTCAATTTCAGATTGTAATGGGGTAATTCTTGTATTGAATCAAACCTCTTTCGTCTTCATAGCTTGATTAATTGTTCATCATATCGTACCCAATAAACCCTAGTTTATTCAAGGGGTAAAATCAACCCGAAACAATAGGATTAATTAGAAACTACCACGTGTTTGATGTGTTGGGTTGCTAAGGCGAGTTGTAATTGCCGGGTAATTAAATTGGAGTTGGAACCGAGACCGTTAGACGCATGTTTGGATGTCCTAAGGCTTATGAACAATCTGTCCGGTCGCTAAAAGGTTGAAATTCGTCGCTATAGGGCTGTTTTTGGTCACTGAAAGTTGCTGAATTTGTCGTTAATGCTGCTGGGTTTGTTAAATAGTGTCTAGACGTTGAAATTAGTCGGTTTATTGGAGTTTTAACACTTGTTTCGTTACCTTGACACTAAGTACTTGTGTTTGAGTGAATTTGTGAGTTGTGACAAGTATAATGTAAGTCTAAGTTAGTTGGTAATTCCTTGTTCTAATTTGAATAGACCAGTGGATGTTAAACTTGAACCGGCTAGTAGAATGGTGTTGTTGACTTAGAACCAATCGTCCTAATCACGGGAGTATTGGGTTTACTTGGGAACGTTAGGGTGGTGTTAGAACCCTAAACCGTTGAGCGGAATTTGCATGTAATATAGTTTAGCATTTATATTACTAAGAAATTGTAATTTGATTAGATATTAATTGTTAACTTGTAGGCGACGAGTTCACAGACGACGCGTACGTCGAGTACTACGATTGAGTCGCCATAGTTGCTTGAAATTGAGGTGAGTAAACATGTCAGGCCTAGTGTGCCTAACTCCCTTCGTGTCGAATGAGTTCTTATTACATGTCTCAAATGAATTTACGTGTTAGGTGCTTGATGTGTCATTTAAATATCTGATTTTACTTATTAAATACTTTTCTTGAAATGTCACTGTAATATAATAATCAACGATAACGTGAAGTGGAAGAGTTGTGCGGGGACCCTTATTATTAGTTACTATTGGCATTGGGGGTGTTGATTTCGGTCTTCCGTTCAATTTATTTTATTTAATCCGGTTGCAAGTCCCCAGATAGCTCCATGTACTCACTCCTCTGGCCGCTAGAGTCTTAGGGGGGTGTCGACACTTAAGGTCTTGGATGCTTGCGAGATGGTTGGTTCTCTCCCCGTCACAAACAAATAAATAAATTGGTTTTTGGATTTGTTAATATTAATGGAAAAGGAATTAATGTGTGGTTTTGAATTCCCTCTATTGGATAATGAATTGGTTTTGGAAAATTAACTGGAATTGGAAACTCTTATGCTTTTCTTACAAGTGTCAAATTCAACTTCCGCTGTGTTTAAGATAAATTCTTACTCGAAAAATTGGTCACTGATTTATAACTGTCTCATCATCATTTTACATTGGGTGTTTTGCTTGCCAGTATTTTATTGTTGATTTTGTACTGTGGTGTTTCTTTTTATTTCTGCACCACAGGTCTAGATGGTGAGAATGTGGCTTAGCAGGGGACGTGATTCATCACCAAGTTAATTAGTCATTACATTTCAATAAGTTAGAACTCTTTTTGGTTAGCTAATAATACACTACTTCGTTTTATGCCCGGGTTTGAGGCACACATATTTGAAAATATTGTTTTAATTACTTTATGGATGTTTTGCTTGGGAACCACTTTAAAATGTCCTTGTATCCGGATTTAATCTCGGGTACGGAGTGACACCCCCTGGGCCTCCGGCTTGGTCATTTGAGGGTGTTACAAATGGAGAGAGATGTCTTTGAGTATTTAGAATTAAAAAAGTTCGAACTTCTAAATGTTTTTTGCTCAAACTTGTCTAATCAAGTAATCAACTATCTTACGATGAAAATGTTATTCCAACTTCCGCACCCTAAATTATTATGAGGTGGTATGATTTTTTGTTTGATAGATAGAATGTTATATATGAGGGATCAAAGCTATTGTGAGCTATTTGTACTGGGAATCAAAATAAGATTTCTAGTTGTTAGTCTAGTCTCCACCCTCAAAGATTTCTTCCTCTTTATTTCAGTCTTTTGAAACTCAAAACTCTTTTATATTACTCCGTCAATATTTTAATGGATAAAAGACACGTTCACCCCCTATAGTTCGGAAAAGGACACTATCACCCATGTAGTATGCCAAACTTTTGAAAATTTACACCCCATATAAGGATACTGTAAGTCAGGAGTATGCATTAGCCACTAAAAATAGATTTTGAGACGATCTTACACATATATTAACCAAACTTAAAAGTTACTCAAGGGTAGAATAGACTTTTTGCATGATATGATGGCGAATTTGTCTCAAAAACTATTTTCAATGACGTATCCCGGCACGAGACTATCGATTTTCCAAACTAGAGGGGTTGAATGTGTCCTTCATTCAAACTAGAGGTTGTGAAAGTGTCTTTTACCTTATTTTAATACCAGTACATTGAATATGAACTAACTGGGTCCTATCTGAAGTGTCCGAACCACGAGTATGTCTGCTACATTCGAATAACCAAAAAGCGAATATCCTTTCAAATTAACCCCTCCTCCCCTGACGACGTTCCGCGTCTTGCTTACCTGGTCGCTGTTTACACATGTAATTACATTGATTTCTTCATCTGGGTTTGATCTAGATTACGATTACATTACCTCTGTCATCCTTTGAATGCTGTTTTTCCCCAGTATATATACAACTGTTTAATTTGGGGGTATTTCTTTTTCTTTCTTGTCAGGTTCTCTGGTCAAACGCAGTTAATTCATCGGAGTGTGTGATCTTGGTTTGCGTTGGAATTCGGATTCGATCTTGGTGGTGGGTTGGATTAATGGGTAGGTGGGTTTGATGAATTTGGTGGGTCGGAGAAAGATTGGAGGAGGATGTACGCTGTGGGGAGGCTGGGCAGCTACATTTCCAGCCCCTTTCATCCGTTCGGTGGAGCCGTAGATATCATCGTGGTGGAACAGCCAGATGGGAGCTTGAAATCATCGCCCTGGTACGTGAGGTTTGGTAAATTCCAAGGTGTTTTAAAAGTTAAAGAAAAGGTAGTCAAGATAAATGTCAACGGAGTGGAGGCAGATTATCATATGTATTTAGATCACAAAGGGGAGGCTTTTTTCTTGAGGGAGGTAGATGATGATGAGGAACTGGATTCTGTGTTTTATCCTTCTTCTTCAGGGGAGGATACTGATTCCGATAGGAGACCGATGAAATCCAAGAGTTGCAACTTTGATGCTGCTGCTCTTTCGGGTTCACTGCCTCCTCTTGATGGGAAGGTCTTGACTAGGACGAATTCGCGGCGGTCCCGTATTATGGGACTTGTTTTTGGGAGGAGGTCAATGGAAGAGAGTAGTAGCACTCAGAAGGAGGAAGATGGCGGTGCGGATTCGTCGCAGAGGGCAGAGGTTGCAGCTGATCTCTTGGAAGTCAACTGGTCTACCGATCGGCAGAAGGGAGAAGACAGTATTTCTAATGTCTCGGGAGATGAAGCAGGTATGAATGTTTCCACTGATCAGAGTAATGTTGACCTTAAAACAATTAATTGTATGGAGTATACTGTGATGAATGAAGAAAGTGGCTATAGTAGTGAAACTAGGACGACTTCTTCTAGGTTTCATGTGCACAAACTAGAGAGTTCTGGTAGTGACGTTGGAGTAGAAATGTTGTGCTTAAACACCAAGCATGTTGATGGAACATCCGATGTTGGTGGATCATGTTTGCAAGAAGATTCTGATTGTCTCGCAGAGAGTGAAGCTGCTGAGTTGGCCCTCGTGAATGCAGGTTGTGAAGAAACTACTAAGGTTTTACTATCTGAAATGATCATAAGTGATGCACAGTCTGCAGACTGTCCTGGAAATAAGCTTGATCAAGAGCAGGAGGAACAAGAGTTTCAGGACAAGGTTACACTGGGCAATGGCATCTGCAATGAGGTGAGCGGAAGTGATACAGTTGAAGAAACTTCATTCGATTCTTCTTGTGGGAGTGCTACAGATGTCTGTATGCATCCCAAGACACTTAATGAGACGGCTGAGCTAATATCCGAGATGCCTTCCATTGAAGAAACTAGTTTACTAGTGACAAAAGAAGAATTAGATACCTCGACAGTTGCAGGAAAAGGGAATTGTGCTGGTGAGGAAGCTTCTTCAAGTTTGTTTGGGGATACTATAGTGACTCAAAGCTATGTTGAAAGGGTGGCTGTCAGCCCAGTGATCGGTTCAGTACAAGAAGTTGAACCCTGTAGCATTTCTTCCACCTCTAGTTTCCAAAACTCGATTTCGGAACAAGAAGTAGAGCCCACGATAGATGAAGACCACAGCAGCATGATTCACGGTTCCTCTGAAACTCTTTCTGACTGTCAAGATTCTGGGAATGATTCTTCTCCAAGAAAGTTGATCACAGTTTCAACCTCAGAAGTTTCAGACAAAGAGCAACTCCTTTTTGGTGATCTAGATGATCTGAGCGATGGTGATTCTAAATCTAGTTGTTTACGTAGCGAGACGAAAGAACATTGTTCCTCAATCACCTCAGAAGACAATGAAGCAGTGTACCATAATGTTGCGTCATCTCCTCGCACTTTAGTCGCAGAGAATCCACAGAATGAGATTGAAGGCTCGGAAAAGCACTCACGGATCATTTCAGGTTACATTAATGTCCCAAGAAGTAGAAATATTGCTGGCGGCGATGATGTTGGAAGGATGGTTGAATCTTTACCAAATATCTGGTACCCCTCCCATGATTTCGTATCTGATGACTTTCATTCTTTACCCCATTCTCTGGATACAAATTCCCCGTCTGCAAAGTGGAATCCTCCTGCAGAAGACTTCTCAAACTTCACAGAGTTAGATCCAGACAAAGAAGTTAAAATTGAACAGTCCACACTTGAGGACGCTGAAGTTGGTGAGCAGCTCAGACAGTTACCTGCCAACCTTGCAGCTGGTAAGCGGCTTCTGCTTTTATGTCGGTGTTGAATTCATTATTGAATTTGAGAAACTTTTTATTATCTTCACAAGTGGCATGGCACACGTGATGCAAAGTGTAAGAGAATATTAATTTCTTTAGTATCTCATTTCCAATTGCAATAATTGGTGGACAAAACTATAACTAAGCCAAAATAACGGAGCATCAAAGTTAAGAAAGTAATGTGTTATTCCTCCATTAGGAAGATACAATTTGAAAAAGTCAAATGTTGGAAATTATGAATAACTTGGATCAAGATAAGAAGTAGGTTCTCACCTTTGATGTTTAGACTATATTTAATTAAAACCCAATGGGCACACAATAGTGTTTGAGAGAATACCAAATACTTACTGCCACTCATGGTGTTATTCTGAGTTCTGTCTAATTTGGGTCCATAGAGCACTCATTGGAAGATCTAATAACAACGTAGAAGAGAAATATACCCCATAATTCGCAAAAGATGGATTGTTCCTTTCAGTGTTTAGAATGGTATCCTTCAAGTCATAAAACATTAGCATAACTTGTGAATACGAATACACATGTACTCCCTCCGTCCAAAATAATAGTCTGGGTGGACTTTTCACTAATTTTAAGGAGTTGCTTTTGACTTGGTAATTTTACTATATTGTCCCTAGTCATATATATGTAACTTCTTGAAAAGTGAAAAAGTAAGAAAGAGAAAGGGTATATAGGGAAGTAAAGTGAAAACGTGTACAACAGTATAACAATTATTTTTGGACATCCCTTTTAGGAAAGTAAGATAATAAAAATGGGACAGAGGGAGTATATTTAACTTCTAGAATAAAAAACAAATAGTGGTTGTATGTCATATTATAGATAGATTTTAATGCATGAAAATAACTATAAAGTTTATTGTAACTGTGACATTGTTAATACACCTGGTCATAATAAAAGTAAGCTCACTTTTGAAGGGTAAAACTATACAACTTTTTATTACAGGATCCAAAACCATCGTTTGAAATCTGCTTACCAATAAGAGAGAATTGAGATCCTGAAACAAAGCACACATAGATCCCCTCAAGAAGAATAGAGGAGAGGGTGGAGGAAATGGAATAAATGGAATAAATAAATAAATAAATAAATAAATAAATAGATGAACAGATGGGTTAAAGATAAGAAATGGCCTATCTGATGGTGATGTCGTTAATGTATTATCCTCTTCCATGAAAGAGCACAATCACGAGTTACTTGGTGACAATGATAGGGTAAGAAACTAAAATATAAAAATTGCAGGTTCCGTTTTTGCCAATATAAGCTTTCTACACTAAAGGGGAGGGGGTGACCCTCGTAACCCAGGACCAAGACCTGGTGCACACGTATTATAGGCTATTAACCTTTTTGCTGCTTGACCTGTTGCATAGGATCGGTAGTTACTCGAGTTGAATGTTGATAAATATGTGTCTTTGGCAAGATTATTTTGAATCAAAACATCAACAATCTTAATACGCGAGTTACATGAAGTAGCTGTTCCTTGTCTATATTTCAATACATGTACAGTGTGAGTTGATTTTCCTAAATAGATTTGCATCATACAAGCTGGGAGGACTCAGGGCTTTGCTTGAGATGAAAGAACTTCCTTAGCCCAGGCTTGACAATGAAGCTTGCTGGATTGGATACATTATATTGATTTGGTCTTCCAATATTCAACAAAGTTTCATATATTTTATGGTCACCTGTAGGATCACAAATATAATGAATTTTATAGATTTTTGTGCAGCTTCTGAAATATCCTCGGGTTACTATTGCATCTATTCGTCTCTTTGGATAATTCTTTCTGAATAGTGGTAGGATGTTATACAGAATCATGGTAATGGCCCTGTTTGGATAACTATTATATTGATTTATGGTGTGTTTATTACAGTGTGTGGATGTAGTGAGGAGAGAGAGTGTACTGTATACTCCCTTTCCTCACTACATCCACACACTGTAATAAGAAACAAAACTAGCAATCCTAAGAACCCTCATTACTTGTTGTGAGAGGAAACTAGATTAGTTAGTGGTGATTAAGTAAATAGGTCCCAATCTCTGGTTTTGTGATTTTGACCAGGTTGAGTAAACTTTTTCAGGTGACGGATCAGTCATTAATGCTTCTAGTGGAAACTGGAGGGTTTGGCCTTTTTCCTTTAGAAGATCAAGAAGCATAAAGAAGTCCCTGCCAGCTCGAAGTTCTACCAAAAGCTCCAATGATGACTCCACTGCGGGTTCCTTTACTGGCAAGAATGGTAATAAAGATGTCACTAAGCCCCAGGTGAAGAAGACGAAACTGAGGGCACTCACTCCAACTCCACAGCAGCTAGCCTCCTTGAATCTGGATGAAGGCAAGAACATAATAACCTTCACGTTCTCGACTTCAATGCTTGGTCAACAGCAGGTTGTTTGTTATGCATTTTTCAATGCTAATTTCTATCCATACCTAGTCCTTCTTCCTTGCCTGAGGTTTTTGTTTACAGGTTGATGCCAGAATCTATTTGTGGAAATGGGACAGTCGTGTAGTGATATCAGATGTTGACGGGACTATTACCAAGTAAGATCACTATTTTTTTTATCGCAATGCAATATTGTAGGTATAGACCTCGTTTGGGTAAGGTATAAGAAAAAGGGTATAAACCGTATACTGGGATATGGAGTAGGATATGGTTGTACTTGGATAAGGCAGGATATGATGCTTTTGTTTTTGAGTGATTGGTTAGAGCAGGATATGAGGTAGGATACGAAACATATTTATATATAATACTAGAACATTGCCCGTGCCCGAGGGCGCTACTAAGAAAGAAAAAGAAACTCAAAATGAACTCTCATATATAACCTGTATTTGAATGCAATACACCCATTTAACATAGAATATAAATGAAAAAAGTGTTGGTCTCCCGTGTTTTCAGTAGTAGTCAGTAATGTTTATAATGTAGCAAACATGAATGATAAAATAAAATTCAGAGATTTACATATTTTAAAGAATTTTGTAACATAAAAGTATGTTCAAAAGTGTAAAAGTCTTGTGTGAGATCAATGAATGGTTTAGCTTTTAATCTTTAGTGGTCCACAATTCTGCAGATACATATGCAATGTCTATTGATTTTCAAAACTTGCCTTAAGCTTTTCCCTCCAATTCTTCAAATGTTTTCCATACTAGAATGAAATTAATGGCTGAGATAAAAAAAAAAATTACGGTCCGAAGACATCTCAGAATCCTGATAACCGCACCGTCCTAATTATTATATTTTTTTTGAAAGCCGTCCTAACTTGTTATATAGATGCATAAAATAATATATTTTTATTGCCAGTCATTTTCTAAATTGTATAAGGACAGTAAAGTCATTTCAACACCACCCCTTATACCTCTAACTCTTGTCCTTGCTTTTAGGCAAAAATTGAGGATTGGAATAGGGTAAGATATATTGTACCTGTCTCTTATACCTTACCCAAACGTGGGATATGAGGCCACATGTACAATATATCCTTATATCCTTCCCAAACAAGGCCACAGAGTATTGGGTCCCGAAGGGGGGATGGCTAAGATGTTGTGCCACCTACTTTGGGCAATCATTAATTTCACACACTCACATATCTCAGATGAAGCATAATGATGAGAAATTCTAGGTCTTTGAGCAATGTCTGATACATCCTCCTCATAGGGTCCTAAATTCTATCTGGATCCGCATTAACATTAAACAATTCATCGAGATATGGAAACCTTCTATAATCACCAACTGAGGGTACTTAAGAAAAGTAATTAACGTGGATGTCTATGTATCACCAACTTGCTCGAGCATTCAGAAACCCAAAGAAATGGAATTTACAAATTGGGGATCTTTAATGTTTTGTTGATTCATTACCGTCATGAATGACGGTCCCCTCCGACGTTAGAGAGAGAGAGAGAGAGAGAGAGAGAGAGAGAGAGAGAGAGAGAGAGAGAGAGAGAGAGAGAGAGAGAGAGAGAGAGAGAGAGAGAGAGAGAGCGAGAGCGAGAGAGAGGTCATTATACCACAAAATTAGTATTATTCTTGTATAGGAGTCTTGATGCTCATTTTCCGGAGGTTTAGAATTGGGAGGGAGGGAGCCTTGTTATATCACAAAATTAGTGTCTAGTATTACTCCTGTAAAGGAGATCTTCATGCTCATTTTCGAGAGGTCATTATACCACAAACTTAGTATTATTCTTGTATAGGAGTCTTGATGCTCATTTTCCGGAGGTTTAGAATTGGGAGGGAGGGAGCCTTGTTATATCACAAATTAGTTTATAGTATTATTCCTGTAAAGGAGATCTTGATGCGGAGGGAGGCAGCCTCATTATGTCACAAAATTAGTGTCTAGTATTACTCCTGTAAAGGAGATCTTCATGCTCATTTTCGGGAGGTTTTGAATTAGGAGGGAGGGAGCCTCATTGTATCACAAAATTAGTTCCTAGTATTATTCCTCAAGGAGATCTTGATGCTCATTTTCCAGAGGTTTAGAATTGTCCCTTGCTCCCACCTTACTCCTTTTTCTCCCCTCTGTTAACCAAGGTTGCTGTAACGCTATTCTCTCGCTTTCTTTGGTTATCCTCGATAATAGTAGAACTAGCAGATCATAAGTGCATGGCGCAAAACTTATTACAAGGTAAATTGTTATTTAACATTACCAATTACGAAAAGCAAACTTTGAGCATGCAACTCAATGCTCAAGATACTAAAATCGGCATGATACACAGACTAAGAATTTCATTCTTTATTCCAAACATCACAATCATATCTAAGAATCAGAATACTACTTCTTCCCATTGAAGTAAATGAAATCGAAGGGAAATTGTCAAAATCTTGCGATTTTCCCTGAAATTTGACAACCCAGACAAGAAAATTGATAACTTTACAAAAGCCCACAACGTAAAACATTAGAATGGTGTCGCGATTTCGTTGATGTAGTACGAGAAGCGGTCCGATTCTGACAGAGCCGTACGTACCAGTTCGTATGATTGAAGAACCATAGGGTTTACCTGAATGAGGGAGAAGAGAACCTCCGATGGGGTTTCTTGAAGCCATAGACACCGCGGCGACACGGCGGGAGGGGGCGACAGCTCGGGTCGTCCTTCAGCTCTGAAATTGGATTATGTAGATCGAACCAAACCAGATTCCAAAGCCTACCCACTAAACAACAAACCCTACCCAGATTCTAAAAGCAATTTACAGAGGAAAGAAATCATCACCGCTACCATGAATCGATCGCAACCAACAAGTGACCAGGACTAAGCAGTATCAAACATGCACCTTCCAACAGCCTCTACCTCTCACACTGCTCTGTATCTCGAATTGCGGGAAATGGTGGATTCAAAGATTGGTGGAATGACTGAGAGTGAGAGAGAGAGAGAGATTAAGGTGGAGGTCTTGATCTGGGTTAGTGGGTCGAGAGAGAGGGAGATGCTTCCATAACCAACGGCGAAAATCAGGTCACCTGTTGATGGCGGTAATCTTACCAGAGGTGAGTGGCCGAGGTGGACAGAGACAGAACATAGATAAGTGGATGTGGCGGTGAGGAGATGAATATAGAGAGAGAGAAAACAGAGGCGGGTGGCGGAGGTGACGAGGAGATAGAAAGGTGGAAGATTTGATGGTGGTGGCTAGGGTTAGTCAAGTTCAGAAGGACAACTGAAGGAGGAGGAGGAGGAGGAGGAGGAGGAGGATGTGGCGGTGAGGAGATGAATATAGAGAGAGAGAAAACAGAGGCGGGTGGCGGAGGTGACGAGGAGATAGAAAGGTGGGAGATTTGATGGTGGTGGCTAGGGTTAGTCAAGTTCAGAAGGACAACTGAAGAAGAAGGAGGAGGAGGAGGAGCAGGAGATTTGATGGTGGTGGCTAGGGTTAGTCAAGTTCAGAAGGACAACTGAAGAATAAGGAGGAGGAGGAGGAGGAGGAGGAGGAGGAGGAGGAGATTTGATGGTGGTGGCTAGGGTTAGTCAAGTTCAGAAGGACAACTGAAGAAGAAGGAGGAGGAGGAGGAGGAGGAGGAGATTTGATGGTGGTGGCTAGGGTTAGTCAAGTTCAGAAGGACAACTGAAGAAGAAGAGGAGATTTGATGGTGGTGGCTAGGGTTAGTCAAGTTAAGGAGGAGGAGGAGGAGGAGATTTGATGGTGGTGGCTAGGGTTAGTCAAGTTCAGAAGGACAACTGAAGAAGAAGAGGAGATTTGATGGTGGTGGCTAGGGTTAGTCAAGTTCAGAAGGACAACTGAAGAAGAAGAGGAGATTTGATGGTGGTGGCTAGGGTTAGTCAAGTTCAGAAGGACAACTGAAGAAGAAGGAGGAGGAGGAGGAGGAGGAGATTTGATGGAAGTTCAGAAGGACAACTGAAGAAGAAGGAGGAGGAGGGGGAGGAGGAGGAGGAGGAGATTTGATGGTGGTGGCTAGGGTTAGTCAAGTTCAGAAGGACAACTGAAGAAGAAGAGGAGATTTGATGGTGGTGGCTAGGGTTAGTCAAGTTCAGAAGGACAACTGAAGAAGAAGGAGGAGGAGGAGGAGGAGGAGGAGATTTGATGGTGGTGGCTAGGGTTAGTCAAGTTCAGAAGGACAACTGAAGAAGAAGAAGAAGAAGAAGAAGGAGGAGGATGAGGAGGAGGAGGAGATTTGATGGTGGTGGCTAGGGTTAGTCAAGTTCAGAAGGACAACTGAAGAAGAAGAAGAAGGAGGAGGAGGAGGAGGGCCGTGCTTGTGTGTTGGCTATGCTCGGTAATTGGCTAATAATTTGTTTAGGAAATGGAAAAAGTTTTACTAGTGCCTACTACTACATGAATGGAACTATCCACTACCTCCACTCCCTAGGCAATTCAAAGAGTAGTGGCGTTGGTTGCCCACAACCCACCGTACCTATTTCACCAAATTCACTATGAAGCCAATTAGGAGGTCCGACAATAAGATTGGTGGTGTGTTCGTGATGTAAATGCAGTGGACGGTGAGGTTCAGGTGAAAAAAAATCTCATTGTGGTGGACATCCACTTCTGAAGTTGTGGAGGGGGTGTTGTGAAGTTGGAGTTAATTTTGCTGCATATCTTGGATGTCAGTGGCAACCCCATTCTGGTAATTCTTGGGACCCCCTAGCTTTCCGAAGATCATTCAGTGCCTCATATAAGAAGGGGCAGGTTCTGGGTTTCTCTAGGCCATTAGTCGTATGCACTAACTTTTTTTGAGAAGGGATAGCGTCAACGCAATATATCGAATCGTGATTTAAAATATTTGGTCAAGAACTATTTAAAAGCAGCTGTTTTGCTCATAAATGAAATCTTCTTTTTGTTCCTAGAAGTTCTCTCTCCCCTTGAATGACTTTTACTATATGCATCATCAGTATACTGATTCAATTAGCTCTTGGTTCTAAAACGAAACTGAGATTATTGAGCTTATTCTTTCGACTCTATTCAAAGTCAATAATGTTGCTTGGTTCTATATCTGATTCCATTTTTATGATTCAGAGTGTAGTGAACTATTTGATCCCTTTGAATTCCATATCCTAAGTTGCAATGCTATCAGATTATTATAGATAATTTTCGGTCCATTCTTCCACCCGTAGGTGCAATATTGGATTTGAATCGTATTTCAGATGTATATATATTGATTGATTGCCTCTATTACTTTGTTGCTAGAAAGTACCTCTATCTCTTGTTTTGGTTTTTTCAAATCATTCCATAGGAGACTGGGGCGATTTCTTTTTTATCATTCGATAAAGATTATTCTCTTGTAGAAAGTAGGAGGTAGAACCAACAAAGATTTCGGTGCTTTTAACTTTAATTGGTTTGACACCACTGATGGGTTTGATTCTTTATTTTGATGGCTAATATGCCTGTGATGAATATCTGATCGCATAACCAGGATGCAATGGTGATGGTTTAGAGGTGACTGTTGTTTTTTGTTGCTTACTATCTTTTGAATCGCATTACCTACCAAACATCATCTTCCACTCCACAAATCATCTCTATTTATATCACTACCAATTCCATCATCCTAAAGCACTCATAATCCCTGTTAACTGGTCTAAGCTGAGTAATAAAATCACTCCCTTCGTCCCAAAATAAGTGTCCGGGCAGACTTTTCCCGGTGTTATAGTATGTGCTTTTGACTTGGTAGATTTACTGAAATGTAGTTTGTTTTATGTGGTACTTTTATGGGGGAGTGAAAGAAATAAATTGAAGAAGGGTAAAGTTAAAAGAGTAAGAAACTTTTTCAAGTATGATTCTCCGGCTGTCCCATTTTATGTGTTCTGCTGATTTGATCAAGTTTGCGAAGCATTTTGAGAAGGTTGCTTGATTGGTTGATTCGAGAATGAGGAATATTTTCGTAATGTTGTAGAGATTCAATCACTACAACATTATTAAAAGAATTATAAGTTCTAACATCATTTGGCCAGTCAAGTAACCTTCTCAAAATGCTCAGTGAACTTGGTTAAAAAAAGGACAAATAAAACTGGGCGGAGGGAGTACTTATTTTAGGACCTCCCAAAAAGGAGAAGGAAGTCACTTAAAATGGGACAAAGGGAGTAGTTATTTACTGTTCGCTTTGATCGATCTCCTCGTGGATCATACAATAATTTTAGGGAAGTGGAGTTGTGAACCAGAGAGGAAAAACCTGCAAAAAGAGAAGTAAAGAAGAAAAATATGGAAATGGATCTTCTTTGCCCCTCCATGTCCGCCATTCTGAAGTTTTATGTTCATGCATTAATTGTCAGTGTGGGTGTGGGCCTGTTTAAACAAAATACTGAAATGTTTTTTCTATTGATTATTGACCTTCCTTAATAATTCAATTAATTTCTTCTGTGTCTCTACTCTCTCCCTCGTTTGATGTTCTACTTTGTTAACCTTTGCAGCTATGTACTACCCCAAGCTTTTTGTGCTTACTTTGACTCCATTCCTATCATCAACCAAGCACCATTCCACTCAATACTCGGTTGATTGGCCTAGGATGAGAAATGAATTTGATTGGTCAATGTTGGATCTATTATTTCCTGTCCCCTCCTGAAATAATATTAGGCAAATGAAATTGTGAAACAGAGGAAAAAAAGAAGGAAAATATGGATGGTAGGGATAGCCAGAAAAGAAGAAGTAGGCTAAGTTCATAACATCCTACGTCGTGTACTTAATTATTGATTGGTGGTGTGGGTTAGTTTCCAGCAATCATGTTGAAAAATACTGAATTGCTTTCTCAATTGATTGATATTTCTTTATAACTTAACCAATCTCTCATGTGTCCCCTATTCCACCTCATTTGAATTTCTATCGTCAGTTTTTCCAGCTCCTGCTTCTAGCTCTTTCCTTTTCTTTTTCAAGGTGTCCACCATGTAGTTATATGCAACCATGTGAAATGTGTATCTGTTTTTGTTGCTTCCAGAGTTTTTGGTGTCAAATAGTTATTGTACAATTATGTTTATTTCTGCAGCATAATCCTACAGTGCTTCTTGCATTGATCGTCTGTCTTCTTTTATTACTCGCATTTTTATTCTGTGGCCATGTAACTTTAAGTCCTGTTCTTCAAGCATGTTTGGTTATTCATTTCTGTATTTCAATTGCTTTCTACTACAGATCCGATGTCCTAGGTCAATTCATGCCTATGGTTGGAGTTGATTGGTCTCATACTGGTGTCACACATCTATTTTCAGCTATTAAGGTTAGGCTGTATTGCGATTTATACTTCTTTTTACATCATTTCACATGAATGAAGGTCAGTCTATTTGTTCGATTATGTAAGTATGACTAGACATTCAACCACACCATCCAGTGGAAAGTCTCTCTTTATCTCTACTTTCTCAACTAAATAATTGATGCTCATGTTATTAGCTTTTGAGTGTTGTAATTTATGTATTTCATGTTCCCTGATTGTTAGAGAAGATAAAAGTGGGAAAGTTTCTTTACATTTTTATTGAACAATCAACACTCTGAGAAATAAGATTTCTAGACACTAATTCTGGTATTTTATTTTGCAGGAAAATGGGTACAAATTGCTATTTTTAAGTGCACGTTCGATCTCTCAAGCTTATCTTACTAGGCAATTCCTATTAAACCTAAAACAGGTCATAATTAACAGATTAAAATCAACGAGGATTTGTTCTTTGATGTTATTTGCTATTTACTTGAAATATTTTTATTCACCTTTGTAGGATGGGAAGGCCTTACCAGATGGACCAGTTGTTATTTCTCCTGATGGGCTCTTTCCATCTCTGTTTCGAGAAGGTACTCATCTTTGTATTCTGCCTACATGTTTAGCATTTTCCTTGAACATAACCTCTTGGTCTTTTGGGCCCACAGACTAAATTGTTTTCT
The DNA here is from genome assembly GCA_023055425.1 of Linanthus parryae. NCBI lineage: Eukaryota > Viridiplantae > Streptophyta > Magnoliopsida > Ericales > Polemoniaceae > Linanthus > Linanthus parryae. Next base: position 79,179,984 of record JALGPY010000006.1, read on the forward strand.
TAATCACAGAGAGTAGCTCGTTAATATGGATCTCAGTTTCCTAATAGTATAAAGGCGGAACGAGTTGAAGAAATAGAGGGAAAAATCTTACTGATAATAATAAAATGAGTCAATTAGGGGAGGTAGGTGGAGTGCAATAGTGCGGATGTTAAGGATTCGAGGAAGAGAGTAAGCAGAATAAGTGATGAGAAAGGAAGGTATACTAATTGAGAACTAGTAGTACAAAGATGTGAAAGACCTTCTGAAAACTTTCAATACTATAAGAGATAAAGAGCATTATGGTGATATTAGTGTTGTGGTAATAATTGTAATAGTAGTATTATGGTAATAGCATTATGGTAATAGTAGTATTATGGTAATAATTGTCAGATTCCATATGTAGTGCCTATATAAACTCCTACTCTCTCAATATTCAGCCGTCATAGCAACCAGACCACTCACCGCAAACATCATCAGATCTCATTCACACTGCCACAAACATCGTCCACTGACGTTGTCACGAGCAGGTTCCTCCATCACCGCATCAATCATCGGCTCTTTACTCATCAACCCGCCGACTAGCACTGGTTTTTCCTTCAGAGAACAGATCGTCGCGGGTTTGATCCCGCGTGTGACCTAGACGCTGCCGTCGCTCAGTATGTCGGAAAGGCGTCGTCGTTGTCCGTCATAGACGTCGGACCTGTTCCATCTTCTTTCATCTGGGCTTGTCGCACATGCGTCAAGCCACCAAACCCTCCAATTCCATTCGAACCTGAAATTGGACAGGAAAGTTGCCACCAACTGAGCTATCGTCATTGTTCATCAACATCGGCCTCTTTTCCCAGGCTCGGCGTACCTGCGTCAAGCCGCCAAATCCGCTGCCGATTTCAAAAGACGCACGCCGCTGCCGCAGACACTGTTTTACCCGCAGTCGACCATCGTCAACCAGCCCCCCTATGCCTCAAGCGTACCCCTTACATGTAAAATTTGGCATCAAAAGATACTATCATAGTTTGTACTTAAAACCTCGGCTCTAAGTGGTTGACTACACCCTAGGTTCCCGGATATTCACCTGTCAAGATATAGAAGGCATTCATTATGTGACGTTGTCCCATTTTTGATTGAGCCTTTGGATTGTATGAATTCCAGTCCGTAACTAAATCTTCATCTACATCTCCCCTTCTCTGTCTATGTGTGGTCATGCCAACAACACACTAGGTTTACTCCACACACCCCTGGAGTGGTTTTTCTTCAGTATTTCAAATATTGTATGGTCAATTTGAGAATATTTGTTTGCATAGATAATTCTTGCAGTTTTCGCGTATTTTAGAGAAATTATCCTGAAAATCTGTTAACTCGTTTTAGGCTAACATAGTACGAAAACTATTGCTAATAAAATCGAAAAAGCAAATTCCTGGTGCAATTTATTATTTTCTATTAGACAAATGAAACTAAACCTCCATGCAATTTGACACTTGTGACACTAAACCCCAGCACTTGTCATATAAAACCCCCTGCACTTTTCATTTTTGAGACAAATAGCTTCCAACCGTTAACGTGGTTATATTAAATTAAACGGAATTTACTGTATTACCCATGATGAGAAGTCACATGAGGGGCTGTAAATACCCATCTCGTGAGGTCACATGATGGGTTTCCGTCATTTGAATCTAACCTCGTTAACGATTGGAGGCTATTTGTCTCAAAATGAAAAGTGCATAGGGTTTCTTTATGAAATTGGAAGTGTTGGAGGTTTAGTGTCACAAGTGTCAAACTGCGTATCGGTTTAGTGTCATTTCTCCTTTTATATTTGCTAACCTCTTCTTGTAATCACAAAGGCAATTTACAGAATTTTAAAATAAATAAGGATAATATATATATATAAAGTGCTAAGGTTTAATCTGAACAAGCCATTTGTCTTTTGAAATCTCTCATTGTGAGAACAAACATCGCCTACATGGATTACCCAGCGAATGATTATAGTCCACATACAAATAAATTTATTTTCTAACTAATTTATTTTTCTAACTAATTTAGGAAGCAATTCGGCAACTACTTCTGAAAAGCAGTTATATATATTTTTTTAACTGAGAAGCATGTAAAACTTACATTTACCCAAATAATTTTGTTTAAATTACACTAAACCTACATGTAGTATGACAAAGACTATCCTTTAACCACTAAAAGCCCCTTGTAATATACTATTTAACCCAAATTATTTAACACCGTTGCATAAAATAAACATAAATATCGGAGTAAATTTATCTTTTGAATCCTGAATTAGGGGCAAAATAGTATTCGCTCTTCTCTCTTTCTAAACCTATCTTCTCTTAACCTTCTCGCTCTGTTTTTGTCTTATGTTCTACCTCAATCTCTCTTTGTTCTCAGAACTAACCTCGAAACCAACAAAAACAATCCAATCCAACCATCGCCATCGATTCCACTGCACACATCCTGCCCCTTCCCTTTGTCTCCACCACACAACCACCATCAGACGTCACCCAAATCGATCTCTCTGCCTCACCCACATCACATAACCAGAACTCAACCCATACCACACTCAACTACCACCGCTGTTGAGAAAACGAGATCGAGGAAGAAATTGATGAAGTGTCCAAAACAATCACAGAAGTGGTGTTCATATACACCATTTGAAATGCAAAACGAAATGAAGGTGAAATACAATTACAGAATTGGTGTTCATATACACCATGTCGATCCAAAACCTTCCAGTCTTCCTCCTTCACGGCTTCAGGCTTTACCCCATCTAGTGGAGGGTGTAGTTTCTTGATTTAAGTTTTTTGATTTAAGTTCTTTTCTTTTCAAGTTTCATACAAGTAATTCTAACCAATTGCGAGAGAGAAAGACGCGGGGGGGGGGGGGGGTGGGGGGGGGGGGGGTGTTCCAGTCTTCCTCCTTCACGGCTTCAGGCTTTACCCCATCTAGTGGAGGGTGTAGTTTCTTGATTTAAGTTTTTTGATTTAAGTTCTTTTCTTTTCAAGTTTCATATAAGTAATTCTAACCAATTGAGAGAGAGAAAGACGGGGGGGGGGGGGGGGGGGGGGGGGGGGGGGGGGGGGGCGATAGGGTAGATTTGATTAGATAGTGTGTGGAGAAGGGAATGGGTTTTTTGCCTTTGGTTCCATCCAATTTTGCTTAATGGTGAGGCAATTGAGGTTAATCGTCTCAATTGTAATGTTGGAGAGGGGTTTTGGTGGCTAAATCGGTAGCAGAGTTACCAGAAATCGCTCAACAGGGTGCGATCTGCGATCTAGATCGCGCGATCCGAATTCGGGATCATTCGCGATCCAGATCGCCGTTTCTGGCGATCCCAAGTTTTCACACATAGACCTAAGTATTTTAATATCATTTACTCTCTGACCTAATATTTCATCAACTAATTCACAATCATACCCCTAAATTTTCTTGTGTATGATGGAATTCCCTACAAATTTTACCCGATAATAAATCAATAGTACTAGGCAATGCTATATGAGTATGTATTTAGCAAAATGTTCCCAAAAAGCATTCTTCAAACAAGACAAGCTAATCTTGTTCCAACTAATCGCTCCCAAGAAGCCTACCCCTGGCGAACCGAGTTCTTAGCAGACCGCGAATCGCGTTCCCAATCCCGTTCTGCGAACTACAGCGTTCCGCGATCCTGGTAACCTTGATCGGTAGTATTGTAGATTTTGTGTTACATTTGTAATAGTGTATGTGGGTTTAGTGTAATTTTTTCTTATCTTTAAGTGACTTTAGCTAGTACAAACAATACAAAGTTGGTTCCCACTCATTCTATGTGATCTGCCTGTTTAAATATTTTTTAAAGATCGTTTTCAAGCATTGTTCTATTATTTGTCATTTATATTGGCATGTTAAGTGGAAGCTATTTTCTGGTCTCATTTTCTAGCTTCAATCAAATGATGTTTCACCTTATTGCTTTGAAGTTGGTTGAGTATAAATCTATCATTATCTATGTCATATTGTCTAATATCACTCTCTTTTCAAAGTTATTATATCTCCTCCGCATTAGTTAGTGAATTATGGTTAGCTCTATTGTCATTTTATTTCCTAACACGCCGTTGCGTACCAAAACAGTTACATGTCATTTTCTTTCATGATATCTTAATGTTTTCTTGATCTATTTTAGACTTCGTAAATGAGGAAAAACGGTCCAAATATATCATCTTGGTACATTTTCTGTCAATTTTAGTCTGATGAAGCTTTTTAGATATGATTAAATTATTTTACGCAATAATGTCAACATGTCCTAGATAGGAATTGCCATGTTAAAAAATTTACGAGACTAAGAATGAAATTCAGAATACATTTGGCATAAAGATTTGTTGAATACATTTGGCACTCATTAACAAATACAATGCTCAATAGAATTCACTCTCGCATCATCAAATTTATTTTTGATAATTGTCAAATATCACAGTATATGTTTAGATTTCTTGAAACACCTTTTGTCATCTAATAGGGCGCTGTACAAAGTGTTTTTACATGAGGACTCTAAGCTTAACCATAAGTATACATTTTTTGAGTGAAATATAGATAATATTATAGATTCATACTTTAGCAAAGTTTTGATAGATATGCGAGAGGTGTTCACGCTGTTAAATTTTTGTCTGTAATTTGTAATTACCAGAAAAAAGTGGGTAATCTGTTCTAATTTTATACCACAAAATTATTTTAGAAATGAGAACAAAATTTGAGTCTGTTAAGAGTTGATTCCTGTTTAATGCACAATCCTCTAATCATCATGTTATAAACAACTTAAACAAACAACCAAGTAGTCAAATAGTTATGCACTGGCAACACCTGATGGAAACATATTTCATATTTCAACTTGTTATGCCAAAAGTTGTAATATCAATACCATTTAGATGGCAAAACAGAAAATTTCCCTTTTGTGCAATTCATGTTGTGTTGAGCTGTTATTGGCTCCAAAGTGAACTTAATTTCTTTTATATTAGGTATATAGATTTAAGCTCAAAATTAAATGTTCTGGGATCACTAATTTTCGGGAATGGCATCAGGCAAACGTTTTTTTAATTTGTACAAACTAGCAATGATAGAATTCTCTCACACATGTGGACTGTAATCAGAAGACATGGAGAAACTGCAGAATGACGTACAAATTAGCTCATAACACCATATACTTGATCCACCACATAGAATCTTGCTTAGGATTAGGACTAAAGTAAAGATGAGACCGAGAACAGTTAACATAAAAATTATGACACTTGAGGAATTAGAGTATGGTGATCCTGGACTAGAGAAAATTAAATGATCTTGAGGCCGTCATCTGCCAACTCAACAATTTTTTCTCTCCCTTATGTGATGTAAGAGTGGTCAGAAATATTATTCAGTGCATAGGATTTTGCTGGGATTAGTTCTTGTGCAATGCAAAATGTAGGTAATAAAATATATACAGTGATGCATGTATTTATTATGATCTTTACTTAATCACCCATAAACTAGAATTCAATATTTCTTTTCTTTTCTTTTCTTTTTGGTTCCAAATAATATTTGATATGCTTTTGAGATGTCTCTTGATCGAAACAATATTACATTTTCACAAGCAAGCTTTGCAGCAGTAAACTTGCCATAAATGACAGTAAAAACTAACTGTTCACTGATACAGATAAAGCTGCAAAACTCCTTCCCCTCAGTAGATTATGAATTTCTCAGGGTTCTAGTGCTTGCAGTTTAACCGATGTTAGTTTGCTAAATTATCTATGTTTTAGACTTTAATGTGAATCCTGATCTTATCTACTGTTCTCCTGTCCAAATTTGTTAGACTGTGGGCTAGCTATACCATGCATGGTTTCCTTATGTCGAAATATATTTATAGATGCTTCTGGTCTATATTTTTTAATAGTAACTCGTTCATTCCAAAATTTGTATTGCTAAATATGTTGTATGATTGCTTTGAGATCTCCATGACACCTGGTTTGCAAAATGAGCTTGTCTAACCTTCTAGCTAGCTTTTTCGGCTTCACCAATTGTCCATTCTAGGTACTAGTATTTTGACTCAACATCCTTGTTGAGGAAACACTATTTTGAATATTTTTGATATACCTGAATCTAAACAGTACTTATCCATATTTTGCAGTTATTAGAAGAGCTCCACATGAATTCAAAATTGCTTGCTTAGAGGTTGGTCTTTAAAAATATTGGATTGCCAGATAAGATCTCCGGGAAAGAAACTTGGCTAAATTGCACCGGAGGTACCCAAAGTTTGTCAAAACGAGCAAGTAGGTACCCAAATTTCAAAATCGAGCACCACAGGTCCCAAATTTTTGATTTTCGAGCAAGTAGGTACCCTTCTGTTAACTTTCCGTTAAAATTGGACGGAAAATTATAAAAAGACTTTTCTACCCCTTATTTTCACCTCCTACTTTTGTAAAAATACAAGTTTTACTAAAAAATTTAAAAAAAATTACTAATTTGATATTATATAAGATAATGCAATATATTTCATCAAAATTACATATTTTACATATATGAAAAATGTTTTCATTAACATATATCCGTCAAATCTTAAACTCTTTAACCTTTTTTTAACAGTTTTTAAGAAAAATCTCAAAACTTCAGAATTTTACATTTTTTTTTAATAAAATAATAACATACAAGAATCTTTGTTCATTTTAACAACTTACTGAAGAGTTGATACCAGACATTCTTGAGTAGCTTTTTATTGTAAAGATTTGTATTTTTTTATGCAAATGTAAAAGAGACTTTTGAAATACATGGGAAATTATGAAATTTGAGATTCTTTTTAAACACTGTTAAAAAAATTAAATACTGTATGATTGACATATATGTGTTAATAAAAATATATTTTATATCTTGAAATGATGTAAAAATATGTAATTTTGATAAAATATATTGCATTATCTTACATATATCAAATTATTAAATTTCAATTTTTATTTTTTTAACTTTTTTTTAGATTTTTTTAAAATTTGTTTTTTAAAAATAAGTTGGAGGTGAAAATAAGGGGTACAAAAGTCTTTTTATAATTTTCCGTCCAATTTCAACGGAAAGTTAACGGAAGGGTACCTACTTGCTCGAAAATCCAAAATTTGAGACCTGTGGTGCTCGATTTTGAAATTTGGGTACCTACTTGCTCGTTTTGGCAAACTTTGGGTACCTCCTGTGCAATTTAGCCAAGAAACTTCTTAATTATTTGTGTTAACCTTCTCTCATATTTATATTTTTTTTGCAGGATATAAAGGCAATTTTTCCTCCTGATAGAAACCCATTTTATGCTGGTTTTGGTAATAGAGACACTGATGAGCTTAGCTACCTAAAGGTTGGAATTCCTATAGGAAAAATCTTCATTATTAACCCCAAGGTATATGATGAAGTGTCAGATTATACCTATGATATAATATACTGATTCTGTTACATTTCAAAAGCTTATGCCAGGATCTTGAGTTTGCAGGGGGAGGTTGTTGTGAACCGTACTGTAGACTCAAAATCATATACTTCACTACATGACCTTGTCCATGATATTTTTCCTCCAACATGTTCATCTGAGCAGGTTTGCCTCTTTTCTCATCATAAAAAGGATCTTCTGTATTTAACTCGCTTCGTTCAGTATTTTTTGATGCATGACGTGAGGTATAAGTCCAGTAATCTTTTCCGCATGAATCTTTACCTATTAACTCATAGTACAGGGGGTGAAAATTTCTTTTACCCATTAACATTTGTAATACTTGGTAAATACATAGTCTACCACTAAATGTTTTGTTTATATTATATTCAATCTCATATTCTTACATCGTTATCATTTGTTAAATTGATGGTTCAATTGCGTCATTTTTTTTATTAAAAATGAGACTACTCCGTTGCACAGTTTCACGTATTCACATTGTTGTTTTTCTTAATGACGTGGGAACCCACAGCCACTACCTTTGGGTGTGCACCGGGTAAACCACCGCTTAATTGCAATAGCGTGCAAACCACACCAGAGAGGTAAACCAGCCTAGAATACCCGGGCTCGCAGCCGAGAAGTCCAATAGGCAGCCCCAGGGGCGGAGGTAGCATATGTCACCATAAGGCACGTGTCCCATCCCAAGTTTGAAAAACTACACTAGTACCCCCAAATTTTGAAAAATATATTCAGTTGTGCCCTTGCTAAAAATTAAAAAATGCACCACCTCTATTTAAAAAGTGCCTTGGAAAAATGTGTGCCCTACTACGTTTCAATTTCTCCCTCCGCCCAGGGGCAGCCCATGGACTCTCCCAAGTTTCGCACTCAAGACCCCTAGGCAAAAACCCAAAGACTACTGCATGCCCAACCAACTCAACTACACACCGAAGGGTTTCACATCGTTTTTCCATTCATAGAAACATGGATATTGATTAGATTTTGTTATTCTTACTCAATATTTTGAATAATAAACTCTAAACCTGAACTTGGTAATCTTTTTCTCTGTGGTTTATGATAATTCAAACCATATCAACTAACTGTGGAACTTTATGAGTTCTAAATTTAAATTCATCACTCATGAATGTATGAAATTATGAAGTAATGTCCTTCAAAATTTATGTGATTGTTGGTGGTTTTGGCCATAACGTTTATAGTTATAGTGGAATATGAAGAAATTTGTTGAAATTCACGTACATCGAGTGGTCGTGGTTGCAAGTATTTATTTATATATCCTTTCATTGTTTCACTTGTACAGTTTCTGGATTTCTTGCATGAGGTCGAAAATTTGATTTGATTCCTTGGGTTTTTGTGGTTTTCTCCGTTGAATGGTGGTGACCTTTCTTCCTCCTCTTTACAGGAGGACTTCAATGATTTGAATTTCTGGAAACTTCCTCCTTCTACTATTGATGTTTGAAAGTCTGCGCAAGAAGACTTGACCTCCGTGCAGGCAGCTTACAGAGAACCAGTCGGGTTGAATGTACCATTTGTTTCCTTTGTTTCATTTACAGGCAGTTGGTGTGGTTGCTTGCTTGCATGAAAGGTAGTCATGTCACCATTAGACCCGGCGAGTTTTGGTCCCAAGGTTCCAACTGATTCACAGGTTTAATCGATTACAGAGGGTTCTAACGACCAACACATGCTTGCTCATGAATGATTTTTTTAGATAATGGGGGAAGATCCAAAATGAACAGAAGTAATTGTTGATAGTGCGTTCAAAGGATAGCAAGTTAAGCTTTTTTCTGGAAAAATAACTTTTGTTATGCCTATACCTGTCTGAATACCCCTACTTTGTGGATCCTAAGAAATCCCCTCCACACCGATGAACTGTTCGTAGTAGCGATTTGATAGGATATTTATTGATAGGAGAAGTATATATTTTGTAACATAGTGATTGTATTATTATCATTTTTTTATAGAAAGAATATACTTCTTTGAATAAATCTCGCAAGTCTTTTATGTACCTTCTTGTTCTGTACGGCTTCTAACATTGTTAGCAGTTAGCACGATATTTTGTTAGCAAAATCGTGTAATGTAATAATTTTGATTTCTAGTGACCTTTCTGAATGGAGTTTAGTAATCATTTGCTACACTAGAATATGCTAGAACTTCATATTAATTGCCTGGAAAAAAAACACGTATATGTTTCTCCTGAAGGAAAGATTTTAGCATTTTGATTTTTCTCTTCCCCATCATCTTGACTTTTATCACTAATCAGTGGGTCACTTTGAACCGGTGATTTGGATAGCTAAATGATGCAACTTTTTGTAATTTTTCATTGTGTTGTAGAGTAAAAGCTATAACACGGTGAAAAAATTGTCAAAAGAATCAAATCATTTTGCGATGCAAATCACCTGTTAAAAGTGACTCAGATACAAGTCAGAAAAGGTCAAATGATGGGGAAAAGAAGAATCAGAGTGGTATTCTATTAAGATTAGAGGAGTTCAATACGGCAAAGAAACCTGGCTGTGCAGGTGGCAGCCTCTAGTGATCTCGTCAAAAGGATACCAGGTTAACCTCATGGCAATCCTGCCTCCTTGATGCTGCATTGCGCTTAATACTCTCTCTAAAGCTGTGCTAAGTTGCTTCTTGATTTATATTGGCTCAGAGCATCTCTAACCATTTCATCATTTTTTTTCCTCAATTCTCCAGCCTATTAAAACAAAATCTTTTACCAACCATAAAATAATGGGTAAAAGACACTTTAACCCCTATATATAGACTTAAAGACATATCGACCCCTTGTGATTTGGATAAAGACTATCTGCCCCTTGTTGTGACCACACTTTGATTCACATTTTTTAAACTTAAATGATGTTTTTTAAATGATGTGTATACTTGATCATATTATTTTATGCGCTTACTCCATTTTGTCGATGAATGACGTCTAGTTCGCTGGATTTTAGTTTGAGAACTGCTTGCTAATGCGGAATTTTCTAGTCGGTAAAATTGAATTAGACATCTAACTGTATGGATGACTCGATAACTCATGGTTAATAGCAGGGAATATTGAGTAGAACATAAAACTTAAAACTTTACTAGGGTCCGACAACAACTTGAGAAATCATTCTTTTTGTTAACCGTGGTGCCCGAGCTAGTTTGCCCACACCTCGACTAATCCACGGAGTCCTGGGGTATATTTGTGGTTTCATGCGCATGACAATTTCAATCCTCAGTGCCCCCAAGGAAATTGGCATTCACGGGGTTTGAACCTGAGACCTAAGTTGAAACAGACCCTTAAATCCCAAGGCTCACCTACTAAGCCCCCTTGAGAACCGGGGTTGGTTTACAACAGTTAAAGAAATGATTACTTGATGAATCAGAGCCACGCATATGCTGGTTTGAACAAGTTACTCCCATCACTATTTCAACTAACGATTTGCTAGGTAAGATTTGCTAGGTAATATCTGACACGAGGACAACCACAAGTGCACGAGGTGTCAGGTAATATCGATCCCAAATGACGAGGTTTCTCTTTGGCTATTTTTGTTTCAAGAAAAGTATAATCGAGTTGTTCTGTGAAAGCTAATTGAACTACTAGACATAAAGGTAACAATCTGGAAATGCTTGAGAATGTGAAATGGATAAAAAAAACATTATAACTTCCGTGTTGGGGCCCTAGATCGACTCTTCCGATCTTGATTTATGTACTACCAAATATAAATTTGATACTTGGTCAAGCGAGCAATTGTAGCAAGACCGGTTTGTAGCACTATATTGCGCCTTTAATTAAATAATCGATAGTCTTGCAAAACAAATGATAGCACAGATCACGAGAATATTTCGATACTTAATCAAGCTTTAAAATGTATTCTGCTCAAAGCACCTAAGTACATAACCCGGTTGGTAAAGCTAAGTTGTATGTCTAGGTATTTATTTTTGTAGGATTTTACAGTTTGTATCACCAAATTCTACTACAATCTAGCATGCAAGATGTCTCATACACGTTTCGGTAGAAATACAAATCAAGTAAATATGAACCGAGCTAACATCTATTAAGCCAAAAGTACAGGAATAGTACACAAATCCATGATCCAAAATACCATAATCATCTACATAGGCACGAAATTCGGGTTCTAGTAATGGAAACTTAGCCCGTCATAGAATGAATCCAAATTCAAAACATAATAACAGTAATCATTGAGTTCAATAGAGGGAAAGAAATAGACAAACGGATCGTAATGGTGTATTTCAATCTGATTTCCGATGCTTTGTCTCTAATGGTCTCGTCTTCTTCTGAAATAGTCTCATCCAAGAATGTTTGTCGTCCTCCAAAAGTCTCCATGAAACTCCTTGTGAAATACCCAGTTTTTTTTATTATAGGGTTAAAATATATTTTTTAGATCTTTTGAGGGAGTTATTATCAATTAGTTAGAAGTTGGGAACTTTTGGAGAAGTTGCATAAAGTTAGTTTGGACTAAATTTAATTAACTTAGTTTCCAGTGGGATTTTTCTAAAAACTCTAGACTCCTTTTCCTACTTATATTATTTTTTTTTCTTTATTTCTTCTCTTTTCCTTCTCCTACCCGTGCCCAACCTCTCTCACTGTCTCCCGATCTTTCTTTCTCGTGCTCTCGGGTCCGACGCCGCACACACCGCCGCCGCCATCGGCCTACCGCTCTTTCTTTCTCTTTGTTTTGGTGAGTTCCTTATCTCTCACTCTCATGTTCTCTATTTCTCAATCAAACTCTCAATCTCTAAACTCTCTAGTTCTCGACGATGATCACAATCAAGAGATTCTTACCCATGTTATTGTGTTGTGACTTTTTAATTTTCAGTTACTGATGCGCAAACTAACGTGCTGTTCGCAAGTATACGAATCTCGTCATACCGGGTGTAATTAAACTCGGGTGATCGTTCCCACGAGGACTATTTTGAGTTTTTCGAGAAATCAGTTTTAACTTGCAGAGTGTAAAAGGAGGAGTAGTTTAAGATTGTGATTGATTATAAACTGAAAATAAACAAATAAAACGTAAATATTTTTTTGTGACGTGTTTCTGAAAATCTTGAAAGTTTGTAAATCTAGGGTTTGGAATACTAGGTCCCAGGATCCCCTAGGGTTTCTTCAGAATTATGTTCTTCGGTTTGATATGAAAACACTCAGCAGTTTTAATTACCCGTGCCACGTACCGATTGTGCAATAACCTTTCAGATTCCACACGCTGTCACGATCCTGCAGACTTTCGGGTTCCTGTTAAGCTGCCTAAGTCCGCAGTCTCGTTCTAAGTCTGCTAGGGTTTCTAACCTGTCCTGATGGCCCGGGTCAAATTCTCTAACAGCTGGTCTATACGTTTTGGCTAGCCCTATCTCCCTTTCTCTGGTCGGTCTATCAGGGTAAGGTACTAAATCTTGTCTTTTCTTCCTAACCCTAACATGACGTTTTCACATACAGGCTCGGGTCTATAGCAATTCTGGTTCCCGACTCCGATCATGCATAAACAGATATAATCAAAGACATAATAACTAATAATACTGTTGAATTAAGATAAAGTAATCATGAATTCATAATCAAACTGCAGAACAATGTCTGTAGACGAAACCCTAGGTTCACCGAGAACATAGGTAAAAGGTTTAGCTACTAAACGACATAACGAATTAACAAAGTTTCTGAAATTAAGAGAGAGAATAAGATCAAACTAAGTCTTCGGATATGGATGAGTGCTTCCGTGCTCTCCGGGGATGCTCAGAATTCTCCTTGGATGAATTGTGTCTTCAAAATGAGTCTGGACGAGTCTTTATATAGTGCTGGAGAAGTTTCTGGAACTTGTCTTTATTTATGAAACTGCCACTGCCCGAAACCGCCTCAATTTTTGTGCTGTCTGCGTATTATACGCAGCCTGCTGCGTAAAATACGCAGCCAGGGTCTTCTCCTGTGCTGTTTTACTCCTCTTTTTGCTGTTGTACGCAGACCCTGCGTAAAATACGCAGCCAGGGACCCCACTTGTGCCTTCTTCTTCTTCCTTCTGCGTATTTTCTCCCCCTGGCTGCGTATAATACGCAAGAGGCTGCGTACGCAGACAGGGGAGAAAACTGGCCAAATCCCCTCCCCAACCTTGCTGCCCGCGTATAATACGCAGACAGCAAGGCAGGGGGCTCTTTTTCTGCCTCTTTTGCCTTCTGCTGCATTCCCGATCAATTCCTGCTGCATTCCCGGGCCCTGTTCCTGCATAGACAACACGAACACACCCGCGATCATATCCAATAAAATTACGGAAAATGCATAAATTTATAAAGAGCACATATACTGTCTCGTTCCTAAAACCGAGGCCTTCCGAGGGTGAAAATTGGTTAAAACATGATTTTTCCGGCACAAACGCACAAAAACCGAGCTATAAGATAATCCCTATTTGGGAGTTATCAAATACCCCCGCACTAAATATTGCTCGTCCCGAGCAATCCCCTTGCATACCATCCTGCTTGCATACCATTCTGTCAAAATCGACCCTGTCGTGCATACACTACCTTTACATACTCCCTGCAATTGCATACTCTTTCGACCTGAACCGCATAACCAGACGACTCGATAGAAAGAGTGACTCAGACAGAATATACGTAGACTCAATAAACACGACTCAAAGGTAATAAAAAAAATTTATTTTTGGTGAGATCGAGAAATCTCAAAAACATAGCCGGGTGTCCTCAAGACTTCGCCCTTTTTCCAGAAAATACTTCCCTGCAAGCGATCGGTAAGTCTGAACAGATTTCTTTGGTGGATTTAAGCACTGGACCCGAGTACTGTTACTTTGGCTATCAACATGAGCGAATCCCTAGTTATTCTACCATCCGAGCTATTTCCGAATCAAGATTCTAAGTCTAACAGGTAGGATATATATATATATATATATATGTGTGTGTGTGTGTGTGTGTGTGTGTGTGTGTGTGTGTGTGTGTGTGTGTGTGTGTGTGTGTGTGTTTGTGTGTGTGTGTGTGTATAGGCACAGCATGATCCTACTCGTTATGACATTCTCACAATTTCCCCAAACTCACACCCCTCACCGAGTTCCCGAAAAACTGCCCGAAACAACTAAGTTCCTGCCTTCTCAATCTTCCTGTCCCCGGTGTGTCTTCGCCGTTCTCGCGGCCACAAATGTGAAGCGGTGTACTGTCTCGAAAATTGTGCTACTCACTCAGCTTTTTGACTCAATAATATAAATAACTGAAAAACTGCAAAACTAGATCATTTTTTTTCTTTTTTTTTCTGCTAAATATATTCTTTTCTTTTTCGTTTTTTTTCCTTTTCGGTTTTTTTATAATAATAATAAGACTCTATATACACATGAATACACGAATAACAATAAATAAACTGACTAAAGCTGAGTGAGTAAAAATAAACTGTCGTCGTGGGGTATGAAAGATGTCCTCATATGAAGTACCCCCACACTAATCCTGACGCGCTGATCCTGTAGTCGGAATAATACTGTGCAGTCCCACCGAACCTCCTCATCACCAAAGATGTAGAAAAACGGCACAACCATCAATTAACCTCACAACCCCCGGACCCCATTGTGTGCGGAAAGATGTCTCGCACGCGACTAACTCCTCCTGTGGTCACTATGTAATGCAGTGATCCACCTCCGCAAATTAATGCACTGTCGCCACTAACTCACCCTGTCCTTCCCTCGAAACACGTGCCAATGTCAAAACTGTCCAAAATTGATATTCCATGAAGTGCTCCCATCTAAAACCCTCCCCAACTCACTCCCTCTCTCATAACTCGTAGAATAGACAACTAACGACTGATGAAGGTTTCAAAGAAGGCTCTCTAGGCTATAGTGGCTGTGAAAAAAAGGGGTAAATGGCTTCAAACAGGTTTACTAGTTGGACCTAAGGGTAAGAAACAGGACATGAGGTCCCTTGATAGCCAGTCACTCCACCGAAAGATGCGATGACCGTGACGGCGCCCGTGGGCGGGTTGTCGACTACCTAGATGACGGCGGTGTGGCAACTAGTCGGATCCTTAGCTCAGGTGATAACTACTCGCGGTTTTCAAGGGTCTCTGGCCCTCACCTATCTACTATACCTCGGTGCAAGTTTTCTTTTCCGTCAAAGGATTTAACCTCGATTTCTTCACAGTTTTTGTTATCTCGATTGCCCTTTCTCAAATTTTATGATTTTTTAATTTTTATGATTTTTTTATGAAAATTTTTGATTTTTTTTTTATTATTATTTTTTAGATATACACAATGCAAGGTCAGAATGTTTGTGGTGGGTTGACTCAAATAACGAAAATATGCAGACTCAAATAAAATAAAATAAAAATCGCAAATAAATATGAAAAAACGTGCAGACCGGGTAATGCAGACACGACTCCCACCCCCACACTAAGAGGTGGCATGCCCTCATGGCACTGACTCGTATGGACTATACGGCGGGTCTGACCCGGTCTCGGATGAACCAGACATGATGCTGGGTGAGCTGCTGGTCTGCCTGAATCTGGCACTACTAGACTCTCGTGGGTGCGAGCTTGACGACTGGCGTGACCGTGAGCTCGATGACTGTCGGGACTGTGTCCGGGATCCTGACCGACTGCTAGGTGGCAGTGGAGCCGGATCTGTGGCAAACTCACTCGAGCTCGCCTCGTCCGACCAGCTGGTAGTGTAGTCACTGGAATAGGAGGGAGGGAAAATAATGGGCAATGGCACCTCTCGGCCCGCATGGCGGGCTGCCTCTCGCTGCTCCTCTCGAATGGCAGTAATAGCGTCGCCATGGTCTTTGGCTATCTTCTTCTGGGTCCTTTTGGTGTGCTTTATGTAGCGGAAAACTTTCCCTAATTTCTTAAGATCTTCTCACCAAAGGACTCCTGGCCAGCACGACATCCCTCAATTCCCTCCTCAACTCGGGCAAACCTACGGTTTATGATCGAAAGTAGCGGTGGACCGGTCGCAACTCTCGTGCTCGGTATGGCTCTCTGACTTGACTCCCCATGGTCATGGGTGGACTGAGAACGCCTAAGTTTAGACGCTCCCGTCCCCCGAGTAGGTCTATCCTGGTTTGATCTCCTCCTAGGGGCAGGGGCAGGGGCAGGCTAGTCCTCCTCCATAGGATCAGCATCAAGGTCTATGACTGGGTCATTCGGTCCCGGACCTCCCCCTCTAATCTTCCTATAGGACTTAAGTATAGGGGGTAGCCAGTCACCCTCGTGTTCCCTGATGGGAATCTGATAGATACGAGCCAGCTGGATAATCAGGTTTCTATACCCGAGTCCCTTCCGGCTCGCAGCGACGTTCCGCTCCTGAATATAAGCCCAAGTAAGCTGGGCGATATCAATCCGCCTCCTCATCATAAGACAGTACACGATAAGGGTAGACTCATTCTCTAGGCAAGTAAACTGCTGGATCCCCACAATGCGGTTCACCACCCACTCAGCCCACCATTTGGCAGGTTTGCACAGAAATCCAGAATGCAGCTTAAGCCCTACGTTTCCATCCTCCTCAAAGTGGGCCCCCGCGGCTCCACCTGTCAAGACCCTCAGAATTTCCTCACCCGACGGAGGGTTGTTTAGAGCCAACTGGTATGCACACGGCTCTTGGGATGGCGCAATCCCGTAAGCCTGCCTAATGGACTCAGGGGTTAGCAGGATATAGTCGCGACGACAATAGACCCATCGCGTCAGTGTTTTCGGCATCGCCAGCATACATCAGGTTGCAAAAGAACTCCCTAGTCAATGTGGAACTCGACGCACCCTCAAATCCAGTCAGTGAAGTGCCAAAAATGTATGCTCGACTGGCAAAATTCACCATCTGAAAAGGCATCCTATCGTCATCTACTTCGTAACGGAAATCCTTAGCCAACCTATAGTTCAGCTTCTTACCCGTCAGATAATAGCTATGGGCCTTGTAGGTCACAAAACGATAACTATCCAAGTAATGCTGCCTAATGTCTTTTGCAGGGATATCAATGGGCTCATGCCTACTGTCCGGGTCTACGACAGGTTTGACCAAATCCATTACAAATATGAAAAAACGAGCAGAAGCAGAAATCTAGAGTACGTGCGCGTGAAGTCGTGCATCTCAGCAAATAAGCCCCCTAAGATCTACCAGAGGTCCACACGGCACGGAAACCGAGAAAAATTGCAGAAATAATGACCCGGCTACGGGTCGTGCTTAAAACGGAAAAATAAAGCGAGGGAATGAAAGTTGGACCTTCCCACAAAGGGGGTGAAGTGCAGAATCCGGCAAGGTTATCGCCGGAAAAGTCGCCGGAAAAGTCGAATTCGCCGGAATGAAATTCCGGGCACACCCACACGTAGCTCTCTTCCTCCTCTTCAACCTTTCCTTCTACGAATTCTCCCGGTTTTGCTTCAAACTCTACGAATATGAGATTTTTCCTCAAGAACACCCTTCACTTTCCTTCCACCCCCACACTAGCTCGATTCGAATTTCTGAAAACCGAGACTAGTTCCGTGCTCCTTGCGACGAGGGAATTCCAAATATGCCTTCGATTTTTGATTCTGGGCACTTTTGAAAATTTAATGTGTTGGTGCTAGAGAGGAATGGAGGTAGAGAGAGAAAGCTTCAAGCCAAAACTGGCCTCCCATGGCCGGCCTCCCTCCATATAAACCCTAAGTGCCAAAATGACCAAAATGCCTCTGGCTAAGAATGGTCAAAAACTGATTATTTGTGCATATAATACGTATTTTGTGCGTATTTTACGCACACAGGGGTACTGGGGTGATCAAAAATCAAAATAAATTTGCATTTTTATCTGCTGTTTGTGTATAATACGCAGACAGCTGCTTAAAATACGCAGACAGCAGGTAAAAATCCATTTTTTTTTAAATGCAGTTTATGTTGCTGGCTGCGTATAATACGCAGAAAGCTGCGTAAAATACGCAGACAACAGCTAAAATTATTTTCAACTTGTTTTTTTTTCAAAAATCATGTTTTTCAAAACTGGCTGCGTATAATACGCAGCCACCTGCATAAAATACGCAGAAAGTATTGAAAATAATTTTTCAATTTTTCAAAAAAAAAATCAATTTTCATTGCTGGCTGCGTGTAATACGCAGAAAGCTGCGTAAAATACTCAAACAGCAGCAAAATAATTTTTTTTTCAATTTTTTTTCAAACTTTGGTTATTTTGGCATCGGTGTGCGTAAAATACGCACAATTGTGCGTAAAATACGCACACCGTGGGTAGAAAGCAATTTTTTTCTCTCTCTCCTCTTTCTGTTCCTTTTCGTCTGCTTCTTCTGCTTCTTCTGTATCTGCACATGCTTAGTTTTTCAATAAATACCCACTCATCTCACCTCTCTCAAAAAATCAAAACATAAAATAAAAGCTATAAATAATTTAAACTTACTATGTTGGGTTGCCTCCCAACCATCGCGTGTAATTTACGGTCGACGGCCCGACCTAGTTACCTCAGGTTCGATCACGGGTCGTCGAAGTATATTGGATCTACCCTGGCGACTTCGGCGTTCTCGAGATACGGCTTGATTCAGTTTCCGTTCACCCTGAAGCTTGAGTTATCTTTTGGATTCTCCAGCTCAAATGCGCCCCATGCGAATATCTTTTTGATGATGAACGGCCCCGACCAACGAGATCTCAACTTTCCCGGAAAGAACCTCATTCTTGTGTTGTAGAGAAGTACTTTGTCTCCTTCGTTGAACTGCTTTGGCGTGATTCGCTGATCATGCCACTTCTTTGTCTTCTCTTTGTAAATTTTGGCGCTCTCAAATGCCGTTCTGCGGAACTCCTCTAATTCCAGCAGCGCCATCTTTCTCTTATCCCCAGCCAGATTCTCATCCATGTTGAGCAGTTTGATAGCCCAATAGGCCTTATGCTCTATCTCAACCGGAAGGTGACACGCTTTCCCAAACACCAGCTGGTATGGTGACATTCCCAGCGGTGTTTTGAAGGATGTCCTGTATGCCCACAGCGCATCATCCAGTCCCATCGACCAATCCTTTCGGCCCAGATTTACGGTTTTCTCGAGAATGCCCTTGATCTCTCTGTTCGACACCTCTGCCTGTCCGTTAGTCTGGGGGTGATAAGGCAGTGATACCTTATGGATAGACACCTCGTACTGCTTAAGTACCCTGGCAAACACTTTGTTAATAAAGTGTGACCCTTCATCGCTAATCATTGCTCTGGGGGTCCCGAATCGTGTGAATATGTTGCGTTTCAGAAAATGCTCAATTGTCGCTGCATCGTTTTTCTGATACGCTATCGCCTCGATCCACTTCGTAACATAGTCCACTACCACCAGTATGTACATATTTCCCATAGAAGACGGCAACGGGCCCATGAAGTCAATCCCCCGTACATTAAAGGGTTAAACTTCCTTCCAAATAGTCAAAGGCATCTCGTCTCTATGTGACGTACACCCTGTCCTTTGGAATTTATCACATCCCTGTACATAATCATGACAGTCCTTGAAAAGTGTTGTCCAAAAGAAACCTGACTGCAGTACCTTGTGTGCCGTGCGGGTCCCTTCGAAGTGACCCCCACACAGAGCCGAGTGACAGTGCCTGGTCACGTTCCAGGACTCATGGGTCGGAACACACCTTCTCAAAATGTTGTCGGCTCCCTGCTTGAACAGATACGGGTCGTCCCAGAAATACTGCCGGCTCTCAGAAATAAACCGTTTCCGCTGTGACGGGGTTAGGTCCTCGGGAAGCGTGCCACTCACCAGATAGTTGGCTATAGCATAGTACCAAGGTCTCCCCAGTTTGACTACCATGATATGCTCGTCCGGGAAGTTTTCCTGGATTGGTATCGGGTCCACCTCAGCATTCTCAAGCCTGGACAGGTGGTCCGCTACTACGTTCTCGACTCCCTTCTTATCCCGAGTTTCCACATCAAATTCCTGCATCAGTAATACCCACCTCAGCAGTCTCGTTTTTGCGTCCTTCTTGTCCAGCAGATATTTCAGGGCACTATAGTCGGCAAAAACGATCACTTTTGACCCGACCAAGTATGGCCTGAATTTTTCGAGGGCATATACCACAGCAAGCAGTTCCTTCTCAGTGGTGCCATAGTTGATCTGGGCATCGTTGAGTACCCGACTCGCATAATATATCACATGGCAGACCTTGTCCTTTCGCTGCCCCAAGACTGCACCGACTGCATAGTCGCTTGCGTCACACATTAGCTCAAACGAAAGTGACCAGTCCGGTGTAGTGATAACCGGGGATGTGTTCAGCTTCTCCTTCAGATGGTCAAAGGCATGCTGACATGCTGCATCAAAGTCAAAGGGCACGTATTTTCCAAGTAAAGCGCAGAGTGGCTTTGTGATCTTGGAAAAGTCTTTGATGAACCTCCGGTAAAATCCTGCATGTCCCCGAAAACTCTTGATCGCCTTTACGGTTGTCGGGTATGGTAGCTGTTTTATCACCTCGATCTTGGTCCTGTCCACCTCGAGTCCCTTGCTGGAAATTTTGTGACCCAGCACGATCCCCTCGGTGACCATAAAGTGACACTTCTCCCAATTCAGAACTAAATTCGCCTTCTTGCATCGGATCAAAATCTGGCCCAGGTGATGCAGGGAGTCATCAAAACTGTCCCCGAACAGTGAAAAATCGTCCATAAAGACCTCCAGATTTTTCTCGATCATGTCGGAGAATATCGCCGTCATGCATCTCTGGAACGTGGCTGGAGCGTTACACAACCCGAATGGCATACGCCGGAACGCAAACGTACCATATGGGCAGGTAAACGTTGTCTTCTCCTGATCTTCCGGGGCTATGCAAATCTGGTTGTACCCGGAGTACCCGTCCAGAAAACAGTAATAGGCGTGATGGGCTAGCCTGTCCAACATCTGGTCCATGAATGGTAGCGGGAAGTGGTCTTTCAGTGTTGCATCGTTTAACCTCCGATAATCCATACAGATCCGCCAGCCTGTAACAGTGCGCTGTGCAATCTGTTCCTAGTCCTCATTCTGCACCACCATAATACCCCCCTTTTTGGTCACGCACTTGACCGGGCTGATCCAAGTGCTGTCTGATATGGGGTATATGATTCCTGCTTCCAGCCACTTCATTACCTCCTTGCGTACAGCATCCTTCATGTTCGGATTCAGTCTCCGCTGGGGCTGAATCACCGGTTTCTTGCCTTCTTCAATCATGATATTATGCATGCAATAGGAGGGGCTGATCCCCTTAATATCTGCAATCGTCCAGGCGATTGCTTCCTTGTGCTCTCGCAATACTTCCAGCAGTTTCTCTTCCTGTTCCTGAGATACAAGAGAAGAAACAATTACGGGCAGAGTACTAGTATTACCAATGTATGCATACCTGAGATGGTTCGGGAGCGGTTTAAGCTCGAGTGCGGGTGGCTCCTTGAGCGACGGAACCAGGATCATCTTCTGCCCGCCATCTTCGTCCCGGTGCAAAGTGGTCCAGTCTTCGGCTCTCATGGCCTGCTCGCACCGAGTCATCTCATTTTCTTCTCGTACATGCTATCAATCTCTTCCCATAACTGATCCATCTCCTCGTTTTCCCATCCTTCATCAACTACGTCTATAGCGAATATATCTTCGTGGTCATAATCATTTGGCAGTTGCAGATTTTTGAAATGGTTAAATTTAACCTTGTCCTCGTTAATCTGCATGGTCAGTTCCCCTGTAGTAACCCCGATATTTATGTTACATGTTTAACTTTAAGCGATGATAGTATTATCTAAAAGAGTGTTTAAGGAAAATATTTTGTTAGTTATGCTAGATTTTTTGTTAAGAAAAGTTATAGAAGTATAAATCAAGTTACATGTTTGTTTTATTTGGTAACTATAATGTCTTTTAAATAAGTTTATGGTCTTTTGTGCAATATTTGTATGTGAAATAAAATATAGCATTCTTGATTTAATTGAATGTTTTGCATACACCAAGTATTTGCATCAATACGAAATAGATAGTGTGCATTATATGATTTGGAACATACTTGTTCTCACTTATTTTGGTGTGACCATCACACTCAATTATTTTGGGACTATATAAGCACAAGTTGCATCATGGTCATCATTTTTCCTCCTCATTTTCTCACTCATGAATGCCACAAAGCTCTCATTTCTCTCCCCTTAGCTTCATTCCCTTTTTTGTTCATAACCCTCCACAAACATGGTCCAAAAATTAAGTTTTTGAGGTTTTAAGTGTTGGAAACTCATCTTGGGTGTTAGTATATCAAGTGAGGGGCATGTTTTGAGCATTTTCATCAAGATTAAAGGTCCTATGAGTCATCTTTCATGTCTTCCCCAAACCCACTTCAAGAACACCATGAAAGTATGAGTAAGCTCTACATCTTTTGCATCTACATCATGATTTTGTTCATTCATTCCTCATTCTTGTGATTCTATGAAAAATCTTTAGTTGCATGTTAGTGGATCATCATTTTTAAGATGCAATCTTAGCATTGACCATCTCATTTGTATGCTAGCATTGTGGATTTGTGATTGCATGTTCTTGATTCATCATCATCTTCATGATTTTCACACATGCAAGTATAAAATTGAGTTGTTGGGTATATATGTATATGCTTCAAATATTTTGATTGTCCAATTTCAGATCTTGGAAGAAAATTTCTTGCATGCAACAAGTTTTGAACTATACAAAACCATCAAACTCATGTTTTGAGCTGATTTTCACAAAATCGAGAAAACTACTTAATCACTTCGGAAAATTACGAAAAATTCATGGTTTGTGTATTTTCATATGTTGTTTCTACAGTAAAATTTTCAGAACCATTGGATATGTATTTAATTTTTAATTGGCCAAAAACTTGGGCTGTTTTTACAATCTGTCCAACCCAGACCAGAGAAGTTTTTCATTGATTTCATGTACTTATACTAATTAAATTCTTATCAAATTTGGATATGTAGTTCCCAGACATGTTAGGTACCTACTGTAAACATTTCATAATTTTTGGAGTTCATATGAATATTTTATGAATTTATTCCCAAGACCGCTTTCAGCCTCTGTTTTTTTCACCTAAACAGACCAGAAATTAAATTTTATAAATACTTAGAAGTTTTCATAATTTTTAATATTTTTATATGTTATGTGTAAACTATTTATCTATGTTATGTCAAAATTTGAGGTCCCAAATAATTATTTTGAGTCACCTATGAATTTTTTTACTAGCGATAGTTACACTTTTCATATGAGTAAAATTTAGAAATTTGTCAAGTTTCTCAATGCTAGTTATGTAAGTTACTTTTTAGTTTGTTATATGTCATCTTCCAGTTACGTGTTGCATTAGACATGTCATATGCACCTAATAAGAAGTATAAGGTTCTAGATATGAATATGAGAAAAGTTAGTTCATCTTGCATTCATTAGATTCATGTCATTTAGCTATGTGATTATGTGCTATGTTTGGAATAATTTCATGCTAAGTGACTATGTGCTATGTTTGGAATGACTTCATGCTAAGTGATTATGTGCTATGTTTGAATTGAATTCTTGCTAAGTGATTATATGTGTCATTTGTAGCATTCTTTGCGATCTATATGAAGTTGGAGTTAATGCTCACGTGCTTAAGTTGTTTGAAATTGGACTTAGAAGAATCAAATAAATGGATTAAGCTCGCAAGGTGAGTTACCCTACCTCCCGAAGTTTGTACCGAGCCTCAAGTTTCTTAAACGCTTATGTATGTTCATGTTGTCCCTATTATTATGTATGTATGTTTTCTTACTCAAATGAAATGTTTGTGCCCCATGGATGCTAATAAAGAAAATAAATAAACGTTTTATAAGATAAAACACGCTTTCAGAAAGGCCACGGTTACCGTAGTGAAACCCCCTGTCGGGTATAGGCAGGCTACGACCCTTTTGCCGGGGCAATATAAAACGGCACGCGTCGCCTCACGAGCCGTCGCGATGGACATGTCCCTACGTTATGTTAAGTCACGAAGGTTACACGGGCCATAAGATAAGAAAATAAGCAAGCATGTTCAAGTATGTTAAGGTCTCCACGTGAGACAAAGCAAGGTTCCTACTTGGAACAATACGATTTCTCAGTTATGCTTTACGTTATGCTTTCTTTACGATACACATTATGCTTTAAGAATGTCATGCTCTTTCAAGCTTCACAAGTATATGTATGTATGACTATGCCTTATGTTCATGTCGCTCCATGGGAAAGTTAGCCTCTTTTAGTTTTTCAAACCTACGGAGGGGCGTAGATGTAACTCACTGAGCTAGTTGAGCTCACTCTTTCAATTTACCTTTTTTTTCAGGTTTTAATAACATGTAAGAAGCAAGAAGTAGCAAGGATTTAAGTTCATATGTGGATGCATGCTTGTTGATGCTTATGTGCCTAGATGTTCTATGGAAGTCGGCTTGGAGCTAGATGTATATTGTGAAATACATGTCCATTATTTGTTTAAGTATGTAAGAGTTGAATAATTATGTATTTAAGACTTTATTTGAGCCCTTGTATGATACCTAGAACCTTTCCCGAGTTATGCTTTGTTACGATACGAGTCGAGATGGCTAAATGACATTGAATTTTTATGTTCCAAATTCTTTTCTTTACAATTCAAATTGTTTATCAAGACGACCCCAAGTGAATTTTTCAATTACGCTTCCGCAAATGTTTCGAAGGAAACTTTAATCACGACTTTTATAAATTACTTATTTAGCCTCTCGACGAGTCAAGGCCGCACCGGCATGTCCCGCCCTCCTCCCGTTAACGCAAATGTTTATCAATCGCTAACCGGGGTCGGCGGGAGGGGGATGTGACATCCCCGCTCTTGCAGTTTATCATAGCTTCTCCAGTGGCCAAAAACAGCCTGCCCAGTATGAGCGGTACCTCCCCTGCCTCCATGTCCAGGATCACGAAATCTGCCGGAAAAATCAGCTCGTCGACCTTCACCAAAATATCCTCGATAACTCCATAAGCCTGTTTTACGGACCTGTCTGCCATCTGCAGCATGATTCTGGTGGGTCGGGGCTCCTCGACTTTCAAACTCTTGAAAATCGTCAATGGCATCAAGTTGATGCTGGCCCCTAGGTCACACAGAGCCTTTCCTGTGTAAGCATTACCTAGGGTGACCGGTATAACAAAACTGTCAGGATCTTTTCTCTTCCTCGGTAGCCCATTCTTCACACAGTTGCTCACTTATGCTGTCAGGTTTATGGTCTCGAAATCGCTCATTCGCCTCCTTCCATATAGAATGTCTTTGAGGAATTTGGCGTAAGTGGGCATCTTCGCCAAAGCCTCAGCAAAGGGTATGTTAATCTGCAGCTGCTTGAACATCTCGAGAAACCTGGCGTAGTCTTTGCTATCGTTCCTCTTTCGTGTCCTCAAGGGGTATGGCACCTACTTGGAGACAGGTACCGTTTCTGCAACTGTCTCATTCTGCACTGTATCCTGCTCAACCGAGCCCTTTGGCTGGGGGCGGTCGACTGAGCTGTTATCCTGGCCAGACAGTTTGCGTTCTACTTCTTTCGACTTTTCAGCGCGAGCGTGGCTAGGATATGGTGGATCCTGTAGTGCTAATCCACTTCGAGTGGTGATAGCATTGATCCGAGCACGTGGATTATTCACTGTATTCGAGGACAAGTTTCCTGGTTGTCTCTCCGTTAGCTGCTGTGCTAACTGCCCTACTTGTACCTCCAAAGCACGCAGTGACGTTTTGGTCGTCTGCATGTCGGCTAACAGGGCATCCATATGTGCGAACCGGGACTCTATGGTTTGAAACATGGACTCGATCTTCTTCATCTGGGCGTCGTACTGCTGTGAAGATGGGCCCGGCTGAACCTGCTGTGTCGGTGCAGCCTGCTGGGCCGGTGGCCTGTGCTGGAATCCCAGTGCATAAACTGCGGAATTCGGGTTTCCATACCGAAACCCGGGATGATCTCTCGTACCTGGTCTGTACCGGCTCGGGTCCCACTGCTGCTGTACGTAATTGGTGTCTTCGATTCTGAGCTCCTCAATGGCCGCGTCCAAATCAGGTTCCCCTACTGCTGCAACGACCTTCTTATCCGAGTAGACTTTCTTAACCAAGTCTTGAAAGATCTTGGCCAGATTATCTATCCGGTCGTCTTCTGCTGGCTTGGCTCTAGCCGTCATCCTGCGATCGTCAAACAGTCGGGTGTCCTGCTTGGCTAACTGCTTCATCAAGTCATATGCACCATATTTGTCCACATGATACAGGAAGTTTCCCCCGGCTTCTCTGTCAATCCTGTCAGCACTCTCCCTGTCTAGGGCATGGTAGAATACCTGCAGGATCTTCGCATCTCCAAAACCATGGTTTGGGCATCTTTTCACCAATCTCATCAATCTGTCCCATGCATCTACCACCGTCTCCCCCATCTTCTGCTTGAATGACAGAATCTCGCTTTGCAACTGTATGACCCGGGAAGCGGGATAAAACTTTGCCAGAAAATCTGTGACACACCCCTCCCATGTAGTGATGGATTTGGGTGGTCGGGATTCGAGCCTGTCTTTGGCTACTCCGAATAGGCAATATGGGAACAGAATTAACATAAGTGCCTCTGCGTCTACCCCCTTGTATCAGGCCTTGTTGCAGTAATCCTCTAATTTCCCGATAAAGTCGTTCGGGTCTTCGTCGGCCTTGCCATAAAACAGGCAGAGGGTCTGCACCGTCTGAATGGTGGAGGGTTTGATGTCAAAGTGTTCTGCGGTGATCACGGGCACCACAATAGCTCGTTCATGCCCCCCCCCCCCCCGTGGGGACTTCGAAATTTTCCACCAACGCCTTCCCAAACCGGTTATAAGTTCTCTGGTTGCTTCGGGCAGCCAGGCCTGCTGTGACGAGCTCTTCAATGTAACGAGCCATCTGGGCTGGGGTACGTGTCTCTCGTTCCTCCCCACCGGTTGCTGGGTTTTCAGGATTGTCTCTCTGGTTGTTTGCCATTCTTCTTTCTCGGTTTCTGCGGTTCTGTTCGGTGTACAGCTTCTCTGGATTGTCGAGTGGTGGTACCAAATCGCGAGGCAATCTGGGCATCAAGTGAAAAGTCCTGAAAAACACAGATTCAAAAAGCAGTGAGATGAAAGAAAAATAACGAAACTGATAAATAAAAAACTCAGAAAACTAATTCTGATAAGTAAATTAACCCTAAAAAGTCCCCGGCAACAGCGCCAAAAACTTGATGCGCAAGCTAACGTGTTGTTCGCAAGTATACGAATCTCGTAATACCAGGTGTAATTAAACTCGGGTGATCGTTCCCACGAGGACTATTTTGGGTTTTTCGAGAAATCAGTTTTAACTTGAAGAGTGTAAAAGGAAGAGTAGTTTAAGATTGTGATTGATTATAAACTGAAAATAAACAAATAAAACGTAAATATTTTTTGTGACGTTTTTCTGAAAATCTTGAAAGTTTGTAAATCTAGGGTTTGGAATACTAGGTCCTAGGATCCCCTAGGGTTTCTTCAGAATTATGTTCTTCGGTTTGATACGAAAACACTCAGCAGTTTTAATTACCTGTGCCACGTACCGATTGTGCAGTAACCTTTCAGATTCCACACGCTGTCACGATCCTGCAGACTTTCGGGTTCCTGTTAAGCTGCCTAAGTCCGCAGTCTCGTTCTAAGTCTGCTAGGGTTTCTAAACTGTCCTGATGGCCCGGGTCAAATTCTCTAACAGTTGGTCTATACGTTTTGGCTAGCCCTATCTCCCTTTCCCTGGTCGGTCTATCAGGGTAAGGTACTAAATCGTGTCTTTTCTTCCTACCCCTAACCTGAAGTTTTCACCTACAGGCTCGGGTCTATAGCAATTCTGGTTCGCGACTCAGATCATGCATAAACAGATATAATCAAAGACAGAATAACTGATAATACTGCTGAATTAAGATAATGTAATCATGAATTCATAATCAAACTGCAGAACAATGTCTGTAGACGAAACCCTAGGTTCACCGAGAACATAGGTAAAAGTTTTAGCTACTAAACGACATCACGAATTAACAAAGTTTTTGAAATTAAGAGAGAGAATAAGATCAAACTAAGTCTGCGGATCTAGATGAGTGCTTCCGTGCTCTCCGGGGATGCTCAAACTTCTACTTGGATGAATTGTGTCTTCAAAACGAGTCTGGACGATTCTTTATATAGTGCTGGAGAAGTTTCTGGAACTTGTCTTTATTTACGAAACTGCCACTTCCCGAAACCGCCTCAATTTTTGTGCTGTCTGCGTATTATACGCAGCCTGCTGCGTAAAATACGCAGCCAGGGTCTTCTCCTGTGCTGTTTTTCTCCTCTTGTTGCTGCTGTACGCAGACCCTGTGTAAAATACGCAGCCAGGGACCCCACTTGTGCCTTCTTCTTCTTCTTCTTCCTTCTGCGTATTTTCTCCCCCTGGCTGCGTAAAATACACAGACAGGGGAGAAATTGGCCAAATCCCCTCCTCAACCTTGCTGCCTGCGTATAATACGCAGCCTGCTGCGTAAAATACGCAGACAGCAAGGCAGGGGGCTCTTTTTCTGCCTCTTTTGCCTTCTGCTGCATTCCCGATCAATTCCTGCTGCATTCCCGGGCCCTGTTCCTGCATAGACAACACGAACACACCCGCGATCATATCCAATAAAAGTACTGAAAATGCATAAATTTATAAAGAGCACATAACTGTCTCGTTCCTAAAACCGAGGCCTTCCGAGGGTGAAAATTGGTTAAAACATGATTTTTCCGGCACAAACGCACAAAAACCGAGCTATAAGATAATCCCTATTTGGGCGTTATCAGTTACCTCATTATGATCACCGTTACGATCTAGTTACTGGTATGTGAATCAAAACCCTATTTTAATTCTTCAATTTCCATATTCGTATTGTTCGCCTCATCATTCATGAGTTGTAGGATCAATAGTCAATTGTTAGCACTCATCATGTTCATAGGTTTGGGTAAAACTCTAGCTAATGAAGGGATGTTTAACTAATTTATTTGAGTGTATTATCATGCTTAGTATGTGGGTAATAACTTATTTTAGAGTGGGTAATTATGAATCTGAAGTTAGATTGAAGACAAGATAGTTATCTAGATTTTTTAGGTGTTAGATTATGTATAAAAGCTGAATTTTGGATTTAACAGTGAGTAAAAGTGTTGTATTTAGCAGAATTTGTGACTAGGAAGTGCAAAGATGGCATATATTTTGTTTTCGGAAGCGGAATAGATTCCGTTTGATGCTATTCTTATTTTCAGAATGTTTTGGACCTAATGAGATTAGTTTGGGTTGAGAAAAGATTGGAAAATTTGATTAGTAAATTAGTGAAGTTATGATGGGTTATGTACATATTGAAATTATGGTATTTTGGAACAAGGTTTTGTGTTGTGTTTTGGAGCATAAATTAAGGGGTTATCTAGAGACTTAAAACCAAACCTTTTAGGGTCATTATCTTGTTAAGTAAGCATTTTCTATTTATTGTAGTATTGTGTTTTGATTAGTGCATTATTAATTTGTAGGTGACAGTTTCGTCGACGAAGGATACGTTGAGAATGACTAAGAAGTAAATTTCTAGTGGTTGTGATTCAAGGTGAGTTGATATGCCAGGCGTTGAGCCTAGTATTCTTTCATGTCTACAGGAGTTTTGTTTACATACGTCTCAGAATGTATTTAATGTTTACATGCTTTACTTGTAAGTTAATTTTACTTGAAGTATTGTTTTGAGCAATTAAATGGAAAAGTTATTAATGCGTAATAACTTTAAATGTAAAGAGTTGGACGGAGATCAATAATAGACATAGTATTGCTTAACATATGGTCACTTGAATGGTTTTTATCGTTGTGCTGGGTATGGTCACTCGGCCTTTTTATAATACTCGGTCGTTAATGAGCCCTGAGTCGCTTATAGTACTCACCTCTCTGGCCGCAAGTAGTCTTTAGGAGTTGTCGACACTAAAAGTCTAGGTTGCTAGTGTAACAACCCGAGCGGATTACTGTCCCAACAACTTCTTTTATCCGTACCATGGGATAAAAATGCTTAAGCCTTGAAGAAGCTAGTAGTAATCCATATGGTGTACAATATACCACACATCTCATCCACAATATCTCAATGTGGGACGGTATATTACAATCCCCCCCCACCTTATATACTCGACCGGATATTTAAAATGGACTTAGGAAAAGTAACTAAAATATGACAAGCCGTTGGGAATTTGGGTAGCCTTGAATAGTTTCTAGTATGTGTGTAAGCTTTACAAAAGAGTCATAGGAAGTAAGTTCACCCACCCACTCTCTCCTAGCTAAGAGCTTTGGCCTACCTGAGTAGCTAAGTATTGGAATTAGAAACTTTCGTTGGAGTTTGGGTTAGGTGCCTACTGTTTGGGTGATCAAATTTGGAAGATTGTGTTTGAGGCGTATGTTTGGAGTTATATTTGAGAGTTCTCGTTATTGTTGTATTCTATAGAGTATTAGTGCATTTTGAGAGTCATGTCATTGAAATATTTTAGTTCTTAGGAGTATGATACTTATTTCATGATGGTAATCATTTTAGTTTTATGATATATATTTTGTGGAGTAAGAGACTTATGGAGTTGTTTTCTTTTATAGATGGATAGAACCAAGAGAACCGTGAGGAAGCGTGTATTACCAGTTGAGACCCACCCGGTTGTGGCTCCTTGGGCGGAGGGCGAGACGCTACCAACTTTTCCTGATCGTGTGCTCCAGTTTTGTGAGAATAGGTTTATTGAGTTGGAATTTGCTCGATATCGGAATCGTGACTTCCAAGATCACTACATGGCACAAGCTCTACCTGGAGGGCCAATGTTTGTGAATATCATCGCAAAGTATAGCAACCTAATGACTAGGTTCAACAAAATAAACTCTACATACTATTTCTGTCAAGGTGAATGGAAGGTGGATGTCAATTTTATATGCAAACTGTTAATGGATGCTCATGGTAAATGCAAAGCTACGTGGTGATCGAGGAAAAGCCTAGTAAAGACATGGATTCAGAGGCAAGTGAAGAACCCAGTGAGGTCGAGGAAGACCCTAGTGAGGACGATGAGGTTGAGGAAGACCCTAGTGAAGACATGGAATTGGAGACAAGTGAGGATAACGAGGAATAGGCGTATTAGGCTCTTTTGATTTCTTAGACTCTTGATGGATTTTGAGTTAAATAAGGCCATGAATCCAAAGGATGCTTTGAAGTTTCTTGAAGTAATTTTTGCATTGCCACTTCTGGGCTAGAGATAATTTATTGGTGATTTGCTTAGGTTAATTACGCTTCCATGACGAAGAACAATACTCATGTATTGAGGATCCATTTTGGAATTTAATAAGTTCATATTTTATTGAGTTGGAGTGTGGTTTGAAATTGAGTTTGTATTGTGTTTCTTTATTGTTGATTATTGCATAGAAAGAGTTCATGAAGTTAGAACGCAAGAATATTGATTTTGGTGGTGCTTCAATCTGTGTAGCAGTTGGTATTTAATCTTGCATACGTGTTTTAATTTATATTTATTTATCCCTGAATCTATTCCAGGTAGTAGACATGTTCAGGTATCCTCCATAAAAATTTCATCCCCAAATGAGTTCGTGAGACTTAGATACAAATTTCCAAAGTTCGTTGTACAGTACCAGAAGTGCAAAGTGAACAGCTGTAGCATTCTTGCATATAACCTATCTTCCCTATCTTGGATGAGTCTCAATGTCTTATGTGTTGGAATAGATGCCCTAGAGGCAATCTAGTTTAGTATGAATTGTTTGTGGCTAGAAATTCATTTATTATTTATTGGATATTTAATATAATGAAGTCCTTAGATTTACAATTGTGTTGTTTATCTTAAATATCCCTAGTCAAGTATAATGATTAATGGGACAATCATCTATAGACTAGTATGGGGTTGGATTGATATGGAGATATCACGATCCAACACATAGGTGTGCATTAGGGAATGTTGCACTGGATTGACCCATCTCCGAGAAGACTACATACACGTTATGTTAAGTCACAAGCGCTTCTCGCGGTGCAATGGTATTGTCATCCTTAGACTTGAAGTCACTAGATATTCTAGTTGTGGATTATTGTGATCTTGGTAGCGTTAAACGCTACACCCTAACTGGGTAGTTATAAAGGCGTGTACCGGATACAATAAGAAGCAAGCTTAGAGATCGTAGTGGACGTAGATAGAATTTTTCCCTCCCACATAACGGGAGCAAATATCCTAGGCCACTCGAGGGATAGTGCTTATAGAATGTCTGGCCAGACTCAAATAAATCAATATGGGATATTGATGTTATTTGCACGAATAAGGCTATTCCCATGGATCGAGAAACTGTGGATTGGATATACGAGTGTGACTTGTATGTCTCGTGTCCAATCCGGATATAGAGACAAAGGGATGAGACAATCACTTGTACAAAGGTTGTCAAGATGACTATTCTATTAGTTGGCTAGAATGGATGTTTTGCTAGACACCGCTCCATATTAGCAAATAGTTGCTACCAACTAGATAGAGCCTATGGGGTCACACGCTACATAGAGTTGAACTAGATTTGGGAATTAATTAATTGGATTAATTAATTAGAAGGATCACTTTGCAAAACCTTGCAAACTTAGTAGGGACTAATTTGCAAGGAAGAGACTAAATTGAATTCTAGTAGGACTAGAATAAGTCCTTTAGGTAGTTGACAAGGAGTTGTTGGACTATATAAAGGACCTTCCTTCCTTCCTTCCCACACACTTATGCTCATAATTGAACATAACAAGAGTGGGGAGAACAAAAGGAGAGAGAGCAAGCAACAAGAGGAGCCGCCCGCCCCTCTTGCTGCCGCCCGACCCCGTCGGCCACAAGGAGGCCGAGAGCCCTCCTTTGGGTCTCGTTTTGCGTGATTCTTCTTCCTCTTCCTCTTCCGGGCTAGCACCAAGGACTTGGGAGATTATAGGATCAACTCTAGGCGTGGATCAACCATAGAGAACGTGACATAGTTCGCGTTTGAAGTCATCAAAGGAGAACCCTAAGGTGTGTTATGATTTCTTACCCTTACCATCGTTATGTCTCTTGACTTGTGATCCTTGGAGGGTTTTGCATGGTTTTTATGATTGTTTGTGTTTCCGTTGCGCATCCATGAATCAAAACCCTACATTATGGTGGTTCGTAGACATATAGGGCTATATATGGGTGAAAGCCTAGCCCATTTTGAGGATCTTAAAGTCAGTTTAAGACCTTTTAAAGTCGAAGTTTCTGTTATGGTGGTATGTGGCAGCAGCTGTGCTGTCCTCTGTATAACTTGAGTTCTATAATGTATTTTGAGTTGATTCTTCTTGATTATGAAATTATACTCATATAGGTTATTGCACATTAAAATTCATAATTTTTACATGCCCGATTGTTCATTTTTATAATTTTCGAAGAAAGATGAGATATAAAATGTGTTTTGCCTATGTGAACATTTCATGTGTAACTGATTAGATGTAGAACAATGTGTGGTAATTACACGCTTAATTCCGCATTATGTGCCATGTATTTTTGTTTACTTGTACTCCATTACACTTTATGAATGATACAATAGGTTATAGTGAAGGGATTATGACTGATATACCACATCAATACTACACCAGGAGAAATCGTTAAGTCCCTATGGCAGCCCCAAACAACAACATGGAGCAGTTCTTTGCTCAATTTGATCAAATGGCTCAGAACATGAACAACGGATAACAGAATGTGGAGCCAACTGGGCAAAGAAAGTGGCTAACATGAAGCCTGGGAATTTCACATGCAATGAGGATCCAGTTGAGCTTAAAGACTGGATTGATGAGATGGATAAGATCCTTGAATGAGTGCCCTGACAACCACAAGGTCATTTGCGCGACGATCTACCTAAAAATGAGGAAAATATATGGTGGAGGAACTCGCGTCAAGCTTTCTTGGCTCAACCCAGCTTCAATTGGGAAGCTCTTCAGACTGCTCTTCGCACTCGCTTCTACCCATCTCACATCCAGGATCAGAAGTACATAGAGTTTGTGAATTTGAAGCAGGGATATGATCCTGTGACTGAGTACTTCAAGAAGTTCATGGAGTTAGCCCGATTCCCAAACCACCTAATGCCTGATGTGGCAACAAAAGTTAGAAAGTTCATGTCATGTCTGCAACTCCATCTGCAGAAAGACTTGCTATGCAGGACATATGACACCCTCCATGAGGCGTATGATAGATCTGCATCTGTTTGGCGCATCCAAGAGGCGCAAGATGAAAGTCGTGGAAAGAACAAGATGGAAAATTCAGGGGAAATGGTAACAACCAGGGTAGAAACAACAATGGTGGCCAGGACAAGAGGTTCAAGTCAAACCATGGAGGAGGTAACCAGGGTTAGTACCGTGGTAACAAGCAAAACTCGGGAGATTAGCCTCCTCGTCGCTACATCTGCAACAGGTGTTAGCAGAATCACCCCGAAGTTGATTGCAAGGGGAATGTAATCACTTGCCATAACTGTGGAAAGAGGGGACATCGTGCTTTCGAGTGTCGTACATGAACAAATGGGAATCAACAGGTGAATCAGGGAGGAAATTATCAAGGGAAACAACAGTTTCATGGCAACAATCATAGGGGGAACAAGAACTATGGAAACCACAACAACCAGAATAATAGGGGCAAAAACTATGGAAGACATCAGGGGAACAACCAAGGAAATGGGGGAAATAATGGATCTCGAAATAGGAATGGGAACATAATGCTCCAGCTAATGCCAACAACAACAATGGAACTAGTACATGAGGAAACACAGCACCGAACGGGAATGTTGTGAGGATTGCTGTGTTGAGCATGACTGAGGCAGAAGCAGCAAATGGAGTAGTCACTGGTACATTTCTTGTACATGATCTACCATCATTTACTCTATTTGATTCTGGAGCTTCACATTCATTTATTTCATCATCATTTTGTGGAAAAGTTAAGTCTCAATAAGTCGTCTAGAATATCCATCCATGTAGCTACCCCAACCGGTCATATAACAGTGTGTGACACCATCTTTGAAGAGGTAGACGTTAAGATCTCAGCAACTACCTTGCCAGCGAACTTGATACAATTTGATCTTGGGGGAATAGATATTATATTGGGAATGGATTGGTTGAGTAAATAACGAGCAGTCATAGACTGTCACGATCAGAAAATCGGGCTTAAGGGTCCAAAAGGGGAAAAGGTTTCTTACCGTGGCATCACAAGGGAACCGCGCATCCGACTATTGTCAGACTTGACCATAGTCCACCAAGTGAAGAAGGGGAATAATGCTTACTTATGTTATGTCCAAGACATGTCTAATAATGAGAATGTGCTAGAAGATATACTTGTAGTCGAGGACTTTCCGGATGTATTCCCGGATGAGATTCCCATAATGCCACCTAGAAGGGAAGTTGAGTTCACAATGGACTTAGCACCTGGAACAGCTCCAATCTCAAAGGCATTGTACCGTATGGCAGCAGCAGAGTTGAAAGAACTAAATGATTAGTTGCAGGAACTCCTTATAAAAGGTTACATAAGGCCAAGTGTGTCACCTTAGGGAGCACCAGTGTTATGTGAAAAAGAAAGATGGAAGTTTGAGGTTGTGCATTGACTACAGAGAGTTGAACTACCCAACAATCAAGAAAAATACCCTTTACCCCAAATAGACAACATGTTCGATCAGTTATAATGGGCGAGTGTTTTCTCGAAATAGATTTGAGATCAGGGTATCATCAGCTTAGGTTAGACAAGAAGGATATCCCAAAGACAACCTTTAGAAAGAGGTATGGCGATTACGAGTTTACTGTGATTACTTTTGGATTAACTAATGCACCTCATGTGTTTATGGATCTAATGAATCGAGTTATGAGGCCGTTTCTGGATCGGTTTGTGGTCGTCTTTATTGATGATATCCTTATCTATTCAAAGAGCGAGGAAGATCACCAAAAACATCTCAAGTAAGTGTTGGAGACTTTAAGACAGGATCAGTTGTATGCTAAGCTCTCAAAGAGTGAGTTCTGGCTAGATCATGTTCCATTTATGTGTCACATAATCTCAAAAGAAGGGATATTTGTGGATCCAGGAAAGATTTCAAGAGTTAAAGACTGGCCAAATCTGAAGAATGTGTCATAAATAAGAAGTTTTCAGGGATTAGCAAGTTATTACATGTGTTTTGTGAAAGATTTCTAGAAGACCGCTAGACCGTTGACTAAGCTAACCAAGAAGACAGTAAATTATCAGTGGAGCGAAGATTGTGAAGAAGCATTACAGACATTGAAGGAAAAGTTGACTACAACACTTGTGTTAGCATTACCCAATGATTCTGGCGAGTTTGATGTTTACAGTGAAGCATTGAAGAGGGGCCTAGGATGCGTGCTTATGCAAGAAAAAATGGTAATTGTCTATGCCTCAAGACAGCTTAAAACTCATGAGGAGAACTATGCTACGCATGATTTAGAGCCTGCAGCAATAGTTTTCGCACTAAAGATATGGAGACATCACTTATATGGGGCAGTGTGTAGATTATATATGGACCACATCAGTCTCAAATACATCTTCATGTAGAAAGAACTAAACAATAGGCAAAGACAATGCCTAGAGATTATAGAGGATTATGACTTGCGTATCCAGTATCACCAGTGAAAGGCAAACATAGTAGCCGATTCGTTAAGCCGGAAATCGAGACATACTTTAGATGCTATGCTAGTTTTTCCAGGATGGCTGTGCCATGAGTTTAGAAACCTCGAAATTTAAGTGGTGGAACAAGGTGGAGTGAAGAATATTATTGGGAATATGACAGTTGTGCCTGATGTCCTGAAAGAGATAAGGAGTAACCGATCCGGAGATGTGAAGCTGGAAAGAATAAAAAAGAAGATTGTAGAAGAGCAAACGAAGGATTTTAAGATCCATGAATATGGAAGTATCCACTACAAGGGGAGGTGGTGTGTACCACATAAGTGTGCGGATACCATGGAGAAGTTGATGCGTGAAGCGCACAACACACCCTACTCATTACATCCAGGGGGTGACAAACTCTATAAAGATCTAAACAATACATTTTGGTGGCCCAACATGAAAAAGGACGTAGCAGAGTTTGTGGCTATATTTGTAACCCGTCAGAAGGTGAAATTCAAGCATAAAAGATTGAAGAATGGACTAAATTTTGATGAATGTAAGTGGAAGTGGGAATTAGTTCAACCATTGGATTTTCCAGTGTGGAAGTGGGAATCAATTTTGATGGACTTCGTGACTGCTTTGACGACATCAAAGAATGGACTAAATTAGATATTGGTTGTGGTTGACAGATTGACCAAGAGGGCAAGGATCATTTCGATGAAAGATACATGGAACATGGAACAAAGAGTTGATGCATATGTTAAGAGTATTGTGAGGTACCATGGATTGCCGAGCTCAATAGTGTCCGACGGGGATCCTAACTTTCTCTCTCACTTCTGGAAAGCACTCCAAGAGGCACTGGTAACCCAGTTGAAATTCAATACGACATTCCACCCTGCTACGGATGAACAAACCGAGAGGACAATTCTGACGTTGGAGGATATGCTAAGGGCTTGTGTTTTGGACTTTCAAGGATCATGGGTTGATATATGGACTCTGATAGAGTTTTCCTAAAACAACAGTTACCACGCCAGTATAGGCATGGCACCTCACGAAGTGTTGTATGAAAGAAATTGCCGAACACCACTGTGTTGGAGCGACATAAGCGAGACAATAGTGATTGGTCCACAGTTAATTGAAGAGATGATAAATCATGCGAGACTTATCTAGCAACGAACGAAAGCAGCTCAGGATAGGAAAAAGTCCTATTCTGACCAGAAGAGTAGACCATTGGAGTTTCAAATTGCAAAAAAGGCGTTCCTTAAAGTTTCACGTACTAAGGGAGTCATGAGGTTCAATAAGAAAGGGAAGTTGAGCCCGGAATTCATTGTACTGTACGAAGTCAAAGAGAGGATTGGGAAGTGTCTTATCGGTTGGATCTACCATCGAATTTGCGTCGTGTTCACAATTTATTCCACGTCTCTCAGCTGAAGAAGTATGTGCCTGACCCGTATCATGTATTGGACACCGAAAAAGTAGAATTGGATCCTTCGTTGAGTTATGAGGAGCATCCTGTTAAGATTCTAGACTCAAAGACAAGGGACACCCGCAACAAGAGTGTCAAGCTTGGGAAGGTCTTATGGACAAATCACCTCACATAAGAGACAACATCGGAAGCGGAGGATGATATGAGGAATAAGTATCCTCACCTTTTTGACGAGGTATATTGAGTTCTGAGGACGTCACTCCTCTAAGGGGGAGAGGATGTAATCCTTCGGTTTTAATACGTCATTATCAGTACTCCTTATAGTATATTGCATATCATACATGACTTTAAGTTTGCATTTAGTAGATATATCTTGAGTGGAGACTCATACCTTAGTGGTTGTTGAGAATTTGGTTCAAGCTTCGAGGACGAAGGATAAAATACCATGTTTTGGCTACGGGTATTTTGTGATGTTAGTATAACTTTTTGGGTTTATTTTCAATGTTATTATTTTCAACTTTTTGTGACTTTTACCTAAATTAATTAGTGTCTTTTAAGTAAACCAGGGGTAGTTGGTGTCTTTAACCTAAACCAGTGGGTAAAAAGTGTCTTTTACAAGTGATTTTTGTAAAATTCTACCCATTCAAATTAGAATGAATTTTCCTGCATTCAAACCCAATTAACGTCCGTGAATTGGAGCACTCCTCTTATCGATCGGATTCATCATCATCATCATCATCATCATCATCATCATCACCGATTCTCTCTATCTCTCTCACTCTCATTGCAAATCTTCCCAATCTCTCTCTCTCGTTCGTCTCTGTCGCCTCCAGGTACGTTCGTCAGTTCTCTTTTTTCCTTCTTCTTCTTCTTCGTCAGTTCTTCTTCTTTACTTCTTCTTCTTATTCCTTTTCTTCTCTGATTTCCATGAAGGCAGTAGGGTCATTCTAACCCATCTATTTTCAGCCACCTCCATCCGCCACCTCCATCCCCTCCGTTCAAAACTTCATCCGCCTCTCAATCCTACTTACATTCATCTCCAAAACTTGTACGTATGAACACTACTATTTCAGATTCGTATAGCGTTAATTTTCATATTTTTTTTAATCATTGTTCATCAAGAATCATTTTACTAATCTCTGTTCATGTATTACCCAAGAACTCTAGTTGTGTAGGTGGTAAATCAAGCCGAAACAATAGGATTAATTAGAAAATACCACATGTTTTGTGTATTGGGTTGCTAAGGCGAGTTGTAATCGCCGATTAATTGAATTAGAGTCGAAAACGAGACCGACAGAAGCATAATTGGGTACTCTGGGGCTAATGAACAATTTGTTCGGTCACTAAAGAGGCAAAATATGTCGCTATAGGCCTGATTTTGGTCGCTGAAAGTGCTGAAAATCGTATCTAATGTTGTTGGGTTTAGTTTATAGTGTCTCGATGTTGAAATTAGTTAAAATATGAGAGTTCTTACACTCGTTTGTTATCTTCACACTAAGTATATATTTTTCAGAGAATTTTGTGTTGTGTGTAGTAAAATATAATTTTATTCTATTAATAATCTCATTGTTTAAAATAAATAGTTTAGTTGGGTATTAAATATGAACCGGCTAGTAGAACCGTTTAATTAGTCTAGGACCAATCGTCCTAATTATTTGTGTAGCGGGTTCACGTGGGGATGTTGGGATGGAATTAGAACATAAATCGTGACTGAGCGTCATGTGCATATCATATAGTTTAGCTCATATATTAAGAGACTATTGTATTTAATTAAAATATTGTTAACTTGTAGGCGACGAGTTCTCAGACGAGGGATACGTCGAATACTACGACTGAACTGTAGTAGTATGCCCATCGCCCTTCGTGTAAAATGATTTCTTCCTACTTATCTCAAAATGAATTTATGTGTTATGTGCAGAATATGATATTTAACATTTGATTTTCACTTGCTGAAACACTACATTGAAAATATCACAAGAATCAAATAATTGATGATAACGTAAAGTAGAGTTGTGCGGGGTTCTTACATGGTTACTATTGGGCTTGGTTGTGTTATACTCGACCAATTCATTATATTAATCCGGTTGCAATGCCCCAGATCGCTCCTTCTACTCACCCTTCTGGCCGCAAGAAGTCTTAAGGGGGTGTCTACACTAAAGGTCCTGGATGATTGCGAAGTGGTTGGTTCTTCCCCCGTATCAACAAATTAACAATGTGGTTTTGGACTTGATGTTTGTAAATAGAAAATGGAAGAATTTGTGATTTAGGAATTCCCTAATTTAACAATGAATAATGAATCTCTCTTGTTTTCTTATAAGTGTCAAGTTTTTACTTCCACTGTGTTTAAGCTAAACTACTACATGACAAGTTGCTTACTGTTTTACAAATTGCCTCATCATCATTTACATGCTTGGGAAAACGTGGTGTTTTCTTTTGTTTTCTTCACCACAGGTCTAGATGATGGGAGCATAGCTTAGCGGGGACGCAAATCATCACTTAGACGTTTAGTAGTTTCATTATGTACTACTAAAAGTGAGGAATATTTGTGATTGTGATTATTAAGCTAAAGTTCAATAAATAAAGAGCAGCAAATAAAGTATTTATTTTTTGGTGTAAATTTATGAGAATATTTTCTAGTCTGAAATTGTTGAGTAAAAAGTCCAAGCTCCAGGATCCCCTAGGGTCACTATTCAGCTTTACGGTTTATCTTGATTTCAGAAACACACATCGGTTTTGTTTAAGCCAGCAAACCAGTTACGCAATCTCCTCTCGATCTCATGCACCTATCACTCCCCTGCAGATTTTCGGGTCCTCTCGGTCCACCTAGATCTGCAGGTTTTTTCTAAGGCTGCTACAGGCTCTCCTCTCGGTCTGCCCCTAAATGTCTAGCAGTTGGTCTCATGCTTTTTGACCTGCCACCTGATTCTTTTCACCTCTCGGTCCATCAAGGCAGAGTACTAAACCCTGTCTTATCTTCCTAACTCTCACTGGCCAATCTCGCGCACCAGATCCTATCTGTAACACTCATGGGTGATCAGGCCGTTCATGCATAAATTTAAAAATCGGAGACAAAATAATAAACAATCCAGTACTGTATTAAGACTAACTAGTCATGACTCTGACAATTAAAACAAAATAAGTCGCTGAATCACAAACCCTAGGTTCACCAAGAATCTAGGTAAAGATTTTAGCTAGCGTACATTATTGAAAAACGGGATTTCATAAAATAGAAAAGAGATAGATCAAACGAGTTTATGCTGAAAAACGTGGACTGCATTGTGCTCCTGCTCTGCTCCAACACTCCAGTTCTGATGATGAATTGAAATGATGATCACAGTTTCCAAAACTGATGCCTGAAATTCCTGTTATGCCCCTGTCTAAACCGCACTGGGAAGTTTCTAGAAGTCATCTTCTTGCATCGTGGCAATCCATGAAAATTGTTGGCCAGAAAAAACCTGATTGCAGAACTTTGTGGGCTGTCCTGTGTCCACTGAAATGACCCCCCACACTGAGCTGTGTGATAGTGCTGAATTATTTACAGGATCTCGTGACACGGAATACAACGCCGCAAAATGTTGTCAGCTCCATGTTTGAATAGCAAAGGGTCGTACCAGAATTACTTTTTGCATTATGAGATGAACTTTTTCTTCTGCAAAGGGGTGATACCTTCAGGGAGTGCTCCATTGACCAAATAGTTGGCTAT
This sequence comes from Linanthus parryae, assembly GCA_023055425.1. Lineage (NCBI taxonomy): Eukaryota > Viridiplantae > Streptophyta > Magnoliopsida > Ericales > Polemoniaceae > Linanthus > Linanthus parryae. The sequence continues at coordinate 79,221,981 of JALGPY010000006.1, forward strand.
TGCATAGTAATAGGGTTGTCTGTTGGCTTTGACTTTCATGATATGCTCATCAGGAAAGTTTTCCTGAATCGGTACTGATTCTTCAGTTGGGTTCTCCAGGCGAGACAAATGATCAGCTACCACATTCTCAACTCCTTTCTTGTCCTTGATTTCGACGTCAATTCTTGCATTAGCAGAATCCAGCATAACAGCTTGGTTTTTCATCTTTCATTTCCAACAGGTACTTCAGGGCGCTGAGATCTGTGAAGATGATAACCTTCGACCCCACCAAATATGGTCTGAATTTTTCCAGGGAAAATAATTCTGCCAACAGCTCTTTTTCTGTAGTACCATAGTTAATATGTGCATCGTTCAAAATTCTGATGGCGTAGTAAATTACATGGCATACTTTATCTTTTCGCTGTCCCAGTACTGCTCCAACTGCGTAGTCACTGGCGTCGCACATCAGTTCGAACGGGAGTGACCAATATGGAGTTGTGATTATTTGGGCAGTGGTCAGTTGATCTTTGAGTAGGTCAAAGGCTTTTTTGCAGGATTCATGAAATACGAATGTCACATCTTTTCCCAACAGATTACATAATGGTTTTGTAATCCTGGAAAAATCTTTAATGAATCTTCTGTAAAATCCTTCTTGGCCCAAAAAAACTCTTGATCACCCTCACTGTGGTTGGGTATGGAAGTTGTTTTATCACCTCAATCTTTGATCTATCCATTTCTAAGCCTTTGCTAGAGATCCTGTGTCCCAGCACAATACTTCAGTAACCATGAAGTGACATTTTTCCCAATTCAGTACCAAGATTAGTTTTCCTGCACCAGATCAGAACTTTGGCCAGGTGGTGCAGACAATCCTCAAAACTATCCCCGAACAGTGAAAAAACGTCCATGAAAACTTCCTGATTTTTCTCGACCATATCTGAAAATATGGCCATCATGCATCGCTGGAATGTTGCTGGAGCATTGCACATGCCAAATGGCATACGTCGAAAGGCAAACGTACTGTATGGACAAGTGAACGTTGTCTTTTCCTGGTCCTTGGATTAATGTGGATCTGGTTGTACCCGTAGTATCCTTCGAGAAAACAGTAGTAGGCATGATGGGCTAACCTGTCAAGCATCTGGTCCATGAATGGCAGAGGGAAGTGGTCCTCCAGTGTTGCATCGTTTAGCCTCCGATAATCCATGCAGATTCGCCTGTAATAGTGCGCTGGGCGATCTGTTCCTGATCAGTATTCTGCACCACTGTCATACCCCATTTATTAGGCACACACTGGACATGACTGACCCAGGTGCTATCTGAGATAGGGTATATAATTCCTGCGTCTAGCCACTTCATGACCTCCTTACGCACAACTTCCTTCATGTTCGGATTTAGTCATCGCTGAGGCTGAATCACTGGCTTATTTCCTTCTTCAATCCTGATCTTGTGCATGCAGTAGGAAGGGTTGATCCCTTTGAGATATGCAATTGTCCATCCGATGGCCTCCTTATGTTCTTTCAGCACATCCAGCAGTTTGTGCTCCTGTTCCTGAGATAGAAGAGACGAGACAATTACAGACAAAGTACTAATTTCACCAATGTATTCATACCTAAGGTGGTCTGGTAGTGGTTGAGATCCAGAACTGGTGGCTCCTTGAGTGATGGGACTAGGGCTATTTTCTGCTCGCCTTCTTCATCCTTGTATAAGGTGGTCCAGTCTTTAGTTCGCATGGCCTGCTCGTCCTGTTGCTCCTCTTCATCCTCTTCGTACATGTCCTCAGTTTATGCCCAAAGTTCATCCATCTCTTCGTTTTCCAGGCCCTCATCTATTACTTCCGCAACAAAGCAGTTTTCATGGCCATAGGATCTGGGAGCTGGAGAGACTTGAAAACATTGAATTTCACTTTGTCTTCATTGATTTGCATGGATAGCTCTCTGATTTTGTAGTTTATGAAGGCCTCTCCATTAGCCATGAATGGTCTGCCCAGGATGAGCGGAACCTCCCCTGCCTCCATATCCAGAATCACAAAATCTGCTGGAAAAATCAGATCTCCCACTTTCACCAGAATATCTGCAATGACTCCATATGGTGGTTTTACGGATCCGTCAGCCATCTGAAGCATAATTCTGGTGGGCCTTAGGTCTCCGACCCCCAAACTTTTGAAAATTATCAGTGGCATCAGATTAATGCTGGCTCCTAGGTCACACAGAGTCTTTCCAGTGTAAGCACTACCTAGGGTTACTGGAATCACAAAACTGCCAGGGTACTTATTCTTTAGTCGTAGCCCGTTTTTCACACAATTGCTCACTTTTTCCATCAGATTTATAGTCTCGAAATCACTCATCCCCCTCCTTCCATAAAGAATGTCCTTGAGGAATTTAGCATAAGTGGGCATTTTAACTAACGCCTCGGTAAACGGTATGTTGATCTGTAGATGTTTGAATACTTCGAGAAATCTGGCGTAGTCTTTGCTATCATCCCTCTTGCATGTCTTAAAAGGATACGATACCTCTTTGGAAATTGGTACCGTTTGTGGTCTACCCTTTTCAGTCTGCACTGCCTCCTGCCCGATTGGGCCCTTCGGCTGGAGGCCGACGCTTGGGTTGTCTTCCTTGTCAAAAACTTTGTGATTGATATTCTTTGAATTTTCTGCATGTACATGACTGCTACGGTACTTTGGTTCTATGTTTGCAAATCGGGCGTCAAATTTACTCATGTAGCTTTCGAACTATTGTGCCGTCAGTCCTGCCTGGACTGGTTGTGCTGGTGCAGCTTGTTGTGCATGTGGCTTGTACTGAAATCCTGGTGCATAAATTGCTGCGTTTGCGTTCCCATGACGGAAATCTGGATGGTCCCGTGTTCCTTGCCTGTATCTACTTGGATCCCACTGCTGCTGCACATAGTTGGCATCTTTAGTTTAGAGTTCCTCAATGGCTGCGTCTAGATCTGGTTCTGCTATTTTGGGTTGCTTTTATGAGTAAACTTTATGAACGAGGTATGTGACTACTTTGGTCACATTATCAATCCTGTCTTTAGCCACTGGTTCGACCAGTGTTGTGAGCCTGCTATCGTCAAACAAGCGAGTAGCTTGTTTGGCCAGTTGCTTCATCAGCTCATATGCTCCATCTTTGTCTACATGGTACAGAAAATTGCCCCCAACTTCCCTGTCAATTCTGTCAGCATTCTACCTCTCTAGAGCATGGTTGAATACTTGCAGAAATTTAGGGTCCCCAAAACCGTGATTAGGGCATTTTTCACAATCCTCATCAACTTGTCCCGTGCATCTACCACCGTCTCTCCCATCTTCTGTTTGAAAGATAAGATTTCACTCTAAAGTTTGATGACTAGAGAGGCGGGATAAAATTTCGCCAAAAAGTATGAAACGCATCCTTCCCATGTTGTGATAGACCTTGGTGGTCTGGCTTCGAGCCATTCCTTTGCTGTCCCAAACATGCAGTAAGGGAACAAGATCAGTTTTAGAGTGTCTGACTCAACTCCCCTATATTTGATCTTGCTGCAATAATCCTCAAACTTCCCGATAAAGTCATTCGGGTCTTCATCAGCACTACCATTGAACAGGCAGTTGGTCTGTGCAGTTTGAATGGTGGATGATTTCAGATCGAAGTGCTTCCCAGTGATTAGAGGCACTACGATTGCTGGCTCATGTCTTCCTGTAGGGACTTCAAAATTTTCCACCAAAGCTCGCCCAGATCTATTGTACGTCCTTTGGTTGTTCTAGGCAGCAAAGTCTGTTGCGATCGGATCTTCGATGTAACGGATGGGGTCCGTGTCTCGGGTAGTGTTGGCTCGTCTTCTCCGTGTTCAGACATCCTGGTGGCTCGGTGTTTGTGGTTTTGCTCTCTGAAAAGTTTTTTTGGATCTTCGAGTGGTGGTACCAGCTCACGAGATAATCTGGGCATACACTAGAATGTCATGAAAATCAAAGTCAAGAGCAGTGCGATAAAAAAAAAAGTTAAGGAAAAATTAAGAGAAAAAACTTCGAAACTAATTCTGGCTATTTAAGTAAAACTATTACTGTCCCCGGCAACGGCGCCAAAAACTTGACACGTAATTCTAGGTGTGCTCTTTCTCAAGTATACGATCAAGTAATATAGAGTAGTATGTTTGCAACTCAGATATCAAACCCACGAGAACAGTGTAGATTTTAATTTTAAAAATCAGAGTTAATAGCAAACCTGTAAAAGGGAGAAATAGTTGTGATTGTGATTATTCAGTAAAGTGCAGTAAATAAAGAACAACAAATAAATTATTTATTTTTTCGTGTAAATTTTCTGAGAATATTTTCTAAGTCTGGACTGATGAGTAAAAAGCCTAGGCTCCAGGATCCCCTAGGGTTACTATTCAGCTTTACGGTTTATCTTGATTTTAGAAAAACACAGCGGTCTTGTTATGCCAGCATACCAATTATGCAAAATCCTCTCGGTCTCATTCACATATCACTCCCCTGCAGATTTTCGGGTTCTCTCGGTACACCTAGATCTGCAAGTTTGTTCTAAGGATGCTAGGGTTACAGGCTCTCCTTTGGTCTCCCCCTAAACGTCTAGATGTTGGTCTCATGATTTTTGGCTAGCCCCCTGATTGTTTTCACCTCTCGGTCCATCAAGGCAGGGTACTAAACCCTGTCTTCTCTTCCTAACTCTCACTGGCCACTCTCGCGCACCAGATCCTGTCTTAACACTCATGGGTGATCAGGCCGTTCATGCATACAGTATAATACTGAAGACAAAGTAATAAACAATCCAGTACTTCATTAAGACTAACTAGCCATGAGTCTGATAATTAAAACAAACCAAGTCGCTGAATCATAAACCCTAGTTTCACAGAACCTAGGTAAAGAGTTTAGCTAGCGTACATTATTGAAAAACAGAATTTCATAAAATAGAGAAGAGATAAATCAAACGAGTTTATGCTGAGAAACGTGGACTGCTACGTGCTTCTGCTCTACTCCAACACTCCAGTTATGATGATGAATTGAATGATGTTTTTTCTTTGTCGGGACGCCTCTTATTTATACTTCCACAGTTTCCAAAACTGGTTCCTGAAATTCCTCTTCTGCCCCTATCTAAACCGCCCTGGGAAGTTTCTGGAAGTCATCTTATTGCGTCTGAATGCAGCCTGCCTGCGTCTGAACGCAGAGCTGCATGTGAACGCACCCACTTTGACCTTTATCTCTAACCATGATTTCTTGACTTTTCTTCCCTGCGTTTGAACGCAGAGGGGCTGCGTCTGAAAGCATCCTGCGTTAAAACGCATAGGCCTAGCGATTGAACGTAGCTTTCCCTGGTCTCTGGTTGAATTTTTCTGCAATGTGAACTTCTTGCGTTTGAACGCAGGAAGGCTTCGTTTGAACGCAGCTTACTTAGTCTCCTCCATCAGCTTTCCTTTTTCTCTGGAATCCTGCGTCTGAACGCAGAGTGGCTGCGTTTGAACGCATCCGTCTTTTTCTGCACTTGCTCTGCTTTGACTCATTGGTACTCTGCCTCCATTCCCGATTCTTTTTCATGCACTTGTGGTACCGTATTCCTGCACACAACAGCAAGTACCCGCGATCATACCAAAATAAACGAAATTATGCATGACATTACTCAAATATAGAAATTGTAAACTCGGCGTTTTCTCTCCTGTACCAAGGCAAAAACTGACTAAAAACAGGCGTGATCAAACACAACAGGGTCAAAACCAATGGTAAAAGACGTCCCAGAATAACTCTATTTGATAGTTATCACCCGTTTGAAGCAAATGATGTTTAATAATTTACATTAAGTATTTCAATTGATTACGGTTTGCTAGTTGGTTTTATGCTCACCTTTAAATGTCCTTGCACTGTCGGAGTTATTCCCGAGTGAGGAGTGGAACCCATTCAAAGTCCCAAATGGTGAAATTTGGGGGTGTTACAAGAGGTAACAGAGCCCGGCTATCCAAAAGGAATTTAATATGTAGGGTATCTAAAATGAATATAGGCAATTAAAAAAATTTGACAAGCTGTTGAGAATTGGGTAATCTAAGTTGGTGACTACTAAGTGTGTAATTGTGTAGAAGTCAGCCTTAGGATATCATATTAATCATATGAAGAATCAACCTTGAAGTAAGTTGTGTTTGGTGTCTAATGAGATGTCATTTACCTCTTGTAGAAATGGAAGCCAATTTTGTGGATCCAACCGTAGAATATTTTCAGCTTAGCCTCTCCACGAAAGGAGAAAATTAGGGGATGTCAACTAGTGAATTCATCGAAAAAGTCGCGGGGAGATGTAATTATTAAGATTTTACTTTTGTTGGAGGACTTGCATTTTTCAACCATCTAGTTCAGAGTCACAGGATTATGGAATCCGTACCTGATGTGGAACGTTGGATTTCGATTAATACACAATTCAATGACCTAGTTAATGAGGGAGGATTGTACCTTCCAAATTAGAATTATTTGCATCATGGTCAATGGATGATAACGCCACATTTCATAAAGTGTACATTGATGTTAGCTCTCAAGCCTTGGAAGGAACCTATGGAGAACCCACGAGAAGTGGGGGACCAAAGAGTTTAGCGTAAACAATAGGAGTTTCCCACCCTCCCTCTACTAAAAAGCATTTTGGGTATGGTATCTATAGTTTATTAGGGCACCATGAATTAATTGGAGTTTTCTGTAAGATTTTTATGAACTATTATTTTTTTGAAATTAAGTAAGGATTGCTTATGTCATGGGAACTTACTTGGGTATTTTTTTATTACATCAAATACCCTGACAAAGAATTATTGGAGTTTCTTCCTTTCTTTTATGAGTTGGAATATTGTTGCTTAGTCCTGGTGGATTCTACTGTTTGAAATAGCTTATATTTTATATCGTTTCTCTATCTTCTCTTCTATAGATATCTAGAACTAAGATCACACCAAGAAAAGTATCTATAGGCCAATGGAGCAACCCGTTGATAACTCCTTAATTGGAGTCATCTTTCGTATCTGAGACACTGCTATTTGTGTGCGTTTTGGTGCAAAGTGATGGAATTCAGGCCAAGAAGTGAGAATATGAGCTTTATGAGAATTTGAGCATAAATGTAAAGTATGGGCGTTTCTTGCATGGATTTACGTATGATTTGTTATGATTTAATACATTTGATCTTCGCGATAGTGTTCTTGTTGTGATTTACAGGACTAATGCATGCGGGAACAAGCGGAAGAAGAATTGAACTTCGAAAGCCAAGGAAATCAGGAATAATAATAATAATAATAATAATAATAAGAAGAAGAAGAAGAAGAAGAAGAAGAAGAAGAAGAAGAAGAAGAAGAAGAAGAAGAAGAAGAAGAAGAAGAGGACCTGAATGTCTTCGCACGAAGACATAGGGCCTTCGCACGAAGACATAGGGTCTTCCCACGAAGAGAGTAAATAAGCAAATCCGGGAGGGTTTTAGGTGGTCTTCGTGCGAAGAGAAAGTGTTCGTACAAAGAATCCTCGTACGAAGAGAATTGTGTTCGTACGAAGACCCATACTTAACCAAAATTCGAAATGTCTTCCCAGAATAGCTTGTAGGCACAAAGTAAGAAGACCTTTGCATGAAGAGAAAAGTCTTAGTACGAAGAGAATTGTCTTCGCACAAAGACACTGTCAGAGGCGGCCAAAATATATGGAAAATTTGCGTAATGATTCCTAAAGTGTCCGGGAATTTTAGGAAACATTTTTAAAGCATTCTTGGTCGTATTTTCAAGGAAGAACAAGTTGGAGACATAGCAAGGAGCAATTTGGGAGCTTGGAGTGCACCCTGAGAGCGAGGATTCCATCGTTTGATCTCTCGTCTCTTTCTTTTTGTTGTTTTTTCCCGTGATCACACAAACTCTTTCAATTGTGATCATGAGTAGCAATAGCTAAGTTTTATATCGGGATTTCTCTATGGTAGCTAGAGTTTGAAGCCGTTTTGGCGAATTATGAATTTTGATTCATTTTTTTATTAAAACCTAATAGATGAACTATTTTCTATGTTTAATTCATACTTTTATTCTATCTTGCTATTCTGAGACATAGCAGAAGGAAGATCTTAGGTGATATGTTAGTGAAAGCAATAAATTACTCAAATAGGTGAATTAAACACTTAGTCACATCTAGGTTAGAGACATCAACCTAATTCACTGAGAACTTTGAGTAGATTAGATGATTGTAATGCATGTCGCCGATATTGTAGGTTAGATACATCAATTTGCGTGTCATAAACATAGGTTTTGCGAGAGAAATCAGTAGAAACTATTGCTCGTGTGATAAAAGATTCATCATCTGTGTTTCATAAGCACAATTTTTAAGCAGTGAAACCTAGTGATCCAAAAGAATATCCTGATACTTGTTCTTCATATTAATATAAATTTAATAATTAGTTTTTTTTTAATTGTTATTTTAGTAAACCACTCAAATTGTCGACTCACATTATAGTTATTATTACTAATTAATTCATAAATTCCTTTGGGTTCGATAAATCAAATTTCCGGATATTACTGCACTGACAACCGTACACTTGTGGTTGGAACGTGTCACCCGTCATGCCCAGGTGGAGAGAACCTGAGCGTCTGCTTGATTTTTTTGAACGTTTAGTAACTCGATGCGAAAAATTGTATCAAGATCACCATATAGCAAAGTTACGGGGATCCATTGTTCAAGTATTTTTGCATACTCAAAGTCTTACCTAGGAGGATGATGTTCGCTAGGATTCAGAGGAAGTTTAGTGACTTGATTCTTGGACGTAACGAAAGACTAAACTTGCGAGATTATAAGTACCAGAATGAGTATGTGATAGATCCTGTTTCCCTTTTCCAAGAATTGATGAAAGCTCATAGAGCGTGGTACCAAGAAAGTGACTACGAGGAAGATGATGAATTTGGAGCGTACCAAAAATCCGATGGTAGCATGGTGAATGTGATGGAAATTGACTCGAAGTAGTTTAGTTTATTCTCTCTATACATTAGTTGCGTTTTTTTTTCACTAGATTCAGAATTTTCTTTAATGCTACAATTTAGTCTTTTTGGCTTCGGATGATTTAGTTTGGGATTTTCATAGGAGTTTGGATTCTATTATTGATATTGAACTATGAGATTTGAATATTAGATGAGTTTATCTTCTAAAGTGTTGAGTATGTTATGCTTTAAACTCCAAGAGTAAAAGTATTAACAATGTTGGAGTGTTTTGTCGAAAAATTTAGCATTAAGCAAATATGCGCAACAGTTAGAATTAATTTTTTCTTACTTGTTTAGACTTTGAATTATTTTTGGTCGATTTTTTCTCAGGTACTAGACATATAGGAAAACTTCCTCTAAAAGTTTCAGCAGAAGACCTCAACCGAACCTCATCTGGAGACATCTTGTGACTTCGGTAAAAATCCCAAAGTTTGAAGTTTTCTGGCATGAGTGCAGAACGACCAACTGTAAATTTTGAACCTTAGCCTATCTTTGTGATGTCGAATGAAGCTCAAATCTTTAGGGATGAAAATAGACACATAGGGATTTGTCTGAGCTATAGATTGGACTTGTTTGGTCGAATTAAAGTGGATTAGTGAAGTTGCAAAGTTGAAATTTCTCCAGAATTTTGTAACAACAATTGTAGTATTCCCGTAGTAATTTGAGTTATGCCATAGCTATTGAGTTGATTCTTTTTTCTAGTGAAATTAGACTCAAATAGGTATGAGCATAACAAATTTCATAACTTTTACTTGCCCGATTAATACGATTTAGGAATTTTACTTACAAAGCAAGTTTTCGGTGGACACAATGTGCATGTTCTGGAGATGTGAAAAACTTGTTTGGATGCTTATGGGCCAACTTGTATGTTAATGTTTTGTTTTATGAAGTTTATATTAGAAGATGATTCAGTTAGTTACAATGTAGGAAAATGACTAATAGAACACTAAAATACTTCACCAGGAGATTTCGGCAACAACAAATGTCCAATCAGAACAACAACGTGGACCAATTCTTTGATCAAATGAACCAGATGACGAATAATACCCAAAATGTCACTAATTGGGCAAAGAAAGTAACTGATATGAAGCCCCAAAGCTTCATGGGCGATAGAACTTGAGGACTGGATCGACGTAATAGACAAAAAGCTTAAAACCGTCGAATGACCTGAAGATCACAAGGTTAATTGCGCGATATAGGAAAATTTGGGGTGGAAAGGTTCGAAACATTCTATGTTGGACCAACCCAATTTCAACAGGAAGGCACTGCAAACAACTGTTAGGTCTCAATTCTATCAAGCCTATGTGAAAAATCAGAAATACCATGAGTTCATGAATTTCAGGCAGGGAAGCTATTCTGTCGCTGAGTATTTCAAGAAATGCATAGAATTGACGCGATATGCAGGCAACATAGTACCTGAGAGGACGCTAAAGTTGCCAATTTTATTTCTAGACTGCACCTACAGTTACAGAAAAATTTATTGAACATAACTTATGATACTCTCCATGAGGCTTACGACAGAGCCTCAGTTATCTGGCAAGTTCAAGCAACCCAAGACGATGTTCGAGGGACGCTAAAACAAGCGGAGACAGGGGTAGTAGAAACCAAATGTAAAAGGTTAATGAAACCGAGAAAATTTCAAAGCCAACATTGGAAGGAATAATCAAGGAAAATATTGTGGTAACCAAAGAAACGAATGTAATCAGCAAGTTCGACGCTACTCCTGCAATCTATGTTCGCGAAACATACAAGAGCGGACTGTGAAGAAAATCTCGTGGCTTGTAGAAACTATGGTAAAAAGGGGCATAGAGTTTACGAGTGTTTGTCACAGCCAGCTAGGAACCAACATGGAAAGCAAGGAGGAAACAATCAGAGGTGAGACCATAATTATTACCAGGGAAACCGGCAATACAATGGCAATCTTCATAATGGAATGGCAACAAAAACTATGGTAACAGTAATTACAACAAAAATAGTCGAAATGGTTATGGTTGACTGTAGAACTACAACGGTGGAGGCAACAATGGAGCTCAAAATAGGATTACGAACAATAATGATGTGAATGGCACCAACAACAACAATTCAAATGGTACAAGAGGAACTAAAACTCATAATGCTAATGCAGGGAGAATTGCAGTTGACAGGGGATGAAGCGTAAGCAAATCATGGAGTCGTTACGGGTACTTTCTTTATCCATGAGCAACCCGCTTTTGTGTTATTTGATTCTAGTGCATCGTATCCGTTTATATCGTCATAATTTGTGGATAAAATGGAATTAAATAAGAAAGTTAGTATATCCACACGCATAGCAACACAATTTGGTCAAGTGACAGTGTGTGACACCGTGTTCGAGGAAGTGGAAGCGAGAATTTCAGTGTATAAGATGCCAACTAACCTAATAAAGTTTAACCTTGGAGGAATAGATGTAATCCAAGGAATGTATTGGCTCGGAAAGTATCAAGCAGTTATTGACTGTCATGATCAGAAGGTTCAATTAAAAGGACCCAAGTGGGAGAAAGTATCGTATTGCGGCATCACAAAAGAGCCACATATTATACTAGTTTCAGCCTTAACCATTCTAAAACAAGTGAAGAAGGGGAACTCAGCCTACTTGTGCTATATTCGAGATGTCTCAAAGAAGGAGAATGTACTGGAAGAAATACCTATAGTGAGAGAATTTCCGGAAGTATTTCCTGAAGAGATCCCATGCATGCAACCAAGAAGGGAAGTTGAGATTACCATTAACTTGACACTAGGTTCGACACCGATCTCAAAGGCACCTTATCGTATGGCCCCATCCAAATTGCACGAATTGAAGGAACAATTGAACGAGATCTTACAGAAAGGGTACATTCAGCCTAGTGTGTCACCTTGGGGAGCTCTAGTATTGTTCGTGAAGAAGAAGGATGGAAGCCTAAGACTGTGCATTGACTATTGAGAGTTGAATAGCAGGACGATCAAGAACAAATATCTCTTACCCCGAATTGATGATTTGTTCGATCAATTACAAGGGGAGAGTGTGTTCTCAAAGATTGACTTGAGATCTGGATATCATCAACTACGTGTTGCTGAAAAAGGATATTCCAAAAACAACCTTTAGAACAAGGTATGGTCATTATGAATTCACTGTTATGCCTTTCAGTCTAACTAACACAACTACATTTTTTATGAACCTGATGAATCGTGTCACGAGACCATTCTTGGATCATTTTGTGGGAGTCTTCATTGATGACATTCTCGTTTATGCTAAGAGCGAGGAAAACCACGAAGATAATCTCAGGGAAGTGTTACAAACTCTACGGAAGGAACAATTGTATGCTAAACTGTCTAAGTGTGAGTTTTGGCTACGACAAGTTCCATTTCTGGGTCATATAATCTCGAAGGAAGGATTAGAAGTAGATCCAGCAAAGATTTCAGCATTCAAGAATTGGCCAACACCGAAGAACGTGTCATAAACACGAAGCTTTCTAGGTTTGGCAGGATATTGTCGCCGTTTTGTGAAAGATTTCTCGAAGAATGCTTGGCCACTGACCAATTTGATGAAGAAGACAATAAAGTATCAGTGGAATGAAAGTTGCGAAGAAGAATTTCAGACTTTGAAGGATGAGTTAACCACATCACCGGTATTGGCACAACCGAATGATTCCGAATAATTTGAAGTGTATAGTGATGCATCGAACAAGGGACTATGATGTTTCCTTATGGAAGAAATAAGATTAATCGCATATGCCACAAGACAATTGAAACCACATGAGGAGAATTATGCTACACGTGAATTAGAATTAGCCGCTATAATTTTTGCATTGAAGATATGGATACATAATCTATATGGATCTATTTACAAACTGTACACGGACCACACTAGTATCAAGTATATATTCACTCAGAAAGAACTTAACAACAAACAACGTCGTTGGTTGGAAGTAATCATAGACTATGATGTACATATCTAATATGACCAGGGAAAAAGTAACGTAGTAGCTAACGCTTTAAGTAGGAAGTTGAGTTATGATGTGAATGATATGCTAGCTTTTCTAGATTGGCTATGCCGTGAGTTTAGAAAACTCGTGATTGATGTTGTGGAACATGGAGGAGTGAAGAATTTACTTGCAAATATGACCGTTGTTCCAGAAGTATTTGAAGAGATCCGAAGTAACCAACTAGGAGATGTGAAGTTGGAAAGGATCAAGAAGAAAATTTTCGAAGGAAAAGCCAAAGGATTTAATATCCATGAGGGCAAAAGTATTATCTACAAAGGAAGGTGGTGTGTACCACTCAAGTGTGCAGAAAGTAAGGAGAAGTTGATGCGTGGAGAACACAATATGTCATATTCAGTACACCCTTGAGGTGATAAGCTTTATAAGGTCTGAAGAAGACATTTTGGTGGCCGAATACGAAGAAGGAGCTAGCAGATTTCGTAGGACGATGTTTGACATGTCAGAAGGTCAAATTCGAGCATAAACGAATGGGAGGATTAGTGCAACCATTGGAAGTTCCAATTTGCAAGTGGGATTCTATTGTGATGGACTCTGTTACTGCTTTAGCGACATCTAAGATTGGACCAAATCAAATTTGGGTTGTAGTGGACAGATTGACGAAGAGAACGGGGTTTATTCCGATGAAAGACATGAAATATGGAGCAAAGAGCTTATGCATATGTGAAGAATAAAATGAGATATCATGGGGTTCCAAGTTCGATTGTATCTGACAGGGATCCTAATTTCCTATGACACTTTTGGAAAGCTTTGAAAGAAACGATGGGAACGAAATTGAGGTTTAGTACAACATTCCATCCGGCTAATGATGGGCAGACGGAGAGAACTATACAAACTTATTGGTTCGTTCATAGGACTTTTACCTACCCGTACCCTACCAAGATATTCAAACTATAATTTGGTCAATAAGAAAAATACCAAACACAAGTAATAATAAGAATACATTATGCAACTAAAATGAAATTATTATTGTTTGTCCATCATACCAAGATATTCAACCTATAATTTGGAAAGAATAAAAAGAAATAGTAACCCGAAAGGGGTTGGTCTAGTGACGGAGGCTTAGGACTTAAGCCACCCTGGAGGTCTCATGTTCAAACTCTACGACGACCAAATATTTTTTTGAGAATCTTTCTTACCAAATATTTTAGAATTGCATAATTTTACCAACTATGAAATCACTATATCAATATTTCACATCATTTTTTGCTATGATTTATAAAATTAAGATTTTGTCTAAAATTCACATAAGCACACATCGGCTTCCAAATTGGCCCTAATAGTCAGTGTTCTCTATTTACTTTATTTACTCTTTCTCCTCTTGGAGACATCCTCCGATCCTGCACAACAGTAGAAATTCGACAACAGAACCTTGGATTGCTTCGCTCGATCCGTCGATTGTCCCTGTCGTGTGTGAGATCACAACCATTGCGTACCCACATCTCTCGATATCCAGGACAGAGAAAGAGCTGCATACAAATTCAGACACATAGTGGGAGACTGGGGGAGATGATGGAATGGAGTCGAAGTTAACGCAGGTGGAAGATGGCGAGGATAGAGTTGGGGTACAACGGGAGAGGCAAGTTCTGTTCGTACAAGCGTACAACACTCTACATTTGCTCCATCAACATTGCGGTCGCTCTCTATGTTCTTCACTCTCTGTATACCTCGCTTTACATGTATTCTTATAGCGATTCGCTAAACGGTACGAGACTTGTACTAATTTCTTCTTCTCTTGTTTGTTCATCACAAACGTGTTGTTGCTGATGGTTTTTTTTTTTTTTTTTTTTTTTTTTTTTTTTTTTTTTTTTTTTTTTAAAGTTGTGAAATACACCACAGACCAGACTAGGAAAATGGAGGAATCGATTCGAATTAGAAAAGAATCGGAACCCTTAGAGCTTATTAAACTGGTATGGAGTTTTTAGTGCTCATCTGTTTGATTTATTAAACTAGGTTTGAGGTTAGATTTACTGGATGGTTTGTTTATTTATTTTTACTTGTGATCTCAGACTCAACAACTCAAGAATGATCTCTCAAATAAAGACAGCACCGTCAGCTTGTCGCAGCCGTTAAAACAGAAGATAATGGATGAGATACTTGAAAGGTTAAGAGGCTTGAGTTCTGATGGCAATGTGAGTCAGCAGCGAGGTCCGTGCTTCTTCACCTATATTACCTATCTGTTTATCTTTAACCAATTGCCAGCATCTGGGAACGTGGAGTATCATTCTTGTCGATATGTTCGTTGCTTGTCTCAGCTTTTCATAACCTTACTGTTTGTTGTGTATCTTCCGATTTCTTTCCTCTTGAACACTGGGATTTAGAAGAGGATGCAAATCTGATCATACTTGTCATAAATGTTTATATCGACTAGGGTACTTTTAGGATTCTCTTCTTGCTTTCGGCCTTTAACTCCCACTAATATTGGAAATCATGGTGAAATCGAATTTCTTTGTTTAGTTGTGTTTTGGAAGCTTTCTTGAGAATCAGATGCATAATGAACTCTACTTTCATAATGAACCAGCACATTTGTTACATCTTTCAGCATACTGGCAGTCCGACGTGCAGAAATGTTAGGGTTAGCGTAGTGGGATACTAGAAAAGATAAAGATAGAACCCCTATCACTCTGTCAACCTATCTACATATCAATTAAATCACTTCTTCCACTTTTCTGTTGGGATCAAGATGGTGCGCTTGCTTGGTCACGCGCTTCATAAATAAGCGGGGTAACTTCGGATGTTATTAATGTTTTCACATAACCTAATGTTCCTCAAAACGGTACCGGAACGATTCTGATACAGAAAATCCTACTATCTTTACACGATACGTATCAAACTTTGAAAACTATGCCAACTTCACGGCTCATCTACAATCAACATCGCGGCTCAAATGTGCGTACTGTTACAAGTCCATTGATATTTTTTGCTCTTTGTGATGGAGTATTCCATCATATCTCAAGTAGAATGTCACGTGAATGTATGAACCATGTCAGTCAATGCTGTCCAACATTAGTAAACAACAGATTCTTTTACGTGGACCTAAATTTAGAGAACGGTGTCATACCTGAATTTGTTTTTTATCTTTGTATTAGTGGTATTCATGGTGACCTCCACTGCCATGTGGGAAATAGAGCATTCAATACCATGATATGGTAAAAGTATATGATTGGGCTTCTACCTATTCACTACTCTGACACGACTATTTTCTTATGTTCGAAGTATGGCATGGAATAAACTAAACTGGAAAATAATCCCTCAAATCCGCTATCTGTTTAGCGAGCTTTAATGGCCTCAACTACATTAGCATATGCCTCACTTAGGCCGTCAAGATTGCGGTAAATCAAATCAGACTCATCCACGACCGTCAAGAATGTGTTCGAAGTATGGCATGGAATAAACTGAACTGGAGAATAATTTCTCAAATCCGATATCTGTTTCGCGAGCTTAACTGGCTTAGACTACATGAGCATAGGCCTCATTTAGGCTGTCAAGAATGCGCTTAATCAAATTAGACTCATCCATAGGTTTTCCAAGAAGAGCAAGTTCATCCAGCTTCTGTTTGACAAAGTGCATAAAGTTAGAAATTGTCCGGTTGCCATGGAGTGGTTGTTTGGCGTAGATATTGTGAAGAGTGGTCCAGACTTGAGCAGATGTTTCAGAGCGGGAGACATGAGATAGAGAAAAAAGAAGATAAGTTGATCTTGATGGTACCAGGACAACTAATCAGGGGGCTGATGAGAAAAAAGAAGATAAGTTGATCTTGTTGGTACCAGGACAACAAATCAGGGTTTACCTCACTCGTAACGATGTGAGATAGAGCAAAAGAAAATGCCGTAGCAGCTTCAGAGGGCTAGCCAGTTGTTTCAGTACCGGTTGGTTGCTTTCCGGTTGCGAATGGGTCAACATCTGAGGAGGTTGTGTTGGTACAGTAATAGTGACAAACTTCGCACGCGGAGGAGGTGGATGTGTGCCATCAACGTAGCTCATCAACGTAGCCCATGAGGCCATGACCACAGAGAGCGGATTGTACTTGGAGCTTCCAGGCAAGAAAATTATTTGGTTGAAGTTTGCGGGTGTTGGGGTGAGCTTGAATGATGATGAGGGCATGCTTGGGTTGTTAGGGTTTGGGATAGTGTAGGTAAGGGACGACACGTCCTGCGACAGAGAAGTGGGCTCTGTGAACAATACTCGTGAATAGTACCGTGAACAGTACTCGTGAAGAGTAGATCTTGGTGATGGAGAAGATGACGACGTTGTCCGGCCGTGCGTTGAGCACAGAGGTACTTTGCCGACTTGGGTTTTTGGAGAAGATGCTGATGTTTTGTCGGCGGTGATAGAGGTGGATCGCGCAGGTTAGGGTTCCTGCACCTGCTGTGATACCATATTAGATCAGAGACAATGAGAAAATAATTGTATTGCACAAGAAATATTGAAAAACTACATCTGTTTATATAGACTACTAGAGAAGCTACTAGAAGTTAAGTCTAAGGTAATTGCTATTTAGTCCCTATATTTCCTATACTATATACAGATGTCGAACTCACAAATCTCATATGTGGGACGGAATATTACAATCCCCCCACCTCATATACATTTAATCCACAATATCTCGATGTGGGACGGGATATCACAAGCCCCCCACCTTATATACTCAACGTCCTCGTCGAGTGTGCCCAGTCACGTATCCCCTTGGCGGGCGGCGCAACACCACGGAGTCCTTGCGGGACCATGGTTGACTCCGATACCATTTGTAACAACTTGGGCGGATTACTGTCCCACAACTTCTTTACCCGTACCACCGGATAAAAATGCTTGAGCCCCCCGAAGGTGCTAGTTGTAGTCCATAAGATGTACTACATACCAGATGTCGAACTTACAAATCTCCGATGTGGGACGAGATATTACAATCCCCCCACATTATATACATCTAATCCACAATATCTCGATGTGGGACGGGATATTAGAGGTCCGCTTTGACTTCTTAAACACAAGTAGAATGCGACCAAACCCTTTATGATTTCGGACCAACCCTTCCCAGAGTATTATCATCAATTGTATACTCCTAATATGGGTAGGAAAGAAGCTTAAGTCATCTTAATGAAATGTGCAATTGAAGAAGAGGAGGAACCACATGTTGAGTTTTGCATGGTCATTGAAGAAATTGCTAGAAGTAGAATTCAAGTGAAGAGATCATAATGGAAGATTGATCACGAACTGTGGAACCGAGGCCCAATGAGGAACATGTAAGCCAATGTAGCAATTTGGAAGAAAGAGCACTAATTGTGATACCTATGCTAACCAACAATCATGTCGATTTTCGTTATGTTGAATAATTGAATTTTGTTCCCAATCCTTTGTTAGTTCACATTGCCAACAAGCTGAAATGTCACATCGAGGAGACTAGCAATGCCATTGGTAAGCTGCATGTCAAACATTCAAAATATTCGAAGTATCTTTTCATTTAAAATGGGAGATTTCTAATTTTCAAATATGAACTCAAGGACTAGTTCTTTTCAGAAGGGGAATCTGATGTAAATCTAAGATATGCATGTTTTATTGGCAGACAGATTTGTCGTTCTACCAATGCAGGAATTCTGGAAGTAGTATTTTTTTTTTTTTTTTTTTTTTTTTTTTTTTTTTTTTTACAGTAAGAGGCATTAGTCAATTACAAGGTCTTGGGTGTCTAAGGGTCTAAGTGTTGATGTAACACCCCGTGCGGATTATTGTCCCAACAACTTCTTTACCCGTACTACCAGATAAAAGTGCTCAAGCCTTGAAGGTTTACTATATATCACATATCTAATCCACAACATTTCGATGTAGGATGGGTATTACAATGTCCCCCACCTTATATACTCAACGTCCTCGTCGAGTGTGCGCAGTCATGTATCCCCTTGGCTGGCGGTGCACCGCCGCGGAGCCCTTGCTGAACCAGGGTGCTCTGATACCACTTGTAACACCCCGTGCGGATTACTATCCCAACAACTTCTTTACTCGTACCACCGGATAAAAATGCTTAAGCCTTGACGGTCCAAATAGTATTCCACAAGGTTTACAATATATGACATATCTAATCCACAATATCTCGATGTGGGACGGGATATTACAGTTGAGATCTAGGTGAGGTTATTGAGAGTTTGACTTATGACTATCTAGGCAGAATGACCAGAGTGCTTGGAAATGTAGGCTCTTAAATGCTTTAATAAGCTGTACTTTGTATATATATGAATGTGAAGAAGAGAAGGAACATATTATATGAGATAAAAACATCTTCAGAGTATACTCTGATTTCTTTCTCCATCAGGCTTCCCCTAGTATTTCCCTTAAGAAATCTAGGCTCCAACGGTGAGTATTATCTCACTTGCTTAGTCAATTAACTTTTTTCTGATTCACATTACTTATTTAGTTTGAATGGGACTATCACAATTCATTAGTTGATCTGTAGTATTAATCAGTTATTCATTTACTTAGGTGTCTAATATATAGTTCCGAGATTTAGTAGTAGTTTATAACAGGCTTTAAAGATGAGGGATTAATTGTGACTGCATGTGATCCCTCGCGAGGGTGAAGCACCTTCTTCTTCTTTCTGTTACTGTTCAGAGTTCTATTCAGGAGTACTGTTTGTGGTTCGATTCACGCCTACTGTTAGGCATACAGCCCGCTATCATGCTTCCGTGCCCTAATCCCTTTCGTAAACCCTAACTCAAACTTGTCCTACATTGGCCTGGTTTGGATAAAGAGGTTTGGTTAACCTCAGCCTAAAGTTAACCAAAACCTCAACCCAAAGTTTGGAGGACCCACATTCCACTCATTTTTCAACTAACATAAAAGTCAAAACCTCAAAACCCAAAACCTTCATACCCAAACACAACGCAGGTTTAGTTTTCTCAACCATAAAACTTTGCAATCCAAACAGGGCCATTATCTGTATTATTCATGGTATTTTATATGGCAGAATTCATTGATTTCTTTCTTTCATTTGACCCTGGCAGAATTTCGGACTCAACGTTTTAGCCATTGAAGTGTGTAAACAGATACAGATGTGTCATAAGCAAGTGTCCTGATTACAACCTTTGTATGAATGGGTTACCCAGGTCATGTCAGGTACCCTTTTAGTATACAGGTTTTAGGTTAGGGTTTTGCGATATAATTCTAAGCAAAGATTCTAAGCAAAGATTAATTCTAAGCAAAGATTAATTCTATACCCTTTTAGTATACAGGTCAACCTTTGTCAACTGACCTCTTACATAATTCTAAGCAAAGATTAATTCAACCTTGTCTTGCTATGCATTGGTAATCATATTAGTTGTCAGATACATAGATGTCCTGAGAATGTTTAAACGACTACTCATAAGATTGTCAAAACAATCACCATTCAGTACACCTTAATCTTTGGTGGTATTTGTCTCACTATGGTGTGTTTACAAGAATTTCAATGGTAATGTATTTACAAGAAAAAAACTCAAAAGAAGTATATGAGAGGCAAATGAATCTGTTGTATCTGCGTTCGATTGTTTAGCACCACTCTCCTAAATGCCTGAGGAAGAGACCTGCTCAGTCCGCCAACTGTTTGATCCAGAGCGAATAATTTTGTCAGGTTAGCTTGTCAACAGGACCAAACTCTTTTAACATTGTAGATGAAGATAGGGATTCAGTGCTTGGTGATTGGAAGAATGAGGTTGTTAGAGCAGTGAGAATGTCTCATTTAAATGTGTGGGACACATACCGCTCTATCTTATTATATAGATACATGAATTGATAGATGTCAGGACAACACTTTACATCACAAAATTGAGTTGATTTCTCCCAAATACAAACATCTTGGGACTTGGTAGTTTAGTGTTTTAAGATAAAAATCGACTATGATTAGTTCAAAGTAGGGCCGTGCTGGGCCGGGCCTGACTTGTGAATGGTTAACCCAAGCCCAGCCCAGTCCATTGATTGGGCTGGCGCTGCAGCCCAAGCCCACCCAAATCCAAAAAATTTGTAACCCGGCCCAACCCACAGGCCAATACTATTATAATTATTGTTATTTTTTATTCTTTTACATAAAATGATATTAGTAAATTCAAAATCAACAAACCGTTACAAAAAGATCACCATGCCCAGTGGTCTTAACCAACAAGCCTTTACAAACTACTCCCAGAAAAAAAAAATGGTTAAGTTTGTCTAAACAGTTTATTTTAATTTTATTTTTCTCTTTGCTACCAAATGACTTGCTATTAGTTTAACAAAATTCCACTCAGAGTCTATTATTAGTTCATTACAAAAATCTTTGTTTGCCACAAAAAACACATATCAGACACTAAATATGAGAGCAAATCAGGGTTGATCTTACTTAATATTACCATGTTCATGTGCTCAATCATCATTACCTCCTTTTTTTGTGGTTTTATCTTTTAAATCCTAAAATTCCAATTTGATGTTGTGAAATCATTTTCCACGTATTCAAGTTCAATGTCTCTGTTGACTAAATCAACTCCTCTTGCTCTATCATATTCAGACGGTTTCCCATATTATGTCATCATCTCATGATACATATAGTACAATAATAAATTACAACTACAAATATTATAGAAATACTTTTATTTAAATATTATGCATCGGGCCGGGCTGGGTTGGGCCACAAACATGAAGCCCAACCAACCCATAATCTTCTCGGGCTCGTTTCATTGGCCCAAGCCCATGACGGGCTCAAACAAATAAACCCTATCAATACCGGGCTGGGTTGGGCGGGTATCCTGGCCATCGGGGCGATGACCAGCATAGCTTAAAGTATGTTAGATATGAATTTACTGAAGTAAACAGAGAACGTAGATACGGTTTGGAATAGCACATAGAAGTTATGGAAGGAAATAATGCATTAGAGAATGCGTAAAAGAAAGGAAATATTAAAGACATATGAAGAGAAAAGATTAGAAAATAAGAAGTTATAGAGATAATACAAGCAAACTATGAACAGAAAGTTTAGGAAATGGCAACCCAATGGGAGTTTTCATAAAACCTATATAAGACAAATTGTGGAGACTTGAAGAGATAAAGTAGACGCAGACAGAGGTACAATAGCATAAGGGACAAGAGAAATAGAACATGTTTGAGAGCCAAAAAGGAAAAAATACAAGGGAATTGGAGGAAAGAAGAGTTAATAACTGAAAGGTAAAAGTAAACAAATCAGAGATCTCTTTACTTTGACTTTTTGCTAACTGCTTGTCATGCAAAGCATGGGTTGTTGCTAGTTCCGATGTACCAAACAATCGTACATAGAAAGCTTATATTGTTGATTGAGAGAAAGGAACATAATATCTGACTAGAAAGTCTACATAACCCCACTTAACCCGTTAAAATGATTTGGCTCACTAGTTAATGTTGTCGGGAGAATCTTGTTGCAAATTTTGTCAAACCAGTAATCAGAAGAATGGTCATGGGCTTCATGATTTATAAACCATAGGAAGAAGTGTTAGCACTAAAGAGTGAGTTGAGTTAAGCCCTTGTTTCGGATATGTTGCTAATATTAAAAAAGGGAATACTACCACTTGAATTCCGGTTTCCGAGGGGTCTTGCCTTCTATTGGTATGGGAATAGAGAGGGAAGAGAAGGGATCTAGTATGCCAGGTTGGGGATATCTATTATTTCGATTGAGATGCTGTTGAGCATATTCCGAAGCTAGCTCTAATCTGAACCTATGTTCGGTGGAAATAGCCTTCTGAGAAAGTCTTCTGACTAAGTCACGATTGAAGTTCGATTTTGGCAAAACTCACCGTAATCCGGCCTTGAAAATCTCTGCTCTCTAAAACCTACATTTTTGAAATTTTATACAAAAATGCCCTCCCAAAATTTGTGACATTACCCCAACTTTGCTTTAGGAATGTTCATATGCACACTTATTCGAAGAAAATTGCATACTGCAAATGACGACCTGCTTTGTAACTCTGCAACCAAAAGAGTACATCATCTCCATTGTTTGTAAAAATTGAGGCATTTGTTTCGAACTATACTAAGTCATAATGGAAATTCAGCAATTAACAAGTTTGACCCCCATAAGCAAATTTTCTTCGTCAGCCCTGCTTTTGGTAACCTTTGATTGATAGATAACTTGTAGTAGGAAAATCAAAATGAGATTCCACATATTGTAGATGCCACTGATTCTCTTATATATTAACAGTCTTATATGTAGGTAAAATAATTCATTTTTGGCGAACTTTTATTTTTTTGGTCTATTTAAGCATTTCAAGTCTTAGGGAAACATGTATTTTAACTTCTTATAAATAGCGGATTAAGTTTCTCTTGCTTAAGAACGATTCTTTGCTATGGTTTGGACACTGGTTGCATGTATCACACTATGGCGGAGTTAGTGAAAACCAATAGGCCCCCAAGTAATCCGTGTTCAATGTCGAGACTTGATTTAAGCAGTCTAAAACTCAAGAGTATTCAACCAGGTTCCGAAGTTTTCTCGAATGCAGTTTTGGTTGCTCATGCTTCTTTTCTTGCATCATGCTCCCAGTACCAGAAAAAAATCATGTAGATTAGCTGAAGTGGGAAGTAGAGTAATCCATTCCTCAGCACTAACACCCACTGTTGTATATTGAAGAAACTTTATTAACTTCAATGTAGGTAACAAAGGGGTTAAAAAATCATCTCGTAAATTATCCAACGGAAGTATTCCAAAATAAGATGATCAGTTGGTGCTGAAAATGCACATTGGTTTGGATCAGAGTCCTGATTCACTTCCACACCCATAAGTTTTAGCTTTCTTTAGTTTTGTGTTATTGTAGATGAGGCCCTTTTGAATTTTTCCAGGCTAATTTGGTGTCAACCTTTGTTGGAAGGCGTGAGAACCGACGCGAGGAAGAAAGAAGGGCTTGCGCGTGCGAGTTCTCTGAGCTAGTGGTTGTACAGGGACGTGGTGGACGATTTTGTTGGCAGAAGTTTGAAGAGGTCTTGGTTGGTTTCCAGTTGGTACATGTTTGACTGATTTTGCTCGCGCTTTTTCTTAGGCTAAGGGCTAGTTTGGAAATGCTGTGGCGGTGCTAGAAAGCTGCTGTGTGAAAACACTGGAAAAGCTGCTGTGAATTCTTGATAAAATGTTGTTTGGTAAATATTACATAAAAGCTGTTGTGAAATATTGTTATAGTAATTTTGTGTTTGGTAAAATCAACTGAAGTTGCTGTGAGAGGGTAAAATGACAAAACTATATGACACGTGTCATTCCCGTAAAGATAACTATTGATATTTTAAAAAATTGTAAGGTTAAAATTGGTTGTAGATAAATTAATTAAAAGCACTTTCTGGAAAAGCATCTCTCCCCTTGCTTCCTCAAAACTGCTGTGGGACAACAGAAACTGTCCGGAAAAGCAGAAATTTTATTTTTACCAAACACACTAAACTGCTTCTGCTGTCGGAAAGCAGCTGTGCTGGCAGCAGAAGCATTCCCAAACTCACCCTAAGTCTTGTTCTCAGGCTTGCACATCATCTCGTTGGTGAAGCTCGTAAAATGCTTAGCGCTTCTAAAGGGGAGGCTTCTTATTTTTTGCAGAGATGTGCTTATTGTCTTGTCATTGAATGTATTGGTTGGTTAGTAGGAAATCTGGAGTGGGCTGTAAGACCGAGGGGGGAGGGGGGGGGGGGGGGTAACATGCTTCTCCTTTAATTCACAGTATGTTTTTGTTTGTGTTATTGAACGACGAGGATGCTCTGTGCGCTTCTGTTGATCTACACAGTGCAAAATCTTTTAGCGCATTTGCTTTGGCGCCTTCTGTTAGGAAGGAGACTGTTCGTGGTGATCAAGGATCTTCAGTTTCTTGGCAAGAATGTTCAAGTCATGGAAGTTACATACTTGCAGTTTCTTAAGTTTATTGACGTTGTGATAATTCATTGTTTGTACGAAAACCGGTGTTTCACCAGAATAACAGAGCTAGGTTAATTGAGATCTGGCTGATAAGGAGTCTGGGGGTTGGATTAGTGTTGTCCATCAGTCAACAGCTAAGATGAGCCAAGGTGTGGTTGGTTCTTTTATATGCAGCGTTCCTGTTAAGAATAGTTCTGAGTCGCTGGAATCACTGTCGCGGGGGAGGGGGGGGGGGGGGTACTTGGAGCTTCCGTTAAGTTTAGTATTCCTATTTGTAATAGCTCAAGGCTCTGCAGGTTTCATCAGGGGCTCTTGACTGTAAGGGCTACCGGCTACGGTAACGAGAAGGCGTTGGCGTTGGTGAAAGAAGTTGAGCCGGAAGACCGTGATTTCAATTCCCTTAGTTTGAACGAGGAGATTGGTGATGTCTCTAATGTTGAAGTGCCTACTTGGGATGTAAACAAGGTTATGACTGTGCCTGGTGGTGGACAATGGTGGAGCAAGATGAGGTATGGGAGGATCTCAGTTCTGGCGTTTATGTTGAGTCACATGATGCTGCACCTCAATGGGATGTTGTTGAGTGTAGTTCGTTAGCTTCTTTTAATCCTTCAGATGCTGAAGAAATGTTGGAGTTTGAGAGATTTTTGGGCTCATCTTATGATGGTAAGTAGCAAAAAGAAAAGAAGCTCTCATCATAATTGGCGGAAGATTCCAATCTTTTTAATTCCCTGTGCAAGAGCAAGAATCATTGGCCATATCTGTGTGAATCATCTAGAGCTTTAGTTGGAGTAGTTAGGTGGTCTCTTTGTTTTGTTTTTCTTGTTTTCATTGTTCCTCATTGTGTGATTTTTCTTTTTAATTTTTCTTACCTATTGAAAAAAAGAATTCCCGGGATTGTTAGATGCTGAATCTTATATCATCTCTCTGAAAAAATCACAACATCGTGCTGATTTTGATTTCATTTCGGGCCCCTTCTAATCCTTCAAAGTTTGGACACTTCTGCCCATGCTCATAAATTGTTGGGTGTTGTACTCTGCACAAGATATTAATCAGGTTCTTGTCTTGCCACCAAATTCTTCCGGCTCAGAAGCTGCAACTTATGAATGTGTGTCGAGTATGGAGCTTGATCTTTCTGTGCAAAGGAACTTTAGTTCTTTGGTTTAATGATACCTTTAGGAACACATTAGTTGTTACTGTTGGTGCCATCTGTTTACCAGTTAGAGCCTTCATTGTTGACCATCTGGTCATCTTTCATCATTGACAAGTTTTGTGGGTCAGCTGGTAACTGTTGAAGTGTAAAAGATTTTGAGGTTTCAAACTCGCTGTAGTTCGTTTTGCTCTTTCGTCCTATAAAGTTCAAATAATCATAATACATAAATTTAGGTAAGTACTATGGTGCATATATGCAAAGTACGATGTTTAGATGGCTCCAATTTTTGTGAAACACTGAAAAGGTTCAAATTGCGAATGAATCCGTTGCACTTGTAAACAGCTTTGCACTTGTAAACAGCACTACCCTCCCTGTAAAATTCAGTTTTCGAGTCTGGCCGCTCGACTGACAACTGAAGTGTTCACCGAGAAATACCATTTCCTGCAGTCTGCTAAGGTAACAGAATCACATGGGCAAGCAATGTCACCAGTTCTTTTCCTTGTAGTTTGTAAGGCCTTGAAACTGAAAGATAATAATTTCTCTTGCACTCTATGCAAAGTCATTACTGCCTCAGATAGAAATGGTCCTCCAATTGGCAGGTCACACCATGTACTACTGCCTGTGGGCTAGAGGAAACCGATGTGGGCGGTTTTTTTTATAGTCTTAGATGGCCATTACCCTTTATTACCTACTTTTCCAGTAAGTAACAAGGAAAGGCCAATTCCACAGGGAGTACAATTGGTTGGTCCCCGTTCTTTAATGATCTAATGATCTCACAATTTCTAGTAGTTTTCCTGGACAGGGCATGGTAGATCCATATAATGTGAGGGCTGCTTTCAAAACATTGGACCACTCTGTTTTGGCTCTTCACATCTTTACCAGGTGTTCTAGGAATTCTCCATTTTCTTTGACTGATATTTTGATGTAGAATGATCTTATTTCTGCACCGTGGGGTTCTCACATCATTTTCTTGAAATTGGATCTCCGTGTGACCTTTTAAAATGAGTAGTGCTCTTTTTGTAATTCTGTAATTCATTATCGAGTGATATTTCAATTCAAAATCACTCTTCTTTCTTTCTTAACTGTGCTACTTGTGGGTAGGACGCCCTTTGAAGCAAAGACTCATTTGAGTACGGACACACTCCACCTATAACTCTCTCCATCTTATATTTTCTAACAGAGACCATGTCTGGCATCCCAAATTTATCCAATTGGGACGGAAATCTGTGTTTTCAGCCAATTAGACCCTAAGAAATTCTTCTAAAAATCTGCAGATTAGATACATTTCAATGCGATTGAAGAATCTCCAAGATTGGAGATTTTGCAACTGAAAATCTCGCAATGATAGTTTTGGTGTGTTTTTTACATTAGCATGACGGGAGTTCATTTATATGTGAGTGTATTCAAGTAGTTGATTTAACACATTTTAGATTTCTTCAAATGAATCATGTTAGAAACACACGACTAGAGAGCGAATATATTTTATGTATTAAGTTTTGTGAACCACATGAGTGTTTATCATGCCATATGCTCCGATTTGTTAATTTGATAGATTGCATAATTGTTTGATGTCCCTGAATGGTTGTTCAACTGATTCAAAAAGGGGTCTGCGTATGTACTTACGATATTTTCAATGGGATTGACAATGATGAAGTCACAAAAGTACAGAATGTTCTATGTTACTGAAACTAGTTAACTTGAAGTAAAAGTGAATTATAAGAGCATCCACAATAGTTCTATACACAAACTAGCTACATTTTAGTCAAAAAATAACATATCCAGTTTAGCTAGTTATGTTTGCTCCAATAGCATTGCACTTTTATACTAGCTAACAATGCTTTTTAATTTTGACTTTTTTTTTTTTTTTTTTTTTTTTTTTTTTTTTTTTTTTTTTTTTTTTTTTTTTTTTTTTTACGAACATTAACTATATGTAAGGAATTGTAAAATATTGGATTCATGTCCCTGTTGCTGCACATGAAAAGCACAAAATCGTCTTTAGCCTGAAATGTATTTCTCGTTTATCCCATGGAAAAGCAGTCTCAAAGTTGTTAGTATAGAAATTGAGTTTTTACAGGTCTAGAGTGCGAAGTTGTGTAGATAGAAATTGAGTTTGTATAGCTCTAGGACTCTATTCAGATGAGTGATTGTTTTGTTTCCTATAAAAGAATATGTTTGTAGATAAGTTCAAATACAAGAACGTTGGAGACGTTAACTTTCGAAAATCAAATTAAAATGTTAAATTCAAGAGAAAAATTAGATTATGAAAGTGGTGAGGATATTTTGACTTGACATATCTAGCTAGCAAGAAATTAGGAGACTAAATTAGCATGTTGTTTGATTAGTCTACCGCAGAGTATAATCATCCAAATCAACTCGCTATTTTAGTGATAACTTCCATTTGAGTAGTCTATTTTCGATGTTATTAAGTCTCTAATGTTTGATACATATATGGCTTTATTCAGTACTGAACTCAAACAGAAAGCTACTTAGGATTGTTCAAAGACGAACTTTTATTACTTTCGCGTGTCAGTGCAATTTACCAATCATATAACTCTACTACAAAATAAATTATATTGCTTGCTTTGCTGGAGCCAACATAGAATCTCATGTCTAGCTTTCATCGTGATTCCTATTTTTAGAGGTGCCTGCAGATTTGAGTTTCTGTTAATTGGAACTCTGTACTGTTTTTTACCTGCCGGATCTTCCAAAGCAATAACAATTCGAATTAGTGGAGGGGTTATTTTGTATAGCTGTGGATGAAATTTTCTAGTGAGCTTCTGCAGTCTTTTCGTGTTACATATCGTTGCTCTGTTATAACTGCATCTTCTCTTCTGTACATTCTTTTGACTTTTTCCTCTCAACAGAAGCAGTTGAAACCTGGCGTTTGGAAGTTCTGAAAGAAGCAAAGCAGTTTTCTCCTAAGAAGAATACCTTTGTTTCAACTGTCTCACCGAAGGAACTCGGTACCTCTTTTTGTTTCTGTTTCAGAAGTGTGTTTTTACTTGGCAAACATTAATGAACCAGTATTCTTGTGTTGCTTTTCGTAGTCACTTTTTATGTGAATTATGTTTTTAGGGATGCTTGCAAGAGCACTGGCGGCTGGTTGGGATCACCTATCGGAAGAAATCGGTCTTTGGATGCCGGTAGAGATCAATAATGATGAACATGATGACAAACCGGTGGGAGCATCAGATATTGGTATAAGACTAAACTTTCAGAGGTCCTCGATGGAGGACACAACAGAAAATAGAACTCTAGACTTGCTTCTTGCTAAAGATTTAATCTGTTACTTTTATGCAATACTCTTTCGGACTTCTTCTTTTGCTTCATTTTAATGGGGATTTATTACGATGTCACCTTTTATTTTAAGATAATCCAAGTTTGTAACATCATGTTGTGTAGCTGATGAAGTTTTGGCTGGAAAACAAGTTCCTCCAGAGTGTAATGCCGAACGTCATACGGATTATGGTGGTGCTGCTGTCAGATGGGGACTCACCCACCCTAAAGAAAGTGCATATGACTGTTGCCAAGCTTGCATTGATCAGGCTAGACGTGCTCAACCAGGCAAAATGAAATGCAACATATGGGTTTATTGCCCATTAGAGACCGGGTGTTATTCTCCGGACATTTATGAGCACAAACATATGGAGTGCTGGCTCAAATATGTAGGTTCACTCTATCTTGTTTTTTGTGCTCAGATTAACCAAGTACGGTCTGTTTAACCGAACCTCTGTATGCTTGCTTTGGTCTTGATAATGCAGGCAGACAACCCTAAAGTGAATTTCAAGGACCAATATTCTGAATCTTTCAGGAACTCCCACCCGAATGTACCTTTGGTTGTTCCGTGGGTTTCTGGTGTTGTTAAATCTTAAGTTGTTTTCATCTCCTGCACACCTTATCCAGGGGCAATGGACTTCCAAACTTTTAACAGAGACTTGACGGGAGTTCATTTTAATCTTTAGTCGCAAAAGATCATATTGGCTGGCCTGCAACTTTTAACTGTTTGTTTGTCCTCCACTCTTCTTGATGGTTTGGTTTTCATGGTTGGTTGGGTTTCGGGCCAATTCCTCGGATGAAGCACTGTAGAAAAAGCTTGGCGCCGATGTAATCTGAGACATAACATTTTATTTTTGATGAAAAACATAACATTTTAATGTAATAGCAATGTCGTTGCAGTCACTGGCAATGTTGACTGTACTCTCTTCAGCCCGTCTTTTTTTTTTGATCAAAGTGGTAAGAAATATATTAAGAAATAGTATTACAGCGACGCAAAAGTTACAAGCATTGCAAACAAGGACATGCTGGAGGCAACAAAAGCAAAGACAAACCAAGCTAAACATCTAGGATTAACCACAGGCCTAGAAGATAGGAAAACAAATTGTACACAGTACTGGCAAATTAACCTTTGATTACCTGGTTGGCTCGTTGGACTAGTTGCTCTATTCGGTCTCTTTCAAACTCTGCTCGGCTTGGCCTTATGAGGAACCATATCTTGCAAGTTTTATGCATGTTCTAGTTTACATTGATAAAATTCACATTTTGATTAAATGGAAAAGCAAAGGACTACAAGTTGCTTCAAAATGAAGGGTTGAAATCAATCAAACATTTATATTATTGAATCTAGGAAGTTTACAGAATAAACTATAATTAGTAATACTTAAAGCAGAACAGAAATCCCCCTTGACATCTCTGGACAAACAACGAATAAAAGAATTTTTATGTCTACCGAACCAATATGCGCAACAAACGAACTTGTCAGAAACAATGCTCAGCTTCTTGGGACTGCAAACAGCAACAACAACGATTGGTGGCACTGGAATATCACATTGGCTTTCCTGCATTTGCCTTTTTTCTACCTAAGAACATGAAAACCCGAGGAAAAAACGACTTCTTCTTCTTTTTCTTCTTAGCCGCATCAAGTGACGCATCAGCTTCAGTGTTATCTCCAGGGGCATACGCCTTTGTGCTCGTCCTAGGATGGAATGGAACATTAGCAGGTAAGGCATTGACAGAGTCAGCAGATTCTTTCAAATCTACATTGGATGCTCCGTGAACAGATTCGCCTGCTTTACGTCTTTGCTCACTCTCCGCCCTCCACTTTCTCAGTTCCTGTTCTGCACCCAATTTCCCTTCCTTGGCTTCCTCTGCTTTTTGTGTTGCAGTCTCTAGTTCTTCTTTCTGTACAGCCACTTCTTTGTTCACTTCCTCCAGCTTTTTAAGTGTTATTTCCTCAGATTTCTTCGCTACCTCCATTTCAGAGATAGCAGCAGAAACCTTCTTGTTAGCTTCCTCCTCCGCGTCATGGGCATGCTTGCTAAGTTCATAATACTCCTCTAGACTAAGAGTCACCCCGGTTGTTGAATCTTCATCATTATTGCTTCTGGCTGATTCACTATCCTTCATAGCATTTATCGCTGCCAATGCCAATTTTTCGGAGGCCTTGGCATTGTCCATTTCTGCTTTGGCTGCGAGTAATCTACTCTTCATGGCACTGACTCCAATTTTGGCTTGCTCAGCATCTTCCCTTGCCTTGTGCAACTCCTCACGAGCCACTTGAATTAGGGACTTAGCTTGGTCTGCTTCTTGAGCCGCCTCCTGTAATTTCTTGGGAAGATTGACCATATTTTCTCGTAATACTTTTTCCTTCAAGAGAACGACAGCAATCTCTGACTTAGTTTTGCCGAGTTCTGCTTCAAGGTATGCAACTGTTTTTGATGCCACTTCTTCCCTTTTCTTCATCGCAGCAAGTGCCGACTTTTCTCCCTCCAGCTCCAGATTCAATGCTGTGGCTGCATCCTTCAAGCAATTTACTTCAGCAGTGGCTTTCTCCATGTTCACCTTAATTTCTTCGAGTTCTTTCATAGCTATAGCAACCTCTGCTTGTATGTCAGGTCTCTGGCTATCTGATTTTCCTTCACTACCATGTTCCTCTGTCAGCTGTGATTCCATATAAGCTGCTAATTCACCTTTTAAGTCTGCGAGTAGCGTTGAAGCAGTATCTACTTTTGATTTGAGATCCTTTGCTGAAGATATTTTCTGGTTTAGGCTCTCTAGTTCCTCTTCAGCTTCCTTAAGTTCCTTCTCCCAATTGAGAGTTTCCTGCTTTATTG
The DNA here is from genome assembly GCA_023055425.1 of Linanthus parryae. Classification (NCBI taxonomy): domain Eukaryota; kingdom Viridiplantae; phylum Streptophyta; class Magnoliopsida; order Ericales; family Polemoniaceae; genus Linanthus; species Linanthus parryae. The sequence continues at coordinate 79,254,000 of JALGPY010000006.1, forward strand.
CCATAGAATCTTTACCTTTTCGTTCCTCGATTTCCATATGAGCAGCCTGAGACAACTCGAAAGACTCTTTCATTGTTATCAATTCAATTGTCAAGTCCTCCACAGTCTTTTCAACTTCTTTTGATGCTAAAACAGCCTCCTCGGCTCTTTTAACTGCTAGATCTTTCTCAGTTGCTAATATGGCATAATCGTTTCGGAGCTTCTCTAATTCTTCCTTAACAGTTGCAAGTTCGGAAACAGCAGTTGCATGCCTGGCTTGAGCAACCTCAAGTTGTACCTTGGCTGCAACGCTGACTTCGTCAGCTATCCCTTGCTCCATTTCTTCGACTCTAAGCTTGGTAAGTTCAGCATCTTGTTTTGCTTGTTGTTCTTCTGTCAGTGCCCTCTCAAGGTTGAGTGCCAATTCTTCTACCAGTCTCTTGGTGCTGTCTAGCTCCTTCAGCGCTTGATCTTTTGCATCTTCTGCAGCTTGGGTCCTCATCTTGTAGATAGGAATCTCCGTTTGTGCTTTCTCGAGTTCCTTTTCTACAATCTTACGCCTCTGCATATGTGAACACAAACTTTTGAGTTACAATGTTAAAAAGCACTCTCTGTAAGTAACCCAAATGTTCTTAACCCTTTATCTGAAAAAGGGTAATCGAAATACGTACACCCTCCGTCTCTACGAGTCAATTTTTTAAACAGGTTATCTATCTGAACCATTATTAGCATCTCATCGCCAGAAACTAGAAATTGTTAGCATATGAGAAATGTGAACGAGAACAATGCTGTGGATAATGATGGAGAAGCGACAAAGATGTCTTACCTCTGCAGTCTGGACTTTATGTGCTTTCCAATCCACAATTCCACCAAATTTTGAAACAGCTGCTTTTACAGATTCAAAAGGTGCCGCTGTATCAATAAGACCTATGTTTGCACTCCCCTTTGGAAGATTTTTCGGTCTGTTGACCAGGTTAGATGTTTTGATAACATCACTGGGTACCTCATCTTGGTTTAGAGACACATCTGATGACACCTCTTGACTGTCATTTGTGACTTCTCCATCTGTTGAAGATGAAGTGGAAGGTACAGCCTCATGATCAGCTTCACAATTTAAGGTGGCTGCAGAATCCGATTTGTGAGTCTTAAGTACAGGGTTTATAGATTCAAAAGAGACGTCGTCATCCAAATAAGACGGAGTACTATCTGCTGGATTTTCTTCTACCAGTGAAGCAATGGGTTCTGAACCCCCAGTGACATTTCTGATATCCTGAGACTCAACTGATTCTTGGTCTTTGTTTTCTGATGGAAGTGAAGCTCCATGCTGTGATTTTGTCTTTTTATTGTCTATTTCTGGATTTGAATCCACCATCATTGTATCCTCACAGTTAGCTTCCAGTTCGCCATTTTTAGAGGATTCCAGACAACATATTTCTTTATCGGGTTCTGTACCCGGCATTCTTGTAAGGTGCTAGAGAGAGCCAAGTAGGGATCTGCAGTAAAATACATTGTCACTGCAACTACAAGCTTCTCATTGCAATAAACAGAACGAAAATTGAGAATGGCTGTGGTGGGTGGAAAAGAGGTTAAACCGTTTCTTATTCATGGCCATCCCGAAACAGATTCAGAAGGATATTATACTTCACAAGTATAAGGAGTTTAACCATTGTCTATTTGCTGAAATACATGAGTTAAAAGCTTTGACTGGTTGATCGAAGTTTCTCTTCCATGCTCAAAGTTGTAATTAAGCAACAGCAAGAATTTAATCGGCCACAGATAGCAACTCTTGACACAGACTTTCACTCACGTGCAATTTTATTTTCTTTCATAATAAGTGCTTGTTTGGTTCGAGATTAAAATCTCATTTGAGATTAAAATCTGCCAAAAAATTTAATCTTGTTTGTTTCGCAAATTTTTTGAGTCAGATTTTAATTTAAGTTGGCTAATAATCTGCAGATTATATAATCTCCGATTTTGAAGATTTTTTGAGTGAAACGTATAAAATATCATACTCTATCATCCCGTTAATGCTTGAATTGTTAATTTGTGCAAACGTTTAGCATCTTAAACTTATTATAGTTCAAATAAATGCATTTATTGTAAATTTTGTTGTAAAAGTTACAGGTATTGCCAAACGCAATTAAATTTTAATTCCAAATTTTCAGCGCATGCTAAACAGTTTTCAGATTATAATTTCAGCCAGCTTATTCACTCCAGATTATTTTCATCAGATTATTGAGATTTTAAGCTGGAACCAAACAGGCTCTAAGTGTCAAATCCCAACAACCAATTCCTTTCCAGACTCGGCTTTACCGTCTTGCTTGGTAGTTTAGTTTATAAGACCAAGCCAGTTTTCTAAGGTATGCCATTTGGATGCTGCCCTACCATAGCTTTCAATCTTCTATATAACAGAAGGGTAGTCAAATTGAGAATAAGAGGAACCAAAAAGAGAAACACATGGTTTAAAAATAAATCATTGAGTTCTGGAATTTTAATATGCCTTTGGTGTTAGGAAACATAAATCATTTGATATTTGTATAATCTTTTGTCACTCAGCTTTCTTCTGATCATCTTGTATATGTTTACTAACATATGCTTGAAGATTAAAATACACCCACACAAACGATTGCAAGGTTCTAGGAAAGATATCATGTAAATTAGAGAAATATGGACGCCAACATTACAAATTGCTGATATCTCAATTACGGACTTGGCCATCTTACAATTGAAGACAATTGTTGACATGTCTGTTTCTTATATATTTTCCGTGAAGCTTTAACTAAACTCAAACATCTAAATAGCTGTACTGTAATTGCTTAAGAAAACATGAACTCCTAGAATGGGATGGAAATGTTGTTATTTGCGCATAGAACAATATACACCAGGACAATAAGGCATAGAAACCCGTTATGTATGTAAAGAAAGAAAACGTCGTACCATGAATTTATCTTGAATGAAGCCTTAACTGGAATGAATTATTGATAATAAACTGTCTCTAAGAGAACCAAAAAATTCATTGTAACAAGAAATAGCAATCCTATTGTTCGCCTGCATTTCCATGTTCCTGAATTGTATCTAGAGCTGTTTGAGAATTTCTATGCCCTTTAATGTTCTCTAGCATCCAAACATTTTTAATTACGTTCATAATGATGCACGTTTCAGCAGGTACATAGAATCTTGATTAAGCATATATGAGATATACGAGTGTATAAAAGGATTTATAATAGAACATTCAAGAATAGGATCGTAAAAAAGAAGGTACCTGGAATCAGGAGGAACGAAATAGAGAAGCCAAATGGAGGCGTTATCTATGGTCTCTGATGGTAAACAAACTCATTGATATAAGAGAGGGATTACAATTTGAATTGACCGTCCAAATCAAGAGGTTAGTAATAGTTTCTGCTATATTGAGAGAGAGAGAGAGAGAGAGAGAGAGAGAGAGAGAAATGATTGTACTCCCTTTGCCCCTGCTGTCTGATCGTTGCTTATCGATTCAACCCGGTCCTGCTACACATGTCCACAATTATCTATAACCACCAGGGATGCTTCTGTTTCGTATACACTTTCATTTTTTATCTTAGACATAAACTTGAATTTTTATTTAATAATTCGGTCTACATTTATTTGACATCCAAGATAAGACACATTGTCTTGACAAACCATACGACGAGACTCGATATGTTGTACACCCAAACTAATATACTACTACAATGGCCCTGTTTGGATCCGCGGAAGTAGAACTAAACTAAATAGTCAAAAATCTGAGAAGAGGGTCAAAGTAGCTCACAAAATGCTCCGGAATTCCCACAGAAAAAGAGGAGTCCGGCTGTGCTAGACCCGGAAATCCGGACTCGGGTAGGAAATCCGGACTTGGTTTTGGCAGATTGTAGTTCCATTTTAGCCGACAATTTGGCAGAACCATAACATGTGTCGTTATATGAGTGGACCACCGGGTGAATGTTATCCACACCCACGATATTCTCCTTCTGCATGACAAAAGTTTTGTCAGAGCCCACACATCTTTATACTGATTTCTCATTACTCCTGAAAATCACATTTCTTTTAATATTATATTATTGATTTTACAAAACAAAAAATTACAATAATCTAATTTAATCTATTCTATCCAAACACTCCAGATAAAAGTAGATCTTTAGCCAAACCGCTCACTTACTTCCGCTCATCCAAACAGGCCTAATGTTTCAGTCATTTCTTTTCACTCTCGTTTGGAAAGTTTCACTCATTTATTCCTATTTTGTCTCCTCACCATTACCACATACAAGTCGATTATTAAGCCATATGCTCAAGCCCAACACTTTGGGCCGCTCATAGTGAACCAAAGCCCAAGCCAAGAGCATTCTCAGCTCAAAGTCCACGACTGAAATGAAATCCAGCCAGCACTAGGAGGACTTGCACCAAACTTGGAGGATTCACTTGAAAGTCAAAATATCATCACAAGGTCTAGCGTGCAAAGATCTTTCAGGATCTAAATCTCAGTCGTTTGATTGAATCCAACGGCCAAGTCCTTTACTGACTTTTGTATATATCGTCGTTACCTCTATCAATGTAATTACTCTCGAATATTCAACTGTAACTCTGTGTTTTCACTCTCTAAACTTTACCGTTCATCTTCTCTGATGTACTCATCAGAATCTGTTTGGGTGGAGGCGTGCTTGATTTTGGGATGCATGCACAGTTGGATTGGTGAGATGAGCACCGTTTTGGGGTTGCTAAGGTATTCGGATCAAGGTGTAATTTTGTTATGAAAGTGATCCAAATACCTAGCTAGGAGATTGGCGAAGCAACAATTGAGGGAAAATGGAAGAATGCAAGGGAAGGAACGAAGCTGCAGGACAGGGGGTTCAAAGGCATCTCGCACGAGCTCTGGCGCAGCCCGCACGAGCTGATTTGACTGGGCAAAATTTTGGGGTTGTTTCCTTCTTTGTTTTTGGTAACGCTTGGTTGCTTCGGGCTCAAGCATTGTACTATAGGTCTATAATATATGCTAGGCAGTGTATTTAGCTTGTGTGGTGTATCTCGAATAGTAATTGGCTCTCTCTTCAATAAGATATCGTTTTGGCTATGGACGTACCTAGTCTCAAACTAATGAACCACGGTAATTTCTTGAGTTCTTGTTCACGGTTATTCATCGTTCCTGTCTGTACCCTCTGTTTTAACAAAATTCAATCATCTCTCTCGAATTTACATATTCTTCCCTAGTTTCTCATGTGACTTGTGAGAATTCCAGTAGTACAAATTTCGAACATCTTTTCGTATCCCTCTATTTATTCCATGTTTGAGTTTGTATTAATTATATGTGTTGTCTCGTCTGTCACATTGGTTTTTTGGCTTTTGTGCATTGCCCTCGTCGTGTACAGTTGTCTTTATTTTTTTAGGGAAAAAACAAGAGAAAATTGATAACAAAAACAAAAGTTCAGAAAAATAACATAAAAGAACAGAATATAAGAAAAATCAAAAGTCTAGTCCTTAAGCTTGGGGTGTGACGACTCTGCAATTTCCTCTTTGTTCATGACCTATAGTTTGGGAAATTCGAACGGTTGAAATTTAGTGTGTGCGGTAAATTATAAATCGTTAGCGGTCCATAGGTTTATTATGAGGCATCATGTCCGTGGGTGGTAGTGACTTATAGGTTTATTATGACGCATTTTCGGGAATGCAAATGATTTCAGTGGTGGGAAGTGGAAATTCATTGAATATTACTAATTCAAATAATAATGATCATCATGTTTTCTTAACTTTTGCCATGTCTTCATTTTAGAACGCCCGATGTTGTTTGTGTTGGAATTGTGCCCTGGAGGCAATCAATTTATCGTGACATTTGTGTGGACTTACTATTCATTATGTTATTGATATGTAGATATGTTAACATGGATGAAGTCCTTAGAATATAAATGTTATACTCTTAAATATCCCTAGTCGAGTACTTCAGTTAATTAGGACGACTGTATTGAATCAAGATTAGTATGTGGGTAGATTAATATGGGGATATCAAGTCTAACAAATGGGTACGCATTAGGAGTAATGGCGTACTGGATTGACCCGCCATGAGAAGGCTACATGGGAGTTATGTGAATTATCATGTTTTGACTTGAAGTCACTAGATACTCTAGTTGTGAATTATCATGTTTTGATATCGTCAAACGTTACACCGCTACTGGGTAACTATAGAAGCGATAATCGGACATGATATGAAGCAAGCCGAGAGATGGTAGTGATGAAGATAGAATTTGTCCCTCCCACATAACGGGAGTAAATATCCACGGCCACTCGATGAGTGAGACTTAGGGAAATGCATGGCCAAGCTCGAATAAATCAATATGAGATATTGACGTTTTTTGTTTATCTAAGTCTACTCACAGATCAAGAAACTATGAATTGGATATAAAAGTGTGACATGTAGGGTTTTAATGCAGGTAACGCAGCGGAATAACAAAAATTTATCCTGCTCAAATCCTTCCAAGGATCACAGGCAAGCCATCATAACATGATAACGGTAGAATAGGTGTGTACCTTAGTTTGAGAGATCACGCGAAGAATAATGTCTTCGTCTCTACGAGTATCCACACCTTGTATCTTTGATTGGATTTCTTCTCACCGCGATGGGCTAGAAACGGAAGAAGGAGGCAAGAGATCGCGCAGAACGGAGCTACCACCACGCCCAAGGAGAGCCGAGGGCAGCAAGGGGGGGGGGGACGAACTAAGTGGCCGAACTTCCTTTTCTCTCTCTCTCTCTCTCTCTCTCTCTATTTCTTTGTTATGTTCTCTTAATAATGACTTAGATGAGAAAATAACAAGCTAGAGTTCCTTTGTATAGTTAATAACTCTTTATTAACTTCATAATTACCCCAATACTAATCATGTTCTTACATGAATTAGTCCACCTTGCAAACTAGTCCTACTAACTTTGCATGTGGTTGCGTCTAGATCCTTTTAATTAATTAGTCCTACTAATTAATGCCAATATCCAATTTAATACATCCGGTGTGTGACCCCATAGGTTTCTAATTAGTTGGTAGTAACTCTTTACTAACATGGAGCGGTGTCTAGCAACACATCCATGCCACCCAACTAATAGAAATAGTCATTGATCCCGACAAACCTTTTGCCCAGTGTTCATGTATTGTGTTATCCTTTGTATCCATATCCGGATTGGACACGAGACATAATATTCACACTCGTATACCCAATCCATAGTTTCTCGATCCTGGGAATATGCTTATCCGTACAGATAACATAAATTTCTCCATATTGATTTATCCGAGTCTGGCCAGACATTGTATAAGAACCATCCCTCGAGTGGCCTATGGATATTTGTTCCCATTATGTGGGAGAGACAAATCCTATCTACCTCACTACGATCTCTCTGCTTGCTTCCTACCATGCCCGATGTCTATCTTTATAGTTATCCTGTTAAGGCGCAACGTTTGATAATATCAAAGCATGATATTTTACAACTAGAGTATCTAGTGACTTCAAGTCTTAGGATTACAATACAATTAGCACTACGAGAAGCGCTTGTGACTTTGACATTATCTAATGTAGCCTTCTCGTTGTGGGTCAATCCATTATGCCTTTACTCCTAATTCATACCCATGTGTTAGACTTGATATCTCCATATCAATCTACCCACATACTAGTCTATAGTTGATTGTCCTGTGTTGACTCAAAGACTTCTAAGTGTGTTTTGAGAAGTAACTGTTTAGAGTGATGAAAGACAAACACTAAGTATTTCTAAGGCTCCAAGGCCTTGAGATACTGATGAGAGCTTCAAAGCTTTGAGAGTAGTTTTCTTTACAGTATGATCTAATAATCTTGTGATACAGGTGTTCTATGTGATGTCTTAAGATCAGAGATTTGCTGCAAATATCCTTGTTATATATTCTTTATATATCTAACACAATTGAAAATATCATAATCAAAGTGAATCAAAGATTTCTGGTCTTAATATTGAAAGAATGTGAAGCATGTTGAGAGCTCCAAGGCCTTGAGATGTGCCTTAAGCTGTTGACATTTTTACAGAATTAACTTGATTCTCTCTTGCAGGATTTGATCTTTGTTATTATGGTTTTTTAATGACTTATATAAGTCTTAAACTAGTGTATCATGAGTAACATGTTTCAGAAGTTAATCAGGTTATTGTTTTTATTTATATGATCCAGTTTTTATTTAGAAACTGGAAATCCAAACAGACTTAGTGCTGTTATATTTATGGAATTTTGTTGTTGTTGTTGTGTTTTAATGTTGTTGCAGGTTTTTCAAACGTGCAAATGCAATCTCAACTAACTCCAACGAATATCTACTCAAAGCTGTTATGAATTGCAGTTAGAAAGGATGAGGATTTGCTGGAACTGAGATCCTAAAATCTCTCATTCGGTTGCAGAGAGTGGATAAAATACTGGTTTGAAATTTGAAAGACAGATAGAAGCTTCCAGAGAACTGAGAGAGGTGTGATACATTCGTGGAAGATCATATATTCAATCCCTGACAAATTCAGGCTTCAATCACTGCTTTCAGAAGATCAATCATTCCAGTTTCTTGAAGAACACATCCAGGCCTTCACAAGCTTATTTCTCTACTGTGTTCTTCTTCTGTATTGTAATCTGCTTATCTTCTGTATATCTAAAACCTCACAAAACCTAGTGGTTGGTTGTTCAAGTGAACAACAAGAGGTTCTTGTTAGCTCAACAGTTAGTAGCTGATACTAGATAGGTTTGGAACCACAAGCTGTATAGGTGTAAGGGAGTTCACTTAGGCTTGGAGATCTAGGGCTGTTTCTGTGTGAGTAATAAGAAGTGTTTGCCCAATACTGGTGGGATTAGATCCCTTAGGAAGAGATTAGGTCCATTGGGACTGAACTCTGTAAATTGCATTGTGTTCTTTACTTTACAGTTTTGCTATTTACTTCTGCAAGTAACTCAAATCAAACTAGGGTTTATAAACTGTTTAGAACTGGTGATAGTTCAAGGCCTTGAAGCTTTCTGTTTGCCTTAGAAAGTTTCTGACTAGTTTTGCAAAATCTCAAGGCCTTGAGATTTGAGTTTCTCACTGGTTCACTTAGTTAAAATTTGTGTTTTAGCAAAAAAGTTTCCATACTCTATTCAACCCCCCTTCTAGAGTATTTTGGTCATGTATTTAGTCTACATTACAAACTTTCAATTGGTATCAGAGCTTGGGTCACACTATAGATCTAACAATCTTGTGACTATGAGTAATGTAGGAGATGGTGGCTTCTCACAAGGAATGGCAGCAAACAGACCTCCATTGTTCTGTGGTGATAACTTCATGCACTGGAAGGCATTGATGAAGATGTTCATCATAGATAAAGACATAGAATTGTGGTCAATAGTTCAGATCGGTCCTCATGAGTATTACACTACCATAGATGGAGTTAGATGCATCAAGTCTGAGGAAAATCTCCCAGTTACTGAACTGGAAAAGGTATCAAAAAATTACAAGGCTATGAATCTGTTATATTGTGATCTTAATGAAGATGAGTTCAACAGAGTGTCAAATTGCAAAAGTGCCAAAGAAGTATGGGAAAAACTGGTTGTGACATATGAAGGAACAAGTCAAGTTAAACAGACCAAGATTAACATACTTCTGAGACAATATGAGCTGTTCAAGATGAACTCAGATGAGACCATGAAGGATATGATCAAAAGATTCACCGATGTGGTGAATAATCTGGAGTCATTGGGAAAGAAGTTTTCAAATGAAGAAAATGTCAGGAAAATTCTGAGAAGCTTGCCAAAAGCCAAGTGGGAGCCAAAGACAACAACTATTGAGGAAGCTCAGGACCTAAGTCTTCTTCAGCTAGATGATCTAAAAGGAAAGCTGCTCACTCATGAAATGTCTATGAAGGATGTAGAAGGTGATCTGAGTGAAAACATCAAGAACTTAGCACTCAAGGCTAAAGACAATGAAAAATGTCAAAGCCTTGAGACTGAAGATGAGCATGATGATGAAGAGGCTTTAGCATTGATCTCCAAGGCCTTGGCCAGGATTCTCAAAAAGAAGAGAAACTCTGGTAACAGAGACTACAACAGAGAGAGATCAAGACCTTCAAGAAGCAAGGACTACAAAGGTAAGTTTTCATCACAGTCACATAAAACTAAAGTAATGAATTGTTTTGAATGTGGTGATGCAGATCATTTAGTAAGGGATTGTCCACAAAAGAAGAAGAACAGGAACTTTCAAAAGAAAGACAGTGACAACAGAAAGAAGAAAGCCATGATGGCCTCTTGGAGTGATTCTATTTCATCAAGTGATTCAGACACAGAAGAAGATCAAGCAAATTTATGCTTCATCGCTAAACATGATGAAGAAAAATCTTCAGACAGACATATTGAGGAAATGGTAAAAAATCTTCTTGCTAGTCCTTCTGATGTACTTCCTGAAATTCTCAAGAGCATGTTTTTAAATGAGGAAAGTTATAGAAATGAGATTTATTCTTTAAAGATTAAGATTCATGAGCAGGTAACAGAAAACCTGGACCTAGTTTTTGCCAACAAAACTGTTAAAGTTTCTAAGACAAAAATTGAAAAGGAATTCAAGGCCTTGGACAGCAGATTCAAAGCCTTGAAGGCACAAATAAAAGAGATTGTTGATGAAAACACTCTCTTAACTAAAAGGTATGTTGATGTAAAGACTCATTCAGAGGATTTAGAACAACAAATCTGTTCTTTGACTGAGAAATTTCAAGAGTCTAAAAAGGTCCTAGCCAGTTTTACAGGCTCAGAACATAATCTAAATCTCATTCTTGGAGGAAGTCTGAAATCAATGCTTAAAAGTGGGAATGGCTACAATCCAAATTTTCCAAAGAAAAGCCAAACTACTTTTGTCAAATCTGGTAGCAGACATTCTCCAAAATGTCATTACTGTGGAAAAATTGGTCATATTAGATTAACTTGTCCCTTCAGAAGATCAGAACCTCATATTATGAGAAACACTTATCAGCTTAAGGGTCAGGTTAGGCAGATTTGGGTTCCAAAAGGAATTAGACCACCAAACATGGCTGATATCGAGTATGACTCAAAGTTCTGCACTTGGTCTAACAGCCTGTTAAGACAATGATTTACTTTTGAAGGATGTCACCAAGGCCTTGAAAGATCAGAAATGAATATTAGACATAGGCTGTTCCAGACATATGAGTGGAAAGAAGTCTTTTTTTACTGAGATCAGAGTAAAATCTGGAGGAACAATTACACTTGGTGACAAATCAAAATGCAATATTATTGGTATAGGTAGTATTGGTAATGGTTCTACCAACTCTATCTCTGATGTTTATCTTGTGGATGGACTTAAATATAATCTGCTTAGTATTTCTCAATTATGTGATAAAGGTTATAAAGCTATATTTGACAAGAAGAAATGTGTGGTGCAAGATGAGAAATCTGGAGATTGCATACTCACTGCTCCTAGATCATATAATCTATATGCTATGAGTACTAATAGTGTTGCAGGTGACAAGTTGAAATGCCTCAAGGCCTTGAAGGAAGATTCAAAGCTTTGGCATAGAAAGCTTGGGCATATTAGCATACACACCTTGAATAAACTCATCTCAAAGGATTTGGTAAGAGGATTACCATCACAAAAAATTTCAGATGATGAGGTCTGCAAGGCATGTATACAAGGTAAACAAACAAGACGCTCATTCAAGCCAAATAATTTTGTAAGTACTTCTAGACCCTTAGAACTGTTGCATATGGACTTGTGTGGTCCTATGAGAGTTTAGACTCCAAAAGATAAGAGGTATATGCTTGTGATATTAGATGATTATTCTAGGTTTACATGGGTGATGTTTATTAGAGACGAAACTGAAGCATTATCTGAATTTTATAGACTGTGCAAAGAGCTTCAAACTATGAAAAATTTGCCTGTTGCATCTATTAGAAGTGATCATGGTAGGGAGTTTGATCAACTTGACTTTGATTTATTTTGTGCAAAGCATGGCATATCACACAACTTTTCTGCACCTAAAACTCCACAACAAAATGGAGTAGTTGAGAGGAAAAATAGGACACTAGAGGATATGTTTAGAACCATGCTACTTGAAAGTAATTTGCCAAAGTTCTTGTGGGCAGAAGCTCTTAATACCGCCAATTATGTGCTGAATAGATGTTTGATTAGGCCTATTTTGAAAAAGACTCCTTATGAACTGTTTAAAGGTAGGAAGCCTAGTGTCTCTTATTTCAAACCTTTTTGGTTGTATTTGTTTTGTGCATAATAATGGTAGATACAATCTTCGTAAGTTTGATGCTAGAAGTGATGAAGGTGTATTTCTTGGATATTCTCAAACTAGCAATGCTTATAGGATTTACAATAAAAAAACCAAGATTGTGGAAGAGAGTATTCATGTGATTTTTGATGAAAGTACTAAGGATTCTCTGAGGGAAAGTTTTGCAGATCTAAATTTGAACAAGAATGAGTCTGATGATGATGCTGTGAAAGAGGACAAAGGCAAAACTAAAGTGCAAAATCAATCAGTAGAATCTCAAGGCCTTGAACCTCCTGCATAGCCAAAATCTGAAATCCTTGAGACTGAAACTGAAACTTTCTATGATGCTCCCTCTACTGTTTCAAGAACTCGAAGCCTTGAAGGAACATATTCCTCGACACCAAGGAAGAAGTTTAAGTATCTTGCAGATCATCCAGCTGACAATATCATATTTGATCCAACAACTGGAACTCAGACAAGAGGACAATTGAAGTACTTGTGTGCTTTTAGTGCTTTTGTATCATTGATTGAGCCTATACAAAGGAAGCACTAGAAAATGCAGACTGGATCATTGCAATGCAAAGTGAGCTGAATGAATTTGAAGAAACAAGGTATGGAATCTGGTTCCCAGACCAAAAGAGAAATCAGTTATTGGAACCAGATGGGTGTTCAGAAATAAGCTTGATGAGAATGGAAAAGTGGTAAGGAACAAAGCCAGACTTGTGGCACAAGGATACAATCAGGAAGAAGGTATAGACTATGAGGAGACATTTGCTCCTGTAGCCAGGTTAGAAGCTATTAGAATACTTCTTGCATTTGCATCTCACAATCACATAAAGCTTTATCAAATGGATGTCAAATGCGCTTTTCTGAATGGTTATTTACAAGAAGATGTTTTTGTAGCACAACCTCCTGGTTTTGAATATGAAAACCTCCCTTATCATGTTTACAAATTAGACAAAGCTCTTTATGGTTTAAAACAAGCTCCAAGGGCTTGGTATGATAGACTTTTGAAGTTTTTACTTGACAATAATTTCAAGAGAGGTCTAGTAGATAAAACTCTTTTTATTAAACATCATGAAACCGAGTTGTTAGTAGTTAAGATCTATGTGGATGATATTTTGTTTGGTGCTACTAATGATGCTCTTTCAAAAGAGTTCTCTAGTCTAATGTGCAGGGAGTTTGAGATGAGCTTAATGGGAGAACTTAATTTCTTTCATGAACTTCATATTTTACAAATGAAGAAAGGAATATTTGTACATTAAGTAAAGTATACCAAGGAATTGTTGAACAAGTACAATATGACACAATCCAAGATGCAGATTTTGCAGGATATAAAGTGGATAGGAAGAGTACTTCTGGATGTTGCCAGTTTCTTGGATCTTCACTAATCAGTTGGCATTCCAAGAAGCAAAATTCTGTAGCATTATCAATTGCAGAAGCTGAATACATTGCAGCTGGAGCATGCTGTTCACAAGTGTTGTGGATTGCTCAACAACTTAGAGATCTTGGATATAATTTCAGAAATGTGCCTATTCATTGTGACAACACAAGTGCCATTTCAGTCTCTAAGAATCCAGTACATCACTCAAGAACCAAGCATATAGATGTAAGGCATCACTTTCTTAGAGATCATGCATAAAAAGGTGATGTTGTTCTATATTTTATTTCTACTTCTATGCAAATTGCTGATATTTTCACTAAACCTCTGCCAGATGATATGTTTTCATCCATAAGGCTTGAACTGGTATGTTAAACAAGGATGCACTTGTTTAGGGGGAGTATTGGTACTTGTGTTTATGTATTGATATAAGACATCACTTTCTTAGAGATCATGCAGAAAAAGGTGATGTTGATCTATCTTTTATTTCTACTTCTATGCAGATTGATGATATTTTCACTAAACCTCTGCCAGATGATATGTTTTCATCCCTAAGGCTTGAACTGGTATGTTAAACAAGGATGCACTAGTTTAGGGGGAGTATTAGTACTTACTTGTGTTTATGTATTGAAATCTCAAAGCCTTGATATTATACTTTCCAAAGCCTTGAAAGTATAGTTCAAAGCTTTGAAATTTCTAAAACTGCAGAAAATATCAAGGCCTTGAGATTGTTCTCCAAGGTCTTGAAACATCTGTTATTTTTTTTAAATGGATCACCAAATATTATATGTTATCTTTTTAGATAATTGTACAATACTTGAATTACTCATAGAATTTCTAAAATATCCGAAAATACCTTGTAGATTCGTTTTGCATGTTGATTTCAGTAGAGTCCTTTAATAACTCATTCTTTCAACCTACTTAAGCTGAAAGTCAGGGCTTTTCTTCTCCATTCTCTCTCAATTCTCTACGTCTCTCTCCTCTCTCTCTATCTATCTCAGTCTCATTCTTCTCTCAAAACCCTAATCCCACAATGTAGCGCAAATCAGCCAGGATTCAACAACAGGGAAAGCCTTCTGGTAGATCAAAGAAGAGGGAAAACAAAAAGGAAAAGATTGTGATCTCTGATTCAGATTCAAAAAACACACAGAGCTTGCATGAAGACACACCTCCAGCAAAGAAGATCAGAACAGAAAATGGAGATGAAGGTTCAAGTGTTGATCCACACAAGGAGACAGAGGTTCAGGGTGATGATCAACCTGGTCAGACAAGAAGAGAGGCGAAAAAGGCTGTTGAAGAAGAAAAAGGGAAATCTGCTAAGGAAAGCAAGAAGAAGTCTGCTGAGGGAGAACCAGAAAAGGAGAAACCTGATGAGAAGAAATCAAGGGTTAAGCAAGTTGCTGCTGCAACCAAAAAGGGTTATCAAGGTAAAAATGTACTTCCTTCTGATTGGTTTGTTAGTTCATAAGTTAGGACAGTTTGGATGCAAGGGTATGCATCATCTAAGGTTGCTTTCTGTAGTTTGATTTCTGAAGAGTTATTGGATGAATTGGATATTGACTGTTTGAGGAAGTTAAGGGAATCTGCAGTTTGGAAGGTTTTAAATCCTAGTTCTAAAGCTTATCCTAGGTTAACTAGGTTGTTTTATCTTAATTTAGTTCAAGAAGGGAAAGATAAAATGGTGTTAACCTCTAAGGTGGCTGGGATAAACTTAAGGCTAGACCATAGGGCTTTTGCCAAGGTCTTGGGCATTCCTAAGAAGTACAATGTTGCTGATCATCCTGATAGGAAGGAGTTTCTAGAAAAAGCCAAAGCTATGTTCTTTTTTAATGGTGTTCCCACTGGTCCTAAAAAGTTGACACACTCTGTGCTAAATTGTGAAGCTAAAATTATGTTTACAATTCTGATGAGAAGTGTTGTTCCTTGGGAAAACTCAAGAGAGTTGGTTACAGATAAGGTTCTTATTCTGATGTACTTGATATGTCAAGGGTTTGAGATTGACTTGCCAATAGTGATCATGGAGCATATGATCTACTGTGCTACCAGAACTAGAAACCATCCTCTTCCCTGTGCCAACTTGTTACCTCTTTTCTTTGAGCATTGTGAAGGGTCATCAGAAGTTCTATTCAGAGTTGTCTAAAGCTGAGCTTGACGAGAAAGATTTTTTCAAACCTAAGGGGGCTACAACATCTAGGGGACAAGAAAATGAGGATTACTCTCAGTTGGTTGAGAAGTTTAAAGAACAGCAGGTTGAAATTGAAGATCTTAGACAGAGGCTGTTTGATCTATCTTCTGAGTTTAATCAGTTCAAAGGCTTGATGAATGTGATGAATGGCAAACTGGATGTTGTCATCAAAGGTTTGAATTTGGAGAAGATCCCTTCTTCTACTAGTCATGACACTAGTGTTGACTCGAATGAAAGGCTAGGTGAATTCTTGAAAAAAAAAAGAAGCCTATTCCAGTTGTGCTCACTTCAAAGGATCTATATGAGCAAATTGATGAAGAAGAAGCTGGAGAAGACACAGGTGTTGATGCAGCTACAGAGGGTGATTCAGTGCAGATTAAGAACAGGAAAGTGGATGAAATCATTGAGGAAGTTGTTGCTGAGGTGGATGCTGAACAAGAAGAGATTCAGTCTGCAGAAGAAGCTGAAAGTGATGAAGAGGTTGGAGAAGGCTCAGAGAAAGGTCGGGCATCAAAGAAGAAGTGAAGATTTGAGAAAGACAAAGCCTTGATCCTTTCTTTCTTTCTTTCTTTCTTTCTTTCTTTCTTTCTTTCTTTCTTTCTTTCTTTCTTTCTTTCTTTCTTTCTTTCTTTCTTTCTTTCTTTCTTTCTTTCTTTCTTTCTTTCTTTCTTTCTTTCTTTCTTTCTTTATTTCTTTCTGATCTCAAGTCCTTGACATTCAGTAGGAACTTATTTTGTTAAGTTTTTTTTAAAATCCGAGTAATGATCCAACATTTCTTCACCTTTATTTGATGAAAGTAAAAAAGGGGGAGAAGTTATCTGTGCTATTTGTGGTTACTATTCAGTGTTTAGATAATAAGATTGTGAGTTTTTGTGTTAATCAGTTGTGTTCTGTGATTACTGATTATCTGTGATTACTGGTTACCTGTGTTAATTTAGTCTAACCAGTTTTACTGTTTATTATTTCTGCAAATGATGATATCTAATTCTTACAAAAAGTTGCAGGGATATTTACACTAGATTATGGGTTTTGTCTTTCATCAAGGGGGAGATTGTTGACTCAAAGACTTCTAAGTGTGTTTTGAGAAGTAACTGTTTAGAGTGATGAAAGAAAAAGACTAAGTATTTCTAAGGCTCCAAGGCCTTGAGATACTGATCAGAGCTTCAAAGCTTTGAGAGTAGTTTTCTTTACAGTATGATCTAATAATCTTGTGATGCAGGTGTTCTATCTGATGTGTTAAGATCAGGGATTTGCTGCAAATATCCTTGTTATATATTATTTATATATCTAACACAATTGCAGATATCCTAATCAGAGTGAATCAAAAGATTTCTGGTCTTAATATTGAAAGACTGTGAAGCATGTTCAGAGCTCCAAGGCTTGAGATGTGCCTTAAGCTACTGACTGTTTTACAGAATTAACTTGATTCTCTCTTGCAGGATTTGATCTTTGTTATTATGGTTGTTTAATGACTTCTATAAGTCCTAAACTAGTGTATAATGAGTAAAATGTTTCAGAAGTTAATCAGGTTTTCGTTTTATTCATATGATCCAGATTTTATTCAAAAACTGGAAATCCAAACAGACTTAGTGCTGTTATATTTCTGGATTTTGTTGTTGATGTGTTTTAATTTTGTTGCAGGTTTTCAAACGTGCAAATGCAATCTCAAAAAACTCCAACGGATATCTACTCAAAGCTGTTCGGAATTGCAGTTAGAAAGGATGAGGATTTGCAGGAACTGAGATCCTAAAATCTCTCATTCAGTTGCAGAGTGGATAAAAGACTAGTTTGAAATTTGAAAGATAGATAGAAGCTTACAGAGAACTGAGATAGGTGTGATACATTCGTGGAAGATCAGATATTCAATCCCTCACAAATTCAGGCTTCAATCACTTCTTTCAGAAGATCAATCATTCCAGTTTCTTGAAGAACACATCCATGCCTTCACAAGCTTATTTCTCTACCGTGTTCTTATTCTGTATTGAAATCTGCTTATCTTCTGTATATAATAAACCTCACAAAACCTAGTGGTTGGCTGTTCAAGTGAACAACAAGAGGTTCTTGTTAGCTCAACAGTTAGTAGCTGATACTAGATAGGTTTGGAACCACAAGTTGTATAGGTGTAAGGGAGTTCACTTAGGCTTGGAGATCTAGGGCTGTTTCTGTGTGAGTAATAAGAAGTGTTTGCCCAATCCTGGTGGGATTAGATCCCTCAGGAAGAGATTAGGTCCATTGGGACAGAACTCTGTAAATTGCATTGTGTTCTTTACTTTACAGTTTTGCTATTTACTTCTGCAAGTAACTCAAATCAAACTAGGGTTTATAAACTGTTTAGAACTGGTGATAGTTCGTGGCCTTGAAGCTTTCTTTTTGCCTTAGATAGTTTCTGACTTGTTTTGCAAAATCTCAAGGCCTTGAGATTTGAGTTTCTCACTGGTTCACTTAGTTAAAATTGGTGGCAAAAAATTTTCCATACTCTATTCAACCCCCCCTTCTAGAGTATTTTGGTCCTTTATTTAGTCTACATTACAAACTTTCATCCTGTTAAATCCTAACGGTTCTCTGCTTCTCTAGTGAGAGAAAGTTAGAGAGAGAAAGAGTCTTGTAACTTAGTTGCAAGTTTTCTTCTTTGTCTGTCAAAGATCATAGTTCTCTGGTGAGACCATGAGCGCCACTGATGAGTTAGCTCTTATCGAAGGATTTAGACAAGTTGACATCCAATCTGAAGACGATCCAGAGGAGGATGTCGAGATCGATCTAAGCGATGATGAAGCAGAAGAAAGAGCAGCAGAATACTGTTGTAGCCTTGTTGGGAAGATCCTAGTTCCAAAGACGCTTAACCTAACAGGGTTGAAGAAGACAATGAATGAAGTGTGGGGAAAACCAGAAAGATTCAAGGTGGAGCACTTGAGCAGGAATTTTTACCAATTTTTCTTCGGAAGTGAAGCAAACTTGGAGAAAGTTCTAAGAGGTAGACCCTGGTTCTTTAAGAACCATCTTCTAGTGCTGCATAAATGGACGCCATAAATCTCTATTTCAGATGATTGCTTCACAAGAACACCCTTCTGGGTCCAAATATGGCATCTACCGAGCATACTCATGACCAAAAGGGTTATGGACAAGATTGGCCAGAAGTTTGGGGAAGCTATTGAAACCAAGGTCATTGAAAAGGCCACTGAAGCTGGGAGAGTTGTTCGGATGAAGGTGATGATAGAGAACAACAAGCCAATCTTAAGGGATGCAAAACTCAAGTTAAAAGGAGAGAGTGTTACTAAAGTTGATTTTAAGTACGAACGGCTTCCGAATCTATGTGGCAGATGTGGCATCCTCGACCATGGAGAGAAGGAATGCAGTCCGCCAAAAGATGGAAGAGCTCCTCTGTTTGAAGCTAAAAAACTCAGAGCATCTCACCCCGCTGATATCTGGGATGAAACTCAGAATAAAAATGAGAACGAACTCGATTATTCTTCGATCCCAGGGAGAAGCAGTTTATGTATCTCTCTGCCAGAAAATATGAAGAAGAAGGTGATGGCTCGTCTGTCGCCGGCTACGGTAGTGGAAGAGTCGCCGGAGATAAGGAAGATGAAGAGTCGGAAAGAGAAGCAGAACGAAGGAAACAACAATTCCTCGGGAGTTGCTGAAAAAATTAATGATCTTTTACTCCCAGCTCTCGAGAAAGAGTACGTCGCGTGCTGTAGTGATCTTCAAAAGTTCTTGGAAAATGGAGAAAAAATTGCAGAGGCGGGAAAGGTGGATGTTGAATCAGTTTCTTCAGAAAATTCTAATTCTTCTCACCAATTGGGCCTTCTTAGCCCACCTATTCTGGAAGAGACTGTGACTCAAAGCCTGAAAGGGTTAACTGGGTCACCAACTAAACCCAAGCCCAACAATTCTTTGCCAAATGAAGTTGAGCCCATAAAGGAATTTAGTGTTCCTGTTCTGGGGGGCAATGAGGTCATTTCTCAAGAGCTCATAACTCAATCAGCTTCGAAAGGGGACGAAGAAGAAGAAAGAACCCTAGCCAAAAGTCGAGAAAAGCAGAAAGAGATGAAGAGATCAGGCCGATGCTGGAAGAGACAAGCTAGAGAGCAAAAGGAGGCCAATACAACTCAAAATCTGGTAGATGGAAGAAGCCTGCAGAGAAAGGAAGAAGATTGGATGGAGGTCGATACAGAGTCACTGTTAGAAGGTAAGAAAATGAAAAATTTTGTTGATGAAGCTCTTTTTGATACTAATCGGGTGGAGGAAACCAGCCCTAACTGGTCCCAACCCGCCCAATGAGATTATTGGCTTGAAATTGTCAGGGTGCAGGCAGAGCCCTGACAATTCACCAATTCAAAAGAGTCTCCAGTGAGTATGATCCTGACGTTTGCTTTTTAAGTGAAACAAAGAGGAAAGGGGGTTTCTTATCGAGAAAATATAGAAGTATAAGCTTAACAAATTGCTTCTGGGTCGATGCTCTCGGCAAATCTGGAGGACTGGGAGTGATGTGGAGAGATGGTATTAATCTGAAGTTGGTCAAGTTCTGCAACTTCTTTATCCATGTTAAATTTGAAGATGCGGTTGTTGGTGATTGGCACCTCATATTTGTGTATCTCTGCCCTGATGATGAGGTGAGATTCACCCAGTTAAATTTTATTTCTGGCTACCTCTCTAACTGTCCTAAAAGAGTGGCTGTTTGGGGGGACTTCAATGACATTGTTCACCCAAGTGAGAAGAAAGGAGGCAATCCAAGATCCCCTCACTCATGTCTTGCATTGGCTAGCTTCTTTCACAAGAATAATTTAATTGATCTTGGCTTTTCTGGCTATCCGTTCACATGGTGGAACAGAAGAAGAAGCTCCAGCTGTATCGAAGAGAGGCTTGATAGGTGTGTTGCAGCACCAGACTGGCTTCACTTGTGGAAGAATGCAAAGGTTTATCATAAAACAGTCACTGGGTCTGATCATTGTATTCTTTTAATGGACACCACTAAACCTCCTATTCTAAAGACCTCAGCAGTATTTAGTTTTGACTCCAGGTGGTGCAAAGCTCCTGAGGTTAAAGAAATAGTTTCTTCTACATGGAGTTCCAAAGTGGAAGGTAATCCAATGTACGTGGCTGCTACAAAGCTTAAGCTTTGCAGAATTGAGTTGAGGAAGTGGAGCAAATATAATGACAGGAGCCTTACAAGACTAATTAGGGAAAAGGAAGAAGCTGCAAAAGAAATCAGAAAAGAGGGGGACAAAGCTGACATTGATGAGTTGTTCAAGATTGAGGCAGCTCTGGAGTCTCTGTGGTCAGAAGAAGAGCTGCTATGGAAGGAAAAAGCAAAAGTGAATTGGCTACAAGCAGGAGACAGAAACACGAAGTTCTTCCATTCAATAGTTAAGAAAAAAGGAGGAGGAATTTGATTCCAGGGGTTACAAATGAGTATGGAGTCTGGTGTAATAGCAGAGATGAGATTCACCACCAATTTGTTTCTTTTTACAAAAATCTCTATTCAGAGGATGATTATAGAGATGCAACCCCAGTCCTGGCTACGGTGAGAAGGAAAGTCACTAGAGATATGAACTGCTTCTTAACACAGGATTTTAGTGATGAAGAGATCAGAACTGCTTGTTTTGATATCAACCCTGACAAATCCCCGGGATTCGATGGATTTACAGCCAAGTTCTTTCAACACTTTTGGAACATTATTGGTGCTGACATCTGCAAGGCTGTGAAGAATTTCTTCAAATCTGGGAGGATGCTCAAAAGCATCAATCTCACACACATCTGTCTCATTCCAAAGACTTATGCTCCTCTTCATGTGAAAGAATATAGACCAATAAGTCTATGCACTGTCCTCTATAAGATTCTCTCTAAGTGCCTAGCCACTAGACTTAATTTGATCTTGGATAAGATCATCTCACTTAACAATCTGGTTTTGTGAAAGGAAGGTCAATTGTTGATAATGTCATGATTGCTCAAGAAATTATAAACCACATTAAGGGGAGGAGGCAAGAGAAAGGTGAAATGGCAATTAAGCTTGACATGCTAAAAGCATTTGACAGAGTAAGTTGGACTTTTCTTGAAGGCATGCTAATTAAATTGGGGTTCTGCAAGAAATGGGTGAACTGGATCATGTCATGTGTGACTAGTGTCAGCTACAGGATTGTGATCAACAATGAACTCTCTGAATTTTTTACGCCTACTAGGGGTTTGAGGCAGGGTGACCCCCTCTCTCCTCTACTCTTTGTAATTTGTGCAGAGGGATTATCATCACTCTTGAAGCATTTTGAAAGTCATGGTTGGATATCAGGGGTTAAGATTTCAAGAAGAAGCCCCAGTATTAATCATCTCCTCTTTGCGGATGATTCCATTCTGTTTAGCAAGGCTACAATGACAGATGCCTCAGCTATTAATGTTATCCTTAAGATCTATGAGAGAGCTTCTGGTCAGCTGGTTAACAGAGAGAAATCTCAGATTATTTTCAGCCCCAGTACAAAGCCTCTTCTGAGAAATTTTATACAGTTTTACATGGGTATTAACAAAGACTTTAAGGAAGGGGACTATCTGGGGCTCCCAACACTCATTGGCAGATCTAAAACAAGTACTCTCAACTTTCTGAAAGAGAAATTCCAGCTCAAATTGTCTTCTTGGAGCTCAAACTACCTCAGGTCTGCTGGGAAAGAGGTACTTTTACAATCTGTTTTATCAGCTCTCCCCTCTTACACAATGTCATGTATTCTATTTCCTAAGAAGCTGTGTCATGATCTTTCTCAAATCATGGCAAAATTTTGGTGGGGTGAGAAAAGCTTTGACAGTTCAAAAGTCCACTGGAGAAGTTGGACTCAATTGTGTAATTCTAAGGAAAGTGGGGGGCTGGGATTTAAAAATTTGCATAATTTCAATTTGGTTCTCATTTCTAAACAGTCCTGGAAGTTATTGAAAGGGGTCGATTCCCTTTTTGTGGCAATCTTTAAAGGGAAATATTTTCCTAATTCATCTTTTTTGGCAGGCCTCAGCTACTCATGGCAGTTCATGAACATGGAAGGGTTTGGTGGAGGGGATGAATGTGTTAAAGAATGGGATAAGGTGGAGAGTGGGTAGTGGCACTTCCATCAACATTTGGGAAGACCCATGGATACCCAGAAAGTCCTGCTCTCATGTTACTTCTGGAAAACCTCCAGGTTGCAACTTAGTTAAGGTGAGTGAATTAATCATTCACAGCCAAAGAAAGTGGAATACATAAATGATTTTTGGACTGTTCTCTGAAGAAGAAGCAAACCTGATTCTTTCTTTGCCAGTTGGAAGCTTGGATTGTAAGGATAAGCTGGAATGGAGCTTAACTGCCAATGGAGAACACAATGTAAATTCAGTTTACAAGTTCCTAGAATCAGGAGGTATAGCTGACACACCTTCAACCAGCTTTGGTGCTTCTTGGAGGACCTTATGGAACATCAAGATTCAACCAAAAATCAAGCATTTTTTCTGGAAATGTCTCTCTGGGGCTATCGCTTCAAAGTAAACCCTATTGCATAGAGGAGTGCATATAGATGGATTGTGCAGTTTATGTGGTGAAGCTGATGAAAGCATTTTGCATTTGTTAAAGGACTGCATTGAAGTTAGATATATTTGGTTGAGCTCCCCCCTAAGACTCAATCCAATCCTCTTTGAAGTTGCACATTGTCAGGAATGGTGGAATTCTATTGTTGATTTGGCAGATGACACTCCTGATAAAGGTTGGTTTCTACCTTTATTTCTAAGTATTTGTTGGTGGATCTGGAAAGCTCGGAATGACTGGGTTTTCAATCAAATTCAATGGAAGCCTTCTCAAGTCTCTTCCAAAGCTCTGAGTTCTCTTTTGTTATTCTGGAACCTTCGTGATGCTGATACTATCCGAGATTCAGCTTCTAATCCTCCTATGTCTAGTCCTCCAGTGCTCTCTGCAAAATTTAACATTTTTGTCGATGCTGCAACTAATGCAAACATCAAATCTGGGAGCATTGCAGCGGTGTGTGTGAGCTCAGATGGGGTTTGTATTGATAGCTTCAGTGAGATCATTAATGGAGTCTCCACCCCTTCTGTCTTAGAGGCCTGGGCAATCAGATCAGCCTTGCTGTGGAGTAAAAGCATGAATTGGGATGATATTATGGTTATTTCTGATTGTGAAGCAATTGTCAAGCATTTGAGTAATTCTTCTTCCTCCTGGCCTTCTAATGTTGCTACTGTTTTGGAGGACTGTGCTCTTCTCAGGTTGAATTTTTCCGATTGTAATTTTCAGTTTACCCCTAGAATTTTCAATTCTCAGGCTCATTCGTTGGCCAAGAGTGCTATCAAGGGCTTAACTAGCCCTCTCTTCATGTAATATGTGTTTGAATTAATGAAAGCTTCCTTTTCTGGCAAAAAAAAAAAACAAACTTTCATCCTGTTAACCAATATAATGGACTAGGGATATTTAAGATAAACAAAGTATCTAAGGACTTCATTATATTTAATATCTCCATAAATAATAAATGAATATTCTAGCCAAACAATGTTCATACTAAATATAGATTGCCTCTAGGGCACCTATTTCACCAGTCTCCCACTTGTACTAGAGCCAATCTGGTGCATCTCTTATGCCTATAGATCTAGTGTGCCCTTCAGCTTTCGCCGAACGAGCGGCTTCGTGAGTGGATCCAAAAGATTGTCATCCATTGGGATATTTTATATCTTCACATCTCCTCTATCGATCATTTCACGAATGAGATGGAATCTCCTAAGTACATGCTTTGATATCTGGTGCGATCTAGGCTCCTTGGCTTGTGCGATCGCCCTAGAGTTGTCACAGTACAACGCTGTGGGATCTACAATGCTAGGGACCACACCAAGCTCAATGATAAACTTATTTATCCAAACACCCTCCTTTGCTGCGCCTGCAACAGCAATGTACTCAGCTTCAGTTGTAGAATCAACAACTATCTCTTGCTTGGAACTCTTCCAGCTCACAGCTCCTCCATTCAGGCAAAACACATACCCCAACTGCGATCTGTAGTCATCTTTGTCGGTTTGGAAGATTGAATTATTTTAACCAATTACACTGAGATCTTTATCTCCTCCAAATATGAAGAACGCGTCCTTAGTTCTTCTCAAGTACTCAAGGATGTTCTTGAAAACAATCCAGTGACTCTCACCTGGATTAAACTGATATCTTCTTGCCATACTCAATGCGTATGACACATCTGGTCTAGTACACAACATGGCATACATGATGGACCCTATGGCCGATGCATAGGGAATCCTACTCATGCGGTCCTTCTCAATCTTATTGGAGGGACAGTCAGCCTTCGAGAGGGTGACTTCATGAGACATGGGAAATAATCCCTTCTTGGAGTCTTACATGTTGAAACATTTCAACACCTTGTCTATATATGTACTTTGGCTTAGGCCGAGCAGCTTCCTAGATCTATCTCTATAGATCTTGATACCAAGTATATAAGCTGCATCCCCTAAGTCCTTCATTGCGAAATACTTGCCTAACCAATCTTTGACAGATTGCAAGGTAGGAATGTCATCCCCAATGAGTAGTATGTCATCCACATACAAAACCAGAAACACAACAGAGTTCCCACTAACCTTCTTGTGAACAAAGGGCTCATCTTCGTTCTTGATGAAGCCAAACTCTTTCACCGCGTCATCAAAACGTCGATTCCAACTTCTAGAAGCTTGCTTTAATCCATAGATGGATCGTTGTAGCTTACAGACTTTATTGGCATTCTCTAGATCCTCAAAACCCTCCGGTTGTGTCATGTACACATCCTCAAGGATGTTTCCAAACAGAAACGCTATTTTGACACCCATTTTCCGAATCTCATAGTCGTAGTAAGTTGCAATATCAAGTAGGATTCGAATGGATTTGGTCATAGCGACTGGTGAAAAGGTATCATCATAGTCAATACCATGAATCTTTCTATACCCTTTAGCCACCAATCGCCCTTTGTAGGCAAATACTTTGCCATCCATGTCGGTCTTCTTCTTGAAGACCCACTTGCACCCTATGGGCCGAGCCTCTTCGGATGGTTCCAAAAGAGTCCATACTTTGTTGGTGTACATGGATTCCATTCGGATCTCATGGCTTCAAGACACCTCTTAGAGTCTGGCCATTTCATGGCCTCCCCGTAGGTAGTAGGCTCATCATCCATGAGTGGTACGTCATGCGGCTCAGTCATGAGAAGTCCATACCGCTCCGCCTCATGACGTACCCTACCCAACCTACGGAGTTCCTGTGTTACCTGAACAGGTTCTTCTATAACAGTTTGTGGTTCCCACTCATGCTCCAGAATCAGATCAGTGTTTTGTGGTTCTTGAATTTCTTCATGGTCTACAGTCCTCCCACTTGATTCTTTAGAGATGAACTCTCTTTCTAGAAACACGCCTGTCTGAGCTACAAACACTTTGTTCTCGGTTGGATTGTAGAAATAATATCCATTTGTTTCCTTAGGATATCCCACAAATTTACACTTATCCGCTTTGGGTCCGAGTTTTTCTGTTGTAAACGCTTTACATAGACATCGCACCCCAAATCTTCATAAATGACAAAATGGGACGCTTCCCAGTGTAGGGTTTTGATTCATGGATCGCGCAACGGAAGCATAATCAAACAAATAGCCATGCAAAACCCTCCAAGGATCACAAGTCTAGATGCATAACGATAGTAAAGGTAAGAAATCATAAACACACCTTTGGGTTCTCCTTGATGACTTCAAACGCGAATAGTGTCACGTTCTCTATAGTTGATCCACGCCTAGAGTTGATCCTAGATCTCCCAAACTCCTTGGTGCTAGCCCGGAATAAGAGGAGGGTGAAGGAATCACGCAAAACGAGACAAAAGAGGGGTTTCGGCCCTCTTTTGGCCGACAGGGACGAGGGCGGCGGCAATGGGGGGCGTCGGCCTCCTTTGTTGCTTGCTCTCTCTCCTTTGTTCTCTCCCACTCTTGTTATGATTACTAATGATCATAAGTTATGAGGAAGGAAGGAAGGAGGGTCCTTTATATAGTCCAACAACTCCTTGTTAACTACCTAAAGGACTTATTCTAGTCCTACTAGAATTCAATTTAGTCCCTTCCTTGCAAATTAGTCCCTACTAAGTTTGCAAGGGTTTGCAAAGTGATCCTTCTAATTAATTAATCCAATTAATTAATTCCCAAATCTAGTACAACTCTGTAACACCCCCAAATGGCCCAAGCCGGAGACCCGGGGATGTCACTCCGTACCCGAGAGGAGCCCGGATACAAGGAGATTTTATAACATGGTTCACAAGCACACACATCCACCATAATAAATTAAATCCAACTAAAATAATGTATTATCATAAAACTTCGTCCTAGCCACAAACCGGCAAAAACAACTAAAGCGTTTAAACTACTAAAGAGTTCAAATTGAAACGTAATACTACTATTAATAATCCATGTGGTGCGCGCCCCCTTCTATGCCCGATAACCTTCTTCCAAACCTGTGGTGCGGAATGAAAAAGAAACACCACAGTACAAAATCAGCATTGAAATACTGGTAAGCAAACATCCAAACATGTAAAACGATGATGGATAGTTATAAAACAAGACTCATTTGTAAGTAAGAGTTTTTCGCAAACACAGCGGTAATAAAGTGACTCTTGTTTCAAAACATAAGAGTTCCCAATTCCATAATATATTTCCAAACCAATTTCCATATTATTAGGAAAAATCCAAATCCAGTGTTAACTTCGTTCCGTTAACAAAACCAAACAAATCCATTATTACTTTGTTGTGACGGGGAAAACCAAATACTACAGCGTGCATGACCTTAAGTGTCGACACCCCCCAAAGACTACGCCGGTCAGAGGAGTGAGTACATGTTATTGTCCGGGGACTTGCAACCGGATTAAAAAGAGACGGGACCGCAGCCAACACCGCCCAAATAATAACGTCCCGCACAACATCTTCCACTTTACGTATTAATGCATTCATTATCATGGTGATGTTTTCGTCAAAAACATTTATCAAGTAGAAATCACATATTCCAAGTCATGTATCATGTAAACACATTTTGAGACGTAATAAATCAAATATTCGTTTGACACGAAGGAGATAAGCACACTAGGCTTGGCACATTTACTTACCTCAAAGCAAATTCCAACAATAGCAATCAATCAACGTACTCTACGTACTCGTCGTCGACGAACTCGTTACCTACACATAACAATATGCTAATCAAACCAATATTCTAGCAATATATACTTGCTATACTAATTACATGCATATGATAGTCCATGGTTTAGGGTTCTAACACTTCCCCAACATCCCATTCAATTCATGCTCGAAAATAAACTTAAAGCTTTGCCTCAAAAACCCTTATCCTAAAATATGCATAATCCATCATACTCCACCAATTCTATTACTCCAGTTTCCCAAACAGATCATGGTCTAGAAACAGTTCCATTGGATTCAAAACGTTCGAAATAATAAGTTTAGCCTCAAACGGATCTTAATTTCGATTCCTGAATCAAAAGTTACACTAGTTTCAAGTTTCCAACTTCATTCAAAATATCCATACGGGAATTGTCAATCTTCATGAAACTTTTCCCCCAAGCATCTAATTCATCCTATAATCATACTAAACCTAATATAACATGATTCCCACATTCAAATCAGATTGTTATCCACCTAATATGATCATTCAAACTCCCAAATCATTCAATCAAACTTCCCTTTCAAACTAGGGTTTCTTCCCAACACTCAAGAACATGATAAACCCTAAATCTTGATAATAAACCCTACGAATTCATGAACAATGATCCTAACCCTAACAAACTGAAATTTAAAGATTACATGCAACATACATGAATCATGAACAAGTGATCACAAGATCAAGAGATCAACAAGAGAAAAGAGAAAAAGAAACGAAACAACCCAACCCGCTCAACCCGCCGCCCATAGAGGCGGACGGAGAGAGAGGCGGACGGGTATAGGGAGAAAGAAAGAGAGAAAAGAGAAAAGAAAGAAAGAAAAGAGAAAAAGAGAGAGAGAGAGAGAGTTACCTTGCCGGAAAAGAGAGAGAGAGAGCGGCGGCGGCGGTGGGGTGGCTGCCGTCGGTCACAAGGGAGAGAGAGAGTGAGAGAGGGACGGGTAGAGTAGGGAGAGTGAGAGAGATTAGGAAAAATAGGAGAATGAGGGTTTTTATGAGAGTTAGAATTAAAATTAACTTCATAAGTAGGAAACCCTCTTGGATTAGGAAACTTTTATTGTAGGAAGAAATTTAGGTCAAAAGACACTTATTTTCCCTTAGTTTTGCCAAAAGACAAACACCTCCCCCCAACTCAAGTAAAAGACACTAAAACCTTTGATTAAAGTCACAAAGTTCCCCCCAAACTCTCAAAGCATTATAATTAACTCTCTATAATTACTTTAACTTCCCAACACTTATAATAATATCACAAAATACCCGTAGTCACAAAACGGGGTATTTCATCCTTCCCTCCTTAAAGAGAACTTCGTCCTCGAAGTTTAAACAAAAACCTCCCTCCTAAAGGAGAAACTGTCCTTGAAGTTTAAACTAAACTTTAACCACACAAAGGTATTCACCTTCCCTTACTAGTACGACTACTAAATGCAACCTAAGGTCATGAATGATATGCAGTATACTATAGGTAGTATTGTATTAAAGAAAAACGAAGGATTACATCCTCTCCCCCTTGGAGGAGTGACGTCCTCGTAACTCAAGGTACCTCGTCAAACAAGTGAGGGTACTTCTTCCTCATATCATCTTCCGCTTCCCAAGTTGCCTCTTCAGTGAGGTGGTTAGTCCATAAGACCTTTACAATCTTGACACTCTTGTTACGGGTGTCCCTTGTCTTGGTGTCTAAAATCTTGACAGGTTGTTCTTCATAACTCAAAGACGGGTCCAATTTTACTGGTTCGGGATCTAATACGTGAGATGCATCAGGCATATACTTCTTCAGTTGCGATACGTGAAATACGTTATGAACACGACCTAAATTCGACGGTAAATCCAATCGATAAGCCACTTCTCCAATCTTTTCTATAACATCATATGGTCCTATGAATTTCGGGCTCAACTTCCCTTTCTGATTGAACCTCATGACTCCTTTAGTTGGTGATACTTTAAGAAATGCTTTTTCTCCAACTTGAAATTCCAACGGTCTTCTCTTCTGATCAGCGTAAGATTTCTGTCTATCCTGCGCTGCCTTCATTCGCTGCTGTATAAGTCTCACTTGATCTGTCATCTCTTCGATAAGTTGTGGACCAATTACTATCGTCTCACTTATGTCGTTCCAACACAACGGTGTCCTACACTTCCTTCCATACAACGCTTCATGTGGTGCCATTCCAATACTGGCATGATAACTGTTATTTTAGGAGAATTCTATCAAAGGTAATCTATCAACCCATGAACCTTGAAAATCCATAACACACGATCTTAGCATATCTTCCAACGTCTGTATTGTTCTTTCGGTTTGTCCATCTGTAGCTGGATGAAATGCCGTGCTAAACTTCAACTGAGTTCCTAGTGCCTCCTGAAGTGCTTTCCAGAAGTGAGAAAGAAAATTGGGATCTCTGTCGGAAACTATAGAGCTTGGTACTCCATGATACCTTACAATGTTTTTCATATACGCATCAGCTCTTTGTTCCATATTCCATGTGTCTTTCATCGGGATAAACCTTGCTGTCTTGGTCAATCTGTCAACTACGACCCAAATCTGATTCAGTCCATTCTTTGATGTCGGTAACGCAGTCACGAAATCCATCGAGATAGAATCCCACTTTCAAACTGGGACATCTAATGGTTGTACTAAGCCTCCCATTCTTTTATGTTCAAACTTCACCTTTTGACAAGTTAGACATTTCGCCACAAATTCTGCCACTTCTTTCTTCATGTTAGGCCACCAAAACATCTTCTTCATGTCCTTATAGAGTTTGTCACCTCCTGGATGTACTGAGTAGGGTGTGTTGTGTGCTTCTCGCATCAACTTCTCCTTAATTTCCGTACACTTATGTGGTACACACCATCTTCCTTTGTAACGAATACTTCCATCTTCATGTATTTTGAAATCTTTTGCTTGGCCTTCTGCAATCTTCTTCTTTATCCTTTCCAGTTTCACATCTCCTGGCTGGTTGCCCCTTATTTCTTCTAAGACA
This sequence comes from Linanthus parryae, assembly GCA_023055425.1. NCBI lineage: Eukaryota > Viridiplantae > Streptophyta > Magnoliopsida > Ericales > Polemoniaceae > Linanthus > Linanthus parryae. Next base: position 79,284,923 of record JALGPY010000006.1, read on the forward strand.
TCTGGCACAACTGTCATATTCCCAAGAATATTCTTTACTTCTCCTTGTTTCACTACTTCAATTCCAAGTTTTCGGAACTCTCGGCATAGCCGATCTGGTAAAACTAGCATGGTATCCAAAGTATGGCTCGACTTTCGGCTTAACGCATCAGCTACTACGTTTGCCTTCCCTTCATGGTATTGGATACGCAAATCATAATCCTTTATGACTTCTAACCAACGTCTTTGCCTGTTGTTTAGCTCTTTCTGTGTGAAAATGTATTTGAGACTGCTATGATCCGTATACAATCTACACACAGATCTATACAAGTGATGTCTCCATATCTTCAATGCAAACACTATAGCTGCAAGCTCTAAGTCATGCGTAGCATAGTTCTCTTCATGAGTTTTCAGTTGCCTTGAAGCATAAGCAATAACTCTTCTATCTTGCATAAGCACGCATCCTAAGCCCTTCTTCGATGCATCGCTGTAAACATCAAACTCGCCAGAATCATTGGGTAAAGCTAAGACAGGTGCGGTCGTTAACTTTTCCTTCAGTGTCTGGAATGCTTCTTCACAATCTTCGCTCCACTTATACCTTACCGTCTTCTTGGTTAGTGTAGTAAGCGGTCTAGCGATCTTCGAGAAATCTTTCACGAAACGCCTGTAATATCCTGCTAATCCGAGAAAACTTCTTACTTCGGACACATTTTTCGGAGTAGGCCAATCTTTAACTGCTGATATCTTTCCTGGATCCACGAATATTCCTTCCTTGGAAATTATGTGACCCAAAAATGGAACATGTTTTAGCCAAAATTCACACTTCGAGAGTTTAGCATATAACTTCTCATGTCTCAAAGTTTCTAACACTTCTTTGAGGTGTTCTTCGTGTTCTTCCTCGCTCTTTGAATAAACAAGGATGTCATCAATAAAGACGACCACGAAGCGATCTAGAAACGTTCTCATAACACGATTCATTAGATCCATAAATACTGCTGGAGCATTGGTTAGACCAAAAGGCATAACGGTGAACTCGTAGTGTCCATACCTCGTTCTAAAGGCTGTCTTCGGTATGTCCTTCTCGGCTACTCGAAGCTGGTGATACCCTGATCTCAAGTCTATCTTTGAGAAAACACTCGCCCCTTGTAATTGATCAAACAAATCGTCAATTCGGGGTAAAGGGTATTTGTTCTTGATTGTTGCGCTATTCAACTCCCTATAGTCAATGCACAACCTCAAGCTTCCGTCCTTCTTCTTCACAAACAGTACCGGTGCGCCCCAAGGGGAAACACTCGGCCTTATATAACCCTTTTGGAGTAACTCTTGCAACTGATCCTTAAGTTCCTTCAACTCTACTGGTGCCATTCTGTACGGTGCCTTTGAAATTGGAGCTGTTCCAGGTGCTAAATCCATAGTGAACTCGATCTCTCTTCTAGGTGGCATTCCTGGAATTTCGTCCGGAAACACATCGGGAAAATCTCTAACGATTGGTATTTATTCTAGCACATTCTCCTTCTTAGATATGTCTTGAATATAGCACAAATAAGCACTATTCCCTTTCTTCACTTGGTTGACTATGGTCAAAGCTGACACTAGTCGAATACATGGTTCTTTTGTGATACCACGATAAGAAACTTTTTCTCCTTTTGGACCTTTAAGCCTTATCTTCTGATCGTGGCAGTCTATTACTGCACGATATTTTCCCAGCCAATCCATTCCCAATATAACATCTATCCCTCCAAGATCAAACTGTATCAGGTTCGCTGGTAGGGTACTAGCCGAAATCTTAACTTCTACTCCTTCAAAAATGGCGTCACATACTGTTACATGACCGGTTGGGGTAGCTACGGGGATGGATATTCTAGACGGCTTATTGAGACTCAATTTTTCCACAAACGATGACGAAATGAACGAATACGAAGCTCCGGAATCAAATAAAGTAAAAACTGGTTGATCATGAACGAGAAATGTACCAGTGACTACTCCGTTTGCTGCTTCCGCTTCAGTCCTGCTCATGACAGCGATCCTTGCGATATTCCCATTCTGTGCGGTAGTTCCTGCCGTACCAGTCCCATTGTTGTTAGCGTTAGTTGGAGTGTTGTTGTTCCTATTCCCGTTCTGAACTCCGTTGTTCCTTCCATTGCCTTGGTTGTTCACTTGTTGTCTACCATAATTGTTACCTCCATTATTGTTGTTGTAGTTCCCATAGTTCCGGTTTCCGCCCTGATTGTTGTTGTTGAACTGTCGGGTTCCTTGGTAATTGCCTCCTTGGTTCCCTAGTTGGTTTCCATTTGGTTTTACTCGACACTCAAACGAACGATGACCTTTCTTGCCACAATGGTAGCAAGTGACAAGGTTTCCTTGACAGTCCTTTCCTGGATGATTCTGTTGGCACTTCTTGCAGATATAACGGCGAGATTGCTCATCTCCATTATTCTGCTTGTTACCACGATACTGTCCTTGGTTACTTCCTCCGTGGTTAGGCTTAAACCTTTTGTCCTGACTACCTTGGTTAGTCCTACCCTGATTGTTTCCATAGCCCACGGCGTTCTCCACCTTGCGTTTCCCACGCTTCTCATCTTGTGCCTCTTGAATACGCCAAACGGCTGCAGCCCTATCATAAGCTTCCTGTAGCGTATCGTACGTCCTACACATCAAGTCTTTCTGCAGATGAAGTTCGAGACCAGACATGAACTTCCTGACTTTAGTCGCTTCATCAGGCATCAGCTGACCTGCGAATCGGGATAATTCCATGAATTTCTTGAAGTACTCGGTCACAGATCCGTTTCCTTGTGTCAGATTCACGAAGTCTAAGTACTTTTGATCCTGGACATGGTCCGGATAAAAGCGAGTGCGAAGTGCGGTTTGAAGAGCCTCCCAATTGAAATTGGGTTGCGCCAAAAAGTTCTGGCGCGTACTCCTCCACCATGTATTAGCTTCGTTCTTCAAGTAAAATGCCGCGCAAACCACCTTGCGGTCTTCGGGACACTCAACTAGCTCAAGGATCTTATCCATTTCATCGATCCAATTCTCGAGCTCAACAGGGTCCTCATTGCCTATGAAGTTCCCTGGCTTCATATCTGCCACTTTCTTTGCCCAGTTTGCGTTATTCTACTCTCCCTGGTTTGCGTTCTGCGCCATCTGAGCAAACTGTACGAAGAACTGCTCCGTATTGTTGTTGTTGTTGTTGTTGTTGGGTGCGGCCATTGGTACTTGGCGATTTCTCCTGGTGTAGTATTGATGTGGTCTATCAGTCATAATCCCTACACTATAGCCTATTGTATTACTTATAAAGTACCAAGAAGTACAAACAATCACACATATACGGCATGTAGTGCACAATTAAGCAAGTAATGTCACACATTGACCACCATTTAACTCAATTACTCATGTATTTCCACATAGACTGATCACGTCTCAACTTTTCATCTACTTCCAAAATTGGAAAAAGGATCAATCAATCAAGCAAAAATTGCAAATTTTGGTGTGCAACACCCTCTCTGAGTCTACTTTCATAATCAAGAAGAATCAATTCAAAATCAATTGTAGAACTCAAGATATAAAGGAAACTCTACAGCTGCTGTCACAGCCCACCAGAACAGAAACATCGACTTGAAAAGACTTAAATTGACCTTAAAATTCTCAAAATGAGCTAGGCTTTCTCTGGGAGTTAGCCAAACGTGTCTAATAGTCGCCATAAAAATTTGGGGTCAAAACAGGATCTGGAAGATAGGTAACAATCGAAAATGCTGCAGCTAGTCACTTTGCAATTCTGCTACTGAACCGTCAACTTTGAAAATTCGTAGCTAATTCTCCAGAGCTCATATGGGGTTGAAATTTTTATGGGAGATACCTGGGTATGTTTACTTTCTGGGAAAAATTCAGGGAAAAATAACTCCAAAGTTAAATACGTCTGTTACATCAAAAACTCACTGCTGCGCAGATTCAACAGCACCAAAAATCAAAGTTTTCGCGTTCTAACTCCATGAACACTTTCTAAGCCCATAATTAACGATAGCAAGCATAACACAACCTTAATTCATCCAATCATACTCCAAAATTCGGAAAACTAAGTTTATAAAACTTCCCAAATCAGGTCTTCAAAACAAAACATTATTCATCCCAAAGCAAGACGCTAAGAATTTAACTCTAGCCCAAAAGTGACTATTCAAGAATCGTTCTAAAACTTCAAATGTTACTTGGCTATGGAGCCTTATTCAAACCAATAAATAAAACTTAAAGCATCTAGTCTAGGAAATCTAAAGAGCTCTAACAAGCTTAATCGTCGTCCTCATCGCTTTCGTCCATCTCTTCCTCTTCGTCGGAATCATACTCGTGCTCTTCATCTTCACTAGGGTCTTCTTCACTTTCTTCATATTCCATGAGATCTTCTTCAATCTCGGGGTATTCATCGACGTCTTCCATTGGATCTTCTTCAACTTCTTCATCATCACTAGAATCTATAATAATCACCTCTTTCTCATCACTAGAGCTTATGTAGATCACGTCTTCTTCATCACTGGACTTTATCTCAATAACTGTATAACTTTGCCACTTAAGGTAAGTCTCCATCAACAACTTGCATATAAAATCTGCACTTACCGTCCATTCACCTTGGCAACGATAATCCCTATCATTCAAACGATTCATCCTGCCCATGATGTTGCTATATTTTGTAATAATATCCCCAAACATCGGTTTCATAGGTAATGCCTTCACCATACAGTAAGCCTGAAAAGCTGGATTTCTATATCGAGGGAATTCTAAGGCTCGGAATCTATCTTCACAATATTGAACCACGCGGTCACGAAAATCTGGAAAATCTTCACCTTCGACCCAACGTGTCACAACAGGGTGCTTCTCTACTGGCAACACACGCTTCCTTGCTGTATGCTTAGTTCTAGCCATCTACAAGAGGAAACAACTTAATAAACCTCTAATTTAAATGGTATAAACTGTAATCCAAATAACTACTCTTCGCAGACCAATAATTATTCCCAAGACTCCAAATCGATGGTTACAAGACTCTTGAAGAAATTTCCCAACAAAGTCTCTTAAAGTAGGCTTAACTTAGAATCTAATTGGAACACTCCAAATGTTCGAATGGTGGATGGGCACTTGTCTTCTACCCTATTTTCTAAACACTTACACATAACAATCCTATCCATACTACCCAAATTCCCACGGCTTGTCGAATTTTAAGTTATTTTCTCCTATATTCATTTTAGTTGCCCTAACAAGTTTCAAATTTCTTCTTAGAATGCCGGCTCTGATACCACCTGTAACACCCCCAAATGGCCCAAGCCGGAGACCCGGGGATGTCACTCCGTACCCGAGAGGAGCCCGGATACAAGGAGATTTTATAACATGGTTCACAAGCACACACATCCACCATAATAAATTAAATCCAACTAAAATAATGTATTATCATAAAACTTCGTCCTAGCCACAAACCGGCAAAAACAACTAAAGCGTTTAAACTACTAAAGAGTTCAAATTGAAACGTAATACTACTATTAATAATCCATGTGGTGCGCGCCCCCTTCTATGCCCGATAACCTTCTTCCAAACCTGTGGTGCGGAATGAAAAAGAAACACCACAGTACAAAATCAGCATTGAAATACTGGTAAGCAAACATCCAAACATGTAAAACGATGATGGATAGTTATAAAACAAGACTCATTTGTAAGTAAGAGTTTTTCGCAAACACAGCGGTAATAAAGTGACTCTTGTTTCAAAACATAAGAGTTCCCAATTCCATAATATATTTCCAAACCAATTTCCATATTATTAGGAAAAATCCAAATCCAGTGTTAACTTCGTTCCGTTAACAAAACCAAACAAATCCATTATTACTTTGTTGTGACGGGGAAAACCAAATACTACAGCGTGCATGACCTTAAGTGTCGACACCCCCCAAAGACTACGCCGGTCAGAGGAGTGAGTACATGTTATTGTCCGGGGACTTGCAACCGGATTAAAAAGAGACGGGACCGCAGCCAACACCGCCCAAATAATAACGTCCCGCACAACATCTTCCACTTTACGTATTAATGCATTCATTATCATGGTGATGTTTTCGTCAAAAACATTTATCAAGTAGAAATCACATATTCCAAGTCATGTATCATGTAAACACATTTTGAGACGTAATAAATCAAATATTCGTTTGACACGAAGGAGATAAGCACACTAGGCTTGGCACATTTACTTACCTCAAAGCAAATTCCAACAATAGCAATCAATCAACGTACTCTACGTACTCGTCGTCGACGAACTCGTTACCTACACATAACAATATGCTAATCAAACCAATATTCTAGTAATATATACTTGCTATACTAATTACATGCATATGATAGTCCATGGTTTAGGGTTCTAACACTTCCCCAACATCCCATTCAATTCATGCTCCAAAATAAACTTAAAGCTTTGCCTCAAAAACCCTTATCCTAAAATATGCATAATCCATCATACTCCACCAATTCTATTACTCCAGTTTCCCAAACAGATCATGGTCTAGAAACAGTTCCATTGGATTCAAAACGTTTGAAATAATAAGTTTAGCCTCAAACGGATCTTAATTTCGATTCCTGAATCAAAAGTTACACTAGTTTCAAGTTTCCAACTTCATTCAAAATATCCATACGGGAATTGTCAATCTTCATGAAACTTTTCCCCCAAGCATCTAATTCATCCTATAATCATACTAAACCTAATATAACATGATTCCCACATTCAAATCAGATTGTTATCCACCTAATATGATCATTCAAACTCCCAAATCATTCAATCAAACTTCCCTTTCAAACTAGGGTTTCTTCCCAACACTCAAGAACATGATAAACCCTAAATCTTGATAATAAACCCTACGAATTCATGAACAATGATCCTAACCCTAACAAACTGAAATTTAAAGATTACATGCAACATACATGAATCATGAACAAGTGATCACAAGATCAAGAGATCAACAAGAGAAAAGAGAAAAAGAAACGAAACAACCCAACCCGCTCAACCCGCCGCCCATAGAGGCGGACGGAGAGAGAGGCGGACGGGTATAGGGAGAAAGAAAGAGAGAAAAGAGAAAAGAAAGAAAGAAAAGAGAAAAAGAGAGAGAGAGAGAGAGAGTTACCTTGCCGGAAAAGAGAGAGAGAGAGCGGCGGCGGCGGTGGGGTGGCTGCCGTCGGTCACAAGGGAGAGAGAGAGTGAGAGAGGGACGGGTAGAGTAGGGAGAGTGAGAGAGATTAGGAAAAATAGGAGAATGAGGGTTTTTATGAGAGTTAGAATTAAAATTAACTTCATAAGTAGGAAACCCTCTTGGATTAGGAAACTTTTATTGTAGGAAGAAATTTAGGTCAAAAGACACTTATTTCCCCTTAGTTTTGCCAAAAGACAAACACCTCCCCCCAACTCAAGTAAAAGACACTAAAACCTTTGATTAAAGTCACAAAGTTCCCCCCAAACTCTCAAAGCATTATAATTAACTCTCTATAATTACTTTAACTTCCCAACACTTATAATAATATCACAAAATACCCGTAGTCACAAAACGGGGTATTTCAAACTCTATATAGCGTGTGACCCCATAGGTTCTATCTAGTTGGTAGCAACTATTTGCTAATATGGAGCGGTTTCTAGCAAAACATCCATTCTAGCCAACTAATAGAATAGTCATCTTGACAACCTTTGTACAAGTAATTGTCTCATCCCTTTGCCTCCATATCCGGATTGGACACGAGACATACAAGTCACACTCGTATATCCAATCCATAGTTTCTCGATCTATGGGAATAGCCTTATTCGTGCAAATAACATCAATATCCCATATATTGATTTATTTGAGTCTGGCCAGACATTCTATAAGCACTATCCCTCGAGTGGCCTAGGATATTTGCTCCCGTTATGTGGGAGGGGAAAATCCTCTCTACGTCCACTACGATCTCTAAGCTTGCTTCTCATTGTATCCAGTACACGCCTTTATAACTACCCAGTTACGGTGTAGCGTTTAACGCTACCAAGATCACAATGATCCACAACTAGAATATCTAGTGACTTCAAGTCTAAGGATGACAATACCATTGCACCCCGAGAAGCACTTGTGACTCAACATAACATGTATGTAGCCTTCTCGGTGATGGGTCAATCCAGTGCAACATTCCGTAATGCACACCTATGTGTTGGATCGTGATATCTCCATATCAATCCAACCCCATACTAGTCTATAGATGATTGTCCCATTTAATCATTATACTTGACTAGGGATATTTAAGATAAACAACACGTTTGTAAATCTAAGGACTTCATTATATTAAATATCCAATAAATAATAAATGAATTTTCTAGCCATATACAAATTCATACTAAACTAGATTGCCTCTAGGGCATCTATTCCAACACCCAGTCCATACCTTGTATGATTTCTTTATGACCGATTTGGAAGGAACACGGTTAATGGTAAAAGCTGCAGTCAACAGAGCATATCCCCAAAACGATATCGGAAGATTCGTTTGACGCATCATAGATCGAACCATATCCAATAGGGTTTGATTCCTCCTCTCGGACACGCCATTCTATTGTGGCGTTTCGGGTGGAGTGAGTTAGGATGCTATCCCACACTCTCTAAGATACTCGTCAATTTCTTGACTCAAGTATTCTCATCCACGATCCGATCGTAGAGCCTTAATACTTTTTCCAAGTTTCTTCTATACTTCATTCTTGAATTCTTTGAACAATTCAACGGTCTCGGATTTGGCCTTCATGAGGTACACAAATCCATATATATTGAAGTCATCAGTAAATGTAATGAAGTAGGTGTAACCACCCCTAGCAGGCGTGGGAAACGGTCCACATACATCAGTATGTATGCTTGCCAGTAACTCACTAGTCCTCTCACCTTTCTTACTGACTTTGTCATTTTTCCCAATAAACAAGATTCACATGTCTCATATGATTCCAAATAAAATGAGTCTAGGAATCCATCCTTATGGAGTCCAGATATGCGTTTCTCATTTATATGGCCTAAATGACAGTGCCATAGATAAGTAGGACTTAAATCATTAGTTTTAATCCTCTTAGTATTTGTGTCATATACAGAATTTTCTAGATAAAGGATATACAATCCATTAAGACAAATGCGCACTACAATAGTGCATACTATCATAAATGAAGCAACACTCGTCCTTTATTGAAAGAGGAAAACCTTTCTCATCCAAGCAAGAAATAGAAATAATATTTTCGCTCATAGCAGGAACATAATAGCAATTGTCGAATTCTAAAATAAGACCTGAAAGCAGAGATATCTCATACACGCCTATTGCTAATGCAACAACTCTTGCTCCATCCCCGACGCGCAAGTCTATCTCCCCTTTAGCCAATCTTCTACTTCTTTTCATATCCTGCACATTTCGACAAGTGTGAGATCCACATCCAAATACCCAAGATGAAGAAATATAGAGATTGACATCTATAAAAAAAATACCTTGTGGTGGTGGAATCACTTTTCCAAGCCTTTTATCCTCCAGATACTTGGGGCAATTCCTTCTCCAGTTACTCGGCTGGCTACAGTAGTGACAATCACCCTTAGCCACAACTCCAGTAGGCTTTAAGGATCCCTTGGTCTTGACAACTTTCTTGCTCTTTCCTTTGGAGGTGGAGGCAACTCCCTTGTCCTTACTTTTATTTACCATTAGTATGGCCTTGACTTTTCCTTTATTAATTCTTTGTTCAGCTATCCTTAGCATGTTCAGCAAGTCTGGCAGAGCGTTCTTGATCTCATTCATGTTATAGTTCATGATGAATTAGTTATAACTATCAGGCAACGATTACAAGATGTGGTCTGTTTCCAACTCTTGGACGAATGGGAATCCTAACCTCTCGAGGTTCTCTATGTATCCGATCATACGGATTACATGAGGCCCGACTGGGTTCCCTTCTGCGAGATTGCTTTTGAACAGTGCTTTGGACATCTCATACCGCTCATGCCTTGCCTGTTCTTGAAAAAACTGTTTCAAGTGTTCGATCATATAGTAGGTTTCCATGTTCTCGTGTTGCTTCTGGAGATCTAAGTTCATGGGGCGAAGCATGAGACAAGTCACATCATTAGAATCATCAACATGTTTATGATATGCTCTAATGCAACTCTTGGTCCAATTAGGTGAATAACCCTTTATTCATTATCTAATCAATAGATTACACCTAATTGTCATGCCTCTAGGCTCATCAATCCAATTGATTTTGCCTAGTTGCGTCCAACCTCTTACTTCAACAGTCACACATTACTTGCTTGATTCGCCGCAAGACACCAAGGTAACTTAAAGTCGCCTTTCTTTGGCAAGCCCGAATTTTAATGGACCTTGATCATGAAGGGTGTTTAGGTAAGAGAATGCAAAACGCAATATTTCCATTGAGGGATTTAATCTCCATTATCTAAACGTTTGGTTGATCCCATCAACTTGATCTACTTATTTGGATTGGGCAATCCACAATAAAAGATCACACTTTTTTATTATTATCTTGTTAAGTTTTGCTTGTATCATCCATACACAAAATAAATAACAAGATATAAATAATAAACATCCACAAAATAAAATAAACGTGGATGGACATGGCCCCTAAGACTAAGATATTACCAAGCCAATGATGATATCAATATGCCCTAAAGTGACAAGCTCATCTCCATGTGCCTGCACCATAGTCGCGCGCCCTAGGTGTGCACGTTTCCCGTCATCTTTGTTGCTCCTTGGTTCTTTGGTCTTCTTCTCCAAGCTCTTGGCTATCATCTAATTATCTAACTCTAGATAGCATCTAAATTACATAAATAAATAAAACCTCACTTGTTGAGAAGATGAGCAGCTCGCAGGCCGTAAAATCTAGTTAACGATTACATTAATTTGATCAGCTCGCAGGCCGTAAACTAAACCACAAAAAATAAACATCCACAACCTAGGCCATATCCATCCACCATGCAAAAAATCAAATAAAACAGTTAAAACCAATTTTAACGCGCTTGTTCAAGTTTAGTTGAAAAATAGGCAACTAGTGTCAAAAATGGTCCAAGGGGTCCACCATAGCCATGTCCGAACCACCCAAGGACCAAGGCAAGGCCTTGGGCCGGTCAGCCGAGCCCCACGCGCGGCCAAGCTGCACTCTAGGCCGGCCCAAGCCCTTGGCCGTGCCCTAGCTTGGGCGTCAAGGCAAGGGGGCGGTCCCAAAGGGGACGAACCCATCTATGGAATTGTTTCCAAAACAATTCCTTGCCTTGTTGCCCAAGCTTGGTTGTTTCCAAGTTTGAAAAATTCCTTTTCCAACTTTTGTCAAACCCTAGTTCCTAGATCAAAAATTCATCACATCCTATGTGATCCAAACTCACTAATTCCTACATCCCATGTAAAATTAGTTCTTGCTTGCTTGAATCATATTCAATTTGCATATAATATGCTAATTAATTTCAGTTTTCGCCTAAAACAACATATACGGTGTAAAACTGAAAAACAGTAACACATAAGATCACGTTATGCGCTGCGACCTGTGGCTATGATACCACTGTAGGGTTTTGATGCAGGTAAAGCAGTGGAATAACAAAAATTAATCCTGCTCAAATCCCTCTAAGGATCATAGGCAAGCCATCACAACATGATAAGGTAGACTATGTGTGTACTTTAGTTTGAGAGATCACACGGAGAATTATGTCTTCGTCTCTACGAGTATCCACACCTTGGACCTTTGTTTGGATTCCTTCTCACCGCAATGTGCTAGAAACGGAAGAATGAGGCAAGAGATCACGCAAAATGGAGCTACCACCACACCCAAGGAGGGCCGACGACGGCAGGGGGGGGGGACTAAGGGGCCGAACCTCCTTCTCTCTCTCTCTTGATTTGTTAAGTTCTCTCAATAATGACTTAGATGAGAAAATAACAAGCTAGAGTTCCCTTTATATAGTTAATAACTCTTATTAACTGCATAATTACCCCAATACTAATCATGTCCTTACTTGGACTAGTCCACCTTGCAAACTAGTCCTACTAACTTTACACGTGGTTGCGTATAGATCCTTTTAATTAATTAGTCATACTAATTAATTCCAGTATCCAATTTAATCCATCCGTTGTGTGACCCCATATGTTTCTACTTAGTTGGTAGTAACTCTTTACTAACATGGAGCGGTGTCTAGCAACACATCCATGCCAGCCAACTAATAGAAATAGTCAGTGATCCCGACAAACCTTATGCCTTACGTTCATGTATTGTGTTATCCCTTTGTCTCCATATCCAGATTGGACAGGGACATAATAGTCACACTCATATATCCAGTCCATAGTTTCTCGATCATGGGAATATGCTTATCCATACAAATAACATCAATATCTCCACATTGATTTATCTAAGTATGGACAGACATTCTGTAAGGACCATCCCTCGAGTGGCCCATGGATATTTTCTCCCATTATGTGGGAGGGAAAAATCCTGTCTACTTCACTACGATCTCTCAGCTTGCTTCCTACCATGCCTGATGACTATCTTTATAGTTATTAGGATTAAGGCGCAACGTTTGATAATATTAAAGCGTGATATTTCAGAACTAGAGTATCTAGTGACTTCAAGTCTAAGGATTACAATACCATTAGCACTACGAGAAGTGCTTGTGAATTTGACATAATCCAATGTAGCCTTCTCGTTGTGGGTCTATCCAGTATGCCATTACTCTTAATGCATACCCATGTGTTAGACTTGATATCTCCATATTTATCTACCCACATACTAGTATATAGTTGATTGTCTTGTTAATAAATATAATGGACTAGGGATATTTAAGATAAACAACACATTGTATCTAAGGACTTCATTATATTAAATATCACCATAAATAATAAATGAATATTCTACCAAACAATGTTCATACTAAATATAGATTGCCTCTAGGGCACCTATTCCAACATGACACTCTATGTCTTGTGTCCAATCCGGATAGTTGAGACAAAGGGATTATACAACACGGTAACTTTGGTCACAGAGGTTTGTCAGATCACTAACTATTCCTATTAGTTGGGTAGCATTGATGTGTTGCTAGACACCGCTCAATGTTTATAATTGTTACTACCAACCTAATAGGAACCTGTAGGGTCACACACCAAAAAGGATTAGATTGGAAGTAGATGTTAATTAGTTCGACCAATTAACAATTAAAGGAATCTAGGATCAAGGTGCAATAACATACAAATTTAGTAGGACTAAATAGCAAACTGGACTAAAACAAAAGTTAATCCACACTGTTGGGTTTAATTAGTAGTGGGGCAGTTTTATAATGAATAAAGAGCTAATAATTATAAAATAATAATTCAATCCCTAATTTCATAATGGATGAAAAATTAGAGCACAATAAAAGAGTGAGAATGAGGAGGCCCCCTTAGAGGCTGACGGTTCCAAGAGGCGCCCGACCCTCTCTCCTCCGCCTCCTCCATTGTTGATGCTTCAAGATTGATTGGATCAAGATGCTTTGACGATTCCTCCTTCTTCTACACTGCTACCCCAAATAGTAGAGGAAGTTCCAGTTGGAGATCCTACGATGTGGACTTCTACAGAGGCGTGAACACTGTTTCTACGCAAAGTGATCGTCCGAGTCTGATATGACTGAGGTAACCTTTTTCCCTTCATCATGTTATGATGCTTCACCTGCGATTCATGGAGGGTTTTGAGCAAAATAATTTTGTATTTCTGTTGCGTAACCTGCATCAAAACCATACAGTGGTATTAGAGCCACATGTCGATAGCGCATAACATGATTTATGTGGTTATCTGTTTGTTCCAACTTACACTGTACTGTTAATTTTTGCGTAAAACTGTTATGCGTATTATGATACGCCATGAATATGATTCAAGAAGAAATTATCTAATTTTACATATGACGTAAAAATTAGTGAATTTCGTGTACATATGATGTACGAATTAATTGGAGACGTAAAACTAGGGTGTGGGCACTATATGGGAAGAACAATAATTTTTTTGTCCCACATAGAGGATCCGGGCAACGAGGAGGAAGGAGAAAATTTGATTTTCGACCCCAAGGGGTTCGGCTAAGGTGGTCAAACACCCCTAGGATTTTGGCCAAGAACAGCACGCACCCTCCCTTGTGCATCGGGCCCAGCCGGCCGGGTCTGACAGGTTCGGCCAGCTTATTGGTATGACCGGTTAGGCTGGTTTGTTGGAATAGGTGCCCTAGAGGTAATCTAGATTTAGTATGAACATTGTTTGGCTCGAATATTAATTTATTATTTATGGAGATATTTAATATAATGAAGTCCTTAGATTAGAATGTGTGTTGTTTATCTTAAATATTCCTAGTCCATTATATTGATTAATAGGACGATCACTATAGACTAGTATGTGGCTAGATTGATATGAAGATATCAAGTCCAACACATGGGTAGGCATTAGGAGTAATGGCATACTGGATTGACCCACAACGAGAAGGCTACATTAGATTATGTAAAAGTAACAATGTTTCTCATAGTGCTAATGGATTGTAATCTTTAGACTTGAAGTCACTAGATACTTTAGTTGTGAAGTATCATGCCTTGATATTATCAGACGTTACACCGTAACTGGGTAGCTATAAAGTTAGCTATCGGGTATGATAGGAAGCAAGCTTAGAGGTGGTAGTGATGTAGAGAGGACTTCTCCCTCCCACATAATTGGATTAAATATCCATGGCCACTAGAGAGATGGTGCTATTATAATGTTTTACCAGAATCAAATAAATCAATATGGAGATATTGATGTTATCTGCTCGGATAAGCATATTCACGGGATTGAGAAACTATGGATTGGATATACGAGTGTGACTACTATGTCTCGTGTCCAATCCAGATATGGAGAGAAATGGATAATAAAATGCGGTAAAATTAGGCACAAGGTTTGTCGAATCACTGACTATTTTATTATTTGGGTGACATAGATGTTTTGCTAGACACCACTCTATGTTGGTAATAGTTACTACCAACTAAGTAGAAACCTATGAGGTCACACACCGTAAGGATTAAACTGGATATGGGCATTAATTAGTGCGACTAATTAATCAAGAGGGTCTAAATGCAACCACAAACACAGTTAGTAGGACTACTTTGTAAGGTGGACTAATCCGTGTATGGGCATGATTAGTATTGGACAATTATGTAGTTAATAAGGAGTTATTAACTATATAAAGGAACCTAGCTTGTTATTTTCTCAACAAGAGTCATTATTGAGAGAACATAAGGGCATCTCCAAACCTATGGGGGGGGGGGGGGAGGGGGAGTGGGAGGGGGAGGGGGGAATCCGTATAAAAATACGGTCCATGTCCATCCCTATGGGGGGAAGGGGAGGGGGAGAGGATGCTATGGGGATAAATTTGGCCTTGGGTAAGGGATGGTTAGGGGGGATTTCCCATGGACATCCCCTCCCCATCCCCTTACATGGAATGGGTAACTAATTAAACATTTGATAATATTAATTACACTTGGTAATATTTTATAATTATCTTATGTTTTTTTATTGTGATTAATCAATTTTATTTTTTATATTATGTATAAAAAATAAAACTATATTCACGATAGTATATTTACGAGAAGTCATTTTTATCTCATTTTATTGGAAATTTAATAAATATTATGTTTTCTACAGTTAACAATTATAATTTATTAAGTAAATAAAAACACGATTAAAAAGCGTCAAATTGTTGAATCATAACGGTACAACCTTATTATTATTATCGTTTTTACACACACACACATATATAGAATTTTGTATTTAGTACTAATAATTTACTTTAAATAATTTAAAAAGTAATTTTGTTGGGTGGGTGGGGGGGGGGGGGGGGGGAGAGGAAAGGAATGGGTTGGAGATGAGTAGTAGTTTGGGGGAGGGGGAGGCAGAAAATGGTGGGCCCATGGGGGAAGAGGGAAGTGAGGGGGGGGGGAGTGAAATGACATGGGTTGTAGATGCCCTAACAAAGCTAGGAGAGAGACAAAGACCTAGTCGAAGCCTCCCAGTCCCGTCCTCCCCTAGACGATGTCAGCCTCCCTAGGCGCGCGGGTCTTGCTCTGTTTTGCGTGATCTCTTGCCTCCTTCTTCCGTTTCAAGCACTAAACGATGAGAAGGATCCCAGTCAGTAATCCAAGGTGTGGAGACACAATTCTTCGTAGTGATCACACAAACTAAGGTACACATATATCTACCTTCATCATGTTATGATTGCTTTTCTGTGATACTTGGAGGGATTTGAACATGATAAAATTTTGTTATTCCGCTGCGTTAACCTGCATCAAAACCCTACAGGTTCGACGGTGTTGGACATGTTTGGCAGGTCAGTTTGGTTCGGCATATAGGATTGGCGCGACTATTTTGACCGTTTTAACCCCAGTGTCCCATTTTAATTAGAAATTGACCCAACACGTTAAAATTGTATTTTAACTAGTATTATGTGATATGTCGTATGGTGGTTGGATATGGTCCTAGTTGTGTGGTTGTTTAAATTTTGTGGTTCGGTTTTGTTTAATTAATGTAATTACTTTTACGGCCTGCGTGTCGTCTTCTCACTCGCTCGTTAGATTCTTCTATTTAGTTCATAGATTCTATCTAGAATTAGATAGATAGAATATAAACAAGGTATGGAGAAGAAGATCAAAGAACAAAGACCACAAGAAAGTGGAGACCCACAAGCTAGGATGCATGGACTAAAGAAGGAGGCACATGGAGATGAGCTTGCTGTTTCTGGGCTTCAAGATATTCTCATTGGCTTGGGAATATCTTAGTCTTAGGGGCCACATCCATACCACGTTTATTTTATTATATATTATTTATCGTCTTGTTTTATTTTGATGTATGGTTGATGCATGCAAAACGTAATAAGATAATAATTGAAACCGTTTGTATCTTTTATTTGAGATTGCCCAATCCAACTAAGATCTGTTGATATGATCAACAGTTGATATGATCAACAAATAAAGACACCAGAAAATCCCTAAAAGAAAATATTGCGTTTTAGCCTTCTCTTGCTTGGCACTCGTCATAATCATAATGAATTAAGTTCGTGCGTGCCAAAGCAGGGTGACTTGATTTAATGTGATGTGACGCGACGACACAATCAAGTAATGTGCGATTGTTGAAGCAAGATGTCAAGCGCAATTAAGCTATTTCAATAGGACTTAAAGCTTAGAGGCAAGGCAATTGGGATAATCAATGAGATAGATAAATAAGGAGTTACTTGCCCAATTGAACCAAGAGTTGCATATGATGCAACTAGAAACTGCTTCTACTTAAATAACTAACTTTTGGGTGACCTGCCTGTTGGAATAGGTGCCCTAGAGGCAATCTATATGTAGTATGAACAATATTTGGCTAGAACATTCATTTGTTATTTATTGTGATATTTAATATAATGAAGTCCTTAGATACAATGTGTTGTTTATCTTAAATATCCCTAGCCGATTATATTGATTAACGGGGCGATAAAATATAGACTAGTATGTGGGTAGATTGATATGGAGATATCAAGTCTAACACATGGGTATGCATTAGGAGCAATGTCATACTGGATTGACCCACGACGAGAAGGATACATTAGATTATGCAAAAGTCATAATCGCTTCTCGTAGTGCTAATGATATTTTAATCCTTAGACTTGAAGTCACTAGATACTCTAGGTTTGGAATATCATGCTTTCATATTATCAAACGTTGCGCCTTAACCGGGTAACTATAAAGATAGTTATCAGGCATGATAGGAAGCAAGCTTAGAGATCGTAGTGACGTTGAGAGGATTTGTCCCTCCCACATAATGGGAGAAAATATCCATGGGCCACTCGAGGGATGGTGCTTATAGAATGTCTTGCCAGACTCAGATAAATCAAAATGGAGATATTGATGTTATCTGCACACATAAGCACATTTCCAGGATCGAGGAACTATAGATTGGATATACAAGAGTGACTAATATTTATCACGTCCAATCCGGATATGGAGACAAAGGGATAACACTATACATGAACATTGGACACAAAGTTTATCGGGATCACTGACTATTTATATTAGTTGGGTGGCATGGATGTGTTGCGAGACACCGCTCCATGTTCTTAAGAGTTACTACTAACAAAGTAGAAACCTATGGGGTCATACACCGGATGGATGAAATTGGATATAGGTATTAATTAGTTGGACTAATTATTAAAAGGATCATAACGCAATCACAAGTAATTTCAAGTGGGCTAATCCATGTAAGGACATGATTAGTATTGGGGCTTTTATATAGTTAATAAAGAGTTATTACTATATAAAAGAATTCTATCTTGTTAGTTCTCAATACAAGTCATTATTGAGAGAACATAACAAAGCAAGAGAGAGAGAGAGAGAGAGAGAGAGCAACAATAGGAGGCCGAGCCCCCTATTTCCACCCTGTCACTCGTCGGCCACCAAAGGAGGACCGCACCCTCCTTTTCCTCGTTCTGCATGATTCGTTCCACCTTCTTCCGTTGCTATCACTACACGGTGGGAAGAAATCCAATCAAGAATCCAAGGTGTGGATATTCATTGAGACGAAGACACTATTCTTCGTGTGATCTCCCAAACTAAGGTACACATCTTTTATGCCCTTATCATGTTATGATGGCTTGCCTATGATCCTTGGAGGGATTTGAGCAGGATTAATTTTGTTATTCCGTTTCATAACCTGCATCAAAACCCTACAGTGGTATCAGACCCACAGGTCGTAGCGCATAACATGATCTTATGTGTTACAGTTTTTCAGTTTATACACCGTATTGTTAATATTACGCGAAAACTGAAATTAATTGTCATATTAGATGCAAATTGAATTTGATGCAAGAAAAACAAGACCCAATTTAACATTGGATGTGAAGATTTGTGAGTTTGATCACATAGTATGTGAATAATTTTGGATCTAGGAACTAGGGTTTGTGCACAAACTTGGAAAAGAGGTTTTTCAAACTTGGAAACAACTAAGCTTGGGCAACAAGGCAAGAAATTATTTTGGAAACTATTCCATAAAGGAGTTTCGCCCCCCTAAGGGACCACCACCCTTGCCTTGCCACCCAAGCTAGGGCAAGGCCAAGGGGCAGGGACGGCCTAGTGTCCGGCCTAGCCACGCGTAAGGCTTGGCCGACCGCCCCAAGGCCTTGCCTTGGTCCTTGGCTGGTTCGGCTATGTTGGATGGTGGATTCCTTGGACTATTTTGACCATAGTATACTAATTTCAAACTAAAATTAAACAAGCGCGTTTAAAATTGGTTTTATTTGTATTATGTGCTTTTTTTGCATGGTGGATGGATATGGCCTAGGTTGTGGATGTTTACTTTTTGTGGTTTGGTTTACGACCTGCGAGCTGATTACATTAATGTAATAGTTAGTTAATTTTACGGCCTGTGAGCTGATCATCTTCTCAACAAGTGAGGTTTTATTTATTTATTTATTCTAGAAGTTAGGCTAGAATTATAATATTTAGATCATAGCCAAGAGCATGGAGAAGAAGACCGGAGGACCAAGAACCCACAAAGACGATGAGCTTTTCACTTTAGGGCTTATAGATATTATCATTGGCTTGGTAATATCTTAGTCTAAGGGCCATATCCATGCCACGCTATTTTTATTTTGTGGATTTTTATTATTTATGTCTTGTTATTTATTTTTGTGTGTATGGGTGATACAAGCAAAACGTTAACAAGATAATTATAAACAAGTTTGATCTTTTATTGTTGATAGCCCAATCAAAATAAGTAGTTCATGTTGATGAGATCAACCAAACAATTAGATAATGATTATTAAATCCCTCAATGGAAATATTGTGTTTTGCCTTCTCTTGCCTAAACACCCTTCATGATCAAGGTCCATTAAATTCAGGCTTGCCAAAGCAACGCGTTTTAATTCACCTTGGTTTGTTGCGGCGACATAAGCATGTAATGTGTGGCTGTTGAAGAAAGAGGTTGGACGCAACTGGGCAAAGTCAATTGGATTGATGAGCCTAGAGGCATGACAATTAGGTGTTATCTAAAGGATAAAGAATAAGGAATTATTCGCCTAATTAGAACAAGAGTTGCATGGGATGCATTCGGAATGGTTCCTACCTAAATAAGCAATTCTTGGGTGACTTGCCAAAGCAAGCTCAAGAAGTGAAATATGGATCTTGGACTCACTAGAAAATATATATGCTATTTTCTGCATTAATGGTGAGGGCTATTAAATCGAGAAAAATAGTGGGAGCTATATTTAATGATCTAGCCATTGTTGAATATAGTTAAACTTTTCAAAATACAAAAATTGCACATTTTTCGTTTTGTAGAATTCCAATGGCAAACAATCACGCATCGACTTAATCCCTGCGATCTGTCCTTGAGAAGAACAAGTTGTCTGGAAAAAATTTCCTTGACTGGTACAGAAACTTAAGGATCGTCCTTAAGCAGGAAAAGAAACTCTATGTCTTAGACAATCCTATACCAGGACCACCCCAGGATGAGTCTGTTCTAGCTGCCGTGAGAGCACATCAGAAACATGTGGATGATTCTAATGATGTGAATTTTCTCGTGCTTTGCACCATGGCCTCTGAGCTTCAGAAGCAACACAAGACATGGAAGCCTATGATATGATCGAACACTTGAAACAATTGTTTCAAGAACGGGCAAGGCATGAGCGGTATGAGGTGTCCAAGGCATTGTTCAAGAGTAATCACGCAGAAAGGAACCCAGTTGGGCCCCATGTACTCAGGATGATTGGATACATATATAACCTCACGAGACGAGGGTTCCCACTCGGCCAAGAGTTGGCAACTGATCTTGTCTTGCAATCGCTGCCTGACAGTTATAACCAGTTCATCATGAACTATAACATGAATGAGATCAGTAAAGCTCTGCCGGACTTGCTGAACATGCTAAGGACAGCTGAACAAAGCATCAATAAAGGAAAAGGCATGTCCATAATGATGGTGAATAAGAAAAAGGGCAAGGGAGTTGCCTCTACTTCTAAAGGAAAGCGCAAGAAAATTGCAAAGTCCAAGGAAGCCTTGAAGCCTAGTGGGGGCGTGGCTAAAGGTGATTGTCACTACTGTAGCCAGCCGGGTCACTGGAGGAGGAATTGCCCCAAGTATCTAGAGGATAAAAAGATTGGAATAGTGATTCCACCACCACCAAGTATTTTTGTTATAGACGTCAATTTATCTATTTCTTCATCTTGGGTATTGGATACTGGATGTGGATCTCACATTTTTTGAAATGTGCAGGATTTCAGAAGAAGATTGGCTAAGGGGGAGATAGATTTGCGCGTCCGGAATGGAGCAAGAGTTTCTGCATTAGCTATAGGCGTGTATGAGCTATCTTTTCCTTCTGGACTTATTTTAGAATTAGACAATTGCTTTTATGTGCCTGTTATGAGCAGGAACATTATTTCCATTTCTTGTTTGGACGAGAAGGGTTTTTCTATTTCAATAAAGGACAAGTGTTGCTCCATTTATTTTGATAGAATGCACTATTGTAGTGCGCATTTAACTAATGGATTGTATATCCTTGATCGAAGTAATGCCATCTATAACATAAATACTAAAAGGATCAAGACTAATAATTTAAATCCTACATATCTATGGCACTTTCATTCATGCCATATAAACAAGAAACACATATCTAGACTCCATAAGGATGGATTTCTAGACTCATTTGATAGGAATCATATGAGACACGCGAATCTTGTTTGTTATGAAAATGACAAAGTCCCCTTTCAATAAGAAAGGTTAGAGGACTAGTGAGTTACTCGCACTCATACATACTGATGTATGTGGTTCGTTTCCCACGCCTACCAGAGGTGGTTACACCTACTTCATTACGTTTACTGATGATTTCAACAGATATGGATTTGTATACCTTATGAAGGCCAAATCCGAATCCTTTGAATTGTTCAAGGAATTCAAGAATTAAGTAGAGAAGCAAATTGGTAAAAGTATTAAGTCTTTGCGATCAGATCGTGGAGGAGAATACTTGAGCCAAGAGTTTGACGAATATCTTAGAGAGTGTGGGATAGTATCCCAACTCACTCCACCCGGATCGCCACTGTGGAATGGGGTGTCCGAGAGGAAAAATCGCACACTATTGGATATGGTGCGATCTATGATGTGTCAAACGGATCTTCTAATATCATTTTGGGGACATGTTCTATTGCTTGCAGCTTTCACCATTAATCGTGTTCCATCCAAATCAGGCACGAAGACACCATATGAGATATGGACTGGGAAGCATCCCATAATGTCATTTATGAAGATTTGGGGTTGCGATGTCCATGTAAAGCGTTTACAAATAGACAAGCTCGGACCCAAAGCGGATAAGTGTAAATTTGTCGGATGTCCTAAGGAAACAAAAAGATATTATTTCTACAATCCAACCGAGAACAAAGTGTTTGTAGCTCGGACCGGCGTGTTTCTAGAAAGAGAGTTTGTATCTAAAGAAGCAAGTGAGAGGACTGTAGAAATTGAAGAAATTCAAGAACCACAAACCACTGAAACGATGATGGAGCATGAACAGGAGGCACAAATTGTTGTCGAAGAACCTGTTGAGGTAACACAAGAACTCCGTAGGTCAGGAAGGGTACGTCATGAGCTAGAGAGATTCAAACTTCTCGTGACTGAGCCAGATGACGTACCACTCATGGATGATGAGCCTGCAACCTACGGGGAGGCCATGGAAGGCACATACTCCAAGAAGTGGCTAGAAGCCATGAGATCCGAAATGGAATCCATGTATACCAACAAAGTATGGACTTTGGTGGAACCACCTGAAGGGGCTCGGCCCATAGGGTGCAAGTGGGTCTTCAAGAAGAAGACTAACATGGATGGCAAGGCATTTTCCTACAAGAGGCGATTGGTGGCTAAAGGTTATAGACAGATTCATGGTATTAACTATAATGAGACCTTTTCACCAGTTGCCATGAATAAATATATTCGAATCCTACTTGCTATTGCATCTTACTATGACTATGAGATTTCGCAGATGGATGTCAAAATAGCGTTCCTTTATGGGAACCTCCTCGAGGATGTGTACATGACAAAACCAGAGGGTTTTGAGGATCCAGAGAATGCCAACAAAGTTTTTACACTACAACGATCCATTTATGGATTAAAGCAAGCTTCTAGGAGTTTGAATCGATGTTTTGATGATTTAATCAAAGAGTTTGGCTTTATCAAGAACGAAGATGAGCCCTATGTTTACAAGAAGGTTAGTGGGAGCTCTGTTGGGTTTCTAGTCTTGTATGTGGATGACATACTACTCATTCGAAATGGCATTCCTACTTTGCAATATGTTAAATATTGGCTAGGAACGTGTTTCGCAATGAAGGACTTAGGTGATGCAGCTTATATACTTGGTATCAAGATCTATATAGATAGATCTAGGAAGCTGCTCGGCGTAAGCCAAAGTACATATATAGACATTGTGTTGAAGCGGTTCAACATGCAATATTCCAAGAAGGGATTCTTGCCCATGTCGCATGGAGTCACTCTCTCTAAGACTGATTGTCTTTCAATGAGATTGAGAGGGACTGCATGAGTAGGATACCCTATGCTTTGGCCATATGATCCATCATGTACGCCATGTTGTGTACTAGACCAGACATATCATACGCATTGAGTATGGTAAGCAGATATCATTCTAATCTAGGTGAGAGTCACTGGATTGCTGTCAAGAACATTCTCAAGTACTTGAGAAGAACTAAGGATGCGTTCTTGATATTTGGAGGTGAGGAAGAGCTCAATGTAATTGGTTACACTGATGCAAGCTTCCAAACCGGGAAAGATGACTACCGATTGCAGTCGGGGTATGTGTCTGCCTGAATGGAGGATCTGTGAGCTGGAAGAGTTCCAAGCAAGAGACAGTTGCTGATTCTACAACTGAAGCTGAGTACATTGCTGCTGCAGAAGCAGCTAAAGAGGCAGTTTTGATAAAGAAGTTTATCATTGAGCTCGGTCTGGTCCCTAGCATCGTGGATCCTATGACGTTATACTGTGACAACTCTGGAGCAATCGCACAAGCCAAGGAACCAAGATCACACCAGAAATCAAAGCATGTACTTAGGAGATTCCATCTTATTCGTGATATGATCAATAGAGGAGATGTAAATATGTGCAAGATTCCAACGGATGACAATCTTTCAGATCCTCTCACAAAGCCACTTGCACAGTGAAAGCATGAAAGGCACACTAGATCTATAGGCATACGAGATGCGCCATAGGCAATCTATATTTAGTATGCACAATGTTTGGCTAGAACATTCATTTATTTTTTATTGTGATATTTAATATAATGAAGTCCTTAGATACAATGTGTTCTTTATCTTAAATATCCCTAGTCCATTATATTGACTAACGGGACGATCAAATATAGACTAGTATGTGGGTAGATTGATATGGAGATATCAAGTCTAAAACATGGATATGCATTAGGAGTAATGTCATATTGGATTGACCCACGACGAGAAGGATACATTAGATTATGTCAAAGTCACAATCGCTTCTCGTAGTGCTAATGATATTGTAATCCTTAGACTTGAAGTCACTAGATACTCTGGTTGTGGAATATCATGCTTGATATTATCAAATGTTGCGCCTTAACCGGGTAACTATAAAGATAGTTATCGGGATGATAGTAAGCAAGCTTAGGGATCGTAATGACGTAGAGAGGATTTGTCCCTCCCACATAACGGGAGAAAATGTCCATGGGCCACTCGAGGGATTGTGCTTATAGATTGTCTTGCCAGACTCTGATAAATCAATATGGAGATATTGATGTTATCTGCACACATAAGCATATTCCCAGGATCAAGGAACTATGGATTGGATATACGAGTGTGACTAATATGTCTCGTGTCCAATCCGGATATGGAGACAAAGGGATAATACAATACATGAACATTGGGCACAAGGTTAGTCGTGATCACTGATTATTTCTATTAATTGCATGGATGTGTTGCAAGACACCGCTCCATGTTAGTAAAGAGTTACTACCAACTAAGTAGAAACCTATGGGGTCACACACCGGATGGATGAAATTGGATATAGGTATTAATTAGTTGGGCTAATTAATAAAAGGATCATAAAGCAAACTTAGTTGGACTAATTTTCAAGTGGGCTAATCCATGTATGCACATGATTAGTATTGGGGATTTAATGTAGTTAATAAAGAGTTATTACTATATAAAGGAACTCTAGCTTGTTAGTTCTCAATAAAAGCTATTATTGATAGAACATAACAAAGCAAGAGAGAG
Source organism: Linanthus parryae (assembly GCA_023055425.1). Taxonomy (NCBI): domain Eukaryota; kingdom Viridiplantae; phylum Streptophyta; class Magnoliopsida; order Ericales; family Polemoniaceae; genus Linanthus; species Linanthus parryae. Next base: position 79,310,181 of record JALGPY010000006.1, read on the forward strand.
AGAGAGCAACAATAGGAGGCCGAGCCCCTCATTTCCGCCCCTTCACCCGTCGGCCACTAAAGGAGGACCGCACCCTCCTTTTCCTCATTTTGCGTGATCTGTTCCTCCTTCTTCCGTTTCTAGCACTACACGGTGGGAAGGAATCCAATCAAGCATCCAAGGTGTGGATATTCATAGAGACGAAGACACTATTCTTCGTGTGATGTCCCAAACTAAGGTACACATCTTTTATGCCCTTATCATGTTATGATGGCTTGCTTGTGATCCTTGGAGGGATTTGAGCACGGTTAATTTTGTTATTCCGCTGCGTAACCTGCATCAAAACCCTACACTGCCAAAGCAGGCTCAAGAGGAAGTGAAATATGGATCTTGGTGTTGCAATAGATGCCCTAGAGGCAATCTTATTTAGTATGAACATTATTTTGGCTAGAACATTCATTGTATTAATTATGGAGATATTTAATATGAAGTCCATAGATTACAAGTGTTGTCTATCCTAAATATCCCTAGTCATGTATATTGATTAATAGGACGATCAAATATAGACTAGCAAGTGGGTTGATTGATATGGAGATATCAAGTCTAGCACATGGGTGTTCATTAGGCGTAATGGCATGTTGGAATGACCCACAACGAGAAGGCTACATATGAGTTATGTTAAAGTCACAAGTGCTTCTCATAGTGACAATGGTATTATGGTCCTTATACTTGAAGTCAATAGATACTCTAGTTGTGAAATATTATGTTTTGATATCGTCTAACCCTACACCGTGACTGGGTAGCAACAAAGGCGGTCATCGGACATAATAGGAAGTAAGATCAGAGATAGTAGTAATGTAGAGAGGATTTTTCCCTCCCACATAATGGGATAAAATATCCACGACCACTCGAGGGGTTAGAGCTTATGGAATGTCTGGCCAGACTTAGATAAATCAATATGAGATATTGATGTTATCTGCACAGATAACCCTATTTCCAAGATCGAGAAACTATGGATGCGATATACGAGTGTGAAATTTATGTCTCGTGTCCAATCCAAATATGTGGATAAAGGGATAATGCATTACGGTAACACTGGTCACAAGGTTTACCGGATCACTGACTATTTCTATTAGTTGGGTGGTATACATAAGTTGCTAGACACCGATCTATGTTAGTAATTGTTACTACCAACTAAGTGGAAACCGATGTGGTCACACACCATATGGATTAAACTGGAATTTGGGATTAATTAGTAGGACTAATTAATAAAATGGATCAATACGCAACCACAAGAAAACCTAGTAGGACTAATTTGCAAGGTGGACTAATCCGTATATGGATAGGATTAGTATTGGGGCATATTTATAGTTAATAAGGTGTTATTAACTATATGAGAGCACTCTTAGTTTTTTTTTCTCATTATGCTTTCTTAATTTTAGGAGAGTTCAAAGCAAGGAGAGAGCAAGACAAGCTACAGCCGAAACCCTAGCCGTTCGCCCTAGACCCGTCGGCCTGAAAGAGGCATGCGGCCTCTTTGGTACTCGTTTCGGGTGATCTTCTTAATCCTTTCTCATGTTCCTAGCACAAAGATGTTGGAAGGACTCCGATGCAATCCTATGAGTGGATACTCGTAGATACGTGGACACAATTCTGCGTAAAGTGATTATTTCAGACAAACAAGGTACACAGCAAATTTTCCGTTTATTACATTATGATGGCTTGTCCTGCGATTCATGGAAGGTCTTGAAAGGAATTTTTTTATTGTATTTCCATTGTGTAATCCGTACCAAAACCCTAAACTTGGCCCGCTAGAAACTATATGATATTTTTTGCATTAATAGTGAGGGTTATTAATCGAGAAATTAGTGGGAACTATGTTTAATAATATAAGTCCTTATTAAAAATAGTACAACATCACAATATTTTGCATGATCCTTTTGTGTTGAATACCTAAGGCATTTAACAAACAAACTCGACTTCATCGCTATGTCCTTGAGAAGGGAAAATTGTCTGGAACTAGTTTTCTAGATTGGTATAAAAAATTGAGAATTGTTCTCAACTAAAACAAAAAAAGCTTTATATCCTAGAGCATAAAGTTTCCCTCCCCCAACTACCAAAACAAACTAAAGCCTAGTAGGATGGACATCAAAGAATGGTTGTTTTGGATGTTACTTGCCTCATGCTAGCTACCATGAACTCTGAGCTTTGGAATCAAGATGATAACATGGAGGTGTACAATATGATCATACATTTAAAAGAAGCTATTTTCAAGATCTGGCTAAACATGAAAGGTTTGAAGTGTTGCTCCAATTTGTGTTTTACCTAATCTTTCTTAGCACTTGTCATGATCATGATGTAATGAAGTTTGGGCCTGCCAAATCAAGGCGACTTGATTCATCAAGATGTGACGCGACGACACAAGCTAGTAATGAGTGATTGCTGAAGTAAGAAGTCAAACGCAAATGAGCTATTTAAATGGGCTTGAAAGCTTAGAGGTATACGAGATAGATAAAGAATAACGAGTTATTCACCCAATTGGACCAAGAACTGCATTGGATGCAATTAGAATATTAAAGCTTTGTTCAATGCCAATTTACTCAATATGATTAAGAACCGCTGAACAAAGTGCTAATAAGGGCAAAGGCAAACCCATTTTGATGGTTAAAGGGGAAGAGGCAAATGGTTTGCCAAGAAACCCAACGGTATAAGCAAGTTTTTATTGCTGAAACCAAGTTGCCTTAAAGCCCATAAAGGTAGTATAGTGGAAAAGAAACTACCCAAAGTACCTTAAAGGAAGTAAGTACATAATTTTAATTTCCACTTAAGGTATACTTTGCTATGGAAGCCAATGTGCCTATCTCATCATCATAAGTATTTGATACTAGATGAGGATCTCACATTTATAGAAATTTGCAGGATCTAATGAGAAGAAGACGATTTGATAAGGAAGTTACACCTACACGTGGGGAAATGAAGCAAAGGTTGGTAAATTAGCCGTAGGAAATTATCTCTACCTTTTGGAATTATTCAGATTAGAAAAATATGATTATGTCCCTGCTATTAGTAAGAACATTATCGCAGTTTCTTGTATGGACAAGAAAAAGTTTATTTATCAGAATAAAGGACAAATGTTGTTCCATTTATTCTGGTTATATGCGTTATTGTAATGCCCTTTTGTCTAATGGATTGTATATCCTTGATCATAATAATTCCATCTATTACATTAATACCAAGAGGTTTGCATATAAAGATATGAACCTCACTTAACTTTGGCATTGTTGTTTAGGCCACATGAATGAGAGACACATTTCAGATTCCATATGAATGGACTTCTGGACTCATGTGATTTTGAATCATATGAACATGTGAGGCTTATTTATTGGTAAAAGATATGATCTTTAGTGAATCATACATATTGATGAATGTGGACCACTGAGCACAAGTGCTAGAGATGGTTTTCTATAATTTATTGCATTTACTAATTCAGTAATATGAATTTGAATCTTATGAAGAACAAATCGGAATCCTTTGAAAGGTTCAAGGAATTCAAGAATGAAGTAGAGAACCTGCTTGGCAAAAGTATCATGGCTCTACGATCGGATCGTGAAGAAGAGTACTTGAGCCAAGAGCTTGACAAACATCTAAAGGAGTGTTTGATATGATTCAAACTCAATCCACCTGGAACTCCATTATGGAATGGCGTGTCTGAGAGGAGAAACCAAACCTTGTTGGGCATGGTTCAGTCCATGATGTGCCAAACAAAATGTACGGTTTACTTTCGTGGCCATGCTCTATTTACAGAAATATCACCGTTAACCTTGTTCCATCAAAATCGGTTATGAATAACACCATTTAAGATGTGGATTAGGATGTGTCCTAGTATGTCATTCATAAAGATTTGAGGTTGTGAAGTTTATGTAAAGTGTTTACGGTCAAATAAACTTGGACCCAATTCGGATAAATGTATGTTGTGGTATATCCTGAGGAAAAGAAAGGATATTATTTCTACAATCCAATCAGGAACAAATTGTTTGGTGCCCGAAACGCTGTCTTTCTAGATAGAAATTGTCTGTAAAATAAATAGTGGGAGGATAGTAGAAATTTAAGGAGTTCAAGAACCAAAAAAGACATTATTCATTAGATGGGACATGAGCAGGATCACAAGATATTGTGGAGCAACCTGCTCAAGGTAACACACAAACCTCGTAGGTCTGGTGGGATATGTCTAAGGGGCTAGAGAAATATGGATTTCTCATAACCCGGTGATACATTTCTCATAGGATGAGCCTACAACCCATGAGGTGGCACAAGTGGTCCACACTCTCAAAAATGGCTTGGAGCCATGAGATACGAAATGGAATCCATGTATACCAACAAAGTATGGACTTTGTTGGAACCACCTAAAAGGGTAAGACCCATAAGGTGCAAGTGGGTTTTGAGAAAACTATCATGGATGGTAATATGATTACTTTTAAGGGATGATTGGTGAATAAAGGTTTCCTGTGAGTACATAGTATGGACTATGACAAGACTTTTCGCCCTGTTGTGATGCTTAAATCCATTCACATCTTGCTTGCTGCAATATGTCTATGGATTTAATTGTAGGGTTTTGATATGGATAATTCATTGTAATAAACAATAATTAACTCCGTCCAAGACCCTCCAAGGATCACAGGACTAGACATAATAACAATGGTAAGGGAAGAAACTCATGTGTACCTTAGTTGGTTGAATTGATGACTTCACGTGAAATAGTTTCCACGTCTCTATGGAAGTCAACTCCTAGGATTGCTCTGGATCCTTCTCATGCCTTTTTGCTAGATAGGGAAGAAGGAGGAAGAAGAAGATCACGCAAAACGATACCAAGAGGCGGCACCTCTTTGGTGGTCTAAGGTAGGGGCGGACGGCACCAGGGGTTCAGCCCTAGTGTTGTTCTCTCTCTCTTTGCTTTGTTCTCTCACTCAGTAATTGAAAGTGTGTAATGTAGGTGTAAACCTGTATCTGAAAACACTAGAACGGGGGGGGGGGGGTTGAATAGAGTATGCTAACTTTTGCTAAAACACAGCCTTTTGAAACTTAATTAATTTAAACTGATGATATCTCAAAGCTTTGAAAAGATTTGAGAAGCTTAAAGTTATGACATCATAGTATGGAGGCTTCAAAGCTTTGGGATTTGGAAAGCTCCAAATCTTTGAAACTTCCAAATTAAACTGAAATTAAAGACAACACAAGTAAATAGTAGAGGCACAGAGATTTTACAGAGTTCAGTCACAATTGGACCTAGTCTCTGCATGAGGGATCTAATCCCTCCAGGATTCAAACACAACTTCTTATTAATTACCCAGATTAGCCCTAGATCTCAAGCCTAAGTGAGCTACCTTACACTTATATAGCTTGTGGTTCCCAACCTATCTAGTTACAGGCTACAACCTGTTGAAACAATAAGTACCTCTTGTTGTTCACTTGAAAACCAAACTACTAAGTTTTAGTGAGGTTTAAGTAATGAATAATGAATGATACAATTAAGTACAAGAAGAAGAACTCAGAAAGATAAGCTGTTGAAGCGTGGAAGAGTTCTTCTGATTTGGATGATCTTCAGCTGTGGGAGAATTGTTTTTCTTGAATGATTTGAAGAACTCTGTAACTTGATCTTCCCATATGTTTTCTCTCTTTAAATCCACGATCTATGTCCTTAGTCTTTGCTTTCTTATATTCAAATTTAAAGCAATGATCAGTCTGCAACCAACTGAGAAATTATAGGAACATAATCCTATAATATCTCCTTTCTGATAAACTCCAATCAACAGCCATTTGAAATGGATTGCTAATCTGTTTATGAACGTTGGAGCATCCAACAAAACTGCATATACTCAGTAAAAAAGATCAAACAAGTAACAAGACAATCTGGAAACAAGATCTGTTTAACCAACAGTTAACAGTTCATGAGATAACTAGACTAGATTTGTCTGTTGACAGTTCTGAGTTAACATATATATTCAAACTGATGAATATATCAAGTAACCAGTATAGAACACACAATATTAAATAATAATCAACTTAAAACAAGTTCTAAGTCTCACAGAATTCACCGGCATACACAAAGATAATTAGATGAATTTAGCAGTAAAGAACAACCAGTGCATCTCAAAGCTTTGAAGCTTTGCCTGCTAATTCACCAGAATGAACTTGAATTTTCAATCCAACTCAGTCCTGCACTAGTTATAGCTTAGAACACATACCACAAATGCATTAATATTATTTAACCATATCACAAACAAAACCTGCAAAAAAACAGTTAGATAAATAAAATATAAGCACTGCTACAGTAACTTAAAGCTTTGAAGCTTTGGTACATAGCACTATCTTCTTCTTATGTTACTGGCTTTCATGATATTTAGTAACATCTTCTGTTTGTGTTTCTGGCTTTCATCACCAAGGAAACATAGCTATCTTCCTGTTCATTCACGAGATAATGTCTAGGAGCTTCAGACTTATCAATCTCCCCCTTCATGAAAGAAAAAACACATTATTTGAACAACAGATTTCCTGCAACTCCCAATGTAATATTCACAGAATAGTTCAATTACTCAAAAAAAAAAAGAAAACAAATAACACAAAATTATCAAAAACACGGAATAACATAGATAGCATCCTAAAAAATCCAAGAATTATAAAACAACTAGATAGATACTAAACATCTAAAACATAAAAACTACCATAAAACACATAATCTTCTCCCCGTTTTAGACTTTCATCAAAAGAGTAGAAGAAATGTAGGATCTGTTCAGAGTGTTTTTAAGAAAATAGAAACAATAGAGCTTCACGACTAAGAAGAAATAGAATAGAGAGAATGGGTTCAAGGCTTTGAAGATTTTGAAGACTTGGCTTTTCCTTTGCCTGTTCCCTGAGTCTCTTCCGGCTCTTCCTTTGAAGCTTCTTCATCTTCAGCTTGTTCTTCAGTCTGTTCTCCTTGTTCTTCAGTTTTCTTTCCATGAGCTTCCCCATCCTACATCTTCTCAACAACCTCATCAATCAACATGTTTAGATCAGCAGCCTCCTTTTCAGCTTTTCTGCAGCAGTTTCGTCATCACCTGCCTCCTCTTCAGACAGTTCAAAGAGATCTTTTGATGTCAGAACAACAATAATGCCTTTCTTCTTCTTCTTCTTCTTCTTCTTCTTCTTCTTCTTCTTCTTGAGAGCTTCTCACAGAACTTCCTCTGAATCAATGCTGGTATATCTGCTTTCTGAAGAAGGCACTTTATGCAGATCCAAACCTTTGATGATGCAGTCAAGTTTGTTAATCACCAAACCTTTGAACTTAGTGAGGTCATTGGACAAGTCAAATAAGCCCTGTCTTAAGTCCTCCACTCCATCTTCCAGAACCTCAACCCTATCTAAAACTTGTGAAAAGTCCATATTAACAGATACTTTGGGGGTTGAAGCAGCTCTAGGTTTGATTAATTCCTTCTCCTTTAAATCCTTAACATTCAATTCTGAATAGAATTTCCACTTTCCTTTTGCAGTGTAAACAATCTCAATCCTTTGCAGTGATGCCTCATCAACTACTCCAAAACGAGTAGTAATCTTCTCCTTATCCTTCAAAGAAACTCCAAAATGCTTGAAAAACAATGGTAAGACATTGGCATAGGGCAGAGAGTGGTTCCTTCCAAGAAAAACATGGATTTGGCTTTCTCCAAAATTTCTTTCCTATTAGGATGGTTACTCACCTTGTACTTCCTAGGTACTACCAAAACTTTGGAAAATACTTTATTATCCAACCTAATATCCACACCAGCCACTCTTGAAGTAAGGATAAACCTATCACTATCATCAAGCTGTTGAACCAAATTCAGATAAAACAGCCTGGTTAATCTAGGGTAAGCTTCAGAAGGAGGGTTTAACAAACTTCCAACAGATGAGTTTCTCAAACTCTTAATGTAGTCTAAGTCCAAAATCTCCAATAACTCAGTACTAATCAGACTAAAAAAATGAACTTTAGAAGATGCATACCCATCCATCCATACAGCTTTAACCTCAGAATTAACAAACCAAGATTCAGGCAAAATATTCTTACCAAAATTTGTGGCTTTCTTGGTTTTCACTGTACTGTGCTTAACCCTCTTCTTCTCATGAGTTGCATCGCCCTTCTTCTCTTTTGAAGATGACACACTTTTCTTTCCCCTTTCTCAGCATTCACCTCTTTCTTGTTCTTAATTGATTCTTCCTCCTGATTCTTACTCCCCTGTTCATTGTCCTTCACCACCTCCTGTGTAGCAGATTCTGAATCTGACCCAGCCCTTCTTCTTCCTGAACTTCCTTACCCTTCTTGATCTTATTTGAGGGAGGATATGTATCATGAACAATGGCTGTGTATTATGAGTCTAAACCATGAATGGTGTTCTTCATGTTAGCCTTTCTCTTCACCCTCTTGTTGGAGGTATGACCTTGCTGCTTGATCCTCTCTGATTTTCGCTCCATTTTGGTTAGGGTTTGAGATAGTTTGAGAGAATAGGGAGAGAGAGAGAGATAGAGAGAGAGATAGAGATGAAGATATAGAAGTTGAGAGTGAGAGAAATAAGTCCCGAAGCCAGCTTAAGTAGGTAGAAGAGTCTGATTGAGAAGGGAGATTTGCATGAAAAAAGATTTCAGAAGATTTTCAAAGATATTTTTAGATATTTTGTCAAAATATCTGAACATTTGAACGATTCTGTAACTATCTAAAAAGATATTACAAAATATTTCACGATCAAAATTTTAAAGATAATACAAATCCACTAATCAAAGCAGTGTAATAGTGGTTCAAAGCTTTGAGAAGTTTCAGACTAACACAGAAACTTCAAAGCTTTGAGCCATACTTTCAAGGCTTAAGAAAGTATGATCTCAAGGATTCACACAAATAATTCACATAGAAACTAATTACTCCCCTAAACCAGCGCATCCTTGTTCAACATACCCAATTCAAGCTTTAGGGATGCAAACCTCTCATCTGGCAATGGTTTAGTGAAAATATCAGCTATCTGCTTAGAAGTTGAAATAAAATATAGAATAATATCACCTTTTTCAGCATGATCTCTAAGAAAGTGATTTCTCACGTCTATGTGCTTTCTCCTTGAATGCTGAACTGGATTCGTAGAAATAGAAATGACACTTGTATTGTCACAATTGATACGCAAAATTTTGAAATCATATCATAGATCTCTTAGCTGCTGAGCAATCTATAAAACCCGTGAACAAAAGGCTCCAGCTGCAATGTATTCAACTTCTGCAGTTGATAGAGCTACTAAATTTTGCTTCTTTGAATGCCAACTTATCAATGAAGATCCAAAAAATTGGCAACATCCAGAAGTACTCTTTCTGTCTACTTTGTATCCTGCAAAGTCTGCATCTGAAAAACCACTCAACATAAAGTTAGATCTTCTTGGATACCAAATCCCCAAGTCTTTGGTTCCATTCAAATATCAAAAAATCCTTTTTACAGCAATCAAATGACTTTCTTTAGGATCAGCTTGAAATCTAGCACACACACACACACTAAACATAATATCTGGTCTACTACCAGTTAGATATAGAAGTGAACCAATCATACATCAGTACTCTTTTTGATTTACACTCTTACCAGTTGTATCTTTGTCTAAAGACAGTGATGAACTCATAGGAGTCTTTACAACCTTGGACTGTGACATATTATACTTGTTTAACAAGTCCAGGGCGCATTTTCCTTGATGCACAAAAATTCCTTTCTTCGTTTGATGTACATGAAGTCCAAGAAAGAAATTCAGTTCTCCCATTAAGCTCATTTCAAATTCCCTCCACATTAGACTTCGAAACGCTTTTGAAAGAGCATCATTAGTAGCACAAAATATAATATCATCTACATATATCTGAACAACTAACAGATCCTTTTCCTGATTTTTGATAAAAAGAGTTTTATCAACCAATCCTCTCTTGAAACCATTTTCCAACAAAAATTTAGAGAGTCCGTCATACCAAGCTCTTGGAGCTTGTTTAAGCCCATATAAGGCTTTGTATAATTTGTAAACATAATCAGGAAATGTCACTTTCAAAACTAGGTGGTTGAGCAACATATACTTCTTCTTGTAAATGTCCATTCAAAAAAGCACATTTGACATCCATTTGATTTTTTCTTTGTGTGATTATGAGATGCAAATGCAAGAAGTATTCCGATAGCTTCTAACCTTGCAACAGGTGAAAATGTTTCCTCGTAGTCAATACCTTCATCTCGATTGTATCCCTGTGCAACCAGTCTTGCATTATTTCTTACAACCTTACCCTTTTCATCCAGTTTATTTTTGAGAACCCATGTTGTTCCAATCACTGATTGATCCTTTGGTCTAGGAACCAAATTCCAGACCTTATTCCTTTCAAACTCATTCAACTCATTCTGCATTGCAATGATCCAATCTGCATCTTCTAGTGCTTCATTTGTATATTTGGGCTCAATGAGTGATACAAAACATTGAAGGCACACAAGTTCCTCAATTCACCTCTAAAATTGAAGGTTCTTCCACAATTTCTAGTAGAGGGGGTTCTCCTAGAGTATCCTCTAAGTCATCACAAAAGAATTGATGCTCATGATCATTGGAACTTTGGTGAGTAATAGGCTCTTCATGAGCACTAGACAAGACAACCTTTCTTTCATGAATGGTAGCATCCAATTTGACTTCTAACTCATCACATGAGTGATTTTCATTTTGTGAATACTCCTCACATGTGTCACTATGTGAGTCATCCAAAATGAAGCAACTCGTGTCATGACTTGAAGAGTCATCATCAAAAATATCAATCTCACTACCAATATCACTATCACATGCTTCTTTAGAATGTGCAAATGAGAAATGAATACAATCACCTATCCTAGTAGTAAAAACTCCATCATCAAACACATCTTTGATCTTGAGCAAGCTCGTGAGGTGAGTGAATAGGAACTTGAGACTCGTGTGATGGTGAGTCTTGTGAAAAGTAAGAACTATATTCAAGAGAATCATCATGCTATTGTGAATATGAGGAAGCCACTCTATCCTCCAAATGAGAAAATGATTCTTCAAATTTCCTTTGTGATTCTCTTAGTGATTCCACAATTTCAATATTATATTGATTATACTTTTGAATTTCTCATATAAAGAATCACTTATAGGCGTATTTAGCTCATCATTCTCAAATGATTCCCTCTCAAAATCATCCTCTCCTCTTGATCCACACGTCATATAATTGTATTGATAAGTGCAAGAATCATGAGAGTTAAAAAACATGTAAGTGTTTGAGGGAGGTGATTGTGCACAAAAAGCATGAGATGTGTAATCTAGTGTCTTACTATCATGCCAAGAATGATAATTCTTAGGAAAATAATCACCATTTTTAATAGCATGTTCACGTATGGAACGCATTGATTCCTTAGAATGATTTTCATGTCTAGTAAATGCATGGTAATAAGGATGTGACGGAACGTTGGGCCTCTCACCAAGTCCAAATTATTCATGAGACATATTTTCAAGCAAGTAGATGAGAAGTACTTGATGAGAGGTATGCCTCACACTTAATAAACCACAAACAACTAGAGAAAATGTCAAAAAAAAACTACTAACTAACTAAGAGAGTAATGAAAATCAAATCTAAAGCCTAGCCTCCCCCCGACAACGGCGCCAAAAACTTGTTCGGCAAAAATAATCCCAAGTATAGGATATCGTCTCAAGTAATAAGATCCGGTATGTCCGGAGTCGAATCCACAAGGAGAGGAGGGCTAGAGAATGACTTGAAAAACTAGAATAGAGAGTAGAAAACGACAACTAAAGCAAGTAACACAAATTCTCATTGGCTTTAGAGCTTGCGAAGCTGTCAAATCCACCACTAGTGATGGAGCAAGTTGAGATTTTAGAACTCGCTAATCTAAACAACTAAGAAAATAAGGGAAATGACAAGTAGAGAGGTGCTAGGGATCATCGGTTTCTCTAGTGACCAATCCTCATATTAGATTCAATCCCGGTTCTCAAATTACATGTAGCAATCCACAAGACAAGTATGTCGAGAAGAGATTGCGTATTGCACTCCAACTCACCACAAATGAAGTGTGTAATCATAACACGCTAATCAAGCACTAAAGAGGCTATTCAAATGAGATTCCCCAAATTTCAAGTGTTTCAAGCATCAACCATATGTAAACACACATAGGTGTTTCCACATGAAAGATTAAGCAACAAATGAGTTTGTAAATTCTTGCTCAAATCACCTAAATAGAACTCGATTTCTCAAAGTTAGGATTGATGAGTTCCTCTCACTCAAGTGAAAACTCAAATCAAACAAGTCAAAAGTATTCGCACATCTACCTATTCAATTCATCAAATACTTCAACAAGAGAAATCTAAATATTGCACTAAGCATTCAAGTGAAACCAATTTAACCCATTCATCCTTGAAGTTCAAATTGAAGAAATAGGAAGATTGAGGCACTAGATAGTCCCAAATCACCCAAGCAAGTGGATTTGCTAGACATAATAGGGAATTCAAGATAGATTGAGAGAAATTTAGCTTTCAATAATCAAAACTTGAATTCACACGTGATAGCACCAATACACTTTCCACTATTTCAATCTCCAATGCTTAATTCAACTACAAACATGAAGAACAAACCATCCAATTGAATCAAACTACACAAATCTAGAGCAAAACAGCCCCAAATTCACTACTAAGATACCAAAATGATGAGAAACTAATAACCTAAGCTACCACTGCTGCTGCTGATGAACACATCAAGAACATAGAATAAGCTGTGAAACAACAACCCGAATTAGAGCATAGAAAGCCTCAAACCGGATCAAAACCAGACTCCTCTCTCCCTCTCTTCCTCTTTCTCTGTTCTTGGTTGAAGAACAAACCCAAAATTGGTTTGAAATTGGAGAGAGAGAGAAGCAAAAACAGAGTCGAACAGTACTGTAGAACCCGATGGTCTGTGTAGAGAGAGCTTCTTCATTCTACAAACTTGGCTTTTATAGACTTGGTAGATGGATTTCGTAGCCTCCAAGTCTTCATTATCAGCCCTTAGACTGATCACCAACCCCCTCCATCGTTGATTGTTGTCGTCCTCAAGAACCCTAGCGAATTAGGGCTTTTTGTTCTCTTCACTTTTGGGCCGAATTGATGATTTTAGGCAATTAGGAATGGGCTGAGGAGCGTTTTCTACGGATTTGGATTGATTTGGACTTGATTTGAGTCAGTTCTGGGAGGTTGGTCGAAGTTTCGCAAGCTTCTATGGCTTCTGGTGCTCTGTGTTGCGTCGCGAGGAAGAAGACGCGTTGTTCATTAGTTGTTTTGATGAAACTGCAAAATGACCCCCTCACGTTTGCTGGGGATTTAAAAAGACCCCCTGCTTTCTTAAAACGTTTAAACAATGGCACTTGCACCCCCAATCCGTTAAAATTATCTTCAAATAGGCCCCTTTGATGTAACTTTGCCTTCTAACTTGATTTGTCTTCAATCTTGGCCTCTAACTTCCATTTTTCTTCTCACGTGGACCTTCAAATCTTCAATAATCTTCTAATCAAGTGCTCCAAGTACCTTCTTGATGTCTCTTGGCCCCTTCAGATCTCTTTTAAATCACCGCTTGAATTTTTGAAATATTTCCTTGAGTTCCAAAGCGCAATATTTCCTACAAAATAAGGAAACTCCACACAAACTAAAAGAAACAAGCATACGTCTAGAATTAGGATTAAAATAGATAGATTACACATATTAGCAAGTTAAGAAGAGTTCATTAACATGCTAAAACATGAAATTTTAATTCATTAACAGTACACAAATCCATAAATAAAGAAATCACTAGTATATATACTGAAATAAATATAACAACCTCTGGCAGGCGTTGCAAATGACCCACACACATCAATATGCACAAGATCCAATTTCTCACTAGTCCTAATAGACAAGACTCACATGTCTCATATGATTCATAGTCAAATGAGTCTAGAAATCCATCCTTATGGAGTCGAGAGATGCATTTCTCGTTTATATGGCCTAAACGACAATTACATAAGTAAGTAGGATTTAAATAATTAGTTTTAATCCTCTTGGTATTTATGTTATAGACATGATTACTTAGATCAAGGATCCATTAGATAATTGCGCACTACAATAGTGCATATTATCAAAGTAAATGGAGCAACATTTGTCTTTTATTGAAATAGTAAAACCTTTTTCGTCCAAACAAGAAATAGAAGTAATGTTTCTGCTCATACCAGGCACAAAATAGCAATTGTCACTACAACAAATTCGGCCTCCGTTGACAAAAAAAATTGTCGCTAGAAAGGCCAAATATGTCGGTAGAAATTCTACCGACAAATAATTTTTTGACGGAAAATGGTCACTACAAGTCGGTCGTTAGTATTAAGGCCGACAAATCTCAATTACGTCGGCAGAAAAAAAAAAAGCGACAAAATTTTTTGTCGGCAGTTTAAATCTAACGACAAATTGTTTCTGTCTCTAGTTTAACTACCGACAAGTAATTTTGGTAGTTTATGTTCATAGGCGACAAATATTGTTTGTCACTAGTAGACATGCTTTCTCACTTTTACATCTTTCTGGCGACATACATGTTTGTCGCCTGAATCACGACGAAATAAAAAAAAATTATAGAGATTTTTACATATATGCAGATCTGAAAGTCAAGATCAACCATATATGCACCCAAAATATAAACATAAGCAAACATTTACATGCACTACTGTGCTGAAATCTAAGAACAAGCCTTCAACACTTGGTTTTTTTAACAAGTCTGCATACTTAGCTAGTTACCGTCCAGTACGGTCATTCTAATTAAAAAGTCGTACGAAGGAAAACAGTACTACTTAGTTAAGTTACAAAACACTTAGTTTGCTGATTGTTTCAGTGTTCAAAAAGTTCATAAAACCCAAATTTGCTGATTGTTTCTACGATGTGTTGTACGATCTAACTGCATGTCCAGAATCACCGGCAAGTGGGTCCTTCGATGCCCTGAAGTTGTGCAATATGCGACCGACGCTAAAACCTGCAAACAATGAAATAAGTAATCACAAACTTGTGGCTGTATGGTTTAACACCAGTGAATATCGGCTACGATACACGTCAACAGCCTGCGTAGTTAGGTATGTACTCATGCTGTCGTTGAATATATGTTTTCACACATTGGACTTACAATTACTGCATACGGCATATAGGACAGCTAATGTACAAGTACAGTTTCATCTAAGAATACCTCCTTACATATGCAGATATCATACAGTACGTTGAACTAATTTCGGCACAAAATGTGTTGAATACAAAGCACAAAATGGTGGCTAGCACGACTAACATTCTGGAAAGAGAACTATTTCAAAATTTGCCTAGCAACCTAAGTTCATGTCAAATAAAGACCTGAAATACAGTTTCAGGTTGCTACCGTTTTCTGCGAATAGAGCACAACATGCATATGCATGATGTCAGACATCATACTTGTCAAAAAACGACATTATTACGTATTGTGGAATTGAAGCAGCCTAGAACACTTATTTGAAAAGAAGCTGTATTCAATACGTAGTCAAAGAGACTTTAATTCCGACGTAATAAAAAAAAAAATTGTAGAGACTTCAGCCATTGCAAAATTAACAATCCTGGAAATGGTGTGCTAGCATGGCTGACTCGTCGTACACATTCTCGAAGAGGAAGGCTTTTCAAATTGCCTAGAAACCTAAGATTAGGTCCTACAGTGGACGCATTCAATTGCAAGCCACAATCTACAGAACTGTGTAGCCCATTCGCATCCAGCAGCCATCTTAATTACCGTATTCAGTAGTGAATTTGGTAAAAGTACAGGCAATACAGGACACTATAATCGAATTTATTAAAAGTACGATAATTGTATACGTATTAAGTACAGGCACAACACGAAACTGGAATCGAATTTCTTAATAGCACATGTGTTGTCTAAACTCAATTTCTTACGTACTAAAGGTACACTGTTGTCAAATATAAACTGGAATCGAATTTCTTACAAGTAGCCAATTAACAGCAAATATTTTGTCTAATAATTTATACATTACAGGTCCAGTCATTATTAAGCATGCTTGTTTCGTAACTGGTGAGGTTATGCATATACGTATATTATGTATATAGGCATATTGAAGTAATAACATGAAAGCATTCACGTCATTTAACGTATAAACATGTCATGTGTATATATATGGACAAGAAGTACACGCATTCATTATTTATCTTACCTCATTGACTTTCTGAAACGAAAGATTCGGACCCCTCCTCGGATTCCCTCTCAGATTCCTCCTCTGCATCTGTTTCACAATCCTCTTGAAGTTGCACGCCCTTCAAAATCAGTTTCTCGACATTGGATATCCTCTTCTCGAGGGCCTCATTACGCCTTTCTGCAGCCAATGCCCTTCGTCGTTCAGCTTCAGCTCTTCTTCTATATGCACTTGCCTTCTTTTCTGCTGCTTCAGCCCTTGCTAGCGATTCAGACACGCCGTCATCGTAAGTCCATGCAGTCTTTGGGACCTCACCTCCACCATAGCCAGCAACAACACCCGGCCTTCTTCCAAGTACCGCCTCCACAATCTCTTCTTCAGTTAGGTCATGATCCACGTCGTTGTCTCTCATTTCTTTCATTCGATTCTGTCATTTTACAACATTTCACTAAGTGTCAGATATAGGTTTGGAAAATAACATGTTTTCGTAAGATATCAAAACCAAACTTACATATTTTTGCAAGGCTTCATGCGACAGCCAGACAGATGTGCCACTTTTGCAATGCGTGTTCTTGTAGTTTTCAATGAGTGAGGGTTCTTCCTACAAATTTATTTTCACTGAGTCTCACACGTATACGTGAATGCGTATTACTATAAACGGATGAGATCAAGTTAAACACATTACCATCTCGTGCAGTCGCTGTACAAATGTCTTCGAACCGGAACTGTGCAGATTCTTAACATGCTCTCGATTGGTAGTACCTCTTCTACTCTTAACCTGTGAATATATCGTAACAAAATTGTGAAAGGAACTCCATAACATAGAACATACATAAATTCTATACCATTTATTATATCGGTTTTACCTTGCAGGGCTCGGACTGAAAGTACGAACACAAAATCTCCCAATCACTTTGGGTTACAAGCGGGGATGGATGACGCCTTGCTTCAGTATGGCTTTGGAAACTCTTGTAATGTCTATGCAGCTTGTATCTGTAGTCGCTGTATGCTCTGCTGCACATGGAATTAATGGCACGAACGATATGCTTCTTCGAAAAATCCAGATTAAACATCCCCTTAAACGATAAAATACAGACAGTCAATTAAAACATGCGCATTTAAATTACTAATTCACTTTCAAGTTAAATCCAAGAACTCAGAGAGAACTAATAAATAAATACATGGCAAATCATTGTAAACGTAAATAAACATGAACCATGCAATAGCTGCACTCACAAGTAGGTGATCGAAGATGGGTTTCCTGTGATGATCCTCCATTTTCTTCCATGACGGACATCTAGCCTGTGCATGCATGCGTACAGCAACACCAACCTCAGCCGTGAGCTCCAAACGGCCATCACCCACTGGTCTCCGCTTCCCCAGGGGAATGTACACATCGATCTTTCCTCCAATTTTTTTCGTCTTACTTCTGATACTTAGCCCACGCGTCACTCCTCTTCCAGTCCTAGTTGTTTGGGGAGCTACGTACGAGAGAAGAATTAATACATTTACGAAAAGCATCAAATTTGAAGTAAATAAAAATATTAATAACTCGTATGCAACCGTATTTAAGAATCATCATAACTTCTACGATACATACATTCGGCAGCGACGTTCTCAGCATGTCCCGCAGCAGGTGGTGGTGTTCGTTCCACTGTTCTGGATGTCAGACGACGCGACCTTCTAGACGAACCACAAGGCACCACATTCTACGATAAAACGTTAAATTAGACACAACCAAACAGTAGCTCACTGTTGAAAAGAAATACGTTAAACTACTACTTACATCACCAGCAATCTCATCGTCTGACGGATCTAACCCTTCCATTTCAGCATCTCTGGCGGATTTGTTCCGAGCAGTTGTCCTGGGGTTTGATGCTGCATGTTTTCTTTTCAGCAACCTCCTAGGCGTCGATCGGTTCGATCTTCTTACAACATCCTATCTCGTAACATGCACGACATTGTACCATAAATTACACACATTACCCGGGCACAAGATTAAGTTAAAAATTAAAAAAATAGTACTGTTACTTACAGCAGGGTCCATGTCATCGTCATAACGAATCGAGTCGACTTCAGCATTTGTACCATTGTTGTTCCTTGCAGTAGTCCTGGAATTTGACGATGTTTTTTTCCTGGTAAGCCTAGCAGGTGTTAACCTATGGGACCTTCTTTCAGGAACAACCCGTGTCGTAACCTGCGTCACAGTTTTAACAAAATTGCACAATAAAAAGTTAAGGAATGGACACACAGTTTGGAGATGATAATTAAGAAAAAAAAGGTTATATTTATACTTACATCAGGATCTACGTCATCCAAAGACAGATCCCACACTTCCCTTTCCACATCTGTTGTGGAGTTGTTACGAGGATTCGTCCTGGGATTCGACGCCGCTGCTGTTTTGTACACGTTCCTGTTTGGTCTCAATCGATGCGATCTTCTGATGCCAACATCCCTTCTCGTACCCTGCATCGCATATTCATTTAGAAGCGAGCAACTACAACTTTTGCCAAGTATGTTGAACAATAAATTTTTCAGAAGCCGTATGAAAATTACCTCATCGCTGACATGGACATTTTCCTCTTCCATTTGCAGACTGGTAACCGTGTTCTTCCGAGACTTCTTCCTGGTTTGTGATGTTATGTCTGGTTCCTGGGAGTTTCTTCTACGAA
The DNA here is from genome assembly GCA_023055425.1 of Linanthus parryae. NCBI lineage: Eukaryota > Viridiplantae > Streptophyta > Magnoliopsida > Ericales > Polemoniaceae > Linanthus > Linanthus parryae. The sequence continues at coordinate 79,329,054 of JALGPY010000006.1, forward strand.
CTCTGCCCTCGGCCCGTTGAGCTGCAGCTAGTCTCGCAACCAACAGTTCAGGTGGTAGCCGAAAGAATTCCTTCATGTCAAATACAGGACATTTGTAAGACAAGGTAAGGAATGAAATAGGATTGAATGCAGTAACAACATATGCATACGACAATAAAATCTTGAACATTACCTCATCGCTGTCATCATCGACGTTTTCCTCTTCCATTTGAACAGTGCTTGTAACGGTTTTCTTCCGAGATTTGTCGATGGAGTGTGTTCCCGCATTTTCTTTCTCCAGGGAGTTTCTGCTGTGAACTATTTGGTCACCACCCAACTCCTCAGGTACTGTAGGTGTCAGTCTCTGAGGTGTTGGTCGTATGGAGTCGTCTACTGCAACATCCTGTGGCATAACCTACGTCACATTTGGAACAAAGTGTTACACGTTTTAGCGTACAAATCAGCCAAAGTTTGAAAGCACTTGCAACTACCTGGCTACTTTCGGGTTCATTTTCCTCTAACCCTCCAATTTCAGGAGTCGCATCTTCCCTTGTGTCAGTAGTGTTAGCCCTGTCGGTTCTCAATCTAGGGGATCTTCTTATGCGCCTTTGGGAGTCAGTTACCTGTATGCGATATACACATATAGGATGTCATGTTATGAAAACTGTAAGAGACGGTCGTTTACATTTAACTTCAAACAACTACGTACCTCAGTGTCCACCAGTACTTCGTCTGTCCTCCCAACATGATTGGAGGTCTTTGTCCTCGTCGGAGTCGCCATTGTAGCTTGTGACTGCTGGTCCTCCAAGCCGACATCATTGCCAGCTGCATCTCCAGAAGGATGGTCAGTTGGAACAGTTGCAACCACATTTTCATTCTTTTTGCCCTTCTTTGCAGTGGACATTCCTGCGTGCACGCGGTCAATATAAATTACGAAACCATTACATATACGTTCTGAAAAGATCGAATTTGATTACGAAGTAGACCCATATTACCTTTATTGGCAGCCAACCATCCGGGGGGCAGTGACACTGCAGATTTCTTATTTGTTGTTGAAACAGCTCTCGGATTCTGGGAATTGCCAGGCTTTTTCTGCATTACAGATCGCGGCGATACTACACCGCAATAAATAAGGCAATCATAAGCATTTAGACCGCAGTACTGTAAGAACAATTATATCAAAAAAACCAATAAATACAAAATTTTGAAAAGTCGTACTGATTTCGTTGCGCTTGTTGCTGTTCCCTGCCTCCAAAACAGTTGCACTTGGGACAGATTGCGCCTCCTGGATATTACGTGCTGCTCCAGTAGGCGTGCGTCGAGGGGACTTTCTTGCACTAGTACGAGGGCCTGCATTCTGAGAACATGAACATACAAAATTAAGTCAACGCAGTTCAACATACGTTAATGCTTAATTACATTGTTTTGCTTAAATGCAGAACCCTTACCTCCACCGTAATATCCTTTTCAGGATCTTCGAGTCCACGTACGCTGCTCGTAGACTTCGAAGGAGTTAACCGAAGCGAGCGTCTGACCTTCGCATATGTTTCCATGGCCTGCAGTAATCTACAAATTCAAGTGTAACAAAATGCTATGCGAAATAAATTTCGGGTAAGAATGCATACAGACAATAACGTTAATTCGTCCGCAAATTGAAAAAAACTAACTACAATCCCAAATAACTGAAATCCAAGTAGCTGAAAAAATAATACCCAAAAAACAGAAATCCAAATAACCAAATACTAGTCAACAAAAATTATAGAAATGCAGTTATGTGAACTCCCCCAAATCTGTATCGTAATCGTCGTCGTCATCGCCATCATCATCATCACCTATGTGAGTACCGTCGCTGCTGTAGTCCTCACCACCTCCGTCATCACTGTCGTCGTCGTCATCGGCGGCGTCATCGTCATCGTCGTCATTCATATCTTCTTCTCCCTCACTTAGTAAAAAATTATCTTCAGCATCAAATTCAGTGACAGGACTCTTACCAGTCGAAAACGATTGTTGATATGCATCGGTCTCTATGTCACGATTACTTGTTTCTTCTTCGGTTTCAGAAATGTTGTACCAATTTCTAGGTTGAATCTTCTGAACTATTCTGTAGTTCTTACCTAGAATAACATCTGGGACATAGAACACTTGTTGAGCCTGCGACGCAAGTATATAAGGTTCCCCTTTATACCAAGTACGACTAACGTTCACGCTAGTGAAGTACTTATCTTTTCTAACTCCTGTCTTCGTATCTCCTGTATTAAACCAATTGCACTTAAAAATAAAAACACGATACCCTCCTACATATGTCAGCTCAATGATATCAGTTAAAACACCATAGAAATCAATTTCGGTTCCTTCATGGTCGGCTCGCACCAAAACTCCAGAGTTCTGAGTCACTCGTCGTTCGTCACGTGCATTTGTGTGAAATCTCATGCCATTAATAACACATCCCGTATACCGTTTAATATGTCTATCAGGCCCACAAGCAAGCGAGTAAAGGTCATCAGTGGCCTCTACAGACATGTCAATTCGCTTTTTAACCATCTGATCAAACATATATATAAACGTTTCAGAACGTATTCAATATAAATTATATACTACAAAATGACAAGCTATGTAACAAGATCTCTTACAAGATTCTTAAACCAATCAGCAAACTCAAGCTGATGTGTTTTCTCGACATTCGAAGACTCCCGCAACTCAATTTCCTCAATATGCTTACTGCGGCCATATGCATGTCAACAGTATTTAAACATTTGACTAAATTATTGACCAAGGTACATCAAGTTTTCCTAAGAAAAAAACTTACTTCATATATGTATCGATCTCTTCGCAGTTGTGTAAAACAAACCATCGAACAATCTCATATTCTGAAGGTGTCAGCCTTTCAACCTGTGAGGCACTCAAAGGCCGAACAGGACGAGAAAATATAGACAAGCTACTATTTCGGCTGATATTAACTCCATCATGGTTTCTGTCCGCACGATTATATCTTGTTTCAACGCCGTCAAGATACATCGAACAGAAATTTAAACATTCATTGTCGATGTATGCTTCGGCAATTGAACCTTCTGGTCGTGCCTTATTTCTCACATATTGCTTTAGCGTATATAGAAATCTGTTTACACAACGTATATATGAATGATAAATTTGTTGAGGGATGACATAATGCAAAAACCTCATAAATTACGAAAGGCCTAACCTTTCAATGGGATACATCCAGCGATATTGAACTGGTCCTCCATACATTACCTCTCGAGGAAGGTGGACTGGCAGGTGCATCATAACATCAAAGAACGATGGAGGAAAAATCAACTCCAATTTACAGAGTATCAGAACGATATCCCTTTCTAATCCCTCCAAGCACTCGACCGTCAAAGTTCGCGAAGACAGTTCTTTGAAGAACATACTAAGGTCAGTTAATGCATCACAAATTTGTTTGCTCAAGTTCCCACGTATAGCAAGTGGCAGCAGCCGTTGTAACAGTACATGATAATCATGGCTTTTCATGCCAATTATCTTGTTATCATTGCTGCTCACACAACGAGATATATTTGACGCGTAACCGTCAGGGAATTTAATATTTTTTAACCATTCACAAATATTTTTCCTTCCACCGACATCTAGACAGTAGGGTGCATGGGGAATGACATCCCCATCACCCTCGTTGCGTACATGCAGCTCTTTCATAATACCCAGTTCCGCCAAATCTTTACGTGAGTTTTCAGTATCTTTTGTTTTCCCATCAATACTCATCAAAGTCCCAAGCACACTCTCACAAACATTTTTCTCTACATGCATGACATCCAAGTTATGTCTGATCTTAAGTGATTTCCAATAGCTCAATTCGAAAAAAATACTTCTTTTCCTCCAGTTTAATTCTTTGTCGGGCCGTTTTCTCTTCTTGTTAGTTAAAGTCTTTCCAAACTTCAAATCTGAAGGAAGTGACTTTAACTGATCAAGAACATCATCTCCAGATAACTCCTTCGGCTTAGGATTAAGCTCAAATTTACCATTAAATTTTTTATTCCGTCGCCATGGATGATTGAGTGGTAAGAACCGACGATGACCCATGTAAACCTGTTTCTTACTATGCTTCAATCTTATATGGTGAGTTTCCTTGTTGCACGGTGGACACGCTAATTTCCCTTTGGTACTCCATCCGGACAACATACCATATGCAGGGAAATCATTTATTGTCCACAATAGTGCAGCATGCAACATAAATCTTTCACCAGAATAAGCATCGTACGTTTCTATACCTACTTCCCACAAGTCTTTCAAGTCATCAATTAACGGACGGAAGAAAACATCAATATCATTTCCCGGTGAATGCGGCCCGGGTATTAATAGGGGCATAATAATAAACGGGTCTTTCATAACCTGTGTAGCCCCGACATTGTATATAACAAGCATTACAGGCCACATACTATACGTGCTACTCATATTACTGAAAGGATTAAAACCATCACTGGCTAATCCCAACCTAATATTACGAGGATCTTGAGCAAACCATTCATGTTCTTTGTCAAAATCTTGCCATTGCTTAGCATCAGCCGGGTGCGCAATGACATTGCTGTCATGCACACGCCGATCCTTGTGCCAACGCATATCCTTGGCAATGTTTTTAGACATGAACAATTTTTGAAGCCTGGGTTTCACAGGGAAGTATCTAAGAACCTTCCGAGGAATTTTCTTCCCATTGCGACATTCCTTCCACCTAGATTCCCTACAGTCAGAATTGGGACAGCGATCCAAATTCTCATTTTCCTTCCAATACAGAGCACAATTGTTTGGACATGCATGGATATTGACATAACCAAGCCCAAGTTCACGTAAAATGTTTTTAGCTTCATAAAACGACTTTGGTACAGTGTGACCAGGCGGCAGTAACTCTCTAAGAAGATCTAACACCATGTTCACCGATTTATTACTCCATTTACAAAGCGTCTTAATATGCAGCAACCTTATTATTAGTGACAGCTTAGAGAACTTCCGACACCCTGGGTATGCCTCACATTGTGCATCGCTTAACAGCTTAGCAAATGTATCACCCTCCCCGTTTTTTAAATGTGTTCCATCGGATGATATATCATCCCCAACATTACCAGCAAACCTACCCTCTTGTAAGTCCCCTATCAAGCCCTCCACGTCAACGCGTGTCTCGGGTATGTCATCTACACAGTCACCGGACACATTCACGGCAACCTCACCTAATCCGTAACCCTCCCCATGAAATACCCAATTCACATAGCCTTCCAGCATCCCATTCTGATGCAGATGCTCTCTTACATCAGTAAGAGATCTGAAGGTTACGTTAACACACCTAGAACATGGACAACGTATCCTATTCATTCCATCAGCATGACGACTCGCAAACTTAATGAAGTTTGAAACACCATTAACATATTCGTCACACCATTTATCATTCAACCCAATCCAACTTCGATCCATCACTACCTACACGTCATATATATATAACTATCAATACTTTTATTAAAAAAAAAACAAAAATAACAGAAACAGTTATGTCACCATTAACAAAGTTGACAGTTGAACAAACGCATGATTTTCAAACAAGACAAGAACGAGTAACGAGACTATGCAGTACATTATCCGTTACTGCTTCATAACAAAGTCATTATTTTCAATTCAGAACATTCTGTAAACACAAACACGTAAATATAACACTACACTAAAGCAGCAACAAACAAGCACGTATCGGTTCGTACTCATACAACTACAGTACATGAAACAAGACAACCGCGTATCGAATGCTTTATTACGTCAAGTTATCGATAGCATCAATGCAGATACGAAACAATACTGACAGTAAATACTTTGAAGATGAAATACCATGTCAATTTCTACAGGACACAGACAGATGAAACGAAAAGAAGTCACATGCGAAAATAACAAATGCAGATAGAATAATAATAAATGTAAAGTAACATACTAACAGAATGGAGGGCCGAAAATTAGAACGAGAACAGGCAGCCAAGTACTTGACAGTCCGACAAACTTCAATCGCCTCAAGCTTTACAGTCACCACCTGCAAAAAATAACTTCAACTGCTCAGAGCTGACAATACAGACATAAAGTAATATTAACCGCAATAAGACTCTGTAACAAAAAACACGTAATGATATGCACAACAGGTAATCCTATATGCAGTGCACCAAACATAAATACTTGTACGTATGCGTCTATTAGCTTGTGCTATATGCATAAGAGGTAATCCTATATGAACAATTGAAATGTTTAATTATCTGTGTATATTCTGAGTTTGATCGTAACAGTTTCGCACTTAATTTAATCATTCCAAATCACTGTAGTATCAACTTCAAGTTCACATAAGTACTTCTACGTATGCGTTAATCACATTCTCCTTTTTCTTTTTATGCTTTCAGATCTCGATAACCTTGGACTGGTTTTAGCCAACAATGATTTTGTATGTCCTGCGATTCATTCATGAATCTATCAATTGGTACATGAAATTAGATTGATTGATAGTTAGTACTACAGTGCTTTTCTGATTTCTGTTTACATGGAGCAATTGAACTGTTTAAAGACATGTGTATATCACTATATATGCCGAGGAAGTCGATATCTCACTGTTGCAGGTTGCTAAGTAAATCAGGACATGTTTACGCAAATACAGTACACATTCCAGAAACAATAACCATAAACAAGGGAGAATTAAGCATAACCTTTCAGACCAATCAAAGCTGGAATGTAACGACCCATTCAATCAGCAAACCCTAGAACATGAACATACAGGACAGAACAAATTTAAAGAGGCCAAACCCTAAAACAGAAATTACCCATCTGAAGAAACCCTAGAACATGAACACATACATGTCTGAAGAAATTGTAAGACGACTAACCCTAGAACATGAACCAATCCGCAGAAAACCCTAGAACTTTCAATGGAAGACCAAATCACACACACATACGTCTCATAAATCACTAGCAGATGGAAGAAGACAGCATAATCAGACACATCAACACAGAATCGAACATGCAAATCAACACACAGATGGAACAAGACAAGAAATTGAAAGATGCCATCACAGAGATGGAACAAGAACATCAAACGAAAGAAGAAGAAGAAGATGAAATAGTCGATTACAGAGAGATCAAAGAAGAAGAAGATGAAACAGTCCCATACCTGAAATCGATTGAAGAGGCGTTCACAGCAACTCCGGCGAAGATTAAAGAGGCGTTCACAGCAATCTACGGCGAAGATTGTTGAAGGATTCGATCGATTGAGAGACTGGGAAGACCGATTCGATCGATTGAGGGTGAGAGAGGGTGAGAGAGTTCTGAGAGAGACGGAATTGGGAGAGTCGTGTGAATGTGAAAGAGGTGAGAGACTTCTGCATAACCTCGTAAAACGTGTGGGGGGAATTAATTTTTTATTCCCTCCTTACAATTTGGGAGTGCGGGAAAAATTAATAAGTTACCCTCCAAATTTTTAAAGCAGGAGTTGACAAAAAAAAATGTCACTATGTAAGTAATGTCAAAATCGGATAAATAATCACATTATATTGACCACATTATTGAGAATGATAAAATAATAACTAAAAGGTCGACAAAAAATATCATGAGCATCGACAAATTCTGATATTGTCGATTAATCGCGTAACCATCGACATAAAATCGTCTGTCGACAAAAAAACTGTCAACAAATGTCATATTTGTTGTAGTGTGTGTAATTCTAAAACTAATCCTGAAGGTAAAGATAGCTCGTACATGCCCACGACCAATGAAGCAACCTTTTGCTCCATTCCCGACGTGCATGTCTATCTCCCTTTTAGCCAATCCTCTACTTCTCTTTAGATCCTGCACATTTCGACAAATGTGAGATCCACATACAGTATCCAATACCAAGGATGAAGAGATAGTTAAATTGACATCAATAACAAAAATACCTGGTGGTTGTGGAATCACTATTCCAAGCCTTTTATCCTCCAAATACTTTGGGCAGTTCCTCTTCTAGTGTCCAGGCTGACTGCATTTGTGATACTCATCCTTAGCCACGCCCTTGGCAATGCCACCATTAGGTTTCAGGGAAACTTCCTTAGTGTATTCAACTGCTTTGGCTTTCCGTTTGGAGGTATAAGCAACTCGTTTGCTCTTTCCTCTGTTCACCTCAGTATGACCTTGCCCTTTCTCTTGCTGATGCTTTGTTCAACTGTCCTCAACATATTTAGTAAATCTGGGAGAGGCTTACTGATCTCATTCATGTTATATGGGAGAGGCTCACTGATCTCATTCGTGTTATAATTCATGATGAAATGGCTATAACTCTCAGGCAACGATAGCAATATGAGATCAGTGGCCAACTCTTGACCCAGCGAAAACTCCAGGCGTGTGAGCTTCTCCTAGTTCCCAATCATACGCAGTACGTGTGGCCCCAAAGGGTTTACCTCTGACAATGACATTCAAACATTGTCTTGGAAACTTCATACCACTCATGCCTAGCCTGCTCTTGGAAGAGCTGCTTCAGATGTATGATCATATCAAACGCAACCATGTTATCGTGTTGCTTCTGAAGCTCCGAGTTCATGGTGCAAAGCATAAGGCAAGCCACATCAGTAGCATCGTCAACCATCTTCTGATGTGCCTTTATGGATGCAACAATATAAGTTTCTGGACCTTCAGGAACAGGCTCTTCAAGAATGTACAATTTCTTTTCTTGCTTGAGAACGATTCTCAAGTTTTTGTACCAGTCTAGAAAGTTGATTCTAGAAAGCTTCTCCTTCTCAAGGACTGATCGTAGGGATTGTGATGAATTCAATTAATTATTTTCCATTGGAATTCTACAAAATGAGAAATATACAAGTTTTGGTATTTTGTGAAGAAATAACTACATTTAATAATGGCTAGATTATTAAACATAGCTCCCACTATTTTTCTCGGATTAATAACCCTCCATATTAATGTGGAAAATATCATTATATTTTCTAGAAGGCGAAGATCCATATTTCACTTCTTTTGAGCTTGCTTTGGCAAGTCACCAAAAATTAGTTATTTAGGTATGAACAATTCCAATTGCATCCCATGGAACTCTTGATTCAAAATAAGTCCTTATTTATCTATCTCATAGATAATCCCAATTGTTTGCCTTAAGACTTTCAATCCTATTGAACTAGTTGCATCCAACTTATTACTTCAACAATCGCACATTACTAGCTTGTGTTGTCGCGTCACATCATGATCATGACGAGTGTTAAGTAATGAGAAGGAAAAAACACAATATTTAAATTTGAGGTATTTTTCCATTTAATTTTAATTACTTTGTTGATCCATATTAACTGATCTACTTATTTGGGTTAAGCAATCCCAAAATAAAAGATCCGGGTTGTATTATCTTGTTACCAATTTGCATGCATCATCCATACACCAACAATAAATAACAAGACAATAAATAAACAACCACAAAAATAAAATTAACGTGACGAGAATATCTATAAGCCCCCAAACAAATCGCAAGCTCATCTCCATGTGCCTCCATGCGCCTTAGCTTGTGGAATGCCGTCATCTTTTGGTTTCGTCAATTATTTAGGTTTCTTGTAATACCCGAGATTTTCCCTAATTATATTTTAGTAATTTGAGGCTATGTAGTGTTTTATTATCAATTACGATTGAATTTTAATTAGTTAGCTTTATTATGAATTTTATTAAGTTTTATAAATCTTAAATTATAAATATACATTTATATAACATATATATTTTTAGTATAAAAATTAAAATGTGATTTATATAAACAATAAGTTTATTACTTGTCGTGTATAGCTCGTTATCACGTTTATAAGCTTTCGTCGCGTTTAAAACGTTCGCCGCGAGTTAATTTCCGTCGCGCACCACTTTTCACGTGTCGAACCACCGCGCGACTTAGCAAATCCGCCACACCGAATAACTTTCTCTCACCCATCACTCCACCTTTTTTTTTTCTTTTTTCCATTTTTTTTTCTTTCTTTTTTTTTTCTCTTTCCCTCTGCTTCGTCCCTGACCCTTCTGCTGCTGTAGCCGCCTGAGAAACCCCCACGCCCGTAACTCCTCTGCCCTGCAACGACCACGCACGCCGCCTCCTTCACCAGCTAGCTACCAGCTAGCTTCCCCTCTCAAATCAAATCACCAGCCCTCCATTCATCACCTCCCTCTCTTTTATTTCTCCCCCTCTATCTTCTTCACCTCCATCTCCACACTCTGTTTTCTTTGCCGAGACCAACCCAGAGAAATCAGCCACCACCACCTTCGGCCACCACCTCCAATCTCCTCCAACACCACCACCGTTCCACCATCAATCCACCCACCATCATTATCTCACAAAACCCAGCTCCACCCAGCTCTGTTTTGCCGAGACCAAACCCAGCAAAACAGAGCACATTCACCACCATCAATCAGCCCCCTTCACCTCCAATCACCATCACGACACACCACCATCACCACCAGCTCTCTCCCTCCTCGCCCTCTGCCTCGGTGACAACCCAGAACAGCAGCAGCAGCGCCAGAAGTAGCCCCGACGCCGCCCCTGCCACCGGACCCGAATATTTGACCGGCAACACCCCTGCACCACCGCGCCTACCTCCTTCTCTTCGCCTCTCTGTCGCGACCGGACGAAGCCCATCCTCCGGAGCCAACCGGCGACCGATACCCAGAACCATCACCGCCTCCATTACCGTCGAAGCTCCGACGAAATCTCCGATCCGTTCCCCTCCTCTTTTTCCGGTAAATCGAACTCCCTCTCGTCGATTTCTAAGCTGTAATTTGCCTTGTAATCATGTATAACTGTGTGTATGTATGTGGGTGTATGTGGGTGGTTAATCGGGAATAAAACCGGTTTGAGAAGAGGGTGAAATTGAATAAAAACATAGTTGCAGGGGGGTTTTGTTGTTCAATTGGAAAGCTTGAGGTTATGCCTTGTCACATATTTAAAGGCTGTTATGTGTAGTGGGGGGTGCTTGTTGTATTTATACCTAAACTGCATTTTTGTATTTGTACTTGTATTTACTATTTGTATTTAGTTAGTATAAATATTTATTTAATTTCTGTTAATTTATATACTAAATATAATTACAAAATAAATTAGTTTTGTAACATAAAATAAAACTATAATTTTATGTTAATTGGAAATTAATTACGTTTAGATATTCATATTTAGTTGTTGAAAAATAAGTTAGTAAAATACTTTTTTTATATATACGTTTAAATATGTATTCGATAAGATTATATTGTATAAAATAATAAATAATTCTAAGTTTCGTTTTAATTACATTACTAGTAATATTTCAATAAAGTGTTCAACGTGATATTATTTTATCAACAAGTAAATCCGTTTAATTAGAATATTAAATAGCTTTCACTCCTTAAAATTATTGGTTAATTTTCTAAAATAATTTTGGAGTTTATAAATACGTTAGGCTTTCGCTTTCATATCATATATGACATATGCATTGTCTATTTGCGATACAAACTCCTTTGTGATTAGGAATTTATGTGTATGATTGTAGAGCGTGCCTTCGACGACCTAGTTGAACCGGACGTTGTTTACGAGTAGCGGCTTAGATAGCACTTTTGGCTCTCACGGTGAGTATTCATGCTTAGCGTTGCATACTTATCTTCTTTCGTGTCAAATGTGATTTTATTTCACGTCTCAAAATATACGTGTGATACATGCCTAGTTTTGTGTGCCAATTCCTTTCATGTGATACTCGTTTATCTGAAAATAATTTCCGTGCTTTATTCTGAAGTTCCTAAACTTGCCGTACTCACTTTTATATCGTCACTGTATCACTCGTTTACAAATCGGAAAACTAATTGTTCAAATATCACTAAGTTGGAATTCATTAATAACGTAAAGTGAACGAATCGCAAGTACAGGAACCAGTTGGGTCTACGACAGTTCTATACGCCTACGTCGTGTTACTTTACTTTACGTTACGTTACTATCGGGTGATGATTCCCTGGGCCAGGTCCCTAAAGAGATATCGGGATAATCCCCTGGGCTCCAGTCCCTAAACTTATTTCGGGTGATGATTCCCTGGGTTTTAGCCCCTAAAGACATGGGGTTCCGTGATCCCCGATTCCTTTCGCCGTAGGCTGGAATCCAGCATTCTAGTACTACCCTTCTGAATTACAATCTTAAGGGGTTGTCGACACTTAAGGTCTAGTAGTTGGCTTGTATGATGACTAGCGGGATTGGAAACCCCGATCCACAACGCTTGGCAGAGAGGTCGGGTTATCAGAACCCCCTATAAGCCAGTATCATTTGTTACTATTCACCCTGGTTTCTCGTGATTACTGCGAATTAATAATACAACTGCTTCGTCTCTAAATCTGGAAGTTGTGATTTATAAGCTGTGTTCTGCTTAGACATGCAACTTGAGAAAATATCCTTGAAATTGAAATACTGAACGTTTGATAGTCTTACGAAACATTGCAAACTCTGATGTTTATACTTATACTCTGTCACTGTTTAAACTACTTCAAATGTAAACCCCGTAACCTTTCTTAGCCGTTCTGTTTTACATGCTAAGGTGTATATTCACTCAGTTTTTACTGATACTCGAAAAACTGCGGTCTTGTGTCTTTTAATTCCCCCGCAGGTATATGACTGGTTTGCATGGGGTAACGCACTGGACTCACGATTCGTTCTCACCTGCAAACAGTATCAATTAGTAATTAACCGTAGAGCAAACTTTTGGTGTAATATCTCTTTTTCTAGGCTTGCTATCCGGTTTGGACTCAGCCACAAACAATGTTATCGTGTAAACTTTTAATCAGTAGTTTGGATGTTTCCTTTCACTTTCTTGTTACCAATACTCCTTATACGAAAGGGTAATTCCCTGTATGGAGGAAACTAACCCGATCTCCTGTCCCTCTGGAAATCGGGGGTGTTACAGTTAGTATCAGAGCAGTGACATCCAATTAGGAGTGTAGGGAGAAAACGTTTAAAAACTAAGATTTTTGAAATTTACTACAACCAAGTTTGAACTTGATTAGGGAAACATAAAAGCTAAGTAAAATGAAGACAAGCCGGGGTCTATGGGTGTTCTCTTTTACTTATTCTAACATGCTGAATTGTTATATGCTTTATGCTTCTATCATGTCTATATGCCCTTTAGTTTATTTACAGACTCCTAGGGTGACATACCTTAAGAGAACCTTTAGGAGGATGGAATATTAGACTAATAGGTTGTTTTTCTTACCTTGTAGATGGCCGTAATAATCCGAACCCCGACTCGCGTAGAATTTAGATAACTATCCTGCTGGTACCTAGCGAAGGCCTGGGGAGACCATCACCCAATTTTGCAACAGGGTAGAAGGGCGATGTGAGCTTTGGGCCCTTAAGTACCACCGTACCGATAATTTCTACCATAACCTGGTGAAGGTGCACTGCATCCTAGCTTTTCTGCCCAGTGTTGAGCCTTACATGGCCCTTGAGCACGAATACCGTGGCGTAGTGAACCACTCTTTGAGGCCCCGACCTGCTGGCTACCGTCATGACGGTGGATGGACTGTAACCCCTGAGTCCCTTTGTGCCCGTTTGGTGCAGGCCGAGATGCATTGGGCCGACCCAAACAACCCTAGGTCGGAGATTGAGATCACCGACTACGAGACTTTCGACGACTAGCTAGTAGGGAGCCCCACCCTCCCACTCCTTTCTAAAGGAATCTTTTGTCAGTCCAGGAACTCCTGCCATTAGACTTTTCCTTTTATGCTTGTAAACTATGTAGGTTGTGTACTTTATTTTGGGGGACGATAGTATTCCCAAGTTCTGAAATTATTAGTATCTATATGGATTTAAGGGTTGTATACCATCCGTTTTGGTAATGTATGACAAGCTGTCACGCTTTAGCTCTTATGCTCCTTTACTTGGGGGAAATTTATTTCTCGAATTGCGCGTATCTCGATAACATAACTTAAGCGTTTAACTGTTATTGCAGGCTTGTTTGTGTGATGTTGTTATATGTGATTAGAACTGTTACGCGTTAGTTATATCATCATGCATATCCCGCACCAAAATAATCGATAGGCAATAGTGTAGGGCGCATGAACGATAGGCAACACCGCTACGCCACTAGAAGCAACGCGTCAACCCAGATGGAGGGAGTTGAAGAATTGCACCCACAGGTGACTCAGCTGATTGCTCAGATGGGTCAATTTGTTCGGGCCGTGAAAAAAAACCAGGGCACTCCAAACAACAATGTTTCCAATGAACGGGAACCAGACTGGTCTAAGAAGATAGGTCAGAGGAACCCGAGCAACTTTTATGGGAAAGAGGATCCAGTACTGCTCGAAAACTGGATTAGGGACTTCGATAAAATCTTCCATGCTATGGAATGTCCCGAAGCCCGCAAGGTCAATGAGGCGGCTTTATATTTCAAATACAAGGCCGATAACTGGTGGACAGCTAATCGAGCAAGGCTCTTAGCTCAAGAAGGCTTTAATTGGGAAGCAATGAAGGTCGCTATGAGGAAAAACTTCTATCCAGATCACGTCAAGGAACGGAAGTATAATGAGTTCATCGCGTTGAAGCAGGGAAACGACTCCGTAACGGACTATTATGACAAGTTCGTGGAGTTAGCTCGGTTCGCTGAAGACACAGTGCCAACAGAAGGGCGCATGGTTACCCGCTTTATAGCAGGACTGAAGCTTGAAGTACAGAGGACTATGATCATTTGAGGCTATGACACCTTGTCAGAAGCATATGGAGTAGCAGCTAACATATGGAGAATCGATGAGACGCTAGTTCAACAATCAGGAAAGAGGAAGCTAGAAGGCCAAGGAACTGGAGTCTATGGCCATGGAGGAAACAATAACCAAGGTTCGGACAAGCGTTTCAGAACCGGTAATGGTGGAGGCGATTTCCACCAGAACCGTGGGAATGGTGGCAACCGGAACCAGTACAACTGCAACAGGTGTGGTCACAACCATCGGAGATTCATTTGTGATGGCGCAAATTTAGCTTGAAGATTCTGTGGCATCAGAGGTCACATATCCATCGACTGTAAGAAGAGGATGGCAGCTGAGAAACGTCAAGGTTTCAATGGGCAGAATAATCGAGGAAACGGACATAATTTCCAAGGCAACGGGCAGAACTACCAGGGGAACCGGCAGAATCAAAATGGGAATGGATTCTGGTAGAACAATCTGAATAGGGGAAATCAGGTCCGCAACAACAACAACTACAGAAACGGCGCCGCTGGTCAGCGAGGAACTACAACAATGGGAATGGCAACGGGAACGGTTGGCAGAACAGGAATGGGACTGCTAATGGTAACAACGGTAACTACAGAGCTGGAAACAATGGGAATGGAAATGGAGGCAATGCAGCTCAGGGAAACAACCAGAGGCCGGGTGGCCAGATATTTGTGATGAACCGGACAGAAGCGGAAGCAGCGAACAACGTGGTGACTGGTACTTTTCTTGTCCACAATCATCCTTCTTTCACATTATTTGATTCTGGAGCATCTCTATCATTCATATCATCTGCATTTGCTAAGAAGATAGGACCAGTACCTTCGGCTAGAACCTCAATAGCAGTTACGACACCTAACGGTCAAGTAGTGAGTTGCGACACTATTTGTGAAGGAGTAGAGGTCAACATCTTAGGTTGCACCTTACTATCGAATCTCATTGAGTTTAAACTTGGAGAGATTGACGTTATCTTGGGAATGGATTGGTTGACAGAATACAAGGCCAATATCATCTGTGCTGATCAGAAGGTGAGGCTAAGAGGACCCAACGGGGAGCGTATTTCCTAAAGCAGTGTTCCTAGGGAACCTTCAGTCAAGATTGTCTCGGCCTTAACCATCGTTAACCAGGTTAAGAAAGGCCATGAGGCTTACTTGTGTTACATTCAAGACCTTAACGCGTCAGAGAACGTGTTGGCAGATATACCCGTAGCACGGGAATTCCTGGACGTGTTCCCGGATGAAATCCCGGGTATGCCACCGACAAGAGAAGTGGAGTTTACAATCGAAGTTGTGCCAGGAACGGAACCGGTTTCGAAGGCACCATACCGCATGGCGCCCGCAGAGCTCAAAGAGTTGAAGGATCGGTTGAAGGAGCTACTAGAGAAGGGATATATTAGACCGAGTGTATCGCCTTGGGGAGCACCAGTCCTTTTCGTGAAGAAGAAGGATGGAAGCCTCATGCTATGTATAGACTACCGGGAGCTCAACAGCGTCACGATCAAGAACAAGTATCCATTGCCGAGGATAGACGACCTGTTTGATCAATTGCAAGGAGCAAGTGTCTTTTCGAAGATTTATTTGAGAACAGGCTACCACCAGCTGAGAGTGGCAGAGAAGGACATACCGAAGACAGCCTTCAGGACAAGGTATGGACATTACGAGTTCAGAGTGATGTCTTTCGGTTTAACCAATGCACCTGCACTATTTATGGACGTAATGAACCGAACGTTGAGACCGTTCATAGACCGTTTTGTGGTAGTGTTCATCGACGACATACTGGTGTATTCGAAGAGCAAGGAAGAGCATGAGGATCACCTTAGGCAAGTTTTGGGAACCCTCAGGGAGGATATGTTCTATGCAAAGTTGTATAAGTGCGAGTTTTGGCTGGACAAAGTTCCATTCTTGGGACATATCATCTCTAGTGAAGGAGTGTCAGTTGATCCAGCTAAGACGACAACAGTGAAGGATTGGCCTAGACCGAAGAATGCGTCAGAAATCAGAAGTTTTCTGCGATTGGCAGGCTATTACCGGAGATTCGTGAAGGAATTTTCAAATATCGCGAGGCCCTTAACGAATTTGACTAAGAAGACCGTGAAGTATGTTTGGAATGAAAGCTGCGAGGAGGCATTCCAAATCTTAAAGGAGAAGCTGACAACAACACCCGTGGTAACTCTACCTAATGAGTCAGGGGAGTTTGAGGTGTATAGCGACGCATCAAAGAAGGGCTTGGGATGCGTGCTTATGCAAGACAGGAAGGTTATTGCCTACGCATCCAGGCAGTTGAAACCGCATGAAGAGAACTATGCGACACATGACTTGGAGCTTGCAGCAGTTGTGTTTGCGCTCAAGATTTGGAGGCATCATCTCTATGGAGCGAGTTGTTGGATGTTCACCGACCACAATAGCTTGAAGTACATCTTCACCCAGAAGGAGCTGAACCACAGGAAAATGAGATGGTTAGAGCTGATCAAGGACCACAACTTAGAGATTCAGTACCATGAAGGGAAGGCAAACGTAGTTGCAGAACCCTTGAGCAGGAAATCAAGTCATACAGTGAATTCCACGTGGGTTTTACCACACCGATTGTGCAAAGAGTTTGAGAAGATGCAGATCGAGGTAATGGAGCAAGGAACTGTGAGGAACATGTTGGGAAGTATGACGACTGTGCCTGACATCTTGGAAGAGATAAAGAAAGGCCAGCCAAGAGACGTGAAGCTGTAAAGGATTAGAAAGAAAATCGAGGACGGATCAACAAAGGAATTTCAGATTCACGGAGACGGGAGTATTCGATATAAGGTAAGGTTGTGTGTACCCCAAAAGTGTTCAGACGTTAAGGAGAAGCTGATGCAGGAGGCGCATTGCACACCTTACTCAGTGCATGCCGGAGGGGACAAGTTATACAAGGATCTCAAGATGCAATTTTGGTGGCCCAAGATGAAGAATTAAGTAGCAGAGTTCGTGGCTCGATGTCTCACGTGCCAGAAAGTAAAGTTTGAGCACAAGAGAATGGGTGGACTAGTGCAACCACTGGAAGTTCCTAAGTGGAAATGGGATGCGATCTCAATGGATGTTTTCACGGCATTACCAGTGTCGAGGAATGGGCTGAACTCGATCTGGGTAATAGTCGACAGTTTGACCAAGACAGCGAGATTCATTCCGATGAAGGACACGTGGAACATGGAACAGAGGGCAGACGCATATGTGAAGAACATAGTGCGGTATCATGGAGTGCCAGAATCGATAGTTTCAGACAGAGATCCAAACTTTCTCTCTCATTTCTGGCAAGCACTCCAGGAAGCGTTGGGGACAAAGTTATGTTTCAGTACAGCCTTTCACCCAACTACAGATGGCCAAACAGAGAGGACAATCCAGACTTTTGAGGATATGTTGCGTGCTTGTGTCATGGATTTTCAGGGTTCATGGGTTGATAGACTACCACTGATTGAGTTATCCTACAACAACAGTTACCATGCAAACATTGGGATGGCACCTCATGAAGCACTGTACGGGAGAAAGTGTAAGACTCCACTTTGCTAGAGCGACATCAGCGAGACAGTTGTACTTGGACCACAGATCATTGAGGATATGACTGACCAGGTTCGACTTATTCAGCAGAAGATGAAAGCAGCGCAAGACAGGCATAAATCATATGCAGATCAGAAAAGAAGGCCACTAGAGTTCCAAGTAGGCGATAAAGTATTTCTGAAAGTTTCACCGACCAAGGGAGTAAAGAGGTTCCACCAGAAAGGGAAGTTAAGCCCCAAGTGCATTGGACCATATTCTATCGTGGAAAGGATTGGAGAGTTGGCATATAGACTGGATTTACCATCGAATCTCGGACGTGTTCACAACGTATTCCATGTATCGCAGCTGAAGAGATACATCGCCGACAAATCTCACGTCCTAGATCCTTAACCCATAGAATTGGATCCTGCGCTAACTTACGAGGAACATCCAGTCAAGATCTTAGACCGCAAGACGAGGGAAACACGGAACAAGAGCACCAACTTGGTCAAAGTTCTATTGACGAATCATCTGACCGAAGAAGCTACTTGGGAAACCGAGGACGAGATGAGGAATAAGTACCCGCACCTCTTCGTCGATGAGGTATTAACCGAGTTCCGGGGACGTCACTCCTCTAAGGGGAAGAGGATGTAAAACCCCATTAATTCCCGCTATTACTTGCCCTAGCATCTCATCTCATATAATCATGCTATCCTCATATCGTCGCATTGCATTAGTCACTTGCATTTCATGTGCTTCTTGTCTACTTGTTACTGCATTAGTATATTGGCATTTAGAGACCCGTATATTCTATTACCGCGTTCAAGCTTCGAGGACGAAGCTTAGTCCAAGGAGGGTAGGATGTAATACCCGAGAGTTTCCCAAATTATATTTTAGTAATTTGAGGTTATGTAGTTTTTTATTATCAATTACGATTGAATTTTAATTAGTTAGTTTTATTATGATTTTTTTTTAAGTTTTATAAATCTTAAATTATAAACATACATTTATATAACATATATATATATTTAGTATAAAAATTAAAATGTGATTTATATAAACAATAAGTTTATTACTTGTCGCGTATAGCTCGTTATCACGTTTATAAGTTTTCGTCGCGTTTAAAACGTTCGCCGCGAGTTAATTTCCGTCGCGCACCACTTTTCACGTGTCGAACCACCGCATAACTTAGCGAATCCGCCACACCAAATAACTTTCTCTCACCCATCACTTCACCTTTTCTTTTTTTTTCTTTTTTCTTTTTTATTTTCTTTCTTTTTTTTTCTTTCCCTCTGCTTCGTCCCTGACCCTTCTGCTGCTGTAGCCGCCTGAGAAACCCCCACGCCCGTACCTCCTCTGCCCTGCAACGACCACGCACGCCGCCTCCTTCACCATCTAGCTACCAGCTAGCTTCCCCTCTCAAATCAAATCACCAGCCCTCCATTCATCACCTCCCTCTCTTCTATTTCTCCCCCTCTATCTTCTTCACCTCCATCTCCACGCTCTGTTTTCTTTGCCGAGACCAACCCAGAGAAATCAGCCACCACCACCTTCGGCCACCACCTCCAATCTCCTCCAACACCACCACCGTTCCACCATCAATCCACCACCATCGTTGTCTCACAAAACCCAGATCCACCCTGCTCTGTTTTGCCGAGACCAAACCCAGCAAAACAGAGCACATTCACCACCATCAATCACCCCCCTTCACCTCCAATCACCATCACGACACACCACCATCACTACCAGCTCTCTCCCTCCTCGCTCTCTACCTCGGTGACAGCCCAGAACAGCAGCAGCAGCGCCGGAAGTAGCCCCCACGCCGCCCCTGCCACCGGACCCGAAAATTCGATCGGCAACACCCTTGCACCACCGCGCCTACCTCCTTCTCTCCCCTCTCTGTCGCGACCGGACGAAGCCCATCCTCCGGACCTATCCGGCGACCGATACCCAGAACCATCACCGCCTCCATTACCGTCGAAGCTCCGACGAAATCTCCGATCCGTTCCCCTCCTCTTTTTCCGTTAAATCGAACTCCCTCTCGTCGATTTATAATCTGTAATTTGCCTTGTAATCATGTATAAGTGTGTGTATGTATGTGGGTGTGTGTGGGCGTTGAATCGGGAAGAAAACCCGTTTGAGAAGAGGGTGAAATTGAATAAAAACATAGTTGCAGGGGGGTTTTGTTGTTCAATTGGAAAGCTTGAGGTTATGCCTTGTCACATTTTAAAGGATGTTATGTGTAGTGTGGGGTGCTTGCTGTATTTATACCTAAACTGCATTTTTGTATTTATACTTGTATTTACTATTTGTATTTAGTTAGTATAAATATTTATTTAATTTCTGTTAATTTATATACTAAATATAATTACAAAATAAATTAATTTAGTAACATAAAATAAAACTATAAATTTATGTTAATTGGAAATTAATTACGTTTAGATATTTATATTTAGTTGTTGAAAAATAAATTAGTAAAATACATTTTTTTATTAAATATGTATTCGATAAGATTATATTTTTTAAAATATGAAATAATTCTAAGTTTCGTTTTAATTACATTACTAGTAATATTTCAATAAAGTGTACAACGTGATATTATTTTATCAACAAGTAAATCCGTTTAATTAGAATATTAAATAGTTTTCACTCCTTAAAATTATTGGTTAATTTTCTAAAATAAATTTGGAGTTTATAAAACGTTAGGGGTATTCGATTAGGCTTTCGCTTTCATATTATATAGGACATATGCATTGTCTATTTGCGATACAAACTCCTTTGTGATTATGAATTTATGTGTATGATGTAGAGTGTGCCTTCGACGACCTAGTTGAACCGGACGTTGTTTACAAGTAGCGGCTTAGATAGCACTTTTGGCTCTCACGGTGAGTATTCATGCATAGCGTTGCGTACTTATCTTCTTTCGTGTCAAATGTGATTTTATTTCACGTCTCAAAATATACTTGTGATACATGCCTAGTTTTGTGTGCCAATTCCTTTCATGTAATACTCGTTTATTTGAAAATAATTTATATGCTTTATTCTGAAGTTCCTAAACTTGCCGTACTCACTTTTAAATCGTCACTGTATCACTCGTTTACAAATCGGAAAACTAATTGTTCAAATATCACTAAGTCGGAATTCATTAATAACGTAAAGTGAAAGAATCGCAAGTACTGGAACCAGTTGGGTCTACGACAGTGCTATACGCCTACGTCGTGTTACTTTACTTTACGTTACGTTACTATCGGGTGATGATTCCCTGGGCCAGGTCCCAAAAGAGATATCGGGATAATCCCCTGGGCTCCAGTCCCTAAACTTATTTCGCGTGATGATTCCTTGGGTTTAAGCCCCTAAAGACATGGGACTCCGTGCGCCCCGACTCCTTTCGTCGTAGGCTGGAATCCAGCATCTAGTACTACCCTTCTGACTTACAATATTAAGGGGGTGTCGACACTTAAGGTCTAGAAGTTGGCTTGTATGATGACTAGCGGGATCGGAAACCCCGATCCACAACACTTGGCAGAGAGGTCGGGTTATCTGAACCCCCTATAAGCCAGTATCATTTGTTACTATTCACCCTGGTCTCTCCTGATTACTGCGAATTAATAATACAACTGCTTCGTCTCTAAATCTGGAAGCTGTTATCTATAAGTCGTCTTCTGCTTAGACATGCATCTTGAGAAAATATCCTTGAAATGGAGATACTGAACGTTTGATAGTCTTACGAAACATTGCAAACTCTGATGTTTATACTTATACTCTGTCACTGTTTAAACTACTTCAAATGTAAACCTCGTAACCTTTCTTAGTCGTTCTTTTTTACATGCTAAGGTGTATATTCACTCAGTTTTTACTGATACTCGAAAAACTGCGGTCTCGTGTCTTTTAATTCCCCCGCGGGTATATGACTGGTTTGCATGAGGTAATGCGCTGGACTCACGATTCGTTCTCATCTGCAAATAGTATCAATTAGTAATTAACCGTAGAGCATACTTTTGGTGTAATATCTCTTTTGCTAGGCTTGCTGTCCAGTTTGGACTCAGCCACAAACAATGTTATCGTGTAAACTTTTAATCAGTAGTTTGGATGTTTCCTTTCACTTTCTTGTTACTAATACTCCTTATACGAAATGATAATTCCCTTTATGGAGGACACTACCCCGATCTCCTGTCCCTCAGGAAATCGGGGGTGTTACACTTCTTCTCATAGTCTTGACTAGCATCTACTCTATCTAATACTAGCTAGACTCTATACTAAATAGAAAGACCTCATAAGTTGAGGAGAAGCCGACTCGCATGCCGTAAAGCCTAATTAATTAATTATTACAATACAATCGAACCACAAAATTAAACATTCACAACATCCACACCTAAGGCCGTATCCAATCACCAGGTAAAAGTACATAATACAGTTGAAATCCCATTTGACGCGCTTGATCAATTTTAGTTGATTTTGGATTTCGAGGGTCAAAACGGTCGAAGAGGGCCCACCAACTACTTGGCCGAACCCCTAATGGACCACCACAAGGCCTTGGGCTGGTCAGCCCTAGCGAACGCGGCCAAGCCACCGGCTAGGCCGGCTTGACCCTTGGTAGTGGCTTGCTTAGATCGCAAGCGGGGAGGGACGACTAGGGTTTCGGCCCTAAATTTTTTCCTTCCCTCCTTCCTTCCTTCCCAAGTTTCTCTATTTCCAATTTTAAGAAAAACACCTTTTCACTAAAATTGTGCCCAAACCCTAGTTTCCTAGATCCAAAAATTCACATCATATGTGATCTAAATTCACTAATCTTTACATCATATGTAAAATTAGATCATTCTTATCTGAATCCAATTCAGTTTGCCAATTTTAGTTTTACGCGATAAATCATAATAATGGCGTAAAGCTAACAACAAAGTAACATATAAACCACGTTATGCACTACAACATGTGGCTATGATAACACTGTAAGACTTTTATATTGATTACGCAGTGGAATAAACAAAAAATAACTCCGTTCAAGACCCTCCAAGGATTACAGGACTAGACATCATAACGATGGTTTAGGGAAGAAACTCATGTGTACCTTAGTTGGTTGAATTGATGACTTCACGTGAAATAGTGTCCACGTCTATATGGAATCCCACTCCTCGGATTTCTACAGATCCTTCTCACGCCTTTGTTCTAGATAGGGAAGAAGGAGGAAGAAGAAGATCACAAAAAACGAGACCAAGCAGCGCCTCTTTGGTGGCAGACAGGGTAGGGGCGGGCGACACTAGGGTTTCGGCCCTAGTGTTGTTGTCTCTCTCCTTGCTTTTTTCTCTCACTAAATAATGATCCAGCATCGTGAGAAAATAAGGGAGGAGTTCCCTTATATAGTTGATAACTCCATATTAGCACCAATACTAATCATGTCCATACACGGATTAGTCCACCTTGCAAATTAGTCCTACTAAGTTTGCATGTGGTTGCGTATTGATCATTCTATTTGATAAGTCCAACTAATTAATTTCCAAGTACGGTTAAATCTATAGGGAGTGTGACCCCATAGGTTTCTACTTAGTTGGTAGTAACAATTACTAACATAGAGCGGTGTCTAGCAACACATCAATGCCACCCAACTAATAGAAATAGTAAGTAATTCGACAAACCTTGCGACCAATGTTACCGTATTGTATTATACCTTTACCTCCATATCCGGATTGGACATGAGACGTACAAGTGACACTCGTATATCCAATCCGTAGTTTCTTGATCATGGAATAGTCTTATCCATGTAGATAACATCAATATCCTATATTGATTTATCTGAGTCTGGCCAGACATTCTATAAGCACTACTCCTCGAGTGGCCGCGGATATTTGTTCTCGTTATGTGGGAGGGACAAATCCTCTCTACATCACTACTATCTATAAGCTTGCTTCCTATTGTGTCCAATTAACGCCTTTATAACTACCTAGTCACGGTGTAGTGTTGTCGATGCCAAAACACAATATTCCACAACTGGAGTATCTAGTGAATTCAAGTCTAAGGACCACAATACCATTGTCACAACGAGAAGCACTTGTGACTCTTACATAACTTGTATGTATCCTTCTCGTTGATTGGTCAATCCAGTATGACATTACCCCTAATGCATACCCATGTGTTAGACTTGATATCTCCATATCAATCTACCCACATACTAGTCTATAGTTGTTTGTTCTGTTAATCAATATAATTGACTAGGGATATTTAAGATAAACAACACATTGTAATCTAAGGACTTAATTATATCAAATATCTCCATAAATACTGCAATGATTATTCTAGCCAAAATAATGTTCATACTAAATAAGATTGCATCTAAGGCATATATCCCTAACATGAATCAAGCTTCTTGGAGTTGAAATATTCGATTCAGCGATGCAATCAAAGAGTTTGGTTCCATCAAGAATGAATATGAAGCTTGTGTTTATAAGAAGGTTAGTGGGAGCACATCTATATTTCTGGTCTTATATGTGATTAACATATTGTTCATTGGGAACGATGTCCCTACTCTGATTGAAATTACTTAGGAAAGACAAATTATAAAGATCTATGGAGATAGATCAAGAAAGTTTTTTGGCCAAGTCAAAGTACATATATTGAAAAAGATGTTGAAACAGTCCAACATGCAAGAATATGGATTCTTACTTATGTCACATGGAATTAATCTTTCGAAGCCTAATTGTCCTTCCAATGATATTGAGAAAGGACCGTATGAATAAGATTCACTAGATACGCCTTGTTATGTGATAGTTCAGTATCATGAGTTTGAATGAGTTTACAAACTCAGGGGGAGTTTTATCCTTGAGTTTGAATGATATTGTGCCTAACAGTTTATGTGATTAGAGGCTTGTATATTGGATTGAGTGATGAGTTTATCATTCAATATTTTCTCTTGCAAATATTATTGAGTCTGTGTTTAGATTGTATAAGTCACTTAGATTCAGGATTCCGTTTTAAGCTCTAACTTGTGAACTGGCAATCAAATCTTTAGAGCTTTGAGATTGCCTTATGCTGTTAACTAATGAACTGTGCTTAACTGTTTTATGTATGAAGAAAGACATAGATGGATTCAAAACTATATAATGAGTTATGCTAACTTCTTATATGTTATTTATCTTGTCTTATACACACACACACACACACACACACACACATGTGGCTATTTATATTGAATTTTATCTAAGGCAAAAATAGCTAGGGTTTATGTATGAACTGTCTGTCTAACAGATCAGATTCCGTAACTATTTTGTCTAAATTTTATTTGATCCTGGTTGCTGAGTATGTGCAGGTTTGTTGTCCGTCCAAACCTCCCTAAACAAACTTAATGCTATCCAAGCATAGCAGTTAAAAGAATCATATCAGGGGTGAGGATTTGTAGGAAATTAGTTCCTAAAATCTCTCAAGTAGTTGCAAGTTGTTGATAAAAGCTGGAGTTTGAATTTAAAACAAGATATACACAGAGAGAGGCTGATCAACAGAGAAATTGAAGAGAGCTTCATATTTGGGAGATCATGTTACATAGCTCTTCAATCATTCAAGCCATTCAACACTGCCAGAGAAGAATATCATTCATCAAATCTGAAGAACACTTCCAAGATTCATTTTTTTATCTTTTTCTGTGTTCTTAAAACTGTAAAGAACATGTATTATTAATTCTTATTTTCTCAACCTCATAAACTTAGAAGTTTAGTTGTTCAAGTGAACAAAAAGAGGTTCTTATTGTTTCAACAGGTTGTCGCTGTTACTAGATAGGTTGGGAACCACAAGCTGTATAAGTGTAAGGTAGCTCACTTAGGCTTCAGATCTAGGGCTAAATCTGGGTGATTAATAAGAAGTGTGTTGAATCCTGGAGGGATCAGATCCTTCAGGGAGAAACTAGGTCCAATTTTGACTAAACTTTGTAAAAATCCTTGTGTTCTTGAGTTTTACTTTGTTGGTTTTCATTCCTGTTGCTATTCAGTTAAGAAAAGATATTTCCAATGCTTTGGAGGATTTCCCATCTCAAAGCTTTAAAGCCTCTGATAGTTGCAATTGTGTCTCAAGCTACTCAAACCTTTTCCAAAGCTTTGAGATTTCACTTGCACATTAGCTTAAGTTATCGAAGACTAATTTTGAGAAAAAGTTTCCATACTCAATTCAACCTCCCCCCTTCTAGAGTATTAGATCCTGTTTTGTACTTGAATTAAAAAATTCAATTGGTATCAGAGCTTGGGTCACTACTTAAAGATCTAAAATTTTTGTGACAATGAGTAATGTAGGTGATAAGGGATTTTCACAGGGAAGAGCAGCCAACATACCTCCAGTGTTCTGTGGTGATAATTTTGTGCTTTGGAAGGTATTGATGAAAATGTTCATCATAGACCAGGACATGGAGCTGTTGTCAATTGTTGTTAATGGTCCCAATATATTCTATTCTACCTCTGATGGAATCAGGACTGTCAAACCATAAGAAGATCTCTTAGTTACTAAAATGGAAAAGGTATTAAAGAATTACAAAGCTTTGAACTTATTATATTGTGCTCTTAGTGCAAATGAGTTCAACAGAATATCAAACTGCAAGAGTGCCAAGGAGATCTCGTAAAAAATGATTGTCACCTATGAAGGAACTAATCAAGTCAAGAACACCAAAATCAACATCCTACTGAGGCAGTATGAACAGTTCAAGAGGTTTACTGATATAGTGAACAACTTGGAACATTTGGGAAACACTTTCTCAAATGAAGAAAAAGTCTGAAAGATCCTAAGAAGTTTTCCAAAAGCCGAGTGGGAACCTAAGACAACTGCAATTGAGGAAGCTCAAAACTTGAGCATCTTAGAGCTAGAGATCTGCAAGGCAAGCTGCTCACTCATGATATTTCAATAAAGGAAGTAGATGATGACATGAGTGACAACATCAAGAACCTGGCACTCAAGACAAAGGATAATGAAAACTCTCAAAGCCTTGAACATGAGGATGATGATGATGATGAGGCCTTAGCCTTGATATCCAAATTCTTGGCTAGAATCTTGAAGAAGAAAAAGAGTTTTGGAATCAAGGAATATAACAAGGACAAATCGAGATCCTCAAGTAGCAAGAATCAAAGAGTTAAGTCTTCTTTAAATTCATATAAACCAAAAGTAATGACTTGCTATGAATGTGGAGATGCATATCACTTGGCAAGAGATTTTCCACAAAAGAAGAAAAGCAGGCAATTTTCTAAGAAGGAAAATGACAACATAAGGAAGAAAGCAATGGTAGCTTCATGGAGTGATTTTGACTCATCAACAGACTCAGACTCTGATGAGGAGCAAGCCAATCTTTTCTTAATGGCTGAGCATCAAGGAGATAACTCTGCAGAAAATCTTATTGAAGATATGGTAAATAATCTTCTATCTAGTCCTATAAATGTTTTGCCCTAAATCCTCAAAAAGTATGTTTTTTAATGAGGAAAGTTATATGAATGAGATTGACTCTTTAAAAAGGAAATTTCATGAGAAGGCCAAAGAAAATTTAGATTTGATCTATCAAAATAAGTGTCTTGAAGCTACTAAGTTGAAAATTGATAGTGACTTCAAAGCCTTGGACAGTAGATTCAAAGCTTTGAAGGTACAAATCAAAGTAGTTGTTGATCAAAACTCTCTTTTAACTGATAAGTATGTTGATCTAAAGAATCATTCAGATCATTTAGAAAAACAGAAAACTTCATTGACTAAGAAGCTTCAAGAATCTAAGAATATCTTACACAACCTTTGGTGGCTCAGAACACAAGCTTAATCTCATGCTTGGAGGAAGTATGCATTATGTCTACAAAAGTGAAATTGGTTACAATCTAAATTTTCCAAAAAAAGTATTAAACCACATTTGTAAAATCAGGAAGCAGACATTCTCCAAATGTCATTACTGTGGAAAAACTGGACATATTAAGTTGACTTGCCCCTCTAGAAGGACAGATACTCACATATTGAGGAATACCTATCATTATCAGCTTAAGGGACAAGTGAGATAGATTTGGGTTCCAAAAGGAATCAGAACACCCAACATGGTTGATTCTGAGTATGAATCCAAATTCAAAACTTGGTCTAATAGCCTTTTAAGGCATTGATTGAACTTTGCAGGTTGTCACCAAAGCTCTGAAGGATCAAAAATGGATATTGGACAGTGGTTGTTCCAGGCATATGAGTGGAAATAAATCTTTATTCAATGATCTTAAAAAGCAATCTGGAGGAACAGTCAAACTTGGTGACAAAGTCAAATGCAATATTATTGGTATATGCAGTATTGGTAACGATTCTGAAAGTTCAATATCTGATGTTTATTTGGTTGAAGGTTTAAAGTATAATCTGCTTAGTATATCTCAGTTATGTGATAGAGTTAACATAGTAGTTTTTGACAAGGAGAAATGTGTGGTGCAAGATGAGAAATCAGGCAATTGCATACTCACTTCTCCTAGGTCATACAATGTTTATGCTTTAAGTACTGACAAAGGTTCAGGTGAAAGTCTGAAGTGTCTCAAAGCTTTGAAGGAAGACTCAAAGGTTTGGCATATAAAGCTTGGGCATATTAGCATGCAAACAATGGACAAGCTTATCTCAATAGACTTGGTTAGAGGTTTACCCACCCTGAAATTCAAAGATGATGAGATTTTCAAGGCATGTACCCAAGGTAAACAGACCAAGAGCTCATTCAAGTCAAATAACTTTGTAAATACCTATAGACCCCTAAAATTGATGCATATGGACCTGTGTGGTCCTATGAGGGTTCAGACACCCAAAAATAAGGGATATATGCTTGTTGTAGAAGAAAATTATTCTAGATTTACATGGGTTATGTTCATTAGAGACAAATCTGAAGCATTATCTGAATTCTCAAATCTTTATAAAGAGCTTCAAACTTTGAAAAACTTACATGTTGCATCAATTAGAAGTGATCATGTTAGAGAATTTGATCAGCTTGATTTTGATTTATTTTTTGCAAAGCATGGCATCTCACACAATTTTCTGCACCTAGAACTCCTCAGCAGAATGGTTTAGTTCAGAGGAAAAATAGGACACTTGAAGACATGTCTAGAACCATGCTACTTGAAAGTAATTTGCCAAAGTATTTGTGGACAGAAGCTATTAACACTGCCAACTATGTGCTGAAAAGATGTTTGATTAGACCTATTTTGAAGAAAACTCCTTATGAACTTTTCAAAGGTAGAAAGCTAAGTGTTTCTTATTTTAAGTCTTTTGGCTGTACTTGTTATGTGCATAATAATGGCAAGGATAATCTTGGCAAATCTAATGCTAGAAGTGATGAAGGAGTATTTCGTGGTTATTCTCAAACTAGCAAAGCATATAGAGTTTTCAATAACATAAATAAGATTGTAGAGGTGAGTATTCATGTGATTTTTGATGAAAGTACTGATGGTTCCTTGAATGAGAGTTTTGCAGATCTCAACTTGAATAAGTATGAGACAAATGATGATTATGAGAAAGAGAAAAGAAGCAAAACTAACTTGCAGGAACAATCAGAAGAATCTCAAGGCCTTTAACATCCCGTTGAGCCAAAATCTCAAAGCCTTGAGACTGGAATTGACAGAACACAAAGTGCTCCAGCTACTGCATCAAGTTCTCTAAGTATTGAAAAGATCTATGGAGAACCAGAACCCTGGACACCAAGGAAGAGTTTCAAGGACTTATCATATTATCCTGTGGACAATATCATCTCAGATCCAACAACTGGTACTCATACCAGAGGACAATTGAAGAACTTGTGTGCTTTTAGTGCTTTTTTATCACTTATTGAGCCTAAAAGTTCAAAGAAGGCATTAGAAGATACAAATTGGATCATTGCCATGCAGAATGAGCTGAATGAGTTTGAAAGGAAATTTTTTTGGAACTTGGTTCCTAGGCCAAAGACACAACCAGTGGTTGGAACCATATGGGTGTTAAGAAACAAACTTGATGAAAATTGTAAGATTGTGAGAAACAAAGCCTGACTTGTGGCACAGGGGTATAATCAAGAAGAAGGAATTGATTATGAGGAGACATTTGCTCATGTTTCCTTGTTAGAATCTATCAGAATACTTCTTGCATTTGCATCCCATAAACACATAAAGCTTTTTCAAATGGATGTCAAATGTGATTCTTAAATGGTTATTTACAAGAAGAAGTATATGTTGCTCAACCACCTGGTTTTGAAGGTAACGATTTCCCTAATCATGTTTACAAATTATACAAAGCTCTTTATGGCCTTAAGCAAGCTCCAAGGGCTTGGTATGACAGACGCTAAAAGTTTTTACTTGACAATGGTTTTAAGAGAGGAATGGTTGACAAAACTCTTTTTATTAAGAGTCATGAAAATGATTTGTCAGTAGTACATATTTATGTTATTGATATACTATTTGGTGCTACTACTGATATTTTTCGAAAAGAGTTTTCAAGTCTAATGTGCAGGGAATTTGAGATGAGCTGAATGGGAGAATTGAATTTCTTTCTTGGACTTCATGTACATCAAATGAAGAAAGCAATATTTATGAATCTAGGGAAATATACCAAGGACTTAATAAACAAGTACAATATGTCTCAGTCCAAGGTAGCAAAGACCCCTATGAGTTCATCATTATCCTTTGACAAGGAAACAAGTGGTAAGAGTGTGAATCAAAATGATTGCAGAGATAAGATTGGTTCACTATTGTATATAACTTCTATTAGACCATATATTATGTTTAGTGTCTGTATGCGTGAAAGGTTTCAAGCAGACCCTATGGAAAGTCATTTGATTGCTGTTAAAACAATTTTCAGATATTTGAATGGTACCAAAGACTTTGGGCTTTGGTATCCAAGAAGAACTAATTTCATGTTGAGTGGTTGTTCAGATGCAGACTTTGCAGGCTACAATTTGGATAGAAAGAGTACTTCAGGATGTTACCAATTTCTTGGTTCATCACTAATTAGTTGGCATTCAAATAAGCAGAATTCAGTAGCCTTGTCAAATGCAAAAGCTGAATACTTTGCAGTTGGTGCATGTCGTTCACAAGTACTATGGATTGCTCAAAAATTAAGAGATCTTGGATATGAATTCAGAAGTGTACCTATCAACTGTGACAATACAAGCGCCATTTAAATATCAAAGAATTCAATGAAGTATTCCAGAACTAAGTACTTTGATGTAAGACACCATTACATAAGAGATCATGCTGAGAAAGATGATGTATCTTTATCTTTTATTTCAACTACTTTGCAGATAGCTGATATTTTTCACTAAACCTTTGCCAGTTTAGAGCTTCGCATCCCTAAGGCTTGAATTGGGTATGTTAAACAAGGATGCATTGGTTTAGGGGGAGTCTTAGTTCTTATATGTTTTATATGTGAAAATCTTAAATCCTGGAGATCATACTTTCCTAGCCTTGAACGTATGCTTCAAAGCTTTGAAGTTTTCTGGCAGCCTTGAAATTTCCGAAAGCTTTGGGCTACTGTTTCAAAGCTTTGATGAATATGCCGTGTAATTTTATTCAAAAATTGGATCAAGAAATATGATGTAGTATCTTATGGATAATTACAGAATAATTTAAATGTTCAGATATTTGGTCAAAATATCCCAAAAATATCTCGAGATTATCTTTGAAATTATGTTTTGCATGCAATCCTATTTTGAGTCCAATTCTTCTTCCTACTTAATCCAACTTCAATGTTTTTCTCTCATTATCAATCTCTTCTCCATCCCTATCTATCTTTTTTAATATCTTTCTCAACCCTCTTAAAACCCTAAAACCCAATGGAGCGACAATCAGAGAGAATCAAGCAGCAAGGACAGGGTTCTTTAAACATAATCAAGAGAAAGGCAAATATGAAGATCACTATTAATGGATAAGAATCTGAGGAAACAACAAGCATGCAAGCAAATTCTCCACTATCTAAGAGAATCAAGAAGGGGAAGGAAGTTCAAGAAGCTCTGAGAATCTGAATCTGGAACAGAGGCAGTGGTGAAAGATAAGGAGCAGGGGAGTAAAGATTAAGATGATCAGTCAAGAAAGAAGAAGAAAGCGGTTGTTGCAGAGAAGGAGTCTAAGGATGAGAAGAAGGGTGTTCAATATCCAAAAGGAAAGAAGCCATAGGAAAAGATGGGTGACCCATCTACAGAGAAGAAGAGAGTCAAACACAGTGCCATGAAAACTAAGAAAGCTTATGATCATGGTAAGAACATTTTCCCAGAGTCTTGGTTTATAAATCCAAAGGTTAAGACTGTTTGGATGGATGGTTATGCTTCTTCATTAGGAATTGGACATAGACTACATTAGGAAGTTAAAATATTCATCTGTTGGAAAGATGTTGAATCCTATCTCTTAGGCTTATCCTAGGTTAGCTAGGTTGTTTTACTTGAATCTGGTGCAAGAAATGGATGAGAGTGATAGCTTTATCCTTACTTCTAAAGCGGCTGGTGTGGATATAAGGTTAGACCACATGGTTTTTACCAAAGAGCTTGTGACTGACAAATCCATGTTTTTACCAGATAGGGTACACCAACTGGACCAAAACAGTTAACACACTATGTGTTCAACTGTGATGCCAAAATCATATTCTCAATTATCATGAGGTGTGTGGTACCAAGGGAGTATTCTAAAGAGCTTGTGACTGACAGGGTGTTAATTCTGATGTACTTAATTTGTCAAGGCTTTGAAGTTGATTTGCCTACTGTAATCATGGAGCATATGGTTTACTGTGGAACTAGAAGTAGGAATAACTCTTTGCCTTATGCAAATTTGTTACCACTGTTCTTTTACCACTCTGGGGGTGCCCATGGAGGATGAGGAGAAGATTACAAGTGGTTTTGGGTTGGTTGATGAAGCATCACTTCAAAGGATTTGTGTTGTTCATACTGGTAAGGGGAAGTGGAGATTCTATTCTGAGTTTTCTGAAAAAGAGTTGAAGGAGAAGGAGTACATCAAACCCAGAGCAGCAACAACATCAAAGGCTTCTGGTAACTTGGATTTTTCTCAGGTGTTGGATAGATTTGAGGTATTATAGGATGGTATTGAAGATCTTAGGCAAGGCATGTTTGATCTATCTACTGAATTCGGGAAGTTCAAGGGCTTGGTGACAACAATGGAAGGAAGGCTAGATGTAATCATCAAAGGTTTGAACTTGGAGAAGATACCATCTGTTGAGAGTACAGACACCAGTATTGACTCAGATGAAAGTCATTGGGGAACTGTTGAAGAAACAAAATAAGAAGGTTCCAATAGTTCTTACTTAAAAAGGTTTGTTTGAACAAATTTATGATGAAGCTGGTGGTAAGGAAGCTGTTGAAAAAATGCTGCAACAGTTGAAGAGGTAATTGCTGAAGTGGTTGCCGATGTAGAGGCCGAGAATGTAGTAGAACATGATTAGAATGTGGATGAACAAGATGAGAATGTAGAAGAGAAAGTTGATATTGGTGAAGAATCAGATGCAGAAATAGTAGAGGAAGAACATGTGGAGACTGAAGAAAAAGGAAAGGGAAAAGCTCAAAGTGGAAAGAAGACTGCTAAGAAGAGTGCTGGTGCTAGAACCTCAAAGCCTTGAAACCTCTTCTTTCTGATATTTTCTCTCTTTCTCTCTTTCAAAGTTCTGAAGTCATTTTATTTATTTTTTTCTTTTTAAAACCTCTTAACAAGATCCTACATTTATTTTACTTTTTTGATGAAAGTCAAAAAGGGGGAGAAGATTATGTGGTTATTTGCTAGGTTTTACTGAGTTTTTGTAATAATATGGATGATGTTGTAGGATACTGGTTTTTCTTTATGTTATCAGTTTTTAAATATATCTGTGGTGTGTTAAATAAGTTGTAATATTCTGATTTTATCCGGTTGAGTTTTAATGTTGATATCGAGTTGCAGGATATCTTGGAATACAAAAATATTTGTTTTGTCTTTCATCGAGGGGGAGATTGATAGTACAGGCTCATGAGTTTGAATGAGTTTACAAACTCAGGGGGAGTTTTATCCTTGATGACGAAAGAAATAAGTTCAGAGACACTAAGTCTCGAAGCTCCAAAGATTTGAGATATTGTAGCGCTTATGCTAATTAAATTGTGCCTAACAGTTTCTGTGATTGCAGGCTTGGATAATGGATTGAGTGATGAGTTTATCATTCAATATTTTCTTTTGCAAATATTATTGAGTCTATGTTTAGATTGCATTAGTCTCATAGATTGCAGGATTCATTTTCAAGCTCAAACTTGTGAACTAGCAATAAAAGCTCCAAACTTTGCGATTGCCTTATGCTCTTAACTGATGAACCGTGCTTAACTGTTTTCGGTATGCAGAAAGACTTAGATTGATTCAAAACTGGATAATGAGTTATTTTAGCTCCTTATTATGTTATTTATCTTGTCTTATATATATGTATATATATATATATATATTCACACATGTGGCAATTAATATTGAATTTTATCTAAGGCAAGAATAGCTAGGGTTTATGTATGAACTGTCTGTCTAACATATCAGATTATGTACCTATTTTTCCTATATTTTGTTTGATCTTGGTTGCTAAGTATGTGCAGATTTGTTGGCCGTCCAAACGTCCATAAACAAACTTAATAGTATCCAAGCATAGCTATTGAAAGAAGCATATCAGGGGTGAGGATTCATAGGAATTCAGTTCCTAAGTTCTCTCAAATAGTTGTAGGTTGTTGATAAAAGCTTGAGTTTGAATTTCAAACTAGAGTTACACATAGAGAGAGGCTGATCTATAGAGAAATTGAAGAGAGTTTCATACGTGGAAGATCAAGTTACACAACTCTTCAATCATTCAAGCCATTCAACAGTGCAACAGAAGAAGATCATCCATCAAATCTGAAGAACACTTTCAACCTTCATTTGCGTATCTTTTATGTTCTCTCAAAACTGTACTGAACTTGTATTATTCATTCTTATTTTCTCACCCTCACAAACTTAGTAGGTTACTTGTTCAAGTGAACAACAAGAGGTTCTTATTGTTTCAACAGGTTGTAGCTGTTACTAGATAGGTTGGGAACCACAAGCTATATAAGTGTAAGGTAGCTCACTTAGGCTTGATATCTAGTGCTAAATATGGGTGATTAATTAAAAGTGTGTTGAAATCCTGGATGGATCAGATCCCTCAGGAAGAGACCATGTCCAATTGTGACTGAACTCTGTAAAAATCCCTGCATTTTTTAGTTTTACTTTGTTTCCTTTCATTCCTGTTGCTATTCAGTTCAAAACAGATAGTTCCAAAGATTTGGAGGATTTCCTATCTCAAAGCTTTGAAGCCTATGATAGTTGCAATTGTATCTCAAGCTATTCAAACCTTTTCCAAAGCTTTGAGATTTCACTTTCACATTAGTTTAAAGTTTTCAAAGGCTAATTTGAGAAAAAGTTTCCATACTTTATTCAACCCCCGCTTCTAGAATATTAGATCCTTATTTATACAAACTTTCATTATGTACTAGGCCAGACATGTCATATGGGCATGACATGAAGATACCTTTCATATCCAGATGAGTATCATTGGATAATTGTCTAGAACATCCTTATGTACTTGAGAAGAACTAAGGCTGAATTCTTGATGTATGGAGGAGAGGATAAGTTCATTGTAAAGGGTTACATTGATGCGAACTTTCAAACCAACAAATATGATTCCAGATCATAGTCAAGTTTTGTGTTTTTCCTTAGTGTAGGGAATGTGGGCTAGAAAGGTTCCATGCAAGATTTAGTTGTCGATTCTATCATAGAGGACTGAGTGTATTGTAGCATAAGACGCACATACTCAGAATATTGAATCTCATTGGATTGTGTATAGAGGAGATGTGAATATTTCAAAGTACCAGCAGATGTATCCCTTACCAAACCCCTTACGCAACGAAACCATGTGAGCCGAGCTAGATTGATAGGCATATGATGCACCAGAATGATTTTTAGTGCAAGTGGGAGACTGTTGGAATTGTGCCATAGATGCAATCGATTTATCGTGATATTTGTATGGACTTACTATTTATATTAACATGGATGAAGTCCTTAGAATATAAATGTTATATTCATAAATATCCTAGTCGAGTACTACAGTATATTAGGATGACTGTATTGCATCTAGACTAGTATGTCGGTAGATTGATATGGGGATATCAAGTCTAACACATGGGTACAGATTAGAAGTAATGGGGTACTGGATTGACCCGCCATGATAAGGCTACATGGGAGTTATGTGAATGTCACAAGCGCTTCTCATAGTGAAAATGGTGTTGTAATCCTTCGACTAGAATTCACTAGATACTCTAGTTGTGAATTATCATGTTTTGATATTTTCAAACGGTACACCTTAACTGGGTAACTATAAAAGCGATAATCGGACATGATATGAATCAAGTTGAGAGATGGTAGTGATGTAGATTGGATTTGTCCCTCCCACATAACGGTAGTAAATATCCACGGCCACTTGATGAGTGAGACTTAGGGAAATGCATGGACATGCTCGAATAAATCAACATGAGATATTGATGTTATTTGTTTATCTAAGTCCACTCACAGATCGAGAAACTATGGATTGGATATACAAGTGTGATACTCCATGTCTTGTGTCCAATCCTGATAGATTAGACAAAGGGATTATACAACACAGTAAAATTGGTCACAAAGTTTGCCAGATCACTGACTATGCATATTAGTTGGGTAGAATTGATGTGTTTCTAGACACCGCTCAATGTTGTAATTGTTAATAGGAACATGTAGGGTCACACACCAAAAGGATTTGAGTGGAAGTAGATGTTAATTAGTTGGAATAATTAACAATTAAAGGATTCAAGGATCAAAGTGCAACAACATGCATATTTCGTTGGACTATAGCAATCTAGACTAAAACGAAAGTTAATCCAAACTGTTGGATTTAATTAATAGTGGGGCAGTTTCATAATTAATAAAGAGCTATTAATTATAATAGAATAAGTCCATCCCTAATTTCATAATGGATCAAAAATTAGAGCACAAGAAAAGAAAGAGAAGAAGGAGGCCGCCCCTAGAGGTCGACGGCTCCAAGAGGCGCACGGTCCTCTCTCCTCCTCATCCATTGTTGATGCTTCAAGCTTGATTGGATCAAGATGATTTAAAGATTCCTCCTTCTTTTACACTGCTAGCACAAACAGTAGAGGAAGCTCCAGTTTGAGATCCTACAGTGTGGGCTTGTGCAGAGGCGTGGACACTATTTCTACGCAAAGTGATCATTCCAGTCTTGTATGACCAAGGTAACCTTTTTGCTTTCATATTGATATGATGCTTCACCTGCGATTCATGGAGGGTTTTGAGCAGAATAATTTTGTATTTCCGCTGCGTTACCTGCATCTAAACCCTACGATTTGTAATATTTAGTTTCGTCACTTTTGTCTCTTTTGGGCATGTGGGCTCCTCGTCACGTACAATTTTCATGAACCAATATTTAATATTTTTTTCTTAATTTAAAATCACAACATCAAATGTTGGTCGTGACATCGCATTACAGCTTCGGCAGCTGCAGCACATCAAATCAGAAACAACTCATCAGTTTTTTAAGTTCACAGGCTGCTCTAAGTGAGTTTCAAAGCATTGAAACTCATCTCAAATTCTTGAAATTTTCTGAGCATAAACTAAGGGGGAGTTTCTACTCCAAGCGTCTTTAATCCCTTTACACTTAATCTTGATATGTTGTACTACGAAAGAAAAACCTAATCTGACTATTTATTGCAACATTATTGTAAGTGATTTTGCAGGAATTTCTAGCTAACCCTGTGTATGCAGGTTTAGCAAGTTTCCTTATTTACTGGATTTTGTAGTTGTCAATTGGAGGCTGCAGATTGATCCTATTGTTACGGAATGATTTATGGAACTTCATTAAGTCTATCGATGGTAGATCAAATCAAAACCATTGAGGAAATCAAGATGTTAGCCGTTGGAATTGAGCTATTAAGAGTCAAATATCTCTAGAGGATTTTTAGGAAATTTTGTTTTGAAGTTCGTATAAATACTGAAGTTCAGAATTCCAAACAAAAACAACAGTTTTGAGAGAAAAACGAATTCAAAGCATTATAGAGACAAGAACACTCTCACAGTATTGACAAGCAACACTGAAGGAGATCAAACATTCAATCAATCTCAATCTACAGAAGAACACTTCAAGCTTCACAAGATTTACTGCTTATACGGTGTTCTTCCTTCTGGTGATTTCATTTTTATATAATTTTTATTATTACTTGATCATTTAATCTCGTGGTGTTGTTCAAGAGGAACAACAAGAGATTTATTGAATCAGTTAGCTAGAGCAAATACTAGATAGGTTAAATAGAACCACAAGATATAACAGAGTAAGGGAACTCTTTGTGCTTGAGATCTAGGGCTTAGCTTTTGATTAATAAGAAGTATATTCCTGCAGTGATTTAGATCCCTCAGGCTGAGACCCAGGTCATTGAGGGCTGAACTCCGTAAAATCACTGTGTTCTTTATTTTTTCTTTTGAGTTCTATACTTTATTTGTTCCCTGCATTAAACGAGGTTTTCTGTCAATACCTTGAAAGGCCTTTCAAGGCCTTGAAAAAGATCAACAACTTTTCACACTATCTGTTTCGGTTTCAAGGAATTTAATTAGAGTTCAAGCCTTGAAATACTTCCTAATCTTCATATTTTATTTTAAAACCACTACTTTGGCAAAAGATGCCATACTATTGAACCCCCATTCTAGAGTATTGATCTTGTAACACACACCCACATACTGTCTTTCAATTGGTATCATAGCTTGTTTAACTGAAAAGATCTAACAATATGGTGATCATGAGTATTGTAGGTGATGGTGGTTTCTCACATGGAAGAGATGCTAACAGACCTCCTTTGTTCTATGGAGACAATTTACTTTGGAAAAATATGCCATACTATTGAACCCCCATTCTAGAGTATTTATCCTGTAACACACACCCACATACTGTCTTTCAATTAGTAGCTTGTTTCACTGAATAGATCTAACAATTTGGTGATGATCATTTGAGGCTATGACACCTTGTCAGAAGCATATGGAGTAGCAGCTAACATATGGAGAATCGATGAGACGCTAGTTCAACAATCAGGAAAGAGGAAGCTGGAAGGTCGAGGAATTGGAGGCTATGGCCATGGAGGAAACAATAACCAAGGTTCGGACAAGCGTTTCAGAACCGGTAATGGTGGAGGCAATTTCCACCAGAACCGTGGGAATGGTGGCAACCGGAACCAGTACAACTGCAACAGGTGTGGTCACAACCATCGGAGATTCATTTGTGATGGCGCAACTTTAGCTTGAAGATTCTGTGGCATCAGAGGTCACATATCCATCGACTGTAAGAAGAGGTTGGCAGCTGAGAAACGTCAAGGTTTCAATGGGCAGAATAATCGAGGAAACGGACATAATTTCCAAGGCAACGGGCAGAACTACCAGGGGAACCGGCAGAATCAAAATGGGAATGGATTCCGGCAGAACAATCTGAATAGGGGAAATCAGGTCCGCAACAACAACAACAACTACAGAAACGGCGCCGCTGGTCAGCAGAGGAACTACAACAATGGGAATGGCAACGGGAACGGTTGGCAGAACAGGAATGGGACTGCTAATGGTAACAACGATAACTACAGAGCTGGCAACAATGGGAATGGAAATGGAGGCAATGCAGCTCAGGGAAACAACCAGAGGCCGGGTGGCCAGATATTTGTGATGAACCGGACAGAAGCGGAAGCAGCGAACAACGTGGTGAATGGTACTTTTCTTGTCCACAATCATCCTGCTTTCACATTATTTGATTCTGGAGCATCTCTATCATTCATATCATCTGCATTTGCTAAGAAGATAGGACCAGTACCTTCGGCTAGAACCTCAATAGCAGTTGCAACACCTAACGGTCAAGTAGTGAGTTGCGACACTATTTGTGAAGGAGTAGAGGTCAACATCTTAGGTTGCACCTTACTATCGAATCTCATTGAGTTTAAACTTGGAGATATTGACGTTATCTTGGGAATGGATTGGTTGACAGAATACAAGGCCAATATCATCTGTGGTGATCAGAAGGTGAGGCTAAGAGGACCTAACGGGGAGCGTATTTCCTAAAGCAGTGTTCCTAGGGAACCTTCAGTCAAGATTGTCTCGGCCTTAACCATCGTTAACCAGGTTAAGAA
Organism: Linanthus parryae; assembly: GCA_023055425.1. Classification (NCBI taxonomy): domain Eukaryota; kingdom Viridiplantae; phylum Streptophyta; class Magnoliopsida; order Ericales; family Polemoniaceae; genus Linanthus; species Linanthus parryae. Next base: position 79,369,371 of record JALGPY010000006.1, read on the forward strand.
AGGCCATGAGGCTTACTTGTGTTACATTCAAGACCTTAACGCGTCAGAGAACGTGTTGGCAGATATACCCGTAGCACGGGAATTCCCGGACGTGTTCCCGGATGAAATCCCGGGTATGCCACCGACAAGAGAAGTGGAGTTTACAATCGAAGTTGTGCCAGGAACGGAACCGGTTTCGAAGGCACCATACCGCATGGCGCCCGCAGAGCTGAAAGAGTTGAAGGATCAGTTGAAGGAGCTACTAGAGAAGGGATACATTAGACCGAGTGTATCGCCTTGGGGAGCACCAGTCCTTTTCGTGAAGAAGAAGGATGGAAGCCTCATGCTATGTATAGACTACCGGGAGCTCAACAGCGTCACGATCAAGAACAAGTATCCATTGCCGAGGATAGACGACCTGTTTGATCAATTGCAGGGAGCAAGTGTCTTTTCGAAGATTTATTTGAGAACAGGCTACCACCAGCTGAGAGTGGCAGAGAAGGACATACCGAAGAAAGCCTTCAGGACAAGGTATGGACATTACGAGTTCAGAGTGATGTCTTTCGGTTTAACCAATGCACCTGCACTATTTATGGACGTAATGAACCGAACGTTGAGACCGTTCATAGACCGTTTTGTGGTAGTGTTCATCGACGACATACTGGTGTATTCGAAGAGCAAGGAAGAGCATGAGGATCACCTTAGGCAAGTTTTGGGAACCCTCAGGGAGGATATGTTCTATGCAAAGTTGTTTAAGTGCGAGTTTTGGCTGGACAAAGTTCCATTCTTGGGACATATCATCTCTAGTGAAGGAGTGTCAGTTGATCCAGCTAAGACGACAACAGTGAAGGATTGGCCTAGACCGAAGAATGCGTCAGAAATCAGAAGTTTTCTGGGATTGGCAGGCTATTACCGGAGATTCGTGAAGGAATTTTCAAATATCGCGAGGCCCTTAACGAATTTGACTAAGAAGACCGTGAAGTATGTTTGGAATGAAAGCTGCGAGGAGGCATTCCAAATCTTAAAGGAGAAGCTGACAACAACACCCGTGGTAACTCTACCTAATGAGTCAGGGGAGTTTGAGGTGTATAGAGACGCATCAAAGAAGGGCTTGGGATGCGTGCTTATGCAAGACAGGAAGGTTATTGCCTACGCATCCAGGCAGTTGAAACCGCATGAAGAGAACTATGCGACACATGACTTGGAGCTTGCAGCAGTTGTGTTTGCGCTCAAGATTTGGAGGCATCATCTCTATGGAGCGAGTTGTTGGATGTTCACCGACCACAATAGCTTGAAGTAAATCTTCCACCAGAAGGAGCTGAACCACAGGAAAAGGAGATGGTTAGAGCTGATCAAGGACTACAACTTAGAGATTCAGTACCATGAAGGGAAGGCAAACGTAGTTGCAGAACCCTTGAGCAGGAAATCAAGTCATACAGTGAATTCCACATGGGTTTTACCACACCGATTGTGCAAAGAGTTTGAGAAGATGCAGATCGAGGTAATGGAGCAAGGAACTGTGAGGAACATGTTGGGAAGTATGACGACTGTGCCTGACATCTTGGAAGAGATAAAGAAAGGCCAGCCAAGAGACGTGAAGCTGTAAAGGATTAGAAAGAAAATCGAGGACGGATCAACAAAGGAATTTCAGATTCATGGAGACGGGAGTATTCGATATAAGGTAAGGTTGTGTGTACCCCAAAAGTGTTCAGACGTCAAGGAGAAGCTGATGCAGGAGGCGCATTGCACACCTTACTCAGTGCATGCCGGAGGGGACAAGTTATACAAGGATCTGAAGATGCAATTTTGGTGGCCCAAGATGAAGAATTAAGTAGCAGAGTTCGTGGCTCGATGTCTCACGTGCCAGAAAGTAAAGTTTGAGCACAAGAGAATGGGTGGACTAGTGCAACCACTGGAAGTTCCTAAGTGGAAATGGGATGCGATCTCAATGGATTTTTTCACGGCTTTACCAGTGTCGAGGAATGGGCTGAACTCGATCTGGGTAATAGTCGACAGATTAACCAAGACAGCGAGATTCATTCCGATGAAGGACACGTGGAACATGGAACAGAGGGCAGACGCATATGTGAAGAACATAGTGCGGTATCATGGAGTGCCAGAATCGATAGTTTCGGACAGAGATCCAAACTTTCTCTCTCATTTCTGGCAAGCACTCCAGGAAGCGTTGGGGAAAAAGTTATGTTTCAGTACAGCCTTTCACCCAACTACAGATGGCCAAACAGAGAGGACAATCCAGACTTTTGAGGATATGTTGCGTGCTTGTGTCATGGATTTTCAGGGTTCATGGGTTGATAGACTACCGCTGATTGAGTTATCCTACAACAACAGTTACCATGCAAGCATTGGGATGGCACCTCATGAAGCACTGTACGGGAGAAAGTGGACTCCACTTTGCTAGAGCGACATCAGCGAGACAGTTGTACTTGGACCACAGATCATTGAGGATATGACTGACCAGGTTCGACTTATTCAGCAGAAGATGAAAGCAGCGCAAGACAGGCATAAATCATATGCAGATCAGAAAAGAAGGCCACTAGAGTTCCAAGTAGGCGATAAAGTATTTCTGAAAGTTTCACCGACCAAGGGAGTAAAGAGGTTCCACCAGAAAGGGAAGTTAAGCCCCAAGTGCATTGGACCATATTCTATCGTGGAAAGGATTGGAGAGTTGGCATATAGACTGGATTTACCATCGAATCTCGGACGTGTTCACAACGTATTCCATGTATCGCAACTGAAGAGATACATCGCCGACAAATCTCACGTCCTAGATCCTTAACCCATAGAATTGGATCCTGCGCTAACTTACGAGGAACATCCAGTCAAGATCTTAGACCACAAGACGAGGGAAACACGGAACAAGAGCACCAACTTGGTCAAAGTTCTATTGACGAATCATCTGACCGAGGAAGCTACTTGGGAAACCGAGGACAAGATGAGGAATAAGTAACCGCACCTCTTCGTCGATGAGGTATTAACCGAGTTCTGGGGACGTCACTCCTCAAAGGGGGAGAGGATGTAAAACCCCATTAATTCCCGCTATTACTTGCCCTAGCATCTCATCTCATATAATCATGCTATCCTCATACCGTCGCATTGCATTAGTCACTTGCATTTCATGTGCTTCTTGTCTACTTGTTACTGCATTAGTATATTGGCATTTAGAGACCCGTATATTCTATTACTGCGTTCAAGCTTCGAGGACGAAGCTTAGTCCAAGGAGGGTAGGATGTAATACCCGTATTTTCTTTCCCTCTGCTTCGTCCCTGACCCTTCTGCTGCTGTAGCCGCCTGAGAAACCCCCACGCCCGTACCTCCTCTGCCCTGCAACGACCACGCACGCCGCCTCCTTCACCATCTAGCTACAAGCTAGCTTACCCTCTCAAATCAAATCACCAGCCCTCCATTCATCACCTCCCTCTCTTCTATTTCTCCCCCTCTATCTTCTTCACCTCCATCTCCACGCTCTGTTTTCTTTGCCGAGACCAACCCAGATAAATCAGCCACCACCACCTTCGGCCACCACCTCCAATCTCCTCCAACACCACCACCGTTCCACCATCAATCCACAACCATCGTTGTCTCACAAAACCCAGATCCACCCTGCTCTGTTTTGCCGAGACCAAACCCAGCAAAACAGAGCACATTCACCACCATCAATCATCCCCCTTCACCTCCAATCACCATCACGACACACCACCATCACCACCAGCTCTCTCCCTCCTCTCTCTATGCCTCGGTGACAGCCCAGAACAGCAGCAGCAGCGCCGGAAGTAGCCCCCACGCCGCCCCTGCCACCGGACCCGAAAATTCGATCGGCAACACCCTTGCACCACCGCGCCTACCTCCTTCTCTCCCCTCTCTGTCGCGACCGGACGAAGCCCATCCTCCGGAGCTATCCCGCGACCGATACCCAGAACCATCACCGCCTCCATCACCGTCGAAGCTCCGACGAAATCTCCGATCCGTTCCCCTCCTCTTTTTCCGTTAAATCGAACTCCCTCTCGTCGATTTCTAATCTGTAATTTGCCTTGTAATCATGTATAAGTGTGTGTATGTATGTGGGTGTGTGTGGGCGTTGAATCGGGAAGAAAACCCGTTTGAGAAGAGGGTGAAATTGATTAAAAACATAGTTGCAGGGGGGTTTTGTTGTTCAATTGGAAAGCTTGAGGTTATGCCTTGTCACATTTTAAAGGATGTTATGTGTAGTGGGGGGTGCTTGCTGTATTTATACCTAAACTGCATTTTTGTATTTATACTTGTATTTACTATTTGTATTTAGTTAGTATAAATATTTATTTAATTTCTGTTAATTTATATACTAAATATAATTACAAAATAAATTAATTTAGTAACATAAAATAAAACTATAAATTTATGTTAATTGGAAATTAATTACGTTTAGATATTTATATTTAGTTGTTGAAAAATAAATTAGTAAAATACATTTTTTTTATTAAATATGTATTCGATAAGATTATATTTTTTAAAATATGAAATAATTCTAAATTTCCTTTTAATTACATTACTAGTAATATTTCAATAAAGTGTACAACGTGAAATTATTTTATCAACAAGTAAATCCGTTTAATTAGAATATTAAATAGTTTTCACTCCTTAAAATTATTGGTTAATTTTCTAAAATAAATTTCGAGTTTATAAATACGTTAGGGGTATTCGATTAGGCTTTCGCTTTCATATTATATAGGACATATGCATTGTCTATTTGCGATACAAACTCCTTTGTGATTAGGAATTTATGTGTATGATGTAGAGCGTGCCTTCGACGACCTAGTTGAACCGGACGTTGTTTACAAGTAGCGGCTTAAATAGCACTTTTGGCTCTCACGGTGAGTATTCATGCATAGCGTTGCGTACTTATCTTCTTTCGTGTAAATTGTGATTTTATTTCACGTCTCAAAATATACTTGTATTACATGCCTAGTTTTGTGTGCCAATTCCTTTCATGTAATACTCCTTTATTTGAAAATAATTTATGTGCTTTATTCTGAAGTTCCTAAACTTGTCGTACTCACTTTTAAATCGTCACTGTATCACTCGTTTACAAATCGGAAAACTAATTGTTCAAATATCACTAAGTCGGAATTCATTAATTACGTAAAGTGAAAGAATCGCAAGTACTGGAACCAGTTGGGTCTACGACAGTGCTATACAACTACGTCGTGTTACTTTACTTTACGTTACGTTACTATCGGGTGATGATTCCCTGGGCCAGGCCCCAAAAGAGATATCGGGATAATCCCCTGGGCTCCAGTCCCTAAACTTATTTCGCGTGATGATTCCTTGGGTTTAAGCCCCTAAAGACATGGGACTCCGTGCGCCCCGACTCCTTTCGCCGTAGGCTGGAATCCAGCATTCTAGTACTACCCTTCTGACTTACAATATGAAGGGGGTGTCGACACTTAAGGTCTAGTAGTTGTCTTGTATGATGACTAGCGGGATCCGAAACCCCGATCCACAACACTTGGCAGAGAGGTCGGGTTATGTGAACCCCCTATAAGCCAGTATCATTTGTTACTATTCACCCTGGTCTCTCCTGATTACTGCGAATTAATAATACAACTAGTTCGTCTCTAAATCTGGAAGCTGTTATCTATAAGTCGTCTTCTGCTTATACATGCATCTTGAGAAAATATCCTTGAAATGGAGATACCGAACGTTTGATAGTCTTATGAAACATTGCAAACTTTGATGTTAATACTTATACTCTGTCACTGTTTAAACTACTTCAAATGTAAACCTCGTAACCTTTCTTAGTCGTTCTTTTTTACGTGCTAAGGTGTATATTCACTCAGTTTTTACTGATACTCGAAAAACTGCGGTCTCGTGTCTTTTAATTCCCCCGCGGGTATATGACTGGTTTGCATGAGGTAATGCGCTGGACTCACGATTCGTTCTCATATGCAAATAGTATCAATTAGTAATTAACCGTAGAGCATACTTTTGGTGTAATATCTCTTTTGCTAGGCTTGCTGTCCAGTTTGGACTCAGCCACAAACAATGTTATCGTGTAAACTTTTAATCAGTAGTTTGGATGTTTCCTTTCACTTTCTTGTTACTAATACTCCTTATACGAAATGATAATTCCCTTTATAGAGGACACTACCCCGATCTCCTGTCCCTCAGGAAATCGGGGGTGTTACACTTCTTCTCATAGTCTTGACTAGCATCTACTCTATCTAATACTAGCTAGACTCTATACTAAATAGAAAGACCTCATAAGTTGAGGAAAAGCCGACTTGCATGCCGTAAAGCCTAATTAATTAATTATTACAATACAATCGAACCACAAAATTAAACATTCACAACATCCACACCTAAGGCCGTATCCAATCACCAGAAAGTACATAATACAGTTGAAATCCCATTTGACGCGCTTGATCACTTTTAGTTGATTTTGGATTTCGAGGGTCAAAACGGTCAAAGAGGGCCCACCAATACTTGGCCGAACCCCTAATGGACCACCACAAGGCCTTGGGCCGGTCAGCCCTAGCGAACGCGGCCAAGCCACCGGCTAGGCCGGCTTGACCCTTGGTAGTGGCTTGCTTAGATCGCAAGCGGGGAGGGACGACTAGGGTTTCGGCCCTAAATTTTTTCCTTCCCTCCTTCCTTCCTTCCCAAGTTTCTCTATTTCCAATTTTAAGAAAAACACCTTTTCACTAAAATTGTGCCCAAACCCTAGTTTTCTAGATCCAAAAATTCACATCATATGTGATCCAAATTCACTAATCTTTACATCATATGTAAAATTAGATCATTCTTATCTGAATCCAATTCAGTTTGCCAATTTTAGTTTTACGCGATAAATCATAATAATGGCGTAAAGCTAACAACAAAGTAACATATAAACCACGTTATGCACTACAACATGTGGCTATGATAACACTGTAAGGCTTTTATATTGATTACGCAGTGGAATAAACAAAAAATAACTCCGTTCAAGACCCTCCAAGGATTACAGGACTAGACATCATAACGATGGTAAGGGAAGAAACTCATGTGTACCTTAGTTGGTTGAATTGATGACTTCACGTGAAATAGTGTCCACGTCTATATGGAATCCCACTCCTAGGATTTCTACAGATCCTTCTCACGCCTTTGTTCTAGATAGGGAAGAAGGAGGAAGAAGAAGATCACAAAAAACGAGACCAAGCAGCGCCTCTTTGGTGGCAGACAGGGTAGGGGCGGGCGACACTAGGGTTTCGGCCCTAGTGTTGTTGTCTCTCTCCTTGCTTTTTTCTCTCACTAAATAATGATCCAGCATCGTGAGAAAATAAGGGAGGAGTTCCCTTATATAGTTGATAACTCCATATTAGCACCAATACTAATCATGTCCATACACGGATTAGTCCACCTTGCAAATTAGTCCTACTAAGTTTGCATGTGGTTGCGTATTGATCATTCTATTTGATAAGTCCAACTAATTAATTTCCAAGTACGGTTAAATCTATAGGGAGTGTGACCCCATAGGTTTCTACTTAGTTGGTAGTAACAATTACTAACATAGAGCGGTGTCTAGCAACACATCAATGCCACCCAACTAATAGAAATAGTAAGTAATTCGACAAACCTTGTGACCAATGTTACCGTATTGTATTATACCTTTACCTCCATATCCGGATTGGACATGAGACGTACAAGTGACACTCGTATATCCAATCCATAGTTTCTTGATCATGGAATAGTCTTATCCATGTAGATAACATCAATATCCTATATTGATTTATCTGAGTCTGGCCAGACATTCTATAAGCACTACTCCTCGAGTGGCCGCGGATATTTGTTCTCGTTATGTGGGAGGGAAAAATCCTCTCTACATCACTACTATCTATAAGCTTGCTTCCTATTGTGTCCAATTAACGCCTTTATAACTACCTAGTCACGGTGTAGTGCTGTCGATGCCAAAACACAATATTCCACAACTGGAGTATCTAGTGAATTCAAGTCTAAGGACCACAATACCATTGTCACAACGAGAAGCACTTGTGACTCTTACATAACTTGTATGTATCCTTCTCGTTGATTGGTCAATCCAGTATGACATTACCCCTAATGCATACCCATGTGTTAGACTTGATATCTCCATATCAATCTACCCACATACTAGTCTATAGTTGTTTGTTCTGTTAATCAATATAATTGACTAGGGATGTTTAAGATAAACAACACATTGTAATCTAAGGACTTCATTATATCAAATATCTCCATAAATAATGCAATAATTATTCTAGCCAAAATAATGTTCATACTAAATAATATTGCCTCTAAGGCATATATCCCTAACATGAATCAAGGTTCTTGGAGTTGAAATCTTCGATTCAGCGATGCAATCAAAGAGTTTGGTTCCATCAAGAATGAATATGAAGCTTGTGTTTATAAGAAGGTTAGTGGGAGCACATCTATATTTCTGGTCTTATATGTGATTAACATATTGTTCATTGGGAACGATGTCCCTACTCTGATTGAAATGACTTAGGAAAGACAAACTATAAAGATCTATGGAGATAGATCAAGAAAGTTTTTTGGCCAAGTCAAAGTACATATATTGAAAAAGATGTTGAAACAGTCCAACATGCAAGAATATGGATTCTTACTTATGTCACATGGAATTAATCTTTCGAAGCCTAATTGTCCTTCCAATGATATTGAGAAAGGACCGTATGAATAAGATTCACTAGATACGCCTTGTTATGTGATAGTTCAGTATCATGAGTTTGAATGAGTTTACAAACTCAGGGGGAGTTTTATCCTTGAGTTTGAATGATATTGTGCCTAACAGTTTATGTGATTAGAGGCTTGTATATTGGATTGAGTGATGAGTTTATCATTCAATATTGTCTCTTGCAAATATTATTGAGTCTGTGTTTAGATTGTATAAGTCTCTTAGATTGCAGGATTCCGTTTTAAGCTCTAACTTGTGAACTGGCAATCAAATCTTTAGAGCTTTGAGATTGCCTTATGCTGTTAACTAATGAACTGTGCTTAACTGTTTTATGTATGAAGAAAGACATAGATGGATTCAAAACTATATAATGAGTTATGCTAACTTCTTATATGTTATTTATCTTGTCTTATATATATACACACACACACATGCATGTGGCTATTTATATTGAATTTTATCTAAGGCAAAAATAGCTAGGGTTTATGTATGAACTGTCTGTCTAACAGATCAGATTCCGTAACTATTTTGTCTAAATTTTATTTGATCCTGGTTGCTGAGTATGTGCAGGTTTGTTGTCCGTCCAAACGTCCCTAAACAAACTTAATGCTATCCAAGCATAGCAGTTAAAAGAATCATATCAGGGGTGAGGATTTGTAGGAAATCAGTTCATAAAATCTCTCAAGTAGTTGCAAGTTGTTGATAAAAGCTGGAGTTTGAATTTAAAACAAGATATACACAGAGAGAGGCTGATCAACAGAGAAATTGAAGAGAGCTTCATATTTTGGAGATCATGTTACATAGCTCTTCAATCATTCAAGCCATTCAACACTGCCAGAGAAGAATATCATTCATCAAATATGAAGAACACTTCCAAGATTCATTTTTTTATCTTTTCTGTGTTCTTAAAACTGTAAAGAACATGTATTATTCATTCTTATTTTCTCAACCTCATAAACTTAGAAGTTTAGTTGTTCAAGTGAACAAAAAGAGGTTCTTATTGTTTCAACAGGTTGTCGCTGTTAATAGATAGGTTGGGAACCACAAGCTGTATAAGTGTAAGGTAGCTCACTTAGGCTTCAGATCTATGGCTAAATTTGGGTTATTAATAAGAAGTGTGTTGAATCCTGGAGGGATCAGATCCTTCAGGGAGAGACTAGGTCCAATTGTGACTAAACTTTGTAAAAATCCTTGTGTTCTTGAGTTTTACTTTGTTGGTTTTCATTCCTGTTGCTATTCAGTTAAGAAAAGATATTTCCAATGCTTTGGAGGATTTCCCATCTCAAAGCTTTAAAGCCTCTGATAGTTGCAATTGTGTCTCAAGCTACTCAAACCTTTTCCAAAGCTTTGAGATTTCACTTGCACATTAGCTTAAAGTTTTCGAAGACTAATTTTGAGAAAAAGTTTCCATACTCAATTCATCCTCCCCCCTTCTAGAGTATTAGATCCTGTTTTGTACTTGAATTAAAAAAATTCAATTGGTATCAGAGCTTGGGTCACTACTTAAAGATCTAACAATTTTGTGACAATGAGTAATGTAGGTGATGGAGGATTTTCACAGGGAAGAGCAGCCAACATACCTCCAGTGTTCTGTGGTGATAATTTTGTGCTTTGGAAGGTATTGATGAAAATTTTCATCATAGACCAGGACATGGAGCTGTTGTCAATTGTTGTTAATGGTCCCAATATATTCTATTCTACCTCTGATGGAATCAGGACTGTCAAACCATAAGAAGATCTCTTAGTTACTAAAATGGAAAAGGTATTAAAGAATTACAAAGCTTTGAACTTATTATATTGTGCTCTTAGTGCAAATGAGTTCAACAGAATATCAAACTGCAAGAGTGCCAAGGAGATCTCGGAAAAAATGACTGTCACCTATGAAGGAACTAATCAAGTCAAGAACACCAAAATCAACATCCTTCTGAGGCAGTATGAACAGTTCAAGAGGTTTACTGATATAGTGAACAACTTGGAACATTTGGGAAAGAATTTCTCAAATGAAGAAAAAGTCTGAAAGATCCTAAGAACTTTTCCAAAAGCCGAGTGGGAACCTAAGACAACTGCAATTGAGGAAGCTCAAAACTTGAGCATCTTAGAGCTAGAGATCTGCAAGGCAAGCTGCTCACTCATGATATTTCAATGAAGGAAGTAGATGATGACATGAGTGACAACATCAAGAACCTGGCACTCAAGACAAAGGATAATGAAAACTCTCAAAGCCTTGAACATGAGGATGATGATGATGATGAGGCCTTAGCCTTGATATCCAAATTCTTGGCCATAATCTTGAAGAAGAAAAAGAGTTTTGGAATCAAGGACTATAACAAGGACAAATCGAGATCCTCAAGTAGCAAGGATCAAAGAGTTAAGTCTTCTTTAAATTCATATAAACCAAAAGTAATGACTTGCTATGAATGTGGAGATGCATATCACTTGGTAAGAGATTTTCCACAAAAGAAGAAAAGCAGGCAATTTTCTAAGAAGGAAAATGACAACATAAGGAAGAAAGCAATGGTAGCTTCATGGAGTGATTTTGACTCATCAACAGACTCAGACTCTGATGAGGAGCAAGCCAATCTTTTCTTAATGGCTGAGCATCAAGGAGATAACTCTGCAGAAAATCTTATTGAAGATATGGTAAATAATCTTCTATCTAGTCCTATAAATGTTTTGCCTGAAATCCTCAAAAAATATGTTTTTTAATGAGGAAAGTTATATGAATGAGATTGACTCTTTAAAAAGGAAATTTCATGAGAAGGCCAAAGAACATTTAGATTTGATCTATCAAAATAAGTGTCTTGAAGCTACTAAGTTGAAAATTGATAGTGACTTCAAAGCCTTGGACAGTAGATTCAAAGCTTTGAAGGTACAAATCAAAGTAGTTGTTGATCAAAACTCTCTTTTAACTGATAAGTATGTTGATCTAAAGAATCATTCAGATAATTTAGAAAAACAGAAAACTTCATTGACTAAGAAGCTTCAAGAATCTAAGAATATCTTACCAACCTTTGCTGGCTCAGAACACAAGCTTAATCTCATGCTTGGAGGAAGTATGCATTATGTCTACAAAAGTGAAATTGGTTACAATCTAAATTTTCCAAAAAAAGTATTAAACCACATTTGTAAAATCAGGAAGCAGACATTCTCCAAATGTCATTACTGTGGAAAAACTGGACATATTAAGTTGACTTGCCCCTCTAGAAGGACAGATACTCACATATTGAGGAATACCTATCATTATCAGCTTAAGGGACAAGTGAGATAGATTTGGGTTCCAAAAGGAATCAGAACACCCAACATGGTTGATTCTGAGTATGAATCCAAATTCAAAACTTGGTCTAATAGCCTTTTAAGGCATTGATTGAACTTTGCAGGTTGTCACCAAAGCTCTGAAGGATCAAAAATGGATATTGGACAGTGGTTGTTCCAGGCATATGAGTGGAAATAAATCTTTATTCAATGATCTTAAAAAGCAATCTGGAGGAATAGTCAAACTTGGTGACAAAGTCAAATGCCATATTATTGGTATATGCAGTATTGGTAACGATTCTGAAAGTTCAATATCTAATGTTTATTTGGTTGAAGGTTTAAAGTTTAATCTGCTTAGTATATCTCAGTTATGTGATAGAGTTAACATAGTAGTTTTTGACAAGGAGAAATGTGTGGTGCAAGATGAGAAATCAGGCAATTGCATACTCACTGCTCCTAGGTCATACAATGTTTATGCTTTAAGTACTGACAAAGGTTCAGGTGAAAGTCTGAAGTGTCTCAAAGCTTTGAAGGAAGACTCAAAGGTTTGGCATAGAAAGCTTGGGCATATTAGCATGCAAACAATGGACAAGCTTATCTCAATAGACTTGGTTAGAGGTTTACCCACCCTGAAATTCAAAGATGATGAGATTTTCAAGGCATGTACCCAAGGTAAACAGACCAAGAGCTCATTCAAGTCAAATAACTTTGTAAATACCTATAGACCCCTAAAATTGATGCATATGGACCTGTGTGGTCCTATGAGGGTTCAGACACCCAAAAATAAGAGATATATGCTTGTTGTAGAAGAAAATTATTCTAGATTTACATGGGTTATGTTCATTAGAGACAAATCTGAAGCATTATCTGAATTCTCAAAGCTTTATAAAGAGCTTCAAACTTTGAAAAACTTACATGTTGCATCAATTAGAAGTGATCATGTTAGAGAATTTGATCAGCTTGATTTTGATTTATTTTTTGCAAAGCATGGCATCTCACACAATTTTCTGCACCTAGAACTCCTCAGCAGAATGGTGTAGTTCAGAGGAAAAATAGGACACTTGAAGACATGTCTAGAACCATGCTACTTGAAAGTAATTTGCCAAAGTATTTGTGGACAGAAGCTATTAACACTGCCAACTATGTGCTGAAAAGATGTTTGATTAGACCTATTTTGAAGAAAACTCCTTATGAACTTTTCAAAGGTAGAAAGCTAAGTGTTTCTTATTTTAAGTCTTTTGGTTGTACTTGTTATGTGCATAATAATGGCAAGGATAATCTTGGCAAATCTAATGCTAGAAGTGATGAAGGAGTATTTCGTGGTTATTCTCAAACTAGCAAAGCATATAGAGTTTTCAATAACATAAATAAGATTGTAGAGGTGAGTATTCATGTGATTTTTTATGAAAGTACTGATGGTTCCTTGAGTGAGAGTTTTGCAGATCTCAACATGAATAAGTATGAGACAAATGATGATTATGAGAAAGAGAAAAGAAGCAAAACTAACTTGCAGGAACAATCAGAAGAATCTCAAGGCCTTGAACATCCCGTTGAGCCAAAATCTCAAAGCCTTGAGACTGGAATTGACAGAACACAAAGTGCTCCAGCTACTGCATCAAGTTCTCTAAGTATTGAAAAGATCTATGGAGAACCAGAACCCTGGACACCAAGGAAGAGTTTCAAGGACTTATCAGATTATCCTGTGGACAATATCATCTCAGATCCAACAACTGGTACTCATACCAGAGGACAATTGAAGAACTTGTGTGCTTTTAGTGCTTTTTATCACTTATTGAGCCTAAAAGTTCAAAGAAGGCATTAGAAGATGCAAATTGGATCCTTGCCATGCAGAATGAGCTGAATGAGTTTGAAAGGAAATTTTTTTGGAACTGGGTTCCTAGGCCAAAGACACAACCAGTGATTGGAACCATATGGGTGTTAAGAAACAAACTTGATGAAAATTGTAAGATTGTGAGAAACAAAGCCCGACTTGTGGCACAGGGGTATAATCAAGAAGAAGGAATTGATTATGAGGAGACATTTTCTCCTGTTTCCTTGTTAGAATCTATCAGAATACTTCTTGCATTTGCATCCCATAAACACATAAAGCTTTTTCAAATGGATGTCAAATGTGATTCTTAAATGGTTATTTATAAGAAGAAGTATATGTTGCTCAACCACCTGGTTTTGAAGGTAACGATTACCCTAATCATGTTTACAAATTATACAAAGCTCTTTATGGCCTTAAGCAAGCTCCAAGGGCTTGGTATGACAGACGCTAAAAGTTTTTACTTGACAATGGTTTTAAGAGAGGAATGGTTGACAAAACTCTTTTTATTAAGAGTCATGAAAATGATTTGTCAGTAGTACATATTTATGTTATTGATATACTATTTGGTGCTACTACTGATATTTTTCGAAAAGAGTTTTCAAGTCTAATGTGCAGGGAATTTGAGATGAGCTGAATGGGAGAATTGAATTTCTTTCTTGGACTTCATGTACATCAAATGAAGAAAGCAATATTTATGAATAGAGGGAAATATACCAAGGACTTGTTAAACAAGTACAATATGTCTCAGTCCAAGTTAGCAAAGACCCCTATGAGTTCATCATTATCCTTTGACAAGGAAACAAGTGGTAAGAGTGTGAATCAAAATGATTACAGAGATAAGATTGGCTCACTATTGTATATAACTTCTATTAGACCATATATTATGTTTAGTGTCTGTATGAGTGAAAGGTTTCAAGCAGACCCTATGGAAAGTCATTTGATTGCTGTTAAAACAATTTTCAGATATTTGAATGGTACCAAAGTAACTTAGTTTGTTATTTTGATCCAGCTATGGCTTAGGTGTTAATATTTTATTTTTGATCTTATATACATGTTGGTGCTGGACTACTAATGGTTATCTTTTGCAGAAATACAGTTCACACAAAGTTATTGGTTTTGTCTTTCATCAAGGGGGGATTGTAAGTTCACAGGCTGATCTAAGTAAGTTTCAAGGCCTTGAAACTCATCTCATGTTGGTTTTGGATTCCCTAGAGGCAATCCGTTTAGTATGAACGTTATTTGCTAGAATAATCATTGTATTATTTATGGTGATATTTAATATAATGAAGTCCATAGATTATAAATGTGTTGTTTATCTTAAATAACCCTAGTCCATTATATTGATTAACCGACGATCAACTATAGACTAGCATGTGAGTAGATTTAATTTGGGATATCAAGTCTAGCACATGGGTATGCATTAGGAGTAATGGCATACTGGATTAGGGATGGAAATATGGTTCGATCCGATCTGAGATCCGAGCGATCCGAGCCGGATCCTAATCCGATCCAATCGAAAACGGATCGGATTTGGATCTGGAAAGCCAGATCCGATTGGATTTGGATCGGGATTTTGATAGGAGGGCAGATCCAACGGGTTCCAACCCGATCTGATCCGACGTATATGTGTGCTTTATGAATATACCCCTATTACCTCCCCACTTACACTTCAAATAAAAATACAATAGTAACTCCAGCCTACGAAGCAATTTCTTTTGTGTTTTAGGCTCCGTAACGTACAAACATGATTTAGCTTATGAAATAGTGTTTATTTTTTATATTATTTTTGTATTTTACTGCCGATCTGAGCACGATCCGATCCAAATCCGATCCGATCACGTACTATATGGATCTATGGAGCGGATTTGGATCGGCAAAATGAAACCCGATCCAATCCTATCCGAACCCGGTGATGATCCGAACGGATTTGGATCCCATTTCTCCTGATCGGATCCGAATCAGGAAGTGCCTGATCTGATCCAGATCCGACTCGTTGCCATCACTATAATTGATAGACCCACCACGAGAAGGCTACATTAGATTATGTCAATTTCACAAGCGCTTCTCGTTGTGCTAATGGTGTTGTAATCCTTAGACTTGAAGTCACTGGATACTCTATTTGTGAAATATCATGCTTTGATATTATTAAACGTTACACCCTGACTGGGTAACTAAAAAGATAACTATCGGGTATGATCGGAAGCAAGCTTAGAGGTGGCAGTGATGTAGATAAGATTTATCCCTCCTACATAATAGGAGTAAATATCCACGGCCACTCGAGGGGTAGAGCTTATGGAATGTCTTGCCAGACTTAGATAAATCAATGTGGAGATATTGATGTTATCTGCATGGATAAGCCTATTACCAGGATCGAGAAACTATGGATTGGATATACGAGTGTGACAAATATGTCTCGTGTCCAATACGGATATGGAGACAAAGGGATAACAGAACACGGTAACATTGAGAACTAGGTTTTTCGGGATCACTAACTATTTCTATTAGTTGGGTGGCATAGATGTGTTGCTAGACACTGCTCAATGTTTGTAATAGTTACTACCAACTAATTAGAAACCTATTGGGTCACACACCGTATGGTTAACTGGATATGTGTATTAATTAGTTGGACTAATTATTAAAACGATCAGAACGCAACCACAATCAAAGTTAGTAGGACTAATTTGCAAGTAGACTAATCCATGTAAGGACATGATTAGTATTGGGCCAATTGTGCAGTTAATAAGGAGTTATTACTATATAAAAGAACTCTATCTTGTTATTTTCTCATCAGAGTCATTATTGAGAGAAACATAACAAAGCAAGAGAGAGAGTAAGTTGGGAGGTCAAAACCCCCCAACCCGTCTGCCCCCTTGTGTCGTCGACCCCCCTAGGCGCGGCTCAACCCTCGTTTTGCGTGATCCGTTACTCCTTTCTTCCGTTTCTATCACTACACGGTGTGAAGGAATCTAGTCAAAGATCCAAGGTGTGGATACTCGTAGAGACGAAGACACAATTCTTCGTAGTGATCACACAAACTAAGGTACACATGTTTCTACCCTAATCATGTTATGATTGCTTGCCTCTGATCCTTGGAGGGGTTTGAGCAGGATTAAATTTTTGTAATTCGCTGCGTACTCTGCATCAACATCCCTACAGTGGTATCATAGCTAAAGTTCGTAGCACATAACATGATATTATGTGTTACTGCTTTCAATTTTACACCGTTTATGTTGTTTTATGCGAAAACTGAAATTAATTAGCATATTTGATGCATATTGAATGTGATTCAAGCCAAACAAGACCTAACTTAACATGGTATGTGAAGATTAGTGATTTTGATCACATAGGATGTGAATAAGTTTGGATCTAAGAACTAGGGTTTGGGCACATGCTTGGAAAAGGGTTTTTTCAAGTATGGAAACAACTAAACATTGGCAACAAGGCAAGGAGTTGTTTTGGAAACAACTCCATAAGGAGGTTCGGCCCCACTAGGGGACCACCCCTCCCTTCCTTGCGGCTCTGGACACGCACCGACAAGGGACAGGGGCTCCCTAGCGCCCGGCCTAGCCGTGTGGGCTAGGTGCCGGCCGGCCCAAGGCTCGTGCGGCGGCTCTTTAGTGGTTCGACCATGGCTATGGTGGGCCTCTTGGACCGCTTTGACCCTAGTAAGTCCAAAATCAACTAAAATTAACAAGCAAATTAAAAATTGGTTTTAACTGTATTATGTGCTTTGTTGCATGGTGATGGATATGACATAGGTTGTGGATGTTTACTTTTTGTGGTTTGGTTTACGTCCTGCGAGCCAATAAAATTAATGTAATAGTTAGTTAATTTTACGGCATGCGAGCTGATCAACTTCTCAACATGTGAGGTTTTATTTATTTATTTATTTATTTATTTATTTATTTATTTATTTATTTATTTATTTATTTATTTATTTATTTATTTATTTATTTATTCTAGATGCTAGGATAGAATTAGATTAATAAGACAATAGCCAAGAGCATGGAGAAGAAGACCGGAGGACCAAGAAGCCACAAAGGCGATGAGGACTCCCATCATAGGTGCACGACTATGGTGGAGCACATGGAGATGAGCTTGTCACTTTAGGGCATATAGATATTATCATTGCCTTGGTAATATCTTAGTCTAGGGGCCATATCCATGCCACGTTAATTTTTCTTTCGTGTATGTTTATTATTTATGTCTTTTTATTTATTTTTTTGTGTGTATGGATGATACAAGCAAAACGCTAACAAGATAATAATAAACAAGGATGGTCTTTTATTGTGGATTCCCAATCCAAATAAGTAGATCATGTTGATTGGATCAAACAAACGAAATAATGACATTTAAAATCCCTCAAAGGAAATATTACGTTGAATGTCTTCTCATATTTTAACACCCTTCATGATCAGGTTTTATTAATTATGTGCTTGCCAAAGCAAGGCGATTTTAATGTACCATGGTGTGATGCGGCGACACAAGAAAGTAATGTGTGGTTGTTGAAATAAGAGATTAAAACGTAACTAAGTAGTTTCAATTGGATTGCTGACTTAGAGGCATGGGATTGGGATTATTTATGAGATAAATAAATAAGAAGTTATTTTCCCGGTTCCACCAAGAGTTGTATATGGATGCAATTGGAAGTACGTTCTTACCGAAATAACTAATTATTGAGTGACTTGCCAAAGCAAGCTCTAGAAGAAGTGAAATATGGATCTTGGACCCACTAGAAAGTATATGATATTTCCCGCATTGATGGTGAGGGCTATTAAATTTGAGAAATATAGTGGGAGCTACATTTGATAATCTAGAAATTATTGAATATGGTTAAATTTTTCAAAATACTAAAATTGCAAATTTCTCGTTTTGTAGAATTCCAATGGCCTACAACAATCAATCATCGACACCGTCCATGCGTTCTGTCCTTGAGAAGCACGAGTTGTCTGGGAATAAATTTCTGGACTGGTACAGAAACTTAAGGATTTTCCTTAAGCAAGAAAAGAAGTTGTACATCTTAGATGCACCTATTCAAGCGCCACCTCCTGAGGATGTGTCGGAAGGTCACATCAGAAAATTTTGGACCACAATAATGATATGACCTGTCTCATGTTGTGTACCATGAGCTCTGAGCTTCAGAAGCAACATGAGAAATGGAGGCGTACAATATGATCGTACATTTAAGGCAGCTCCTCCAAGAGCAGGCCCAACATGAGAGGTACGAGGTATCCAAGGCACTGTTCAAGTGTAGTCTCGCAGAGGGGAACTTAATCGGGCCTCATGTACTCCGTATGATCAGGTACATTGAGAATATCAAGAGGTTAGGCTTCCCGTTCAGCCAAGAGTTTTCCACTGATCTCATCCTGCAGTCGTTTCTGAATAGTTATAGCCAGTTCATAATGAACTATAACATGAATGAGATCAAAAAAACTCTACCTGACTTACTCAATATGTTGAGGACCACTGAACAGAGTATTAACAAGGGCAAAGGCAAGGCCATAATGATGGTCCACAAGAAGAAGGGAAATATGTTGCTTATACATCCAAAGGAAAGAGCAAAAAGTTGTGAAATCAAAGGATAATGCCTTAAATCCTTGTGGAGGCGTGACTAAGGGTGAATGTCACTACTGTAGTCAGCCTGGACACTGGAAGAGGAACTGCCCAAGTATCTGGAGGATTAAAGGCTTAGAATAGTGATTCCACCACCACCAGGTAGTTTTTTTATAGATGTCAATCTTTCTATTTCTTCATCTTGAGTATTGGATACTGGATGTGGTTCTCGCATTTGCTGAAATGTGCAGGATTTGAAAATAAGTAGAAGATTGGCTAAAGGGGAGATAGACTTGCGCGTCGGGAATGGAGCAAGAGATGTTGCATTAGCTATCGGCGTGTATGAGTTATCTTTGCCTTCAGAGCTTATTTTAGAATTAGACAATTGCTACTATGTGCCTGCTATGAGCAGAAACATTATTTCTACTTCTTGTTTGGACGAGAAAGATTTTACTATTTCAATAAAGAACAATAGTTGTTCCATTTATTTTGATAGTATCCACTATTGCAGTGGGCATTTGTCTAATGGATTATATATACTTGATCTAAGTAATACCATCTATAACATTAATACTAAGAGGATTAAAATTAATGAATCAAATCCTACTTATCTATGGCATTGTCGTTTAGACAATATAAATGAGAAACACATATCTATACTCCATAAGGATTGATTACTAGACTCATTTGACGATGAATCATATGACACATGTGAATCTTGTTTAATTGGAAAAATGAAAAAGTCCCCTTTCCATGAGAAAGGTGAGAGGACTAGTGAGTTATTGGCAGTCATACATACAGATGTATGTGGACCGTTTCCCATGCCTGCCAGAGGTGGTTACACCTACTTCATTACGTTTACTGGTGATTTCAGTAGATATGGATTTGTGTACCTTATGAAGGCCAAATCCGAATCCTTTGAAATGTTCAATGAATTCAAGAATGAAGTAGAGAAGCAACTTGGGGACATGCTCTAATTACAGCTGCTTTTACCATTAACCGTGTTCCATCCAAATCGGTCATGAAGACACCATATGAGATATGGACTGGGAGGCATCCCAGAGTGTCGTTTATGAAGATTTGGGGTTGCGACGTCTATGTAAAACGTTTACAGAGTGACAAGCTTGGATCCAAGTCAGATAATTGTAAATTTGTGGGGAATCCTAAGGAAACTAAAGGATATTACTTCTACAACCCAGTTGAGAACAAAGTGTTTGTTGCTCGACCGGCGTGTTCCTAGAAAGAGAGTTTGTCTCTAAAGGAGCAAGTGGGAGGGCTGTGGAACTTGAAGAAATTAAAGAACCATAAATCACTGATATGACAATGGAGCATGAACATGAACCACAGACGGTTGTGGAGTAACATGTTCAAGTAACACAAGAACTCTGTAGGTCGAGTAGATACGTCACGAGCCTGAAAGGTATGTACTTCTCGTTACTGAGGCCGGTGACGTATTGCCCATAGATAAGTGTAAATTTGTGGGGTATGTACTTCTCATTACGAGCCTACTACTCATTAAGAGGGCATGAAAGGGCCAGACTCAAAGAAGTGGCATGAGGCCATGAGATCCGAAATTGAATCCATGTATTCCAAACAAGTATGGACTTTGGTGGAACCACCCGATGGGTATCGGCCCATAGGGTGCAAGTGGGTCTTCAAGAAGAAGACTGACATGGAAGGCAATGTAGTTGCCTATATGGGCCGACTGGTGGCTAAAGGTTACAGACAGATTCATGGTATTGACTATGGTGAAACTTTCTCCCCAGTCGCGATGACCAAATCCATTCGAATCTTGCTTTCGATTGAAGCTTACTACGACTATGAGATTTGGCAGATGGATGTCAAAACAGCTTTTCTGTATGGAACCCACCTCGAGGATGTGTATATGACACAACCTGGGGGTTTTGAGGATCCAGAGAATGGAAATAAATTATGTAAGCTACAACGATCCATTTATGGATTAAAGCAAGCTTCTAGGAGTGGGAATCGACGTATTGATGATGCGGTCAAAGAGTTTGACTTCATCAAGAACAAAGATGAGCCTTGTGTTTACAAGAAGGTTAGTGGGATTTCTGTTGTGTTTCTGGTCTTGTATGTGGATGACATACAACTCATCAGAAACGACATTCCCATGCTACAATCTGTGGATGATTTGCTAGGAAAGTGTTTAGCAATGAAGGACTTAGGGGATGCAGCTTATATACTGGGTATCAAGATCTATAGGGATAGATCGAGGAAGCTGCTCGGCCTAAGCCAAAGTACATATACAGAAAAGGTGTTGAATCGGTTCAACATGCAAGACTCCAAGAAAGGATTCTTGCCCATGTCGCATGGGATCACTCTTTCAAAGAGTGATTGTCCTTCCAATTAGATTGAGAAGGACCGCATGAATAGAATTCGTATGCGTCGGCATAGGATATATCATGTATGCTATGTTGTGTACTAGACCAGATGTGTCGTACGCATTAAGTATGGAAAGCAGTTCTTAGTCCGATCCGGGTGAGAGTAACTGGATTATTGTCAAGAATATCATTAAGTACTTGAGAATGAATAAGGATGCATTCTTGGTATTTGGAGGCGAGGAAGAGCTAAGAGTAATCGGTTACACTGATGCAAGCTTCCAAACCGACAAAGACAACTATATATCGCATTCCGGTTATGTGTTTTGCCTAAACGGAGGAGCTCTGAGTTGGAAGAGTTCCAAGGAAGAGACAATTGCTGATTCTACAACAGAAATTAAGTACATTGCTGCTTCAGGCGCAGCAAAGGAGGTTGTTTGGATAAAGAAGTTTATCACTGACCTCGTTGTGGTTCCTAGCATTGTGGATCCCATATCGTTGTATTGTGACAACACCGGGGCGATCACACAAGCCAAGGAACCCCGTTCACACCAGAGGAAGAAGCATGGACATAGGATATTCTATATGGTTCGAGACATAGTAGATCGAGGAGATGTGAATATATGCAAGATTCCAACAGATGACAATATGTCAGATCCTTTCACAAAGCCGTTGGTTCAGCGAAAGTGCGAGTGGGAGACCGTTGTTTTGGATGCCTTAGTGGTAATCTGTTTAGTATGACCTCGTTAAGGTTCCTAGCATTGTGGATCCCATATTGTTGTATTGTGACAACACCGGGGCGATCGCACAAGCCAAGGAACCCCGTTCACACCAGAGGACGAAGCATGGACATAGGATATTCCATATGGTTCGAGACATAGTAGATCGAGGAGATGTGAATATATGCAAGATTCCAACAGATGACAATATGTCAGATCCTTTCACAAAGTCGTTGGTTCAGCGAAAGTGCGAGTGGGAGACCGTTGGTTTTGGATGCCTTAGTGGCAATCTGTTTAGTATGAACGTTATTTGCTAGAATAATCTTTGTATTATTTATGGAGATATTTAATATAATGAAGTCCTTAGATTACAATTGTATTGTTTATCTTAAATATACCTAGTCCATTATATTGATTAACGAAACGATCAACAATAGACTGGTATGTGGGTAGATTGATATGGGGATATCATGTCTAACACATGGGTATGCATTAGGAGTAATGGCATACTGGATAGATCCACCACGAGAAGGCAACATTAGATTATGTCAACGTCACAAGCCCTTCTCGTTGTGCTAATGGCGTTGCAATCCTTAGACTTGAAGTCACTCGATACTCTAGTTGTGAAATATCATGTTTTGATATTATCAAACGTTACACCTTGACTGGGTAACTATAAACATAAAAATCGGGCATGATAGGAAGCAAGCTTAGAGGTGGCAGTGATGTAGACTGGATTTGTCCCTCCTACATAATAGGAGTAAATATCCACGGCCACTCGAGGGGTAGAGCTTATGAAATGTCTGGAGAGACTCAGAAAAATCAATATGGAGATATTGATGTTATCTGCATGGATAATCCTATTCACAGGATCGAGAAACTATGGATTGGATATACGAGTGTGACCAATATGTCTCGTTTCCAATCCGGATATGGAGACAAAGGGATAACACAACACGGTAACATTTGGCAATAGGTTTGTCAGGATCACTAACTGTTTCTATTAGTTGGGTGGCATAGATGTGTTGCTTTACACCGCTCTATGTTGGTAATAGTTACTACCAACTAAGTAGAAATTTATGGTGTCACACACCGTATGGATTAAACTGGATATGGGTATTAATTAGTTGGACTAATTAATAAAAGGATCATAACACAACCACAAGCAAAGTTAATAGAACTAATTTGTAAGTGGACTAATTCATGTAAGGACATGATTAGTATTGGGGCAATTATGTAGTTAATAAGGAGTTATTTCTATATAAAGGAACTCTAGCTTGTTATTTTCTCATCAGAGTCATTATTGAGAGAAACATAACAAATCAATAGAGAGAGGAAGTTGGGAGAACGAAAGCCCCAAACCCGCCTGCCCCCTTGTGCTGTCGGCCCCCCTAGGCGCGGCTCAACCTTCGTTTTGCGTGATCCGTTCCTCATTTCTTCCGTTTCTAGCACTACATGGTGGGAAGAATATCATTCAAAGATCCAAGGTGTGGGTACTCGTATAGACGAAGACACAATTCTTCGTAGTGATCACACAAACTAAGGTACACATGTTTCTACCCTAATCATGTTATGATTGCTTTACTGTGATCCTTGGAGGGGATTCAGCAGGATTAAATTTTTGTTATTTCGCTGCGTAACCTGCATCAAAATCCCTACATCTCAAAGCCTTGAAATTGTCTGAGCATAAACTAAGGGGGAGTCTCTACTCCAAACTCTTTAATCCCTCTGCACTTGATCTTGATATGTTGTATGATGAAATACAAACCTAATCTGACTATTTACTGTAAAATTATTCTAAGTTATTTTGAAGGAATTGCTATATAACCTTGTGTATGCAGGTTTAGCAAGTTTCTTTATTTACTGGATTGTGTACTTGTCAATTGAAGGCTGCAGATTGATCATATTGTTATGGAATGATGTATGGATCTTCCTTAAGTCTACAGATGGAAGTTCAAATCAAAATCAGTAAGGAAATCAAGATGCCAGCCATTGGAATTGAGCTGTTAAGAGTCAAATATATATGGAGGATTTTGAAGAAATTCTGTTTTGAAGTTCCTATAAATATTGCAATTCAAAATTCCAAAACAAACAACATTTTGAGAGAAAAACTAATTCAGAGCATTACAGAGACAAGAACACTCTCACAGGACAAGCAACACAGAAGAGGATCAAACATTCAAGCAATCTCAATCTACATAAGAACACTTCAAGCTTCACAAGCTTTATTGCTTATACGCTGTTCTTCCTTCTGTGCTTTCATTTGTATATCATTTATATTATTACTTGATCATTTAATCTCGTGATGTTGTTTAAGAGGAAAAACAAGATATTATTATTGAATCAGTTAGCTAGAGAAGGTACTAGATAGGTTAGAGACAACCACAAGCTGTAATAGAGTATGAGAAATCTCTGTGCTTGGGATCTAGGTCTTAGCTTTTGATTAATAAGAAGTATGTTGAAATCATGCAGGGACTTAGATCCCTCAGGCGGAGACGTAGGTCATTGAGGGCCGAAATCCGTAAAATCATTGTTTTCTTTATCTTTTCTTTTCAGTTCTATACTTGTTTTGTTCATTGCATCAAACCAGGTTTTCTGTCAAGACCTTGAAAGGCATTTTAAGGCCTTGAAAAAGATCAACAACTTTTCACACTATCTGTTTTGGTTTCAAGTACTTGAATTTGAGTTCAAAGCCTTGAAATACTTCCCAATTATTTACAATTTTATTTTAGAGCCACTACTTTGGCGAAAGTTTTCATACTCTATTCAACCCCCCTCCTTCGAGAGTATTGATCATGTAACACACACCTACATAATGTCTTTCAAAATTTTGAATCCAAGTAGAAAAATGAACAGTTATAGGCTAGCTTCTGAGTTCAAATGTGGTAAATACATCTGTCAAAACAACGTTAAGAAATAATTAATGGAAAATTGTTCAGGGTTTTTAGAGGAAGTTGTGGATATTTGTAATCTTTTGTCGGGTTGTGCCCCTAGCAGCAGTTTCCGGAATTTTTTTTAACTGAATGATGTTTTGCCGCAAGGTTGGGCAACTTTTTTTAACTGATTTGGATTGAAAATTTGTGGGTTTCTTAAGTTTTTTTAATTGTGTTGTATGTGTGCATGGATTATCAAAAAGGATCACCAACATGTTCATCTGTGTATGAACCTGTTTTTGGTTATGTTGTTGGTTATGAAAACAAGTTCAACGGGTTATTTTTGCAGGTATAAAAATGTGTGAGATAGGCGACTACGTAAATAGTTTTCTATGAGCACGCTAAATAGTGACACGGCGAGCATGTTAGTCAGCTAAGTCTGATCACGAATAGCAAGTTAGTCGTCCGAGTAAAATTATAATAAGAAAAATGCTACCTCAAGAACAAAAAATGCAACTACAAAACTTAAAATGACGAGCGAAGCGGTCGGCATAGGTTCAACAACGACAGAAAGTTGTCGAAATTTTTTTCAGAAAACATCTATCCACAAAATTAGTTAGTCGTGACGTAGTCAGGAAACGGTAAGACGAGAAGAAGTTGTCGGCGAAATGGACGGCTATTATGTTCTAACGACCAATGGATGTTTTGTCGTCCAATCGAACTAGCGACAGATCAATCCCGACCGCATGTCGATGAGCATTGTTCATAGTCGTTTCATTCTAGTGACGCATTTTTTTGATGTAACGGCGAGTATGCTCGTCGTAATAAACCGATTTTTTCTATAGTGAGGACAACCATGGAAGCTGTTTTTATTCATTACTAGTAAAGAAATGCGGAGTTATGTGTTGGTGTGGGGTCCACCACATATGGTGGACTCACCCGCATGGAATATTTGCTCTCATGAGTAATTAAAGAGAAAGAAAAAAAAATAGGTGTTGTGAGATTCTGGCTGAGAGGAAGTGATTTGCTCATTTGATTTGTGTGGTCTTCCATTGGGAAACATGGACTAATGGGAAGGAATTTTTTTACTCACATGTTTTGTGAGTGGGATGTCACACATAGGAGAGATGGTGAGAGAGTTTTCGACGGGAAAGGTAAAAAGACCAGAGAGTATCCTCTGGGTTTTGATAGCCACGACCAGAAGAGTTTCCGGGTTGATTCAGCGGTGAAACATGGTCCGTTTCGCCTAAAATTTCAGGGAATTGATCCTTCTGGCGTGCTCTTCCAGTCTACCAGTCGGTTTATCTTCTCTCCCTATCTTTGTGTTATTCCCAATCGTTAGTAGAGTAACATTTATACTTTGCTTGTTCACATAATTGGTGTTGGTTGGGGTTGTAGATCCTAAGATAGTTGTTTTCTTTGATGTTATGATACTCTAGTAGCACTACAGTGGTGTACCCCATTATTGACATTGATAGTGGATGATTGAGTCGGAGAGACGACTCCGTGGTTTTTTCCGTTTTAGGTTTG
Organism: Linanthus parryae; assembly: GCA_023055425.1. Taxonomy (NCBI): domain Eukaryota; kingdom Viridiplantae; phylum Streptophyta; class Magnoliopsida; order Ericales; family Polemoniaceae; genus Linanthus; species Linanthus parryae. The sequence continues at coordinate 79,396,148 of JALGPY010000006.1, forward strand.
CACATTAAAATTGCAGTCTCTCGCATATTTTACTTTATACTCTACTTCCAATTGTGTTGTCTCTCCGTTTCGTTTCAATTTTTTTGGGGAAAAAGTTTAATTTTGTATATTGCTTCCGCTACGACTTGGTATTTTTATGTTTTTGAGCCCGTATTCCCCCAACGAGTCGTATAAGAGCCAGGTTCAATATTGTTGTCTAGCATGGTTGTGTTGACAAAAATGGGTGAGCAAAGTCTTGGTGGCACAGTTATCAAGTTAACTGTGGAAAATTATTCAAAACGAAGGATGGAGGACTTATTATTTTGTAAGGATTTGGATGATCATGTCGAAAGTGATGCTTTGAAACCAACCACTATGACAGACAAGGCATGGGACACATTTCTTAGGAAGAATTTGTCCACTATTAGACAGTGGATTGACCAAAGTGTTTTTCACAATGTTTCCAAATAGACATGGGTGGATGTATTGTGGTAAAATCCTGAGTCTTTCTATGAGAGACAGACATCTCAAAACAAGGTATTCTTGATGAAGTGACTTCTGAACTTGAGGTACAGGGATGCAAAGAGTGTGTCTGAGCATACGAGAAGATTTCAGGAGCTCTTGAATCAGCTGATGGCGATGCGGACTATGTTTTATGATGAAATTCAAGCATTATTTCTCTGTTGGGTTTTGACGTAGGTAACGCAGCGGAATAAAAAAAATTAATACTACTTCAAAGCCCACCACGGATCGTCAGGAGGATACATCATAACATGATAAGAGACATAGTATTGTTTACCTTTTGATTTGAGAGATCACACGAAGAATGATGTCCTCGTCTCTACAATTGATCCACGTCTAGAGGTGAGATCTAGATTCTTCCTTCAACAAGTGCTTGCTTGAACCGGAGGCATAGGGAAGAGGAATCAAAGCATCAAGGACAAGAGGAGGGTTCGGCCTCCTCTTTGTACCGACGGGAAGGGGCGTTCGGCCTCTAGGTCTTGTCTTGCTCTCCCTTTTTGTTCTCTCCCACTCTCTTTTGTGTAGTCTCTAATAACAAATCACAATTAGTGGGAAGGAAGCTAGAGCCTCCTTTATATACTCCAAAAACTCCTTGTTTTTTCCATAAAGGTCCTTCCTAGTTCTCCATGAACTTGGATTAGTCCCTTCCTTGCAAATTAGTCCTACTAAGTTTGCAAGGTGTTGCACAATGATCCTTCTCATTAATTAATCATATTAATTAATCTCAAATCTAGCTCTACTCAATTTGACTTGTGACCCCATAGGTTTCTACTTAGTTGGTAGTAACTTTTACTAACATGGAGCGGTGTCTAGCAACACATCCATGCCACCCAACTAATAGAAATAGACAGTGATCCCGACAAACCTCTTGTGCCCGATATTTTATATTGAACTTTCCCTTTGTCTCCATATCCGGATTGGACACGAGACATAAATAGTCACACTCGTATATCCAATCCATAGTTCCTCGATCCTAGGAATGTGCTTATGCTAGCAGATAACATCAATATCTTCATATTGATTCATCTGAGTCTGGTCAGACATTCAATAAGCCTCATCCCTCGAGTGGCCGTGGATATTTACTCCCATTATGTGGGAGGGACAAATCCTATCTACATCACTACGATCTCTAAGCTTGTTTCCTATCATGCCCGATAGCCATCTTTATAATTACTCAGTTACGGTGTAACGTTTGATAACATCAAAGCACAATATTTCACAACTAGAGTATCTAGTGACTTCAAGTCTAAGGATTGAAATTATATTAGCACTACGAGAAGCGATTGTGACTTGACATAATCTAATGTATCCTTCTCGTTGTGGGTCAATCCAGTATGCCATTACCCCTAATGCATACCCATGTGTTAGACTTGATATATCTGTATCAATCTACCCACATACTAGTCTATATTTGATCGTCCTATTAATAAATATAGTGGACTAGGGATATTTAAGATAAACAACACATTATATCTAAGGACTTCATTATATTAAATATCACAATATATAATAAATGAATATTCTAGCCAAAACAATGTTCATATGAAATATACGAGCACCTCTAGGACAACTATTTCAACAGTCTCCCACTTGCACTACAGCCAATATGGCGCATCTCATATGCCTATAGATCTGGCATGCCCTTCGTGCTTTCGCTACGCAAGAGGTTTTGTGAGCGAATCTGAAACATTGTCATCTGTTGGAATCTTGCACATCTTCACATCTCCTCAATCGATCGTATCACGAATTAGATGGAATCTCCTAAGTACATGCTTTGATTTCTGATGTGATCTTGGTTCCTTGGCTTGTGCGATCGCCCCGGAGTTTTCACAGTACTACTCTATGGGATCCACGATGCTAGGGACCACACCGAGCTCAGTGATAAACTTCTTTATCCAAACTACCTCTTTTGCTGCTTCCGCAGCAGCAATGTACTCAGCTTCTGTTGTTGAATCAGCAACTGTCCCATGCTTGGAACTCTTCCACCTCACAGCTCCTCCATTCAGGCAAAACACGTATCCAGACTGCGATCTGTAGTCATCTATGTCGATTTGGAAGCTTGCATCAGTTTAACCCTTTACACTCAGCTCTTCCTTACCTCCAAATATTAAGAACACATCCTTAGTTCTTCTCAAGTACTTTAGGATGTTCTTGGCAGCAATCCAGTGACTCTCACCCGGATTGGAGTTGTATCTGCTCACCATACTCAACGCGTATGATACGTCTGGTCTAGTACACAACATGGCATACATGATGGATCCTATGTCCGAAGCATAGGGTATCCTACTCATGCGGTCCTTCTCAATCTCATTGGAGGGACAGTCATTCTTAGAAAGAGTGACTCCATGCGTCATGGGCAAGAATCCCTTCTTGGAATCTTGCATGTTGAACCTCTTCAGCACCTTGTCTATATATGTACTTTGACTTAGGCCGAGCAACCTTCTAGATCTATCCCTATAGATCTTTATACCAAGTATATAGGCTGCGTCTCCTAAGTCCTTCATTGCAAAGCACTTTCCTAGCCAATAGGTAACAGATTGCAAAGTAGGAATATCGTTGCCAATGATCAGTATGTCATCCACATACAAGACCAGAAATACTACAGAGCTCCCACTAACCTTCTTGTAAACACAAGGCTCATCTTCGTTTTTGATGAAGCGAAACTCTTTGACTGCGTCATCAAAACGTCGATTCCAGCTCCTAGAAGCTTGCTTTAATCCATAAATGGATCTTTGCAGCTTACAGACTTTATTGGCATTCTCTGGATCTTCAAAACCCTCCAGTTGTGTCATGTACACATCCTCGAGGAGGTTCCCAAAGAGGAACGCTGTTTTGACATCCATTTGCCAAATCTCATAGTCGTAGTATGCTGCAATAGCAAGTAGGATTCGAATGGATTTAGCCATGAAGACTGGTGAAAATGTGTCATCATAGTCAATACCATGAATCTGTATATACCCTTTGGCTACCAATCGCCCCTTATAGGCAACTACCTTGCCATCCATGTGAGTCTTCTTCTTGAAGACCCACTTGAACCCTATGGGTCGAGCCCCTTCGGGTGGATCCACCAAAGTCCATACTTTGTTGGTGTACATGGAATCCATTTCAGATCTCATGGCTTCTAGCCACTTCTTAGAGTCTGGGCCTTTCATGGCCTCTCCGTAGTTTGCAGGCTCATCATCCATGAGTGGTACGTCATCAGGCTCAGTCACCAGAAGTCCATACCTCTCTGGCTCATGACGCACTCGTCCTGATCTACGGAGTTCCTGTGTTACCTGTACAGGTTCCTCCACGACGGTTTGCGGTTCCTGTTCATGTTCCATCATCGGTTCAGTGATTTGTCGTTCTTGAATCTCTTCAAGTTCTACAGCCCTCCCACTTGCTTCATTAGATACAAACTCTCTTTCTAGAAACACGCCGGTTCGAGCAACAAACACTTTGTTCTGGGTGGGATTGTAGAAATAATATCCTTTAGTTTCCTTAGGATATCCCACAAATTTACACTTATCTGCTTTGGGCCCGAGCTTGTCTGTTTGTAAACGTTTTACATAGACATCGCAGCACCAAATCCTCATAAACGACACTATAGGACGTTTCCCAGTCCATATCTCATATGGTGTCTTCATGACTGACTTGGATGGAACGTGGTTAATGGTAAAAGCTGTCGTCATTAGAGCATGTCCCCAAAAGGATATCGGAAGATATGTTTGAGACATCATAGATCGCACCATATCTAACAGCATGTGATTCCTCCTATTGGACACGCCATTCCATTGTGGCGCTCCGGGTGGAGGGATATGGGAGACTATCCCACACTCTCTAAGATATTCATCAAACTCTTGGCTTAAGTATTCTCCTCCACGATCCGATCGTAGAGCCATAATACTTTTACCAAGTTTCTTCTCTACTCCATTCTTTAATTCTTTGAACAATTCAAAGGATTCGGATTTCTCCTTCGTAAGGTATACAAATCCATATCTACTGAAATCATCAGTGAATGCGATGAAGTAGGTATAACCACCTCTGGCAAGCGTGGGGAATGGTCCACATACATCAGTATGTATGAGTGCCAATAACTCACTAGTCCTTTCACCTTTCTTATTGAAAGGGAACTTTGTCATTTTTCCTAATAAACAAGACTCACATGTCTCATATGATTCCAAATCAAATGAGTCTAGAAGTCCATCCTTATGGAGTCTAGATATGCGTTTCTCACTTATATGGCCTAAACGACAGTGCCATAGATATGTAGGATTTAAATCGTTAGTTTTAATCCTTTTAGTATTTATGTTATAGATTGGACTATTTAGATTAAGGATATATAATCCATTAGACAAATGCGCACTAAAATAGTGCATACTATCAAAATAAATGGAGCAACATTTGTCCGTTATTGAAATATAAAAACCCTTCTCGTCCAAACAAGAAAGGGAAATAATGTTTCTGCTCATAGCAGGCACACAAAAGCAATTGTCTAATTCTAAAATAAGTCCAGAAGGTAAAGATAGCCCATAAATGCCTACAGCTAATGCAGCAACTCTTGCTCCATTCCCGACGTGCAGATCTATCTCCCATTTACTCAATCTTCTACTTCTTTTCAAATCCTGCACATTACGAAAAATGTGAGAACCACATCCGGTATCCAATACCCAAGATGAAGAAATAGAAAGATTGACGTATATAACATAAATACCTGGTGGTGGTGGAATCACTATTCCAAGCTTCTTGTCCTCCAGATATTTAGGGAAATTCCTCCTCCAGTGACCCGGCTGGCTACAGTAGTGACACTCACCTTTAGCCACGCCTCCACTAGGCTTTAGGGCTTCCTTGGATTTCGCAAGTTTCTTGTGCTTTCCTTTGGAACTAGAGGCAACTGGTTTGCCCTTCATCTTATGCACCATCATTATGGCCTTGCCCTTGCCTTTGTTAATGCTCTGTTCCGCTGTCTTTAGCATGTTCAATAGGTCAGGCAGAGTTTTACTGATCTCGTTCATATTATAGTTCATGATGAACTGATTGTAACTGTCAGGAAACAATTGCAAGACAAGATCAGTAGCCAAATCTTGGCCCAGTGGGAATCCCAGTCTCTCAAGGTTCTCAATGTACCCGATCATTCGGAGTACGTGAGGTCCTACTGGATTGCCCTCTGCAAGACTACTCTTGAATAGTGCTTTAGACACGTCATAGCGCTCATGCCTAGCCTGTTCCTGAAACAATTGTTTCAAGTGTATGATCATATCATAGGCTTCCATATTCTCATGCTGCTTCTGAAGCTAAGGATTCATGGTACAAAGCATGAGGCAAGTCACGTCATTAGAATCATCAATATGCTTTTGACGTGCCCTTACTTCCGCTAGAACAGACTCATCTTGTGGTGGTTCTGGAATTAGAATGTCCAAGACGTACAGCTTCTTTTCTTGCTTAAGGACAATCCTTAAGTTTCTGTACCAGTCAAGGAAATTCGTTCCAGACAGTTTATCCTTCTCAAGGACAGATCGTAGGGATGAAGTCGATGCGTTGTTGTTTGCCATTTGGAATTCTATAAAACGAGAAATGTGCAATTTTAGTGTTTTGAACAATTTAACTATATTCAGCAATGGCTAGATCATCAAATATAGCTCCAACTATTTTTCTCGAATTAATAGCCCTCATCATTAATGCGGAAAATATCATTATATTTTCTAGTAGGTCCAAGATCCTTTTTCACTTCTTCTTGAGCTTGCTTTGGCAAGTCACCCAAGAATAGGTTATTTAGGTAGGAACCATTCCAATTGCATCCCATGCAACTATTGGTCCAATTAGGTGAATAACTCTTTATTCTTTATCCCATGGATAACACCTAATTGTCATGCCTCTAGGCTCATCAATCCAATTGATTCTTGCCTAGTTGCGTCCAACCTCTTGCTTCAACATACACACATTACTAGCTTGTGTCGTCCGCAACACACCATGGTAAATTAAAACCGCCTTGCTTTGGCAAGCCCGAATTTTAATGAACCCTGATCATGAAGGGGGTTTTGGCAAGAGAAGGCAAAACGCAATATTTAATTGAGGGATTTAATTTTATTTAATTGTTTGGTTGATCAAATCAACATGGTCTACTTATTTGGATTGGGAAATCCACAATAAAAGATCAACCTTGTTTATTATTATCTTGTTAACGTTTTGCTAGTATCGCCATCCACACAAAAATAAATAACAAGACATAAATAATAAACATCCACAAAATAAAAAAAAAAAAAAAAAAACGTGGCATGGATATGGCCCCTAGACTAATTATATTATCAAGCCAATGATAATACCCAATTGCCCTAAAGTGACAAGCTCATCTCCATGTGCTCCACCATAGCCGCACGCCTAGGGGACGTCTTCTTTGTCTTTTGGATCCTTTGGTTGTCCGGTCTTCTTCTCCATGCTCTTGGCTATCATCTAAATATTTCTAATTCTAGCCTAGTATCTAGAATAAATAAATAACAAAAGCCTCACATGTCGAGGAGAAAAAGACGACTCCCAGGCCATAAAACCTAATTAATTATTACATTAATTTGATCAGCTCGCAGGTCGTAAACCAAACCACAAAGCAATAAATATCCACAATCCTAGGTCATATCCATCAACCATGCAACAAAGCACATAATACAGTTAAAACCAATTTTTAACGTGCTTGTTCAATTTTAATTGAATTGGGTAATTAGGGTTACAACGGTCCAAGGAGTTCAAGCCAACAAGGGCCCGAACCCCTAGGAGGACCGCCGCCTGCCACTAGGGCCGGCCCAAGGCCTTCCGCCTCATTGTGACCCGCGGCCTTTTCTTGGCGCGCAAGGAGGGGGCGGGCAGCTAGGGTTTTGGCCCTAGCCTCCTTCCCCCTTCCTTGTTGCCCAAGCAAGGTTGTTTCCTTATGGATTTTTTTCCATAAATTTGTTTCCATAATTGAAAACCCCTTTTCAATTATTTGCCCATGAACCCTAATTTTCAAGAACCCAATAATTCACATCCTATGTGATTAAACTCATCAATTCTGACATCCAATGTTAAATAGGATCTTGTTTATATTGAATCAAATTCAATTTGCATCTACTATGCCAATTATTTTCAGTTTTCGCGTAATAACAATAATACGGTGTATAAGCTGAAATCTAATACATAAGATCATGTTATGCCCTACGACTTGTGGCTCTGATACCACTGTTGGGTTTTGACGTAGGTAACGCAGCGGGATAACAAAAATTAATCCTACTTCAAAGCCCACCACGGATCGTTAGGAGGAGACATCATAACATGATAAGAGACATAGTATTGTGTACCTTTTGATTTGAGAGATCACATGAAGAATGATGTCCTCGTCTCTATGGTTGATCCACGTCTAGAGGTGAGATCTAGATTCTTCCTTCAACAAGTGCTAGCTTGAACCGGAGGAAGAGGGAAGAGGAATCAAAGCAACAAGGACAAGAGGAGGGTTCGGCCTCCTCTTTGTGCCGACGGGAGGGGGCGGACGGGCCTAGGGGCGGACGGCCTCTAGGTCTTGTCTTTGCAACAACCCCCTTATCCGGCTCGAACAAGAACGGGAGGGCGATGCTAAATGTAACGGCGGAAATCGAAAGCATAAAAACCCAACTTATTTATTCATTACATAATATTAAACATCCAAAAGGTCTTTAGCTATTACATAAATGTTTCCAGAACTACTACATAATAGTGAACTAGCCATCTACATCACTACTCGTGCTGATAACCGTCTACGTGAGTCCCGTACCCTGCTATGCCATAGTCCTCAGCTCCTAAGCCTGCGGTGGGAAGGAAACAGGAACCGCAGTTTCAAAGTCAGTACAAAATACTGAGCAAGTGACACCCAATCATGTAAAACGGATGAAGAATAAATATATTTTCTTTCGCGATACTTAGAACAGGAAATGAACATGAGGAATAACCTTAAAATAACTTTAAGAAACAAAAGCTCAACTGAAATTTATCTTCTTTATTAAACTTCTTTCTTTCCATTTTTCAGAACAGGGAATGCTTTTCCCAATCTTTTATTCTTTCTTTTATACTATCCAAAACTCAGAAAAACTGTATTATTAATCTTTGTTGATACGGGGATAATCTACCATACTATCACTAGCAGCCATGACCTTAAGTGCCGGCACCCCCCTAAGACTCATCGCGGCCAGAGAGGTGAGTACATGGAGCGACCCGGCAAGTTGCGACCGGGTTAAAATAAGCGGGTCGAGTGAACGAAGTCAACATGACCAATCTAGATAAAAGCAATCCCAACGATCCCTGCACAACTCTTTCCACTTTACGTTAATTATGCATTAATGTTATTCGTGTGACAGTATTAAACAAAACAACTTTTGAAAATGTAAGAACATCACAATTTAACATGAAAAAAAAGTTGAGACGAATATAAAAATTAAATTGAGACACGAAAGGAACTAGGCTCGCAAGACTTGGAATGTTCACTTACCTTACTTCCGTAGCAAAAGCACGTCCTAGCAGTGGCTCGGGCCTATAAAGACGTCACCTACAAATCGTGTCTTCTACGTCAATAAATATTCAAATAAAATACTATAAGTCCTAAAGAGTCTTTTATTTATATCAACCCAAACACCGCTATTTAAATTTCTATCATTTTATTACCTAGTTATAATTTTCTATAAACGAAACAACACATCTATTTTTAAACGACTATTATTATTATTATTATTATTATTATTATTATTATTATGATTATTATTATTATTATTATTATTATTATTATTATTATTATTATTATTATTATTATTAATATCATTTTTATTATTATTATTATTATTATTATTATTATTATTATTATTATTATTATTATTATTATTATTATTATTATTATTATTTAGTGACTAATTAGATTATTAAAAATATGAGCTAAAGATGAAATTATACTTAAGAACTAATTTGAATTATAACGACAAAATGATATTTCGACTATTATATTTTTAAGAACTTTTACACGATATTTTAATATTTAGAACTAGTGAAAAGCCAAATTTTACAAGTTTTTAATAACCAATTTATAAGTTAAGTGATTAAACAATGTTTATTAAAAGTTTTTTAACAAAAACTCTATTTTAATTTTTAACGAACAACCCGTTTACTATTTCTTCACCCGAATCAATTTTTCCGGGACGAGGAAGAAAACTAGTATTTTAGGAATTGGTTTTTAATCCAAAATTATTATTTTTTTATTTTTAACGAAAATTGTGTAGTTTAATTAAAAGACATATTAACCCTAAGTTATATTAAAAGTCAACAAATACCCCCAATTACTCCCAAAACAGTTTAAGTTAAAATACTCTAGTGACCTTCTAGTTTCTGAAAATACAAAACAGCCCTCCTATGTGATGCTATAAAATTTTCTGAAAAATACACTTTAACCCCTTTTCAACAACAATCTCGATTTGGCTCCTCTAATCATGAATTTAGCTACCATGTTTTGATTTTGATTACGTATAACAACTAAACAGAGAGTATAGAACGTACCTAGGCCAAAAATGGCCGGAAACCGTCAAAATATGAGTTGGGTCGAAGTCTCACGTCGGAGTCGCCGGAGTTGAAGCTCACCGCCGGCGAACAGAGGGGTTTTGGGCCCGAATGATCCTTATGCTGTCTTGGTCGGGGCCTTAGGATCCTAATGGAAGCACTGGAAGATAGGGAGAGCTGTGGCGGTGCTTCGGTGGAACTTGGCCAAGTGGGTCGCCGGAAATAATGGTGAACGGCGGCGGCGGTGATGGCTTTTTGTACTGCTGCTGCTACCCTCATGTTGCTCTGACCTCTCCTGGGTTCTTAACAGGGGATGAGAGGCTGAGAGAATGAGACAAAGAGGAGGGAGAAAGAGGTGGTGAAGTGGGTCTTCTTCGGTGGTCGCCCCGACGGGAGAACGACGGCGGTGGTGGTGCTGCTTCTCTCTCTGCCCCTTGTTGCTGATGTGGTCTTCGAATAACAGAGAGATAGTGAGAGTGAGAGGGAGCAGAGGATGAAGGTGGTAGTGGTGGGTTGCCTTTGGCGAAGCAACAACGATGGTGGTGATGAAGATGTTGACGGTGGTGAAGGTGGTGGCGTTGGACGTGGTTGCTGGATAGCAAGGGGAGGTGGAGAGAGCCTTATATAGGCTAAGCATCCTTGGGGGCCAAGCACAAGGTGGAGGCGGTGATGAAGGTTGGGGCGGTGGTTGATTGTTTTGCCGTGAAGGCAAATCTTGGAGAAGATTTGAGAGTGGGAGGAGTTGTAGTGTGTGGGTGGAGTACCATTATTTCTAGTGATTGGGTGTGACAAACTCACCTAGTCTCGCGGTGGTCGGACACGCGTTAAAACTACAATTTGAACTAAATTTACGAAACGTTAACGTATTAATTCACGACCGTTAATCTAATATTATTCTAAAATTTTCTACAAACAAAACTCAAAAATCTATTCAAATATTATTTTGGCCAATAAAATTATTATAATGCTTCTATAATGACCGTTTTACCCCTACTAATTAAACGGGGTATTAAAGTCTTGCTCTGTCTTTTTGTTCTCTCCCACTCTCTTTGTGTAGTGTCTAATAACAAATCACAATTAGTGGGAAGGAAGCTAGAGCCTCCTTTATATACTCCAACAACTCGTTGTTTCCATAAAGTTCCTTCCTAGTTCTCCATGAACTTGGATTAGTCCCTTCCTTGCAAATTAGTCCAACTAAGTTTGCAAGGTGTTGCACAATGATCCTTCTCAATAATTAATCATATTAAATAATCCCAAATCTAGCTCTACTCTATTTGACGTGTGACCCCATAGGTTTCTACTCAGTTGGTAGTAACTTTTACTAACATGGAGCGGTGTCTAGCAACACATCCATGCCAGCCAACTAATATAAATAGTCAGTGATCCCGACAAACCTCTTGTGCCCAATATTTTATATTGCACTTTCCCTTTGTCTCCATATCCGGATTGGAATGAGACATAAATAGTCACACTCGTATATCCAATCCATAGTTCCTCGATCCTGGGAATATGCTTATGCTAGAAGATAACATCAATATCTCCATATTGATTTATTTGAGTCTGGCCAGACATTCAATAAGCCTCATCCCTCGAGTGGTCGTGGATATTTACTCCCATTATGTGGGAGGGACAAATCCTATCTACATCACTACGATCTATAAGCTTGCTTCCTATCATGCCCGATAGCCATCTTTATAATTACCCAGTTACGGTGTAACGTTTGATAACATCAAAGCACAATATTTCACAACTAGAGTATCTAGTGACTTCAAGTCTAAGGATTTCAATTATATTAGCACTTCGAGAATCGATTGTGACTTGACATAATCTAATGTATCCTTCTCGTTGTGGGTCAATCCAGTATGCCATTACCCCTAATGCATACCCATGTGTTAGACTTGATATCTCCATATCAATCTACTCACATACAAGTCTATATTTGATCGTCCTATTAATCAATATAGTGGACCAGGGATATTTAAGATAAACAACATATTGTATCTAAGGACTTCATTATATTAAATATCACAATATATAATAAATGAACATTCTATCCAAAACAATGTTCATACTAAATATACGATTGCCTCTAGGGCATCTATTCCAACATTCTCCGCAATAGCTTGCAAGATAACTGGGAAACTTTGACACTGGCTCTCACCAATTCAGCTCCAGATGTAAAGTTGACCAATGACATGGTCAAGGATAGCTTGTTGAATAAAGAAACTAGAAGGTCCGAGTCCGGCCTGAAGTTGAAGGTAGAGGCACTAGTGACAGCAAAGAAATAGGAAAGAGGGAGTAGCCACAGAAGGGGTCCAAAGAAACACAGGAACCACTCGAGAGGTAAGTCGAGAGAGTGGATGGAGACTGTCAAGTGCTACCACTATGGAGTTATGGGACATATGAAGAAAGAGTGCAGGAAGATGAAGAACAAGGAACATAAAGGGTCGGACAAGAGAAATGAGAAGAAAGAGACAATTGCTAAAACGACTAAGGATAATACTCCCATTGTCTATGAGCTAGTCATAGAAACAAATCGGTTATTGACAGTGGGGCTTCCATTCATGTTACCTCTAGTAAGGAGTTCTTCTAATCTTACCGACCATGTGGCAATGGTGTGGTAAAGATGTGGAATGATGGTATGTCAAAGGTCATTGGCATGGGTGATGTTTTCTTGGAGACTAACACTCGAAGCAAGCTTGTTCTCAGGGATGTCAGACATGTTCAAGATATTCTGCTAAATTTGATTTATGCAGGGAACCTTGATGAAGATGGGCATTGCAATCATTTCGGTGAAGGGAACTGGAGACTTACCGAGGGCTCATTGATTGTTTCTATAGGAATGAAGGAGTGCTCACTGTATGTGATGCATGCGAAGGTTACTAGTGTGTAGTAAATATAGTTGATGATTCCTATACAGAGTTATGGCATAAGAGGTTGGGTAACTAAGCCATAAGGACTTGATTTCCTATCCAAGCGACAGCAGCTCCCAGGCAATAAAGGTAATCCTTTGCAGCATTGTACTCATTGTTTGGCAAGAAAGCAACATAGGATGAGTTTTTAGCATTCATATGGTTCTAGAAAGTCTGAGATTCTAGATTTGGTACATTATGATGTATGTGGTCCCATTAAGAAGAGAACAATTGATAGTGCACGTTTCTTTGTCACTTTCATTGATGACCATTCAAGAATAGTGTAGGCATACACTCTTCGTAATAAGTACTAAGTGGTTGATATACTTAAGGAGTTTCATGCTAGTGTTGAGAGGGAAACATGAAAGCTATTGAAGTGCATCATGACTCATAATGGTGGTGAATACAAGGGTTCCTTCCACTTGTATTGTTGGAACCATGGGATTAAGCATCAGATGAAACATCCCAAGACCCCACATCAAAATGGTATAGGAGAGAGTATGGACAGGACCATCAATGAGAACATCATATGTATGTTGTCACAGCAAAAGCTGCCAAGAACCTTTTGGGGTGAGCTGATAAGAACTGCCGTGGATTTGATAATATATCTCCTTCATTTCCTTTGGAGACAGATATACCTGACAGAGTATGGGTCAGTTAGAGATGTGACTTACGATCACTTGAGAGTGTTCGGGTGTTGGGCACTTGTACATGTCCCGAGAGATGAAAGATCGAAGCTTGATGACAAGTCAAAGCAGTGTATCTTTCTGGGTTGTGTACATGAAGAGTTTGGGTACCGGTTATGGGATCTAGTTGAAAAGAATATTTTTAGGAGCCGGGATGTGGTACCTCAAGAAAATCAGACTATTGAGGACATTGAGAGATGTGATAAGCCTTAAGCTGATGGTGATGATTTGGTGGACATGAGTCCAAATCCTAATCCAGTAGAGCATGACGATTGTGATGTGATATTTCAGGATGATGAGGGTGATGTAGATGCTGTTGATCCACCTCCAGTTGATGATCAGACAGATCACAGGATGAGGTGTTACCTCCAGAGCCACCAGCTCTAGTTACAGAGTTGAGGAGATCTAGCAGAGATCGGCAACCCTATCGGAAGTATTCTCCTTCTGGGTATGTGACACTCACGGATGAGGGGGAGCCAGAGAGCTATGATGAGGCCATGACAGTTGACAAGAAAGAGAAATGGCAACTAGCCATGGAATCTGAGATGCGGACCTTACATGAGAACAACACCTATGAGTTGGTGAAGTTGCCTTAGGGTTAGTGAGCACTCAAGAACATATGGGTCTATAAGTTGAACTCAGAGAACTCAGAACCAAGGTACAAACCAAGATTGGTTTATGAAGGGTTCGGACAGAGGAAAGGAATAGACTACAAGGAGATATTCTCACCAATGGTGAAGATTTTGTCTATCCGGGTCCTTCATGGTATAGCTGCCAGCAGAGACTAGGAGATTGAGCAGCTTGATGTCAAGACCGCGTTCCTTCACGGTGGTTTGGAGGAGGAGATCTACATGGAACAACCGAAAGCTTTCAGAGTTCAGGGAAAATAGAATCTGGATTGCAAGGTGAAGAAGAGTCTTTATGGCTAGAAGCAGGCACTGCGAAAATGGTACATGAAGTTTGACTCATTCATGGGGTAGCATGGATATAAGAAGACAACTTCGAATCATTGTGGTTTTGTGAATAATTTATGTGACGGTGATTTGATCATTCTTCTTCTGTTTTTGATGACATATTGATTGTTTGTCGTGATGCCAGCAAGATTGCTAAGTTGAAGAAGGAGCTTGGGAAATCCCTTGCTATGAAGTATTTGGGGTCCGCAGAGCAAATTATGGGTATGATAATTTTCCGAGACTAGAAAGCCAAGAGGCTTTGGTTATCTCATGAGTCCTACATTGAGAAGGTTCTGAAGAGGTTCAACATGAACCAGGCAAAGCCAGTTAGTAACTCTCTTGCTGGTCATTTCAGGTTGAGTTTAAAGAAGAGTCCCTCCACAGAGGCAGAGAAGGAAGACATGATATCGGTTCCATATGCCTCAGCGGTGGGTAGTTTGATGTAAGCCACGGTGTGTACGAGGCCAGACATATCTCATGCGATTGTCGTTGTCATCCGCCTCTATTCCTTAGATGGTAACTGATAACGGGTTTCTCTCCAATCCTCGTAGAGAGCGTTCAGAGGTACTTCTCAATTGTGTCTTTGTTTTGGAATTGGTGATACTACTCTTGTTAGTTTCACGAGTGTTGACATGGCTGGGGATACTGATTCAAGGAAGTCTACATGTGGGTATCTGAACAATTTTGCAGAGGGAACAGTGTCTTGGCAGTCTAGGATGCAGAAATCCGTTGCATTGTCTACTACTGAGGCTAAGTTTATTGCAGCTACTGAGGGTTGCATGGAGTTGCTTTGTATGAAGAAGTTGTTACAACAATTGTGGTTGAAGCAAGAGAAGTATTCTCTATACTGTGACAGTCAGAGTGCGATCCATCTCAGCAAGAACTCAAGTTTTCTCTCGAGATCCAAGTACATTTATGTGAAGTATAACTGAATTCTAGATGTGTTGGAAGGGAGGACGATTTAAATTGTGGACAATGGTTCTGATATGATGACGAAATCCGTACTGGTTGCGAACCTTGAAGTATAGAAGAATCGGGGGTACGGAGTCATCCATATGAGGCGGAGGGGGAGATTGTTGGTTTGCGGTCCCCCTCATATGATGGAAGAATAATTGCTCTCATGAGTAACTAAAGAAAAACAAAAAGAAAAAAAATAGGTGATGCGTATATTTTAGTGCTCCAAAAGAGCACCATTTTGGAGCACTAAAAAATTTCTTCCGGCCGAGAGCAAGTGATTTGCTTATTTGATTTGTGTGTTCTTGCATTGGGCAACGTGGACCAATGGGGGGAACTTTTGTTACTGACATGTTTTGTGAGTGGGATGTCACACACAGGAGAGAGGGTGCGAGAGTTTTCGACGGGAAATGGAAGAAGACCAGAGAGTTGCCTCTGGGTTTTCAAAGCCACGACCAGCTGAGGTTCCGGCTTGATTCTACGGTGAAACTTGGTCCGTTTCAGCTCAAATTTCAGGAAATTAATCCTTGTGACGTGCTCTTCCAATCTACCGGTTCATATTGTCTTCTCTCTCTCTTTTGTGTTATTCCCAATTATTTGTAGAGTAGGGTTTTTATTTTGCTTGTTCACCTAATTGGTGTTGGTGGGGGTTGTTAATCCCAAGATAATTGTTTTCTTAGATGTTATGATACTCTACTAGCACTAGAGTGGTGTATCCTATTATTTATATTGATAGTGGATGATTTGAGTCGGAGAGGAGACTCCGTGAGTTTCCCATTTCGGGTTTCCACGTTGAAATTGGTCTCTCGCGTATTTTACTTTATATTCTACATGCAATTGTGTTGTTGCTCCGTTTAGTTGCACTTTGTTTGACAAATAGTTAAATCTTTGAGTTATACTGATTCCGCTACGACTTAGTATTGTCGTGTATTTTTCAGCCTGGATTCCCCCAACATTATGTTCCCATTCAGTGGAAATATGTTGGGAAAAGACTTTTCGAAACACGTATGCTGAATAGATGAAAAGTTGCTTTCAATTATTTCCGTCTTACTTTTAAGGAAAAGCTAAGTAATTAGTTATCCAACTCTCAAAGAAATCATAAGAGCAATCGGATAATAGTTGACATATTTGCTGAAAGATAGAGAGTTCAACAACTATAGAGAATTAGTACAGAGTGGTGTGACATTCCAACAAAAGTAAGGTCACCATAAATAACGCCCAAATTATTCAGAAAATAAAATTCAATTTAGAAATGGGGGGCTAACAACCGCCCAACTTTATATTGTAGTGAAAAAGATTTGACCATGTTCCGTGCAAAGATGGTTTTACTATTATGGTCTCTCAATTTTACAACAGGAAGAAGGTACATCATCTGTCTACATTTCTTTTCGCGAGGGAAAAACACCTGTCTACATACGTGAAATTGACCACGGCAATCAGGTTTTCTGTGTGATTTAGCTTGAGTTACAATTTTTGTTGACTGTTAAGTCTAAATTATGTTAATGATGGAGTAAGATATACTAATATGGAAAAAGTCATCGTGTGAGAGAAACAAAACTCACATCATCACCATTGTAAATATAACCAAATATCTTTAGATTAGATTTTGAAAGGGAGTGAAATATTGGTGTTAAGCTAGAGTTTTGTCCGGATATAAAACATTATATCCTTCACAAATCATACGGATGGATTTCTACATTTTAATTTACTTTTAGGTGAGTAAACGGATATTCGTGTCATAACCAGCGAGTATTGGTTAGCTGAATATAGACAGAAAAATTCAACTGTAACTCCAACACACACCCAATACATGCTCTGTTCCAACCATTTTTTTGATAAGAGTATAACGGAATGTTGATTTAGTGTTAAAAATATTTATATAAATAAGCTAATTTTGGATTCAAGGAATAAGTTGTTGCAATGATTTATTAGGTTTGTTATGGTTGTTATGAGAAACTTGCAGGTACATGCTGGCTGTTGACATTGTTGATAATTGAAAATAACGCATGCCATAGGCATGTTAGATCAAATGTTCAACATTCCACAACCTTAGTCCATGCACGTTCAAAATTTGAAATACCCTCCAAGGTGACAACAGAAGTTAACTTCGCTTCTAATCAATTTGTCTTCTTCAACAACAAGAGAATGTTCCAAGCTCTTATTAGAACTGGCTTCCATATAAAAAAAGCTCTTAGAAATTGTTGTAAGGATTTATTTTTGAAGGATTATTTAGAGGTAAATCCAACTTAAATAATCCTAGCGGAAGCGATTTTAGTTTACCTCGTGTACGTTATCGTCTGTAGACGACATCCCTCATCATTAATCGCATGTATTCACATGCTCGTCTCCCAGTAATCCGCATGCACCTCCTAGATGAATGTGAATCCACAACACGCTCTCTCCTTATATGCTTGTGTTCTATGTATGTGTTTCCACACTCTATAATCTGCGTGGGAAAAGCCTGAATATAGATTGAATTCCTATTTAACTGCAGCATACCCCTTGATTTCTTCCTTAATTGCAATGTAACCCCTGGGCGCATAACGCAATAAGTCTAACATCTCCCACTCGACCATGGCGATGCGCAGAAATCTACTAGTTTCCTCAATCTCCAACCAAACATCAACAAATATTTTGTACGGTCTTGCCGTGCGACTGTTGAGAGCACCTGCACTGCGGGAGCTCTGCACACCAAACTCATCATAAGCAACCGCAAGGAAACCTCCAAAATAAATATAATGCACAATCTAGCTCTCATATGCGCCAGACTCCGTCATAAGCCATCACATTGACCATGGGTACGTCTAATCCCATAGACAATGCTCAAATGCGCCTATTCTTCTACTATTTTATTCATATCTTGCATGATCCTGTATGGATCTCACAAGTGGGCCTAATTAAAAGACATAGAGTGATGCAATGAGAATCTTCCCCTCGGCCATGTGTCGCTTGGATTCGGATCGGTTGCTTTCCCAACGATGTCCGAGAGGCCGAATCATTCATGACCTTAAGGTTGCATTCCAAAGTAGCATAACATATCCTTCGGTTCACGGCATAGACAAGGGTAATAAGGGTATAAAGTGTCAATATTACTCCGATGTTCGCCGAGGCTCACACGACAAGGATTCATGGGATAAATCTAGGCACTACCTCATGTCGCTTTCCAGCAAATGTTTATGGAAACATACGTCATAGTCTTTGAACTTTTACCGGAGCGCATGTCTTATCTCATAATGACCACTATGAAAATTCTAGTTCAATCACCATCTAGGCGACAAACCTCAGTACGAAAATTCCACATTCAAATGTATTCCAAAGTCAGTTCTCACATCTAGCTCTCTACACATACATACATGGATTCAGGGTATTCACCATGTGCAGAAAGCATACGAGCTATCCGCATCTTGGAAGCTATCCAAGGAGTAAAGTGAATCCTTGAGGTCAGCATCTAGGTCAACCGGGAATCTATCTCATCTTTTCTCACCATATATGGCGCCAAAAGCGATTGGTCATGTCAGTGAGCCGATCTCAATGTATGCGTGTCATGCTTAATACTAGTGAAGGAAATAAAATATATCACGTGCGTATCAAAACACTACAGGCATAATACCCAAGTAAATCCAACTAAAATCCAAGTTTCAATGTATAGAATATTTATCAATCATATAGCAAGTCACCAGCTACCGAGTCCCATCTCCCTAACATGGTGGTTAAGGAATGGGATTAGACAACATATGGCTAGTATGGACATACTCCAATATAACTCCTCACGTATATATCATATCCCTAATGAAATGGGACATTTTTTCCTATGTTTTTGGATTTACAGCGGTGCTTTGGGTTTTTAGCTCTTTGGATACCATACTAGCACAACACATGGTAACAGGTTTGTCAACAACTACTAAGTCAACCAAATTTTTTTCAACCAAACACATTTCTTTTTCCTCGACAGAACAAACAATTTACTCCCCCTCCATCCTCGATAGATCCATGCAGTACAACACATTGTTATTTCATGTGATGGGCCTGCCATCAAGCGTGAAAGGTAGCCTGAGGCAGATCTATGTGCGTCTGGGTCCCCACCCTTGTCAGCATAGATGAACGAGAAGTTACAGTTTCTAACTCCGATAGCATGACACGCTATCCATCATTCCTTACAACTATATGAGAATCCTTCTGACTGCCATCTTGTTTCTTGAGTCAGGATCTCCTGAAATCCGCTAACTAATGCGACTGCATAGCATGTTTTGGGTCTAGTACACATCCTAGCTTACATGAGACTCCCAACTGTACTTGCATCGGGTAATCTAGTCATCTGGCTAATATTTTATTTCTTCTTAGGAAACATATCTAGGCTCAAAAAGTCTTGCAACTAGTTACAGATTATCGTATGGTTTTGAATCCAACATATGGAGTTGTTTAAGTACCTCCTTGATGTTCGCCTCTAGCGATAAGGCAAGAAATTTATTTTAATAAACGAGATTTTATCTCACCTCACCAATATCCTTCATCATAAACAGAGAGGATAATTACCCATTCGTGGATACGAGCAAACCTGAATTCTTACTGGCTAATAGTATGTCATATACATACAAATGATGTGATCATGAACTCTATCCCAGAGTACTTGACATGAACAGAGTGGTTCTCATCCGCCATCATAAGCATATATTAAATGATGTCCTCTTGAAAATATCAAAATCATTGTCTAGAAGACTTCTTAAACCACACACTGACTTAATTAGTTTGCATACTTTTGTGCATTTGAACATCTTCCTCAAAACCCGCAGGTTGAGGTAAGTAGATCTACTCTTAGATTTCTCCATCGAGAAATGGAGCCATTACTTCCATCGATTATGTAAATACATCCATCTAATGGAGATCTAGGTCAATTATTAATTCTATTTCCAATATTTAGCGAATCAATGAAATCGTCACCAGCCAACCCATTGGATATATTATTAACGCAATTATTCCTAACCTGAATCTTGGTGAGAATTTGTCGTCGTAGTCCATAGACCACTATTTGGTGTAGGTTTTTGCGATTATGAAAGTCTTATGCCTTTCTATGCTTCTGTCTGCTTCTATGTCTGACTTAAAAAAACCACTTATTTCTGATAGTCTTGAATCTAGTCGGAAAGGAAACCTAGTCCTATACTTGGTTTCACCCTTATAGACTCCAACTCAATCTACAAAATATACTTTTCATTCTTCATAATTAGGGAATGGGTAGGCCTAGGGTAATATTCTATCGTCATGTAAGGTGACCCTGGAGGTCTCTGCTTCAATCTCAAAACCTCGAAGGGGTATGCTCTCTCGAACAAATCCTTCGCATAGGAGGATCAGCAGCGCCCATATCCATGTGGAAGGTAACTCGCTTGGAAAGTCACTCCTACTATCCAAAGGATCTTGGGGAACTATTCCCTCATAATCGAATAGAGAAGGGGTGCCTTCCAATTGTTCCTCTATTTTGTAGAGATTAATGTATCTTGAATTCATTTCTACTGTACTACCTCTATGCTTTTGCGTTGCGAATACGTAATGTAAAAAATGCTCTAAATAGCGTATGAAGGTGTACTTCTTCCGTCTAGGGTCCAACTCCCAATCCTTGTTGAAATTGGTTAGCACATAAGTTGTTGATCCCGATGGCCTAAGGTGACTTAGAGCCCGTTTGGTAATGCTCCTGGATTCTAGAACGCTACTTTTCGAATCTAAAAGTATCTTTAATGTGTTTGGTAATTTTTTTTTTTTTTTTTTTTTTTTTTTTTTTTTTGAATTCTGTAAAGCAATTGCTTCCTTACAACAACTTTTGAAAAGTAGGGGAGGGATTGTTTTCCAGGACCTGCTTTTCGATCGATGTATTATTTGACAATTCTTATCCGTTAATAACACTATTATTTATTTCATGTATGATATTGTTATTTCGATAGTAACAGCAACCCTAAAGTAATTGAAAATGTGTACTGCAAGCATAAACCATGATCTATAAACTCGAGAAAGGAGGGGGTTTAATAGAGTATGCACACTTTTGCTAACAACGACCTTTTGAAACTTTAAACAGAGTTAAGATGAAAACTCAATGCTTTGAATGGTTTGAGGTGGTTTGAAACAAGTTGAAACAGTCTGGAGCTTCAAAGCTTTGAGACAGCAAATTCTCCAAAGCTTTGGAGCTTCCTGTATTGTGCAGTTTTGTATGCAGAATGAATAACTGTAAAGTAAAGCAACGAACACGGAGATTTTTTACGAAGTTCAGCCACAAATGGGCCTACTCTCCGCCTGAGTGATACTATCTCTCTAGGATTTGAACAAATTCTTATTAATCACAGACTTAGCCCTAGATCTCAAGCCTAAGTGAACTACCTTACACTTATAAAGCTTGTGATTCCAAACCTATCGAGTTCCAACTACAATCTAGTGAAACAATAAGAACCACTTGTTGTTCACTTGAACCACTAACTTGATAAAGTTGGTGAGGTGATGTACATATAATGAATTATACAATGAAAGCAACAGAAAGAAGAACACAGAAAATAGATAAGCAATGAAGCTTGGAAGTGTTCTTCAGATATGGAATGATTGATCTTCTGCAATGCTGAATGCTTGAATGTGTGAAGAGTTTCTTGTTTTATCTCCCACGAATGAATTCTCTACACTTATCAGTTGAACTCCTCTATGCCTTTCTTTGAAATTGAAAATCAAACTTATAACAAACAGCAGCAACAACTTAAGAGATTTTAGGAACCAACTCCCTAAAAACCCTCAACCCTTAACAGCTTCTTTCAACAACTATGTTTGAATAGCTGATTTGATTTTCTATGCAGGTTTGACCAACGAACATCCCTGAAGAACTTAATCAAAAGATCAAATCCAATCCAGATAAAATAGCAAAAATATAGTGATCTATTTGAGAAATCAGTTTAATCAATAAACTTGGCTATTTTTTAATTCAGATAAAATATTATATATGTAACCTGTATATTTTACCAAATATTGATAAATGATAAGATTATGACTAATAAAAAGTCAATATCCAATCATATAAACAGATAAATCAATCTGCACAAAGAATCAGTTAGCCACAAAAGACATTGGCAGAAGCCCAAGGGTAACCGCCGAAGCTTTGGAGCTTTGGCTGCCTTTCAGAGCTTTGGTCAGCAACCACTGATCCTAGAAGCCAATTAATCTGCACAATCTGTTAGCATTAAAATCTCAATATCTAGGCTCAAGGATATTTGTAAGGGACCCTAAAACAACATTCAATCCAATATCTCGTCTGCAACAGAGAAACCTGTCAGAAAGCATATAACAAGTTCATGAGAAAAAATTGAACTTCAAAGCTTTGGAGCTTTTATTTCTTTCATCATCCTTCAAATACAACCCCCCCCCCCCAATTTACCCGATTAATTCAAAGGGATTGAATTATCAATCTCCCCCTTGATGAAAGACATAACAAATATTCTTTCTTTTCATAGTATCCTACAACTCAATAGCCATTAATACCCAGTAGATATACATAGGAGCAACAAAATAAAACAACGGCATTTAGCATATATCACATAACACAGAATAAAACCACAACACTTAGCATATATCACATAACATAGATATAAACCAATATAACTCAAAACTTAATTAACATAGATAGAAACATATATAAAAACATCCTACATATCTAAAAATTATTACACATAATCCATCTAGCTCATCTAGCACCACTTAGCATAGAATCTCTCCCCCTTTTTGACTTTCATCTATAGAAAATGAGAAATGTAGGATCATGTTCCGAGTTTTCGAAATAAAACATAAAATATTAAATAAAATTTAAACAGACTTAAGGGCTTTGAAGAAAAAGAAATAAATAGACAGAAGGAAGATAGAAAGGTTAAAGGCCTTTAAGCTCAGTCTTCAGAACCAACATCCTTCTTGGTTGTATTCTTTCCTTATTTTTCCTTGCTCTGCTCCTTGCCTTTACCCTTGACAGTCTCAGCTTCCTCTCGTTCCTCCCCTGCTGATTCATCATCTCTAGATGCTTCTTCTTCCCCAGATTGCTCTTCAACACCTGAAGCCACATCTTCAGCAGCAGTCTCATCACCAACTTCTTTAGCAACTTCCTCATAAAATTTGTCACCAACTCCTTCACCATTAGCTTCATCATCACTTTGCTCAAACAAATCTTTTCAAGTAAGAACAACTGACACTTTCTTCTTCTTCTGCTTCTTCAAAGCTTCCCCAATGACCATGTCAGAATAAATGTTACTATCTATTGTCTCAGTAGATGGCACCTTTTCCAGATTCCAACCCTTTATAATCAAGTCTAGTTTCCCTACCATCAAAGCCTTGAATTTATCACACTCAGTAGACAAGTCAAAGTGACCTTGCCTCAAATCCTCCAGTCCATCTTCCAAGTTCTCAACTTTGTGAATGATCTGAGAGAAATCCAAATTTGTTGAAGCCTTTGGTGTTGTTAGAGATTTAGGTTTGATGAAGTCATTCTCCTTAAGCTCACTTGCAGATAATTCAGAATAGAACTTCCAACTACCCTTACCTGTCTGCACAACTCCAAACCTTTGGAGAGAACTCTCATCTACTAACCCAAATCCACTGGTTATCTACTCTTCATCCTTCATAGGCACTTCAAAATGCTTAAAGAAAAGTGGCAACAAATTTTCTTAGGGAAGTGAATGATTCCTAGTCCTAGTACCACAGTACATCATATGCTCCATGATCACACTAGGCGAATCAACGTCAAAGCCTTGACATATCAAGTACATCAGAATCAATACCCTATCAGTCACTAGTTCTTTTGAATGTTCTCTAGGCACAACACACCTCATGAGGACAAAAAAAAATTAGCTTCACAGTTCAACACATAATGTGTTAATTGCTTTGGTCCAGATGGTGTACCCTCTAAAAAGAACTCAGACTTTCCATTCTCTAAACATTCATTCCTATCAGGATGTTCGGGAACTTTATACTTCATAGGAATCCCCAAGACTTTGGAAAACACCTTATGATCCAACCTTATATCCACACCAGCTACCCTAGAGGGTAAGACATAACTATCCTCATCCTCTTGCAGAAGATTCAGATAGAACAACCTAGTTCACCTGGGATATGCTTCAGAAGTAGCATTTAACATCTTCGAAACAGATGATTCTCTAAGTTTTCTCATACAGTGAATGTCTAGTTTATCAAATAAATCTTCGAAGATCATACTACAGTGAGAAACATTTGAAGATGCATAACCATCAATCCATACACTTCAAACTTCTGAACTTATAAACTAAGATTTAGGACATAACTTCTTACCATGTCCAGAAACATTTTTCTTTTCCTTCACATAACTATACTTGAATCTTGTCTTATTTTCTTAAGTCTGATCATCCTTCTTCTACTTTGGTTTCTTCTTTGGAGTCTGGTCATTCTTATTCTCACCTTCAGGCTTCTTCTTCTTTTATCCTCCTTTCTTTTTCTTTTGAGTTTTATCACCCTGATCCTTCTTGCTTTGTCCCTGTTCCTTCATAACTTCTCCCTGTTGTTCCTCATATTCAAACTCTTTTTCTTGCATTCCCTTATCCTTTATGATCTTCTTGGCTGGAGGAGAAGCTTCTTGCATGCTGGCAGTCCTCTCTGAATCTAAATTAGAAATTGTTATCTCAGTCTTCCTATTGGCCTTTCCCTTCTTTCCCATTGTTGATCCCTGAACTATCTGCTGAAGTCACTTTGATTTGCGCTCCATGGGGTTTAGGGTTTTAGAAGAGATAGAGAGAATTGATAGAGAGAGAGAGAGAGACGAAGTGACAGAGATTGAGATGGAGAGAAAAATCCCTGAAGTAGTGACTTATAAGTAGGAAATTTCTGAACTGATTAAGTTTAAAAAGGACTCTTTTTGAAAGTACATGCAAAATTTTATTTTGAGATATTTTAAGATATTTTGAATAAATCTATGATAAAAAATATTCTGCAATTATCTATTAAGATAATACAAAATATTTACTGGTCCAATTACTAAACAAAATAAGCAGGTTAATCTCCAAAGCTTTGAAGTACAGGTCCAAAGCTTTGGGGGACTGCAGAATTAACAGACAAAAAACTTAAAAGCTTTGAAGCATACTTCCAAGGCTAGGAAAGTATGATTCCAAGGATTTGAGATTTTCACACACATAAAACGTATATGATCTAATACTCCCCCTAAACCAAAGGTTTGCATCTCTAAGGCTTGAATTGGGCAAACCTCTCATCTGGCAATGGTTTAGTGAAAAAAATCAGCAACTTGTATAGCAGTAGATATAAAAGATAAAGACACGTCACATTTCTCAGCATGATCTGTTATGAAATGATGTCTTACATCAATGTGCTTAGTTCTGGAGTGTTTCACAGTGTTCTTTATAATTGAAATGGCACTTGTATTGTCACAGTATATATCTACTTTTCTGAAATCATAGCCAAGGTCTCTCATTTGTTGAGCAATCCACAACACTTGTGAGCAACAAGCTCCAGCTAAAATGTATTCAGCTTCTGCATTTGACAAGGCTATTGAATTCTGTTTCTTTGAATGCCAGCTGATTAGTAATGAGCCAATATATTGGAAACACCCTGATGTGCTCTTCCTATCAACCTTGAATCCTGCAAAGTCTGGATCTCAATAACCACTCAAAAAGAAGTTATACCTCCTTGGAGACCAAATTCCAAAATCTTTGGTACCATTGCGATATCTTAAGATCCTCTTGACAGCAACTAAGTGACATTCCTTAGGATCTACTTGAAACCTTGCACACATACAGACACTAAAAGTAATATCTGGTATACTAGCAGTTAAATACAATAGTGAACCAATCATACCTCTGTATTCCTTTTGATCCACACTCTTACCATTTGTAGCCTTATATAAGGATAATGAAGAACTCGTGGGAGTTTTAGATACCTTGGACTAAGACATATTGTACTTATTAAGAATTCTTGGTAAATTTGTCTTGATGCACGAAAATTCGTTTCTTCATTTGATGTACATGAAGTCCAAGAAAGAAATTTAACTCTCCCATAAAACTCATTTTAAATTCCGTGCACATTAGATTTGAAAACTTTTTTTATAGAGAATCATTAGTAGCACCAAACAATGTATCATCAACATAAATATGCACCACTAAGATGTTTTTTTTGTGAGTTTTAATGATAAGAGTTTTGTCTACTAGGCCTCTCTTAATTTTTTTTGCAAGTAAATAATTTGAAAGTCAGTCATACCAAGTCCTTGGAGCTTGTTCGAGGCCATACGGAGCTTTGTCTAATTTGTAAACATGACCAGGAAATTATCATCTTGAAAACCAGGAGTTGAGCAACATATAGTTCTTCTTGTAAATAACCTTTTAGGAAAGCACATTTGACATCCATTTGATAAAGTTGTATATGTTTATGATACGTAAATCCAAGAAGTATTATAACAGCTTCTAACCTAGAAACAGGAGCAAATGTCTCATCATAGTCAATACCCTCTTCTTGATTATACCCCTGTGCCACAAGTCTAGCTTTGAGCCTAACTACCTTACCATTCTCATCAAGTTTGTTTCTGAACACCCATCTGGTTCCAATAACTAATTGATTCTTTGGCCTAGGAACCAAGTTCCTTACCTTGTTCCTTTCAAATTCATTTAGCTCACTCTGCATTGCAATGATCCAATATGCATCATGTAAAGCCCCCTTTGCATTCTTAGGTTCAAGAAATGACACAAAAACATTGAAGGCACACAAGTTCTTTAATTTTCCTCTAGTATGTGTACCATTGGTTGGATCTCAAATGATATTGTATGTAGGATGAGCTGACAAATATTTGAACTTCTTCCTTGGTGTCCAAGAATCTGGTTCTCCAACAATATTTTCAATCCTTTAAGTACTTGATGCAGTAGCTGAAGCACTTTGTGTTCTGTGAAGTCCAATCTCAAGGCTTTGAGAATTTGACTCAGGAGGATGTTCAAGGCTTTGAGATTCTTCTGGCTGTTCCTGCAGATTAGTTTTGCTAATTTTCTCTTTCTCAACATCATCATTTGCCTAATACTTATTTAGATTGAGATCTGCAAACCTTTCACTCAAAGAACCATCATCTCTTTCATCAAAAATCACATGAATGCTCTCTTCTACCACTTTGGTTCTCTTATTGAAAACTCTATATGCTTTGCTAAATTGAGAATAACAAGAAACGCACCTTCATCACTTCTAGAATCAAATTTACAAAGATTAATCTTACCATTATTATGCACATAACAAGTACAACCAAAAGGCTTAAAGTAAGAAACACTTGTATTTCTGCCTTTGAAAAGTTCATATGGAGTTTTCTTCATAATAGGTCTTATCAAACATATATTTAGCACATAGTTGGCAGTGTTAAAATCTTCTACCCAGAGATATTTTGCCAAATGGATCTCAAGTATCATGGTTCTAGACATATCCTCAAGTGTCCTATTTTTCCTCTCAACTATTCCATTATGTTGCGGAGTTCTAGGTGCTGAAAAGTTGTGTGAGATGCCATGATGTGCACAAAATAAATCAAAGTCTAGCTGATCAAACTCAGTGCCATGATCACTTCTAACAGATGCAACATGATCACTCATATTAAATCAAATTTGTGTGAGATGGCTCTGTTTATCTCTTTATCTTGAGTATTGGATACTGGATATGGATCTCACATTTATCGAAATGTGGAGGATCGAAAGAGAAGAAGACGACTGGTGTGAACAAGAGAATCCTGCAAAGAGAACTTCGTGTACACCAAAGGCAGAGAATAGAAAATGGCACAGGAAGTGTTGGGTTGTGTGTAGGGAGAGAGTAAGGCAATAGCACTGTATGAGAGAGAGACAGGGGTTTGGCAGAGCTTCCGCGTATGTGTGGTGTGTTCTCCTTTGTATGGAAGGGTTAACGTCCTATATATAACGGAGAATGTGACCGTTGTAGTGTGGTTAATGCGCCCATCAATGGCGTCTTAATTAGCTTAACCACAAGGGCACATTCGTCCGCGTATATAGGGACCGGTACAGCACGTTACCCGCGTATACCGAAACCGTTATGGGGTTGACCGGGTTTGACCGGATTGACTGGGTTTATGGAGCTCGTGCCATAAATCTCTCAAAAGCAGTTACTAAAGGTCGCGCGCGGACTTGGCTCGCACGCAAAAGGACTTACTCTAGCCTCCATACCACTGAGTCCCTACAAGTCCCGTGCAGTGGTGTGCGAGGGCCCTGTCTCGCAGCCCCCACGTGGATCAGCGCGGCTGGTGATCCAGTGTGTGTGGAGCACAATATGGTGTGCTAGATGATTGCCACGTGGCCAAGACCTGTCTGCTCAGAAAGCACTATCTACATTAGCCCCCTTTCTGCGCGTGAAGACTCATAGGCGGATAGGCTTCCATGCGCAGGAACCAACGTACGCGTCGCCGCCACGCACCAATTCAAATATGTGCAGATTCAGCCCCCGTGCGTGCCATTATGACCTAAACCCCTAGATTCGTGCAGTCTGGTCTTTTAGGGTTTTAGGCGTGACGTCAGCTTGTCCTGTGATTGCGCGATTCGACGGTGACGGTTGCGATTCGACTACTGAAAGGACGCAACCCTTCATTGTTTTTGGATAAATACTATGTGCTCTCCATTGTTGTAAAGCATCACTTCTTTATCTTAAAGTGAATGATACCCGTAAGCCTTCAAGAGCAGATCCAGATAATCAATCACCAGTTCTCTCTTGTCAATCGTCTTCTTCAACTGTGCGCATCCAAGCAAGCTTTACCAAAACAAGGTTGGCCTTGCTCAATTTTTTTTAATATACTGATATATGCTTTGAACTGCGTTGGATCTGCAAACCCATAACTTCCTGAAACATATTATCCACTGAGAACTATGAAGAAGATCTTGCTCTTTGAATCCAACTTTGATTTAATCCCCAGATGATAAGGATTTTGAATGTGGGGTTTCTGAAATCCCTGATAATGCAAACGATTCCAATCTTTAATCTTGGAGATTGCTACTGGACTGTTCATCTTTCTTCCAATAAATCTTCGTACGCTTTGAACTGAATCTTGAAATTCGAACTAAAGTATGTGTATTTCTTCCCCCTTTTTTCTTGATTTTCCGCAGGAATGGCAAAGACAAAAGGAACCAAACCTATTAAGGAGGTCGAAGATATACCTGATCTCCCCCAGGCCTTATGGCGAAAAGCCCCCTATCTGGGTGGCAAAGACTTTTACCATGCTAGGGTTAAGGTAAAGAACTTTCCAATCCCTGTCCCTGCTGAAGAATTGCAAACGTTAACCCCTCCAGTTAACTCGGCCCTGATCGAATTGATCGATTCCGAGGACGTGGTTCGATTGGGAGTCGAAAATGGGTACTTCCCATACACTGCGATTTCCACTCAAGCGTTTGTTCAGAAATTGGACTTCATGGATGAGTGGATTGACCATGTATTGACCAATCATGCCATGACTTTAAATGATGCTGGCATATACTTC
The DNA here is from genome assembly GCA_023055425.1 of Linanthus parryae. Classification (NCBI taxonomy): domain Eukaryota; kingdom Viridiplantae; phylum Streptophyta; class Magnoliopsida; order Ericales; family Polemoniaceae; genus Linanthus; species Linanthus parryae. The sequence continues at coordinate 79,426,155 of JALGPY010000006.1, forward strand.
GCTGTTCGTGCTATGAAGGGTGCTGGCGTGAAGATGGACCAGTCCATGCTTCTAAACCTTCTTTCTCGTTACTCGCCTGCGACTCACACATTCCACTTTGCTGAGTTCGAGGCTGCTCCCACGCTTGAAGACGTGCACATGCTGTATGATATGTCTCCCGTGGGCGAGGTGGATCCCTTGAGTCCCTTTAGAACTGATGCAAAGATCGCTTTGTACAAGCAGATGGAGAAGTGCTTGTCAGAGGTGAAGAAAATTTCCACCCGGTGGACTCCCACAGAACTTCTTCCCGACTGGCAGTTGGTTGACACATCTGCGAAGAATACTTGGAGAAAGTGGGTGCAATACTTCTTTCGTGATTATGCGAACAGCAGTATCACCAAGAAGCTTTTGAGCCAAAACCCAAAGGCTAAAAACTATGTGAATGGCAAGGGTTATCATTTGACCCTCTGCGCCTTCCTCTGCGCCTGGTTGTCGAGGTATCTGATCGATGGCCATCCGCATGATGGGGTATTATATCATTTTCTGCCTCTTGCTGTGAGATTGGCCCTTGGTCAGAAAGTCGCACTTGGACCCTTAGTCTTAGGCACGTTGTACCACAGGTTGGATCAGCTGGTCGTAGCAATGAAGGAATCGCGTGGTCGCCTCGACGTACTGACTTACATTAACATTGCTTTCTTGACAATGTGGGTCTTCGAGCGATGGCCCTCTTATGCCCCAATTCCTTCTAAGCCCAGCAAATGGTGTCCCCAGGTGCGGAGGAGGAGCGTAATAGCGGCAGGGCTGCGAGGTGGTTTGGTACTAACTTTCCCAAGTGCGTCTGGAGCCTGGTATGCGAAAATCGGGAAGAGTTTATAGCTAGACCTTATGCCACGCGCGTTGAGAATGTGCGATGGTTCCCAAAACTGTATCCCTCTAAGGCTGTTGCTTTCTTTGAAGAGCTTTTTTTCGAGGACGGGAAACATTCCCACGAGCGCTATCGCGAATTCTTTTGCTGGTGTCTGAGAGGTTCTCTTCCTGCTCTTGCGGAGTACGTTCGTGAACTCGTACCCAGGTACGAGAAAATCACTGTGGACGTTGATCCTACTCGCGTTTCTCCCCAGTTCGGCTTTGATGCAGTGGCACCATCAATCTGGCCGCAGTCTATCATAAGAGGCTGCTACAAGCAGTTACTGTCTGGGGAGTGTAAAACAATCTTGAGGAGTAATCTTCCCTTCGAGCAACCCCCTGGTAACCGCGAAGGTGGCTACTCCAAAAACTGGATCGCTTATTGGAATGCCCAGCAGACAAGGTTTGAGACGCAGTCGGCCCCTCAGCCGAGCAGAGCTCCTGTGATCAAAAGGAATTCTTTCCCTTTTCGTCCCAACTGTAGCCTGGACGAGTCTGAATATGGCTTCTATTCACATCTGGATCGCGAGAATCACCTGTGTCCCTCCACCATTCTCGACGAAAAGATAGCCGCGGTTAAGAGAGGTGATTCGCATGTCATCAGATACAGCGAAACTTTCGCTAAGGTAAGCAATTTCTCTTGCATGTGCTAAGTTTCCTTATTCCAATATGTCGAAAGCTTCATGCTTCATTTTCTGCTGCAGTGCTACGTGAGGAGGTTTGCATCTGGTGAGCGCTCCAAATCGCTGGTCACTACCATTGTTACTGCAAGAAGGCAGGGACAACCAGTTCGGCTAGCTTCGAAAATGGATCCCGCGATTGAGACCAAAATTCGCGAGATCATGAATGCTTTTGCTGATTCGCTGATAGACAATACTCCAGCCTTGTCTCCACCCAGGAACGATCCATCTCCTCCATCAACTGCTGCTCCGAGAGCGAAGAGGCCCAGACAAAGAGGGATCACAATCTCTTCCCCCAGGAGCGCTCAAACTTCCCCTCCTGCGAGATCCCTTACTGCCAGGGATAAAGGTAAAGGTCGAATGCCCAGTAAAGCGCGGAAGGAGCTCGCAGTGGAGACCTTTGTTCTGTTTGGCCAGGAGGAAGAGGAGGAGAGAATGGAGACAAGAGAAGGAGATGAAGAATAGGAAAGAACTGAAGATGTCAGAGACAGAGAGAGAGATGAGATACAAGAGGAAGAGTCAGGAGGTATCTCAATCATACTTGTCTTCTCATTATCTTAACTCTTTCGCAATCTTTTCTGAACTAATTGTTTCTTTGCAGATGATGACGATGAGACCATCAGTGGCCTTTTGGCCAAGAAGCAGAAGAGGGGTTCTCATTCTGGTGTTTCCAACGAAACCATAAGCGAGGACATTCTTGCCGAGTCCAGGAGAACAGCTGCGGAGGCTGCCGAAAGAAGAAGAAAGCGAGAAGAAGAGGAGCTCGAGCGCGTGAAGCAAAGGATCCTAGAAGAACAACACGTCGACGACTTAGTGCGTCCAACCCATGAGGGAAGTGCGGTTCCCGAAGAGGAAGCTCCTGAAATTGACGAGGAGGATGCGGCTCCAGAAGAAGATGCAGCCGCTCTAGAGCAAGTCCAAGCAGACTTCGAAGAAATCGCAGGTGGTAACGAAGGTGAGATTTTTAATCTCGCAGTAACTTAGCGAGATGTGATTTTCGGTGCGTTAAAGCACGGCTTGTCAAAAGCTGACATTCGCCGCTGGCTGGTAAGCAAGTGCGGTGAACCTTCAGGTAATCATTTGAGCAACATGTGTGAACTAGGCTTAGCAACCCAAACATAATCATGACTGGTTTCTTCGCACCCCAGGTCACGCTCATCTTAAAGATATGCTTAATGAAGATACATTAATAGGGCAAGGTTCCGCGTCCTTAGCATATGACGAAGATACTGCAATCCCACCCTCGCGTGGAGGTGCTCGCTCTTAGCTTACCAAAGATAATAAAATATTATGCAGCACAAGTTACCTCACATCATCGTACTTTTTATCGCAGGCAACACTGATGAAGCCATGTTGGAACAAAGGAATCAACCTTCTGCATCCTATGTCCCGGTGCCGAGTTCTCATACTGAGAAGCCCATCGCAGCTGCTGAATATGCGGGAGAGCCCTTCGAGGACGTCATTGAACTTTCTGATGATGTCGAAGCTGACACCGTGTTGATGGAGGAAGATGCCCATGCTGCTGCTGAGGAAACAGAAGTAGATGCTGCTAATGTTATCGCACCCGCAGGCATCCCCAATCAAGCTGCAACTTCTACCGCTGCTATGCCTCCGGCAATGACTGAGCCTGCGGCAACTTTTCCTGCGTGGAACTTTTGGAGTTTGCAGGTCGGAGCTGCAATCGCACCTGGTGCGGCTTATACTCTACCTACCAACTATGAAGAGTTAGAGCTCGCAGCTGATAGGAGGGCAATGGAGCGAGGACAGCCTTCAGCTGCCCCAGCAATGCGCATTCCTTCTTTGCGCGAGATCCTTGAAGGAACTGGTATGTCATGATTTGCTGTTCACATCTTGCATTCTTCATTTGCAAGTTCGATAGTCTAACTTGGTTAATCATTGCTTTACGGTTAAAGCAAGCTGACGTGGACTGGCTAGTTCGGATGCGCCTCTCCTATCCTCAATCATTTGTGAGGTCTCTGGAGATAGGGCCCTTCGACAGGAGACTGTTTTTGACTGAAGCCATATGGATTTTGGAGCAGCTATCTGCAGCCACACCTGGGACTATTTCTCCTCAGAGTGCGAAGCTGCTTTTCGGCATGTGCCAAAACCTTCTCTCCAAAGTTCAAGGCAAGCTGGGCTTTGGGTATCTTGTCAAAAGAGTTACCCAGATTCGCGCGGCCGTGAATTTGAAGCGCGGCTACCATAACCTCGCAGCTGAGGAGCAGAAGGTGGAGCAGAAAAAGCAGAAGGCTGAAGAGGCTGTGAAGCTCTTCCATGAGATGAACGCCAAATATGAGCAATTGAAGCAAGAAGTGGAGCAAGTGGAAAATCTGTCGCGTCAGTTTACTCCTAATGATTCCCTGGTCAAAGGCTTATTTTGAAAAGTAGCAAATCTGTGTCGAGAAAAATGCTAAAACATTACTGTAATGTTGCTAGGGTTTCTCCCCCCTTTTTTTTCAAAAATAATTTGAATGCCTGTTTTGCCCATCCCGGGATTTGCTCGAATATCACTGTGCATATCAATTATGACGTCAGCTGTTGATATTCTGCCTTGATTTTCGCGCTAATTGCTCATTAGATAAGCACGGTTTCCTTGGGAAGTCCATCCGTATCATGACCATCCGTCATTAATTAGGATACGCAACCGAATCGTCGTAGCCTTTAGTAGGGTAATTGATTGTTACCTCTTTTCAAGGCGTAAGTGATTGATTCTTACCCTCTTTTCAAGTTTTGCTGACTCATCTCAGCAACTGAAGAGTCTCAACAGGGTCTATATAAAACCTGCCTTTTTCTATTTGGGTTCTTCATCCCACAATGTGGCTTGCCGTGAGTCCTTACGACTGTTGGCTTCAATGCTTATTTTTCGTTGATTCATGACAGCCTCAAGTTATGAAACCTGAGTTTGTACTTTGTGCCATAGAAATAGCTTCCATGATCTTCTTTACAAGGCTTATTGATCTTTATAACTGTCATAAAGAAGATGCAGATAATACCTCATGTTTGCTCGAACAATTTTCTTCGTCTATTATGCTTGCGGGTCATGCTTTCGGCCGCCTCCCGGCGAGGTGCAGCGCCGTACTGACCTTGCTACCGACTCGTAATGCACGGCGGATTTCTCCTCTGGCTTGCCCAGAAGTTGATCATTCGCCACCACGTTCTTGAGCTCAGGGTGGCGAGCCATTGTGCACGGAGCTCGTCTCTGTGGACAAGGAGCCTCTTGCCCTAGGAGTTGCTGCTTTCCTGTTCTTCACAGCCGCATACGCCGGAACAGGTGGTTCCTCAGGCACGTCTCTTGGGCAGAAGACCAGACAATGGCCTTGTCAGATCCTGGGATCTTGAACATAGCATCGCATAGGTCTTGTAGACATGGCGGGCTGTTCTTTTCGTAGGAACACCCTACTTGCTACAGATCTTTGGTCGCAGATCGTTGTATCGCATAGCTTCTGCTAGGACCGTTAGGTCGATCCTTTTTCAGTTATGATTTCCCGATGTGTAACTTCCGCTTGTAAGTTACTATTTAGATGCATTATAAGCCATGTTGGCTGCGTAACTAGCTTGATCTGAGCTTTTTGCTTGTAAGCTGCTATCTAGACAGATAAATTGTAAGTCATTTTGACTCATAATGATAAATCGCTTTGTATGATTTGCTGTCTTCGTTACAAGAAATTACAATTTCGCATGTGTATTGGAAAATTTCGCCTTCTGTAGTGCCGTATTCACACTTTGCATTGTTGCTATGATTTTCTATCTGCCGGATAGATTCGCAGATATGATTTTAGATCGTTCGAGATCGTATTTGCATAGCTTTGCTATCTGGGCAGATAGGCTTGAGATTTACTTAAGGTTAGACTCAAGTACGGGTGCTATCTTGGCAGACAGGCTTCTGTAGATCACTTAAGATCATTTTGCATAATGCTGCTATCATGGGAGATAGGCTTAAAGATCATTTTGAGATCGCATTCGTGTAGTGCTGCTATCGTGGCAGATAGGCTTGAAAGATCACTTAAGCTCATTCTCGCACAGGCTGCTATCATGGCAAATAGACTTAAAAGATCACTTAAGATCATATTCGCATGGGATGCTATCATGGAAGATAGGCTTAAAAGATCACTTAAGATCATATTCGCATAGGCTGCTATCATGGCAGATAGGCTTTAGAAGATCACTTAAGATTATATTCGCATAGGCTGCTATCGTGGCAGATAGGCTTTAGAAGATCAATTAAGATCATATTCGCATAGGCTTCTATCGTGGCAGATAGGCTTAAAAGATTTCTTAAAATCGTATTCGCATAGGCTGCTATCACGGCGAATAGGCTTTCGCTACTGAGAAATAATGAAATAAACAGAGCAATAAAGACAGCTGGAAGCATAAAGTTCTTCCCATTTGGGAGAAGTCTTTTTATTATAAGATACTCTCATATGGGAGAGATGAGATTACAATTCCCTCGTATGGGAGAGAAGATGCACGAGTTATAGCAATACAGAGCATAAAGAAGACGTTGTAATCTAACGCATATAATGAGAGAAGTTAAGGATAATACTTCTTAATCCAGCGCATGTTGACTGAGCTTGGGGTTGAGGTCGTTCCATGTAACCTCCGTATGTTGCAGTAGCCACTATCAAAGACTTCTGTGACTTCAAAGGGTCCTTCCCAATTGGCTGCGAATTTTGGGTGAGCTGCCTCTCGCATGCAATGATCAGACGCGCGCAAGACCAAATCTCCAACTGCGAAATCTCGACGTTGGACTGTTTTGTTGTACGCACGAGCGATCCTTTCTTGGTATCGTTTATTAGTCCTTTTAGCTTGCTCCCGCTTCTCTTCTAACAGGACCAAGTCATGATCGCATTGATTGTCATATAATGCATGAAAAGCCAACCTTGCAGAGTTAATCTTCACTTCCGTAGGTACCACAGCTTCAGCTCCATAGCATAAAAGAAATGGCGAGGCCCCTGTGGGCGTCCTTGGAGAAGTCCGATAGGCCCACAGGGCTACGTTCAAAGAATCAGCCCACTTCTTGTGGTCATCTACGACCATCTTGCTCAAGATTCTCAATAACGTCTTGTTGGTTGCTTCCGCTTGCCCATTCCCCTTCGGGTAGTATGGAGTGGAGCATATCGTAGAACTGTTGTACCAATTTCTGTACCAAGGTCCGGTAGGGCAATAAGTTTATCTCCTTCAAACCATACTCGCCCGAGGCTTGTTTGACGATTAGCTTGGAGTCTCCCATAACCGTAAAATTTCTTACTTCTAATGCCTTTGCTGCGCGAAGGCCCGCGATGAGAGGCTCATACTCTGCTTCATTGTTGGTGACTGCGAAGTCAAGCTTTGCGGACATCTGTATGACCTCTCCATCTGGTTTGGTCAAGACTATTCTGATGCCTCCACCTTTCCTTGTTGACGAGCCATCGAAATGGAGCGTCCAATAGGGCAGCTCGACTGCGTAGATTTCAGGTCCCTCCAATTCTTCTTCAATCACAGGCTCATGACTGTTATCAGGGAATTGCGCTAGCAAATCCGCTACCGCTTGCGACTTGATCGCCCGGGGTCGAACACATGTGATGTCATATTGAGAAATGGTCATATACCATTTCGCCAACCTTCCCCCAGGAGTGGTGTGAGTCAGAAGATACCGTATGGGGTCGCTCTTTGTGACCACTGCTACTTTGTGCGGAGCAAAATAGTGTCTCAACTTCTCTATTACAAAGAATAAAGCAAGGCAATGACGTTTGATGTCCGTGTACCTTGATTCTGCGGGCTGCACAATGCGAGAGATGTAGTAGATGGGCCTTTCTTGACCCTCGTACTCCTGAGCTAGGAGTGCTCCTATAGACCTCCTTGTTGACGTCAGATACAATAAGAGTGGTGATCCGAGCTGAGGTGCGATCATTACTTTTGACCATGTCAGCAGCTCCTTTAGTTTCCCGAACGCAGCCTCGTGCTCTGCAGTCCAGTTGTATACAGCATCTTTCTTGAGAAGATCACTGAAACAGAAGGTGATTTCGGCGATCGCTGGGATGAACCTTCGCAGGTAGGATAGCTTTCCCAAGAAGGTTTTCAAGGTACTTTGGTTATGTGGTGTCGTCATGCTAGTGATGGCCGATACCTTCGCAGGATCCGGCTCTATTCCTTGACGATGTACCACACATCCCAAGAACTTCCCTGATGTTACCCCGAACGCGCACTTCATGGGGTTCATCTTTAATTGAAAGCTTCTGCATCTGTTGAACACTTTTCGCAAATCCCCCAGATGGTCTGCCTCCTCCTTGGATTTTACAACTAGGTCATCCACGTAGAATTCTACTTCCTTGTGCATCATGTCGTGGAACAGGGCCATCATGGCCCGCTGGTAGGTCGCACCTGCGTTTTTTAGGCCAAACGGCATCACCGTATAGTTGAATACTCCCACCGGGGTGATGAATGTGGTTTTCCGTGCATCTTCGGGGTCCATCTAGATCTGATTATACCCACTTAAGCCGTCCATGAAGCTGAACATGCGATGACCCGCGGTTGAATCGATAATTAAGTCGATGTTGGGGAGCGGAAAATCATCCTTGGGGCAGAAGCGATTAAGATCCCGGAAGTCTATACAAATGCGAAGTTGCCCATTCTTCTTTACTACTGGCACAATGTTGGCCAACCATGTGGGATGGTGATTTGGCTCTATGAATTTGGCGTCCAGTAATTTGACAATTTCCTGCTTAATCTTCACGTTGAGCTCCGGCCTGAAGCTTCTTGTGCTCTGCTTTACCGGTTTGGATCCTGGAATTACATCCAACCGGTGCATTGTGATGCTCGTGTCCAGACCGGGCATTTCATCGTATTCCCATGCGAACACGTCTTTGTATTCAGTCAAGAGTTATAGCAATCTTTCCTCCTCTTCGCCTGTGAGGTCCGCACTTAGAAAGACTGGCCTCTTCTTTTCTTCGCTCGGGCTTAGGAATACCTCCTTCAGCTCCTGCTTTTGTGGTCTGGGTTTGTCTTCCATGCATTCGGGTGCTTCTTTGAGTTTCTCTTCTAGAGTGCTTGACATCGGTTTGTCTGTCTCCAAAACCTGTTCAATTCGATTGATTTGCTCAGGGATATCCCCATGCTCGCGTGAGGACACCCCCGCGCACCTTCATATGCGATAGCATTTCTTCCCATTGGCGTAGAAACTATCTATCTCCTTGCCTTCAGGATCATGTTTTGCTATCCTTTTCAGAGTGTACACGTTCTTTCGCTGGTAGGCAATCCGCGGCGCCTCTTCTCGCGTAGGCGGCTTTTCCTTGGCTTCCTCTCTTGTCACCATCACTCCTGCGGGTGACTGATCTTTGATATCCTTCCAACGGGGCAAAGGAGTGGGGTTGAATGGTCCCGGCGTTTGCTCATCTGCCATCTCAGTGAACCACACCGCCTCACTGAGATGCGCTTCATCCATGTTGAAAGGATTTATTGAAGCAGGTATCTTGACTATTCTGTCATTCCAAATGGCTTTCATCACTTGGTGAGCTGTTGAAGGGACAGCATCAAAGCGATGAATCCAGGCTCGGCCTATGATCATGTGATACGTAGTGTTCGCATCTATGACATAGAACTTTGCTGAACACTTGATTTTGCCAATCTGGACACCCAGGCGGATCCATCCTATCGTCATTCTGGAATCGCTTCCGAATCCCATTAGCGGGGATGGACGCTTGACGATCTTGTGCTCCGGAATTACCGCTAGCTTCAGAGTATGGAGCGAAACAACGTTAACTGCTGCTCCTCCGTCGACGAACGCTCTTTTGAACTCCACGCCATTGATGATAGCTGTCACATACAGAGGCTTCTGATGGCTCGCATCTGTCTTTTTGTCGCTCGCGGAGAAGGTTATGACCTTTTCTGTAGAGCGAGACGCCCTGACAACCTTTCCATTGGAGACTACGATATCCTCCTCGTAATCTTCTGCTATCCTCAGGATCGCCTTTGTCATCCCCTTGCGGCATTTCTCTGAGAATTTCATCTCATCGAAGAACCTGCTGAACCCATGCGATCCCTTCATTCGATCGGCACGTTGGTCCTCCGTGTCTATGCTGTAGTCCTCGTCATCGTGGATCTCGGCAATGATGGGTAGACCATCCTCCGCAACCTCTTCAAGGTCCACAATCGAGATCATGGCGACCTCTTTTCCCTTCGGCTCTTGCTCCGCATGGGCAGGGAGTGGATTGTTTCGCACATCCTGCCTTTGATCGCTGACGATCAGTTCGCCATTTTTCATCTTTTGGCTTACCATGATTCTGAGCTTCTTGCAGTCAGCTGTGGGATGCATGACTTTTCCGTGACATTCGCACCACTTCGGGTCCCTCACCATCTCCCTGGAGGGTGCCTTTTCGAGTGGCGGCAGGACACCGTCCTTACGCCATTGTCTGCAAAGGTCGCTTGCTTCTTCCACCGAACATGGAAGAGGTGGTGCATCAAAGTTCACTACTTTCGGCTGCTTTTTGGGCGAGATCGTATTCACTTCAGCCTCACGTCCCCTCTTGTAGCTGAATCTCCCGATTTTGAAAGTAGTACCGCCCGAGGATCGCTCAGGGGCGTTCCTCTTTTTCTGCCTCTCTACTATAGGCTCGATATTCTTCGTGCATTCGATTAGCTTTGAAAATGTAGGTGTTTGCAGGTTGATAAGCATACCTTTGTACTCATCTCGCATGCATTGCAGGCATATCTCCACGAGTCTGCTTTCGAGTATCACATCTTTGCATTCCAAGGACTTGGCCCTGAACTTCTTGATGAATGTTATTCCATCTTCCTCGCGCTTCTGATACATCCGCGAGAGATGAATCATCGTCACCTTTACCTCCATCTGAAAGAACTTAGTGTAAACCTTCTGGACCATGTCGTCCCAGGTCTTTACGGATCCGGCTTCCAACGTCCTGTACCACTTGTAGGCCACATTCCCTAGGGATTTCGGAAACTCGCGCATCAGCAGCTTAGGATCAGCCCCATACGGCCCCATCACATCAATGAAGCGCATGACATGCTCATGGGCGTTCCCATTGTCGTCTTCGAACTTGTCCCATTTAGGAGATTTGTACCCAGCAGGGTTAGGCATGAGATAGATCTCTCGTGGAATAGGCGGGTCGTTGTCAAGCTTCGGGATGATGGTATCCGCGAACGATTGGTGAGCCAGAATAGTGTCTATGCGCCGTTGCAGCGACGTCATACACTCCGGAGCACTTCCGTCGGCAGCAGGAGGAGGGGTTGCCGCAGGCGGAGGCGACACATATGTCGCAGGAAGGCTAGGGACATATTGTGAAATCACGTTATCCCAGATTGCTGTTGGAGGAGGCAAGGGATACTGTGAGGCCGGGTTAGGTACCAAAGTTGGAGGTGGAGGAGTATGAGTAGCAAGAGGTAACATTTGAGCTATTGGCCCCTAAATTGAGGGTAGCTGCGTAGTTGCTGGTGGAGTTTGCGGGTTAGGATTGGGTGGTGCGGTTGACACTCCCAACCCCTGAGTGGTGGAGGCTCCTTCTCCCTGAGAAACGGTTGTGGCTGGTGTGGGGTTTGGAGCGAGAGTCCCCAAGACAACCATTATCCGTTCTAGCTGTGCAGATTGAGCTTTGAGAGCCTTCGCTTGATTCTGGATGGTGGAATGATTGATCTTCTGCAATGCTGAATGCTTGAATGTGTGAAGAGTTTCTTGTTTTATCTCCCACGAATGAATTCTCTACACTTATCAGTTGAACTCCTCTATGCCTTTCTTTGAAATTGAAAATCAAACTTATAACAAACAGCAGCAACAACTTAAGAGATTTTAGGAACCAACTCCCTAAAAATCCTCAACCCTTAACAGCTTCTTTCAACAACTATGTTTGAATAGCTGATTTGATTTTCTATGCAGGTTTGACCAACGAACATCCCTGCAGAACTTAATCAAAAGATCAAATCCAATCCAGATAAAATAGCAAAAATATAGTGATCTATTTGAGAAATCAGTTTAATCAATAAACTTGGCTATTTTTTAATTCAGATAAAATATTATATATGTAACCTGTATATTTTACCAAATATTGATAAATGATAAGATTATGACTAATAAAAAGTCAATATCCAATCATATAAACAGATAAATCAATCTGCACAAAGAATCAGTTAGCCACAAAAGACATTGGCAGAAGCCCAAGGGTAACCGCCGAAGCTTTGGAGCTTTGGCTGCCTTTCAAAGCTTTGGTCAGCAACCACTGATCCTAGAAGCCAATTAATCTGCACAATCTGTTAGCATTAAAATCTCAATATCTAGGCTCAAGGATATTTGTAAGGGACCCTAAAACAACATTCAATACAATATCTCGTCTGCAACAGAGAAACCTGTCAGAAAGCATATAACAAGTTCATGAGAAAAAATTGAACTTCAAAGCTTTGGAGCTTTTATTTCTTTCATCATCCTTCAAATACAACCCCCCCCCCAATTTACCCGATTAATTCAAAGGGATTGAATTATCAATCTCCCCCTTGATGAAAGACATAACAAATATTCTTTCTTTTCATAGTATCCTACAACTCAATAGCCATTAATACCCAGTAGATATACATAGGAGCAACAAAATAAAACAACGGCATTTAGCATATATCACATAACACAGAATAAAACCACAACACTTAGCATATATCACATAACATAGATATAAACCAATATAACTCAAAACTTAATTAACATAGATAGAAACATATATAAAAACATCCTACATATCTAAAAATTATTACACATAATCCATCTAGCTCATCTAGCACCACTTAGCATAGAATCTCTCCCCCTTTTTGACTTTCATCTATAGAAAATGAGAAATGTAGGATCATGTTCCGAGTTTTCGAAATAAAACATAAAATATTAAATAAAATTTAAACAGACTTAAGGGCTTTGAAGAAAAAGAAATAAATAGACAGAAGGAAGATAGAAAGGTTAAAGGCCTTTAAGCTCAGTCTTCAGAACCAACATCCTTCTTGGTTGTATTCTTTCCTTATTTTTCCTTGCTCTGCTCCTTGCCTTTACCCTTGACAGTCTCAGCTTCCTCTCGTTCCCCCCCTGCTGATTCATCATCTCTAGATGCTTCTTCTTCCCCAGATTGCTCTTCAACACCCGAAGCCACATCTTCAGCAGCAGTCTCATCACCAACTTCTTTAGCAACTTCCTCATAAAATTTGTCACCAACTCCTTCACCATTAGCTTCATCATCACTTTGCTCAAACAAATCTTTTCAAGTAAGAACAACTGACACTTTCTTCTTCTTCTGCTTCTTCAAAGCTTCCCCAATGACCATGTCAGAATAAATGTTACTATCTATTGTCTCAGTAGATGGCACCTTTTCCAGATTCCAACCCTTTATAATCAAGTCTAGTTTCCCTACCATCAAAGCCTTGAATTTATCACACTCAGTAGACAAGTCAAAGTGACCTTGCCTCAAATCCTTTAGTCCATCTTCCAAGTTCTCAACTTTGTGAATGATCTGAGAGAAATCCAAATTTGTTGAAGCCTTTGGTGTTGTTAGAGATTTAGGTTTGATGAAGTCATTCTCCTTAAGCTCACTTGCAGATAATTCAGAATAGAACTTCCAACTACCCTTACCTGTCTGCACAACTCCAAACCTTTGGAGAGAACTCTCATCTACTAACCCAAATCCACTGGTTATCTACTCTTCATCCTTCATAGGCACTTCAAAATGCTTAAAGAAAAGTGGCAACAAATTTTCTTAGGGAAGTGAATGATTCCTAGTCCTAGTACCACAGTACATCATATGCTCCATGATCACACTAGGCGAATCAACGTCAAAGCCTTGACATATCAAGTACATCAGAATCAATACCCTATCAGTCACTAGTTCTTTTGAATGTTCTCTAGGCACAACACACCTCATGAGGACAAAAAAAAAATTAGCTTCACAGTTCAACACATAATGTGTTAATTGCTTTGGTCCAGATGGTGTACCCTCTAAAAAGAACTCAGACTTTCCATTCTCTAAACATTCATTCCTATCAGGATGTTCGGGAACTTTATACTTCATAGGAATCCCCAAGACTTTGGAAAACACCTTATGATCCAACCTTATATCCACACCAGCTACCCTAGAGGTTAAGACATAACTATCCTCATCCTCTTGCAGAAGATTCAGATAGAACAACCTAGTTCACCTAGGATATGCTTCAGAAGTAGCATTTAACATCTTCGAAACAGATGATTCTCTAAGTTTTCTCATACAGTGAATGTCTAGTTTATCAAATAAATCTTCGGAGATCATACTACAGTGAGAAACATTTGAAGATGCATAACCATCAATCCATACACTTCAAACTTCTGAACTTATAAACTAAGATTTAGGACATAACTTCTTACCATGTCCAGAAACATTTTTCTTTTCCTTCACATAACTATACTTGAATCTTGTCTTATTTTCTTAAGTCTGATCATCCTTCTTCTACTTTGGTTTCTTCTTTGGAGTCTGGTCATTCTTATTCTCACCTTCAGGCTTCTTCTTCTTTTATCCTCCTTTCTTTTTCTTTTGAGTTTTATCACCCTGATCCTTCTTGCTTTGTCCCTGTTCCTTCATAACTTCTCCCTGTTGTTCCTCATATTCAAACTCTTTTTCTTGCATTCCCTTATCCTTTATGATCTTCTTGGCTGGAGGAGAAGCTTCTTGCATGCTGGCAGTCCTCTCTGAATCTAAATTAGAAATTGTTATCTCAGTCTTCCTATTGGCCTTTCCCTTCTTTCCCATTGTTGATCCCTGAACTATCTGCTGAAGTCACTTTGATTTGCGCTCCATGGGGTTTAGGGTTTTAGAAGAGATAGAGAGAATTGATAGAGAGAGAGAGAGAGAGACGAAGTGACAGAGATTGAGATGGAGAGAAAAATCCCTGAAGTAGTGACTTATAAGTAGGAAATTTCTGAACTGATTAAGTTTAAAAAGGACTCTTTTTGAAAGTACATGCAAAATTTTATTTTGAGATATTTTAAGATATTTTGAATAAATCTATGACAAAAAATATTCTGCAATTATCTATTAAGATAATACAAAATATTTACTGGTCCAATTACTAAACAAAATAAGCAGGTTAATCTCCAAAGCTTTGAAGTACAGGTCCAAAGCTTTGGGGGACTGCAGAATTAACAGACAAAAAACTTAAAAGCTTTGAAGCATACTTCCAAGGCTAGGAAAGTATGATTCCAAGGATTTGAGATTTTCACACACATAAAACGTATATGATCTAATACTCCCCCTAAACCAAAGGTTTTCATCTCTAAGGCTTGAATTGGGCAAACCTCTCATCTGGCAATGGTTTAGTGAAAAAAATCAGCAACTTGTATAGCAGTAGATATAAAAGATAAAGACACGTCACATTTCTCAGCATGATCTCTTATGAAATGATGTCTTACATCAATGTGCTTAGTTCTGGAGTGTTTCACAGTGTTCTTTATAATTGAAATGGCACTTGTATTGTCATAGTATATATCTACTTTTCTGAAATCATAGCCAAGGTCTCTCATTTGTTGAGCAATCCACAACACTTGTGAGCAACAAGCTCCAGCTAAAATGTATTCAGCTTCTGCATTTGACAAGGCTATTGAATTCTGTTTCTTTGAATGCCAGCTGATTAGTAATGAGCCAATATATTGGAAACACCCTGATGTGCTCTTCCTATCAACCTTGAATCCTGCAAAGTCTGGATCTCAATAACCACTCAAAAAGAAGTTATACCTCCTTGGAGACCAAATTCCAAAATCTTTGGTACCATTGCGATATCTTAAGATCCTCTTGACAGCAACTAAGTGACATTCCTTAGGATCTGCTTGAAACCTTGCACACATACAGACACTAAAAGTAATATCTGGTATACTAGCAGTTAAATACAATAGTGAACCAATCATACCTCTGTATTCCTTTTGATCCACACTCTTACCATTTGTAGCCTTATATAAGGATAATGAAGAACTCGTGGGAGTTTTAGATACCTTGGACTAAGACATATTGTACTTATTAAGAATTCTTGGTAAATTTGTCTTGATGCACGAAAATTCGTTTCTTCATTTGATGTACATGAAGTCCAAGAAAGAAATTTAACTCTCCCATAAAACTCATTTTAAATTCCGTGCACATTAGATTTGAAAACTTTTTTTATAGAGCATCATTAGTAGCACCAAACAATGTATCATCAACATAAATATGCACCACTAAGATGTTTTTTTTTTGTGAGTTTTAATGATAAGAGTTTTGTCTACTAGGCCTCTCTTAATTTTTTTTGCAAGTAAATAATTTGAAAGTCAGTCATACCAAGTCCTTGGAGCTTGTTCGAGGCCATACGGAGCTTTGTCTAATTTGTAAACATGACCAGGAAATTATCATCTTGAAAACCAGGAGTTGAGCAACATATAGTTCTTCTTGTAAATAACCATTCAGGAAAGCACATTTGACATCCATTTGATAAAGTTGTATATGTTTATGATACGTAAATCCAAGAAGTATTATAACAGCTTCTAACCTAGAAACAGGAGCAAATGTCTCATCATAGTCAATACCCTCTTCTTGATTATACCCCTGTGCCACAAGTCTAGCTTTGAGCCTAACTACCTTACCATTCTCATCAAGTTTGTTTCTGAACACCCATCTGGTTCCAATAACTAATTGATTCTTTGGCCTAGGAACCAAGTTCCTTACCTTGTTCCTTTCAAATTCATTTAGCTCACTCTGCATTGCAATGATCCAATATGCATCATGTAAAGCCCCCTTTGCATTCTTAGGTTCAAGAAATGACACAAAAACATTGAAGGCACACAAGTTCTTTAATTTTCCTCTAGTATGTGTACCATTGGTTGGATCTCAAATGATATTGTATGTAGGATGAGCTGACAAATATTTGAACTTCTTCCTTGGTGTCCAGGAATCTGGTTCTCCAACAATATTTTCAATCCTTTAAGTACTTGATGCAGTAGCTGAAGCACTTTGTGTTCTGTGAAGTCCAATCTCAAGGCTTTGAGAATTTGACTCAGGAGGATGTTCAAGGCTTTGAGATTCTTCTGGCTGTTCCTGCAGATTAGTTTTGCTAATTTTCTCTTTCTCAACATCATCATTTGCCTAATACTTATTTAGATTGAGATCTGCAAACCTTTCACTCAAAGAACCATCATCTCTTTCATCAAAAATCACATGAATGCTCTTTTCTACCACTTTGGTTCTCTTATTGAAAACTCTATATGCTTTGCTAAATTGAGAATAACAAGAAACGCACCTTCATCACTTCTAGAATCAAATTTACAAAGATTAATCTTACCATTATTATGCACATAACAAGTACAACCAAAAGGCTTAAAGTAAGAAACACTTGTATTTCTGCCTTTGAAAAGTTCATATGGAGTTTTCTTCATAATAGGTCTTATCAAACATATATTTAGCACATAGTTGGCAGTGTTAAAATCTTCTGCCCAGAGATATTTTGCCAAATGGATCTCAAGTATCATGGTTCTAGACATATCCTCAAGTGTCCTATTTTTCCTCTCAACTATTCCATTATGTTGCGGAGTTCTAGGTGCTGAAAAGTTGTGTGAGATGCCATGATGTGAACAAAATAAATCAAAGTCTAGCTGATCAAACTCAGTGCCATGATCACTTCTAACAGATGCAACATGATCACTCATATTAAATCAAATTTGTGTGAGATGGCTCTGTTTATCTCTTTATCTTGAGTATTGGATACTGGATATGGATCTCACATTTATCGAAATGTGGAGGATCGAAAGAGAAGAAGACGACTGGTGTGAACAAGAGAATCCTGCAAAGAGAACTTCGTGTACACCAAAGGCAGAGAATAGAAAATGGCACAGGAAGTGTTGGGTTGTGTGTAGGGAGAGAGTAAGGCAATAGCACTGTATGAGAGAGAGACAGGGGTTTGGCAGAGCTTCCGCGTATGTGTGGTGTGTTCTCCTTTGTATGGAAGGGTTAACGTCCTATATATAACGGAGAATGTGACCGTTGTAGTGTGGTTAATGCGCCCATCAATGGCGTCTTAATTAGCTTAACCACAAGGGCACATTCGTCCGCGTATATAGGGACCGTTACAGCACGTTACCCGCGTATACCGAAACCGTTATGGGGTTGACCGGGTTTGACCGGATTGACCGGGTTTATGGAGCTCGTGCCATAAATCTCTCAAAAGCAGTTACTAAAGGTCGCGCGCGGACTTGGCTCGCACGCAAAAGGACTTACTCTAGCCTCCATACCACTGAGTCCCTACAAGTCCCGTGCAGTGGTGTGCGAGGGCCCTGTCTCGCAGCCCCCACGTGGATCAGCGCGGCTGGTGATCCAGTGTGTGTGGAGCACAATATGGTGTGCTAGATGATTGCCACGTGGCCAAGACCTGTCTGCTCAGAAAGCACTATCTACATTAGCCCCCTTTCTGCGCGTGAAGACTCATAAGCGGATAGGCTTCCATGCGCAGGAACCAACGTACGCGTGTCCGCCACGCACCAATTAAAATATGTGCAGATTCAGCCCCCGTGCGTGCCATTATGACCTAAACCCCTAGATTCGTGCAGTCTGGTCTTTTAGGGTTTTAGGCGTGACGTCAGCTTGTCCTGTGATTGCGCGATTCGACGGTGACGGTTGCGATTTGACTACTGAAAGGACGCAACCCTTCATTGTTTTTGGATAAATACTCTGTGCTCTCCATTGTTGTAAAGCATCACTTCTTTATCTTAAAGTGAATGATACCCGTAAGCCTTCAAGAGCAGATCCAGATAATCAATCACCAGTTCTCTCTTGTCAATCGTCTTCTTCAACTGTGCGCATCCAAGCAAGCTTTACCAAAACAAGGTTGGCCTTGCTCAATTTTTTTTAATATACTGATATATGCTTTGAACTGCGTTGGATCTGCAAACCCATAACTTCCTGAAACATATTATCCACTGAGAACTATGAAGAAGATCTTGCTCTTTGAATCCAACTTTGATTTAATCCCCAGATGATAAGGATTTTGAATGTGGGGTTTCTGAAATCCCTGATAATGCAAACGATTCCAATCTTTAATCTTGGAGATTGCTACTGGACTGTTCATCTTTCTTCCAGTAAATCCTCGTACGCTTTGAACTGAATCTTGAAATTCGAACTAAAGTATGTGTATTTCTCCCCCCTTTTTTCTTGATTTTCCGCAGGAATGGCAAAGACAAAAGGAACCAAACCTATTAAGGAGGTCGAAGATATACCTGATCTCCCCCAGGCCTTATGGCGAAAAGCCCCCTATCTGGGTGGCAAAGACTTTTACCATGCTAGGGTTAAGGTAAAGAACTTTCCAATCCCTGTCCCTGCTGAAGAATTGCAAACGTTAACCCCTCCAGTTAACTCGGCCCTGCTCGAATTGATCGATTCCGAGGACGTGGTTCGATTGGGAGTCGAAAATGGGTACTTCCCATACACTGCGATATCCACTCAAGCGTTTGTTCAGAAATTGGACTTCATGGATGAGTGGATTGACCATGTATTGACCAATCATGCCATGACTTTAAATGATGCTGGCATATACTTCGCTGTTCGTGCTATGAAGGGTGCTGGCGTGAAGATGGACCAGTCCATGCTTCTAAACCTTCTTTCTCGTTACTCGCCTGCGACTCACACATTCCACTTTGCTGAGTTCGAGGCTGCTCCCACGCTTGAAGACGTGCACATGTTGTATGATATGTCTCCCGTGGGCGAGGTGGATCCCTTGAGTCCCTTTAGAACTGATGCAAAGATCGCTTTGTACAAGCAGATGGAGAAGTGCTTGTCAGAGGTGAAGAAAATTTCCACCCGGTGGACTCCCACAGAACTTCTTCCCGACTGGCAGTTGGTTGACACATCTGCGAAGAATACTTGGAGAAAGTGGGTGCAATACTTCTTTCGTGATTATGCGAACAGCAGTATCACCAAGAAGCTTTTGAGCCAAAACCCAAAGGCTAAAAACTATGTGAATGGCAAGGGTTATCATTTGACCCTCTGCGCCTTCCTCTGCGCCTGGTTGTCGAGGTATCTGATCGATGGCCATCCGCATGATGGGGTATTCTATCATGTTCTGCCTCTTGCTGTGAGATTGGCCCTTGGTCATAAAGTCGCACTTGGGCCCTTAGTCTTAGGCACGTTGTACCACAGGTTGGATCAGCTGGTCGTAGCAATGAAGGAATCGCGTGGTCGCCTCGACGTACTGACTTACATTAACATTGCTTTCTTGACAATGTGGGTCTTCGAGCGATGGCCCTCTTATGCCCCAATTCCTTCTAAGCCCAGCAAATGGTGTCCCCAGGTGCGGAGGAGGAGCGTAATAGCGGCAGGGCTGCGAGGTGGTTTGGTACTAACTTTCCCAAGTGCGTCTGGAGCCTGGTATGCGAAAATCGGGAAGAGTTTATAGCTAGACCTTATGCCACGTGCGTTGAGAATGTGCGATGGTTCCCAAAATTGTATCCCTCTAAGGCTGTTGCTTTCTTTGAAGAGCTTCTTTTCGAGGACGGGAAACATTCCCACGAGCGCTATCGCGAATTCTTCTGCTGGTGTCTGAGAGGTTCTCTTCCTGCTCTTGCGGAGTATGTTCGTGAACTCGTACCCAGGTACGAGAAAATCACTGTGGACGTTGATCCTACTCGCGTTTCTCCCCAGTTCGGCTTTGATGCAGTGGCACCATCAATCTGGCCGCAGTCTATCATAAGAGGCTGCTACAAGCAGTTACTGTCTGGGGAGTGTAAAACAATCTTGAGGAGTAATCTTCCCTTCGAGCAACCCCCTGGTAACCGCGAAGGTGGCTACTCCAGAAACTGGATCGCTTATTGGAATGCCCAGCAGAGAAGGTTTGAGACGCAGTCGGCCCCTCAGCCGAGCAGAGCTCCTGTGATCAAAAGGAATTATTTCCCTTTTCGTCCCAACTGTAGCCTGGACGAGTCTGAATATGGCTTCTATTCACATCTGGATCGCGAGAATCACCTGTGTCCCTCCACCATTCTCGACGAAAAGATAGCCGCGGTTAAGAGAGGTGATTCGCATGTCATCAGATACAGCGAAACTTTCGCTAAGGTAAGCAATTTCTCTTGCATGTGCTAAGTTTCCTTATTCCAATATGTCGAAAGCTTCATGCTTCATTTTCTGCTGCAGTGCTACGTGAGGAGGTTTGCATCTGGTGAGCGCTCCAAATCGCTGGTCACTACCATTGTTACTGCAAGAAGGCAGGGACAACCAGTTCGGCTAGCTTCGAAAATGGATCCCGCGATTGAGACCAAAATTCGCGAGATCATGAATGCTTTTGCTGATTCGCTGATAGACAATACTCCAGCCTTGTCTCCACCCAGGAACGATCCATCTCCTCCATCAACTGCTGCTCCGAGAGCGAAGAGGCCCAGACAAAGAGGGATCACAATCTCTTCCCGCAGGAGCGCTCAAACTTCCCCTCCTGCGAGATCCCTTACTGCCAGGGATAAAGGTAAAGGTCGAATGCCCAGTAAAGCGCGGAAGGAGCTCGCAGTGGAGACCTTTGTTCTGTTTGGCCAAGAGGAAGAGGAGGAGAGAATGGAGACAAGAGAAGGAGATGAAGAATAGGAAAGAACTGAAGATGTCAGAGACAGAGAGAGAGATGAGATACAAGAGGAAGAGTCAGGAGGTATCTCAATCATACTTGTCTTCTCATTATCTTAACTCTTTCGCAATCTTTTCTGAACTAATTGTTTCTTTGCAGATGATGACGATGAGACCATCAGTGGCCTTTTGGCCAAGAAGCAGAAGAGGGGTTCTCATTCTGGTGTTTCCAACGAAACCATAAGCGAGGACATTCTTGCCGAGTCCAGGAGAACAGCTGCGGAGGCTGCCGAAAGAAGAAGAAAGCGAGAAGAAGAGGAGCTCGAGCGCGTGAAGCAAAGGATCCTAGAAGAACAACACGTCGACGACTTAGTGCGTCCAACCCATGAGGGAAGTGCGGTTCCCGAAGAGGAAGCTCCTGAAATTGACGAGGAGGATGCGGCTCCAGAAGAAGATGCAGCCGCTCTAGAGCAAGTCCAAGCAGACTTCGAAGAAATCGCAGGTGGTAACGAAGGTGAGATTTTTAATCTCGCAGTAACTTAGCGAGATGTGATTTTCGGTGCGTTAAAGCACGGCTTGTCAAAAGCTGACATTCGCCGCTGGCTGGTAAGCAAGTGCGGTGAACCTTCAGGTAATCATTTGAGCAACATGTGTGAACTAGGCTTAGCAACCCAAACATAATCATGATTGGTTTCTTCGCACCCCAGGTCACGCTCATCTTAAAGATATGCTTAATGAAGATACATTAATAGGGCAAGGTTCCGCGTCCTTAGCATATGACGAAGATACTGCAATCCCACCCTCGCGTGGAGGTGCTCGCTCTTAGCTTACCAAAGATAATAAAATATTATGCAGCACAAGTTACCTCACATCATCGTACTTTTTATCGCAGGCAACACTGATGAAGCCATGTTGGAACAAAGGAATCAACCTTCTGCATCCTATGTCCCGGTGCCGAGTTCTCATACTGAGAAGCCCATCGCAGCTGCTGAATATGCGGGAGAGCCCTTCGAGGACGTCATTGAACTTTCTGATGATGTCGAAGCTGACACCGTGTTGATGGAGGAAGATGCCCATGCTGCTGCTGAGGAAACAGAAGTAGATGCTGCTAATGTTATCGCACCCGCAGGCATCCCCAATCAAGCTGCAACTTCTACCGCTGCTATGCCTCCGGCAATGACTGAGCCTGCGGCAACTTTTCCTGCGTGGAACTTTTGGAGTTTGCAGGTCGGAGCTGCAATCGCACCTGGTGCGGCTTATACTCTACCTACCAACTATGAAGAGTTAGAGCTCGCAGCTGATAGGAGGGCAATGGAGCGAGGACAGCCTTCAGCTGCCCCAGCAATGCGCATTCCTTCTTTGCGCGAGATCCTTGAAGGAACTGGTATGTCATGATTTGCTGTTCACATCTTGCATTCTTCATTTGCAAGTTCGATAGTCTAACTTGGTTAATCATTGCTTTACGGTTAAAGCAAGCTGACGTGGACTGGCTAGTTCGGATGCGCCTCTCCTATCCTCAATCATTTGTGAGGTCTCTGGAGATAGGGCCCTTCGACAGGAGACTGTTTTTGACTGAAGCCATATGGATTTTGGAGCAGCTATCTGCAGCCACACCTGGGACTATTTCTCCTCAGAGTGCGAAGCTGCTTTTCGGCATGTGCCAAAACCTTCTCTCCAAAGTTCAAGGCAAGCTGGGCTTTGGGTATCTTGTCAAAAGAGTTACCCAGATTCGCGCGGCCGTGAATTTGAAGCGCGGCTACCATAACCTCGCAGCTGAGGAGCAGAAGGTGGAGCAGAAAAAGCAGAAGGCTGAAGAGGCTGTGAAGCTCTTCCATGAGATGAACGCCAAATATGAGCAATTGAAGCAAGAAGTGGAGCAAGTGGAAAATCTGTCGCGTCAGTTTACTCCTAATGATTCCCTGGTCAAAGGCTTATTTTGAAAAGTAGCAAATCTGTGTCGAGAAAAATGCTAAAACATTACTGTAATGTTGCTAGGGTTTCTCCCCCCTTTTTTTTCAAAAAGAATTTGAATGCCTGTTTTGCCCATCCCGGGATTTGCTCGAATATCACTGTGCATATCAATTATGACGTCAGCTGTTGATATTCTGCCTTGATTTTCGCGCTAATTGCTCATTAGATAAGCACGGTTTCCTTGGGAAGTCCATCCGTATCATGACCATCCGTCATTAATTAGGATACGCAACCGAATCGTCGTAGCCTTTAGTAGGGTAATTGATTGTTACCTCTTTTCAAGGCGTAAGTGATTGATTCTTACCCTCTTTTCAAGTTTTGCTGACTCATCTCAGCAACTGAAGAGTCTCAACAGGGTCTATATAAAACCTGCCTTTTTCTATTTGGGTTCTTCATCCCACAATGTGGCTTGCCGTGAGTCCTTACGACTGTTGGCTTCAATGCTTATTTTTCGTTGATTCATGACAGCCTCAAGTTATGAAACCTGAGTTTGTACTTTGTGCCATAGAAATAGCTTCCATGATCTTCTTTACAAGGCTTATTGATCTTTATAACTGTCATAAAGAAGATGCAGATAATACCTCATGTTTGCTCGAACAATTTTCTTCGTCTATTATGCTTGCGGGTCATGCTTTCGGCCGCCTCCCGGCGAGGTGCAGCGCCGTACTGACCTTGCTACCGACTCGTAATGCACGGCGGATTTCTCCTCTGGCTTGCCCAGAAGTTGATCATTCGCCACCACGTTCTTGAGCTCAGGGTGGCGAGCCATTGTGCACGGAGCTCGTCTCTGTGGACAAGGAGCCTCTTGCCCTAGGAGTTGCTGCTTTCCTGTTCTTCACAGCCGCATACGCCGGAACAGGTGGTTCCTCAGGCACGTCTCTTGGGCAGAAGACCAGACAATGGCCTTGTCAGATCCTGGGATCTTGAACATAGCATCGCATAGGTCTTGTAGACATGGCGGGCTGTTCTTTTCGTAGGAACACCCTACTTGCTACAGATCTTTGGTCGCAGATCGTTGTATCGCATAGCTTCTGCTAGGACCGTTAGGTCGATCCTTTTTCAGTTATGATTTCCCGATGTGTAACTTCCGCTTGTAAGTTACTATTTAGATGCATTATAAGCCATGTTGGCTGCGTAACTAGCTTGATCTGAGCTTTTTGCTTGTAAGCTGCTATCTAGACAGATAAATTGTAAGTCATTTTGACTCATAATGATAAATTGCTTTGTATGATTTGCTGTCTTCGTTACAAGAAATTACAATTTCGCATGTGTATTGGAAAATTTCGCCTTCTGTAGTGCCGTATTCACACTTTGCATTGTTGCTATGATTTTCTATCTGCCGGATAGATTCGCAGATATGATTTTAGATCGTTCGAGATCGTATTTGCATAGCTTTGCTATCTGGGCAGATAGGCTTGAGATTTACTTAAGGTTAGACTCAAGTACGGGTGCTATCTTGGCAGATAGGCTTCTGTAGATCACTTAAGATCATTTTGCATAATGCTGCTATCATGGGAGATAGGCTTAAAGATCATTTTGAGATCGCATTCGTGTAGTGCTGCTATCGTGGCAGATAGGCTTGAAAGATCACTTAAGCTCATTCTCGCACAGGCTGCTATCATGGCAAATAGACTTAAAATATCACTTAAGATCATATTCGCATGGGATGCTATCATGGAAGATAGGCTTAAAAGATCACTTAAGATCATATTCGCATAGGCTGCTATCATGGCAGATAGGCTTTAGAAGATCACTTAAGATTATATTCGCATAGGCTGCTATCGTGGCAGATAGGCTTTAGAAGATCAATTAAGATCATATTCGCATAGGCTGCTATCGTGGCAGATAGGCTTAAAAGATTTCTTAAAATCGTATTCGCATAGGCTGCTATCACGGCGAATAGGCTTTCGCTACTGAGAAATAATGAAATAAACAGAGCAATAAAGACAGCTGGAAGCATAAAGTTCTTCCCATTTGGGAGAAGTCTTTTTATTATAAGATACTCTCATATGGGAGAGATGAGATTACAATTCCCTCGTATGGGAGAGAAGATGCACGAGTTATAGCAATACAGAGCATAAAGAAAACGTTGTAATCTAACGCATATAATGAGAGAAGTTAAGGATAATACTTCTTAATCCAGCGCATGTTGACTGAGCTTGGGGTTGAGGTCGTTCCATGTAACCTCCGTATGTTGCAGTAGCCACTATCAAAGACTTCTGTGACTTCAAAGGGTCCTTCCCAATTGGCTAGGAATTTTGGGTGAGCTGCCTCTCGCATGCAATGATCAGACGCGCGCAAGACCAAATCTCCAACTGGGAAATCTCGACGTTGGACTGTTTTGTTGTACGCACGAGCGATCCTTTCTTGGTATCGTTTATTAGTCCTTTTAGCTTGCTCCCGCTTCTCTTCTAACAGGACCAAGTCATGATCGCATTGATTGTCATATAATGCATGAAAAGCCAACCTTGCAGAGTTAATCTTCACTTCCGTAGGTACCACAGCTTCAGCTCCATAGCATAAAAGAAATGGCGAGGCCCCTGTGGGCGTCCTTGGAGAAGTCCGATAGGCCCACAGGGCTACGTTCAAAGAATCAGCCCACTTCTTGTGGTCATCTACGACCATCTTGCTCAAGATTCTCAATAACGTCTTGTTGGTTGCTTCCGCTTGCCCATTCCCCTTCGGGTAGTATGGAGTGGAGCATATCGTAGAACTGCTGTACCAATTTCTGTACCAAGGTCCGGTAGGGCAATAAGTTTATCTCCTTCAAACCATACTCGCCCGAGGCTTGTTTGACGATTAGCTTGGAGTCTCCCATAACCGTAAAATTTCTTACTTCTAATGCCTTTGCTGCGCGAAGGCCCGCGATGAGAGGCTCATACTCTGCTTCATTGTTGGTGACTGCGAAGTCAAGCTTTGCGGACATCTGTATGACCTCTCCATCTGGTTTGGTCAAGACTATTCTGATGCCTCCACCTTTCCTTGTTGACGAGCCATCGAAATGGAGCGTCCAATAGGGCAGCTCGACTGCGTAGATTTCAGGTCCCTCCAATTCTTCTTCAATCACAGGCTCATGACTGTTATCAGGGAATTGCGCTAGCAAATCCGCTACCGCTTGCGACTTGATCGCCCGGGGTCGAACACATGTGATGTCATATTGAGAAATGGTCATATACCATTTCGCCAACCTTCCCCCAGGAGTGGTGTGAGTCAGAAGATACCGTATGGGGTCGCTCTTTGTGACCACTGCTACTTTGTGCGGAGCAAAATAGTGTCTCAACTTCTCTATTACAAAGAATAAAGCAAGGCAATGACGTTTGATGTCCGTGTACCTTGATTCTGCGGGCTGCACAATGCGAGAGATGTAGTAGATGGGCCTTTCTTGACCCTCGTACTCCTGAGCTAGGAGTGCTCATATAGACCTCCTTGTTGACGTCAGATACAATAAGAGTGGTGATCCGAGCTGAGGTGCGATCATTACTTTTGACCATGTCAGCAGCTCCTTTAGTTTCCCGAACGCAGCCTCGTGCTCTGCAGTCCAGTTGTATACAGCATCTTTCTTGAGAAGATCACTGAAACAGAAGGTGATTTCGGCGATCGCTGGGATGAACCTTCGCAGGTAGGATAGCTTTCCCAAGAAGGTTTTCAAGGTACTTTGGTTATGTGGTGTCGTCATGCTAGTGATGGCCGATACCTTCGCAGGATCCGGCTCTATTCCTTGACGATGTACCACACATCCCAAGAACTTCCCTGATGTTACCCCGAACGCGCACTTCATGGGGTTCATCTTTAACTGAAAGCTTCTGCATCTGTTGAACACTTTTCGCAAATCCCCCAGATGGTCTGCCTCCTCCTTGGATTTTACAACTAGGTCATCCACGTAGAATTCTACTTCCTTGTGCATCATGTCGTGGAACAGGGCCATCATGGCCCGCTGGTAGGTCGCACCTGCGTTTTTTAGGCCAAACGGCATCACCGTATAGTTGAATACTCCCACCGGGGTGATGAATGTGGTTTTCCGTGCATCTTCGGGGTCCATCTAGATCTGATTATACCCACTTAAGCCGTCCATGAAGCTGAACATGCGATGACCCGCGGTTGAATCGATAATTAAGTCGATGTTGGGGAGCGGAAAATCATCCTTGGGGCAGAAGCGATTAAGATCCCGGAAGTCTATACAAATGCGAAGTTGCCCATTCTTCTTTACTACTGGCACAATGTTGGCCAACCATGTGGGATGGTGATTTGGCTCTATGAATTTGGCGTCCAGTAATTTGACAATTTCCTGCTTAATCTTCACGTTGAGCTCCGGCCTGAAGCTTCTTGTGCTCTGCTTTACCGGTTTGGATCCTGGAATTACATCCAACCGGTGCATTGTGATGCTCGTGTCCAGACCGGGCATTTCATCGTATTCCCATGCGAACACGTCTTTGTATTCAGTCAAGAGTTATAGCAATCTTTCCTCCTCTTCGCCTGTGAGGTCCGCACTTAGAAAGACTGGCCTCTTCTTTTCTTCGCTCGGGCTTAGGAATACCTCCTTCAGCTCCTGCTTTTGTGGTCTGGGTTTGTCTTCCATGCATTCGGGTGCTTCTTTGAGTTTCTCTTCTAGAGTGCTTGACATCGGTTTGTCTGTCTCCAAAACCTGTTCAATTCGATTGATTTGCTCAGGGATATCCCCATGCTCGCGTGAGGACACCCCCGCGCACCTTCATATGCGATAGCATTTCTTCCCATTGGCGTAGAAACTATCTATCTCCTTGCCTTCAGGATCATGTTTTGCTATCCTTTTCAGAGTGTACACGTTCTTTCGCTGGTAGGCAATCCGCGGCGCCTCTTCTCGCGTAGGCGGCTTTTCCTTGGCTTCCTCTCTTGTCACCATCACTCCTGCGGGTGACTGATCTTTGATATCCTTCCAACGGGGCAAAGGAGTGGGGTTGAATGGTCCCGGCGTTTGCTCATCTGCCATCTCAGTGAACCACACCGCCTCACTGAGATGCGCTTCATCCATGTTGAAAGGATTTATTGAAGCAGGTATCTTGACTATTCTGTCATTCCAAATGGCTTTCATCACTTGGTGAGCTGTTGAAGGGACAGCATCAAAGCGATGAATCCAGGCTCGGCCTATGATCATGTGATACGTAGTGTTCGCATCTATGACATAGAACTTTGCTGAACACTTGATTTTGCCAATCTGGACACCCAGGCGGATCCATCCTATCGTCATTCTGGAATCGCTTCCGAATCCCATTAGCGGGGATGGACGCTTGACGATCTTGTGCTCCGGAATTACCGCTAGCTTCAGAGTATGGAGCGAAACAACGTTAACTGCTGCTCCTCCGTCGACGAACGCTCTTTTGAACTCCACGCCATTGATGATAGCTGTCACATACAGAGGCTTCTGATGGCTCGCATCTGTCTTTTTGTCGCTCGCGGAGAAGGTTATGACCTTTTCTGTAGAGCGAGACGCCCTGACAACCTTTCCATTGGAGACTACGATATCCTCCTCGTAATCTTCTGCTATCCTCAGGATCGCCTTTTTCATCCCCTTGCGGCATTTCTCTGAGAATTTCATCTCATCGAAGAACCTGCTGAACCCATGCGATCCCTTCATTCGATCGGCACGTTGGTCCTCCGTGTCTATGCTGTAGTCCTCGTCATCGTGGATCTCGGCAATGATGGGTAGACCATCCTCCGCAACCTCTTCAAGGTCCACAATCGAGATCATGGCGACCTCTTTTCCCTTCGGCTCTTGCTCCGCATGGGCAGGGAGTGGATTGTTTCGCACATCCTGCCTTTGATCGCTGACGATCAGTTCGCCATTTTTCATCTTTTGGCTTACCATGATTCTGAGCTTCTTGCAGTCAGCTGTGGGATGCATGACCTTTCCGTGACATTCGCACCACTTCGGGTCCCTCACCATCTCCCTGGAGGGTGCCTTTTCGAGTGGCGGCAGGACACCGTCCTTACGCCATTGTCTGCAAAGGTCGCTTGCTTCTTCCACCGAACATGGCAGAGGTGGTGCATCAAAGTTCACTACTTTCGGCTGCTTTTTGGGCGAGATCGTATTCACTTCAGCCTCACGTCCCCTCTTGTAGCTGAATCTCCCGATTTTGAAAGTAGTACCGCCCGAGGATCGCTCAGGGGCGTTCCTCTTTTTCTGCCTCTCTACTATAGGCTCGATATTCTTCGTGCATTCGATTAGCTTTGAAAATGTAGGTGTTTGCAGGTTGATAAGCATACCTTTGTACTCATCTCGCATGCATTGCAGGCATATCTCCACGAGTCTGCTTTCGAGTATCACATCTTTGCATTCCAAGGACTTGGCCCTGAACTTCTTGATGAATGTTATTCCATCTTCCTCGCGCTTCTGATACATCCGCGAGAGATGAATCATCGTCACCTTTTCCTCCATCTGAAAGAACTTAGTGTAAACCTTCTGGACCATGTCGTCCCAGGTCTTTACGGATCCGGCTTCCAACGTCCTGTACCACTTGTAGGCCACATTCCCTAGGGATTTCGGAAACTCGCGCATCAGCAGCTTAGGATCAGCCCCATACGGCCCCATCACATCAATGAAGCGCATGACATGCTCATGGGCGTTCCCATTGTCGTCTTCGAACTTGTCCCATTTAGGAGCTTTGTACCCAGCAGGGTTAGGCATGAGATAGATCTCTCGTGGAATAGGCGGGTCGTTGTCAAGCTTCGGGATGATGGTATCCGCGAACGATTGGTGAGCCAGAATAGTGTCTATGCGCCGTTGCAGCGACGTCATACACTCCGGAGCACTTCCCTCGGCAGCAGGAGGAGGGGTTATGTCGCAGGAAGGCTAGGGACATATTGTGAAATCACGTTATCCCAGATTGCTGTTGGAGGAGGCAAGGGATACTGTGAGGCCGGGTTAGGTACCAAAGTTGGAGGTGGAGGAGTATGAGTAGCAAGAGGTAACATTTGAGCTATTGGCCCCTAAATTGAGGGTAGCTGCGTAGTTGCTGGTGGAGTTTGCGGGTTAGGATTGGGTGGTGCGGTTGACACTCCCAACCCCTGAGTGGTGGAGGCTCCTTCTCCCTGAGAAACGGTTGTGGCTGGTGTGGGGTTTGGAGCGAGAGTCCCCAAGACAACCATTATCCGTTCTAGCTGTGCAGATTGAGCTTTGAGAGCCTTCGCTTGATTCTGGATGGTGGCATCCAAGGCTTCTAGCGTCAGAGCTTCACCGGTAGCCGTAGGAGTACGGCGAGTCTCCTCTCCCGAGGTGGTCTCCATAGAAGGCGATCTGTTACTGACATCATCCTCATGAGACATGGTTGCTTGCAATGGTAAGTTCACGTCGGGTTCACCAAAATGTGCACAAGAGAATCCTGCAGAGAGAACTTCATGTACACCAAAGGCAGAGAATAGAAAATGGTACAGGAAGTGTTGGGTTGTGTGTAGGGAGAGAGTAAGGCAATAGCACTGTTTGAGAGAGAGACAGGGGTTTGGCAGAGCTTCCGCGTATGTCTGGTGTGTTCTCCTTTGTATGGAAGGGTTAACGTCCTATATAAACGGAGAATGTGACCGTTGTAGTGTGGTTAATGCGCCCATCAATGGCGGCTTAATTAGCTTAACCACAACGGCACGTTCGTCCGCGTATATAGGGAACGTTACAGCACGTTACCCGCGTATACCGGAACCGTTATGGGGTTGACCGGGTTTGACCGGATTGACCGGGTTTATGGAGCTCGTGCCATAAATCTCTCAAAAGCGGTTACTAAAGGTCGCGCGCGGGCTTGGCTCGCACGCGACAGGACTTACTCTAGCCTCCAGACCACTAAGTCCCTACAAGTCCCGTGCAGTGGTGTGCGAGGGCCCTGTCTCGCAGCCCCCACGTGGATCAGCGCGGCTGGTAATCCAGTGTGTGTGGAGCACAATATGGTGTGCTAGATGATTGCCACGTGGCCAAGATCTGTCTGCTCATAAAGCACTATCTACAACTGGCTAATGGGGAGATAGACTTGCGCGTGCGGAATAGAACAAGAGTTGCTACATTAGTCGTAGGCGTTTATGAGTTATCTTTACCTTCATGATTTATCTTATAATTAGACAATTTTTATTTTGTGCCTTCAATGAGCAGAAATATTATTTATGTTTCTTGTTTGGAGAATAAAGGTTTTTCTATTAAAGTAAAGGACAAATGTTGCTCCATTTATTTTGAAGGTTTGCATTATTGTAATGCTTTATTTTCTAATGGATTATATATCCTTGATCTAGATAACTCTCCCTATAACATTAATACTAAAATGATTTAAATCCTACTTATTTATGGCATTGTTAGTTAGGCCACATAAACGAAAATTTCATCTCTAGACTCCATAAGGATGGATTCCTAGACTCATTTGATCATGAATCACATGTGAGGCTGGTTTATTAGGAAAGATGACAAAGTCCCCTTTCAAGAAGAAAGTAGAGAGGACTAGTCAGCAATTGGTTCTCGTGCATACTGATGTATGTGGACCATTTGTCGCGCCTGCTAGAGGTGATTACCTTCATTAAATTAAATTTACAGATGACTTCAGTAGATATGAATTTTTGTACCTTATGAAGGCCAAATCTGAATCCTTTGAAAATTTTAAAGAATTCAAGAATGAAGTAGAGAAGCAGCTTGGCAAAAGTATTAAGGCTCTACAATCGAATCATGGAGGAGAATACTTGAGCCAAGAAGTTGAGGACTATCTTAAAGAGTATGGGATCTTTTCCCAACTCACTCCACCCAGAACGCCACAGTGGAATGGCGTGTCCGAGAGGAGGAATCGAACAATGTTGGACATGGTACGATTTATGATGCGTCAAACTTATCTTCCATTATCTTTTTCGGGACACACTCTATTATGTGAAGATTTTACCCTTAACCATGTTCCATCCAAATCTGTCATGAAGACTCCATATGAGATGTTGAGTGGGAGGCGTCCCAAAATGTCTTTTATGAAGATTTAGGGTTGCAACGTCTATATAAAGCGTTTAGAAACAGACAAGCTCGGACCAAAGTTTGATAAGTGTAATTTTGTGGGATACGTAAGGAAACGAAGGGTTATTACTTCTATAATCCAACCAAGAACAAAGTGTTTGTTGCCCTGATCAGTGTGTTTCTAGAAAGAGAATTTGTCTCTAAAGAAGCAAGTGGTAGGATAGTAGAAATTTAAGAAGTTCAAGAACCACAAACCACTGATCCTACTATAGAACATGAACAGGAACCGCAAGATGTTGTGGAGAAACCTGTTCAAGTAACACAAGAACTTCGTAGGTCGAGTAGGGTGCGTCAGGAGCCAGAGAGGAATGGACATCTCTTTATTGAGCCCAGTGATGCTCTACTCATACATGATGAGCCTACTACCTATGGAGAGGCCATGAAAGGGCCGGACTCTCAAAAGTGTCTTGAAGCCATGAGATCCGAAATGGAATCCATGTATACCTACAAACTATGGACTTTGGTGGAACCACCCCAAACGGCTCGACCCATAGTGTAATACCCCGTATTTAAGTTAATGGGTTATTTGGTCATTTTGAGAAAATATTTGAAAATTTCAAGAAATTTAATTGCAAACTTATTTATGAACATTTGTTAGTTTTAACGTATAAGTGTGTCATTTGACATCTGTGATGATATATACTTTTATTTTGGGGTTATTTAGTAGTTTTTAAAACTTGAAAAATCTTATATGAAAATTATTATTTTTTAAACTTGGGAGGTACTTTTAGTTTTCTAAAAGTGAATTATACAAAGTGGTGTATTTGAAATTTTCTGGAAAATTTATTATTTATGAAAATTAACTTATATGTGTGAGCTATTAATTGAAAATTATCTTTTCACCCCTCAATTTTTGACACTTCTCATTTATACCCCTCTTGCATATGGAATTTTGTAGTCATCTTAAATTTCTTGTATTTGCATGTCAACCCTCATTCTCTTGGTAATCCAATTCCAACCCCAACTATGGTGTTGGGAGACTTTTTAATTGCATTTCTTTTACCCCATAATGTTTGGCTATCGATCATTTAGCTTCATCCATCAACTTATGAAATTGATATTTTCATCCTTTAATTTTTGACATCTCTCATTTCTATCCCCATCTAACTTGTTGGGAGATTTTAATTGATCCCTAATTCCTCACCCACCAACTTGGTCAACTCCCATTATAATATGGTTTTCATATACATACTCCATCAAACACTCCCATCTCCATCAACCCAATCACTCCCTATCTCCATCACTTCATTTCTTTACATCTTTCCTCCTAATGAACCATTTTCTTGCATCCAAAACATGAAAAACTTGAGTCCAAGGGTTGTATCATCATGGAGGGGAGCTCTTTCACCATTCTACTCATGGATTGAAGCCCAATTTCACCATTTTCCTCACAATTTCTTGAATCTTGGGGTAAACTTTCTTCAAGTCTTGAATTCAAGCTTGCATGTCCATCTTTTGCTTTGATTGATGAAATGTCATCTTATTTTTCTCCATTTCCATGTTTGATTCTTCATTTCCATGGTTAGATCATGTGTTTGACTTCAAAACTTTGACTATTTCATGAAACCCACATTAGAACCCACATGCATGTTGTGAATGTCATCTTCTTTTCATTAGTAACTCAAGAGATTTTTGATCATTTGTGTCAAGAGCATGTAAAGGTCTTACTTAATGCCTTAAATCATGTACTTTTGGGTGAAAATCAAGTCTCCATAAGTTGCATGTGTCATATAATTGATTTGATCAAGTTTTGAGTGCTCTAGGTGAAAATTGCACATTTTTACAATCTGACTACTTTGTGAAAAACGTATATTATCTCTAAATTTTGTCTCTGTAGAATTTTCAACTCTTTCGTATTCTGAAACTAGACTCATAGAGGGTCATTTTGAAAGAAAATTCAACTCCATAGCCGTTTTGGTTAGGGAGATATGCTCATTCTAAGTTGTAAGTTTACTGAAACTCTGTTTTTGGACAAGTTTTACCATTTTTGTTAAAAATCTCATTTCCAGAAACCTATGGCACCAAATCTTTCTTGTGATGAAATTAGACACATAAGGGATTCATTCTGGAGAATATGGGCATTTTTCCTATTCTCTAAGTAGTATTAATTGTTCTTCAAAGTTGAAACTTTCTTCCAAACTTGTCTCTGCATAGCAGTGTTTGTTATTTTTGTAACTTGAGTTTTATATTAGCTATGTATGATTTTCTTGATTTTTCTGAAAGTAGACACATATAGGTTCATCATACATTAATATCAAAATTTTAGGAGATGAATTGTTATGGTAAATATGGCTCCAAAGTCAGAGCTACAATTCTTTCCAGAATTGTAGCTTCACATTTTTTAAAAAAACTTGATTTTTTGAACTTCTAGGTGTTTTGTTGGACTTGTTTTGATAATTAAACATAATTATATGTTCATTAGTGACATTTAGGACTATGTGGCATGTAGGTTTTTATTTTATTATGCATGTGTAAATTGGTGATAACGAGTACGTCATACGTGTGATTGTAGACATCGACCTCGTAGGAGAGAGCGGTTGTCGTCGGAGTGCTAGGCTTAGTTTCTTGCTTTTAATTGTGCTTCATCTCAGTGGTAAGTACATATGTACGGCCTTTTCATATCAAAATGTGCGTTTGTGTTTGATATTTCAAATGAATGTTTGTTATATGAAATAGCATGAGAATGCATGTTTTCCACTCAAAAGTTGTTACACTATTTTATTCATCTCCTTTGAAAACTCTCGGAAATTACTTGTGAAATTTTGATATTCCGATTCTGGTTATGTGAAAGAGATGAAATAAAATACCTCTAATAGACTTAGGACGATGTACAGAGTACTGTTATTAATGGGAGGCGTCAAGCGATCCTCCATTTTCTTATGGCTAAGACCATTGAAGCAATGCTTCTTATTATTGGATAGAACGTCAATGTTCAAAAATCCGCCCCCGATGAGCCAAAATGTATCAAGATATTCAGGCCAAGGGGTTTATAGAGCTATAGAGTGCTACTTATACTTGTAAGGGTCACTACGGTATAGGGGTGTCGACACTTAAGGCCTTTTAGCTAATGTTGTGAGCGGGGTTGACGAATGGGCTCCCTTAACGCTCGGGTGAAATAGGGTTTGATAGACCCTAGAAGGAACCCTTAGTGATTATTTCGTGATCCCTCTGTTTACATCGATCCTGCTGGTGGCTCTTGACACGCCTCAGCTAAATTAAACTGTTGATTGAAGTCGAAATTAAAAATTGACTACTTATTAATGTTGTTTGTGGCTCTTGATATGCCCTAATCGATTGAAATGAATTGTAAATCTTGGCTACTCATGAACTACTATCGTTATCAGTTCAAATGAACTTGTTTATTTACCAACTACTCGTGGTTTCTCAATGTTATTAAATTGAGAGGTTTTTGTTACTCGGTTACTTCAAGTTGATCCAAATTCTCCAATATGATAGTTTTACTGTTTGAATCTTCTGATTTGTTTCAACTCATGCTTCCGTGCCACTCGTTGCTTTACATGTCGTAGTGTGTAACTACTCAGTTTTTACTGATCAATTTCTTCAAAACTGCGTCGGCTTTTGCCATTTTAAAACCGCAGGTCGTCAATCAAAGTGGGGGATGGGAACGCTGGAACGAAACGAAGAAGTATAGCTTAACTTAGATCACTTAGTAGATCACAAATGTTGTGTTTTAAATTGTACTTATTACCGAAATTTTGTTATGTACATTAAGCGAAATGTAATCTTAATAGTATATTTCTACTTTTGGTT
This sequence comes from Linanthus parryae, assembly GCA_023055425.1. Lineage (NCBI taxonomy): Eukaryota > Viridiplantae > Streptophyta > Magnoliopsida > Ericales > Polemoniaceae > Linanthus > Linanthus parryae. The sequence goes on from JALGPY010000006.1 coordinate 79,461,998, forward strand.
GTCGATTGTCTCTTTAACCCTGAACCGAGATCCCGGGGTGCAAGTGGGTCTTCAAGAAGAAGACTAACATGGATGGCAATGTGATTGCCTATAAGGTCCGATTGGTGGCAAAAGGATTCATATATTTTCATGGTACTGACTGTGATGAAACCTTTTCCCCAGTCGCAATGGCCAAATCTATTCGTATTTTACTTGCTATTGCAGCTTATCACAATTATGATATTTGGCAGATGGATATCAAAACAGTGTTTCTGTATGGAAACCTCTCAAGGATGTGTACATGACACAACTAGAGAGTTTTGAGGATCCAGAGCATGCCCAGAAAGTGTTTAAGTTTCAGTGATCCATGTATTGGTTGAAGCAAGCTTCTAGGAGTTGGAATCAACGTTTTGATGATGTGGTCAAAGAGTTCGGCTTCATCAAGAACGAAGATGAACCTTGTGTTTACAAGAAGGTTAGTGGGAGCTCTATTGTGTTTCTGGTCTTGTATGTGGATTACATACTACTCATTGGAAACGACATTCCTACCTTGCAATCTGTTAAAGATTGGCTAGGGAAGTGTTTCTAAATGAAAGACTTAAGGGATGCAGCTTATATACTTGGTATCAAGATCAATAGGGATTGATCGAGGAAGTTGTTTGGCCTAACTCAGAGTACATATATAGACAAGGTGTTGAAATGGTTCAACAAGCAAGACTTCAAGAGAGGATTCTTGCCCATGTCGCATGGGATCACACTTTCAAAGGATGATTGTCCTTCCAATGAGATTGAGAAGAACCGCATGAATAGGATTATTTATGCTTCATCCATAGGATCTATCATGTACGCCATGTTATGTACTATACCAGATGTGTCATATGTTTTGAGTATAACAAGCGGATACCAGTCTAATCCAGGTGAGAGTCACTGGGTTGTTGTCAGGAATATCCTTAACTACTTGATAAGAACTAAGGATGCATTCTTGATATATGGAGGCGAGGAAGAGCTAAGTGTAAATGGGTTACACTGGTGCAAGATTCCAAACCGGCAAAGATGATTTCAGATCGCTGTCACGATTTTTTTTTTTTTTTTTTTTTGCCTAAATGGAGGAGCTGTGAGCTGAAAGAGTTCCAAGCAAGAGACGATTGCTGGTTATAAAATTGAGGTTGAGTACATTGCGGCATCGGGTGCAGCAAAGGAGGTTGTTTAGATTCGGAAGTTAATTACTAAGCTTGGTGGGGTACCTAGTATTGTGGATCCAATAGAGTTGTATTGTGACAACACTGGGGCGATCGCACTATCCAAGGAACCCAGATCACACCAAAAATTCAAGCATGTACTCAGGAAATTCCATCTTTTTCGAGAGATCATCGATGGAGGAGATGTGAAGATATGCAAGATTCCTACAGATGAAAATCTATCTTATATACTCACAAAGCCTCTTGTTCAGCGCAAGCATGAAGGGCACACTAGATCTATAGGCATACGAGATGCGCCAGATTGGCTCTAGTGCAAGTGGGAGGCTGTTGGAATAGATTACGAAGATGCAATCTTATTTAGTATGAACATTATATTGGCTAAAATAATAATTGTACTATTTATGGAGATATTTAATATAATGAAGTCCTTAGATTACAATTGTTGTTTATCTTAAATATCCCTAGTCATTTATATTGATTAATAGGACAATCACATATAGACTAGTATGTGGGTAGATTGATATGGAGATATCAAGTCTAACACACGGGTATGAATTAGGAGTAATGGCGTACTGGAATGACCCACCGCGAGAAGGCTACATATAAGTTATGTAAAAATCACATGCGCTTCTCGTAGTGATAATGATATTGTGGTCCTTAGACTTGAAGTCATTAGATACTCTAGTTGTGGAGTATTATGTTTTGATATCGCCAAACACCACGCAGTCACTGGGTGGTAATAAAGGCGGTTATTGGTTATAATAGGAAGCAAGCTTAGAGATGGTCATGATGTATAGAGGATTTGTCCCTCCCATATAACTGGAGCAAATATCCACAGCCACTCGAAGGGTAGTGGTTATAGAATGTCTGGCCAGACTCAGATAAATCAATATGGGATATTGATGTTATCTGCATGGATAAGACTATCCCCGGGATCGAGAAACTATGGATTGGATATACGAGTGTGACTTGTATTTCTCCTGTTCAGTCCAGATATAGAGACAAAGGGATGATACAGTACGGTAACATTGGTCACTAGGTTTATCGCATCACTGACTATTTCTATTAGTTTGGTGGAATAGATGTGTTCCTAGACACCGCTCTATGTTAGTAATTGTTACTACCAACTAAGTAGAAACCTATGGGGTCACACGCCCTACGGATTAAACTAGACTTGGGAATTAATTAGTAAGACTAGTTAAGTAGAAGGATCAATATGCAACCACAAGCAAACTTAGTATGACTAATTTTTGAAGTGGACTAATCCATGTATGGAAAGGTTTGGTATTGGGGCTAATATATAGTTAATAAGGAGTTATTAACTATATAAGGGTACTCGTAGGTTATTTTCTCATGTGAAGCTTCTTCCATTGTTAGCACTACACGAGGAGAAGGATTCCATCTCCAAGGTGTGGATACTCGTATAGACGAAGACACAATTCTTCGTAGTAATCACACAAACTAAGGTACACAATTTTCTTCTTTTATCATGTTATGAAAAGCTTGCCTGCGATCCGTGGAGGGTATTGAAAAGGATTAATTTATTTTTATTCGGCTGCGCTACTTGCATCAAAACCTAACAGTGGTATCAGACCCACATGTCGTAGCGCATAACATGGTTTTATGTGTTACCGTTTATCAATTTTTCCCATTTTTTACACTTTTTCAAGAAAAACTGAAGTTGAGCATATGATGCAAATTGAATGTGATTCAATAGAGATTGTGCTAATTTTACAAGAAGTATAAAATTTGGCAAATTTCGTTCACATATGATGTGAGTTTTTGGATTTTGAAAAACTAGGGTTTGGGCACAATTAGGGAAAAAGGGTTTTTCTTAACTGGAAACTAGCACAAAAGGGAAGGAAGAAGGAAACAACTCTAGGATTTGACCCAAGAAGTCGCCCGCCTCTTCCTTGCCCACCAAGCAAGCCACGGTCAAAGGCCGATTCGAACTAGCCAGCGGTTTGACAGCGCGGGCTAGGGCTTGACCGGTTCGGCGACTTGCGGTGATCCATGTGGGGTTCGACCAACTAGCTTGGTGGGTCCCTTGGACCGTTTTGACCGCAAAAAGTCCAAAATTCAACTAAAATTGACCAAGCGCGTTAAAAATGGATTTTAAATCTATTATGTGCTTTATATGGCCTAGGTTGTGGATGTTTATTTTGTGGTTTGTGGTTTGGTTTTGGTTTATTTTAATTAATGTAATTAATTGGTTTTATGGGATGCATGTCGTCTTCTCCCTCGCATGTGAGGTATCTCTATTTAGTATAGATTCTAGCTAGTATAAGATAGTTAGATGATAGACAAGACATGGAGAAGAAGACCAAAGAATCAAGGAACCACAAAGACAATGGAGGATTCGCAAGCCTAGGACGTGCGACCATGGTGGAGGCAGATGGAGATGAGGTTGTCACTTTAGGACTTATAGATATACTCATTGGCTTTTGAATATCTTAGTCCAAGAGGCCATATCTATTACATACTGATTTATTGATTATGTATTGTTTTGATATTTACTTTTATGTATGATTGATGCATGCAAAACGTAATAAGATAATAATAAACAATTTTGATCTTTTATTTGGGATTGCTCAATCCAAATAAGTAGATCATGTTGATAGGATCAACAAAATAATTAATAATGACAATTAAATCCCTCAAACGATATAAGTCGTTTTGCCTTCTCTTAGTTAAACACCCTTCATGATCAAGGTCTATTAAATTTGGGCTTGCCAAAGCAAGGTGATTTTAATTCACCGTGATGTGATGCGGCGATACAAGCAAGTAATTTGTGGTTCTTGAAGTAAGAGGTTAGACGCAACTAGGTGAATTCAATTAGATTGATAAACTTAGAAGCAAGGCAATTAGGTGTTATCTATGGGATAGATAAGGAATAAAGGGTTATTCACCTAATTGAACATGTAGGGTTTTGATCAGGGATACGCAGCGAGAGAACAATAAATTTATCCGATCAAGACCCTCAAAGGATCACAGGAAGAGAAATCATGACGATGGTAAAGGATTTGTGTGAAGTACCTAGTGGGTCTCCTTGATGACTTCTAAGAGTAAACGTATCACGTATCTACGGTTGATCCACACATATAGGTGAGTTCTACATCTTCCAAACGCCTTGTTCTAGCTAAGAAGGATGGAAGAGGATCAAGAAATCACGCAACGGAGCACCAAGAGAGAGGGGCGGCCCTCTCTTTGTGGCCGACGGGTAGGGCGGACGCAAGGGGCTTCGGCCTTCCTTGTTGTCTTGCTCTCTCCTTCCTTCTCTCCTACTCAATGTATGTTATGAGCATAATTTATTGGGAAGGAAGCTAGGAGCATCCTTTATATAGTCCAACAACTTCTTGTTACTATATCGAAGCCCTCTCCTAATCCTACTCAAGTTCGGATTAGTCCAACTTGGATATTAGTCCTACTAAGTTAGCAAGTTGTTGCGATTTGATCCTTATAATTAATTAATCATATTAATTAATTAATTAATTCCAAAGTCTAGTTCAACTCTATATGGCGTGTGACCCCATAGGTTGTATTTAATTGGTAGTAACTATTTACTAATATGGAGCGGCCTCTAGCAAGACATCCATTCTAGCCAACAGATAGAATTAGTCATCATGACAAACCTTGTGCAAGTATTGTCTCATCCCTTTGTCTCAATATCCGGATTACACACGAGACATACAATTCACACTCTTATATCCAATCCATAGTTCCTCGATCCTGGGAATAGCCTTATTTGTGCAAATAACATCAATATCCTATATAGATTTATTTAAGTCTGGCCAGACATTCTATAAGCACTATCCCTCGAGTGGCCTAGGATATTTGCTCCCCTTATGTGGGAGGGACAAATAATATCTACATCACTACGATGTCTAAGCTTGCTTCCTATTGTGTCCAATAACTGCCTTTATGACTACCCAGACACGGTGTAGCGTTTGACGCTACCAAAACACAATATTCCACAACTAGAACATCTAGTGATTTCAAGTCTAAGGATGACAATACCGTTGCCACCGTGAGAAGCTTTTGTGACTTTACATAACTTGTATGTAGCCTTCTCGGAGATGGGTCAATCCAGTATGCCATTACTCCTAATGCATACCCATGTGTTGGATCATGATATCTCCAAATCAATCCAACCCCATACTAGTATATAGATGATTGTCCTATTAATCATTATAATTGACTAGGGATATTTAAGATAAACAGCACAATTGTAAATCTAAGTACTTCATTATATTTAATATCCAATAAATAATACAAGGGAAGTTCTAGCAAATTTATTGTTCATACTAAACTAGATTGCCTCTAAGGCACCTATTCCAAAAGTCTCGCACTTGCACTAGAGCCAATACGGTTCATCTCGTATGCCAATGCTCCTAGTGTTCCCTTCATGCTTGTGCTGAACAAGCGGCTTTGTAAATGGATCTGACATATTCTCATCTGTAGGAATCTTGCATATACGAACGTCTCCTCTTTCGATAATATCTCGAATAAGATGAAAATTCCTAAGTACATGCTTGGATTTCTGGTGCGAACTGGGTTCCTTTAATTGCGCGATCGCCCCAGTGTTGTCACAACACAAATCTATTGGATCCTCAATGCTCGGAACCACACCAAGCTCAGTAACGAACTTCTTAATCCAAATAACCTCCTTTGCTGCCCCATTCGCAGCAATATACTCAGCCTCTGTTGTAGAATCAGCCACCGTCTCTTTTTTGGAACTCTTCCAGCTCACCGCTGCTCCATTAAGGCAAAATACAAACCCCGACTGTGATTTGACATCATCTCTGTCGGTCTGGAAGCTTTCATCCGTATAACCCCTTACACGCAACTCTTCTTCTCCTCCAAGTTTCAAGAACGCATCCTTATTTCTTCTCAAGTACTTTAGGATGTTCTTGACTGCAATCCAGTGACTCTCACCTGGATTGGACTGATATCTGCTTGTCATACTCAATGCATATGACACATCTGGTCTAGTACATAACATGGCGTACATGATGGATCCTATGGCCGAGGCATAGGGAACCCTACTCATGCGTTCCTTCTCAATCTCATTGGAAGGACAACTACTCTTCGAAAGATTTCTCCATGCGACATGGGAAAGAATCCCTTCTTGGAATCTTGCATGCTGCACAGTTTCACCATCTTGTCTATATATGTACTCTGACTTAAGCCGAGCAGCCTCTTAGATCTATCTCTATAGATATTTATACCGAGTATATAGGCTGCTTCACCTTAGTCTTTCATTGAGAAACAGTTTCCTAGCCCATCTTTAACAGATTGCAACATAGGAACTTTGTTTCCAATGAGTAGTATGTCATCCATACAAGACCTGAAAAGAAATAGAGGTACCACTAACCTTCTTGTAGACACAAGACTCATCTTCGTTTCTGATGAAGCCAAACTCTTTGGCTACTTCATCAAAACGTCGATTCCAACTCCTAGAAGCTTGCTTTAACCCATAAATGGTTCGTTGCAGTTTACAGACTTTGTTGGCTTGCTTTGGATCTTAAAATACCTCAGGATGTGTCATATACACATCCTCGAGGAGATTACCATATAGGAATGCTGTTTTGACATCCATCTGCCAAATCGCATAGTCGTAGTATGCTGCAATAGCAAGTAAGATTCGAATGGATTTGGTCATTGCGACTGCTGAAAAGGTTTCATAACAGTCAATACCATGAATCTGTCTGAATCCTTTAGCCACCAATCGGCCCTTATAGGTAATCACATTACCATCCATGTCGATCTTCTTCTTGAAGACCCACTTGCATCCTATGGATGTGCCCCTTCGGGTGGTTCCACCAAAGTACACACTTTGTTGTATACATGGATTCCATATCATATCTCATGGCCTCAAGACACTTTTGAGAGTTCGGCCCTTCTATGGCCTCTTCATAGGTATTAGGCTCATCATCTATAAGCATCGTGTCACCAGAATCAGTCACGAGAAGTCCATACCTCTCTGGCTCCTGGCGCACTCTACTAGATCTACGAAGATCTTGTGTTACTTGAAGAGGCTGCTCCACAACCTCTTGTGGTTCCTGCTCATGTTCCATAGTAGGATCAATTCTTTGTAGTTCTTGAACTTCTTCAAGTTCTACATTCCTCCCACTGCATCTTTAGAGACAAACTCTCTTTCTAGAAACACGCCGGTCCGAACAACAAACACTTTGTTCTCAGTTGGATTGTAGAAATAATATCCCTTAGTTACCTTAGGGTATCCCACAAATTCGCATTTGTCCGACTTAGGCCCTAGCTTGTATGATTGAAAACGTCTTACATAGAAATTGCAGCCCCAAATCCTCATGAACGACATTGTGGGACGCCTCCCACTCCACATATCATGTGGTGTCTTCATAACTGATTTAGATGGAACACGGTTAATGGTGAAAGCTGCACTCAATAGAGCATAGCCCCAAAATGATAACAGAATATCGGTTTGACGCATCATAGATCAAACCATATCTAATAGAGTTTGATTCCTCCTCTCGGACACGCCATTCCATTGTGGCGTTTCGAGTGGAGTGAGTTGGGATATTATCCCACACTCTCTAAGATAGTCGTCAAACTCTTGGCTCAAGTATTCTCCTCCACGATCCGATCGTAGAGCCTTAATACTTTTGACAAGCTTCTTCTCTACTTCATTATTGAGTTCTTTGAACCTTTCAAAGGACTCAAATTTGGCCTTCCTAAGATATACAAATTCATATCTACTGAAATCATCAATAAATGTAATGAAGTTGACATAACCACCCCTGGCAGGCGTGGCAAATGGCCCACATACATCAGTATGTACTAGCACAATTGCTCACTAGTCCTCTCACCTTTCTTATTGATAGGGTAATTTGTCATTTTTTCTTATAAACAAGCCTCACATGTCTCATATGATTCAAAATCAAATGAGTCTAGAAATCCATCCTTATGGAGTCTAGATACACATTTCTCGTTTATATGGCCTAAACGACAGTGCCAAAAATAAGCAGGATTTAAATTATTCATTTTAATCCTCTTAGTATTAATGTTATAGACAGGATTGCTTAGATCAAGGATATATATCCATTAAATAATTGCCCGCTACAGTAGTGTATACTATCAATATAAATGGAACGACAATTGTTATTTATTGAAATACTAAAACCATCCTTTTCCAAACAAGAAATAGAAATAATGTTTATGCTTATAGCATGCACAAAATAGCAATTATTTAATTCTAAAACTAATCCCGAAGGCAGAGACAGCTGGTACACGCCTACGGCAAATGCAGCAACTCTTGCTCCATTCACAACGCGCAGGTGTATCTCCCATTTAGCCAATCTTCTACTTCTATTTAGATCCTGCACATTTTGACAAATGTGTGATCCACATCCCGTATCCAATGCCCATGATGAGGAGACAGTTAAGTTGACATCCATAACAAATATACATGATGGTGGTGTAATCACTATTCCAAGCCTCTTGTCTTCCAAATATTTTTGGCAGTTCCTCCTCCAGTGTCCAGGCTGACTTCAGTAGTGACACCCACCTTTAGTCACACCTTTTTCAATTCCACCAACAGGTTTAAGGGCAGTTTCCTTGGGTTTGGAAACTGCTTTGCCTTTTCCCTTGGAGGTACAGGCAAACATTTTGCCATTTCCTTTCTGCACCATCATTATGGATTTTCCCTTACCCTTGTTGATGATTTTTTCAGCTGTCCTCAACATATTGAGTAAATCTGGAAGAGGTTTCACGATATCATTCATGTTATAGTTCATGATGAACTATCCATAACTTTCAGACAACGATTTCAATATGAGATCGGTGTCCAACTCTTGACCCACCGGAAACCTAGGCGGCCTAGGCTTTCTAAGTAGCCGATAATGTGTAACACGTGCGGCCCCACAGTGTTTCCCTATGACATATGACATTTGAACAATTTCTTGGAAACTTCATACCTCTCAACCCTAGCCTGCTTTTGGAAGAGTTGCTTCAAGTGTGCGATCATATCGACTGCATTCATGTTCTCATGTTGCTTCTGAAACTCAGAGGACATGGTGAAAGCATTAGGCGGGTCGCATCATTAGCGTCATCAACACGCTTCTGATACGCCTTTAGGGTTGTAGGAGTGTTGTTTTCCGGACCATCGGGAACTTGCTCCTCTAGAGCGTACAGTTTCTTTTCTTGCATGAGAACGATTCTCAAGTTTCTGTACCCGTCTAGGAAATTGGTCCCGGACAGCTTGTCCTTCTCAAGGACAGAGCGTAGGGAGTGAGATGAGTTCGATGAGTTGTTTGCCATTGGAATTCTACGAAAAGGAAAATACGCAAGTTTTAGTATTTGTGAACAATTAACTATATTAATAATGGCTAGATTATTAAATACAGCTCCCACTATTTTTCTAGGGATTAATAACCCTCAAATATTAATGCGGAAAATATCATTATATTTTCTAGTGGGCCAAGACCCATATTTCACTTCCTTTTGAGCTTGCTTTGGCAAGTCACCCAAAAGTTAGTTATTTAGATAGGAACAATTCCAATTGCATCCCATGCAACTCTTTGTTCAATTGGGAAAATAACTCCTTATTTATCTATCCCGTATATAATCCCACTTGATTGCCTCTAGGTTTTTAATCCTTACTAAAATTACCTAGTTACGTCCAACCTCTTACTCCATAAATTGCACACTATGTGTGCCATCGCACCACATGATGATGAATCAAGTTTCCCTGCTTTGGCATGCACGAACTTTATTAATCGATCTTGTGATGAGTGTTTAAGTAACGAGAAGGCAAAACGTAATATTTTGTTTTGAGGGATTTTTATTTCAATTTTTATTGTTTTGTTGATCCATATCAACTGATCTACTTATTTGAGTTTGGACAAAAACTCCAAATAAAAGATCCGAGTTATTAAATTATCTTATGATCAAATTGCATGCATCATCCATACACCAACAACAATAATAAAACAATAAAGTAAACATCCACAAAAAAAAAAAAAAAATAGCGTGATATGGATATGGCCTCCTAGACTAAGATATTCCCAAGCCAATGTGAATATCTATGAACCCTAGAATGAAAACGCATCTCCATGTGCCTCCATGTCCTGGTCCATCCTTCATAGCTTTGTGGAATGCTCCATGTTCCATATTTTGGCTCCTTTCATTCTTTGGGCTTCTTTTTCTTCAATCATGGCGATCTATTTATTCTATCTAGTACTAGCTAACATCTATACTAAAATAAATCTCACAAGTTGAGAAAAAAAATACCGGCTCGCAGGCCGTAAACCCTAATTAATTATTACATCAAATTGATCAGCTCGCAGGCCGTAAAAAAACCACAAAATTAAACATCCACAACAAACTACATCTGAGGTCATATCCAATCACCATGCAAATTGCACATAAACAGTTAAAACCAAGTTTTAACGCGTTTAGTCAATTTTAGTTGATTTTAGGATTACTAGGGTCAAAACGGTCCAAGAGGGCCCACCAATCACTTGGCCGAACCCCAAAAGGACCGCCCAAGGCCTTGGGCCGGCCGGCCCCTAGCCCACATGGCTAGGCTGTGCGCTAGAGCTGCCACGGACCCTTGGCCAAGCCTAGCTTGGGCGGCAAGAAAGGATGGGCGGTCCCTTATGGGGGCCGAACCCCCTTTGGGAGTCGTTTCCAAAACAACTCCTTTCTTTGTTGCCCAAGTTTGGTTGTTTCCTTATTGAGAAAAAAATCTTTTTCCAATTGGATGCCCAAGAACCCTAGATCTAAGATCCTAAAATTTCTCAAACTCACTAATCTTCACATCCAATGTTAAATTAGTTCTTGTTTGTCTTGAATCAAATTCAAGTTGCATCTAATATGCTTAATTTGTCGTTTTAACGCAATAATCAACAATCATAGGTGAAAAACAATAAAAATGTAACACATAAACCAACCATGTTATGCTCTACAACCAGGCTCTGATACTACTTTAGTGTTTTGATCAGGGATACGCAGCGGAATAACAATAAATTTATCCGATCAAGACCCTCCAAGGATCACAGGAAGATAAATCATGACGATGGTGAAGGATTTGTGTTAAGTACCTTGTGGGTCTCCTTGATGACTTCTAACGCGAAAAGTATCACGTCTCTATGGTTTATCCGCGCCTAGAGGTGAGATCTAGATCTTCCAAACGTCTTATGCTAGCTAGGAAGGATGGAAGAGGATGACGAAATCACGCAAAGGAGCACCAAGAGAGAGGAGCGACCCTCTCTTTGTGGCCGGCGGGTAGGGCGGATGCAAGGGGGCTTCGGCCTTCTTTGTTTTCTTGCTCTCTCCTTCCTTCTCTCCTATTCAATGTATGTTATGAGCATAAGTTATTGGGAAGTAAGCTAGGAGCATCCTTTATATACTCCAACAACTCCTTGTTACTACATAAAGGCCCTCTCCTAATCCTACACAAGTTCGGATTAGTCCAACTTACATATTAGTCCGACTAAGTTAGCAAGTTGTTGCGATTTGATCCTTCTAATTAATTAATTAATTAATTCCCAAGTTTATTTCAACTCTATATGGCGTGTGACCACATAGGTTCTATTTAGTTGGTAGTAACTATTTACTAATATGGAGCGGTCTCTAGAAAGACATCCATTCAAGCCAACAAATAGAATTAGTCATCATGACAAACCTTGTGCAAGTATTGTCTCATCCTTTTTTTCTCAATATCAGGATTGGACACGAGACATACAAGTCACACTCGTATATCCAATCCATAGTTCCTCGATCCTGGGAATAGCCTTACTCGTGCAAATAACATCAATATCCTATATTGATTTATTTGAGTCTGGACAGACATTCTATAAGCACTATCCCTCGAGTGGCCTCAGTTATTTGCTCCCGTTATGTTGGACAATATAAAGGATACCCCTAGCTTCCTTCCCACGCTAATGCTCATAACATAATTTGAGTGGGAGAGAACAAAGGAGAGAGAGCAAGACACAAGGAGGCCGAACCCGACCACCTTGGTCCGCCCCATACCGTTCGGCCACAAGAAGAAGTCGAAAGCTTCCTTTGTTATCTCGTTGCGTGATTTCTTCTTCCTCTTCCTCCGGTCCAAGCTAGCACTAAGGAGAAGGAAGATCTAGATCTCAACTCTAGGCGTGGATCAACCGTAGAGACGTGACACAATTCACGTTACAAGTCATCACATGAGAACCCTAAGGTGTGTAACATGATTCTTCCTTTACCATCGTTATGATTCTCTTCATGTGATCCTTGGAGGGTCTTGAATGGATAATTTATTTTTCTGCAGCGTATCCATGATTAAAATCCTACAGTGGTATCAGAGTCACGGGTCGTAGAATATAGACGTGGTTTATGTGTTACGTTTTTATAGTTTTACACTTTAAATTTGTTGTTTATCGTGTAAAACGGACAAATCAAGCATATGTTGCAATTTGTCAATAATTCAAACAAACAAGATCTAGTTTTTGCATTGGATGCATGAATTAGTTAGTTTCAAAAAATTTAGAATCTTAGATATAGGGTTTGGACATCAATTTGGAAACTAGTTTCAAATTTGGAAACTTTTTTGGACTTGGGGAATAAGGAAGGAGTTGTTTTGGAAACAACTAAGGAGGTTCGGCCCCTAGGACCGCCCCTCTCCGTTCCTTTCCGCCCAATCCACCTAGGCCAACGGCCTAGGCAGTCGATCAACCCCACGGGTTGGTCCGGCCGGCCTAGGCTCGGCTCGGGGCGGCTCCAAGGTGGTTCGGCCATATGATGATTGGCCCCTTGGACCGTTTTAACCCTAGAAATCCTAAAAATCAATTAAAATTTACCAAGCGCGTTAAAATTGGATTTTAACTGTTTATTTGCAAATCGCATGGTGGTGCCTTGGGATGGGTTTGATGTGATTGTTTAATTTTGTAGTTTGGTTTACGGCCTGAGAGCCGATCAATGTAATGTAATAGTTAATTAGGGTTTACGGACTGCGAGCCGATTTTTTCTCAACTTGTGAGATTTAATTTATTTTTATAGTTGTTAGCTAGTTCTAGATAGAATAGATTGTTAGCCAAGATTGGATAAAAGAAGTCCAACGTCAAAGAAGCCACAAAAGATGGAGCATTCCACATGACTGTGAAGGATGGACCAAAAGATGGAGGCGCATGGAGATGTGTTTGCTATTTAGGGTTCATAGATATTCCCATTAGCTTGGGAATATCTTAGTCTAGAAAAGGCCATATCCATATTACGTTTTTTTTAATTATTTTGTGGTTGTTTATTTTTCTGTCTTATTATTTTGTGATTGGTGTATGGATGATGCATGCAATTAGGATAATACGATAATTAACAACCCGGATCTATTATTTGGAGTTGTGCAATAGATAGATCAGTTGATATGGATCAACAAAACATTTAAAATTGAATTTTAAAATCTCTCAAAATTCAAATATTGTGTTTTTCCTTCTTGTTATTTAAACACTCTTTGTCATCATTATTTATCAAGTTCGTGCATGCCAAAGCAAGACGACTTGGTTCATAATGATGCAATACGATGGCACAAGCAAGTAATGTGCAATTGTTTAAATAAGAGGTTGGACACAAGTGGGTTATTAATATGATTAAAATCTAGAGGCAATCAATTGAGATTATCCATGCGGATGGATAAATAAGGAGTTATTTGCCCAACTGAACCAAGAGTTGCATGGGATGCAATTGGAATTGTTCCTACCTAAAGTAGTCAAATTTTGGGTGACTTGCCAAAGCAAGCTCAAAAGGAGTTGAAACATGGATATTAGCCCACTAGAAAATATAATGATATTTTCCACATTAATATCTTGAGGGTTATTAATCCTTAGAAAAATAGTGAGCGCTACATTTAATAACCTAGTCATTATTGAATATAGTTAAAAGTTCACAAATACTAAAACTTGCGTATTTTCCTTTTGTAGAATTCGAAATGGGAAACAACTCATCGAGTTCACAACATTCCCTACGCTCTGTCCTTGAGAAGGACAAGCTCTCTGGAACCAATTTCCTTGATTGGTACAGAAACCGAGAATCGTTCTCAAGTAAGAGAAGAAATTGTACGCAATAGAGGAGCAAGTTCCAGCAGGTCCAGAGAACAATACTCCTGCAGCCCTAAAGGCGTAGCAGAAGCGTGTTGATGACGCTAATTATGCGGCCTGCCTTATGCTATGCACCATGACCTCTGAGCTTCAGAAGCAACAGGAGAACATGAATGCGGTCGATATGATCGAACACTTGAAGCAACTCTTCCAAGAGCAGGCAAGGGTTGAGAGGTATGAAGTCTGTAAGGCATTGTTCAAATGTCATCTGGCTGAAGGAAACCCTGTGGGACCTCATGTACTCCGTATGATCGGGTACTTAGAGAATCTCGCACGACTAGGCTTCCAGGTCCGCCAAGAGTTGGCCACCGGTCTCGTCTTGCAATCGTTTCCTGAGAGTTATGGATAGTTCATCATGAACTATAACATGAACGAGATCGTGAAACCACTGCCAAATTTACTCAATATGGTGAGGATAGCTGAACAAAGCATGAACAAGGGTAAGGGCAAGGCCATTATGATGGTACACAAAGGAAAGGGCAAAAGGTTTGCCTCATCCTCCAAGGGTAAAGGCAAAGCAGTTTCCAAGTCCAAGGAACCTGCCCTTAAGCCTGTTGGAGGCATTTCCAAAGGCGTAAATAAAGGTGAATGTAACTACTACAGTTAGCGTGGACAGGAGAAGGAACGGCCCAAAATATCTGGAGGACAAGAGGCTTGGAATAGTGATTCCACAAACACAAGGTATTTTTGTTGTAGATGTCAATTTAACTATCTCTACATCATGGGTATTGGATACTGGATGTGGATCTCACGTTTGTCGAAATGTGCAGGATCTAAGGAGAAGTAGAAGATTGGCTAAAGGGGAGATAGACATGCGCGTTGGGAATGGAGCAAAGGTTGTTGCATTGTCTGTAGGCGTGTATGATTTGTATCTGCCTTCAGGATTAGTTTTAGAATTAAATAATTGCTATTTTGTGCCTGCCATGAGCACAAACATTATTTCTATTTCCTGTTTGTACAAGGAAGGTTTTTATTATTTCAAGAAAGAACAATTGTTGTTCCATTTATTTTAATAATATTCACTATTGTAGTGCGCAATTATTTAGTGGACTGTATGTCCTTGATCTAAGCAATCCTGTCTACAACATTAATACTAAGAGGATTAAAATAAATTATTTAAATCCTGCTTACTTATGGCACTGTCGTTTAGGCCACATAAACGAGAAACGTGTATCTAGACTCCATAAGGATGGATTTCTAGACTCATTTGATTTTGAATCATATGAGACATGTGAGGCTTGTTTATTAGGAAAAATGGCAAAGTCCCCTTTCAATAAGAAATGCGAGACGACTAGTGAGCAATTCTCTTCCTGTGATCCTTCGAGGGTCTTGAATGAATAATTTATTTTTCCGCTGCGTATCCATGATCAAAACCCTACAAACAACACACTTGTAAATCTAAGGACTTCATTATATTAAATATCCAATTAATAATACAATGAAATTTCTAGCCAATTTATTGTTCATATTAAACTAGATTGCCTCTAGGGCACCTATTCCCACATAACCAAGAATTGCATAGGATGCAATTGGAAGACGTTTCTACCTAATTATCTAATTCTTGGGTGACTTGCCAAAGCAAGTAAAATATGAATCTTGGACCCACTAGAGAATATATGATATTTTCTTCATTAATTGTGAGGGCTATTAATCCGAGAAAATTAGTGGGAGCTATATATAATAATCTAGCCATTATTAAATGTAGTTAATTGTTCAAAATACTAAAATTGCAATTTCTGATTTTGTATAATTCTAATGGTAAAATATCAACAAGCATCGGCTTCATCCCTACGATCTGTCATTGAGAAGGACATGTTATCTGGAACAAATTTTCTTGACTGGTACAGAAACTTGAGAATTGTCCTCAAGAAAGAAATGAAAATGTACGTCTTGGACAATCCTATTCCAGCACCACCAGCTGATAATGTTGTTCTAGCTACCATGAGAGACATCAGAAACATGTGGATGACTCTAATGATGTGACTTGTCTCATGCTTTTCACCATGAATCCTGAGCTTCATAAGCAACATGAGAACATGGAGGTGTACGATATTATCGTACATTTGACACAGCTCTTCCAAGATCAGGCAAGGCGTGAGCAGTATGAGGTGTCTAAAGCACTGTTCAAGTGCAGTCTTGTAGAGGGGAACCCAGTAGGGCCTCATGTACTCCGCCTGATCGGGTACATGGAGAATCTCGAGAGTTTGGGGTTCCCATTCGGCCAAGAGTTAGCCACTGATCTCATCGTCCAATTGTTGCCAAATAGTTATAGCTAGTCCATCATGAACTATAACATGAATGAGATCAACAAACCTCTGCCAGACCTGCTCAATAAGTTGATGGCCGCTGAACAGAGCATTACAAAAAAAAAGACAAGTCCATAATGATGGTCAATAAGAGGAAGGGCAAGGTAGTTGCCTCTACCTCTAAAGGAAAGAGAACAAAAGTTGCAAAATCCAAGGAAGCCTTAAAGCCTTCTGGAGGCGTGACTAAGGCTGAATGGCAATAATCTAGTCAGCCAGGTCACTGGAAAATGAATTTCCCCAAGTATTTGGAGGATAAAAGGCTTGGAATAGTGATTCCACCACCATCAGGTATTTTTGTTATAGATGTCAATTTATCTATCTCTTCATCTTAGGTATTGGATAGTGGATGAAGATATCACATTTGTCGAAATGTGTAGGATCTAAAGAGAAGTAGAATATTGGCTAAAGGGGAGATAGATCAGCGCGTGGGGAATGGAGCAAGAGTTGCTGCATTAGCCCTAGGAGTTTATGAGCTAGATTTACCTTCTGGACTTATTTTAAAATTAGACAATTGCTATTATGTTCCTTATATGAGTAGAAACATTATTTCTATTTCTTATTTGGACGAGAAAGGTTTAACGACAAGTGTTGATCCTTTTATTTTGATAGTATGCACCATTGTAGTGTGCACTTGCCTAATGGATTGTATATCCTTGATCTAAATAATTTCGTCCATAACATAAATACCAAGAGTATTAAAGCTAATGATTTAAATCCTACTTATCTATGCCAATGTTGTTTAGGCCATATAAGCGAGAAACACATCTCTCGACTCCGTAAGGATGGAATCATAGACTCATTTGATCATGAATCATATGAGACATTTGAATCTTGTTTATTATGAAAAATGTCAAAGTCCCCTTCGATAAGAAAGGTGATAGGACTAGTGAGTTATTGACACTCATACATACTGATGTGTGTGGGCCGTTTCCCACGCCTGCCAAAGGTGGTTATCTTTACTTCATTACATTCACCAATGATTTCAGTAGATATGGATTTGTATACATCATGAAGGCCAAATTCGAATCTTTTGAAATTGTTCAAAGAATTCAGAATGAAGTAGATATGCAACTTCGCAAGAGTATGAAGGCTCTACGATCGGATCGTGGAGGAGAATACTCGAGTCAAGAGTTTGACGACTATCTTAGAGAGTGTGGGATTGTATCCCAACTCACTCCACCCGGAACACCACAGTGGAATGGCGTGTCCAAGAGGAGGAATTGCACCATGTTGGACATGGTGCGGTCTATGATGTGTCAAACAGATCTTCCAATATCGTTCTGGGGACATGCTCTATTGACTGCCACTTTTACCATTAACCGTGTTCCATCCAAATCGGTCATGAAGACACCGTATGAGATATAAACTGGGAAAAATCCCATAGTGTCGTTTATGAAGATTTGGGGTTGCGACGTTCATATAAAGCATTTACAAACAAACAAGCTCACCCAAGGCAGATAAGTGTAAGTTTGTGTATCCTAAGGAAACAAGAGGATATTATTTTTACAAGCCAACCGAGAAAAAGTGTTTGCTCCTCGGAATGGTTTGTTTCTAGAAAGAGAGTTTGTCTCTAAAGAAGCCAGTGGGACGACTGTAGAACTTGATGAAAATTCAAGAACCACAAAACACTAATCCTACGATGGAGCATGAGCAGGAACCACAAACTGTTGTGGATCAACCTGTTCAAGTAACGCAAGAACTATGCTGGTCGAGTAGGGTATGTCATGAGCCCGAGAGGTTTGGACTTCTCGTGACTAAGCCTGGCGACGTACTACTCATGGACGAGCCTACTACCTATGGAGAGGCCATGACAGGGCCAGAATCAAAGAAGTGGCTTGAGGCCATGAGATCTGAAATGGAATCCATGTATACCAACAAAGTATGGACTTTGGTGGAACCACCCGAAGTGGCTCGACCCATAGGGTTCAAGTGGGTCTTCAAGAAGAAGACCGACATGGATAGCAATGTAGTTGCCTACAAGGGGCGATTGACCCCAAACCCTTCAGGATCTTGTCATGCTCTTGATAACACGTTCTTCAAGTGTCTGAGATTGATCTTTTTGGTTGTCATAATTTTGCCAAAAACACTCCTTTGGAAGATTTCCTTTCCTTCCACCAGTGACGATTGTTGAGGACAATAACCAACTTTTTCCTTCTCCGTCAATTGTAGGTGCGACATCATTTCATCGATTTTAGCACGAGTTTTTTTCATGTGGATAGCTGTTCGTTTAGGCCGTTGTTTGAACACCATTGTATGTAGTGGAAAACAAGGAGGAAAACGTACACTAAAGTCCAGAAGGACTTCCTGCAGATAAAATAGATAAGTAAATGTCAATAACCGACGGTAACCATTCAAAGAAACTAGTAAATAATATTTGAAAATATCATTTCCCTCCCAAGTAGATAACTAATTTTGGATGAAGATAACTGTTGGGAATTGATTATACCTAGCAAGGGTTTCTACAAAGAAAGAAAAGAGGCAGCTAGGGTTTGGCGGCTAGGGTAGCGGCAGCTAGGTAGGGTTAGCCGTCCTTCTTGGGTTTCCTTGTCCGTGTTTGGGCTTGGCTTTGGGAGCAAGTGAGGGTGTGTAAGCCTATATATAAGGCATATGCATTGCTCATAATTAGTGTGGTGCTTGTAATTGTCTCTTCTCATCAATGAATTGTATTCAAGTTGCCAATGGACGTAGCTAGTCTTAAAACTAGTGAACCACGTAATTCTTGTGTTCTTGATCTTATTGTTGTTCTTATATTCTCTGGCTTTCTCAAATATTGGAATTTGAAGAATTGTCGCTACAAAACGTGGGCTTAACAAGAAGATAATAGCTTGGTGGAATATTTCCAAAAAATCCAGATGCTGAGGTCATGATGAGAGCTTATTCTTCTAAAATTAGGAAAAAAGAGAAAACTAAAACTGATTATTTTGATTAATCCAATTTAAATTTGAAGGTTATTACTATTTTGATGTTATATAGGCAAATGGGATGTTAGCTCAGTAATAGAGCATTCAAAGACACCTGTCTCAAGTTCGAACAATGTGGCTGTAGATTAGAGTGTGTGTGAGTGTATTGGGAACAGGCTCATTTTTTTATTATACATCATGTAATGTCAAAAAGTTAAAATGTATTGTGAGAATGTGAGAACACTGTGCCGTAAAAACTTTTGATTTTACGGCACAACAAGATAATGTGAGAATTTTCTTCAAATTATTTATAGATAATGTGTACGTAAAAAATGTACTAAATGAACACAAATCTGAATTTCGGACTACAAATCCACTGGTTGAACCACAATTTTTTACTTGAAGGGAAGGAAACCCAGAAAGAAGGAGGCCGCCAAATGTCCATACACCAGTGGTCATGAATCACTTAAAATACAAATCTGCCCTGATATTTTATGGCCTGCAACTGTCTCTTAACAGCAACAGCCAAACCCCCCAAAATATATAAACATATATGCCACCTAAAAAATCCTTGTTGTTGGTCGGAAAAAAAAAATCCTTGTTGTTGTTAAGTAAAATGTCATGGAAAACTGATTAGGTACAAATATTTAGTCCCCACTTGTACCATACATGCTTATTATTACGCCAACCCCAGCAGATAGGTAGCTAGCTTTAGGCCTGCCTCTGGAGGAATAGTTTTTCCCTCCAAACATGACCTCCATCACCAAGGCCATTCCTTCCAAAGCTCTGGTCATCAGAATCAACTTTGTTTTTCTTGCCTTCTTTCTGATCATCTACGCCGTTCTTTTTCTCCGGCCATCGTCTTCTGTGGTATACAATCAGAATGCAGCCTCTCTGGTCCGATGCACATTGAGCGACTGCAATCACAAGGTAAGGTGAGGTTTGACAAGCAATTAGGTACTTAGGTTTGTTGCCAGAGAGAACCATTTTTCCTCACATTCTGTTTTCGAATATGTTGCTAGTTGTCATGATGGTTGTTGTTCCATGGATGGTGTTGTTGTTGTTGTTGTTGTTGTTGTGTGTTTTAACAGTCTGTCTCCGGAGTAGAAAAATGCTGGGGATTCACCTCAAAACCTATTGCGACTTATGGTAGTAGTCAAGGATCTTATTAAACCATAGATGCTGCTACAAAATCCTTTTGTGGGACATGCAACATGTTCTTGGCGCTTTTGTGTGTTACAATTGTTTTTAATCATTTTATTTACTTCTTAGGTGGAACAAGGAATTAAAATGAAGGCAGTGTTGGAAGAGATCGAAGAAAACCATCCCAGGTCAATGAAGAAGAAGGTGGACAAAATGTCAAAGGCAAACATCATGGACCAAATAGGGAAAGGAATGAAGATTGGGATGGTGAATATGGGACAAGAAGATGAAATTGAATGGAGAAAACACGGCGAGCCCATACCAGTTCAATTTGAAAAAGTGTCGGAGTTATTCGAGTGGAAGGACTTGTTTCCCGAGTGGATTGACGAGGAAGAGGAAATCGATGGGCCATTATGCCCCGAGATTCCAATGCCTAACTTTGAGAATTACGGTTCTATGGACATGATCGTGGCAAGGTTGCCGTGCAAGTTTCCGGAAGAAGGGTGGGGAAGGGATGTGTTTAGGCTCCAAGTTCATCTCATGGTAGCCAACTTAGCGGTGAAAAGAGGGAAGAGAGGCTGGGGTAGGTCTGGTACTGGGAAGGTAAAAGTTGTGTTGTTGAGCAAGTGCAGGCCAATGCCTGAGCTTTTTCGTTGTGATGATTTGCTGGCACGACAAGGGGACTGGTGGGTTTACCAGCCAGATATTGAGATGCTAGAGCAGAAGGTATCTTTGCCAATCGGTTCCTGCAATTTGGCTCTCCCTCTGTGGGATAAAGGTTAACTCCCAACTCTGTTCATGTTTCAGTTTTTTTTATGTCATATCAACATTTCAGTTCTTGGAACTTTTGACAGACGTCCCCTTGCACTATTGTCTCGCTGACACTTAGATACTAGCAGTATTGATTTTGTCATAAAATTCCCAGCAATTTCACTTTTACCGACACCACGCACCATATTACTAAACTGTTGGTAGATACGTGTTGGTAAAAGTAAAACTGCAGGGGGTTTTTGTTTGAAGAATGATGCACGATGTTGGTAAAAATGAAACTGCATAGAGGTTTTTGGACAAAATCGTTACTCAATACTGCTTTAGCTAAGTGTCAGCAAGACGATACTGCATGGGATTTTCTATTAAGAGTTCCATAGTGTTTGCTGTAAATTCAAAATTTCTAAATAATTTATTTATTGCGTTACAGGGATAGATCGAGTCTACGATACATCAAAAATCGAGAGGAAAACAAAGCGAACAACAAAGCGGGAAGCATATGCTACAGTCCTCCATTCCTCCGAATCGTACATTTGTGGTGCAATAACTCTTGCCCAAAGTCTCCTTCAAACTGGAACAAAGAGGGACCTCATTCTCCTGCTTGATAGCTCCATCACCATCCCCAAACGTGATGCTCTAGCGGCAGCAGGGTGGCAGATCCGTCTTATTAAAAGAATCCGGAATCCAAGAGCCGAGAAAGGGTCCTATAATGAGTACAACTACAGCAAGTTCAGACTGTGGCAGCTAACCGACTACGATAAGATAATCTTCATAGACGCTGACATAATCGTACTCCGTAGTATAGACCTCCTCTTCAATTTCCCACAGATGTCTGCTACGGGCAACGATGCCTCGATATTCAACTCGGGTATAATGGTTCTGGAACCGTCGAATTGTACATTTCAACTCTTCATGGAACGTCGGAAAGATATAGTTTCATACAACGGTGGCGACCAGGGCTTCTTGAATGAAGTATTCGTTTGGTGGCACAGGTAAACTTTTACTTTTTCTTGATTATTATTACTGTTGAAACAAGTCCCTCCATCAGTTGTTCACCCGAAAGACAAAAGTCCCTCTGTTAGGAAAGATGTCAATTTAGTAGTTGAACCATCAAAAAGCAAGCCAATTACGTGAGACTAGGAGCTGGGATTTTAATATGGGTTTGTCTGAGAAGTGAATATATCAAATTTTGTAAAATGTGGTTGATATGAAGAGTTGAAATTGATGATCAATGAGAGCTGCCAACAAATTAATTAGAAGTCTTCGAATCGAAGTTTTAATCAGTGTCATATAATCATGTTAAGTTCAATTAATTGGTTGTTGGAGTCTTAGGTTGTTTAATTAGCAACGTGTAGCAGTGTTGTCTAATTTCTTAATATTTCGTTCACTCATAAAACATTAACATAGTCCCTAAACCTAATTCACCAACCACATAAAATATATCGGTTGACCGAGTGTAGATTATATGTTAGCCATTAGTGGATGAGCACTACCAGAAGGCACCACCTTAAAACCGATACCATTTCAAAAAAGATTAAGATGACGACGACGACAACAACAACAACAACCATCTGACCGTCTCACCTGCACATATGAGTTATCCCGCTACAAACTTTTCATTTTGACTTTTTTCACGGTTAATCTAGTCACTTTGAACTAGTTTGATTTGTTAAACGATGCAAGAATTTGATAATTCACTCATTGCGTTGTGGAGTAAACTTTCTTCTACAATACCATGAAAAGATTACCAAAAAATTGCATAATTTCGCTATCCAAATCACATGATTAGAGTTACATGGTACGTTAGTTAGAATGAGAAAAATGTAGGCTCATTCCTTTATTCTCAACCCTCTGTGCAAACTCTCACAAAAATCTCTTCAATTTTTTTGAAAAAAAAAATTTCTCCAATTTGAATACACATGCAACAACGCTTGGTAAAAAAACAAAAAAAAACAAAAAAAAAACGAAAAACACAAAAAAAACAAAAAAACTTTTACATTAACATGATGTTGTTGTTATCGTTTTCTAATCGCCGGATTGGCTTGAATAGATATTTATTGCATAAGTTTGTCAAAGCTATCACATAGAGATCTCAATCTTAAAACTCCCTACTAATGGTTAGAGAGAAGAAGGTGAAATTTTTTGATAACATTTTCATTGTCTCGTAGAGTTAACTTTATCCTACAACACCATAAAAATATTATAAAAATATTTTATTATTTTGCAATCCAAAACGGCAAGTAAAGTGAGATGGTTATTGGTTAAAAAGTCAAATTAAGAAGAATATGGAGAAACGGGGGCAGTACCTATCTTCATCTTAATTTTGTTTTTCATTTTTCACTATTTTACTTTTAAAATTTTAATATGATTTTTTTGCAGTTACGAATCGACCTCAGAAAGATGGTATTTGGATGATAGTTCTTTTCATTTTCACATTGACATTTTCTTGCAAACTTAAGAAGTGGACATGAAAGTCTTATTCCGTTAAGTGGTTTACAGAAAAAAATTCACATTTTCATATTGATATGTTTATCGCAAATGAGCGGTGCAATCTGCTAGTTCTAGAATTGAAAATTGCGAGATGTTACTTTCAGCAAAATGAAGCATGCGTTAAGTAATTAAGCCTGAATTATAATCTGATTAAATTTATTCCTTTATACTTCTAACAGGTTACCTAGAAGGGTCAACTTCTTGAAGAACTTTTGGTCCAACACTACCGGAGAAACCAGCATGAAGAACCAGCTATTTGGATCAGATCCTCCGAAAGTATATGCCATTCATTATCTCGGTTTGAAACCGTGGCAGTGCTACAGGGACTATGACTGTAATTGGGACATTGGTGATCAAAGGGTCTACGCCAGTGACGTCGCACACAAGCGGTGGTGGAGATTCCACGATGCCATGGATTTGAACTTGCAGCAGCATTGTGGGTTGTCCCCGAAGAGGAAGATTGAGTTGGAGTGGGATAGGAAGAAGGCAAGAGAAATGGGTTTGCCCGATGCTCATTGTTGGATGAACGTCACTGACCCCAGACGGTTAAGCTAATCAGGGTTTTTCATTTTTTTCGTTTCTTTATTCACATTTTTTGGTACTTCTATTCTGTATATTTGTTTTGCACAAATTTGTTTCTTCATAAATTCACATAATTTATGTGTAGATAGATTAAAGAAACAAATATGTTCGTTATAATCAGACATGGAATTGGTCTTTTTCTCAACCAAAAAAATACATATGGAATTGGTCTAGCAAAACCAATTACATATAACAAATGCGTTAATTGGAAAAAGTTATTAGGCTAATTTATTAATGTATGCATTCAATATGTCAACAATATGCCAAAACTATCACCTTACGACCCCCACTTCTAGAACTCGATGATAACATTCCATATACTGTTACAACACATTCCATACACTGTTACATCCAGTGGTTTGGATCAAAACTTCTCAATTAAGCCAAATTCTTGAAGAACTCCATAATGTTTTTGGTAACTCTTGTTGTCGCACCAGATTCACTTATGTTTCTTCCTACATGTTTTGTAAGGGCTCAGGAGTTAATTCCAAGTCTGGAATTTTGACCCAAAAAAACTATTACATGAAGCTTGATTCTCGAATTTGTAAGGGTTTAAGGATGGAATACGAGGAGTTAAAACACTTCCATCTATATATATTATAAATAAAAGCTATGAGGTGAGCGAAAATTCACTTTTCATATGTCCGTCATGTCATTCACATAATGTAATAATCAATAAAGATGTTACTACTTGTCATTTACATAATCTAATTATGATGAGTGAGACAAAAAAAAGTCTTAAAACACACTAATTATTACAATTGTAACTTATTACATTTATGTGAACAAATTTTACTACAGTATTTATATTTAAATGGAATGAAATTATCTCTCTGAATAAATAAATTAAGTTAGTTAGTAACTAGATGAGTCTACTCACCAGATCAATAATAATACTAGTTCACTCGTCCGACTCTCAGATCTGAGGGATGATTCAACTATCCTTTTATTCAACTAAAAGATTTGGGGTTCGCGAGATCACCTGCTCGTTACCGACGGTCATGGTGGCAATCGATGGATTCGGGAGGTTTCGTGTGGCGGTGAGGGCCGCGGGGTGGAGAATGGCACTGGAGGAGGAAGATCCGGTGGCCGCCATGGAAGAAGAAGATGAAACGGGGATGAGGAGGCCATCGCAGAGTTGTGAGAGGGAGAGTGAAAGAGCCCAGTGAGAGATGCTAGAGGGGCAGAGAGAAAATCAGAGAGGGTTGTGAGTGGGACGACGCTTAATTTTTTAGGTTATACACAAAATTGTTTACTTTTTTTATTATTTCTAATTATTTACTTGTTTTACCCTCAACTGAGGTCGATATTGTTAGCATTATGTGCGCCCATGTGGGGTGCACAATGCAATTATCCTAAACTTATGGGTTTAGGTGAGACAAGCTCAAACCTTATGGGGTTAGTAGCAAGGACAAACCCTAGGGGGTAATGTTGCAATAGGGTATAAGTCTGTCTATATAAGGAGACAGTCTCCTATTATTTTATACACAGTACTGTAGAGATCATGTGCTGATCATAATACAGTAAACCCTAGACTCTCTCTCTAACTAGCCTCCATTGGTGGAACTTGGTGTGGATTAGAGCTTTCGTCCTAGTGATTCGAGCCAGACTGTGGGAGCAAGAAGGGCACGTGAAAGCAAGCATCCTACGATCATCCGCTGTGCATAGGAGCTAAGGAAGACAAGGTAAACACATGAATCTTCCGCTATAATTCATGTTGTAGATCTGTATGTGATAGATCATGTTCGTCCTTCATTGGTATCAGAGCCTTAGGCTTGTTTTTCGTGCCTCGTTATGCGTTCCTGAATCAGTTTAGAAAATCGAGTTTCTGAAATTCATAATCTGTTAGTGAAACCTATATGGTTAGATAGGGTTTTTCACGAGGATTCCAGAAATATAAATTTTGTAATTTTTGGACGAACAGAGAATTAGTTATGAATTTTTTAAGATTCGGAACTGTATAAATCTAGACTGTTAGATCTGAGCAGTAAAAAGTTTTTTTCAAAACATGTTAAAATTGGGTTTTAAACACATAATTGTGATCAGCGTGAAAAGACAATTCCAACGATATATGGATCGCCGGAAACGGAGGCCGGGAAGGCGGCGCGTGGGCCTCACGCGCCACCGACGCCGCCTCCACGCGCGGCCACGCGCCGCACGCGCCAAAGGGCTGGCGGCGGCTGCTGACGTGGCCCTAGGGCTGACGTGGCAGATGACGTGGTGGTGCCACGTCAGCACTTTGGCTGACGTGGCAATGACGTGGCAGCCACGTGGGCTGCTGACGTGGTATGGTGATGTGGCAGCTGAAGTCATCACATGGACTGACGTGGCATGCCACGTGGCATGCTGGCGTGGCACTCGGCCGACGTTAGCGCGTGACGGAGGCGGACTCGCCCACGCGCGGCGGAGCGTGTGGGCGCGTGAGCCCTCCTCCGGCCACTATTTTTCGCCAAATTTTTTTCTATATGCTCAGAATTGAATTTCCTATTTTTTGGGAATTTTTCATAATTTTTGGAAAAACAGAAAAATTTATTATTTTCCAGATTAATTAATTAGTGTTAAGCACACTTCCCGAGGCAGTTAGACGTCCTTAAACACACTGTTTTGAGCCTAAATTTTTTTTGGAGACTTAGGACATTTTTCCCTACCTTATGAGATAGGAGGTGAGATCCTAGGTAGTTTGGAGCATTTTTCGATCTTATTAGTTGATTGATTTATTGCTTATTAATTTCCAATAATTATTCTTTAATTCTGGAAATTTCCTGAAAATTTCAGTATGTTTATTTTATTATTATACATGCTGTTGTGGGTTGAATGGATGTGTTTGATGCATGGATGTGGCTTAGATGGTTTTATATTCGGTTTTGGTTTTGAATATGTAATCAATTAAAATACGGCCTGCGAGTCGTGTCTCTCTACATACTCTATTGTCTTCTCTTCTCATCTAAATCGCCTATTAGAGGTTACTTCTTATTAGAAATAAGATAGTTAGTGAAGATTGAAGAACAGAAGCTTCAAGAGAGGTGGC
Source organism: Linanthus parryae (assembly GCA_023055425.1). NCBI lineage: Eukaryota > Viridiplantae > Streptophyta > Magnoliopsida > Ericales > Polemoniaceae > Linanthus > Linanthus parryae. Next base: position 79,489,499 of record JALGPY010000006.1, read on the forward strand.
CAAACCAAAAGCTATGGCGCGAGGTGCATGGAGCAAAGAGACGAACAGGGAAGCTTCAAGGAGCACTCGAGATTGACGAGATCCATGAGGCGAGAAGTTTGAGACTTGCTCAAGACGTACTCTCAATAGTGGGAGTGCACCTTAGGGGCCACATCCATTGCATATTTATTTATGCTTATGATTGTTTTATGTTATAACTGTGTGTGATTGGATATAATTGTATAATCTCGCATGCTAAAGAACTAAAACGAAAGAGCTCACATTAAGATAGGATTAAAATGACGATATTTGATTCCTAGAATTGCTACTAGGTTTTGGTGGAGTCCTTATGAAGAACTATGAAATTTTAATCTTATCTAAATGTTTGTAGGAGCTAAAACAATGCTAGTAATTAACTTCCACTTTGTCTCATATTTACAGTCATGTCGAAATCATCTAGTCTCATCGCCGATTCTGCTAAAGGTGTAAAGCTTAATGGGGACAATTACGACATGTGGAGCCGTCGTGCTATGTACTACATGTTAGACATAGATTTGTCCGACCATCTTCAGACAGATAGGGTCGAACCCGTGATGAATGAAAACCAACCGCTTGTGGAACATGAGCGGAACCTAGCTGCTTTTCATAAGTGGGAAGCAGCGGATAGGAAGGCTTGTTACAATCTTCTATGTATGATGGAAGATGACCTCATCAGGGAGTTCGAAAATTCTATCACTGCGAAGGAGATGTGGGAATCGATCAAGAGCAAGTATGGATCCACTTCTGTCACCAGGCTGAGGGTCTTGAGGATGAAGTTCGATTCTTATCATAAGAAGCCAGAACACTCAATGACTCAGCACATGAGGGCTATGGCCTTCATGATCAGAGAGCTCATAGCAGCTGGACGGAACTTATCCGATGAAGAGCAAGTACAAGCGGTACTGCGTTCTCTGCCCCGCACGTGGGATCACATGAAACAGAACATGACTCACAACGCGGATGTCAAAACGTTTGAGGATGTCAAACGTCATCTCTTGTTGGAAAGTGAGCGAATTGAGGTCGCCAAGTCCAGCGCTGAGGTGTTATTGGCAGAGCACCCTCTTCCCAAGTCGCAAAAGGCACATGGGAACTGGAGGAAGGCGGATAAGGGCGTCAAGGGAAAGGGGAAGCCCGTAGGAGGCCCCAATCCCAAGATCAAAAAAGGGGCTGGTGGCAAGAAGAGCCGGAGAGCTAGAAACTTGGCAAGGATCTTGTGCTTCAACTGCCGGAAAAAGGGTCACTTTTCTCGTGATTGTACCGAGCCAAAGGTATGCCATAATCCAAACTCTGACTGTTATGTTATAAGTCAAGTTTTCATTTCTAATTCCGCTAATGAGTGGGTATTGGATTCAAGTGCATAAGGACACCTGCGCATGTGATCGAGGCGCGTGCACGGATTATTGGCAATGACAAACGGGCAGTAGAAGGATACACGTGAAGATGAAGTTTGGAGCTCATCCTCATGACGTCTTATACGCTCATAGTGCACGCAAGAACTTGATTTCCATTTTTATAGACTTTTGGATTTGGTTTTAGACTTGTTTTTTGAGGGTAGAGTTGCCAAACTGTTTTGTGGCAATTCATCTTTTGGCACTGCTTTGATTTCCCGTGGTTTATTTTATCTAGACATATTTGGTTCTAGCTTTGGTGATGTTTATGATTCTTGTTCATTCATTACGTCTTCTAGTGATGTTGATTCCACTAGATGGCATGCTAGATTGGGACATATAGGACAGGACAGGATGAACAGGCTGGCCAAGGCAGGCCTACTTGGAAATATGTCCAAGATATCTTTACATGTATGTGAGTGTTGCCTTGCAGGGAAAGCCAAACGCAAACCGTTCGGTAAAGCATTAAGGGCTATTGAGCCTTTACAACTTATTCATTCTGATGTTTGCGGTCCATTAAATGTTAGAGCTAGACATGGTGCTCGCTATTTCATCACATTTATAGATGATCACACTCGTTTCGGTTATGTGTACTTGATGACACATAAGTCTGAGGCACTAGGGTGCTTCAGAAAGTTCCTACAAGAGGTAGAGAACCAACTGGACAAAAGAGTTAAGGCTCTTAGGACAGACCGAGGCCGTGAGTATCTATCTGAGCAATTTAAGGAGCTCTGTGAGGACAAAGGAATAGTGAGGCAGTTGACTATTCCCTTCACACCGCAGCAAAATGGTGTAGCGGAAAGAAGGAATAGAACACTGTTAGAGATGGTTCGTAGTATGATGGCAAATGCGAATCTGCCAATCTCCTATTGGGGAGATGCATTGATGACTGCCACATACATACTGAACCGTGTGCCCACCAAGTCTGTAGCCACAACCCCTTACGAAATGTGGACCAAAAGGCAACCTGAATTGGGTCACCTTAGGCCATGGGGGTCGGCTGCCTATGTACGTAACGTCTCCCATGTCCATGGGAAAATTGGGTGCTAGAGGAAAGAAGTGCATCTTCATACGATACTCTGAGCACTCTAAGGGTTACGTATTCATAGCGCAACAACCGGATGGCAGTCTAACAGAGATGGAGTCGCGAGATGTGGAATTTCTCGAGGGAGATTTTCCTAGTCAGGGAGAAGCTCGTGGAGATGGCATTCTCTACGAGCAAGAGGAATCACTAGATGACACCCAATTCACCACTACTCAAGAGGAATTTGTTCCTATGGATCTTGAGAACAGTGGGAGCGTCTTGCCTAGTCAGCAGCCCATCACATATGGTGATAATGCTGAAGAAGAAGAAGCCTCTTTGCGTAGGAGCGCTCGTGGGAGCGTACCCCGTCGACGATTTGACATCGAAGGGGAGGCCATGGTGGTCACCACGCAAGAAGATGATGAACCTAGGACATTGTCCGAGGCTCTGTCATCACCTGACAAGAAAGAATGGGAAATTGCTTTACAAGAAGAACTAGAGTCAATGAAAACCAACCATGTGTGGGACCTAGTTGACTTGCCTCCTGGACGTAAGGCCATTGGAAACAAATGGGTTTTCAAGGTCAAGAGGAAGGCAGACGGAAGCAAGGAAAGGCATATGGCCCGACTAAAGGCGAAAGGCTACACCCAACAGCAGGGTGTAGATTATGAGGAGACATTCTCGCCGGTGGTGAGAATAGCCTCTATTCGCCTTATACTAGCAATAGTAGAAAATGGACTTAGAGCTACATCAGATGGATGTTAAGACTGCGTTTCTCAATGGAGAATTAAACGAGGAGATCTATATGGCTCAGCCGCAAGGCTTCGAGAAGAAAGGTCAAGAGCACAAAGTGTGCAAACTGGTTAAGTCCATATATGGGCTTAAACAGTCCTCAAGACAGTGGTATATGAAGTTCCATCAGGACATTGTAGCATATGGCTTTGCAATGGTAGATGAAGACCACTGTGTGTATGTGAAAAGCTCGGGAAATAAGTTCATGATTTTGTCTCTATATGTGGATGACATACTATTGGCAAGCAATGATATAGGAATGCTCAAGACCACCAAAGGGTGGTTGTCCTCTCGCTTTTCGATGAAGGATATAGGCGAGGCAAGCTACATCCTTGGGATTAAGATCCTGAGAGATCGTTCCCAACGACTTCTAGGATTGTTGCAAGAGGCGTACATCCAGAAGATACTGGAACGATTTAGAATGTGCGATGCCAAGCCACTTGACACTCCCATTGCGCATGGCGAGAAACTCAGTCTAGAGATGTGTCCCAAGAACCAACACGAGAAAGATCAAATGACCAAAATACCCTATGCGCATGCAGTCGATTTAGTTAGCAGATATCATTCCAACCCAGGTATTGGGCATTGGAAGACTATGAAGAGAATACTCCGAAATATCAAAGGATTACGTGCTATGACTATCGGAGATGATGCTTCGACTAGCCAGCTATGCATGCTGACTAGGGTGGGGACCTAGATGCACGTGGATCCGCCTCAGGCAATAGTCCATGCTAGATGAAATCGCATGGAACAGCAGCATAAGTGTTGCACAATTGTATTAGACTTCCTGTTCTGTCACCGGACAGAAACGTGTTTGGAAAAGAAGGTTTCCGGTGAGCTTATGAGCTATCCATGAACCTATGAGTTGCCCCAGCATATGGCTATGCACCACAGTAAAGCCAAACACATAGAGAGAAAGTATCACTTCATTAGGGAGGTGGTAGCTAAAGGAGATGTTTCTTTAGGAGCACATTCCTACGAATCAGATGTTAGCTGATCCCATGACCAAACCTTTGTTAAGGCATGTCTTTACTTGTCATGTTAGGAATATGGGCTTAAGTAGGTGGCGAGATATCTCTAGAGATTTCAGACTGATGATATGATTTAGACATTGATTATTGGATTTTAATTGGATTTGTTTAATTATGCTACATGTTGTTTCGATACGTGTTTGATACGTTTACATATCCTGTACTAGCATAGAACATGTCGCGCGGACACTAGGTTGACTCTCTCGCACGAGCAACCGCCTTTACAATATCCTGGATAGTCTAGGTGAGTAGAAGATGAGACAGAATCTCGATAAGCGCTAGAAGCCTATGATATGATGACTCCTGTCATATGAGGCGCATGGCCCATGACAAGAGCTGGACATCTATCAATAGTGCAAGACCCTGTCAGACGGATTCATTTGTCGCATTGGAATAAGTTCCAAGGTGAGATTGGTTTATGGCCATTCGAGCATGGTTACTACCCCGAACCATGTATAGTCTGCGTAGAGAAAGCCAGATGAGAGAACTGATTTCGATTGCATATGTGCAACACTCAGTACTCGGGTTAATAGTCATATGGGCTGTTGGACTTACATCTTTATAGTGGTCCCTATGGGATAGGACATGTGCTCTGATAGATTCCAAACACTATGGCGCATATCTTATGAGATAACGCGTGCTGATGAGTGACATGAGGTGGCGAGTAGAACTAGTCCCTGAGATTCCTTGCCGTGTGAGCCTCGTTGATCATATAAGAATGATAGACATTGTATACCCTTAGTACTTTTATCCATATCGTGGAGAGACGGTTCGGTGGTGCTACTTTAGCGTGACACCTCACGGCTATGAATGATTCGGCCTACCAGGACATTGCTAGGAAAGCAGCTGACTCCGAATCAAATCGACAATGGATGGAAAGGAAGATTCTAATTGTATCGCTCTTTATCATATTCATTGGGCCCACCTACAAGATCTTATAGGATCATGCAGGATATGAATATAATAAAGGAGATATAGACTCATTGATGCACGACCTTCGGGACAAGGTAGGTGCTCATGGTCTATGAGATGACAATTGACATAATCTGGGGGATACGAGAGATATATATATGTATTGCATTATTACTTGAGGTTGAGTGCGCCTGCTGCTAGCTCGTCTCGTATGAGTTTAGAGTATGGAACTCCCGAAATGCAGGTTCTCTCACAGTCACACACCAAGGCCACATAACACTTTGGCAAATGATAATAGTTGGAGATTGAGGGAGACTAGAACTACTGTATTTGTGCAACCCCACTGTGCGAGTGGGAGATGTTAACATTATGTGCGCCCATGTGGGGTGCACAATGCAATTATCCTAAACTTATGGGTTTAGGTGAGACAAGCTCAAACCTTATGGGGTTAGTAGCAAGGACAAACCCTAGGGGGTAATGTTGCAATAGGGTATAAGTCTGTCTATATAAGGAGACAGCCTCCTATTATTTTATACACAGTATTGTAGAGATCATGTGCTGATCATAATACAGTAAACCCTAGACTCTCTCTCTAACTAGCCTCCATTGGTGGAACTTGGTGTGGATTAGAGCTTTCGTCCTAGTGATTCGAGCCAGACTGTGGGAGCAAGAAGGGCACGTGAAAGCAAGCATCCTACGATCATCCGCTATGCATAGGAGCTAAGGAAGACAAGGTAAACACATGAATCTTCCGCTATAATTCATGTTGTAGATCTGTATGTGATAGATCATGTTCGTCCTTCAGATATTAAATACAAGTCAACCGGGGTAGAGTCCCAATCGAATTCCCCAGCCGCTCAACCACCATTTTTTTTACTGTGGCATTGTAATTTTGAGTTATGATCACCACAGAAAAACAAGACATCGTGGTTAAAGGATCATTTCTCCATGGTTACTTCCTGTAATCTATGGTTGTTGTAAAATAAATGTATCATAACTATTAACCGTGGTTAATGCCACTTTTTGCCACATTGACTACCCGTGGCTAAATTTAGCGTGGCCAAAGGCCATTTTTCTAGTAGTGTTAAGTTGACAATCATCAATAGGTCAATCTCGAGGACCAACTTGGAGAGACCCAGACGATGGGCAAGTTGCAAACCCTCTCTATCTGCTACTCCTTCGTCCATTTTCGGATTGGAGTCCCACGGTATAATTTTCGCCATTTCAGCAGTGCACTGACCCCACTGATTACGGATGACCCCACCCCCCCCCCATTTTTCGCCTTTATTCTTCCAGCTTTTAAGCTACATCGCAATTGAGCTTAACCCAGCCCGATTGTGGAGGATGCAATGTGATCGACTGGTGTTTCAGATGCGTACGTTGAGTTCAATTCCCTTCTTCAATAACCCCGTTCGCGCCATGGAGTGCCGACTCGTATTCTTGATCCACGCCAATAATCTGCTCCACCATTATTTCAGGTAAGATCTCTTTCCCCTCGAGCCACGCCATCCAAATTGTAGTAACGAAGGCATTTATGTCGTCCTCCGAGAGTGTACTCAATGAATCAAAAAGCCAATCTTCTACATCATGATGATTTTGTGTCGTGATTGATCCCCCAAAATGGAGTCCCAAACCAACTGGATTTTTTTACAGTGAAGGAGGATGTGATCCTCTGTCTCCTCAGCTCGTCGTCACCACATGCAGAGTGTCGGAATGTGAATGCCCCGTTAAACAAGGTTAATGGCCATGGGAAGAGCCCGATGAAAGGCGCGCCAAACCTTGATAATGGCTCTGTGAGGTACTTTCACAGCCCAAAGCTTGTGCCAAACTTTCCACGCGTCACTGATCCCTCACCATTGTCGGACTTTTTTCCATTTCAACCACCACATGATATCCAGATTTTACCGAAGAACATCCATTATGGTCAAAAAACCAAGCCAATTTGTCTTGTTGCGGCGTGAGTGGCAGCACTATCTGTTTTACCGCTTCAACAACAATGTGATAAGGAGTGCTTCAATCCAGTCAATTCGCCATTGTCTAGTGTTCCTGTCAATAAGTTCACAAACTCGAAACTGCGAATTAGAGTAATTGATTGAACAAACTTTGAAGGTATAGGATCTAGGGATCCATCTTCCTTCAAATACATTAATAGAGGAGCCATCACCAACAGTTTGTAAGGCATCCCTTTGGAGAACTGATTTCCCGGCACACTTGCGAAGGATTAGTCCCAAGATTTATATCTAGAAACTCCGTTGTCGGAAAATATTTTGCCTTTAGGACTTTGGATAAAAGAGAATTTGGCTTGGTAAGGATCCTCCTCCCTTTTTTTTTTCTTATAATGCAAGGTTGAAAGAATGAACATGAAAACCAAATCCACCCGAATCCTTAGCCATCTTCACACGGTCCCAAGCTAGCCAATAAATTCATTTGTCGTCCTTTCGATTCCACCAAAAGTCACGTACTAGGCTATCAAGTTTATTGCAAAGAGACAACGACAAGAGGAATCATGGCATAGAGTAACTCGGAATTGCTTAATGAGAACAATTAACATGTCATAAAATATTTACTTACCCTAAACATGATTTTTATAAAAATTATAAGAGTGGCAATTATTTTTTAATTGCACCAGACCCTTGTTTAAAATGTTAACATATGGCTTACCCATATAGGAGAGAGTAATTAACATGTCATAAAATATTTACTTACCTCATACATGGTTTTTATAAAAATTATATTTATTTTAATTGCACCATACCCTTGCTTAACCATTAGCCTATGGTTCACCCAAAGTATGCAAATTCAACTTCTTTCATTATATTTATTATTTTAATTATCAAATATAAGAAGTGTTTGACATTTTCTACTATTTAAAAAAATATATATATTTTTTTTATTTCTTAATAAAAAAGTTAAGTTCTATTATTACTCCATTGAATTTTAAAAAAACTGTATCAACAAGTTTATAACGATCATTTCGCAACTTATTTGATGAAAATGAAATAATATAAAGGTGTACTCTATTTTCATCTTCTAACAAAAAAAAATATATACCTATTTTTAGTTTCATAGTCCCTCTAAAACGTTTGATTAATATACCAAAATCGTACTAATGGAAGAGTAATTGCTATAGGCTAAACTTGATTTAGCCCAACTTATATTTAAAGCCGATAATAATTTTATGAGATAATTCTTGAAGCCCAATAATTATTTTATTAGTTAGTGAGGGCTACTAGAAATATTAACCTAATAATTTTATAAAGTGGTAGAAGAATCTAAAATAATGATGTAGTGTGTGTTACTAGAATTGTCATACAAAATATCTAAGATGTTTCTAGGTGGAGAGATCTCTAAATGATGTAATCTAGAACTCTCCTACACCTCTATAAATAGGGACTTGTACTCTAGCATCTAGTAAGTCTTCAAGTGTCCTACCAAGTTTCCTAGTAAGTCTATCCAATTAAGGCTTCTATTAAATCTCCTATGTAATGTACTAGACAATATCTAGTAATTGTCCTCCAACACTTCGCATCAAAAAAAATAAAAAACAAAAAAAAATACTGAAGTTCCTCTTTCACTTGTGTTTCCATATACTCTCTCTGACATATCCATCACTTCCCTCTTCCATCAAACACCCTTCCTACTATCTTTCTACATCCAACAAAGTGGTATCAGAGCTAAGTCGATAGAAAAATGGCGAATGGTCTCTATCAAGTTAAATTCCCCCGCCTTACCAAGGACAACTATTACATATGGGCATTGCGCATCAAGACTATCTTAGACTCACACGATGCTTGGAATGTTGTGAGAATGACTATGAAGAGCTTGAAGGAGATTTGAGTCTAACTAAAAGGAGGAGTTCGAAGAGGTACGTCAAAAAAGATTAAGAAAAAAAGTCTCTTGCCCTCATCCATTCTTCTTTAGATGACAACATGCTTAAGAAAATTGTCTTTGCAACAACCTACAAGAGAGCTTGGGAGATTCTCCAAACTCTGAAAAGTGTGGTGAGAGATTCAAGAAGGTACAACTTCAAATCCTTAGTGGTGAGTTTGAATCTTTCCATATGAATAATTCAGAAACAATTTCGGATTATTTCTCTCTCGTTTTGGACATTTCTACTCAAATGAAGAGATATGGAGACGAAATTTTAAGTGACACTTACATTGTTGAGAAAATATTATGCTTTTTACACTGTGATTTTGAGCATGTTGTCGTAGCTATTAACGAATGTAGATGTGTTGAAAACTTATCCATTGATGAGTTTATGGGCTCGCTACAAGCCCATGATGAGAGGATGAATCAAGAACCCTTGGAGCAAGTGCTACAAAGCAAGCTCAAGTTGAAGAAAGAAAGTAACTTTGGCTATGACACTACAACAATTATGACCTTTGTTAACAATTTTTTTGTCAACAAACTGTTTCGTGTAGCTAGCTACATGACATTTTAAAGTATAACATTAATATTATTTTATTTTTGAGAAATAATTTTTTTTGTCAATCGGGTTTGAACCCAGGACCTCATGTAGGGGCTTCCAACGCTCTACTACTTCAGCTACCACCCTAGCTGCAACATTAAAATATTCCCGCACTACAAAATTGTAAAGAGGGAATTAAAAAAATTAAAAACACTTTCAATCACACACGAAAAAAAATTGTATAGAGGAAGGTTATATTTTTGAGATAGTGCAGTGAAATGTTACATGAGCCACTTGATCAAACAACTATAGATCGTTGGATTTGATAGAGAGGATTTTGTATTTAATTTGAGAGCACATCTCACAAAATTAAAACCCTAGCATGTTTTGTTCTACCACTTCTCGACATATCTCTCTTCGATGACATGCCTCGCTACTTCTCCATCTCCTTGCCACTTCACCCATCGGGTTTTCCTACAGAAGACATCAATGATTGAGACAACATGGCTCCCTCTCTCTCTCTCTCTTTTTCAAAGAAATCTCCGTACACTGAAAGGAGTTCAACACCCTCCCCAGATCGAAACCCTGATCCAATTGTTCGACATGGATCTATCTAAATAACAGTGGTATCCAATTCCTCTCACTATCTTAAGAGAAAATCTGAGTTTGTTTCTACCACTTTGTGGATTCACGACCAGACGAATCGAGACCCTCATTGGTAAAACGGAGAGTGTCGTAGCAAAATCCCCAACATCTTCGTATCGGTAATACCCCATACAATTTCCAGAGGTAAAATAGTAATTTGGGAAGAAAAATACGATTTTAATTGGAAAATAGTATTTGTGCGATTTATCGTGTTTTTATAGTTAGGAAATGTGTGAAGAGATTTCTAGAAAATATTATAAATAGTACTCGTAATCTATTAAGCAAGTGTGTTTTTGTCGTGAGCGTGCGTACGACCACCGCGACTTATCTTGCACATGTTGCACTCAATCACTTTATTCGATTGTGCACCCAAACCACACTATCATTTCACTCATCTTCTTCACCAAGATTTCACTTGCAGAAAATTTCTCATCACCGCCATTGTCATTATCACCTCCCGCATCAACCACTTATGAAGATGACTTCTCCAAGAAAACTCTCCTATAAATTCATCTCTTTTCTCCTACCTCCTCACTCACCATCTTCACCATCACCGTTCAGCACCATAACCACTGCCACCTCTTTCATCACCGTGAATCACCCTCTGCTCACTCTCTGCATTGAGTCTCTTCTTCCTCCCTTGTTCACCGAAGAAACTAGCAGAGGATCGGAGGCTCTACTAGCAGCCACCAGCAGCCAGCTCTTTCCCGTCAATAATCATCACAGAGGAACCCACCTGGACCTTTCCCTTTTTCTCCCCTCTCTCTGTATCAGCTCTGGTCTTTCTCTCTCGTATTTGTACCAAAAAGCAACGGATTTCAGTAGCAGCAGCAGTAGGTGCAGTAGAGACCATCACTGTCGTTCTTCACCATAGTTTCTGGCAAAGTCCTTAGGTAACCTCCTCCAAAGCCATCCAGGATTGCTAACGGCTTCGATTCAACTCCTTGGGGGCCGACGAGGTCAACAGTATGCCAAGACCCATCTAAGAAAGCCATTACCATCGTCGTTCCCTCCGACGTGAATTTTGACCCGACCCAGAACTCGACCGTTTCTCGAGATTCTTGATTAGGTTATGCTCTAAATCTCGTCGTGAGGTCATTTTGATAGCCAAATTTTTCTTGTGTGCTTGAATCCGTGTTTAGATCGATCAATTTGACAGTTATTGTTAGGGGATTAAAGTGTCTTTTACATAAGATGCGTGTAAGGCATATGAGGGGGAATGGTTGGTCTTTGTTGGTAACTGTTAGGGGGGGTATTTTTTTTATTGAATATGTCTTGTCAGTGGCAGGTGTACATGTTGTCTTTAAGCATACTAAGGGGGTTTTACATGTCTTTATCTTAAACATCATATAGTAGGCGAATATATAAACGTTATTTTCAGATTAAAAATATTTTCTAAAAGTACTTGTTTTCGTTCCCGTTACAGAAAAGTGACTCGGGTGTTGAAATGTTTTTGGAAATGTTGTTTTAAAATTAAATGAGTAATATTTTCTTGAAAAATAAATATATTGTGTCTAATTGCTAAAATATCCACTTTCGGTTTGTTTAAAGAGTTATTTCAAAAACTTATAAGATGACATTTGTGAATAAATAATGTTGTAGCATCTAGAAGAAGTTATTTTACTAGAAATATAATATCCTCTTTTATTCTAATAAATTCAATAATTTCTTAGATTTATTTTCATCGCACGAATTTATAGGTGAGTTAGCACTTGTTTACTCTTTTACTTCTCTAAAATTTCAAGTTTTTTTACTATGAATATTTTACCTAAATAAAATATCTCTTTAAGAAATATTAATTAGTTGTTTAAAAACAAATGTGTCGTTCTATAATCAAACAAAAGAGCTCATAAATATATATTCTTATTTGTGTGCATAACTTGAGAGTCATTATTTGAGATTTGTAGCTAAGAGTAACATTGTTTAAGGGGAGAAACGGGTTGATCTAGAGATCATGTAATACTTTTGCTAAAACTCATAGCGTATATTTGATAGTTGGACTTGTGTTGATTTAAGAAATATAATTTGTAGGTGACCAGTTTGTAGGGGCGAATTACGTGCATCAGTAGGAGCTTTTACGTGATAGTTGCTAACTGATCAAGGTGAGTATACATGCCAAGCGTTGCGTGCCTAGCTTCTTTCGTGTCGTAATTTGATTTTATAATGTCTCAAAATATATTTTGTGATTTACATGCTTTACTTGAGTTCGGTTACAATTTGAAATATTTTCTTTGAAACGGTCACACAAAAATAATAATCCGTAAATAATGTAAAGTGGAAAGAGTTGTACGGAGAACTTCTTTATTATTGTCGATGTTGACTTAGGTCACTGGGCCTGTGATTATTATTGTCGATGTTGACAATGGTCACTCGGCCTGTGCATTTTAACCCGGTCACAACATGCCAGCTTGCTCCATGTACTCACCTCTCTAGCCGCAAGATGTCTTAGGGGGGTGTCGGTACTTAAGGTCTTGGTATCTTGGGATGGGATAGTTCTTCCTCGTTTCAACAAGTTAACAATATGGTTACTCTGAGAAAAAGATATTTGGAAGGAAAGACGAAATAGATTGGTAGCAATGTTCCCCGTTTGAGATAAAAGGAAAGTTTGAGAAGCAAAAGAAAAGAAATGAGAATTTCATATGTTCTGCAAGTGTTCATACTTTATTTCTCAAGAATATGTTTATGATTATGATATATTCTTCTTATAGATAATTTTATCAGTTTACATGCATCATCATTTGTTTACAAGCTTGGGTTCTACTCACTCAGTGTTTCATTGCTGACTTTCAAAAATTGCGAATCCTGTTTCCTTCTCACTGCAGGTGTAGGAGCTTGAGTCTTGAAATAGCTGGGCGGGAGACACATCTAGAAGGATAATGCCATTAGTGTTAGTCTATTAGTGTTATTCCTAATCATTGTGTAGTAATTGATAGATAATGTGTAAGACTCAGAGCCGTCATAAAATAATATTATGGTTGAAGTTTATATGTGGATTATTTAGCTTTCGATGTCCGCCGATTCTTTTAGCATCGACCTCCCGGTCTTGTCCAAGCCGGACAGGGGGGTTGTTGCAGTATCTATGAGTGTTTATATGAGACTTGGCCAATGTTAATGACATGTCTTCTCAGTGGGGTCACTCCGCACAGTATTTTATTATTTGGTGATCTCCCTCTTTTCATCAATAGTGAGTTCCTTCAGGTTGTGTTGATGTTGATGAATGTAAAGTAGTCACTCCTTTCGTTTTCTTTTTCTAATTGATTTTTCACCTTCACAACATCTCAACTAGCTATGCCCTAAATGTAAAATATGTTTCCATCAATGGGTTTGCACCAGCTTGTGTCCTATTGATTACTACTTCACTTGAAGTGTATGGGAATTGCCTGAGATTATATTTATTTAAATTTAAAAATTGCTTACATATTTTTCTTCTTGTCTCTAAACATCAATAATAAGAAGAACATTGGTAGGTATTAGACCGATGAAGTTTTGTCATAGGTGATTTCTTCCTGCTGTATCATAGGTGATTTGTATCGGTTCCTGTTGATTTTACAGATAGGGGTTTTGATGACAGCGAGTTTCAGAGTGTTGAATATGGAAGTGAATTATTTGTTTTGAACTGAATGAGCATCGTAACCTTAAAATTGCACTTCATTGTAGACTGGTGGAACATCAAAGTACTCGATGGCAACATCAGAGACGCCCCAGATGACAAGCCTCCAATCTCTGTTAAGCATGTAATTTCTTTTCCTACTCTCTACTTTGCTTTCTTCTCGTTCCTTTCTTCTAAAGTGTTAATACTAGCTATGACATTGTTTCTTTAATACTGATTTCTAATTTTTCTCAGCTATAATCAAGTTATGATATTATTTATAGCCACTTCTTTTCACATAAAAATGTATCAAATCCCATGGTCATAGCCTGGGACTGCCATTAATCCACGTGGGTGCACTAAGCCTGCACATATGTAGGGCTAGGAAATTCTGTGTCGTCCTCATCTCATGAGTGAATTACATTAGATTCTCGGGAAGGGAGTGTTGGAATAGATTCCCTAGAGGCAATCTAGTTTAGTATGAATTTATTTTGGCTAGAACATTCATTGTATTATTTATTGGATATTTAATATAATGAAGTCCTTAGATTTACTATTGTGTTGTTTATCTTAAATATCCCTAGTCCAGTATAATGATTAATAGGACAATCATCTATAGACTAGTATGGAGTTGGATTGATATAGAGATATCATGATCCAACACATAGGTGTGCATTAAGGGTAGTGGCGCACTGGATTGACCCATCTCCGAGAAGGCTACATACACGTTATGTTAAGTCACAAGTGCTTCTCGTGGTGCAATGGTATTGTCATCCTTAGACTTGAAGTCGCTAGATATTCTAGTTGTGGATTATTGTGATTTTGGTAGCGTCAAACGCTACACCGTAACTGGGTAGTTATAAAGGTGTGTACCGGATACAATAAGAAGCAAGCTTAGAGATCGTAGTGGACGTAGATATAACTTTTCCCTCCCACATAATGGGAGAAAATATCCTAGGCCACTCGAGGGATAGTGCTTATAGAATTTCTGGCCAGACTCAAATAAATCAGTATAGGATATTGATGTTATTTGCACGAATAAGGCTATTCCCAGGATCGAGAAACTGTGGATTGGATATACGAGTGTGACTTGTATGTCTCGTGTCCAATCGGGATATAGAGACAAAGGGATGAGACAATTACTTGTACAAGATTCGTCGGATGACTATTCTATTAGTTGGCTACAATGGATGTTTTGCTAGAAACCGCTCCATATTAGCAAATTGTTGCTACCGACTAGATAGAACCTATGGGGTCACACGCTATATAGAGTTGAAATAGATTTGGGAATTAATTAATATGATTAATTAGTTAGAAGGATCAAGTTGCAACACCTTGCAAAGTTAGTAGGACTAATTTGCAAGGAAGGGACTAAACCGAATTCTAGTAGGACTAGAATAGGTCCTTTAGGTAGTTGGTAAGGATTTGTTGGACTATATAAAGGATGCTCCATACTTCCTTCCCACACTAATGATCCTTTTGATCATAACTTGAGTGGGAGAGAACAAAAGGAGAGAGAGAAAGCAAGCAAGAGGGCCACCCGACCCCCTTGTCGTCGCCCCTACCCCGTCGGCCACCAAGGAGGACGCCACCCTCCTTGTTGCCTCGTGTTGTGTTATTTCTTCTTTATCTTCCTCCATTCCTAGCTAGCACAAAGGAGAAGGAAGATCTATATCTCAACTCTAGGCGTGGATCAACTATAGAGACGTGACACAATTTACGTTACAAGTCATCACAGGAGAAACCCTAAGGTGCGTCTATTGATTACTTCCCTTACCATCGTTATGTCTCTTGTCATGTGATCCTTGGAGGGTATTGAATGGATTAATTATGTTTTTCCGCTGCGTATCCATGATCAAAACCCTACAGGGAGAAACTGCCATGTTCACTAATTGGCATTGTTTCTATATGCTCTTATTTATTATTTTGTGTCGTCTGAATGTGTTCTTAAGGTTTTGGTCATGACAAATATTGTTTTCTAAATTTTTTTCTTCTCTCTGATTATGCAGCTTTCTCTCCTTGAAACAAGTTTACATAAGAACAAATTTCCTCTACATTTAAGGGTGTTTAAGGTTTCATTGCTTTGACTGTATGCTGAGATTTATAACTCCTTACTTTGATTCATTTCCGTTGTCCTTTCTTAAAAAGCGAATAGGGTTTTGTTCATGGGATCGCTTAGCATCCACACCTTAATGTCATGATCAGTTGGTTCTACAAGTTATTAGGTCCTCTAATGTTGGATAGGGATAATAGAAGACCATAAATGATTGGTCATGCAATATTAGTTGTCAGAATTTTATAATTCACTATTTGATTACCCATGACGCTATGCAAATCCTTATGAATTCCTATTCAAGAGCCTGAATCGTACGATTTGCACCGTCTTTCTTCATTACATCTGAACATCTGAAATCAGTTTTAAAGCACGTAAATTGATTGGTTATTGATTTTGATCTTATTTCAAATGATTACGCAGATGAATGGTGCTGATAGGGAGAGACGTATATATGCATGATAAAGTATCCCAATGTACAGTCAAGGAAATGTAAGTGCTATTTTTGAAGTATATACAGTGCTTTATGGTACTTTCACTGCGATTTTTGGTTTGTACTAATTATCCAGTGTGCTCATTATTTTACTAATTATGTCGATGATAGCATACTCGTAATTATTCATCTAGGTGAAATATTGTACCTAACTTTATGACTGAGTGTTACGATAGTCCAGGCCATGGATGGAACCACTAGCGGTCTACTTCTCTTTGTTGGAATAGATGCCCTAGAGGCAATCTAGTTTAGTATGAATTTGTATATGGCTAGAAAATTCATTTATTATTTATTGGATATTTAATATAATGAAGTCCTTAGATTTACAATCGTGTTGTTTATCTTAAATATCCCTAGTCAAGTATAATGATTAAATGGGACAATCATCTATAGACTAGTATGGGGTTGGATTGATATGGAGATATCACGATCCAACACATAGGTGTGCATTACGGAATGTTGCACTGGATTGACCCATCACCGAGAAGGCTACATACATGTTATGTTGAGTCACAAGTGCTTCTCGGGTACAATGGTATTGTCATCCTTAGACTTGAAGTCACTAGATATTCTAGTTGTGGATCATTGTGATCTTGGTAGCGTTTACGTGACTGGGTAGTTATAAAGGCGTGTACTGGATACAATGAGAAGCAAGCTTAGAGATCGTAGTGAACGTAGAGAGGATTTGCCCCTCCCACATAACGGGAGCAAATATCCTAGGCCACTCGAAGGATAGTGCTTATAGAATGTCTGGCCAGACTCAAATAAATCAATATGGGATATTGATGTTATTTGCACGAATAAGGCTATTCCATGGATCGAGAAACTATGGATTGGATATACGAGTGTGACTTGTATGTCTCGTGTCCAATCCGGATATGGAGGCAAAGGGATGAGACAATTACTTGTACAAGGTTGTCTAGATGACTATTCTATTAGTTGGCTAGAATGGATGTTTTGCTAGAAACCGCTCCATATTAGCAAATAGTTGCTACCAACTAGATAGAACCTATGGGGTCACTCGCTATATAGAGTTGTACTAGATTTGGAATTAATTAATTGGATTAATTAATTAGAAGGATCACTTTGCAAACCCTTGCAAACTTAGTAGGGACTAATTTGCAAGGAAGGGACTAAATTGAATTCTAGTAGGACTAGAATAAGTCCTTTAGGTAGTTAACAAGGAGTTGTTGGACTATATAAAGGACCCTCCTTCCTTCCTTCCTCATAACTTATGCTCTTTAGAGATCATAACAAGAGTGGGAGAGAAAAAGGAGAGAGAGAGCAAGCAACAAGGAGCCGACGCCGCCCCTTGCCGCCGCCCCCTCATCCCGTCGGCAAAAGAGGGCCGAGCCCCTTCTTTTTGTCTCGTTTTGCGTGATTCCTTCACCCTCCTCTCATTCCGGGCTAGCACCAAGGAGTTTGGGAGATCTAGGAGCAACTCTAGGCGTGGATCAACTATAGAGAACGTGACACTATTCGCGTTTGAAGTCATCAAGGAGAACTCAAAGGTGTGTTTATGATTTCTTACCTTCACTATCGTTATGCATCTAGACTTGTGATCCTTGGAGGGTTTTGCATGGCTATTTGTTTGATTATGCTTCCGTTTGCGCGATCCATGAATCAAAACCCTGCAGTGGTATCAGAGCCACAGGTCATAGAGCATAAACGTAGTTTATGTGTTACATTCTTGTTGTTTTACACCTTAATTTGTTGTTTATCGCGTAAAACAAGACAAATTAAGCATGGGATGCAATTTGTCAATAATTAGATCATAACAAGACCCAATTTTGCATTGGATGCATGAATTGGTGAGTTTGAGAAATTTTAGGATATTAGATCTAGGGTTTGGGCATCCTTGGGGAAGAAGGAGTTCTCCCAAAACAAGGAAACAACCAAACTTGGGCTCCAAGCAAGGAGGTTGTTTTGGAAACAACCTCCAAGAGGAGGTTCGGCCCCCAAGGGGACCGCCCCCTTGCTTGCCGCCCAAGCTAGGGCGCCCTAAGGGGCCGGGCGGCCCTAACCCGCGGGCCTAGCTTGCGGGTTTTGGGCCGGGCCGGGCCTAGGGCCTTATGGTTCACTTTGTTGGGCCCGGGCAATTGGATTGTTGGGCCCATGGACCGTTTTAACCCTAGAAATCCTAAAATCAATTAAAATTGACCAAGCGCGTTAAAATTGGATTTTAACTGTTTATGTGCAAATCGCATGGTGATTGGATATGGCCTTAGGATGTGGTTTGATGTGGATGTTTAATTTTTTGGTTTGGTTTTACGCCCTGCTAGCTGATCAATTAATTGTAATAATTAATTAGGGTTTTATGGCCTGCGTGCCATTTTTTTTTCTCAACTTGTGAGATTTATTTTATTTAGTATAGATAATAGCTAGTGCTAGATAAAGTAGATTGTTAGCCAAGATTGAAGAAAAGAAGCCCAAAGCCAAAGAAGCCACAAACGATGGAGCATGGAGCATGGAGCATACCACATGACTATGAAGGATTGACCAAAAGATCAAGACGCATGGAGATGTGTTTGCTTAGGGTTCATAGATAATTCCATTGGCTTGGAATTATCTTAGTCTAGGAAAAGGCCATATCCACATCACGTTTAATTTCTGTTTTGTGGTTGTTTATTTATTGTCTTATTATTTGTGTGGTTGGTGTATGGATGATGCATGCAATTAGGATAATAAGATAATTAGACAACCCGGATCTATTATTTGGAGTTGTGCCCAAACTCAAATAGATAGATTAGTTGATATTGATCAACAAAACAATTAAAATTGAATTGAAAAATCCCTCAAAATTCAATATTGTGTTCTTGCCTTCTCGTTATTTAAACACTCATTATCATCATTATTTATCAAGTTCGTGCGTGCCAAAGCATGGCGACTTGGTTCATAATGATGGAATGCGATGGCACGTAACAATGTGCAATTGTTTAGATAAGAGGTTGAACACAACTAGGCTATTAATTTGATTAAGAAACCTAGAGGCAATCAATTGGGATTATCAATATGGATGGATAAATAAGGAGTTATTTGCCCGATTGAACCAAGAGTTGCATATGGGATGCAATTGGAATTGTTCCTACCTAAAAGTAGTCAAATTATGGGTGACTTGCCAAAGCAAGCTCATAAGGAGATGAAAAGATGGATCTTGGCCCACTAGAAAATATAAGGATATTTTCCGCATTAATATCTTGAGGGTTATTAATCCGTAGAAAAATAGTGGGAGCTATATTTAATAAACTAGCCATTATTAAATATAGTCAAAAATTCACAAATACTAAAACTTGCGTATTTTCCTTTTGTGGAATTCCAAATGGCAAAAAACTCATCGAGTTCACAACATTCCCTACGATCTGTCCTTGAAAAGGACAAGCTCTCTGGAACCAACTTTCTTGATTGGTACAGAAACTTGAGAATTGTTCTCAAGCAAGAGAAGAAACTGTACGCAATAGAGGAGCATGTTCCAGAAGGTCCAGAGAACCAGACACCTGTTGCCTTAAAGGCGTATCAAAAGCGTGTTGATGACGCTAATGATGCGGCCTGCCTAATGCTTTGCACCATGACCTCTGAGCTTCAGAAGCAACATGAGAACATGAATGCTGTCGATATGATCGAACATCTAAAGCAGCTCTTCCAAGAGCAGGCGAGGGTAGAGAGGTATGAGGTCTCAAAGGCACTGTTCAAATGTCATCTGGCAGAAGGGAACCCGGTGGGACCCCATGTACTCCGAATGATCGGGTACTTGGAGAATCTCGCCCGGCTTGGGTTCTTGGTCGGCCAAGAGTTGGCAACCGATCTCGTGTTGCAATCGTTGCCCGAGAGTTATGGACAGTTCATTATGAACTATAACATGAACGAGATCGTTAAACCACTGCCAGATTTGCTCAACATGTTGAGGACGGCTGAACAGAGCATCAACAAGGGTAAGGGCAAGGCCATTATGATGGTGCATAAAGGAAAGGGCAAAAGGTTTGCCTCTTCCTCCAAGGGCAAAGGCAAGTCAGTTGCCAAGTCCAAGGAACAAGCCCTTAAGCCTGTTGGTGGCATTGCCAAGGTCGTGACTAAGGGTGAGTGTCACTACTGCAGTCAACCTGGACACTGGAGGAGGAACTGCCCAAAATATCTGGAGGACAAGAGGCTTGGAATAGTGATTCCACCACCACTAGGTATTTTTGTTGTAGATGTCAATTTAACTGTCTCTACATCATGGGTATTAGATACTGGATGTGGATCTCATATTTGTCGAAATATGCAGGATCTAAAGAGAAGTAAAAGATTGGCTAAAGGGGAGGTAGATCTGCGCGTTGGGAATGGAGCAAAGGTTGATGCGTTGGCCATAGGCGTGTGCGAGCTATCTCTGCCTTCAGGATTAGTTTTAGAATTAAATAATTGCTATTTTGTGCCTGCTATTAGCAGAAACATTATTTCTATTTCTTGTTTGGACAAGGAAGGTTTTATTATATCAATAAAGAACAATTGTTGTTCCTTTTATTTGAATAATATTCACTATTTTAGTGCGCAATTATTTAATGGACTTTATGTCCTTGATCTAAGCAATCCAGTCTACAACATTAATACCAAGCGGATTAAAATAAATGATTTAAATCCTGCTTACTTATGGCATTGTCGTTTAGGCCACATAAATGAGAAACGTGTATCTAGACTCCATAAGGATGGATTACTAGACTCATTTGATTTTGAATCATATGAGACATGTGAGGATTGTTTATTGGTAAAAATGACAAAGTCCCCTTTCAATAAGAAAGGTGAGAGGACTAGTGAGCAATTGGCGCTCATACATACCGATGTGTGTGGGCTATTTGCCACGCCTGCCAGGGGTGGTTATGTCTACTTCATTACATTTACTGATGATTACAGTAGATATGGATTTGTGTACCTTATGAGGGCAAAATCCGAATCCTTTGAAGTGTTCAAAGAATTCAAGAATGAAGTAGAGAAGCAACTTGGCAAAAGTATTAAGGCTCTACGATCGGATCGTGGAGGAGAATACTTGAGCCAAGAGTTTGACAACTATCTTAGAGAGTGTGGGATCGTGTCCCAACTCACTCCACCCGGAACGCCACAATGGAATGGCGTGTCCGAAAGGAGGAATCGAACCCTATTGGATATGATACGGTCTATGATGTGTCAAACCGATCTTCCATTATCATTTTGGGGCTACGCTCTATTAAGTGCAGCTTTCACCATTAACCGTGTTCCATCTAAATCAGTCATGAAGACACCATATGAGATGTGGAGTGGGAGGCGTCCCACACTGTCGTTCATGAGGATTTGGGGCTGCGATGTCTATGTAAAACGTTTACAATCAGACAAGCTAGGGCCTAAATCGGATAAGTGTAAATTTGTGGGGTACCCTAAGGAAACTAAGGGATACTACTTCTACAATCCAACCGAGAACAAAGTGTTTGTTGCTCGGACCGGCGTGTTTCTAGAAAGAGAGCTTGTCTCTAAAGAAGCAAGTGGGAGGAATGTAGAACTTGAAGAAGTTCAAGAACCACAAATCACTGAACCGATTATGGAACATGAACAGGAATCACAAGCAGTTGTGGAGCCACCTGTTCAGGTAACACAAGAGCTTCGTAGATCTAGTAGAGTGCGCCAGGAACCCGAGAGGTACGGACTTCTCGTAACTGATTCCGGTGACACGATGCTCATAGATGATGAGCCTACTACCTATGAGGAGGCCATGAGTGGCCCAGACTCGCAGAAGTGGCTTGAGGCCATGAGATCCGAGATGGAATCCATGTATACCAACAAAGTATGGACTTTGGTGGAACCACCTGATGGGGCGCGGCCCATAGGGTGCAAGTGGGTCTTCAAGAAGAAGATCGACATGGATGGTAATGTGATTACCTATAAGGGCCGATTGGTGGCTAAAGGATTCAGACAGATTCATGGTATTGACTATGATGAAACCTTTTCACCAGTCGCTATGACCAAATCCATCCGAATCCTACTTGCAATTGCAGCATACTACGACTATGAGATTTGGCAGATGGATGTCAAAACAGCATTCCTTTATGGGAATCTCCTCGAGGACGTGTATATGATACAGCCGGAGGGTTTTGAGGATCCAAAGCAAGCCGACAAAGTCTGTAAGCTGCAACGATCCATTTATGGATTGAAGCAAGCTTCTAGGAGTTGGAATCGACGTTTTGATGAAGTGGTCAAAGAGTTTGGCTTCATCAGAAACGAAGATGAGTCTTGTGTCTACAAGAAGGTTAGTGGGAGCTCTATAGCTTTTCTGGTCTTGTATGTGGATGACATACTACTCATTGGAAACGACATTCCCATGCTGCAATCTGTGAAAGATTGGCTAGGAAAGTGTTTCGCAATGAAGGACTTAGGGGAAGCAGCCTATATACTCGGTATAAAGATCTATAGAGATAGATCTAAGAGGTTGCTAGGCCTAAGTCAAAGTACATATATTGACAAGGTGTTGAAACGGTTCAACATGCAAGATTCCAAGAAGGGATTCTTGCCCATGTCACATGGAATCACTCTTTCGAAGAGTGGTTGTCCTTCCAATGAGATTGAGAAGGAACGCATGAGTAGAATTCCCTATGCCTCGGCCATAGGATCTATCATGTACGCCATGTTATGTACTAGACCAGATGTGTCATATGCCTTGAGTATGACAAGCAGATACCAATCCAATCCGGGTGAGAGTCACTGGATTGCTGTCAAGAACATTATAAAGTACTTAAGAAGAACTAAGGATGCCTTCTTGATGTTTGGCGGTGAGGAAGAGTTGCGTGGGGTTACACTGATGCAAGCTTCCAAATCGATAGAGATGACTTTAGATCACAGTCGGGATATGTGTTTTGCCTGAATGGAGCAGCGGTGAGCTGGAAGAGTTCCAAGCAAGAGACGGTAGTTGATTCTACAACAGAGGCTGAGTACATTGCTGCAAATGGCGCAGCAAAGGAGGCTGTTTGGATCAGAAAGTTTGTTTCTGAACTTGGTGTGGTCCCTAGCATTGCGGATCCAGTGGAGTTGTTTTGTGACAACACTGGGGCGATCGTGCAATCAAGGGAACCCAGATCGCACCAGAAGTCCAAGAATGTACTCAGGAAGTTTCATCTGATTCGAGATATTATCGATAGAGGAGACGTTCGGATATGCAAGATTCCTACAGATGATAATCTGTCAGACCCGCTTACGACGCCTCTCACGCAGTGGAAGCATAAAGGGCACACTAGGAGTATGGGCATACGAGATGCGCCAGATTGGCTCTAGTGCAAGTGGGAGACTGTTGGAATAGATGCCCTAGAGGCAATCTAGTTTAGTATGAATTTGTATATGGCTAGAAAATTCATTTATTATTTATTGGATATTTAATATAATGAAGTCCTTAGATTTACAATCGTGTTGTTTATCTTAAATATCCCTAGTCAAGTATAATGATTAAATGGGACAATCATCTATAGACTAGTATGGGGTTGGATTGATATGGAGATATCACGATCCAACACATAGGTGTGCATTACGGAATGTTGCACTGGATTGACCCATCACCGAGAAGGCTACATACATGTTATGTTGAGTCACAAGTGCTTCTCGGGTACAATGGTATTGTCATCCTTAGACTTGAAGTCACTAGATATTCTAGTTGTGGATCATTGTGATCTTGGTAGCGTTTACGTGACTGGGTAGTTATAAAGGCGTGTACTGGATACAATGAGAAGCAAGCTTAGAGATCGTAGTGAACGTAGAGAGGATTTGCCCCTCCCACATAACGGGAGCAAATATCCTAGGCCACTCGAAGGATAGTGCTTATAGAATGTCTGGCCAGACTCAAATAAATCAATATGGGATATTGATGTTATTTGCACGAATAAGGCTATTCCATGGATCGAGAAACTATGGATTGGATATACGAGTGTGACTTGTATGTCTCGTGTCCAATCCGGATATGGAGGCAAAGGGATGAGACAATTACTTGTACAAGGTTGTCTAGATGACTATTCTATTAGTTGGCTAGAATGGATGTTTTGCTAGAAACCGCTCCATATTAGCAAATAGTTGCTACCAACTAGATAGAACCTATGGGGTCACTCGCTATATAGAGTTGTACTAGATTTGGAATTAATTAATTGGATTAATTAATTAGAAGGATCACTTTGCAAACCCTTGCAAACTTAGTAGGGACTAATTTGCAAGGAAGGGACTAAATTGAATTCTAGTAGGACTAGAATAAGTCCTTTAGGTAGTTAACAAGGAGTTGTTGGACTATATAAAGGACCCTCCTTCCTTCCTTCCTCATAACTTATGCTCTTTAGAGATCATAACAAGAGTGGGAGAGAAAAAGGAGAGAGAGAGCAAGCAACAAGGAGCCGACGCCGCCCCTTGCCGCCGCCCCCTCATCCCGTCGGCAAAAGAGGGCCGAGCCCCTTCTTTTTGTCTCGTTTTGCGTGATTCCTTCACCCTCCTCTCATTCCGGGCTAGCACCAAGGAGTTTGGGAGATCTAGGAGCAACTCTAGGCGTGGATCAACTATAGAGAACGTGACACTATTCGCATTTGAAGTCATCAAGGAGAACCCAAAGGTGTGTTTATGATTTCTTACCTTCACTATCGTTATGCATCTAGACTTGTGATCCTTGGAGGGTTTTGCATGGCTATTTGTTTGATTATGCTTCTGTTTGCGCGATCCATGAATCAAAACCCTGCACTCTTTTTGTTAAACAAGACTAGAATGTGCTATGACTTAGAGTTTTTGAACTCGTACATATGGTGGAGTATGACGCTTAGTTTTTTCAGTTCGGAAGAATTTTTTATAGACTAGAACTTGGACAAAATGACTTTTAGTTGTTGATAGAAACACTAATTATGTGGAATATTTTATTTCTAATGTTAAATGCCCAGTTAAGGCATGTTGATTATGTACGGCTTTCAACCGTTGGCCATGTATGAATTTTTTTTGAAAGAAATAAAGGGGAAGATCGCCAAGAGAATGTTGTTGAAGTTGAGGAGATTATAAGATCTCCAAAAGAATCATGCAAGATACTTGACCCCATTGTGTCAAGTAAGACCGAGGTATTTCCTACCGACTTTTGGACTTGCTTCTATGAAGGCAATACCTTCGATATGGAGGAGGATGATAAGCATAACAATCAAAAATATTTGAACGAAGAAGAGATACAATATATCAATAATGATGGGTTTCAGGAGCATGAAGATCGAGAAAACTATGTGGGTGTAGAAATACAAGAAGAAGATTAATTAAAAATTCAAGAGGAATTGAAATAACACTATGGAGATTGAAGCTGGCATATTAGAGAAAGCCAAAAAAGATAGTCGACAAGAGTTAATTCTTACCCAATCTAAGGATCTTATTATTGAAGTCAATGAAGAAATAGTGGAAAATTGTTTTGTGGTTGAGAAGGTAGAATAAGAATTCAAGCCATTCCATGAGCCACATGATGATGAAGTGAGACGTCACTATTTTTTATTTGAATTCGATAATTTTACATTTAACATGGATAAAATGGAGAAGTTCTATATTCAGAAGTTCGTTGATACGAATGATGAAATTTGGATGAAAGAGAGCAAGTCTCAAATCAAGAGACAAGAGACAGTGGCGAACTCAAGACATTGCTTAGGAATATGGAGAAGGGCAAGAATTCTTAGAAGAAGAAGGTAAATATCCCCGCATCCATGGAGATAGCATTGAAGGCCATTGCATTTGAAGGAGCTGGAGCTCACAAGAAGATTAAATTTTACCCCTTCAAGCTAAATTGCTAAATCAAGTTTAACGAGGGGGTTCGGAGGCTAAACTTGATTTAGCCCAATTTCTATTTGAAGCTCATAATAATTATATGAGTTAATTCTTTAAGCCCAATAATTATTTTATGAGTTAGTGGGGGCTATTAGAAATATTAGGCTAATAACTTTGTATAGTGGTAGAAGAATCTTGAATAATGATGTAGTGTGTGTTACTAGAAATGTCATACAAAATATCTAGGCGGAGAGATCTCTAGATGATGTAATATATAATCCTCCTGCACTCCCTATATATAGAGACTTGTACTCTAGCATCTAGTAAGTCTTCAAGTGTCCTAGTAAGTCTCTCCAATGAAGGATTCTATTAAGTCTTCTATTAATGTACTAGACAATATCTAGTCGTTGTCCTCCAACACTTTGCATCAAGCAAAAAAAAATGAAGTTCCTCTTTCACTTATGTTTTCATATACTCTCTCTAACATATCCATCACTTCCTCTTCCACCAACTAGCCTATTAATCTCTTCCAACATCCAATAGTAATGTCATTTCTCATGAAGTGTTATATTCAAATTATATAAGGCTGCAAATTCACTACTAAAAGAAAGCTGATTTAAATTATTTTCAACAGAGCTGTAATTATCACTAATCAAGTTTAGTTTTACTCGCCATGGATTAAAAATTATTTATTTATCATGCGCGGGTTAACGAATAGAATATATATAATATTAAAGCATGAAAGTGCTCAGTTTTTTTTTAGAGAAATCTTTTTTTTCGTCAACCAGTTTTGAACCCGGGACCTCATGCATGGGCTTCCAACGCTCTACCACTTGAGCTACCACCCTAGCTGCTCATGTTCAATATAAACTCGACATTTGTCATTAAATATTTCTCCTTAAAAATAATTTTGTCATGCCCACTTGGCTCTTGACAAATAATAATAGGTCAAATGACATATTGCTGATACACATCAACTGTCATTATGGCACTTTCATTTGTACAATTAAATTTTAATTATAATTTTAAATTATTTTTACTAATACATTCAACTCATATGGAATCGCAGCGGAAGAAGATAATTATTCCGTTCAAATCCCTCCAAGGATCACAAGTCAAGAACACATAACGATAGTAACGGATTAATATGTGTTTACCTTTGGGTTCTCCTTTGATGACTTCAAACGCGAATAATGTCACGTTCTCTACGGTTGATCCACGCCTAGGATATAGAATTGGACCTCCCAACCTTCTTGTGCTAGATAGAACGGAGGAAGGAGACAGCTGAATCACACAACGAAGCAACAAAGGACGGGGCGGCCTCCCTTTGTTGGCCGACGGGTTTGGGGCGGCAGGTAAGGGGCGTTCGCCTCTTGCCTTGCTTGCTCTCAACTCTTTTCTCTCCTCTCAATATGTGTTATGAATAACATGTCTTGAGAGGGAAGGAAGGAGTTCCCTTATATAGTCCAACTACTCCTAGTTGTTTCCATAAAGGGCCCAATACTAATCATATACATATATGGATTAGTATTATTTGCTAACTAGTCCTACTAAGTTCGTAACTTGTTGCAACATGATCCTTTTAATTAATCATTAATAATTAAGTCCCTTGTCCAATTATATCCATATGGCGTGTGTCCCCATAGGTTTCTACTTAATTGGTAGTAACTATTTAAAAACATGGAGCAGTGTCTAGCAACACATCCATGCCACCCAATTAATAGAAATAATCATCTTGACAAACCTTTGTGATCTTATTACTGCATCCCTTTGTCTCATTATCCGGATTGTACACAAGACATACAAGTCACACTCGTATATCCAATCCATTTTTCTCGATCCTGGGAATAGCCCTATCCATGCATATGACATCAATATCCCCATATTGATTCATATGAGTCTGGCTAGACATTCCATAGGCTCCATCCCTCGAGTGGCCTCGAATATTTGCTCCCTTTATGTGGGAGGGACAAATCCTGTCTACATCACTCACCATATCTAAGCTTGCTTCCTATTGTGCCCAGCATGCGCTTTTATAACTACCCAGTTACAGAGTAGCGTTTGACGTTGTCAAAGCACAATATCCCACAACTAAAGGATCTAGTGACTTCAAGTCTAAGGATGATAATATCCTATCACCGCGAGAAGCGCTTGTGACTTTACATAACTTGTATGTAGCCTTCTCAAATTTGGGTCAATCTGATATGTCATTACTCCTAATACATACCCATGTGTTGGATCGTGATATCTCCATATCAATACAACCCCATACTAGTTTATAGATGATCGTTCTGTTAATCATTATATTTGACTAGGGATATTTAAGATAAACAACACAATTTGTAAATCTTAGGACTTCATTAATAAATATCTCCATAATTATTATTCTAGCCAATTCATACTAAAATTAGATTGCCTCTAGGGAATCTATTCCAACAGTCTCCCACTTGCACTAGAGCCAGTCTGGTGCATCGCGTATGCAAATCGCCCTAGTGTGCTCTTCATCCTTGCGCTGAACAAGCAGCTTTGTAAATGGATCTGCCAGATTATCATCTGTAGGAATCTTGCATATCTTCACATCTCCTCTATCGATAATCTCTCGAAGAGATGGAACTTCTGGAGTACATGTTTGGATTTCTGGTGTGATCTAGGTTCCTTAGATTGAGCGATCGCGCCTGTGTTGTCACAATACAACACTGTGGCATCCTCAATGCTAGGAACTACACCAAGCTCAGAAACAAACTTTCTAATCCAAACAGCTTCCTTTGTTGCACCACTTGCAGCAATATACTCAGCCTCTATTGTAGAATCAGCATCCGTCTCTTGCTTGGAACTCTTCCAGCTCAAAGCTCCTCCATTTAGGCAATACACAAATCCCGACTGCGATCTGAAATCATCTCTGTCGGTTTGGAAGCTTGCATATGTGTAACCAGTTACACGCAACTCTTCCTCACCTCCAAATATCAAGAACGCATCCTTAGTTCTTCTCAAGTACTTGAGGATGTTCTTGACTACTATCCAGTGACTCTCACCCGGATTAGACTGATATCTGCTCGCCATACTCAATGCGTATGATACGTCCGGTCTAGTACACAACATGGCGTACATGATAGATCCTATGGTTGAGGCATAGGGGATCTTACTCATGCGGTCCATCTCAATATTATTGGATGGAAAATCACTCTTCGAAAGAGTAATTCCATGGGACATGGGCAATAATCCCTTCTTGGATTCTTGCATGTTGAACCGTTTCAACACCTTGTCCATATATCTACTTTGACTTAGGCCTAGCAAAATCTTATATCTATCCCTATAGATCTTTATACCGAGTATATAGGCTGCTTCGCCTAAGTCTTTCATTGAGAAACACTTTCCTAACCAATCCTTAACTGATTGCAACATAGGAATGTCGTTTCCAATGAGTAGTATGTCATCCACATACAAGACCAGGAATGCTACGGAGCTCCCACTAACCTTCTTGTAAACAAAAGACTCATGTTCGTTCTTGACCAAGTCAAACTCCTTGACGGCTCCATCAAAACGTCGATTCCAACTCCTAGAACCTTACTTCAATCCATAAATGGATCGTTAAAGCTTACAGACTTTATTTTCATGCTCTGGATCTACAAAACCTTCTGGTTGTGTCATGTACACATCCCCGAGAAGATTCCCATAAAGGAACGCTGTTTTGATATCCATCTGCCAAATCTCATAGTCATAGTAAGCCGCAATTGCAAGTAGGATTCGGATGGATTTGATCAAAGCGACTGGGGAAAAAGTTTCATCATAGTCTATACCATGAATCTGCCTGAATGCTTTATCCACCAATCGGCCCTTATAGGTAACTACATTACCATCCATGTCGGCCTTCTTCTTGAAGACCCATTTGCACCCTATGGGGCGTACCCCTTGGGGTGGTTCCACCAAAGTCCATACTTGGTTTGCGTACATGGATTCCATCTCGGATCTCATGGCTTTTAGCCACTTCTGAGAGTCCATCCCTTGCATGGCCTCTCCATAGGTATTAGGCTCATCTCCTATGAGCATAGTGTCACCAGTTTCTGTCACGAGAAGTCCATACCTCTCTGGCTCCTGGCGCACTCTACTCGACCTACGAAGCTCTTGTGTTACCTGAACAGGTTGCTCCACAACCTGTTGTGGTTCCTGTCCATGTTCCATAACTAAATCAGTAATTTGTGGTTCTTGAACTTCTTCAAGTTCTACAGTCCTCCCACTTGCTTCTTTAGATACAAATTCTCTTTCTAGAAACACGTCGGTCCGAGCAACAAACACTTTGTTATCGGTTGGATTGTAGAAGTAATAGCCCTTAGTTTCCTTAGGGTATCCCACAAACTTACATTTATCCGATTTCGGCCCGAGTTTGTCTGGCTGTAAACATTTTACATAAACATCGCAGCCCCATATCCTCATAAACGACACGGTGGGACGGCTCCCACTCCACATCTCATGTGGTGTCTTCATGACTGATTTGGATGGAACACGGTTAATGGTGAAAGCTGCACATATTAAATCATAACCCCAAAAAGATAACGAAAGATCTGTTTGACACATCATAGATCTCACCATGTCCAACAAGTTTCGATTCCTCATATCGGATACGCAATTCCATTGTGACGTCCCGGGTGGAGTGAGTTGGGATAATATCCCACACTCTCTAAGATAATCATCAAACTCTTGGCTCAAGTACTCACCTCCTCGATCTGATCGTAGAGCTTTGATACTTTTACCAAGTTGCTTCTCTACTTCATTCTTAAATTCCTTGAATTTCTCAAAAGATTCTGATTTAGCCTTCATAAGGTATACAAATCCATATCTACGTAAGAGTTTGCTCACTAGTCCTTTCACCTTTCTTGTTGAAAGGGGACTTTGTCATCTTTCCTAACAAACAAGCCTCACATGTATCATATGATTCAAAATCAAATGAGTCTAGAAATCCATCCTTATGGAGTCTAGATACACGTTTCTCATTTATATGGCCTAGACGACAATGCCATAGATAAGCAGGATTTAAATCACACTACTGGAAAAATTGTAATAAACGACGGTATTTAACCGTAGGAAAAAGTAATGAAACCGTAGTTTATAAGATATACGACGGTTTTATGTTCTGTCCGTATGAAAGGCGTCCTTTATACTTAAACGACGGATTTTTCCGTAGCAATAACATTATAAACGACGGTTCACAATTTTCCGTAGTTTATAAACATATGCACGACAGTAGATGATAAACCGTAGTATATGAATATAAACGACAATTTGTATTTCCGTCGGATTTTGTCGTAAGAGACGGTTAATTTTCCGTAGTTTGAGCAAAAAAACAGCGGTTATTGCCAACCGTAGTATTTATTTAAAGCGACAGTATATACCGTCGTAAATACATTTACGGCGGTGAACTTTACTGCCGGTAAAAAGTTAAACGACGGTAATTTTGTAAGGGCGTTTTTTATTTGTACCGTAGGCAATGATTAAAACGGCGGTAAAAACCGCCGTAAATGTTTGTTTTTTTTTGGGTACCAAATATAACCTGGACCTGTAATGAAACCTGGACCTGTAATGAAAAGATGCTAAATTCTTAAACAACCATCTATCTAATTAACCTGTATGTGGACATTAAACCTACTGATTCAAGCATTAAACATCAGTCACAACACTGGAGATGAGAAATTTGAAGTTCAGGTACTACAAAACAGTGTTCGTCCAAATAGCAAAATACTAAGTTTAACAAAACTTCAAAGTTTTACACAGCAACATTTGTTCAAAATCAGCAACAGCAGCAAAAATATACGGCAGGAAGGATCGCAGCCGCAACATCAACAATTTTGAGCATTATCAACATCCTGCATACAACAACAGCATTATCAATGCACAACCCATATACGAATAGATCTAAAGCACACGATCAAAATATGAGATTGGGGGATGTGGATGGCAATAAAAAATTTCCTATCCTCTTCAAATTCTCCTTTTGATTAAAAAAAAAGAAATGATTTGTCTCCAATCATGATTTGCAGTTTGATAAAGTGAAACATTTAGAGTAATAGAATGAATATGAATCTACTTAAAAAGAAAAATTATCAAAATAATCACATAGTAAAAAAATTGAACTTATATAAGTAATCATCATTCCAGTTTTGGTAGCTCACTGACAGTAGCAAACCTAACATTCTATTTATAGATCTACATAAATCAAAGACAGAAATCTGCAGATACGCAGAGAGAGTGAGATTTGAAGTTGGAAGAAGGCAATTGAAGTAGATACGACTACAGATAAGGATCGAGATTCACTGAAACCAAATCAGGCGAGTTTGAGAGCTTACATCGACGACCGCATTTAAGTGATCCTGCTTGATCAAAACTAGACAGTCGTGTGACTGTTGTTTGAATGGTTATAAGTTATGTAACATAGGAAAAAGGTTACATGTGTGATCGAGTTTTGTAGAAGCTACAATTAAATGCCGAACTTCTGTTTAGGTAGCGCGCCTATTAACTATCTCGTGTCAGCTAGTATCGACATATGTCCTTCCTAGCTTTTCAGGTGTACAACTACTTCAGGAAGCAATGTGGACATCAGGTGCTTGTAACATGATATCTGATGGTCACATTGGTATGATGGAATCAGTGTTGGCTAAGACACGTCGATGAGCTTGCTTATACTCAATGTTACTTAATCTGAAAATTCCTGATTTCCCGTTACCACCCTCCTTGTACCTTGACGGTCGTGTTATTTTTGTCTCAACATGATCATCGAGGTAACGACTACAAAATGTAACACACTCTTCTGCCAAATACCCTTGAGCAATAGATCCTTCAGGAAAATTCCGTTGTCATACGTATTGCTTCAAAGTGAGTAGGTACCTATATAATTCCATCACAGTATTAACAATTAATGAGTCGACAGAGTGAAAATTACAAAACCATAATTAATAAATCAGTACCTCTCAACGGGGTACATCCACCGAAAGCAAACCGGCCCGGCAATTCTTGCCTCCTCTGCCAAATGGATTGGCAAATGCAGCATTATATCAAATAAAGAGGGTGGAAATATCTTTTCAAGCTGGCAAAGAGTCAACTCTATTTGTTCTTGCATACACTCAATTTCAGGTACATCCATCACCTTTGAACATAGTCTCCTAAAGAACCCACACAACTCAATTAAAGGCTTTGCTACATTCTTAGGCAAGACCTTCCTCAAGGCTATAGGCAGTAATTGTTGCATCAGTACATGGCAATCATGGCTCTTTAGGCCTTTGATTGTTCTCTCCTTCACATTGACACATTTAGAAATATTAGAAAAATAGTTCTCCGAAACTTTAACATTCTTCAGTACTTTGCAGAAAGCTGTTTTCTCATCTTTAGTCATTGTAAACGCTGCAGGGGGTAATTCATATCTGCTATTGCCAAGTGGCACAGGATGAAGGGACTTTCTTATACCCAACTCTTTAAGGTCACGACGAGCACGCAAGTCATCTTTACTTTTGTTATTGACATCCAACAGCGTGTTAAGTATACTTTCACATACATTCTTCTCAATATGCATGACATCAAGGTTGTGGCGAATCAAATTATCCTTCCAATAAGGTAAATCAAAAAAGATGCTCCTCTTCTTCCAGTTATAAAAAAGGTTGCTCTCAGCGGCAACTGATTCACTTGTTGAGTCACTATTTGATCTATTTCTTTAAAGTGGTTGTCCTTGTGGTTGTCCTTTCCCAAAACTATTCTGAATGTCGCCAATCTGTTTAAGAATATCCTCACCAGAAAACGTAGGCGGCCTAGGACGGTCCTCGACTTAGTCGTAAAAGTTACTGGAATCTTTTCGGAGCCTATGGCTTTGGAGCAGAAAACGTCGATGACCCGCATAGCAAAATTTATGACCATTTGGCAACCAGAGAAAATCAGTTTCTTTGTTACATACAGGACACGCATATTTACCCCTCGTGCTCCACCCCGATAGGTTTGAATATGCTGGAAAGTCATTAATTGTCCACATAAGGGATGCCCGTAGTTGGAACATTTCTTTACTCTCTGCATCATACCTATGAATACCTTCATCCCAAAATTCTTTCAATTCATCTATTAACGGTTACAAGTACACATCCAGATCATTTCCAGGTGCCTTAGGCCCATCAATCAGCATTGACAGTAACAAAGATGACTGTTTCATGCATAACCACGGTGGATAATTGTAAATAATCAACACAACGGGCCATGTGCTGTGAGGTATAGTTATGGTTCTATAAGGATTGAAACCATCCGATGCTAAACCAAGTCTAACATTGCGACGTTCACCTGCAAAATCAGGATGTTTCTGGTTAAAACTCTTCCAAGCTAAAGAATCTGCCGGGTGCCTTTGTATCCCATCATCTTCTCGTTCTTCTAAATGCCACCGCATTAGTTTCGCAGTTTTTGAGGACATGAACAACCTCCGAAGCCTTGGTTTCACAGGAAAATACCGCATCTACTTTTTCGGAATGCGTTTTCTCTTCTGATTCCCATCAACACCTTCACCTCCTTCATCTTTATATCTAGGTGTTTTACAAATATCACAAGCATCAAGGTTCTCTTTCTCCTTCCAATATAACATACAATCATTAGGACAAGCATCAATCTTCACACAGTTAAACCCCAATGACTCTCTAAACTTTTTAGCCTTATAATATGACTCAGGTAATGTTTCACCATCTGGCAATGCTTCTTTCAACAAATTTAACAATTTATTAAACGATGTATCACTCCATCCGTCCAGTACTTTGAAATGTAGCAAGCGAACAAGGAAAGAAAGAGTGGTGAACCTCTTACAACCAGGATACAACTCTCTCTCTGCATCGTCCAATAAGTTATAAAACTCTCGAGTCTCCTCGTTTGGCCCAATGGTTGTGTTTTCATCAATTGGAACCCCAAATCCATCGTAAACCATATTAATCATATCATCACCTATGTTATATCCCTCATGTTCACTGACATTCGTACTGTCGAGGGACTCCCCATGATTTGTCCAGACTATGTAGCCATTATCAAATCCATCGCATATGACATGCTTCAAAACCGAGTTTCGATCACCATAGTAACGGTTTAAACACTTTTTGCACGGACAAGTTATATTAGTCCCACCGTTGTTATGAGCGAAAGCAAAATATAAGGACTCTAAGAGACCTCTTAAGAAAGGAGCTGAAGAAACTTTGCCTGACTGAATCCAACTCTTATCCATATTGATTGGTTAATCCTATATAAGCCAAATCACACATATTCAATACTATTGAAATGAGAATATGAACGGTAAACAACACAATATTTAACAATTAAGAGAAAATAAGTGTCTTAAAAATAATATTTATTATTTCACTAATATGTAACAAGTTACCATGTCGTCAAGCATCAATCAAGTCAAGTCAAGCATCACTGATCTATTACAAAAGAAAAGTTAGGTATTATTTATAGTCAAGCATCATCACTGATCTATTATGAAAGAAAAGTTAGGTATTATTAATTTATAGTCAAGCATCTATTCTATAAATTAGAACGGTTGATGGCTGGTAAGTTTCACAGTATCTGGGCAAAATTGTTGCAGGTTCTTGATAATCACTTGGTTACTCACGATGTTTTAATTTTTGTAGTTTTGGACCTAGGGTATTGTCAATTTCCGGTAGCTCTTTAGATTTCAGTAGCTTGATTGCCATTTTCAGTAGCTAATCAGAAATTGAAGTAATGCTTATTTAGTTTGGACTTCGTATCATGAACTTCTACTTGGAAGTCAGGTAATATGGGTCTTTTCCTCAAATTTAGTTTTGTATCAGGATTTTCTTCCGGGTCACTTTGACCCGGTAATTTGATTAGCACTATGATGCAAGAATTTGGTAATCTTTTCATGGTGTAGTAGAGTAAGCTTTACTCTACAATACCATGAAAAAATTATTCCAAAGTTGCATCGTTTTGCTATCCAAATCACCGGTCAGTGACATAATTACAAATGAAAAAGTCAAACTAAGAAGAAACAAACATACCAAGTATTAGGACATCTATGTTAACCTCAACTCTCTGTTCGCGAATCAGAACTGTTACAAATTGAACATTCCTGGGCCCGAGGCATGTTTGTGAGAGAAAGACTCGCACAGACAACTTATCAACAAAATTAATTGAGGCAAATAAGAAAGTCGCGTCTAAAAGGTGAATGTCAAGTCCTTAGTCATTGAAACATACGCATGGCTATCTAGATTCTTCAATTTTCTCAATTTTATGTGCTGGTGGTAGGAGAAAGGACGTTTTGTTCTTCCTAACTATCAAGGTCATGAGTGCAGCAGAATTTGCAAGTCTTGGTCTTCCTTCCTTCCAAACAAAACTTCCACAAACCTTTAGTATGTGACACTAGTCCAGTCAACTATCAGTGTCCCAAAGCTCACAAAGACAAATCATTTAGAAATCAGTCCAAGTCATAGAATATGAACTGTCGTGTATGAATGAATACTAATGAAAAAATTCATCAAAAATTACTTTCAAACTGTGAAGTTTATATTTACATCCTCTTGGTCTCTTTGGGTTTAGTGGTTTACACACTTATATAGCTAGGAGAGAAATGGCGAGACTTCTGAAGCTATTTCTCGTGCTCTGTTTCCTATTTGATTACGAGGGAGCTATTACTTGTTCATCTCCCTCCCCTTCACCTTCACCTCTCGCTACCGTTATAAGTTTTGGTCATCATGTACTCTCCGCCTATTAGTTATATATGTGAAAACCGTCTGTAATTGAAGCGAACTTTCAATTCAGATCATCTTTTTTGATTGCCTCACTGATTTGTAATCTTTTAACTCCCAAACTAGTTATAACTTTTAAAGAATAGGCTGCATCAGAGATAAAAACCCGGAAAAAAAGAGGCTGCTCATAGATAATCAAGTTATAGCCTACTTAGTTCCCTTTTTACTCTGTTTACCCGTCAGAGAGTTTGTGCAACCGAAATTGATATATTTTAGGCCAACAACCTGCATAAACCCATGAACCCAAAATACGAACCAAACTAAACACAGTATCCCCACAATCGACAATCAATTGCTATATATAAACACCCATTGAGTCCAAAACGAAACTCAATTGCAGAAATCAATCGACAATTGAAGAAGAAAACCAATAAGAAGAGGTCAGAAGAAGGAAAACTAAGTCAAAACGATGGAAGCAACGACGTACCTGCAGAATCAGTACTCCGCTTCGACGAAATCCTGGGATGCGGCCGCTTGACTGGTGACTGAGAAGAAGCCGGCCGCTTCACTGGTGACTGTGAAGAAGCCGGCCGTCAAGATTGTTTCTCCGCGCTGTGCCGCCCTGAAGAGAGAGACCTAGAGAGATGAAAGGAAGAAACCGTCTAATTGCGTGTATAAAACAATGTGTTTTTAATTTTTAATATATTAAACATTTCTTTTACCTACGGTTTGAAAACCAACCGTAGGTTAAACATACCTATTCCCGACGGTAACTATTATACCGTAGTATTAAACAAACAAAAACTACGGTTCTTTTAAAAATTGTAGTTTAAATAAAGTTTTTACAACAATTTATTTATACCGTTGTTTTTATTTATTAACTTCGGTTTTTGTTTCCGCCTTAAAAAAAACCGTAGTTTATAACAGTTTTTCTAGTAGTGTCATTCATTTTAATCCTTTTAGTATTTATGTTATAGATTGGATAGCTTAGATCAAGGATATATAATCCATTAAATAATTGCGCACTACAATAGTGAATACTATCAAAATAAATGGAACAACAATTGTTCTTTATTGAAATAGTAAAACTTTTCTTGTCCAAACAAGATAAGGAAATAATGTTCTTACTCATAGTAGGAACATAAAAGCAATTATCTAATTCTAATACTAATCCAGAATGCAGAGACAGCCTATACACGCCTATAGCCAATGCAGCAACTCTTGCTCCATTCCCAACGCGCAGGTCCACCTCTTCTTTTACTAATCTTCTACTTCTACTTAGATCCTGCATATTCGACAAATATGAGATCCACATCCAGTATCTAATACCCATGATGAAGAAGTATTTAAATTAACATCTATAACAAAAATACTTGGTGGTTGTGGGATCACTATCCCAAGCTCCTCCAGATACTTTGGGCAATTCCTTTTCCAGTGTCCAGGCTGACTGCAGTAGTCACAATCACCCTTGATCACACCTTTGGCCACGCCACCAGCAGGTTTAAGAGCAGTGTCCTTAGGTTTAGCAACTGCCTTGCCTTTACCCTTGGAAGTAGAGTCAAACCTTTTACCCTTTCCTTTCTGCACCATCATTATGGCCTTGCCCTTTCCCTTGTTGATGGATTGTTCAGCTGTCCTCAACATATTGAGTAGCTCTGGCAGAGGCTTGGCGATCTCATTCATGTTATATGAACTGTCCATAACTATCCGGCAACGATTGCAGAATGATATCTGTGGCCAACTCTTGACCAATCGGGGACCCTAGGCGATCGAGATTCTCAAGATACCCGATCATCCGCAAAACATGCGGTCCTACTAGGTTCCCTTCTGCCAAGTGACTCTTGAACAATGCCCGAGAAACTTCATACCGTTCAACCCTTTCCTGCTCTTGAAAGAGCTGCTTCAGGTGTTCGATCATATCGACTGCATTCATGTTCTCATGTTGCTTCTGAAGCTCAGGAGACATGCTGCAAAGCATAAGGCAGGCCGCATCATTAGCATCGTGAACACGTTTCTGATACGCCTTTAGGGCTGCAAAGGTATTGTTCTCTGGACCCTCTAGAACGGCTTCTTCTAGTGTGTACAGTTTCTTTTCTTGTTTAAGAACAATTCTTAAATTTCTGTACCAGTCCAGATAGTTGGTTCCATAAAGCTTGTCCTTCTCAAGAACAGCTCGTAGGGAGTGTGATGAATTTGATGAATTGTTTGCCATTGGAATTCTACAAGAACGAGAAATATACAAGATTTAAGTATGATTTTACTATGCCCAATAATGGCTGGATTATTAAATATAGCTCCCACTATTTTTCTCGGATTAATGACCCTCCATATTAATGCGGAAAATATACTTATATTTTCTAGTGGGCCAAGATCCATATTTCGCCTTTTCCGAGCTTGCTTTGGCAAGTCACCCGGAATTGGTTATTTAGGTAGGAACCATTCCAATTACATCATATGTAACTCTTAGTTCAATTGGGCAAATAACCATTATTTATCCATCCCCATGGATAATTCCAATTGTATGCCTCTGGGTTCTTTTAATCTTATTAAATCTACCTAGTTGTGTCCAACCTCTTACTTAAACAATTTCACATTGTTACGTACCATCGCATCTAATCACGATAAACCATGTTGCCATGCTTTTGCACGCACAATCATGGGATATAGTGATCATGATGAGTGTTTAAATAACGAGAAGCCATAAACACAATATTTTGAATGAGGGATTTGTCTTTTAATTTTAATTTGTATTGCTGATCTATATCAACATGATCTATATGTTTGAGTTTTGGGAAAAACTCCAAATCATAGATCCGGGTTGTCTAATTTTCTTATTATCCTAATCGCATGCATCAACCATACACCAATCACAAAATAATAAGACAATAAAATAAACAACCACAAAAAATAAACGTGATGTGGATATGGCTTTTCTAGACTAAGATATTCCCAAGCCAATGAGAATATATATGAACCCTAAAATAGATCACATCGCCATGCGCCTCCATCTTTTTGTCCATCCTTCATAGTTTTGTGGAATGCTCCATGCTCCATCTCCATGGCTCCAATGTCTTTGGGCTTCTTTTCTTCAATCTTGACTAACAATCTATTTTATCTAGCTACACCTATACTAAATAAAATAAATCTCACAAGTTGAGAAATAAACGACTCGCAGGCCGTAAATCTTAATTAACTATTACATTAATTGATCAGCTCGCAGGCCGTCAAACAAACCACAAAATAAACATTCACACACAAACCACAACCTAAGGCCATATCCAACCACCATGTGAATAGCACATAAACAGTTGTAGATAGTGCTTTCTAGACAGGCAGATCTTAGCCACGTGGCGATCATCCAGCACACCTAGCTGTGCTCCACACACACTGGATCACCATCCACGCTGATCCACGTGGGGGCTGCGAGACAGGGCCCTCGCATACCACCACACCGGACTTGTAGGGACTTAGTGGTTTGGAGGCTAGAGTAAGTAATGTCGCGCGCGAGCGACAACCAAGCCCGCGCGCGACCTTAGTAACTGCTTTGAGAGATTTATGGCACGAGCTCCATAAACCCGGTCAACCTCATAACGGTTCCGGTATACGCGGACGACGTGCGTAACGGTTCCTATATACGCGGACGAACGTGTCGTTGTGGTTAAGCTAATTAAGCCGCCATTAATGGGCGCATTAACCCACTACAACAGTCACATTCTCCGTTATATATAGGATCGTTAACCCTTCCATACAAGGGCAAATCACCTGAGATACGCGGAAGCACTGCCAAAATTCTGTCTCTCTCTCTCATACAGTGCTATTGTCTTACTCTCTCCCTACACACAACCCTACTCTTCCTGTGTGCTTTCTATCCCCTGCTCTTGGTGTATATTGAATCCTCACTGCAGGATTCTCTCGTACACATTTGGTGAACCCGACATGAATCTTACCACTGCAAGCAACCATGTCTCACGAAGATGACGTCAGTAACAGATCGCCCTCCACGGAGACCACCTCGGGAGAGGAGACCCGTCACACTTTTGCGGCCGCCAGTGGGACTCCGACGTTGGAGGATCTAAACGCCACCATCCAGAATCAGGGAAAGGCCCTTCAGGCTCAATCCGCACAGATGGAACGGATAATGGCCATCCTGGGAACCCTTGCTCCGAATCCTACATCGGGCATCGCTGTCTCTCAGGGAGGGGGAACCTCTACCACCCAGGGGACTGGGGTGATACCGACACCACCTAACCCTAATTCGCAAACCCCACCAGCAATGGTGCAATTACCCTCTGTTCAGGGGAAAACTGCCCAAATATCACCCCTTACTACACATATTCCCCAACCACCAACTGAGGCACCCAACCTCTCTTCATAATACCCCTTGCCTCCTCCGCCGGCATTGCTGGGTAACGTGACTTACACCCCTAGCCCGACCACAGCATATGTGTCCCCGTCGGCTACAACCCTTCCTCCTACTGCTGGGGGAAGCGCGCCAGAATGTATGACGTCGCTGCAGCGACGCATAGAGACATTCCTGGCCAATCAACCATTCACAGACACCATTATCCCGAAGGTTGACAACGATCCGCCTATTCCACGAGAGATCTATCTCATGCCTAACCCCGCAGGGTATAAAGCTCCTAAGTGGGACAAGTTTGAAGATGTCAACGGGAATGCCCACGAGCATGTCATGGGACCATATGGGGCTGATCCCAAGTTGCTGATGCGTGAGTTCCCTAAGTCTTTGGGAAATGTGGCCTACAAGTGGTATAGAACATTGGAGGCCGGATCTGTCAAAACTTGGGACGACATGGTTCAGAATTTCTACACGAAAATCTTCCAGGTGGAAGAGAAGGTTACAATGAATCATCTCTCCCGAATGTATCAGAAGCGCGAGGAAGATGGAGTTACCTTCATCAAGAAATTCAGGACCAAATCCTTGGAGTGCAGAGACGAAGTGCTTCAAGGCAGGCTTGTGGAGATATGTCTACAAGGCATGCGAGATGAGTACAAAGGTATGTTGATCAACCTGCAAACTCCTACC
Source organism: Linanthus parryae (assembly GCA_023055425.1). Taxonomy (NCBI): domain Eukaryota; kingdom Viridiplantae; phylum Streptophyta; class Magnoliopsida; order Ericales; family Polemoniaceae; genus Linanthus; species Linanthus parryae. The sequence continues at coordinate 79,531,352 of JALGPY010000006.1, forward strand.
TTTTCAAAGTTGATCGAATGCACGAAAAACATAGAGCCTATAGTGGAGAGGCAGAAGAAGAAGCACGCCCATGAACGACCCTCGGGGGGAACTACTTATAAGATTGGAAGATTTAGCCATAAAAGGGGGCGCGAAGCTGAGGTTTATACAGTGTCACCGCACAGGGCCGTCTCAAGGTTTTCGGAGGCCTTAGGCGAAATCTCCGAAGGGGGCCTAAATTACACATTTTTTTGTTTGTAAGGCTTAAATTATATCTATATACACACGTACATATACGTGTGTGTGTGTGTGTGTATATATATATATATATATATATATGTATATATGTATATATATCTGTGTGTGAATTATTTTTCTTTCTCTTTTTATGAGAATGTTCCTAAAATTAATATCCTTCTCAGGATTTTTTTTTTTTGTTTAACAGTAGTGACAGAGTTGACACAAGGTGAAAATGTTTCGAGAATTGAGGTGACCGCATAGTATTTTTTACTAAAAGTATGTAAACTCGAGCAACACCAAACATTGTGTTTTTTTTTTTTTTTTGTCAAATCACCAAACATTGTTCAATCCCTAGATCCCAATACCAAATTTTAAGATAAGAACTTATTTGATATCATTCTATGAAATGAAGTGTGCAATATTAAGTCGGGCTATCTCACAGATTGTTTATAGCACAAATATTGAATACAATACATTACTAATAATGTATACAAAAGAAAACAATTGATAAATGAACAAGAACTATATATTTCATTAGTGGTCTAAAGTTATAAAATAATGGTCTAATGGAGGTTAGTAATATTTCCTTACAAAAAATGAGCTTAATAATACGAGTTCATCATTATCTTGTATTTTTTTTAAATAGAAAAAAAAAATCTCTTTTTTAGGATAAAACTATGATTTTTACTGACTCATATTCACATATATCCTCTCCTAATCATTCTCGTAATCACAACTCAAATCTAATTCATCTTATACTTTCCCTCTAGATTATCTCTCTCCCTAACTTCTTATCGTCTCATAATTTCTCTCTAACAATAATTGTTCTCCTATTTCTCCTCCCCATTATATCTCTCTAATTTGAAAACGTGATTATTACCCCCTGATTTAGGGGCCCTTTAAACCAATCAAATGCTCATAATCCACAGATTGAAAACTAATTCCCCTAAATTTGAGGCCTTCCTAAATTTGAGGCCTTAGGCAACTGCCTAAGTTGCCTAGGGGATAAGCCGGCCCTGTCACCGCACAAGCAGCCCAGAGTCACGAACTCAGACGCGCCACCCCTACCATGCTCGATAGAGGAAGTGACTGACTTGTGTAAACAGTGGCGTAAAGATGGAATCTTGCCTCCGCTCGAAAGGATACCCTCTAAGGAGGTGATGAGGGACCCGAAGTGGTGCGAGTGCCACGGGAAAATTATGCACCCCACAGCTGACGGCAAGAAACTCAGGCACATGGTGAGCCGAAAAATGAAGGACGGCGAGTTAATTGTCAGCGATCAGAGGCAGGACATGCGAAGCAACCCACTGCCAGCTCATGCGGAGCAAGAGCCGAAAGTTAAAGAGGTAGCCATGATCGCGATTATGGATCTTGAAGAGATCGCGGAAGACGGCTTGCCTATCATTGCTGAAATTCACAATGATGAGGACTATAGCATAGATACGGAGGATGAGCGTGCCGACCGAATGAAGGGGTCGCACGGGTTCAGCAAGTTCTTTGACGAAATGAACTTTTTGGAGAAGTGCCAGAAAGAGATGACGAAGGCGATTCTAAGGGTATCAGAAGACTTCGAGGAGGACATCATGGTCTCCAATGGAAAAGTTGTTAGGGCGTCTCGCTCTACGGAAAAGGTTATGACCTTCTCCGCAAGTGACAAGAAGACGGACTCGAGACACCAGAAGCCTTTGTACGTGACGGCGGTGATTAATGATGTCGAATTCAAGAGGGCATTTGTTGATGGAGGAGCAGCCGTTAACGTGGTCTCGCTTAACACTTTAAAGTTGGCAGGAATCCCGGAGAAGAAGATTGTCAGACGCCCATCCCCGCTGATGGGATTCGGGAGTGATTCCAGGATGACGATAGGATGGATTCGTCTGGGCGTCCAGATAGGAAAAATCAAATGTTCAGCCAAATTCTACGTCATTGATGCAAACACTACGTATCACATGATCATAGGGCGAGCTTGGATTCATCGTTTCGACGTCGTCCCCTCGACAGCCCACCAGGTGATGAAGGCCATCTGGAATGACAGAGTAGTGGATATACTGGCTTCTGTAAACCCCTTCAATCTAAATGAGGCGCACCTCACTGAAGCCGTGTGGTTTACCGAAATGGCGGACGAGCAAACACCAGGGCCGTTTAATTCGACTCCTTTGCCTCGATGGGAAGACATCAATGATCAATCGCCAGCAGGGGTAATGGTGACAAGGGAGGAAGCTAACGAAACGGTGTCCACACGGGAAGAGGCACTGTCGGTCGCCTATCAAAGAAAGAACGTGTACACTCTGAAAAGAGTAGTAAAACATTATCTCGCAGGCAAAGAGATAGAAAGCTTCTACTCCAATGGAAAGAAATGCTACCACATATGAAGGTGCGCGGGGGTACCCCCATTCGAGCATGGGGATATCCCTGGGCAAATAAATCAAGTTGAGCATGTCAAACCAACATCAGAGGTTTCAGAGGAAAAGCTGAAAGAAGCACCTGAATGCATGGAGGATAAGCCGAAACCCCAGAACGAGGATCTGAAGGAAGTGTTCCTGAGCCCAAGCGAAGAGAAGAAGAGGCCTGTCTTTCTGAGTGCAGACCTCACAACCGAGGAAGAATCAAGATTGATGCAGCTGCTGACTGAATACAAAGACGTGTTTGCCTAGGAATACGATGAAATGCCTGGCTTGGACACGAGCATCACTATGCACAGGTTAGATGTTATCCCAGGATCCAAACCAGTAAAGAAAAGTACGAGAAGCTTCAGGCCTGACATAAATGTGAAAATCAAGCAAGAAATCGTCAATCTATTGACTGCCAAGTTTATCGAGCCGAATCATCATCCCACCTGGTTGGCTAACAATGTGCCTGTGGTGAAGAAGAATGGGCAACTTCGCATATGCGTAGACTTCAGAGACGTCAACCGCTTCTGCCCCAAGGATGATTTTCCGTTGCCCAACATCGATCTGCTCATCGGTTCGACTGCGGGTCATCGCATGTTCATCTTCGTGGATGGTTTTAGTGGGTACAACGAGATCAAAATGGACCCTGAAGATGCGCGAAAAACCGAGTTCATCACGCCGGTGGGAGTCTTTAATTACACGGTGATGCCGTTTGGGCTCAAGAACGCGGCAGCGACTTATCAACGAGCAATGATGTCTCTATTTCACGATATGATGCACCAAGAAGTGGAGTTTTATGTTGATGATTTGGTTGTCAAGTCCAAAGAGGAAGCGGACCATTTGGGGGACCTGCGGAAGGTATTCGAAAGATGCAGAAATTTTCAGCTAAAGATGAATCCCATGAAGTGTGCATTCGGAGTGACCTCAGGGAAGTTCTTGGGATGCGTAATTGATGCGCAAACTAACGTGCTGTCGCAAGTGTACGAATCTTGTAATACCGGGTGCAATTAGACTCGGGTGATCGTTCCCACAAGGACTGTTTCGGGTTTACTTACGTTGTCAGTTTCGGTTTAACCGAGTGTAGTAACAAGGAGGAGTAGGTTGTGATTGTAGTGATTTAAACTAAGAACAGAAATTAAAACGTAAACGTAAATATTTTTTGTGCCGTTTTCTGAAATAAGTTGAATTGGTTGTAACGATAATAGATGAAGACTAGGTTCCAGGATCCCCTAGGGTTTCTACAGATTTTACGTTTTTCGGTTTGATATGAAAACACTCAGCAGTCTTGTTATCTGTGCAACGTACCAGTTGTGCAGTGACCTTTCAGATTCCACACGTAATCCCGATCCTGCAGACGTTCGGATTCCTGTTAAGCTGCCTAAGTCTGCAGTCTCGTTCTAAGCCTGTTAGGGTTTCTAACCTGTCCTAATGGCCCGGGTCAGATTCTCCAACAGTTGGTCTCACGTTTTTCAATGCTAGCCCTATCTCCCTTTCTCTGGTCGGTCTATCAGGGTAAGGTACTAAATCCTGTCTTTTCTTCCTAACCCTAACCTGACGTTTTCACCTACAGGCTCGGGTCTATAGCAATTCTGGTTCGCGACTCCGATCATGCATAAACGATAACAGTCAAAGACAGAGTAACAGATAAATCTGCTGAATTTAAGATAACAATCATGAATCCATAATCAAACATCTATAATAAAATCTGGATACGAAACCCTAGGTTCACCGAGAACCTAGGTAAAAGGTTTAGCTACTAAGTGACATAATTAAATAACAACGTTTCTGAATAAGAGAGATAGTGAAATCAAACGCGTGCTGTAGAGTCTGAATTCCTGCTTCCGTGCTCACCGAGAGTGCTCTGCGATCTCCTTCGATTGTGCTGAGAATTGTGTTGTCTGTTTTGATGAGCACTGGACGAGTCTTTATATAGTGCTGAAGACGTTTCTGGAAACTGCCGAAATTACGAAACTGCCACTGGGCCGAAACCGCCTCGGGAAACGGGCCGACTGTCACCGCCTCGGGAAACGGGCCTACTGCCTCGGGAAACGGGCCAACTGCGCAAGATAGCTGCGTAGCTACCTGCGTAGTTGGCTGCGTAGCTGGCTGCGTAGGTAACGGCGCCAAAAACTTGATGCGCAAACTAACGTGCTGTCGCAAGTGTACGAATCTTGTAATACCGGGTGCAATTAGACTCGGGTGATCGTTCCCACAAGGACTGTTTCGGGTTTACTTACGTTGTCAGTTTCGGTTTAACCGAGTGTAGTAACAAGGAGGAGTAGGTTGTGATTGTAGTGACTTAAACTAAGAACAGAAATTAAAACGTAAACGTAAATATTTTTTGTGCCGTTTTCTGTAATAAGTTGAATTGGTTGTAACGATAATAGATGAAGACTAGGTTCCAGGATCCCCTAGGGTTTCTACAGATTTTACGTTTTTCGGTTTGATATGAAAACACTCAGCAGTCTTGTTATCTGTGCAACGTACCAGTTGTGCAGTGACCTTTCAGATTCCACACGTAATCCCGATCCTGCAGACGTTCGGATTCCTGTTAAGCTGCCTAAGTCTGCAGTCTCGTTCTAAGCCTGTTAGGGTTTCTAACCTGTCCTAATGGCCCGGGTCAGATTCTCCAACAGTTGGTCTCACGTTTTTCAATGCTAGCCCTATCTCCCTTTCTCTGGTCGGTCTATCAGGGTAAGGTACTAAATCCTGTCTTTTCTTCCTAACCCTAACCTGACGTTTTCACCTACAGGCTCGGGTCTATAGCAATTCTGGTTCGCGACTCCGATCATGCATAAACGATAACAGTCAAAGACAGAGTAACAGATAAAGCTGCTGAATTTAAGATAACAATCATGAATCCATAATCAAACATCTATAATAAAATCTGGATACGAAACCCTAGGTTCACCGAGAACCTAGGTAAAAGGTTTAGCTACTAAGTGACATAATTAAATAACAACGTTTCTGAATAAGAGAGATAGTGAAATCAAACGCGTGCTGTAGAGTCTGAATTCCTGCTTCCGTGCTCACCGAGAGTGCTCTGCGATCTCCTTCGATTGTGCTGAGAATTGTGTTGTGTGTTTTGATGAGCACTGGACGAGTCTTTATATAGTGCTGAAGACGTTTCTGGAAACTGCCGAAATTACGAAACTGCCACTGGGCCGAAACCGCCTCGGGAAACGGGCCGACTGTCACCGCCTCGGGAAACGGGCCTACTGCCTCGGGAAACGGGCCAACTGCGCAAGATAGCTGCGTAGCTACCTGCGTAGTTGGCTGCGTAGCTGGCTGCGTAGGTAACTGCGTAGCTACCTGCGCAGCTAACTCCGCAGGTAGCTGCGTAGCTACCTGCGTAGTTAGCTGCGTAGCTAACTGCGTAGGTAGCTGCCTCCTCGGTTTGCGTGCCAACCTTCTCGGGATGTCTCGGGATGCGTACCAGGCTCCTCGGGATGTCTCGGGATGCGTACCAGGCTCCTCGGGATGTCTCGGGATGCGTACCAGGCTCCTCGGGATGTCTCGGGATGCCTGCTGATCTTTTCGGAGTGTGTTTTGTCCGTCTCGGGATGCGTGCCAAACTGCTCGGGATGCCTCGGGATGCGTGTCAGGCTCCTCGGGATGCGTGCCAATCTTCCTCGGGAAACGTGCCAATCTTCTCGACTTGCATGCTCGGCTTCTCAGCCTCCTCGGATCCTTCACCCGCATGCCTGCTTCATTTCCGGCTCCTGCACAAGTCCTGTCCCTGCATCAACGACACGAAACAAAACCCGTGATCATATCTCGATATGCGTGAAATAAAGCAGTTTATGCATCTAGGAGATAAAAACAGCAAACCGTGAATTCCCGAGTCAAACGGGGCAGAAATCGACTAAAACGCTCATTTAGGACGAAAATACCCCTCAAATTGGGTAAACCGATAACTCCTAGTGAGGAGCTATCAGTAATACATCGCCAGGGCATCGACCCTGACCCCGCGAAGGTATCGACCATCACTAGCATGACGGCACCACACAATCAAAGCACTTTGAAGACGTTCTTGGGGAAACTATCTTACCTGCAGAGATTCATTCCAGCAATCGCAGAGAAACCTTCTGCTTCAGCGATCTCCTCAAGAAGAATGATGTGTACAATTGGACCGCGGAACACGAGGCCGCATTCGGGAGGCTAAAGGACTTGCTGACATCGCAAAGGGGAATGATCGCACTGCACCTTGGATCGCCGCTTTTATTGTATCTGACGTCGACAAAGAAGTCTATAGGGGCGCTTTTGGCTCAAGAATAAGAAGGACAAGAAAGTCCAATTTATTACATTTCTCGCATAGTGCAACCAGCCGAATCAAGGTACACAGATATCGAACGCCATTGCCTCTCCCTATTCTTCGTAATAGAAAAGTTAAAACACTACTTCGCCTCGCACAAAGTTGTGGTGGTTACAAAGAGCGACCCCATACGGTATCTCTTGACTCACACCTCTCCCGACGGAAGATTGGCAAAATGGTATATGACCTTTCACAATATGATATCACGTGTGTTCGTCCACGAGCAATCAAATCACAAGAAGTGGCAGATCATCTGGCACAATTCCCGGATAACAGCTATGAGCCCATGATCGAGGAGGAACTAGAAGGACCCGAGATCTATGCAGTCGAGTTACCTTACTGGACGCTTCATTTTGATGGATCGTCAACAAGGAAAGGGGGAGGAATTGGAATCGTGTTGACCAAACCAGATGGGGAGGTCATCCAAATGTCCACAAAACTCGACTTCCCGGTAACTAACAATGAAGCGGAGTATGAGGCTCTCAACGCAGTCCTCCGTGCAGCCAGGGCATTGGAAGTGAGCAATTTGACGGTTATGGGGGGTTCTAAGTTAATCGTCAAACAAGATTCAGGCAAGTACGAATTAAAAGAGGTAAATCTGTTACCCTATCGGAATTTGGTGCAGAAGCTGGTACAACAATTCTGCGATGTCAGGTATGAGCACACGCCTAGAGCAGATAATCGGCATGCTGATGCTTTGGCCACTCTGGGATCTAAAGTTAGTGCGGATAAATGCCCTGCGAGAATCTCGATTGAAGTCTGAATGTCACCGGCATTGACAGAGGACGCATGCGAGGATGAGTCCATGGATGATGCAGACTGGAGAAAACCAATATTGCACGCAATCGCCGAAGGAACGAGCAAAGAAAACTGGGCATCCACTAAGGGGTACTACATACATGAAAACGCCCTCTACTACAAAGGTCTGGGATGAATACTCATGCGATGCGTCTCGCAGCAGGAGGGTAAGCATTATTAGAAAAGATTCACCATCACACGTGCGGAGAAGGTGAGGTGTCGATCTATCCGAAAGCCCAAAGATATGGGATTCATTGGCCGGACATGTCGACGACTGCTGCGATAATTCAAGGGAATTATGAAAGCTGCGCATTGATCAAAGATTCTATAACAATCACTTTGGTTGATGATGACACGGACTGGAGAAAGCCACTCTTCGATTTCCTCACAGAAGGAATTGAGCCTGAACAAAGAAAAGAAGCCGAGAAACTGAAAAGAAAGGCAGCTCGATATGTGGTGCAGGAAAACATACTCTGGCGAAGGGGTCATGAAGGTAATCTACTTCGATGCCTAGATAGCAAAGAAGCGCAAGAGGTTATGGATCTTTCTCACCAAGTAGAGCATCAAGGGGGTGCAAAGCTATGCAGACAGCTACTCACAGTTGGTTATTTTTGGCCCACCATGGAGGCAAGTTGTCGCACCAAAGTAAAGAGATGTCAGGAATGCCAATTCAAGGGCAACCTCGTAAATGCTCCTGTCGTAGACCTACACGCATTGGGGACCCATGGCCATTCCACACTTGGGCTCTAGATTTCGTTGGCCCCATTCGACCAGCCTCACATGGGAACCAGTTCATCTTGACCGCGACTGAGCTATTTACTAAGTGGGTGGAGGCAATACCGCTCAAGACAACCAATGCACTCGCGGTGGTCAATTTCGTTCAAGAAAACATTGTATACAGGTTTGGAATCCCCAACACAATCCTTTCGGATAATGGCACACCTTTTGTAAATCGTCAAGTAGCCGCAAAGCTAGCGGAGTACAACATAAGGCAGGTCTGTTCCACTCCTTATTATCAAAAGGGAATGGTCAAGCAGAAGCGACCAACAAGACACTGCTAATAATTCTGAGCAAGATGGTCGCAGAAGATCACAAGAAGTGGGCCGATTCTTTGAACATAGCATTATGGGCATATCGAACTTCGCCGAGGACTCCCACAGGTGTCTCCCCGTTCCTTCTATGCCATGGAGCTGAAGCTGTTGTACCAGCGGAGGTGAAAGTCAACTCTGCGAGATTGGCCTTCCATGCACTATATGACAATCAACGTGACCATGACTTGATCTTATTGGAGGAAAATCGAGAACAAGCCAAGCGGGCTAACAAGCGGTACAAGGAGAGGATCGCTCGCGCGTACAACAAACAGTCCAACATCGAGATTTTGCGGTCGGGGACTTGGTTGCGCGCTTCAGATTGTTGCATGCGGGAGGCGGCCCATCCAAAGTTCACAGCTAACTGGGAAGGACCGTTCGAATTTAAAGAAGTCTTTGACAGTGGTTACTGCACAATACAGAGGCTTCATGGGACTGCCACAACCCCAAGCCCGATCAATAAACGCTGGATTAAAAAGTATTATCCTTAAACTCTCTCTTTACTTACATCGGATTCAAATGTCTATTTACGTCTAGTACTCTGATAGACTCATGCGTTGTTTCCTCCCATATGAGGAACTTGTAATCTTTCCTCTCCCATATGAGGGTGCTTATAATAAAAGAATTATCCCATATGAGAAGAATTTTATTACCTTAGTCGTCTCTTATCATTTTATTTACTTCTCTGCTTATTTACAACAAAAGCCTATCTGCCTAGATAACAGCCATAATATGCGATCTCATGCGATCCAAAGCCTATCTGCTGAGATAGCAGCAATGTTCAAATACGATCTTAAGTGATCTGAAAGGCTATCTGCCTAGATAGCAGCCATAATGTATGATCCTATGTGATCCAAAGCCTATCTGCCGAGATAGCAGCAATGTTCAAATACGATCTTAAGTGATCTGAAAGCCTATCTGCCTAGATAGCATCCATAATGTATGATCCTATGTGATCCAAAGCCTATCTGCCAAGATAGCAGCAACGTTTAAATACGATCTTAAGTGATCTAAAAGCCTATCTGCCTAGATAGCAGCCAGAATACACGATCCCATGCGATCCAAAGGCCATCTGCCAAGATGGCAGAAATAATCTTAATTGATATATAAGCCTATCTGTTTCATAATAAGCTGCAGCACTAACGTCCCATGCGACGCAAAACTTATCAGCTTGAGAAAAGCAATTATTCAGGCAAATATCCGAATACAAAAGGCGAAAGAAACATAACTTGTTTTATAGCCAACACGCATGCGATATTACAATTTGTTGTATCAAACAAAAACAGCAAACGCTACAGTACACTTCATTAACAGTCAAAATGACTTACAATTTATCTGTCTAGATAACAGCTTACAAGCAAAAGTTCATAGTAAGAAAACTTTTACTATAAAAAGAACGGCCTACTGGCCCTAACAAAAGCTATGCGACGCTATCGTCGAGGTCTTAAATCTAAACAAGGCTCTTGACTGGTCTTCTGCCCAAGAGATGTGCCAGATGAACCCCATGTCCAGGCGGATGCGGCGGTGGAGAACAAGTGGAGAACAACTCCTGGGGCACAAAGCTTATTGTTCACAGAGACGAGCGCCATGGCTCGTCACCCCTTGTTCAAGAACGTGGAGGCAAATAGTTCTCCTCTAGGAAAGCTAGAGGAGAAACACTCCATTCATTACGAGTCGGTAAAAAGGTCAAAATGGAACTGCACCTCGCCGGAAGGCAGCCGAAGATACGACCTGCAAACATAATAGACGAAGAATAATCTTCGTACAAACATGAGGTATTATGTATATATTCTTCAAATTGGTCATAAAGATCAGTAAACTTTATAAAGAAGATCATTGGAGCTATTTCTATGGCACAAGGCATAAACTCAGATTTCAAAACTTGAAATGGCCATGAATCAACAAAAGAAAAGCATTAAAGCCAGCAGTCGTAAGGACTCATGGCAAGCCACATTTTGGGATGAAGAACCCAAGCAGTAAGAGGCAGGGTTTATATAGACTCTGGGGGGACTCTTCAGTTCCCTAGCTGAGTCAGCAAAGCTTGGAAAATGGGTAAGAATCAATTACTTACATCTCAAAAGAGGTAAAATTAAATTACCCTACTAAAGGCTATGACGATTCGGTGGCATGCCCTAATTAATGACGGAAGTTCATAATAAGGATGGTCTTCCCAAGGAAATCGTGCTTATCTAATAAATCATTAGCGCAAAAAACAAGGCAGATACGTCACCATGTGACGTCATAATTGATACGCATCAAGATATTTGTGCAAATCCCCAAGAGGGTAAAACGAGACATACAGTTCCAGAAAAAAAAAGGGAGAAACCCTAGCATTACAATAATATTTTATTTTAAACAGATATTTTTTGTTTCTAAAACAAATCCTTGATCAAAGGGTCTTCTGGAGAAAATGAGAGTGAGGCCTCTCTTACTTGGTCCACTTCTCGCTTCAGCTGTTCGTACTTAGCATTCATCGCATGAAAGAGGTTGACAGCTTCTTCAGCCTTCTGCCTTTGTTCCTCTACCTTCCGTCTCTCAAATGCGAGGTTGTGGAAGCCGCGTTTCAAATTCACAGCTGCGAGAATTTGGGTGATCCTGTTGAGAAGGTACCCAAAGCCTAGCTTGCCTTGAACTTTAGCCTGAAGCCCTTTGCACGTGCTGAAGAGCAGCTGCGCACTATTAGGAGAAATGGTCGCAGGAGTGGCCACAGACAACTGCTCTAGAATCCAGATGGCTTCGGTTAAGAAAAGCCTCCTGTCATACGGCTTTATCTCCATAGATTTCACGAATGACCAAGGGTATGAGAGGCGCATCCGAATCAGCCAGTCCACATCGGCTTGCTTCATTCCTGACAAAGTTGATTCAAGTTTAGAGCATAAAATCTTTAAAACAAAGGTGTGGAATGCAAAAGAAGATAACATACCAGTCCCTTCAAGGATCTCACGCAACGTAGGAATGCGCACTGCTGGAAAAGCCGAAGCATGCCCTTGCTCCATGGCTCGTGTGTCAGCCGCGAGCTCGAGCTCATCATAGTTGGCAGGGAGAGTATAGGCCGCAACAGGCGCGACAGCAGCTCCAACTTGCGAGCTCCAAAAACTCCATGCTTGGGGAACCTCTAGAAGCTCTACCTCTGTTGAAGGAATGGCAACATTAGTAGCTGCTGCTCGACCAGGAACTTCTTCGGCTGCGAGGGGCTCTTGCGGCTCGGGAGCATTCATTTGAACATAAAAATTTGCATGTGATGCTATGTCTTCCACGACCTGCTCATTTTCAGGAACTTCAGCTCCAACATTATCTGTTTCCATTTCCTCAACTGCAGCATCAGCATCTTCTTCTATTATCTCGGTGTCAGCTTCGATATCATCAGAAACCTCGATGATATCTTCCAGAGGCTCTCCTGCATACTCAGTAGCTGCGACAGGCTTCTCAACATGAGAGCTTTGCTCTGGAGCATAAGATGCAGGGGCTGACCTCTTTGTTCCGGCACGTCCTCATCAGCATCGCCTACAATACAAGACAGGAAAATGTTGAGGTAACTTGTATTACACAGTGTTCTGTTATTTTGATAAATCAAAAGCGAGCACCTCCACGCTTAGGTGGGATTGCAGCACCTTCATCATATGCTAAATATGCGACACCATGTCCTACTAGGGTATCTTCATTAAGCACATCTTTAAGGTGAGCGTGACCTGGGGTGCGAATAAACTTGTTACGATGATGATTGGGTTACTAAGCCTAGTTTACAAACATTGCTTGAATGATTACCTGAGGGTCCACCACACTTGCCTACTAGCCATCGGCGAATATCAGCTTTTGATAAGCCATGCTTTAACGCACCAATAATCATTTCTTGGTAAGTCACAACAAGGTTAAAGATCTCACCTTCTTGTCTCCTCAAAGTCCTCTTGAGCTTGATCCAAAGCAGCCGCATCTAAATCATCAACTTGCTGCACCAAGTCATCAACATGTTGTTCTTCCAAACTTCTCCTCTTTATGAGCTCGATCTCATCCTCCTCGAGCTTCCTCCTTCTCTCTACAGCTTCAGCAGTCGTTCTTTCAGACTCAGCAAGGATATCTTCTTCTATGGCTTCGCTGGAAACGCCAGAGTGAGAACCCTTGGTTTTCTTCTTTTTCTTGGCCAGGAGGCCGCTGATGGTTTCTGTGTCATCATTTGCGAAAGAACAAATTGTTCAACAAATATTGCAAGAGCTAAAGTACGAAGAAGATAAGTTTGTTTGAGATACCTTCTGAATCCTCTTCTTGTATCTCACCTCTTTCTTCTTCTCTTTCGTTTTCATCTCTTTCTTCTTCATCACCTCTTCCCCTTACTTCTCTGTCCTAGACTTCCTCTTCCTCCTCTTCCTGACCAAAAGGAATAAAAGACTCAACTGCGAGCTCTTTCCGCACCTTGCTTGGCATGCGACCCTTGCCCTTGTCCTTAGAGGCAAGAGACTTCGCAGGAGATGAGGTCGGAGCACTCCTAGGAGGAGAGGAGATTGAAATGCCCTTTTGCTTTTGTCTCTTGGCCCTCGGGGCAACATCTGCTGGAGGAGACGGAGCATTCCTGGGAGGAGACAGAGACGGGGTACTGTCTATCAGCGAGTCAGCGAATGCATCCATTACTTCGCGAATTCGAGCCTCTACCTGGGGAGCCATTCCCATTGTTAAAAGAATTTTCTCTCCCTCCTTCTCGCGGAAACGATAGTATTGATCAGCGACTTGGAGCGCTCTCCAGATGCAAACCTCCTCAGATAGCACTAAAACAGAAAATGGGGTGTAAGTTTCAATGCATCAAAAGAAAGGAGTTTAGCACGCACAGAGGAAATTGTTTACCTTGGCAAAATCTTCGCCGTACTTGATAACATGCGAAGCACCATCCCCAACAGCGGTCATCTTCTCCTCAAAAATGGTGGATGGGCACAAGTGATTGTCAAGATCCAACAAGGAGTAGCAGCCGTACTGGGAGTCATCCAAGCTGCAATTAGGACGGAATGGGAAGGCATTCCTCTTGATTATAGCAGCTCTGCTGGGCTGAGGAGCCGACTGCGTCTCGAACCTGGCCTGCTGAGTAGTCCAGTAAGCAACCCAATTTTCGGAGAAGCGACCTGCACGGCCACCTGAAGGTTGAACGAAGGGCAAGTTGCTCCGGAAGATCGTTTGGCATTCGCCAGACAACAGTCGCTTGTAGCAGCCTCTTACAATTGACCTAGGCCAAACGGAAGGCGCCACTGCATCAAAACCAAACTGGGGAGAAACGCGAGTTGGATCAACGTCGAATGTGATCCTTTCATACCTGGGAGTAAGCTCAGGAACATACTCAGCAAGAGCAGGGAGAGAACCCCTTAAACACCAGCAGAAGAATTCGCGATAGCGCTCGTGAAAGCGCTCATGACCTTCGAGAAGGAGCTCTTCTGAAAAAGCAAGAGATTTGGAGGGATATAACTTCTGGAACAATCGCACATTCTCAATACGTGTGGCATAGGGCCTAGCCGTAAACTTGCTCCGGTCATCGCATATCAGGATCCAGGTGAACTTGGGAGGATTTTTTCTAAACCATCGGGAAACTCTCCCACTATAAAGTTCATTCTCCGCGCCTGGGACACACCATTTGTTGGGCCTGGAAGGAACAGGAGCATAGGAGGGTCATCGCTCAAAAACCCACATGGTAAGGAATGCGATGTTGACATAAGTTAACACATCAAGACGACCGCGAGAGTCCTTGATTGCCACTACCAATCGGTCCAATCTATGATATAAGGTACCCAAGACCAGGGGCCCAAGTGCGACTTTTAGGCCGGAGCCAATTTGACAGCAAGGGGAAGGACATGATAGAAACCCCATCATGAGGGTGACCATCAATCAGGTACCTTGACAGCCAGGCACAGAGGAAGCCACACAAGGTTAGATGGTATCCTTTCCCATTCACATAATTTTTCGCATTAGGGTTCTTGTCCAGAAGTTGCTTGGTGATACTACTATTCGCATAGTCGTGAAAGAGTATTGCACCCATTTGCCCCAGGTGTTCTTCACAGAAGTATCAACAAGCTGTCAGTCAGGAAGAACTTTCGCAGATGTCCACCGAGTGGAGATCTTCTTCACCTCGTGTAGGCATTTTTCCATCTGCTTGTATAGAGCAAGTGCTGGATCAGTCCTCAAAGGGCTAAGGGGATCCACTTCACCAATGGGATAAAGGTCATACAACATGTGCACATCTTTCAAAGTAGGAGCAGCCTCGAACTCAGCAAAATGGAAGGTGTGAGTCGCAGGCGAATAGCGTGAAAAAAGGTTTAGAAGCATGGACGGATCCAACTTCACGGCAGCACCCTTCATGGCACGGACTGCGAAGTAAATTACAGCATTGTCTAATGCGATGGCATGGTGGGTCAATATATGGTCAATCCACTCATCCATGAAGTCCCACTTTTGGACAAACGCCTGAGTAGAAATTGCAGTATGAGGGAAAAACCCATTTTCAACTCTCAGCCTAACCACATCCTTGGAGTCGATTAATTCTAGCATGGCTGCATTGGTAGGCGGGGTCAATGTCCACAATTCTCCAGAGGGGGCAGGAATCGGCAGATTCTTCACCTTAACCCTAGCATGATAGAAATCTTTTCCACCCAAATAGGGGGCTTTTCTCCACAAAGTCTTGGGAAGATCAGGTATTTCTTCGGCCTCTTTAAGGGGTCTAGATCCTTTTGTCTTGGCCATTTGTGCAGAAGAGCAAGGAAAAGGGGGGAGAAACATACACACTTTCAGTTTGAATTTCAGGAAGCAATTATGTTTTGTCAAAGAAGATGAACAGTCCGGGGTCAATTCTGGGTTTAGAAGTTCAGAATTCGTCTATATTGCTCAGAATTTCAGGAGTTCTACATCGTCACAATCTGGTGATTGGATCAGTTCTGGGTTTAAGAAAAGGGTCTCTTTTTGCAGTTCTCGATGAACGATATATTTCAAATAACCGTGGGTCTACAGATCCATGACAGTTCAAAGAATATTTGAGTACATTAAATGGAATTGAGCAAAGACAACCTTGTTTTGGTAAAGCTTTTTATGATGAAGCAAGTTGAAGGAGACGATTGACAAGAAAGAACTGATGATTGATCACTTGAATCTGCTCTTGAAGGCTTCCGGGTATCATTCACTTTAGAGAGAGAAGTGATGCTTTGAAACAATGGAGAGCACAGAGTATTTACCCAAAACAATGAGGAGTCGCGTCCTTTCAGTAGTCGAATCGCAACCCTCACCGTCGAATCGCGCAATCAAAGGACAAGCTGACGTCACGCCTAAAACCCTAAAAGAACATACGGAACGACTCTAGGGATTCTAGGTCACAATGGCACGCACGGGGGCTGATTTTCCGTGTATTTGAATTGGTGCATGGCAGCGACGCGTGCATTGGTTCTTGCGCATTGAAGTCTATCCGGCTATGTGTCTTCACGCGCAGAAAGGGGGCTAATGTAGATAGTGCTTTCTAGACAGGCAGATCTAAGCCACGTGGCGATTATCCAGCACACCTAGATGTGCTCCACACACACTGGATCACCACCCGCGCTGATCCACGTGGGGGCTACGAGACAGGGCCCTCGCATACCACCACACAGGACTTGTAGGGACTTAGTGGTTTGGAGGCTAGAGTAAGTCCTGTCGCGCGCGAGCGACAACCAAGCCCGCGCGCGACCTTAGTAACTGCTTTGATATATTTATGACACGAGCTCCATAAACCCGGTCAACCTCATAACGGTTCCGGTATACACGGACGACGTGCGTAACGGTTCATATATACGCAAACGAACGTGTCGTTGAGGTTAAGCTAATTAAGCCGCCATTAATGGTCGCATTAACCCACTACAACGGTCACATTCTCCGTTATATATAGGATCGTTAACCCTTCCATACAAGGGAGAATCACCTGAGATACGCGGAAGCTCTGCCAAAATTATGTCTCTCTCTCATACAGTGCTATTGTCTTACTCTCTCCCTACACACAACCCTACTCTTCCTGTGTGCTTTCTATCCCCTGCTCTTGGTGTATATTGAATCCTCCCTACAGGATTCTCTCGTACACAACAGTTAAAACCAATTTTAACGCGCTTGTTCAATTTTAATTGTTTTGGAAGAAATAGGGTCAAAAAGAATCCAAAAAGGACTTCCCAAAGCCCTATTGGATCACACACGGCCCTAGGGCCCGTCCTAGCCCAAGCCGCCGGTCCCCCCGATCGCGCCTAGGCCCGGTCGGCACTTAGGCCGTGCGTGGCTTGGGCGGAAAGGCACAGGGGCGGTCCCCTATGGGGGGCCGAACCCTTCTAGGAGTTGTTTCCAAAAACAACTCCTTCCTTGTTTCCCAATCCAAGTTGTTTCCATGTTGAAAAACTATTTTTTCAAACATGTGCCCAAACCCTAATCTTCAAACCAAGAAACTCACTAATTTGTTGCATCCAATGCAAAATTAGGTCTTGTTAGATTGAATCTTCATTCAATTTGCATCTACCATGCTTAATTTGTCGTTTTATGAGTGTTAAAACAACAAAATCGTAACACATAAACTACGTTATGCTCTACGAACCAGGCTCTGATACCACTGTAGGGTTTTGAACATGGAATCACAGTGGAAGAAGATAATTATTCCGTTCAAATCCCTCCAAGGATCACAAGTCAATAACACATAACGATAGTAAAGGATTAATATGTGTTTACCTTTGGGTTCTCCTTTGATGACTTCAAACGCGAATAATGTCAAGTTCTCTACGGCTGATCCACGCCTAGGATATAGAATTGGACCTCCCAACCTTCATGTGCTAGCTAGAACGGAGGAAGGAGACAACAGAATCACGCAACGAAGCAACAAAGGAGGGGGCGGCCTCCCTTTGTTGGCCGACGGGTTTGCGGCGGCGGGTAAGGGGCGTTCGCCTCTTGCCTTGCTTGCTCTCAACTCTTTTCTATCCTCTCAATATGTGTTATGAATAACATGTCTTGAGAGGGAAGGAAGGAGTTCCTTTATATAGTCCAACTACTCCTAGTTGTTTCCATAAAGGGCACAATACTAATCATATCCATATATGGATTAGTATTATTTGCTAACTAGTCCTACTAAGTTAGCAACTTGTTGCAATATGACTCTTTTAATTAATCCTTATTAATTAAGTCCCTTGTCCAATTATATCCATATGGCGTGTGACCCCATAGGTTTCTACTTAATTGGTAGTAACTATTTACAAACATGGAGCGGTGTCTAGCAACACATCCATGCCACCCAATTAATAGAAATAGTCATCTTGACAAACATTTGTGATCTTATTATCGCATCCCTTTGTCTCATTATCCGGATTGGAAACGAGACATACAAGTCACACTCGTATATCCATCCATGTTTCTCGATCCTAGGAATAGTTCTATCCATGCATATGACATCAATATCCCCATATTGGTTCATATGAGTCTGGCCAGACATTCCATAGGCGCCATCCCTCGAGTGGCCTCAGATATTTGCTCCCGTTATGTGGGAGGGACAAATCCTATCTACATCACTCACCATCTCTAAGCTTACTTCCTATTGTGCCCAACATGCGCTTTTATAACTACCCAGTTACGGAGTAGCGTTTGACGTTGTCAAAGCACAATATCCCACAACTAGAGGATCTAGTGACTTCAAGTCTAAGGATGATAATATCTTATCACCGTGAGAAGCGCTTGTGACTTTACATAACTTGTATGTAGCCTTCTCGAATTTGGGTCAATCCGATATGTCATTACTCCTAATACATACCCATGTGTTGGATCGTGATATCTCAATATCAATTCAACCTCATACTAGTCTATAGATGATCGGCCTGTTAATCATTATATTTGACTAGGGATATTTAAGATAAACAACACGATTTGTAAATATAAGGACTTCATTATATTAAATATCTCCATAATTAATACAATGATTTTTATAGCCAATTCATACTAAAATTAGATTGCCTCTAGGGCATCTATTCCAACAATATACATATGATGAATCTAAGATTATTGTTTTCTTTTTTCCAATTTCGTCCAAAAAATAAGCCTGCATTCTGCATCTGTATCACAGAAATTGATTAAAGTATAACACATGCATGAACGTGTATTTGTGCTTCTTCACTATTTTAAATTTTTTTGTTCTTCCAAAAATAATCTAGCGATCATTTTTTTTTTGTTATTTCTTACATAGCTCTATGATGCTTCAGTACAATATTTGTACATGTTGTGCAGGGGCGGCTCTAGACTTTCAGATGCCCTAAGCGAACGAAAATTGGGAGGCCCATTCTTTTATTTCTATCAAGAAACGGAAAATCGATCAAGAACTCATAGATAACGTCAAAAGTCTATTAAAAAATTATAATAAATTATTTTCTTTTCGCGTACTTGCATCCCTATTTCCTAGACATTTAATATAAAAATGAACGTTGCAACCTGACAAATCCAACAAATAGACGTTAAGACTAATTCTAGAATTTTGAATTTCAACACTGACATTAAAAACAAAGTTACTAGTTCATGAATCATCAAAATTGAGATATAGTGTCATTTGTCTAGAAAAGTTTATAATCTCATTTCGAGATTGATCAACCCATTATTTCTTTTAAAGTTTTGAAGAATATATGGATTTTCGATATCTGAACTTAAATCTTGATACGTTTGTCAAACGCCAAACATAATTCTTTAATGGAGATCATTAGATAGAAATTGTGAGTGTATTTGAAAATTGTTGATAGAACAATGAGTTTTCATTGCTAAAAACTTGGCCATGAGGATCATGAGCTTGAGGATCGATGAAATTGAGCTCTTTTGTGAGCTCTAGTTATATAACGATATAACGTGACAATCATGACAATATTGCAACTTAATTATGGACGATAAACATTAACTACAGAAGAATAACTATTTTGAAGAGAAAGAATTGGAGGATGAGATTGTGATGCAATGGGAGTATTTTTTGTTAACTCTTTTTTTGAGAAACGTTAACTCTTTTTAATCAAGTGAATAATATAACTGGAACGGGAGAATGGTTGTTAATGGATCAAAATTTATCTTCATAACTACTATTAAATATTATGAAATTATCATAATACTACTATGTTGTCAACAAAGTCGTGCGCTGTCACATGCGGTGCCCTAAGCAAGCATTTAAATGGCCTAGGTAAATTTCCAACCCTGATATTGTGTGAACTTTGTCATAGGATGCTAAATACATAAAAAAATTAACCTAATTATCAGTTTTTTTATCTCTAAGATAGCTTTTTTGTTCATTTGTGGGAAACTCTATGGTGTTCTCTTCACGAGTATGCAAAGGGAGTTGAGAAAATAGTTGAAAAGAAACATGGCGAAACAACGCAATTAAAAAATAAATGTATTACTTTTGTTTGGAGGTAATTTGATTTCTTCAATAGATAAAATACTAAATATTTGTACAGATTATTACTTTTCGATCTTTAATAGAGTACATGAATAATTCTTCATATTCTCAAGAAAATTGTGTGAGTTAATGTAGATTGAGTGTTGAAACATGAAGATAATCATTATCAATCACCTTAGTATTTGAAAATTACTTTTTCTACATAATAGGATTACATGCAGAAGTTAATAAATTTTTTATTATGTCAACTCATTTTAATTACGTTTAACAAACATACAATTACTCTTCCATTTCCCCAAGGATATTTATTAAAGTTGTTGCTTACAGTTTTTCTACGCTAGACTAAAGAAGAAAGCCATCTAAGCCTATAATGCTTTTTTGTTAGTGAATGAACGTGATGAACAGGAAGACTGAAGTTCTTGAAATAAATTAGATCATTGATGTGGTTCTCTCTCTCTCTCTCTCTCTCTCTCTCTCTCTCTCTCTCTCTCTCTCTCTCTCTCTCTCTCTCTCATAAATTATGTATTAAAATTCTCCTTTCTTATCATTTTCTATGGTTTATAAGAATGGATGGTAGTACATGGGATAAGTATCCCACAAATCGGTATCCATATCTGAATTCACCGTGTTCAACCGGATTCAATGTTATGGCTACTATTATATGAAGCATAGAAGCATAGACCATCAAGTCGTTATACCCGATATTTTTTGTTGCATTTGTCCATGAGTAGGGTAAATTTTGCAAAATATCTTTGAACACATTAGTTTGTGAATTATGTTTGTTTTTCTTATTTTCATTTTGTAGATCGCATCTGTACATATTTCTTTGAACACATTTTATCCTACTGAGGACTTGATTTTTTATCATCATTCTTTTTCTTGGGCAAAACTATTTTAATACTTTTTGCTGTAAAGGGTACTTGTATTGATTAATTTCAAATTTTCTCATGCAAAGAGAATATGTTAGTTGCATTTGTAGACACTATGTGATGTTATTGAAGAAAGAGAGTCGCCATATGTACAAAAAATATTATGTGTGTTAGGATGCTAAAGGATAATGTTATTGCTTTATAATGAAGTTTTACTTTTCTTAGAGAATATTAGATTTTAATGCAATGTGTGTGTAGATATAGATATACATAAATATAGATGAGTGACTAAAATTAATTATTTTGTTATAATAGCACTGTAATAAATATTTTTGTAAAAATATTATCATAAATATTGTGCAACAAATACCATAACGGCATGTTTGCTGCTGGGAATGGAAAATAGGATGTACATGAGGCCTGCAGTATAAATAAGGGGATGATTGTGTAACATATTCGTTTGCACCATTATAAATAAGTGTGTTAAGACTTTAGTATTTAGTCCCACTTACATTGTGGGATTAGATTTTAGGCATACAAGAGGTATAAATGATAAGGGTGGATTTGATCCTCCTTGAAATTGTCTCTGCACCAAACACCAGTTGTTATCCCCTACTGGTATTACTATTACGGTACCCTTTCTATCCCTGCATCAAATGTGCCCTAGGTTACACTATGTGGCCATATTGTGTGATCATTTAGTTCTTTTTTTAGGGAAAATCATATATAAGAAAAGGCTAACTAGCAGGCGGAATTACATCATTTGTTAACACTGTAGAAAGCCAAAAAGGAAAAAAGTTCAGCCATTGCTCGGAAAAGGACTTTCCTTTTGATCTTTGCGCCAGTGAGTGAGCAGCTTGGTTTATCTGTCGAGGGATCCATATTAATTTTTAATTCATCAAAATAGCTCAGCAAATTCTTGATATCTTCAATAGTATCTCCTGTACTTGACAAGTCAGAGGCTTCATTATCACAAAAATGTTTCTTAAGATCGTCCACGAGTAGCTTTGCATCCCCTTCAATTTCGATTCTTCGAAAGCCTTATTCCTTAGCCAAAAGAACTCCAATCTTCAGAGCCATCGCTTCTACACCTCGAGGATCATGACCAGGGGTTCCAATGATAGCGCGAGCCACACAAAAGTCTCCCCCATCATCTCTGTTTAAAGCTCCACCACAACTAATATTAGTATCATTGCAAATCCCCCCGTCGAAGTTTGACTTGACCCAACCCGTAGGTGGTTTAACCCAGTTTATGCTTGCCATGCTGACCTCCTTGTAGCTCATCCTTGTTCAACAACTCCAACTACTTCATTTTTGGGATTACATCACAACGGCCATTATCCTTCGCCTCATTCTTGAAAACTAGCGCGTTGCAAAGGTTCCAAATTTCCCAAAAGAGCAGACTGATTTTGCATCGATCTTCTGAACTTGCCTTTGAGATAAGATTTGCAAACCTGTATTTTTACCCCAATTATACCGAGAGAAGCTCTTTTTCCAGACCCATCATATTCCATAAATGCTATATCTACACACACACATTGCATTAAAATCTAATATTTTAATGCAAACAAAAGTGGTTTTCGAGTACATCGGTAATCTGATCAGCATCTGTATTCCACACACCATTGTCGTCTTCAATTCCTTGAAAGTTGTTTCGTGCTATACGAATAGTATCTTTTTGGTGAAAGAATTTTGTGTTCTGATCTCCGTGTTTTATCCACTCAGTTCGAGAGCGTTGAGACCACATGATTCTTCCCTCCTGAGAACATCATTTAGCTCACACCGAACCTGATTTCTCTCCTCGATGATAACTCTTGACTGTGTTCCCCTTCCCAACCTGTCAAGGCTATCCCTCAGCTGCTGAATCTTTATCCTCACACTTCCAAATACTGTTTTATCCCATGCTGAGCAGTGATTGGACAAATCTCGCAAAATCTGTCCGGTAGTGCCCCAGTGAGTGTTCCACTGGCTGCGAATCAGTTCCTCAAAATCATCATGTGTCGCCCACATCTTTTCAAAATGAAATATTTTATTTCCTCTCTTCTTGTTTTGATCCACTGAAGAAGGATAGGTGAGTGATCCGAGTTAGGGTCGCTTAAGTGGGTAACCCGAGATCCTTGAAACCTATACAACCACAAAGAATTTGCTACTACCCGATCTAACCGTTCCTGAATATTGTCCTCCTCGGCCTGATTGTTGCTCCAAGTAAAAGGATTCCTCGAGAAACCTAAATCAATGAGATTTAGGTCATTAAGAACATACCGGAATTAAGATAGTTGAGTATAGCTTACACCCAAACCCGCTTCTTTCTCCATAAAATTTGTAACTGCATTAAAATCGCCGGTTACACACCACGGACAAACTGGATTTGGTGCCAATCTCCTCAGTAGTTCCCAAGAATGTTGCATATCCTCTTTATTTGGGTCTCCTTAGAAACCCGTAAACCTCCAAGAGAAGTTTCCCGATTCCTCAACAACAGTAGCATCAATATAGAATTGATTACACTTGTTCACAGTATCATCCATGCCTTCCTTCCATAACAAAGCTAATCCTCCACTACGTCCTCCACTTGCCACCGTTAAACAACTTGCATACCCCAATTTACAGCGAATTCTTTTCATCTCACTTCTACTTGATTTTGTCTCAATAAGAAAAACCAATCTGGGATTATATCACCTCACAAGGTCGTGAAGCGACTGGAACGTGCTCGGGTTCCCAATACCCTGCACGTTCCAACTTAGGAAATTCATGTGCCTGGCGGGGCTGCTTAGCAGCCGCCGCCAATCTCGCATCACAATTTTTTGAAGCACTCACCGCCTTGGGACTGATTTCTCCTTGCATACTCTCACCTATTTTACTCGTACGTATCGAACCTAAATACCGCCTTTCCATCTCCAATTGCTTTTTCCTGTTACTGCTATCCTTAGCTTGCATCGAAAGTGGGCTCAGCTCGAAAGTTGTTTTACGTTTTGGTGAACTTGGCCGTGGGGGAGCTGCAGTCGTCAACTGTTTTTCGATGCCATTGGGATCTGGAACTCGTTTTGTCATTGTTTCTTCGCCAACTTCCCCTTCCTGAACTGACTTTTCTTGACCTGGACCGAGAGAATTCTCCTTGAAAATTGGGTTCTCTTTCATTGATACTTTTGGCTTTTCAGCTGGATTAAAACCCTTCGGTGTCTCTGACTCCTCTTCTGGTGCGTCGTCTCTTTGGACCTGCTCTTCGTTTTCTTCATTCATACTCATCTCTGCACTATCTTCATCATTCCTTCCATCATCCATGTTCATATCCGTCCCCTTTTCCTCTTCGTTACCATTGCTTCCAGCAGCTTGTCCCAATTGTATTGGCTTTTCCCCTCTGTTCATGGGGTAGTGTAGCATCCAAGCTCCATACCCAGGCTCTTTTTCTCGATCGAGGTCCGTTTTGATCTTGTCACCATGCTTGCTATAATGATCGATGATGCCACACCACTTGCACACTCTCAGTACCCTTTCGTACTTAAAATTGAGTCAAAGACGCTATTTTTTTATAATAACATACACTCCTCTTGGGAGAGGTTCAAACAAATCCATACGAACCCTAACCCGAACATAATTCTTCATCCCCTCACTTTCAACTCTATCCGTGTCGATAATTTCCTCAACGTTTTGCACAGCTTTCCTACCCGCCTTCTCATCCACGAGGTGAAGAGGAAGTTGGTGAACTTGAATCCAAACGCCCATCGTTTCGAATTTTGGGTTTTCCGTTTCATCTCCAATCTTCCACGGTTTAAGCATCAACATGGCTCCGTCGAAGACCCATGGTCTCCCCCCCCCCCCCCCCCGGACGCTATACGATCCATAACACCTTTGTTGGGGAAGCTGAGAATGAAAGTATAACAACTAACGTTATAGAAGCTAACATGTTCACCCTTGTTCCAAATTTTCCGGAAAAACGTCTTCATAGTTCTTGGATTGATCTCATCGCACGTCAGAAAACGCCCTATCAGAGCCCATTCAAACTTTTTCTCCGCTTCCGCACAGAAATCATCTTCGAATGCTATCTCAGTCGCCTCCTTATGAGTGAGCTTCATCGAAACAATAGAGATCGTCGGTTGTTTTCCTGGTTCGGCCATGTTCGCTGCTAGGGTTTCTGTCGCCTCTCTTTTTTCTCCTCCAATTTTTTGCGCATTTCTTCTAGAGAAAATTATCTTAAGAAAACTTACATTACAATAAAAACATAACACAATGTGTCTATAAATATACACATAGTAATAAATATTCCGAAAAAATCAGAATATAGATTTTTTTTTTTTTTGAGGAAACAGAATCTAGGTATTTGATACACATAAAATAATCTATGCCTTATATGTTATTAGTAAAAATGCAATTTTACATATAATCAATTTTAAATTTAATCATCATTTTCTCAAGAAAAAATCAAATAAACTTGAACTAAGGATGTGTACTAGACATCTATTTATTTCTCTCTTTTGCTTTTGTCTGATAATCAACAATAATAGTGAGGAGAAAAATCTTTCATTAAACGCCTATCACATGTTTTTCCTCACAGTTCCGATCTTTTACAATGAGCTTACTAGATGTAATCGCCAATCGGGATTCCAGGACATCAACCGAGATGAGACCTGACACCTTAGTACAGGCAGACAGTGATCGTGGGATCCGGAAAGGAAATGGTCCTAGATGAAGGAACCAGATGGCAATACAGATTTGTAGATAAAAAAACTATAGAAGTATATAATTAAGAAGTGCTTTGTACTAGGTAGAAATCTCCATAGCACTTCTTGTTCAGAAGAGTCTGAGCTGCAAAATTTCATTAACCACTTGGTACTACGAAGAGAAGTTTCACCTTTGCTGTTATAACGGCCATGAGTTTCATAAATTTTCCCCATCTTAGAATTGGAAACCACATTGTTCAATTCCATTTCTCTTTTGTTCTTTCTTTACAACTTTTACATGTTCAACCTCGGTTCTCATCGCAGACAGCAAATATTCACACCCCAGATTCAGCTAGGGTTTGAACAATGGTTTTATGCCACGGATCAGAGAGGTGAACTACTAGGTTACTAATAGGCCCAACATGGGTTACAGAGGCTTGCACAAAGAAGCCCAGCATAGCTACCATCGCAAGGCGTCCTACAAAAAATATGGAGACTATCATTTAATTCATCTGAGTTTTAAACATTTCTGTTTGCCAACTAAAATAAAATCAATAAATTAACTGTTTTAACACGCATCATAACAAAATAGGAGTTGAACTTAATACCAAAAAGATTAATTAGAACTCTAAAAACAAACCGTTTTTTATCTCTTTCAGCTTCCATTCTTGAGCTTTGTCAATATCTTTGGCAATGCCTAGTGGATTTAGCAAAGGACCCCCGGGATACCTGTTCATAGGTCAGACTAAGAAATTAGGGGACATAAGTCTAAAATTACAAACAAAAAAAAGCTATCTAGTTAGGTAAAGTTAACACTGGATATTCCTTCCAGGGTCTAGGCTAAGAAGCAGCATCCAATTGGCCCTCTTGTTTAACTTCGTCATCAAACCAAATAGTACAGGACAAGTTAGATGTTTAAAATGAAAAAATTGAGATATTGAGTGTGAACACTTTTGCCGTGCAAAAATTTGAATGTATTCACTTAGACAAGGGTGGTGGGAGGAACCATAGGATTCACATGCTTGCATAATGCATACGAGCCAGGGATTAAGGTAGAAGCTAGATTTATTTAATAAGTTGCAGCATAATCATAATAAGTTCCTTTCACGAATGAAAGATACGGTATTGAGGTTGATTCTAACCATATTATGAACTTCCGGGTTTCAATAATTTCTGTTGGTAGTATTGGAACTGGGTTTTGTAATTTGGGTGAACTTCTAATCGCTTACCGAAAGAAGAAATCCATGATAGTGGTGGAATTGTTGGGATTGAATTTTTCAAGATTTATGCTGGGCTGGATTATATTTACTCATACTCACTAGATCGTGCCCAGTGATGAGTTATAACAAACATGCCAGAGGTAATCATTTTTCTTCGTTATGCCCGTAACAAATACTGTATAAGTCTGCTAATCTTTCAAGTAGTTATCCATATTCAGTCATGTCTTAAACAGGTGGACTGTTAAAAGTCACATACCCTGGCTCTAAACCTTCTAATGCAGCTTCCAACCCAAAGAAAGAGCCCTCTTTTGCTTGCGAACCAGGACTCTTGTAGTCCATGTATCTCTTTGTTTCAACAAATCTGCAAGGAATAGTTAAAGTCGGTTAACAAACTTGTTTTAACAGAAAGATAAATTACATTGTGTTATAAAAAAAAGCGTAGGTTTTGTTGGGTACCCCATTAGGAGTAACTGGACAATGAACAGAGTTGCCGTGTTGGCAAACTGAAATTTTGTCGCACCAACTTCATACCAGACTGGCAAACTTTTAATTCCTGTCACGCGGAGCAACTGCAGTAAGAGTGTCAAACCCTCAAAAGAAATTATAACAAAACAAAGTGGGACTAATCCATACCAAGGAAGCATTCTGATTAGTTCTCCGAAATTATTGCAGTTAATTTATGGTGATCCTACATTCTGAATGTTCAACAAGTCTGGTGTTAGACCAACGGCAATAAGACTACACTCAAACACATGCCCTATTGAGCTATAACAGGAGACAGCCGACATGAAACAAGTACTGTGTAACTTATTTAATCAAAGAAGGATAGTAGATGTATTTTAGCTCATTATTTTTGTGCGACAGGTAGTAGTAACGTCTTACGTCGGTAAAAAGAATTCCAGCAACTCCAGCCATAGCAAAGCGAGCATGAACCAGTTCAGCTTGCACATACCATTTCAAGCTTTCTGGGTCTTCGCCTAGTGCAAGGGGGTCAAACCCGAAATCTCCTGGCAAACTAACAGACAAAAGAAAAACAGTCAAACAAAAACTAAATTAGTTATCATACGACACTCTAAGATATAAATTATCTTCTACTTCTTCAAATTTTCCAAATAAATTTGTTTGTTGCTATAGAGTAGTTTAGAATCTAAGATACTACTGGCTTTCTGCACAGTTAAGTTAGAGATTATTGGAAGCTAGTTTATTCCTGCTTTTTGGATCCCTTTACGTCTTTTGGTTTTGATAAATTAGTCAGATATCATGGATTCGGCTGAACTTACTTCACATATGTTCTAATAACATGTTCAGTTTACAAATCTCATGGTTATATATCTTGTAGCTATTGTCGTACCATGTCTATTTTGATTGCAGGATATTGACCGGTTTGCTGATAACTGGAAGGATGATTCTCAATGAGGATACAGTCAACAAAGTAGTTCTATCTGCTCATCTACTGAATGTTGGCAGAATAATTTTAAACTGACAGAATTTTAGACTTAATTTTCAGTTTTGGTGATTTTGATTGTGTCAACGTTTCCTAAGAATTTAGCATTTCCATAGTAGGGTTTAATTTTACTACATTAGGAAATTATGTAATATAACTGATATAACATATACCCGGCCATTCCAAATGTTTCTAGTCCTATTAGTCCAATCCAACCTTTTGTCAATTCAAAAGACGAAACATTCCTAAAAATTATATTTTAGGACGTCATTTTTGTTTAAGTGCCGTTAACTCTAGGAAAAACTCTGGGAAGTCTATTTTAGTTTTTCATTTAATCATCTCCTGCACATAAAATACACAAACAAGCAGGAAAAATTGCTTTGGATTATACCAATCAATCGAAAACAGTTGAGCTCCCTTATAGTCATGCTTTGGACATGCAACTTATTGACATTAATTTTCTTTTTTTGAGAAATAATATAGCGTCAACCGGGTTTGAACCCGAGTTTTAACAAAAGAGTATCAATCCAAACAGTCTCATTAAAAAGGACATGTAAGCACTACATCCCACTAATTAATTGTCTAGCTATTTACTAGAATGCCAAAATTATTAGTAAAATAGTTTTCTTAGGGCAAATTAGTGAAAGCACGTCTTAAAGATTGAAAATTGGACTCGGGACCTCATGCATGGGCTTCCAACGCTCTACCACTTGAGCTACCACCCGGTTGACGACAAAACAATTTCTCAAAAATAAAGAAAGATTGAAAATTGGAAGTGGACAATAAGTTTACAACATCCCGAAAAGGAAATATTAACTATAATTATGAGACAATGGGATTACTATTATGGTCATGTTTGTCTTAACACTTAAAGGTGTCTTTAATCAACACAAGTTCAGTTGACTGTCTTTTTTCTGAGCGCTTGCCTTTAGCCTTTTTATTTCGTTTGAAAAACAGTTCCATAAACACCATCTGAGTTGTTTCTGTTTTTAAGCAGGTATCAAACGAGAAAAATACAATGAACAGTCAAAGGAGATGCATAAACATGAAGAAATGTGTTCTTCGGTCCAATGCCAGAAATAAACATGCTGAATGCATAAAAATAGGTTTCTGCGCCAGGGGTAATGAAGGATTTCCACAGACCTTCCATCCAAGTAAGGAGGTGCGTCGAGGCCAGGAAGCCATGTTGAACGTTGCTCAGCTCGAACCACAGCAGATGAGTTACGCCTCCTGCTGGTACATTCTCTAATGCAGGACAAATGGTGTGGTACTACTACATCAACTCCGGTAAAACTGGATTTGCCAAATGTTGATTTAGACGCGAACGCAGAATGCAGAATATGTAAGCCGCTTCCAACAGCTGAAATGGCCATCTCTTCCCAGTCTTATCTGATTACAACCAAACACCATAGTAAGTAGAGATATGGCGGCCAAGAGTATCCTTGAGCCAACTGACCAAATGGCTATCACAAAAAATGATGATAATGTGGACCCCTCCTCTTTCTTTTTGGTGAACGTGGACCCCTACTCTTGCTTGCTCTCCATATCCATTACGTGATTCAATAGATGCTGAAATTGTGCTCTCCAAATCATCATAACCAGTAGTGCAAATGGGGTGCAAGCCGATTTTGTGTTTTGAAACTTTGATGAGCACTACGTTAGTACCAGTCCGTCCTAGCTCTTTCTTCTCATCTGACTTTTTTGACTCGTATTTGGGTCACTTTGACCGGATGATTTGGATAGCAAAATAATACGATTTTTTGATAATTTTTTCACCATATTATAGAGCACCTTTTACTCTACAACACCATGAAAAATTATCAAAAAATTACATCGGTGTGCTATTCAAATCACCGGGTCAAAGTGATCCAGTGAATAGTGACAAAAGTCAAATTGGGAAGAAAGAGCTGGGACGGAGTGGTAACTTCTAGAGTACTGCAAAACCTCATCAGCTAGAGAGGTCATCGTTTAGTAGAAGTTACACCTCTGTCCCAGCTCTTCTCCATCATTTTGACTTTTACCACTATTCATTGGGTCACTTTGACTCGGTGATTTGGATAGCAAAGTAATTTAATTTTTTGATAATTTTTTCATGGTGTTGTAGAGTATAAGTTGCTCTATAACACCGTGAAAAAATTGTCGAAAAATCGCATTATTTTGCTATCGAAATAACCCGGTCAAAGTGACCCATATACGAGTCAAATATTCTCAATGATGGGCAAGAGCTGGGACAGAGTAGTACTAGTCTACTACTTATATCTTCTCCAAAACAATTATTCCCTAACGTCACACTTATGCCTTGCTTGAACTTTTGACTTAGCCGTTTGATGGGTGGAAAAATATTTTGTTGTAAAATATTTTTCTAAATTCTTGTGTTTTTTCAATGGCAAGGAAAGAGTTTTCAAAAATATATTTTACATCTATAATATTTTACGTTGTAAAACATTTTAGTAGCGCCGAAACGGAGCCTTGGTATATTACCAAATTACCGCTTTGTTCTCATTCTTTCTCCCCAATTTCTTTTTATGGACGTTCTCTCTTTCCTCCATATTTTGCTTTTTACCAAGTTTTTTTATTAATTTTAGCAAACTACCCTGATGGAAAATTACGTGTAGTGCTGAGGGAGGCTGCTTTGTAATTGACTCAAATTCCAAGGAGGTACCCTGCAGATAGTTAAAAGATTGACTATAAATAGAGACAGCTTCACAGTAAATCTGAAAGTGGAAGAATACATATACGTCGGAATCCTAGTTCTCTCACCAATATTCATCCAAAGGTGGAACGTGGTGTGAATCATAACGTTCGTCGGTCCATGTGATGCACATTCATTGCTGGGAGCATGTGAACACAAGCACAACAAAGATCGGGGATGTTGTTTGTGGGCGATTTCGCTAGAAGAGGTAAACCAATTAATTGCTTCCACAATATGATTAATTGTCTAAGGGTTTACCATTGTAGATATAATCTTTCATTGGTATCGGAGCCTTAGTTTGTTTTCGTGGCTCGAAACCCGGTAAAATTCATACACGTGCTCACTGCCTCGTTTTCCATATCTTATATTTCAGCACGCAAATAATATACCATCATGTAGATCTTTCCAGCAGGATTCCATTAATAAAAATTTAGTATTTTTTTTGGATAAAAGAGTTAATGTTATGGCCGTTTTGATATTATGTCTAGATTGCGCAATAGAATCTAGATCTATAAAAGACCACGGGAAGGCAGAGACCGAAGACACCGCAGCCGCGCCGCACCCCAAGGTTGATTGTGGCGGCTGACGTGGCATGACATGTGGTAGCGACATGTAAACTAGATGTTGGTATGTTGTCGTGGTGCACACAATCAGCGGAACGTTGACATGTCAGGTGACATGGCACTGACTGGAGTGCCTCGTGACATCTGGGTCAGCAAGGTGCTGACGTGGATTGGTGATCGTGAGTGGCGTGTGAAAGAGGCAAGCTCGCAAACGCGCGGCGGCGCGTGAGCCCTCCGCCGTCCACCATCTTTGTCCAATTTTTTTACAATGCACTCAGAAATAAATTTCTGATTTTCTGGGTATTTTTCCAAGAAGTTTTGGAAAATCAAAAAAATAATTTAATTATGGTACTATTAACTAATCGTTATTTACACACTTCTCGAGGCAAGTGTAAGACCTTAAAAACACTGTTTTCCAAACTTATTTTTTTCTAGAGACTAAACTTATTTTTCTCTACTGTCTACTATAGGAGGTTTAGTGCAACACCCGCCGCAAGGCCGGCCGGGGCCCACGTTCGGAAGAGATGTCTCCGCCCGAGGTGATGAGTCTCATTGGGAACGGATAAGGATCGTCGGTTCATAGCTAGTACAACCATCGATACCATAAAACTTCAAATTATAACTTTTACAATTTTCATACAAATACAAACAGTGATAATCTTTTGAAAATCAAGGAATACACTTTTAGGTGAGATAATATACTATGTGATCTTCCAACTAGCAAGCTTTCCTGTCCAAAGTGTCGTGAGTGTTCCCCCACCTCGATAGCCAAC
The DNA here is from genome assembly GCA_023055425.1 of Linanthus parryae. Classification (NCBI taxonomy): domain Eukaryota; kingdom Viridiplantae; phylum Streptophyta; class Magnoliopsida; order Ericales; family Polemoniaceae; genus Linanthus; species Linanthus parryae. The sequence goes on from JALGPY010000006.1 coordinate 79,563,755, forward strand.
CTGCGGTTTTAAAATAGCAAAAGCCGACCCAGTTTTTACAGAAAATGATCAGCAAACGGCTGAGTAAGGTAACACCCATAGCACGTAAACAGATTATGAGACATGTGACAGGAATAACCAATTCGCTGGTAAATGAATATCAAAACTCGCGGGAAAAGCGTTCACAACTGATTTGGTGTGTCAAACTCCGTAACGATCTCAAATTTCGTGTTCCATCCCGAAGATGTGGTCTATCCCGGGAAATCACTTCTCACAATATTATTTTAATCTCAAGATATCTCATTGATATGAAACGAGTCCAGAAATCCATTTTAGTAACTAGTTGATACGGGGCGTGACCATATCCAATCCACAACCTCTTTCTCATATGTGCAAAAGCACTACCACAACCATAACTCAATCACAGGAGGTTCGCATCACAGCGCCTCATAACCATAACTAATCAACTGAGGTCAGAGCCTCATAATCTCATAATCTCATAATCAGTAACCAACACAATATGTCAGAAATGTATCGTATCAGGGATATGGCACAAACCCACGCACAACGACTTTCCACTTTACATAATTACGTATTTTCATCCAAGATATAGAATCGTGCAAGGAGCTCCGAACTAAAGCCGGTGTGGCACAAAATAAAGTAGTCGATGTACGATTGGGAGAGATATTCAGATTGACCAATAAGTAAGCGGTGTGCTACTCTTGGTAACCGAGGCAACGATTTGAAATTCCGTACTTCCGACCCAATGACGTGGTCCGTCTTGGGGTATCACTTTTACTAGTATTTCACAATATCACTTTAAATGTTCGTCTTTCGGATTGTTATTTAGATTTGGATACCAATTTCATGCAATACTTCAAAGAGGAGTATTTCAAAACAAGTAAACTCGAATAAATTAAGTACAGTAGTAATTTCACAAATAACTCACGCGATACGCGAAATGAAAGAAAGGCACGCGAGGCTAGGCATATTAACTTACCAAAATCCAAGCACGTCCTATAATTCGTTCTCGCCTACGGAATCGTCACCTACAAATCGGAGCTTCTAACTTAATACAATCTCAACAAATATACAACCTTATTTATTTCTAGCTCCTTTTTATTTTTCTCAATAAAATATTTATTTTAACTTATTTATTAACCCAAAAATATATTTTCTTTAATAATATTTTCCCCCAAAAATATAGTTATTAACTTATAAATAATAATCTAATCAAATTAAAGAAAAACTAATTTCATAAATAAATCTGAAATTAAAAACTGCAAAAAGTTTCTGAAATGTCAACCGCCTCCCCCTAAGTTTCTGAAACGACATTATAACCCCCTAAAATAGTTTCTGAAAATGACACTTTAACCCCCTAAGCATGAACATTCAAACTAACCGATTAAAACGTGGATTCGAGGCCTTAAAACTTGATTTTGATTACTAAAAACAACTCAGGGGAAGATTTCAAGCATACCCATATCAAATTTCGCGAGAAACGGTCCAGAATTAGAACGGGTCAAGATCGCCGTCGGGTCGCCGGAGGTGGAGCTTCGTCGGGGATTCTCCGGTGGTTCTTGGCCTCGGTTGAGGCCTCCATCATCTTAGTCGGACCTCCAGGAGGTGATTGGAGCAGGTTTTGGAGGTTGGGTGTCATTGGTTGACCTCCGGCGAGCTTCCCGCCGGAATCCATGGTGGTTGCCGGCGGGTTGCTCCTGCTGTTGCAGCGCTGCTGCTGCTGTTGTTGTTTCGTCTCTTTCTTCTTCTTCCGAGGTCGTGTAGAGAAAGGGAGAGAGAGATAGCAGTGGAGGGGGGAGAAGTGACGGGCAGTGGTGTTGGCGACCATTTTTGCCGGCGGGTTCTCCGGTGGTGGCAGCGGCTATTGCTGCTGCTGTTGCTGCTGCGTTCTTGTCGGCAAAACAGAGGGAATGGAGAGGGGTCAGAGAGCAGAGAGATGGGCAGAGGGTGGTGGTGATGGCGTTGTTGGCGATGGGGGTGGTCGCCGGAGGTGGCAGCGGCTATTGCCGCCGCTGCTGCTTCGTCGGCAGAACAGGGAGGCAGAGAGGGAGACGGGGGAAGAGATGGAGGGGAAGAGAGGAAGAGAGCTGTTTGTGGTGGAGGTGGTGATGTTGGTGTCGGGTGTGAGGAGGAAGGAGAAGATGAAGAGCAGATAAATAAAGGGAGGATGAGGAGGTTACGTGAGAGAGGGAGAAAGAAGTGTTGGAGTTGGAGAAGTTATTGGGGGTGGAGAAATTGTCAGGAGAAGTTGGGAAACACAAAATTCCATTTTTATTATATTTATTATTGTTATTATTATTATTATTATATTATGTATATAGGTATAAAATACGGTATTAAATACGTATAAGTATAAATATAGATACGTATAGTATAAAGACAAAATACAAGTATTAAATACTACAAGTTTCGTAAAAGACAAAATATACCCCCAACAACAACTATATATTATTATCCAAAATTACAACAACCTCCCCAAAATTGTATATTTTCGAAAATAACTGATTAACTTTACGAAAAATACGTCAAAATATTCAGGAAAATTACGGGGTGTTACATTTGGGACTTTATTTGATTATTAAAGTAATTAAATAATTTCTTATTAATTTCCAGTAATCGCTAGAATATATAATTCTGGAAATTTCCAAAAATCATAATGTTTATTATTCTTTATTTATTTTTTTGTGGGTGAATGGGTATGTTTGATCATGCATGTGGCATAGATGTGATTGTTAATTATTAATAGTTTGGTTTTGATTTTTAGTTTTCTAAGTTTTTATTATGTAATCAAAATGCGACATGCGTGTCGTGCCTTTCTTGTACTCTATTTTCTTCTTCTCTCACATATTCCCCTCACTATGAGGTAATTCTTATTAATTATAAGATTGTTAGTTAGTGAGATTGAAGATTGAAGACTAAAGAGATGGTCAAACCAATATACATGGAGCATGATGTGCGGAGCAAAGACGAATTCAAGGACTTCGCGACGAGTATTTCCAAGAGAAGATAAGCGAGGAGCTGAATTCAATATTTGCGCAAGACGTGTTCTCATTGATGAGAATGCAAACTTTGGGGGGGGGGGGCACATCCATGCATATTTTCTTTATGCTCATGTAGGCTTGTTTTAGTTTTCTTATTTGCGTGTGAGTGGGTATCTCTGTGTGCAGGGACAGAACTGTAGCCAATACAGCATGGGTCGTGCCCCCCACCCCCTGGATATTTGCTTAGAAGTACAATTGGTAACTTTTCAACATGTGTTCCACAATTCTAGTATGTGGCCCCCCTCACATGTCATACAATTTGAGATTTGATAAAGTAACATGTGGTTGATTAAACTTAAATAATTTAATTCTAAACAATGATATATAATTTGTACACAGAATACGCAGACACAGAAATCAAGGCAGTCATAACATGTATAGATTTTGCAAGTTTGGAGGCACGAAACACAAACTTCAGCTCTGATACCAATGATGGAAAAATACAGGAACAAACCATAAGTAATTATTTCAGCGGAAGCTATGATGGAAAAATACAGGAACAAACCATATGTAATTATTTCAGCGGAGCTAGGGTTTTAACTGTTGTAGTGTGATCGTCTGCAAATGATGTCCATGATTTTGTTGCAATTCTTGTTTACGTGCTCGTCTCCCAGCAATCCGCGTGCACCTCTTGGATGAACGCGATGATCCACAGTCCAACTCGCCTTTAGATGAGTGTGAGAGAGGAAAAAGTGTTTCTACGTAGCATTATTCAGTCTCTCTAATTTGTATAGAATAGTCCAATATATATAGACAAAGTTCCAGTTCTTTGCACCATACCCCCTAGGTTTGTGTTAATTACAGTGCAACCCCCTCGGCGCAATATGTAATATTGCTAACACGGAGTGATAAAATGAGACGACATGAGTACTATTACTATTTTGCCTAGCTACCTATTTCCGGCAAGGCTGCTAAACAAACCCTAGATACAATTTGTACTATTGCCTTTGTTTCTCCTGAATCACCAGTTCACTATTCACCAGTTCACTTTCATCAGATGATTTTGTCAGCAAGACAATGCAAAAATTTGATTATCTTTTTGCATTATGTCACACACTGTACATTTTTTGTAGTGAAGGCTTTGTTGATCCATCCAGGAGCATGGCCTTTACATATTATCTTCAGAAGGAAAGAGACGGGTCTTTGCAAACATGCATGCCTCTTTAACCCAAATATAATGACTTGGACAAACTAGTTTCTCACAAGATCTAAGTTTCAGATTAATACATCAGTACAGGTTTCGAATAAAATGCTTTGAATAAGCTGCTTCATATAGTCACTAAAATTGCAAATTATTGGAACAAGAGTACAATTACCTCGTCTGCTTCATGTCGTTACATAAATGATCAAACAACAAACCTTCACTACAATTAAACAGATTCTAGAGAAGAATACCACAAACGTTCTATCAAAAGATCGAGACAAGTGCACCAGCAACAAACATCAAACATATTTTCCATAAGATTGTCATTGCCTACTGGATATACTGAAGGAGCTAACTTTCATGTGGGTGGCAACCACAAGAGGAGCTTCAGGCGAATCTGTGACTGCAAACTTCTCATGCATGAAGCGGCTGTCAACTATGGAATCATCTTTCAGAACAATTTTGTAGCAATAACAACTCTTCAATCCCACTTGATTTCTGTAGCACTCGTGCGAACCATCCTTCACCTGCTGAAAGTTCCAGATCACACTGAACTTTCCAACAGTGGCTACAAGATGCCTCTCTTGCTTTCCATTTTCAGTGACCTACACAATATTGCAGCAGTTTGAAATTAAATCAATCAAAAGTGGTAGTTGTTTAACAAATCTGGGCAGGTGGCACAGGGTGAGGACAATCAAACAAAAAAAACCCTCATTCGCACACTAAGAGAGACGTTGGCTCGTTGCATATTGAATAAAGGGCAAAGCAAAACCACCATAGATTAGAGAACATTCAACACCTAATATCTCTTGACGAACTCACACGACAATTATACGCATTGAAACCAATAGTAATACAGGCACTGTAGTATCTTTTAAGCATAGTACCTGTCCCAGTACCTGACAACTAAACTGATCCTCCTGACAGCTCAAAACTCATACAAAGTATATGACATCCTGGAAATAATACATTTTGGGGAGAGACAATTACTAATGAGACCAACTGGAAATAATACAGTTAGTTTCCACTCACTAACTTCTCCTTTGCAACAAATGAGACCTATCTCCTCCAATCATAACGCTATTAAATACTCATTTGATTTCAATTAGGTGAAATTGAAATTGTTGGAGGTTTGGTGTCACAGGTGGCAAAGTGCATATAGGTTTAATATCATTTGTCCTAACAAATAACACATGCAGCGTCTGCAATAATAGCATACAAATATACAAGTGTGAATGCAAAAGGACCATCGTTCTTTTCATTCCACAAATGATTCTATGCAAAGGTGAGTGGACCTGCTCGGATCTAGCAGATTATATAATTAAATGTTAATAAAATCACGCGTCTGGCCTGCAGACTTGGTGTACTCCTTGGTCCCAAAATAAGTGCTGGGGTAGACTTTGCACGAAGTTTCAAATTGCGCTTACAACTTTTAAAGATTTACTAAAATGTCTAGCTTTACGTGGTACTTTTTCATCGAAAGTGAAGAATAAAGAATCTGAAAGAAGAAGAGTGCAGAGGGAAGTATAGAGAAAAAGTGGCGTCCTAGTATTTCAGGTTAGGAATACAGCTAAAGTAGGCCGGAAGGAGTGTATTGTCAGGATTTTAGTGCCATGCCAGGTACCCTCTCTAACGGACGGGTACCTGCATATCATCGTTGTGTGACACGTGCGCTAACTGGGACAATGGGTTGGATATTTTTTCCTTTCATGTCTCATGTCATGACCCGGCCCAAAAAAATGAACCTTCAACTCTTCTCTACCGCCAGGGAACAAGCATAACACTTGTGCACCTACAAAATAACATCAACTCTATAGCGTTTTCCTTTCCCGTTCCCGCACCGTACCACGTTTCTAGGAACGAAGAACACTATTTGGGAACAATTTTCCCTACCGTCGCCTAAAAGTTCCAACAATATCAATTTAAGTAGTTTCATACTTCCTTTCTCAAATTCAGTTATCATGATAACATACTTTGTGCAAATAAGTACCACTGAAAACTAATAATATGAACACGTCAATTATGTACTCACTCTACGACATGTTAGGGTCGATGCTTTCTGCGTTTTGGGTCGAAAGCAGCTACTTTTATGTTTCTGGTAACACGGCATCAACATATAAATGGGTTGTTGACATGTGGATAATGGGTCAGAAAAATGAAGGACAGGGTGGCTGGTAGCTTTGGGCAGAGAGCCAGCTGGAGGATCCTGGAAAAGGATGGTGCTGGGCGGAGATCGGCACATAGATCTTTCAGATTCTTCTGACCCCAACAACAAGATTACATGTTATGATATTCTAACAATCTGATTGTTCCAAACAGGCCCAAGCCAAATCCAGCACCAACTTTGGTATAACTAGAATATGAGCTACTCAGATGCCATATTTAGCATTAGCAGAAAAAAACAGCTCCCCATTGCAGATGCAGGAGGATGGAAAGAAACAGAACTATCAAACCCCAATCCCAATAATTTAATCCTTGCAACAGGCTAATCAAATCAAAGCCTTGAGTATCCAAATCAGATTTCATTTCATACTCACTTGTGCTAGCCTGTCAGCCTAATAATGCATCAGGTCCTTGTTTGAGTGACAACCAAGTGTGAAACTTTATAAGAGAAAATGCTTTGTTTCCTCAACCTGATTGACTTACATACAATAAGGGCACATTTGGTTCAGGGATTGAAAATAGGGGGCAGAGAGGGTCCTGCGGTATCATAGGGTGTATTGATATTATGGAAGTACTGATTATATAAGTTGGATTATGCAACTTGTTTGTTTAAGTCATTATAAGAAAGAGTATAACGGCTTGGTATTCAATCCCTCCTGTGAGTACCCCTGCAACAAACACCAATTATTATGCCCTACTAGTATTATTATTACTGTACCAGTGTACCACTTCTTTAGACCTACACCAAAAATGCTTTAAGGGAAACCAAATGTCTCATGCACTGCGGACAATAAATTATGCTCAGGATGCAGGGGCCACATGTTTACCATGGTAAGACATGAAAATTAAGTATTTTACTCAACTGAATTGGTATCCAAGTAAACAGCTATGGTCAACGGAAATTAGGAAGTAAGTCAAAACACTTGACCAAACACAACTGCAGAAAATTAGAGTTTTTTGGCAAAAGGGTTATTTTCTATAGTTCCCAGGAAATAAAAACTTTGAAAAGGCAAGTAAATTGCATAACTTGCACTTTGCAACTACGACAAATTGTTAACAGTCCTGATTGGTGGAAAAACTATCTGGTAAACTATACACTCTGGAAAACATGATGTGGTTGGGGTATATACTTCCCTTAACATAATGAATGTAGGGCACTTGCCGCACTTCAATATATGGTGCTAAATTGAACACTTAAATTTACCACACTACGCAAAGATTTGCTTCTTTTACTGAACCAAATACCCTCCTTCATTACCAAGTCATATTGGTGGAAAAACTATCTGGTAAACTAAACACTCTAGAAAACATGATGTGGTTGGGGTATATACTTCCTTTAACTAACATAATGAATGTAGGGCACTTCAATATATGGTGCTAAATTGAACACTTAAATTTACCACACTACGCAAAGATTTGCTTCTGTTACTGAACCAAATAACCTCCTTCATTACCAAGTCATTTAGTGATCTTCTACACCATTTTAATTCAGAGTATGCATTAACAGTGTTATTATCAAACACAAATGTGGATTCTTATTAAGAATTTAGATTGAAGTATTAGTATAAAACTTTAACTGTTTGCCCAGGCTCGAAGTCACCTGGAGCGGCACCTCAGGAAAACGACTATATGTATAAAGATTGAAATTCGGAGCTTTGTGAGAGCGTCAGTATATACTCCCTCCATCCCTAAACTCTAGACATACTCTATTTGGGATGTCCCAAAACATTGTCCACATTCCATTCTGTTTGTTGCATTCTCAACCCCACCCCCAAATAGCTGCTGGAGTATCTGATAGGCAAGTGAAACGGTAGAGACAAAGCAATAAAAGACACCTCAAAACGTTTGTAAACTTGCAATATGTTCCCTTAGATGTAGGAAGTTCAAAGCAGTACTCTTATTTGGGACAGAGGAAGTACGGAGTAATACCTATTTAATATAATTGTATAAATAAGAATACTAAAAGTATAAAATCATATGAGTGTTGGTTGAACTTGAAGAAGAGGAGGGTGTGAGCTGTCGATATGAATGAAATGATCCTACATCAGATAAGGAGGATGTTCCTCCAACTCAACTGCTTAAAAAGCTATACGCTCTTATATAATGCGTTAATTCAATGCTAAAGAAGAGGAAGTACCATTTCAAGATTTCATGTGCTAGCAGTCTAAGATTTCATATGGACACTCCAGATTCGTTGACTGGAGAGTATGAAAAATATTAGCTGCTTTACAGGATTAGTAAGATAACTTTTTTACTAATTCTTATATACTATATTTTCAGTTGTGTTAATGTGTTATTCAAGGGTATTTTTGTCAATTTATCAAGTACTCCGTTTATTCATTTTTCTCTATATATGGGATTGTTGTCTTCTTTATTAATCAGAGACGGATTGTCAATAGAGAATGTGTTAGTGTGATTAGTTGATACCTTGCGAGGGTGAAGCACCTTCTTCCTTCTCTTCATATTCTTCATTGTCTTCTTTCTTTGTGCACTGTTATTGTTCACACTATTCAAGAGTACTATTGATGGTTGTATTCATGAATACTGTTTATTAGTCAAGCAGCCCGTTATTGTGCATGATTCTGTTCCCCAATACCTTTTCCCACAACCTAACATCAAACTTTTCCTACATCAGTTTGGCATCAGAGCCAAACTCCCTACGTCCTTTTATCAAAAACAAATAACTGTTGTGCCATGGTGAGACATGTGAAGCTTGAATCAAAACTGGTTTACCTCTCAAAAGATGTCCCGGCTACGAACAAAACATTGGGAGAGATCAAAGCTACAGAAAAGGAGATTGACGCTATGGCTAAGGATATTACAGGCTCCTTAAATAGGATCCTTCCCACTGTCCTTGCCCTTGCAGGTAAACAAAGTGCAGTGAAACCCTTCGCATTCATTATCAGTTACTCGCTCCTTGCAGAAATGTTTTCATCAATAGGGTAGGAAGGAGGATGAAGATATCATAGCAGAATGTGCAATTGAAGAGTTCATTGGATTATGGTCAAGTTGGAAGCTTGAGAATCATCTGAAAAGAAAGTCATGTCCATGGAACTCTCAGCTTTCCAAACCGAAACAGAAGCAAGATGGATGGAAGCAGAGTGTGAAAGTAATGATAAGCACACTCAATTTTAGCTTTCCAAATATCTATACTAGTATGAATATGATATATAAACAACTCAGTTTGGTTGAAGCCTTCTCTATTCTTCCAAAATGGTCCCTAATAAAAGAAAAAAATTACAGTACCGAAGCAATTGCAAGCTTGATGCAGCATCCATTCACTGGCTGGAGAAGGCAAGCCCAATTCGGAAGCCAAAACTGAAGCGCGACAGGAACTTAGTCTGGTCTAAGGGAAAGTGTCAAATGGTTGTGTTTTATTTAGTAGTTATTTAGGTAGTACTTAGGGCATCTCCAACCCCATGAGGGGAGGGGGAGGGGGAAAATTGTATAAAAATACGGTTCAACTCCAACCCCATGAGGGGAGGGGGAGGGGGTGCTATGGGGAGAAATTTTGCCTTGGGTGTGGATGATTAGGGGGGATTTTCCCATGAACATGCCCACACCCAAGACAAAAATTCTCCCCATAGCGCCCCCTCCCCTCATGGGGTTGGAGTTGAACCACATTTTTATATGATTTTCCCCCTCCCCCTCCCTCTATTGGGTTGGAGATGCCCTTAAGGGGTATTTCAGTACTTAATAATTTTCCAGAACCTTAGAGTATTTGGTAGGATTTAGTCATTTGATTTGAGTCAAGATTGAGTCAGGATTTGAGTTTCCTATAAGGAATCTCATAAGTCTTGATACTGATGTTATTTCTTTGTTAGGGATTCGATTATTGAGAATTGAAGTTTCTTTGATTTGTGAAACCCTAGCTGGGTTCCTCCTCTTTCTTCTTCTTCTCTATATTCTTATTTGTTACTGTTCACAGAGCTGCTGCTCATAGCCCCTAAACAGCCTCTTTTCTACTCCTAAAACCCTAGCTTTCTGTAGCCCCTAAACAGTCTCTTTTCTACTCCTAAAACCCTAGCTTTCTAATCCCAAACCTAACCCAACCCCTATCAGTCAACCTTGTCCGCAACCCTTCAAAACGATTTTTTCGGACCTGCAAGCTGCTGGAAATCAGCGAGCAATCTATGTATGAACAGATCTCCAGATCTGTCCCACAAATTTACTCCCAACTTCCCACTACACAAAAGAAATCTCCCACTGCTCTGCTCCGCTGACTCTAAAACTGCATGTAGCCCTGCAAAGATAAGCCACCTCTCACCCACATGTATAAGCCGACGCATTGTGTGGGACTGTGGGTATAGATTCTAGTAGAAAAAAATCTGCACCTAAAATGAATTTGCAATACTTGAATTTATCACTTCAAGCAAGTTCAATTTTATGAGCAACGCAAATTCTTCTCAGTCATGTTAGTTTTCACAGGAAGCCATGGGGATCTTTGCAATTCAGCCATCCTAAGTTCTTCATACTTTGTGTGGCCAACTCCCATCATAATAAACGGGAGTATTCATCGATGAGGTAAACAATCGGAGTCCAGCGATCTGCTACTACCCAAAAATAAGAAGAAACGTTTTAGAACTGGAGGACGAGGTTTTTTTTTTCAGGGGAGAATGATGCAGTGCTTAAGAAGAGAGTACCAAGTCGAGATTTCATGGGCAAGTCATCTAGGGTTTCATATGGGTGCTCCAGATTCGTTGGTCGGAGGCATAAGAGAATTTTTAACTTTTTATAGGACCAGTATAGCCCAAACAACCCGCTATTGTGCTTCCATTCCCTAGCCCCTTTCCCAGACCCTAACCCCGCTATTGTGCTTCCATTCCCTAGCCCCTTTCCCAGACCCTAACCCCAAACTTGTCCAACATCATATGCATTTAGAAGCCCTACATCGCTAAGGAGAGAGCAGATTCTTATGGATCTGCTTTATAAAAGGCCTGCTTGGGCTATACTGCAGTAGTGGGTTGCAGATAGCTAATGAGCTATACTGGATTAAGTCATCTGGCTGGGCGTCATCAATAAACAGTCCACAATTTAGTGGGTTTGCTTAGCAAGGCAAACCACAATTTCTAATCTACGCTCTCAGATTTTATAAAGACACGTTGATAGCCGTTTTGGCCCAAAAGCACTGTCCATTGTTTCTGGAGAGAGAGTGGGGGCCTCTTACGAGTTCTAGGTGACTTAGCCCAGGCTATCAAGCAAACATTAACTGACTGATGTTGTCTCCTACAGAAGTTGGGTTATTTGATGGTAATATCTTTCCTCTTTCTAAACTTCTCCTTCCTTCTTCACGCTTCTGTGGTTGCTTCATCCAGCAATGTGGCCGAGCATGATGCGTGACGTCCATCCTTTAGTTTCTCAAGAATTGGACAAACTGCAAGACCCTCGCTTTGTTGGGCTGCTTCATTCTCAGTACAGCAATCAAATGAGGGTTTGTCTAAAGATTTTGTTCTTGTTGCATGGATTAGCTTCTGCTTCTCCCTCAATCTAAAAGTCCGAGAAAATCTTCAGTGGTTTCATTGTCCTCTTTGGAGAAGAGTTTAAGGGTAAATCTAGTCATTTCGCTACGAACTCGGCATGTGATAGTGTTTGTAATTAAACCACAAAAACTACGATAGGTGTGTTGATTTTATCTTCTTTCGTTTTGACAAAAGGTGAGTTGAATGTTAGATGCAAGTGTTGGATAAGTATATGATGTGTGGACAAACCTAAGTTACCTGGAACGCGGATCGTTCAGGCTCGTGGAACGGGAACGGGAACGGCATATCCTATGGGATTCGGTACGCCAAGGGTAGGCTTGTTTGGGTACCTTCATAGGAGTTTTACCATTTTTCGCAAATCATAAAGTATAAAAACTGCTCTAAAAGTGGACGTAACTTAGCAAATCTAAATGTAATTTCCCCTTGTACATGGATACTTGAGTTGAAATTAGTAAAACATTTGGGGATTGCCAAATTAAGCAATTTGGATCGCTGGTGTTCCATGTTTCGGAACGCGTGATCCAATTCGCTATACGCGGGGTTACGAGTGAATTCTGGTAACCCTGGGACAAACACCCTTGGTCACTGCCAGTTCATGGATAAGTTATGTTACCAGAGCTGAGTGTGGGCTTTGAACTTTTAGGGGAGCAATTAAGTACTTGAGCCTAGAATAATTTGGTCATAATTATTCGAAGGATAAGCGTGTTTGTTCCCTTATTCTATCAAATACACATTTCCTTGCCTAATGTGTAGTATCTTCTTCTGAAATTTGTTTTTACAATTAACAAAGTAGAAAGAAAGCATTAATTAGGTTTACGGAGAAGCCAAAATTCCTTTCTGGTAAGAACAGCTCATTGGGGTCAGAGAACAGACAACAATGAGTAAATCAGCTCAACAGACAATACGGATTATGAGCACAGAGAAATTCCAAATCTGATCACCTCCCTAGCTAGTACCTACTACCTATCATGCGAACAGTCATAGACCAAGTGTAAAAAATAAAATATCATGATCAGTAAGACAAAAGATGTATGATGTCATGCAAACTTATAACAACCGAAAGAAGCATGTGTTTATAGAATAGGAATCTATTGAAGAAAAATATAATAATTAGCATCAAATGCTTACTTAAGGGAAGAGTTTCAATTGTTTGTAGTCACAGTTGAGAATCACGGCATCCCTATATAGTAATTCAATTTTATTAACCACGAGGTTTTCAAGGAGACGAATGTTGTTATATAGCCTTCTTAATATATATGTCAGGTCTTTATCTTCTGTTGAATATAGTATGATAGAAAACTAGGGGTCAATTTGTAAATATAAGGGATGGTAATAATAATCTAGGAACTCCGATTTCAGTTATACAATCCCAGATCCCCTCCTTGTAAATTACCGTACATCTTACTCAAACTTCATCTAAAGAATATAGCTAAAATAACAAATCAAAAATATATTAACATGTCAATACATCAAGCCCTATGTTGCACGGAAACGTAGATGCCGAAACGCCAAATCTCTTCATACCAGGAGACGGCGACACGCCGCATATATATACATATATAAAATTCAAAATTTTAAAGTAAACGACAAATTTAAAACTACATACATTGTAAGAGTTCAAACTTAATATCTAAAAAATTAGTCACTAGAAAAATACAAATTATTAGGGTGTTTTTTTCTTAAATTTAAAAAAATACATAGGGTGGAGGACTGGAGGTGGGAAAAAAATGCCTCATGTTTTCATCTTTAAACCGTTTTCAGCAACCCTAGCCGCATAATCTCTTTGACGAAGAGGAAGAATAATCAGATCTGGACATCTGGTGAGGTAAGTCGGCTTACGGCTTTGTCTACACCACCCCCCCCCCCCACACGCACACACGCGCGCGCGCGTGTCCCACGCATTTTGGGCCCTATTTTTATTATTTTATTTCTTAAACGCCAAGTGGCATTTCCCAGACGTTGTGCAGGTGTGTCCGAGTTTTTGAAACGTTTCCGAGTTTCCTAAACGCAAACGGCACCCTTGATGGAGTGTCCGTGCAACATAGATCACGCATGAGCATGAGGTTGTTTTGTACTGCATATTTCTTGTTTTATCATTGGTTCATAGCCTAGCTGAAGAGATCACACCAAAAGGGGATAAAGGTTATCCGAAAAGGAGATTGTTACCAACCTTTGTGCAGAATCACAACAGAAGTCAAAACACATAATTTAGCGAATTATAAGATCCAAGAAACACGGTATGGAGTAGGGATATAGCATCTCAGATCTTTTTATTTTTCACTTGGGTCAAAACAAATAAAAAGTCTAGTTCAAAATTTCATTTGACTGTAGGACGCCATGTTATATGTATCTCTGTGTTACTCGAACACCTCTGTTATTGTCATCATCTACTTTTTTTTAATAATATTTATACCTTGTCAGAATACCATCAAATAGAGCATTATTCTAGTCTTATTCCTTTCATGGACCAACCTCTTGATCTATGCCAAAGTATTATCAGGATTTGTATGGGATAGTGGTTGCAACTTGCAAATAATGAGAAGATCAACCAGCTGAACTTTCATAAGCATAGATCCTTCTGAGTTTGGCTAAAAACCAAAGCATTTGCCTTGTCATAGTGCTAACACGAATGCAAAACTTTACAGGGAAACTAACATGCATAAGCTTCAAGTAATATGCATCTGAGCTTAAAAGGACTAAATGAAGAAAGTAACAATTGAGCTATGCCACGCTGCAGATCAACATAAGAAAAAGAAATCAAAACGTAGTAGGAACAAAGATAGGCGGAAGGTATGCGTACCCATGAGAATTGGGCACCATGGAACTTGTTGTTTACCCCAGCCTTATGTGAATCAAGGGGATTAAGCTTCAACAATCTTGGAGCAGAGATCCTATTCCCCATGCGGCCAGCAAAACCAGTTTTCGTCTTCCCATCCTTATCAGTAAATAGAGATGACACAAGAATCAAGTACGAATCTGTAGTTCCCAATATCCATTTCCCATCGAATGTAACGTCCACGTGAGTGATGGGAGAACCAAGGCCAGGAAAAGCTGTTTTCGCCTGCCTCATAGAATTGCTCGAGTAGAGCCGAATCTTTCCATCAATGGAACCAACAACAATTGATCCATCTCCAGTAGCTGCAAAACACTGAAAGTTTGTTCCTCTAGAGAACTGGTGGCCTTGTGTCCAGTTAAGGACAGGGGTACTGGCAGTAGCAAGATCTTGAACTATACCATTCCTATCACGCATATCCCACCTACAGAGCCTGTTATCATCCAATCCCAAAAACGTCGATCCAGAGGGATCCATTTGGGCTCCCTTGCTATCATTTGTTATGTCCCTCATAGTAATATCTGTACCATCTTTCCCAAACTTCCACTCAGTAACGATCTTGCCCGTTTCAATGTCAAGCTGATGAAGCCCAGTAGTGTGTGGTTTTGCATCAGCCATGGGACTCATTAACAGCATGTTCGTTTCAGCCCTCATCAAGAGAGCCTTCTTCGGCGTAGAATGTATCGTAGTACTAGACTTGCCTCCATGGCTTCCGCCACCGAAATTCACATAAACCCCTTTCCCATGAATTCCATGACTATAATTCTTAACGACTTGAACACCCGAATCACTCACCAAGAAGCTATTGTCTAATGCACCCAATGCCAAGCTCTGTATCGACCCGCCATTCTCGGCCGCCTCTTCAAACTCCTCCCTCAAATCCTGCGTCGCTCTCACCGGGGTTACTAAACCCGGGCTTTTCGAGAAAACATCATCAGCATCTTCCCACACTGAATCATCAGCAGCTTCTGGCTTAGCCCACCCAATAAAATCCTTCCCGTAAACCTTGAGCACATTCGCTTCATTCGACTCATATCCGTACGTGTTCTCAAACAAACACTCTTGATATTTAGTTAAAAACACATTATAATCCTCTTCATTATAAAATTTGATCGCCCAAACGCCCTGCGACACGAAATCGACACGTCGCTGGTCACCGAAGCTCTTCAATTGCAGTTCCGTACTAACCTTGGCCTTAACCCTAGACCCAATCTTCAGAATCCAACACGAGTCTTCAGTCTCTTCTTCGTCGTCTTCATCAGATCCGTCGGTTTCAGAGGCTTTGACGAAGGAATAGGAGATGATTTTGTCGGAGACGATCCAATTCGATTTGGGGGTGTTTCCGGCGACGTAACGGTAGAGCTTGACGGCGTTCTTGAGGCTAGGGTTGTTGGAAGGGTATTTGAGCTTGAGAGCTTTGAGCTTGGCCTCGACATCGTCGAGAGATGAGGGGGTTTTGGGCCTTCTACGACCTGAAGATCTTTGCTCTTCTCCTTCGCCTTCCGTAACGTCTTCATAGGTCTCACCGTCTTGGCTCTGTTCGTCGTCGTCGTCTTCCTCGGAGTCTGAGATCTCCAGATCTTCGCGACTGTGTGAACCGCCCATTTGTTCGTTGATGCTGTTTTAGGGTTTTCAGGGGGTTGGTGAAGTGATGAAGAGAGTGGTCGCCGTCGGGATGGAGATTTAGGGCTTGTGTATCGTCTGTGACCTGCTACGAGCGCGAATTTTCAAATTTTCAAAATCAATTTGGAAGAGAGTTGACAGGAATGGAAAAAGGCACACTAGTGGCGAGGCCTCAAGTCCCGGATGCAACGAGGCTGGTTAAGACTTTGTGCGAAACGCTATCATGGCTCATGGGTAGGGGTGCAACTTGGACGGGCTGAACCCGACCAACCCGAACCCAGCTCGAACTAAAGTCGGGCTTGAGCACATGTTTTTGAGTAATATGGACGGGTTTAGGCAAAAATTCTCAAACCCGAATTGCAATTAGGGTCGGGCTTGGGTACGGATATTAAACGATGGGTTAGCCCGAATTGTCCGATTTGTATACTCATTATATATAAATATTGTATTTGGAGAGTATTATATAGCATATTTATCAAGAATCTATTATTTTCTATTGGTTATTAGTAATATTATTAATTCTGTTTTATGTTCATAACTAATAGTTTATTTTTTTCAAAAAAATATTTAGTGTTATCTTGTGTAAGTGGATAATTTTTTAATTCACTCTAACAATTTATAGTCATTACTTTTAGCCTCAAGTAAAAAGAAATTGAAGTGTCTACAATTGGTATATATTTTGATATGTTAGTTATTAACTTAACTTTAAGGTGACAATTTTAATTGAGTTTTTTTTGAAATATTTTTTTTTTTTTTTTTTGAAATATGACAATTTTAATTGAGTTGAATGTGATAATTATATAATTTTTTTAGTATAATGGACTAGCCCGAATTCAACCCGACCTCGAATTGATTTGTTCGAATTTGGCCTTGGACGGGGTTGGCGATGCTCCTAACCCGGGCTGGGTCGGGCTTGGGCAACCCCGACAGAACTCGGGCTTGGGCTTGGACAAGGGTGTCAACCCGCCCAGCCCGCCCGAGTTGCAGTCCTACTCATGGGTTTCAAATGATGTAAAATATCTCGATGTAGTTTCACCTTCGTGCATTTTTTGCTAAATCTAAGAGAACTCTTAAGAAATCGAGTTGAAATTTTGACAATACCTTTAACTATCAGTGTATTTTCAACTCGTATGAAAAATTATAAAAAAGAGAAAAAAATAAACAGTTCGAGGGTTTGACCTGTAACATCTTGAAATTTTATAAGGGTCAAACTGTAATAAATCAAAAAAATTGAATCAGTTGTGTGAATTGCTAGTTCAGCAGTGGTTGCTGACATTGTTCAATAGGAAATATCTGGAATGTGAATTCAATTGGAAGCAATTATGCAATTGTTGAGAATCTGGATGTATGAATACTGGAAATAGTAGGGTGCTTTAAGAGCAAATTATCAATATGGGCGAGAATGAAATTCCCAAAAATTATAGTTTTCCTTTTGTTTCTACTCTTACGCTAACTTTGTGAAAATTATACATGCACCCCCCCCCCCCAACATGCATGTGCGCCATTTGGCACTCATATTTGACACCTAGCTTGTGATGTGGCAACACCTCGTGAACCTTCTACAATATCAGAATTGGGGAGTAAAATTCCATGTTTTTCATATTCTTCCTCTTCTTCTACAACCTCCATGAACCGCCACCAAGACCACCGCAGAATCACCACCACCCCTGCCATGGAATTAAAAGTTGTTGTTACTTGAAAAAGCCCTCAACTAGACGAGCAAAATCCCCTTGACGATTCAGAGGTTGTTGCAGGGACGAGAGAGATAATCGGGATGGAAGTTCAGGAACCCTAGTTTCTGTTTTTATCAAATTCCCTCGGAATGTTGAAATTTATCCAATCTAATGCCAGATTTGTGACCCTGACTTGTGGTGAATCCATGGATACCAAAAATGCCCCCAAAACATTGCTCGGATCATCAATGTCGTCGAAAACTGAACTTGCAACCGTCAGAAATGTGATGCTCGTCGGAGCTTCGGTAACTCCTTCATTCTTGTTGTTTTTCGAATCTTTTTGTGTATTCGTGATCCCTGAAGCATGTGGAGCACCCTAGACCCTGCAATGATGCACATAATTAGGTTTTGCTAGATTTTGATTCGGTGTTCTTGAGTTGTTTGGGCGGTTGAACATACCTTGTTCACAGCTCCGTAAATCACACACCACTTTGAGTTTTGGCTAAACTTTTGGCCCACTGAGATCTTGGCATTTCACTCTGTAACTTTCATGTACATTTCAGCAGCTGAATTGGACTCTACACCCTCCCCCTCAAATTCGAATTGAAAATGGTTGTTCATGTTGTTCTGAATCTTGCTCTGAGGTTGAAAACCAACTTCCAAGCCCCCTAGATTCTTCACCACTTCATGAAGATGGAATCTACTTGTTTTTTGCATATTCAGTATGTTTAAAAGTAAAATTTCACGTGGAAACGATTTTCACATTCCATCTCTAGGAGTCCCAAAATTCTTGTTAAACTTGCGAAAAAGTCATGTTCTTTACTGTCATGATGAAATTTTTCTGTGGAAGTTGGGGCTGAAACAGCCAAGCTCGTGCAGTCATAATTTCTTGAGTATCTATTGGAATAATAATCTGGTTTCTCTTGTGCAAATGTGGTTGAACATACCCCCAGACATATGCCATGACTTTCTTTCATATCCTAAATGGATTCTCCTCAAATCTAGCTCAAAGTACCTAGTAATCGTCAAATCGTTAAGAAATGGATTTCAAATTGTCAAGTTATGTTTGTTATAACTCTGTGAATATCTACTCAAACTGCATTATGCTTTCCCATATGAAATGCTTAATGTTAATACTTTGATTCATTGCTAGAGGAGCACCTCCCATAACCTTTGATAGATTGTTCAGAATCAAGTCCAAAGTGACTATCTTGAAACGGTGAAAACCCTCAACTATATTCTAAAGGGTTGAAATGTTGTTTTCCAATCAACTTAAACTGATCTTTTCTCCTTTACATCGTTGAGTTCTTGGGAGTACAAATATGATCTTGGAACCTCAATCTTCAACCTTCAAAATCTGACTCTCAGTTTCTTAAATATCTTCTTCCTTGGACCATAAACTGACTGTGAAGTTCACTAGTTGAAAAGACCTCTTCTCAACTTTGACTTTCCGATTTGAATGATCATATGACTTAATTGACCAAAAAACCCTTCTGGAAAGTTGTGCATTAGAACATTTCAATTTTAAGAGTCAACCTTAGTCTAGTTGAGCTCTTTATGAGAGGTAAAACATTAATTCCACAATTCCTCTGATCAAACACTAAAATCATGATGCAGGACTTGAATTGTGTCTATCTGAACTTATATCTAAATAATCAGACTAGATCAAGGACTAAAATGCAATTTTGCCAAACTGTACGGACATGAGTGTAAATAACTATAACTTAAGACGTCCTCTTGCTAGGAAAACTTTGAGACTTAGTAACTCATGAGACTGACAAATTGGACATGATTGAGGGGTTCAGGAACAGTCAGGGGTCGTGCTGATAAGAATGAGACTTAGTGTAACACCCCTCGTTTCCCAAGCTTTCCGTTTCCGACCGGAGAGCCTAGGAGGGTGCTACTCCAAAATGAAGCGGCGGAAATCAAGAACAACACATCCGATATTTATATATTACAACTCTTAATTTTTCTGCAATATACTGTTACTGTAATACCCCGGTATTTTATGGGGCATTTTTGGGAATTTGGCAAATTTTTCGGGGTCATTGTGTGAACTTCGCTCATGAACTACTAGACTCGTGATACTAGAGAATTTGACAAGTATTGAATCCCTTTTTTTTGCAAATGCAACTTTAAAATGTGTGGTTACTTGTGAAAAACTCAAAATTCATGTGAAACGATAATTGGACGATAATAGAATTGGGAACGATGTGCAGAGGATTCGCGTGAAGGCCAATGGCCGGGAACACCTATGTGTGATTTCCCTAGGGATCTTACCCTCTTATTTGTCGTGGAATATATGAGTACTACCTATGCATGTTTAGGTCACGACTGTATAGGGGTGCCGGCACTTAAGGTCTCATTAGAATGGTTAGGGCGGGATAGCGAAGGGCTATCTACTAACGTTCGGGGGAAAACCCCATTATTATTATTTATTCCATCGTGACCTCTCTGTCCACATCATACTCGTTGGGGCTCGTGGGCTACGCCTCAACCAAACGAATGATTAAAATTGTGGTGGTTGTTCTCTTTTCTCATTTTTAGCCAAAAACTCTGTTTTACATATTGTGGTATATCTTACTTAGTTTTTACTAATTAAAATTTTTCTGCGGTCGGCTATCGCTATTTCAAAACCCGCAGGTCAAGAATAAGCTGGGGGAATCGCCGCACAAGTTGGAGTTTAGATCTTTTCTTGCCAATAACATTGTAGTTCCAGTTCTTGTTTTAAGACAATGTTTACCTTTTGTTTAATAATGTAAGGAGGGTTTCTCCTTTACTTTTATTTCAATAAAGTACTTTGGACTTTCGTTAAGTTGTACTAGCGAGGAACCGTAGGTTCCCGGGTTGTTTCAGTTACACAAGATGATATTATACTAAGAGTGCGCCTTGTTAAAGTGAAATCAAGTACTAGGTGAGTCTCGAATCCCGCTACTCCATAATCCTAGCTCTTAGACCTGCGGGGGAAGGAAACAAGACCGCAATTTTTCCAAAGTCAGCAAGAAATGCTGAGTAGGTAAACACCACAACATGTAAACAGGAAAGAGGCATGCTTTTCTTTAAAGAACGCGAATAATAACAAGGAATCAGATATAGTAGTGCAAATGACCAAGTATGAGAAGATATAAATTTTCCAATATTCTCAAAATATTACCGTTTATGATTCCAATGAAATATTTCCAAACCACCATACTGTCCCGATTAGGGATAATCTCATAATACTGTCCCAATTAGGGAAAAATCTCAAATATAGGATTCCTTTCCATTTTCTCATGAAAATCCACGTTTATTAATTAGTTGTAGCGGGGAACGAACCAATCCATCACAATATTCCATCACAATATCTCATAAGTAACCAACCATATCCCATGCATCCAAGACCTTAAGTGTCGGCATCCCCCTAAGACTTCTTGCGGCCAGAGAGGTGAGCACATGGAGCAGCCCGGGGCTAATTGCACCGAGCAAAATATCACAATAGGTCGGGTGGCCGTGCCATCCCAAATATCATATCCACAGTGTATATAAGAATCCGAATAAGGTTCCGCCACCCAACTGTTTCCACTTTACGTTATTACGCATTATTAATTTCCATGTGATAACTTGAAAGGATCATCGGGAAAATCAATTGAAATCTCAAGCCAAACACGTTTAACAAGTATTTGAAATCTCGAGTCGAGCACGTATAGCACAAGTCACATTTTGAGACATAAAATCATACAAATTTGGACACGAAAGAAGGACGGGAACATTAGGCCGGGCATGTTTACTCACCTCAAGTAGCAGACAATTAGCAGGACAAAACTTTTATGGATATACGTAGCCCTCGTCTACGAAACACATCACCTACAATTTATAATTCCTAAATCAATTACAAGTTCGACCGTGCAAGTAGGCTATGCAAAATGCTATGATTCCTAATGAGTCTCAGTTGAAATTACCCCATTGCCCCGTTAATGACTATCGTGTCAATTTTATATAGTAAATCGGCGACGTAAACAATTGTTTTTTCTCATAAAAATCACTACTTAGATAAATACATACTCTTAAAAATTATTGAGTAAGAAATCACATATTATATTTATACACTCTAATATTTAGAAAATAATAATTTACTATACAACAAATTTATTTGTAAGTGACTACAAAATTTAATTCTAACTAATTTAATTATTGCTAACCATTTATTATAAAATGTATATTCTGTTAAAGGATTAAATTCATAAATATAACTCACAAAATATTTATTCAAAGAAAACATGTGTTTAGTCACACATAAATTATAACTTTATTTTGGAGAAATTAATTTCTAATATCTACAAACAATAATCAAACTTTAACTATTTATAAATAGAGGATTTTTCTTAAAATTTATTTTCCTATTTAACTTTCTAACTTCTTTTATTTTATCAATATTAAGCAAATAACATATTTTACTCAAAACACTAATTTATAAGTACTTGAAATATTTATTTAAGCACACTAAAATTATATGATTAAATCAACTATATAATAATCTTTCTTATTTTTCAAGAAAAGAATAATATTTCATATTAAATAACACATATATAATTCTAATGGCAAAAACTTCTTTTAAATAATTAAAACCATAACTTGAAATGTTAGAAATTAATTTTAATACTAAAATTGCATTTTAAATTTTATATTTATATGCAGTTTGTATAAACAACAACCATATCCCCCAAGGTCTCATAAATGACATATTATAACCTCCCACTAACAAAAGCAGTTTCAATATGCTACACTTGCAACCCCCCAATTTTTCTGAAAATACAAAAACTACCCCCAACATGAATACACGTATAAATTCAACAACCCAACAACCTGATTCGATTCAACAAAATCAGGTCTTGATGATCAAAAATGAATCAGAGGGTGATTTAGGAGTTACCCAAGCAAAAAATCGCGAGAAACGGTCATGAATTGGGTCCGGTTTAGTTCGCTGTCGATGGTGGCCGGCGGTGATGGACGAATCCGGCGTTTGAGGCGTTGTTGGTTCCGGTTGTTGGCGTATATGAAGTCTTCGGACCTCTAGGAGCGGTTTGGGATCGATTTGAGGGAGTGGGTAGCGACGGATGGCTTGGCCGAGGTTCTCGCCGGCGTTAATGGTCGCCGCCGGCCGCCGGCGGTTCTGGGTCTTCTTGCAGTGGGTTGTTGCTTCTGTTCTTGCCTCTAATCTGGTCGAAACAGAGGGGGAAAGAAGTTTTGGGGGTCAAGTCATAGAGAGAGGGAGAGAAAGAGAGGTCAGAGGGGTGGTGGTGGTTTCCCGTCGGCTTCGTCGGCAGTGGCTGTTGGTCGACTTCTTTTGCCGGCCACTACTGTTGTTGTTTTCTTCGAGTTTTTAGCGATACAGAGAGGTAGAGGGTGAGGGAGAGTGAGGGAGGTAGTGTGGTGGTTGTGGTGGTGGAGTTGGTGCCGGCAGTGGGGTGGTGGCGCTCGTCGGAGATGGCAGCGGCTCAACGCCGCTGCTGCTGCTGTGCATGCAGGCCGTCAGAGGGAAAGAGAGACAGAGGGGGAGAAGAGTGGAGAGGGAGGTGAGGGTGGTGATGGAGTTGGTGGTGTCGGGGGTGGTGTGTTTGCCGAGAGAAGAGAAGATGAATTAGGGGATGGGGGAGGAGAGGGAGAGATGTGTGTTGGGGAACGGGGGAAGTACCGAAAAATGGGTAGGAGACATTTTTTATTTTTTTTCTCATTATTATTTAATTACCTTTTATCTATTTACCCACCAGGTTTTAGGGTTTGTTCAAACTGCAACTACAACCCTCCTTTATTAACTAGTTTATGTTTCTTCAAACTACAATTAATCCCTGATTAACATATATTTAACATCTACACTTCATAAAAGTCAATAAATACCCCTAAATTAAAACGGGATATTACACTTAGGGACAAAATAGTAATTATGGGATAACCAGTTAGTAAGACAATTGCATGGTATTCTACCTCACTATTGAGAACCTACCTTCTCTACGTCAAGATCCAAACCCCGATTGACCCACCTGCACACCAGGGCCAGTAGCGCAACACATAGAAGAAAATGAAGATGAAAATTCCAAGGTGATCGCAAGACCTCATCACCTGATCGTGCGATCAAAAGCAAGAATTAGCCAAATTCTGGAGTGATAAAAATAGATTAATTTGTGAGGCTGATCGCTTCATATTGCACGATCTGTGAGGCTGATCGCACGACCTCCTTGAGATAAAAAAAATCACACAGAATAATATGAGAAAGTGATTTTGTAAGCAATGTGGGATGTCTCGAGAATATTATAAGATCATAGAGTGATTTTGTAAATTTTACAAGTATAAAGAATACTTAATCTTACCCATAAGTTTCCTAAAACTACACTTAGGTCCCTGATGTGAAACCAAAGTAGTAATCACTGATAACTCCCTATTAGATTTATATTTCTTGCACGTTTTTTATCGTTTTGCGTGCTTTCCGGGTTGATAATCTTAGTTTTACACTATGATTAGAGAGAAAACGTAGAAGCTTAGCTCTAGGCATTATATTATTAATCCAGGCGTTTTTCGAATTATTTTATGTATTTTTGTCACGTTTGATCCTACGGGTTGTGTTTCGTGTTGTTTTGGCAGGGAACGGAGCTTGGGGGATGAAGCGGAGAGGAGAAACAAGCTTGGGTTATTAATCGGGAGCTAAAGTGGAGAAGAAATCGTGAAGAAAAGAGAGAAGAGACATGAAGAGGGGAGGCAAGTGTCATTTTCAGAAGTTTGGGTAATCACACTTTAGCACCCCATTGAAGTGAGGAAAAAAAAAGAAAAAGACTCCAGGTGATCGCACGACCAGGATACTGTGGTCGTGCGATCATAAAATATCCAAACTCACCGTATATCACGACCAGAGCTGAACCGGATTAACGTGAACTAGAATAGGATTAACGTGTTACATAGCTGAACCGGAAATCGTCTACAGCCTTAGGTGATCTAGAGATTGCCTAGTTTCTCCGTATTTCTTCTTTATAAAAAAATAAAAATACAAAAATACTAGTTTAGTTGTTTATTTAAATTTCAGTCACTTGTTTGTGGGTGACAAACTATTTTAATCACTCAATTTTCCTCCTTGTACCGTACTCTAAGTTAATCGTCTAGTTAAATAATCTAAAGTTTGTCCTGGTGGGATCGATAACTCAGGATTGAAATACCACCCATATATTACTTGACCGTGCACTTGCGAATACGCGTTAAGAATTCGCGTCACTCACACCGTACTGTTATGCCACATAACCCTATGAGGTGGCACTTTCTCCATATATATATATATATATGCATATATATATACATATATATATATATAACTATTGATTAGAAGAACTTAATCGAAAGACGAGGCATCTCTTGCGCTCAACTTCCTAAATATTTTTCTTTCTTCGTTGCTGACGATTGGCGTTACATGATGTTTCAAATTCTCCTCATCCTCGAGCAATTCAAGATTCGAAAAATGTCTTAATAAATGAGATTCCTTTCACTCTGTCTTTACCCTTGCTATTGATTGATTTCATTTAGTTGAAAGAAGCAAGTCAAGGTATTGAATTGACACACACACACACACACACATATGTCTTCACTCATTCAGGTGGACAATTTCATCTTTGAAGAGAAGACAAGGAATGTATTCAATTTTTTTCTCCTTTCATACAACCACCACAACCACCACAGTAACTCCACCACTCCTCCACCACATTTTCTTCGTTTCAAAACCAGCTGTAACTAGAGATAGCTCTTCACATGAGGAATAAAAAGCCCCATGCCAGTTTGTCAAACCAACCTGTAGCGAAGGAGAATCTCGGGTGAGAAGTTTAGAATTCTAGCTTCCTTTGTGGTCAAATTCTCTCTAACTAAGGGGTCTTGGCATTAAAAGCTCAAAGCTGTGGAACAAGGCTGCTATAGGGAAGTATCTTTGGACTCCTTTATCCAACAAGAGCTGCTCTTACTGAACAAGTTGGGTTCAATACTCACTTAATCAAAGGCATGTCCTTTTGGAGGTTGCCTTGTCCTAGGAATGCTTCTTGGATATGAAGAAAGATCATTAACATTAAGGAGACTTTCAAACTTAGCATCAAGCACACAGTTGGTAATGGCTCTCACACTTTTCTCAGGTTTGACAGATCTCCAACTACGGAGGGTAAAATGAAATGAACCATAGTTTTATAATCAATGTAAATGATGCCTACGTTTTTTTTTTTTTTTTGAGGTAATGCCTATGTGTTTTTTATAATTAACGTAAATGACACATAAGGTACCAAATTGGTGTTTTAGCACCTGGCGTGCTATAAGTAGATAGATAGGTTAAGATAGAGAGGGAGGGGACTAGGGGAAGAGTGAGGGCCAGTTTGTAAATGCTTGTGCTGCCATCACAACTGCTTTTCGACAGCAGAAGCAATTTTAGTGCGTTTGGTAATTTTTTTTTTGTTTTTTCGGACAGTTTCTGCTGTCCCATAGCAGCTTTCATGAAGTTAGGGTGGAAATACTTTTCTTGAAAGTGGGTTTGATTAATTTATCTATAACTAGTTCTAACTTTATAATTTCTAAAAAAATCAATAATTATCTTTACAGAAATGACACATGTCATTTTGTCATTTTACCCTCTCACAACAACTTTACATTTAATTTCAGCCAACACAAAATTACTATATCAATGGGGGGGGGGGGGTTTGGCAAAGCTAGATTTTAGGATAGATTATTACAAATTTGAAAAATAAGCATGGGTGTTTGGCAAAGCTAGATAGATTATTGCAATTACGGTAGTACCCGGATCCGGACATGTATGTAGCCGGATCCGGCCACTTTTTAATCATTTTTTGGTGCTGAACATAGCTACCCGGGTCAGGGTTTATGTAGCCGGATCCGGGTAGGTCCAATCCAATCACATATTATCCAATTCGAGAGTGCCACGTTAGCAAACAATGCAGCTGGGTCCGGGTAAGACCCATCCGGATCCGGGTCAGGTCCATCCGGGTCGGACCCAACCGGATCCGGGTCTGTTTCGACAAAAAATCTCATTTTTTACCAGATTTTTTATAATCTATCTATCTAATAATTTAGCTTAGCCAAACAAGGCCAATATCTCAAACAACTTTCAGGTACTACCAGTAGTATTTAACAAACAACATTTTATACTCTTTCGGCACGTTTGGTTTTCTGGACTATCCGTACTGGACTGGACTGGACTAAATTTTCCGGATAGGATTGGATTGGATTAGATGAGTGTGCACAAGAGAATCCGGCAGGGAGAAATCTGTGTACACCAAGAGTAGAGGATCGGAAATGGCACAGGAAGAGTTGGGTTGTGTGTAGGGAGAGAGTAAGGCAGTAGTAATGTCTGAGAGAGAGACAGTGGTTTGGCAGAGCTTCCGCGTATGTCTGGTGTGTTCCCTTTCGTATGGAAAGGTTAACGTCCTATATGTAACGAAGAATGTGACCGTTGCAGTGTGGTTAATGCGCCCATCAATGGCGGCTTAATTAGCTTAACCACAACGGCACGTTCGTCCGCATATATAGGGACCGTTACAGCACGTTATGCGCGAATACCGGAACCGTTATGGGGTTGACCGGGTTTGACCGGGTTTATGGAGCTCGTGCCATAAATATCTCAAAGCAATTACTAAAGGTCGCGTGCGGGCTTGGCTCGCACGCGACAGGACTTACTCTAGCCTCCAAACCACTAAGTCCCTACAAGTCCCGTGCAGTGGTATGCGAGGGCCCTGTCTCGCAGCCCCCACGTGGATCAGCGCGGCTGGTGATCCAGTGTGTGTGGAGCACAATATGGTGTGCTTGATGATTGCCACGTGGCCAAGATCTGTCAGCTCAGAAAGCACTATCTACATTAGCCCCCTTTCTGCGCGTGAAGACTCATAGCCAGATAGACTTCCATGCGCAGAAACCAACGTACGCGTCGCCGCCACGCACCAATTCAAATATGAGTAAGTTCAGCCCCCGTGCGTGCCATTATGACCTAAAACCCCTAGAGTCGTGCCGTCTGGCCTTTAGGGTTTTAGGCGTGACGTCAGCTTGTCCTGTGATTGCGCGATTCGACGGTGACGGTTGCGATTCGACTACTGAAAGGACGCAACCCTTCATTGTTTTTGGATCAATACTCTGTACTCTCCATTGTTGCAAAGCATCACTTCTTTCTCTTAAAAGTGAATGATACCCGAAAGTCTTCAAGAGCAGATTCAGATAATCAATCACCAGTTCAAAATTGCAAATCGTCTTCTTCAATTGTCTGCATCCAAGCAAGCTTCACGAAAACAAGGTTGGCCTTGTTCAATTTTGATTTAATATGCTGATATATGCTTTGAACTGCGTTGGATCTGCAAACTGGTGACATATTATGCACTGAAAACTTATGAAGAAGCTCACAATCTTTGAATCCAATTTCGATTTAATCTCCCGATGATAAGGACCTTGAATGTAGGGTTTTTGAAATCCCTGATAATGCAAACGATTCCAATCTCTAATTTCGGAGATTGGTACTAGACTGTTCATCTTTCTTCCAATAGATCCTGAATCTCGAAATTCAAACGGAAGTGTGCATATTTCTCCCCCCTTTTTTTCTTGCTTTTCCGCAGGAATGGCAAAGACAAAAGGAACTAGGACCACTAAGGAGGACGAAGAAATACCTGATCTTCCGCGGGCTCTATGGCGAAAAGCCCCCTATCTGGGTGGCAAAGACTTCTACCATGCTAGGGTTAAGGCAAAGAAACTGCCAATCCCTGTCCCTGGTGAAGGATTGCAAACATTAACCCCTCCAGTTAACTCGGCCCTGCTCGAATTGATTGGCTCCGAAGACGTGGTTCGATTGGGAGTCGAAAATGGGTACTTCCCGTATACTGCGATTTCCACCCAGGCTTTTGTTCAGAAATTGGATTTCATGGATGAGTGGATGGACCATGTATTGACTCATCACGCCATGACTCTAAACGATGATGGCGTATACTTCGCAGTTCGTGCTATGAAGGGTGCTGCAGTGAAGCTGGACCAGTCCATGCTTCTAAACCTTCTTTCCCGCTACTCGCCTGCGACTCACACATTTCATTTTGCTGAGTTCGAGGCTGCCCCCACGCTCGAGGATGTGCACATGCTGTATGATCTGTCTCCCGTGGGCGAGGTGGATCCTTTGAGTCCCTTGAGAACAGATGCAGAGATTGCTTTGTACCAGCAGATGGAGGAATGCTTGTCAGAAGTAAAGAAAATTTCCACCCGGTGGACCACTACAGAAGTCCTTCCTGACTGGCAGTTGGTTGACACATCTGCGAAAAACACTTGGAACAAGTGGGTGCAATACTTTTTCCGTGATTATGCGAACAACAGCATCACCAAGAAGCTTCTGAGTCAAAACCCGAAGGCTAAGAACTATGTGAATGGCAAGGGTTATCACTTGACCCTATGCGCCTTCCTCTGCGCCTGGTTGTCGAGGTACTTAATCGATGGCCACCCGCATGATGGGGTCTTCTACCACGTTCTGCCTCTTGCTGTGAAATTGGCTCTCGGCCAGAAAGTCGCACTTGGACCCTTGGTCTTGGGCACACTGTACTACAGGCTGGATCAGCTGGTCGTGGCAATGAAGGAATCGCGTGGCCGTCTCGACATACTGACTTACATTAACATTGCCTTCTTGACGATGTGGGTCTTCGAGCGATGGCCTTCCTATGCCCCAGTTGCTTCTAAGCCCAACAAGTGGTGTCCCCCAGGTGCGGAGGAGGAACGTAATAGCGGCAGAGCTGCGAGGTGGTTCGGAACTAACTACCCCAAATGCGTCTGGAGTCTAATATGCGACAATCGGGAAGAGTTCATAGCCAGGCCCTATGCCATGCGTATTGAGAACGTGCGATGGTTTCCAAAATTGTATCCTTCTAAGGGTGTTGCCTTCTCAGAAGAGCTCCTTTTCGAAGGTGGAGAGCATTTCCACGAGCGCTATCGCGAATTATTTTGCTGGTGCCTGAGAGGCTCCCTTCCTGCTCTCGCAGAGCATGTTCGCGAGCTCGCGCCGAGGTACGAGAGGATTACCGTGGATGTTGATCCCACTCGCGTTTCTCCCCAATTCGGCTTCGATGCAGTGGCACCATCAATCTGGCCGCAGTCTATCATCAGAGGCTGCTATAAGCGTTTATTGTCAAAGGAGTGTAAAACAATCTTGATGAGCAATCTCCCCTTCGAGCAACCTGCAGGTAACCGTGAGGGCGGCTGTTCCAGAAACTGGCTCGCATACTGGAACGCCCAGCAGACAAGGTTTGAGACCCAGTCGATCCCTCAGCCAAGCAGAGCTCCTGTGATCAAAATGAATTCTTTCCCTTTTCGTCCCAATTGTAGCCTGGACGAGTCTGAATATGGTTGCTATTCATTGCTGGATCGCGAGAACCATTTGTGTCCCTCCATCATTCTAGATGAAAAGATCGCTGCGGTTAGAAAAGGCGACTCGCATGTCATCAGATATAGCGAAACTTTTGCTAAGGTAAGCAACTTCTCTTGCATGCGCTAAGCTTCTTTACTTCAATATATTGAAAACTTCATACTACGCTTCCTGCTGTAGTGCCATGTGCGGAGGTTTGCATCTGGTGAGCGTTCCAAATCGCTGGTTACCACCATTGTTACTGCAAGAAGGCAAGGACAGCCGTTTTGGCTGGCATCGAGAATAGATCCCGCGGTCGAGACCATGATTCGCGAGATCATGAATGCTTTTGCTGATTCGCTGATAGACAACACTCCAGCCTTGTCTCCTCCCAGGAATGATCCATCTCCTACAGCGACTGCTGCTCCAAGAGCGAAGAGGCCCAGGCAAAGAGGAATCACAATCTCTTCCCCTAGAAGCGCTCCAACTTCCCCTCCTGCGAGGTCCCTTTCTGCCAGGGATAAGGGTAAAGGCCGCATGACCAGTAAAGCGCGGAAGGAGCTAGCAGTGGAGACCTTTGTTCCGTTCGTCCAGGAGGAAGAAGAGGAGAGGCGGGAGGCAAGAGAAGGAGATGAAGAAGAGGAAAGAATTGAAGATGTCAGAGACAAAGAGGGAGATGCCATACATGAGTAAGAATCAGGAGGTATCTCAATCGTACTTCTCTTCTCATTATCTTAACTCTTTTGTAATCTGGTTTGAACAAATTGTTTCTTCGCAGATGATGATGATGAGACCATCAGTGGCCTTTTGGCCAAGAAGCAGAAGAGAGGTTCTCATTCTGGTGTTCCCGATGAAACCATAAGCGAGGACATTCTTGCCGAGTCCAGGAGAACAGTCGCGGAAGCTGCTGAAAGGAGAAGGAAGCGAGAAGAGGAGGAGCTCGAGCGCGTGAAGCAAAGGAGCCTAGAAGAACAACACGTCGACGACCTAGTGCGTCCAACTGATTAGGAAGATGTGCTTCCAGAAGAGGTGGCTCCTCAAGTTGAAGAGGAGGATGCAGCTCCAGAAGAAGATGCGGCAGCTGTAGAGCAAGCCCAAGCAGACTTTGAAGAAATCGCAGGGGGTAATGAAGGTGAGATTTTTAATCTCGCAGTAATTTATCGAGATGTTATTGTTGGTGCGCTAAAGCACAGTGTGTCAAAAGCTGACATTCGCCGTTGGCTAGTAGGCAAGTGCGGTGAACCCTCAGGTAATCATTTGAACAATATGTGTGAACTAGGCTTAGCAACCCAAACCTAATCATGACTGGTTTCTTCGCGGCCCAGGTCACGCTCACCTTAAAGACATGCTAAATGAAGACACATTAATAGGGCAAGGTTACACTTCCTTAGCATTTGACGAGGATGCTGCAATCCCACCTTCGCGTGGAGGTGCTTGTTCTTAGCTTATCCAAGATAGTAAAATAATATACGATACAAGTTACCTCACACCATCGTATTTTGTATCGCAGGTAATGCTGATGAAGCCGTTTTGGAGCAAAGGAGCCAACATTCTGCGTCCTATGTCCCGGTGCCGAGTTCTCATACCGAGAAACCCGTCGCAGCTGCTGAATATGCAGGAGAGCCCCTTGAGGACGTCATCGAACTTTATGATGATGTCGAGCCTGACACTGTGTTAATGGAGGAAGATGCCCATGCTGGTGCCGAGGAAATAGGAACGAACGCTGCTGATGCCATCGCACCTGAAGGTATCCCTCATGAAGCTGCAACTTCTGCTGCCGCCATGCCTCCGGCTACGACTGAGCCTGCGGCGCCTCTTCCTGCGTGGAACTTTTGTGGTTCGCAGGTCGGGGCTGCAATCGCACCTGGTGTGGCTTATACTCTTCCCTCCAACTATGAGGAGTTAGAGCTCGCAGCTGATTGAAGGGTAATAGAGCGAGGACAGTCTTCAACTACCCCGGTAGTGCGCATTCCTTCTTTGCGCGAGATCCTTGAAGGAAATAGTATGTCGTGTTTTGCTGTTCGCATCTTGCATTCTTCATTTGTGAATTCAACAGTATAACTTGGCTTTGACATTGCTTTAGGGTTGAAGCAAGCCGATGTGGACTGGCTAGTTCGGATGCGCCTCTCCTACCCCAAATCATTTGCGAGGTCTCTGGAGATAGGGCCCTTCAACAGGAGGCTATTTCTCACTGAAGCCATCTGGATTTTGGAGCAGCTGTCCACGGCCACACCTGCGACCATTTCTCCTCAGAGCGCGGAATTGCTTTTTGGCATGTGCCAAAATATTCTCGCCAAAGTTCAAGGCAAGCTGGGCTTCGGGTTTCTTATCAAAAGAGTTACCCTGATTCGCGCGGCCGTGACTTTGAAACGCGGCCGCCAAAACCTCGCAGCTGAGAAGCAGAAGGTAGAGCACCAAAGGCAAAAGGTTGAAGAGGCTGTGAAGCTCTTTCATGAGATGAGCGCCAAATGCGAGCAATTGAAGTAAGAAGTGGAGCAAGTGGAAAATCTGAGCCGTCAGTTTACTCCTCATGACTCCTTGATCAAGGGTTTATTTTGAAAAGTAGCAGATAAGTAGCTGAAACATTATTGTAATGTTGCTAGGGTTTCTCCCCCCTTTTTTTTCAAAAAGAATTGAAATGCCCGTTTTGCCCTTTCCGGGATTTGCTCGAATATCTCTGTGCACGTCATAAATTGATATCCTGCCTTGATTTTCGCGCTAATTGCTCGTTAGATAAGCACGCTTTCCTTGGGAAGTCCATCCGAATCATGACCATCCGTCATTAATTAGGATACGCAACCGAATCGTCGTAGCCTTTAGTAGGGTAATTGATTGTTACCTCTTTTCAAGGCGTAAGTGATTGATCCTTACCCTCTTTTCAAATTCTGCTGACTCATCTTGGCAACTGAAGAGTCTTCACAAGGTCTATATAAACCCTGCCTTTTGCTATTTGGGTTCTTCATCCCAAAATGTGGTTTGCTGTGAGTCCTTATGACTGCTGGCTTCAACGCTTGTTTTTCGTTGATTCATGGCAGTTTCAAGTTGTGAAACCTGAGTTTGTGCTTTGTGCTATAGAAATAGTTTCCAAGATCTGCGTCATAAGGCTTATTGATCTTTATAACTATCATAAAGAAGATGCAGATAATACCTCATGTTTTCTCGAAGAATTTTCTTCGTCTATTATGCTTGCAGGTCATGTTTCCGGCCACCTCCCGGCGAGGTGCAGCGCCGTACTGACCTTGCTACCGACTCGTAATGAACGGCGGAATTCTCCTCCAGCGTGCCCGGAGGTTGATTCGCCACCACGTTCGTGAGATCAGGGTGGCGAGCCATTGCGCTCGTTTCCGTAGACAAGGAGCCCATTGCCCGAGGAATAACTGCTCCCCTGTTTTGCACGGCCGTATACGCCGGAACAAGTGGTTCCTCAGGAACGTTTCTTAGGTGTAAGACCAAAGAATGGCCTTGTCATATTCTGGGATCTTGAACGTAGCGTCGCATAGGTCTTGTAGCATTTGTAGGCCGTTCGTTTTATAGAAAGACCCTATTTGCTACAGATCTTTGGTCGCTGATCTTTGTATCGCATAGCTTCTGCTAGGACCGTTAGGTCTATCCCTTTTCAGTTAGGATTCCCGCGATGTGTAACTTCTTGCTTGTAAGTTACTTTTTAGATGCATTGTAAGCCATGTTGGTTGCGTAGTTAGCTTGATTTGAGCTTTTTCGCTTGTAAGCTGTTATATAGACAGATAAATTGTAAGTCATTTTGACTCATAAAGATAAATCACTTTGTATGATTTGCTGTCTTGTTACAACAAATTACAATTTCGCATGCGTATTGGCAAATTTCACCTTCTGTAGTGCTATATACACACTTTGCATTGTGCTATGACTGGCTATCTATCGAATAAATTCGCAGATATGCTTTCAGATCATTCGAGATCGTATTTGCGCAGCTTTGCTACCTTGGCAGATAGGCTTGTGATTTGCTTTAAATTCAAGTGCAAGTGCTATCTCATCAGATAGGCTTTTGTAGATCACTTAAGATCATTTTTGCATAATGTTGACTTAAGAATCATTTTAAGATTGAATTTTCACAGTGCTGCTACCTTCACAGATAGGCTTTGAGAGATCAATTAAGATCGTTTTCGCATGGGCTGCTATCGTGGCAGATAGGCTTACAAGATCATTTAAGATCGTATTTGCATGGGCTGCTATCGTGGCAGATATGCGTAAAAGATCACTTAAGATCGTATTTGCATGGGCTGCTATCGTGGCAGATAGGCTTAAAAGATCACTTAAGATTGTTTTCGCATGGGCTGCTATCGTGGCAGATAGGCTTAAGAGATCACTTAGGATCGTTTTCGCATGGGCTGCTATCGTGACAGATAGGCTTAAAAGATCAGTTAAGATCGCATTTGCATAGGCTGCTATCGTGACAGATAAGCTTAAAAGATCAGTTGAGATCGCATTTGCATGGGCTGCTATCACGGCGGATAGGCTTTTGCTAACAGTAATAACGAACTAAATGGAGCAATAAACACAGCTAGAAGCATAAAGTTCTTCTCATTTGGGAGAGAAGTCTTTTATTATAGGGTTCTCATATGGGAGAGATGAGATTACAATTCTCTCATATGGGAGAGAAGATGTGCGAATCATAGCCATACAGAGCATAAAGCAACGTTGTAATATAACGCATATAATGAGAGAAGTTAAGGATAATACTTCTTAATCCAGCGCATGTTGACTGGGCTTGGGGTTGAGGTTGTTCCGTGTAACCTCCGTATGCTGCAGTAGCCACTGTCAAAGACTTCTGTGACTTCAAAGGGTCCTTCCCAATTGGCTGCGAATTTTGGGTGAGCCGTCTCTCGCATACAATGGTCAGATGCGCGCAAGACCAAATCTCCAACTGCGAAATCTCGACGTTGGACTGTTTTATTGTACGCACGAGCGATCCTTTCTTGGTATCGTTTGTTGGTCCTTTTAGCTTGCTCCCGCTTTTCTTCTAGCAGGACTAAGTCATGGTCGCGTTGATTGTCGTACAATGCATGGAAAGCCAATCTTGCAGAGTTAACCTTCACTTCCGCAGGTACCTCAGCCTCAGCTCCATAGCATAAAAGGAATGGTGAGACCCCTGTGGGTGTCCTTGGAGAAGTCCGATAAGCCCACAGGGCTATGCTCAAAGAATCAGCCCACTTCTTGTGATCATCTGCGACCATCTTGCTCAAAATTCTCAATAGCGTCTTGTTGGTTGCTTCTGCTTGCCCATTCCCCTTCGGGTAGTATGGAGTGGAGCATATCTGCCTGATGTTGTATTCTGCTAGCTTTGCAGCCACCTGGCGATTGACAAAAGGAGTGCCATTATCCGAAAGGATGGTGTTGGGAATTCCGAACCTGCATATGATGCTTTCTTGGATGAAATGGACCACAGCTAGCGCATTTGCCGTCTTAAGTGGTATCGCTTCTACCCACTTTGTGAACAACTCAGTCGCGGTGAGAATGAAGTGATTCCCGTGCAAGGTCGGTCGAATGGGACCGATAAAATCCAGATCCCATGTGTGAAACGACCATGGTGTTCCCAATGCATGTAGATCTACAGCAGGAGCGTGCACTAGATTACCTTTAAATTGACACTCCTGGGAGCGTCGTACTTTGGTGCGGCAATCAGCCTCCATAGTGGGCCAGAAATATCCAATTGAGAGGAGTTGTCTGCATAATTTCGCACCTCCCTGATGTTCCACCTGGTGAGAAAGGTCCATCACTTCCTGTGCTTCCCTGCTGTCTAGATATCGCAGCAAGTTACCTTCATGGCCCCTTCGCCAAAGCAGATTTTCTTGCACCACATATCGGGCTGCTTTCCTCCTTAGTTTCTCAGCTTCTTTTCTCGAATCGGGTACGGTACCCTGGGTGAGAAAATCAAAGAGTGGTTTCCTCCAATCCGCATCATCATCGGTCAGAGCAATGAGTAAAGAGTCTTTGATCAGTGCGCAACTCTCGCACTTTCCTTGTATCAGTGCTGCGGCCGTTGACATGTCTGGCCAATGGATGCCATATCTCTGAGCTTTCCGATAGATTGACACCTCACTTTCCCCGCAAGCATGTTGGTGAATCTTTTCTAATAGCAGATGTCCTTCTTGCTCGGAGACGCATCGCATAAGTATTCCGCCAGGGCCCTTGTAATAGAGGGTGTTGTCATGTATGCAATACCCCTTTGTGGATGCCCAGTTCTCGCTGCTCGTGCCTTCTGCGATGGCCCGTAAGATTGACTTTCTCCAATCCGCATCGTCCCTCTGTATGACTTCCCCATCTGGTTTGGTCAAGACTATCCCAATGCCTCCACCTTTCCTTGTTGACGAACCGTCGAAATGGAGCGTCCAATAGGGCAATTCAACTGCATAGATTTCAGGTCCCTCCAATTCTTCTTCAATCACAGGCTCATGACTGTTATCGGGGAACTGTGCCAGCAAATCCGCCACCGCCTGCGACTTGATCGCCCGCGATCGAACGCATGTGATGTCATATTGGGAGATGGTCATATACCATTTTGCCAATCTTCCCCCAGGAGCGGTATGAGTCAGAAGATATCGTATGGGATCACTCTTTGTGACCACCACTACTTTGTGCGAAGCGAAGTAGTGTCTCAGCTTCTCTATTACGAAGAATAAAGCAAGGCAATGACGCTCGATGTCCATGTACCTTGATTCTGCGGGCTGCACAATGCGAGAGATGTAGTAGATGGGCCTTTCTTGGCCCTCATACTCCTGAGCCAGAAGAGCTCCTATAAACTTCCTTGTTGACGTCAGATACAGCAAAAGCGGTGATCCTAGCTGAGGTGCGATCATTACTTTTGAAGATGTCAGCAGCTCCTTTAGTTTACCGAACGCAGCTTCGTGCTCCGGAGTCCAGTTGTATACGGCATCTTTCTTGAGAAGATCACTGAAACAGAAAGTAATTTCGGCAATCGCTGGGATGAATCTTCGCAGCTATGATAGCTTTCCCAAGAATGTTTTCAAGGCACTCTGGTTATGTGGTGGAGTCATGCCAGTGATGGCTGATACTTTCGCAGGGTCAGGCTTGATTCCTTGGCGATGCACCACGCATCCCAAGAACTTCCCTGATGTCACCCCGAATGCGCACTTCATGGGGTTCATCTTCAATTGAAAGCGTCTGCATCTGTTGAACACTTTCCGCAAATCCGCCAGATGGTCTGCCTCCTCCTTGGATTTAACAACCAGGTCATCCACATAGAATTCCACTTCCTTGTGCATCATGTTGTGGAACAGGGCCATCATGGCCCGCTGGTAAGTTGCACCTGCGTTTTTGAGACCAAAAGGCATCACCGTTGTGCACAAGAGATTCCGGCGGGGAGAACTCCGTGTACACCGTATGTAGAGGATCAGAGATGGCACAGGATGAGTGGGGTTGTGTGTAGGGAGAGAGTAAGGCAGTAGTAATGTCTGAGAGAGAGACAGAGGTTTGGCAGAGCTTCCGCGTATGGCTAGTGTGTCCTCCTTTGTATGGAAAGGTTAACGTCCTATATATAACAGGGAACGTGACCGTTGTAGTGTGGTTAATGCGCCCATTAATGGCGGCTTAATTAGCTTAACCACAACGGCACGTTCGTCCTCATATATAGGGACCGTTACAGCACGTTATGCGCGAATACCGGAACCGTTATGAGGTTGACCGGGTTTGACCGGATTGACCGGGTTTATGGAGCTCGTGCCATAAATCTCTCAAAGCAGTTACTAAAGGTCGCGTGCGGGCTTGGCTCGCACGCGACATGACTTACTCTAGCCTCCAAACCACTAAGTCCCTACAAGTCCCGTGCGGTGGTATGCGAGGGCTCTGTCTCGCAGCCCCCACATGGATTAGCGCGGCTGGTGATCCAGTTTGTATGGAGCACAATATGGTGTGCTGGATGGTTGCCACGTGGCCAAGATCTGCTAGCTCAGAAAGCACTATCTACATTAGCCCCTTTCTGCGCGTGAAGGCTCATAGCTGTATAGACTTCCATGCGCGGAAACCAACATGCGCGTCGCCGCCACGCACCAATTCAAACACGAGCAAATTCAGCCCCCGTGCGTGCCATTATGACCTAAAACCCCTAGAGTCGTGTCGTCTGGCCTTTAGGGTTTTAGGCGTGACGTCAGCTTGTCCTGTGATTGCGCGATTCTACGATGACGGTTGCGATTCGACTACTGAAAGGACGCAACCCTTCATTGTTTTTGGATAAATACATTGTACTCTCCATTGTTGCAAAGCATCACTTCTTTCTCTTAAAGTGAATGATACCCGGGAGTCTTCGAGAGCAGATTCAGATAATCAATCACCAGTTCAGAACTGCAAATCGTCTTCTTCAACTGTGTGTATCCAAGCAGGATTCACGAAAACAAGGTTGGCCTTGTTCAATTTTGATTTACAATACTAGTAACTGCGTTGAATCTGTAAACCCATGACATATAATCTGTTGAAACTTGTGAAGAAGCTTCAAGCTTTGGACCCAATTTTGGCTTAACCCTTCGATGATAAGGATCTTGGATGTAGGGTTTTGAAATCCCTGATAATGCAACCCTCTAATTTCTGAAATTGATACCTGAAACTGTTCATCTTTCTTTCCATAGATCTTGAATTTCGAAATTCAAACTGAAGTGTGGCATATTTCTCCCCCCTTTTTTCTTGCTCTTCCGCAGGAATGGCCAAGACAAAAGGAACCAAACCTTCCAAGGAGGACAAAGAGATACCTGATCTTCCGCAAGCTTTGTGGCGAAAAGCCCCCTATCTGGGTGGCAAAGATTTCTACCACGCGAGGGTTAAAGCGAAGAAATTGCCTGCTTCTGTCCCCAATGAGGGATTGCTAACACTGACTCCCCCTGTTAACTCAGCCTTGCTCGAGTTGATTGGCTCCGAGGACGTGGTTCGATTGGGAATCAAAAATGGGTACTTCCCCTATGCTGCGATTTCTACGCAAGCCTTTGCCCAGAAATTGGACTATATGGATGAGTGGATTGACCATGTGCTGACCGATCATGCTGCGACCCTCAACGAGGCCGGCATATACTTCGCCGTTCGTGCTATGAAGGGTGCTGCCATGAAGCTGGACCAGTCCATGCTTCTAAACCTTCTTTCCCGCTACTCGCCTGCGACTCACACTTTTCACTTTGCTAAGTTCGAGGCTGCCCCCACACTCGAGGATGTGCATATGCTGTATGATCTATCTCCCATGGGTGAGGTGGACCCTTTGAGTCCCTTGAGGACGGATGCGGAGATCGCTTTGTACACGCAGATGGAGGAGTGCCTATCGGAGGTAAAGAAGATCTCCACCCGGTGGACCACTACCAAAGCCCTTCCCAATTGGCAGTTGGTTGACACGTCTGCGAAGAATACTTGGAACAAATGGGTGCAGTACTTCTTCCGTGACTACGCGAACAACAGCATCACCAAGAAGCTTCTGAGTCAGGACCCGGAGGCCAAGAATTATGTGGAGGGTAAAGGCTATCACTTGACCCTTTGTGCTTTCCTCTGTGCCTGGCTGTCGAGGTACTTGATCGATGGTCACCCGCATGACGGGGTCTTCTATCACGTTCTGCCGCTTGCTGTGAAGCTTGCCCTTGGCCAAAGAGTCGCACTCGGACCCCTGGTTTTGGGTACATTGTACTCTAGGCTGGATCAGCTAGTTGTGGCCATGAGAGAGTCGCGTGGCCGCCTCGACATACTGACTTTCGTCAACATTGCCTTCTTGACGATGTGGGTCTTTGAGCGATGGCCGTCCTATGCCCCGAATGCTCTTAAGCCCAACAAGTGGTGTCCCCCAGGCGAGGTGGAGGAGCGTAACAGCGGCAGAGCTGCGAGGTGGTTCGGAGCGAACAATACCAAGTGCGTTTGGAGCCTGATATGCGACAACCGGCAAGAGTTCATTGCCAGGCCCTATGCCGCGCGTATTGAGAACGTGCGATGGTTTCCAAAGCTGTACCCTTCTAAGGGCATTGTCTTCTCTGAAGAGCTCCTCTTTGAAGAGGGATCGCATTTCCATGAACGCTACCGCGAATTCTTTTGCTGGTGTCTGCGAGGTTCCCTTCCTGCTCTCGCAGAGCATATTCGTGAGCTCGCACCGAGGTATGAGAGGATTACCGTGGATGTCGACCCCACTCGCGTTTCTCCCCAGTTCGGCTTTGATGCAGTGGCACCATCAATCTGGCCACAGTCTATTATCAGAGGTTGCTATAGGCGCTTGCTAACAAAGGAGTGCAAGACAGTCTTCATGAACAATCTTCCCTTTGAGCAGCCTGCAGGTAACCGCGAGGGCGGTTGTTCCAAGAACTGGCTCGCATAATGGATCGCCCAGCAGACGAGGATTGAGACACAGTCGGCCCCCCAACCAAGTAGAGATCCTTTGATCAAAAGAAACTCTTTTCCGTTTCGTCCCAATTGCAGTCTGAGCGAGTCTGAATATGGTTGCTACTCATTGTTGGATCATGAGAACCATTTGTGCCCTGACGTCATTCTGAATGAAAAGATCGTCGCAGTTAAGAAAGGCGACTCGCATGTCATCAGATATAGCGAGACATTTGCTAAGGTAAGCAACTTTTTCCGCGTGCGTTAAGCTTCTTGATTTCCACATGTTGTCTTTATTCTATACTGTTTGCTGCAGTGTCATGTGTGGAGATTCGCATCTGGTGATCGTTCCAAGTCGCTGGTTAACACCATTGTTGCCACCAGGAGACAAGGACATTCGTTCCTGCTAGCATCGAGGATGGACCCCGAGGTCGAAACCAGGATTCGCGCAGTCATGAATGCTTTGTTGGAATTGTGCCCTAGAGGCAATCAACTAATTGTGACATTTATGGATTTATGATTCATTATGTTATCGATATGGAGATATGTTAACATGAATGAAGTCCTTAGAATATAAGTGTTATATTCTTAAATATCCCTAGTCGATTATAATGATTAAATAGGACAATCATCTATAGACTAGTACGGGTTGGATTGATATGGAGATATCATGATCCAACACATGGGTATGCATTAGGAGTAATGGCATACTGGATTGACCCATCTCCGAGAAGGCTACATACATGTTATGATAAGTCACAAGCGCTTCTCGCGGTGCAATGGTATTGTCATCCTTAGACTTGAAGTCACTAGATATTCTAGTTGTGTATTATTGTGATTTTGGTAGCGTCAAACGCTACACCGTAACTGGGTAGTTATAAAGGCGTGTACTGGATACAATAAGAAGCAAGCTTAGAGATCGTAGTGGACGTAGATAGAATTTGTCCCTCCCACATAACGGGAGCAAATATCCTAGGCCACTCGAGGGATAGTGCTTATAAAATGTCTGGCCAGACTCAAATAAATCAATATGGGATATTGATGTTATTTGCACGAATAAGGCTATTCCCATGGATCGAGAAACTATGGATTGGATATACGAGTGTGACTTGTATGTCTCGTGTCCAATCCGGATATTGGGACAAAGGGATGAGACAATTACTTGCACAAGGTTTGTCATGATGACTATTCTATTTGTTGACTAGAATGGATGTCTTGCTAGAGGCCGCTCCATATTAGTAAATTGTTACTACCAACTAAATAGAACCTATGGGGTCACACACCATATAGGGGTGAACTAGACATGGGAAATAATTAATTAATATGATTAATTAATTAGAAGGATCAAATCGCAACAACTTGCTAACTTAGTAGGACTAATATGCAAGTTGGACTAATCCATGTATAGACATGATTAGGAATTGCCAAGGTGGCCTAATTCATGTAGAGACATGATTAGGATTAATTTGCAAATAGAACTAATCCATGTATTGACATGATAAGGACTATTTTGCAAAAGGGACTAATCCGAACTTGAGTAGGATTATGAGGGGTTCTTTATGTAGTAGGACAAGGAGTTGTTGGACTATATAAAGAACACTCCTAGCTTATTTTTCTCTCTACACACCACACATCTATATGATAGAAGTAAGGAGAGAATAAAGCAAGGAGAGAGCAAGTCCCAAAAGAGGGCCGAACCCCTTTATGGGACCGCCCCTACCCGTCGGCCTACATGGTGGTGCCGCCCACCTTGGCTTCCCTCGTTTTGCGTGATTCCTTCTTCCTCCTCCATTCTTCCTAGCTAGCACATGGATTTGGAGGATCTAGATCTCACCTCTAGGCGTGGATCAACCGTAGAGACGTGACACTATTCGCGTTTGAAGTCATCAAAGGAGAACCCAAAGGTGTGTTTATGATTTCTAACCCTTACCATCGTTATGTCTCTTGACTTGTGATCCTTGGAGGGTTTTGCATGGTTAATTATTGTTTCTGTTGCGCATCCATGAATCAAAACCCTACAGTGGTATCAGAGCCACAGGTCGTAGAGCATAAACGTGGTTTATGTGTTACGTTTTAGTTGTTTTACACCTTAAATTGATTGTTTATCGCGTAAAACAAGACAAATCAAGCATGGGATGCAATTTGTTAATCATCAATCATAACAGGATCTAATTTTTGCATTGGATGCATGAATTAGTGAGTTTGAGAAATTTTAGGATCTTAGATCTAGGGTTTGGGCATCCTTGGGGAAGAAGG
The DNA here is from genome assembly GCA_023055425.1 of Linanthus parryae. Taxonomy (NCBI): domain Eukaryota; kingdom Viridiplantae; phylum Streptophyta; class Magnoliopsida; order Ericales; family Polemoniaceae; genus Linanthus; species Linanthus parryae. Next base: position 79,606,664 of record JALGPY010000006.1, read on the forward strand.
AGTTCTTTCCATACAAGGAAACAACCAAACTTGGGCACCAAGCAAGGGAGTTGTTTTGGAAACAACTCCCAAAGGAGGTTCGGCCCCCCTAGGGGACCGCCCCTCCTTGCTTGCCGCCCAAGCAAGGCCGTCCTAAGGGCCGGGGCAGCCCTAGCCCGTGGCCTAGCCGCGTGGGCTAGGGGCCGGGCGGCCCTAGGGCCTTGCGGTTCACCTTTTTGGGCCCGGGCAATTGGATTGTTGGGCCCATGGACCGTTTTAACCCTAGAATATCCTAAAATCAATTAAAATTGACCAAGCGCGTTAAAATTGGATTTTAACTGTTTATGTGCAACTCGCATGGTGATTGGATATGGCCTTAGGATGTGGTTTGATGTGGATGTTTAATTTTTGTGTTTTGGTTTACGGCCTGCGAGCTGATCAATTAATTGTAATAATTAATTAGGGTTTTATGGCCTGCGTGCCATTTTTTTCTCAACTTGTGAGATTTATTTTATTTAGTATAGTTGTTAGCTAGTGCTAGATGAAAGTAGATTGTTAGCCAAGATTGAAGAAAAGAAGCCCAAAGCCAAAAGGAGCCACAAAAGATGGAGCATGGAGCATTCCACAAGACTATGAAGGATGGACCAAAAGATCAAGACGCATGAAGATGTGTTTACTTTTAGGGTTCATAGATAATTCCATTGGCTTGGAATTATCTTAGTCTAGAAAAGGTCATATCCACATCACGTTTACTTTCTATTTTGTGGTTGTTTATTTTATTGTCTTATTATTGTGTGGTTGGTGTATGGATGATGCATGCAATTAGGATAATAAGATAATTAGACAACCCGGATCTATTATTTGGAGTTGTGCCCAAACTCAAATAGATAGATTAGTTGATTTTGATCAACAAAACAATTAAAATTGAATTTAAAATCCCTCAAAATTCAAATATTGTGTTCTTGCCTTCTCGTTATTTAAACACTCATGATCATCATTATTTATCAAGTTCGTGCGTGCCAAAGCAGGGCGACTTGGTTCATAATGATGGAATGCGATGGCACGTAACAATGTGCAATTGTTTAAATAAGAGGTTGAACACAACTGGGCTATTAATATGATTAAGAAACCTAGAGGCAATCAATTGGGATTATCCATATGGATGGATAAATAAGGAGTTATTTGCCCAATTGAACCAAGAGTTGCATAAGGGATGCAATTGGAATTGTTCCTACCTAAAGTAGTCAAATTATGGGTGACTTGCCAAAGCAAGCTCATAAGGAGATGAAACATGGATCTTGGCCCACTAGAAAATATAAGGATATTTTCCGCATTAATATCTTGAGGGTTATTAATCCGTAGTAAAATAGTGGGAGCTATATTTGACAATTTAAATCATTGTTGAATATAGTTATACGTCACAAACTTTGCATAATCCTATTATGTTGAATACCCATGGCATTAAACAAATAAAAACGCGACTCTATCTATTTCCTAGACTGGTATAAAATTGAGAATTGTTCTCAAATAGAAGAGAAATTGTTGTACATCGTAGAACATAAAGATCTCTTCCTACCAACTACCAAAACACACTAAAACCTAATGGAAGGGACATCAAAGAATGGTTCTTTGGATGTGACTTGCCTCATGTTAGCTGCCATGAACTCTGCGCTCTAGAGGCAAGAAGAGAGACATGGAGAAGTATGATATGATCATACATTGAAAGAAGCTCTTTCAAAAGAGGGGGCTAGACATGAAAGGTTTGAAGTGTTGCTCTACTTTGGGTTATGCAAATATACTAATTCAATATGATTGAAACATTAGTGAATATGCATTATCTATGAGATAGATAAAGAATAAAAGGTTATTCACCAAGTGGACCAAGAATTGCATTGATGCAATTATAGTTTTGTTTTAAAGTTGATTTACTCAATATGATTGAAAAATCACTAAAACAAAACACTAATAATGGGCATGGGCAAAGTTGTTAATGGATAACAACATGGGTAAGGGAAAAATAGTTTGCGCCGACCCCATGGGTATAAAGTAAGCATGTTGCTAAAACCAAGTTGCCTTGAAGTCCCATAGGTGGTGTAGAGGAAGAGAGACTACCCAAAGTACATGGAAGTAAGTAATAAAGGAATTATGAATTCCGATTTGAGTATTTTTGTTATATAAATCAATGTGTCTATCTCATCATCATAAGTATATGATACTAGATAAGGATCTCACATTTATAGAAATGTGGAGGATCTCAAGAGACGAAGACAATTGGATAAGGAAGAAATAATCCTACACGTGGGGCTATGAAGCAAAGGGTTGCTGAAAAGCCGTAGGGAATTATTTCTACCTTTAAGAAATTGTTCATGAATTAGACAAAAGCGATAATGTCCCTACTATGAGTAGGACCATTATCATAGTTTCTTGTTTGGACAAGAAAGCTCCTTATCATAATAAAAGGAAAAATGTCGTTCCATTTATTATGGTATGCATTATTGTAATGCAATTTTGTCTAAGTGGATTCTATATCCATGATCATGATAATTTCATCTATAACATTAATACCTAGAGTTTTGCATATAATGATATGAACTTCACTTATCTTTAGCATTATTGCTTATGCCCCATAAATAAGAGATACATATCTAGAACCCCATGAGGATGGATTTCTGGAACTCATTTGATTATTGAATCATATGAGACATGTAAGACTTATTAGGCAAAGATATGATCTTTTGGGAATCATACATATCGATGTATGAAGGCCACTAAGCACAAATTCTAAAGATGGTTTTCAGTACTTCATCATATTTACTGATGGGATCAGGGAAATATGGATTTGTGTATCTTATGAAGAAACAAATCAGAATCCTTTGAATTGTTCAAGGTATTCAGGAATGAAGTAGAGAACCAGCTTGGCAAAAGTATTAGGCTCTACGATTGGATCGTAGAGGAGAGTGCTTGAGCCAAGAGTTTGACAAGAATCTATGGGAATATTGGATATGATCCAAAACTCGCTCCACCTAGAACGCCACATGGGTTTGGCATGTCTAAATGGAGAGTTCGAACCTTGTAGGACACGGTTCGGTGCATGATGAGTCAAACAGAACTTCCAGTTTACTTTTTGGGGCTATGTTCTAATTACAACAAATTTCGCCCTTAACCTTGTTCCATCAAAGCGGATTATGAATAACGCCATATGAGATATGGACTAGGAAAGTGTCCTAGTATGTCATTCATAAATATTTGGGGTTATGAAGTTTATGAGTTTACAAATAAACTTGGACCCAAGTTGGATAAATGTTTTGTGGGATATCCTGAAAAGGATATTATTTCTACAACCCAATCGAGAACAAACTGTTTGTTGCTCGAACTACAGTGTTTCTAGGTAGAGATTGTCTCTAAGAGAAACAGTGGGAGGACAGTAGAACTTGAAAAGTTCAAGAACCACAACATAACATTGATCCTTTTGATGGAACATGAGCAGGATCACAAGGTGTTGTGGAGTAACCTACTCAGATAACACAAGAACCTCGTAGGTCAGGTAGGATATATCGAGGGACTAGAGAAATAAGGATTTCTCATAACCCCTGATATATTGCTCATTAAGATGAGCCTACAACCTATGAGATGGTCACGTGTGGCCATACTCTCAGAAATGGCTAGAAGCCATGAGATACGATATGGAATCCATGTATACCAACAAAGTATAGACTTTGATGGAACCACCTGAAGGGTAGGACCCATAGGGTGCAAGTGGGTTATGAGGAAACCAACATGGATGGTAATATGATTACCTTTAAGGGAAAAATTGGTAGGAAAGGGATTTCATGTGAACTCATAGTATAGACTACGAGAAAATCCTTCCCCAATTGTGATGCTTAAATCCATTCGTATCTTGCTTGTAGCAATCTGTTTATAGATTGAATCAAGCTTCTAGGAGTTGGACTCTTCGAATTGATGATGCAATCAAAGAAGTTTTGGTTCCATCAAAATTGAAGATGAGACTTGTGTCTACAAGAAGGTTAGTGGGAGCATAATTGTATTTCTGGTCTTGTATGTGGAGACATACTTAATCATTGGGAATGTTGCCCCTACTTGGCAGTCTTACGTAGATTGACTAGGGAGTTGACTTTCTAATGGTAGACTTAAGTGAAGCAACTTGTGAAGATCTATTGAGGTAGATCAAGATGGTTGTATAGCTTAGGTCATAGTACACAAATTGACAAAGGTGTTGAAATGGTTCAACGTGAAAGAATATTGATTCTTACCCATGTCACATGGAATTAGTCTTTGGAAGGCTAATTGTCATACCAATTAGATTGGGAATGGACCGTATGAATTCGATTCACGAGATACGCCATGAGATGTACTAGGCCAGACGTGTCATAAAGCATGACACAAAGATGCCAGTCATATCCGGGTGAGAGTCACTGGATAAAATATCAAGATTATCCTTTAGTACTTGAGAAGCACTAAGGATGAATTATTGATAAATAGATAATATGAAGAGTTTGCTGTAAGGGGTTACAGTGATGCGAACTTCAAATCTGACAAAGAAAATTTCAGATGATAAGTCAAGTTTTGAGTTTTGCCTTAGTGGGAGCGACTGTGAGCTGGAAAGGTTCCAGGCAAGATTCAGTCACTGATTCTAACATAGAGGACTGAGTAAATTAATGCATAAGATGCATTTATTCAGAATATTCAATCTCAATCAAATTGTTGATGGAGGAGATGTGAATATTTGCAAGGTACCAACAGAGTCTCGCCCCTGCGCAGCGGAAGCGTGGAGGGCCGCGCTAGATCAATAGGCATATGATGCAGGAGATTGACTCTAGTGCAAGTGGGAGACTGTTGGAATTGTGCCCTAGAGGCAATCAATTAATTGTGACATTTATGGATTTACGATTCATTATGTTATCGATATGGAGATATGTTAACATGAATGAAGTCCTTAGAATATAAGTGTTATATTCTTAAATATCCCTAGTCGATTATAATGATTAAATGGGACAATCATCTATAGACTAGTATGGGGTTGGATTGATATGGAGATATCATGATCCAACACATGGGTATGCATTAGGAGTAATGGCATACTGGATTGACCCATCTCCGAGAAGGCTACATACATGTTATGATAAGTCACAAGCGCTTCTCGCGGTGCAATGGTATTGTCATCCTTAGACTTGAAGTCACTAGATATTCTAGTTGTGGATTATTGTGATTTTGGTAGCGTCAAACGCTACACCGTAACTGGGTAGTTATAAAGGCGTGTACTGGATACAATAAGAAGCAAGCTTAGAGATCGTAGTGGACGTAGATAGAATTTGTCCCTCCCACATAACGGGAGCAAATATCCTAGGCCACTCGAGGGATAGTGCTTATAAAATGTCTGGCCAGACTCAAATAAATCAATATGGGATATTAATGTTATTTGCACGAATAAGGCTATTCCCATGGATCGAGAAACTATGGATTGGATATACGAGTGTGACTTGTATGTCTCGTGTCCAATCCGGATATTGGGACAAAGGGATGAGACAATTACTTGCACAAGATTTGTCATGATGACTATTCTATTTGTTGGCTAGAATGGATGTCTTGCTAGAGGCCGCTCCATATTAGTAAATTGTTACTACCAACTAAATAGAACCTATGGGGTCACACGCCATATAGGGGTGAACTAGACATGGGAAATAATTAATTAATATGATTAATTAATTAGAAGGATCAAATCGCAACAACTTGCTAACTTAGTAGGACTAATATGCAAGTTGGACTAATCCATGTATAGACATGATTAGGAATTGCCAAGGTGGCCTAATTCATGTAGAGACATGATTAGGATTAATTTGCAAATAGAACTAATCCATGTATTGACATGATAAGGACTATTTTGCAAAAGGGACTAATCCGAACTTGAGTAGGATTATGAGGGGTTCTTTATGTAGTAGGACAAGGAGTTGTTGGACTATATAAAGAACACTCCTAGCTTATTTTTCTCTCTACACACCACACATCTATATGATAGAAGTAAGGAGAGAATAAAGCAAGGAGAGAGCAAGTCCCAAAAGAGGGCCGAACCCCTTTATGGGACCGCCCCTACCCGTCGGCCTACATGGTGGTGCCGCCCACCTTGGCTTCCCTCGTTTTGCGTGATTCCTTCTTCCTCCTCCATTCTTCCTAGCTAGCACATGGATTTGGAGGATCTAGATCTCACCTCTAGGCGTGGATCAACCGTAGAGACGTGACACTATTCGCGTTTGAAGTCATCAAAGGAGAACCCAAAGGTGTGTTTATGATTTCTAACCCTTACCATCGTTATGTCTCTTGACTTGTGATCCTTGGAGGGTTTTGCATGGTTAATTATTGTTTCCGTTGCGCATCCATGAATCAAAATCCTACATGCTTTTGCTGACTTGCTGATAGATAATGCTCCGGCCTCGTCTCCACCCAGAGATAATCCGTCTCCTCCAGCGACTGCCGCACCGAGAGCGAAGAGACCCAGGCAAAAGGGAATTACAATTTCTTCCCCTAGAAGTGCTCCATCTTCCCCTCCAGCGAGGTCCCTTTCTGCCAAGGACAAGGGTAAAGGTCGCATGCCCAGTAGAGCGCGGAAGGAGCTCGCAGTCGAGACCTTCGTTCCCTTCAACCAGGAGGAAGAAGAGGAGAGGCAGGAGCCAAGAGAAGGAGATGAAGAAGAAGAAAGAGCAAATGTGATACATGAGGAAGAATCAGGAGGTACCTCCATCGCGTTTCTACTCTCATTATCGTAATTCTTTTGCAACTTGATCTTGAGCCAATCGTTTCTTCGCAGATGATGATGATGATGAGACCATCGGTGGCCTTTTGTCCAAAAGACAAAAGAGGGATGCTCATTCTGGCATCCCAGACGAACCCATAAGCGAGGACGTTCTTGCTGAGTCCAGGAAGACAGCCGCGGAAGCTGCTGAAAGGAGAAGGCAGCGAGAAGAGGAGGAGCTCGAGCGCGTGAGGCAGCGGATCCTCGAAGAGCAACATGTTGACGACTTAGTGTGTCCCACTGATGAGGAAGATGTGCTTCCCGAAGAGGTGGCTCCTCAAGCAGAAGAGGAGGATGTGGCTCCAGAAGAGGATGCAGCAGCTCTGGAGAAAGCCCAAGCGGATTTTGAAGAAATCGCCGGCGGCAATAAAGGTGAGATTTTTAATCTCGCAGTATCTTATAGAGATGTTGTAGTGGGTGCATTAAAGCATGGTGTGTCAAAAGCTGACAATCGCCGTTGGCTAGTAGGCAAGTGCGGAGAACCCTCAGGTAATCACTTGATCGATGTGCATGGACTAGTCTTAGCAACTTGAATCATGATCATGACTAGTTTCTTCGCGTCCCAGGTCACGCTCATTTTAAAGACATGCTTAATGAGGACACACTAATAGGGCATGGTTCCACGTCTTTAGTGTATGACGAAGATACTCCAATCCCACCTTCGCGTGGAGGTGCTTGCTCTTAGCTTTGGCAAAGATAGTAAAATAACGTACAATATAAGTTACCTCATACTATCGCGTTTCATATTGCAGGCGATGATGATGAGCCTATGCTGGAGCAAAGAAGTCGACCTTCTGTGTCCTATGTTCCGATTCCGAGTTCCCATACCGAGAAGCCCGTCGCAGCTGCTGCATATGTAGGAGAGCCTCTTGAGGACATCATCGAACTTTCTGATGATGCTGAAGCTGACGCTGTGTTAATGGAGGAAGACGCCCATGCTGGCGCTGAGGAAGTAAGGACGAGTACTGTCGATGCTGCCGCATCTGAAAGTGTCCCTCGCCAAGCAACTTCGGCTGTCACTTCGCCTCCGGCGATGACTGAGTCGGCGGCACCTCTTCCTGCGTGGAGCTTTTGGGGCTCGCAGGTCGGGAATGCAGTCGCAGCTGGTGCGGCTTATACTCTTCCTCCTAACTATGAGGGGTTAGAGCTCGCAGCTGACAGGAGAGCTATGGAGCGAGGACAGTCTTCGACCACTCCGGCAATGCGCATTCCTTCTCGTGAGATCCTTGAAGGAACTGGTAAGTAGAGGTTTGCTGTTTTCATCTCGCATTATTCGTTTGCGAGTTTGATAGCATAACTTAGCTTTGACATTGCTTTAGGTTTGAAGCAATCTGATGTGGACTGGCTAGTTCGGATGCGCCTCACCTACCCCCAATCATTTGCAAGATCTCTGGAGATAGGGCCCTTCGACAGGAGTCTGTTTCTTACCGAGGCCATTTGGATTTTGGAGCAGCTCTCTGCGGCCACGCCTGCGACCATTTCTGTCCAGAGTGCCGAATTGCTTTTTGGCATGTGCCAAAATCTTCTTGCCAAAGTCCAAGGCAGACTGGGTTTCAAATTTCTTATGAAAAGAGTTACCCTGATTCGCGCAGCCGTAACTTTGAAACTCGACCACCAAAACCTCGCAGCTGAGAAGCAGAAGGTGGAGCAGCAAAAGCAAAAGGCTGAAGAGGCTCTGAAGCTCTAACATGAGATGAATGCCAAGTGCGAGCAATTGAAGCAGGAAGTGGAGCAGGTAGAGAATCTGAGCCATCAGTTCGCCCCTCATGACTCCTTGATCAAAAATTTGCTTTGACTTTTTTGAATTCGAAAAGTAGCAAACAAATAGCTGGAACATTAATGTAATGCTGAAACATTAATGTAATGTTGCTAGGGTTTCTCCCCCCCTTCTTTTTTAACAAAAGAATCGACATGCCCGTTTTGCCCTTTCCGGGATTTGATGGGATATCTCTGTGCATATCCAATTATGACATCAGCAATTGATATTCTGCTTGATTTTCGCGCTAATTTCTCGTAAGATAAGCACGCCTTCCTTGGGAAGTCCATCTGAATCATGACCATCCGTCATTAATTAGGATACGCAACTGAATCGTCGTAGCCTTTAGTAGGGTAATTGATCGTTACCGCTGTTCAAGGCGTAAGTGATTGACCTTACCCTCTTTTCAAATTCTGCTGACTCATCTTTGGCAACTGAAGAGTCTCCACAGGGTCTATATAAACCCTGTCTTTGCCATTTGGGTTCTTCATCCCAAAAATGTGCTTTGCCGTGAGTCCTTACGACTGCTGGCTTCAACGCTTGTTTTTCGTTGATTTATGGAAACTCCAAGTCATGAGACCTGAGTTTGCGCTTTGTGCTATAGAAAGAGTTTCCAAGATCCGCTTTATGAGGCTTGTTGATCTTTATAATCATCATAAAGAAGATGGAGATGATATCTCATGTCTGTTCGAAGAATTTTCTTCGTCTATTATGTTTGCAGGTCATGTTTCCGGCCGCCTCCCGGTGAGGTGCAGCGCCGTAGTGACCGTGCTACCGACTCGTAATGAACGGCGGAATTCTCCTCCAGCATCCCTGGAGGAGAATTTCTTGCCTCTTCGTTCTTGAACTCAGGAGGCTCGTCAATGCCCTTGTCTATCAGGACAAGGAACCCAGTACCAGAGGAATGACTGCTTCCCCTGTTTTGCACGGATGCATACGCCGGAACAGGTGGTTCCTCTGGTACATATCTTGATCAGACAGAGGTCTTTGTCAGATCCTGGGGTCTTGGACGTACCGTCACCCAGATCTTGCTTCTAGGGATGTAGCGAATGGCGAGTTGATCTCTTCGCAGAAGCATCCTACTTGCAACAGATCTTTGGCCGCAGATCTGCGTGTTGCATAGTCGGTGTTAGAACCGGTGGGTGATAACTCCGTTTTTGGAGTTATTTTATGCCTTTTATTTCTACGTTTTGCGTGCTTATAATGGAGAATTCGTCGTCTTTTGAGTGAATTGAGCGTAAATGTGATTATATGAGTGCATATGCATTACTTGCTAAATCCGGGCGTTTCTTTAGATTTTTGAGCTTTTATTGTGATATGATCGCGGGTTGTGTTTTCGTGTTGTGATTCGCAGGAAAACAGGGCTTGGAGGATCGTGCGGGATTTGGAAGCGAACTTCGGAAACAAGGAACTCAAAGGCAAGTCAAAAGGAAGGAGAAAGTCAAAGGAAATCCAAGGAAAGTCAAACAGAAGAGGAAAGTCAAAGAAAGTCAAAGGAAGGTCAATGGAAGAAAGAAGGAAGAGAAAAGTCAAAGAAAGAGGGCTGGACACAGGAGTCTTCGTGCGAAGACATTTGTCTTCGTGCGAAGACAAATGACTTAGCCAAAATTCAGCTCTTCAAAATTCTCTTCTCAAACACAGTTGCAGTATCTACATAATAAGACCTTCGCACGAAGAGGCAGAAGTCTTCGTACGAAGACTCTTCGTGCGAAGACAACTGTCTTCGTGCGAAGAGATCGTGGGACAGAGCAGTTTTTTTTGGGGCTTTTTCGTATTATATCCAAACTTTGTAATATTATTATGGGAACATATTTAAGGCTTTTAGGTCGACTTTTTCAGTAGTTTTTGGAGATTAGAGACATCTTGGGAGATCAAGAAGCCTTGGAGAGAGCTTAGGAGCTTTTGGATCATTCGTTTGGATTCTAAACTCTCGTTTTTCTTGATTTTTTATGTTTAAACTCATTATAATCGTCGTTTTGATTATGAATATGAGTAGCTAAACACTCTTTGCTGGGAATTCTCGTTTGGTGTAGCTAGGGTTTGATCTAAAGTTGATGTTTTGATGATTGTAATGCATGCTTTAGCTTAATCTCTCGTGTTCATTCACTATTATGGATTATTTGCGTTCTTAATCTTATTATCTTTGCGAGTAGCTAACGTAGAGATAGAATTAATTAGTTTCACGCGGTAACTCCGTGATAACTAGTCGGTAAATTGAATAATCCACCTAGTCGTATCAATGTTTGGTAACTCGGCATCGTTAACTAGGATCGTTAAAGTAGAATTATGTTATTAATGCGTGCTTAAAGCTAAATTAGGCTTGGTAACTCGGTCTAGTTTAACCTAAGTATAGTGGACTTGCTTGGTAACTCGGTAAGTTCAACCTTGCTTGATTAATAGTGAATAATACGTGGTTGTTTTACAAATCAAAATATAAATTTAGATCAACCTAGTGAACCTAGAGAATTCCCGGTACTTTTCCCTTATTGATAAAAACCTCCAATTAATCATTCTTTATTAATCGTGAATTACTTCACTTGGTTAATTGAGAATATTGCATTTATTTTCTTAGAATTAGATAAAAACACAACTTGCGACTTGCCCACATAAGGTTTAGAATAGTAATTAATTTAAACAAAGTCCCTTGGGTTCGACAACCCGGATTTCCGGTTTATTACTACACACGACGGCTGTGCACTTGCAGTTGGAACGTGTCAAGTTTTTGGCGCCGTTGCCGGGGACTTCGGCTAAATTAGTTATAATTCCTAGCCTTAGGGATTTTAATTTATTGTTTATATCCGTTACTCACCTACGTTTTGCGTGTCTCGTGATTTCAGGTTGATTTACACGGTGCATGACCCGTTCTCGAGACGAGCCTTTGTATCCAACGTTTGAAGACCCGGAATCCTTATTAAAAGCACAACGTAGAGACAAGAGGAACTCAAGCTCAGTAGTTATGGATGAAGAGACGAGAGCTGAGTTTGAGAGGATCCGCAAAGGTATGCAGGATGCGGAAGCAGCTAGAGCTGCAGCTGTAGAGGAGGCTGCACAAAGAGCCGCAGAAGCTGAGGAGGTGAGAGCTCAAATGGCTGAGATGCAGGCAAGGATGGACCGCATGGCTCCTCCAAATCCACAACCACGTCATGGTGTGGGGGCACAAGTGGCGAACATCGGTGGGAACAACAATGGTAATAATGGGGAAAACAACAGGCAGAATAATGCTGAGAATGAAGAACGCCCTATGGTGGATTATTTCAGGACTACTCCAGCATGTTATCAGCCTACCATTGTCAGGCCCCAGATCAATGCCCAACACTTCGAGTTGCGCCAACATATGATCAATATGGTTCGTGATGAGTGCGCATTCAACGGAGCTCCAGGAGATGACCCCAATCACCATCTGCTGGTATTTGAGCAAATCACATCAACCCTGCACGATCAGCGAGTTCCAGATGAAACAGTTAAGCTATTACTATTTCCATTCTCCTTATCTGGAAAAGCCAAGAAGTGGCTTATGGAGCTGCCAGCTGGTAGCATAGTGACATGGGCAGATTGTTGTCATGAGTTTCTGAGGAAGTATTTGCCACCATCCAGAGTCGCGCAGCAGATGGCAGAGATTGCAAAGTTCACTCAGGATGAAGACAGCTCTTTGGGAGATGCATGGAGGAAGTTCAGCCAAATTCTCCGTAGATGTCCGAATCATGGAGAACCATGGCACAAGCTCTTCCATTATTTCTACACTGCATTAGACAAGGAGACAGCTGACCAGTTAGATATGCTAGCTGGAGGTAATTTTATGGGACTTGGAGCACAGCGAGCTCAAGATTTGCTGAACAACGCGTCAAAGAGAGAGACTACACGATCTGAAACGCGTAGGTACTCCAAACCGGGGGATACATCCTTAGTCAACAAGATTGAATCGATGGAACAAAAGTTGGAATCCATGACTTCAGCATTTCACGGTATGCACCCTCCAACACAGAAGCCCATGGGTGAATTACTAGCAGATGAAAGCCAGGGATATGATAACAGTGTTGAAGATGTGAATTTTATGCGACAGCAGCAATGGCCTAACACCTATCATCCCAACAATCGTAATCATCCCAACTTCAGCTATGCCAATCCAAACAGTGGATTATATGCACCCGGACAGAGACCCAATGTTCCATATCAAGCGAGGCAAGCTCCACAACAGCAGGCTCCACAAAAAGAAGATCAAGAGACAAATGCTCTATTGAGAAAGCTCCTAGCTAATCACGACAGGATGGAGAGCGCGATTGTCTCAATACAAGCAACAATAAAAAGCCATGAGACTCAGATTGGGCAGATCGCCAATCAAAATATCAAGCTTCCACCAGGCATGCTTCCAGCAAATACCATCACTCCTAACGAGCAGCTAAATGCCATCACAACTCGCAGTGGCATCACTACTGAGGATCCCCCATATCCTAGCCACGCGCGAGCTGAGGCGACTAAGGCCACTGAGAAAGCTTTGGATGAAGAGATTCCCGTGCCTACCGTGAGTCCCCAATCAAAGGACACAATGAGGAAGTCGGATGAGAAACAGAAGCCTAGGGAGGAATACAGTGTGCGAGTGCCATACCCGCAGAGATTGAAGAGCCAAGAGGATGCCAAGCATTTCAAGAAGTTTGTGGATATCTTCAGGAAACTTCACATTAATATACCTTTCGCGGAGGCAATTTCGCAAATGCCTAAATATGCCAAATTTCTCAAGGACCTCCTTTCTAATAGGAGGCGCATGGATGACTTTGAAACCGTGACTCTAAATGAGGAGTGTAGCGCAGTTGTGCAAAAAGCGCTACCAAAGAAGATGAAAGATCCAGGCGGTTTCATCATTCCTGTTACATTGGGAGACGCATTTCATGGGAGGGCATTATGTGACCTTGGTGCAAGTATTAATTTGATGCCCACGTCGGTTTTTGAGCAACTTGGGGTGGGAGATCCTAAGCCTACCAGGATGTGCTTGCAGATGGCTGATCGCACAATAAAACGCCCCAGGGTGTTTTAGAAGATGTATTAGTGAGAGTTGAAGGACTCATCTTCCCAGCGGATTTTGTGATCCTAGACATGGAGGCCGACGATGATGTTCCTCTTATTTTGGGCCGTCCATTCCTAGCCACTGGAAGAACTATCATTGATGTGGCCAATGGGGAGCTGACTATGCAGATCAATGATGAGAAGGTGGCCTTCAATGTATTCGAGGCTATGAAGTTTCCCGCATATGCGGTGAGCGAGCAGTGCTTTGGGGTGGAGGCATACACGCTGGACGAGGAGGACGATATTTTGTTGGAGCAACTATATGAGGAGCTTGCTCTATTTGATTCCAGCGAGAAGGAGCAAGCTTTAGATGTTCATTGGCGCCCACCATTACCCCTCTTTAATGAGGGAAGCAGGAAGATTCTTACTCCTTCTCTTATTACTGCTCCTGTTTTAGAATTAAAGCCTTTACCTGTTCATTTGAAATATTTATACTTGGGATCTAATGATACTTTACCTGTGATTGTATCTGCATGTTTGGACAGGGAACAAAAGGAACAGCTTCTCGAGGTACTACAGAAGAGGAAAGCAGCTATGGGATGGACAATAGCAGATATTAAGGGGATCAGCCCCACAGTTTGCCAGCATAAGATCAGGCTCATGGAAGACAAGAAGCCGGTAGTTCAATTTCAGCGCCGCCTCAACCCTCACATGCAGGAGGTGGTGAAGAAAGAGGTGCTTAAATGGTTGGAAGCAGGTATCATCTATCCGATTTCTGACAGCACGTGGACTAGCCCGGTACAATGTGTTCCCAAGAAGGGAGGTATAACTGTGGTGGAAGGGGAAAAAGGTGATCAAATTGCCACACGTACCGTTACTGGGTGGAGAGTTTGCATGGATTACCGCAAACTCAATGATGCCACTTTGAAGGATCATTTTCCCCTCCCATTCGTGGACCAGATGCTTGATAGGCTAGCTCACCATTCACACTACTGCTTTTTGGATGGATATTCTGGGTATAATCAGATAGCGATTGAGCCAGCTGACCAGGAGAAGACGACATTTACTTGTCCATATGGGACTTTTGCATTCAGACGCATGCCCTTCGGGCTATGCAATGCCCCAGCTACGTTTCAGAGGTGTATGATGTCTATCTTCTCAGACATGATGGAGCAAAATTTTGAAGTCTTCATGGATGATTTTTCGCTTTATGGTGATGGGTTTGAAGATTGTCTCCAGCAGCTAGCTCGGGTACTGGACAGATGCATTAACACCAACCTAGTGCTCAACTGGGAGAAGTGCCATTTCATGGTGACCGAGGGAATAGTATTGGGGCACAAGATTTCCAGTAAAGGTTTAGAGGTAGACCGGGCGAAGATTGAGGTGATTGAGAAGCTTCCTTACCCTACGTCTGTCAAAGGGGTACGGAGTTTCTTGGGACATGCAGGTTTCTATCGGCGCTTCATTAAAGACTTTTCGAAAATCACAAAGCCTTTATCTGGTTTGCTTGAGAAAGATGCCGTGTTTGATTTCAATGAAGACTGCAAGACAGCTTTTGATTTGCTCAAGAAGAAGCTGATTAGTTCTCCCATTATAGCCACGCCAGACTGGACCCTACCGTTTGAACTAATGTGTGATGCCAGCGATTACGCGGTGGGAGCAGTGCTGGGACAGCGGAAAGACAAGGTAGCTCATGTAATTTACTATGCTAGTCGTACTCTTAATACTGCGCAGGTTAATTATGCCACCACGGAGAAAGAGATGTTAGCCATTATCTTCGCATTGGACAAGTTTCGTCCATATCTTGTGGGTTCTCAGGTGACTATTTTCACGGACCATGCAGCCCTCAAATATCTTCTTGCTAAGAAGGATGCGAAGCCTAGATTGATCCGATGGGTATTGCTAATGCAAGAGTTTGACATAGTGATAAAGGACAAAAAGGGTGTAGAGAACGTTGTTGCAGACCATTTGTCACGACTGGATAACGAAAAACAAGAAGATGTGCCGATTAGAGAAGATTTTCCAGATGAACAACTCATGGTAGTGGTAGCAGCTGTGCCTTGGTTTGCGGATTTGGCAAATTTCAAGGCGCTCAAAATTGTCCCGAAAGACATGACGTTTCATCAGAAAAAGAAATTTTTCGCAGATGCACGACACTATTTCTGGGATGACCCTTATTTGTTTAGGTTGGGAGCTGACAATGTGTTAAGAAGATGCGTAGCTGAGCCAGACACTTTGGACATTCTTAGACACTGCCACGAATTGAATTGCGGAGGACATTTTGGCAAAACGCGTACTGTGGCGAAGGTATTGCAAAGTGGATTTTACTGGCCTTCTCTACATAAAGATGCTCATCTATTTGTACAGCAATGTGATCGGTGTCAGAGAACCGGCAATATCTCCAACCGGAACGAGATGCCTCAAAATTTCGTGTTGGAAGTAGAGCCCTTTGATGTCTGGGGCATCGATTTCATGGGACCACTCCCGTCTTCACTTGGGAATCTTTATATACTGTTAGCTGTGGATTATGTGACCAAGTGGGTGGAGGCAATGGCCTGCCCCAAAAACGATGGAGCTACTGTAGAGAGATTCGTGCGGAAGAGCATTTTTACACGGTTTGGAACTCCCAGAGCCATAATCAGTGATGAAGGATCGCATTTTGTGAATAAAGTCTTTGCCAATGTCTTGAGCAAATATGGGGTAAAGACGCATAAGATATCACTGGCCTATCATCCGCAGTCGAATGGGCAAGCAGAAGTTTCTAACCGAGAGATAAAAGGGATTCTGGAGAAGACAGTCAACCCGGGACGCAAGGATTGGTCTCTGCATTTAGACGATAGCTTATGGGCGTATAGGACTGCTTACAAGACTCCTTTGGGCATGTCTCCCTACCAGTTAGTGTTTGGGAAGTCGTGTCATCTTCCGGTGGAACTTGAGCACAAGGCATTCTGGGCTTTGAAGAAGATCAATTTGGACGCTAAGCTCTCAGGTGAGCTACGAAAGCAAGCGCTACTTGAACTTGAAGAATTTCGATTGATGGCGTATGAAAGTGCGAAAATCTATAAGGAGAGGACAAAACTGTGGCACGACAGGCACATCATCCCGAGAGACTTCAAGGTAGGACAGAAAGTATTGATCTTCAATGCAAGACTAAAGCTGTTTCCAGGGAAATTGAAATCTAGGTGGAGTGGTCCCTACACGATTACTGAAGTTTATCCCTGGGGATCTCTTGAGGTAAAGGATGCAAATGGGAACAGGTTTAAGGTGAATGGCCAGAGAGCAAAACCGTACGTGGACGGGAATTTCATTGGAGTCATTGAATGGCTTCATGCAACTCCCGCAACTTGAGAAATCTCTGAGGTAACTGGGTCGGGCCGTCGACCTTAAATTACAAAGCGCTTGTTGGGAGGCAACCCAACCTATTTATTGCTTTAGGATAGGTTTTAATACTTTTTTGTAATTTCTATTCGGTTTGACTTTATTGAGAGGTGGGAGAGAGTGGATTTAATATTTCCAATGAGTATGTGCAGGAATACGAGGTGAAAGGCCTATTTCGGATCCCCCTTCTTGATGCGCGCGTGCGAAACAGAGTAAAAAGTCCAGATTTGCAGCTAAATACGCGTATCGGGATCCGAAGTGAAGGAATTGAAGGTAGAAGCCATTTCTGCATCTATTCAACACACGCACCTGGGGAAGATCATGTTCCCGGACTCCCCGTCTTGATTTGCGCAAGAATTTAATTAGTGAACGGAGAAAGCTAGCACGCCGGCACGGATTACGAGGTGAAATTTTGAAGGACAGACTGAAATAAAGATTGAATAGCGCCAACGTGTGGGGGTGGTCGAGAGCTTTCTGTAGACAGGTGGATCGCGCAAATCGGAGTCCGGATGAAGAAGTTACGCCAAAAAGGATGTTTTAGCGAGTAAAACGAGGCCAAAAGCATCCGGAAATGCAAAACGTGCCTTGGAACGCGTGAAATTGACAAATGAAATATTCCCCAGATTTTGGGAATGTTTTAAGGTGAAAAGGGAGTCTCGAGGTCGAGGAGATCCTTCGGAAAGCAACGGCACGATCGAAGACGCGAAAATTTGACGAAAAGGATGTTTTAGGCAAGTTCCAGCATTGTCTTCGTACTAAGACAATTGTCTTCGTACGAAGACTTTGTACTTAGAAAAAATTTTGAAGCTCTGAATTGTCTTCTCAAAACAGCTTGCAGTATCTGTTTGAGAAGACCTTCGTGCGAAGACAAAAAGTCTTCGTACGAAGACTCTTCGCACGAAGACTTTTGTCTTCGCACGAAGACAGCGGGCAAAAAGTCAGTTTAATCCACACACGGACAAAGGATGGGGGGCTAATTACTAAGGGCTTTTTGGACTTTTTGCACTAACTTGAAGCTTCATCAGTAGCAGGTCACGTCTCTTCCCCTCATTCTTCATCTTTCACAGCAGCTTCATCCTCCATAGCCACGCACGAGCCAAATTCACACCACCCTTGATTCTTCACCAAATTCAACATTCAACCTAGGGTTTTGCTCGCGAATCAGAGGGGAGCAAGATTCCAGAGGTGGTTTTGAGTGAGAGTGAGAGACAAGAGAGAAATAAGAGGAAGAAGAAGCTAGGGTTTTGAAGAAGAATTGAGAAATTGGACGAGTTGGGGCTTGATTCAGCTTACGGACGAGAAGGAAACACTAACGGGGACTACGCAAGGAGTACGGAGCATCAAACAATTCGAGGTTTCGACAAATTTTTCCGGCGACATCAAAATCAGTCCGGGTTGGTCAAATTTTGAAATTTTTGCGTCCGTAAGACTTGCTCCGGACGCGTAGGTACAATCTGAACTTGCTATTTTCATATTCGAGTCCTAGGCACATTGAGTAAAAGCCCGATTATATTTTGTTGCGCTTAGAAGCGTATTTGGGGGCGATTGCGTAAAGTCCTAGGAATTATTTGCTTACGTGCCTACGTGTTTCGTTTAGTATACACTTCTTGTTCACGTGCACAATAGTTGAATTGTTCGTTTTACTTGAAATTGAATTCTAAATGGCGGGTGGAAAGAAACGGAAGACGGGAGAGGGGTCTTCGCAAGAAGCATCGGGGTCGGGCGATCCTCAATTAGAGATACCGCCTACTCCCCAATATGCTATCTTGAATGCCCCTTTTCCGGCTAAACCGGGCATTGTAGGCCGACGAAAGGCCAAGGCTAATTTGAAGGAGAGAAGTATTGGGCCCGGATACTATGATAGTTTCCGTTTCGTCACCTACGAGGCCCATCTTGACTCTCGAAGAGATACTTATTTGACTAAGAATGGGCAGCCCGAAAAGGCATTTCCATTGCACGAGGACATGCCTCAAGCAATTAAGGAAATTTTTGAGCGCGAGAAGCTTACCAATTGGTTTAAGCTAGTAGGGCAGTCTAGTTCACATATTGCGAGAGAGTTTTTGTTCAATTTGCGTTATGCAAAGGATGGTGAGAGCCAAGACCCTCGTCTTGTTTACTGTCGGAACGAGTGGATAGTCTTCACGCCAGAGACTATCGCTCTCGCCATGGGTTTCCCCGCTTTGAAAGAGGGTTGTGGGTTAGAGACGGTTCTTCGTAGTGAGAACCTTTGGTCTCGTTTAAATGCTTTTTGCTTTGCGAAGGGGGTTGATCCATGGGACAGGAAAGGGGAGGTGCTTCATTGGAAGGCCGAAAAGAAGTTTTATAGGCCGGAGGCTAGGTGGTGCTGTGAATTGTTAGAAAACTGGGTTTTGGGAATCACACGAAACCCTAGTTACACTTTCCGCCTCTCTGTCTGGGCTCTTTGTCTTTACACCGGGGTTAGAATTAATATCCCCAAACTGATTTGGGAGAACTGTCTTGAGAGGGTGTCGAGGACGAACAAATTGGGCCCCGGTCATACTTGCTTGCTCACTCACCTAGCCAAAACTGCCGAGGTAGTCATAGGGAGAGATATGGATTTGAAAGCGTTTACTGCTAGGAAGTGGCATCGGTTTGATGAGACAGCGAGGAAGAAGGGCAAGGGTAGGAGGATGAACACCTCTAGGTTTGACAACCAGGTTGCCTATGACCACCTGCGAGAGGAGATGGCCCGGGATAGACTCGAGAGGAGACGCCAGTTTGCCCACACTCGGGACAATCAGGCGAAGCTGGGGGGATTAATCCAGATGGTAGGCCAGTGGGTTATACAGTCTAGTGGTCAGGCGGCGGGGGAGTTTGTTCCACCAGTCCCGACGGCGGATCCGTGGTTCCAGGAGGATGAATTTGAGTATCCGGTTCCGCCGAGTGAGGAAGAGGAAGAAGAAGATGATGAGGAGGAAGATGATGAGGATGAGGAAGATGACGAGTAGTGGAGTGTGCCCTCGTGCTAGAATTGTTGAGTCCTCGTGTTATCGTTGAGGACAACGATGCATTCTAGTGTGGGGGTGGTTGAATCCTTTTTACTAGTCAGTGTCGTGTCTTTGCATCGCCAGTGTCAGCATGTAGTTAGAGATTTTTGGTTATGTCCTTATTTTTCTTTTTATTATTCATCTTTTTGCACGTTTTGGTATTTTTGAGTCAACCCACCATTGTTGAGTCGTTAGTCGAGTTAGCCGTGCATATAGTGTAGGTATAAAAAAAAATCAAAAAAAAAAAAAAAACTAAAAATGTGAAAACACAAAAAAAAAAAAAAAAAAAAAAAAAAAAAATTGAGAAAGGGCAATTGAAAAAAGCTGAAAATTCGGTAAAATCGAGAGGCGTGAGACTTTTAGGCATAGGGCGTGAATTGCGATCGAGAGTGACAATGTGAGAGTCCCTTAGTAAGTATAGAGAAACTCTCTTTACGGGAATGCGTGCCTTTTTTACACACGAACTTAATTCTTTCAAATCTAAAGTGTGTGCCTAATTTTCTTACAAGAGTTGAGCTAGGTGTGAGCTAAACAAGCCGAACGTTCTTGTGTACGTCTTAGGTAGTCGCCAACCCGCCTCGTAGTGGCACACAGAACAGCTGTGCGAGGTGTGTATTAGAGCACTCACTGCTTATAGAACTTACCTTGTAGGACCACTAGTAAACCCGTATTTGAACCATGGATTCTTTGACAACCTTTGGACTTAGGGTGACGATTCTTGGCCTTCAGCATTGATTGGTTAGAATCACCGCTTTAGTGCGTCACGAGGGTGTTGTAGTTGAGGGGGTTCGATGAGGGAGTACTTCATGCTATATTTGTGTGAGTCTTACATATCGCATGCACTTCATTTGTGATCTTCGAGGGGAATGCGAGGGTGAGTGAGAGTAGGCTTGCGCACTTCGGTGTGGCGGTGTTCCATGGCATTACAACATGGACACAAGTGAGGAGAGCCGTGAGTGTGTACCATCTAATACACACAAAACTTGGGTTGGGGGAATTTAATAGGTGGATCGTGCTAGGTACCGGATCTTACTCATCATGGTGTAGGAGGTTTGGTTGGATTAGGCACGAGACAGACATTTGATCGACTACTTGAGAGGGGACAGGATTACATTCGAGTGTGGGGGCGTCGACATTTGACTTTGGACATCGAGATTGCGCTTGCGACGACTCCATCCCCACACATGCTCTTTTATGTTAGCGGCTTTGTTGGTTACACCGAGGATTTCATCGAGATAGGGAGAGACATTGATTTGTGATTTATACGTGTTAATTTGGATATTGTCTCTCCTTACGATTATATGTTAGCTTGGCACTTGGAAGACCACTCGGAACGTATATTGAGGAAAGAATGCAGGAATTTGAGAGATATAAAAAAAAAAAAAAATCAGAAAAAAAGAAAAGAGAGGAAAAAAAGGAGAGATGAATAAAGGAAGAATAAAAAGTTTGTGGAAGAACGAGTGGAGAAGCGACTAGTTCACGAACGGGAGATTTTTGGCTTATGCATCATTCATGACAATAGCCGCGGAGATCGTAATTGTACCGGGGTGTGAGGGGATCGAGGGCCGGAGATGGTGAGTTTCGGGCTTGGTTTCTATCATTGTTGTGAGGGTGTGTGAGCTATGGTATTTGTGAGAATGTGACGCTTTAGGACTTGCATTTGATTCTTATCCTATTTGTCCCTAAAGCCTCATCATTTTAAACCCGTTAGCGGATTAGGAGCTCGGACCTTGAACGTGGCTTAGCCTAGCGTAGCCTTTTATTTTGTGGCACACATGAAAAGGTATTGCATTCTTGTACTTAGTAAAGTTAGGTTCTCTATACTAGCTAGGGGGAATTCATGTTGACGAATTTGATTTCGAATCATTCCTTGTGTCTAGATTTCTCATCGCTTCGTGTGAATCGGTTTAAGCTAATGGAGATTGCCCAATCTCACAAAAGAAAAAAAAAATTTGTATTTCAATACTTGCATTGTGAATAGTGCATTTGCATATAGGTGCATTGTGTATAATCGAGTCGTGTCGACTAGTAGGAAGGATGGTTGGTGAACGGTTCTACTCGGATTAGTATGCAAGTGTTCATGGTTTTGTATGCAATGTGAGGTGATAGTATGCAATTGGCGTAGGGAAGTTATGCAATGAGTAAGTAGGGTAGTATGCAAAGTTGGATGAATTGCGGGAAAGTGAGAAAAGTTTTGACTTGAGAGAGATGGAATTGACTTGGGAGATTTGCTCGGGACGAGCAAAAGGTAGTGTGGGGGTAGTTGATAACTCCGTTTTCGGAGTTATTTTATGCCTTTTATTTCTACGTTTTGCGTGCTTATAATGGAGAATTCGTCGTCTTTTGAGTGAATTGAGCGTAAATGTGATTATATGAGTGCATATGCATTACTTGCTAAATCCGGGCGTTTCTTTAGATTTTTGAGCTTTTATTGTGATATGATCGCGGGTTGTGTTTTCGTGTTGTGATTCGCAGGAAAACAGGGCTTGGAGGATCGTGCGGGATTTGGAAGCGAACTTCGGAAACAAGGAACTCAAAGGCAAGTCAAAAGGAAGGAGAAAGTCAAAGGAAATCCAAGGAAAGTCAAACAGAAGAGGAAAGTCAAAGAAAGTCAAAGGAAGGTCAATGGAAGAAAGAAGGAAGAGAAAAGTCAAAGAAAGAGGGCTGGACACAGGAGTCTTCGTGCGAAGACATTTGTCTTCGTGCGAAGACAAATGACTTAGCCAAAATTCAGCTCTTCAAAATTCTCTTCTCAAACACAGTTGCAGTATCTACATAATAAGACCTTCGCACGAAGAGGCAGAAGTCTTCGTACGAAGACTCTTCGTGCGAAGACAACTGTCTTCGTGCGAAGAGATCGTGGGACAGAGCAGTTTTTTTTGGGGCTTTTTCGTATTATATCCAAACTTTGTAATATTATTATGGGAACATATTTAAGGCTTTTAGGTCGACTTTTTCAGTAGTTTTTGGAGATTAGAGACATCTTGGGAGATCAAGAAGCCTTGGAGAGAGCTTAGGAGCTTTTGGATCATTCGTTTGGATTCTAAACTCTCGTTTTTCTTGATTTTTTATGTTTAAACTCATTATAATCGTCGTTTTGATTATGAATATGAGTAGCTAAACACTCTTTGCTGGGAATTCTCGTTTGGTGTAGCTAGGGTTTGATCTAAAGTTGATGTTTTGATGATTGTAATGCATGCTTTAGCTTAATCTCTCGTGTTCATTCACTATTATGGATTATTTGCGTTCTTAATCTTATTATCTTTGCGAGTAGCTAACGTAGAGATAGAATTAATTAGTTTCACGCGGTAACTCCGTGATAACTAGTCGGTAAATTGAATAATCCACCTAGTCGTATCAATGTTTGGTAACTCGGCATCGTTAACTAGGATCGTTAAAGTAGAATTATGTTATTAATGCGTGCTTAAAGCTAAATTAGGCTTGGTAACTCGGTCTAGTTTAACCTAAGTATAGTGGACTTGCTTGGTAACTCGGTAAGTTCAACCTTGCTTGATTAATAGTGAATAATACGTGGTTGTTTTACAAATCAAAATATAAATTTAGATCAACCTAGTGAACCTAGAGAATTCCCGGTACTTTTCCCTTATTGATAAAAACCTCCAATTAATCATTCTTTATTAATCGTGAATTACTTCACTTGGTTAATTGAGAATATTGCATTTATTTTCTTAGAATTAGATAAAAACACAACTTGCGACTTGCCCACATAAGGTTTAGAATAGTAATTAATTTAAACAAAGTCCCTTGGGTTCGACAACCCGGATTTCCGGTTTATTACTACACACGACGGCTGTGCACTTGCAGTTGGAACGTGTCAGTGGGTTCATCCTTTCTCAGTTAGGATTCCCTCGATGTGTTACTTCTCGCTTGTAAGCTATTTTTCGAATGCATTGTAAGCCATGTTGGCTGCGTAGTTAGATTTGAGATTTTTCGCTTGTAAGCTGCTATCTAGACAGATAAATTGTAAGTCTTTTTGACTCATAATAATAAATAGCTTTTGTATTATCCGCTGTCTCGTTACAACAAAATACAACTTCGCATGCGTATCGGCATATTTCGCCTTGTGTAATGCTATATACATACTTCGCATTTGCTATCTTCCGCATAAATTCGCAGATGTCTTATTAGATCGTTCGAGATCGTGTTTGCGCGGCTGTGCCATCTTGGCAGATGGGCTTGTGATTTGCTTTCAGATTCAAGTGCAGGTGTCATCTCATCAGATAGACCTTTGTAGATCACTTAAGATCATTTTGCATAATGTTGCTATCGCAATAGATAGTCTTAAGGGCGAATTTTAAATCGCATTTGTATAACGCCGCTATCACGGCAGATAGGCTTGAAAGCTCGTTTTAAGATCACGTTCGCATATGTTACTATCGTGGCAGATAGGTTTTGGAAGATCAATTAAGATCGTTTTTCGCATGAGCTGCTATCGTGGCAGATAGGCTTTGGAAGATCAATTAAGATCATTTTGCATAGGCTGCTATCGTAACAGATAGGCTTTAAAAGATCAATTAAGATCGTTTTTCGCATGAGCTGCTATCGTGGCAGATAGGCTCAGAAGATCAATTAAGATCACTTTTCGCATTGGCTGCTATCGTAATAGATAGGCTTTAAAAAGATCAATTAAGATCGCATTTCGCATAGGCTGCTATCATGGCAGATAGGCTTAGAAGATCAATTAAGATCGCTTTTCGCATTGGCTGCTATCGTAACAGATATGCTTTAAAAATATCAATTAAGATCGCATTTCGCATTGGCTGCTATCGTAATAGATAGGCTTTAAAAGGATCAATTAAGATCGCATTTCGCATAGGCTGCTATCATGGCAGATAGGCTTAGAAGATCAATTAAGATCGCTTTTCGCATTGGCTGTTATCGTAACAGATAGGCTTTAAAAAGATCAATTAAGATCTCATTTCGCATAGGCTGCTATCATAACAGATAGGCTTTAAAAGATCAATTAAGATCGTAGTTCGCTCAGATCGCTATTGTGGCGGATAGCCCATTGTTAACAGCAATAACAAACTAAATGAAGCAAAATTAACAGCTAGAAATATGAAGTTCTCATTTGGGAGAATTCTCTTATTATAATGCTCTCATATGGGAGAGATGAGATTACAATTCTCTCATATGGGAGAGGAGATTGTGTAAATCATAGCCATACAAGACATGAAGCAACGTTATAATAAAACGCATGAAATAGATTACAATTCTCTCATATGGGAGAGGAGATTGTGTAAATCATAGCCATACAAGACATGAAGCATCGTTATAATAAAACGCATGAAATGAGAGAAGTCAAGGATAGTACTTCTTAATCCAGCGCATGTTGACTGAACTCGGGGTTGAGGTTGTTCCGTGCAACCTTCATATGCTGCAGTAGCCACTGTCAAAGACTTCTGTGACTTCGAAGGGTCCTTCCCAATTGGCTGCGAACTTTGGGTGCGCCGCTTCTCGCATGCAATGATCAGATGCGCGCAGGACCAAGTCTCCAACTGCGAAATCTCTTCGCTGGACCGTCTTATTTTAAGCACGAGCGATCCTTTCTTGATACCGCTTGTTGGTCCTTTTAGCTTGTTCTCGCTTTTCCTCCAGCAAGACTAAGTCATGATCGCGTTGATTGTCGTATAGTGCGTGGAAGGCTAATCTCGCCGAATTGACTCTCACCTCCGCAGGTACCACAGCCTCGGCCCCATAGCATAGTAGGAATGGTGAGACCCCCGTGGGTGTCCTCGGAGAAGTTCGGTAAGGCCACAGGGCTATGCTTAGAGAATCAGCCCATTTCTTATGGTCATCTGCGACCATCTTGCTCAAAATCCTCAACAGCGTTTTGTTGGTCGCCTCGGCTTGCCCATTCCCTTTCGGGTAGTAAGGGGTGGAACATATCTGTCTGATATTGTACTCTGCTAACTTCGCAGCCACCTGGCGATTAACAAAAGGAGTACCATTATCTGAAAGAATAGTGTTGGGAATTCCGAACCTGCATATGATGCTTTCTTGGATGAAATTGACCACAGCTAGCACATTTGCCGTCTTCAGTGGTATCGCCTCCACCCATTTGGTGAATAGCTCAGTTGCGGTGAGAATAAAATGATTCCCATGCGAAGTTGGTCGGATGGGACCAATGAAATCCAGCGCCCATGTGTGAAATGGCCATGGCGTTCCCAATGCGTGTAGATCCACAGCGGGAGCGTGCACTAGGTTTCCTTTGAATTGGCACTCCTGGCATCGTCGTACTTTGGTGCGGCAATCAGCCTCCATCGTGGGCCAGAAATATCCAATTGAGAGGAGCTGCCTGCATCATTTCGCACCTCCTTGGTGTTCCACCTGATGAGAAAGGTCCATGACTTCTTGTGCTTCCCTGCCGTCGAGACATCGCAGCAAGTTGCCCTCATGACCTCTTCGCCAAAGCAGATTTTCTTGTACTACGTATCGAGATGCTTTCCTCTTCAATTTCTCAGCTTCTTTTCTTGATTCGGGTAAGGTGCCCTGGGTGAGAAAGTCAAAGAGTGGTTTCCTCCAATCCGCATCATCGTCGGTTAGAGCGATGAGTAAGGAATCTTTAATCAGTGCGCAACTCTCGCACTTCCCTTGTATCAAGGCCGCGGCTGTTGACATGTCTGGCCAATGAATGCCGTATCTCCGAGCCTTCCGATAGATTGACACCTCGCTTTCTCCGCAATCATGTTGGTGAATCTTTTCTAATAGCAGATGTCCCTCTTGCTCGGAGACGCATCGCATGAGTATTTCGCCAGGGCCATTGTAGTAATGGGTGTTGTCATGTATGCAATACCCCTTGGTGAGTGCCCAGCTTTCACTGCTTGTGCCTTCTGCGATAGCTCGTAAGACTGCTTTTCTCCAGTCCGTATCATCCATGTGTTCGTCGTCGCACGCATCCTCTGTCAATGCCGACGATGTTCGCACTTCGATGGAGATCCTTGCGGGACACTTATCTGCACTAACCTTGGATCCCAAGGTGGCCAAAGCATCTGCATGCCTGTTGTCTGCTCGGGGCTTGTGTTCGTACCTCACATCGCAGAATTGCTGCACCAGTTTTTGTACCAGAGTCCGGTAGAACAGAAGGTTAATCTCCTTCAAACCGTATTCGCCCGAGGCTTGCTTGACGATCAGCTTGGAGTCTCCCATGACCGTCAGATTGCTTACTTCCAGAGCTTTCGCTGCACGCAGCCCCGCTATGAGGGCTTCATATTCTGCCTCATTGTTGGTGACTGCGAAGTCGAGCTTTGCAGACATCTGTATGACCTCCCCATCTGGCTTGGTCAAGACTATCCCAATGCCCCTGCATTTCCTTGTTGATGAACCGTCGAAATGAAGCGTCCAATAGGGCACGTCGACTGCATATATCTCAGGTCCCTCGAATTCTTCTTCGATCACGGGCTCGTGGCTTTTGTCGGGGAACTGTGCCAACAGTTCCGCTACCGCCTGCGACTTGATCGCTCGCGGTCGCACGCATGTGATATCGTATTGAGAGATGGTCATGTACCATTCCGCCAACCTTCCTCCAGGAGTAGTGTGAGTTAGCAGATATCGTATGGGATCGCTCTTGGTGACCACTACTACTTTGTGCGACGCAAAGTAGTGTTTCAGCTTCTCTATCACAAAGAACAAGGCAAGGCAATGACGTTCGATGTCTGTGTACCTTGATTCAGCAGGCTGCACAATGCGAGAGATGTAGTAGATAGGCCTCTCTTGGCCCTCGTACTCCTGAGCCAGGAGTGCTCATATGGACCTCCTTGTTGACGTTAGATATAGCAGAAGCGGTGATCCCAGTTGAGATGCGATCATTATTTTTGAGGATGTCAGCAGATCCTTCAGCTTTTCGAACGTAGCTTCATGCTCCGGAGTCCAGCTGTACGGCATCTTTCTTGAGAAGGGCACTAAAGCAGCAGGTGATTTCGGCAATCGCGGGGATGAATCTCCGCAGATATGATAGTTTTCCCAAAAATGTCTTCAAGGCACTTTGGTTATGGGGCGGCGTCATGCCAGTGATGGCTGATACCTTTGCAGGGTCAGGCTCGATTCCTTGGCGATGTACTACGCATCCCAAGAACTTCCCTGATGTTACCCCGAATGCGCATTTCATAGGATTCATTTTCAGTTGAAAGCGTCTGCATCTATTGAACACTTTCCGCAAATCCGCAAGGTGATCTGCTTCCTGCTTGGATTTAACTACGAGGTCATCCACATAAAACTCCACCTCTTTGTGCATCATGTCGTGGAATAGGGCCATCATGGCCCGCTGATAGGTTGCGCCTGCATTTTTGAGACCGAACGGCATCACTGTGTAGTTGAACACCCCTACCGGAGTGATGAATGCAGTTTTCCGCGCATCTTCAGGGTCCATCTTAATCTGGTTGTACCCGCTGAAGCCGTCCATGAAACTGAACATGCGATGGCCCGCTGTTGAATCGATAAGCAAATCGATGTTCGGCAGTGGAAAATCGTCCTTTGGGCAGAAACGATTGAGATCCCGGAAGCCCACGCAGATGCGAAGCTGTCCGTTCTTCTTTACCACTGGCACAATGTTGGCCAGCCATGTGGGATGGTGATTCGGTTCTATGAACTTGGCATCCAGGAGTTTGACAATCTCCTGTTTGATCTTCACGTTAAGCTCCGGCCTGAAGCTTCTTGTGCTCTGTTTTACCGCCTTAGACCCTGGGATGATGTCTAAACGGTGCATAGTGATGCTTGTATCCAGACCCGGCATCTCATCATACTCCCATGCGAACACATCCTTGTATTCAGTTAGGAGCTGTAGCAATCCTTGCTCCTCCTCGCTTGTGAGGTCCGCACTTAGAAAGACCGGCCTCTTCTTTTCCTCGTTCGGGCTGAGGAACACTTCCTTTAACTCTTGCTTTTGTGGTCTGGGCCTGTCTTCCATGCATTCGGGTGCTTCCTTGAGCTTTTCATCTGGAGTGCTTTGCATTGGCTTTTCCGTTACCGCAATCTGCTCGATTTGGTTGATTTGCCCAGGGATATCCCCATGCCCGTGTGAGGACATCCCCGCGCACCTTCATATGCGATAGCACTTCTTCCCGTTGGCGTAGAAACTCTCTATCTCTTTGCCTTCAGGGTCATGCTTTGCTATTCTCTTCAAAGTGTACACGTTCTTTCGATGGTAAGCGATTCGCGGCGCCTCTTCGCGTGTAGGCGGCTTTTCTTTAGCATCTTCCCTTGTCACCATTACTCCCGCAGGTGACTGATCCTTGATATCCTCCCACAGAGGTAAAGGAGTAGGGTTGAATGGCCCCGGTGTTTGCTCGTCCGCCATCTCGGTGAACCACACCGCCTCGCTGAGATGTGCTTCATCCAGGTTGAATGGATTTGTCGAAGCCGGTATCTCGACTATTCTGTCGTTGCAGATAGCTTTCAAGACCTGGTGAGCTGTGGAAGGAACCGCGTCAAAGCGATGAATCCAGGCTCGACCTATGATCATGTGATACGTGGTGTTCGCGTCTATGACATAGAACTTCGCTGAGCACTTGATTTTGCCAATCTGAACGCCCAGGCGGATCCATCCGATCGTCATTCTAGAGTCGCTTCCAAATCCCATCAGCGGGGATGGACGCCTGACAATCTTGTGCTCGGGGATCCCTGCTAGCTTCAGTGTGTGGAGCGAAACGACGTTGACCGCTGCTCCTCCATCGACCAATGCTCGTTTGAACTCGACGCCATTGATGATGGACGTCACGTACAGGGGCCTCTGGTGGCTCGCATCTGTCTTTTTGTCGCTGGCAGAAAAGGTCATAATCTTTTCTGTAGAGCGAGACGCCCTGATGACTTTCCCGTTGGAGACTACAAGATCCTCCTCGTAGTCCTCTGCTATCCTCAAGATTGCTTTTGTCATTTCTGTCCGGCACTTCTCGGAGAAGTTCATCTCGTCGAAGAATCTGCTAAAGTCGTGCGACCCTTTCATCCGGTCGGCACGTTCGTCCTCCGTGTCTACGCTGTAATCCTCGTCCTCATGGACTTCGGCAATGATGGGTAGACCATCCTCTGGGACTTCTTCCAAGTCCACAATCGAGATCATGGCGACCTCTTTTCCTTTCAAGTCTTGCTCCGCATGGGCAGGAAGTGGATTGTTGCGCACATCCTTCCTGTGATCGCTGACGATCAGCTCGCCGTTCTTCATCTTTTGGCTAAACACAATCCTGAGCTTTTTACATTCCGCTGTGGGATGCATGACTTTGCCGTGGTACTCGCACCACTTCGGATCCCTCACCATCTCCTTGGAGGGTACCTTTTCGAGCGGCGGTAGGACACCGTCCTTGCGCCATTGCCTGCAGAGGTCGCTTGCTTCCTCCACCGAACATGGCAGAGGTGGTACGTCAAAGTTCACAACCTTCGCCTGCTTCTGGGGTGAAACTGTATTGACCTCAGCTTCGCGTCCCCTATTGTAGCTGAATCTTCCGATCTTGTAGGTGGTACCGCTCGAAGATCGCTCCGGGGCGTTCTTCTTTTTCTGCCTCTCGACTATAGGCTCGATGTTCTTCGTGCATTCGATGAGCTTTGAAAACGTAGGTGTTTGCAAGTTGATGAGCATACCTTTGTATTCGTCTCGCATGCACTGCAGGCATGTCTCTACAAGCCGACTTTCGAGCATTGGATCTTTGCATTCCAAGGAATTCGCCCTGAACTTCTTGATGAAAGTTATCCCGTCCTCCTCGCGCTTCTGATACATCCGCGAGAGGTGGATCATTGTCACCTTTTCTTCCATCTGGAAGAACTTGGTATAGAACTTCTGGACCATGTCGTCCCATGTCTTCACAGATCCGGCCTCCAACGTTCGGTACCACTTGTACGCCACGTTCCCCAAGGATTTTGGGAACTCTCGCATCAGCAATTTGGGATCAGCTCCGTATGGCCCCATGACATCAATGAAACGCATGACATGCTCATGAGCGTTCCCGTTGACATCCTCGAACTTGTCCCATTTAGGGGCCTTATACCCCACCGGGTTAGGCATGAGATAGATCTCCCGCAGGATGGGTGGATCGTTGTCTAGCTTCGGGATGATGGTATCCGCGAATGATTGGTGAGCCAGAATAGTGTCCATACGCTTCTGCAGAGACGTCATACATTCTGGGATGCTTCCCTCGGCAGCAGGAGGAGTTGCCGCAGGCGGAGGTGACACATATGCCGCAGAAGGATTAGGGACATATTGGCTGCTCGCATTGCCCCAGATCGCCGCTGGCGGAGGCAAGGGATACTGCGAAGCCGGGTTAGATGCCAAAGCCGAAGGCTGAGGAGTATGAGCAGTGAGAGGCAACATCTGAGCTGTTGACCCTTGAATTGAAGGCAGCTGCGTAGTCGCCGATAGAGTCTGCAAATTAGGGTTGGGAGGTGTGGTTGACATTCCCAGTCCTGGAGCGGTAGGGGCTCCTCCTCCTTGAGAGATGGCGGTGGCTGGTGATGGATTCGGCGCAAGGGTGCCCAGAACGGCCAAGATCCGTTCTAGTTGCGCAGACTGAGCTTTGAGAGCCTTCGCCTGACCTTGGACGGTAGCGTCCAAGGATTCTAGCGTCGGTGCCTCGCCGGGGGTCGTAGGAGTACGGCGGGTCTCCTCTCCTGAGGCAGCTTCGGTGGAAGGCGATCTGTTGCTGATATCATCCTCCTGAGACATGGTTGCTTTTGTTGGTAAGTTCAGGTCGGGTTCACCAAAATGTGCACAAGAGATTCCGGCGGGGAGACCTCCGTGTACACCGTATGTAGAGGATCAGAGATGGCACAGGAAGAGTGGGGTTGTGTGTAGGGAGAGAGTAAGGCAGTAGTAATGTCTGAGAGAGAGACAGAGGTTTGGCAGAGCTTCCGCGTATGGCTAGTGTGTCCTCCTTTGTATTGAAAGGTTAACGTCCTATATATAACAGGGAACGTGACCGTTGTAGTGTGGTTAATGCGCCCATTAATGGCGGCTTAATAAGCTTAACCACAACGGCACGTTCGTCCTCATATATAGGGACCGTTACAGCACGTTATGCGCGAATACCGGAACCGTTATGAGGTTGACCGGGTTTGACCGGATTGACCGGGTTTATGGAGCTCGTGCCATAAATCTCTCAAAGCAGTTACTAAAGGTTGCGTGCGGGCTTGGCTCGCACGCGACAGGACTTACTCTAGCCTCCAAACCACTAAGTCCCTACAAGTCCCGTGCGGTGGTATGCGAGGGCTCTGTCTCGCAGCCCCCACATGGATCAGCGCGGCTGGTGATCCAGTGTGTATGGAGCACAATATGGTGTGCTGGATGGTTGCCACGTGGCCAAGATCTGCTAGCTCAGAAAGCACTATCTACAACCGTATAGTTGAATACTCCCACTGGGGTGATGAATGCGGTTTTCCGTGCATCTTCAGGGTCCATCTTGATCTGATTGTACCCACTGAAGCCGTCCATGAAACTGAACATGCGATGACCCGCTGTCGAATCAATAAGTAGATCAATGTTGGGGAGCGGAAAATCGTCCTTGGGGCAGAAACGATTGAGATCCCGGAAATCCACGCAAATGCGAAGCTGTCCATTCTTCTTTACCACTGGCACAATGTTGGCCAGCCATGTGGGATGGTGATTCAGCTCTATGAATTTGGCATCCAGGAGTTTGAAAATCTCCTGCTTAATCTTAACGTTGAGCTCCGGCCTAAAGCTTCTTGTGCTCTGCTTTACCGGCTTGGATCCCGGAATCACATCCAACCGATGCATGGTGATGCTTGTGTCCAGACCGGGCATCTCGTCATATTCCCATGCGAATACGTCCTTGTACTCGGTCAAGAGCTGTAGCAATCTTTCCTCCTCTTCGCTTGTGAGGTCCGCACTTAGAAAGACCGGCCTCTTCTTTTCGTCGTTCGGGCTTAGGAATACCTCCTTCAGCTCTTGCTTTTGCGGTCTGGGTTTGTCTTCCATGCATTCAGGTGCTTCTTTGAGTTTCTCTTCTAGAGTGCTCGGCATTGGTCTTTCTGTCTCCGTAACCTGCTCGATTTGGTTGATTTGCTCAGGGATATCCCCATGCCCGCGTGGGGACACCCCCGCGCACCTTCATATGCGATAGCATTTCTTCCCGTTGGCGTAGAAACTCTCTATCTCCGTGCCTCCAGGGTCATACTTTGCTATTCTTTTCAGAGTGTACACGTTCTTTCGCTGGTAGGCAATCCGCGGCGCTTCTTCTCGCGTGGGCGGCTTTTCCTTGGCATCCTCTCTTGTCACCATCACTCCCGCAGGTGACTGATCTTTGATATCTTCCCATAGGGGTAAAGGAGTGGGGTTGAATGGTCCCGGTGTTTGCTCATCTGCCATCTCGGTGAACCACACCGCCTCACTGAGATGCGCTTCATCCATATTAAATGGATTTGTCGAAGCTGGTATCTCAACTATTTTGTCATTCCAAACAGCTTTCATCACTTGGTGAGCTGTTGAAGGGACAGCATCTAAGCGATGAATCCAGGCTCGACCTATGATCATGTGATACGTAGTGTTCGCATCTATGACATAGAATTTCGCTGAGCACTTGATTTTGCCGATCTGGATACCCAGGCGGATCCATCCTATCGTCATTCTGGAGTCGCTTCCGAATCCCATCAACGGGGATGGACGCTTGACAATCTTGTAATCTGGGATTCCTGCTAGCTTCAATGTGTGGAGCGAAACAACCTTAACTGCTGCTCCTCCGTCGACGAACGCTCTTTTGAACTCGACGCCATTGATGATAGTCGTCACATACAGAGGCCTCTGGTGGCTCGCATCTGTCTTCTTTTCGCTGGTGGAAAAGGTTGTGATCTTTTTTGTAGAGCGAGACGCCCTAATGACTTTCCCATTGGACACTACGAGATCCTCGTAATCTTCTGCTATCCTCAAGATCGCTTTTGTCATCTCCGTCCGGAATTTTTCTGAGAAGTTCATTTCGTCGAAGAACCTGCTGAAGCCGTGCGACCCCTTCATCCGGTCGGCACGCTCGTCCTCCGTGTCTATGCTGTAGTCTTCATCATCATGGACTTCGGCAACGATGGGTAGACCATCCTCTGCGACCTCTTCAAGATCCACAATCGAGATCATAGCGACCTCTTTGCCTTTCGATTCTTGCTCCGCATGGGCAGGGAGTGGATTGTTGTGCACATCCTGCCTTTGGTCGCTGACAATCAGTTCGCCATTCTTCATCTTTTGGCTAAACACAATTCTGAGCTTCTTGCAGTCCGCCGTGGGATGCATGACCTTGTCGTGGTATTCGCACCACTTCGGGTCCCTCACCATCTCCTTGGAGGGTGCCCTCTCGAGCGGCGGTAGGACACCATCCTTGCGCCATTGCCTACAGAGGTCGCTTGCTTCTTCCACCGAACATGGCAGAGGTGGTGCATCAAAGTTCACAATCTTCGCCTGCTTTTAGGGTGAGACCGTATTTACTTCAGCTTCGCGTCCCCTCTTGTAGCTGAATCTCCCGATTTTGAAAGTAGTACCGCCCGAGGATCGCTCAGGAGTGTTTCTCTTTTTCTGCCTCTCCACTATAGGCTCGATGTTCTTCGTGCATTCGATTAGTTTTGAAAACGTAGGCGTTTGCAGGTTAATAAGCATACCTTTGTACTCATCTCGCATGCACTGCAGGCATATCTCTACGAGTCTACTTTCAAGTATCACATCTTTGCATTCCAAGGACTTGGCCCTGAACTTCTTGATGAAGGTTATTCCGTCCTCCTCGCGCTTCTGATACATCCGCGAGAGGTGAATCATCGCCACCTTTTCCTCCATCTGGAAGAATTTGGTGTAGAACTTTTGGACCATGTCGTCCCAAGTCTTCACGGATCCGGCTTCCAACGTCCATGAGCGTTCCCATTGACGTCTTCGAACTTGTCCCATTTAGGAGCCTTATACCCAACATGGTTAGGCATGAGATAGATCTCTCGGGGGATAGGCGGATCGTTGTCTAGCTTCGGGATGATGGTATCCGCGAATGATTAGTGAGCCAGAATGGTGTCTATGCGCCGTTGCAGAGACGTCATACACTCTGGAGTGTTTCCCTCGGTAGCAGGAGGAGGGGTTGCTGCAGGCGGAGGCGACACATATGCCGCAGGAGGGTTAGGGACATATTGTGCATTCACATTACCCCAGATTGCCGTTGGAGGAGGCAAGGGATACTGCGAGGCCGGATTAGGTACCAAAGCCGGAGGCTGAGGAGTATGAGCGGTGAGGGGCAACATTTGAGCTGTTGACCCTTGAATTGAGGGTAGCTGCGTAGTCGCCGGTGGAGTTTGCAGATTAGGGTTGGGTGGTGTGGTTGACACTCCCAGTCCTTGAGTGGTAGAGGATCCTCCTCCCTGAGAGACGGCGGTGGCTGGTGCAGGGTTTGGAGCAAGAGTCCCCAAGACAGCCATGATCCGTTCTAGCTGCGCAGACTGAGCCTTGAGAGCCTTCCCCTGACTCTGGATGGTGGCGTCCAAGGCCTCTAGCGTCGGGGCTTCACCGGTAGTCGTAGGAGTACGGCGGATCTCCTCTCCCGAGGCGGCTTCGGTGGAAGGCGATCTGTTACTGACATCATCCTCCTGAGACATGGTTGCTTGTAATGGTAAGTTCACGTCGGGTTCACCAAAATGTGCACAAGAGAATCCGGCAGGGAGAACTCTGTGTACACCAAGAGTAGAGGATCGGAAATGGCACAGGAAGAGTTGGGTTGTGTGTAGGGAGAGAGTAAGGCAGTAGTAATGTCTGAGAGAGAGACAGTGGTTTGGCAGAGCTTCCGCGTATGTCTGGTGTGTTCCCTTTCGTATGGAAAGGTTAACGTCCTATATATAACGGAGAATGTGACCGTTGCAGTGTGGTTAATGCGCCCATCAATGGCGGCTTAATTAGCTTAACCACAACGGCACGTTCGTCCGCATATATAGGGACCGTTACAGCACGTTATGCGCGAATACCGGAACCGTTATGGGGTTGACCGGGTTTGACCGGGTTTATGGAGCTCGTGCCATAAATCTCTCAAAGCAGTTACTAAAGGTCGCGCGCGGGCTTGGCTCGCACGCGACAGGACTTACTCTAGCCTCCAAACCACTAAGTCCCTACAAGTCCCGTGCAGTGGTATGCGAGGGCCCTGTCTCGCAGCCCCCACGTGGATCAGCGCGGCTGGTGATTCAGTGTGTGTGGAGCACAATATGGTGTGCTGGATGATTGCCACGTGGCCAAGATCTGTCAGCTCAGAAAGCACTATCTACACTGAGCTATAATTGATAATGTGTTTGGTTTTGTGCAGTATTAATTCAGTATTAAGGTATAAATAGTCCAATCCAGCTAATACTCTCATGTGAGATGATACTAATTTGGGGTATTAGAAACCATTTTTTCACTACTTAGTACTGGTATTAAAATTAGTCCAGAACAACCAAACACAGTATTAACTAATACCTGGACTATATTTAGTCCAATCCTAACTAATATCGCTAATACTGGAAAACCAAACGTACCCTTCATTATTTAAAGACCACAGCAGCTTTCCCTCATTATTTTCTCACGGCAACTTCTAGTCCCAAACTAGTCGTAAGAAAGTCGCCAAGTCATAAAGACGGATCAATAGAAGTGATTATCATCAAAAAGAAAAAAAGAAGAAGAAAAGATGAATAGAAGGGCTTCGGAAGATGGAGACAAGGGTTTGCTATGGAAGTTGCCAGTGCTGAAGCCAAAAGGCTTGGGAAAGATTGGCCCTGGTTTCGGCATCGGCACTTTGTGTATCGTCCATTACCTCTCGTCGCAGTAAATCAGTCGCGTTGTTACCATAGGCTCATGAGCCGAGAGAGAGAGACTTTGTAGCTTGAGATTTTTGGGGTGTGAGAACAAAGAGTCGTGGAAGAGAATAGAGATGTTTCAGTTTGACTGAGAAGGTTGAAGAGAGAGAACTCGGGGAGAGGATAAGAAAGGGGGGATAAGAACAAACGAAATGTAGTGGTTCAAATTGACACGTCGTGTAATAAAGTCCCATTTATAAAGTTTGACTTATTATTTTCTTCTGAAACTGTGTTGGTGTGTTCCAGACAAGAGAGATGAGAGAGACCTAGTTTATAGGTATATGAAGCTTGTAAAGAAGAAAGACTTATTATTATATTGTTAGTATTCATTTTAAACTTCAGATAATTATGGTTTTGTTTTCTTTGAATTCACTAAATCTAAAGTATTTGAAGATGTTGAGGCTATGCGTGTTATTGGTGTGTAATTTGTTCAAAGTTTTAGTGAATTTAGTTTTTTCAATTTTTTATTAAGTATATTATATATTTACTTAAGAAAATTAATAATAATATACAAAAAAAAAATGTGCGGTCCAACCTTTTTGAATCATAATTTAGTTAATTTCAAAAAAAAAAAATCATAATTTAGTTATTTTTGTGTTTTTTTTTATTTTTATTGTTATAAAAATACAACAACGCTAAATAAGCTTCAAATTATAACAATCAACTATTCTTTTGGATATTTTTTATTATGTGTACTATTTTTTTTATGAAAAATAATAGATATATATTAATTAATAAACGTGCGATTGAACCGGTCCGACTATGAACCGGTGCCTCACCGGTTCGATAGCCGGTACTGTTTTTAAAACTTTGCTAAGAAAGTCGCCAAGTCATAAAGACGGATCAATAGAAGTGAGTTTCATCAAAAAGAAAAAAGAAGAAGAAAAGATGAATAGAAGGGCTTCGGAAGATGGAGACAAGGGTTTGCTTTGGAAGCTGCCAGTGCTGAAGCCAAAAGGCTTGGGAAAGATTGGCCCTGGTTTCGGCATCGGCGCCGGCTGTGGTCTGGGTTTCGGTATCGGCCTGATTGGAGGTACGTACCCCATGTATCTTTCCATTTTTGCGTGTTTAGCCGCACTATTACCACCATTAGAACACTTAAACTCTATTAGACTTCCCGTTTTTGCGGTGTAGGGTTTGTTGTATTAGTCTTGAGATTCTAATCCTTCCCGTTTCTGTACCGTACCTTTTGCTAAAAATAGTACGGATTGAATGATCATGAAATTGGAAATGTGTTCATGCTACTAGTGCTCTCTGTAAAATCAGACCTAGCACTAGTAAGTAGTAGTACTCTCCCTTGCAGCTCTGCTGTGATACTTCGTTACATTTTGGACTGTTGCTCCATAATTACCCGGTTTCTTTATAATTTGGGATTCCTAGATACACCCCAGCTTTCGATTTGTAAACTTTTGCAAGTTGTTGCACACTATTACTGAAAATTGATCAGCTTCAAACAGTAGATCAAATTTTCTGGGAGTTCAAACCTTATAATGTAATATTGCTATGGGGAGTCTAGTTGGATCAACCTTATCCAGGTAGATTCTTCAAGTCTCTCTCTCTCTCTCTCTCTCTCTCTCTCTCTTTAGCCCTTGGCAAGTTGGGTATTCAACTATTCCTCCACATTTTTTATTTATTTTTTGATTCTTACCAAGGGGTACCTTAGATGTATTCTGCTACCTTAGACCTTAGTTCTAAAGATTTATCGCACCACCAATCTGGTACCTTAGAGGTGCAATGATGCTTACAACACTCAGACAAAGCCATAACCACACACTGATGCGCTACTTTGTTACATCCTTCAGCCAAAACTGAAAATTCAGCAAAGAGCAAACTGCCGCTGATCCTGTAAATTTCAGCCGATTAATTTTGTACCGCACTTGTAGTAATCCAATTTGATAATGAGCCAGTACAGATTAATGTCTGCCCTTAGAACTTGCATTTGAGAGACCCTATGAACTTGACTTTTTACACCACCGAACCCAGCTGTCCCGAAGCTTGCATTTACTTTGTGTTTTATAAAACCTGGTGGAGGAGCCTCGAATTGCACTTTCCATCTCTCGTTTGAGTCATCATCACTTTAGCCCTCCCTAATGCCACTATATATTCGGTCAAGCAGACAATCATACGGAAAGTTTGTGAAAAACTGTGCGTATGCATCTTTCCAAAAAGACACCCTGAGGATCTGATATCAAAAGACAGACGATGGCATGCAAAGGCCACAAGCTCACCACCAATGATCTGTGCCACGACCTTGTAAAGCACAATACATAGGCTTACCGGCCTGTATTGAAGATCTGTGTTTTTGGCATAAGGAAGCAGCATCCGATGAGCATGATTTGAACCTTCCCGCAGTTTACCTTGCTGGAAATGCTCCATAAAACAGGTTTTAAATACCTTTCCGGACCTGAGACAAAATGCTTCCATCCACTCATTCAATCATTCCCGGGCGATCAAAGGGTGTATCTCTCTGATATCCACCTCGATTCCAGCTTCTTGAGTTAAACCGTCATTGATTTCGTCAGTTGCTGAGGAAACAAATCCGATATGGGCGGAATGATAAACAAATCAGCTGTGTAAAGATCCTGAAAACGTTTCTGACCAATCTAAAAACCTCTCTTAGGTGATACCCAACCCCACCTCTTCTTGCAAACCATGTTGATTACGCATGATCCTGGTTAACCTTTGCATGGAAATAATTTGACTTTTTGTCTCCTGAGCCAATTTACCCTCTCCCTATTCTGCAAGATCTTTTCTTCAGATGCTCAAGCTCTCCCCAAGTCTATGCGGGCACCTGATCTAAACAAAATGCTCCTATTTTCCTGCGAGCTTTTGAATAATGTTGTTGCACATTTGGTTTCCTGTTTTACCAACGACATGTCGACGAAGGGAAATAAACCAGAGTTAGCTAATGAAAGACTATGAGTGAGGGAATGGACAGTTGGTACACACTTTGAAGGGCTTCACCTTGTGAAAGTTTTAATAGACCCACAGGTGTTTGTGAATATATCGGTGATAAGCTGATAGTTAACATCTATGTGGGTACTAGGAAGCATAGACCCTCCAAAATAGGGGCCGTATCCGTATTGACACCTGAGACACTTGGACTGATAGGTATTCCTATCGATTTTAGCAATTTGAGAAGTTACAGTCTCCAAAACTAGGGCTAATACTAGATTACTCTACTGATTTAATTCTTCTTCATTCCTTATCATAAACAAAGCTGACAACGCTTATAAATACTACTTTTAACCAACTATCTAAATATTACCCAAAACCCCCATAACTATGAACTCACTCAAATAAAACCCCAAAACTACTACTTAACTACTACTTAATTAAATAAATATTTTCCATAATCGCTAAGCCATTTCGATGGACGACGTTGCCGAGCCAAGCGTGTCCTGCCGTATCCGATGCCGTGTCCTGACGCGGATTCGTACCTGTATCAACCTCCCCCCTTGGACAATCCTTGCCCTCAAGGTGAATCTGCGATGCCAAACGAGGTCCCCTGGTGTTCCCTTGTAAGACCACCTGCATGTCGCCGTGTTGGAATTCCACGGCCTAATAGTTCGAGCCACTGCACATCGAGAACAATATGTGGTCCATGAATCACTAAGATTGAACAAATTAACTGTAAAGCTGTGTCCTTGTAGCTGTAGATCGACTGCGGCACATTGAGTGCTGCGAGAAAGATAAATTCCATTGCCCACATAAATGCGGAACCGGGTCACGCACTGAATTGGCAATGCTCCACCAACTTTGGATGGATGAAATTATGCGTAGAATCCCCATCAATAAGAACTGATACCTCCTGATCCTTGATAGATCCCGTAATGTGTAAAGTGCACACCAGATCATCACTGGGTATGCTATAGAGTCCTGAATCATTTTATGCTGCAACTACGTCCTCAAGCGACTTGGGTTCGGTGACCAAATCCTCCTCTGGTGCCATAAGTCGCAAATTGCCCACATAAATGCGGAAAACAGAGATGAGCTGCTGCTCGGGCGTCGGACCAATCCGATTCAATAGCCGCTCAAATTCGGCTTGATAAGCAATTACCGTGGTTTGCTGTGCTAATTTTGAAAGTGCACCAAAATAATCACGATAATTCTCATGGTCAAAACGAACTTTTACCTCATCCAAGAAAGCTGGCCACGATGTAAGCAAAAAATTGCTCTTCTTGTACCTGAACCAGTCCGCTGCTTCTCCGTTTGAAAGAACCCCAACCAAATTCAGTCGCTCATCTGGAGTAATCCGGAAATAGTTGAACTGCTATTGGACTGTGAAAAGCCAAGTATGCGGGTCAGTACCCAAAAAATATGGCGGATCAACACAGAGCTTAAATCCGCTTCCCTCGTCACCCAAGTGATGAGGTTGTCGAGGTCTACCCTCGCGGGTGCCGTACCTACCGTGCCTGGTGTACAGGGCTGGCCATCATAGTGGGGTGGAACGGCTGCCCCAAGTCAATTATCTGCTGTGGCATCGTAGACTGGTGGAGCTGGGGCCCAAACCGCCAGGACCATAGTCGACGTAGGGGATATGGCGGTAATTAACAGCTGCTCCGTGCGCTGGAGGAGACGCTGGTCCGAAGCGGTCAAAACCCAGGCCGCCAAAGGCGGCTGTTGCCGCTGTCGGAGGAAGCCCCTGGTCATACTGGTCGAG
This sequence comes from Linanthus parryae, assembly GCA_023055425.1. NCBI lineage: Eukaryota > Viridiplantae > Streptophyta > Magnoliopsida > Ericales > Polemoniaceae > Linanthus > Linanthus parryae. The sequence continues at coordinate 79,648,045 of JALGPY010000006.1, forward strand.
TGATGGCGCTGAACCAATAGGTCGACGATGGAGGTCGCCCTGAGGACTGTAGGTCGGCAGCCCACCCAGATAGGGATCATGGGTGCCAAACTGGCTGTTGGCCCACGGAATGGAGCCCAGGTAATTGCGAAATCGCCAACCCGAGAGGCAGCGCCGGCTGGACGCCTGGAGCCCGCTGTTGCTGCGTCGACTGTGTCTGCTTCTGTGGCAAGCCGTGCGGCGGCGGCAGATCCGTCTAATGCTGTTGCGCTTTTGCCGGCGCAGGCGAGTTTCCACAGCTACGACCTTGGCCCCTAGGCTGGTCATTCGGGTCTGCAAGTCCTGGATCGCGGCAAGAATTTGTGCATGGCCGTCATGAATGATAGCACAAGTTGATAGGTATTCCTATCGGTTTTGTAGCGATTCTAGAAGCTACAGTCTCCAAAACTAGGGCTAATACTAAATTACTCTACTGATGTAATTCTTCTTCATTCCTTATCATAAAACAAAGCTGACAACGCCTATAAATTGTACTTTTAACCAACTATCTAATTATTACCCAAAAACTCGTAACTATGAACTCACTCAAATAAAACCCCAAAAATACTAATTAACTACTACTGAATTAAATATCTATTGTCCATAATGGCTAAGCCAATTCAGTGGACGATGTTGCTGCGCATCACGCCGCACGGCGTGTTCTGCCGTAGATGACGTGTCCTGATGCGGATTCGTACCGGTATCATGGACACTCGTACGACACTCCAAAGTGCATGTGCAAGTATTTTTTAGATAATTTTATTACTAGACTAAACACTTGAGGGGACACTTAGAGGACCCGGAAGGGACACTTATGAGACATGGCAGTTGCCCCTTTGTGTTTATAAGACTTTCACACGGGTTTTTTATGGTTTATAAAAAACTTGGGTGAATTTGGGATCGGTTCACTTATAATACTACCCGTGGTTTGGAAAGTTACACTCGACTAACCTGTGGTATGCTCCGTCTATCACCTAACTATTCTGTCCAAAAATTAGTTAAATGTTTTGCTTGACATTGTAAAAACTACCCAAAACTTTATCCAAATAACATACAGATACTGACAAAAAAACCCTGTGCTGGTGGAGATGAAGAACACACGACAAATATGAACCATGGCTATACCATCATCAGGTATCACAGTCATCCTCACCACCACCACCAAAAACAATACCCCACATATCAAACACCATATCTGAAATCATCAATTTACTGATTAAACACCGAATCAAAACTTAAACTAACAACCGCCATCATTATCAACACAACCCCTTCCACTGCATCACAATCACCACTCCGACACTGCAACCACTGAGAACCACCCAGAAACCCTACACCGTGAAACCCAGGCCACACCTCTTGCCAGCGAACCCACTCAAACCAGATCTGATAATCCAATGAACCCCAGAGAGAGAAATTAGTTGTGTCAATGCTTTCGCTTGGTCTGGTCCGCATAAACCCCTCTCCATCCCACCAGCAGTCCACCTGAAGCATAACTAGCCATGCCCATCACAAGGCCTTCATATCCCAAATCAAACCATTCACGAATTTCCCTCCAGCAAATCAATTAACAACCAATACTAAATTTTCTACATGCATTCATTTCAAAAACACAAAAAAAGACTCAGGTTTTTCCATTGTACCTTCCAAGAACGCAAGCATTTGAGTCACATGTCATAAGCCCTAATTTGCTGATTGTGACTGACAAAGAAGATGAATTTCTCATCAGGCTATGGACCAGAGTCGTGAAAACCTCTTAATCGCCCTTTTTTAGGATTCTGATCGCCTTCCATTGTCAATTTGGTGGAAATCTTGATAGCGTTGTTACAGTGCCATCGAGGAAATACCGGCATTACAAAACAAAGAAGGGACCGCCGGTGTAGAATTGTTGAAGTGAGCAGAATCAGTATTCGATAGCCGATTTAATAGATAATTCCTACATTCTCTGCTGCTTCGTGCTCTCATCCAGATTGAGACGAGGTCCCTTCTTTGCAGATAACCCTTTGTTTTTGGTCTGTTTATGTTATTTTGACAAAGTTTTGGGTAGTTTTTACAATTTCAAACAAAATACTTTAGCTGATGTTTTGGACAGAATAGTTAGGTGATAATGGAGCATAACACAAGTTAGTCAGGTGTGACTTTTCAAACCACAGGTAGTATAAGTGAATCGAGCCCAAACCACAGGTCAGTTATATATAATTTACTAAAAACTTTAAATGGATTAAAATATAATTAGGCCAAAGCAGATATAATATATATGATTAACTGTGGCAACAATATATGATAAGCTGCTTTTTCGAATAAAAAAATTCAAGCAAGGTTTTAAGTTCTCACATGTGACAACTTCAAGGGTATTCACAGACTCAACTTGTCTCGAGCCCACACAAAGATAATAATAATAATAATAATAATAATAATAATAATAATAATAATAATAATTATAATAATAACAATAACAATAACAATAATAATAATAATAATAATAATAATAATAATAATAATAATAATAATAATAATAATAATAATAATAATAATAATAATAATAATAATAATAATAATAATAATAATTTTGACGTATCCCTTCCGTGTCCGTATCCTATTTTTTTTATAGAAAATGACGTATCCCGTGTCCGTTTTCCTGTCGTTTCTGACACCGGTACATATATCCATGCTTCTTAGTGGGTACGTGTTTTATGAACTCATTGAAGTTTATGAAATTAATTTTCTAAGGCTAATCTATCTCGGGAGAATGTGAAAGATGGAGAACTTAATTCTGGCACCACAGTAGCTTTTCAAGTACTTATGCACTAGGTTACAATTTGGAATGATATACCAAGACGTTCCGTTGTTTTCCAGCTTATTGAACAAACGAGTTTATTTCCAATTAATGCAACTACCAAAATAGAAGCTGTGTATTTGAGAGGATCTGTAATAACTTCCCACAAATTTGCATATTGTGATATTACTTACAATCTTACATCGTCGTCCTTTATCTCTTTATTTCCAAAACAATTAAGATAACTTTTTGCTGAACAACAGTTGTCAATGAACAAGATTTTAGATCTGTAAAAAGTGACAAACAATTTTGGGACATCCTTAAATAGAGAACTGGATCAGTGGACCATTTTTTGTGCAGTGGAAGGTGTAATTTGTATTTCAGGAAGAAAACTTTCTCATCCTCAGAGTCGAGTACTTTCTGTAAATATATGCAGCAAGTCAAAAAGACTCGTAGGTTCTAAAATAAAACATCACATGTTACATAGCTTCAGGTTGAACCATGCTTACCTGCTTATCTATCTCGATCTTAGGATCCCTTCTGAACCAAAATGTTGTAAGTTGTTTACTCTTGGCCTAGTTCATTTTCAACTGAAAGTCAGAGTTCCATATTTTCACATTTTCTTCCTTCGTATCAATCTCTTTTCAAAAAATTATCAAGAAGAAATTTAGGCTTGTGTTTTATATCTTTGGTTTCACCATTGCCTGAATTTTTTAACTGCATATTAAAGGAATTAGATCTATTCCTGTTTATAATTCCTCTCTTCATTGTCCTATGGATCCATATTCTTGAAACTACTGGGAATCGTTGGTTATAGGTAAATTCTTGTTGCTGTGAAAAATAATCTTTTATGCTTTCTCCTTAGTTGTAAGAAATCATTTATGTTATCTGTAAATAATTGAGGAGGCAAGAAACTAGTAACTACGTTTTAGCCGGTCTTCATAAGATGGCACATGAGAATTTGGTGACAAGTTCTCAGCTATCTTGATTTGTCAAAGTTCCTCTAATCTCAATGTTGTTCTACATATCCATTGTTTTTCTACCTAATAGTACTGACCTGGTGGGGCAAACCGATGCTCTTTTCCATATCAAGCTAAACAAGCATGTTTGGCATGCCAACGTTTGGAGGTCCGTGTTTGACTTGTATGAAAGTTCCATGGCTCTTAACATAATACTCTAGCTCAAAGTTCTAAATGGCTAATAGTTTCCCTACTTCATACTTGGTAAAATCATTTTGTTCAAACTTATCTGAAACAGGCACCTTTATATTTTCCAGGTGCGGGCTTTGGTCCAGGAATTCCAGGTCTTCAGATCGGTTTTGGGCTTGGAGCTGGATGTGGAGTTGGTCTAGGATTTGGTTATGGCATTGGTAAAGGTGTCGCTTATGATGATAATCGCAGATACTCAAATGTTGGCAAGTTTTTTGATGGCCGAGGAACTATTCCTTCCCAGTAAGTCGATCTCTTGATCTCATGTGTCATTTCTACATTTATTGCATTAGGTTCCATTTATCACTTTGGATAATCTTGTTTAATCATCTTTCCACAAAGTTAGGATAGTATATAACATAAATTCATGGATTGGGCTCAGATTTCACTCTGTCTACCTACTTTCTCGGAACCCCTTCTTCAAATCTACTGTGAACCAACAATCTTTGAATCTACTGTGAACCAACAATATAGTTGATCCACCAGAAAGCAGTACGATACTCCAATCACCGTTGGAGCCTAGGTTTATAGAGGAACCAGAGGGAAGGCTTATCTAGGAAATGGTAAAGAGAGTATGAAACCCTTAGGCCATGTTTGGTTTCTGGCTTGCCCAAACTGTACAAGATTCTTATTTGGTAGAAAACATGAAATAGGTAGGAGTATTACTGGATGCAATTTCAAACTGTGATGGGTTAAGTGGTCATTTTCCAGTACTATGTCAATCCTATTAGAAATCAAAGACCATCCTATACTCCAGTCAACACTCAGCACTACCAATCTCAGCACTATCAGCCAATCACTATTCCAAGCGCTACCAATACCTCACATCTAAGCGGGAAAATCAACAAGTCCTTAGACTGTACCTTAACTACAAAATAATGTCATTTCTTTCACTCATCTATAGAAAGTACAGCAAATTGTAGCTTTTAAGCTCTAGGTTGTTAAAACATTCAACTCATTCTCCCTAGATAGCAGTTACCATTATCCAATAGACAACGAAAACGTCACAAATACCAGATCTTCTTACTATAAACAAAATAGGGATTTCATAAATATTTGAATTGGTGGTTCTGTCCCTATCATGGAAACTCCTTTATCCCTTCTTCGAGTTCCTATCGTGAGTCAACAAAATAGTTGATCCACCAAGAAAGCTATACAATACTCCAACCACCGTTGGAGCCTAGGTTCATAATGGAAAAGGATGAAAAGCCTATCTAGAAAAGGAAAACGAGGGTATGACAAAGAAAGAAGCCTCTTCCTTTTACTCATCTCTATAGTAAGTACAGGTTGTAGCATGGAAGCTCTACATTGTCAAAACATTCAACTCCTCCCTAGATAGTTAGAGTCCTGAAGCAAGACATAATTTACCTCATTTTGTTACTATTATCTAAATAGTGATTTCCATATTCATGAATATTTGGACCGGTGGTTCTGTCCCCTTCAAGAAAAGTCTCTTCCTTTTTTGTTTATGCCAGTTTCACTTCATGACATGTGCTTGTCCTTGAGTTCATGGAAATTTTCACTGGAATGAGCTTATTTGGCTCGAAAACTCCGAAATAATACCCAGTTAGGGGATGGACCAATATGGGCTCCTTTTGGAACCGATAGTGGGAGTATCGTTTTTTGGGCTTATAACCGCGGTTTTAAGCTGACAGCAGAGCTCACTAAAACCGGTTGAATGACTATCCTTAACAGAACCTATAATCGTACCATCGGTTATGTAGTGGGGTTATTATAGTTAATATTCTCCTTATAATTGTTACAACTAATATTTTTGCTATTGAATTTTTAATGAATTAGCTAGCCACTAAAACCGATTGAATGACAATCGGTTCTGTTAAAACCAGTTACTCTATTATCGTTTTTCCTTAACAGAACCGATAATCCTACTATCGGTTATGTAGTGGGGTTATTATGGTTAATATTCTCCTTATAATTTTTATAACTAATATTTATTTTATAGATTTTTTTTGTTATAGAATTATTTATAATTGTTATAAATAATATTTTCTCTATTATTATTCTTTTTTTTAGTAATCACAAATAATTATCACAAACACATCTTTGACTATCTTCACCACTCAGATCGCTCATGCAAGAAAAATGATGGGTGTGTTACGTGTGTAGTGTTGTCTGTGATGATGATGGGCAATGTGATTATTGTGGTGGAGTTTGGGTGATTGAGTAGTAAAAGGAGGCAATGGGGATGGTGGGGTTTGTGGTGCTGGTGCAGAATGTACTCCAGTGCTGGCAGTTAGAGCTGTCAAACGGCCCGGCCCGTGACCATACTGGCTGAAGGAGTGCCGCAGGGCCTGGACTGGTCCTGGACTGAGATGGGCCGGTCCTAGCATTTATATATATTGGGCGGTCCTGGGGAGGGCTTCTGTTGGGCCGGTCTCAAGAACCAGTCAGGACCACCACACATGCGGGCTAGGCCAGTTGAAGACTCCTCTGGCCCATTTGACAACTCTAGTGGCAGTGTAAGAGGCGCGAGTATGGATACGGGTTTAGATATGATACTGGAACGATCACTGGACACATCACTTCAAATAATGAGGGTAAACTTGGAGGTGTCCATGGTTACTTGGATCACGCATAGCTGCGGATCGGGGACGCGGAATGGGATCGCAATACACACTGCCCTATGGAATTTGGTTCGTTAGGGGTAGGCTTCTCCGGATCGCCTTAGCCGCACGAAATGGACTTGCCCCGATCGCAGATTAGGATTTTGAATTGTTCTTTACTTTTTTGGTAATATTATAGTATTTCTTTTAGAGAAATATAATAGCATTTTATTTTTTATTTAAATTTTGACCTCTTAAACTTATGTGTTCGTGAAATCCACAGATTTTGTATAAATTATTTATTTATTTAAAATTTATGTATTAATTAAATCTTTCTTCAAAATGATATTAATTACTTTTAGGTAGGATTTTTGGCATTTAAAGATTTGTTTGGTCAAACATACTTTGAGATATTGAAAACCCAACAATCATATAACATAGTAGTAAGCGATATGTATAAAAATACTGGGGCCCACCACTAAGATATTTAACTGAATTTAAGGAAGATGATAACTCTGTGTGACTTGTTCTTTCTACAATCTCTTCCTTCCTCTCCAGTCTCCACAACTCTTCCTCTTTTCACTATTCTCCATAACAGTAGTTTCTGTTTGGAACTCTGAAGTCTGAATTCGACTATGGATTGACGAAGGTATCTGCATCAACCCATTGACGATTGAGACCCATATGCATCCATATCCGATTTCGTGGAACCTTTCCCCCGACAGAGAACCGCGATGAAATTACAAAAAAAATAAAAATAAAATAAAATAAAAAAATCACCCCAAAAAAAGAAGAGAATTGCGATGCTCTCTGTAACTGTATATTGCCGGAACGCTCGTATCTCCGTTCCAGAATGCCGGCGACCCATGATTGGGAACGCACTATCCAGTTCGGAGATATGTAGATATGAATTTTTGTACGACCAGATGACAAAACAATGGAGTCCAAACTTATTTAATATTTATAGCTCAAAATATTAATGAAAAGCATAGATTAAAGTGTAAGAATACGAAAATAAAGGGGACTAGCTTACCTGGGCTTGAGTTTGACGAGTTTTGTTCGTAAATCCCTCGCTTTTGAGAATTTATAACCTCTCTCAAACTTTTTGTTCAAAAGGGCAGCCTTTTTATTTACCGAGCCCTCAATCAATCGTACATAAACACACACAATTTAGCCTTACTATATTTTAACCCACTTAAAGTTTAAATACTCCGTAAAAGATCCCGTGTGATAGTCTAATGAACACAAAGGGGGTACTTCTGTGTCTCATTAAGTGTCCCCAACCTGTACAGTCTAATAAAATTCTCTAAAGTTCCATGGAGTGTCTGACACATATTTTGGGAGTGTCTTACGAGTGTTCGAGTGTCTAAACTATCTGACACGGCTACAGCCCCTATTCTGGAGTGTTGTGCTTTCTTGGTGTCAGTGGATCTAGAGAATCATTTTCTGCATCCTTTTGACGAGTTATTTTCTAATTTTATATCTTTTAGAGAGGGTAAACCAGATGTTGAGCTCATTCACCCTCTAGAAATTAGGTGTAATAACTGGGATTACTAATGGCTGGGACAAACTTAATCGAGAAAATACCCGAGCAAATGCAGGTAGAGTGTGTACTTTGATGAAATTGAAACGACGAGAAATTCAGGAATGTATTTTGTACTGTAACCTAAAAGCAAGTGCTGTCCCGTTCCCTTTTATCCCATTAAAATATCAAGAGCTAGGTGGTGTCTAGGAATGGAATTCATGTTCACAATCTAACTACTGGAGGCTTTACTTCCAGTAGGAAAGGAGCGATGGTAGCTGCTTTCTACTGTTGGGAGATTAAACACCGCGAGAGAGGAGCACCAAAGTATGATTTGGGACACCCACTTACCCAAAAGGTCAACCTTATGAGTTAGGACCCAAATCATACTATATTAACCATGAACCTCATGTCCACCATCCCGATGTGGGACAAATTGCTCACACATAATATCCAACAATCTCCCCCTTCATGTGTGAGCCCTTCAACATGCTCCCCCTCGCCCGGAAGCATTCGCCGAATTTCTTGGAATCACCTTGTGAGAGTGCACCGGACCACCATCTGCCAGACCACCTCCTGGAGCAACACAGGAATTTGACCGTCTGCAGGAACACCTGGTCCACCAGTCATGGAAGACCCATCTATGAGAACACCACACATCTCACCCTTGATTCACCACGGCAGCGCGCACTAACCAGGCTCTGATACCACTTGTTGGGAGATTAAACACCGCGAGAGAGGAGCACCAAAGTATGATTTGGGACACCCACTTACCCAAAAGGTCAACCTTATGAGTTAGGACCTAGGTTACCCAAATTCGCTTAACAGGTAGCGATTCACGAACTAGATCGCCCGATCCGATTCGCGGGTCGTTCGCGATCTAGACCGCTACTTTGAGCGATCTGGAAGTAAGCAAAGAACAGAGCACATACGAGTATGAATGAAACCACAAATGGATGATGCACTTACACGTCACCGTGAAGAGAAGTTCCGCCATCGGTAATTGAAGACGAGACACGTACTGGTATTGAAACTCAATTGAAACTCAACCAAACTCGAACAGGAAGAAGCACAGTCGACAGAGGAAGAAGAAGAAGCGCTCCAGTGAAAGAAGAAGAAGAGACGCGTTTGACCGAGGAGGAAGAAGAAGATGTTGACTAATTTTTATGGGAGGCGACGTGCGTTGTTTTTCTATTAGTGGAGTAATTGCACAATTAGTGGGATTCTAGTAGTTAATTTTCAGTAGTTAAAAAAAAAAGTTACATAACATATGGTAAATTCTAGTCATCTTATAATAAGATAATATTTTCTTTACCAATTTTTTAAAAGGTAAGAAATCTGGGCAGGATAATTGAAATCAATGAAAATTGAAATATAACTTTTGGAAGAATTGAAATAAAAATGGTAAGAGTACTAAGATTAATGGTTATCAATTTGATAAATTATGTTCGACATAATAATAACCCAATATAAACAAGTTACATGATTGTTAAGATTACTACACATATATATAAAAGAAAACGTTCCTAACAATCGTTCCGCGAACTGGACAAGCGAATTTCGATTCACATAAGCGATCCGAAGAAGCCTACCCCCACCGTACCGCGATCCGGTCACCTTAGCGTACCGCGATCCCGAACCCGTACCGCGAACCACAGCGAACTACGATCCTGGTAACCTTGGTTAGGACCCAAATCATACTATATTAACCATGAACCTCATGTCCACCATCTCAATGTGGGACAAACTGCTCACACGTGATACCCAACATCTACCTCTCTTTGCCAAGGTTGTAATTCCTACCATATCCTTTCTGACATCCACCTCCTTGGTATTTTCCGCCTTGCCAACACCTGGTTATTTCTCCGCCCCCTCAACAGTCACGGGATTCCTATCTCTACTCCCAGTGCTGGAAAAGGTTGACTCATGATTCAGTCTTCTTTTTCCATCATGAAGGCAATTGTTTTGAGCTATGTAGCCTTCTCATGAACCACATATTCTAGGGAAGCAAGCAAACATTATCCATAGGCGATTTTTTTGTATGCACAAATGAAGTGGGAATAATTTGTAACGGAGGTATGTCTCAAATTTACCAAGCCACCTTTGGAAGATATGTAAAGGCCCTCTCAGCTGGGCTTTCAAATTGAACGGTACCACTTTGGTCAAGGGGTTCGTTCCTCTTTGCATAAAGGTTCACTCTTCTTTGCATAAGAGATTTGGGGGCTCCTAGTAGCTTCTAGTGACTTCTACATTAGTACTTTTGTACGACTGATATTTTGTGAGAGCCTTTCATTTGTTTCTGAGACCAATTCGTGAAAGCATTTCATATGTTTCTCAGTGATTAGAAAATTTGGACTAGTAATTCGTCTTTTGAAGATCGTGTGGTTTGAGATAGAATCCTACCAATATTTTTGGATGACGAGGGAAATCAGCTGCCGCCTAAGAAGCACGTAACGGATACGGGTACTGGATACGATACGGAAACGGATATGGGATACCTCATTTTCTGAAAAACTGAGGCTATGATACGGCTCGGATACATCAATAGTTTTATTATTTTATATATATATTTGAATTTTTATAGTACGAGATATGATAAAATATTTTTTCCAACTTTATATTTATAGCTTAAATATAACGAAAAGCATATATTAAGTATAAGAATGAGATAGGTGGGTTCGAGTTTGCCGAGTTGTATCTGGGAATACTCTTGAAGTTGTCGCATGTGAGAACTTAAAACCTCACTTGAACTTTTCGTTCAAAAGGGTAACATTTTCATATATTGAGCCATCAATTAATCAAATATATCGTATCTACTTTAGCTTAGTTATATTTCAACCCATTTAAAGTTCAAATTCTCATAAAACAACCCGTGTGAAAGTCTAATAAAACTAAGGGGCAATTGCCGTCTCTCATTAAGTGTCCCCCAAGTGTCCAGTCTAATAAAATTCTCTAAAATACTCGGACACGCCAGCCGAAGTGTCTGACACGTAATTTGGAGAATCGTACGAGTGTCAGAGTATCCCAAGTGTTGGACATGGATACGGCCCCTGTTTTGAAGTGTCCATGCTTCCTAGCTGCTGCTATCATTAGGTGCGCTCTAGGTAGACCCCGCTTCTGTGAAATAGCCCGTTAGAGTTTAACCAGCCTAGTTTGCCCATACGTGACATGTCTAGAAGGATGGGAATCAATCCCTTGGGGGTAAGTCCTACAAGTGTGTATTCCCCTGTTCTACCATTGTTGGTATTTGGAATTGTCATCCTGCTGGCGTTCATGTTAATGGCGACTCTGGCTCTTGCTGTTTCTGAGCTTGAGACATTGGTGTTTGCACGAGGAATTGAAGTTCATAAGTTCCTTACATAAACAGAACCAGATCTTGATAGAAGTCTTACTTTTTGAAAGTTGAAACTACCATGCTTTGTTGCATGATACGTCTCCGTATTATTAAACTGCTCCAACTTTATTTGTATTGTTTCTTATGTCAGGGATGAGATTGGAGAACTAATTGACGTGATTGTGATACATACCAAGAAACTTATCAAAGCTACCTCAAGAGAGGTTGACAAGTGGAGAAGAGATTGAGTTTGGTTGTCTATCCGGGAATGCATGGATTTATGGAGTTGCGTCACTCCAATTCTTATGAACTGCGTCAACTTGGTATAAGCGTGGTTTAACAAAGAAATGTCCATACTCGCATATCTACCGTCTGTGTTAGCTATAAATAGGTACATAGATACTAGACGGCGTGGCAACAATGATTTCTTCCATCTTAGCTTGTATTATGTGTGAACTGTGAACCTAAGGAAGAAGGAGGTTGATTGATGTGAAAATCCTATTATTTTCGTTTTAATCTGTTTCTTGACATTGCTTTCCTCTGGACTAACGGCATCTGGGGTTTTAGTTTTGTTTGTATAGCAGGGGCCCATCTCCTGAATTAACAATGGAAGTGCGATTTGCTGGACTTTGGGCTTCAGAAAACTGAACTAGCACTACTTAAGTACTTGGTAATCGGTACTCGGTAACTCTCTGATTTTTCCTAGATTTCAGATCTTGGTAAAATAATACTTTGTAACATTATGAAGTGAAGTCTTGATGCAACGGAACAGAAATGCTGTATATGCCGAAACTAGATCCCGGATAGGTGCCGAATTGCCACGAGAGAAGGACAAGTTGCAACCAATTAATGCTCAATATTTTTTTGTTTAATTTTTCTCTCTCCATTCTTTCCCCTGTCTTCTTCTCTCACTCCCTTACTGTTAGTCCTTTCTGTAGGAAACTCTTCTATTCATCTCATCTCTGATTCTCACCTACACAATCATCTACCCTTCCTCAATACTATAGAGAAGTGATAAAGATTGAAGACACATCAGCTATAGTAAGCTCTTAGACACAGATCGGAATCCCCATCATCATCATCCTCTTGCAGTGGATCTATCATTCGCTGGAAAGAAATTGCATAAGTTTCCCGATTTCATAAAATCCAACGGGATGTTGATTGAAAGCAATTAAAATTACTACCACTACAATAAATTTGAATTTTATCTAGTAAACCTAATATCATGAAACGAACGGCATTTGAATGCAATCTGGGCATTTTTTGGGTTCACGGATCAAAAATATGAAAGCTAATTAGGTTACGAAATAACTTCACACTAACTTGATTTTTTGGAGTTTTTACCATGAACCTTTAAGAACAGGGGAGACGGAGTGGAGAAGAAAGAACAGGAAGAAGAAAGGAGTAAGAGAGAGAAAGAGTGGACAAGATAAATACTAGAATAAAAGAAAAAGAAAAATATACTTACATGAATGAAGAGAGAGAATAATGAACCAATTCAGTCACTAATACAAATGTGACGTGTCCATTTCGGCTGCTGTTCGGGGTATACGTTCGGCACGCCTAGCACTGCTCGCAACAGAATAGTTTGGCGCCGTGTTTGAGTCGTCGAAATAGCCTCATGCATAAATGCAACCGCGCACTATAGACCTCAAAGTCGGTCCGACCTTCCTCCAAACTCTAGACCTTGCACAAAGCGGGAGGTTTTCTCTTTTAAATTATGAAAATGTTACCGAATTCTCAAATTACTCCACATGTGTCCACCTCCAAGTCAATTACAAGACAGAAGCAACGACCCGTACTATGAAAATTGTCATTATGTATTTTAATTTGAGGAAATTTGACAAAGCATACGATTTGGCTCGTCTTTAATCACTCAAATGGCTCTTCACTATTCGCCATAGAGATTTGGGATGAGAACTTTGAGACGGGACCGTGAAGTTTTCCTTGGTTTGCTCTACGCTATGCATCAATAGAGTTGCAAGTGGTGATGGTAGCGTTGGCAGTGGATGAGAATGATTGTGCGGGGAGTAAAAGGAGAACATATTCATTGGGGATAGCCCCACCACGTGACATGCCTTCATGGTGGGGCACACCAATCAGTTTTTTGACGAATATTAAGAAATTGGTAGATTTCATCTGACTAATGCACGTTTATCAGAAACTGATTGGCGTGTCCCACCATGTAGACATGCCACGTGGTGGGGATAGCCCCAGTGAATACTTTCTCGAGTAAAGGACCCAAGCGCAAGATTCACCAGACTTCCTACTGCGTGAAGGACTGAGGGGTCATATTGCAACATGGCTAAATTTGGGAGAAATGTCACTGAAACAGCCGCAGGAGGGTCACCTCACGGTATGTCTACAGAGGGACACTTAAGAGAGATTCTCAGGTCACGTCTGCCTCCTCAGTCGCACCGAGAGGGTTCCCGCTAGGGGCAGATTCAGGATTTCATGACAGTGGATGCTAAATGAGAAAAAAAATAACAACATAAAAATAAATTTTATTTTTATAAATATTGAGTGGGGACTATAGAGCATTTAATGTGGGCCCTGAAACTGATATAACTTTAAAAGGAAGGATAAAATTTTAATTTTTAAAAGTTGAGTGAGGTCTACAGCCCCCACTAGTCCCTAGCTAGATCGATACTTGGTTCTCACCTTCCAAGGACGTACTGGAGGAAAGCATGTCACAACAACGTGGTTCTTGGTTGACATATTCTAGGACCACCCATGACCTTTTTCTCTTGTTCAAGAAGATCCTGACAGAAATTGAAGGTTGCCCTTATTATGGACATTTAAGAGAGATTACACTTGTCTCCTAATAAGGTTCTGTCAGACGATAGCTTCTTTTGACAGGAATCTATCTCGCGGGAGCAGTTCCCCGGCGATGTAACAGAATTGAGGGAGAGAGAATTGAGAGAAAAGATCAGATAAATGGAATTATCATTAATATCGCAATTGCATTACATGATTATGTTTTTGTAGTCTAGGGTATAATTCACAATTATCCTAATTTGAGGGTTGCAAACATATAAACTAAACTAGCTAATGGCTTATGTCACACAGGCTGCCACCACCTCCATTGATGATCGTGTGATGATGATGTGGACCAATGAGAATGCGCCTCGCTGGCTGCTTGGCTGACTCACCGACTGGCTGACTATTATTTAATGCAAGATGGATTTGGTGGTGTAATGAAACTTAAGAGAAATTGTCTCCGTCGAGATGCAGAATCTTCTTGCAAAAAAGAAAAGAAGAATCAGGGGCAAAGTTCAAGGGTTGAAGAACGGGGTCAAGCCACACATTAGTGTGACTAGAATTGACGTTCTAAGAAGAACTCGTGACGTACCGTGCTAATTCGGCCAACATCTGCTGTTTAAGGCTCGAAACCCTCTATTTATTTACATTCAGTTATATTTCCTTTACTATTTAAGACCTCGTTTTAAACCCGATTTGGGTCAATCATTTTCCAGTGTGTATTTCTTATTTAGAACTTTCATTTAGAGTAGCTTTTATTGGGGGGGGGGGGTGTTCTAAATTTTGCAAAATTTTGATTTTTCAGCTATTTAAGTCTGACTTGTGGACTAGTTTTGACAGTTTATTGATTATTAAAGTTTTTGTCAGTAAACTTATAAAGATATTCTCTTGTTTTCATCCCCTCCTTCACTTTTTTTGCTTATGTTTCTCGATCATAAGTCTCGATTCAGTCCGACGTCAGTTGGTATCAGAGCTCAGAGCTTCATGGGAAGAAGATTATCATCGACAATAGTGCGTGAACGTCCTGGTAGATGCGGGCGGGTTGCGGCTGAGAAGCCCCTCCCCCCCCCCCAACGGAAACGTAATGTCCAAGACGTTATTGTTGGTGTAGATTCCCTAGAGGCGATATATTTTAGTGTAAACGTTGTTTTGGCTAGAATATTCATTTTATTATACATGGAGATATTAATATAATGAAGTCCTTGAATTGCAATTGTTGTTTATCTTAAAATATCTCTAGTCAATTATATTGGTTAGTAGGATGATTACTATGCATGGGACTAGTATGTGGGTAGATTGATATGGAAATATCAAGTCTAACACATGGGTATGCATTAGGAGTAATGGCATACTGGATTGACCCACCACGAGAAGGCTACATGCGAGTTATGTGAATGTTACAAGTGCTTCTCATAGTGACAATGGTGTTGTGGTCCTTTGACTTGTTGTCATTAGATACTCTAGTTGTGAATTATCATCTTTTGATATCGTTAAACGTTTCACCGTAACTGAGTAACTATAAAAGCGATAATCGGATATGATATGAAGCAACCTGAGATATGGTAGTGATGTAGAGATGATTTGTCCCTCCCACATAACCGGAGTATGTATCCATGGTCGCTCAATGAGTAGTACTTACAAATGTCTAGCCTGACTCATGTAGATCAATAAATGTCTATTCCCAGGATCGAGAAACTATGGATTTGATATACGAGGGTGACATACGTGTCTTGTTTCCAATCCGGATATTGTGACAAAGGGACGATACAACATGGTAACATTGGTCATAGAGGATTGTCAAATCATTGACTATTCTTATTAGTTGGGTAGCACTGATGTGTTGCTAGACACCGCTCAATGTTTGTAATTGTTACTGCCAATGTAATAGGAACCTGCAGGGTCACACACCAAAAGATTAGAGTGGATGTAGATGTTAATTAGTTGGAATAATTTATAGTTAAAAGAATCAAGGATAAAAGTGCAACAACGTGCATATTTAGTTTGACTAAATAGCAAAGTTGACTAAACTACTAATTTATCCAAGTATGGATCGGATAAGTATTGTGGAGATTTTATAATTAGTAAAGAGTTATTAATTATAAAAGGCTAGTCCTGCCCTATTACTTAATTATATGAAATAATTAGAGCAAGGAGGAGAAAAGACCAAGGAGGCTGAACCCCCTAGAGGCCCACGACAACAAGGAGGCGCCACCTCTCTTCACCGTTTTTGAGTGCACTGCTTGATTGGATCAAGCTCTTGATTGCTTACTTCCCTACACTGCTAGCACAAACAATAGAGGAAGATCCAATTGCTCATCCTACGGTGTGGATATTTGCAGAGATGTGGACATGAATTCTACGTAGTGATCAATCTGATTTACAAGGTAGCCTTATCTCCTTTATCACGTTATGAATGCTTCACCTGCGATAAAAGTCGAGTTTTGTGAGTTTGATGCCATTGGAATCTAACACATAAAGAAAATATGCATATGTGAGTATCACGATATTTGTACTATATTAATAATGGCTTTATTTGAATATAGCTCCCACTATTTTAATCGAATTAATGACCTTCACCATTAAAACAAAAAAATATCACATTTTTTTCTAGCGGGCCAAGATCCGTATTTCACCTCCTTTTGTTGGTCACCAGAAATTCAGTTATTTAGGTCGGAAACAATTTTCAGTTACATCTAATTTAACTCTTGGAACAGTTGGGGTGAATAACTCCTCATCTATCATATAGACTATTGCCCAATTAACTTGCCTCTAAGCTTGTGGTTCCATTGAAGTAGCTTCGTTAAGTTAGACACTTTTCTTAACAATTGCATATTACTTGCTTATGCTATCGCGCCTTACCATTGACAAATAAAGGTACCGTGCTTTGGCAAGCCCACACTTAATTAATCAAGGTCTTGACGAGTGCCAAGCAAAAGAAGGCTATAACTTAATATTTTTAAGTTTGAGGGATTTGTTTATTTTAGTTGATATCATCAACTAATCTACTCAAACGGATTGGGTAATTTCGATTGAAAGATCCATATTTTATTATTATCTTGTTTAACATCCAATGATGCATAACATACATCAATATAAACAAGACATAAATAATATAAACGTGACATGGATGTGCCCCTTAAGCACTACGGTATTCTCAAGCCAATGATAATATCAGTAGAACTATAAGAACGCCAAGCTCATATCCAAGTGTGCTTTCTTCTAGTCCTAGCATCCAAGCATGTGCGTCTCCACCTTTGTTGCTCTTATGGAATAAATTGCCTCTAACTATCTATTTAAATTTCTATGTAGAAACCTCACATATGAGGGGATTTAGATGAGAAGAGAAAACATATAGAATAAATAGAGAGGAACGAAACGCATGCCGTATTTTGATTACATCAGAAACCATAAAAAACCAAATCACAACAAACCAAACTCACATCTAGGGCACATCCACGCACCATGTGATTAAACATCAAATAAGACAAATAAAATTCAATTTTAATCGTGCGTTTAATTGATCGGGTAATTCGTAATTACCAACTGCGATTGCAGGGTCAAGAGGAGCGGCACACACCAAGGGGGCATCGTCACTCCAAGGCCGAAAACCTAGGGGAGGGAAAAACAATTTTTCTTTTTCCCTAGTGTGGACGAACCTCTCTATGAGAGGAAAAACCAATTTTTCTTCTCTTGCCCAAATCCTTGCAGTTGCAGTTCGTATATCATATATACGACTTTACAATACACTACGTATGTCATATATACGATTTTACAGTACACTACGTTTATCAAATAAACGATTTTACAGTACACTACATATATCATATATACGATTTTACAGTACACCACATATATCAAACTACGATTTTACAGTACATTACGTATATCATATATACGATTTTACAATATACTTCGTATATCAAATATACATTTTTACAGTACACTACATATATCAAATATATTATAATATACTTCTATATCATACATATGATTTTACAGTAGACTACGTATATCATATATACGATTTACACTACAATGTATTTATCATATACAACTTGTAAGATCAAGTTGTGCAAGGCTTGGAATAGTATAACTATTTCAAGGCCTTGAACCAACTTTCAATGTCTTGAATCAGTTACCATAGGCTTGAAAATAGTTTAAGGCCTTGAAACTGGATTCAAAGCCTTGAAACTGACTACCCTATATGAACATTCTCAGGGGGAGTTCTCTGTAAACTCTTCCAAGTTGATTTCTTATCCCTCATTGATATGATTGTCTTATCGCTATTAGATGATGAAAGAAAAATTATTCTAACACGTTTGAACATAGAATATCATCTGTTTGACTTTGATATTGCAGGAAATTTTATTTCAAAGTTCTGCAAGATTGTTTCCTAAACTGAACTTATGCATATTTGGAAACAGTTGGACAATTTGATCCTGTGATCAATCAGAATTGGATGACAGCTTCTAGAGATGTTTAAACGAAGGATCACAACAAAATATCCAGAGATTGTGCTCATTCAACCGTTGGAGAAGATGTTAAATAAGTCAAAATCTGTTGCCTACAAAATAGGAAGTTTGTTGATGAAAATATGGGAAGATTTGCAGAGCTGTTTGAAGTTTAAATAGAGCTCAATACTGAAGCAACAAGACACAACACTCAACGGGAAAAAAGAGCGACAAAGTTCTGGATTGACAAAGCATCAAAGAAGTTCATTCATCTCACAATCCATTCACAGAAGATCATTGCATACTTCATTTTAGTTCCTACACTCTAAGTGTTCTTCTGTATTGTACTTCATTGGTAGATAATTTTTGTATTATTTCTATCTTCATTCTCAAGGATTGTTCAAGGTGAACAATTGAGAATTCTTAGTTAATCAGTTAGCTAGAGCAGGTACTAGATAGGTTAGGGAGAACCACAAGCTGTAACAGAGTAAGGCAATTCTCTGTGCTTGAGATCTAGGGCTTAGCTTTTGATTAATGAGAATTGAGTTGAAAATCCTGCAGGGAGAAGATCCCTGAGGTAGAAACGTAGGTCCAAGTGGACTGAACTCTATAAATCATTTGTCTCTTGCTTTTGAAGTTCATTCACTTTCATAGTTTTTGCAGCATACAAAATTGACTGTTTTTCAAGGGTTTGAAACTGTTTTCAAGTCCTTGAAAAAGGCTTATTTGCTTTAGAACAAACTGCATCTCTTCCAAGGGCTTGAACTTGTTTTCAAGGCCTTGAACTTCACTAGCTTTCACAAGTTCTCATCTTCCTAGCAAGTTTTGGAAAAAGTTGGCATACTCTATTCAACCCCCCCATTCTAGAGTATCTTAGCTGCATTACCACATGCACACTCACACTTTAAATTGGTATTAGAGCTTGTATCACTATATAGATTTAGCCATCTGGTGATCTTGAGTACTGCAGGTGATGGTGGTTTCTCACAGGGAAGAGCTGCTAACAGACCTCCTCTATTTTGTGGAGAAAATTTTGCTCACTGGAAAGCCTTGATAAAAATGTTCATCATTGATCAAGACATAGAGCTTTGGACCATTATACAGAATGGACCTCACACGTTCTACACAGAGAAAGGTGGGATTAGAACTCCCAAAACTGAAGACTTACTCTCTTCTCCTGAATTAGAGCGATTCTCTAAGAATTACAAAGCTATTTACATCTTATATTGTGCTTTGAGTACAGATGAATTCAACAGGATTTCGGGCTGCACTACTGCCAAAGAAATCTGGGATAAGCTTGTGGTGACTTTTGAAGGAACCAGTCAAGTCAAGCAAACCAAGATCAACATCTATCTCAGGCAATATGAGCTGTTTGAGATGAATGCTGATGAATCCATCAGAGACATGTTCAAGAGGTTCACAAACGTTGTTAACAACCTTGATTCACTGGGAAAACATTTTTCCAATAAGAAAAGGTGAGGAAGATTCTAGGAAGTCTTCCAAAGGCAAAGTGGGAACCAAAGACCACAGCTATGAAGAAGCACATAATCTCTCAACTTTACAACTTGATGACCTACAAGGGAAGCTCCTGACACATGAAATATCTATGAATGAAGCTGATGGAGAACTCCCAGAAAGTGTCAAGAATTTAGCTCTCAAATCCAAAGAGAATGAGAGAACTCAAATCCTTGAAACTGAGGATGATGATGATGAAGATCCATATGCCTTGATTTCCAAAGCCTTGAAAAGGATTCTCAAAATGAAGAAAAACTTTGGAAACAAAGACTTCAACAGAGAAAGACATAGACCATCTAGTAGCAAGGACTACAAAGGTAAGTCTTCTTCACATATTAAATCAAAGGTTATGAACTGCTTTGAATGTGGTGATGCAGGACATTTGATAAGAGATTGTCCACATAAGAAAAGTAAGAGCTTTCAAAAGAAAGATCACGACAGAAGAAATAAAGCTGTGATAGCTTCATGGAGAGATTCAGATAGCACAAGTGACTCATAATCTGAAGAAGAACATGCCAACCTATGCTTCATGGCGAAGAATGATGAAAGTTATAAAAAGAACATTGAGGTAATGGTAAACTGTCTGATTTCAAAATCAAAAGAATCTCTTTCAGATTATCTCAGAACAATGCTTTTAAATGAGGAAGATTATCTGAAATAGATCAGACTCTTAAAAGAAAAAGTTCATGAGCAAGCAAAAGAGAACTTACAACTTGTTTGTCTAAATCAGAATCTTGAAATCTCTTTGAAGAAGAATGACAGTGATTTCTAGGCCTTGAATACCAGTTTCAAAACCTTGAAAACACAAGTCAAGGAAGAAGTCACTGAAAACTCTTTGATGAACAACAGCCTTGTTAATCTAAAACATCAAGTTGATGAATTAGATAAACAAAAGACTACTCTTAATGAGAAAATTCAAGAATCTGAATTGGTCAAATTTAAGCTTGCTGGATCAGAACACAAGTTGAACTTGATTTTTGGAGGAAGTTCACAGTCAGTTCACAAAGCTGGTATTGGATTCAATCCAAATTTTCCAAGAAAGAACAATACCAGATTTGTGAAGGCTGGAAACAAAACCTCTCCTAAATGTCATTAATGCTGTAAAACTAGTCATGTTAAGATGACGTGTCCTTTCAGAAGAAGAGACCCTCACATAATGAGGAACACATTTCCTTTTCAACTCAAAGGACAAGTTAAGCAGATTTGGGTTCCTAAAGGGGTCAGACCACCTAACATGGTTGATCCTGAATATGAATCCAAATTCCACACTTGGACTAACAGCTGGGTAAGGTAGTGATTGGTGTTTGCAGGGTGTCACCAAGGAACAAAAGTGGTTTATGGACAGTGGTTGCTCAAGACACATGAGTGGAAAGATATCTCTATTTACAAAATTGAAGGAGCAATCAGAAGGTTCAATTACACTTGGTGACAAAGGCAAATGCAATATTCTTGGTATTGGTAAAGTTGGTACAAATTCTGAAAACTCTGTTTCTTATGTGTATCTAGTTGATGGTTTGAAATTTAACTTGCTTAGTGTATCTCAGCTTTGTGAAAATGGCAACAAAATTATCTTTGATAAAGAGAAATGTGTGGTGCAAAATGAGAAATCAGGAGATTGCGTTCTCACAACCTCTAGATCAAACAATGTTTATACTTTTCAGACTAACAAAGTTGTAGGAAAGAGTTTGAAGTGTCTCAAGGCCTTGAAAGAGGATTCAAAGCTTTGGCACAGGAAGCTTGGTCATATCAGTTTGCAAACTTTGAATAAGTTGATTTCCAAAGACTTGGTAAGAGGATTGCCATACACTAAGTTCAAAGAAGATGAATTGTGCAAAGCTTGTGCTCAGGGCAAGCAGACCAGAAGCTCCTTCAAGCCAAAGAATTTTGTAAGTACAACTAGACCTATTGAACTGCTGGTAAAAGGTATATGCTGGTTGTTGTAGATGATTTTTCTAGATATACTTGGGTTATGTTTCTCAAAAAAAAATCTGAAGCCCTCTCTGAATTTTCAAAGCTTTGCAGAGAACTTCAAACTATGAAAAACCTACCTATAGCTTCAATTAGAAGTGATCATGGTAGAGAATTTGATCAATTAGAATTTGATTTTTTCTGTGATAAGCATGGTATTACTTACAAATTTTCTGTTCCAAGAACTCCTCAACAGAATGGTTTTGTGGAAAGAAAGAACATGACTCTTTAAGATATGTCAAGGACAATGCATCTTGAGAACAAGCTGCCAAAACATTATTGGGCAGAAGCTGTGAATACAGAAAATTATATACTGAACAGGTGCTTGATCAGACCTATTATGAAGAAGACCCCCTATGAACTATTTAAAGGGAGGAAGCCAAACATTTCATACTTCAGACACTTTGGTTGTACATGCTTTATCCACAACAATGGAAAAGACAATCTTGGTAAGTTTGATGTAAGAAGTGATGAAGGTATATTTCTTGGTTACTCTCTGAATAGCAAAGCTTATAGAGTTTACAATAAAAGAACCAAACTGGTTGATCAGAGCATTCATGTTATTTTTCATGAAAGCTATAATGGTTCTTCGAGTGAAAGTTTTGCAGATTTGAATTTGAACAAGCATGAATCAGAGGAAGAAACTGAGAATCCACTGGGATTCAAGAAAGGCTCAGAAGAAAACAGAAGACATTTTCAAGACCTTGAAAGTGGTTCTCAAGGCCTTGAAAATAAGCCTCAAAGACTTGAAAAAGATGATCTGGAGGATACAAGTGACAAAGCCACTACTTCAAGACAAGAGAAGATCTATGGAGAACCTGAACCCTGGTCTCCAAGAAAGAGATTCAAATATCTCTCATCTCATCCAGTTGATAACATCATTTCAAATCCAACCACTGGTACTCAAACTAGATCACAATTGAAGAACTTGTGTGCTTTTAATGCTTTTATCTCTCTTGTAGAACCTAAAACTGTGAAGGAAGCATTAAAAGAAGTAGACTGGATCATTGCTATACAAAGTGAACTCAATGTGTTTGAAAGGAATAAGGTTTGGAACCTAGTTCCTCCACCTGCAAACTAGTCTGTCATTGGTACCAGATGGGTGTTCAGAAATAAGTTGGATGAAAGTGGCAAAGTGATCAGAAACGAAGTAAGGTTAGTTGCTCAAGGTTACAACCAAGAAGAAGGTATTGATTATGAGGAAACTTTTGCTCCAGTTTCCAGGTTAGAAGCAATTAGAATTTTGCTTGCATTTGCATCTCACAAGAACATGAAACTGTTTCAAATGGATGTGAAGTGTGCTTTCTTGAATGGCTACTTACAATAAGAAGTTTATGTTGCACAACCTCCTTGTTTTGAAAATGACAATTTTCTAGATCATGTATACAAACTTGACAAAGCTCTTTGTGGTTTAAAACAAGCTCCAAGAGCTTGGTATGAAAGATTGTCAAAGTTTTTGCTTGAAAATGATTTCAAAAGAGGATTAGTAGACAAAACTCTTTTCATAAAGACTCATGAGAAAGATTTGCTTGTAGTTCATATCTATGTTGATGATATCTTGTTTGGAGCTACTAATGATCAATTGTGCAAAGAATTCTCAAGTCTTATGAGCATGAATTTGAAATGAGCATGATGGGAGAGCTGAACTTCTTCCTTGGACTTCAAATACATCAATTGAAGAAGGGCATCTTTCTGCATCAAAGCAAGTACACAAGAGACTTGTTAAAGAAATATAGCATGACTCAATGTAAGGAAGCCAAGACTCCTATGAGTTCTACACTATCCTTAGACAAGGATGAATTTGGTAAGAGTGTCAATGTGAAAGAGTATAGAGGTATGATTGGATCATTACTCTATCTCACAACAAGCAGACCATATATCATGTTTAGTGTATGTATGTGTGCTAGATTTCAAGATGATCCAAAAGAATCACACTTGACTGCTGTGAAGAGAATATTCAGATATCTCAATGGTACCAAAGACTTAGGGCTTTGGTATCCAAGACATTCTAATTTTTGTTTGCATGGTTTTTCAGATGCTGACTTTGCAGGTTACAAAGTTGATAGGAAAAGTACTTCAGGAACTTGCCAATTTATTGGGTCATCCTTGATCAGTTGGCATTCAAAGAAACAGAATCCAGTTGCATTATCAACAGCTGAAGCTGAATATATAGCTGCAGGAGCATGTTGCTCACAAGTACTATGGATTTCTCAACAGCTAAGAGACCATGGATTTGATTTCAGAAGCATACCTATCAAGTGTGATAACACAGGTGCAATTTCAATTACAAAGAACCCAGTTCAACATTCAAGAACCAAGCACATTGATGTCAGACACCATTTCATCAGAGATCATGGTGAGAAAGGTGATATTATTCTTGAATTTGTTGCTACTAACATGCAAATTGCAGATATTTTCACTAAACCATTAGCAGATGAAAGATTCTCAGCCCTGAGATTGGAATTGGAATTTCTAAATAAAGTTGCATTGGTTTAGGGGGAGCATCAGGTAAGAAAGATAAGCTGTATGTGTTTTCAAAGGTTTGAACTGATTTTCAAACCCTTGAAAATTACTTCAAAGCTTTGATTTTTATCTGTTGCATTGTTACAGCGTTTCAAGACCTTGAAAACCTTTTCAAAGCCTTGAAAATAAGTCTGCTATACTAGTAGTCAATAAACTTGGATCATTCTGTATTAGGTGATATCTCTGTATATATTTGCTCAATATAACCCCTACCTTTTTCAAAATCACGTTTTAGCCAAAAATAATATTAGAATATTTTATTTTCAACGGCCTAAAAGATTTGAATTCTCTCTGATTATTGCAAATCTTTTAAGATTAGAGAGATATTCTACTTTCTTTTTAAACTCAAACTCTCTCAGTATTTATCTTCTTCTCTTCTCTTCTCCGTATCATTCCTACCTCTCTATATTCTTCTCCCAAACCCTAATGAGCAAAAGGAGAACCTCAGACAGAATTAAGATGGCATGAGGATCAAAACCTGGTTCAGAGAAGAAGAGAAAGGCAGCAGTGGATGAAGTTCAAGAGTTTAGTGGAGACTCTAGCTCTAGAACTCCTAGTGCAGAGGAAGTTGCAGATCTTCCTTCTCCTTAGAAGAAAGTCAAGAAGGTTGCAACTCCTTCCTCAGGGAAGACAAAGAAGAAAGAGAAAGTTGTTGCAGGAAAGCTACCTGTTACAGAAGTGTCCAGTTCCAAGTATATAAAGAAACATAAGAAGGCCACTCAAGATGAAAATGGGAAAGGGAAGGTAACAGAAGAACAACCAGTATATCATATGGAGAGAGCTCTGCAAGTCTACTCAAAGACCCCAACCCCTGATGAAACCTGGTTTGTCTCAAACACCTCCAAAGGTCAGTGGTTAGATGGTTTTGCTTCCAGATTTATTGCTTTATGTAGTATGATCAATATGCATATGGTGGAACACATGAAACTCAAGTGCATATCCATGTTAAAGAAAATTTCTCCATGGTTTATCCTATCCTAGACTCACCAGACTTTTCTATCTGAACTTAACACAAGTTAAGAGATCTGCACACTTGGTGATCAAATCTAGAGTTGCTGGGATAGAAATTGAATTGGTTCACTCTGAGTTTGCCAATGTGCTAGGCTGTCCCAAGAGGTATGAAACTAGCAATCATCCACCAAAGACAGAAATACTGAAATTAGACAGAGAAGAGTTCTACCTACCAAAAACTCCCACCACAGCCAAACAACTAACACACTCTGTGTTAAATGTTGAAGCCAAAGTCCTTCACACTATTCTGGCAAGGTGTATCTTTCCCAGAGAGCACTTCAAGGAATTGGTGACTGAGAGAATGTTGCAGATAATGTACCTGATCATGCATGGCTATGAGATTGACCTCCCAAAGTTAGTGATTGAACACATGCTCTTCAGCCTTACCAATCATAGGAAACACCCTCTGCCCTATGCAAATATGCTCACATTGTTCTTTGAACACTTTGAGATTCTAACTAGTGGAGAGGAATAAGTCACTTCTGGGATGGGAATACTCAATGAGAAGGCTTTTGAGAACATTGGAGTGGTGAAAACTAAAGACAAGGTTTGGAAGTTGTACTCAGATTTGACTGAAGCAGAACTAGGTGCCAAGAAGTTTCTTAAGCCCAAGACCTTGACTCCTACTTCAAGTCAGACCTCTCAGCCTACATACAATCAGAGACTTGATGGTTTGGAGTTGGACATGGAAGAAATCAAGGAAACTGTTTATGGACTTGAGACTGACTTGAGTCAAGTAAAGTATATGGTGGAAAGTATTTTCAGGAGCATGACTTTGCTTGATGTTGATGAGGATGAAGAAGGTACAAAGAAGGGTGACTCTGACAAGAATCTGCCTAGTGAACACTCAAATCAGGAAGAGACTGCTCCAGTCAAGGATAAGGGAAAACAAGTGGTAGCACAAGCTGCTCAGAAAGGAGATGAAGTCAGTAGTCCTGGCTCAGATGACCTGCTGATTACTTTGAAAAAAAAGAAGAAATCTCCAAAGGCTGTTACAAAGGACAAGAATGAAGAAGCTGTTGTTACTGATGAGAATGAAGAAGAACAGGATGAACAAGACAAGACTGATGCTGAAAACAGTGAGGAAGAAGAAGGAGATCAGGATGGAGATGAAGACCCAACCCCTTAATCTGGCCTATTCTTACACATTCTTTCTTTTCGGTTTTTGTAAGTTTTTTTTTCAAAATTTTCCAGACACTTGATCCAACATCTTCTATCTTTTTGATGAAAGTCAAAAAGGGGGAGAAATTATAGGTTTTAGTTTTTATTCTTAGGTGTTATCTGTTTTTTTGCTGGAATTTTTATTTTCTGCAGGTAATTTGAATAAGTTGGATATTTTTGGAATTACTGTGTTATTATAAATTGTGAACTAACCAGTATTTTTTGCAGAGACTAAGGATCAAACAGAATTTGGTTTTGTCTTTCATCAAGGGGGAGATTTTAAGATCAGGTTGTGCAAGGCTTGGAATAGTCTAATTATTTCAAGGCCTTGAACCAGCTTTCAAAGCCTTGAATCATTTAAATTAGGCTTGAAGCTATTTTCAAGGCCTTGAAGCTGGATTCAAAGCTTTGAAACTGACTAACCTATATGAACATTCTCAGGGGGAGTTTTCTGTAAACTCTTCCAAGTTGATTTCTTATCCCTCATTGATATGATTGTCTTACTGCTATTAGATGATGAAAGACAAATTGTTCTAACACGTTTGAACCTAGAATATCATCTGTTTGACTTTGGTATTGCAGGAAATTTTATTTCCAAGTTCTGCTGGATTGTTTCCTAAACTAAACTTATGCAGATTTGGAAACAGTTGGACAATTTGATCCTGTGATCAATCAGACTTGGATGACAACTTCTCAAGATGTTTAAACGAAGGATCACAACAAAATCTCTGGAAGATTGTGATCATTCAACCGTTGGAGAAGATGTTCAAAATCTGTTGCCTACAAAATAGGAAGTTTGTTGCTGAAAATCTGCAGAGCTGTTTGAAGTTTAAATAGAGCTCAATACTGAAGCAACAAGACACAACACTCAACGGGAAAAAAGAGAGACAAAGTTCTGTATTGACAAAGCATCAATGAAGTTCTTCATCTCACAATCCATTCACAGAAGATCACTGCATACTTGATTTAGTTCCTACACTCTAAGTGTTCTTCTGTATTGTACTTCATTGGTAGATCATTTTTTTATTATTTCTATCTTCATTCTCAAGGATTTCTCAAGGTGAACAATAGAGAATTCTTAGTTAATCAGTTAGCTAGAGCAGGTACTAGATAGGTTAGGGAGAACCACAAGCTGTAACAGAGTAAGGCAATGCTCTGTGCTTGAGATCTAGGGATTAGCTTTTGATTAATAAGAATTGAGTTGAAAATCCTGCAGGGATAAGATCCCTGAGGTAGAGACGTAGGTCCAAGTGGACTGAACTCTATAAATCATTTGTCTCTTGCATTTGAAGTTCATTCACTTTCATAGTTTTTGCAGCATACAAAACTGACTGTTTTTCAAGGGTTTGAAACTGTTTTCAAGGCCTTGAAAAAGGCTTATTTGCTTTAGCACAAACTACACCTCTTCCAAGGGCTTGAACTTGTTTTCAATGCCTTGAACTTCACTAGCTTTCACAATTTCTCATCTTCCTAGCAAGTTTTTGCAAAAGTTGGCATACTCTATTCAATATCTTAGCTGCATTACCACCTGCACACTCACACTTTCAAAACTTTATGATTTTATCACTTACAAATCATAATCCAATCGTATCTTATGCGATTTATTAGTAAAAGTGTAAAACACATAATCACATTATGATTTAACAAGGGCTTTGATACCACTGTTGGGTTTTGGACGATCAAACGCAGCAACAATAACAAAATTATTTGCCTAAAACCCACGAAGGACCCATGTTAATGAGCATAATTTGATTATTAGAGGTTTACCTCAGTCAAATTGAATGGTGTCGGTCACTAGTGCAGATCTAAAGAACGGTGCCTCTACGGTATCCACACGGACATGTTTGAATTGGACTTCCACTTCGGTTTCTAGCCTGCTAAATTAGATGGAGGATCTTGTTTCACAAGATAAATGAACTTGGAAGCACACAATGACCGGATCCAATCCAAGCAGTGGCAACAAGAGGGGCGGAATGCATCGAAACCCTAAGGAGACAAAACTCTTTTATATCTCTTCCTCTCTTGCGTGTATGTATGTGTGGAATGCATCTAGACAGAATTTTCACAGCCTATGAATCCTATTTATAGGCTAGAGAAATTCATGTTGCCCTTTAATCCAAACAATTATGATTATTTTGCATTCTAGTATACAATTGCTCCTTAGTCCAACTAATGAGCACATTTTACACTTTGGTCCAAACAATTCATTATTGCTCTTTAGTCCAACTAATGAGAAACTAATTCCAATTAGATCCATTCTATATGTATGACAACTTAGGTTCCTAATTACATTGGTAACAATTAGAAACATTGAGCGGTACTAGCTATACATCAATGCTACACAAGCAATAGGAATATCAGTGATCTGACTAACCTTTTTGACCAATGTTACCATGTAGTATAATCCCTTTGTCACTTCTATCCAGATTAGACACATGAAATGGAGTGTCACACTTGTATATCCACTCTATGGTTTTCTCGATTTTCTGAGTAGACTTAGAAAAACAAATGACGTCAATATCTCATATTGATTAATTTGAGCATGGCCATGCATTTCACTAAGTCTCACTCATCGAGTGGCCATGAATATTTACTCCTGTTATGTAGGAGGGACAAATCCTATCTACATCACTCACACCTCTTAGCATGTTTCATAGCATGTTCAATTGTCGACTTTATAATCACCTTGTTACAACGTGACATTTGCCGTTATCATAACATGATAATTCACATCAAGAGAATGTAGTGACTTCAAGTCGAAGGATCAGAACACCATTGCCACCATGAGAAGCACTTGTGACATTCACACGACTCCCATGTAGCCTTCTCATGGCGGGTTAGTCCAGCACACCATTACTCCTAATGTGTACCCATGTGTTAGACTTGAATCTCCATATCGATAAGACAATGAATAGAAAGTCTTTATAAATGTCACGATAAATAGGTTGCCTATAGGGCATATTCTATCATAATGGTTACCTGAATCCTTCCCTGCAGCCTTGTGCCTCAAATTTTTGGTGTGAAGAGCTGATCTAACCTCTTCTAGGGTTATTGTATCTTCCCTACCAATGAAAGATTGCACAAAAACCTCATGCGATGGAGGCAGCAACACCAACAAATTTAATGCCACATCCTCATCACTTACTTTCTCATCACTATTAAGCAGCTCAAGCAGAATAGTATTAAGAACATCTAAGTGATTGTTGATTTTCATACCTTCATACATCCGCATACTGAATAATCACTGCTTCATCATTAACTTGTTAGTGAGCGACTTCGTCATGTATAGGCTCTCCAACTTCAACCATAAAGAAGCCGTCGTCTCCTGATCTGCGAATCGGGTGATCACGTCGTCTGTCAGACACAACATGATCATTGTGTGAGAATTCTACTCAATCTTCATATACGTTGGGTGGTTGTATCCACGTTGCCTTTGTTGGAGGCTAGGGGCAGCCACATATCGTCACCTTTAAACAACGACTTCATCTTGGTCTGCCACGGACACAAACTGTTTCTCCCACTGAACTTCTCGATCTGAACTGAAGAACCTAGCATCGTTCCTCTAGAAATCCTAACCGAAAGCTCTAATACCAATTTGTTATAACCTGCATATCAAGAAAGAACGATGAACGAAAACAAAGAACGAGAGATAATAATTTACATGGTTTGCTAGCTTTGAAACGAGCTACTCCACAACCCGACAACCTGACCTTTATTGAGAGAAATCACCCGATTTTAACCACACACTGAAATCCACGACCCTAGCATCTATATAGACTATTAATATTGGCTTGTTTACCAAGAAACATCAAGGAATAAATACAAACACCTATTAGGAAACAAATAGCCTACCCAACTTTAGTGCCTTTCGCCCGAATGGCCTAGTTCTTTCGCACAAATCCTTCATGTGAATGCCAATTCCCTCTCGTGCGAA
Source organism: Linanthus parryae (assembly GCA_023055425.1). Taxonomy (NCBI): domain Eukaryota; kingdom Viridiplantae; phylum Streptophyta; class Magnoliopsida; order Ericales; family Polemoniaceae; genus Linanthus; species Linanthus parryae. The sequence continues at coordinate 79,678,790 of JALGPY010000006.1, forward strand.
AGAGCAGTGCTTCAGCCTTCCTTCGCTGCCTCTTTGATGCTTCGCCCGATTTTTCTAGGTTTTAATTATTCCAACAAAAGCAAACTTGATGATTGTAATAACTTTGAGGGAAAAGAATCCGGGTAGCCACTAAAACAAACAGAAAGCAAATATTCTTCGAATTATCTCACTTCTCCCCAGTTCTCCAATTATGATGACAACGGCAAAAGAAAAATGCGGGAGATTACATAAAATAGGTATTATGATTAATGGAAGTGGGTCTAATGTCATTTAAATTTTTTACTAATTTCTTGAGTTGAAGTAATTATTTATCCATCGCTACGAAGTTAGGCAACGACCAAATCCTTAGCTGGCTGGGTTATATTCCTGAACAAATTGCATCCACATTTGATCTCACTAACAACATTTTCAAATTATAATGTCAATGAAGTGTATCTAAAGTAAATAAAGCACCAACTAACCTCTTTATTCCCTCAATTTTGGAAACCTTTGATAAGGCTATCGACACTTGGTGATTCGCCACCTTCGCCCCTAACAACCCTGTGCAATTCATCACGCAACTGCAAAATCTGGAATCAAAGATATGGGCCACTCCTCATGGGACTCATATGATATGTTTTATCTTATTTGTCTTGATGTACAAATACAAAGATTGCATCAACTGGTTTTGCATTACGACGTAACTTGTCCCTTAAGAACATTTGAAGAAAAATACATCCCATCAATAATCAACCAACTGAAAAATATCATTGAAGCAAAGATTGCATACCTTTCAAAACATGTAGGTGAATTTAAGAATAATGGTAGTTCTGTAATTAGATAACAATAGAGGGGTCATAGTGCATTTTGGAGAAGTCCTAACAACCTACTTAAAGGTTGGTTAGGAGCCATTTTCCATTATTGAAATATTCAGTTTCTCTCTCTTTGACGCGGATTACTAGCGCGTATTACGCAAGCGTATGGTCAAGTAGTAAAGAGTGTGTATTTTCAGTACTCGGGTTGTCGATCCCTCGAGGAAAAGCTCACAACAAGTTTATAATTAACAATTTAACGTAGTTCACTAGGTAACCGTAGTAAAAAGTGTGTGAATTGTGGTGTTGCCACCCCCAAACAAGTGGCTGCGATTAATAACAAAAATAATAGTAAACTGGAATTAAGAAGAATTCTTAATCAATTAATGGAGAGGACTAGGAAGTCTCGTTGATCACCTAGGGTTGTAAACGATGTCCGAATTATCTGAGCAACACGTTAACGATATTCTAAATAAGTCGGGTAACAGCGCTGACTATCTCCTATCGGTCTCAAGTCATTCTACTTCACGATAGACTACAATCTCCTATCGGTCTCTTGTGTCTACTGGTCCGTTCTAGTAGGCTGAAGACATGCACGGCAACGGTTCCTTTCGGTCCACCGTTGCACGAAACAGTCGAATCTCACCTACCGAATCTACCCACACTAGCCAATCCTAACGCGTCTCTTCTCAATATCAGTGATACGGGATTGATGTTCAAGTCTCATCCTAGTTAGTTAGAATCACTGTCGTGCATTCACTAACTAAGCAGTATTTCCGGTTAGCTACTCCATTAACACTGAGTATTAAGCACAGTACATGAACAATTGAATTAAAATAAGCTAAATTTAAGCATGAATCAACTATTTAATGAGACCCTAGTTCTTTAACCCTAGATTATCTCCTAATCGTGTGACTCGAGTAGGATTACTAACATAAACAATAAACTAGAATTGATTCAAAAGATGAAATCAAGAAATCATGAAGCAAAGATCCAATCCAGAAGAATATCATCGTTTACATGAACCCTAGGCTCTCAAATCGAGATGCCTAGCTATGGAGTTTTTAGCTACTCATAGTTGACTAAGAAAAAACAAAGAGATTCTCCATTAAAATTGAATAAGAAGGGTAGAAGAAATCAAAGGCAAAGAAGCTTCAATGGTGAAGCTTTTTCTTCCTCCTCGTCTTCTCCTTCCCTTTCTCCTCCTTAGGTTCTTCAATAATCCCCTTTTTCTTCTTTTGTTTTCTGTTTTTCTTTTACGTGCCTCCCTTTTTTGATCTAGAAGTCTCCTAATCAATCACAAGAAAACTTTCAAGTAATGACCAAAAACCCCTCTTGTTTTGCCGTGCGTGCGCTGGTATTGCTTTATGATCGCAGGACCAGAAAAATCCTGGTCATGCGACCAGCTTCTGATCATGCGACCAGACCCCCTGGTCGTGACATGAAGTTAGTTTGGCATAGTTCTGATCGCAGGACCAGGATTTTTTGGTCCTGCGATCAGCTGGGGATTTTTCTTCGCTTTTTTCTTTCTTCTTTCTCAGGATCCCGCATATGTTCCGAAGTTCGTTTCTCCTCTCCTCTTGATCCATGAGCTCCGTTTCCTGTCAAAAACAACACGAAAACGCCCGGTGCGATCAAAAGTGACAAAATAAATGTAAATAATGCGAGAAACGCCCAGATTTATCAAATAAACACAAATAGCTGAACTACTCACATACTTCACAATCATAGTGTATTTCTAACATATTCTACCCGGAAATCACACAAAACGATAGCAAATCGTGCGATAAGTATAACTCTAATACAGAGTTATCACTCTTCATTCTCTTTAATCTGATCTGAATTGTCTTCTTCTCTGGTAGAATTCTTTATTTCTACATGGCATCAGATCCATGTACTGAATAGTAACCTCATATCCATCCGTTGTATGAACTATACCTGCTCCTTGATATGCTTGAGAGGTCTGCATAGTATTGAGTTTGATTAGAGACATGATGAGTAGCACTTGAGTCCAATATCCAAGTCGTGGATGGTGGTAATGGTTTGTGGTTGATATTCTGGTGACTGATATGTATGATACTGTTGAGGAGAGAAGCACCCTGGCTGCTGTGGCATTTGATAAATATGATAAGCCTTCTTGAAAGAAGGTTTTGCTGCATATTTCTAGTAGTGTCTAACGTGTACCTACAATTTCTGGCACTGTCTTTTCATATCCCACATATTTCAAGTCAATTAAGCAACATTGTTAAACCACCATATATATTTCCTTTAAAATTGCTAGAAATATAAGACTTGGATGCACCATTGTTTTTAGGGCCATTATAAGGACCAAGTACTACCGGACCAGACTGAAAATGCAAGGTTTTTGTAGAAATTCTTGGCACCATTAGTACCAAAGTGTTGTTGTTTTCGTTGCTTGTAGGATGCTTGATATACAGTCATAAGCTTAGCATGACTACCAGCAGAGATACCAGAAGAAGATGCAGAAGAGGCACTAGGTGAAACCACATACAACTTATACAAATAGATTTATAATTGCAGGTATTCTGAAATCAAGAGAGTGCTCTACTCATTTAAAGAAGTATGTACTCCCCTAGTACGAATATTAGACTTGAAATGATCAGATTTTGAGGGAAATCCTCTGAAAAAAAAATAATAAGATCCTCCTATGTGATAAATTCATTCACATTTTCTAATTGATCACTAATCTGCTTAATTCGATCAAGATAAGCAGTGAGAGAACTTGAACCTTTTGTAATAGAACACAAGAGTATTAGCAATAATTGTTAGCATTTGGTGCGCCCATGTGGGGTGCCCAATGAAATTACTACAACCTTATGGGGTTAGTTGTAATGAGGCACAAACCTAGAGGGGTTTAGTAGCAAAGGCTCAAACCCTAGGGGTTTAATGTGCAAACCTGGGAGAAGTTTTGCTTATATAAGGAGGCAGCCTCCTACACAATATAATAAGCTTTATGCTATAAAGATACTTTGTCCAAATTCATTCACAAGTTGTAGAGAACCCTAGTCTCTATCCAAATAAATCCAAGAAGGTGGTATATGGGGTGAATCAAGGTGTTCTTCCTCGTGATTTGCACTAGACCGGTGGAATCAAGATCAAGGTGCAGGCACGTGAAAGCAAGCAACAACAAGATGACAATCCGCTGCGCTAGGAGCTTAGGAAGAAAAGGTACACATGAATCTTCCGCTTTAATTCATGTTGTAGATCTATGTATGCTTAGATCATGCTCTTCCTTCATTGGTATCAGAGCCCTAGTCTTGTTTTCCGTTCCTCGTAGTACGTACCCGAATCTGACCTGCTTTAGAAAATTGAGTTTTTGAAATTTTATAATCAGTAGGAAAATACTATATGGATGGATAGAGCTTTTCACGAGGATTCCAGAAATATAAATTTTGTAATTTTTGGACACTTAGAAAAAGTTATGACTCTTTAAAGATTCAGAACTTTATTAATCTGGACTGTTTTGATCTGATTAGAATAATGTATTTTTCCAAACTTGTTAAAATTGGATCTTGAACACATAATCAGGATCAGGACGAAGAGACAATTCCAGTGATCTAAAAATCATCGGGAATGGAGCAAGGGAAGGCGGCGCTTGGGCCCCACGCGCCACCACCGACGTCGCCACGCGCGACCAAGGGCCACACGCGCCGCACGCACCAAAAGGGCAGGCGGCGGCCGCTGATGTGGCTAGGGATGACGTGACATGATGACATGGCTGTGCCACATCAGCAAGAGGCTGACGTGGCGCCGACGCGGCAAGCCACCTACCGTTTGGCGTGGCAAGCCACCTGTCAGCTGACGTGGCAGCTGATGCCAGCAGAGGTGCTGGTGTGGCATGCCACGTGGCGTGCTGACGTGGCAAACGGTCGACGCCAGCGCGTGGCAGAGGCGGACGCGCCCACGCGCGACGACTCGTGAGGACTCCTCCCGCTGTCATTTTTCGTCCGGTTTTTTCCTAGGCACTCCATATTTAATTTCCTATTTTTTTTGGATATTTTTCCATATTTTTTGGAGAGACGGAAAATTTTATGAATTTCTAGATTAATTAATTAGTGTTTAGCACACTTCCCGAGGCAGTTTGACGACCTTAAACACACTGTTTTGAGCCCAAATTTTTCTAGATTAGGTCAATATTACCTTCTGTCTACCATAGGTGGTGAGACCCTCGGTGCTTTGGAGCAATTTTTGATCATTTAGGGTGATTGAATTATTGTTTATTAATTTCCAGTAATTAGAGTTTAATTCTAGAAATTTCCAGAAATTTCCAGTATGTTTATTTATTATTGTACATACTGCCGTGGCTTGAATGGATGTGTTCGGTGCATAGATGTGGCATAGATTTTTTATATTTGGTTTTGGTTTTGGTTTTGTTTTTGAATATGTAATCAAAATACGCCCTGCGTGTCGTGCCTCTATATATATTCTATTGTCTTCTTCTCTCATCCAATCGCCTCTATGAGGTTACTTCTTATTAGAAATAAGATAGTGAGTAGAAATTGAAGATAGATGCTTGAAGAGAGGTGGCCAAATCAAAAGCTATGGCGCAAGGTGCATGGAGCAAATAGATGGTCCAAGGAGCCTCAAGCTTGGAGTCCTCGAGTTAGGCGGGAAGGCATGAGATGGAGTTCAAGACTTGCTCAAGAAGTATTCCCAATAGTGGGAGTGCACCTTAGGGGCCACATCCATTGCATATTTATTTATGCTTGTGTTTGTTTTATGTTATAAACTGCGTGTGGTTGGATATAATTGTATAACCTCGCATGCTAAAGAACTAAAACAAAATAGCTCACATTAGAAGACATGATTAAAACTAATAGGGAGTCATAAGTGACGATATTTGATTCCTCGAACTACTACTAGGATTCGGTGGAGTCCTTATGAGACATTATTAAATTTTAATCGAGTGTCTAAATGTTAGCTAAGTAAATGCTAGTGGTTAACTTCTACAATGTCTCAATCAATCATGTCGAAATCGAAACTGTAAGGGCTAAATGGTGACAACAGCTATATGAAGAGGCGTAGTACTATGTAACCATCTGTTGGTAGGTTGTCGAACCACCTACAAATATGGTCGATAATGTGATGATTAGTTGTCACAGCATTACATAGACATTATCTTTAGCCTCACCAATAGTAGGAGGCGGCAGTCAAGATAAAATTCATAGAGCGTGCTATGCCAAGGTGGAGAAATGACCTCATCGACAAGTTCATGACCACTTTGAAATTCAAAGGTTGTAGGAATTGGAGAAAGAAGAATCTTGGATCCATCATAACCATTTGCGTGTAATAATTATGAGTAGTGACTCATAAAAGATCCGCCTTAACTATCAGTAGTGACTCATGTCATAATATTGAGCAATCGACTATAGCGTCCGAGATTAGCACTCGACTATAGCATCTGAGATTCATGCCATGTATGATAAGAGAGTTAAGGGCTTCCAGGTACAAGCTATTCGATTTGCAATATGTTGCAATCTCTGCCACGAAACGTTATATGACACACTTTATAAGTGTCAAGATGTTTGGGTGAGACCAAACATCACTCGGTTCTTGGATCTACGCAACCAAGCGCTTGCTAAGAATACTAGTCCAACATACTTCTGAAGTCTAAGCAATATATGATTGCTAAATGCTGTGAATGAAGTATGATCAGCAGATAAAGCCCTAGCCCGGTATTAGGACCGCAAGGCAACAGGTGGGGAAATGATAAAGGAATTTAGAGGCAATATTGGTATAAGACCAATAGCCCAAGACTGGAAAATGCATAAAAGGGCAAAAGAGTTTCCTAAGACTAGAGAAATGGCCAGACATGGCAAATAACTTCTCGTCTAAGGATCCATAGGATTATCTTTGAGGGAGAAGCCACCAAATTTGTATTTGGTCACAATTTGTGACTTTGGATATGGTTATATCATGTTTAGTGTTTGCGTTCTTAAATTCTAGCACAGGAGACGCCTCAGAATCCTTGAATGTCAGCTCAAGATTAGGACTAAAATTTTGATATGTGGAGCGCTATATTAAGACACACGATGACAGGAAAGGATGTTCAGGCTAGCTAGGGCAGGCCTGCTTGGAATATGCCCAAAGTACCCTTACCCGTGTGTGATTCTTGCCTTACAGGAAATGTGAAACGCAAACCATCCAGTAAAGCATTAAGGACCATTGAACCTTTATATCTTATTCATTCTGTTGTTATGTTCCATTAAAAGTTAGAGCTAAGACATGGTGCTTACTGTGCCATTACATTCGTAGATGATTTTCCGCGTCTCAACTATGTGTGCTTGGGCCACATAAGTCTGAGGCACAAGAGTGCTTCAGACAAGTCTCTACAAAAGGTAGAACACTGTTTGGACAAGAGGATATGTCTTCGGTCAGAAAGAGACTGCGAGTATATAACGACCCGGATCCTACGGTTCCTGCTAGTACAACTTAACGATAATCCAAAGAGTACTTTATTGAAATAAAAGGAGGAAACCTCCAACATTTTTGTACAGAAATAATAAAACAATGTTTGAATCCAAAAGAAACATCTACTACAACATGTTTGCTAGTCAATCCTACTCTTTAACTCGTGTGCGTTTCCACCCCAGCTAGCTTGACCTGCGGGTTTTGAAATAGCGATAGCCGACCGCAGAAAATTTTAATTAGTAAAAACTAAGTAAGATATACCACATAATGTAAAACAGAGTTTTGGCTAAAAACAATAACACACGATTTGCTAAAATCTCATTTAAAATATGATAATGAATAACTGATAAACTCAGTGGTAGTAACTCAAAGATGGAGAGATTTCGAGCATATATAAACAGTAACCAAGATCCATATTTTAATGTTCAGTTTGGTTGAGGCGTAGCCCACGAGCCCCAACGAGTACGATGTGGACAGAGAGGTCACGATGGAATAAATAATAATAATAATGGAGTACATGTTGGAATATACCAATTTCTCCCCGGACGTTAATAGATAGCCCTTCGCTATCCCGCCCTAACCATTCTAATGAGACCTTAAGTGCCGGCACCCCTATACAGTCGTGACCTAAACATGCATAGGTAGTACTCATAGATTCCACGATAAATAAGAGGGTAAGTACCCTAGGGAAATCACACACAGGTGTTCCCGGCTTTTAGCCTTCACGCGCATCCTCTGCACATCGTTCCCAATTCTATTATCGTACAATTATAATTTCACAAGACTTTCGAGTTTTCACAAGTAACCACACATTTTCAAAGCAGTATTTGCAAAAGAGATTCAAGACTTATCAAATTCTCCAGTATCACGATTATAGTAGTTCATGAGCGTTTTTGAAAGATAACACACGCCAAGAGACATTTTGATAGTTTAAAGGTATTGTGCATATAACTTACATGGAATGAGAGAGATCTTTTCACACGAAAGCAAGCTAGCACTGAACTAGTAGTAGGGGTCCTCGATGAACTCGCCTCCTACGAACTCGGTATCTACAATAATCACATAATCCTATATTAACACATATACATCACACAACAAATTGCAATTAAATTGTCCTATATGAAATGCAAGTGAAATCCCCAATTAATTCTCCAAATAAAAAAATATTATACTAGCTATAATTACATGTTTAGAATATTCATTAAATAAGAAAATAGTGGCTTGTAAATATAAAAGTAATAGTTGAGGTAAAGACAACTTTATTTGATATACTATAACCTTTAGCGGCTAATATTTATAAATAAAGGTAGTTATTTAAAATAAGCTTAATGTCGACTATATTTATCATAAAAGTGATACTAACCAAAAATAAATGTTATTACATGGAAATAATACTAATTTCTGATAAACACAAAAAAAATAAAACCTTTTTAGTTGTTTTAAGAAAATATAAATACTATAATTACAAAGTCTCAAACCAAAATTTATTTTCAGGAAAGGATTTCTTAAAGTTATATCCAATAGTGTGTGCAAACATAAGAAAATTACTAGCTTATACTATTATGAAAATATACTAAAACTATTTATATAAGCACGCTTATAACCTCTAATACTAAGTTGCGAGGCGGTAAAAATCTTTAGTTATAAAGAACTACTCTTAATTAACAAAACTATTTTCTGAAATTATAAATTTGTCAAAAAGTAAACATACTCAAATAAGTCAAGATATTATTTAGTAAATATAATAGTACAACATGTCTTTTACTAAACTCTTGGGGTAAGTGATAACGTGTACAAAAATATAGGGGTAGTAGTTGTAACTTGTGAAACTTGTCAACCCATCCACACCTACAGTCAACTTCTTCTTCAATTTCAATTTCACACAAACCCAACCCACCATTTCTCACCGCAACAATTTCTTACAAGACCAAGGAAGACAAAAACCCAATTGAAGACCACAAGCTGCATTTTGAATCTAGAAACAAAAGATATTGGGTTTTACCGAATGAAGAACGAAGACGACGACGGCAGGACGATGGAGGCGACGGGGTCAATCCGCCGCCGCTGCTGCTGGGCTTCGGCCCTCTGGTTCGCCGGCGAAGAAGGACGACGACGAAGAGGAGCAGAGGAGGACGACGACGGCGCGACGCAGAGGAGGCGACGCCGTCGGGCGGCGGTGCTGGGTTGTCTCCGCCGGACCTGGGTTCGGCTTTTGCCGGGCTTGGGTTCGACCGAGCTTGGCTCGGCACCGCACAGAGAGAGCGAGACAGAGCGAGAGAGAGAGAGAGACTGAGAGAGAGAAGCAGAGCGTGAGGGAGAGGAAGAGGGAAAGAAAGGTGGGTTTGCAAACCCGCTTGAAATTGAAAATCTATCGATAGCAAATTTCGGGTTCGATTTGGAAAGTCAAATTGGCGAATTGATGCAGAGATGATGTATTGGCTTGATTGGCGTAGATTAATTGCAAGGGAGGAGGTCGAATTCGGACCTTGCTGTCGCCGGAAACATAGCAGAGAATTCTCTGCTCCAAAATGGTAAGGTGGAGAAGATGAAGTGGGGTGTTTATGGTGTGGCGGTTGCACCATTCAACGCGGTGGTTCGCTACGCAATACTAATTAAAAGTTACACTTTGGGACACGTTAAAAAAAATGTTACAGACCCGCTACACTTCATTAACAATTATACCCACAACTAACTAAAAAAAAATCATCTTACAAAAAAAATACTTTTGATAAAAAAATAACAATAATAATAATGATAACACTAATAATAATAATAACGATAACAATAACAATGATAATAGAAATAATAATAACTATGTAGTTGGAAGAAGGATTAGTTATTAAAAGAAACATACTTTTTGATAATAATAATAATAATAATAATAATAATAATAATAATAATAATAATAATAATAATAATAATAGTATGAAAACAAACTATTTAGTAAAGGAAAATACTTTTATAATTCTCAAATAGTGGCCCAGAAAATTCGTTAAACTCCCAAAAATACCCCCGAAAAATATCGGGGTATTACATCACATCTCCCTTAAAACAAAGCTTCGTCCCCGAAGCTTAAGGTAACACGAATCTCCCCATGCAAGTATGCAGTTCTACTGTGCACATAGAACAAGACAATGCAGGTGGTTAAATGCAGGGCTGTTAAATCACATCTCCCTTAAAAGGAGTGACGTCCCCGTCACTCGGATCGAATTTGGTCGAAGAGGTGTGGGTAAGGGAGAGATCAAGTTCGACAGGCTCGCAAACAAGGATATGACTCAGGTCAGGAACATAAGCTTTGAGTTGGGACATGAAAGACGTTATGGGTAGTTGGGGTAGGAGTTGGTAAGTCTGTCTTCTTAGCAAAGTAGGTGATATGAAGGAAAAAGTTGCTCCAGATAGAAAATAACCTACTCCATTCCACATACATGCACCACATAAGTTTTCAACAAGTAAACATTTATTAATCCACCCATCGAATAATCCACATGAAATTTAAATAGTAAAAGAAACAATGCTATCCCAAAGTAAATAGCAACTCCTAAAACAACGAAACGTTCGCTCTCGTGGTAAGGGAAAAGCAATACACGATAATCCTAAGGGTTGGATGGGCGTGGAACTACTCCTCATCGTCAGTGGCAAACATGATCTCGATATCATCAGCGTCAATCTCAATCTCTTCCACCTCATTGTTTTCTTCATGCTCAATCTCATAAATCGCATCAGCATCCCAGTCTATGAACTCCTCATCTTGGTTATCGATTTGGTCCTGCTCATCTCCTTGGTCCTCGTCCAAGTCCATGTTCGGAAAGAAGAGAAGAGAAGTCTCGGAAGTGTTCTAGACCGCGTATACACTCATTACTTGACAGAAATAAGCTTAAAGAATTTAAAACAATTATGTAACATCAATGTCATAATCTAGCAATCTAACAAGTAGCATGGCACATAGCAAATTATCCATTCTTAACTAACAGGGATTCTCAGAGAATCATACCACACGCTGAGGAAATTTAAAAAGAAAACACGGCTATGATAACCCACATCCCCGGCTTGTTTAGTTTTATTTCCAGTTTTAGTTGTCCTATGTCCATTTTAAATGTTGAAAAAGTTTCCAATTATATTTAATATTTATTTAAAGGAAATCGAAAAGTCGCACTAGCGTTGGAACCGTCGGCTCTGATACCATCTATAACGACCCGGATCCTACGGTTCCTGCTAGTACAACTTAACGATAATCCAAAGAATACTTTATTGAAATAAAAGGAGGAAACCTCCAACATTTTTGTACAGAAATAATAAAACAATGTTTGAATCCAAAAGAAACATCTACTACAACATGTTTGCTAGTCAATCCTACTCTTTAACTCGTGTGCGTTTCCACCCCAGCTAGCTTGACCTGCGGGTTTTGAAATAGCGATAGCCGACCGCAGAAAATTTTAATTAGTAAAAACTAAGTAAGATATACCACAATATGTAAAACAGAGTTTTGGCTAAAAACAATAACACACGATTTGCTAAAATCTCATTTAAAATATGATAATGAATAACTGATAAACTCAGTGGTAGTAACTCAAAGATGGAGAGATTTCGAGCATATATAAACAGTAACCAAGATCCATATTTTAATGTTCAGTTTGGTTGAGGCGTAGCCCACGAGCCCCAACGAGTACGACGTGGACAGAGAGGTCACGATGGAATAAATAATAATAATAATGGAGTACATGTTGGAATATACCAATTTCTCCCCGGACGTTAATAGATAGCCCTTCGCTATCCCGCCCTAACCATTCTAATGAGACCTTAAGTGCCGGCACCCCTATACAGTCGTGACCTAAACATGCATAGGTAGTACTCATAGATTCCACGATAAATAAGAGGGTAAGTACCCTAGGGAAATCACACACAGGTGTTCCCGGCTTTTAGCCTTCACGCGCATCCTCTGCACATCGTTCCCAATTCTATTATCGTACAATTATAATTTCACAAGACTTTCGAGTTTTCACAAGTAACCACACATTTTCAAAGCAGTATTTGCAAAAGAGATTCAAGACTTATCAAATTCTCCAGTATCACGATTATAGTAGTTCATGAGCGTTTTTGAAAGATAACACACGCCAAGAGACATTTTGATAGTTTAAAGGTATTGTGCATATAACTTACATGGAATGAGAGAGATCTTTTCACACGAAAGCAAGCTAGCACTGAACTAGTAGTAGGGGTCCTCGATGAACTCGCCTCCTACGAACTCGGTATCTACAATAATCACATAATCCTATATTAACACATATACATCACACAACAAATTGCAATTAAATTGTCCTATATGAAATGCAAGTGAAATCCCCAATTAATTCTCCAAATAAAAAAATATTATACTAGCTATAATTACATGTTTAGAATATTCATTAAATAAGAAAATAGTGGCTTGTAAATATAAAAGTAATAGTTGAGGTAAAGACAACTTTATTTGATATACTATAACCTTTAGCGGCTAATATTTATAAATAAAGGTAGTTATTTAAAATAAGCTTAATGTCGACTATATTTATCATAAAAGTGATACTAACCAAAAATAAATGTTATTACGTGGAAATAATACTAATTTCTGATAAACACAAAAAAAAAATAAAACCTTTTTAGTTGTTTTAAGAAAATATAAATACTATAATTACAAAGTCTCAAACCAAAATTTATTTTCAGGAAAGGATTTCTTAAAGTTATATCCAATAGTGTGTGCAAACATAAGAAAATTACTAGCTTATACTATTATGAAAATATACTAAAACTATTTATATAAGCACGCTTATAACCTCTAATACTAAGTTGCGAGGCGGTAAAAATCTTTAGTTATAAAGAACTACTCTTAATTAACAAAACTATTTTCTGAAATTATAAATTTGTCAAAAAGTAAACATACTCAAATAAGTCAAGATATTATTTAGTAAATATAATAGTACAACATGTCTTTTACTAAACTCTTGGGGTAAGTGATAACGTGTACAAAAATATAGGGGTAGTAGTTGTAACTTGTGAAACTTGTCAACCCATCCACACCTACAATCAACTTCTTCTTCAATTTCAATTTCACACAAACCCAACCCACCATTTCTCACCGCAACAATTTCTTACAAGACCAAGGAAGACAAAAACCCAATTGAAGACCACAAGCTGCATTTTGAATCTAGAAACAAAAGATATTGGGTTTTACCGAATGAAGAACGAAGACGACGACGGCAGGACGATGGAGGCGACGGGGTCAATCCGCCGCCGCTGCTGCTGGGCTTCGGCCCTCTGGTTCGCCGGCGAAGAAGGACGACGACGAAGAGGAGCAGAGGAGGACGACGACGGCGCGACGCAGAGGAGGCGACGCCGTCGGGCGGCGGTGCTGGGTTGTCTCCGCCGGACCTGGGTTCGGCTTTTGCCGGGCTTGGGTTCGTCCGAGCTTGGCTCGGCACCGCACAGAGAGAGCGAGACAGAGCGAGAGAGAGAGAGAGACTGAGAGAGAGAAGCAGAGCGTGAGGGAGAGGAAGAGGGAAAGAAAGGTGGGTTTGCAAACCCGCTTGAAATTGAAAATCTATCGATAGCAAATTTCGGGTTCGATTTGGAAAGTCAAATTGGCGAATTGATGCAGAGATGATGTATTGGCTTGATTGGCGTAGATTAATTGCAAGGGAGGAGGTCGAATTCGGACCTTGCTGTCGCCGGAAACATAGCAGAGAATTCTCTGCTCCAAAATGGTAAGGTGGAGAAGATGAAGTGGGGTGTTTATGGTGTGGCGGTTGCACCATTCAACGCGGTGGTTCGCTACGCAATACTAATTAAAAGTTACACTTTGGGACACGTTAAAAAAAATGTTACAGACCCGCTACACTTCATTAACAATTATACCCACAACTAACTAAAAAAAAATCATCTTACAAAAAAAATACTTTTGATAAAAAAATAACAATAATAATAATGATAACACTAATAATAATAATAACGATAACAATAACAATGATAATAGAAATAATAATAACTATGTAGTTGGAAGAAGGATTAGTTATTAAAAGAAACATACTTTTTGATAATAATAATAATAATAATAATAATAATAATAATAATAATAATAATAATAATAATAATAATAATAATAATAATAATAATAATAATAATAGTATGAAAACAAACTATTTAGTAAAGGAAAATACTTTTATAATTCTCAAATAGTGGCCCAGAAAATTCGTTAAACTCCCAAAAATACCCCCGAAAAATATCGGGGTATTACATCACATCTCCCTTAAAACAAAGCTTCGTCCCCGAAGCTTAAGGTAACACGAATCTCCCCATGCAAGTATGCAGTTCTACTGTGCACATAGAACAAGACAATGCAGGTGGTTAAATGCAGGGCTGTTAAATCACATCTCCCTTAAAAGGAGTGACGTCCCCGTCACTCGGATCGAATTTGGTCGAAGAGGTGTGGGTAAGGGAGAGATCAAGTTCGACAGGCTCGCAAACAAGGATATGACTCAGGTCAGGAACATAAGCTTTGAGTTGGGACATGAAAGACGTTATGGGTAGTTGGGGTAGGAGTTGGTAAGTCTGTCTTCTTAGCAAAGTAGGTGATATGAAGGAAAAAGTTGCTCCAGATAGAAAATAACCTACTCCATTCCACATACATGCACCACATAAGTTTTCAACAAGTAAACATTTATTAATCCACCCATCGAATAATCCACATGAAATTTAAATAGTAAAAGAAACAATGCTATCCCAAAGTAAATAGCAACTCCTAAAACAACGAAACGTTCGCTCTCGTGGTAAGGGAAAAGCAATACACGATAATCCTAAGGGTTGGATGGGCGTGGAACTACTCCTCATCGTCACTGGGAAACATGATCTCGATATCATCAGCGTCAATCTCAATCTCTTCCACCTCATTGTTTTCTTCATGCTCAATCTCATAAATCGCATCAGCATCCCAGTCTATGAACTCCTCATCTTGGTTATCGATTTGGTCCTGCTCATCTCCTTGGTCCTCGTCCAAGTCCATGTTCGGAAAGAAGAGAAGAGAAGTCTCAGAAGTGTTCTAGACCGCGTATACACTCATTACTTGACAGAAATAAGCTTAAAGAATTTAAAACAATTATGTAACATCAATGTCATAATCTAGCAATCTAACAAGTAGCATGGCACATAGCAAATTATCCATTCTTAACTAACAGGGATTCTCAGAGAATCATACCACACGCTGAGGAAATTTAAAAAGAAAACACGGCTATGATAACCCACATCCCCGGCTTGTTTAGTTTTATTTCCAGTTTTAGTTGTCCTATGTCCATTTTAAATGTTGAAAAAGTTTCCAATTATATTTAATATTTATTTAAAGGAAATCGAAAAGTCGCACTAGCGTTGGAACCGTCGGCTCTGATACCATCTATAACGACCCGGATCCTACGGTTCCTGCTAGTACAACTTAACGATAATCCAAAGAATACTTTATTGAAATAAAAGGAGGAAACCTCCAACATTTTTGTACAGAAATAATAAAACAATGTTTGAATCCAAAAGAAACATCTACTACAACATGTTTGCTAGTCAATCCTACTCTTTAACTCGTGTGCGTTTCCACCCCAGCTAGCTTGACCTGCGGGTTTTGAAATAGCGATAGCCGACCGCAGAAAATTTTAATTAGTAAAAACTAAGTAAGATATACCACAATATGTAAAACAGAGTTTTGGCTAAAAACAATAACACACGATTTGCTAAAATCTCATTTAAAATATGATAATGAATAACTGATAAACTCAGTGGTAGTAACTCAAAGATGGAGAGATTTCGAGCATATATAAACAGTAACCAAGATCCATATTTTAATGTTCAGTTTGGTTGAGGCGTAGCCCACGAGCCCCAACGAGTACGACGTGGACAGAGAGGTCACGATGGAATAAATAATAATAATAATGGAGTACATGTTGGAATATACCAATTTCTCCCCGGACGTTAATAGATAGCCCTTCGCTATCCCGCCCTAACCATTCTAATGAGACCTTAAGTGCCGGCACCCCTATACAGTCGTGACCTAAACATGCATAGGTAGTACTCATAGATTCCACGATAAATAAGAGGGTAAGTACCCTAGGGAAATCACACACAGGTGTTCCCGGCTTTTAGCCTTCACGCGCATCCTCTGCACATCGTTCCCAATTCTATTATCGTACAATTATAATTTCACAAGACTTTCGAGTTTTCACAAGTAACCACACATTTTCAAAGCAGTATTTGCAAAAGAGATTCAAGACTTATCAAATTCTCCAGTATCACGATTATAGTAGTTCATGAGCGTTTTTGAAAGATAACACACGCCAAGAGACATTTTGATAGTTTAAAGGTATTGTGCATATAACTTACATGGAATGAGAGAGATCTTTTCACACGAAAGCAAGCTAGCACTGAACTAGTAGTAGGGGTCCTCGATGAACTCGCCTCCTACGAACTCGGTATCTACAATAATCACATAATCCTATATTAACACATATACATCACACAACAAATTGCAATTAAATTGTCCTATATGAAATGCAAGTGAAATCCCCAATTAATTCTCCAAATAAAAAAATATTATACTAGCTATAATTACATGTTTAGAATATTCATTAAATAAGAAAATAGTGGCTTGTAAATATAAAAGTAATAGTTGAGGTAAAGACAACTTTATTTGATATACTATAACCTTTAGCGGCTAATATTTATAAATAAAGGTAGTTATTTAAAATAAGCTTAATGTCGACTATATTTATCATAAAAGTGATACTAACCAAAAATAAATGTTATTACGTGGAAATAATACTAATTTCTGATAAACACAAAAAAAAAATAAAACCTTTTTAGTTGTTTTAAGAAAATATAAATACTATAATTACAAAGTCTCAAACCAAAATTTATTTTCAGGAAAGGATTTCTTAAAGTTATATCCAATAGTGTGTGCAAACATAAGAAAATTACTAGCTTATACTATTATGAAAATATACTAAAACTATTTATATAAGCACGCTTATAACCTCTAATACTAAGTTGCGAGGCGGTAAAAATCTTTAGTTATAAAGAACTACTCTTAATTAACAAAACTATTTTCTGAAATTATAAATTTGTCAAAAAGTAAACATACTCAAATAAGTCAAGATATTATTTAGTAAATATAATAGTACAACATGTCTTTTACTAAACTCTTGGGGTAAGTGATAACGTGTACAAAAATATAGGGGTAGTAGTTGTAACTTGTGAAACTTGTCAACCCATCCACACCTACAATCAACTTCTTCTTCAATTTCAATTTCACACAAACCCAACCCACCATTTCTCACCGCAACAATTTCTTACAAGACCAAGGAAGACAAAAACCCAATTGAAGACCACAAGCTGCATTTTGAATCTAGAAACAAAAGATATTGGGTTTTACCGAATGAAGAACGAAGACGACGACGGCAGGACGATGGAGGCGACGGGGTCAATCCGCCGCCGCTGCTGCTGGGCTTCGGCCCTCTGGTTCGCCGGCGAAGAAGGACGACGACGAAGAGGAGCAGAGGAGGACGACGACGGCGCGACGCAGAGGAGGCGACGCCGTCGGGCGGCGGTGCTGGGTTGTCTCCGCCGGACCTGGGTTCGGCTTTTGCCGGGCTTGGGTTCGTCCGAGCTTGGCTCGGCACCGCACAGAGAGAGCGAGACAGAGCGAGAGAGAGAGAGAGACTGAGAGAGAGAAGCAGAGCGTGAGGGAGAGGAAGAGGAAAGAAAGGTGGGTTTGCAAACCCGCTTGAAATTGAAAATCTATCGATAGCAAATTTCGGGTTCGATTTGGAAAGTCAAATTGGCGAATTGATGCAGAGATGATGTATTGGCTTGATTGGCGTAGATTAATTGCAAGGGAGGAGGTCGAATTCGGACCTTGCTGTCGCCGGAAACATAGCAGAGAATTCTCTGCTCCAAAATGGTAAGGTGGAGAAGATGAAGTGGGGTGTTTATGGTGTGGCGGTTGCACCATTCAACGCGGTGGTTCGCTACGCAATACTAATTAAAAGTTACACTTTGGGACACGTTAAAAAAAATGTTACAGACCCGCTACACTTCATTAACAATTATACCCACAACTAACTAAAAAAAAATCATCTTACAAAAAAAATACTTTTGATAAAAAAATAACAATAATAATAATGATAACACTAATAATAATAATAACGATAACAATAACAATGATAATAGAAATAATAATAACTATGTAGTTGGAAGAAGGATTAGTTATTAAAAGAAACATACTTTTTGATAATAATAATAATAATAATAATAATAATAATAATAATAATAATAATAATAATAATAATAATAGTATGAAAACAAACTATTTAGTAAAGGAAAATACTTTTATAATTCTCAAATAGTGGCCCAGAAAATTCGTTAAACTCCCAAAAATACCCCCGAAAAATATCGGGGTATTACATCACATCTCCCTTAAAACAAAGCTTCGTCCCCGAAGCTTAAGGTAACACGAATCTCCCCATGCAAGTATGCAGTTCTACTGTGCACATAGAACAAGACAATGCAGGTGGTTAAATGCAGGGCTGTTAAATCACATCTCCCTTAAAAGGAGTGACGTCCCCGTCACTCGGATCGAATTTGGTCGAAGAGGTGTGGGTAAGGGAGAGATCAAGTTCGACAGGCTCGCAAACAAGGATATGACTCAGGTCAGGAACATAAGCTTTGAGTTGGGACATGAAAGACGTTATGGGTAGTTGGGGTAGGAGTTGGTAAGTCTGTCTTCTTAGCAAAGTAGGTGATATGAAGGAAAAAGTTGCTCCAGATAGAAAATAACCTACTCCATTCCACATACATGCACCACATAAGTTTTCAACAAGTAAACATTTATTAATCCACCCATCGAATAATCCACATGAAATTTAAATAGTAAAAGAAACAATGCTATCCCAAAGTAAATAGCAACTCCTAAAACAACGAAACGTTCGCTCTCGTGGTAAGGGAAAAGCAATACACGATAATCCTAAGGGTTGGATGGGCGTGGAACTACTCCTCATCGTCAGTGGCAAACATGATCTCGATATCATCAGCGTCAATCTCAATCTCTTCCACCTCATTGTTTTCTTCATGCTCAATCTCATAAATCGCATCAGCATCCCAGTCTATGAACTCCTCATCTTGGTTATCGATTTGGTCCTGCTCATCTCCTTGGTCCTCGTCCAAGTCCATGTTCGGAAAGAAGAGAAGAGAAGTCTCGGAAGTGTTCTAGACCGCGTATACACTCATTACTTGACAGAAATAAGCTTAAAGAATTTAAAACAATTATGTAACATCAATGTCATAATCTAGCAATCTAACAAGTAGCATGGCACATAGCAAATTATCCATTCTTAACTAACAGGGATTCTCAGAGAATCATACCACACGCTGAGGAAATTTAAAAAGAAAACACGGCTATGATAACCCACATCCCCGGCTTGTTTAGTTTTATTTCCAGTTTTAGTTGTCCTATGTCCATTTTAAATGTTGAAAAAGTTTCCAATTATATTTAATATTTATTTAAAGGAAATCGAAAAGTCGCACTAGCGTTGGAACCGTCGGCTCTGATACCATCTATAACGACCCGGATCCTACGGTTCCTGCTAGTACAACTTAACGATAATCCAAAGAATACTTTATTGAAATAAAAGGAGGAAACCTCCAACATTTTTGTACAGAAATAATAAAACAATGTTTGAATCCAAAAGAAACATCTACTACAACATGTTTGCTAGTCAATCCTACTCTTTAACTCGTGTGCGTTTCCACCCCAGCTAGCTTGACCTGCGGGTTTTGAAATAGCGATAGCCGACCGCAGAAAATTTTAATTAGTAAAAACTAAGTAAGATATACCACAATATGTAAAACAGAGTTTTGGCTAAAAACAATAACACACGATTTGCTAAAATCTCATTTAAAATATGATAATGAATAACTGATAAACTCAGTGGTAGTAACTCAAAGATGGAGAGATTTCGAGCATATATAAACAGTAACCAAGATCCATATTTTAATGTTCAGTTTGGTTGAGGCGTAGCCCACGAGCCCCAACGAGTACGACGTGGACAGAGAGGTCACGATGGAATAAATAATAATAATAATGGAGTACATGTTGGAATATACCAATTTCTCCCCGGACGTTAATAGATAGCCCTTCGCTATCCCGCCCTAACCATTCTAATGAGACCTTAAGTGCCGGCACCCCTATACAGTCGTGACCTAAACATGCATAGGTAGTACTCATAGATTCCACGATAAATAAGAGGGTAAGTACCCTAGGGAAATCACACACAGGTGTTCCCGGCTTTTAGCCTTCACGCGCATCCTCTGCACATCGTTCCCAATTCTATTATCGTACAATTATAATTTCACAAGACTTTCGAGTTTTCACAAGTAACCACACATTTTCAAAGCAGTATTTGCAAAAGAGATTCAAGACTTATCAAATTCTCCAGTATCACGATTATAGTAGTTCATGAGCGTTTTTGAAAGATAACACACGCCAAGAGACATTTTGATAGTTTAAAGGTATTGTGCATATAACTTACATGGAATGAGAGAGATCTTTTCACACGAAAGCAAGCTAGCACTGAACTAGTAGTAGGGGTCCTCGATGAACTCGCCTCCTACGAACTCGGTATCTACAATAATCACATAATCCTATATTAACACATATACATCACACAACAAATTGCAATTAAATTGTCCTATATGAAATGCAAGTGAAATCCCCAATTAATTCTCCAAATAAAAAAATATTATACTAGCTATAATTACATGTTTAGAATATTCATTAAATAAGAAAATAGTGGCTTGTAAATATAAAAGTAATAGTTGAGGTAAAGACAACTTTATTTGATATACTATAACCTTTAGCGGCTAATATTTATAAATAAAGGTAGTTATTTAAAATAAGCTTAATGTCGACTATATTTATCATAAAAGTGATACTAACCAAAAATAAATGTTATTACGTGGAAATAATACTAATTTCTGATAAACACAAAAAAAAAATAAAACCTTTTTAGTTGTTTTAAGAAAATATAAATACTATAATTACAAAGTCTCAAACCAAAATTTATTTTCAGGAAAGGATTTCTTAAAGTTATATCCAATAGTGTGTGCAAACATAAGAAAATTACTAGCTTATACTATTATGAAAATATACTAAAACTATTTATATAAGCACGCTTATAACCTCTAATACTAAGTTGCGAGGCGGTAAAAATCTTTAGTTATAAAGAACTACTCTTAATTAACAAAACTATTTTCTGAAATTATAAATTTGTCAAAAAGTAAACATACTCAAATAAGTCAAGATATTATTTAGTAAATATAATAGTACAACATGTCTTTTACTAAACTCTTGGGGTAAGTGATAACGTGTACAAAAATATAGGGGTAGTAGTTGTAACTTGTGAAACTTGTCAACCCATCCACACCTACAATCAACTTCTTCTTCAATTTCAATTTCACACAAACCCAACCCACCATTTCTCACCGCAACAATTTCTTACAAGACCAAGGAAGACAAAAACCCAATTGAAGACCACAAGCTGCATTTTGAATCTAGAAACAAAAGATATTGGGTTTTACCGAATGAAGAACGAAGACGACGACGGCAGGACGATGGAGGCGACGGGGTCAATCCGCCGCCGCTGCTGCTGGGCTTCGGCCCTCTGGTTCGCCGGCGAAGAAGGACGACGACGAAGAGGAGCAGAGGAGGACGACGACGGCGCGACGCAGAGGAGGCGATGCCGTCGGGCGGCGGTGCTGGGTTGTCTCCGCCGGACCTGGGTTCGGCTTTTGCCGGGCTTGGGTTCGTCCGAGCTTGGCTCGGCACCGCACAGAGAGAGCGAGACAGAGCGAGAGAGAGAGAGAGACTGAGAGAGAGAAGCAGAGCGTGAGGGAGAGGAAGAGGGAAAGAAAGGTGGGTTTGCAAACCCGCTTGAAATTGAAAATCTATCGATAGCAAATTTCGGGTTCGATTTGGAAAGTCAAATTGGCGAATTGATGCAGAGATGATGTATTGGCTTGATTGGCGTAGATTAATTGCAAGGGAGGAGGTCGAATTCGGACCTTGCTGTCGCCGGAAACATAGCAGAGAATTCTCTGCTCCAAAATGGTAAGGTGGAGAAGATGAAGTGGGGTGTTTATGGTGTGGCGGTTGCACCATTCAACGCGGTGGTTCGCTACGCAATACTAATTAAAAGTTACACTTTGGGACACGTTAAAAAAAATGTTACAGACCCGCTACACTTCATTAACAATTATACCCACAACTAACTAAAAAAAAATCATCTTACAAAAAAAATACTTTTGATAAAAAAATAACAATAATAATAATGATAACACTAATAATAATAATAACGATAACAATAACAATGATAATAGAAATAATAATAACTATGTAGTTGGAAGAAGGATTAGTTATTAAAAGAAACATACTTTTTGATAATAATAATAATAATAATAATAATAATAATAATAATAATAATAATAATAATAATAATAATAATAATAATAATAATAATAATAATAATAGTATGAAAACAAACTATTTAGTAAAGGAAAATACTTTTATAATTCTCAAATAGTGGCCCAGAAAATTCGTTAAACTCCCAAAAATACCCCCGAAAAATATCGGGGTATTACAGAGTATCTACCTATGCAAGAGCTATGTGATGAGAAAATAAATGTAAGACAATTGGATATTCCCACACTCCGCAGCAGGATGCTGTAGCGGATAGAGGAATATGATACTGTAGGAGATGGTTTTATGTATGATAGCGGGTGCAAAATACATGTTCCCTATTTGGAGGAGACACTTTGCTAAACGGCTATCAATATGCTCAACCTAAAGCCCACCAAGTCTGTAGCCACTACACCCTACGAGATGTGTACCAAAAGGCAACCAATATGAGGTCATCTTAGGCCATGGGGATCGACAACTTATGAGCTAACAAAATTTCAAGTCAGGAAGAGGTTTGTGGGGAATTAAGTCTCTACGAAACAAAATTTTCACTGGATGACGCCCCATCCCTAATTGATTAACAGAAAACAGTTTCTATGGACCTGCAGGACAGTGGGAGTGACTTGCCTAGTGAACAGCCCATCATAGATTATGACTATGTGGAGGAACCCTCTTTGCGTAGGAGCGCTCTTTAGAACGTACCCCGTCGATGATTTGACATCGAAGGGGAAGACATGATGGTCACCACGCAAAATAATGATGAACCTAGGATATCGTCCCAGGATCCTTCATCACCTGACATGAAGGAATTGGAAGTTAGACCCTAGATAGAATAAACGTATCTTCATGGAGTAACGTATCTTCTTATGCTATTCGGAGCATCCTAGGGATTGCGTACAGCCGATTAGTAGTGTAACAAATGGATTCACAAGATATATGATTTCTCATAGGAGTGTCCATAGTTAAGGGATATGTTCGTAGAGATGATGATCTCCACGAGCATGGAGGATGCCGCTGGAAAATACCCATCCCTTAGTCGATTATGAGGAATTAGTTCCTCAAGGATCCTTCAGACAGTGGGAGTGACTTTCTAAGCGAGGTGCCCATCCATAGGGATGAGAGAAAATGACGATCCTCCTATGAAAATGAATTGCTCATAGGAGCATACCCCATCGACTACTTGAGATAGAAGGGATGATCTTTAGGATCACCTTGCATAAACGATAGGATGGAATCCTAGGCCTTATCGTTCCCTAATTATGAAGAATTAAAAGTAATCTTTACAGGATGAGTTGGAGTCTATTATGGGGGCCAACCAATATAAGTGTTGCATGATCGTATTAGACCGCTCCGTCAACCATGGAAGCGAAGCACGATTGCCTGTTCTGCCATCTGGCAGAAATGTGTTTAACTAAAAGGAATTTCTGGTAAGCTTATGAGCTGTCAACGAACCAGGTACCATGAGTAGTGCTAGCATACGACTATAGCACTACGGTAAATTTAAGCACATAGGCAAGGGTACCATTTCACAAAAGGTGAAATGACTACCTGGAGAGTATTCTTGGATTGGATTGACCACGGACCAAAGCGTTAGCTCTTCCCATTCCTAAACCACCTAAGAATCGTCTTTCTGGATTGCTTTAGAGAATTGGGACTTGGTAGTCGATAACTAACAGTATGATTGATGAGTA
Source organism: Linanthus parryae (assembly GCA_023055425.1). Classification (NCBI taxonomy): domain Eukaryota; kingdom Viridiplantae; phylum Streptophyta; class Magnoliopsida; order Ericales; family Polemoniaceae; genus Linanthus; species Linanthus parryae. The sequence goes on from JALGPY010000006.1 coordinate 79,703,218, forward strand.
CACGAGACATTGATTGACTAGATTTTAATTGGATTTGTTTACTTAAGCTACATGTTGATTGACACATGCATGATATGTTACATTTCCGGTACTAGCATAGAGCATGTCGCCCAGAAACCAGGTCGGCTCACTCACACGAGCGACCGCCTTCACAATATCGTGGATAAGTCTGGGTGTGGCGGAAGATGAGACAGAATCCCGATAAGCGCTGAAAGCCTGCGATATGATATGAGATGCCTATCATATGAGGAATAAGGCCTATGATAAGAGCTAGGCATCTATCAGTAGAGCTAGTAGCCTGTCAGACGGACTCAACTGTCGCATTGGAAGTAAGTTCCAAGGTAAGACTGGTTATGGCCAATCAAACATGGTTAATACCCCAAACCATGTATAGTTTGCGTTGAGAAATCCAGATGAGAAAACTGATTTCGGTTCGCATATGTGCGGCATTTCAGTACTCGGGTTGCTAGTCATAAGGGCTATTGGACTTACATCTGCATAGTGGTCCTTACAAGATAAGACATGCACTCTGATCAGAGTTCAAACACTATGGCGCATATTCCCCCTGAATAACGCGCGCTTATGAGTGACCATGAGGTGATGAGTAGAATTAGTCCCTGGGATTCCTCTTCGTGTGAGCCTCGTCGATCATACAAATATGATTGACACTGTATACCCTGAGTACTTTTATCCGTGTTGTGGAGAGACGGGTCGGGGGTGCTACTTTAGCGTGACACCTTACAGCTATAGGTGATTCGGCCTTCCGGACAATGCTAGAAAAGCAGATGATTGATAACTCTCTATTAGAGTTATATTTCGTGCACATATTATACCGTTCTACCTATTTTCCGGGTTTATTATCTTAGTTTCATGCTTTGAGTTGAGAGAGATATAACATTCTTGAGCGTTTGACCATAAATGTGTAATCCAGACATTCCTTGTGTAATTTCAAGCTTTTATTGTTACATTTGATCTTCCGGTATTTGTTTCGTGTTGTGCGTTTCAGGAACCGGAGGCTCGGGAATGTGCATGGGAGGTGGAATGACCTTTGGAAGGATGAGGAAGCTCAAGAACATGTTTGGAGTTGAATTCGTTGAAGTCAAGAGCAAAAGAAAAGAAGAAAAAAATGCTGAATTCCCCAGACCGGTAGTACGACCAGTCATAGTGGTCGTACGACAACTTTTACTTAGCTAAAATTGAAGAACAAAGTAGAAACACCCTTATGCTGGTAGTACGACCATTCAGAGTGGTAGTACGCCCAGTCCCGCTACCAGCACACGAATTTTGGGGTTCTAATGCAACTTTGAAGAGTTTTTAGGCAAGAATTAAGGGAATCACATACTAAATGACCTAGGGACGTGGGGGAAGCATAATTGACGTATCTTGGGAGGAGATTCACGTTGGAGGAAGAGGAGGACGACGAGGATGAGGTGAAAACCCGAAGCCACCATTGGAGATCTCTAGGGTTTGATCTTTTTCTTCTTTTCTTCTCAATCATTGTATGGAGAAACTACTTAGCTTTGTTTGGTCGATTCTTATTAGCTAAATAATTTTCTAGGCGTCTCTATTAGAGCCTAAGGTTCATGTAGACAGATGATTTTCCGCATTCAAGTCTTTGTTTCATGCCTTTGTCTTTGATTCAATGAATAGTTGTTAGTTCATGATCTAATTGATGATTCTAGTCTATTGACACGGCTAGTGTAGGATTTGATTGTCATTGAAGCTAGGGTTTGTTCTTGAATCATTTTCTTGCTTAATGTTAATATTTGTTCTCGTTACATGTTCATACATTGTGCTTAACCCTTAGCAAGAATGGATTCGCGACCCGGACTTGTTAATTAACTAGAGAGTGCACGACGGTGACGTAACCTAATTGTGAAGAGTGTATGAACACAAGCCGCCCCACAACTTGTTTCTTGGGTAACTTGTTCTCTTGGCCACTATTTTGGCTCGATTTTGCTCCAGATTTGGACCGGCTCGGACTAATTCTAAAGAGAAGTTTCAACTAGTGAACATGTGACCGAGAAAGAGAAGCAAAACGAGTCTCTAGTGCATTCTAAATTAGATGTGAATGAGCAAGATGCAATATAATTGGAAAGCACCGCAGGAATTGAAGTAAAGCACTCTTAAGGTGCTGACCAACCGAAAACTAGTCAGTATATCTGAATTTAACACAGGTTCAAAAGAGGAATAACCAGAATTAGGGTTTACGAACTGTTTGCGCCATTTATATTAACCTGAACCAGAGAATTCAGGTTCGAGATGAATAACTTCAAGCCGACGGGAATAAAATACAAACATAGAAGGTATTTTTACACGCGTCCATCCAAAATAAGGGTGCGTCCTGTCAATAATCAAACCATAAGGGTACTCACCGCTTATTTACCAAAACCAATGGGTAGCATCCGTAAATAACCCTAAGAGTAGTGCATGTGAGCAGATGGATTGTCATCTGCCATGTCATTACAGTCCACCTATCAGAAGCTAACATGAGATTTCCACACACTGGATATCTACCACTCGCAACTCCATGACGACCGATCCTACTTGGCAAGACCACATCCACCAGATGAACCATTAACTAGGTAAGCACCTCATACAACACTCACTCCCACTTTCAACTATATCCTCCCCAACCAGCAATCCTTTTCCAGGTAACACAAACGGAAGGAATAGCAAGGATGGCTTCTCTAGCAGCATCCACGGCCGCTACTTCTCTCGGCGTCAATGAAATGCTCGGAAACCCCTTGAACTTCAGCGGCGCTTCCAGGTCTGTTGCACCTTCCGCCTCCAACTCCGCCACCACCCTCAAGACCGTCGCCCTTTTCCAGAGGAAAGCCGCTCCGCCTCCTCCCAAGGCTAAGGCCGCCGCTCCTGTCAACGATGAGCTCGCCAAGTGGTATGGTAAGTTCAACACTCATCTGTTTTTAAGAACCCATTTGTTTTTTTGCTTTCATGAAGAAATTATTTAAAATTGTCCTATTTAGTTGTACAGTAAAATGCAACAATAGGACAAGTGCGGAAAGATGAATCTTAGTTTTTGACAAGTAAAGATGGATTCTTTTGAGAAGTCTTAGTGTTTCTCATTCTTGTTACCTATCTCTCCCATTTTTTTTTAGAGAAAATCTCCCATTTTATTTTTATGTGTCCTCTTTGATTGCCCGCAGCTTCACTTGGATTAAGGCTTTCTTTTGACTTGATAAATTTAGAAAAGTGTTTTTCATCTAATGTAGTATCTCTGTTTCTTCTCTTTCAGCTTATTTCACTTTCTGTCACTATTCACTGTGTCACTTTGACCTGGTGATTTGATTAGCAAAACAATAGAATAACTTGATAATATATGTATGAAGTTATAGACAAAAGTTTACTCTACAAAACTATCAAAAAATTGTCAAAAAGTTATATAATTTTGCTATTCAAATCACCGAGTCAAAGTGACTGAGTTACGGGTTGAAAAGTCAAACACAGACTAAAGAGAAGATACAGAGGTAGCATTACTTATCATGAGAAATTAAAGTGTATCAATTAAAAGACCGTGTTTTGAAGGAAAATGAATTGAAAAGTTAAATTAACTTTTGTAGGATAAAAGAACTCATGTCGTGGAACATCAGTTTTATGAAAGGTGCACTCATGATTATCCATAGCTTGAGCTATAAATGCATTCATATTGTGACCAGACAGCCAATTGTCATGAAGTAACAATTTGATATTAGCAACAATTGTTTGCATGGTTGATGAACATGAACAGAAATGTCACTGTAATTAATCATCTGGAATTTCCACAAAATGAAACGAGTAATGCACATTTCATGTAACTTCAAACCTCGTGCATAATTCTAATTGTAGCTCAGAGTAATTTCGTTGTTTGAGAAATCTCTTAAAAGGAGATGACAATTGTTAGGGTGGGGGTGTCAATATGTGAGATCTATATATTTGTGTTATTTGATTGGGTTTGGGTTGGATCTTCAGGTCCGGACAGAAAGATTTTCTTGCCAAGTGGGCTATTGGACAGAGATGAGATACCAGAGTACCTCAACGGTGAAGTGGCAGGAGAGTAAGTCCTCCAAGATCCATCACTTTCCATTAAAATTTGGATTTTCTGGTCCAACTAGTAATCCTTGAATGCTAACTACTGTGAACTTCTGAATTGCAGCTATGGTTATGATCCTTTTGGCCTTGGCAAGAAACCAGAAGACTTTGCCAAGTAAATCAACTCTCTGCTTCAGTGCGCTGTCATTGTTCAATGTTTTATAGCTGCGAGTAAAGAGAATTAATTTTCAAAAGTAGCGATTACTGGATTCTCACTCAAGTTCAATGACAATTCAATGCTCTAGGTACCAAGCATTCGAACTGATTCACGCCCGTTGGGCCATGTTGGGTGCTGCTGGCTGCATTATTCCTGAAGCCTTCAACAAGTATGGTGCCAACTGTGGACCTGAAGCTGTCTGGTTCAAGGTATTCATTCATCTCTCTCTCTCTCTCTCTCTCTCTCTCTCTCTCTCTCTCATTATGTTATCCGTGGCATTGTTTGACTCCATTACATGTGTGTTGGTGTGCAGACTGGAGCTCTTCTGCTTGATGGGAACACACTGAACTACTTTGGTGCCAACATCCCCATCAACCTTGCTCTGGCTGTGATTGCTGAAGTAGTTCTTCTTGGTGGCGCAGAGTACTACAGAATCACAAATGGCTTGGTGTGTGAAACTACATTTGTTTTTATTGCTAATTTGTATCCTTAGTATTTGAGGCATTTATTTAAGCATGCCGTGTGTTCTTTTTTGGTATTTCAGGATTTTGAGGACAAGCTTCACCCAGGTGGTCCGTTCGATCCATTGGGGCTCGCTGAAGATCCTGAACAGGCTGCAATCCTAAAAGTGAAGGAGATCAAGAATGGTAGATTGGCCATGTTTTCCATGCTTGCTTTCTTCATCCAAGCGTATGTAACCGGGGATGGCCCCGTAGAGAACCTCTCCAAACATCTAAGTGATCCCTTTGGCAACAACTTGCTCACTGTGCTTGCTGGAAATGCGGAAAGAATCCCAACCCTCTGATCGCTTCAGTTGCTCGGCATTTCTTCTTTGTCTGTATCAGTCACCACCAGAACTGATTCATCTGAATGCCATTGTACAACCCCATGAGACATTTCTAAAGATGATCAGAAATTAACCATGCTTCATTCATCCCAGCTTGTATTCACAGCCCAACTTCTTCCTATTTTATAGAGCTATGTTATTAAGTCATTTCATCTATCATCTCATTGTGTAGTCTTATTTGCTGTAATTTTTAAGTCAACAAGAATCTTTAATTTCTAACCAGATTGACAATGCATCCCAATCTTCACCTCATAATGCCTAAACTAAGGGAAAATACATTGAATTCGAGCGAAACCACAACTTATGTGCATAGAAAACTAAAACAAGACAACTTTTGGGCGAATTACACTTCCATATTAAGTTTTGGTGCATTACAGAATTAAACTAGATAGAGGCTCGAAAGACCTTGGGTAACAAAACACCAAGCATTTGTCAGCTAGTATTATCAAACACTAGCCGACACAGTCTGGTATCTTCAGTCTCGTTCCTTTTCAAGAACTCGTACCTCGTTCAGCTAATAAGCTGCATGCAATGTTGGTATGAATGACCAAATGTTTGGAACATGGATCAAAGTTTTTGAGCTAAATCACTGTGCCCAGAAACCTCATTCCACTATGTCCCCTATAGCTAGAACTTGAGCAAATACTGGATAATTAGAACCAACAGCCAAGTTCACACTTATTCTATGCTTTGGAATTCAAAGGCTGTGGTAAATTTGATTCACACATCTGCCAAAACAGAATAAAGCACATCCCTTTTTCTTCAGAGTTTAAATTTCATTTTTCAGATTTCTTCAATGATTTGTTAAGAAGGGGTTATGTTCGACTCACCCTCTCACTATGTGTAAATAATCGATGATTTAATGATACATAACAATTGAATCAATCTGTAAACTTAATCACTCGCTTGAGTTTAAACTAGTGAAAGGTTGAGAATTACTTCTTACAAAGAATTTCATCTCTCTCTCTCTCTCTCTCTCTCTCTTGTGGAGAAAACCATATCAGCTATGAATTACCGACATCTCTAAAGATTGCCGTCTCTCAATTTTTGTGTCCACTTGACATATAAATGCATAAAATATGGGTAGCCGGGTTTAGAGTTTAGACTATCTTATAGTAGTAAAAACCAAACATAAATTCTGTACAGTTCGGTCTACTCTTAGGATTCAAATCCCTTGTGCTATACGAGCTTTTTTGGTGAAGTTGACAAGAATATCATAATTCGTCTGAATTTGGTTGGACTAATTTACCTACATGAACGAAATAGCGAACTGAAAAGCAAATATGCAAGTCCTTAAATGGATTTCTCCTTTTCCACTTAAAATGGCATGCAGACTGGAGCTCTTTCGAGACAGGAACAAACTACTATTTTGGAGGTTTACTCTGTCAACCTTGATACTGGCGTTGTTGCCCAAGTAAATTCTTAGGTGGTGCAGGCCTGCAGGGTATTACAGAATCACTGAGAGGACTTTGTTTTAACTTCTCTTTTCTTATCACTAATGCTAGACATCCTTCATCACGTTAGATGGGAAATCAGTTCCTATTTTCTCCCTCGCGTTTTCAGGACAAGCTTCCCCCAGGTGGTCGGTCAAATCAATTGGGGGTGACAGAAGACAAGAATAGACCAAGGATGAAAGACTGGATGTGCTTTCTATGTTTGCATTCTACATCCAGAATAATCTAACCAGAGAAGATCCACTCTCAGACCTCATTAATCATTCAAGTTATGTCTTCGGCGATATCTTGGTCACTGCATCGGCTACTGGGTTGGAAATGCGGAAAAAAGTCCATGAACTTTGGTAATTGCAATAGCCATTGCTCTTTGCTTTTCTCAGTCAAGTATCAGTCACTACTCAACTCATTTAACTCTCCACCATAATTTTCTGAAGATTTAGCATGCATGCTTGATCCATCCTCCTAGTATGTATGTGTGAGAGGCTGAAAGAGTCCTGCAAGGACTCCCAGTATATTCATCAATATATAGGTTATTTACATAGATAAATGACAACACTATTACTAATACTCCACTACAGTTGGAGCGGGAGAAGGACAGATGCTGCGGAAGAAGGACGGATGCTCAGGTTGGACATGAAACGCTTCAATAGATGTCGAGGCAGCTCCTTGGTGAAAATGTTAACATACTGATAATCAACAAAACACAGAGTTGCCCTAGTCACACCTTCTCACGAACATAATGCAAGTCAATTTCCACATGCTTTCTGGGCTGATGTTGTACAACGTTACCAGAGACATAAACCGCACTGACATTAGCAAAATACACCACAAAGGCACGGAGGGGTGATACACGAAGTTCAAGTAGAAGGCTGCGCATCCAACATAACTCAAAGACATCATTTGGCACACCACGATATTCTGCTTCGGCACTAGATTGAGAGACTGTGGCATGATGCTTAGAGGACCAACTGAGTAAGCGGTCACCAAGGAAAACACAGTAACCAGAAGTGGAGCGCCGATTGTCCGAGCAACCAGCCCAATCGGCATCCGTATATGCAGTGAGACCATCCGGAGCAATAGCGGATATGCCGAAACCATAATCAAGAGTACCACGGACGTACTGTAGAATTCGCTTCAAGACATGACAATGTGGCTCACGCTGATCATGCATGAAGAGACAAACATGCCAGACTGGACAACTCAGGGCGAGTGAAAGTAAGGTACTATAGGGCACCCGCTAAGCTCCTGTAAAGAATATGATCGGATACAGGAGGGCCAGATCCCCAGTGTGTTTACTACCTCACCACACATTTTACTCAGCAAACCAACCAGCTTACATAACACCATCACCTTCATCTTTCTCATATCTCCCCCAAGAACACAACCACCACCAACACTGCAACTACAACCACCACTTCTCTGTTTGAAATTCTCTTACTACTGGAGATGCTCAGTGTTGCAACAAACAAAACCCCTCAATCAATTTGGGAAAATCATGTAACAAGAGAGAATCGAGTTGTCTTCGTGATGAACCCTAATTAGTTTGGAAGCCGAATTCTCCTTCCCCATCGTGAATTAGTGAATTTAATCATTGGATTTGTGTTCCTCGTGCTCACGCGAACTCAGCAAGCCACTTAGGAGGTCGTAACTAGCCGGAAGTTCCAGCAGGCAGTATCGTTACATGGGCAGATTGTTGCAAGGAATTTCTCAGGAAGTATCTTCCGCCATCCAAGGTTGCTCAACGGATGGCTGACATAACAAAATTTGCACAACAAGAAGATGATTCTCTGGGAGACACGTGGAGAAAGTTCAACCAGCTCCTTCGCAGATGCCCCACTCACGGAGAGCCATGGTACAAACATTTACATTATTTTTATAATGCTCTAGACAGAGAAAGTGCAAACGAACTAGATATGATGGCTCAGGGAAATTTTATGGGCCTAGGACTACATAAATGTCGGGATCTGCTGGATAATGTGGCAAAACGTGAGTCTACGAGGTCTGAAATTCGTAGATATTCAAAATCTGATGGGGCACTGGTGAACAAGATTGAGACTATGGTGGAGCAGAAGTTTGAACAACAAATCGCAGTCCTGACCTCGGCTTTTAGCAGCATGAATCCATCAGCACGAGTGAAGTATGTGGGAGAGATGGTCGTGGATGAGAATCAAGGATATGGGATTGAAGACGTAAATTACATGGGGCCTCGTAGACAGCAACAAGTGTGGGGGTATCAGAATCATCAGCGAAATCAGCCTAGCTGGTATGCTCAGCAGTCCAATGTTCCTTACCAATCTCATCATCACGCCACTCAGCAACAGCAACAGGATCCAGACTTATGCAGCCTTCTGAAAAAAATGAATGAGAAGCTTGTAGCTATTGAAGCTACTTTGAAGAGCCATGAGACACAGATTCGGCAGATTGCTAATCAGGATACAAAATTGTCACCGGATATGCTTCCTGCTAATTATATTGTTTCTACTGAGCAGCTCAAAGCTATTACTACTCGCAGTGGCACTACTACTCAGGATCCTCCATATCCTAGCCATGCGAGAGCTGAAGCTACTAAAGCCACAGAGAAATAATTGTGTGAAGCGGTACCCAAGGCCGTGAGTCCCCAATCAAAGGACACGGTTGAGAAGAAAGAAGAGCCCAAGAACACTCCAGATCCGGCCACTTATGAGCCACGTATACCATATCCGGCGGCAATAGAGAAGGATGATGAGGAACACTTTGGAAAATTTCTGAACATATTCAAGCAGCTGCATATAAACATCCCATTAGTGGAAGCACTTGCTCAGATGCCCAAGTACAAGAAGTTCTTGAAGGAGATCTTATGGGGCAAGAAGAGCATAGACCCTTATGCTATGGTAAAATTGACAGAGACATGTAGTACTGTTATACAGAGGGACATTCCCAAGATGAGAGATCCAGGTAGTGTCATTCTAGGCTGCACTCTCGGGGGTGGATATCATACACACGGTCTTTGTGATTTGGGCGCGAGTATCAATCTCATTCCATTGTCCTTATTTTAGAGATTGGGCATTTGTGCGCCAACCCCCGTGAAGATGGGTCTGCAACTGGCAGACAATTCAATTGTGACAGAAAATGGGGTAATTGAGAACTTGCTTGTAAAAGTAGGTGCATTTGTCTTTCCAGCTGACTTTGTGATAGTGGACATCAAGGAGGATCGCGATGTGCCACTTATCTTTGGAAGACCGCTTTTGAAGACAATGCGTGCAAATGTGGATCTAGAGACTGAGGAGCTTACTATCAAGGCTCTAGATTCATCACTTGTGTTCAAGGCATTTGTTCCGGGGAAGGGGAAGAACAAGTTGGCTATGATAAAGTTTAGAAAAGATTGTGTGGATCCTACTCTTAGGTTGCCTACAGTTTTGCAGCCCGATCCACCCGAATCTGAGGAAAAGCCAAATCTGGTGCGTGCACATGATGTAGTGCAGAAAATTAAGGGCAAGGAATTGAAGGAGGAGGCACGTCGTGCTAGACCTCCTTAACATTCTTTGAGGTAACTGGGTCGGGTCGTCGACCTTAAATTACACGGCGCTTGTTGGGAGGCAACCCAACCTATTTATTGCGTTAGTTTAGGGAGTTAGTTTTTAATACAGTTGCGTGTGCTTTGTTTATTTATTTTGGAGAGATGAGAGAGAGAGGTACTAACATTTGTTTCCAAGTGACATATTTGAGCAGATTATAGGAGAATCTACCCCGGTGTGCGATGGCACACATGACCTTCACAGGGACTCGTGCATGCGAGTTGGGGATTCTTCAGACATGGATTTTAGTAGAGGAGGGCAGTCGACCCCGGTGTGCGAGTACACATTGGCTGTATAGGAGCATGGTGGTACCACTATTGTGCTTGGGGACTGCTGGGCGCGATTTCGTCACCACCCTTGAGGTGGTTGTGAGTATCTTTTTCTCTTGCTAAATTTTGTGTTTCTTTTATATAAGTATGTCATGCTCCATCTCATCTATTGGCCTACCCATTGATTGATGAGTCTTCTTGCATACTCTCTAAATTCGTTGAGGACAACGAAGCATTCAGTGTGGGGGTGATTTAACTGTCTACTAGCCAATATGTCTTGCATAGCCTGTCACATGTAGAGTAGTTTTTTGGTTATGTCCTTATTTTTCCATTTTATTATTCACTATTCTGTTTGCACGTTTATTTTATTGAGTCATCCCACCCATATCGAGTCGTTAATCGAGTAGACCATGCATGTAGTGTTAAAAAAAAAGCTAAAAAAAAAGCTAAAAAGTTGAAAAATCCAAAAAATTAAAAAAATTGAGAAAGGGCAATCAAAAGAAGCTGAAAATTCGGTAAAATCGAGAAGTGTGAGGTTTTTAGGCATAGGGCATGAATTGCGATCGAGAGTGACGAGGTGAGTTTCCCTTAGTAAGTATAGAGAAGCTTTCTTTACGGGAATGCGTGCCTATGTTACACACGGACTTAATTTTTCAAATCTAAAGTGTGTGCTTAGTTTTCTTACAAGAGTTGAGCTAGGTGTGAGCTAAACAAGCCGGACGTTCATGTGTACGTCTTAGGTAGTCGCCAACCCGCCCCGTAGTGGCACACGAAACAGCTGTGCGGGGTTGTGTATTAGAGCACTCACTGCTTATAGAACTCACCTTGTAGGACCACTAGAAAACCCGATTTGAACCTTGGTTTATTTGATAACCTCTTGACCTAGGGTGACGATTCTTGGCCTTCATCACAAATCGTTTAGAATTACCGCTATAGTGCGTCACGAGGGTGTTGTAGTTGAGGGGGTTCGATGAGGGAGTACTTCATGATATACTCGTGTGAGTCTTACAAATCGCATGCGCGTCATTTGTGATTTTCGAGGGGAATGCGAGGGTGAGTGAGAGTAGGCTTGCGCACTTCGGTGTGGCGGTTTTCCATGGCATTACAACATGGACACAAGTGAAGAGAGCCGTGAGTGTGTAACATCTAATACACACAAAACTTGGGTTGGGGGAGTTTAATAGGTGGATCGTGCTAGGTACCGGATCTTACTCATCTTGGTGTAGGAGGTTTGGTTGGATTAGGCACGAGACATATATTCGATTGGCTACTTGAGAGGGGACATGATTACATTCGAGTGTGGGGGTGTCGACTTTTGACTTCGGACATCGATATTGAGCTTGCGACGACTCCATCCCCACACGTGCTTTATTGTGTTAGCGGCTTAGTTTGTTACACCGTGGATTTCATCGATTTAGGGGGAGAGGAATTTATTTGTGATACATATGCATTGACTTGGTTATTTTCTCCCCTTATCATATTATTTTGGCCTGACATTTGGAAGACCACTCGAGATATACATTGTAGAAATTGTGCAGAAATTTGAGAGAAAAAAAATCAAAATAAAAAAAAATAAAAAATAAAAAGGAGAGTTGAATAAAGGAAGAATTGGAAGCTTTTTGGAAGATCGAGTGGAGAAGCAACTAGTTCGCGAACGGGAAGTTTTATTTTATGCATCATTCATGACAATGGCCGCGGAGATCGTAATTGTATCGGGGTGTGAGGGAATCGAGGGCCGGAGATGGTGAGTCTTGGGCTTGGTTTCTATCATTGTTGTGAGGGTGTGTGAGATGTGGTATTTGTGAGAATGTGACGCTTTAGGACTCATGCTTGATTATTATCCTATTTGTCCCTAAAGCCTCATCATTCTAAACCCGTTAGCGGATTAGGAGCTCGGACCTTGAACGTGGCTTAGCCTAGCGTAGCCTCTTATTTTGTGGCACACATGAAAAGGTATTGCATTCTTGTACATAGTAAAGCTAGGTTCTCTATACTAGCTAGGGGAGATTCTCGTTGTCGAATTTGGTTTCAACTCATGCCTTGTATCTAAATTTCTCATCGCTTTGTGTGAACCGGTTTATGCTAATGGAGATTGCCCAATCTCGCAAAAGAAAAAAAAAAGAAAAAGAAAATCGTTATTTAAATACTTGCATTGTATATATTGCATTTGCATGTAGTTGCATTGTGTATAATCGAGTCGTGTCGGCTACTAAAAGGGGATTGGTGGTTTGATCTTCTCCTTGGTTTCGTATGCAATGTTTGTATGAGTGCATTGTGATAATCGTATGCAAGTGGCGTTGGAAAGGTATGCAAAGATAGTAGGGAAGGTATGCAACGATAATAGGGAATGTATGCAAGTTGGATGGGGATTGAATGAGGTGAGTTTGAGTTGAGAGATTGAGATTTGGCTTGGATATTTTCTCGAGACGAGCAAAATGTAGTGTGGGGGTAGTTGATAACTCCGTTTTCGGAGTTATTTTATTGCTTATTTTGCTACATTTTGTATGCTCATCATGAAGAATTTAGCATCTTTTCGAGTAAATCATGCTTTAATTGTTGATAATGAGTTCATGAGCTATGAATGTGAAGTCCGGGCGTTTTCTACATTATGTTACATGTTTTTTTATCCTATTTTGTCACATTTGATCTTCGCGGGGTGTTCGTATTGTGTTTTTCAGGAACGGAGCACGCGAGGAGCAAGTGGATAGAGGAAACGAACTTCGGAAACTAAGGCGAGCTCGAGAACTGGGAAGGAAAGCAAGAGCAATGATTCGAATGCTAGAGAGGCACATGAGAAGATGTTACGGGCATTGAGCATGTGGAGAGCTCAAAATGGAGGATCAAGTGATGGGTCGATGCTCGGAAAGTGATTTGAAGGCATGCGCTACAAGGGGGACGAAGTTCCGATTTTTGCCAAGTTCATGGGAGGTCATACGACCTAACTCAGAGGTCACACGACCTGGGAAAATAAGGACAGAGAACTATGTAGTTGGAAGCAGATCCTGCAGGACCTCACTTAGAGGTCACAGGACCTGGTGGAGAGTGGCCAGAGGTCGCAGGACCTCAATCTCAGGTCGCAGGACCGGCGGGTCAGAAGACAGCATGCAGGAAACAAGGACACAGGTCTTGCAAGACCTCATTCAGAGGTCATACGACCTCCTCTTGCCATTTCCAGAGGTCGCACGACCTGGAATGGAGGTCGTAGGACCTGGTGCGCAGCACAACTTTTTGAAAATTGTCGGGAACTTTGTGTAATTATTTCTAATTAGTCCCAAACACTTTTGAAACGTACTTAGACAGGTTTAGGTCGTATTTTGAAGAGGGGACATTACGAACGACGCACTTTGGAGCTTGGGAGCACTTTGGAGCTTGGATTTCATCCGTTTGGCTTCTAAATCTTCGTTTCTTCTCTAGTTTTTGTTATTTGATCATGAAACATTGTGTATTGATCATGTTTATGAGTAGCTAAACACTTATTTCGGGATATCTCGTAGGAAACTAGGGTTTGATCACTACGTATTGTGATTTATGGATTTGCTTGCATGCTTTCAAGCTTAATTGATGATTTCTTATCTAGTTATGTGTATTTTATGCGTTTGATTTATCTTTTCTATTAGTAGACATATTAATAGGATTGTGTTAGGTTGTGGATGATAGATGAATCTACGTTCGTTGCCCGGAATCTTGAAATACACACTAGCCGTATCTAGGGTTGAGGAATCTTGCTAGTTAGCTAAGAACAAAGAGTAGAATTAATATCGTAATGTGTGCTTAAACTTGAGTAGCCTAGAGGAATCAGTTATGAGAGTTTAAGCATAGTTATTGGTTGAGACATCTTCAATATAAAATTGCTCGTTTAACTAGAACAAGAACTCATCGTGTTAGTAGAACATAAATCCAACGTAGTGTGAAATACCTCGTGATCCGTAGAGATATCTTGATTTTGACCAACTTTGAGAAACAACCAAATCAACTCGTGCTTGTTAATCTTGAATTAATTCATCGAATTATTTGAGATACTCGTTATTTTAATTATTAGTAGAATTAGAACACACAACTCAACGCTCTTTGCCCACACGAAGAACAAATTTAGTAGTTAATCAGACCTCCAGCTAGCTCTTGCAACTAACGAAAATGGTGTAGTTATAATTGAAGGCTGAGGACAATATTGTCATTTTAATGTTATGAGGAAAGAAGACACAAAAAATCTCTTCAACTCCAAACCTTTGAGAAAAAATCTCATAAACACTACAAATCCAAAATCCAGAATCCACTCAAAAAACTCACACCAAACCTTTAGAAAAAGTCTATAAAGTCAAAAAGTGGATTTTTGATTAAATCCACCAAAAAACTCACACCAAACCCACCTATAGTGCAGAGTATGAAAGACCAATATCCAAGTCTAGTTTACAAGATGCCACAATCATAGCTAGTATGATTGTTTGGCTGGTGAAAAAGGAGAACCATTAAGACAACAACAATGAACTTTACCAGTTGAGACGACGGTTGCAAAAATAAACCCATGAGATAGGCTTGTGTTGACAGTCGCATCAACCTCATTCTCCGTTCTTTCACGTACTCATCAATTGCTTCTTCAACTAGGCCCCTTTCACAACTAAACTGATTAGTGGATGCTGCTTTTCTTGACAGACACCTAGCCAAAACAATAGCATCTTCTAAACCAGCCGATCCACCTTGTCCCAGGAATGGACCCATTACGTGCATGGCATCTCCAGCAACAGTAACTGTCCCTTTCCTGAATTTTCCAAAAAGAACATCCCATGGAGACCGATACCTCAACTGGCTAGTAGATAATGTGTCCGTGACAGTACTTTCTATAATTTGCTTAATTTCTCCTGGAAAGCCAGCTACCATGTCCAAAATCGACTCTATAGTGAGATCCGTATTTTCCTTTGAATCTGTTGCAGATTTGATGAAATTGAATTAGTACAAGTCCAATGCTAAATTTAGAGAACTCAACTCGATGCACTGGTGAAGCTCCTCATGCTTTGGTTAACCGCAATTTCTGATCAAACAGAAATTCAGTGGACTAGTTCATATAGTGATAAACAATACTAGAGTTCCAAACCTCAGAAACTTCTCGCAGGGTTTTAAAATCTGCACCATCAAGTACCGAAAATCACTTTTCATCGACGACTATTTGAATCCTTCCCCTATAAACCTTGAAATAAGATATAATGAATAAACCAGAATATTGCCAACTTTACCTTTTTTTCTGTCCTCACCTTTTATAGAGGATTCTTGAACAAGAAACCAGTAGATTGAGTTGTCATCAATTGGAGCTCTTCCAACCACTATATTGTCACCCCTCATCCGGGAAAATTCATGGGAAAATGTATGCCCATTGGGGAAATAGGCCAACCCTCTAACTGCAGAAAGAGCAAACTCTTTTGCAGGTTTTAAGCCTATAAACTCAGCAACCACTGAGTTGGCTCCGTCACAGCCAATCAATACCTGAACATGGTAAACAACTATTATGACTTCAACTCGGTTTTTCTAATATAAAATAACTTACTAAAAAGAGGTACTACATTGGCCCTAATTGTCCTCCCATCAATCAGTTGAAGAACGGAAGAGCTGCTTCTGAAGGCAGGAACCAATGCAATGGATACTACATGACATCCCAATTGTAGTGTACCAGGTGGCAAAGCATCAGCTAACGCCTTTATAAGATCACTTCTTTTCAAGCATCGAGCTTCACCAGTCCTGTAAATAATGAGACCCAACGTTTTGATAAATAGGCGTGGGTTGTTATACTTGAAGCTATCATCTTCGTGCTTGAACTTTGTACTGTGTCAATCATGTTGCTGGTCTTGAAACAACATCTCTAGCTTCTAGGCAAGAATTTTTTGAACCTGTGTCTTGTTATGTTATACAGGGTATTTGGTATTCAGAAGCCGATTAAATAGTTCTAGAATTCTAAACAATCCAATTATTTTTCTTAAGTCCTTTTTCCCATGGGTTCTGGAAAGACCAGGGAAATTGATACAACTACAAGTTAAAGTACTAAAATGACATTATTCAGGAAAAATGAAGGTCAAGATATTAATAAACGAAAGAGAAAGTTAAGCTTACCAAAATGTACCTTGGTTTGAGCCTTTGTTTAGTGATATATCTCGAGGCCTGTACATGGAGAACAGTTGGTGTAAGTGTGAAGAAACCAAGAAGTGATTTGATATATTTTCACTTGTTGACATCTGATAATCGAATACTTCTTTAGGACTCACATGCTTCGTCGTTTCAGACTAAGTCAGTCAGTTTTCTTGAGGAAAATGCATATACAACTATTATAAAGCTGGAATGCTGCAGAACTTCTTTGTATTAATAGATATTTGACACTCAAACTCACCAATGGAGCTAGGATTTAGTTGATCTGTGGAAAATTGTACTCCACTAAGCTAGGAAAGCAAGAAATATATTAATATCACTAAAGAATAAAGGTCCCTGATTTGTAATAATTCTGTTTATTTATACTTGCAAAATAGGCCCTTATAAGAATGACAGTGATTTGGTGTCATTACCAAAACAAAGGCGTTTAGGCAGTTAGCGTATTTTGCTCCATTCAGGACAGATGGCACCACCTCGTTGGTGGTTGCCTGATTGATGTTGTAAGCTCGTCTTAATACCCGGATGTGTGATTATTCGAGTAAGAAATTATTTTTCTTTTTACCCAAATTGTTGCTTCTAGTATTAGAGCCTGGTTGCAATTAGCGACTGGTTTTCTCTTACACGTGACCTCGTTTACTTCTGGGTTACGATTATTCTCTGTTCTTCATGGCGCTACCATCGCAGCCAGCTGCTGGTGACCTTGAACTGGGAGTTCACGGAGGTATTGATCCTTCTTCACATTATTTTCTCTCCTGGTCATCTACTTGTTTCTCAGATCCTTAATGGACCTAATTATTATCCATGGCAATGATCTAAGAATGTCACTTTAGATGCTAAAAAAACTCAGATTTGTTGACGATTATGTTCCACAACGCAATCCTGGATCTGAGTACGCCAAAGTTTGGCATCTCTGTGATAGTACGGTGATTTTCTGGATACTGAATTCTATTTCTCCAGATATATCTGGAAATGTTGTGTATATGACCACTTCTAAAAAGATTTGGATTGGTCTTCCGGAGAAATTTTCTCGGGGGGACAAACCCCGCATATATCAACTCTCTACTATGATCTATGATCTCAAACAAGGAGATGTGTGTCACCGTTTATTATACCAAACTCAGATCTATGTGGGAAGAATTGACGAATTACGAATGTTTGCCTTTCTGCACATGTGGTCACTTAACTGCTTTTTCTAAGCTGCAAGAGGAGGAAAGAGTTATTAAGTTCTTACGGGACTTAATGATCAGTATGCAGTTGTTAGAACAAGATTTGCTTATGGAGCCAAGTCCTTCATCGAACCATGTCCGATGTCTTCCCCAAAGTTGTGCAACATGAAAATCAGAAGGCCATTAGCAAAATTTATCAGGGCTTGCTACCAAATCCTATTATGGCCGTGATGTCTTTGACTATTCTGAGAGCCACAGGGTAATTATGTGCAAAACAGCTCAAACACTAGCTATTGACCCACTGCCAATAGCAAGTTGTCCTGCAACTATTGCAATGGTACAGGTCATATCAGAGAAAAGTGTTTGAAGCTGCGTGGCTATCCAGCAAACTACAAGCCAAAACTCAAAAATGTTCCTTGAAACGGTGTGAATGCAATAATGAATGATGACAAAGTCACAGGACCAAACTCTTCACTGGAATTCACTCCTACACAATGGCCAAGTTTCGATGGATTTAATTAAGATTATGAGATTGTAGATTATTGGAATGAGTGGTTGAGGTGAGGAGAGTGAGTGTACTGCTTTAATCTCAACCACTCATTTCAATAATCTAAAATCTCATAATCTTATTTAAGCTAATCCAAACAGGGCCAATGTCAGCAGCAGCAGATGGCATATCTAATTAGTTCTTAGCTGAAGGGGTTGAGATCATCATCAGCAAGTGAAACTTAATTGACTTCTTATGATTCTCACTCCAGCCTCAGCAATCTCGATGAAAATCCACTGATTACAAAGCATAAAACATCTGGTAGCAACATGCACTTTCTTGGTGGAGTTTTCGAGCAGATGTTATGCAGGATAATATGCCAACTCATTCTTGGATTACTGACAATGCAGCTACATGCCACATATGCTCTCAAGTCTCAACTGCATCTCATGAAGGATAATCCAGTTAAGAACACTGTACTCTGGTGCACCTGCCAAATGGCAAAGCCGTGAAGGTCTCTTGTATTGGTGAAGTCATTTTAAATTATCTATTGATTCCTGACAATGTCTTATGTGTGCCTGGTTTCAAACTCAGTTTAATCTTTACTTCTCAACTCACTAAAGACAACAAATGAATTTTTGTATGTGAGATGGACAAGTGTGCACGTGTTGATGCTTCCAAGAAGACTTTTCTTGCAAATGGCCATAAAAGAGTTTATCTATATCTACTTAATTCTGTCAATATGATTTCAGCAAATGCATTGATCAGACCTCCAGCTAGCTCTTGCAAATGCTGATATGTGGCATATGAGACTAAAACATCCATCCTTCAAGAAGATGAATCAACTGTCATCTATTTTACATTATAGCACACTGGCTTACAATACCTATTGCTCGATTCGCCCTCTAGCTAAACAAAAGAGGCTGTCTTTCCCAAAGAAAAATAGTATCGCAAACACTCTTTTTGGTTTTGTATTGTGATACATGGGACAGATAAAACTCCCACTCATGATGGATCTACATTCTTTCTCACTTTGGTAGCTGATGCTTCAAGAGTTGAAATTGGCATTCATGCATTTTGCACTTTTGTCACTACACAATTCAACATTGTTGTGAGAAAAATCAAAAGTGACCAAGTCTCATAGACTCTTGTGCTAGCAAAGGCATTACGTACAAGTTTAGTTGTATGGTTACACCCGAACAAAACTCTATCGTGGGAAGGAAGCATCAACATCTATTAAATGTTACCAGCCCTTAAGTTTCAGTCCGATGTGCCAATCAAGTTTTGGAGTGAGTGTGCTCACTGCACCCCATCTTATTAATAGATTACCTTCTCCAATATTAAAGCACAAGTCCCCGTTTGAAATAGTATATGGCAGAAAGCCAAATTACTTAGCTCTCAAGGTACTTGGTTGTCTAAGTCATGCTCTATATTACAGGAAGGTAGGAGCAAGCTTTATCAGAGAGTTATCAAATGTGATTTTCTAGGATATGTTTATTGGGATGAAAGGATACAAATTGTATCATTTGCAATATTCCACTCTTTTTATTTTGAGGGCTGTAGTATTCCATGAAGCCATCTTTCCATACTCAAACAGCTCACAAGAAAGCTCAACCCGATACATGCCTGGTCTCCCCCCTAACAGTGTCGCATATCCTAAAAAAGAAGCCTCCCAAAATACTCAACAATCACAAAATGATCCAACTCCTACCCCAATCTCACCTACAACTCATTCTCCTACACCAAGAAACCCAACCAGAACTCAGCTCTCTCTACACCAAGATACTCCACCAGGGTCACAAAAGTGCCACCTCACTAAAGATTTTGAGCTAATCAAGCCAGAATCCAAAACTACTTATACCACCACATGTGACAGCTCTGTAATTGTGTCCACTTGAACCACAAAGGTATAATGAAGCATCTCAACGCCAATGGCGGCAACTAGCCATGAAAAATGAACTCCAACTCTTAGAAGAAAATGCCACTTAGGACATTGTGACACTACGGGCTGACGCCCTGACCAAAAATTTGTAGGCGACAAATGGGTGTTCGGGAGTCTAGAAAGACATAAAGCCAGACTGGTGACCCAGAGCTACACCCAAACAGAAGGGTTTGACTTCAATGATGCTTATTCTCCTGTTGTCAAGCTGCCAACTCTAAAGTGTATCATTGCTCTATCTATCATGCATAATTGGTATCTTCACCAACTTGATGTCAATAATGCTTTCTTATATGGAGACATGACAAAAAAGGTCTATATGGTGTTTTGGTGTCAGTGTTTTGGTGTCATCACCAAAACTACGTTGTTTTAGATAAGCTAGGCAGTTAGTGTGCCGTTGTAAGATCGTATTAATACCCTGATGTGGGATTATTCGAGTAAGTAAGAAATCATCTCTCTCTCTCTCTCTCAAATTCAACAAAATATCCAAACAATAGTTGGAGAATACAAGTACGAAGATGGAACTAATATAAACTTTACTTTGCAGAAAGACGTTCTATCCTGAATATATTGATGCCTTGGTTCCCATTGCAACACTACCAAAAATCAATGTTCTAGTAATCTTTTATCACCCTGTGACTGGTTCCATATTCATAGTATAAAAATGAAAAGGTGTTACTTAACCAAACTATCTATATATGCATTGCCATACATCAACACCTAACCCTCAAATCTGTTTTCAATGATCTTCAATTGGGTCGACCTTAAGCTAACAATACTCAAAGTTTTGTCAAGTTTATGATCTCTTTTGTGCTTCAATCCAGATATACAAAACAATACATTTACATACCCTTTCATGGGAAGGGCACATTGCCTTAAGAGAGAAGCAATTCCAAGCTGATGGAGAGCTCGCCACCCGTTAGCCAAAATACCAATAGCTGCACCAGTTGCTCGTAATGTATCCGATCTTTCTAAAACTACACTCTTTATCCCCTTCCTGGAACAGTTAAATCATACAAACACATATTAAATCCACTTAGAAATTCGCCAACAGTTCACCTTTATTGCATATCCTACCACAAACTGTGGAAAAATACATAACAAATTTCTGGTGTATCTAAGCAATACTGCCATTACCTTTTCAGGGACATAGTGTAAGATGATAAATAAATAAATAAATAAATAAATAAATAAATAAATAAATAAATACTGAAACAAGAAATAAACATCAAATACATTAAAAAATGGGTTTTACAGTATCTTTCTCCTCTGGGTTCACTGAATCACCAAACTACCCCTTCCATCTATTAGATGCCCGAAAATAGATTCTTCAGTGGGATATGAGTATTAAAAGGATCCGAACTTCAACTTCTCATATCTTAACTCAGCCAACGTCACCAGGGTCATAATCTTTACAAAGACGATGCCAATCTCGTTAAATACATCCCAACTGAAGTTCTTTTTGTTTGCTGTTTTTTTCTAGCCTGTTTTCAAACAATGAGCTCCACTAACTGTGGTATGTGATCAGTTCATTATTTCGTTCACACTTATTAGTACAACAGTTAAATTTCACCATTGGCTCATCAAGGTGATTTACAACTTTTATCACACCCGGACCTTGTGCAATATACCTCTCTTGGCATCAGTTTATAAGATATTATTTAAGATCTGTTCTCTTTTTGTCCACATCTTTCTTGTTCCTCAAACAATCATGGAAAGCAATGAAAAGTAGGAAGTTTTTCATCGGGATGCTACGATTTCATATGGAAGCATTAAGACTCTAGATTCAGGTTTGATTAAGATCTATTAAATCCTTACTTATTCAGGGTTTTAATTAGGCAATTTGTGCACACAAAGCTATATGCTCACATCAGTTTATAACTTTTTCTGCACATTTTTCTTGTTCCTCAAGCAATCATGGAAAGAAGTGAAAAGTAGGAGGCTATTTTATCATAAGGCCAGGATTTTATGGAAGCATTAAGACTCTAGATTCAGATTTTAAGGTCAATTACATTCTTACTAACTCAGAACAAGCTTTATGTCTATCCCCAATTCCCCATTGTTTGGCCATCAGAACCTCTTTTTTCTTCTACGCTTAATTATACTAGGATACAATACTTGATTGTTTTTACTTCACAGAACATGTTCTTTGCTCTTCTACCTTAATGGTGTACGAGAGACCATGCCTCTGGCATGTTTACTAACCCGGGCTGGCGATGCTTCTAACCAGGTCTGGGCTGGGCTTGGGCAACCCCGATAGAACTCGGGCTTGGGCTTGGACAAGGGTGTCAACCCGCCCAGCCCACCCGAGTTGCAGTCCTAATGTTTAGTGCTCCCACTATCCCATCTTAAGGTTCTTCCTTTCCTAAAATGAATGTCCCAAGATATATCTCATATATCCCAAAGTTGCTTTTGACTTTACTGTTTTTTCAAAAGCATATTCTGAAACTTCGTCAAACATCCCAAAAATCAGACAGCGAAACCATCATTTTAATCTGAATCTTTTTTTGTAAATCACCTTCAATACGTAGTTGCACACCCACCATGTGATGGAAAAAGTAGTAAAAGAAACTATTCATACGGAGTACTTTTAACAGCATGGAGGGCACCAATATAGTACTAATAATTGTTCCTGACCAGTTCAAGCTCTTAGGAAATTATCGTAAAATACGTAATCGTCATTTAGAAATTTTGAGTTGTTTTTTATTTTCTTTTAAGAGCTAACAAACTACCGGAATCGAATTTGTTAGCAGGTTTGTTTTGGGTGCTTGGAAATTCCATTGTTCTTCATCCCGTGTGAAGTGTTAATGCATTAGCTCTGAAAAGAAGTAGGGGAAATCTAATTTCTAAATTTCCTGCAGTTAAGGTGTATGTCTGTAAATAATTTTGGTTGGATTTTCACAGCTCTTTTAGCTATCGGCTGATTGATTGATGATTTGTAGATCGGGCTGACTGTGTATTTGGTGCCGCATGCTGTTGTTTGATAACTGGCTGTTCTGGTTCTTATTTCTGATGCAATCATATAAGGGTGTCTCTGATGCAATCATATAAGGGTGTCTCCAACCGATGAAGGGGAAGGGGTGGAACTTGTCGTCTCTGACCGGTGAAGGGGGAGGGAAAGAAGGAGGTACTAATCTGGTTGTTTACGTATTTTGAATTATCATTTATTACTTTAATATTGTTAATAGCATTTTTATTAAAAATACCTTTATTTAATAGGAACAATCAAACATAATTATTTACTATGTGTAATAGAAATTAATATTATATATTCCAAACATATTTTTGTGTAAATTTAATAGGTATTAGTATTTTGCGTACTATCTTTTATATTTTTCATAAAACATAATATATCTATTTACTGGTTGTGCAAAGTCTTAAAAATAGATTTAACTGCAAGTTCTTTAGTTGGAGGCAATAATGTAGTGAAGAGGTAGGGGAAGTGGAAGGGGAAGGAGAAAATAAGTGGGCCCTTGAGGGGAAGGTGAGTGTGAGCCCTTGGTTGGAGAAGCCCTAAGAATTTATGTTTACAGGTATCTTACAATTCCACAGCGCACTTTGACGGGAAGTACTACATTAGTTAAAAATTAGATATCTGGAACATCCAAACCCCCTCGAAAATAGAACATATGTCATCCAATATGATCTTTATTCTAATGAGGCAACCATAGGTCTTTAAAGCATGCAAGAGTAGACATGCTAGTGCATCAACCTCGGAGTACATTCAGAATAACGGAGGAGGGCAGTAAAATCGGTCGAGCACGCTTTCATTGTGTTAACAGTTCTATACTTTACACTGGATAGTAAAATGTTTCCGGATCCCATGTATAATTAAACCAATTTCACTTTTATAGTTCTAGACTGAGATTTGGTTTACCCGATCACAGTGTGGTTTCGAGACATGGAAGCACTTGCGTGTCAAAATTCATTTTGTTTGTTATTCCCTCTGTCCCTATATTTTAGTCACCTATCTGAATTCCAACTTATTACTGACTTTTCCTCTTCCCATAATTGGACTTCTCTTCTTTCCCCTGCTTTCCTTCCTCTCTTTCGCCAAGAGAATCGTATATGAAAAGGCACCAAGAAATCAAGAAGCTAAAACTCAATCAAAAATTGAAACAAAGACATATCCAACTTCGACAAAACAAATTCTCTCTCTAAACTCCTTTGCTCGTTTTCTTTTGATTCTACGTCCACTTCAACTTTAATTTCAAGACTGCAAAAGCTTTTGCTTGCTCAATCAACTAGGCAGTGGTGGTCTTCGGTCTGCTTTTAGCCAGCTTTGTAGTTGATGGTGAGTGAGTGAATCTGTGAGGGTGGATTGGAGAGAGAGAGAGAGAGCGAGTTTTGGGTGTGGTGATGGTGATGGTGATTTGGTTGGACAGAGAGAGAGACTTTGATACAGAGTTGGGGATGGTAAATTGGTAATGTAAATGATGAGAGAGAATTTGTAGCAAAGGGGAAATAAGATGCAAACATTTGGTAAAATATCAAAGTGGACATAAATTTCGAGGCAGCCAAAAATGGAAAGAGTGACTACAATTTGGGGACGGAGGAAGCATTACTTATCTATGAGACTGCGGATTACCAAAGTTTAAGGTCCCCAAGTGCTTTGCGAGTATCACTTCCAACGACTGAAAAGACTGCTTTGTAGACTCGCTATAACAAAAATGAATAACCTTCCTCATTGTATTAATTCCATTTACATACATGACATATTTATACACAGAAAATTTCAACAAGTGATGGGGAAAGTATCATTTCTTTGAATCCTTTCTTCTACCAGTTGATCTGACCTATTAATTTATAGAGCTAATTAATACTAATACCCAGTATTCACACCTTGACAATAGTAGAATTGGTTGATCAAGATAATATTATTACATTCATACAAACAGATAGACCTTGCAGTTTTCACGATTACGTACTATACTTATGTGAATCAACATGACTTAACTCACAGATTAAGCGATGGAACACTCCAAACACCGTTGGATCCTAGATTTCTTAAGGGAAATACTAGGGAAAGCTTGATAGTGAAAGAAATCAAAGAATAAAACTCTAAGCTGTTTTTTAACTCAAATAATCTCTAAAAATTTGCCCTCCTCTTCTTCTAAATTCATCTTTATACCAAGTACAAACAGAATATAAAGCATTTAGAAGCCTACCCTTTCAAAACAATCTACTCATTCTCCCTAGATAAATGAAGTCAAATAAACACTTGTTAACTTCACCTAGATCTTAACATTTGACTCAAAAGACACCTATGACCACTTAATTGACTAAAGTCTCTTACTGTAATTAAAAAACTGCTCCTAGAATTCCTGCACTGGTAGAATGGCAAATCTGCCAGGGCAGTAAAAACTGTGTTTCTCATATTTACGTCATATACTGTGTTGGAGAACATGTGATGCCACAAGAAATGCCGTAACCCCACTCCTACTTATACATGCCATTCCCAATGGCAATAGCCAAGCAGTAAAGGAGTAGGCTTATGCTCATACCCATTATAATTGTTTTGAAGCTTTCGCTCCACGAGAAACTAATGGAGCCGCTCCAGGTTCAGCTTGCATTGCCCTTTTACTAATGGAAATTGTTAGCAACTACTTAAAAAACACAAAAACCGTCGTGAAACCCAAACTTTTCAAGCAATGATCAATACCGCTTTGAAAACCCATTTCTAGATTATTTCATGGAAGTTTCATTCATGAACTGTCTTGAATGCTTTCTACTGAAATGCATGACTAGTGGAATCTGTCTGGTATCGTCAATAAATTTATTTTCTTACATGAGTTTTGTGTCATCCTCACTGAGGTATATATTTGTGTTCCGTGAGAATTCGTGGACGTCGGGATATAAAAGAGGAAATGTTCTTGACTGAATGAAAGGTACTGTTTAAAACAAGTACCCTTTCTACTTCTTAGACACTCAGCAACCAAGTGAAGTAGATTCATATGGAGTAAGCAATTTGACATGGATTGCGTCACAGAGAGAATGTCAATGCAAACCAATATTATATTGTTACTCTACCAAAGTTTTTACTAACATTTTAACCCACTGTGAAGATGCTACTTGACTTTTTTACAGGAGCTTCTGATTAGCAGAAAATATACAGTTACGCTAAGGCAGACTAGTATGCATCTCTCAAGGAAGAACTTGCTCCCGTAGAGAAATGGACGAAAGAGCACACTCAGATAGACTCTCCTTTCTATGTGGAGCAGACAAAAATTAAAACACTCGCGACACAAGGTCTTATTCATTGGGAAACTTCAGACAAAATGTAAACAGTAATCTTCACATATTCTATGAAATTTCAGTAGTCGCCATTTTTCGTTGGGCATGTTCAGAACACATATTCAAATCTGCTTCTCTGGTCCAACAGAGCGTTCACACTTTTTGGAATCTGAGTGTTTACCTAATACTAGTATTCTGCTTTGGTCGGCCAATCAATTTTTATAGTACTTGCTGCCCCAATTAGACTAGCAGAAGCCAGTTGACTTTTGGATCAAAGTTCATTCTATAGTCTACGCAGAGCCCTAAGATCATGAGATCAGAGTATCACACTTTAAAAGAATTCGATCAATAGTTAAAAACTTACTTGAGATCCAACACTTAATAAGGATGGAATGAAGAATGAAGAATGAAGATGAGAACAGAGAGGTGTAGAAAGAACCTGTGTAGAGCAAGGGCAGTGGCGAGTCCGCAAATCCCACCGCCGACTATCACTATGTCGTGAGCTTCTTCACCATTGCTATCCATCTCTCTCTTTTCTCGAGAATCTTGGCCAGATTTTCAAACCGTCAGCAGTTTGACTAAATGGGACCTTCCATATTCAATTGGGCAGAACACACTTTCACCCGTTCTACTTCAGGAAATTACACTTTTATCCCATTAGTGTACCAAATCTCATGACACTTGCCCTCCTTAATTGTGACGCCGTCTAGTTAATATAGAATGTCACGTCACTTGTAGACTTAAGGCGGTAGCATTTGTGAAGGGAGTTGGCCTGAGCGGAGCAGGGGAGGGTCTAATTGCTCTATTCAGTCTCTTTTGGACTCTCCTCGGCTCGCATCTATTTGGAGCATATCAAGTGAAATGGTTGCTGAATTTGAAATATTAATGTTCGCTCGAATAGATGCTTCATGTTGTCCCAAATGTCGCATGCAGATGGTTAGAAGAGGAGCGGTCCATTCTAACGATGCTAGTTCACCGTCTACCTTCTAGGTTATAACGAACTTCACATTTCTCCTCTTGCGACTCCTCTTCTCGGTGATTACTCGAAAGTAGTTCTTCCGAGCTTTTCATTGTTGTTCCCCATTGGCATCTTTTTCTTTCCATTTCATTTCTCTGTCTTTGCGCCGAGTTTTCTTACGATTTCATGTGGCTTCATTCGTTGCTCTATCTTGGGAATTGTCTTGTCAACTATTGCATCTTCTAAGATCTGATTTGGATTTAATCCTTATTCATAGCATGTGCATGGTTTTGATTTCTTTTTGTTGTCCCTTTAGAGTTTTTCTTGCATCCTTTCTTAGCTTTGTCCTCTATCTATCATGGATCATATTTGATAGCTAGAAAGTTGGGCCTGTTGGGTTTTGACGTAGGTAACGCAGCGGAATAACAAAAATTTAATCCTACTCAAAGCCCACCAAGGATTACTGGAAGAGACATCATAACATGATAAGGGACATAGTAATTGTGTACCTTTTGGTTTGAGAGATCACACGAAGAATGATGTCCTCGTCTCTACGGTTGATCCACGTCTAGAGGTGAGATCTAGATTCTTCCTTCAACAAGTGCTAGCTTGAACCGGAGGAAGAGGGAGAACGAATCAAGCAACGAGGGACAAGGAGGGGTTCGACCCTCCTTTGGCGCCGACGGGAAGGGGCGGTCGGCCTAGGGGCGGTCGGCCTCTAGGCTTGTCTTGCTCTCTCTCTCTTTTTCACTCTCCCACTCTCTTGTGTTATGTCTAATAAAAGTAAGTGGGAAGGAAGCTAGAGCCTCCTTTATATAGTCCAACAATTCCTTGTTAACTACATAAAGGTCCTTCCTAGTCCTACATGAACTTGGATTAGTACCTTCCTTGCAAATTAGTCATTTTAAGTTTGCAAGGTGTTGCATAATGATCCTTCTTATTAATTAATCATATTAATTAATCCCAAATTTATTTCTACTCTATTTGACGTGTGACCCTATAGGTTTCTACTTAGTTGGTAGTAACTTATTACTAACATGGAGCGGTGTCTAGCAACACATCCATGCCACCCAACTAATAGAAATAGTCAATGATCCCGACAAACCTCTTGTGCCCAATATCTCATATTGCACTATCCCTTTGTCTCCATATCCTGATTGGACACGAGACATAAATAGTCACACTCGTATATACAATCCATAGTTCCTCGATCCTGGAATATGCTTATGCGAGCAGATAACATCAATATCTCCATATTGATTTATCTGAGTCTGGCCAGACATTCAATAAGCCTCATCCCTCGAGTGGCCTTGGATATTTACTCCCATTATATGGGAGGGACAAATCCTCTCTACATCACTACGATCTCTAAGCTTGCTTCCTATCATGCCTGATAACTACCTTTATGATTACCTAGTCACGGTGTAATGTTTGATAACATCAAAGCACGATATTCCACAACTAGAGTATCTAGTGAATTCAAGTCTAAGGATCGCAATTATATTAGCACTACGAGAAGCGATTGTGACTTTAACATAATCTTATGTATCCTTCTCGTTGTGGGTCAATCCAGTATGCCATTACTCCTAATGCATACCCATGCGTTATACTTGATATCTCCATATCAATCTACACACATACTAGTCTATATTTGATCGTCCTATTAATAAATATAGTGGACTAGGGATATTTAAGATAAACAACACATTGTATCTAAGGACTTCATTATATTAAATATCAAAATATATAATAAATGAATATTCTAGCCAAAAACAATGTTCATACTAAATATAAGATTGCCGCTAGGGCATCTATTCCAACAGTCTCCCACTTGCACTAGAGCCAATCTGGCGCATCTCGTATGCCTATATATCTGGCGTGCCCTTCATGCTTTCGCTGCGCAAGAGGTTTTGTGAGCGGATATGAAAGATTGTTATTCGTTGGAATCTTGCACATCTTCACATCTCCTCGGTCGATCATATCACGAATAAGATGGAATCTCCTAAGTACATGCTTTGATTTCTGGTGTGATCTTGGTGACTTGGCTTGTGCGATTGCCCCAGAGTTGTCACAATACAACTCTATGGGATCCACGATGCTAGGGACCACACCGATATCAGTGATAAACTTCTTTATCCAAATTGCCTCTTTTGCTGCTTCCGCAGCAGCAATGTACTCAGCTTCTATTGTAGAATCAGCAACTGTCCCTTGCTTGGAACTCTTCCAGCTTACAGCTCCTCCATTCAGGCAAAACACGTATCCAGACTGCGATCTGTAGTCATCTTTGTCGGTTTGGAAGCTCGCATCAGTGTAACCCTATACACTCAGCTCTTCCTTACCTCCAAATATCAAGAACGCATCCTTAGTTCTTCTCAAGTACTTTAGGATGTTCTTGACAGCAATCCAGTGACTCTTACCCGGATTGGACTGATATTTTGCTCACCATACTCAA
This sequence comes from Linanthus parryae, assembly GCA_023055425.1. NCBI lineage: Eukaryota > Viridiplantae > Streptophyta > Magnoliopsida > Ericales > Polemoniaceae > Linanthus > Linanthus parryae. The sequence continues at coordinate 79,732,953 of JALGPY010000006.1, forward strand.
CGCGTATGATACGTCTGGTCTAGTACGCAACAGGGCGTACATGATGGATCCTATGGACGAAGCATAGGGTATCCTACTCATGCGGTCCTTCTCAATCTCATTGGAGGGACAGTCATTCTTAGAAAGAGTGACTCCATGTGACATGCGCAAGAATCCCTTCTTGGAATCTTGCATGTTGAACCCCTTCAACACCTTGTCGACATATGTACTTTGACTTAGGCCGAGCAACCTTCTAGATCTATCCCTATAGATTTTTATACCAAGTATAAAGGTTGCGTCTCCTATGTCCTTCATTGCAAAGCACTTTCCTAGCCAATCTTTAACAGATTGCAAAGTAGGAATGTCGTTGCCAATGATTAGTATGTCATCCACATACAAGACCAGAAATACTACAGAGCTCCCACTAACCTTCTTGTAAACACAAGGCTCATCTTTGTTTTTCATGAAGCCAAACTCTTTGACTGCGTCATCAAAACGTCGATTCCAACTCCTAGAAGCTTGCTTTAATCCATAAATGGATCTTTGCAGCTTACAGACTTTGTTGGCATTCTCTGGATCCTCAAAACCCTCTGGTTGTGTTATGTACACATCCTCGAGGAGGTTCCCATCAAGGAATGCTGTTTTGACATCCATTTGTCAAATATCATAGTCGTAGTATGCTACAATAGCAAGTAGGATTCGAATGGATTTAGTCATGGCGACTGGCGAAAAGGTCTCATCATAGTCAATACCATGAATCTGTCTATACCCTTTGTCTACCAATCGCCCCTTATAGGCAACTATGTTGCCATCCATGTCGGTCTTCTTCTTCAAGACCCACTTGCATCCTATGGGCCGAGCCCCTTCAGGTGGTTCCACCAAAGTCCATACTTTGTTGGTGTACATGGAATCCATTTCGGATCTCATGGCTTCTAGCCACTTCTTAGAGTCTGGGCCTTTCATGACTTCTCCGTAGGTTGCAATCATCCATGAGTGGTACGTCATCGGGCTCAGTCACGAGAAGTCCATACCTCTATGTCTCATGACGCACTCTCCCTGATCTACGGAGTTCCTGTGTTACCTGAACAGGTTCTTCCACAAATACTTGCGGTTCCTATTCATATTCCATCATCGGTTCAGTGATTTGTGTTTCTTGAATTTCTTCAAGTTCTACAGCCCTCCCACTTGCTTCTTTAGAGACAAACTCTCTTTCTAGAAACACGCCGGTTCGAGCAACAAACACTTTGTTCGCAGTGGGATTGTAGAAATAATATCCTTTAGTTTCCTTAGGATATCCCACAAATTTACACTTATCCGCTTTGGGCCCGAGCTTGTCTGTTTGTAAACGTTTTACATAGACATCGCAACCCCAAATCCTCATAAACGACACTATGGGACGCTTCCCAGTCCATATATCATATGGTGTCTTCATGACTGATTTGGATGGAACACGGTTAATGGTAAAGGCTGCCGTCATTAGAGCATGTCCCCAAAAGGATACCGGAAGATCTGTTTGAGACATCATAGATCGCACCATATCCAATAGCGTGCGATTGCTCCTCTCGGATACGCCATTCCATTGTAGCGTTCCGGGTAGAGTGAGATGGGATACTATCTTACACTCTCTAAGATACTCATCAAACTCTTGGCTTAAGTATTCTCCTCCACGATCCGATCGTAGAGCCTTAATACTTTTACCAAGTTGCTTCTCTACTTCATTCTTGAATTCCTTGAACAATTTAAAGGATTCGGATTTGGCCTTCATAAGGTATACAAATCCATATCTACTGAAATCATCAGTAAATGTGATGAAGTAGGTTCTTGAAGTCGGCGCAAATCCATATCCTTGAACAATTTAAAGGATTCGGATTTGGCCTTCATTCTCTACTTCATTCTCGAAGTAGTTCTTCCGAGCTTTTCATTGTTCTTCCCCATTGGCATCTTTTTATTTCCATTTCATTTCTCTGTCTTTGCGCCGAGTTTTCTTACGATTTCATGTGGCTTCATTCGTTGCTCTATCTTGGGAATTGTCTTGTCAACTATTGCATCTTCTAAGATCTGATTTGGATTCAATCCTTATTCGTAGCATGTGCATGGTTTTGATTTCTTTTTGTTGTCCCTTTTCAGTTTTTCTTGCATCCTTTCTTAGCTTTGACCTCTATCTATCATGGATCATATTTGATAGCTAGAAAGTTGGGCCTGTTGGGTTTTGACGTAGGTAACGCAGCGAAATAACAAAAATTTAATCCTACTCAAAGCTCACCAAGGATCACAGGAAGAGACATCATAACATGATAAGGGACATAGTAATTGTGTACCTTTTGGTTTGAGAGATCACACGGAGAATGATGTCCTCGTCTCTACGGTTGATCCACGTCTAGAGGTGAGATCTAGATTCTTCCGTCAACAAGTGCTAGCTTGAACCGGAGGAAGAGGGAGAACGAATCAAGCAACGAGGGACAAGGAGGGGTTCGGCCCTCCTTTGGCGCCGACGGGAAGGGGCGGACGGCCTATGGGCGGTCGACCTCTAGGCTTGTCTTGCTCTCTCTCTCTTTTGCTCTCTCTCACTCTCTTGTGTTATGTCTAATAACATTAAGTGGGAAGAATGAAGCTAGAGACTCCTTTATATAGTCCAACAACTCCTTGTTAACTACATAAAGGTCCTTCCTAGTCCTACATGAACTTGGATTAGTCACTTCCTTGCAAATTAGTCCTACTAAGTTTGCAAGGTGTTGCATAATGATCCTTCTTAATAATTAATCATATTAATTAATCCCAAATTTATTTCTACTCTATTTGACGTGTGACCCTATAGGTTTCTACTTAGTTGGTAGTAACTTATTACTAACATGGAGCGTTGTCTAGCAACACATCCATGCCACCCAACTAATAGAAATAGTCAGTGATCCCGACAAACCTCTTGTGCCCAATATCTCATATTGCACTATCCCTTTGTCTCCATATCCGGATTGGACACGAGACATAAATAGTCACACTCGTATATCCAATCCATAGTTCCTCGATCCTGGGAAATTGCTTATGTGAGCAGATAACATCGATATCTCCATATTGATTTATCGGAGTCTGGCCAGACATTCAATAAGCCTCATCCCTCGAGTGGCCTTGGATATTTACTCCCATTATGTGGGAGGGACAAATCCTCTCTACATCACTACGATCTCTAAGCTTGCTTCCTATCATGCCTGATAACTACCTTTATGATTACCCAGTCACGGGGTAACGTTTGATAACATCAAAGCACGATATTCCACAACTAGAGTATCTAGTGAATTCAAGTCTAAGGATTGCAATTATATTAGCACTACGAGAAGCGATTGTGACTTTAACATAATCTTATGCATCCTTCTCGTTGTGGGTCAATCCAGTATGCCATTACTCCTAATGCATACCCATGTGTTAGACTTGATATCTCCATATCAATCTATACACATACTAGCCTATATTTGATCGTCCTATTAATAAATATAGTGGACTAGGGATATTTAAGATAAACAACACATTGTATCTAAGGACTTCATTATATTAAATATCACAATATATAATAAATGAATATTCTAGCCAAAAACAATGTTCATACTAAATATAAGATTGCCTCTAGGGAATCTATTCCAACAGGACCTGCTCGGAAGGACCTGAAAAAACTAACAAAAAACCAAAACATAATGTAGGCTAATTACCAATGTCTCATAAAGTAGCGCCACTTACGATCTTTTGGGCTTGTGTGCAAAGGAGTTTCTCTATGTGCGTTCTCTCTCCGTCTAATGTCTCCATCTTTATCTAGGGTTTGACACTTCTCTTATATGTGTGTAAGATTCCTATTGTATCAAGGAGGTTTACCTTTATTGCAATTGGTTATCATACGGGAGTATGATACCGGAGTATCATTAAATGCGATTGTTTCCTTGTGGAAGTCTTTGATTGACTTAAAGACGGTAGTGCTTCCGCACAGTTTCTGGATTAAATTAAATTTTGAATTCAATACTTAATCGAATAAATTGGGGAATGACTTTCCCTTGATTTTCTCAGTCTCTCAAGTAGTCTCTTCAGTTCGTGATTGGTCTACATGACCTTAACTTGTGGGGTCAATTTCTTTAGCGTCTTTCGCATCTTGATATCTAGGATTCTTACAAATCATTCTTCAAAAATGTGAGTTGGGTCTAACCCGGTAGGTTCAGGATCAACACATCGGTGCGAGATGTATCTCTTCAATTAAGACAGATGACAAACATCGTGAACTTTCTCTAAGTTTGCTAGAAGATCCATCGTGTAAGCAACTTTCCCAATCGTTTCAGTGATCTCATTGGGTCCATTGAACTTTGGGATAAGTTTTCCCTTATGATCAAATGTCATTACCCCCTTTGGTCAGTGTGACCTTAGGGATACTCTCTATCCCACTTGGAACTCTAAGACTCTCCTTTTTATATCATATTGAAATTTATACCATTCTTGGGCAGATTTCATCCTTTGTCGTATCTGTAACACCCCCAAAATATCGATTCCCTTCGCGCGTAGTGATGGGCTACCTTGGGAATGGTGCAGGATCTCCAGTTCACAGCTAGTAATACCAACGATAATCTAAAACAAACTTTATTTCAATTGAAAAGATAACCAGTAACAATGTTTGAACGGTAAGAGTATATTTATTCGAAAGATGGACATACTAAGTGAAGTACTGAGTGTTCGCATCAAGAGTCCTACATCAGGAAGCAATGAGATTGATATTTCTTTGATTTGTGTTATGCATTTCTAACCCAAATTCATGACTGGAATGTAGCTGATGCTTATGGAGTTACTTGCGTGGTGCCCAACAATTTATATTCGTTTACTTCTTTTATATGTTCAGCACTCTAAATATTTTGTAATGTGGTTTCATTTGGGAAATGGTACTATCTAAGATTTATTCTCAGTTGATGATCTCTAATCTTATATTTTTCATGTACATTACTTGCATAAAATACTTGAGTTGGAAAAGCATGCGCATGATCCGTCCCCCGAAGATGTTGTATGCCCGTCGTAAGCTTGAAAGTTTGGTGGTTGGTAGGCTGTTTTTTTGTTTTGTGTTGGGTACCTTTTGGCTCTATCTTTTGTACAATCTTATTAGGTGTGGCTATGTTGGAGTAAAACTCCCATGTTGGATGCTTAAGCTATATTTTTATCTTGTCTATCTGGTTTCAAAGTTTTCTAATGATTTATGTGGTTGCTAAATTTTTCAGTTTCAACTCTTCCTGTGAAGTCACAGCAGTCTATCACTCCTTCACCGGAAACTACTTATTCTAATCCTGTAACAAATCATGTGTATTCTAAGTGATCTCTGTCTAGCTCATCAGACATCAGTTGGAACTACAATCGAATAATTTGACTACTTCTTATTTGTTAGTTCAAGTAAGTGAGCCTTGACGAGATTTAAAACGCAAGCGTACGGTCAAGTAATAAAGTGGAGTATTTTAGACTCCGATTTGTCGAACCCAAGGGAAAAAGACGATATTAGTTAATTAAGAATTGAATTAAGAGATACTAAAGTAAACTGAAGGAGTTTATCTGAGGTTAAAGGTTCGTCATCCAAAATCAAGCGACTTAATGGAAATAACAAGCTAAGTTAACTATTTTTTGTAGAATTTTCAATTAAAAAAGATATGTATTAGATACGATTATGGAGGAGAACTAGATAATCTAAGGTCCCTAGGGTTGTTAATGATTTCCGGGCTACGCTTAAGACACTCTAGTTATGATTGATTTCACCGGGTCACACTCATTCCGCTCTTCTGTCGATCTCACATAAATTTGTGTTACCATCATTATCGGGTCCTTTCGGTCCACCTCCGTTTACCGTTGCGTTCTAGCTGACTCGTTAGGTCTGCTCACAGGGTCATGTCGGTCCACCATTTTCACTAAACCTAACCAATCCCAACCGAAACTACCCACACTCGGTCACTCAAGTTCTTTTATCCTCTCGGTCTCCAAGAACTACAGTAATATCAATTGTGTTCTTTAGACACCCGAATTAGTTCACTATCGTGCAACTAACTAGGTAACTAGTGAAGGGGTAGTACAGTAGGTAGAAATACAAGATTAATGCTCTAGAAGGGGGGGGGTTGAATAGAGTATGGCAAATTTTGCCAAAGATGTGGTTTCAAAGTATTTTAAAGAGGATATATAGTAATTCAAGGCATTGAAATGAGTTTCAAGCCTTTGGAATCAAAACAGTTAGAAAGAAGTTACTATCTTTTTCAAGGCCTTGAAATGAGGTTTAAGTCCTTGAAACTGAAACCTGTTGTGCACAAGAGATTCCGGCAGGGAGACCTCCGTGTACACCGTGCGTAGTGGATCAGGGATCGCACAGGAAGAATAGGGGTGTGTGTAGGGAGAGAGTAAGTCAGTAGCAATGTCTGAGAGAGAGACAGAGGTTTGGCAGAGCTTCCGCGTATGGCAGTGTGTCCTCCTTTGTATGGAAAGGTTAACGATGTATATATACTGGAGAACGTGACCGTTGTAGTGTGGTTAATGCGCCCATTGATGGCGGCTTAATTAGCTTAACCATAACGGCACGTTCGTCCGAGTATATAGGAACCGTTAGAGCACGTGGTGCGCGAGTACCGGAACCGTTACGAGGTTGACCGGGTTTGACCGGATTGACCGGGTCTAGGGAGCTCGTGCCATAGATCTCTCAAAACAGTTACTAAAGGTCGCGCGCGGGCTTGGCTCGCACGCGACAGGGCTTACTCTAGCCTCCAAACCACTAAGTCCCTACAAGTCCCGTGCAGTGGTATGCGAGGGCTCTGTCTCGCAGCCCCCACATGGATCAGCTCAGCTGGTGATCCTGTGTGTGTGGAGCACAATATGGTGTGCTGGATGGTCGCCACGTGGCCTAGATCTGCCATGTCATAAAGCAGTATCTACATTAGCCCCCTTTCTGCGCGTGAAGGCTCATAGCTGTATAGGCTTCCATGCGCGGAAACCAACATGCGCGTCGCCGCCACGCACCAATTCAAATACGGGTAAGTTCAGCCCCCGTACGTGTCATTATGACCTAAAACCCCTAGAGTCGTGCCGTCTGACCTTTAGGGTTTTAGGCGTGACGTCAGCCCGCCCTGTGATTGCGCGATACGACGGTGACGGTTGCGATTCGACTACTGAAGGGACGCAACCCTTCATTCTTTTGGATAAATACCTTGTATCCCATTATTGCAAAGCATCACTTCTTTCTCTCAAAGTGAATGGTACCCGGAGATCTTCGAGAGCAGATCCAGATAATCAATCACCAGTTCAGAACTGCAAATCGTATTCTCCAATTGTGTATATCCAAGCAAGCTTCAAGGAAACAAGGTTGGCCTCGTTTACTTTTGATTTAAAATACCAGTGTTTGCCTTGAACTGCGTTGAATCTGTAAATCCATGAAATTTGTGAAGAGGCTTTGATCTTTGAACCCGCTTCGTTTTAATCTTTCAACAATATGAACTCCCCAATTTCTGGAATTGGTACCGGAACTGTTTGCTTTGGTTTGCATAGATCTCAAATTCCAAAATTCAAACTGAAGTGTGGTGTGGTATTTCTCCCCCCTTTTTCTTGCCCTTTCGCAGGAATGGCCAAGACAAGAGTAACCAAATCCGTCAAAGAAGATGAAGAGATGCCCGAGCTTCCGCAGGCTCTGTGGCGAAAAGCCCCCTTTCTGGGTGGGAAAGACTTTTATCATGCGAGGGTGAAGGCGAAGAGGATGCCTGATCCTGTTCCAGTTGAGCGATTGTTGACACTGACTCGCCCAGTTAACTCAGCCTTGCTCGAGTTGGTTGGTTCCGAGGATGTGGTTCGATTGGGGATCGAGAATGGGCACTTCCCATACACTGCGATTTCTACTCAGGCGTTTGTCCAGAAATTGGACTATATGGATGAGTGGATCGACCACGTGTTGGATCATCACGCCGAGACTCTCGATGAAGCCGGCATTTTCTTTGCTATCCGTGCTATGAAGGGTGCTGCCGTGAAGTTGGATCAGTCCATGCTTCTAGACCTTCTGTCCCGTTACTCGCCCGCGACTCACACGTTTCATTTTGCTGAGTTCGAGGCTGCCCCCACGCTCGAGGACGTTCAAATGCTGTATGAGCTTTCCCCTATGGGCGAGGTGGACCCCTTGAGTCACTTGAGGACATCTGCTGAAATGGCTTTGTACGCGCAGATGGAGGAGTGCCTAGCAGAGGTAAAGAAAATCTCCACTCGGTGGACCACTACAAAGCCTCTTCCGAACTGGCAGCTGGTGGATACGTCTGCGAAGAATACCTGGAACAAGTGGTTGCAGTACTTCTTCCGAGACTATGCGAACAGCAGCATTACTAAGAAGCTTTTGAGCGAGAACCCGGAGGCCGAGAATTATGTAGAGGGCAAGGGTTATCATTTGACCCTTTGTGCCTTTCTCTGTGCTTGGCTGTCGAGGTATCTGATTGATGGTCACCCCCATGACGGGGTCTTCTACCATGTGCTGCCACTTGCCGTGAGGCTCGCTCTTGGCCAGAGAGTCGCACTCGGACCCTTGGTCTTGGGCACGCTATATTATAGGCTGGATCAGCTGGTTCTGGCGATGAGGGAATCGCGTGGCCGCCTCGATGTTCTCACCTTTGTCAATATCAGCTTTTTGACAATGTGGGTTTTCGAGCGCTGGCCATCTTATGCTCCAACTCCCCTCCCACTTGATAAGTGGTGTCCCCCAGGCGAGACGGAAGCGCGCAACAGCGGAAGGGCTGCGAGATGGTTCGGAGCAAGCAACACCAAGTGTACTTGGAGTTTAATATGCGACAAACGAAAGGAGTTTACTGCCAGGCCCTATGCCACACGTGTTGAGAATGTGCGGTGGTTTCCAAAGCTATACCCTTCCAAAGGTATGGTCTTGTCAGAAGACCTTCTCTTTGAAAAGGGGCCGCATTTCCACGAACGCTATCGTGAATTCTTTTGTTGGTGTCTGCGAGGTTCCCTTCCTGCCCTTGCAGAGCATATTCGTGAGCTCGCGCCACGGTATGAAAGGCTTACAGTGGATGTTGACCCCACTCGGGTCTCTCCTCAGTTTGGTTTTGATGCAGTGGCCCCATCGATCTGGCCCCAGTCTATTATCAGAGGGTGCTACAAGCGTTTGCTGACAAAGGAGTGCAAGACGGTCCTCATGAGCAATCTTCCCTTTGAGCAGCCTGCGGGAACTCGCAAGGGTGGTTGTTCCCAGAACTGGCTCGCATACTGGGTTGCCCAGCAAACGAGGATTGAGACGGAGGCGGCGGCGCAGCCAGGAAGGGCCCCTTTGATCAAGAGAAACTCTTTTCCGTTTCGCCCCAATTGCAGTTTGAGCGAGTCTGAGTACGGTTGCTACTCGCTGTGGGACCGCGAGAACCATTTGTGCCCCGATTTCATTCTGAAGGAGCAAGTCGACGCAATCAAGAAGGGCGACACGCATGTCGTCAGATATAGTAAGGCGTTTGCTGAGGTAAGCAATTCCTTCGTGTGCTTTAAGCCTTTTGATTTCCTTGCGCTGATGCTTTTCGTTCTGTACTGTTTCAGTGTCATGTGCGGAGGTTCGCAGCTGGTGATCGCTCCAAATCGCTGGTGAACACCATTGTTGCCACCAGAAGGAAAGGGGAGTCGTTCCGGCTAGCATGGAGGATGGATGCCGAGGTCGAAACAAGGGTTCGCGCAGTCATGAATACTTTTGCTGACTCGCTGATAGACAACCCTCCGGCTCCGTCTCCTCCTAGAGATGACCCGTCCCCTCCAGCGACTGCGGCGCCGAGAGTAAAGAGACCTAGGCAAAAGGGAATTACGATTTCTTCCCCTAGGAGTGCTCCAGCTTCTCCCCCAGTGAGGTCCCTTTCCATCAAGGACAAAGGCAAGGGTCGTATGCCCAGCAAAGTGCGAAAAGATCTCGCAGTTGAGACTTTCGTTCCATTCAACCAAGAGGAGGAAGAGAGACAGGAGCCCCAGGCAAGTGATGAAGAAGAAGAAGCAACAATTGTGATGTGCGAGGAAGAATCAGGAGGTACTTCCGTCGCATCTCCCTGCCTTTTATCCTGACTCCTTTGCAGTTCTTTTCTTTGAACCAATTATGTATTCGCAGATGATGATGATGAAGCCGTTGGTGGCCTTGTGGCCAAGAGGCAAAAGAGAGATGCCCATTCTGGCATTTCAGATGATCCTATAAGCGAGGATGTTCTTGCTGAATCCCGGAAGACAGCCGTGGAGGCTGCTGAAAGAAGAAGGCAGCGAGAGGAAGAGGAGCTCGAGCGTGTGAAACAGCGGAGCCTCGAAGAGCAGCATGTTGACGACTTAGTACGTCCAGTTGGCGAGGAAGACGAGCTTCCCGAGGAAGTGGCTCCTCATGTGGAGGAGGAAGATGAGGTTCCCGGAGAGGATGCAGCAGAGCTGGAGAAAGTCCAAGCGGACTTCGAAGAGATCGCCGGTGGCAATAAAGGTGAGATCTTCAATCTCGCAGTTACTTATAGAGATGTAATTGTGGGTGCGTTAAAGCACGGTGTGTCAAAGCCTGACATTCGCCGTTGGTTGGTAAGCAAATGCGGAGAACCCTCAGGTAATTATTTTGAGTGATATGCGCATACTAGGCTGTAGCCACTTGAGGCAAAATCATGACTGGTTTACTCGCATCCCAGGTCACGCTTCTCTTAAAGATTTGCTTAGTGAGGATACACTGATAGGGCACGGTTCCACGTCCCTAGTGTACGATGAGGATACCTCAATCCCACCTTCGCGTGGAGGTGCTTATTCTTAGCTTTAGTAAAGATAGCGAAATAAATTATAACACAAGTTACCTCACATTATCGCATTTGGTATCGCGGGTCATGCTGAGGAACCTGAGCTGGAGCAGAGAAGTCAGCCTTCTGCATCCCATGTTCCAATTTCGAGCTCCCATACCGAGAAGCCCGTCGCAGCTGCTGGACACGCAAGTGAGCATCTCGAGGATGTCATTGAACTCTCCGATGATGCCGAAGCTGATGTTGCGCCGATGGACGAAGGTGTCCGTACCGGTGGTGAGGAAGAAAGGACAAGTGATGCTAATGTTTTCGCATCTGGGAGTGTCCTCTGCCCAGCGACTTAGGCTGTCCCTTCGCCTCCGGCGATGACTGAGCCAGAAGCACCTATTCCTGCGTGGAGCATTTGGGGCTCGCAGGTTGGGAATGTAGTCGCAGCTGGTGCGGCCTACACTCTTCCTCCTGACTATGAGAGGTTGGAGCTCGCAGCTGATAGGAGAGCCATGGAGCGAGGGCAGTCTTCGAACAACCCAGTGGCCCGCATCCCTTCTCTTCATGAAATTCTGGAAGGCACTGGTAAGTAAAGATTTACCGTTCGCACGTCGCATTATTTGCTTGCGAGTTCTGACATTGTAACCATTTTTGATGTCTCAGGTTTAAAGCAAACCGATGTAGACTGGGTGGTTCGAATGCGTCTCAGGTACCCCCGATCGTTTGTGAGATCTCTGGAGATCGGACCTTTTGACAGGAGGCTATTCCTTACTGAAGCCATCTGGATACTGGAGCAGCTGTCTGCGGCTACACCTGCGACCATTTCGGCCCAGAGTGCTGAATTGCTGTGTGGCATGTGCCAAAATCTCCTGTTCAAAGTCCAAGGCAGACTTGGTTTCAAATTCCTCAAGGACAGAGTTACACTGATTCGCGCAGCTGTAACTTTGAATCTCGGTCACCAGAATCTCGCAGCTGAGATGCAGAAGGTGGAGCAGCAAAAGCAAAAAGGTTGATGAAGCTTTGAAGCTGTATCACGAAATGAATGCCAAGTGCGAGCAACTGAAGCAAGAAGTGAAACAAGTGGAGAAGCTGAGCGAGCAGTTCGGGCCCCAAGACTCCTTAATCAAGAATTTGTTTTGACTTTTCGAATTTTGAAAAGAAAACAGGAAAATGGCTGAGACATTAATGTAATGTTGCTAGGGTTTCTCCCCCTCTTTTTTTTAACAACAAACAATGAGTTTGCCCGTTTTGCCCTTTTCGGGATTTGATTGGACATTTCTGTGCATATCCAATTATGACATCAGCAATTGATTCTCTGCTTGATTTTTGCGCTAATTTCTCGGCAGATAAGCACGCTTCCGTTGGGAAGTCCATCCGAATCATGACTATCCGTCATTTATTAGGATACGCAACTGAATCGTCGTAGCCTTTAGTAGGGTAATTGATTGTTACCGCTTTTCAAGGCGTAAGTGATTGAACTTACCCTCTTTTTGAATTTTGCTGACTCATCTTAGGCAACCGAAGAGTCTCCACAGGGCCTATATAAACCCCGTCTTTGCCATTTGGGTTCTTCATCCCAAACATGTGCTTTGCCGTGAGTCCTTACGACTGCTGGCTTCAACGCTTGTTTTTCGTTGATTCATGGCAACTTCAAGTTTTGAATCCTGAGTTTGCGCTTTGTGCTATAGAAATAGTTTCCAAGATCCACTTTATGAGGCTTATTGCTGTTTATAACCATCATAAAGAGGATGCAGATAATACCTCATGTGTGTTCGAAGAAATTTCTTCGTGTATTATGTGTGCAGGTCATGTTTCCGGCCGCCTCGTGGCGAGGTGCAGCGCCAAAGTGACCGTGCTACCGTCTCGTAATGAACGGCGGAATTCTTCTTCAGCATCTCCGGGGAAGAATCCGTTGCCCTCACATTTGTGAGGTCGGGGTGCTCGTCAATGCCCTTGTTCAACATGACAAGGAGTCCATCACCAGAGGAATGACTGCTTCGCCTGTTTTGCAGAGTAGCATCTGTCGGCACAGGAAGCTCCTCCGGCGCCTATCTTGATCAGACAGAGGCTTTTGTCATTCCTTGGGGTCTTGGGCATATCGCATCTCCGACCTTGCTGCTAGGGATGTAGCGAATGACGAGTTGATCTCTTCGCGACAGCATCCCTTTTGCTATAGATCTTTGGCCGCAGATCTGCGTGCTGCACTGCCGGTGTTAAGACCGGTGGATTCTCTCTTTTCTTAGCCGAGAGTTCCCTAGTGCATCTCTGGCTTACCAGCCATTTTTCGAATGTATTGTAAGCCATGTTGGCTGCGGAGTTAGATGCGAGCTTTTTGCTTGTAAGCTGTTATCTAGATAGATAAATTGTAAGTCATTTGACTCATAATGATATATAGCTTTTGTATTATCTGCTCAAAATACAATTTCGCATGCGCTTCAGCTTGCTTTGCCTTGCATAATGCCATGTAATGATTTCTCATATGCGATGTCAATTCGCGGATATTTCGCTAGATCATTCGAGATCGTAATTTCGCAGCAGTGCCATCTTGACGGATGGGCTTGTAGTTGGTCGTTGTAAATCATATGAGATCATGTTCACAACTTTACTATCGTAACAGATAGTTTTTAACAGATCAATTAAGATCGTTAAGTGGTGCGAATTGCTATCATAGAAGATAGGCTTTATTAGAGAATTGCTTGAGATAGTTTCTCGCATAAATTGCTATCGCATCAGATAGACCTTTAGAAGATCTAGCAAGATGGTTCTGCAGTTACATTGCCATCGTAACAGACAGGCTTGGGTGATCAACTAAAATCACTTTGCGTAAAAATTGCTATCGTAACGGATAGGCTTAAGAAGATCATATAAGATCGCACTTGCATAAACCGCTATCGTGAGAGATAGGATTTTGATGATCGATTGAGATCGTTTTTGTATTTTGCTGCTATCGTAAGAGATAGGCTTTGGATGATCACTTAAGATTGCATTTGCATTGGCTGCCATCGTAAGGGATGGGCTTTAGATGATCAATTAAGATCGTATTTGTGTTGACTGCTATCGTGAGAGATAGGCTTTGATGATCACTTAAGATCGCATTTGCGTTTGGCTGCTATCGTAAGAGATAGGCTTTAGATGATCGATTGAGATCGCGTTTGCTATCGTAAGAGATAGGCTTTGATGATAAATTAAGATCGCGTTTGTATTTGCTGCTATCGTAAGAGATAGGCTTTGATGATCAATTAAGATCGCGTTTGTATTTGCTGCTATCGTAAGAGATAGGCTTTGATGATCAATTAAGATCTTGTTGTATTTGCTGCTATCGTGAGAGATAGGCTTTGATGATCAATTAAGATCGCATTTGTATTTGCTGCTATCGTAAGAGATAGGCTTTGATGATCAATTAAGATCGCGTTTGTATAAATTGCTATTGCAGCAGATAAATCATTGTTAACAGTAATAACAAATTAAATAGAGCAATATAAGCGGCTAGAAATATGAACTTCTCATTTGGGAGAATTCTTTTATTATAACACTCTCATATGGGAGAGGAGATTGCGTCAATCATAGCCACATGAGACATTAAGCAACGTTATCATAAAACGTATGAAATAAGAGAAGTCAAGGATAGTACTTCTTGATCCAGCGCATGTTGACTGAGCTTGGAGTTGAGGTTGTGCCGTGCAACCTTCGTATGCTGCAGTAGCCACTATCGAAGACTTCTGTGACTTCGAAGGGTCCTTCCCAATTAGCTGCGAACTTTGGGTGAGTTGCTTCCCAATTAGTCCTTTTGGCTTGTTCTCGCTTTTCTTCCAGCAAGACTAAATCATGATCGCGTTGGTTTTCATAGAGTGCATGGAAGGCCAGCCTTGCCGAATTGACTCTGACCTCCGCAGGTACTACAGCTTCGGCCCCATAACATAGTAGAAATGGCGAGGCCCCTGTGGGTGTCCTTGGAGAAGTTCTGTAGGCCCACAGAGCTATGTTAAGAGAGTCGGCCCACTTCTTGTGGTCATCTGCGACCATCTTGCTCAGAATTCTCAACAGCGTTTTGTTAGTCGCCTCGGCTTGTCCGTTTCCCTTTGGATAATAGGGGGTGGAGCATATCTGCCTGATATTGTACTCCGCGAGTTTCGTAGCTACCTGGCGATTAACAAAAGGAGTACCGTTATCTGAAAGAATGGTATTTGGGATTCCGAACCTGCATACGATGTTTTCCTGGATGAAGTTAACCACAGCCAGCGCATTTGCCGTCTTCAGTGGTATTGCTTCCACCCATTTGGTGAACAGCTCGGTTGCGGTGAGAATGAAATGGTTCCCATGTGACGTTGGTCGGATGGGGCCGATGAAGTCCAAAGCCCATGTGTGAAATGGCCATGGCGTCCCTAATGCATGTAGATCCACGGCAGGAGCGTGCACTAGGTTCCCTTTGAATTGGCATTCTTGGCAGCGTCGCACCTTGGTGCGGCAATCGACTTCCATCGTGGGCCAGAAGTATCCGATTGAGAGGAGTTGTCTGCATAACTTCGCACCTCCCTGGTGTTCCACCTGATGAGAAAGGTCCATGACTTCTTGTGCTTCCCTGCCGTCTAGGCATCGCAACAAGTTGCCCTCGTGACCTCTTCGCCAAAGCAGGTTTTCCTGAACCACATATCGAGACGCTTTTCTCTTCAATTTGTCGGCTTCTTTTCTCGATTCGGGTACGGTGCCCTGGGTGAGGAATTCAAACAATGGCTTCCTCCAGTCTGTGTCGTCATCGGTTAGAGCGACGAGTAGAGAATCTTTGATTAGTGCGCAACTTTCGCACTTCCCTTGTATCAGGGCTGCAGCTGTTGACATGCTTGGCCAATGAATGCCATATCTCTGAGCTTTCCTGTAGATTGACACCTCGCTTTCTCCGCAAGCGTGTTGGTGAATCTTTTCTAACAGCTGTTGTCCCTCTTGCTCGGACACACATCGCATGAGTATTCCTCCAGGACCCTTGTAGTAAAGGGTGTTGTCGTGGATGCAGTATCCTTTCGTGAGTGCCCAGCTCTCGCTGCTGGTGCCTTTCGCAATAGCTTGCAGAATTGCTTTTCGCCAGTCTGCGTCATCCATGTGTTCGTCGTCGCACACATCTTCTGTTAATGCCGACGATGTTCGCACTTCGATGGAAATCCTTGCGGGGCATTTATCTATGCTGACCTTAGATCCCAGAGTTGCTAAGGCGTCTGCATGCCTGTTGTCCGCTCGGGGCTTGTGCTCGTATTTCACGTCGCAGAATTGCTGCATCAGCTTTTGCACTAGGGTGCGGTATGACAGGAGGTTGATCTCCTTTAAACCATATTCGCCCGAGGCTTGCTTAACAATCAGTTTGGAATCTCCCATGACCGTTAAGTTGCTTACTTCCAAAGCTTTCGCTGCACGGAGCCCCGCGATAAGAGCCTCGTATTCCGCCTCATTGTTCGTGACTGCGAAGTTGAGTTTTGCGGACATCTGTATGACTTCCCCGTCTGGCTTTGTCAAGACTATCCCGATGCCTCCGCCTTTTCTGGTTGACGAACCGTCGAAGTGGAGGGTCCAATAGGGCACGTCGATCGCGTAGATTTCTGGGCCTTCGAGCTCTTCCTCGATCACGGGTTCGTGTCTGTTGTCGGGAAACTGTGCCAACAGATCTGCTACCGCCTGCGACTTGATTGCTCTCGGTTTTACGCATGTGATATCGTATTGAGAGATGGTCATGTACCATTTCGCCAATCTCCCGCCCGGAGTAGTGTGAGTTAGCAGGTATCTTATGGGGTCGCTTTTGGTGACCACCACTACTTTGTGTGATGCAAAATAGTGTCTCAACTTCTCTATCACGAAAGCAAGGCAATGACGTTCGATGTCTGTGTACCTTGATTCAGTGGGTTGCACAATGCGGGAGATGTAATAGATGGGCCTCTCTTGGCCTTCATACACCTGAGCCAAGAGTGCTCCTATAGATTTCCTTGTCGATGTAAGGTATAGCAAAAGCGGTGATCCCAGTTGAGGCGCGATCATTATCTTTGGGGATGTGAGTAGCTCCTTTAGCTTTTCGAAGGCGGCTCCGTGATCAGGAGCCCAGTTGTACGCGGCGTCCTTCTTGAGAAGAGTGCTGAAACAGCATGTGATTTCGGCGATTGCTGGGATGAATCTCCGCAGATATGACAATTTTCCCAAGAATGTTTTCAAGGTGCTTTGGTTGTGAGGTGGCGTCATGCTGGTGATGGCTGACACTTTCGCAGGGTCAGGCTCGATCCCTTGGCGATGGACCACGCATCCCAAAAACTTCCCCGAGGTCACGCCGAATGCGCATTTCATGGGGTTCATTTTTAGTTGAAAGCTCCTGCATCTGTTGAACACCTTTCGCAGGTCTGCAAGGTGATCTGCTTCATGCTTGGATTTGACTACCAGGTCATCCACATAGAATTCCACTTCTTTGTGCATCATGTCGTGGAATAGAGCCATCATAGCCCGCTGATAGGTTGCGCCTGCGTTCTTAAGACCGAATGGCATTACCGTGTAGTTGAATACCCCCACGGGAGTGATGAATGCAGTTTTCCTTGCATCTTCGGGATCCATCTTGATTTGATTGTACCCGCTGAAGCCGTCCATGAAACTGAACATGCGATGGCCTGCCGTTGAATCAATGAGCAAATCGATGTTAGGCAGTGGGAAATCGTCCTTAGGGCAGAAGCGATTGAGATCTCGGAAGTCCACGCAGATGCGGAGCTGTCCGTTCTTCTTCACCACCGGCACGATGTTGGCCAACCATGTGGGATGGTGATTTGGCTCTATGAACTTGGCGTCTAGGAGTTTGACAATCTCCTGCTTGATCTTCACGTTGAGCTCTGGCCTGAAGCTTCTGATGCTTTGCTTGACCGGTTTAGACCCTGGGATGATGTCTAAACGGTGCATGGTGATGCTCGTGTCCAGACCCGGCATCTCATCATATTCCCATGCGAACACGTCCTTGTATTCAGTTAGGAGCTGCAGCAGTCCTTGTTCCTCTTCGCTTGTGAGGTCCGCACTCAGGAAGACTGGCCTTTTCTTTTCCTCGTTCGGGCTGAGGAACACTTCCTTTAGCTCTTGCTTTTGTGGTCTTGGCCTGTCTTCCATGCATTCGGGCGCTTCTTTGAGTTTCTCGTCTGGAGTGCCCTGTGTTGGCTCTTCCGTCAGCGCAACTTGCTCGATTTGATTGATTTGCCCAGGGACACCCCCATGCCCGTGTGAGGACGTCCCCGCGCACCTTCATATGCGATAGCATTTCTTCCCGTTGGCGTAGAAGCTCTCTATCTCCTTACCCTCGGGGTCATGCTTTGCAATCCTCTTCAGAGTGTACACATTCTTCCGATGATATGCGATGCGCGGCGCCTCTTCGTGTGTAGGCGGCTTTTCCTTGGCATCTCCCCTTGTCACCATCACGCCCGCAGGTGACTGGTCCTTGATGTCCTCCCAGAGAGGTAAAGGAGTAGGGTTGAATGGTCCGGGTGTTTGCTCGTCCGCCATCTCGGTGAACCACACCGCCTCGCTGAGATGTGCTTCGTCCAAGTTGAACGGGTTAGTTGAGGCCGGTATCTCGACAATCCTGTCGTTCCAGATAGCTTTCATCACCTGGTGAGCCGTCGAGGGGATTGCGTCAAAGCGATGAATCCAGGCCCGACCTATGATCATGTGATATGTGGTGTTCGCGTCTATGACATAGAACTTCGCCGAGCACTTGATTTTACCAATTTGAACGCCTAGGCGGATCCATCCGATCGTCATTCTAGAATCGCTTCCGAATCCCACCAGCGGGGATGGACGCTTGACTACCTTGTGCTCGGGGATCCCTGCTAGCTTCAGTGTGTGGAGTGGAACAACATTGACCGCTGCTCCTCCATCGACGAATGCTCGCTTGAATTCGACGCCGTTGATGATGGCGGTCACGTACAGGGGCCTCTGGTGGCTCGCATCTGTCTTCTTGTCGCTGGCAGAAAAGGTCATAATCTTTTCTGTGGAACGGGACGCCCTGATGACTTTCCCGTTGGAGACCACGAGGTCCTCCTCGTAGTCCTCCGCTATCCCTAAGATTGCTTTTGTCATATCCGTTCGGCATTTTTCGGAGAAGTTCATCTCGTTGAAGAATTTGTCGAAGCCATGCGACCCTTTCATGCGGTCGGCACGCTCGTCTTCCGTGTCCATGCTGTAGTCTTCGTCTTCATGGACTTCAGCAATGATGGGTAGACCATCCTCTGCGACTTCTTCCAAGTCCACTATCGAGATCATGGCGACCTCTTTGCCCTTTGAGCCCGAATCTGTATGGGCAGGCAGCGGGTTGTTGCGCACATCCTTCCGGTGGTCGCTGACGATGAGTTCACCGTTCTTCATCTTCTGATCGAACGCGAATCTGAGCTTCTTGCACTCGGCTGTGGGGTGCATGACCTTGCCGTGGTATTCACACCACTTAGGGTCCCTCGTCATTTCCTTGGAGGGTGCTTTCTCGAGCGGTGGCAGGACGCCGTCCTTGCGCCACTGTCTGCAGAGATCGCTAGCTTCCTCCACCGAGCATGGCAGAGGCGGTGCGTCGAAGTTTGTAACTTTTGCTTGCTTCTGGGGTGAAACTGCATTGACCTCAGCTTCGCGTCCCCGCTTGTAGCCAAATCTGCCGATCTTGTAGGTGGTGCCGCTCGCAGGTCGTTCTGGAGCGCTCTTCTTTCTCTGTCTCTCGACAATGGGCTCGATGTTCATCGTGCATTCGATGAGCTTTGAAAACGTAGGTGTTTGCAAATTGATCAGCATGCTTTTGTATTCATCTCGCATGCACTGCAGGCATATCTCTACGAGCCGGCTTTCGAGCATGGGGTCCTTGCACTCCAAGGATTTCGCTCTGAATTTCTTGATGAAAGTGATCCCATCTTCCTCGCGTTTCTGGTACATCCGCGAGAGATGGATCATCGTCACCTTTTCTTCCATCTGGAAGAACTTGGTATAGAACTTCTGGACCATGTCGTCCCAAGTCTTCACAGATCCGGCCTCCAATGTTCGGTACCATTTGTATGCTACATTCCCAAGAGTCTTTGGGAATTCTCGCATCAGCAGCTTGGGATCAGCTCCGTATGGACCCATGACATCAATGAAACGCATGACATGCTCATGAGCGTTTCCATTGACGTCCTCGAACTTATCCCATTTGGGAGCCTTGTACCCCGCCGGGTTAGGCATGAGATAGATCTCTCGTGGAATGGGTGGATCGTTGTCTAGCTTCGGGATGATGGTATCCGCGAACGACTGATGAGCCAGGATGGAGTCCACGCGCTTCTGCAAAGACGTCATGCATTCTGGAATGCTTCCCTCGGTAGTTGGCGGAGGGGTTGCCGTAGGCGGTGGCGACACATATGCCGCCGGAGGATTGGGAGTGTATTGACTACCCGCGTTTCCCCAGATTGTCTCTGGTGGAGGCAGAGTGTACTGCAGAGCTGGGTTGGACGCCAAAGCCGGGGGCTGAGAGGCGTGAGCAGCAGGGGGCAGCATTTGTGCCGTTGACCCTTGGACCGAAGGCAGCTGCGTGGCTGACGGTGGAGTTTGCAGATGAGGGTTGGGAGGCGTGGCTGACACTCCCAATCCTGGAGCGGTAGGGGTTCCTCCTCCCTGAGGGATAGCGGTGGCTGGTGGAGGATTCGGCGCCAGGGTGCCCAGAACGGCCAAGATCCGTTCTAACTGCGCAGACTGAGACTTGAGAGCTTTTGCCTGACTTTGGACAGTGGCGTCCAAAGACTCTAAAGTTGGTGCCTCGCCGGGAGTCGTCGGAGTACGGCGGACCTCGTCTCCCGAGGGAGTTTCGGTGGAAGGCGATCGGTTGCTGACATCGTCCTCCTGAGACATGGTTGCTTTTGCTGGTAAGTTTCACGTCGGATTCACCAAAATGTGCACAAGAGATTCCGGCAGGGAGACCTCCGTGTACACCGTGCGTAGTGGATCAGGGATCGCACAGGAAGAATAGGGGTGTGTGTAGGGAGAGAGTAAGTCAGTAGCAATGTCTGAGAGAGAGACAGAGGTTTGGCAGAGCTTCCGCGTATGGCAGTGTGTCCTCCTTTGTATGGAAAGGTTAACGATGTATATATACTGGAGAACGTGACCGTTGTAGTGTGGTTAATGCGCCCATTGATGGCGGCTTAATTAGCTTAACCATAACGGCACGTTCGTCCGAGTATATAGGAACCGTTAGAGCACGTGGTGCGCGAGTACCGGAACCGTTACGAGGTTGACCGGGTTTGACCGGATTGACCGGGTCTAGGGAGCTCGTGCCATAGATCTCTCAAAACAGTTACTAAAGGTCGCGCGCGGGCTTGGCTCGCACGCGACAGGGCTTACTCTAGCCTCCAAACCACTAAGTCCCTACAAGTCCCGTGCAGTGGTATGCGAGAGCTCTGTCTCGCAGCCCCCACATGGATCAGCTCGGCTGGTGATCCTGTGTGTGTGGAGCACAATATGGTGTGCTGGATGGTCGCCACGTGGCCTAGATCTGCCATGTCATAAAGCAGTATCTACACCTGTTTTGAGCAGTTTAGGAGACAAGTATAAGAACTGAAATGTAAAAGCAAGAGACACAAGAATTATAGAGTTAAATCCACTTGGACCTACGTCTCTACCTCAGGGACTTGACCCCTGCAGGATTTTCAGCTCAATTCTTATTAATCAAAAGCTAATCCCTAGATCTCAAGCACAAAGATGTTCCTTACTCTGTTACAGCTCGTGGTTCTCACTAACCTATCTTCTCCCTGCTCTAGCTAACTGATTCAGTAAGAATTATCTGTTGTTCACTTGAACAAATCATGAGAAAACAATCAAGAAGTATTATCAGAATGATATACAAATAGAGTTCAGAAAGAAGAACAATGAGAACAAAGTCTGGCAGTGAGTATGCAGTGCTCTTCAGATGTTTGGATTGAATGAATTCAATCTTCTTCTTTGTTGCTTGTCAATCCTTGAATTTGTTTGAGTATCTATCTGTTTACTACCTTGGAAGTTATTCAATCATTCACATTCTTATGGAGCCAGTTTGAATTGGAGATCTTCATTATTTTCTGGAAACTAACTTCCCTAAAAATTAGAAATGTATCATGACCCTTCTAACAACTCTTCCAATGGCTAGTTGCTTAGTATATTCAAAGATACTGACTTGATCTGTTTTCTAAGAGTGTTATGAAGCTCCAGGCATGACTGATCAGGTAAACAATCAATGTGACAAGTTTATTTCCATACATGCAGTCAAACAGATTAGGAGACAATCCTGCAAAATAGGCAACTTCATTAATCTGAAAATACCAAGTCAACTATTGGAATTAATAGCTAATCTAAATGATATATTGCTTTTTCTTTCATCATCAAATATGGCATAAACATATATTAAGATATTAAGAAATGATTAGCAAGAAAAGCTCCCCCTAAGTTCATGCTTATAAGTTGCAGTTTGGGTTCAAGCGTTTGAAAGCTGTCTCAAGGCCTTGAAACTACTGCACTTCATCTTTTGAAAGCAAGCTGAACTTTCAATCTCCCCCTTGATGAAAGACAAAACCATTATCTGTTAAGATCTGATTCTCTGCAAAGACTAAGCATTAGATCATAGCAGAATAATTACAATAAACTTAGATAATAATTGAAGAATTTATTAAGGTAAACAATCGAACTTATTAAGAAATTAAGCAAACCAAATCTATTGATCTAAACCATATATCTAAACCAGCAAAAGTTCTTAGAAAATCTCCTAAAGTTCTCCCCCTTTTTGACTTTCATCAAAAAAGAATGAGAAAATGTTGAATCACAGTTTTGAAAGCTTAAAAGAAAATGTTTGAGAAAAAGAAGTTTTCAAGGCTTTGAAAAGAGAACCAAGGCCTTGAAAAAGATAAATAAAGAGAAGGCAAGAATTAGGAATTGTAACTTTCTTTGTTGTTTCAATGCTTCCTTCAGTAGCATTCCTGATTCTGGACTGTCTTCCTCTTTTTCCTGTTCTTCATCACCCTGTTCTTTAGAAGCTTGTTTCACAGTGTCTTTTATCCCTGCAGCCTTATCTTGAGTAGTATGCTCACTGAGTAAATCGTTTTCTGATTCAGCTTTCTTTGATCCTTCTGCAGTTTGTGAAACTTCTTCATCCCAGTGGACCAGACTGATTCTCTTGAAGATACTCTCAACCATGTACCTCACATATGTACAAGAAATTAACGTTTTTGTTAAGAAAATTCTCGTAACAAATGAACAAAATCCCGTAACAAGAGGTTTGGGTTACGAAATTTTAATTTTTCTCAAAGAAGTTGTAATAGCACAACAAATAGCAAGAGTCCAGGGGAGGGTGATGCTATCTACAACATATATAAACTGACTAAAACAGATTGAGGTATACTACCAAATCAAATTTAGCCTTTTTTCCTTGTTCCAACACAAGCTCTCCCCCCCCCCCCAAACAGCCCCTCACAGAAAGAGATGAATTACATCCTTGACGGTGCTCAATAGCCTCTCCGAGTACTCTGGCAATTCCAAATGCGTTACCATAAAAGACACACCGTGCCTTGTGAAGGGACACTTTACCTTGGTTTTGGTGGACAACGACGCGGAGAATGCTGTCCAGATATTGAGCCAGATTCCTCTGCTGGAGACACTAGTAGTGGAACCGATTCTAGTTCTGCTAAGCCTTTCATCCTCTGATGTGTTTCCTTGTGCCATTTTATGTTGCCTATCTGATAATGTTTTCTATCTATCTTCGATCTGAAGGTAAATTACACTACACCAACCTGTAAAATTTGAGTCATTTTGAGATAGGCTACCCTGTTTTCAGTTTCTTCAGTTAAAGTGCACACTTAGCTCTGTCACTGCATTCTAATGGAGGAACCTCATTTATCTTTTATAAGAAGTCAGGAACCTTAAACACGTCTTTAATTTGAAACTAGAGCATCTATTCGAATACATCATCTGCATTGGTCTATGCATGGGTCCAAGAGGGATAATAAATAATCTAGGAGAACTAAAACCTGCAGAACTATGGAAGTTTGAATCTACCCATGGCATAATGTAATGGCTAGGGTTTTGAGATATGTATGCCTCTGATATCTTCTTTCTTTCCGTTGATTACAATGAAACTAATTTGTATGTATATGTATATCACCACATGTATAAACAATTATGTTCATCAAGTGTCCCACGAGCTGAAAGGTACAAAAAACAAAGCAGACACAAAAACCAATCCAATAAATCCAACAAGTGTCCCACGAGCTGAAAGCATGTGAGAAAGCCACTCCAAGAGCATTATATGTGTCTGAGAAATGCTGCGAGCAAGAGTTAAATGCTATTGTCAACAGAATTAGGCATGAGGTGTAACCTATGAAGTTGATTTTAGAATATTCTCATTGGTATAGAGGACATTACTAGACCTGGCCACATTTGATATTCTCTATCCTATGTACCTTACTTACATCCAAGAGTCCCCTAGCCCTCGTGGTATATCCTGTGATTCGATCGTAGAACCCTAACACAAAGTTTGCTGCAGGGTCTCTATAAATGTTTGTTCTCACTGTGGATCAGAATTTTACCTCGTCACAAATGACGAACATCTCATACAACAATGGATAACACCACGTGCTATTACATAAGTCAAGTGAAAAGAATGAACAAGTCTAACAAAGTTATAATCGAAAGAACAATTACAAAGAAGATATTTGGAACAAACCTGATATTTCCTTGATTCAACTTCAATTTCAACCTCAACAGATTGCCAAAATATCACCAGGACAACCTACACACAAAAATACCAAACAAATTGAACAGAATTAGATGGCTATGACACTGATATAACTGTTATCCTGAAAAAGGGAACAACAACCAGATCGACCGTACCCTCAATCGCGGAACCGATGGATGCAGAAGGTTGTATTCTCAGTGGCCGGAGGGGATTGCAGACCTTACAGCTGGTCGTTCGGATGGAACAATGACCAGGCGAAGAAAGGCCGGCTGGAGAATAAGCCGTCTGGCTTCAACGACGCACCGGAGATTACACAGCTGTTTGGAGATTTGATTGGAAGATTATCCGAGAGATAACTCAAACTCGAACTCAAACTCAGACTTCTTAGGGTAGTGGGAGAGGCTTTTAGATAAGGGAAGGCGGTTTTTTATTAAACTGGGTAGTGGTATTGAAATAATTTAATGAATATAAAATAAATACTATTTTTTGTTACCAAGTTTTGTAAAAAATTATCTCTAAAACTTAACATGGGTTTTAGTTACCTCCTTTTTCTAGCTACAAACTACGAATATATGGCGCCAAATTTTCCCACCTCAATTACAATTCCCACCTTATTTTTTTTGTTACCCAATTTAAACGTTAGTCACAAAAAATACAGTATGTGATATTTGGTTACGCGGATATAAAATTGTAACTAAAATTTAACATATAGTTACGAAAATATGCTTGAAACAAAAGAAATCGTAACAAATACAGTAAATTCTTGTAGTGTTAGCAGTCTCTTTAGTTTCTCGAATGCAGTGTGATGCTCTTCTGTCCAGAGGAGCGTTGCGTTCTTTTTGAGCAGATTGCTAAACTAGAAGGTCAATTCCGCAATTGCTGGTATAAACCTCCGTAAGTAAGACAGCTTTCCTAGAAATGCCTTCAATGCAGTTTGGGATTGCGGTGCGGGCAGATTTTTAATTGCCGAGATCTTGTCGGGGTCAGGCTTGAACCCATGCTTGTGGATCACGCAGCCTAGGAATTTACCAGAGGTCACCCCAAATGCACACTTAATAGGGTTCATCTTAAGCTGAAATGCGCGACATCTGTCGAAAACCTTTCTTAGATTTTTCAAGTGGTCTTCTTTCTTCTTTGACTTAACCACTAGATCATCCACATAGAATTCGGCTTCTTGGTGCATCATGTTGTGAAACAGTGCAATCATTGCGCGCTGGTATGTGGCTCCTGCGTTCTTCAGACCGAAGGGCATGACCGTGTAATTGAAGACCCCTACCGGTGTTATGAACGCCGTCTTCTTGGCGTCCTTAGGGTCCATCTTGATCTGGTTATAGCCATTGAATCCGTCCATAAAGCTGAACATCTTGTGGCCTGCAGTGGAGTCAATCAAGAGATCTATCGGCAAAGGGAAGTCATCTTTTGGGCAGAATTTGTTCAGATCTCTGAAATCTACACATACACGAAGGTTTCCATTTTTCTTTAACACGGGGACTATGTTTGCCAGCCAGGTGGGATGATGGTTGGTTCGATGAATTTGGAATTTAGCAGGTTGACCATTTCCTCCCTGATCTTGATATTGATCTCAAGACGGAAGTTTCCCGCGCTCTATTTGACTGGTTTCGAACCTGGGATGACATCCAGGCGATGCATAGTGATGCTTCGGTCCATCCTCGACATCTCGTCATAATCCCATGCGAACACGTCCTTGTACTCTTTTAGTAGCTGGACCAACTTTTTCTCTTCAGTATCGCTGAGGTCTGTGCTCAGGAAGACGGGTCTTTGCTTTTCCTCATCAGGGCTAAGGAATACCTCCTTGAGTTCCTGCTTTTGCGGCTTTGGGCGGTCCTCCATGCACTCAGGTGCTTCTTTAACTTCCTCAACTAACCGGTTTCCCTCACTCATACTAGGCCCCTATGATAACTTGCAAATTTTCCTGGGAACACCCTCAACGCAATAGCACTTCTTTCTTTTGGAGTAGAAGCTACCCACTCGTCTGCCGTCTTCAGTATTCTCCATGACCCTCTTCAAGGTGTAGATGTTTTTGGCTGTTTTAAAGGCGTCCTTCCTCGCGGGCTGTTCTTCCTTCGGCTCTTCCCGTATTACTATCGCTCCAGCCGGTGACTGATTCTGGATGTCCTCCCATATGGGCAAAGGAGTTGGCCGAAACGGGGCCGGGAGCGGTCTGTCCTCCATCTCCGTGAACCATACCGTGTCAGGTAAGTGTGCCTCCTCCAGATTGAAAGGATTCACCGAAGCGGGTATTGTAACCCCCCTTTCTTTCCAGATGGCCTTCATCACCTGGTGAGCTGTCGAAGGTACAGCGTCAAAGCGGTGAATCCATGCTCGCCCAATAATCATGTGGTAAGTTTTTTCGATCTCGATGACGTGGAATTTGGCGGAGCAGTTTATATGCCCGATCCGGACACCCAAACGGATCCAGCCCAGAGTCAGTATGGAGCCACTTCCAAACCCCGTCAAGGACGAGGGCTTCTTGACGATCTTATGCCTGGGAACCCCTGCCATCTCTAGGGTGCCCAAGGGAATGACGTTTACCGCAGCTCCACCATCGACGAAGGCTCTTTTGAATTCGACGTGGTTGATCGTGGCCGTTACATATAACAACCTTTGGTGGTTGATGTCAGCTCTTCTGTCCGACTCGTTGAACGTCATGATTAGTCTTTGCGGTCTAAAGGTTCTGACGAATTTGCCATTCGTGGTGACAAATTCTTCTCCGTACTCCTCTTCCACCATTAATATTGATTTTATCATCCCATGTCTGCAGCCCTCTGAAAAGTTCATCTCATCAAAAAATCTGGTGAATTCGGTAAAGCCCTTCATTCACTCAGCGCGGGAGTCTTCGGTATCAACTCCATATTCTTCGTCCTCATAGTGTTCTGCAACCACAGGGGTTGCCGCTTCCGCCACGTCTGTGATCGAGATCATGGCGACCTCTTTCCCCTTGGATTCTCGTCGCAGCAGAGGGTTATCTCGTACATCTTTAGTTGATTCTTCAACAACCAACTGGCCTTCCCTTATCTGCTTGTCCACCATCCACCTGAGTTTCCTGCATTCCCTGGTTGGATGGGAGATTTTCCCGTGGCATTCGCACCATTTCGGGTCCCGAAATTGTTCTCCCGTAGGTCTGTGTTCAAATGCCGGCAAGATTCCATCTTTTCGCCATTTCTTGAAAAGGTCAACGGCGTCCCTGACCAAGATAGGCAGGGGTGGCAGCTCTTGTGCTGCAGATCGCTGTTGCTTGCTGGGCGAGGATATCGCGTGCACGTTGGCGTCTCGTGGTCGTTTGTAGTTGAATACGCCGACTTTAAAGTTGTAATTTGTCGGCGCACGCTCACTAGCCTGTCTCTTCCTCATCCTTTCTACCAGTGGCTCAATGTTCCTGGTGCAATCAATCAATTTCGAAAAAGTAGGCATGTTCAAGTTAACCAACATACCTTTATACTCATCGTGCATGCCTTGCAGGCATATTTCAACCAGACAGCCCTCCGCGACCTCGTCGATTCATTCCAGGGACCTGGCCCTGAATTTTTTGATGAAGGCGACACCTTCCTCGTCAGACTTCTGGTACATTCGGGAGAGGTGAATGGTGGTGACCCTTTCATCAACTTGGAATAACTTTGTGTAGAATTTCTTCACCATCTTTCCCATGTCTTGACAGATCCCGCTTCGAGGGTTTGTACCACTTGTACGCAACAGTTCCCAGAGACTTGGGAAACTCGCGCATGAGCAACCGAGTATCAGCCGCGTGCGGGCCCATCATATCCACGAACCTCATCACATGTTCGTGGGAGTTCCCGCTGACTTCATCAAACTTTTCCCACTTGGGTGCTTTGTACCCAGCAGGATTTGGCATCAGGTAGATGTCCTGCGGAATGGGAGGTGCATTATCTAGCCTGGGGATGACAGTGTCCGCGAAGCTTTGGTTGGAAATAATACTGTCGATCCTTTGCTCAAGCGCCGCCATGCTGGCAGGTGTTCCCCCGTAGGATGAAGCTGTTGATCCAAAGCCCAGAATGTAGGAAATACTGGGATTCTAAGGAGGCGGAGGTGGAGGCCCTTGGCTTCCTAGGGATCCGTTTGCGTAGAAAGATGATGCAGGATATGAGGCGGGATTCCCTGCCGCCATCAGGGATGAGCCTAATGAGAATGGTGGCGTCTGGATTGCCGGGCCACCCCAGAGAGGAGTCTGGGCAGCAGAGACATGCACTATCGAGGTGGACACTGTCCCTGGCGGGGGTAGTGGAGTTGACAGCAATGGGGCAGAAGCCCCCGGGATAACATTCTGGGCCACTTTTCCCAGGATTCTCGTGATCCGAGAAATTTGCTAAGATTGGGCCTCCATAGCCCGAGCTTGGGTTTGTATTGTAGCCTGGAGTGACTCCAAAGAGGGCTCTCCTTTAGCGACAACTTGAGCTCGAGCGTTGGCAGTGGTGTTGAGCAGTACGTCTTCTCCTGAGGTCTCCTCATGGGAAGGAGATTGATCCCCATCACGAACATCTCGGTCATTATGAGCAGATTCAAAGTATTTGAAGGTGGATGGTTCACGTCGGGTTCACCAAAATATGTACAAAGAAATCCTCGAGAGATATCCAAGTATACACCTCAAGTAGAGAATAAGAGGACAGAGAATTGTAGGGTGTGTGTAGGGAGAGAGTAAGCACTAGTAACTGCTTCTGAGAGAGAGACAGTAAGCTATGGTATTGGACCAGCATATGACTTGTGTCGCAACGTAGAGCTAACGATCCTATATATAGTGGAGAAGTGATCGTTGAGGGGTTAATGCACCATAAATGGCGGCTTAAAGATAGACCCCCAACGACACGTTCGATCGAGTATATAGGAACAGTTACGCATCTGCCCGCAAGTATCGGAGACCGTTATGAGATCAGCCGCATTGATGGGACACGTAAGCCTAGGATCTCTCATTCAGTTATCAGAGGTCGCGCACAAGCTTGGTTGTCGCATGTGTGCGACGATCCTTACCCTAGCCTCCAAACCACTAAGTCCCTACAAGTCCGGTGTTATGGTGCGCGCGGGGGGGGGGGGGGGCTGTCTCGCAGCCCCCACGTGGATCAGGACGGGTGGTGATCTGGTGTGGATGGAGCACAGCTGGGTGTGCTGAATGGTTGCCACGTGGCGATGATCCGTCTGGAAAGCAGTATCTACAACAAGCATCACTGAGGAAAATCAAATCATCCAATCCAAGTTTCAGAAGAACACTTAAAGCTTAACGACTTCACTCTGTTACACTGTTCTTCATCTGAGCGTTATTTGTATATCATCTTCTTATATTTCCTTATAACTTAATCTCGTGGTTTTGTTCAAGAGGAACAACAAGAGATTCTTATTATATCAGTTAGCTAAAGCAGGTAGTAGATAGGTTAGGAAGAACCACAGACTGCACAAAGTAAGGCATTTCTCTGGGTATGAAATCTAGGGCTTAGATTTTGATAAATAAGAAGTCTGTTGAAATCCTGAAGGGATTAGGTCCCCCAGGTAGAGACATAGTTCATTGAGGACTAAACTCCCTAAAATGATTGTGTTCCTTACCTTTACATTTCAGTTATTTACTTGCACTGTTAACTGATTCAAAACATATTTCAGTTCAAAGCCTTGAAAGGATTTTCAAGGCCTTGAAAATTACTAGTATCTTCTTCTATGTCAATTTAGATTTCAAAGAATCTGAGTTCAAGGCCTTTAAATACAACTAGCTTTTCACACTTTGTTTTAAAACTACTCTTTTGGCAAAAGTTGCCGTACTCTATTCCGCCCCCCCCTTCTTGAGTATTTAATCATGTATTTGCATACCTACATACAACTTTCAATTGGTATCAGAGCTTGTATCACTGTAAAAATCTAATAATATTGTGATCATGAGTATGAAGGTGGTGGTGTTTACTCACAGGGAAGATCTGCTAACAGGCTCCTTTGTTCTGTGGAGACAATTTTGTACACTGGAAAGCCTTGTTGAAAATGTTCACACTGATCATGACATTGAACTATGGTCTATCACCAGAGTGGAACTCACATGTTGTACACAGAAAAAGGATGGGAGTCAAACTCCCAAACCTGAAATCTCTCTATCTACTACCTCTGTTTCATCTCTTTCAGCATACTTTCTAAACCGGAAGTTTCTTCTCTTTCAGCATACTTTCTATTTTTAATATGTTTTTCGTGTATTTTTACCTAACTACCCTTCCCACCTAATAACCCTAACTAACCCTTTAATACCCTTCATTACTTCCCACTCCCCACCACACACACCATCTGCTACAGAGGGTTACAGAGAGACAGAAAGAGACAGAGATAGAGAGGGGTGGGAGACAGAGATGTCGGAGAAGAAGAGATAAGAAATCATACAGAGGGAGAAGAGGTAGAGGCGCCCAAGACCGTCGACGGAAAAGAAATAGCAGCGCCCGGAGTTTGCCCGAATTTTCGCCAGAGGAGATCTCTCTCTCTCTCTCTATCTGATGACGATTCCCGACGAGGCAACATCAGATCCATCTAGTGTGGCGACAGATATGGAAGATCGACGGAGGCCTTTGCTTTTCCGGCGGCGGTAAGATTCCTCTGTTCTTCTTCTTCTTCTTCTTCTTCTTGTTAAACAACTACTCTTTTATAAAGGGGAGGAGTAGAGGCGACAATCTCGGTTTCAACCGCGGTGTCTGGTGGTGAGGCGGTGACAACACTTGTCTCTTCTCCTTTGTTCCTATGCTTCTTCTTCTTTCTCCTGTAACAAATTCATTAACAATGTTATTTTTCTGCTTAGATCTATTTTTGGTTAAGATCTGTAAATTTTGATATGTAAATTTTGATATATTATTGTTGTTGGAGGTTATTGTTGTGTTGGTGCTACTGTTGCTGGTTGTGATGGTCTCGTGGTGGTGTTGACTGTGATAGAGAGAAAGGAATGGAGGGAGAGAGATGGTAATTAACTGAATAGGCGAGGGTATAATTGTCGAAGGCACAGGTTTCTTAATACATGTGCCTCTTTTCTCTGTGCTATTTCATAAGAAACAGCGGTAGTACTTCTGAATTAGAACAACTTTCTAAGAATTACAGAACTATGAATCTCTTATATTGTGCTTTGAATGCAGATGAGTTTAACAGGATATCCACATGCAAGACTTCTAAGAAGATATGGGATAAACGGGTGGCTACTTTTGAAGGAACCAGCCAAGTGAAGCAAACCAAGATCGATCTTCCTTAGACAGTATGAACTGTTCAAGATGAATGGAGATGAATCCATCAAAGATATGTTCAAAATATTTACAGATATTTCCAACAATCTATAGTCCTTGGGAAAAGTATTCTCCAATGAAGAAAAAGTCAGAAAGATCTTGAGAAATCTTCCAAAAGCCAAATGGCAACCAAAGACCACACCCATTGAAGAAGCTCAATATCTATCCTCCCTCCAGCTCGATGATTTATAGGGAAAGCTACTCACATGTGAGATCTCCATGAGTGAAACTGATGGACAATTACAAGAGAGTGTCAAGAATCTGGCACTCATGGCTAAAGAGAGTGAACAACCTCAAAGCCTTGAAAAAGAAGAAGATGATGAAGAAGATCCTTTTGCTCTCATTTCCACAGCGTAGACAAGGATTCTCAAGATGAAGAAGAACTTTGGGAACAAAGACTTCAAGAGAGACAAATTCAGATCTTCAAGTAGCAAGAAATACAAAGCTAAGTCCTCTTCTCATGGTAATAAATCTAAAGTAATGAATTGCTTTGAGTGTGGTGATGCAGGAAACTTGATCAGAGACTGTCCTCACAAGAAAAGCAAGAATTTTTAAAAGAAAGACCATGACAGAAAGAAGAAGGCTATGGTAGATTCATCGAGGGACTCTGATTCATCAAGTGACTTAGATTCTGAAGAAGATCAAGCCAACTTATTCCTTATGGCCAAGCATGATGAATGTTCAGAAAGAAACATTGAGGTAATGGTGAATAGTTTAATGTTTAAACCTGCAGATGTGCTTTCTGAAATTGTGAGAACAATGCTTTTCAACGAAGAAGATTATTTAAATGAAATCAAATATTTTAAGGAGAAGGTTAATGAGCAAGCAAAAAAAATTGAAATTAATTTGACAGAACAAGAATCTTGAAATTGATATATATTCTGCAATTCAAATTAGCATAAGAGACAGAGACATACATAGAGATTATGAAGAACATAACATTACATAGATTCAAACAACTCTCAAGGATTGACAGGCATCACTGAGGAAGATCAAATCCACCAATCCAAGTTTCAGAAGAACACTTCAAGCTTAATTTCTTTACTGTGTTACGGTGTTCTTCATCTGGTTATTTGTATATCCTCTTGTTATATTTCTTTATCACTTAATCTCGTGGTGTTGTTCAAGAGGTACAACAAGAGATTCTTATTGTATCAGTTAGCTAGAGCAGGTGCTAGATAGGTTAGGAAGAACCACAGACTGCACAGAGTAAGGCATTTCTCTGGGTCTGAAATCTAGGGCTTAGCTTTTGATAAATAAGAAGTCTGTTAAAATCCCTAAGGGATTATATTCCTCAGGCGGAGACTTAGGTCGTTGAGGACTGAACTCCGTAAAATCATTTTGTTCCTTCCCTCTACATTTCAGTTCTTTATTTGCATTATTAACTGCCTCAAAACAGATTTCAGTTCAAAGCCCTTGAAATGCTTTTAAAGTCTTTGAAAATTATCAGTATCTTTTTCTCTATCAGTTTATATTTCAAAGGCTTGAAATTGAATTCAAGTCCTTGATACACAACCAGCTTTTCACACATTTCTTAACACCACTCTTTTGGAAAACGTTGGCATACTCTACTCAACCCCCCCACCTTCTATAGTATTTGATCGTGTATATTCATACCTACATACAACTTTCAAAGACAGATGGAGGAAAGACCAAAGAATAAAAGAAAAAGATGTTATTTTCCCAAACTGGGCGTACTACCAGTATATTGGTAGTAAGACCAGTTTGTACTTAAATTTTTTGGCAAAATCAACAAAAAGCCACCCTCAGCAGGTCGTACGACCAATATGAGTGGTACTACGACCAGTCTGACGACCATCACAAAAATTCTTGAGGTATAATGCAATTGAAGACTTTTCCGGCAACAAGTGACTGAAATTACATACTAAATGACCTCGGAACGTGGGAGAGGGATCATTCACGCTTTTTGGAGGAAGAACAACGTGAGTGAGCAAGCTTGGAGGCGGAGAATCATCAAGACTTGAAGATTTATCGTTTGATTTCCCCTCTCTTTCATTCCATTGTATGATTATGGAGATTTCTTCTATCCTAAACAAGCTTATGTCTAGCTAAAATTCTCTTTGTTAGGTAATATATGGAGAACTAGGGTTTTGATTAGAATTTTCCGAATTATGACTTAATTCACGTTTTTAGCTTAATTATATATTTATGTTTTGATTATTCATTGTGCACACGTTCATATTTCTATGTGTGCTTGGCTTGATCACCCGTTGCATGCTAGTTACCTAGTTAGTGGCACGATAGTGAACTAATCCGTGTGTGTTAAGAACACAATAGACATTCTTTTAGTTCTTGGAGACTGAGAGGATAAAAGAGCTTGAGTTACCGAGTGTGGGTAGTTTCGTTTCGGTTCGGATTGGTTAGGTTTTAGTGAGATCGGCAGAAGAGCATAATGAGTGTGACCCGGTGTAATCAATCATAACTAGAGTGTCTGAAGCGTAGTCCGAAAATCATTAACAACCCTAGGGACCTTATATTATCGAGTTCTCCTCCACAATCATATATACTACAATCATATTTTTAAATTGAAAATTCCTAACTTAGCTTGTTATTTACTTTAAGTCACTTGATTGTGGGTGACGAACCTTCAACCTCTAATAAGCTCCTCCCGATTACTTTAGTATCTCTTAATAAATTCTAAATTAACTAATATCATCTATCTCCATTGGGTTCGACAACTTGGAGTCTAAAATACTCCACTTTATTACTTGAACGTACGCTTGTGTTTAGATACGTTAGTAAATCGCGTCATGTTTTTGGTGTCGTTGCCAGGAATTTAAACGGTTTATTAGCTTAGTTAAAAATTAATTTAAGATACTTCTTTTAATTTTTGTTTTATTTGCTATTTTGGTTTCTCATTGGTTTTTTAGTCTGATTTTCAGGTGTTTAGTGTATGCCCAGGATCCCTCCAGACCTTATACTCCCACTCGAAGACCTAGATCAAGTGGTCAGAGATCAAAGGAGAAGACAAAACGGAGCACCATGGGTGATTAATTAACCAACGCGTACCTCAATCAGCGGTTGGAACAGGTGACTACGCAGCTGAATGATCGTAGCAACCAGACATTGTACAATAAGTCTAGTGAGGCACTGGTGGAAACCTTTCAGTCAGGCACCTATGGGCATAATCCGCCAATTGTAGTGCCACATATTCAGGCTGAGCACTTTGATCTTAAGCCTGCATCAATTTAGACGGTGACCAATCAGTTCCAAATCTATGGGAACAGGGATTAAGACCCCCAATGATTTTATTGCAAAGTTCAACGCATACAAAAAGAACATCAAGTACAAGCATGTGACACCTGAGGTGTTGAAACTCATTCTTTTCCCTTACTGTCTAAAAGGTGCAGTTGAGAAGTGGCTAGAGTTAAGAGCACGTGGTCCGATCACAACATGGGTGCAGTGTGTGGATGAGTTCATGGTCAAGTTTTATCTAGCTCAGTGGGTGATTGAATTGCAAGAAGAGATTCTAGGCTTTCGGCAGCAGGCCGATGAGATTGTGGTAGATGCATGGGACTATTTCACGCGCATGATCAGAAAGTGCTCAAATCATAATTTTGGGGACTAAAAAATTTTGCAGGTCATCTACCATGGCCTAGAACGCCAAAGTCAGGAGCTGGTCAACAGAGAAGCTGGGGGAAACTTTGTGTACACTGTTGACAAAGACGGAGCTTATGCACTCATGAAGCAGCTTGCTAAACAGGACTTAAAGTTTTATGATTCTAGGAGATTGGCAACCTTACCTAATCCTAAAGAAGATGAATGTAAAATTGGAATCAACAAAATTATGACTAAT
Organism: Linanthus parryae; assembly: GCA_023055425.1. Lineage (NCBI taxonomy): Eukaryota > Viridiplantae > Streptophyta > Magnoliopsida > Ericales > Polemoniaceae > Linanthus > Linanthus parryae. The sequence continues at coordinate 79,768,464 of JALGPY010000006.1, forward strand.
TTGGCCAAGCATATCTATCAGGATATGAAGAATTTTGCAGGGGTAGAACAGCAGGAATCGGAGTTAGCCTTGGCCCAATTAGCAAGCGAAGATGTGAACTTGTGGGGGCACAAGAACAACAACAAATTTGAAAAGACAGGAGCTACAGACCAAGCACAAGAGATCATCCATGTTTCAGGTATGGGGATCAGTCTAGAGCTACATACGCACCAGGGTTTCATCACGTGCCACATGCTCAAGTTTCACATGCTCCACCAGCAGCTACAGCACCGAACCCAGAGATATCTGAGGTGGAAAAGGTATTGACACAGTTGAGAAATAGCATGAACAACATGACCACTTTGGTCAATGCAGTGGCATCTGATTTAAATTCCACGAAGACTTCACTTCGTACTTGAGAGGTGCAAGTTGGGGAGATTGCAGCGCAGTTATCTGCTAGAGCACCCGGTTCTCTACCGTCTCACACACAGCATGTGCGTCAGGTGATTGCTATTACCACTCTTAGCGAGATTTCGTTGACTAATCCAACATATCCGAGCCATTCCATAGCTTAAACATCAAAGGTTAAGGAGCATGAGGTCTTCGATTCTAAGAAGACACCTGTAATGGTCCCCCAATCAAAGGGCATGACTCCACATGATTAGGATAAGTCCAATGAGGTATTACCATCACCCCCTTCTTCTAGATGTTTGACTTTTCCATTGAGAACTAGGAAGAAGAAGGATGAAACTAAGGAGTACAGGTGATTTCTCAATATTTTCTCCAAAATGCACATCAACATTTCATTGATTGAGGCGCTGCAACAAATGCCTAAGTATGTGCGGTTTATCTAGGATGCAATACTTGGGAGAAAAGCTATGGATGACTTTCAAACAGTGAAACTAAATGAGCAGGTGAGCTCATTTGTCTTGCATGGATTACCCAAGAAGAAGAAAGATCCATGTAGTTTTGTGATTGAAGCTACACTTGGCAGGGCCTATACAGGCAAGGCTCCGTGCAATCTAGGGGCGAGTGTCAACTTGATACCGCTTTCGGTATTTAAAAAGCTAGGTGTGGGGGAGCTGCGCAAACCTGGATCAATCAGCAGTTCGCAGATAAGTCATCTAAGAAGGCCATTGGGGTGGAGGAATACTTACTTGTGAGGGTTGGTAGTTTGATCATGCAAGCCGTTTTTGTGATATTGGACATGTCATTTGGTGACGTTCCGATCATTCTTTGTAGGCCTTTTCTGGCTACCAGTCGGCCTTTAATTGAAGTAGAAAATAGGGAATTGATCATGAGGATCAACGATACTGTGGACACCTTTAAGTTTTTCAAACCGACTCCTCAGTACTCTTATGAGGTGAAGCCAGGATTTCCATTTTCCCGTGCAAGTTGTGCGCGGACTTCCGGAGCTAACACGGGAGGATCCAACAGAACCTTAAGGCAAAGCATCGAGTGTGCAGACGCAAGAGGTAGTACTGAGCATCCAGCGCCATAATTTGGATGTGGCACGACGTTCCAAACCACCTTCCTGAGTTTCATGAGGTAACATGGTCGGGCAGTTAACCTTGAATTACAAGTGCTGCTTGGGAGGCAACCCAATGTAGAGTAGGATGTTTTTTTTTAGTTCTCTATATATATGATTCTGAGGGGTGAGAGACAGTGTACTAATTCTTCCGATTAGTGTACAGGAAAAATAGGTACAAAAGACGCGCCGGATTCCCCTTCTATATGTGGGTGCTAGAGATTGAACGTAATTGTGAAAAGAAAAAGGCCCACAAGAGTATTTCGAAAAGAATTAAATAATTGCTCGAGGTCGATGACAAATTCCAGTATGTTGAGTGCCACACGCATGAGAGGGATGATGTTTACATCACAGATGCACATCAGAATCCGGGCGCATAGAGACTTCTCCAAAACTTGTCAACGGTCCACGAACCCTTCTTGTCGCAATTTTGCGGCATCGGTGCCCATGTAGGTCCGGGCACCCAAGGTACATCTAGCACTCTCTATTTTATTCATTTACTTGCGAAGATCCACCGTCAACAATGAAAGTGTGAGAGTGCAGGTGTTAATGCAGCTAAGATACTCTAGAAGGGGGGGTTGAATAGAGTATGCCAACTTTTTGCAAAACTTGCTAGGAAGATGAAAACTTGTGAAAACAGTGAATTTCAAGGCCTTGAAAACAATTTCAAGCCCTTGGAAGAGATGCAGTTTGTATAGAGCAAGTAAGCCTTTTTCAAGGCCTTGAAAACAAGTTCAAACCCTTGAAAAACAGACAGTTTTGTGTGCTGCAAATACCATGAAAAAGAATGAACTATAAATGCAAGAGACAAGTGATTTATAGAGTTCAGTCCACTTGGACCTACGTCTCTACCTCAGGGATTAGATCCTTGAAGGATTTTCAACAAAATTCATATTAATCAAAATCTAAGCCCTAGAACTCAAGCACAGAGAGTTCCCTTACTCTGTTACAGCTTGTGGTTTTCCCTAAACTGTCTAGTACCTGCTCTAGCTAACTGATTAACTAAGAATTCTCTATTTTTCACTTTTAACAATCCTTGAGAATGAATGTAGAGATAATACATAAATGATCTACCAATGGAGTACAATACAGAAGAACACTTAGAGTGTAGAAAATGCAGTGAAGTATGCAGTGATCTTCTGTGAATGGATTGGAAGAATGATGAACTTATTTGATGCTTGTCAATCCAGAACTCTTTCTCTCTTTCTGCCCGTTGAGTGTTTTATCTTGTTGCTTCGGATTTGAGCTCTATTTATACTTCAAACAGCTCTGCAAATCTCCTCAGATTTTTAGCAAAAAACTTCCTATTTTGTAGGCAACAGAGTTTGACTTCTTTGACATCTTCTCCAACGGTTGGATGATCACAATCTTCAGATATATTGTTGTGATCCTTCGTTTAAACATCTTGAGAACCTGTCATCCAAGTCTGATTGATCACAGGATCAAAGTGTTTAACTATTTCCAAATCCGTAGAAGTTCAGTTTAGGAAACAATCCTGCAAAACTTAGAAATAAAATTTCCTGCAATATCAAATTCAAACATATGATCTTCTATGTTCAAATGTGTTAGAATATTTTTTCTTTCATCATCTAATAACAGTTAATCAAACAGATGAAAGATATAGAGGGAATCAATTCAGAGAGCTTGCAGAAAACTCCCCTGAGAATGTTCACACAAGTTAAGCAATTTCAAGGCTTTGAATCCAGTTTCAAGGCCTTGAAAACTATTTTCAAGCCTCTGAGAAATGATTCAAGGCTTTGAAAGCTGGTTCAAGGCCTTGAAATAGCTGAAATATTCCAAGCCTTGCACAACATGATCTTACAATCTCCCCCTTGATGAAAGAAAAAACCAAATTATGTTTGACCCTTAGTCTCTGCAAAAAATACTGATTAGTTCACAAATTATAATAACACAGTAATTCCAAAAGGATCCAACTTATTCAAATTACCAACAGAAAGTAAACAGTTCAGCAAATAACACTTAAGAAAAACTAAATCCTAGAATTTTCTCCCCCTTTTTTACTTTCATCAAAAAGATAGAAGATGTTGGAGCAAGTGTTTGGAAAATTTTGAAAACTTATAAAAAAAAAAAAAAAACAACAACAACAACACTTTAAGAAGAGATAATGGGGAAGAAAAAGTAGGAAAGATTAAGGGGTTGGATCTTCATCTCCACCTTGATCTCCTTCCTCTTTCTCATTGTCTTCTGCATCAGTCTTGTCCTGCACTTCATGTTCTTCTTCATTCTTACCAGCAACAGTTACTTCTTCAGTCTTGTCCTTTGTAGCAGCCTTTGGAGATTTCTTTTTCTTCTTCAGGTTAATCAGCAGATCATCTGAGTCAGGGCTATTGACTTCATCTCCTTCCTGTGAAGCTTGTTCTGCCACCTGCTTTCCTTTATCTGGGACTAGAGCAACTTCTTCTTGGGTTGAATGTTCTCTAGGAAGATCTTTGTCGGAGTCTCCTTTCTTTGGACCTTCATCATCCTCAGGAACACCAATCAAAGTCATGCTTCTGAAGATGCTTTCCACCATGTATTTGACTTGCCCCATATTAGATTCAAATCCATAAACAGTTGCTTTGATGTCCTCCAATTCCAATTCCATACCATCAATTCTCTGATTGTCTGTACCCTGAGAAGTCTGACTCGAAGTGGGAGTCAAGGTCTTAAGCGTAATAAACTTATTTGCACCCAGTTCCTCTTCAGTCAAGTCTGAGTATGACTTCCAGGTTTTTTCCTTAGTCTTTACCACTCCAATCTTCTCAAAAGTTTTCTCGTTAAGCATTGCAAAACCAGAATTAACTGATTCCTCTCCACTAGTTGGAATCTCAAAGTATTTAAAGAACAAAGTGAGCAGATAAGCATAGGGTAGAGGGTGTTTTCTTTGACTGGTAAGGCTGAAGAGCATATGTTCAATCACTAGTTTGGGAAGATCAATCTCATAGCCATGCATAACCAGATACATAATGTGCACCATCCTCTCAGTTACTAATTCTCTAGAGTGCTCTCTGGGAAAGATACACCTAACCAGAATGGTATGAAGGACCTTGGCTTCAACATTCAACACAAAGTGTGTTAACTGATTGGATGAGGAGATGTTTGGAAGAAAGAACTCATCTTTGGCTAGCTTCAGGGTTTCTGACTTTGGTGGATGGTTGCTAGTGTCATATCTCTTTGGACAGCCTAGCACATTGGCAAATTCAGAATGGTCCAACTCAATTTTTATCCCAGCAGCTCTATATTTTATCACCAAGTGTTCAGATCTCTTAACTTGTGTCGAATTCAAATAGAAAAGTCTGGTGAGTCTAGGATAGGCTAACTCTTTAGGATTCAACATGACCCACAGAGAACTTTTCTTCAACATAGAGATGCACTTAAGTTTCATGTGTTCCACCATATGCATATTGATCATAATACAGAAACCAACAGATCTGGAAGCAAAACCATCTAACCACTGACCTTTAGAGATGTTTGAGACAAACCCAGTCTCATCAGGAGTAGTGTTCTTTGTTGAGGCCTTTGAATAGATCTACAAGGCCTTTTCCAATTTACCTTCTGGCTATTCTTCTGTCACCTTTCCTTTCCCTTTTTCTGCTTGAGTTGCTTTCTTCTTCGGCTTCTTTGAACTAGTGGACTCTGTTTCAGGTTGCTTCTCTGTAACAGCTTTCTCTTTCTCCTTTTTCTTATTTTCTGAGGAGGAAGTTGTAACTTTCTTGACCTTCTTCTTAGGTGGAGGAAGATCTGGAACTGGCTCTGCACTAGGTGTTCTGGAGCATGAGTCCCAACTGACTTCTTGAACTTCATCCACTGCTGCTTTTCTTTTCTTCTCTGAAGCAGGTTTCGATCCTCCAGCCATCTTGATTCTGTCTAAAGCTCTCCTTGTGCTCATTAGGGTTTGGGAGAAGAATAGAGAGAGGTGGAATGATAAGGAGTGAAGGATAAGATAAGAGGATAAATACTGAAAGAGTTTGAGTTTCAAAAGGAAACTAGTATCTCTTTGATCTCAAAAGATTTGCAATAATCAGAGAGAATTCAAATATTTTCTGCCGTCGGAAAATAAATATTAAACTACTATATTTGGCTAAAAAGAATTTTTAAAAAAGGTAAGTACTATATTAGGAAAATATCTACATAGATACCACCCAACACAGAAAGATCCATGTTTATTGACTATCAGTGTAGCAAACTTATTTTCAAGGCTTTGAAAAGGTTTTCAAGGTCCTGAAAAATTGTAACACTGCAACAGACAAAAACCAAAGCATTGAACTGATTTTCAAGGCTTTGAAATTCAGTTCAAACCTTTGAAAACACATAAAGCTTACCTTTCTTACCTGATGCTCCCCCTAAACCAATGCATCTTTATTTAGAATTCCCAATTCCAATCTTAGAGCTGAGAATCTTTCATCTTCCAATGGTTTAGTGAAGATATCTGCAAGTTGCATATTAGTAGCAACAAATTCAAGAATAATATCACCTTTCTCTGCATGATCTTTGATGAAATGGTGTCTGACGTCAATGTGCTTGGTTCTTGAATGTTGCACTGGATTCTTAGTAACTGAAATTGCACTAGTGTTATCACACTTAATAGGTATGCTCCTGAAATCAAATCTAAGGTCTCTTAGCTGTTGATCAATTCATAGTACTTGTGAGCAACATGCTCCTGCAGCTATATATTCAGCTTCAGTTGTTGTTTCTTAGATTGCCAACTGATCAAGGATGATCCAATAAATTAGCAAGTTCCTGAAGTTCTTTTCCTATCAACTTTGTAACCTGCAAAAATCAGCATCAGAAAATCCATGAGAAGTTAGAATGTCTTGGATACCAAAGCCCTAAGTATTTGGTACCATTGAGATATCTGAAAATTCTCTTCACAGCAGTCAAGTGTGATTCTTTTAGATCATCTTGAAATCTAGCACACATACACACACTAAACATAACATCTGGTCTGCTTGCTGTGAGGTAGAGTAATGATCCAATCATACCTCTATACTCTTTCACATTGACACTCTTACCAGATTCATCCTTGTCTAAGGATAGTGTACAACTCATAGGAGTCCTGGCTTCCTTACATTGAGCCATGCTATATTATTTTAGTAAGTCTCTTGTGTACTTGCTTTGATGCAGAAAGATTCCCTTCTTCAATTGAAGTATTTGAAGTCCTAGGAAGAAGCTCAGCTCTCCCATCATGCTCATTTCAAATTCCTTGCTCATAAGACTTGAGAACTCTCTGCATAATTGATCATTAGTAGCTCCAAACAAGATATCATCAACATATATCTGAACTAAAAGAAAGTCTTTCTCATGAGTCTTTATTAAAAGAGTCTTGTCTACTAAACCTCTTTTGAAATCATTTTCAAGCAAAAACTTTGACAATCTTTCATACCAAGCTCTTGGAGCTTGTTTCAAACCATAAAGAGCTTTGTTAAGTTTGTAAACATGATCTGGATACTTGTCATTTTCAAAACCAGGTGGTTGTGCAACATAAACTTTTTCTTGTAAATAGCCATTCAAGAAAGCACACTTTACATCCATTTAAAAGAGTTTCATGTTCTTGTGAGATGAAAATGCAAGCAAAATTATAATTGCTTCAAACCTGGCAACTGGAGCAAAAGTTTCCTCATAATCAATACCTTATTCTTGGTTGTAACCTTGAGCAACTAACCTTGCTTTGTTTCTGATCACTTTGCCACTTTCATCCAGCTTATTTCTGAACACCCATCTGGTACCAATGACAGACTGGTTTGTAGGTGGAGGAACCAGGTTCCAAACCTCATTCCTTTTAAACACATTGAGTTCACTTTGCATAGAAATGATCCAGTCTCCTTTTTGTAATGCTTCTTTGACAGTTTTTTGTTCTATAAGAGAGATAAAAGCATTAAAAGCACATAAGTTCTTCAACTGTGATCTAGTTTGTGTACCAGTGGTTGGATCTGAGATGATATTGTCAATTGGATGAGATGAGAGATATTTGAATCTCTTGGAGACCATGGTTCAGGCTCTCCATAGATCTTCTCTGGTCTTGAAGTAGTGGCTCTGACACTTGTATCCTTCTGATGATCTTTTTCAAGGCTTAGAGGCTTATTCTCAAGGCCTTGAGCACCATTTTCAAGGTCTTGAAAATGTCTTTTGTTTTCTTCTGAGCCTTTCTTGAATCATAGTGGATTCTCAGTCTCTTCCTCTGATTCATGCTTGTTCAAATTTAAGTCTGCAAAACTTTCACTCAAAGAACCATCATAGCTTTCATCAAAAATAACATGAATGCTCTCTTCAACTAGTTTTGTTCTTTTATTGTAAACTCTATAAGCTTTGCTATTCAGAGAGTAACCAAGAAATATACTTTCATCACTTCTCGCTTCAAACTTACCAAGATTGTCTTTTCCATTGTTGTTGATAAAACAAGTACATCCAAAGGGTCTGATCTGAAATATTTGGCTTCCTCCCTTTGAATAGTTCATAGGGGGTCTTCTTCAGAATAGGTCTGATCAAGCATGTAACACCTCATGATTCCCAGACTTTCCGTTCCGGACCGGAGAGCCCGGGTGGGTGCTACTTAATATGAAATGGCGGAAATCGAGAACAAAAACTGCCTTAGCTATATATTACATGAGCCAACAGTCTTACACATTGTCTTAACATATTATTACACAAAAGATGCAAACCGTCTAAGAGTCCGAGTTACTACAAGTACTGATAATTACTAGGTGAGACCGCGTTCCCCAATCTAATCCAAGCCGTCTTCGTCTAGACCTGCAGTGGGAATAAAACAGGAACCGCAGTTTTTCTAAAGTCAGCAATGAAATACTGAGCAAGTAAACACCCAAGCTTGTAAAAATACTATGAAGTATATCCTTTGAAAATACAATAATAAAGAAGAATGGATGATAACTGAATGAATACTTGAAGAATGAAGTATGAATGATGTAACTCATATGATATTCTCTTTATTTTGCATTTTAATACTTCTCATATTTCTCAAACGGGGAATATAATTCCCAATCTATCTCTTCTTTCTTGTCATAAATCTCTTTCTCAAAGAAACTCATATTATTAACTTGTTGATACGGGGAAGATCTACTTTCACTAAGCTACCAAGACCTTAAGTGTCGGCACCCCCCTAAGACTCCTCGCGGCCAGAGAGGTGAGTACATTGAGCGACCCGGCAGGTTGCGACCGGGTTGTAATAATACGGGTCGAGTGAACGTAGTCAACACGACCAATCTAGAAATAATATAACGATCCCCGCACAAGTCTTTCCACCTTACATTATTAACGGATTATTATTTTCGTGTGATATTCTCAAAACATTTATCTCAAAACATACTAAATCTCAAGTAAAGCACGTAAGTCACAGAACACAATTTTGAGACATGCTTAAAATCATATTGCGACGCGAAAGAAGCTAGGCACGCTAGACTTGGCATATTTACTTACCTCGATAATACGGAAAATAGCATGTAAGCTCTTACAGGTAGACGTATCCCTCGTCTACAAATTCGTCACCTACAAATTTATAATTTATAATTAATCGAGAGTATAACTATCACATAATATGCACGTGACGACGTGAGAAAGTCCAATACTACGTCTAAATCTTTCTTTGTGACTATAATTGTCAAGAGTGGGCTAGTTTACAATAATCCTATCTTTCAATCATAATTATCTATTATTAGTACTTGATTTTACAAATAATACACTTGTATTTTAAATAGTGAGAAAATAATATATTTACTTATAGAACTTCCTAAGTATAAACTCTTATAATAGGAAATAAAGAGACACAAATTTTATTCTTAATATTCTAAAAATTATATTTAACTTTTCTAAAGTAAATTTCTCCATAGAAAGTAAATCATTATATTAGCAAAATAATTGATGGGGATAGATATACATATATACTTCTTTTAATTGTGGAATAAAATAATTAGATACTAAGTTGTTTTAAAAATTATTTATTAGGAAAACAGGTTTTATTCTCTATATAAAATTACTAATGTTGCTAGTACTAACGAAAAGTGTTTATATGCATGTATATTATTATTATTATTATTATTATTATTATTATTATTATTATTATTATTATTATTATTATTATTATTATTATTATTATTATTATTATTATTATTGTTGTTGTTGTTGTTGTTGTTGTTGTTGTTGTTGTTGTTGTTGTTGTTGCTGTTGTTGTTGTTATTATTTTCTTCAAGTAATGAGTCTTGTAATATTATCAAATAAGGGAAAATATTATTATTCTTATTGAAAAAGAATTCACTTTCAACTAGAGAAATTCTTTCTTAATATTTCACAATTATTTCTAATATATATATATATATTTACTAGTAGAAACAATATTTAATTAGTAACTTTTGTTAGTAGAATAAATATTCATCTTATAAGCATACCAAATCTAACTAGTTAGAAACCACAATTTATTCTCATTTTGTCAATTTAAACATGTAACTAGCTCTTTTATTCATAGCAATTATTCTCCTTCAAAATACAACACCCAAACCACTTCGTTTTGTTAAAGCTTAATATAACTACAATTTATTATTATGAATAATTGCAGGTTGTATAATCAACAACAAGATGCCCAAAACATGTCTTTAAATTTTCAGAAAGTACAAGACAGCCCCCCTACCATAACTATGGACAGTTTAAGAAAAAGACAATCTATACCTCAAGTTTTATGAAAAGACACTTTCACCCCCTTTTTCACAAACTATGAAATTGATTAACCTAAACTAGGATTCGTGCATCAAGACATGATTTTGATTATCTAATATGAACTAGGGAATGATTTAGAGCTCACCCAAGCCAAAAACTGCGGAAATCAGTCAAGAAACGAGGTGGTTCGAGTTTGCCGTCGGGTGGGTCGGCGATGGTTTTCGTCGGAGACTTTTCCGGCGCTCTTGTCACCGGCTGGGTTCGTCTATCGTCTCCTCGAGTCCCTGGGATTATCCTGGAACAGATTTGAAGTGGTGGGTGGCTTCGGTTTGCTTGGGCTTCGAGCTCTTCGCCGGCGTCAATGAAGTTGGCCGCCGGCGGTGGTGGTTCTGGGTTGATTCAGCAGCTAGATGCTGCTGTTTTTGTCTCCACTTGGGTCGAAACAGAGAGGGTGAGGGAGGCTACTGGTCGAGGGAGACTGGAGAGAGAGAGGTAGGGGTGGTGAAGGTGGTTCCGTCGGTCGTCTCCGGCGGCGGTGGCGTGGCTTATAGCCACTGTTGATGCTGCTGCTTCTTTCTGGACGAGAGGGAGGGGGAACAGAGGGATGGAGGGTGAGTGAGAGCGATGGAGAGAAACAAAGCAGTGGTGGTGATGGCGTCGTCGACGGGGGAGGCAGCGGCTTTGCCGCCGCTGCTGCTTCCTCTGCTTTCGTCGGGCAGAACAGGGGAGAGGGAGAGAGAGACAGAGGGAGGCAGAGAGGTGGAGGAGGAAGTGTTAGTGGTGTTGCCGGAGGGGGTGATGGTGTTGGTGGTGGTGGTGGCAGCCGGTTGTGAGCCGAAGAAGGAGAAGAAGGAAGAGAGGAGAGAGCAATATTTAATTCTTTTCTTTCCTTGTTTTTTGGTACAAACCATTAGATGATGGCGTGAGAAAGGGAGGAAACTCTCTCTATTTTTTTATTTCATTTTATTTTATGTTTTGTTTATTTAATTGTATTTTATTTACTCAATAAGATATAGAGTTTTTATAAATTACAATCTTTACCCCCAACTTAAACAACATATACTTCTTGAAACAACAACTACCTCCCCTCTCGTCCTATAATTAACAACTAAACTATACGAAAAGTCAGAAATTACCCTTCTAATAAAAGCGGGGTATTACATCCTTCCCCCATTAAAGAGAGCTTCGTCCCCGAAGCTTAAATCACATCCGCGAAATGTCATCATAAGATTTTCTATATATATTGTGACAGTCAATACACAAGATAATACAATAAGTTTATTAATATCTAGTTCGATACATGGGGCGTGGAAACGGTACAAGGATTAGGGTCACAAAAACTAAAGGGTTACAGTCTTCTCCCCCTTTAGAGGAGTGACGTCCTCGGAACTCAGTTTTCCTCGTCAAAGAGGTGTGGGTACTTCTTTCTCATGTCGTCCTCTGCTTCCCATGTAGCTTCTTCTGTCTGATGGTTCGTCCATAGGACTTTCACTAGCTTAACGCTCTTGGTACGCGTGTTCCTAGTCTTGGTATCGAGGATCTTCACAGGATGCTCTTGATATGTCAAAGATGGGTCTAACTCAATTGGTTCGGGATCCAACACGTGAGATGGATCGAGTACATACTTCTTTAACTGCGACACGTGAAAAACATTGTGTACTCGTCCCAAATTAGAAGGTAGGTCTAGTCGGTACGCAACTTTTCCAATTCTTTCCAGAATGTCATGTGGCCCGATGATTTGGGCTCAGCTTCCCTTTCTGATTGAATCTTGTTACTCCTTCGTAGGCGAAACATTAAGAAACGCCTTTTCACCCACTTGGAACTCTAATGGTCTCCTTTTCTGATCTGCATAGGACTTCTGTCTGTCTTGTGCTGCCTTCATTCTTTGCTGGATGAGTCATACTTGATCTGTCATTTCCTCAATCATTTGTGGGCCTAACACCACTGTCTCGCTGATGTCACTCCAGCATAGAGGCGTTCGACACTTCCTCCCGTACAAAGCTTCGTGGGGTGCCATGCCTATGCTGGCGTGGTAGTTGTTGTTGTACGGGAATTCTATTAGTGGCAACTTGTCAACCCATGATCCTTGTAAATCCATGACACAAGCCCTTAGCATGTCCTCCAGTTTCTGAATGGTCCTTTCTGTTTGTCCATCCGTGGCTGGGTGGAATGCTGTACTGAAACTTAGTTGGGTTCCCAACGCTTCTTGAAGAGCCTTCCAGAAATGTGAGAGAAAGTTAGGGTCCCTGTCTGAGATTATTGAACTCGGAACCCCATGGTATCTCACTATGTTCTTGATATACACATCAGCTCTTTGCTCCATGTTCCACGTGTCCTTCATTGGAATGAAACTTGCTGTCTTGGTCAGTCAACCACTACCCATATCTGATTGAGTCCATTCTTCGATGTCGGCAATGCAGTTACGAAATCCATAGAGATGGAATCTGTAGGGTTTTGATTCATGGATCGCGCAACGGAAGCATAATCAAACAAATAGCCATGCAAAACCCTCCAAGGATCACAAGTCTAGATGCATAACGATAGTAAAGGTAAGAAATCATAAACACACCTTTGGGTTCTCCTTGATGACTTCAAACGCGAATAGCGTCACGTTCTCTATAGTTGATCCACGCCTAGAGTTGATCCTAGATCTCCCAAACTCCTTGGTTCTAGCCCGGAATAAGAGGAGGGTGAAGGAATCACGCAAAACGAGACAAAAGAGGGGTTTCGGCCCTCTTTTGGCCGACGGGGACGAGGGCGGCGGCAATGGGGGCGTCGGCCTCCTTTGTTGCTTGCTCTCTCTCCTTTGTTCTCTCCCACTCTTGTTATGTTCACTAATGAGCATAAGTTATGAGGAAGGAAGGAAGGAGGGTCCTTTATATAGTCCAACAACTCCTTGTTAACTACCTAAAGGACTTATTCTAGTCCTACTAGAATTCAATTTAGTCCCTTCCTTGCAAATTAGTCCCTACTAAGTTTGCAAGGGTTTGCAAAGTGATCCTTCTAATTAATTAATCCAATTAATTAATTCCAAATCTAGTACAACTCTATATAGCGTGTGACCCCATAGGTTCTATCTAGTTGGTAGCAACTATTTGCTAATATGGAGCGGTTTCTAGCAAAACATCTATTCTAGCCAACTAATAGAATAGTCATCTAGACAACCTTGTACAAGTAATTGTCTCATCCTTTTGCCTCTATATCCGGATTGGACACGAGACATACAAGTCACACTCGTATATCCAATCCCTAGTTTCTCGATCCATGGAATAGCCTTATTCGGGCAAATAACATCAATATCCTATATTGATTTATTTGAGTCTGGCCAGACATTCTATAAGCACTATCCTTCGAGTGGCCTAGGATATTTGCTCCCGTTATGTGGGAGGGGCAAATCCTCTCTACGTCCACTACGATCTCTAAGCTTGCTTCTCATTGTATCCAGTACACGCCTTTATAACTACCCAGTTACGGTGTAGCGTTTAACGCTACCAAGATCACAATGATCCACAACTAGAATATCTAGTGACTTCAAGTCTAAGGATGACAATACCATTGCACCGCGAGAAGCACTTGTGACTCAACATAACATGTATGTAGCCTTCTCGGTGATGGGTCAATCCAGTGCAACATTCCGTAATGCACACCTATGTGTTGGATCGTGATATCTCCATATCAATCCAACCCCATACTAGTCTATGAATGATTGTCCCATTTAATCATTATACTTGAATAGGGATATTTAAGATAAACAACACAATTGTAAATCTAAGGACTTCGTTATATTAAATATCCAATAAATAATAAATGAATTTTCTAGCCAAATACAAATTCATACTAAACTAGATTGCCTCTAGGGCATCTATTCCAACAGTCTCCCACTTGCACTAGAGCCAATCTGGCGCATCTCGTATGCCCATACTCCTAGTGTGCCCTTCATGTTTCCACTGCGTGAGAGGCTTCGTAAGCGGGTCTGACAGATTATCATCTGTAGGAATCTTGCATATCCGAACGTCTCCTCTATCGATAATATCTCGAATCAGATGAAACTTCCTGAGCACGTGCTTGGACTTCTGGTGCGATCTGGGTTCCTTTGATTGCGCGATCGCCCCAGTGTTGTCACAAAACAACTCCACTGGATCCGCAATGCTAGGGACCACACCAAGTTCAGAAACAAATTTTTCTGATCCAAACAGCCTCCTTTGCTGCGCCATTTGCAGCAATGTACTCAGCCTCTGTTGTAGAATCAGCTACCGTCTCTTGCTTGGAACTCTTCCAGCTCACCGCTGCTCCATTCAGGCAAAACACATATCCCGACTGTGATCTAAAGTCATCTCTTTCGGTTTGGAAGCTTGCATCAGTGTAACCCCTTACACGCAACTCTTCCTCACCGCCAAACATCAAGAAAGCATCCTTAGTTCTTCTCAAGTACTTTAGGATGTTCTTGACAGCAATCCAGTGACTCTCACCCGGATTGGATTGGTATCTGCTTGTCATACTCAAGGTATATGACACATCTGGTCTAGTACATAACATGGCGTACATGATGGATCCTATGGCCGAGGCATAGGGAATCCTACTCATGCGTTCCTTCTCAATCTCATTGGAAGGACAACCACTCTTCGAAAGAGCGATTCCATGTGACATGGGCAAGAATTCCTTCTTGGAATCTTGCATGTTGAACCGTTTCAACACCTTGTCAATATATGTACTTTGACTTAGGCCTAGCAACCTCTTAGATCTATCTCTATAGATCTTTATACCGAGTATATAGGCTGCTTCCCCTAAGTCCTTCATTGAGAAACACTTTCCTAGCCAATCTTTCACAGATTGCAGCATGGGAATGTCGTTTCCAATGAGTAGTATGTCATCCACATACAAGACCAGAAAAGCTACAGAGCTCCCACTAACCTTCTTGTAGACACAAGACTCATCTTCGTTTCTGATGAAGCCAAACTCTTTGACCACTTCATCAAAACGTCGATTCCAACTCCTAGAAGCTTGCTTCAATCCATAAATGGATCGTTGCAGCTTACAGACTTTGTTGGCTTGCTTTGGATCCTCAAAACCCTCCGGCTGTATCATATACACGTACTCGAGGAGATTCTCATAAAGGAATGCTGTTTTGACATCCATCTGCCAAATCTCATAGTCGTAGTATGCTGCAATTGCAAGTAGGATTCGGATGGATTTGGTCATAGCGACTGGTGAAAAGGTTTCATCATAGTCAATACCATGAATTTGTCTGAATCCTTTAGCCACCAATCGGCCCTTATAGGTAATCACATTACCATCCATGTCGATCTTCTTCTTGAAGACCCACTTGCACCCTATGGGTCGCGCCCCATCAGGTGGTTCCACCAAAGTCCATACTTTGTTGGTATACATGGATTCCATCTCGGATCTCATGGCGTCAAGCCACTTCTGTGAGTCTGGGCCATTCATGGCCTCCTCATAGGTAGTAGGCTCATCATCTATGAGCATCGTGTCACTGGAATCAGTTATGAGAAGTCCGTACCTCTCGGGTTCCTGGCGCACTCTACTAGATCTACGAAGCTCTTGTGTTACCTGAACAGGTGGCTCCACAACTGCTTGTGATTCCTGTTCATGTTCCATAATCGGTTCAGTGATTTGTGGTTCTTGAACTTCTTCAAGATCTACATTCCTCCCACTTGCTTCTTTAGAGACAAACTCTCTTTCTAGAAACACGCCAGTCCGAGCAACAAACACTTTGTTCTCGGTTGGATTGTAGAAGTAGTATCCCTTAGTTTCCTTAGGGTACCCCACAAATTTACACTTATCCGATTTAGGCCCTAGCTTGTCTGATTGTAAACGTTTTACATAGACATCGCAGCCCCAAATCCTCATGAACGACAGTGTGGGACGCCTCCCACTCCACATCTCATATGGTGTCTTCATGACTGATTTAGATGGAACACGGTTAATGGTGAAAGTTGCACTTAATAGAGCGTAGCCCCAAAATGATAATGGAAGATCGGTTTGACACATCATAGACCTAACCATATCCAATAGGGTTCGATTCCTCCTCTCGGACACGCCATTCCATTGTGGCGTTCCGGGTGGAGTGAGTTGGGATACAATCCCACACTCTCTAAGATAGTCGTCAAACTCTTGGCTCAAGTACTCTCCTCCACGATCCGATCGTAGAGCCTTGATACTTTTGCCAAGTTGCTTCTCTACTTCATTCTTGAATTCCTTTAACACTTCAAAGGATTCGGATTTTGCCCTCATAAGGTACACAAATCCATATCTACTGTAATCATCAGTAAATGTAATGAAGTAGACATAACCACCCCTGGCTGGCGTGGCAAATGGCCCACACACATCGGTATGTATGAGCGCCAATTGCTCACTAGTCCTCTCACCTTTCTTATTGAAAGGGGACTTTGTCATTTTTCCCAATAAACAAGCCTCACATGTCTCATATGATTCAAAATCAAATGAGTCTAGTAATCCATCCTTATGGAGTCTAGATACACGTTTCTCATTTATGTGGCCTAAACGACAATGCCATAAATAAGCAGGATTTAAATCATTTATTTTAATCCGCTTGGTATTAATGTTGTAGACATGATTGCTTAGATCAAGGACATAAAGTCCATTAAATAATTGCGCACTAAAATAGTGAATATTATTCGAATAAAAGGAACAACAATTGTTCTTTATTGAAATAATAAAACCTTCCTTGTCCAAACAAGAAATAGAAATAATGTTTCTGCTCATAGCAGGCACAAAATAGAAATTATTTAATTCTAAAACTAATCCTGAAGGCAGAGATAGCTCGCACATGCCTATGGCCAACGCAGCAACCTTTGCTCCATTCCCAACGCGCAGATCTACCTCCCCTTTAGCCAATCTTTTACTTCTCTTTAGATACTGCATATTTAGACAAATATGAGATCCACATCCAGTATCTAATACCCATGATGTAGAGACAGTTAAATTGACATCTACAACAAAAATACCTGGTGGTGGTGGAATCACTATTCCTAGCCTCTTGTCCTCCAGATATTTTGGGCAGTTCCTCCTCCAGTGTCCAGGCTGACTGCAGTAGTGACACTCACCCTTAGTCACGACCTTGGCAATGCCACCAACAGGCTTAAGGGCTTGTTCCTTGGACTTGGCAACTGACTTGCCTTTACCCTTGGAGGAAGAGGCAAACTTTTTGCCCTTTCCTTTATGCACCATCATAATGGCCTTGCCCTTACCCTTGTTGATGCTCTGTTCAGCCGTCCTCAACATGTTGAGCAAATCTGGCAATGGTTTAACGATCTCGTTCATGTTATAGTTCATAATGAACTGTCCATAACTCTAGGGCAACGATTGCAACACGAGATCGGTTGCCAACTCTTGGCCGACCGGGAACCCTAGCCGGGCGAGATTCTCCAAGTACCCGATCATTCGGAGTACATGGGGTCCCACCGGGTTCCCTTCTACCATATGACATTTGAACAGTGCCTTTGAGACCTCATACCTCTCTACCCTCGCATGCTCTTGGAAGAGCTGCTTTAGATGTTCGATCATATCGACAGCATTCATGTTCTCATGTTGCTTCTGAAGCTCAGAGGTCATGGTGCAAAGCATTAGGCAGGCCGCATCATTAGCGTCATCAACACGCTTTTGATACGCCTTTAAGGCAGCAGGTGTCTGATTCTCTGGACCTTCTGGAACATGCTCCTCTATTGCGTACAGTTTCTTCTCTTGCTTGAGAACAATTCTCAAGTTTCTGTACCAATCAAGAAAGTTGGTTCCAGAGAGCTTGTCCTTCTCAAGGACAGATCGTAGGGAATGTTGTGAACTCGATGAGTTGTTTGCCATTTGGAATTCTACAAAAAGGAAAATATGCAAGTTTTAGTATTTGTGAATTTTGACTATATTTAATAATGGCTAGTTTATTAAATATAGCTCCCACTATTTTTCTACGGATTAATAACCCTCAAGATATTAATGCGGAAAATATCCTTATATTTTCTAGTGGGCCAAGATCCATCTTTTCATCTCCTTATGAGCTTGCTTTGGCAAGTCACCCATAATTTGACTACTTTTAGGTAGGAACAATTCCAATTGCATCCCATATGCAACTCTTGGTTCAATCGGGCAAATAACTCCTTATTTATCCATCCATATGGATAATCCCAATTGATTGCCTCTAGGTTTCTTAATCAAATTAATAGCCTAGTTGTGTTCAACCTCTTATCTAAACAATTGCACATTGTTACGTGCCATCGCATTCCATCATTATGAACCAAGTCGCCATGCTTTGGCACGCACGAACTTGATAAATAATGATGATAATGAGTGTTTAAATAACGAGAAGGCAAGAACACAATATTTAAAATTTGAGGGATTTTATATTCAATTTTAATTATTTTGTTGATCAATATCAACTAATCTATCTATTTGAGTTTGGGCACAACTCCAAATAATAGATCCGGGTTGTCTAATTATCTTATTATCCTAATTGCATGCATCATCCATACACCAACCACAAAAATAATAAGACAATAAATAAACAACCACAAAACAGAAATTAAACGTGATGTGGATATGGCCTTTTTCTAGACTAAGATAATTCCAAGCCAATGGAATTATCTATGAACCCTAAGCAAACACATCTCCATGCGTCATGATCTTTTGGTCCATCCTTCATGTCATGTGGAATGCTCCATGCTCCATCTTTTGTGGCTTCTTTGGCTTTGGGCTTCTATTCTTCAATCTTGGCTATCAATCTACTTTATCTAGCACTAGCTAATATCTATACTAAATAAAATAAATCTCACAAGTTGAGAAAAAAAATTGGCACGCAGGCCATAAAACCCTAATTAATTATTACAATTAATTGATCAGCTCGCAGGCCGTAAAACCAAACCACAAAATTAAACATCCACATCAAACCACATCCTAAGGCCATATCCAATCACCATGCGATTTGCACATAAACAGTTAAAATCCAATTTTAACGCGCTTGGTCAATTTTAATTGATTTTTAGGATTTCTAGGGTTAAAACGGTCCATGGGCCCAACAATCCAATTGCCTGGGCCCATCAAAGTGAACCACAAGGCCCTAGGGCCGGCCCGGCCCAAAACCCGCAAGCTAGGCCCGCGGGTTAGGGCCGCCCGGCCCCTTAGGGCGGCCAAGCTTGGGCGGCAAGCAAGGGGGCGGTCCCCTAGGGGGCCGAACCTCCTCTTGGGAGTTGTTTCCAAAACAACTCCCTTGCTTGGAGCCCAAGTTTGGTTGTTTCCTTGTTTTGGGAGAACTCCTTCTTCCCCAAGGATGCCCAAACCCTAGATCTAAGATCCTAAAATTTCTCAAACTCACCAATTCATGCATCCAATGCAAAAATTTGGGTCTTGTTATGATTAATTATTGACAAATTGCATCCCATGCTTGATTTGTCTTGTTTTACGCGATAAACTATCAATTAAGGTGTAAAACAACAAGAATGTAACACATAAACTACGTTTATGCTCTATGACCTGTGGCTCTGATACCACTGTAGGGTTTGATTCATGGATCGCGCAACGGAAGCATAATCAAACAAATAGCCATGCAAAACCCTCCAAGGATCACAAGTCTAGATGCATAACGATAGTAAAGGTAAGAAATCATAAACACACCTTTGGGTTCTCCTTGATGACTTCAAACGCGAATAGTGTCACGTTCTCTATAGTTGATCCACGCCTAGAGTTGATCCTAGATCTCCCAAACTCCTTGGTGCTAGCCCGGAATAAGAGGAGGGTGAAGGAATCACGCAAAACGAGACAAAAGAGGGGTTTCGGCCCTCTTTTGGCCGACGGGGACGAGGGCGGCGGCAATGGGGGCGTCGGCCTCCTTTGTTGCTTGCTCTCTCTCCTTTTTTCTCTCCCACTCTTGTTATGTTCACTAATGAGCATAAGTTATGAGGAAGGAAGGAAGGAGGGTCCTTTATATAGTCCAACAACTCCTTGTTAACTACCTAAAGGACTTATTCTAGTCCTACTAGAATTCAATTTAGTCCCTTCCTTGCAAATTAGTCCCTACTAAGTTTGCAAGGGTTTGCAAAGTGATCCTTCTAATTAATTAATCCAATTAATTAATTCCAAATCTAGTACAACTCTATATAGCGTGTGACCCCATAGGTTCTATCTAGTTGGTAGCAACTATTTGCTAATATGGAGCGGTTTCTAGCAAAACATCCATTCTAGCCAACTAATAGAATAGTCATCTAGACAACCTTGTACAAGTAATTGTCTCATCCTTTTGCCTCTATATCCGGATTGGACACGAGACATACAAGTCACACTCGTATATCCAATCCCTAGTTTCTCGATCCATGGAATAGCCTTATTCGTGCAAATAACATCAATATCCTATATTGATTTATTTGAGTCTGGCCAGACATTCTATAAGCACTATCCTTCGAGTGGCCTAGGATATTTGCTCCCGTTATGTGGGAGGGGCAAATCCTCTCTACGTCCACTACGATCTCTAAGCTTGCTTCTCATTGTATCCAGTACACGCCTTTATAACTACCCAGTTACGGTGTAGCGTTTAACGCTACCAAGATCACAATGATCCACAACTAGAATATCTAGTGACTTCAAGTCTAAGGATGACAATACCATTGCACCGCGAGAAGCACTTGTGACTCAACATAACATGTATGTAGCCTTCTCGGTGATGGGTCAATCCAGTGCAACATTCCGTAATGCACACCTATGTGTTGGATCGTGATATCTCTATATCAATCCAACCCCATACTAGTCTATGAATGATTGTCCCATTTAATCATTATACTTGACTAGGGATATTTAAGATAAACAACACAATTGTAAATCTAAGGACTTCATTATATTAAATATCCAATAAATAATAAATGAATTTTCTAGCCAAATACAAATTCATACTAAACTAGATTGCCTCTGGGGCATCTATTCCAACAGAATCCCACTTCCAGAACGGGACATCCACTGGCTGAACTAAGCCTCCCATTCTCTTGAGCACGAACTTCACCTTCTGACAGGTTAAGCATCGTGCTACAAACTCAGCTACTTCCTTCTTCATGTTGGGCCACCAAAAAGTCTTCTTCAGGTCCTTGTAGAGCTTGTCGCCTCCAGGATGGACAGAATAAGGCGTTTTGTGCACTTCGCGCATTATCTTTTCTTTGGTTTAGGCGCATTTTTGCGGTACACACCACCTTCCCTTGTAGCGAATGCTTCCATCCTCGTGAATCTTGAAGTCTTTGGCTTCTCCTGCTGCAATCTTATTCCTGATCCTTTTGAGCTTTACGTCTCCGGCTTGATTACTTCTTATTTCCTCAATGAAGTCTGGCACAATTGTCATGCTTCCAAGTAGGCCATGCACTGTTCCTTGTTCTACCACTTCAATTCCGAGCTTCTCAAAATCGTGGCCTAGCCAGGTTGGCAAGGCTAACATGGTATTCACCGCATGGCTCGACTTCCGACTTAACGCATCGGCGACCACATTTGCCTTTCCTTCGTGGTACTGAATACGCAAGTCATAGTCCTTGATAATCTCCAGCCATCTTAGTTGTCTGTTGTTCAGCTCCTTCTGGGTGAAGATATACTTGAGGCTTATATGGTCCATATAGAGCTTGCAAACAGCCCCATACAGATGATGTCTCCATATCTTTAGCGCGAAAACTATTGCTGCCAACTCCAAGTCATGTGTGGCATAGTTCTCTTCGTGGGGTTTCAATTGTCTTAAGGCGTAGGAAATTACCCTTATTTATTGCATAAGTACGCACCCTAGACCTTTCTTAGATGCATCGCTGTACACTTCAAACTCGCCAGAGTTATTTGGTAGAGCTAACACTGGTGTCGTAGTCAGCTTCTCCTTTAGAGTCTGAAATGCTTCTTCACAACTGTTGTCCCACTGATACTTTACTGCTATCTTTGTTAGCGCAGTCAGTGGTCTAGCAATCTTGTCGAAGTCCTTCACAAAGAGCCGATAGTAACCTGCTAAGCCAAGGAAACTCCTTATTTCAGAAACGTTCTTCGGTGTTGGCCAGTCCTTAACTGCTGAGATCTTTCCTGGGTCCACTGATATCCCCTCCTTTGAAATGATGTGACCCAAGAATGGAACACGATCCAACCATAACTCACATTTAGACAGCTTGGCATACAATTGTTCTTGTCTCAGAGTCTGCAGCACCTCTCTCAGATGTTCCTCGTGATCCTCCTCGCTCCTGGAGTACACAAGGATGTCATCGATAAAGACCACTACGAATCGATCCAGAAATGGCCTCATCACCCGGTTAATCAGATCCATAAACACTGCAGGTGCATTGGTCAGAACAAATGGCATCACTATGAACTCATAATGGCCATATCTGGTTCTGAAGGCAGTCTTCGGAATATCCTTTTTGGCTACCCGAAGCTGATGATACCCTGACCTCAGATCGATCCTGTAGAAAACAATGGCCCCTTGTAGTTGATCGAACATATCGTCAATCCGGGGTAGAGGATACTTTTTCTTGATGGTCACGCTGTTTAATTCTCGATAATCGATGCATAGCCTCAGGCTCCCATCTTTATTCTTTATGAAAAGCACTGGTGCTCCCCAGGGTGACACACTTGGTCGTATGTACCCTTTCTGTAGGAGTTCTTGCAGTTCATCCTTGAGCTCCTTTAATTCTGCTAATGCCATCCGATACGGTGCCTTCAAGATACGAGCGGTTCCTGGTACTAAGTCTAGGGTAAACTCCACTTCTCGTTTGGGTGGCATCCCTGGAATCTCGTCTGGGAAGACATCGGGAAAGTTCCTTACGACCGGTATCTCCTTCAACAGATTTTCCTCCTTGGACACATCCCGGACGTAACACAAGTAGGCAGGGTTTCCCTTCTTCACTTGATTGACTATAGTCAAGGCTGACACTAGTCTGATGCGAGGTTCCCTTGTGATACCACGATAGGTGATCTTCTCCCCTTTGGGTCCTTTCAACCGAACCTTCTAATCGTAGCAGTCAATAACTGCTCGATACATCGCGAGCCACATCATCCCTAGGATAACATCTATACCCCCAAGGTCAAACTTCATCAAGTTGGATGGCAGGATACTTGACAGGATTTTTAGCTCAACTCCTTCAAATAAGGTGTCACATACTGTTATTAAGCCAGTAGGGGTTGGTACGGGGATGGATATGGTGGATGACTTATTCAAACTCAGTTTCTCAACAAATGATGATGATATGAGCGAGTAAGATGCACCAGAATCAAATAATATAAATGATGGTTGCTCGTGGATAAGAAATGTACCAGTGACAACTCCATGAGCAGCTTCTGCCTCGATCTCTGTTATGACAGCAATCCTTCCGACATTGGCATTCTGGTTTCCAGCTCCTCCTGCCGCATTGTTTTTTACCGCAGCTCCAGCATTGTTGTTGCGGTTCTGGCCTCCATTCTGTCTGGCATTCCCCTGGTTGTAGTTTGGCTACCTTCCATAGCCATTACCTCCATTGTTCTGATGGTTGCCAAAGTTCCCATACCCAACCTGCAAGTTAGCTGGCTGCTGGTTCCCATACCCAATCTGCAAGTTAGTTGGCTGCTGGTTCCCATACCGCTGGTAGTGGCCAAAGTTGTTCCCATTTTGCTGGCGGTTCCCCTGGTAGTTGTTTTGTTGCAGCCTCAGAAAGTTTCCTCCTTGGTTCACTTGCTGGTTCCCTGCTGGTTGCGATCGGCATTCATAGGCTCGATGTCCCTTTTTACCACAGTTGTTGCAGGTGACAACATTACCAGCACAATCCTCTCCTGGGTGGTTTCTTGGGCACTTCTTGCAGTAATAGCGGCGAACTCGCTGATTTCGCTGGTTCTGCTGGTTGCCTCGATACTGAACTTGGTTTCCTCCTCCTTTGTTGGGCCTGGTCCTCTGGTTTCCTTTCGCAAAGTTGTTGTTACTTCCTCCTGCTTCCTCTAGCCTGTGTTTCTTGCGTCTCTCCTCTTGGACTGCCTGGACTCGCCATATATCAGTCTGCAGCCGTTCTTGCAATCCAGAGATGAATTTTGAAACTTTGGACTCTTCATCGAGAATCGTGTTCCCCGCAAACCGCATCAGCTCTCTAAATTACCGAAAATACTCAGTTACCGAGTCACTTCCTTGCTCCAGGTTCTGAAATTCTTGTTGCTTGCTCCTTTTCACATGACAAGGATAAAGCAGTCTGGAGGGATTCCCAATTGAAGTTGGGTTGAGCCAAGAGAGTTTCTCGAGCATTCCTCCACCACAGATTTGCCTCGCTCTCCAGATAAAACACCGCACAATTTACCTTCCGGTCCTCAAGGCATTCCACATTCTCAAGGATCTTGTCCATCTCCATGATCCAGTCTTCCAGTTAAACGGGGTCTTCATTTCCCATAAAACTTGGCGGTTTCATGTCGGCCACTTGCTTGGCCCAGTTAACTCCTGCCCGAGCTCCATTGCCCATCATTTGGGCCATTTGAGCAAAGAATTGCTCCATGTTGTTGTTGTTTTTTGCCATATGTTCTTGTCGGACTCTCCTGGTGTAGTAGCGCAGTGGTCTATCAGTCATATTCCTACACTATCACATATTTTATCATTTCTTAATTTATTGTTGGCTCGAAAGATAAAGATAAATCACCTTATAAAGTACATGCTTAACAGTCCATGTACACAAGTATCACACGTATCACACTTAAATATTAACTACCACAATAGAATCAGGACATGCAGCATCTAATAATTCATAATCATACTTGCTTTCATAAACTTTCTCAATGTATAATTGCCCTTTTCTGAGGCAAACTTCTAGAACACATAACTCTTTTCTTCATTACAGGAGCAAATTATATCCCACATATAGCAATAAATATTGAATGAATACTTGAAGAATGAAGTATGAATGATGTAACTCATATGAAATTCTCTTTATTTTGCATTTTAATACTTCTCTTATTTCTCAAACGGGGAATATCATTCCCAATCTATCTCTTCTTTCTTGTCATAAATCTCTTTCTCAAAGAAACTCATATTATTAACTTGTTGATACGGGGAAGATCTACTTTCACTAAGCTACCAAGACCTTAAGTGCCGGCACCCCCCTAAGACTCCTCGCGGCCAGAGAAGTGAGTACATTGAGCGACCCGACAGGTTGCGACCGGGTTGTAATAATACGGGTCGAGTGAACGTAGTCAACACGACCAATCTAGAAATAATATAACGATCCCCGCACAACTCTTTCCACTTTACATTATTAACGGATTATTATTTTCGTGTGAAATTCTCAAAACATTTATCTCAAAACATACTAAATCTCAAGTAAAGCACGTAAGTCACAAAACACAATTTTGAGACATATCATAAAATCATATTGCGACTCGAAAGAAGCTAGGAACGCTAGACTTGGCATATTTACTTACCTCAATAATACGGCAAATAGCACGTAAGCTCTTACAGGTAGACGTAGCCCTCGTCTACAAATTTGTCACCTACAAATTTATAATTTCTAATTAATCGAGAGTCTAACTATCACGTAATATGCAAGTGACGACGTGAGAAAGTCCAATACTACGTCTAAATCTTTCTTTGTGACTATAATTGTCAAGAGTGTGCTAGTTTACAATAATCCTATCTTTCAATCATAATTATCTATTATTAGTACTTGATTTTACAAATTATACACTTGTATTTTAAATAGTGAGAAAATAATATATTTACTTTTAGAACTTCCTACGTATAAACTCTTATAATAGGAAATAAAGAGACACAAATTTTATTCTTAATATTCTAACAAATATATTTGCATTTTCTAAAGTAAATTTCTCCATAGAAAGTAAATCATTAGTTTAGCAAAATTAATTGTTGGGGATAGATATACACATATATACTTCTTTGAATAGTGGAATAAAATAATTAGATACTAAGTTGTTTTAAAAATTATTTATTAGGAAAACAAGTGTTATTATCCATATAAAATTACTAATTTTTCTAATGCTAACGAAAAGTGTTTAAATGCATGTATATTATTATTATTATTATTATTATTATTATTATTATTATTATTATTATTATTATTATTATTATTATTATTATTATTATTAATATTATTATTATTATTATTATTATTATTGTTGTTGTTGTTGTTGTTGTTGTTGTTATTTTCTTCAAGTAATGAACCTTGTAATATTATCAAATAAGGGAAAAGATTATTATTCTTATTGAAAAAGAATTCACTTTCAACTTAGAGAAATTCTTTCTTAATATTTCACAATTATTTCTAATATATATATTTACTAGTAGAAACAATATTTAATTAGCAACTTTTGTTAGTAGAATAAATATTCATCTTATAAGCATACCAAATCTAACTAGTTAGAAAACACAATCTATTCTCATCTTGTCAATGTAAACATGTAAGTAGCTCTTTTATTCATAGCAATTATTCTCCTTCAAAATACAACACCCGAACCACTTCGTTTTGTTAAAGCTTAATATAACTAAAATTTATTATTATGAATAATTGCAGGTTGTATAATCAACAACAAGATTCCCAAAACATGTCTTTAAATTTTCAGAAAGTACAAGACAGCCCCCCTACCATAACTATGGACAGTTTAAGAAAAAGACAACCTATACCTCAAGTTTTATGAAAAGACACTTTCACCCCTTTTTCACAAACTATGAAATTGATCAACCTAAACTTGGATTCGTGCATCAAGACATGATTTTGATTATCTAATATGAACTAGGGAGTGATTTAGAGCTTACCCAAGCCAAAAACCGCCAAAATCGGTCGAGAAACGAGGTGGTTGGAGTTTGTCGTCGGGTGGGCCGGCGATGGTTTTCGTCGGCGACTTTTCCGACGCTCTTGTCACCGGATGGGTTCGTCTATCGTCTCCTCGAGTCCCTGGAGTCTCCTGGAACAGATTTGAAGTGGTGGGTGGCTTCGGTTTGCTTGGGCTTCGAGCTCTTCGCCGGCGTCAATGGAGTTGGCCGCCGGCGGTGGTGGTTCTGGGTTGATTCAGCAGCTAGCTGCTGCTGTTTTTGTCTCCACTTGGTTCGAAACAGAGAGGGAGAGGGAGGCTAATGGTCGAGGGATACTGGAGAGAGAGAGGTAGGGGTGGTGACGGTGGTTCCGTCGGTCGTCTCCGGCGGCGGTGGCGTGGCTTATAGCCACTGTTGCTGCTGCTGCTTCTTTCTGGACGAGAGGGAGGGGGAACATAGGGATGAAGGGTTAGAGAGAGATATGGAGAGAAACAGAGCAGTGGTGGTGATGGCGTCGTCGACGGGGGAGACATCGGCTTTGCCGCTGCTACTGCTTCCTCTGCTTTCGTCGGGCAGAACAGGGGAGAGGGAGAGAGAGACAGAGGGAGGCAGAGAGGTGGAGGAGGAAGTGGTGGTGGTGTTGCCGGACGGGGGCGATGGTGGTGGTTGTGGCGGCGGCCGGTTGTGAGCCGAAGAAGGAGAAGAAGAGTTTAAGAAGAAGGAGGAGAGGAGAGAGCAATATTTAACTCTTTTCTTTCATTGTTTTTTGGTACAAACCATTAGATGATGGCGTGAGAAAGGGAGGAAACTCTCTCTATTTTTTTTTATTTTTTTTTATTTTATGTTTTGTTTATTTATTGTCTTTTACTAATTTACTCAATAGGATATAGATTTTTTATAAATTACAATCATTACCCCCAACTTAAACAACATATACTTCTTGAAACAACAACTACCTCCCCTCTCATCCTATAATTAACAACTAAACTATACGAAAAGTCAACAATTACCCTTCTAATAAAAGCGGGGTATTACAAAGCACCTGTTCAAAATATAGTTTATTGTATTCACAGCTTCTGCCCAATAATGTTTTGGCAGCTTGTTCTCAAGAAGCATTGTCCTTGACATATCTTCAAGAGTCCTGTTCTTTCTTTCAATAACACCATTCTGTTGAGGAGTTCTTGGAGCAGAAAAGTTGTGAGTAATACTGAAACGGCCCGGGATCTCGGTTCAGGGTTAAAGAGACAATCGACAACCAAAAGTAGAAATATGCTATTAAGATTACATTTCGGTTAGTGTATACAACAAATCTTCTCGAAGTAAGTCTACACAAAAGTAGATAAATAAAAAGTGTGTGATGTTCTAAATGATCTAACTTAAGCACGCAGCTTCGTCTCGATTCGGCGTTCCCATCCCCCCACTTTGATTGACGACCTGCGGTTTTAAAATGGCAAAAGCCGACGCAGTTTTGAAGAAATTGATCAGTAAAAACTGAGTAAGTACACACTACGACCTGTAAAGCAACGAGTGGCACGGAAGCATGAGTTGAAACAAATCAGAAGATTTAAACAGTAAAACTATCATATTGGAGAATTTGGATCAACTTGAAGTAACCGAGTAACAAAAACCTCTCAATTTAATAATTTTGAGAAACCACGAGTAGTTGGTAAAATATCCAGAGTAAACAAGTTCATTTGAATTGATAACGATAGTAGTTCATGAGTAGCCAAGATTTACAATTCATTTCAATCGATTAGGGCATATCAAGAGCCACAAACAACATTAATAAGTAGTCAATTTTTAATTTCGACTTAAATCAACAGTTTAATTTAGCTGAGGCGTGTCAAGAGCCACCAGCAGGGTCGACGTAAAGAGAGGGATCACGAAATAATCACTAAGGGTTCCTTCTAGGGTCTATAAAACCCTATTTCACCCGAGCGTTAAGGGAGCC
This sequence comes from Linanthus parryae, assembly GCA_023055425.1. Taxonomy (NCBI): domain Eukaryota; kingdom Viridiplantae; phylum Streptophyta; class Magnoliopsida; order Ericales; family Polemoniaceae; genus Linanthus; species Linanthus parryae. The sequence continues at coordinate 79,797,321 of JALGPY010000006.1, forward strand.
CATTCGTCAACCCCGCTCACAACATTAGCTAAAAGGCCTTAAGTGTCGACACCCCTATACCGTAGTGACCCTTACAAGTATAAGTAGCACTCTATAGCTCTATAAAAACCCTTGGCCTCAATATATTGATACATTTTGGCTCATCGGGGGCGGATTTTTGAACATTGACGTTCTATCCAATAATAAGAAGCATTGCTTCAATGGTCTTAGCCATAAGAAAATGGAGGATCGCTTGACGCCTCCCATTAAAAACAGTACTCTGTACATCGTCCTAAGTCTATTAAAGGTATTTTATTTCTTCTCTTTCACATAACCAAAATCAGTATATCATGAACATTTCACATGTAATTTCTGAGAGTTCTCAAAGGAGATGAACAGAATAGTTTAACAACATTCGAGTGGAAAACATGCATTCTCATACTTTTTCATATAACAAGCATTCATTTGAAGCATCAAACACATACGCACATTTTGATATGAAAAGGTCGTACATATGTACTTACCTCTGAGCCATGAAAGGCGCAAAGCAACGCTAGCACTCCTACAACACTGGTCTCATATGAGTCCGGGTCTCACAGTCAATGCAGCAGCACGAAAAGATACGTCTACTTGGAACGATCCTTAATAAAAACTGGATATACACAAGTAAAGTATAGAACCTATTAGCATATACCCTCTATATGAGGTTGTATGCAAGAATGCAATGAAAATGCGGGTCATGCAAGCTAACTTGACAAAAATGTCCCTGATACTTTGAAACTGTCCAGTACAATCCCTGACTGTGCCTGGACCCCAAATCACTCTCATACTGGCCCAAAAACATCCAAGAATGACTCTTAGCTCATCCATATGAACTTAGCATTGAATTCTATAACTTTCAATAAATTGCACTTAGGCCCCTAAAGTTTGCTAAAATTGCAAAAAGACCCCAACTATTGATTTGGTCACTCCCGAGTAAAATATTTCCTTCTCAAGGCTCCAAATATCCTTCTACGTCAGGTTGTTGGTCTCAAAATATTAACTTTGTCTCAAGTAGTTCAAATGTGAAGTTTTAATTAAATGCACATAGGCCCCGAAGTTTTGGTGAAACTGCAAAAAGACCCCCACATTTGACTTGGTCAACCCTAGTCCAGAATTACATACAAGTACTCCAAACATGCATACAAGACATGCTGACAAACTCGAAGTTACTAAACTAATCTCAATTCCAAGTTTAAGTGAAATTACTATTTTGCCCCTCCTATACAGTTCAGTCAAACTAGGGTTTTCAAAAAGTCAAACTTGGTCAAACTTGATATTTAGACTCAAATTATGAATACGAACAAGTTTCATGAAGAACGATAAGGCCAAAAATGTCATTTAGAATGCTAAAATTGAAATTCAAAGATAGAGCAAAATCATCTCAACTAGTCAACTTTAGAGCTGATTTGTGATCAATTGAGTGGGATACTTGGAAATCTAGGAATAGGGTTTTGAAGATGGTAGCTCAAGGATTCCAGAACATATTTGAACTTCCAATAATTCAAAATACATAAAGAGTTATGCTTGTTCAAAGTTGGGTCAAATAATGATTCAACACTTAAAAAAATTAAAGTGTTTCTTATAAGTTCAAAGTAGCAAGTTTGGACTCAATTTTTGAGAAATCCGTTACGAATATGAACATGACCCAGAGAGGATGAAATGAAGCATTGTGTACCAGCTACATATAGGAGAAAGAAAAACAAGATTTTATAAAGAATTGAGGAAGTTATGATCGTTTGAAAATGACTATTTCAACTCAAAACCCAACACTTCGAAAAATTTCTATTCCGGACAGATTCAACAACACGAATGCAGCGACTTCAACTCGATTTTCAGATGGGTTAGGGACCGAATTTGACAAAAGTTAAAACACGAAAGTCGTAGACAATTGTCCGAGGATTCCAGAAAGTCTAAGATCACTCAAAACGGATTAAAAACGAGGGAGATACAAGCCCGCGAATAGGGGCAGTTTTGCATGCCTGAAAATGACGAAAATTGAGAAAGTTCGAACCAAATCCAACTCAAAACCTATTCCGGGCATATTAGGGGTTGCTAGAAGGTTTAATTGAGCCCTAAGGATCATTTTGATGCAATACCCAACAAAAATGAGTAAGAAATGAGAGCTTACCAAGAATCCGGTTGCTATGGAGGTTTGGCGGCGGATGGGTTCGGCATGCATGGTGGCCGGAGTAAAAATTGTCGAATTGGGGGTCATGCTTGTGCTTTCCGGACTCGCCTCGACACAAGGAACAAGAATATGGTGATTAATTGCGCTAAATTGCAACGAGGAGGGAGAAATCGACGAATAACCAAAACTAGGGTTCTTACCTTCAAATCGGGTTTTCTCACTCGATACCCAATGTCTCCCGAAATTGTTTTGTGCCTTTTGCTCCTAGAGTTGATGACTACCTTCGGTAGTAGCAGGTCGGAAAGGGGCGGCCTTATGGTAGAGTTCCTCCGGTGGTGGTGGTTGTTCTTCATAAGCTTTCAATGCCCGATTTCTCTCTTGGTTCTTGATGAAACCCCAAATTGTTTTGGGGGTTTTTCTCCCTAGGTGATGAATATTATGCCCTAGTAGCAGATTTTTGAAAGGAGAATTGGTGGTGGTGTTGTGGTGGAGTTGGTGGAGGCTTGGTGGTGCTATGGTGGTTAGAGGAGGAAGAAGAGGATGATGATGAGGGAAGGACATGGAAAGTGTCTCTCTCACAAAATTCAGCAGGTGATAATGTTGTCACCTAACCCATGATGTGTCAAATGAGCATGCCAAGTGGCACTCATGCATAGGAGGGGTGAAAGGGTAGTTTTCCAAACTTTAGTGTATAAATTAGAATTAGAGGTTCTACTTAATTTCTAAGAATTGCACAACCATACCGAACATCTCTAGTGATTCAAAATCATCTTAACAACGTCCAAATATCGCCAATTCTCCAAAATGCCCACATTAAAGCTGTGACAAAATATTTACAAATTCGCCCCCAAAGTCTTGATATTGCACTAAGAATTCTCTCGGAAATTAGGGGTGTTACAAATACCATGCTTATCACAGAATAAATCAAATTCTAACTGAACAAATTCTCTACCATGATCACTTCCGATTGAAGCTACAGGTAGGTTTTTCAAGTTTTGACGTTCTCTGAAAAGCTTTGAAAATTCATAGAGTGCTTCAGATTTTTCTTTTGAGAAACATAACCCCGAGTATATCTAGAAAAATCATCTACAACAACTAGCATATACCTTTTACCTTTTGGAGTAGGAGTTCTCATAGGACCACAGAGATCCATATGAAGCTGTTCAATGGGTCTAGTAGTACTTACAAACTTCTTTGGCTTGAAGGAGCTTCTGGTTTGTTGCCTTGAGCACAAGCTTTGCACATTTCATCTTATTTGAACTTAATGGATGGCAATCCTCTTACCAAGACTTTGGAAATCAATTTGTTCAAAGTGTGCAAGCTGATATGACCAAGCTTCCTGTGCGGAAGCTTTGAATCCTCTTTCAAGGCCTAGAGACACTTCAAACTTTCACCTGCAACTTTGTTAGTCTGAAAAGTATAAACATTGTTTGATCCAGAGGCTGTGAGAATGTAATCTCCTGATTTATCATTTTGCACCACACACTTTGCTTTATCAAAGATAACTTTTTTTCCATTGTCACAAAGCTGAGATACACTAAGCAAGTTAAATTTCAAACCTTCTACTAAATACACATCAAAAATAGAGTTTTCAGAATTTGTACCAACTTTACCAATACCAAGAATATTGCTTTTTCCTTTGCCACCAAGTGTAATTGAACCTTCATATTGCTCTTTCAATTCTGAGAATAAAGATCTCTTTCCACTCATGTGTCTTGTGCAACCACTGTCCATAAACCCCCTTATGTTCTTTGATGTTGGTGAAAACCTGCAAACACCAATCACTCCCTTACCCAGCTGTTAGACCAAGTGTGGAATTTGGATTTATATTGAGGATCAACCATGTTAGGTGGTCTAACCCCTTTAGGAACCCAAATCTCCTTAACTTGTCATTTAAGTTGAAAGGGAAAAGTGTTCCTCAATATGTGACGGTCTCTTCTTCTGAAAGGACAAGTCATCTTAACATGACCAGTTTTACAGCAGTAATGACATTTAGGAGAAGTTTTGTTTCCAGCTTTCACAAATCTAGTATTGTTTTTCCTTGAGAAATTTGGATTGAATCCAATACACGCTTTGTGAACTGACTGTGAACTTCCTCCAAGAATCAAGTTCAACTTGTGTTCTGATCCAGGAAGCTTGACTTTGACCAATTAAGATTCTTGAAGTTTCTCAGTAAGAGTAGTCTTTTGTTTATCTAATTCATCAACCTGATGTCTTAGATTGACAAGGCTCTTACTCGTTCAGGAGTTTTCAGTGACTACTTCCTTGACTTGTGTTTTCAAGGCTTTGGAACTGGTTTTCAAGGCTTTGAAATCACTATCAGTTTTTTTTCTGAGAGATTTCAAGATACTGATTTAGGCAAACAAGTTGTAAGTTCTCTTTTGCTTGCTCATGAACTTTTTCTTTCAAAAGTCTGATCTCTTTCAGATACTCTTCCTCATTCAAAATCATTGTTCTGAGATATTCTGAAAGAGCTTCTTTTGGCTTCGAAATCAGACAGTTTACCATTACCTCAATGTTCTTCTCTGAAGTTTCATCATGCTTGGCCGTGAAGCATAGATTGGCATGTTCTTCTTCAGATTCAGATTCACTAGAGCTATCTGAATCACTCCATGAAGCTATCATAGCTTTCTTTCTTCTGTCATGATCTTTCTTTTGAAAGTTCTTGTTTTTCTTGTGTGGACAATCTCTTATGAAATTTTCTGCATCACCACATTCAAAGCAATTCATAACTTTTGACTTATTTTGTGTGGAGGACTTACCTTTGTAGTCCTTGTTACTGGATGGTCTATGCCTTTCTCTCTTAGAGTCTCTGTTTCCAATGTTTTTCTTCATTTTGAGAATTCTTGTCAATGCTTTCGAAATCAGGGCAATTGGATCTTCATCATCACCATCCTCAGTTTCAAGGCTTTGAGAATTCTTAACACTCTCTGGTAGCTCTCCATCAACTTCATTCATGGATATTTCATGTGTCAGAAGCTTCCCTTGTAGGTCATCAAGCTGTAGAGTTGAGAGATTTTGATCTTCTTCAATTGTTGTGGTCTTTGGTTCCCACTTTGCCTTTGGAAGACTTCTTAGAATCTTCCTCACCATTTCTTCATTGGAAAAATGTTTTCCCAGTGATTCAAGGTTGTTAACAATGTCTGTGAACCACTTGAACATGTCTCTGATTGACTCATCTACATTCATCTTAAACAGCTCATATTGCCTGAGATAGATGTTGATCTTGGTTTGCTTCACTTAACTGGTTCCTTCAAAAGTAACTTCAATTATATCCCAGATTTCTTTGTCAGTAGTGCAGCCTGAAATCCTGTTGAATTCATCTATACTCAAAGCACAATATAATATGTTAATAGCTTTTTCATTCTTAGAGTATTGCTCTAATTCAGAAGAGGAGAGTAAGTCTTCAGATTTGGAAGTTCTAATCCCATCTTTCTCTGTGTAGAAAGTGTGAGGTCCATTTTGTATAATGGTCCAAAGGTCCATGTCTTGATCAATGATAAACATTTTCATCAAAGCATTCTAGTGAGCAAAATTTTCTCCATAAAATAGAGGGGATCTGTTAGCAGCTCTTTCCTGAGAGAAACCACCATCACCTGCAGTACTCATGATCACCAGATGGTTAAATCTATACAGTGATACAAGCTCTGATACCAATTGAAAGTGTGAGAGTGCAGGTGTTAATGCGGGTAAGATACTCTAAAAGGGGGGTTGAATAGAGTATGCGAACTTTTTACAAAACTTGCTAGGAAGATGAAAACTTGTGAAAACAGTGAATTTTAAGGGCTTGAAAACAAGTTCAAGCCCTTGGAAGAGATGCAGCTTGTATAGAGCAAGTAAGCCTTTTTCAAGGCCTTGAAAACAAGTTCAAACCCTTGGAAAACAGAGAGTTTTGTGTGCTGCAAATACTATGAAAAAGAATGAACTGTAAATTTAAGAGACAAGTGATTTATAGAGTTCAGTCCACTTGGACCTACGTCTCTACCTCGGGGATTAGATCCTGCAGGATTTTCAACACAATTCTTATTAATCAAAATCTAAGCCCTAGAACTCAAGCACAGAGAGTTCCCTTACTCTGTTACAGCTTGTGGTTTTCCCTAACCTGTCTAGTACCTGCTCTAGCTAGCTGATTAACTAAGAATTCTCTATTGTTCACTTTGAAGAATCATTGAGAATGAATGTAAAGATATTACAGAAATGATCTACCAATGGAGTACAATACAGAAGAACACTTAGAGTGTAGAAAATGCAGTGAAGTATGCAGTGATCTTTTGTGAATGGATTGGAAGAATGATGAACTTCTTTGATGCTTGTCAATCCAGAACTCTTTCTCTCGTTTTGCCCGTTGAGTGTTGTATCTTGTTGCTTCGGATTTGAGCTCTATTTAAACTTCAAACAGCTCTGCAAATCTCCCCAGACTTTCAGCAACAAACATCCTATTTTGTAGGCAATAGAGTTTGACTTCTTTGACATCTTCTCCAACGGTTGGATGATCACAATATTCAGATATATTGTTGTGATCCTTCGTTTAAACATCTTGAGAAGCTGTCATCCGAGTATGATTGATCACATGATCAAAGTGTTCAACTATTTCCAAATCTGCAGAAGTTCAGTTTACGAAACAATCTTGCAAAACTTAGAAAGAAAATTTCCTTCAATATCAAAGTCAAACAGATGATATTCTATGTTCAAATGTGTTAGAATAATTTTTGTTTCATCATCTAATAACATTTAATCAAACATATGAAAGATAGAGAGGGAATGAACTCAGAGAGCTTGTTGAAAACTCCCCCTGAGAATGTTCAGACAGGTTAAGCAGTTTCAAGGCTTTGAATCCAGTTTCAAGGCCTTGAAAAGTATTTTCAAGCCTCTGAGAACTGATTCAAGGCTTTGAAAGCTGGTTCAAGGCCTTGAAATAGCTGAACTATTCCAAGCCTTGCAGCAAACACATTTAAGCGAGGAAACTTCTTAATTTATCTCTAAATTCTTTGAGGACAACAATACGCTTAAGTGTGGGGGGGATTCTAGTCTTGACTAGCTAGTCCGTGTCTGCATTAACTTGTCGCATATAGATTGTTAGTGCATATTGTGTCGTATCCGTGGTCCGTGTCGTGTCGTGTTTATTTATAGTGTCGTATTCTAATGTTATTAGTTGTGTATATGAGTTTGATGTTTCATTTTGCATGTTTACTTAATTAAGTCCACCTACCCTATCGAGTCAGTTATTATGTGGAGTCTTCATTCGAGTCCGCCGTGCATATAGAGTAGGAATTGGTGAAAATACAAAAAAAATGAAAAATAAAAGAAAAATGAAAATTTCCGAGAAAGGGCAATCAAAATGAGTTGAAATTAGCGAGGGCTTAATGATAAAATTCCCTGGGATTATGAAGATTCGAGGTGAGGCAGACGCGTGAACTGGAGTAGGAAGACTTATAGAGCTAATGAACACGAGAAATGCAAGTAACTGCCTCTCAGACTTAGATACCTGACTAGTGTTACACCGTCGTCACTTAGGTAGTCGTCAACCCTCCTCGTAGTGGTAATGGAACATTTGTGCGAGTGATATTTTTGGGGATCCATGGTCCTGTCTCTAACTTGTAGGTCCACTGGTTACCACCACCGATCCATTTACCCCTTTTATTCACAGCCTATAGCCTAGGACACCTTTCATTGTTACTTTCATCACTTGTTAGAATAGCCCTGTCCTATACTTCAAAATAGGGAGAGTCGAGTTAGGGAGGTTCGATGAGGGTGTGCTGATTTGATACATTAATTGTGGATGATCTTATATTTTTCGTTTTACGAGGTGGTGTGAGGGTGAGTTAGAGAGGCAGCATACTTTGGTGTGGCGGTGAATCGTGTCCTTACACCACGATCACAGGTAGAGTATCGTAGTGCGTGACATTCTTTCAACACGATATGGGGTGGGGTTGGTTGATATTATAGGAGGACGTGCTAGTTTTTCATGAAAATCTTATATATCTTAGGTGCTGAGGAGGATCGGTTGGAAAGCATGTATTAATTTGACTACTGGGTTTTGTGAGTAGGTTTACATCGAGTGTGGGGTGTCGACTATTATTATTATATCTATTTGATTTGAAAAATTCCACCCCCAGGTCCTCTACATGATATTTGTATCTCCTCGGGTTCATTCAGAAATAAAGAGAGTGAATGAAAGGAACGTGAAGGGAATAAAGGAACGTGTGTTGACAATCACAAGGGAATCGTGGAGATTAGCTATGATTCTTTCTGACACTCTTTCCCATTTGTGGCCGTGAGAAAAGCGTTACACCGGGATTGAGGGAATGAGGGCCAGAGTAGGTGAGGTTTGGTGGGGTTCCTTATATTTCGGTGAGGGAGTGTGAGAATCAGGTAATGTGTGCTATATCATGACGTCTAAGACTACTCTTCTAAATAGCTGAAAGATCAGGTTGTGTAAGACTTGGAATAGCTCAGCTATTTCAAGGCCTTGAACCAGCTTTCAAAGCCTTGAGTCAGTCTCAGAGGCCTTGAAAATAGTTTAGCTATTTTCAAGGACTTGAAACTGGATTGAAAGCCTTGAAACTGCTTAACCTGTATGCACACTCTCAGGGGGAGTTTTCTGCGAACTCTCTGAGTTGATTCTCTCTCTTTATTTCATATGTTTGATTCACTGTTATTAGATGATGAAAGACAAATTGTTCTAACATGTCTGAGCATAAGATATCATCTGTTTGACCATGATAATGCAGGAAATTTTGTTTCCAATATTTGCAGGATTGTTTCCTAAACTGAAGATGTGCAGATTTGGAAATAGATGAATATTTTGATCCTGTGATCAAGCAGAGAATTATGACAGCTTCTCAGATTTCTTATGGACGAGATCAGAAAAATATCTCTGGAGATTGTGATCAACTATCCGTTGGATAAAGCTGTTACAGAGAGTCAAAGCTATTGCCTACAAAATAGGAAGTTGTTGCTGAAAATCTGGGAAGATTTGCAGAGCTTCAAACAGTTTAAATAGAGCTCACCTTGAAGCAACAACACATGAAACTCAACGGGAAAAAACAAGAGACAAGTTTCTGGATTGACAAAGCACCAAACAAGAACATCAAACTCTCAATCCTTTCCACAGAAGTTCACTGCAGTTTTCTACTCCAAGTGTTCTTCTGTATTGAGCTGTATTGGTAGATCATTTCTGTATTATCTCTACATCTATTCTCAAGGATTGTTCAAAGTGAACAATAGAGAATTCTTAGTTAATCAGTTAGCTAGAGCAGGTACTAGACAGGTTAGGGAAAACCACAAGCTGTAACAGAGTAAGGGAACTCTGTGGGGTTGAGTTTTAGTACTTAGCTTTTGATTAATAAGAATTGAGTTGAAGATCCTGCAGGGATCTAATCCCTGAGGTAGAGACTTAGTCCAAGTGGACTGAACTCTATAAATCACTTGTCTTCTGCATTTACAGTGAATTATTTCTTATAGTTTTTGCAGCACACAAAACAGTCTATTTTTCAAGGGTTTGAACTTGTTTTCAAGGCCTTGAAAAATGCATACTTGCTTTCTACTGTCTGCATCTTATCCAAGGGCTTGAACTAGTTTTCAAGGCCTTGAACTTCATTGTTTTCACAAGTTTTAATCTTCCTAGCAAGTTTTGCAAAAAGTTGGCATACTCTATTCAACCCCCCCCCCCTTCTAGAGTATCTTAGCTGCATTAACATTTGCATACTCACACTTTCAATTGGTATCAGTGCTTGTATCACTGTATAAGATTTAACCATCTGGTGATCATGAGTACTACATGTGTTGGTGGTTTCTCACTGGGAAGAGCTACTAACAGACCTCCTCTATTATGTGGAGAAAATTTTTCTCACTGGAAAGCTCTCATGAAAATTGTCATTATTGATCAAGATCTAGAGCTTTGGACCATTATCCAAAATGGACCTCATACTTTCTACACAGAGAAAGATGGGATAAGAACTCCCAAAACAGAAGACTCACTCTCCTCTTCTGAATTAGAGCAATTTTCTAAGAACTACAAAGCCATTTAACATTTTGTATTGTGCTTTGAGTACAGATGAATTCAACAGGATATCTGGATGCACAACTGCAAAAGAAATCCGGGATAAGCTTGTGGTTACCTTTGAGGGAACCAGTCAAGTCAAGCAAACCAAGATCAACATTTATCTCAGGCAATATGAGCTGTTTAAGTTGAATGCAGATGAGTCCATCAGAGACATGTTCAAGATGTTCACTGATATTGTCAACAATCTTGATTCACTGGGGAAAAAAATTCCAATGAAGAAATGGTGATGAAGATTCTCATAAGTCTTCCAAAGGCAAAATGGGAACCAAATACCACTTCTATTGAAGAAGCTCAGAATCTCTCAACTTTACAACTTGATGACCTACAAGGGAAGCTCCTGAAACATGAGATATATATGAATGAAGTTGATGGAGAACTCCCAGATGGTGTCAAGAACTTATCTCTCAAAGCCAAAGAGAATGAGAGAACACAGAGCCTTGAAACTGAGGATGGTGATGATGAAGATCCAATTGCCTTAATTTACAAACACTTGACAAGGATTCTCAAAATGAAGAAAAACTTTGGAAATAAAGATTTCAACAGAGAAAGGCATAGATCATCCAGCACCAAGGACTACAAAGGTAAGTCCTCTTCACAAAACAAATCAAAAGTTATGAACTGCTTTGAATGTGGTGATGCAGGACACTTGATAAGAGATTGTCCACACAAGAAAAACAAGAGCTTTCAAAAGAAAGATCATGACAGAAGAAAGAAAGCCATGATAGCTTCATGGAGTGATTCAGATAGCTCTAGTGAATCTGAATCTGAGGAAGAACATACCAAACTATGCTTTATGGCCAAGAATGATGAAAGTTATGAGAAGAATTGAGGTCATGGTAAGTTGTCTGATTTCAAAACCAAAAGAAGCTCTTTCAGAATATCTCAGAGAAATGCTTTTGAACGAGGAAGATTATCTGAAAGAGATCAGACTTTTGAAAGAAAAAGTTCATGAGCAAGCAAAAGAAAACTTACAACTTGTTTGCCTAAATCAGAATCTTGAAATCTCTCTGAAGGAAACTGATAGTGATTTCAAGGCCTTGAAAACCAGTTTCAAATCCTTGAAAACACAAGTCAAGGAAGTGGTCACTGAGAACTCCTCAATGAGTGACAGCCTTGTTAATCTAAGACATCAGGTTGATGAATTAGAGAAACAAAAGACTACACTTACTGAGAAACTTTAAGAATCTGAATTGGTCAAACTCAAGCTTGCTGGATCAGAACACAAGTTGAACTTGATTCTTGGAGGAAGTTCACGGTCTGTTCACAAAGATGGTATTTGATTCAATCCAAACTTTCCAAGAAGGAACAATACCAGATTTGTGAAAGCTGGAAACAAAACTTCTCCTACATGTCATTACTGCTGCAAAACCGGTCATGTTAAGATGACTTGTCCTTTTAGAAGAAGATACCCTCACATAATGAGGAACACTTTTCCTTTTCAACTCAAATGACAAGTTAAGCAGATTTGGGTTCCTAAAGTGGTTAGACCACCTAACAGGTTGATCCTGAATATTAATCCAAATTACACACTTGGTCTAACAGCTGGGTAAGGCAGTGATTGGTGTTTGCAGGTTGTCACCAATATCAAAGAACGGAAGTGGTTTATGGACAGTGGTTGCTCAAGACATATGGGTGAAAAGAGATCTCTATTCTCAGAATTGAAAGAGCAATCCGAACGTTCAATAACACTTGGTGACAAAGGAAAACGCAATATTTTTGGTATTTGAAAAGTTGGTACAAATTCCGAAAACTCTATTTTTGATGTGTATCTAGTTGAAGGTTTGAAATTTAATTTGCTTAGTGTATCTCAGCTTTGTGATAATGGAAACAAAGTTATCTTTGATAAAGAGAAGTGTGTGGTGCAAAATGAGAAATCAGGAGATTGCATTCTCACAGCCTCTAGATCAAACCATGTTTATACTTTTCAGACTAACAAAGTTGCAGGTGAAAGTTTGAAGTGTCTCAAGGCCTTGAAAGAGGATTCAAAGCTTTGGCACATGAAACTTGGTAATATAAGTTTGCATACTTTGAACAAGTTGATTTCTAAATACTTGGTAAGAGGATTGCCATCCATCAAGTTCAAAGAAGATGAAATGTGAAAAGCCTGTGCACAAGGCAAGCAGACCAGAAGTTCCTTCAAACCAAATAAGTTTTTAAGTACAACTAGACCTATTGAATTGCTTCATATGGATCGCTGTGGTCCTATGAGGACTCCTACTCCAAAAGGTAAAAGGTATATGCTAGTTGTTGTAGATGATTTTTCTAGATATACTTGGGTTATGTTTCTCAAAGAAAAATATGAAGCACTCTCTGAATTTTCAAAGCTTTGCAGAGAGCTTCAAAACTCAAAAAACCTACCTGTAGCTTCAATCAGAAGTGATCATGGTAGAGAATTTGATCATTTAGAATTCGATTTATTCTGTGATAAGCATGGTATTACTCACAACTTTTCTGCTCCAAGAACTCCTCAACAGAATGGTGTTGTTTAAAGAAAGAACAGGACTCTTGGAGATATGTCAAGAACAATGCTTCTTGAGAACAAGCTGCCAAAACATTATTGGGCAGAAGCTGTGAATACAGCAAACTATATTTTGAACTGGTGCTTGATCAAACCCATTCTGAATAAGACCCCCTATGAACTATTCAAAGGTAGGAATCCAAACATTTCATACTTCAGACCCTTTGGATGTACTTGTTTTATCCACAACAATGGAAAAGACAATCTTGGTAAGTTTGATGCAAGAAGTGATGAAGGTATATTTCTTGGTTACTCTCTGAATAGCAAAGCTTATAGAGTTTACAATAAAAGAACCAATTTTTTTGAAGAGAGCATTCATGTTATTCTTGATGAAAGCTATGATGGTTCTTTGAGTGAAAAGTTTGCAGACTTGAATTTGAACACGCATGAAATAAGAGGAAGAGACTGAGAATCCATTAGGATTCAAGAAAGGTTTAGAAGAAAATAGAAGACATTTTCAAGACCTTGAAAACGGTGCTCAAGGCCTTGAAAGTAAACCTCAAAACCTTGAAAAAGATGATCAGAAAGATTCAAGTGACAAAGCCACTACTTCAAGACCAGAGAAGATCTATAGAGAGCCTGAATCATGGTCTCCAAGGAAGAGATTCAAATATCTCTCATCCCATCCAGTTGATAATATCATATCAGATCCAACCACTGGTATACAAACTAGATCACATTTGAAGAACTTATGTGCTTTTAATGCCTTTGTTTCTCCTGTAGAACCAAAAACTGTGAAAGAATATTTACAAGAAGCAGACGGGATCATTGCTATGCAAATTGAACTCAATGAGTTTGAAAGGAATAAGGTTTGGAACCTGGTTCCTCCACCTACAAACCAGTCTGTCATTGGTACCAGATGGGTATCCAGAAATAAGATGGATGAATGTGGCAATGTGTTCAGAAACAAAGTAAGGTTAGTTTGTCAAGGTTACAATCAAGAAGAAGGTATTCATTATGAGGAAATTTTTGCTCCAGTTGCCAGGTTAGAAGCAATTAAAAGTTCTATTGCTATTGCATCTTACAAGAACATGTAACTGTTTCAAATTGATGTGAAGTGTGATTTCTTGAATGGCTATTTACAAGAAAAAGTTTATGTTGCACAACCACCTGATTTTGAAAATGATAAGTTTCCAGATCATGTTTACAAACTTGACAAAGCTCTTTATGGTTTGAAACAAGCTCCAAGAGCTTGGTATGAAAGACTGTCCAAGTACTTGAAAATGATTTCAAAAGAGGTTTAGTAGACAAGACTCTTTTCATAAGGACTCGTGAGAAAGATTTACTTGTAGTTCATATATATGTTGATGATATATTATTTGGAACTACTAATGATCAATTGTGCAGAGAATTCTCAAGTCTTATGAGCAGGGAATCTGAGATGAGCATGATGGGAGAGTTGAAATTCTTCCTAGGACTTCAAATACATCAATTGAAGAAGGGCATCTTTCTGCATCAAAACAAGTACACAAGAGACTTACTAAACAAATACAGCATGGCTCAATGTAAGGAAGCCAAGATTCCTATGATTCCTACACTATCCTTAGACAAGGATGAATCTAGTAAGAGTGTCAATATAAAAGATTATAGAGGAATGATTGGATCATTACTCTATCTGACAGCAAGCAAGACCAGATATTATGTTTAGTGTGTGTATGTGTGCTAGATTTCAAGCTGATCCAAAAGAATCACACTTGACTGCTGTGAAGAGAATATTCAGATATCTCAATGGTACCAAAGACTTAGGGCTTTGGTATCCAAGACATTCTAACTTCTATTTACATGGTCTTTCAGATGCTGACTTTGCAGGTTACAAGGTTTATAGGAAAAGTACTTCAAGAACTTGCCAATTCATTGGATCATCCTTGATCAGTTGGTATTCCAAGAAACAGAATTCAGTTTCTCTATCAACAGCTGAAGCTGAATATATAGCTGCAGGAGCATGTTGCTCACAAGTATTATGGATTGCTCAAAGCTAAGAGACCTTGGATTTGACTTCAGGGGCATTCCTATTAAGTGTGATAACACTAGTGCAATTTCAATTACCAAGAATCCAGTGCAACACTCAAGAACCAAGAACATTGATATCAGACACCATTTCATCAGATATCATGCTGAGAAAGGTGATATTGTTCTCGAATTTATTGCTACTAACTTGCAAATTGCAGATATCTTCACTAAACCATTAGCAGATGAAAGGTTCTCAGATCTATGATTGGAATTGGGAATGCTAAATAAAGATGCATTGGTTTAGGGGAACATCAGATAAGAAAGGTAAGTTTTATATGTTTTCAAAGGTTTGAACTGAGTTTCAAAACCCTGAAAATCAGTTCAAAGCTTCGGCTTTTACTTGTTGCAGTGTTACAGTTTTTCAAGACCTTGAAAACCTTTTCAAAGACTTGAAAATTAGTCTGCTACACTGATAGTCAATAATCATGGATCATTCTGTGTTGGGTAATATCTCTGTAGATATTTGTCTAATATAGCCCCTACCCTTTTCAAAAATTTGTTTTAGCCAAAAATACTATTAGTATATTTTATTTTCCAACGGCATAAAAGATTTGAAATCCCTTTGATCATTGCAAATCTTTTGAGATCACAGAGATACTAGTTTCCTTTTGAAACTAAAACTCTTTCAGTATTTATCCTCTTCCCTTCTCCTTCATTCCGTATCACTCCACCTCTCTCTATTCTTCTACCAAACCCCAATGAGCACTAGGAGGGCCTCAGACAGAATCAAGATGGTTGGCGGTTCGAAACCTGCCTCAGAGAAGAAAAGAAAAGCAGCTGTGGATGAGGTTCAAGAGATCGGTGAAGACTCTGCTTCAAAAAGCTTTAATGAGGAAGAAGAAGAATCACCACCACCCAAGAAGATGGTGAGAAAAGATCAAGCTCCAGCAAATAAGAAACAAACTACGTCATCTACACAAGATAAGCAGAGGGGAATCCATATTGGAAGTCCTAAGAGAGACAAGAAGAAGACAGTTTCTGAGGTTAAAGGAAAAGGAAAAGAAATCCTTATTCAAGACTCAGACTCAGACACTACTTCAGGATCCTATGGAGTGTACTCCATATCCAACAAAGGGAAACATGACAAGGATCCGTCCCAGTCTTTAAGAGCTTCAAAAGTAGGAAAGAAAAATCTCAAGACTCTCTCTCCTCAACAGAAAAGGTTAGCTGTAAAGAAGAAGCCGGAGCATGGGAAGAAAGCCCTGGAAGGACTCACCTTCCTATTCAATAGTGTTATTGAGAAGATCAGCTCCTTCATTGAGGAACTAGATGTGGTTTCAGAAGAAGTTCATGCCAACAATGAAGAAAGTGAGGAAGAAGCAGGGACCCAAGAGGATGAGAAAGAACCTTAATCTTTCCTACTCTTTCTTCCCCAATCTCTCTTCTTCAAATATTTTCTTTAAAGTTTTCAAAATTTTCATGACACTTGATCCAACATCTTCTATATTTTTTATGAAAGTCAAAAAGGGGGAGAAATTCTAGGTCTTTAGTAGTTTTTAGTTTTAGGTTTATTTGCTATTTTATGAACTGTTTAAGTTTTTGTTGGTATTATGAATAAGTTGGATCTTTTTGGAAATTTCGGTTATAAATTGTGAACTAATCAGTTTATTTTGCAGAGACTAAGGATCAAACAGAATTGGGTTTTGTCTTTCATCAAGGGGGAGATCGAAAGAAAAGGTTGTGCAAGACTTGGAATAGCTCAGCTATTTCAAGGCCTTGAACCAGCTTTCAAATCCTTGAATTAGTCTCAGAGGCTTGAAAATAGTTTAGGCCTTGAAACTGGATTCAAAGCCTTGAAACTGCTTAACCTGTATGCATACTCTCAGGGGGAGTTTTCTGCAAACTCTCTGAGTTGATTCTCTCTCTTTCTTTCATATGTTTGATTCACTGTTATTAGATGATGAAAGACAAATTGTTATAACATGTTTTGAGCATAAGATATCATCTGTTTGACCATGATAATGCAGGAAATTTTGTTTCCAATATTTGCAGGATTGTTTCCTACACTGAAGTTGTGCAGATTTGGAAATAGATGAATATTTTGATCCTGTGATCAATCAGAGACTTATGACAGCTTCTCAGATTGCTTATGGACGAGAACACAACAATATCTCTGGAGATTGTGATCAACTATCCGTTGGAGAAAGCTGTTAAAGAGAGTCAAAGTTGTTTCCTACAAAATAGGAAGTTGTTGCTGAAAATCTGGGAAGATTTGCAGAGCTTCAAACAGTTTAAATAGAGCTCACCTTGAACCAACAACACACGAGACTCAACGGGAAAAAACAAGAGATAATTTTTTGGATTGACAAAGCACTATAAAAGAACATCAAACTCTCAATCCTTTCCACAGAAGTTCACTGCATTTTCACTGCAGTTCTCTACTCCAAGTGTTCTTCTGTATTGAGCTGTATTGGTAGATCATTTCTGTATTATCTCTACATCTATTCTCAAGGATTGTTCAAATTGAATAATAGAGAATTCTTAGTTAATCAGTTAGCTAGAGCAGGTACTAAACAGGTTAGGGAAAACCACAAGCTGTAACAGAGTAAGGGAACTCTCTGGGCTTGAGTTCTAGGGCTTAGCTTTTGATTAATAAGAATTGAGAAGAAAATCGTGCAGGGATCTAATCCCTGAGGTAGAGACGTAGGTCCAAGTGGACTGAACTCTATAAATCACTTGTCTTCTGCATTTACAGATAATTCTTTCTTATGGTTTTTGTAGCACACAAAACTGTCTGTTTTTCAAGGGTTTGAACGTGTTTTCAAGGCGTTGAAAAAAGCATACTTGATTTATACTGTCTTCATGTTCTCAAGGGCTTGAACTAGTTTTCAAGGCCTTGAACTTCATTGTTTTCACAAGCTTTAATCGACCTAGGAAGTTTTGCAAAAAGTTGGCATACTCTATTCAACCCCCCCCCCCTTCTAGAGTATCTTAGCTGCATTAACATCTGCATACTCACACTTTCAATAGCCTATCCCACCTGTCCTAAGCCGTCAACATATTTGGCCCGTGGATAAATAGCTCGGATGGTAGGTACTAGGGATATGTCAGATGAGTGTGTGAAAGCAGATTATAAAGTTCTCGTTCTTGTTCTGTCTAACGAAACTGGCTGCAAACTCTGTCAATCACTGAAGTTATAGAATTTTCGAAGGAGATATGAGATCTTGATGACTTACCGGTTCGCTTATCGAGATTGCCCAATCACAACAAGAAAGAAAGTTTTTTTGTGTGCGTGTGTAAATATGTGTTGTGTAGGATCGATTCATAGCTTGCATTTGCATTGTTGTGTTGTATTTTATTATTGAGTAGGCTAGTTGAGATTTGAAATGAAACGGTGTTTTGAATAGTATGCAATTGGTTCGACTCGTGTCATGTTTGTGATGCAGGATGGAGTAACAGTGTAGTCGGATTTTAATTTGTTGCTCGAGACTCGCAATAGGTGAGTGTGGGGGTATTTGATAACTCCACATTAGAATTTTTGTTCGTATAGAATTCACCACTATTTTTTGTGTACTTCGATGCATTTACGTGAGAAATTAACCAATTCTTGTACGTTTTGAGCATGCTTGATTATTTTGACTTGATTTTTTAATCCAGGCGTTTCTTGTGTAATTTCGAGCTATTTTGTCACATTTGATCTTTCGATATGTTTCGTGTTGTGCTTTACAGGAACCGGGAGCTTGGATACGTGCATTGGCAAGAGAAACGAACTTCGGAACGTTTGAAGGCTCGAGAACGGTGCGTGAAATGCAAGACGGGTGGAGGAAAGACCAAAGAAGTGAAGAAAAAGAGGTTATTTTCCCAAACTGGTCATACTATCAGTATACTCGTACTAAGACCAGCTTGTACTTAGAATTTTTGGCGAAATCAGTAAAAAGCCACCCTCTGCGGGTCGTTCGGCCAGTATGGCTGGTAGTACGACCAGTCTGACGACCAGCATGAACATTCTTGGGGTCTAATGCAATTTTGAAGAATATTTGGAAAAAACGTGATTGAAATTACATACTAAATGACCTAGGAACGTGGGGGAGGGATCATTCATGCTTTTCGGAGGAAGAACAACGTGAGAGAGCAAGCTTGGAGGTGGAGAATCATCAAGACTTGAAGATTTATCGTTTGATTTCCTCTCTCTTTCATTCCATTGTATGATTTTGGAGATTTCTTCTATGCTAAACAAGTTTATGTCTAGATAAACTTCTCTTTGGTAGGTAATCTATGGAGAACTAGGGTTTTGATTAGGATTTTCCGGATTATGACTTGATTCACGTTTTAACTTGATTTTACATTTATGTTTTGATTATTCATTGTATTGTCGTTCTTATTTCTATGTTCACTTGGCTTGATCACCCGTTGTATGCTAGTTGTAAGTTCAACTTGCTTTCAAAAGATGAAGTGTAGTAATTTTAAGGCCTTGAAACAGATTTTAAAGGCTTGAACCTAAACTGCAGCATATAAGCATGAACATAGGGGGATCTTTTCTTGCTAATCCTTTCTCATTCTCTTAATATATGTTTATGTCATATTTGATGATGAAAGAAAAACCAATATATCATTTAGATTAGTTGTTAATTCCAGTGGTTGACTTGGTTTATGCAGATTAATGAAGTTGCCTATTTTGCAGGATTGTTTCCTAATCTGTTTGATTACAGGTATGGAAATAAACATGTCAAATTGATTGTGTGTCTGATCAGTCATTCCTGGAGCTTCATAACCCTCTTACAAACAAGATTAAGTCGGTATCTTTGAAGATACTGAGCAACTAGCCGCTGGAAGAGTTGTTAGAAGGGTCAAGATACATTGTTGATCTTTAGGGAAGTTAGTTTCCACAACATCCTGAAGATCACCAATTCAAACTGGCTCTATAAGAATGTGAAAACTGGAGAATTTTGAAGAAAATCAACAGAGAGACACTCAAACACATTCAAGGATTGACAAGCAACAAAGAATCATATTCAATTCATTCAATCCAAGCATCCGAAGAGCACTGCATACTCACTGCCAGACTTTGTTCTCAGTGTTCTTCTTTCTGAACTCTATTTGTATATCATTCTGATAATACTACTTGATTGTTTTCTCGTGATTTGTTCAAGTGAACAAAAGATAATACTTATTGAATCAGTTAGCTAGAGCAGGTACAAGATAGGTTAGTGAGAACCACAAGCTCTAACAGAGTAAGGAACATCTATGTGCTTGAGATCTACGTCTTAACTTTTGATTAATAAGAATTGAGTTGAAAATCCTGCAGGGGTCAAGTCCCAGAGGTAGAGACGTAGGTCCAAGTGGGCTGAACTCTATAATTCTTGTGTCTCTTGCTTTTACATTTTAGTTTTTATACTTGACTCATAAACTTTTCAAAACATGTTTCAATTTCAAGGACATGAACCTCATTTCAAGGCCTTGAAAAAGATCGATAACTTCTTTCTTAATTTTTTTGATTCCAAAGGCTTCAAACTCATTTCAAGGCCTTGAATTACTATATGTTCTCTTCAAATTACTTTGAAACCACAACTTTGGCAAAGGTTGCCATACTCTATTCAACCCCCTCCCCGTTCTAGCGTATTGATCCTGTATTTCTACCTACTGTACTACCCCTTCAATTGGTATCAGAGCTTGTATCACTTCATAGATCTAACAATTTTCTGATTATGAGTACTGTAGGAGATGGTGGTTTCTCACAGGGAAGAGATGCTAACAGACCTCCCTTGTTCTGTGGTGACAACTTTGTACTGGAAAGCTTTGATGAAAATGTTCATCATTGATCAAGATATAGAGATGTGGACTGTCATACAGAATGGTCCTCTTACATTTTACACACAGAATATGTGATTAGAACTCCCAAAATAGAGGATTCACTTTCTGCTTCTGAGTTAGAACAGTTTTCTAAAAATTACAGAGCTATGAATATCTTATATTGTGCTTTGAGTTCAGATGAATTCAACAGAATTTCAGGATGAAAGACTGCTAAGGAAATATAAGATAATCTTGTGGCGACCTTTGAAGTAACTAGCCAAGTAAAGCAAACAAAGATCAACATTTTCCTTAGGCAGTATGAACTGTTTAAGATGAACGGAGATGAATCTATCAAAGATATGTTCAAGAGATTTACAAACATTGTAAATAATATGGATTCCTTGGGAAAGTCCTTCTACAATGAAGAAAAGGTTAGAAATATCTTGAGAAGTCTTTCTAAATCCAAATGGGAACCAAAGAATACTACCATTGAAGAAGCTCAAGATATATCATCCCTTCAACTTGATGACCTGCAAGAAAAGCTGCTCACAAATGAGATCTCTATGAATGATGTTGATGGAGAATTACCAAACAGTGTCAAGAACTTAGCTCTCAAGGCCAAGGAGAGTGAACCATCTCAAAGACTTGAACCAGAAGAGGATGATGATGAAGATCCATTTTCTCTCATTTTCAAAGCCTTGACCAGAATTCTAAAGATGAAAAAGAACTTTGGAAATAAAGACTGCAGCATGGATAAACACATATCCTCCAGAAGCAGAGACTACAAAGGTAAATCTTCCTCTCACGGTAATAAACACAAAGTAATGAATTGCTTTGAGTGTGATGATGCAGGACAGTTAATCAGAGGTTGTCCACAGAAGAAAAGCAAACACTTTCAGAAGAAATACCATGACATAAGAAAGATAGCTATGGTAGCTTCTTGGAGTGATTCTGATTCCTCTAATGATTCTGAATCTGAGGAAGAGCAAGCCAACCTCTGCCTAATGGCCAAGCATGATGAAATTATGAAAATAACATTGAGGTAATGGTAAACTGTTTAATTTCAAAACCAACAGATTACCTCTCTGATTATCTTAGAA
The DNA here is from genome assembly GCA_023055425.1 of Linanthus parryae. Classification (NCBI taxonomy): domain Eukaryota; kingdom Viridiplantae; phylum Streptophyta; class Magnoliopsida; order Ericales; family Polemoniaceae; genus Linanthus; species Linanthus parryae. Next base: position 79,818,893 of record JALGPY010000006.1, read on the forward strand.
CAATGCTTTTAAATGAAGAGGACTATCTGAAAGAAATCCGGAATTTGAAAGAGAAGGTTCATGATCAAGCAAAAGAGAATTTGAACATTGTTTGTCAAAATCAGAATCTTGAAATTGGAGAAACAAAAGACTACTCTAATTGAGAAATTCAAGATGCTGAGAAAGTTATGACAAAGCTTGCTGGCTCAGAACACAATCTGAACTTGATTCTTGGAGGAAGCTTACAGTCTATTCACAGAACTGGTATTGGCTATAATCCTAATTTTCCCAGAAAAAGCAACACCAGATTTGTGAAGGCTAGTAACAGAACTTCTCCTAAGTGTCATTACTGCACCAGAATTGGTCATGTTAAGGTGACTTGTCCTTTTAGAAGAAGAGGCCCTCAAATAATGAGGAACATTTTTCCAGTTCAACTTAAAGGACAAGTTAGACAGATTTGGGTTCCTAAAGGGGTTAGACCACCTAACATGGTTGACCCTGAATATGAATCTAAATTCCACACTTGGTCTAACAGCGGGGTAAGGTAGTGAATGGTGTTTGCAGGCTGTCACCAAGGGCAAAGAACAAAAATGGATCATGGATAGTGGTTACTCCAGACACATGAGTGGAAAGAGTTCCTTATTCTCTGAAGTAAAGGAACATACAGGAGGAACAACCACACTTGATGACAAAGGCAAATGTAACATCATTGGCATTGGAAATGTTGGTAACAATTCTGAGAACTCTATTTCAGATCTATATTTAGTAGATGGTCTTAAGTTTAATTTACTTAGCGTATCATAGTTGTGTGACAAATGTAATAAGGTTATCTTTGACAAGGAGAAATGTGTGGGGGAAAATGAGAAATCAGAAAATTACATTCTCACTGCTCCAAGTTCAAATAATGTTTACTGTCTTAGTACCAACAAAGTTGAAGGAGAAAGTCTGAAGTGCCTCAAGGCCTTGAAATAAGATTCAAAGCTTTAGCATAGAAATCTTGGACACATTAGCTTGCATACCCTGAATAAGTTAATCTATAAAGACATGGTAAGAGGTCTGCCCTCTATCAAATTCAAAGATGAAGAAGTATTCCAAGCCTGTGCTCAAGGTAAACAGACAAGAAGCTCATTCAAGCCAAAGAAATTTGCAATTATTACTAGACCCGTTGAACTGCTTCACATGGATCTCTGTGGTCCCATGAGGACTCCAACTCCAAAGGGTAAGAAGTATATGTTAATTATTGTTGATGACTATTCAAGATTTACTTGGGTTATGTTTCTTAGAGATAAATCTGAAGCTCTAACTTAATTTTTAAAACTTTGTAAAGAGCTTCAAACTTTGAAAACCCTGCCAATTGCTTCAATCAGAAGTGATCATGGTAGAGAATTGGATCAGCTTGAGTTTGATTTATTTGGTTCTAAGCATGTCATCTCTCACAACTTATCTTCTCCAAGAACTCCTCAACATAATGGTGTTTTTGAAAGAAAGAACATGACTCTGAAGACATGTCTAGGACAATGCTTCTACAGAATAAGTTACCAAAGTCATTCTGGGGAGAAGCTGTGAATACAGGCAACTATATACTCAACAGGTGCCTGATTAGGCCTATCTTGAAGAAGACCCCCTATGAGCTTTTCAAAGGAATAAAGCCAAATATTTCTTATTTCAAACATTTTGGTTGCACTCGCTTTGTCCACAACACTGATAAGGACAATCTTGGTAAGTTTGATGCCAGAAGTGATGAAGGTATCTTTCTTGGTTATTCACTGACTAGCAAAGCGTATAGAGTTTATAATAAGATAACCAAGCTTGTTGAAGAAAGTATACATGTCATTTTTTATGAAATCTATGATGGTTCTTTGAGTGAAAGTTTTGCAGACTTGAATTTGAACAAGCAAGAGTCAGAGGATGAAGCAGAGCCTTCAAATGGCTACAAGAATTCCTTATAGGAAAACATGAAGGATTTTCAAGGCCTTGAAAGTGTATCTCAAAGCCTTGAAAAAGAGAATCAGGAAAATCAAAGTGGTCAAGCCACTTCCTCACGTTCTCAAAGGATTGAAAAGTTACCTGGACAACCTGAGCTATGGACTCCAAGAAAGAGATTCATCTCATCCAGTTGATAAGATTATATCTGATCCATCCATTGGTACATACACAAGATCTCAATTGAAAAACATATGTGCTTTTAATGCTTTTGTTTCTCTTGTAGAACCCAGAAATGTGAAAAAGCATTACAAGAAGCAGACTTGATCATTGCTATGAATAGTGAACTCAATGAATATGAGAGGAACAAGAGGTGGAATCTGGTTCCTCCTCCTAAAGATCAGTATGTTATAGGCACAAGGTGGGTGTTCAGAAACAAGTTAGATGAAAATGGCAAGGTAATCAGAAACAAAGCCAGAATAGTAGCTGAAGGCAACAACCAGGAAAAAGGTATTGATTATGAGGACACTTTTGCTCATGTTGAAAAGTTAGAGGCAATTAGAATGTTTCTTGCACTTTCATCTTACAAGAACATTAAACGTTTTCAGATGGATGTCAAATGTGCATTTCTAAATGGTTACTTGCAAGAAGAAGTTTATGTTGCTCAACCTCCTGGTTTTGAAAGTGATGGGTTCCAGATCATGTCTATAAACTTGACAAAGCTCTTTATGGTTTGAAACAAGCTCCAAGGGCTTGGTATGAAAAATTATCCAAGTTTTTACTTGAAAATGATTTCAAGAGAGGATTAGTTCATAAAACCATTTTCATAAAGACTAATGAGAAAGACATTTTAGTAGTTCAAGTCTATGTTGATGATATTCTGTTTGGAGCTACTAATGATTCAATTTGTAAGGATTTCTCAAGTCTTATAAGTAGGGAATTTGAGATGAGCTTAATGGGAGAATTAAACTTCTTCCTTGGACTTCATGTACATCATATGAAGAAAGGAATCTTTCTCCATCAAAACAATTATACTAAGGACTTGATCAAAAAGTGCAATATGTCTCAGTACAAGGTAACTAAGACTCCTATGAGTTCTACACTATCCATAGACCAGGATCAAGCTAGTAAGAGTGTAAACCCAAACGAGTATAGAGGTATGATTCGATCATTGTTATATCTTACTACAAGTAGACCAGACATTATGTTTAGTGTCTGTATGTGTGCTAGATTTCAATCTGATCCTAAAGAATCACATTTGATTGCTGTTAAAAGAATTTCAGATATCTCAATGGTACCAAAGACTTAGGGCTTTGGTATCCAAAACAGTCTAACTTCTCTCTTTGTGGATATTCAGATGCTGACTTTTCAGGGTATAAATTTGACACAAAGAGCACATCAGGGTGTTGCCAATTTCTTGGATCATCCATGATTAGCTGGCATTCAAAGAAGCAAAACTCTGTGGCCCTATCAACAGCTGAAGCTGAATATATAGCAGCTGGAGACTGTTGCTCACAAGTGTTGTGGATTGCAAAGCAAATGAGAGACCGTCGTGGATTTGATTTTAGAGATATACCTATCAAATGTGACAACACCAGTGCTATTTAAATCACAAAGAATCCAGTTCAGCATTCCATAACTAAACACATAGATTTCAGACATCATTTCATCAGAGATCATGCTGAAAAGGTGATATTAATCTTGAATTTGTTTCTACTAACATGCAACTGGCAGATATCTTCACTAAACCATTGGCATAAGAAAGATTTACAACCCTCAGATGAGAACACAGCATGCTCAGTAAGGAAGCTTTGGTTTAGGAGGAGTATAAGTAGTATGTGTTTCAAATTTTGAAAGGATTTTCAAAGCCTTGCAATATAGTCTGTTTGCAATATAGTCAAAAATGGGATCTTTCAATGTTGGGTGCTACTGCTATCTCTGTAGATATTTACTCAATATTGATTTTACCTTTTAAAATTATTTTCTTTTCAGTACTTATCCTCTCCTTCCTTCTCTCTCTCTCGTATCAATCATGCCGCTCTCTTCTAATTCTTTCAAGCCCTAATGAGTTCCAAAAGAACCTCTGATAGAATCAAGATGGTTGGAGGATCCATGAAGAGTTCTTGGAAGAAGAGAAAGACTGTTGAAGAAGAAGTGCAGACCCTGGGTGATGATTCCAGTTCCAGAACCCCAAGTCAAGAGAGGTCTCCTTCTCCTCCAAAGAAAAAGACTAAGAAGGATCAGACTCCAACCTCCAGTAAGAAGAAGAAGAAGCCAGATCCATCTATTCCTGAGAAAAAGCCAGAAGAACAGATTTCGAGTCCTAAGAATTTGCAGAAGAAGAAGCCTACAAAAGAGGACAAAGGAAAAGGAAAGGTTGCTGATGAAGAATCAGAAAAGACTATAGGGAAGGAACTATAGATCTATTCTGAAAAGCATATATCCCTTGGTAATAAATCTGGTGTCACTAACAAATGGTTTGTCAGTAATACTGCAAGAGGATTGTGGCTAGATGGATTTGCTTCTAGATCTATAGCCTATTGCAGCATGATTATTGTTGACATGTTGAATAGCATGAATCTGGAGTGTATTAAGAAACTGAAGAAAATTTCTCTTTGGAAACATCTCAACCCATCAGAAGTAGCTTACTCCATACTCACAAGGTTCTTTTACCTGAACATGAAGCAAGTCAAGTCTCTAAACATGGCTATATCCTCTAAAGTTGCTGGCATATAGTTGGAGTTAGATCATTCTGAGTTTGCCAATGTGTTAGGCTGTCCCAAGAGATATAACACAAGTAACCACCCAAATAAGATTGAGACTCTGAAACTAGCTAGAGAAGATTTCTTTCTACCCAATGCCTCTACCTCCTCAAAGAAGTTAACACACTATGTGCTATAACATCCCCGAGGGTCATGATCGCACCACAGTTGGGAGCTCCTCTACTATTGTACCTCACTTCAACCGAAAGGTCGATTGGAGCACTACTGGCCCAGGAGTTCGAGGGACAAGAAAGACCGGTGTATTACATCTCTCGCATGATCCAATCAGCAGAATCAAGATACACAGACATAGAGCGGCATTGCCTGGCTTTGTTTTTCGCAATTGAGAAGTTAAAACATTACTTTGCCTCCCACAAAGTGGTGGTTGTAACGAAGAACGATCCCATACGTTATCTATTGTGACATTCACATCCCTCAGGGAGGCTCGAAAAATGGTACATGACCATCTCCCAGTATGATATCACATGCACTCGACCTGAGGCCATCAAATCACAAGCATTGGCAGATCTGCTCGCACAATTCCCGGACGAGAAGCACGAGCCCGTGCCAGAGGGGCTCGAGGGGCCTGAAATATATGCAATCAGCAAAGAGTACTGGAAGATACAATTTGACGAATCATCTACAAGATCGGGGGGAGGAATTGGAGTGGTACTCATCAAGCCTGACCAAGAGGTTATCCAGATGTTAACAAAGCTGGACTTTGCGGTAACCAACAACGAGGCTGAATATGAGGCCCTGATCGCAGGACTCCTTGCAGCTAGAGCCTTGGAAGTTAAGAATCTTGTCATCATGGGAGATTCAAAGCTAATTGTCAAACAAACCTCGGGAGAATATTCTCTAAAGGAGATAAATCTGCTCAAATATCGGTCAATTGTGCAGAAGCTGGTTCAGAGTTTCGAGTCTGTCAAGTACAAGCACACTCCCAGATCTGACAATCGTCATGCAGACGCATTGGCTACTTTAGGTTCAAAAATCAGCTCAGATAAATTCCCTGCGAAGATATCAACTGAGGTCAAGACAACCCCATCATTGGTAAAAGACCTATGTGAAGAAGGACCTCCGGAAGAGGAGGACTGGAGGCAGCCTATTCTGTGCGCGATGGCTGACGGAACCAGCAAGGAAACATGGGTTTCTATCCAGGGATTTTGCATACACGATGGTTTGATTTATCACAAGGGCCCTGGGGGTACCTCATGAGATGTGTAACTGAAAAGGAGGGTCGAGCAACCCTGGACAAGATTCATCAAAATTCTTGCGAGGACAACGAGATCTCCATCTATAGGAAGGCCCAAAGGTATGGAATATACTGGCCGCAGATGTCATACTTCGCCGCCATTATACAAAAACAACTGCGAGAGATGTGCTTTAATCAAAGCCACCATGGAGATTGCTGCAATAGAGGACGATTGGCGACAGCCAATAACCGATTACCTTCAAGAGGGAATTGTGCCCGCTAGCAAAAAGGAAGCCGAAAAGCTCAAAAGAAAGGCCAATAGATATATTTTCCAAGAAAACATACTGTGGCGAAAGGGGCATAATGGAAATTTGCTCAAATGCCTGCATGGACAAGAAGCCCAAGAAGTCATGGAAATGTCCCTCCAAGTGGAACACCAAGAGGGTGCGAAGTTATGCCGACAACTCTTGACGGTGTGGTACTTCTGGCCAACCATGGAGGCCGACTGCCGCGCGAAGGTCAGAAGGTGCCAGCAATGCCAATTTCATGGAAATCTAGTACATGCTCCCGCGGTTGACCTGCATGCGCTAGGGACCCCATGGCCATTTCATACTTGATCCCTTAATTTCATTGGACCAATACGACCCCCCTCAAGGGGGAATGAATACATCCTTACAGGAACGGAGCAGTTCACCAAGTGGGTAGAAGCAATCCCACTAAAGACAGCAAATGCGGCGGCAGTAGTCAAGTTCATCCAGGAAAACATCATTCATCGCTTTGGCATTCCCAACACTCTTTTGTCCGACAATGGAACTCCCTTCGTCAATCGCCAGGTAGCCGAGAAACTAATGGAATACAATATCAGGCAGGTGTGCTCCACGCCTTACTACCCGAAGGTAAATGGGCAAGCGGAAGCGACCAACAAAACACTGCTGCGAATATTAAGTAAGATGGTCACAGACGATCACAAGAAATGGGCAGATTCATTAGGAACGGCACTTTGGGCATATCGAACATCGCCTAAGATTCCAGCTGGGAATTCCCCCTTTCTGCTATGCTACTGAGCAGAAGCGATCGTCCCCTCCGAAGTCAAAGTAAACTCAGCAAAATTGGCTTTCAGTGCCTTGTACAACAACGAGCGTGACCATGATTTGATCCTTTTGGAAGAAAAACGCGGGAAAGCCACAAGAGTAAACCTTAAGTACAAGGAAAGGATCGCGCGGGCATACAACAAGATGGTCCAGAACAGGGACTTTACATAGGTTCCCTTGTGCTACGAGCCTCCGATCATTTCATGCGCGAAGCAGCCCACCCAAAGTTTGCGGCTAATTGGGAAGGACCCTTCGAGGTAAAGGAAGTCTTCGACAGTGGATATTGCAACATTCTGCGATGCCATGGAGATGCTACCACCCCACAACCAATCAACATGGGATTATTAAAAAAGTACTATCCTTAGCCCCTTCTGTTTGTTTGCTTGAAATATCCTTTCTTTAAGTCCTCCCATATGAGGATCAAATTATTGACAATACCCCTCCCATATGAGGGCTCTTTTGTCAAAATTATCAGTTTGCCTCTCTGGCTAATGGGTCACCAGCCGACCACAATACCAAGACATGAGCCTATCTCATAAGATAGCAGTCTAAGTTTATCTCACTCGATAGCAAACTCCACAGCCTATCTCCTATGATAGAGGCAGAATGAAGCCTATCTCAAAAGAAAGCAACGTAAGCCTATCTCACATGATAGCTGTTGATGAATTAAAATTGCATATCTTAGTATGTTAATGAACTCTTCTTAACTTGCTAATATGTGTAATTTATCTATTTTATCTCTCTTTCTAGACTTATGCTTGTTTTCGTAGTTTTGGTTGTTTTCTCTCATTTTGTAGGCAAAGAAGTGATTTAGAACGCAAGGGGCTAGTTATGAAAGCTTGAATGAGGAATTTGAAAGCTTAATTTGAAGAAGTCAAGTGATAAAGAGGCTAAAGTTGAAGACAAAGCAAGAATTTGCAAGTTAAAGAGAGGTTTCAAGGGTTTAAATGAAGAGGACAAGGGAAGATAGAGGCCAAAAATGAAGATTTAGAAGCCAAGAGGCCACATTACAAGGCCAAAGTTGCATCTATGGGGTTGTTTGAGAAGAAACTAACGGAATCGGGGTCAAAATGCAAGGTTCTAAAGTTTCTAAGGACTTGAAAGATGACTTTTTAACGGATTGGGGGTCATTTTGCCATTTTCAGAAGCTTTTAAGTAAGGAACGGGGTATTTTAAAACAATTCACCAAGCTAGGGGGGAGCCGGGTGAAATTTCACCTAAACAGCTCACCCCTCACGCGGATCTCCCTCACATTCTCTCTCCCCGTCGGTCTAACCCAGCAAGAACAGAGAGCTCCTCCATGAGAGCTCGAAGAAGCTTCTTCCACCCTCTCACCCGACCCCGTTTCTGCACCAAATCGCACGAACCCGGTACCAAAACACTCCCCAGCCCAATCTCTACCTCCCTCTTCACTCAATTCGGCCCAAGAACAACTCAAACAAAAAGCCCCAAATTAGCTAGGGTTCTTGAAGGTTCTGAAAATCAACGATTCGTGGGAATTGGACGAATTCAACGGTGGAGATAAAGCCTTGGAGGCTACGAAATCAAACCCTAGCATCTATATAACTCGAAGTTGAAGAAATTGGAGGCTCTTCTTCTGACCCGTCGGCTCTGTTTTGGGTTTCGTCTGTCTCCTCTCTCTCTCTCTGATTTCTCCTTGTTTAGGGGCTGTTCTTGAGCTCGAACAGAGAAAGAGGAAGAGGAAGAGAGGGAGAGAGGATCATCGATTCAAAGCATTTTCAGTCCGATTTTGGACAATTTTGGGTCTGTTTGTTTGTGCTCTGTTTGCTTGCTGCTACTGTTCTGTTCTTCGTTGGTAACTGCAGCAGTAGCAGCTGTAGAGACGCTAGCAGCAGCAGCAGCTTGATTTGTTGGGTGACTTGGTAGTTTAGTATTGTAGTTGGAAGTGATTATTGCTCGTTTTTGTAGTTTGAATCGAGTAGTAGTTGATGTATTGAGGTTGAATTGGTGATAACTTGTGTTGGATTCAAGTATGATGAATGGAAGATAATTTTCTTTACTTCTCTTGAATTTATACTCATGTTTAGCTAATTCACTTGCTTGGGTGATTTGGGACTATCTAGTGCCCTAATCCTCTTATTGATTCAAGTTGGACTTCAAGGATGAATGTGTTGAATTGAGTAGCTTCAATACGTAGTTTAATACTTGAATTTCTCATGTTGGAGTATTTGATGCATTGAATAGGTAGATGTGCGAATGTTCTTGACATGTTTGATTCGGAATTTCTCTTGCGTTAAAGTGACTCGTCAATCCTAACTTTGAGAAGTTGAGTGCTATTTAGGTGATTCGAGTGAGAATTTAGGAATCTCATTTGTGGCTTGATCTTTCATGTGGAAACATCTATGTGTGTTTACATATGTTTGATGCTTGAGGCACTTGATATTTGGAAAATCTCATTTGAATCGCTTATTTAGTGCTTAATTATCGTGTGTTAGAGTTAGGCACTTCATTTGTGGCAAGTTGGATTGCAATGAGCAATCGATTCTTGAGGCACTTGTCTTGTGGAAATCTACATGTGATATGAGAACCGGGCTTGAATATAATAGGGGGATTGGTCACTAGAGAAACCGATGATCCCTAGCCCCTCATTACTTGTTATTTCACTACTTTCTTGAATCGTAGTTTTAGTAGTTGTTTACTTTGTTCTTTAAATTCTCAAATCTCAACTCGCTCCATCAATTAGTTTTGGTGGATTTGATAGCTTGGCAAGCTTTAAAGCCATTGAGAGTTTGTGTTTTATTGTTTTAGTTAGTCGTTTATTCTAGTTTTGCAAGTCACTCTCTAATCCTCCTCTCCTTGTGGATTCGACCCCGTTCTTACTCGGGTACTACTTAGAACGATATTCCTATACTTGGGAATTATCGTCAACAATAGCGGTAAAAGCCTATCTCATATGATAGCAATATAAGCATATCTTACGTGATAGTGGTAAAAGCCTATCTCCTACGATAGCAATACATACCTATGTCACATGATAAGGGCAAAAGCCTATCTCACATGGTAGCAATACAAGCCTATCTCATAGGATAGCATGGACATAAGTAGGCTTCCTATCCAAATGGTAGCCTAACGCGAAGGAGTCTATCTTATTAGACGACGATCATGTGCAAAAACAGCACAGGGAATATTTGGGGACCATACAAGGGAGGCCCGCCTGCATGATTGGCTATAAGAGGGGCCAAAGTCTTCGCAGCCTAAAGGTAAATCCACTTCATCAAATAGAAGTGCGACAACATTAACTCATATGGTAGCAGGAGGCGCGTGATTATTGCCCGCAAGCCTATCTCATACGGTAGCAATAAAACCTTGTCAAGTCATAACTTGCAGAAAGATCATTTTCTTAATAGTGTGCTTGCCTACAAAGGGGCACAAAACAACACTTGCCCTTGAGGGACAATCATATAGTCAAGCATTTAGTATTTATGCAAATACCACACAAGGCATGGACAATAGATGTACATATACATATTGTCCACATTACAGCCACACAGGGCACAAGTCAAAAGCAGGACAAGGAAAATGTTTTCTTGTCAAGACAGCTTCATTCTTCGAAGAAATCCTTCAGCAAAGAATCTTGCGCTGACAGCTTGAGGAGTTAGCAGCGAGCTCTGCAATACGGGCTTTGCTGGCTTCATGATGCTTCACTGCTGTGCACAAGAGATTCCGGCAGGGAGACCTCCGTGTACACCGTGCGTAGTGGATCAGGGATCGCACAGGAAGAATAGGGGTGTGTGTAGGGAGAGAGTAAGTCAGTAGCAATGTCTGAGAGAGAGACAGAGGTTTGGCAGAGCTTCCGCGTATGGCAGTGTGTCCTCCTTTGTATGGAAAGGTTAACGATGTATATATACTGGAGAACGTGACCGTTGTAGTGTGGTTAATGCGCCCATTGATGGCGGCTTAATTAGCTTAACCATAACGGCACGTTCGTCCGAGTATATAGGAACCGTTAGAGCACGTGGTGCGCGAGTACCGGAACCGTTACGAGGTTGACCGGGTTTGACCGGATTGACCGGGTCTAGGGAGCTCGTGCCATAGATCTCTCAAAACAGTTACTAAAGGTCGCGCGCGGGCTTGGCTCGCACGCGACAGGGCTTACTCTAGCCTCCAAACCACTAAGTCCCTACAAGTCCCGTGCAGTGGTATGCGAGGGCTCTGTCTCGCAGCCCCCACATGGATCAGCTCGGCTGGTGATCCTGTGTGTGTGGAGCACAATATGGTGTGCTGGATGGTCGCCACGTGGCCTAGATCTGCCATGTCATAAAGCAGTATCTACATTAGCCCCCTTTCTGCGCGTGAAGGCTCATAGCTGTATAGGCTTCCATGCGCGGAAACCAACATGCGCGTCGCCGCCACGCACCAATTCAAATACGGGTAAGTTCAGCCCCCGTGCGTGTCATTATGACCTAAAACCCCTAGAGTCGTGCCGTCTGACCTTTAGGGTTTTAGGCGTGACGTCAGCCCGCCCTGTGATTGCGCGATACGACGGTGACGGTTGCGATTCGACTACTGAAGGGACGCAACCCTTCATTCTTTTGGATAAATACCTTGTATCCCATTATTGCAAAGCATCACTTCTTTCTCTCAAAGTGAATGGTACCCGGAGATCTTCGAGAGCAGATCCAGATAATCAATCACCAGTTCAGAACTGCAAATCGTATTCTCCAATTGTGTATATCCAAGCAAGCTTCAAGGAAACAAGGTTGGCCTCGTTTACTTTTGATTTAAAATACCAGTGTTTGCCTTGAACTGCGTTGAATCTGTAAATCCATGAAATTTGTGAAGAGGCTTTGATCTTTGAACCCGCTTCGTTTTAATCTTTCAACAATATCAACTCCCCAATTTCTGGAATTGGTACCGGAACTGTTTGCTTTGGTTTGCATAGATCTCAAATTCCAAAATTCAAACTGAAGTGTGGTGTGGTATTTCTCCCCCCTTTTTCTTGCCCTTTCGCAGGAATGGCCAAGACAAGAGTAACCAAATCCGTCAAAGAAGATGAAGAGATGCCCGAGCTTCCGCAGGCTCTGTGGCGAAAAGCCCCCTTTCTGGGTGGGAAAGACTTTTATCATGCGAGGGTGAAGGCGAAGAGGATGCCTGATCCTGTTCCAGTTGAGCGATTGTTGACACTGACTCGCCCAGTTAACTCAGCCTTGCTCGAGTTGGTTGGTTCCGAGGATGTGGTTCGATTGGGGATCGAGAATGGGCACTTCCCATACACTGCGATTTCTACTCAGGCGTTTGTCCAGAAATTGGACTATATGGATGAGTGGATCGACCACGTGTTGGATCATCACGCCGAGACTCTCGATGAAGCCGGCATTTTCTTTGCTATCCGTGCTATGAAGGGTGCTGCCGTGAAGTTGGATCAGTCCATGCTTCTAGACCTTCTGTCCCGTTACTCGCCCGCGACTCACACGTTTCATTTTGCTGAGTTCGAGGCTGCCCCCACGCTCGAGGACGTTCAAATGCTGTATGAGCTTTCCCCCATGGGCGAGGTGGACCCCTTGAGTCACTTGAGGACATCTGCTGAAATGGCTTTGTACGCGCAGATGGAGGAGTGCCTAGCAGAGGTAAAGAAAATCTCCACTCGGTGGACCACTACAAAGCCTCTTCCGAACTGGCAGCTGGTGGATACGTCTGCGAAGAATACCTGGAACAAGTGGTTGCAGTACTTCTTCCGAGACTATGCGAACAGCAGCATTACTAAGAAGCTTTTGAGCGAGAACCCGGAGGCCGAGAATTATGTAGAGGGCAAGGGTTATCATTTGACCCTTTGTGCCTTTCTCTGTGCTTGGCTGTCGAGGTATCTGATTGATGGTCACCCCCATGACGGGGTCTTCTACCATGTGCTGCCACTTGCCGTGAGGCTCGCTCTTGGCCAGAGAGTCGCACTCGGACCCTTGGTCTTGGGCACGCTATATTATAGGCTGGATCAGCTGGTTCTGGCGATGAGGGAATCGCGTGGCCGCCTCGATGTTCTCACCTTTGTCAATATCAGCTTTTTGACAATGTGGGTTTTCGAGCGCTGGCCATCTTATGCTCCAACTCCCCTCCCACTTGATAAGTGGTGTCCCCCAGGCGAGACGGAAGCGCGCAACAGCGGAAGGGCTGCGAGATGGTTCGGAGCAAGCAACACCAAGTGTACTTGGAGTTTAATATGCGACAAACGAAAGGAGTTTACTGCCAGGCCCTATGCCACACGTGTTGAGAATGTGCGGTGGTTTCCAAAGCTATACCCTTCCAAAGGTATGGTCTTGTCAGAAGACCTTCTCTTTGAAAAGGGGCCGCATTTCCACGAACGCTATCGTGAATTCTTTTGTTGGTGTCTGCGAGGTTCCCTTCCTGCCCTTGCAGAGCATATTCGTGAGCTCGCGCCACGTTATGAAAGGCTTACAGTGGATGTTGACCCCACTCGGGTCTCTCCTCAGTTTGGTTTTGATGCAGTGGCCCCATCGATCTGGCCCCAGTCTATTATCAGAGGGTGCTACAAGCGTTTGCTGACAAAGGAGTGCAAGACGGTCCTCATGAGCAATCTTCCCTTTGAGCAGCCTGCGGGAACTCGCAAGGGTGGTTGTTCCCAGAACTGGCTCGCATACTGGGTTGCCCAGCAAGCGAGGATTGAGACGGAGGCGGCGGCGCAGCCAGGAAGGGCCCCTTTGATCAAGAGAAACTCTTTTCCGTTTCGCCCCAATTGCAGTTTGAGCGAGTCTGAGTACGGTTGCTACTCGCTGTGGGACCGCGAGAACCATTTGTGCCCCGATTTCATTCTGAAGGAGCAAGTCGACGCAATCAAGAAGGGCGACACGCATGTCGTCAGATATAGTAAGGCGTTTGCTGAGGTAAGCAATTCCTTCGTGTGCTTTAAGCCTTTTGATTTCCTTGCGCTGATGCTTTTCGTTCTGTACTGTTTCAGTGTCATGTGCGGAGGTTCGCAGCTGGTGATCGCTCCAAATCGCTGGTGAACACCATTGTTGCCACCAGAAGGAAAGGGGAGTCGTTCCGGCTAGCATGGAGGATGGATGCCGAGGTCGAAACAAGGGTTCGCGCAGTCATGAATACTTTTGCTGACTCGCTGATAGACAACCCTCCGGCTCCGTCTCCTCCTAGAGATGACCCGTCCCCTCCAGCGACTGCGGCGCCGAGAGTAAAGAGACCTAGGCAAAAGGGAATTACGATTTCTTCCCCTAGGAGTGCTCCAGCTTCTCCCCCAGTGAGGTCCCTTTCCATCAAGGACAAAGGCAAGGGTCGTATGCCCAGCAAAGTGCGAAAAGATCTCGCAGTTGAGACTTTCGTTCCATTCAACCAAGAGGAGGAAGAGAGACAGGAGCCCCAGGCAAGTGATGAAGAAGAAGAAGCAACAGTTGTGATGTGCGAGGAAGAATCAGGAGGTACTTCCGTCGCATCTCCCTGCCTTTTATCCTGACTCCTTTGCAGTTCTTTTCTTTGAACCAATTATGTATTCGCAGATGATGATGATGAAGCCGTTGGTGGCCTTGTGGCCAAGAGGCAAAAGAGAGATGCCCATTCTGGCATTTCAGATGATCCTATAAGCGAGGATGTTCTTGCTGAATCCCGGAAGACAGCCGTGGAGGCTGCTGAAAGAAGAAGGCAGCGAGAGGAAGAGGAGCTCGAGCGTGTGAAACAGCGGAGCCTCGAAGAGCAGCATGTTGACGACTTAGTACGTCCAGTTGGCGAGGAAGACGAGCTTCCCGAGGAAGTGGCTCCTCATGTGGAGGAGGAAGATGAGGTTCTCGGAGAGGATGCAGCAGAGCTGGAGAAAGTCCAAGCGGACTTCGAAGAGATCGCCGGTGGCAATAAAGGTGAGATCTTCAATCTCGCAGTTACTTATAGAGATGTAATTGTGGGTGCGTTAAAGCACGGTGTGTCAAAGCCTGACATTCGCCGTTGGTTGGTAAGCAAATGCGGAGAACCCTCAGGTAATTATTTTGAGTGATATGCGCATACTAGGCTGTAGCCACTTGAGGCAAAATCATGACTGGTTTACTCGCATCCCAGGTCACGCTTCTCTTAAAGATTTGCTTAGTGAGGATACACTGATAGGGCACAGTTCCACGTCCCTAGTGTACGATGAGGATACCTCAATCCCACCTTCGCGTGGAGGTGCTTATTCTTAGCTTTAGTAAAGATAGCGAAATAACTTATAACACAAGTTACCTCACATTATCGCATTTGGTATCGCAGGTCATGCTGAGGAACCTGAGCTGGAGCAGAGAAGTCAGCCTTCTGCATCCCATGTTCCAATTTCGAGCTCCCATACCGAGAAGCCCGTCGCAGCTGCTGGACACGCAAGTGAGCATCTCGAGGATGTCATTGAACTCTCCGATGATGTCGAAGCTGATGCTGCGCCGATGGACGAAGGTGTCCGTACCGGTGGTGAGGAAGAAAGGACAAGTGATGCTAATGTTTTCGCATCTGGGAGTGTCCTCTGCCCAGCGACTTCGGCTGTCCCTTCGCCCCCGGCGATGACTGAGCCAGAAGCACCTATTCTTGTGTGGAGCATTTGGGGCTCGCAAGTTGGGAATGTAGTCGCAGCTGGTGCGGCCTACACTCTTCCTCCTGACTATGAGAGGTTGGAGCTCGCAGCTGATAGGAGAGCCATGGAGCGAGGGCAGTCTTCGAACAACCCAGTGGCCCGCATCCCTTCTCTTCATGAAATTCTGGAAGGCACTGGTAAGTAAAGATTTACCGTTCGCACGTCGCATTATTTGCTTGCGAGTTCTGACATTATAACCATTTTTGATGTCTCAGGTTTAAAGCAAACCGATGTAGACTGGGTGGTTCGAATGCGTCTCAGGTACCCCCGATCGTTTGTGAGATCTCTGGAGATCGGACCTTTTGACAGGAGGCTATTCCTTACTGAAGCCATCTGGATACTGGAGCAGCTGTCTGCGGCTACACCTGCGACCATTTCAGCCCAGAGTGCTGAATTGCTGTGTGGCATGTGCCAAAATCTCCTGTTCAAAGTCCAAGGCAGACTTGGTTTCAAATTCCTCAAGGACAGAGTTACACTGATTCGCGCAGCCGTAACTTTGAATCTCGGTCACCAGAATCTCGCAGCTGAGATGCAGAAGGTGGAGCAGCAAAAGCAAAAGGTTGATGAAGCTTTGAAGCTGTATCAAGAAATGAATGCCAAGTGCGAGCAACTGAAGCAAGAAGTGAAACAAGTGGAGAAGCTGAGCGAGCAGTTCGGGCCCCAAGACTCTTTAATCAAGAATTTGTTTTGACTTTTCGGATTTTGAAAAGAAAACAGGAAAATGGCTGAGACATTAATGTAATGTTTTGAAACATTAATGTAATGTTGCTAGGGTTTCTCCCCCTCTTTTTTTTTAACAACAAACAATGAGTTTACCCGTTTTGCCCTTTTCGGGATTTGATTGGACATTTCTGTGCATATCCAATTATGACATCAGCAATTGATTCTCTGCTTGATTTTCGCGCTAATTTCTCGGCAGATAAGCACGCTTCCGTTGGGAAGTCCATCCGAATCATGACTATCCGTCATTTATTAGGATACGCAACTGAATCGTCGTAGCCTTTAGTAGGGTAATTGATTGTTACCGCTTTTCAAGGCGTAAGTGATTGAACTTACCCTCTTTTTGAATTTTGCTGACTCATCTTAGGCAACCGAAGAGTCTCCACAGGGCCTATATAAACCCCGTCTTTGCCATTTGGGTTCTTCATCCCAAACATGTGCTTTGCCGTGAGTCCTTACGACTGCTGGCTTCAACGCTTGTTTTTCGTTGATTCATGGCAACTTCAAGTTTTGAATCCTGAGTTTGCGCTTTGTGCTATAGAAATAGTTTCCAAGATCCACTTTATGAGGCTTATTGCTGTTTATAACCATCATAAAGAGGATGCAGATAATACCTCATGTGTGTTCGAAGAAATTTCTTCGTGTATTATGTGTGCAGGTCATGTTTCCGGCCGCCTCGTGGCGAGGTGCAGCGCCGAAGTGACCGTGCTACCGTCTCGTAATGAATGGCGGAATTCTCCTCCAGCATCCCTGGAGGAGGGTTTCTTGCCTCTTCGTTCTTGAACTCAGGGTTGCGAACCGCTGTGTTCATCCCCGTCTACAAGGAGCCCTTGCCCTTTGGAGCTTCTGCTTGCAGTTTGATCGCTGGAACCGGTGGTTCCTTGGGCAAATGTTATGGGGAGCATATCTGACAACGGTCTTGTCGGATAGCGGGATGTCGAGCGTACGGCTTCATGTGGCTCTTTTTAGAGCAAGATCCCCCTTGCTACAGATGTTCACCCGCAGATCTGGGCATTGTGTAGCTGGCGTTTGAAGCCAGGGCGGTTCATTCTTTGCAGTCCGGTTTCCGTACCGTGTCTCTGCTGGCTTATCAGCCATTTTTCGAATGTATTGTAAGCCATGTTGGCTGCGTAGTTAGATGCGAGCTTTTTGCTTGTAAGCTGTTATCTAGATAGATAAATTGTAAGTCATTTGACTCATAATGATATATAGCTTTTGTATTATCTGCTCAAAATACAATTTCGCATGCGCTTCAGCTTGCTTTGCCTTGCATAATGCCATGTAATGATTTCTCATATGCGATGTCAATTCGCGGATATTTCGCTAGATCATTCGAGATCGTAATTTCGCAGCAGTGCCATCTTGACGGATGGGCTTGTAGTTGGTCGTTGTAAATCATATGAGATCATGTTCACAACTTTACTATCGTAACAGATAGTTTTTAACAGATCAATTAAGATCGTTAAGTGGTGCGAATTGCTATCATAGAAGATAGGCTTTATTAGAGAATTGCTTGAGATAGTTTCTCGCATAAATTGCTATCGCAGCAGATAGACCTTTAGAAGATCTAGCAAGATGGTTCTGCAGTTACATTGCCATCGTAACAGACAGGCTTGGGTGATCAACTAAAATCACTTTGCGTAAAAATTGCTATCGTAACAGATAGGCTTAAGAAGATCATATAAGATCGCACTTGCATAAACCGCTATCGTGAGAGATAGGATTTTGATGATCGATTGAGATCGTTTTTGTATTTTGCTGCTATCGTAAGAGATAGGCTTTGGATGATCACTTAAGATTGCATTTGCATTGGCTGCCATCGTAAAGGATGGGATTTAGATGATCAATTAAGATCGTATTTGTGTTGACTGCTATCGTGAGAGATAGGCTTTGATGATCACTTAAGATCGCATTTGCGTTTGGCTGCTATCGTAAGAGATAGGCTTTAGATGATCGATTGAGATCGCGTTTGCTATCGTAAGAGATAGGCTTTGATGATCAATTAAGATCGCGTTTGTATTTGCTGCTATCGTAAGAGATAGGCTTTGATGATCAATTAAGATCGCGTTTGTATTTGCTGCTATCGTAAGAGATAGGCTTTGATGATCAATTAAGATCTTGTTGTATTTGCTGCTATCGTGAGAGATAGGCTTTGATGATCAATTAAGATCGCATTTGTATTTGCTGCTATCGTAAGAGATAGGCTTTGATGATCAATTAAGATCGCGTTTGTATAAATTGCTATTGCAGCAGATAAATCATTGTTAACAGTAATAACAAATTAAATAGAGCAATATAAGCGGCTAGAAATATGAACTTCTCATTTGGGAGAATTCTTTTATTATAACACTCTCATATGGGAGAGGAGATTGCGTCAATCATAGCCACATGAGACATTAAGCAACGTTATCATAAAACGTATGAAATAAGAGAAGTCAAGGATAGTACTTCTTGATCCAGCGCATGTTGACTGAGCTTGGAGTTGAGGTTGTGCCGTGCAACCTTCGTATGCTGCAGTAGCCACTATCGAAGACTTCTGTGACTTCGAAGGGTCCTTCCCAATTAGCTGCGAACTTTGGGTGAGTTGCTTCTCGCATGCAGTGGTCAGATGCGCGCAAGACCAGGTCGCCAACTGCGAAATCCCGTCGCTGGACTGTCTTGTTGTAGGCGCGAGCGATTCTTTCTTGGTACCGCTTTTTAGTCCTTTTGGCTTGTTCTCGCTTTTCTTCCAGCAAGACTAAATCATGATCGCGTTGGTTTTCATAGAGTGCATGGAAGGCCAGCCTTGCCGAATTGACTCTGACCTCCGCAGGTACTACAGCTTCGGCCCCATAACATAGTAGAAATGGCGAGGCCCCTGTGGGTGTCCTTGGAGAAGTTCTGTAGGCCCACAGAGCTATGTTAAGAGAGTCGGCCCACTTCTTGTGGTCATCTGCGACCATCTTGCTCAGAATTCTCAACAGCGTTTTGTTAGTCGCCTCGGCTTGTCCGTTTCCCTTTGGATAATAGGGGGTGGAGCATATCTGCCTGATATTGTACTCCGCGAGTTTCGTAGCTACCTGGCGATTAACAAAAGGAGTACCGTTATCTGAAAGAATGGTATTTGGGATTCCGAACCTGCATACGATGTTTTCCTGGATGAAGTTAACCACAGCCAGCGCATTTGCCGTCTTCAGTGGTATTGCTTCCACCCATTTGGTGAACAGCTCGGTTGCGGTGAGAATGAAATGGTTCCCATGTGAAGTTGGTCGGATGGGGCCGATGAAGTCCAAAGCCCATGTGTGAAATGGCCATGGCGTCCCTAATGCATGTAGATCCACGGCAGGAGCGTGCACTAGGTTCCCTTTGAATTGGCATTCTTGGCAGCGTCGCACCTTGGTGCGGCAATCGACTTCCATCGTGGGCCAGAAGTATCCGATTGAGAGGAGTTGTCTGCATAACTTCGCACCTCCCTGGTGTTCCACCTGATGAGAAAGGTCCATGACTTCTTGTGCTTCCCTGCCGTCTAGGCATCGCAGCAAGTTGCCCTCGTGACCTCTTCGCCACAGCAGGTTTTCCTGAACCACATATCGAGACGCTTTCCTCTTCAATTTGTCGGCTTCTTTTCTCGATTCGGGTACGGTGCCCTGGGTGAGGAATTCAAACAATGGCTTCCTCCAGTCTGTGTCGTCATCGGTTAGAGCGACGAGTAGAGAATCTTTGATTAGTGCGCAACTTTCGCACTTCCCTTGTATCAGGGCTGCAGCTGTTGACATGCTTGGCCAATGAATGCCATATCTCTGAGCTTTCCTGTAGATTGACACCTCGCTTTCTCCGCAAGCGTGTTGGTGAATCTTTTCTAACAGCTGTTGTCCCTCTTGCTCGGAGACACATCGCATGAGTATTCCTCCAGGACCCTTGTAGTAAAGGGTGTTGTCGTGGATGCAGTATCCTCTCGTGAGTGCCCAGCTCTCGCTGCTGGTGCCTTTCGCAATAGCTTGCAGAATTGCTTTTCGCCAGTCTGCGTCATCCATGTGTTCGTCGTTGCACACATCTTCTGTTAATGCCGACGATGTTCGCACTTCGATGGAAATCCTTGCGGGGCATTTATCTATGCTGACCTTAGATCCTAGAGTTGCTAAGGCGTCTGCATGCCTGTTGTCCGCTCGGGGCTTGTGCTCGTATTTCACGTCGCAGAATTGCTGCATCAGCTTTTGCACTAGGGTGCGGTATGACAGGAGGTTGATCTCCTTTAAACCATATTCGCCCGAGGCTTGCTTAACAATCAGTTTGGAATCTCCCATGACCGTTAAGTTGCTTACTTCCAAAGCTTTCGCCGCACGGAGCCCCGCGATAAGAGCCTCGTATTCCGCCTCATTGTTCGTGACTGCGAAGTTGAGTTTTGTGGACATCTGTATGACTTCCTCGTCTGGCTTTGTCAAGACTATCCCGATGCCTCCGCCTTTTCTGGTTGACGAACCGTCGAAGTGGAGGGTCCAATAGGGCACGTCGATCGCGTAGATTTCTGGGCCTTCGAGCTCTTCCTCGATCACGGGTTCGTGGCTGTTGTCGGGAAACTGTGCCAAAAGATCTGCTACCGCCTGCGACTTGATTGCTCTCGGTTTTACGCATGTGATATCGTATTGAGAGATGGTCATGTACCATTTCGCCAATCTCCCGCCCGGAGTAGTGTGAGTTAGCAGGTATCTTATGGGGTCGCTTTTGGTGACCACCGCTACTTTGTGTGATGCAAAATAGTGTCTCAACTTCTCTATCACGAAGAATAAAGCAAGGCAATGACGTTCGATGTCTGTGTACCTTGATTCAGCGGGCTGCACAATGCGGGAGATGTAATAGATGGGCCTCTCTTGGCCTTCATACACCTGAGCCAAGAGTGCTCCTATAGATTTCCTTGTCGATGTAAGGTATAGCAGAAGCGGTGATCCCAGTTGAGGCGCGATCATTATCTTTGGGGATGTGAGTAGCTCCTTTAGCTTTTCGAAGGCGGCTTCGTGATCAGGAGCCCAGATGTACGCGGCGTCCTTCTTGAGAAGAGTGCTGAAACAGCATGTGATTTCGGCGATTGCTGGGATGAATCTCCGCAGATATGACAATTTTCCCAAGAATGTTTTCAAGGTACTTTGGTTGTGAGGTGGCGTCATGCTGGTAATGGCTGACACTTTCGCAGGGTCAGGCTCGATCCCTTGGCGATGGACCACGCATCCCAAAAACTTCCCCGAGGTCACGCCGAATGCGCATTTCATGGGGTTCATTTTCAGTTGAAAGCTCCTGCATCTGTTGAACACCTTTCGCAGGTCTGCAAGGTGATCTGCTTCATGCTTGGATTTGACTACCAGGTCATCCACATAGAATTCCACTTCTTTGTGCATCATGTCGTGGAATAGAGCCATCATGGCCCGCTGATAGGTTGCGCCTGCGTTCTTAAGACCGAATGGCATTACCGTGTAGTTGAATACCCCCACGGGAGTGATGAATGCAGTTTTCCTTGCATCTTCGGGATCCATCTTGATTTGATTGTACCCGCTGAAGCCGTCCATGAAACTGAACATGCGATGGCCTGTCGTTGAATCAATGAGCAAATCGATGTTAGGCAGTGGGAAATCGTCCTTAGGGCAGAAGCGATTGAGATCTCGGAAGTCCACGCAGATGCGGAGCTGTCCGTTCTTCTTCACCACCGGCACGATGTTGGCCAACCATGTGGGATGGTGATTTGGCTCTATGAACTTGGCGTCTAGGAGTTTGACAATCTCCTGCTTGATCTTCACGTTGAGCTCTGGCCTGAAGCTTCTGATGCTTTGCTTGACCGGTTTAGACCCTGGGATGATGTCTAAACGGTGCATGGTGATGCTCGTGTCCAGACCCGGCATCTCATCATATTCCCATGCGAACACGTCCTTGTATTCAGTTAGGAGCTGCAGCAGTCCTTGTTCCTCTTCGCTTGTGAGGTCCGCACTCAGGAAGACTGGCCTTTTCTTTTCCTCGTTCGGGCTGAGGAACACTTCCTTTAGCTCTTGCTTTTGTGGTCTTGGCCTGTCTTCCATGCATTCGGGCGCTTCTTTGAGTTTCTCGTCTGGAGTGCCCTGTGTTGGCTCTTCCGTCAGCGCAACTTGCTCGATTTGATTGATTTGCCCAGGGACACCCCCATGCCCGTGTGAGGACGTCCCCGCGCACCTTCATATGCGATAGCATTTCTTCCCGTTGGCGTAGAAGCTCTCTATCTCCTTACCCTCGGGGTCATGCTTTGCAATCCTCTTCAGAGTGTACACATTCTTCCGATGATATGCGATGCGCGGCGCCTCTTCGTGCGTAGGCGGCTTTTCCTTGGCATCTCCCCTTGTCACCATCACGCCCGCAGGTGACTGGTCCTTGATGTCCTCCCAGAGAGGTAAAGGAGTAGGGTTGAATGGTCCGGGTGTTTGCTCGTCCGCCATCTCGGTGAACCACACCGCCTCGCTGAGATGTGCTTCGTCCAAGTTGAACGGGTTAGTTGAGGCCGGTATCTCGACAATCCTGTCGTTCCAGATGGCTTTCATCACCTGGTGAGCCGTCGAAGGGATTGCGTCAAAGCGATGAATCCAGGCCCGACCTATGATCATGTGATATGTGGTGTTCGCGTCTATGACATAGAACTTCGCCGAGCACTTGATTTTGCCAATTTGAACGCCTAGGCGGATCCATCCGATCGTCATTCTAGAATCGCTTCCGAATCCCACCAGCGGGGATGGACGCTTGACTACCTTGTGCTCGGGGATCCCTGCTAGCTTCAGTGTGTGGAGTGGAACAACATTGACCGCTGCTCCTCCATCGACGAATGCTCGCTTGAATTCGACGCCGTTGATGATGGCGGTCACGTATAGGGGCCTCTGGTGGCTCGCATCTGTCTTCTTGTCGCTGGCAGAAAAGGTCATAATCTTTTCTGTGGAACGGGACGCCTTGATGACTTTCCCGTTGGAGACCACGAGGTCCTCCTCGTAGTCCTCCGCTATCCTTAAGATTGCTTTTGTCATATCCGTTCGGCATTTTTCGGAGAATTTCATCTCGTTGAAGAATTTGTCGAAGCCATGCGACCCTTTCATGCGGTCGGCACGCTCGTCTTCCGTGTCCATGCTGTAGTCTTCGTCTTCATGGACTTCAGCAATGATGGGTAGACCATCCTCTGCGACTTCTTCCAAGTCCACTATCGAGATCATGGCGACCTCTTTGCCCTTTGAGCCCGAATCTGTATGGGCAGGCAGCGGGTTGTTGCGCACATCCTTCCGGTGGTCGCTGACGATGAGTTCGCCGTTCTTCATCTTCTGATCGAACGCGAATCTGAGCTTCTTGCACTCGGCTGTGGGGTGCATGACCTTGCCGTGGTATTCACACCACTTAGGGTCCCTCGTCATTTCCTTGGAGGGTGCTTTCTCGAGCGGTGGCAGGATGCCGTCCTTGCGCCACTGTCTGCAGAGATCGCTAGCTTCCTCCACCGAGCATGGCAGAGGCGGTGCGTCGAAGTTTGTAACTTTTGCTTGCTTCTGGGGTGAAACTGCATTGACCTCGGCTTCGCGTCCCCGCTTGTAGCCAAATCTGCCGATCTTGTAGGTGGTGCCGCTCGCAGGTCGTTCTGGAGCGCTCTTCTTTCTCTGTCTCTCGACAATGGGCTCGATGTTCATCGTGCATTCGATGAGCTTTGAAAACGTAGGTGTTTGCAAATTGATCAGCATGCTTTTGTATTCATCTCGCATGCACTGCAGGCATATCTCTACGAGCCGGCTTTCGAGCATGGGGTCCTTGCACTCCAAGGATTTCGCTCTGAATTTCTTGATGAAAGTGATCCCATCTTCCTCGCGTTTCTGGTACATCCGCGAGAGATGGATCATCGTCACCTTTTCTTCCATCTGGAAGAACTTGGTATAGAACTTCTGGACCATGTCGTCCCAAGTCTTCACAGATCCGGCCTCCAATGTTCGGTACCATTTGTATGCTACATTCCCAAGAGTCTTTGGGAATTCTCGCATCAGCAGCTTGGGATCAGCTCCGTATGGACCCATGACATCAATGAAACGCATGACATGCTCATGAGCGTTTCCATTGACGTCCTCGAACTTATCCCATTTGGGAGCCTTGTACCCCGCCGGGTTAGGCATGAGATAGATCTCTCGTGGAATGGGTGGATCGTTGTCTAGCTTCGGGATGATGGTATCCGCGAACGACTGATGAGCCAGGATGGAGTCCACGCGCTTCTGCAAAGACGTCATGCATTCTGGAATGCTTCCCTCGGTAGTTGGCGGAGGGGTTGCCGTAGGCGGTGGCGACACATATGCCGCCGGAGGATTGGGAGTGTATTGACTACCCGCGTTTCCCCAGATTGTCGCTGGTGGAGGCAGAGTGTACTGCAGAGCTGGGTTGGACGCCAAAGCCGGGGGCTGAGAGGCGTGAGCAGCGGGGGGCAGCATTTGTGCCGTTGACCCTTGGACCGAAGGCAGCTGCGTGGCTGACGGTGGAGTTTGCAGATGAGGGTTGGGAGGCGTGGCTGACACTCCCAATCCTGGAGCGGTAGGGGTTCCTCCTCCCTGAGGGATAGCGGTGGCTGGTGGAGGATTCGGCGCCAGGGTGCCCAGAACGGCCAAGATCCGTTCTAACTGCGCAGACTGAGACTTGAGAGCTTTTGCCTGACTTTGGACAGTGGCGTCCAAAGACTCTAAAGTTGGTGCCTCGCCGGGAGTCGTCGGAGTACGGCGGACCTCGTCTCCCGAGGGAGTTTCGGTGGAAGGCGATCGGTTGCTGACATCGTCCTCCTGAGACATGGTTGCTTTTGCTGGTAAGTTTCACGTCGGGTTCACCAAAAATGTGCACAAGAGATTCCGGCAGGGAGACCTCCGTGTACACCGTGCGTAGTGGATCAGGGATCGCACAGGAAGAATAGGGGTGTGTGTAGGGAGAGAGTAAGTCAGTAGCAATGTCTGAGAGAGAGACAGAGGTTTGGCAGAGCTTCCGCGTATGGCAGTGTGTCCTCCTTTGTATGGAAAGGTTAACGATGTATATATACTGGAGAACGTGACCGTTGTAGTGTGGTTAATGCGCCCATTGATGGCGGCTTAATTAGCTTAACCATAACGGCACGTTCGTCCGAGTATATAGGAACCGTTAGAGCACGTGGTGCGCGAGTACCGGAACCGTTACGAGGTTGACCGGGTTTGACCGGATTGACCGGGTCTAGGGAGCTCGTGCCATAGATCTCTCAAAACAGTTACTAAAGGTCGCGCGCGGGCTTGGCTCGCACGCGACAGGGCTTACTCTAGCCTCCAAACCACTAAGTCCCTACAAGTCCCGTGCAGTGGTATGCGAGGGCTCTGTCTCGCAGCCCCCACATGGATCAGCTCGGCTGGTGATCCTGTGTGTGTGGAGCACAATATGGTGTGCTGGATGGTCGCCACGTGGCCTAGATCTGCCATGTCATAAAGCAGTATCTACAACTGCCTCATTCAATTCCTTGGCTTGGCGCTCGAGCTCTTCCCTGCGCTCGGCAAGAGCTGCTGTCTCCCTTTTAAAAGTAGCAAGCTCATTTCCAAAATTGGCAGAGTTATGAATTCTCGTCAACCACTGTGCGAGGAAGCTCAAGTCCAACCGTCCTGCTGCAAGTTGTTTAAGCTTCTGCACGCATTCAAGGAACTCTTGGGGTCTAGCCGGTGTGGTACTTGCAGGAATAGCCTGATACAGCTCTCCCAGAAGCAGCCAACTCTTTGAATGTTTCCCTCTGTCCTCAGGAGACAACTCTAGCACTCGCGCAAAAGCAGCAGGGAAAGACGCACGAACTTACATAAGCCACTACAGGCAGGCTTGATCAATATCTACATGCACAAGCACGATAAGATACTCGGCAAAGTGTGGGCTTAAAAATAAGATATGATGAGAAAAGATAAGGTTGGGATTACCAGTTCCTTCGATAATTTGCTGAAGGGGAGCGATGGGCAATATCGCCCGCAAGCTAGCACTAGCTATGACGGTCAGTTCCTCATCAGCTCTAGCCTAACGTGCCAAATATACCTCAGGAATTACCAAGTCCCTTCTCACAGCAACAGGGGATGCGGTTTGGATTCTCGAATGGATTCTCGGAGGAAAGAACGTCCAAATCCAAAACAAAATCACCCGAAAAAAGGGAAAACCTGGGAAGACTTGGCGTGGAAGAGGGGCCACCCTGATTTAGTTCAGTCGTACCGATGACCTTGGCGAGGGCAGGGGCCTGCTGGGAGGTAGATTTTGGAACATTAGCAGTAATTCCCCTCGCACAAGGAGCACGTTCTCCTAAGACCACATCACGCCTGGGGGGAGAGGTTTCTACAAAAACCTCCTCACAAGCAACATCGTTCACAGGAGACACATCTCGTTCAGCGCGTAAGTCTCGTGCAATGTCTTCTTCATCTGAAGAGATTACTATAGATGGCTCTTCATCCTGCCTCTCGATACGCACAAGGCGTCTGTTGTCAGCAACACGCTTTCTCACCACGGCCTCCTCTTCCTCCCCTTTGCCAGCAGTTTCACCTGCCACAAAATAAGAATAAGAGATCCTCAAAGTCAACATGCATGGTTACCAAGAAAATAGGTATGTCCCTTACGTGCTGAGGATCTCGAGCTTGCTTGGCCAGTTGTCCCAACGCGAGGGCGCTTCGGTCCCCACATGAGTATCTCACTGGAATGAGTTTCATAAGGAAGTCTCTTGCTCAAAGAGATCTTCCCATTAGAAGCCAGGAAATCTACCAGTGCATCAGAAACCAGCAACTGAACTTCGGGAGACATAGGCATTGCTGGCTCAATGCGGTTGTCAAGAATGGATGATCCTTGCAAGGCTGCTCTTTTCTCCTGTATGCGAGCAGCAAAACTCGCACTTCTATCTCCGGGCGCAAAATGCCTCAGACAACACTAAAGTCAAGATACCAATTTAAGAAGATAAGGCAAGCGCGTGTGTACATAAAGTGAACGAAGAAGCATGAGCATACCTGAACAAAAGAATTGGAATACTTGGTCCTAGCCATGAAGGATTTACGCTTAGAAATTTCAATCTTTTCTTCAAGAATTAGTTGGGCGCATAAATATTGATCTTTAGCCAGCAGGGAAAAGTAGCCATAACTGCAATCATCACGGCTACGGAGTGCCTCAAAAGGATACTCGTTGGTTGAAAATATAGGCATCCTGTTAGGAGAAGGGATATCATGAAATTTGAGCAGGAGACGAGTCTGGAAGTTCCAGAAGGATACCCAATTCAGAGTATTCCGACCCCTCCTTTCACGTGAGGGTTGGATCAAAGGAAGCTCAGCAAGAAGGGAGGACACACCCTTGCCACACAAGAGACTGTCATAGCAACCCCAGTCAACGGGTTCAGGCCACAGTGGAGGAGCACCGACGTCATACCCAAATTGGGGACTGACGCGAACATGGTCATACTGCATGGTAACCTGTTCATAATCGCCGGAAAACTCGGTATCCAGCACGTATTCAGGTAGCGAGGTAAGAAATCCTCTTCGAACCCAGTTCACAAACCTACTGAAAGACCAATCACCTTTAGTTATGTGCTCAGCGGAATGAACGATATCTTGCTTCGGATATAAGTCCTCCCAGAAATCTATATTCTCATCCTTCAAATGGGTACCGTAGGGTCGACGCGCAAAGAAGCGAGCATCGTCGACTATCAAGGCAAATGTCCGCTGTGGAGCCTCCGTATTATACTAGCGTCACGTTCGAGGACTCTGGAAGACCTGAGGGACGCTAGGAGTATTCAAAAGGCCCACCTTCACAGGAATAGGGGCATATCCAGGCCATCTCTCGAAAGCCCACAGGGACAGAAAGGCAGTATTAACAAAGGTACAAACGTCGACTCTTCCCCCCGATTGTTCGACATGAGCAGCGGCCAAGTCAAGACGGTGATACAAAGAGCCCAGCACGAGTGGGCCTAGGGCTACATTTTGTCTAAGTGAAAACCTCACTGCAATCGGAAGCACGTTCATAAAGACTCCGTCATGGGGAAACTCATCTATCAAGTATCACGACAACCACACGCAAATATAGCCGCAAAAGGTAAAATGAAACCCTTTTCCTACAACACTTATGACCGCCTCCGGGTCTTTGTCCCGCCACTGAGGGATCAACAAGTTCTTTAAAGAAGTACATGAGCCATTTTGACCAATTGTTCTTTGGACCAGAGGATATGCGTGGGAATTCTCCACAAGGTTTGGTCGCGCCGGGAATCCATTTCAAGCCAGTTCTTCCCATATCCGCTATAAGGACCTTCATATCTTCAAATAATTGAATCTCGTCTGGGTCGGTCAAAGGCTCTAAGGGATCAATGATTCCAATGCTTGGGAGGTTCATCAAGACCTCCACGTCCTCAAGGTAGGAGCGACTTCAAGATAGGAAAGATGAAAAGTGTGGGTTTTTCTGGAATACCTGGAAAATAGTGTCTGGAGCATGGTACTATCATGCCATATACGGAGACACTTGGTTGCACGAACGGCGTGAAAAATATTAGCACGATTCAGGTCGTAATAACAAAGGATGTGTTCCGTCCACTCTTCCATCCAGTCAAAACCCTCCATGAAGGACTGTGGAAGAATGTCAGTGAAGCCATACAAGCCAGCCTCCACGCCAAGGCGCTGCACATCCCCAGCATTAACCACGTCCCAATCATAACTCACTGGTTCGGGAACAAGTTTTAAGGCATCATTCAACGGGGATGCTTGGAGAGGGGATGCCATAATGGTGGCTGCATAAAAATCATCACCCCCAATGTAGAGGATTTGTACCACAACTCGCTAGGTAGTTCTGGAACTTCAGCAGCTTCCTTGGGAGCCATCAACACAAACAAAAATCATCAAGATCCCAACAGTCTCTGAGGAAAAGGGAAAAGGAAAAGGGGGGAGAAGAGTACCTGCAAAATTGTAAACTGCAAACTCACTAGCTTGGCAGACGCTTGAATGCTTGTTTTGCTTGAGAGAGCAAAGAAGAAAAGTCTCAATCAGAGGCATAGAGGGGTTTAAATAAACCCCTGAAGAGTCGCAACCCTTGAGTATTGCTGAGTCAGCAAGGCTTCGGAATCCGGAAGATTTGACGTTTGATCTATCCCTTCCTCGAAAAAGGCAAAATTGGATGGCGTTTGATTAACTTGACAGAGGCCACGCTTCATCAGAGGCTAAACAGCGCTTCCCAAACCCTAGGAAATCATGGCTATGAATGGGGGCTATGGGGAATTCGAATTCAAATTCAAAGGGTTTGCGTGAACTTCACGCACGGCTGATTTTGCGCGACTGATTAACAGATGTGGGCGTGACAATTGCGCAAAAGGGGGCTATTGTAGATACTGCTTTCCGGACAGACGGATCATCGCCACGTGGAAACCATCCAGCACACCCAACTGGGCTCCATACACACCGGATCACCACCCGTGCTGATCCACGGGACTTGTAGGGACTTAGTGGTTTGGAGGCTAGGGTAAGGCTTGTCGCGCACATACGACAACCAAGATTGTGTGCGACCTCTGGTAACTGACTGAGAGATCCTAGGCTTACGTCTCCCATCAATGCGACTGATCTCATAACGGTCTCCGATACTTGCGGGCATATGCGTAACAATTCCTATATTCACGGTCGAACGTGCCGTTGGGGGTCTATCTTTAAGCCGCCATTTATGGTGCATTAACCCCTCAAAGGTCACTTCCCCACTATATATAGGATCGTTATCTCTCAGTTGCGACACAAGTCGTATGCTGGTCCAATACCATAGCTTACTTTATCTCTCTCACAAGCAGTTACTAGTGCTTACTCTCTCCCTACACACACCCTACAATTCTCTGTGTTCTTATTCTCTACTTGAGGTGTATACTTGGATATCTCTCGAGGATTTCCTTGTACACACTTGTCAATACTTGAGAGTTGTTTAAATCTCTGTAATGTTCTGTGCTTCGTAATCTCTCTATATGTCTCTGTCTCTTCTGCTAATTTTTATTGTAGAACATATAGCAATCATTAAAAAATAAATCCCTAAAAATATGCAGCATATCTTTTACTCTCAACATCTTATTTGAAACGGATATTTTCTTGCTTTAAAGTCTTGATTTTGATATGATCTTTCAACTGAAAGCTTAAGGAATGTCCAGACAACCTTCCTTAACAACAACACTGAACATTGAAGTATTAATTGTCTCTTATTCATTTCACCAAATAAGGAAACTTTACTAATCTTGCATACATAGAACTGGTTAATTGTTCCTGCAAAATAACTTAGGGAAATAATGATATCACGGCATGTTAGATCACATAATTAATTTTTCTTTCATCATCTAATACAGTATGATCAAGTGCAAGGTTTTAGAGAGACACATGATTAATAACTCCCCCTCGGTTCATGTTGTTCAGTTTCAAGGCCTAGAAACGAGTTTCAAGCCTTTGAAACAAAATTTGAACTTACAGTCTTCCATGCCAGGCACCGATCTTGAGCCTTCAAACTTTACGGGGTTCGTTTCCACTTGCCAATGCATGTCGCCAAGCTACTGGTTCCTGAAAAGCACAACACTAAAACATACTTGAAGATCAAACGTGACAAAAATAGCTCGAAATTACACAAGAAACACCCAGATTAAACAATCAAGTCCAAATAATCGAGCATGCTCAAAATGTACAAGAATTGGTCAATTTATCACGTAAATGCATCAAAGTGCACGCAAAACGATGTTGAATTCTATACAAATATAATTCATAATGTGGAGTTATGAAGACTGTCACTGGAGATCTTATTACACATATCTCAAAAGGAATGCCCGAAGAGTTTGATATCTTCAAGACGAACTCCTTTCACTACTGCGCTTGGGCAGTTCGGGTCATTGTACTTACAATCTGAGTCTACAAAGTTGAATACGAAAGTAGATTTTTCATGTACAAGTTTTAAATGCCTTTATGGCCCATAAAATTAATAATTGGAATAAAATGTATAATGGTGGATTTGATTATCTGTGTAATGGAGATTCGGTTTGTAGTAGTAACTACAAATTATTGGTCCTTATTGGATCTTTTCAACCCCATTGCACACTTATGTACGTCGCAGAAGTGGAGATGTAAGACGATTTGTGTAGGAATGATTCAGGAGATTAAAGGGTCGTGGTACCTTCTTAAAAATCATATAAAATTTCAAAAAATGTGCACTACATGGAAAGAATTGATGTTCCCACATCGGCTGGAAAAAACCAGGGAAAAATCTATCACTTGAAACTACCTAGCAAAAATATGGGTCCTACTCTACCATCCTCAAATGCATAATTAAAATACATGTGAATGTGATCATCCCTGCCACCAAATTTAGTGTTATCTGCAGACAAATATTTACGATATAGGTGATAGTTAAAAGCTCTTGAGTTTGAATGAATTTACAAACTCAGGGGGAGTTTGTTCCTTGATCATGAAAGCCATAAATTTCAGAGACACTAAGTTTGAAAGCTCCAAATCTTTGACATACTGTAGTGTTTTTTCTTTTATATTGTGCCTAACAGTCTTGTTTTTACAAGCTTAGATATTTGATTGTTGGATGAGTTTATCATTCATTAATGTCTCTAAAAAATATTATTGTATCTTAGTTTGGATTGTATAAGTCTCACAGATTGCAGGATTCAGTTTCAAGCTAACACTTGTGAACTAGCAGTCAAAGCTCAAAAGCTTTGAGATTTTCTTATGCCTATATACTGCTAAGTATACTTAAATGATCTGTGTATGCAGGAAGACTTATATGGATTCTTAACTGGATAATTATTTATTCTAACTCTTTATCATATGATCTATATTGTTCTACAATTATATTTATACATGTGAATATAGATATTGAATTTTATCTAAGGCAAAATAGGTAGGGTTTTTAAGTGAAATGTCTGTCTTTTCATATCAGATTTTGTTGCTATTTTGTCTAGATGTTGTTTGATCTTTATTTCTGAGTGTGTGCAGGTTTGTTTGTCGTTCAAACATCCATAAACGAACTTGATATCTATCCAAATATAGCTGTTGAAAGAAGCATATCAGGGGAGAAGATTTGTAGGAATTCAGTTCATAAAATCTCTCAAGTAGTTGCTGACTGTTGACAAAAAGCTAGAGTTTGAATTTGAAAGGGAAAAACATTGAGAGAGGCTGATCAAAATGAGTTTGAAGAGTTTTCCATACGTGGGATATCAAATCACAAAACTCTTCAATCATTTGAAGTGAATCAACACTGCAACAGAAGAAGATCATTCATCAAATCTGAAGAACACTTCCAAGCTTCATTTGCCTTATGTGTCCGTCAAACTGTACTTAGATTATGTTATTCATCTGAATTCTTAAACCTCAAAAACTTAGAAGTTTAGTTGTTCAAGTGAAAAATAAAGAAGTTCTTATTGTTTCAACATGTTTTAGCTGGTACTAGATAGGTTGGGAACCACAAGGTGTATAAGTGTAAGGTAGCGCACATAGGCTTCAGATCTAGGGCTAAATCTGGGTGATTAATAAGAAGTGTATTGAAATCATGGAGGGATCAGATCCCTCAGGCAGAGACTAGGTCCATTTGTGACTGAACTCTGTGAAAATCTCTGTGTTCTTGTGCTTTATTTTGTTGCTTTTATTTACTGTTGATATTCATTTAAGAACAAGTAGCTCCAAAGCTTTGGAGAATTTCCAATCTCAAAGCTTTGAAGCTTCTGCTTTCTGCAGTTGTATCTCTATCTTCTCAAACCTTTTCCAAAGCTTTGAGATTTCAACTGCACACTTGCTTAAAGTTTCAAAAGGCTAATTTTGAGCAAAAGGTTACATACTCTTTTCAACCCCCTTCTAGAGTATTAGATCCTGTTTATTTACATGCATTACAAAATTTCAATAGGGAGTGCGTAACTCATGAAATATGGCTCAGAAGAGACACACTCTAACACGAGTAGTAAATAAAGACAAAATTGAAATGCAACCAGCCGCCTCCTTTAATGCAACCTCCTTTAATCCAATCCTCAAGCTTCTTGGAAAATGCATTCATTTATTACACTCCCTACTGATTAGAAGCATGCCAATGCATGGATTGAGAAAGGTCTGGCATTGCATTCTTTTATTTCAATGCGAGCATCCAACTTCCCTATTTTAAGGATATGCGAACACATATCTTCATTGAAATCCGAACTCAAATCGAATTTCAGTTATCCGAACCCTCACACCACAATAAATCCTCCTAATTATAAATTTCTCACAAAGAAACTCGGCACTCACACACCTTCACAAATTCTCCTTGATTCAGAAGATGATGTGGAAAGTGCACCTCAGGGTAAAACAGCTTCCTACATCAATAATCCAATAGTAATTCCGAATAGTGATGATGACTCCAAAGATGAAGTTGAAAAAAAGAAATATTTTCTTGAGCTGTTGGTAGCAGAGAAATGTTTTGGTGAGGAGTTCTTAGTATATGGAAAAGAGAGTACATGGAGAGAAATGAAGGGCATATTTATAGAGACTGAGAAAAACACCAGATTGATTAGGAGGAGTTGGTAGTTAGGAAAGAGATTGAAAGAGAGAACTGAAGAACATAATGATAGAGATTGAGAACAACACCAAGATTAATTTTTTTGGGAGTTTGAAGAGATATTTTGGTGAGAGAAATGAAGCGAAGATTGAAAGATACTGAGAACAGCACCAAGATTGATAAGGAATGATATGGGGACTCTTCGTCATGACTTTTATTCAATCAATAGTGGATGTGGCGTTTTTTTCATGACAGCGGTAGTTATAGCTACAGCAGAAAAAATGCATCTCACACGTTAATGTCATATTATTGAATCCATTTGAATGATTTTGACTAAACATGTAGTTGTTTCACAATTTAAATAACTATAATACTCCAAAAAGTTATGGGGATCAAATGATGTGTTTTCCTTCTTGTGTCACACAAAGTAGTAAGGGTGCTCTTTTCCAATATGTCAGCGGCAAGATTTCTTGTTTCAATCCACATGGACGATTGAAGATAGCACACGTACGAACGCCCGATTCTTCGCTTTTTACAGTCATCATACTTGAGTAAGACGTTCAAGAAAAAGTATATAGCCATTTCCTCATTCTTCTCCTTGCAACGATAGAACACCACACCCTTAATTTTGGCATGTCGATAACAGCGACGAGGTCTTTACAAGAATATGTCGCCACACGACCACTAATTCTCCACAAACCTGTAGAAGAAGAGAGGGAGTGGCTACCTTAGACGATACTGAAAAACAAAAATATTGGACGATCAAAGTTCGTGACACATCCTCAGTGAATAGCTGTCGTGGGTTCTTTTCCAAACACCGATGGATGTAGTTTCACTAAGGAAATGCATTTCATTATCATGGTTTGTAAAATTCACTCCGGTGATAGTTTTCATGATAAATGTATCTGTTTCATGAGATATCGGCTACAGCCAGTCACCGGTAATAAAATTCCAAGAATCATCCAAAAATTATTTGATTTTTTTTGAAAAACCGACCCTTATAATGACTTTTTTCTGCAATGAAACTTTTCCCCATAGATTTTATATTAATTGGGATCTTTTATTAATTAAATATCTTTTTGTGATTATCTGTTAATATCTCCTAATAATCTTTTATCTATGAATTTCTTTTAATATGATGATGATATAAAAGATGTTTTAATTTGTATTGTAGAGTTTCAATGGTAAAGAATGTCTATTGTTCAATTATATAACTTTCTTAAGTTTTATAAAATATGTTCCATCGATCTTATTAATTATTAAGTAGTTAAGGGGAAGATAGTGTTTGAATATTGATATCAGTTAGATATATTAAATATTCAATATGAATCGAACTCTTTTGAAAAAGATCTTTTATTATTAAATGTAACTCGATTTAAATTGAATCTTTAATTAGAGCTTGGCTTTGATTTGTTATAAAAATTCTAGATTCACGTTAGATTGTCTCATAAACTATCTTCCGCGCTCATAAATAAATCTCAATATATAAATAGAGGGCCAGGGTTGAGAGAAAATCAATATGTGAGAGTCTTGTAGGTGAGATCACTCAGAGAAAGAGAGAGAGAGAGAGAGAGAGAGAGAGAGAGAGAGAGAGAGAGAGGGAGAGAGATAGATAGAGAGAGAGAGAGAGAGAGAGAATGAGAGAGGGAGAGAGAGACAGAAGACCTCCCCAGCTGGTTTAGCCACCAGAAGTGAGGTTCCGTCCATAGTATGCTCGGCCAGGAGAGAGGGCCAGAGCCTCCCAAACACTACCATGTGTACCGGTGAGTCTCCATGGATTCAGTCACGTGTTTCCTTCCGTTCGATGTTCTGATTTAGCGTCGAACACGTTATGAGTTATAGATTTGTGGATGTTTTTCTCCACATTAACGATTAGGAGCTTATTGATTCATATTCTAGTACCGGGTAATTCTATACTTCGTTGCTGAGTTAGTTTGAGATCCCTCTCTCTTCAGATCTAGAACTTCTATCATTTAAGTAACCCTAGAATCAGCCATAGAAGTTTCATTATCCTTATATGTTATTCTTCAAATTTTGATTTTGCGTCGGATCTATTTTTATGACGCCATCTTCTTATAGGAGTCTGGAAGATCTTGAACATTAGGATCCTTCTCTAGTTGGAAATCTACTTCAAACCCGTAAAGGTAGGAGTTTGAGTTGCTAGGCGTATTCTTATGATCATCCTAGTGTGTTAGTATATCCAGATTTGTGTTACCCAACTCTTATTGAGTGTTTTGATACTCAATCTATCTTGTGGTTCATACCTGTGTTGATTTGAGTCAAATCTGTTTTCGCCAAACCCTTGTTCGACTATCCAAAACTGTTATCTATCTAGTGCTTCAGATTGCAATTGATGTTATCTTAAAATATCCATATTCAAGTATATTGGTTAGTAGGACGATCACTATGCATAGAGACTAGTATGTGGGTACATTGATATGAAGTTATCAAGTCTAACACATGGGTATGTATTAAGAGTAATAGCATACTGGATTGACCCACCACGAGAAGGCTACATGGAAGTTATGTGAATGTCACAAGTGCTTCTCGTAGTTACAATCGTGTTGTGGTCTTCTGACTTGAAGTTACTAGATACTCTAGTTGTGAATTATCATGTTTTGATATGGTCAAATGTTTCACCGTAACGGGGGAACTATAAAGGCAATGATTGGACATGATACTAAACAAGCTGAGAAATGGTAGTGATGTAGAGATGATTTGTCCCTCCCACATAACGGGGGTATGTATCCATGGCCACTCGATTAGTAGTACTTATAAATACCTGGCCAGGCTTCAGATAAGTCTATTCCCAGGATCGAGAAACTATGGATTGGATATACGAGTGTGACATATGTGTCTCATGTCCAGTCCAGATATTGATACAAATGGACGATACAACACAGTAACATTGGTCACATAGTTTTGTCAGATCACTAATTTATTCCTATTGCTTGGGTAGCATTGATGTGTTGCTAGATGTCGCTCAATATTTGTAATTGCTACAGCCAACGTAATAGGAACCTGCAGGGTTACACACCAAAGGATTAGACTGGATGTGGACGTTAATTAGTTGGACTAATTAACAAGTAAAGAATCAGGGATCAAAGTGAAACAACATGCATATTTAGTTGGACTAAATAGCAAATTGTACTAAAAAGAAAGTTGATCCAAATTGTTGGATCTAACAAGTAGTGGGGCAAGTTTGTAATTAATTATGAATATTAATTATCAAAGAACACTTCAGTCATAATTATTCATCAGATGAAAAATTAGAGCAAGAGAAGAGAAAAGAGAGACGCCAAACCTCCCTTAGGTCGACAACACAAAGAGAGGCTGACCCCCCCTCCTCCATTATGCACAAGCTTGATTAGATCAAGCTCCTGATTGCTCGTCCTCCTACACCGCTAGCACGAACAGTAGAGAAGGTTCCATTTGTTGATCTTACGGTGTGGATACCAACAGAGGCGTGGAAACTACTTTTGCGTAGTGATCTTTCACATTAATAAGGTAACCATTCTCCTTCATTATTTTTTGATGCTTCACCTGCGATCCGTGGAGAGTTTTGGGCAGGAAATGTTTTGTATTTCCGCTGCGTAACCTGCACCAAAACCCTACATCTAGCTAAATGATTCTTGTATGTTAGGTTTCACTCAACAATCATGGAAATCTACCACCAATTTACCAAGATGCGACCTGTTATACCTAATCAAGCCTCGACGAATGGAATATAACCTTTTTGGAAACCTTTTCCTTAAAAAGACTCATTTTTGGGCCATCGGGAATTACAAAAGCCTTAGATGGAAACACCTCTATATCTTGAGAAAGCTTAATGATTCCATGAAGGAGGAGTGTAATTCCACCCACATTCAAGACTAGGATTTTGGATGTTGAAGTCTAGGATCACCAAGAACACCAATTTCTTCAATCCTCCACTCTCTAAAGGAGAATTATAAACAAGATAAATTCAATCAAGTATGATCATGAAAATTGGATTTATAACCAGGGACTAATGGCCAAAACCATCTCAAAAGCCATGGACAAGTCTTTCTCTTCCTCCGTGTCTACCAATATCAAGAATCTACACCTTATGGTGGTTCCCCCTCATTGGATTTAAAAACCATGAGTAGTTTAGATCAATTCCTATTTTAGAAGAGCTTAAACATGTGACGTGGACCTTTAAGCCTAGAAAATCGCATGGACCTCACGGCTTCCATGTCGTCTTCTTCCAAAGTAGCTGGAATTCCACCAATACCATATGTATGACTTGGTCTGTTTCTGTCTTTGCTAAGTATAGCCTTCCCGAAGCCCTTAATAAGAACATATTGTGTCTCATCCCATAGAATCCTCGGCTTCAAACTATTGAGCAGCATAAGCCCCTTTCCCTTTGAAACACCATCGACAAGCTTGTAAGCAGGACTGTGATCACAAGAATTAATCTTGCCGTGGATACCTTGATATCGCATTTGAAGTCTAGCTTCATCCGAGTAAGGAGGGGCACTGATAACATTACCATTTTTCAAGACAGTGTCGACCACTTCAAGCTGTTCGAGAATTTATACTAACGTCAAACCTTGTGAAACCCTATTGAAACACTGAGCGGATATTTGTGAACGCTTCCTTCGAGAATTTCAATATTTCAAATCCTCTTAGAAGTGTGATTATGGCCCGCGTATCCACTCCTTCCAAGGGTAAGTTGATTAATGGAAAGGCTTCCAGGACCTTCACCCTTCTAAAGGTACAAGACAGGGATATCTCCTCTCTCGTTACCTGTTTATTCTCTGTATGGAGTGACTTTCCCACAAGATTTTGGAGATTTTTGAAAGCAAGGTCTAGAATCCTGTCAAGTCCTCCCAAACGGTCCAAAACTCTCGTATTTATTCTTTGTTGATGTCTTGTTTTTATTTGGGAAGGCATCCATTAATTACGACTGCAACTCATATGTACTTGACGGGTTGACACCCATGCCCAAGCTTGAGTTCTGCCAAGGCTGCCCAAACACACCCCACTGCGGTTTAGGAGAGCATTGTGAGCCTGCCCGAGCCAAAATTCATACAAATCAAATTCGGGTTCAGGCTGAATTGAGGCTAGCCCATTGAACTTAATAAATGAATTTATTTATCACATTATAGTCAATTTAAGTTCACCCTTAAAAATTAAATTAAAAACATAAATGTTAAAGTAGATACAAAAAGTATGCTTTTCAAAGTTTATTATTTGAGGCTAAAACTAATGACTATATGCTTACAGATCAAATTAACAAATTGTAAATTTAGGAGTATAAAAATGAATTTCTTAAGATATAAGAGAATTACAAATATTGGATGGAAAATTGGGTCAACTAGTTCAATAACAAGATATTATTAAAATTAATCCATAATCAAAAGTAAATTAGTAGACTCGTGTAAAATATTCTATGTATTCTCTTCAAATACAATATTTATAGGTAGTGCTTATACAAATAGTAATATTAGGGCTAACATGTCGTTTAATATTTATTCCCAAGACCGAACCAAATTAGAATTCGGGTCGAGTATTTTTTTCCAAGCCCGTCCAAATTACTAAATCATGTGCCCATGCCATATTGAAGTCCGGTTTGGTCGGGTTTAGCACGTCCAAGTTTGACTCCTACCTTCAAAAATTGTCATTTTATTAATATAATGATAGAAGACTTCTGCACTCTCTCGGGCTAAAAAGTGAACTTTGGAAAGTGCAAAATATTGTTCTCTGTTGACACTTCCTCGTATGTGGATGCTAGTTATGTTACAGCTTTTGTGTGTAGAAAAGAAACAAATTAGAAAGTTAATTAGGGTGCCCTAGTGTAGGCAAGGGGCCATGCAATACTGACTTCCAGTTCATCATTGACAAGCTTAAAATGAAGTTGGGTAGTTGGAAAGAAAGAAGACTCTCTATTTATGGAAAAGCCACCCTAACCAGAAGCTCTTTGGTCATTATTTTTGTGTTATCTATACATAGTTTCTTGCTCCGTACCACTACTCTTAAAGAAATTAATAGCATCTACATAAAATTTCTCTAAAGAGGCACTACGAAAGGAAACAAATTGCACAAAATTAAAAAGAACAACGTGACAATGCCTAAGGATTTTTTGGGACACTTGTTTGGGGAAAGCGAAGTCATTTCATTTAGCCTTCCTTGCAAGCCAGCTCTGGAGAAAAAGAACCTTTTTTTCATGATCCTTCACATTAGGTACGGTGAAATCACCGTGGTGGCTGTTATATTTAAAGGAGCCTCAAAGGTAGTGGTAAAATGTGTTAGGGAAGACATTAATTTTTAACTTAAGAAAGCGTAACTGAAATTTTTGATTTGATGTGTGGTGATTTTATAAGCCACTTAGTAACCTTATTGAAGACCCCTCACCCATTTTGAAGAAAACATCTCAGCGGAAGATGTGTGGGAAGCTGTTTTTAAGTGGATCCTATCCTTTTACTTCCACCTACCTCCCACCATTAACAAGATCATCCTTGAGAACCCCTTCAACCCTAATTTCGTTCTTCCTGATGAGCCTAGAAAGACCCTAGAACAAAATGGTTCCTTTTTTTGTTAGCTTCTGCCCAAAGCTGATTAGTGGTTGAAGTTCTCCTAGTCCTAATTGGATGTGGATCGTGCTTCTTCTCTTTATTACTCTCCCACAAAAAAAAATTCATAGAAATGAAATCCTTAGCGTGATATTTCCCTCCCACAACAACC
Source organism: Linanthus parryae (assembly GCA_023055425.1). Lineage (NCBI taxonomy): Eukaryota > Viridiplantae > Streptophyta > Magnoliopsida > Ericales > Polemoniaceae > Linanthus > Linanthus parryae. The sequence continues at coordinate 79,859,324 of JALGPY010000006.1, forward strand.
CCTGTCATGCCAATGGCCTTGCTTGCTAATACAATCTCATCTTTTCAGGTAATGCACCTTGCTGAGAAACTCGTGGGACATGCTTAATTTTTCCAGGTGATTTAATGTGGATCTTTCCATCCCTTTCTCTTACACGTTGTTTGATAACGGCTCCCCTTGGGTATTAAAATGAATTTTGGAAAGAACCCTGTATCTTTCCTTGTTGGGGGATGTGGAAGATGAGAAATAACTTGGTTTTCTACAACTGCACATCCCCCACCCCTTTGATATTCTTGGCTAAAACTATTAAAGAAGTTGTTCGTAGTTGCGTTTTATATATTGATAACTACGATGTCAATATTAATCATGCGCCCATAGATTGTAAATGAAGAAAACCACACACTCATTGGGCTAGACTCAACACATACGCCACTGGTCTCCTATGTGAGTGGGCATGGGATGCCTGTTGAGTGACTCTAATGGAAAATATATTCCTTGATTATGTTTAAAGCCTTTCCATATTCCCGTATCATTTTAGAAGTCTTAACTCTGCTCACTTGTTTGTCTATGTCGAAAGATCAAAACTTCCCTTAAATTGTTTCTTCTACTGATTGTCTTCATCTGGTAAAAATGTTTTATGATAGTGACGCGAATCATTGTGCTGAGATATATTGAACTGGGTTCTCTATCTTTTGTTGAGGTAAGAGCACGTGTAAATAAACCAAGCTGCTGACACTCTTGCTAAGATTGTTGCTCGCAGTTCAATTTCAAGTTTTTCATTTCCATGAATTTATCCTTTGCTTTAGACAATGTTAATCTTATGTGAATGATAGGCACTCTCCAATTTTGGGAGCTGTTTTTGGTAATTATTGGAGAGGTTGTACCACCCTCAATTTGGCTACTTTTGGGAATGCCTTAAATCGAAGAAAACCAAGATCCGACTAGAAGACGAGGAAGACATTGGAATAACCGAAGGAGCAATTTATGCTGGTCTTGCGACCATATGCTATGGTTGTACGACTGGGATCTTGGTCGTACGAGTAGATCAAGGTCTGGTCGTACGACCGGGAACGATGCTTGGAAATGTTTTTGTGTTTCCTTGTTGGTTTTGGGAAGTCTTACACAACAAGTAATATATATTTTGTCTATATAAGAGATCTAGGGCATGCCTAAACATTTTGTGGTGTAGTACCATTGTTACTGTTGATAAAAAAGTGCCCCTTTATTTCCATGGAGGTAGTGATCGTTGGTTAACCATGTCAAAATTTTCTTCTTGATTGCATTTGTTTGTCGTTCTTCCTTTGATACCCCCGCCCCGTTATAAAAAATGATATCAGAGCTAGGGTGTTTCTAGATCAAAGTGGAGCTAAGAGTTAGGGTTTCACAATCCGGCGAAATTCAAAGATCGTGTTTCGTGATCCAGGTGCAGCACTCAGATCACGGGGTAAGGACCTAGGTTTATCCAAAGAATGATGTCTTGAGGTGTGATCAAGATCGACAAGTTTATCGGGAGAAACAACTTCAATCTATGGCAAATCAAGATGCATGCTTTGTTTAAGTAGTAAGATCTTTGGTTGCCGTTGGTGACAGAGAAGAAGGGCGTAAATACATCCACCACTGGTAGAAGACGTTGGAGTAGAAGGCACACAAGACGATACTGTTATTTCTTTAGGACGAAATGATCACCAAGGTCGTAGATCATGAGACGGAAGTTGATTTATGGCCAAAGCTGGAGAGTCTTTACATGAAAAAGTCTCTAACCAACAAGTTGATACTGAAGCAGCGGTTGTTCAGTGTTCGAATGTATAGGTGAATGCATATCAGAGATCACTCAAACAATCTGAATACTATTCCGCTTAAGTTGTGGAATAGTGTCGAGGTTGGGAAGGATGAGGATGCGTCCTTGGTTCTGTTGGTGTCCTTGCCTCCGTCATATGAGGGTTCAGTATAGTATTTCATCGTCAGGGAAGAGATTGTAACTCTAGAAGAGGTTAGGTTATCTCTTCACACCTGGGAGATGCGACTGTTAGGATTCCAATACGCGAGAGACAAGAGAAAACAAAAATCAACCCAATTTATTGATGAGTAGCCAAACCAATTACAAGCACACACCAAGTCATGACCCTAGCATCTACTTATATCTAGTACAAGACTTGGAGCCCAAGTAATGTCCAAAACTAATCCGAGACAAACTGGGAAATAATTCATCATAAATTGTTTCCTAACCCAATAAGGACACTACCAAATATGTTACTCAAAGTAGATCCCTACAAGGAATGAAAGAGATTCTTTGCTGTCAAAGTAATGTAATTACTTCCAAAACTACCAGCCTCCTTTGACCCTCCCATGCTAGGATTTTGAATCAACCAAAAAACCCAACAAACCTCCACCATGATTCATACACCATAGCTACTGAACCAATTCTTCTCATCAATCCAACAAGCCCAATCCGAGTGTATTCCCAATTTGAAGAACAGGACACACTCCCAATACGCTCCAACAAGCGCGTTTATGCGTCTTCAACAAACACAAATACAATGCGTCCCAATAAACGCTCCCCTAATGCACCATGACACAAATGCATACCCCAACGTTGCGCAAATGACACTTTGCAACAAAGTTTCTATCAAGCAATGTCATGCCAATTTGCGTCGCCATCCGCACCAATGCGCACAAAACCAATAACCGAAGCGCGTCAATCCAAGATCTAATCGCGCCACCAACCGATGCATGCACAATAACACGCCGCCAATCCGCATGCCCAATAACACGCGCCCATGCTCCATGCCCGGATCCCGAACCGCCCTCAAGGGGCCTAGAGAGTTTCATCAACCTCAAGTGTTGTCCCTCCTCCTACCCTGAAGTGAAAGCTACAGAAGTTCGATTCTTGGGACACTCCCTCTTCCAATGACGTTTCTCCCTCAATTTTCTAGTTGATTCGAGCCGCCTCCACCTAGGCTTGAATCTTCCTATCTGCCAAATCTTGATAAAGATCCAGATCACTCGCCAGGTTGAGCACACCATATCGATTGACGCGTGCCGGAACCGAAAGCGTGCCAAATGTACTAAAATAGATCCACAATGTTGATGCTCCACAACAAGAGCCCGATAGCTCCCCCAACAAGGAACCCGATAGCCTCCCAACAAAGGCTTGGTGTGCTTGCACCCCCTGTTTCAGAGGCCAACCAGCGGAAACCATATCTTCCCATTAAACCAGACATATCTTGATCACGAACTCGCCATTGATTCTCTTGTGACTCAATGAACCAGGCTCTGATACCACTTGTTAGGATTCCAATACGCGAGAGACAAGAGAAAACAAAAACCAACAAGAGTAAGATCAAGAACATAAGAAATACGTGGTTCACTAGTTTTGAGACTAGCTACATCCACGGCCAAACCAACCTAATTTATTGATGAGAAGCCAAACCAATTACAAGCACACACCAAGTCATGACCCTAGCATCTACTAATATACTAGTACAAGACTTGTAGACCAAGTAATATCCAAAACAAATGCGAGACAAACTAGGAAATAAATCATCCTAAATTGTTTCCTAACCCAATAAGGACACTACCAAATATGTTTGTCAAAGTAGATCCCTACAAGTAATCAAAGAGATTCCTTGCTGTCAAAGTTGTAATTACTTCTAAAAATACCAGCCTCCTTTGACCATCCCATGCTAGGATTTTGAATCAACCAGCAAACCTCCACCATGATTCAAACCCCATAGCTACTGAACCAATTCTTCTCATCAATCCAACAAGCCCAACCCGAGTGTATTTCCAATTTGCGGAACTGAACACACTCCCAATACGCCCCAACATGAACGTTTATGCGTCTTCAACAAACACAAATACAATGCGTCCCAACAAACGCTCCCCTAATGTACCATGACACAAATGCATACCCCAACGTTGAGCCAATGACACTTCGCAACAAAGTGTCTATCAAACAATGTCATGCCAATTTGCGCCGCCATCCGCACCAATGCGCACAAAACCAATAACTGGAGCGCGCCAATCAAAGATCCAATCGCGCCACCAACCCATGCATGCACAATAACACGCCGCCAATCTGCATGCCCAATAACACGCGCCCATGCCCCATGCCCGAAGCCCCAACTGCCCTCAAGGGGCCTAGAGAGTTTCATCAACCTCAAGTGTTGTCCCTCCTCCTTCCCCTGAAGTGATAGCTACAGAAGTTCGATTCTTGGGAAACTCCCTCTTCCAATGACGTTTCTCCCTCAATTTGCTAGTTGATTCGAGCCGCCTCCACCTAGGCTTGAATCTTCCTAGCCGCCAAATCCAGATATAGATCCAGATCACTCGCCGGGTTGAGCACGCGATTGATGCATGCCGGAACCGAAAGCGTGCCAGATGTACTAAAATTAGATCCACAATTCTGATGCTCCACAACAAGAGCCCGATAGCTCCCCCCAACAAGGAACTCGATAGCCTCCCAACAAAGGCTTGGTGTACTTGCACCCCCTGTTTCAGAGGCCAACCAGCGGAAATCTAATCTTCCCATTAAACCTGACAGATCTTGATCACGAACTCGCCATTGCTTCTCTTGAGACTCAACGAACCAGGCTATGATACCACTTGTTAGGATTCCAATACGCGAGAGACAAGAGAAAACAAAAACCAACAAGAGTAAGATCAAGAACACAAGAATTACGTGGTTCACTAGTTTTGAGACTAGCTACATACACGGCCAAACCAACCCAATTCATTGATGAGAAGCCAAACCAATTACAAGCACACACTAAGTCATGACCCTAGCATCTACTTAGATACTAGTACAAGACTTGGAGCCGAAGTAATGTCCAAAACTAATCCGAGACAAACTAGGAAATAGTTTATCCTAAATTGTTTCCTAACACAATAAGGACACTACCTAATATGTTAGTCAAAGTAGATCCCCACAAGGAATCAAAGAGATTCCTTGTTGTTAAATTAATGTAATTACTTCCAAAACTACCAACCTCCTTTGACCATCCCATGCTAGGATTTTGAATCAACCAAAAAACCCAACATCGACTTTAGGTTGCATCTGGAGGTTCAGACAATGAGGCTTCCGGGCTGATGGCCAGGGGAAGCAAGGGTAGGAGGATAAATGGCTCTAAGCTATCAAAGGATTTATGTGCTACCGTTTGGAGAAAAAGTCATTGGAAGAGGGAGTGTCTTAAGAAGAACTCAGGATCACATATTTAGCTGTAGGTGGAGGGTCTTCATAGGATGAGCTAGTTCTATGATCCCCTTGGGGGGTTTCGTGGCTCCTGAAGAGGAATGGATTTGGGCTCCATGTGTGGAGCAATGTGGTTTTCCAAAGAGGGCATCTGGCGTTTATGAGTGATGCGAGTTCTTAATGCGTATCGCGCGTGCATATAAAAGTGGAGTATTGTTAGAACTCCATGTTGTCAAACCGAAAAGGACAGTTGGGTTTATCTAATTAATAACTACTCGGTGAGAGTTGGAGTAACGTCAAGCGTATTATTCCAGGAACTCGCGGAAGTTAGAGCAATCTTGGGCAACTGGTCCTAGCGCACTTGTTGCATGAACTTGTTGAAGATGGAGAAACTTGTGAAATATATGGTTTCAAATACAGATGCGGAACATCTAGTTCTATAAGATTATCCGTGAGTAGGAAGATCATCCATTTGGTGCGGAGGATTCAAGCGTTACTTTGGAGGAGAGAAGCCTCAGGTTCTGTTTCGGGTGGTTGAGAGAATTTTTAGCAAAGTTTCAATATGTTGGGAATGCCTTGAATTGAAGGCGACCAAAATTCGACGAGAAGACGGAGAAGACAAAGAAACAGCCGAAGGAGCAGCTAAAGTTTCTACTGATCGTGTGACCACGGGCTCTGGCCGTACGAATGGCAGCTTTGATACGGGATATCATATCAATATTATTTACTCATTTATTTATTTATTATATTAATGAGTTATTGGTTATTTAATTATTATTATTATTTAGTATTTATTTAGTGAGCCCGTAGAGTAGGCCCATTAGGTTAGGATTAGGAGTTTATCTATTTAAGCAGTGTACTCGTTTATTATTATTCAACCAATCAATAAGTATTTCTCTGAACCCTAATCTCTCCGTATTCTGTCTTCCTACTCTCTCATATCAAGTTCTTACACTCGTCTTGTCTAAATTCTCTTCTAAATCTATTAAGTTCTCTATCTTTGATACGACTAACGTGTCAACTGGTGCTTTCATTGTTAACGACAGACATGAGCGATCTCCCTTGCGCGTTATATTTCTCGAAGATCCCGAAGACCTCGAAGAGCTCTGCCAACTCCAGAATGAAAAAATTAATTATTTCACCACGGGAGACCTGGAACACCTCCAAACAGGTAGGTATCTCACCATGGCAGATCTAGAAGCTATTAAAGCAACTCGGGAACGACTCCGAGTTGGTACCTTTGAGGAATTGTGTCGCATCCATCACATCGTCAGAGACCACGAACTGCCACCGCTAGATGAAGAGCAGTCGCCGCCGCCAGTTCAAGAAGAAAATCAACTGGTGCAACAGCCGCCAGATCAAGCACCAGCAGCAACAAAGGCAGCCGTTGCCAGCACCGCTGTCGCACAACCCAGCCAACCGTCGATTCAACCATTTCCGTCATCGCAAGAGAAAATAGCTGATTCAGAAGCAGCCATTGATGACCTCCAATTCCACCAACACTCGACCGAAATCCATGGCTGCCAAGACCTCACTGTCGAGCTACGACGAGCAGAAGCCCATCCCGGCGTCCCCGACACCATTCGAAAAAACCCAGGATGCCCTCGCGCCGACGCGATCTGCAACCCACAATCTCAAACCGACACCACAACTTCCTAGGAGACCGCGCCTATGCCGGAAAACTCCCAGCCGCCACCACCAGCTCTCGGGACACCGGACGGACCAACCCATGCCTCCGACGACCTTCTCCCGCAGATATCCGTCCTCCACCACCCTCCAACTACCACAGACCAGCCCTCGCAAGCCCCTCCGTCGTCGCAAGCCAACAAAACTGGAATTCGGCTCGATATCTAGCCGACGAGCTGACCCCGACTTTGAAACGGCTCAAATTAGGCGTGACCTACAGCTCTGCTAGGCTAGAGCCATCTAGGGTCGGCTTCCGGTTGGCTTGGACAGAGTCGTCGGCTCATAGAAGGCTCCAAGTGAGCCATTCATCTAGTTTTGGCTCATTATTGAGCCGTGGATCCGAATTTTTAAGTTTCGGGGTTGTTTTCTAGGGTTTTTCGCCCTAGAACCCAATTCCGACATCTGTTTTTCAAGATTGTGACCCCAAATTAATATTTTCAAGACCGTTTGACGCCAATTCAATCCGGGCAAAAATATTGACAAGTTTTCGACATCCACCTTCAGAGCAAGGTGATTTTTAAGGGTGGGAGAGTTGATACGAGATAGTGTATCAATATTATTCAGTCATTTAGTTCTTTATTAGATTAGAGAGTTATTGGTTATTTAATTATTATTATTTAGTATTTATTTATTTAGCCCGTAGAGTAGGCTCGTTAGGTTAGGGTTATGAGTTTATCTATTTAAGGAGTGTACTCGTTTATTATCATTCAATCAATGAATAAGTATTTATCTGAACCCTAATTTCTCCCTACTCTGTCTTCCTACTCTCTCATACAAAGTTCTTACTATCTTCTTGTCTAAATTCTCTTCTAAATTTGTCAATTTCTCTATCTTCGAATCTTCGATACGACTAACGTATCAAGCTTGGTCGCGCGACAAGAATACCTGGTCGTATGACCAGGTACGGGGCAGAGGGCAATTAGGGGTTTCCATTTTTGTTCTGGGATGTCTGAGGCAGCAAGCCATCAAATAATGTCTCTTATATCTATATAAGATATCTAGGTGATGCCTAAACATTGGGCATGTTCGGATTTGAAGGTTTTATGGTTATGGTCAACCTTAATCCTCTCGTGTTTGGATTTAATGGTTAGGGTTAGAAAATGTTCAGTCGTCAGATATGAAATAGCCGGTCACCGATTTAAAAAAAAAAATATGTGAATATTACCAACCGGACACCGGTAATAGCAGCGGTGCCCGACAATTTCCTGTTTCTATCTTTTTCTTTTGGGTTTATTTGGTACATCTGGTGAGTGTTGTTTTTGATGCATGAAAACCCACTAATTCACCAATCAAAATCACACACGTGTGATAACTTTCTCTACCCACATGTTGGTCCCCCTCTTTCTCTCCACCCTACTCCCTTTCTCTCTCTATTTCTCGAGCAATTCTTAGGTGCTCCTATTTCTCTTCACCAGTTCACAAACTCAACCGACAAGAAATCCTAATCACCTTAACCCGGGCACCGGCAAACATCCCCAGTCCATCGGAATTTATCCCCACCCGGGCACTGCCTCCGTCAACCCGTCTACCGGCCACACTCAAACTTCAAGAAAGGTTGGGATTCGGTTTGGGTTAACCAAACCGGAAAATCCAAACAGCCCCATTGTGTGGTAGAGTCTCATTGTTTCTTTGGATAAATAAAGTATTCATTTTCTTCGTGGATGTAACTAGGACTGCAACTCGGGCGGGCTGGACGGGTTGACACCCTTGTCCAGCCCAAGCCCAAAGTATGTTAGGAGCATCACCATCCCGTCTAAGTTTACATTCAAACAAACCAATTCGGGTTGAATTCAGGCTAGCTCATTAAAATAAATAATTAGCTTAGTTATCACATTCAATCAACTTAGATTATTCTCTTAAAATTAAGTTAATAACTTACTAATAAAAATAGATACGGAATTTGGACAGTTCATTTTTTTCTAATTTAAGACTAAAAAAATAATGACTATATAGTGTTAGAGTGAATTAAAAAATTATCAATTTATATAAGGGAATACTAAATATTTTGTGAAAAAACTCTATTAGTTAATAGTATATACATAATTAAAAATATCTCCAGTAATTAATAAAAAAATAATAGAATCTTGATAAATATGCTATATAATATTCTCCCAGTATAATAATTGGGTCATTGACATAAAACCTACCAAAAAAAAACTTCATGCACTATTACATTTGTGACATAAAACCCTCTGCACTTTCAATTTTCCACACCAACCCCCTACATTTTAATATTATGTGACACTTAACCCAAAATCGGTAACGCTGTTAAGGAATTGGACGGAATAAAATCACGGGACCAACACATGATGGACTAATTGGTAATTCTCACTTTGGTCACGTGACTTTGTTCCGTTCAATTTATCAACGTCGTTATCAATTTTGGGTTAAGTGTCACAGAATAGTAAACTGCGGGGGTTGGTGTGGAAAATAGAAAGTGCAGAGGGTTTTGTGTCACAAATGTAATAGTGCAGGTAGGTTTTATGTCAATTACCCTAATATTTTTTAGGTAATGATTATACAAACCGGACAATCGGGCTAGCCCGTAGCTTAATATTCGTACTCAAGCCCGACCCTATTTGCACTTCGAGTTGAGAATTTTTGCCCAAACCCGTCCAAATTACTCAAAACATGTGCCCAAGCCCGACCCTAATTACAGTTCGGGTTGAGAATTTTTGCCCAAGCCCGTCCAAACTACTCAAAACATGTGCCCAAGCCCGACTTCAGGCCGGTCTGGGTTCGGGTTGGTAGGATTTAGCCCGTCCAAATTGCACCCTTAGATATAACTAACGTGATAGTTAGTGAACCACATTAAAATTGTGTTATTGATTGCATGCGTTTACCGTTCTTACTTTGATACCCTCCATTATAAGAGCTGCTGAGCCTTAGGTGTTTCTGATACCTAAGATCAAACAATGTTATTTTTCTCCTTGCTGAGCTCGGCAACAAGTACCCGAATTTTAGTTTTCACTCCACCAAGCACAAGCTCGGGCCAGACCAGAGATATTTAAATGAAGTGAGTGGGATAAAAAAAGTGCGTGAAACGTAAAAGAAGTTAATTTCAAAGAGATAAATGTCTGCGTGCCTTGATATTGATGAGCATTGGTGGTGTACACGCACGTACGTGATGGAGTTTAGTGCGCGTGGCAGTGGCTTTGAGATGCAGCCAGAAAGTAAACTCGGTGTGAAATTCATATAATTTGACGTGCATCCTAAGATTGCTTTAAGCTTCCCCGCCGGCGTAGTCACCGGCCGTCAACTTTCTCACATACCCACAACCTCTCTCGCGTTGACACACCACCACCATGTTAGCTTCCTTGCAAATATAAGCCTCTTTGGCTGCAAACCCACACCAAGAAATTCCTCTCTGCTCTCATTATCAATACCCATAGAGAGAGAGAGAGGGAGGTGAAGAGGGTCTAAGTGTTGGGGGAGCTATGGCTTCATCAAGTGGTGGTGCCGGTGGTGGTGGTAGTGGTGGCAGCAGCGGCGGTGTTCCACCTGGTTTTCGGTTCCATCCAACCGATGAGGAGTTGCTTCACTACTACTTGAAGAAGAAGGTTAGCTTCCAAAAGTTTGACATGGAAGTCATCAGAGAGGTTGATCTGAACAAGATTGAACCATGGGATCTACAAGGTAAACAACTACTTAATACATAGATACACCCTAATGGCATTTACTAAAGGTATAATAATTACTTACATTCTTTTTATTTTGCAATGGTACACCCTAGTCGCTTCCAGCATAAATACATATTCATTTATTTTGACATAATAAATAAATACATATACATGTGACTATATATACCGTACGTGATGTGAGTTTGTAACCAAAAAAAAGAACAAAATGTAAATGGTGCATATATACAACTCATATAAGTAATGTTTTTTTTCCCAAAAAACTGTCAACAAATTACTTATTATGACATATATGACTGTTAAGTGTACATTTTCGATTATGAGCACCATGAGTGGCTCAACCTTTATCAAATGCGAATCAGATATCTTAGAAGGATTACTACTCTGTCCCAGCTCTTGCCCACGAGAATATTTGACTCGTATATGAGTCACTTTGACCGGGTAATTTCGATAGTAAAATAATTCGATTTTTCGATAATTTTTTTATGGTGTTATAGAGCAACTTATACTCTACAACACCATGAAAAAATTATCAAAAAATTAAATTACTTTGCTATCCAAATTATCGAGTCAAAGTGACCTAGTGAATAGTGGTAAAAGTCAAAATGGTGGGGAAGAGCTGGGACAGAGGTAGTATGCATTATGTGCGTCTTTATTGGTGATAAATCATGGGCCAATTACATGTCATCTATTGAATGCCGATGCCACTTCACCACAACGTATGTACATCGAGTTGTGCAGACACTTCTCCATATTTATGTCATAATTCTTTTTTGGTATATTTGTTTTGGATTGAAACTTGTGACCTTATTGAAGGGCTTGAAACTCTCTACCACTACTAAATACTACCTCCGTTTCGTCTGTTTCGTCTGCGTTTGACTTTTTAACCCGTAACTGAGTCACTTTGACTTGGTGATTTGGGCATCAAAACGATGTAATTTTTTAACAATTTTTTCATGGTTTTTTAAATAAACTTTCCTCTATAACACCATGCAAAGATTACCAATTCTTGTATCGTTTTGCTAATTAAATCACCAGATGAAAGTAACCCAGTGAATAGTGACAAAAAGTGTAGTAGGCTGAAACAGGCGAAACAGAGGTAGTATGAGAAATATGACTTCGCCACTCATACTCATAATTTGAGACATAGACTAAAGATATAAACACATTTTTTGCAAGCCTACTTTCTAATAGGTTAAATATAAAGGCGATGCATGCTATGTGATATGCATAATATATTTGAGCTCAAAATTTGTCTGGACTCTTTTTATTTTTACTTAAATGCATTTTAAATTCCCTATTGGATATCGGTGCATTTCAAATATGTAAAATTTAACTATTCATGCCTTCAAATTTTACTAATATACAGTTCGCACTGAAAATATACTGTTGGAGATGCTAACAATGACTTTCAGTCCTTACATGTTACATCTTAAAAAAATTGAAGTATACTAAGGATCACAATTCAAAATATATATGGCAATTCTCTCTAAAAATAAGTTTGGCATGTGGTTTTAGTCCTCACTTGTTACATTATCTTAATTATGTTGTGAATATGCAATAGCTGAAGCATGAAGTACTATATTTGATCGTCAAGTTTTTGGCAGATATATATAGGCTTGATGGTCTTTAATATGTTTACATATATGCAGAGAAATGTAGGATCGGGTCAACACCACAGAATGAATGGTACTTCTTCAGCCACAAAGACCGGAAGTACCCAACAGGATCAAGAACAAACAGGGCTACTAATGCAGGATTTTGGAAAGCAACAGGTAGAGACAAGTGCATACGAAATACTTTCAAGAAGATTGGCATGAGGAAAACACTTGTCTTTTACCGCGGGAGAGCTCCACATGGACAGAAAACTGACTGGATCATGCACGAGTACCGCCTCGAGGATGGAGATGATCACGACTCAGCTCATGGAAATTCTAACTCTGTAAGATATGCTGATCCTTTCTTTTCTAACTCCAAATCGAGCATTTTCATACACTGAAATAAAGATGAAGAATGACATAAGAACTCTTTGTCTCACATAAATGTCAATTTTTCTGAGCTGATGAATGAGTAATCAAATATCTCTGAAAAGATGTGAAAACATTGGTGCCTTGCCCAAAAAAAAAACATTTTGGAACATCATTCCGTTGCTTAGGATTATAGCCATCAATTGTAAATTTCAACTTGAGGTTTCAAAATTTTGCATTTTTTTTCTTAAAATGTACGGGTGTTTAACCTAATCTTTATTGAAATGATTTGAAGCTGAAAGTAAACATTGAAAGACGACTCATTAATGTGTTCATGCATGTTTCACTTAGTTATATTTACAAGTACTTGTGACTGTTCTATTTATACTTGCTCTACAAATTTTAATTTTTTTAATTTTTTTGTTCATAACTTTTAGGAGGATGGCTGGGTGATTTGTAGAGTGTTCAAGAAGAAAAACTTATTCAAGGTCGGAAATGAAGGAGGGGGAAGCGGAGCTAGTGCGGGCACAAATCAACATCATAACATGAATGTGACTTCAAATGGAAGCCAAACACGCACCTTCACACAGTACTGGGATAACCAGTATCTCTTGCGTCAACAACAAACATCAGATTTATACAAATCTGAGCTAGCCCTTAACTATTCTCACATCCCAGTACTACCTTATCCTCATATCCAAACACAAAACCTTATCGAGACCCACAAGGCAATGGGGTATGACTACTCAACAAGTCTTCCTTCAGACTCACCCTCGGGGATGGTAAAGCAACTCATATCAAACCCCAGAGATTGCGAAAGTGGGAGTGAGAACCTCCATTACCAAGCTTGTGATCCAGGGTTAGAGGGGGCAGCATGTGAAGAAGCGTCGCAGAATATGGGCGGTGCTGGTAGTGGTGGAGATGAACGGAGTAATTTGAATGAGTGGGGAATAATTGATTCCAATGCAGCTGCAGCAGCGTCCTCAATGCACCATATGAATCAGCTTTCACTACGAGGGGAGATGGATTTTTGGGGATATGGCAAGTAGTACTTCGACGTAGTTACTGCAAATCAACAGTAAAACAATCTATGTATCTTTTGGACAAGTTCATTATTATGTTCTCATTGTTGGTTAGACTATATGTATAATGCAATGGCATAACTCAATAGTTGCGCAAAAAAATTTGCGGTACCAATTGGTAGAGCTTTTGTAAAAATTATTATATTTTCCTTCTTAGATCATTCATTGTTGGAATAAAGATGTGTGTTGAATATAGCTAGACTCCCAAAACTCTAGGGAAGATATAATATAAATTAACTATAGTGGTGCTGTGTTTACAAAGTAGTCAAGTCGCTTGTTCTACTAAGAAAACTGGAAGTGAATGATTGATTCTTACATGGACTTGGGTGCGGGTGTTAGATCTAATGTGTGTCACAGAATTGGATTTCGCCCTTGTTATGAAACTCGCGATCACTCACGCCTCACGAACGATGAAAGAAAGATGCAAAACACAAGTTTTAACGTGGTTCGTTAGCACAAATTATGCTAACTACATCAACGGGAAAGAAAGACATTTATTCAACGAGGAGAAATCTATCACAATGCTAATACATGTTTCTCAGACTCCAAACAGTGGATTTATACCTCCCAAAACCGCCCCGGGACCCTTAAGGTAAGTTTTCATCCTTATTTGCCGCCTCCAGGGTGTCTTCGCACGAAGGCAGGATTCTTTCGTACGAACTCCTTCGCGATGAGGCTTTTGGCCACTTCGTGCGAACACCTTCGCATTTTGAGACTGAGTTGTGTTCCATGAACACTTCTTCACATAAGCCTTCCATTGGGTTGTCTTCGTGGAAAGACACAATAGTCTTCGTGCGATGATATCTGGAAACCTTCTCTTCGTGCTCCTTTGAGTATTCTTAAGCTTCAAGGCACTATTCTTACAAATCTCCACCTTGACTTGAAGGCTCTCGTCTGCTACAAAGTCTTCCTCCTCCATGCGAACAAAACTTGTCTTTTCGCCTCCCGATGTCTCCCGTCACGGAGACTCACTAGACCTCGCCGGGTCCGACATGCCCCTAAGGGCTTACTGGCTCATAAAGTTGAGCGATTCAGACAATGCTGGAATTGCTCCTCGGAACCAGCTTGGTCAACACATTCGCGGGGTTCTTAGCAGTCCTCACCTTAATCACCTTGGCTTGAATTCAGAAGAATATCTCTTGGCTACTGAACTGGAAAAAGTATCAGTGAATTACAAAGCTTTGAACTTATTATATTGTGCTCTTTGTCCAGATGAGTTCAACAGAATATCAAACTGCAAGAGTGCAAAGGAGATCTGGGACAAAATGACTGCTACTTATGAAGGAACTAGCCAAGCCAAGCAGACTAAAATCAATATTCTTCTGAGGCAGTATGAACTATTCAAGTTGAATTCTGACGAATCCATCAAGGAAATGTTCAAGAGGTTTACTGATATAGTGAACAACTTGGAATCTTTGGGAAAAGGTTTCTCAAGTGAATAAAAAGTCAAAAAGATTCTAAGAAGCTTGCCAAAATCCAAATGGGAGTCTAATACAACTACAATTGAGGAAGCTCAGAACTTGAGTATATTGGAGCTAGATGATCTGCAAGGAAAATTGCTCACTCATGAGATTTCAATGAAGGAAGGATGGTGACATGACTGATAACATCAAGAACCTGACACTCAAGGCAAAGGATAATAAAAAATCTCAAAGCCTTGAACAGGAGGATGATGATGATTATGAAGAAGCCTTAGCCTTGATCTCCAAAACCTTGGCTAGAATTCTAAAGAAGAAAAAGAGCTTTGGAAACAAGGACTCCAACAAAGAAAAATTCAGATCCTCAATTAGCAAGGATCATAAAGGTAAATCTTCTTCACATTCATATAAACCTAAAGTTATGAATTGCTATGAATGTGGAGATGCATATCACTTGGTAAGAGATTTTTCACAAAATAAGAAAAGCGGAAATTTTCCCAAAAAGGAAAATGAAAACAGAAGGAAGAAAGCAATGGTTGCTTCATTGAGTGATTCAGATTCTTTAACAGACTCAGATTCTGATGAAGAATAAGTAAATCTTTTCTTAATGGCTGAGCATGATGAAGAAAAAGGCTCAGAAAAACATATTGAAGAAATGGTAAAGAATCTTCTTGCTATTCCATCTGATGTTTTACCGGAAATCCTCAAAAGTATGTTTTTGAATGAGGAAAGTTATACGAATGAGATTGATTCTTTGAAAGTAAAGGTTCATGTTTAGGCAAATGAAAACTTAGACTTGAATTTCCAAAATAAATGTCTTGAAGCTACTAAGTTGAAAATTGATAGTGACTTCAAAGCCTTGGACAGCAGATCCAAAGCTTTGAAGATACAAGTGAAAGAATTTGTTGATCAAAATTCTCTTTTAACTGATAAGTATGTTGATCTAAAGAATCATTCAGATGATTTAAAGCAACATAAAACTTCATTGGCTGAGAAGCTTCAAGTATCTAAGAATATTTTATCAACCTCTGCTGGCTCTGAACACAAACTCAATCTCATTCTTGGAGGAGGTATGCATTTTGTTTACAAAAGTGGAATTGCAATCCAAATTTTCCAAAAAGGACCTATTAAGTTGACTTGCCCCTTTAGAAGGACAGGACCTCACATATTGAGGAACACCTATCAGTATCAACTTAAGGGACAAGTGAGACAGATTTGGGTGAGTTAGACCACACAATATGGTTGACTCTAAGTATGAATCCAAATTATGTGCTTGGTCTAATAGCCTGTTAAGGAATTAATAGAATTTTGCAGGCTGTCACCAAACTTTTGAAGGCTCAGAAATGATTTCTGGATAGTGGTTTCTCTAGACATATGAGTGGAAAGAAGTCTCTGTTTATAGAACTCAAAGAATATTCAGGATGGACAATCACACCTGGTGACAAAGCTAAATGCAATATACTGGGTATTGGTAGTATTAGTAATGATTCAACAAGTTCAATTTCTGGTGTTTATTTGATTGAAGGTTTAAAGTATAATCTTCTTAGTATATCTCAGCTATGTGATAGAAAAATGTGTGGTGCAAGATGAGAAATCCGGCAATTGCATACTCACTTCTCCTAGGTCATAAAATATTTATGATTTTAGTACTAACAAAGTTGCAGGTGAAAGTTTGAAGTGTCTCAAATCTTTGAAGGAAGACTCAAAGCTTTGGCATAGAAAGCTTGGGCGTATTAGCATGCATACAATGAACAAGCTCATCTCAAAAGACTTGGTAAGAGGATTACCAAACCTAAAATTAAAAGATGGTGAGATTTGCAAGGCATGTACCCAAGGTAAATAGACCAAGAGTTCATTCAAGCCAGACAACTTCTTAAGTACTTCTAGACCTTTAGAATTGATGCACATGGACTTGTGTGGTCCTATGAGGGTTCAAACACCCAAAGGTAAGAGATATATGCTTGTTGTGGTAGATGATTACTCTAAATTTGCATGGGTTATGTTAATTAGAGACAATTCTGAAGCATTATCTGAATCCTCCAAGCTTTTCAAAGAGCTTCAAACTTTGATAAATTTACCTGTCGCATCAATAAGAAGTGATCATGATAGAGAATTTGATCAGCTTGATTTTGATTTATTTTGTGCAAAGCATGATATCTCACATAACTTTTTTGCACCTAGAACTCCTCAGCAGAATGGTGTAGTTGAGAGGAAAAATAGGACAATTGAAGACATGTGTAGAACCATGCTACTTTAAAGTAATTTGTCAAAGTATCTGTGGGTAGAAGTTGTTAACACTGCCAATTTTGTGCTGAATAGATGTTTGATTAGACCTATTTTGAAGGAACTCCTTATGAACTTTTAAAAGCTAGAAAGACAAGTGTTTCTTATTTTAAGCCTTTTGGATGTACTTGTTATGTGCATAATAATTGCAAGGATAATCTTGGTAAGTTTGATGCTAGAAGTAATGAAGGTGTATTTCTTGGTTATTCTCAAACTAGCAAAGCATATAAAGTTTTCAATAAGAGAACTAAGATTGTAGATGGGAGCATTCATGTGATTTTTTATGAAAGTACTGATGAATCCTTGAGTGAAAGTTTTGCAGATCTCAACTTAAATAAGTATGAGGCAGATGATGATTATGAGAAAGAGAAAAGAAGCAAAACTAACTTGAAGGAACAGTCAGAAGAATCTTAAGGCCTTGAACATCCTTTTGAGCCAAAATCTCAAAGACTTGAGACTGATATTGATAGAACAAATGATGCTCCAACTACTGTATCAAGATCTCAAAGCCTTGAAGGACCATATACCTGGACACCAAGGAAGAAGTTCAAGTATTTATCAGATCATCCTGTAGACAATATCATCTCAGATCCAACCACTGGAACACATATAAGAGGACAGCTAACGAACGTGTGTGCATTTAGTGATTTTGTATCACTTATTGAGCCTAAAAATGCAAAGGAGACACTGGAAGATGCAGATTGGATCATTGCAATGCCAGAATGCACTGAATGAGTTTGAAAGGAACAAGGTTTCGAACTTGGTTTGAATACCAAAGACTCAGTCTGTCATTAGAATCAAATAAGTTTTCATGAATAAACTTGATGAACATGGTAAGGTTGTGAGAAACAAAGCCAGAATTGTGGCACAGGGGTATAATTAAGAGGAAGGAATTCATTATGATGAGACATTTGCTCCTGTTTCCAGGTAAGAAGCTCTCAGAATACTTCTTGCATTTTCATCCCATAAACATATAAAGCTTTTTCAAATGGATGTTAAATGTGCATTCTTAAATGGCTATTTACAAGAAGAAGTATATGTTGCTCAACCACTTGGTTTTGAAGATGACAATTTCCCTGATCATGTTTACAAATTAGACAAAGATCTTTATGGCCTTAAGCAAGGTCCAAGTGCTTGGTATGACAGACTCTCAAAGTTTTTACTTGACAAAGGTTTTAAGAGAGGACTGGTTGACAAAACTCTTTTTATTAAGAATCATGAAAAGGATTTGTTAGTAGTACAGATTTATGTTGATGATATACTCTTTAGTGTTACTAATGATGCTCTTTCGAAAGAGTTTTCAAGTCTAGTGTGCAGGAAATTTGAAATGAGCTTAATGGGATAACTCAATTTCTTTATGGGACTTCATGGTCATCAAATGAAGAAAGGGATAATTGTACATCAAGGAAAGTATACCAAGGACTTGTTAAATAAGTATAACATGTCTCAGTCCAAGGTAGAAAAGACTCCAATGAGTTCATCTTTATCCTTAGACAAGGATATAAGTGGTAAGAGCGTAAATCTAAAGGAGTACAGAGGTATGATTGGTTCACTTTTGTATCTAACTGCTAGTAGACGAGATATCATGTTTATTGTATGCATGTGTGCAAGGTTTCAAGCAGATCCTAAGGAAATTCATTTGATTGTTGTTAAAAGGATTTTTAGATATTTGAATGGAACCAAAGACTTGGGGCTTTGGTATCCAAGAAGAACAAACTTTATGTTGAGTGGCTATTCAGATGCAGACTTTGCAGGTTACAAAGTAGATAGAAAAAGTACTTCTGGATGCTGTCAATTTCTTATTTCATCATTGATCAGTTAGCATTCAAAGAAGCAAAATTCAGTAGCCTTGTCAACTACAAAAGCTGAATATATTGCAGTTTGTGCTTGTTGTTCACAAGTACTATGGATTGCTCAAAAGCTAAGAGATATTGGATATGAGTTCAGGAATGTGCCTATCAACTGTGACAATACTAGTTTCGTTTCAATATCAAAGAATCCAGTGCAGCATTCAAGAACTAAGCATATAGATGTGAGACATCATTTTATTTGAGATCATGATGAGAAATGTGATGTATCTATAACTTTTATTTCAAATACTATGCAGATATCTTATATCTTTGCTAGACCTTTGCCAAATGAGAGGATAGTTTTCATCCCTAAGGCTTGAATTGGGTATGTTAAACAAGGATGCATTGGTTTAGGGGGAGTATTAGTTCTTACTTGTATTATGTGTGAAAATCTCAAATCCTTGATATCATACTTTCTTAAGCCTTCAAAGTATGCTTCAAAGCTTTGAAGTTTTCTGGCAGCCTTGAAATTTCTGAAAGCTTTGGGCAACTGTTTCAAAGCTGTGAGGATTATGTTGTTTATTTGTATTTAAAAATTGGATCACGAAATATTATGTGGTATCTTTTTAGATAATCATAGAATATTTTATGAGTTCAGAGGATTTTGTCAAAATATCTCATAATATCTTTTGAAATATTATTTGCATGAAATTTTACTTTTAATCAAACTCTTCTACCTACTTAAGCCAATTTCAGGTCTTATTTCTCTCATTCTTCACCCCTTTCTTTCTGTCTCTATCCCTCTCTCTAAATTTCTTTCTCAACTCTCTGAAATCTTAAGCCCAATGGAGCGTAAATAAGAAATGATCAAGGAGCAAGGACAAAGTTCAACCCAGAGAATCAAGAGAAAGGCTAACAGAAAGATCAATGTTCATGGATCAGATTCATAGGAAACAACCAGCATTCAGGAGACTTCTCCACCTTGAAATAAGATCAAGAAGGGAAAGAGATTTCAAGAAGAATAGTCTGAATCTGACTCTGGAACAGAGGAAGTAGTGAAAGCTATGGAGCAGGGGAGTAAAGATCAAGGTGATAAGTCACAAGAAGAAGAAAGAGAGTGTTGCAGAGAAGAAGACATATGAGAATTAGAGTGATCCATCTCCCAAAGAGAAGAAGCTAGACGATAAGAAGACTAATCCAACAACTGAGAAGAAAAGGGTTAAGCATAGTGCCATGAAAACCAAGAAAGCTTTTGGTTTTGGTAAGCATATTTTACCTATTCTTGGTTTATAGACCCCGAGGTTAAAGCTGTGTAGATGGATGGATATGCATAGGCAGCCTTTTGTAGTCTTATAAGTGATGAATTGTTAGAGAAATTGGACATAGACTACATTAGAAAGTCAAGAGATTCTTGTGTTGGTAAAATGTTGCATCCGCCTTCTAAGGCATATCCTAGACTAACTCGGCTATTCTATTTGAATCTGGTTCAAGAAGTGGATGATCATGATAGTTTTAGCCTTACTTATAAGGTGGCTGGGGTTGATATTAAGTTAGACCAGAAATTTTTTTCCAAAGTTTTGGGAGTCCTAGGAAGTATAAGGTACATGATCATCCAGATAGAAGAGTGTTTGGAGTTAGCCGAAGCTATGTTTTTCTTGGAGGGAACCCCAACTGGACCAAAGTAGTTAACACATTATGTTTTAACGGTGAACCCTTATTTTCTCAATCATCATGAGATCTGTAGTTCCCAGGGAGCATTCTAAAGAATTGGTGACAAACAGGGTGTTAGTGCTGATGTACTTGATATGCCAAGGCTTTGATATTGATTTTCTTACTGTTGTCATGGAACATATGTGTATTGTGGTCCTATAACTAGGAATCATTCATTGCCTTATGCCAATCTGTTGCCATTGTTCTTTAAACACTTTGGAGTACCCTTGGAGGATGAAGAGAAGATTACTACGTTTTGGGTTGGTTGATGAGGCTTCACTTCAAAGAATTGGTATGGTTCAGACTGGTGTAGATAGTGCTTTATGAGCTGACAGATCTTGGCCACGTGGCAACCATCCAGCACACCATATTGTGCTCCACACACACTGGATCACCAGCCGAGCTGATCCATGTGGGGGCTGCGAGAAAGAGCCCTCGCATACCACTGCACGGGACTTGTAGGGACTTAGTGGTTTGGAGGCTAGAGTAAGCCCTGTCGCGTGCAAGCCAAGCCCGCGCGCGACCTTTAGTAACTGCTTTGAGAGATTTATGGCACGAGCTCCATAAACCCGGTCAATCCGGTCAAACCCGGTCAACCTCGTAACGGTTCTGGTATTCGCGCACAACGTGCTGTAACGGTCCCTATATACTCGGACGAACGTGCCGTTATGGTTAAGCTAATTAAGCCGCCATCAATGGGCGCATTAACCACGCTACAACGGTCACGTTCTCTACTATATATAGGACGTTAACCTTATCATACAAAGGAGGACACACTCGCCATACGCGGAAGCTCTGCCAAACCTCTGTCTCTCTCTCAGACATTGCTACTGCCTTACTCTCTCCCTACACACAACCCCTCTCTTCCTGTGCGATCCCTGATCCACTACATACGGTGTACACGGAGGTCTCCCCGCCGGAATCTATTGTGCACATTTTGGTGAACCCGACGTGAACTTACCAACAAAAGCAACCATGTCTCAGGAGGATGACGTCAGCAACAGATCGCCCTCCACCGAGGCTCCCTCGGGAGACGAGACCCGCCGTACTCCTACGACTCCCGGCGAGACACCGACGCTAGAGTCTTTGGACGCCACTGTTCAGAGTCAGGCGAAAGCTCTCAAGGCTCAGTCTGCGCAATTAGAACGGATCTTGGCCTTTCTGGGCACCCTTGCGCCAAACCCTTCATCAGCCACCGCTGCCCCTCAAGGAGGAGGAGCCCTTTCCGCTCCAGGATTGGGAGTGCCAACCGCACCTCCCAACCCCAATCTGCAGACTCCACCGGCGACTACGCAGCTGCCTTCGGTTCAGGGGTCAACGGCCCAGATGCTGCCTCTTGCTGCTCACACTCCTCAGCCCTCGGCTTTGGCGTCTAACCCAACTCTACAGTACCCTTTGCCTCCCCCAACGGCGATCTGGGGGAATACGGGTAGTCAGTATGCTCCCAACCCTCCGGCGGCGTATGTGTCGCCACCGCCTGCGGCAACCCCTCCATCAACTACCGAGGGGAGCATTCCAGAATGCATGACGTCTCTGCAGAAGCGCGTGGACACTATTCTGGCTCATCAGTCATTCGCGGATACCATTATCCCGAAGTTAGACAACGATCCACCTATTCCACGAGAGATCTATCTCATGCCTAACCCGGCGGGGTACAAGGCTCCTAAATGGGATAAGTTCGAAGACGTCAATGGAAACGCTCATGAGCATGTCATGCGTTTCATTGATTTCATGGGGCCGTACGGAGCTGATCCCAAGCTGCTGATGCGAGAGTTCCCAAAATCTCTAGGGAAGGTAGCATACAAATGGTACCGAACATTGGAAGCCGGATCCGTGAAAACTTGGGACGACATGGTCCAGAAGTTCTATACCAAGTTCTTCCAGATGGAAGAAAAGGTGACGATGATCCATCTCTCGCGGATGTATCAGAAGCGCGAGGAGGACGGAATCACTTTCATCAAGAAATTCAGGGCGAAATCCTTGGAGTGCAAAGATCCAATGCCCGAAAGCCGGCTCGTAGAAATATGCCTACAATGCATGCGAGATGAATACAAAGGTATGCTCGTCAATTTTCAAACACCTACGTTTTCAAAGCTAATCGAATGCACGAAGAACATCGAGCCTATAGTCGAGAGACAGAAAAAGAAGAGCGCTCCGGAGCGACCTTCGAGCGGCACTACTTACAAGATCGGGAGATTTAGCTACAAGAGGGGACGCGAAGCTGAGGTCAATACAGTTTCGCCCCAGAAGCAAGCGAAGGTTGCGAACTTCGATGTACCGCCTCTGCCATACTCAGTAGAGGAAGCAAGCGACCTCTGCAGACAGTGGCGCAAGGACGGCGTCCTGCCACCGCTCGAGAAAACACCCTCCAAGGATATGGTGAGGGACCCTAAGTGGTGCGAGTACCATGGCAAGGTCATGCACCCCACAGCAGAATGTAAAAAGCTCAGGTTCACATTCGACCAGAAGATGAAGAACGGCGAGCTAATCTTCAGTGATCACAGAAAGGACGTGCGCAATAACCCACTTCCTGCTCATGCGGAGCAGGGCCCGAAAGGCAAAGAGGTCGCCATGATCTCGATTGTTGACTTGGAAGAAGTTGCAGAGTATGGTCTACCCATCGTTGCCGAGGTCCATGAAGACGAGGACTACAGCATGGACACGGAGGATGAACGTGCCGACCGGATGAAAGGGTCGCACGGCTTCAACAGATTCTTCGACGAGATGAACTTCTCCGAGAAGTGCCGGACTGATATGACGAAAGCGATCTTGAGAATAGCAGAGGACTACGAGGAGGACCTCGTAGTCTCCAACGGGAAAGTCATCAGGGCATCTCGCCCCACGGAAAAGATTATGACCTTTTCTGCCGGCGACAAGAAGACGGATGCGAGCCACCAGAGGCCTCTGTACGTGACCGCCATCATCAATGGCGTCGAGTTCAAACGAGCGTTCGTAGATGGAGGAGCAGCGGTCAACGTCGTTTCGCTCCACACACTGAAGCTAGCAGGGATCCCCGAGCACAAGATCGTCAGACGTCCATCTCCGCTTATGGGATTCGGAAGCGACTCTAGAATGACGATCGGATGGATCCGCCTGGGCGTTCAGATTGGCAAAATCAAGTGCTCAGCAAAGTTCTATGTCATAGACGCGAACACCACATACCACATGATCATAGGCCGAGCCTGGATTCATCGCTTCGACGCAGTTCCTTCAACGGCTCACCAGGTTATGAAAGCAATCTGGAACGACAGAATAGTCGAGATACCGGCTTCGACGAACCCATTCAACTTGGACGAGGCACATCTCAGCGAGGCGGTGTGGTTCACTGAGATGGTGGACGAGCAAACACCCGGACCATTCAACCCTACTCCTTTGCCTCTCTGGGAGGACATCAAGGACCAGTCACCTGCGGGAGTAATGGTGACAAGGGAAGATGCCAAAGAAAAGCCGCCCACACGCGAAGAGGCGCCACGTATCTCATATCATCGAAAGAATGTGTATACTCTGAAGAGAATCGCAAAGCATGACCCCGAGGGCAAGGAGATAGAGAGCTTCTACGCCAATGGGAAGAAATGCTATCGCATATGAAGGTGCGCGGGGATGTCCTCACCCGGGCATGGGGATATCCCTGGGCAAATCAATCAAATCGAGCAAATTGCGCTGACGGAAGAGCCAACACAGGGCGCTCCAGACGAGAAACTCAAAGAAGCACCTGAATGCATGGAAGACAGGCCCAGACCACAAAAGCAAGAGCTAAAGGAAGTGTTCCTCAGCCCGAACGAGGAAAAGAAAAGGCCAGTCTTCCTAAGTGCGGACCTCACAAGCGAAGAGGAGCAAGGGCTGCTACAACTTCTAACTGAATACAAGGATGTGTTCGCATGGGAGTACGACGAAATGCCAAGTCTGGATACAAGCATCACCATGCACCGTTTAGACATCATCCCAGGGTCTAAACCGGTAAAGCAGAGTACGAGGAGCTTCAGACCGGAGCTTAACGTGAAAATCAAGCAGGAGATTGTCAAACTCCTAGATGCTAAGTTCATAGAGCCAAATCATCATCCCACATGGCTGGCCAATATCGTGCCAGTAGTGAAAAAGAACGGACAACTCCGCATCTGCGTGGACTTCCGAGATCTCAATCGCTTCTGCCCCAAGGACGATTTCCCACTGCCTTACATCGATTTGCTTATCGATTCAACAGCGGGCCACCGCATGTTCAGTTTCATGGACGGCTTCAGCGGGTACAATCAAATCAAGATGGATCCCGAAGACGCGCGGAAAACTGCATTCATCACTCCGGTGGGAGTGTTCAATTACACCGTAATGCCATTCGGTCTCAAAAATGCGGGTGCAACCTATCAGCGGGCCATGATGGCTCTGTTTCACGACATGATGCATAAAGAAGTGGAATTCTATGTAGATGACCTGGTTGTCAAATCCAAGCACGAAGCAGACCACCTCGCAGATCTACAAAAGGTGTTCAATAGATGCAGATGTTTTCAACTGAAGATGAATCCCATGAAGTGCGCATTCGGGGTAACATCAGGGAAATTCTTGGGATGCGTGGTCCATCGCCAAGGGATCGAGCCTGACCCTGCGAAAGTATCAGCTATCACCAGCATGACACCACCCCATAACCAGAGTACCTTGAAAACATTCTTGGGAAAGCTATCATATCTGCGAAGATTCATCCCGGCGATTGCAGAAATCACCTGCTGTTTTAGTGCTCTCCTCAAGAAAGACGCTGCGTACGACTGGGCTCCGGAGCACGAAGCCGCATTCGGAAAGCTGAAGGATTTGCTCACGTCCTCAAAAATAATGATCGCGCCTCAACTGGGATCACCGCTTCTGCTATATCTGACATCAACAAGGAGATCTATAGGAGCGCTCTTGGCTCAGGAGTATGAAGGCCAAGAGAGGCCTATCTACTACATCTCTCGCATCGTGCAGCCTGCTGAATCAAGGTACACAGACATCGAACGTCATTTTCTTGCCTTATTCTTTGTGATAGAGAAGTTGAAACACTATTTCGCATCGCACAAAGTAGTAGTGGTCACCAAGAGCGACCCTATACGATATTTGCTAACTCACACTACTCCGGGCGGGAGATTGGCGAAATGGTACATGACCATTTCTCAATACGATATCACATGCGTGCGACCGCGAGCGATCAAGTCACAGGCGGTAGCAGATCTGTTGGCACAGTTCCCCGATAACAGCCACGAACCCGTGATCGAGGAAGAGCTCGAAGGCCCTGAAATCTACGCAATCGACGTGCCCTATTGGACCCTCCACTTCGACGGTTCGTCAACCAGGAAAGGCGGAGGCATTGGGATAGTCTTGACAAAGCCAGACGGGGAAGTCATACAGATGTACGCAAAGCTCAACTTCGCAGTCACAAAAAACGAAGCGGAATATGAAGCCCTCATCGCAGGGCTCCGTGCGGCGAAAGCTTTGGAAGTAAACAACTTAACGGTCATGGGAGATTCAAAGCTGATCGTTAAGCAAGCCTCGGGAGAGTATGGTTTGAAGGAGATCAACCTCCTGTCTTACCGCACCCTAGTACAAAAGCTGATGCAGCAATTCTGCGATGTAAAGTACGAGCACAAGCCCCGAGCAGACAACAGGCACGCGGACGCCTTGGCAACCTTGGGATCTAAGGTCAGCACTGACAAATGCCCCGCAAAGATCTCTATTGAAGTGCGAACGTCGTCGGCATTGACAGAAGATGCATGCGACGACGAACCATGGATGACGCAGACTGGAGGAAAGCAATCCTGCAAGCTATTGCGGAAGGCACAAGCAGTGAAAGGTGGGCACTCACAAAAGGATACTGCATACATGACAACACCCTTTATTACAAGGGTCCGGGCGGAATACTCATGCGATGCGTCTCCGAGCGAGAGGGACAACTTTTGTTAGAAAAGATTCACCAACACGCTTGCGGAGAAAGCGAGGTGTCAATCTACAGGAAGGCTCAGAGATATGGCATTCATTGGCCAGACATGTCAACAGCCGCAACCCTTATACAAGGAAAGTGCGAGAGTTGCGCACTAATCAAAGATTCTCTACTCATCGCCCTAACCGATGACGACACGGACTGGAGGAAGCCACTATTTGATTTCCTCACCCAGGGCACCGTGCCCGAATCAAGAAAAGAAGCCGAGAAATTGAAAAGGAAAGCGTCTCGATATGTGGTACAGGAAAACCTACTTTGGAGAAGAGGTCACGAGGGCAACTTGCTGCGATGTCTAGACGGCAGAGAAGCACAAGAATTCATGGACCTTTCTCATCAGGTGGAACACCAAGGAGGTGCGAAATTATGCAGACAGCTCCTCTCAATCGGGTATTTCTGGCCCACGATGGAGGTCGATTGCCGCACCAAAGTGCGACGCTGCCAGGAGTGCCAATTCAAAGGGAACCTAGTGCACGCTCCCGCCGTGGATCTACATGCACTAGGGACTCCATGGCCATTCCACACATGGGCTCTGGACTTCATCGGTCCCATCCGACCGACATCGCACGGGAACCATTTCATTCTCACCGCGACTGAGCTATTCACCAAGTGGGTGGAGCAATACCACTGAAGACGGCAAATGCGCTGGCTGTGGTCAACTTCATCCAGGAAAGCATCATATGCAGGTTCGGAATCCCAAACACCATTCTTTCAGATAACGGTACTCCTTTTGTTAATCGCCAGGTAGCTGCGAAATTAGCGGAGTACAATATCAGGCAAATTTGCTCTACCCCTTATTACCCAAAGGGAAATGGACAAGCCGAAGCGACCAACAAAACGCTGTTGAGAATTTTGAGCAAGATGGTCGCAGATGACCACAAGAAGTGGGCCGATTCTCTAAGCATAGCTATGTGGGCCTACCGAACTTCTCCAAGGACACCCACAGGGGCCTCGCCATTTCTACTATGTTATGGGCCCGAAGGTGTAGTACCTGCGGAGGTTAGAGTCAATTCGGCAAGGCTGGCCTTCCATGCACTCTATGAAAATCAACGCGATCACGACTTAGTCTTGCTGGAGGAAAAGCGAGAACAAGCCAAAAGAACTAACAAGCGGTACCAGGAAAGAATCGCTCGCGCCTACAATAAGACGGTCCAGCGAAGAGATTTCGCAGTCGGAGACTTGGTCTTGCGCGCATCCGATCACTGTATGCGAGAAGCGACTCACCCGAAGTTCGCAGCCAACTGGGAAGGACCCTTCGAAGTCACAGAAGTCTTCGACAGTGGCTACTGCAGCATCCGAAGGTTGCACGGAACAACCTCAACTCCGAGTTCAGTCAACATGCGCTGGATTAAGAAGTACTATCCCTGACTTCTCTCATTTCATGCGTTTTATTATAACGTCGCTTGATATCTTGTATGGCTACGATTTACACAATCTCCTTTCCCATATGAGAGGATTGTAATCCCATCTCTCCCATATGAGAGCGTTATAATAAAAGAATTCTCCCAAATGAGAAGTTCACATTTCTAGCTGTTTATATTGCTTTATTCAGTTTGTTATTACTGTTAACAATGGTTTATCCGCCGCAATAGCAATCTGTACAACTACGATCTTAATCGATCATCATCTAAGCCTATCTCTCACGATAGCAGCAAATGCGAAATGCGATCTTAATTGATTATCAAAGCCTATCTGTTACGATAGCAGCCCGTGCGAAATGCGATCTTAATTGATCATCTAAGCCTATCTCTTACGATAGCAGCCTACGCAAACGCGATCTTAACTGATCATCTAAGCCTATCTCTTACGATAGCAGCCTATGCAAATGCGATCTTAATCGATCATCTAAGCCTATCTCTTACGATAGCAGCCTATGCAAATGCGATCTTAATTGATCATCTAAGCCTATCTTTCACGATAGCAGCCTATGCAAATGCGATCTTAATTGATCATCTAAGCCTATCTGTTACGATAGCAGCTCATGCGAAATGCGATCTTAATTGATCATCTAAGCCTATCTGTCACGATAGCAGCCTATGCAAATGCGATCTTAATTGATCATCTAAGCCTATCTGTCACGATAGCAGCCTATGCAAATGCGATCTTAATTGATCATAAAAGCCTATCTGTTACGATAGCAGCCTATACAAATGCGATCTTAATTGATCTTCTAAAGCCTATCAGTCACGATGGCAACACATACAAATGCAATCTTAATTGATCTTTCAAGCCTAATGTTGCGATAGCAGCCTACGCAAAAATGATCTTAGTTGATCTTCTAAAGCCTATCTGTTACGATAGCAACTCGCGCAATTTAACGATCTTAATTGATCTACTAAAGACTATCTGCTACGATAGCAATATTGCGAACATGATCTTAAATGATCCACAAAGGCCAATCACAAGTCCATCTGTCAGGATGGCACAGCCGCGAAAATACGATCTCGAACGATCTAGTGAAACATCCGAGAATTCATATAGCATATCGCAAATGCGAAACCATTACGTAGCATTATGCAAGGCGAAATATGCCGAAACGCATGCGAAGTTGTATTTTGTTGTAAAGAGACAACAGATAATACAAAAAGCTATTTATCATTATGAGTCAAAAGACTTACAATTTATCTGTCTAGATAGCAGCTTACAAGCGAAAAAGCTCGAATCTAACTACGCAGCCTACATGGCTTATAATACATTCGAAAAGTAGCTGACAAGTCAGCAGAGACACACTACGGGAATCCTGGCTGAAAAGGATGAACCCACCGGTCCTAACACCGGCAATGCAATACGCAGATCTGCGGCCAAAGATCCATAGCAAAAGGGATGCTGCCGCGAAGAGATCAGCTTGTCATTCGCTACGTCCCTAGCAGCAAGATCTGCGAGACGGTACGTCCAAGACCCCAAGGGGTGACAAAAGCCTCTGTCTGATCAAGATAGGCACCGGAGGAACTTCCTGTTCCGACATATGTTACCCTGCGAAACAGGGGAAGCAGTCATTCCTCTGGTGATGGATTCCTTGTCATGATAGACAAGGGCATTGACAAACCCCCTGAGTTCAAGAACGAAGAGGCAAGAAATCCTCCTTCAGGGATGCTGGAGGAGAATTCAGCCGTTCATTACGAGACGGTAGCACGGTCACTTCGGCGATGCACCTCGCCACGAGGCGGCCGGAAACATGACCTGCACACATAATACACGAAGAAAATTCTTCGAACACACATGAGATATCATCTCCATCTTCTTTATGATGGTTATAAAGAGCAATATTCCTCATAAAGTGGATCTTGGAAACTATTTCTACAGCACAAAGCGCAAACTCAGGATTCACAACTTGAAGTTGCCATGAATCAACGAAAAATAAGCGTTGAAGCCAGCAGTCGTAAGGACTCACGGCAAAGCACATTTTTGGGATGAAGAACCCAAATAGCAAAGACAGGGTTTATATAGACCCTGTGGAGACTCTTCAGTTGCCAAGGATGAGTCAGCAGAATTTGAAAAGAGGGCAAGTTCAATCACTTATGCCTTGGAAAGCGGTAACAATCAATTACCCTACTAAAGGCTATGACGATTCAGTTGCGTATCCTAATAAATGACGGATGGTCATGATTCGGATGGACTTCCCAACAAAAGCGTGCTTATCTGCCGAGAAATTAGCGCGAAAATCAAGCAGAGTATCAATTGCTGATGTCATAATTGGATATGCACAGGAATATCCTATCAAATCCCGGAAAGGGCAAAATGGGCAAATTCATTCTTGTTGTTAAAAAGGGGGAGAAACCCTAGCAACATTACATTAATGTTTCAAACATTACATTAATGTTTCAGCTATTTTCTTGCTATTTTTTCAAAATTTGAAAAGTCAAAGCAAATTCTTGATCAAGGAGTCTTGGGGCTCGAACTGATGGCTCAGCTTCTCTACTTGTTCCACTTCTTGCTACAATAGCTCGCACCTGGCATTCATCTCATGATAGAGCTTCAGAGCTTCATCAACCTTTAGCTTTTGCTGCTCCACCTTCTGCTTCTCAGCTGCGAGATTCTGGTGGCCGAGTTTCAAAGTTACGGCTGCGCGAATCAGCGTGACTCTGTTCATAAGAAATTTGAAACCCAGTCTGCCCTGGACTTTGGTCACGAGATTTTGGCACATGCCACATAGCAATTCAGCACTCTGGACAGAAATGGTCGCAGGCGTAGCCGCAGACAGCTGCTCCAAAATCCAAATGGCTTCAGTAAGAAACAGCCTCCTGTCGAAGGGCCCTATCTCCAGAGATCTCACAAACGATTGGGGGTTGGCGAGGCGCATCCGAACCACCCAGTCTACATCGGTTTGCTTCAAACCTGAAGAGACGTCAAAACTAAGTTATGACGTCAAACTCGCAAGAAAATAATGCAAAATGCGAACAGTAAAGCTTTGCTTACCAGTTCCTTCCAGAATCTCTTGGAGAGAAGGAATGCGCGCTGCCGGGGTGGTCGAAGACTGTCCTCGCTCCATAGCTCTCTTATCAGCTGCGAGCTCCAATCTCTCGTAGTCAGGAGGAAGAGTGTAGGCCGCACCAGCTACGACTACATTCCCAACCTGCGAGCCCCAAAAGCTCCACGCAGGAATAGGTGCCTCTGACTCAGTCATCGCCGGAGGCAAAGGGACAGCCGAAGTCGCTTGGCGAAGGACGCTCTCAGATGCGAAAGCATTAGCAGCACTCGTCCTTACTTCCTCAGCACCGGTATGGACATCTTCATCCATCAGCACAGCATCTGCTTCAGCATCATCGGAAAGTTCGATGATGCCCTCGAGAGGCTCACTTGCATGATCAGCAGCCGCGACAGGCTTCTCGGTATGGGAGCTTGGAATCGGAACATAGGACGTAGAAGGCTGACTTCTCTGCTCCAGCACAGGTTCCTCAGCATGACCTGCGACATTAAATGCGATGATATGAGGTAACTTGCGCTATAAGTTATTTTTCTATCTTTGCTAAAGCTAAGAGTAAGCACCTCCACGCGAAGGTGGGATTGAGGTATCTCCCTCATACACTACGGATGTGGAACCATGTCCTATTAGTGTGTCCTCACTAAGCAATTCTTTAAGAGAAGCGTGACCTGGGATGCGAATAAACCAGTCATGATTCTGTCTCAAGTTGCTAAAGCCTAGTACATGCGTATCGCTCAAATAATTACCTGAGGGTTCTCCGCATTTGTCTACTAACCAACGGCGGATGTCAGTCTTTGACACACCATGCTTTAACGCACCCACAATAACGTCTCTATAAGTTACTGCGAGATTGAAGATCTCACCTTTATCGCCGCCTGCGATTTCCTCAAAGTCCGCTTGAACTTGCTCCAGCGCTGCTGCATCCTCTTCCGGAACCGCATCTTCTTCCTCTGCCTGGGGAACCACTTCTTCGGGAAGCTCATCTTACTCGCTAGCTGGACGCACTAAGTCGTCAACATGCTGCTCTTCGAGGCTCCGCTGTCTCACACGCTCGAGCTCCTCCTCTTCTCGCTGCCTCCTTCTTTCAGCAGCCTCCGCGGCTGTCTTCCTGGACTCAGCAAGAATGTCCTCGCTTATGGGATCGCTTGGAATGCCAGAAGCGGTATCTCTCTTTTGTCTCTTGGCCAAAAGGCCACCAATGGTCTCATCATCATCATCATCTGCGAAGATATGATTGGTTTAAGAAAATAAGTGCAAAGAAGTTACGATAATGGAAAAGGAAATGCGACGGAGGTACCTCCTGATTCTTCCTCATGCATCACAACTGTTGCTTCTTCTTCTTCATCACTTTCTTGGGGCTCCTGCCTCTCTTCCTCTTCCTCTTGGTTGAATGGAACAAAAGACTCAACTGCGAGCTCTTTTCGCACTTTGCTGGGCATGCGACCTTTGCCTTTGTCCTTGATAGAAAGGGACCTCACTGGAGGAGAAGATGGAGCAATTCTGGGGGAAGAAATCGTAATTCCCTTTTGCCTAGGTCTCTTCACTCTCGGCGCCGCAGTCGCTGGAGGGGACGGGTCATCCCCAGGAGGAGACGGAGTCGGAGGATTGTCTATCAGCGAGTAAGCAAAAGCATTCATGACTGCGCGAATCTTTGTTTCGACCTCAGCGTCCATCCTCCATGCTAGCCGGAACGACTGCTTTTGTCTTCTGGTGGCAACAATGGTGTTAACCAATGACTTGGAGCGATCACCAGATGCGAATCTCCGCACATGACACTACAGCAAACAGTACAGGACGAAGGCATCAGCATAAGAAAATCAAAAGGCTTAACGCACACGGTGAAATTGCTTACCTCAGCAAATGCCTTGCTATATCTGACGACATGCGTGTCGCCCTTCTTAATGGCGGCGATCTTCTCCTTCAGAATGACATCAGGACACAAGTGGTTCTCGCGATCCAACAGTGAGTAGCAACCATACTCAGACTCGCTCAGACTGCAATTGGGGCGAAACGGAAAAGAGTTTCTTTTGATCAAGGGGGCTCTACTTGGCTGCGCGGCCGACTCCGTCTCAATCCTCGTTTGCTGGGCAATCCAATATGCGAGCCAGTTCTGGGAACAACCACCCTCGCGGGTTCCCGCAGGCTGCTCAAAGGGAAGATTGTTCATGAAGACCGTCTTGCACTCCTTTGTTAGCAAACGCTTGTAGCATCCTCTGATAATGGACTGGGGCCAGATTGATGGGGCCACCGCATCAAAACCGAACTGAGGAGAAACTCGAGTGGGGTCAACGTCCACGGTAAGCTTTTCATACCTTGGCGCGAGCTCACGAATATGCTCTGCGAGGGCAGGAAGGGAACCTCGCAGACACCAGCAAAAGAACTCGCGGTAGCGCTCATGGAAATGCGATCCCTCCTCAAAGAGAAGCTCTTCTGAGAAGACAATACCTTTAGAGGGGTACAGCTTTGGAAACCATCGCACGTTCTCAATGCGCGTGGCATAGGGCCTGGCAGTAAACTCCTTCCGTTTGTCGCATATCAAACTCCAAACGCACTTGGTGTTGCTTGCTCCGAACCATCTCGCAGCTCTTCCACTGTTACGCGCTTCCGTCTCGCCTGGGGGACACCATTTGTCAAGTTTGAGAGCAGTTGGAGCATAAGACGGCCATCGCTCGAAAACCCACATTGTCAAAAAGGAAATATTGACAAAAGTCAGTACATCGAGGCGGCCACGCGACTCCTTCATGGCTAGAACCAGCTGATCAAGCCTATAGTACAGCGTGCCCAAGACCAAGGGCCCGAGTGCGACTCTCTGGCCAAGGGCGAGCCTCACAGCAAGTGGCAACACATGGTAGAAGACTCCGTCATGGGGGTGACCATCAATCAGGTACCTCGACAGCCAAGCACAGAGAAAAGCACAAAGGGTCAAATGATAGCCTTTACCCTCTACGTAATTCTCGGCCTTTGGGTCCTCACTCAGAAGTTTCTTAGTGATGCTGCTGTTCGCATAGTCTCGGAAGAAGTACTGCAACCATTTGTTCCAGGTATTCTTCCCAGACGTATCAACCAACTGCCAGTTCGGAAGAGGCTTTGTAGTGGTCCACCGGGTGGAGATTTTCTTTACCTCTGCTAGGCATTCCTCCATCTGTGTGTATAAAGCAATCTCCGCAGATTTCCTCAAGGGACTCAAAGGGTCCACTTCGCCCGTGGGGGAAAGCTCGTACAACATTTGAACGTCCTCGAGTGTGGGGGCAGCCTCGAACTCAGCAAAATGGAACGTGTGAGTCGCAGGCGAGTAACGGGACAGAAGGTCTAGAAGCATGGACTGATCCAACTTCACGGCAGCACCCTTCATAGCACGGATAGCAAAGTATACGCCGGCTTCATCAAGAGTCGCGGCGTGATGATCCAACACGTGGTCAATCCACTCATCCATATAGTACAATTTCTGGACGAACGCTTGGGTTGAAATCGCAGTATATGGGAAGTGCCCGTTCTCGATTCCCAATCGAACCACATCCTCGGAACCAATCAACTCGAGCAAGGCTGAGTTAACTGGGCGAGTCAGTGTCAGCAATCGCTCAACCGGGACAGGATCAGGCATCCTCTTCGCCTTTACCCTCGCATGGTAGAAATCTTTGCCACCTAAAAAGGGGGCTTTTCGCCACAAGGCCCGCGGAAGGTCGGGTATCTCTTCATCTTCCTTGACGGGCCTGGTTCCTCTTGTCTTGGCCATTCCTGCGGAAGAGCAAGAAAAAGGGGGGAGAAATACCACACTTCAGTTTGAATTTTGAAATTCAAGATCTATGCAAAGGAAGACGAACAGTTTCTGGTATCAATTTCAGAAATCAGGGAGTTGCAAGATCTCATATTGTTGAAGGATTAAAGCAAAGTGGGTTCAAAGATCAAAGCCTCTTCACAAATTTCAGGGGTTTACAGATTCAACGCAGTTCAAGGCAAACACTGGTATCTTAAATCAAAATTAAACGAGGCCAACCTTGTTTTATTGAAGCCTGCTTGGATATGCACAATTGGAGAACACGATTTGCAGTTCTGAACTGGTGATTGATTATCTGAATCTGCTCTCGAAGATCTCCGGGTACCATTCACTTTAAGAGAAAGAAGTGATGCTTTGCAATAATGGGGGATACAAGGTATTTATCCAAAACAATGAAGGGTTGCGTCCTTTTGGTAGTCGAATTGCAACCGTCACCGTCGAATCGCGCAATCACGGGACAAGCTGACGTCACGCCTAAAACCCTAAAGGCCAGACGGCACGACTCTAGGGGTTTTAGGTCATAATGACACGCACGGGGGCTGAACTTACCCGTATTTGAATTGGTGCGTGGCGGCGACGCGTATGTTGGTTTCCGCGCATGGAAGTCTATACAGCTATGAGTCTTCACGCGCAGAAAGGGGGCTAATGTAGATAGTGCTTTCTGAGCTGACAGATCTTGGCCACGTGGCAACCATCCAGCACACCATATTGTGCTCCACACACACTGGATCACCAGCCGAGCTGATCCATGTGGGGGCTGCGAGACAGAGCCCTCGCATACCACTGCACGGGACTTGTAGGGACTTAGTGGTTTGGAGGCTAGAGTAAGCCATGTCGCGTGCGAGCCAAGCCCGCGCGCGACCTTTAGTAACTGCTTTGAGAGATTTATGGCACGAGCTCCATAAACCCGGTCAATCCGGTCAAACCCGGTCAACCTCGTAACGGTTCCGGTATTCGCGCACAACGTGCTGTAACGGTCCCTATATACTCGGACGAACGTGCCGTTATGGTTAAGCTAATTAAGCCGCCATCAATGGGCGCATTAACCACGCTACAACGGTCACGTTCTCTGCTATATATAGGACGTTAACCTTTCCATACAAAGGAGGACACACTCGCCATACGCGGAAGCTCTGCCAAACCTCTGTCTCTCTCTCAGACATTGCTACTGCCTTACTCTCTCCCTACACACAACCCCTCTCTTCCTGTGCGATCCCTGATCCACTACATACGGTGTACACGGAGGTCTCCCCGCCGGAATCTCTTGTGCACAACTGGGAAAGTAAAGTGGAAGTTCTATGCTGAGTTAACTGCAAAAGAATTGAAGGAGAAGGATTTTATCAACCCTAAAGCAGCTACAACATCTAAAGCACCTGATAGTTTGGATTTCACTTAGGTTCTAGATAGAGTTGAGGTTATGGAAGATGGAATTGAAGACCTTAGGAAAAGTTTGTTTGACTTGTCTACTGACTTTGTGAAGTTCAAAGGTTTTGTGAATTCAAAACTGGATGTGATCATCAAGAGTTTGGACTTGGAGAAGATACCATCTGCAGAGAGCAGAGATACCAGCATTAATTCTTGTGAGATTCTTGAAGAAGAAGAAGAAGAAGAAGAAGAAGAAGAAGAAGAAGAAGAAGAAGAAGAAGAAGAAGAAGAATAAGAAGAAGAAGAAGAAGAAGAAGAAGAAGAAGAAGAAGAAGAAGAAGAAGAAGAAGAAGAAGAAGAAGAAGACAAAGAAGAAGAAGAAGAAGAAGAAGAAGAAGAAGACGACGACGACGAAGAAGAAGAAGAAGAAGAAGAAGAAGAAGAAGAAGAAGAAGAAGAAGAAGAAGAAGAAGAAGAAGAAGAAGAAGAAGAAGAAGAAGAAGAAGAAGAAGAAGAAGAAGAAGAAGAAG
Organism: Linanthus parryae; assembly: GCA_023055425.1. Lineage (NCBI taxonomy): Eukaryota > Viridiplantae > Streptophyta > Magnoliopsida > Ericales > Polemoniaceae > Linanthus > Linanthus parryae. The sequence continues at coordinate 79,896,117 of JALGPY010000006.1, forward strand.
AAGAAGAAGAAGAAGAAGAAGAAGAAGAAGAAGAAGAAGAAGAAGAAGAAGAAGAAGAAGAAGAAGAAGAAGAAGAAGAAGAAGAAGAAGAAGAAGAAGAAGAAGAAGAAGAAGAAGAAGAAGAAGAAGAAGGAGGAGGAGGAGGAGGAGGAGGAGGATGAGGAGGAGGAGGAGGAGGAGGAGGAGGTTCCACTATTTCTTGCTTCAAAGAACTTATTTGAACAATCTTATGAGGAAGCTAGTGGTGAGGAGACTGCTGAAGGAGGAACTGAGAAGAATACTGCTAGAGTTGAGGAAGTGATTGCTGAAGTGGTTGCTGATGTGGAAGCTCACAATGTAGAAGCACCGAAAGAAGAGGTTGATGAACAAGCTGAGGTTGCAGAAGAGTCAGATGCTGAAACAGCTGAGGAGGAACAGTTGGAGACTGAGGACAAGGGCAAGAGAAAAGCTGAAAGTGAGAAGAAGACTACCAAGAAAAGTGCAGGAGCTGGAACTTCAAAGCCTTGAAGCCTTTTATTTCTTTTCCTTTCTTTCTTTCTTTCTTTCTAAGTCCTGAAGTTTTTTGTTTTCTTTTAAAAAAAACCTCTGAACTTGATCCTACATTTTTTCTACTTCTTTGATGAAAGTAAAAAAATGGGAAAAGTATTTGTGATTTGATACTATTTGCTAGTTTTTCTAGTTTTCTAAAGTTTTTGTAATAACTTTTCAATACTGTAGGATGTGGGTTGATGCTTTTATGCTATCATTCGTTTTTGATATATTTGTGATGTGCTTATTCTGATGTATGTGATATAATTTATCTTGTTAAGTTTTAATAGTTTCTTTGAGTTGCAGAAAAAATTGAAAAGGAATAATATTTGTTTTGTATTTCATCAAGGGGGAGATTGATAGTTCAAGCTTTTGAGCATGAATGTGTTTACAAACTCAGGGGGAGTTTGATCTTTGATGATGCAAGGCAAAAGGATCAGAACTGTTAAAGTCTCAAAGTTTCAAAGCTTTGAGATACTGTTTGCTTGTGCTAACTGTTTATTATTCCTAATAGTTTCTGTGATTGCAGGCTTGGAGATTGGATTAAGTGGTGATTTAATCATTCACTATTGTCCTTAATAAATATTATTGAGCCTATATTTTGATTGAATTGGTCTTACAGATATTATAGGGTTCGGTCTAAAGCTCATTCATCTGAACTGGAAATTAAAGCTCCAAAGCTTTGAGATTGCTTTTATGCTCAGTTCTGCTTAACTGAATTATGTGTGCAGGATGAGTTGGATGGATTCCTGATTGAATTTTGAGTTAATCTAACTTTTTAGTATGTTATGTATCTTTTCTTACAATTATATACATATGTGGCTATTTATATGGAATTTATCTATGGAAAAATAAGCTTTGGGTTTATGCAGGAATTGGCTGTCTAACATATCAGATTTGTGTGGCTAATTTGTCTAGATCTTGTATGATCTTCGTGTCTGAGATTGTGCAGAATTTTTGGTCGTCCAAACGTCCATAAACAAAGTCAAAAAGCTATTCAAACATAGCTGTTGAAAGAAGCATCTCAGGGGAGAGAATTTGTAGGAATTTAGTTCCTAAAATCTCTCAAGCTATTCCAGGTTGTTGATAAAAGATGGAGTTTGAATTTCAAACAGAGAGACACATCAAGAGAGGATGATAAACAGAGATAGAAGAGAGTTTCATACATGGGAGAGAAAGTTACAGAACTCTTCATACAATCAAGCTAATCAACAACTGTAGGAATTGAAGATCATTCATGAAATCTGAAGAACACTTCATCGGCTTATCTTTTCTTTGTTATTCAAGTTGTATTGAATCTGTTATATTCATTCTTGTTTCTAAACCTCACAAAATTAGATAGTTGTTCAAGTGACCCACAAGAGGTTCTTATTATTTCAAAAGGTTGTAGATGATACTAGATAGGTTGGGACCACAAGCTGAATAAGTGTAAGGTAGCTCACTTAGGCTTGAGAATTAGGGCTAAATCTGGGTGATTAATAAGAAGTGTGTTGAAATCCTGGAGGGATCAGATCCTAAAGGGGTTTGACCTTTAGGAAATATTTTGCAAAATGTTTGGGTTCCTAAAGGGACAAGTAAGAAATATTCGGGTTCCTAAAGGGGTTTGACCACCTAACATGGTTGACCCTGAATATGAATCCAAATTTTACACTTTGTTTAACAGCTGGGTAAGACATTTAATGGTGTTTGCAGGTTGTCACCAAGAACAAAGAACAGAAGTGGATTATGGATAGTGGTTGCTCCAGACACATGAGTACCAAGAGTTCTTTGTTTACTGAATTGAAAGAATAATCAGGAGGGACCATCACACTTGGTGACAAAAGAAAATGCAACATCATAGGAATTGGTAAAGTTGGTAATGGTTCCACAGATTCTATCTCATATGTTTATCTTGTAGATGGTTTGAAGTTTAATCGGCTTAGTGTATCACAACTGTGTGATAAAGGTAATAAGGTTTTAATTGACAAGGAGAATGTGTGGTGCAAGATGGAAAATCTGAAAATTGCATCCTCACTGCTTCAAGGTAAAACGATGTTTGTTGTGTGAATACTAAAATTAGGCCAAGGTTATCACTCGAAAGAGAGTTCTTTGTGACTACTACCTTAACTTGAGTTTTCAAGGCCTTGAAATTGGTTTCCAAGGCTTTGAAATCTCTGTCAGTTTTTGCCTGTGGAATTTCAAGATTCTTGTTCTAACAAATTAATTGCAAATTTTCTCTTTCTTTCTCATGAACCTTTTCCTTTAAAGACTTGATTTTATTTAAATAATCTTCGTCATTGAAAAGTATTGTTCTCACAATTTCAGAAAGCACATCTGCTGGTTTAGACATTACACTATTCACCTTTACCTCAATGTTCCTTTCTGAACCTTCATCATGCTTGGACATTGATAACGCCCAATTAGGGGTTATCTTTTAGCCTGATTTCACAAGTATTTGCGTCGAAATTAGCGGTTTTTGCCGGAAAATGCCTTAGAATGCCTCGGAAATCTAGAACGAGACGTTTATTTGCACTTGCTGGATTTCTGCTTATTTCTTGCTATATTTGGATATGATCGCGGGTTTTCGTTCGTGTTGCCTTTTCAGGAACAGGTTCAGGAGGTGCATCGGGAAGCGTGCCGGGACCAAGCCGGGACCGTCTCGGGAAACGTGCACAAGACCGGGACACGACGGAAACACGGAAAAGCAGGAGAACACCGAAGAGGCAAACCGGGGGCGTCAGGCAGAAGAGTGGAAACCAGGGGATCCAACCTGGCCCACCAAAGGACCAAGTGGGGCCCACATCTCCACCCCCTGCCTGCGTATATACGCAGGCCTGCGTATATACGCAGGCAGGGAGGGAGATGGGCGGTGGTTGATGGGCCCTGGTTACGTATATACGCAACCCTGCGTATATACGCAGCCAGTTTTGACTTTTTGGTCAAAGGCGGTGGACCGATGGCAGATTCCGTAATTTCGGGGACAAGCGTTTTCGGGAAGCAGCGCTATTTAAAGACTCGTCCAGACTCGTTTTGAAGACACGGAGACACAACATAATTCTCAGCACAACCGAAGGGCAAGTCAGAGCATTCCCGGAGAGCACGAAAGCGCGATTCGAGATTCGAAGACTTAGTTTGATTTCGTTCTCTCTCTTTATATTCAGAAACTGCGTTTTGTATTATGTCTAGTCGTAGCTAAACTTCTCACCTAGGTTCTCGGTGAACCTAGGGTTTCGTACCCAGATTTTATGACTACTTCGTTTATGGATTCATGATTGTTATCTTAATTCAGCAAGTTATATATGTTATTCTGGTTTTGGTTATTATCATATATGCATGATAGGATTGATCACCCAGGATTGTTATAGACCCGAGCTTGTAGGTGAAAACGTCAAGTTAGGGTTAGGAAGAAAAACCAGGATTTAGTACCTTACCCTGATAGACCGACCAGAGAAAGGGAGATAGGGCTAGCATAAAAAAACGTGAGACCAACTGTTAGAGAATTTGACCTGGGCCATTCGGACAGGTTAGAAACCCTAACAGGATTAGACCGAGACTGCAGATTTAGGCAGCTTAACAAGAATCCGAAAGTCTGCAGGATCGGGATTACGTGTGGAATCTGAAAAGTCACTGCACAACTGGTACGTTGCACAGATATCGAAACTGCTGAGTGTTTTCATAATCGAACGTAAAACTGAAATCTGTAGAAACCCTAGGGGATCCTGGAGCCTAGTCTTCATCTATTATCGTTACACCCGATTCAGCTTATTTCAGAAAACGTCACAAAAATATTTACGTTTTTAATTTCTGTTTTTAGTTTAGTCATTACAATCACAACCTACTCCTCCTGGTTACTACACTCGGATAACCGAAACTGACAACGTAAGTAAACCCGAAACAGTCCTCGTGGGAACGATCACCCGAGTCTAATTGCACCCGGTATTACAAGATTCGTACACTTGCGATAGCACGTTAGTTTGCGCATCAAGTTTTTGGCGCCGTTGCCGGGGACTTTTTAGGGTCTATTTGTTGGAATAGATGCCCTAGAGGCAATCTAGTTTAGTATGAATTTGTATATGGCTAGAAAATTCATTTATTATTTATTGGATATTTAATATAATGAAGTCCTTAGATTTACAATCGTGTTGTTTATCTTAAATATCCCTAGTCAAGTATAATGACTAAATGGGACAATCATCTATAGACTAGTATGGGGTTGGATTGATATGGAGATATCACGATCCAACACATAGGTGTGCATTACGGAATGTTGCACTGGATTGACCCATCACCGAGAAGGCTACATACACGTTATGTTGAGTCACAAGTGCTTCTCGGGTACAATGGTATTGTCATCCTTAGACTTGAAGTCACTAGATATTCTAGTTGTAGATCATTGTGATCTTGGTAGCGTTAAACGCTACACCGTAACTGGGTAGTTATAAAGGCGTGTACTGGATACAATGAGAAGCAAGCTTAGAGATTGTAGTGGACGTAGAGAGGATTTGCCCCTCCCACATAACGGGAGCAAATATCCAAGGCCACTCGAAGGATAGTGCTTATAGAATGTCTGGCCAGACTCAAATAAATCAATATATGGGATATTGATGTTATTTGCACGAATAAGGCTATTCCATGGATCGAGAAACTAGGGATTGGATATACGAGTGTGACTTGTATGTCTTGTGCCCAATCCGGATATGGAGGCAAAGGGATGAGACAATTACTTGTACAAGGTTGTCTAGATGACTATTCTATTAGTTGGCTAGAATGGATGTTTTGCTAGAAACCGCTCCATGTTAGCAAATAGTTGCTACCAACTAGATAGAACCTATGGGGTCACACGCTATATAGAGTTGTACTAGATTTGGGAATTAATTAATTGGATTAATTAATTAGAAGGATCACTTTGCAAACCCTTGCAAACTTAGTAGGGACTAATTTGCAAGGAAGGGACTAAATTGAATTCTAGTAGGACTAGAATAAGTCCTTTAGGTAGTTAACAAGGAGTTGTTGGACTATATAAAGGACCCTCCTTCCTTCCTTCCTTATAACTTATGCTCTAAAGAGAACATAACAAGAGTGGGAGAGAAAAAAAGGAGAGAGAGAGCAAGCAACAAGGAGGACGCCGCCCCCTTGCCGCCGCCCCCTCGTCCCCGACGCCAAAAAGAGGGCCGAGCCCTTCTTTTTGCCTCGTTTTGCGTGATTCCTTCACCCTCCTCTCATTCCGGGCTAGCACCAAGGAGATTGGAGATCTAGGATCAACTCTAGGCGTGGATCAACTATAGAGAACGTGACACTATTCGCATTTGAAGTCATCAAGGAGAACCCAAAGGTGTGTTTATGATTTCTTACCTTCACTATCGTTATGCATCTAGACTTGTGATCCTTGGAGGGTTTTGCATGGTTGTTTGTTTGATTATGCTTCCGTTTGCGCGATCCATGAATCAAAACCCTACAGTGGTATCAGAGCCACAGGTCATAGAGCATAAACGTAGTTTATGTGTTACATTCTTGTTGTTTTACACCTTAATTTGTTGTTTATCGCGTAAAACAAGACAAATCAAGCATTGGATGCAATTTGTCAAAGAATTAATCATAACAAGACCCAATTTTTCATTGGATGCATGAATTGGTTAGTTTGAGAAATTTTAGGATCTTAGATCTAGGGTTTGGGCATCCTTGGGGAAGAAGGAGTTCTCCCAAAACAAGGAAACAACCAAACTTGGGCTCCAAGCAAGGAGGTTGTTTTGGAAACAACCTCCACAAGGAGGTTCGGCCCCCCTAGGGGACCGCCCCCTTGCTTGCCGCCCAAGATTGGCGCCCTAAGGGGCCGGGCGGCCCTAACCCGCGGGCCTAGCTTGCGGGTTTTGGGCCGGGCCGGCCCTAGGGCCTTATGGTTCACTTTGTTTGGGCCCGGGCAATTGGATTGTTGGGCCCATGGACCGTTTTAACCCTAGAAATCCTAAAATCAATTAAAATTGACCAAGCGCGTTAAAATTGGATTTTAACTGTTTATGTGCAAATCGCATGGTGATTGGATATGGCCTTAGGATGTGGTTTGATGTGGATGTTTAATTTTGTGGTTTGGTTTTACGGCCTGCGAGCTGATCAATTAATTGTAATAATTAATTAGGGTTTTATGGCCTGCGTGCCATTTTTTTCTCAACTTGTGAGATTTATTTTATTTAGTATAGATATTAGCTAGTACTAGATAAAGTAGATTGTTAGCCAAGATTGGAGAAAAGAAGCCCAAAGCCAAAAGAAGCCACAAAAGATGGAGCATGGAGCATGGAGCACACCACATGACTATGAAGGATGGACCAAAAGATCAAGACGCATGGAGATGTGTTTGTTTAGGGTTCATAGATAATTCCATTGGCTTGGAATTATCTTAGTCTAGAAAAGGCCATATCCACATCACGTTTAATTTCTGTTTTGTGGTTGTTTATTTATTGTCTTATTATTTGTGTGGTTGGTGTATGGATGATGCATGCAATTAGGATAATAAGATAATTAGACAACCCGGATCTATTATTTGGAGTTGTGCCCAAACTCAAATAGATAGATTAGTTGATATTGATCAACAAGATGATTAAAATTGAATTGAAAAATCCCTCAAAATTCAATATTGTGTTCTTGCCTTCTCGTTATTTAAACACTCATTATCATCATTATTTATCAAGTACGTGCGTGCCAAAGCATGGCGACTTGGTTCATAATGATGGAATGCGATGGCACGTAACTATGTGCAATTGTTTAGATAAGAGGTTGAACACAACTAGGCTATTAATTTGATTAAGAAACCTAGAGGCAATCAATTGGGATTATCCATATGGATGGATAAATAAGGAGTTATTTGCCCGATTGAACCAAGAGTTGCATATGGGATGCAATTGGAAATTGTTCCTACCTAAGAAGTAGTCAAATTATGGGTGACTTGCCAAAGCAAGCTCATAAGGAGATGAAAAGATGGATCTTGGCCCACTAGAAAATATAAGGATATTTTCCGCATTAATATCTTGAGGGTTATTAATCCGTAGAAAAATAGTGGGAGCTATATTTAAAAAACTAGCCATTATTAAATATAGTCAAAAATTCACAAATACTAAAACTTGCGTATTTTTCTTTTTGTAGAATTCCAAATGGCAAACAACTCATCGAGTTCACAACATTCCCTACGATCTGTCCTTGAGAAGGACAAGCTCTCTGGAACCAACTTTCTTGATTGGTACAGAAACTTGAGAATTGTTCTCAAGCAAGAGAAGAAACTGTACGCAATAGAGGAGCATGTTCCAGAAGGTCCAGAGAATCAGACACCTGCTGCCTTAAAGGCGTATCAAAAGCGTGTTGATGACGCTAATGATGCGGCCTGCCTAATGCTTTGCACCATGACCTCTGAGCTTCAGAAGCAACATGAGAACATGAATGCTGTCGATATGATCGAACATCTAAAGCAGCTCTTCCAAGAGCAGGCGAGGGTAGAGAGGTATGAGGTCTCAAAGGCACTGTTCAAATGTAATCTGGCAGAAGGGAACCCGGTGGGACCCCATGTACTCCGAATGATCGGGTACTTGGAGAATCTCGCCCGGCTTGGGTTCCCGGTCGGCCAAGAGTTGACAACCGATCTCGTGTTGCAATCGTTGCCTGAAAGTTATGGACAGTTCATTATGAACTATAACATGAACGAGATCGTTAAACCACTGCCAGATTTGCTCAACATGTTGAGGACGGCTGAACAGAGCATCAACAAGGGTAAGGGCAAGGCCATAATGATGGTGCACAAAGGAAAGGGTAAAAAGTTTGCCTCTTCCTCCAAGGGCAAAGGCAAATCAGTTGCCAAGACCAAGGAACAAGCCCTTAAGCCTGTTGGTGGCATTGCCAAGGTCGTGACTAAGGGTGAATGTCACTACTGTAGTCAACCTGGACACTGGAGGAGGAACTGCCCAAAATATCTGGAGGACAAGAGGCTTGGAATAGTGATTCCACCACCACCAGGTATTTTTGTTGTAGATGTCAATTTAACTGTCTCTACATCATGGGTATTAGATACTGGATGTGGATCTCATATTTGTCGAAATATGCAGGATCTAAAGAGAAGTAAAAGATTGGCTAAAGGGGAGGTAGATCTGCGCGTTGGGAATGGAGCAAAGGTTGCTGCGTTGGCCATAGGCGTGTGCGAGCTATCTCTGCCGTCAGGATTAGTTTTAGAATTAAATAATTGCTATTTTGTGCCTGCTATGAGCAGAAACATTATTTCTTGTTTGGACAAGGAAGGTTTTATTATTTCAATAAAGAACAATTGTTGTTCCTTTTATTTGAATAATATTCACTATTTTAGTGCACAATTATTTAATGGACTTTATGTCCTTGATCTAAGCAATCCTGTCTACAACATTAATACCAAGCGGATTAAAATAAATGATTTAAATCCTGCTTATATATGGCATTGTCGTTTAGGCCACATAAATGAGAAACGTGTATCTAGACTCCATAAGGATGGACTACTAGACTCATTTGATTTTGAATCATATGAGACATGTGAGGCTTGTTTATTGGGAAAAATGACAAAGTCCCCTTTCAATAAGAAAGGTGAGAGGACTAGTGAGCAATTGACGCTCATACATACTGATGTGTGTGGGCCATTTGCCACGCCAGCCAGGGGTGGTTATGTCTACTTCATTACATTTACTGATGATTACAGTAGATATGGATTTGTGTACCTTATGAGGGCAAAATCCGAATCCTTTGAAGTGTTCAAAGAATTCAAGAATGAAGTAGAGAAGCAACTTGGCAAAAGTATCAAGGCTCTACGATCGGATCGTGGAGGAGAATACTTGAGCCAAGAGTTTGACGACTATCTTAGAGAGTGTGGGATCGTGTCCCAACTCACTCCACCCGGAACGCCACAATGGAATGGCGTGTCCGAGAGGAGGAATCGAACCCTATTGGATATGGTTCGGTCTATGATGTGTCAAACCGATCTTCCATTATCATTTTGGGGCTACGCTCTATTAAGTGCAGCTTTCACCATTAACCGTGTTCCATCTAAATCAGTCATGAAGACGCCATATGAGATGTGGAGTGGGAGGCGTCCCACACTGTCGTTCATGAGGATTTGGGGCTGCGATGTCTATGTAAAACGTTTACAATCAGACAAGCTAGGGCCTAAATCGGATAAGTGTAAATTTGTGGGGTACCCTAAGGAAACTAAGGGATACTATTTCTACAATCCAACCGAGAACAAAGTGTTTGTTGCTCGGACCGGCGTGTTTCTAGAAAGAGAATTTGTCTCTAAAGGAGCAAGTGGGAGGAATGTAGAACTTGAAGAATTTCAAGAACCACAAATCACTGAACCGATTATGGAACATGAACAGGAATCACAAGCAGTTGTGGATCCACCTGTTCAGGTAACACAAGAGCTTCGTAGATCTAGTAGAGTGCGCCAGGAACCCGAGAGGTACGGACTTCTCGTAACTGATTCCGGCGACACGATGCTCATAGATGATGAGCCTACTACCTATGAGGAGGCCATGAATGGCCCAGACTCGCAGAAGTGGCTTGAAGCCATGAGATCCGAGATGGAATCCATGTATACCAACAAAGTATGGACTTTGGTGGAACCACCTGATGGGGCGCGGCCCATAGGGTGCAAGTGGGTCTTCAAGAAGAAGATCGACATGGATGGTAATGTGATTACCTATAAGGGCCGATTGGTGGCTAAAGGATTCAGACAGATTCATGGTATTGACTATGATGAAACCTTTTCACCAGTCGCAATGACCAAATCCATCCGAATCCTACTTGCGATTGCAGCATACTACGACTATGAAATTTGGCAGATGGTTTTCAAAACAGCATTCCTTTATGGGAATCTCCTCGAGGACGTGTATATGATACAGCCGGAGGGTTTTGAGGATCCAAAGCAAGCCAACAAAGTCTGTAAGCTGCAACGATCCATTTATGGATTGAAGCAAGCTTCTAGGAGTTGGAATAGACGTTTTGATGAAGTGGTCAAAGAGTTTGGCTTCATCAGAAACGAAGATGAGTCTTGTGTCTACAAGAAGGTTAGTGGGAGCTCTGTAGCTTTTCTGGTCTTGTATGTGGATGACATACTACTCATTGGAAACGACATTCCCATGCTGCAATCTGTTAAAGATTGGCTAGGAAAGTGTTTCTCAATGAAGGACTTAGGGGAAGCAGCCTATATACTCGGTATAAAGATCTATAGAGATAGATCTAAGAGGTTGCTAGGCCTAAGTCAAAGTACATATATTGACAAGGTGTTGAAACGGTTCAACATGCAAGACTCCAAGAAGGGGTTCTTGCCCATGTCACATGGAATCACTCTTTCGAAGAGTGGTTGTCCTTCCAATGAGATTGAGAAGGAACGCATGAGTAGGATTCCCTATGCCTCGGCCATAGGGTCTATCATGTACGCCATGTTATGTACTAGACCAGATGTGTCATATGCCTTGAGTATGACAAGCAGATACCAATCCAATCCAGGTGAGAGTCACTGGATTGCTGTCAAGAACATCCTAAAGTACTTGAGAAGAACTAAGGATGCTTTCTTGATGTTTGGCGGTGAGGAAGAGTTGCGTGTAAGGGGTTACACTGATGCAAGCTTCCAGACCGATAGAGATGACTTTAGATCACAATCGGGATATGTGTTTTGCCTGAATGGAGCAGCGGTGAGCTGGAAGAGTTCCAAGCAAGAGACGGTAGCTGATTCTACAACAGAGGCTGAGTACATTGCTGCAAATAGAGCAGCAAAGGAGGCTGTTTGGATCAGAAAGTTTGTTTCTGAACTTGGTGTGGTCCCTAGCATTGCGGATCCAGTGGAGTTGTTCTGTGACAACACTGGGGCGATCGCGCAATCAAAGGAACCCAGATCGCACCAGAAGTCCAAGCATGTGCTCAGTAAGTTTCATCTGATTCGAGATATTATCGATAGAGGAGACGTTCGGATATGCAAGATTCCTACAGATGATAATCTGTCAGACCCGCTTACGAAGCCTCTCACGCAGTGGAAGCATGAAGGGCACACTAGGAGTATGGGCATACGAGATGCGCCAGATTGGCTCTAGTGCAAGTGGGAGACTGTTGGAATAGATGCCCTAGAGGCAATCTAGTTTAGTATGAATTTGTATATGGCTAGAAAATTCATTTATTATTTATTGGATATTTAATATAATGAAGTCCTTAGATTTACAATCGTGTTGTTTATCTTAAATATCCCTAGTCAAGTATAATGATTAAATGGGACAATCATCTATAGACTAGTATGGGGTTGGATTGATATGAAGATATCACGATCCAACACATAGGTGTGCATTACGGAATGTTGCACTGGATTGACCCATCACCGAGAAGGCTACATACACGTTATGTTGAGTCACAAGTGCTTCTCGGGTACAATGGTATTGTCATCCTTAGACTTGAAGTCACTAGATATTCTAGTTGTAGATCATTGTGATCTTGGTAGCGTTAAACGCTACACCGTAACTGGGTAGTTATAAAGGCGTGTACTGGATACAATGAGAAGCAAGCTTAGAGATCGTAGTGGACGTAGAGAGGATTTGCCCCTCCCACATAACGGGAGCAAATATCCAAGGCCACTCGAAGGATAGTGCTTATAGAATGTCTGGCCAGACTCAAATAAATCAATATATGGGATATTGATGTTATTTGCACAAATAAGGCTATTCCATGGATCGAGAAACTAGGGATTGGATATACGAGTGTGACTTGTATGTCTCGTGTCCAATCCGGATATGGAGGCAAAGGGATGAGACAATTACTTGTACAAGGTTGTCTAGATGACTATTCTATTAGTTGGCTAGAATGGATGTTTTGCTAGAAACCGCTCCATGTTAGCAAATAGTTGCTACCAACTAGATAGAACCTATGGGGTCACACGCTATATAGAGTTGTACTAGATTTGGGAATTAATTAATTGGATTAATTAATTAGAAGGATCACTTTGCAAACCCTTGCAAACTTAGTAGGGACTAATTTGCAAGGAAGGGACTAAATTGAATTCTAGTAGGACTAGAATAAGTCCTTTAGGTAGTTAACAAGGAGTTGTTGGACTATATAAAGGACCCTCCTTCCTTCCTTCCTTATAACTTATGCTCTAAAGAGAACATAACAAGAGTGGGAGAGAAAAAAAGGAGAGAGAGAGCAAGCAACAAGGAGGACGCCGCCCCCTTGCCGCCGCCCCCTCGTCCCCGACGCCAAAAAGAGGGCCGAGCCCTTCTTTTTGCCTCGTTTTGCGTGATTCCTTCACCCTCCTCTCATTCCGGGCTAGCACCAAGGAGATTGGAGATCTAGGATCAACTCTAGGCGTGGATCAACTATAGAGAACGTGACACTATTCGCGTTTGAAGTCATCAAGGAGAACCCAAAGGTGTGTTTATGATTTATTACCTTCACTATCGTTATGCATCTAGACTTGTGATCCTTGGAGGGTTTTGCATGGTTGTTTGTTTGATTATGCTTCCGTTTGCGCGATCCATGAATCAAAACCCTACACTATTTAGTAGTCAGGATTAGTTTTCTGAGTTTTTGTTTATTTTCAGTTTTGTTATTTTTCTTTTTATCTCACTGCGTTTTTGAATCTGCGTTTTCAGGACTGTTTAGTTGATGCCCAGATTGCCTCGCGATTTGGTGTCACCACTCGACAACCCGAAAAAACTGTATACCGAACAGAACCGCAGAAACCGAGAAAGCAGGATGGCAACCAACCAGAGAGATCCACCTGAGAACACCGAAGCCGGTGGACAGGAACGAGAGACACGTACCCCAGCCCAGATGGCGCGGTACATTGAGGAGCTTGTCGCAGCAGGACTTGCTGCCCGAAGCAACCAGAGAACATATAACCGATCTGGGAAGGCGTTGGTGGAAAATTTCAAAGTCCCCACCCGGGGGCATGAGCGAGCCATTGTGGTGCCCGAGATCACCGCCGAGCACTTTGACATCAAACCATCCACCATCCAGACGGTACAAACTCTCTGTCCGTTTCATGGCAGGGCCGACGAAGACCCTAACGATTTTATCGGGAAATTCGAAGATTACTTCAACAAGGTCAGATACAAGGGGGTAGAAGCAGAGGCACTCATGTTGATCTTATTTCCATACTGTCTTTACGGAGTAGCCAAGGACTGGCTCGAATCCCGACCACCCCGATCCATCACCACATGGGAGGAGTGTGTCACGGATTTTCTGGCAAAGTTCTATCCCGCCTCCCGAGTCATACAGTTACAGAGGGAGATCCTGTCATTCAGACAGAAGATGGGGGAGACGATGGTGGACGCATGGGACAGGCTCATGAGATTGGTCAAACGGTGCCCGAACCACGGTTTTGGAGACGCGAAAATCTTGCAGGTTTTCTACCATGCCCTAGACAGGGAGAACGCCGACAGGATTGACAGAGAGGCCGGGGGAAACTTCCTGTATCACGTAGACAAAGAAGGTGCGTATGACTTTATGAAGCAGTTGGCCAAGCAGGACACCTGACTGTTTGACGATCGCAGGATGGCGGCTAGAGCCGAACCTGCAGAGGATGACTGTATAGACAACCTGGCCAAGATCGTTCACGACTTGGTCAAGAAAGTCTACTCGGATAAGAAGACTGTTGCAGCAGTCGAAGAACCTGATCTGGACACAGCCATTGAGGAGCTAAGGACCGAAGACACCAATTACGTACAGCAGCAGTGGGACCCGAGCCGGTACCGACCGGGTACGAGAGACCATCCCGAGTTTCGGTACGGAAACCCGAACGCAGCAGTTTATGCACCGGGATTCCAGCACAGGCCACCAGCTCAACAGGCTGCCCCGGCCCAGCAGGCTCAGTCAGTACCATCCACACAGCAGTACGACGCTCAAATGAAAGAGATCAAGCCCATGTTCCAGACTATGGAGTCCCGGTTCAAGCACATGGACACCTTGACGGCAGATATGCAGACAACCAAAACGTCACTGCGCGCTTTGGAAGTGCAGGTGGGGCAGTTAGCACAGCAACTAACGGAGAGACAGCCAGGAAACCTACCCTCGAATACAGTAAACAATCCACGAGCTCAGATCAATGCTATCTCCACTCGGAGTGGATTGGCACTGCAGGATCCACTGTATCCCAGCCACGCACGTGCAGAAAATTCGAAAGAAGTAGAACGCAACTTGTCGGGCCAGGATAACAGCACAGTCGAACGCCCCCAGCCGAAGGGCTCGGTTGAGCAGGATGCAGTGCAGAACGAGACAGGTGCAGAAACTGTACCCGTCTCCAAGGAGGTCCCGTACCCCTTGCGAACACGAAAGAGGGATGACAGCAAGGACTACGCCAGGTTTCTCGAGATGTTCAAGCAGCTGCAGATTAACATACCTTTTGCCGAGGCTTTGGCTAAGATGCCCACTTACGCCAAATTCCTCAAGGACATCTTGTATGGGAGGAGGCGAATGAGCGATTTCGAGACCATAAACCTGACGGCAGAAGTGAGCAATTGTGTGAAGAACGGGCTACCGAGGAAGAGAAAGGATCCTGGCAGTTTCGTTATACCGGTTACCCTAGGGAACGCTTACACAGGAAAGGCTCTGTGTGACCTAGGGGCCAGCATCAACCTGATGCCGTTGACGATTTTCAAAAGCTTGAAAGTCGGTGAACCCCGACCCACCAGAATCATGTTGCAGATGGCAGACAGGTCCGTAAAACAGGCCTACGGGGTTATCGAGGATATTCTGGTCAAGGTCGGCGAGTTGATTTTTCTAGCAGATTTCGTCATCCTGGACATGGAGGCAGGGGAGGTACCGCTCATACTTGGCAGGCCGTTTTTGGCCACGGGCGAAGCAATGATAAACTACAAGAGCGGGGAGCTGACCATGCAGATTAACGAGGAAAAAGTGAAATTCAACGTTTTCAAAAATCTGCAACTGCCAAACTACTACGACCACGAGGACATCTTTGCTATAGATGTGGTGGACGAAGGCTGGGAAAACGAGGAGATGGACCAATTATGGGAGGAGATTGACAGCATGTACGGGGATGAAAAGGAGAAGACTCGGTGCGAGCACGCCATGAGAGCCGAGGACTGGACCACCTTGCACCGAGACGAAGACGGCGGGCAAAAGATGATTCTGGTCCCGTTCCTCAAAGAGCCACCCGCGCTGGAGCTGAAACCGCTCCCGAGCCATCTCAGGTATGCTTATATTGGTGAAAATAGTACTCTTCCCGTAATTGTTTTGTCTCGTTTATCTCAGGAACAGGAGCAGAAACTGCTGGAAGTATTGCGAGAGCATAAGGAAGCAATCGCATGGACGATTGCAGATATCAAGGGAATCAGCCCCTCCTACTGCATGCACAAGATCCGAATTGAAGAAGGCAAGAAACCGGTGATTCAGCCCCAGCGGAGACTGAATCCGAACATGAAGGATGTTGTGCGAAAAGAGGTCATGAAGTGGCTGGAAGCGGGAATCATCTACCCCATATCGGACAGCACGTGGATCAGCCCGGTCCAGTGCGTGCCCAAAAAGGAGGGTATTACGGTGGTGCAGAATAACGAACAGGAGCAGATTGCGCAGCGTACCGTTACAGGCTGGCGGATCAGCATGGACTATCGGAGGCTAAACGATGCAACACTGAAGGACCACTTCCCGCTGCCATTCATGGACCAGATGCTGGACCGGCTCGCCCACCACGCCAATTACTGTTTTCTGGACGGGTATTCCGGGTACAACCAGATTTGCATAGCCCCGGAAGATCAGGAAAAGACGACGTTTACCTGCCCGTACGGTACGTTTGCGTTTCGGCGCATGCCGTTCGGGTTGTGTAACGCTCCGGCCACGTTCCAGAGATGTATGATGGCGATTTTTTCCGACATGATCGAGAAAAATCTGGCGGTCTTCACGGACGACTTTTCACTCTTCGGGGACAGTTTCGATGACTGTCTGTTCCATTTGGGCCAGGTTCTGATCCGATGCAAGAAGGCGAATTTGGTGCTCAATTGGGAAAAGTGTCACTTTATGGTCACCGAGGGGATCGTGCTGGGTCACAGAATTTCCAGCAAGGGACTCGAGGTGGACAGGGCGAAGATCGAGGTGATAAGCAGCTTCCATACCCGACGAACGTAAGGGCAATCAAAAGTTTTCTGGGTCATGCAGGATTTTACCGAAGATTCATCAAAGACTTTTCCAAGATCACAAAGCCACTCTCCGCTTTACTCGGAAAAGATGTACCCTTTGATTTCGATGCAGCATGTCGGCAGGCTTTTGACCACTTGAAAGAGAAGCTGACCACAGCCCCGGTTATAACCACGCCAGATTGGTCACTCCCATTTGAGCTGATGTGTGACGCCAGCGACTACGCAGTCGGGGCAGTTTTGGGCCAGCGAAAGGATAAGGTATGCCACGTAATTTATTATGCGAGCCGGGTACTCAACGATGCCCAGCTCAACTATGGCACGACAGAAAAGGAACTGATGGCCGTGGTGTACGCCCTGGATAAATTCAGGCCCTATTTGGTCGGGTCAAAAGTTATCGTTTTTACCGACCATAGTGCCCTGAAGTACCTGCTAGACAAAAAGGACGCAAAACCGAGACTGTTGAGGTGGGTACTACTGATGCAGGAATTCGATGTAGAAATCCGGGACAAGAAGGGAAATGAGAACGTGGTAGCGGATCACCTATCCAGACTTGAGAACGTGAAGGTGGACCCGGTGCCGATCAAGGAAAACTTCCCGGACGAGCACATCATGGCAGTAAAAATCGGGAGACCGTGGTACTATGCCATAGCCAATTACTTGGTAACTGGCACGCTTCCCGAGGATCTCACCCCCATCGCAGCGGAAAAAGTTCATTGCCGAAAGTCGACAGTATTTCTGGGACGACCCGTACTTGTTCAAACAGGGGGCCGACAACATCCTGAGAAGGTGTATCCCGACCCACGAGGCCTGGAACATGATCCAACACTGCCACTCATCACAATGTGGGGGTCATTTTGGGGGAACGCGAACAGCTCATAAAATACTGCAGTACGGTTTTTTCTGGCCGACAATCTTCAAAGACTGTCACGACTATGTGCAGGGATGTGATAGGTGCCAGAGGACAGGAAACACGTCACACCGGGACGAGATGCCGATGACCGTGTGGCAGGAGGTAGAGCCCTTTGATGTATGGGGGATCGACTTCATGGGTCCGTTCCCGTCATCGATGGGAAATCTTTACATTCTGCTGGCAGTAGATTATGTGACAAAGTGGATCGAAGCGATCGCGTGTCGGAAAAACGATGCAGCTACCGTTGAGCGTTTTCTGAAACGCAACGTTTTCACTCGTTTCGGGACTCCCAGGGCAATGATTAGCGACGAGGGCTCTCACTTCATCAATCGGGTTTTTGCGAAAGATCTGAAACAGTACGGCGTGTCAGTTCATAAAGTCTCGTTACCCTACCATCCGCAGACGAACGGGCAGGCCGAGGTGTCGAATCGAGAGATCAAGAGCATACTCGAGAAAACAGTGAATCTCGGCCGAAAGGATTGGTCTGTCAGACTGGACGATGCGCTCTGGGCCTACAGAACAGCTTTCAAAACACCGCTGGGAATGTCATCGTACCAGCTCGTTTTTGGGAAAGCGTGCCACTTACCGGTGGAACTGGAGCACAAGGCGTATTGGGCCATTAAACTGCTGAACTTGGACCAGAATCTAGCAGGAGATAAGAGGAAGATGGCGCTGCTGGAATTAGAGGAATTCCGCAGAACGGCTTTCGAAAGCGCCAAAATTTACAAAGAGAAGACAAAGAAATGGCATGATAACCGTATCACGCCAAAGCAGTTTAACGAAGGCGACAAAGTGCTTCTCTACAATACCCGGATGCGGTTCTTTCCGGGCAAGTTGAGGTCTCGTTGGTCGGGACCGTTCATCATCAAGCAGATTTTTGCCTGGGGAGCATTCGAGCTGGAAAATCCAAAAGACAAGTCCAGTTTCAGGGTGAACGGGAACCGGATCAAGCCGTATCTCGAGACCGCCGAAGTCGTCAAAATAGACCCGGTCTATTTTGATGATCCGTAAGAGGTAACAGGGTCGGGCTGTCGACCGTAAATCACAAGGCGCTGTTTGGGGGGCAACCCAAAATTAATCGTTTATTTATTTATTTTTATTACTTATTACGTTATTATGTTCAGTCTGAATTTTCGAGAGAGGCGAGATGAGCGGGTTTTTGACTTTGAATTTGAGAATTTGCAGATACAGAAACATCCAAAACAGCCAGAACCGGGAAAACAGGGGAAGAGAGATGATTTGAAAAACAAAATTGCCTCGGGCTGGGTATATACGCAGCCCTGCGTATATACGCAACCCGAGGGCATAAAGTAATTTTTTTTTTGTTTTTTTTTTTGTTTTTTTTTGGTTGTTTTCTGGTTGGGTATATACGCAGTACTGCGTATATACACAAACATAAAAGGAAAAAAAATCGAAATTTTTTCAAAACCCCGGGGGTATTTTGGTCATTTTGACCATTTAGGGTTTAAATGGGAAGAGGGGGCCAGCCACACCATTGTTGGCACCTCTCTTTCTCTCTCTACCTCCATTTCCTCTCACTTGAAGAACACAAATTGTGCATCGGACCTCCAAATCAAAATCCGGGCACATTTCTGGAATTCTCTCGTCGCAAGGATCAAGTTTCATCCATCAAAATCCAGAAACAAGCGAAAATCGAGCGGGCAATTTCCATCAAAAAGTGATGTGTTCTTGAGGAAAAGTGCAGATTCGAAGGTGTTAGAGCAAGAACTAGCAAAAACCGTACAAGGTAACGTGAACGAGGAGGTCGAGGGCTTTGATTTGGTGGGCTCGGATTTTAATGCCGGGCATTTTGGTTTTCCGGCGATTTTTCCGGCGACCGCCGGCGGCTTTCCGGCGACTTTCCGGGCAGAATCTCCGGTCTTCACCCCTGTTTAGGGAAGGTCGAAAATCTCATCCCTCGCTTTATTTTCCGTTTTGGCACGGCCCGTAGCCGGGCCCGTTATTTTCGGTAATTTTGCGTTTTGGAGCGGCACTTGCCGTGTGGACCTCTGGTAGCTCTTAGGTGGACTATCTATTGAGACACACTATGTTTGTGCACGTTTCACGTTTTTGCTTATTTTTCCCGAGTCGGCACGTTTTACGAGATTTGGTCTGTTATGGAGTTTCACGTACCCGTCCTAGACCCCGAGCGAGATGACATCCCGACTGACTATGAGGCGGATGAGCTTACCTCTAGGCAGTTTGACAGTTTTAGGTTCGTCAACCATCATGCACAGTTTTACTTTATGACCGGAACCAAAATGGGTCATAGCCTTCCCGTAGACTACCAGTTTCAGGTAGACCATACGAGCATGCCGTCAGAAATGGCAGAGAATGCGAGTCGACCGGACATTTTCGGAACGTCCCTAGCGGGGTTTCCGGACGTTTCCAGTTCTGACTTGGTGCGTGAGTTCTACGCGAACCTCATGCACAAGGGGGAGGGTGAGGCCAACGGGGATGTCCGCTGGGTGTACTTACGGCGTACGTTTCTGTTGATCACGGCGGATACCATCCGCCAGGCGTACCAGATTCCGATGCGCCATTTCACGTGCGCATATGCTGAGTGTGCAGATTACCCGCCTAGCGATGCTGAGCTTTTGCGGGTTGTGACTGGGGGGTACCCGGGTGCCCATTTCGAGAGAGAGGGGCCAGGCGAGATAGGCAAGAAATTGCATTCTCATTTTATTACCAGCCCGCCACGGTGGTGGGCCGAGTGGGTAGTGAACAGGGTAGTGGGCATTAAGCATTTTACCTACCTTGACTTTGAGTACGTACTCTTAGTCTATTGCCTTGTTCTTAGACGAGAGGTTGACATTCCTCGTCGGATTTGGGTGTACATGCAGGAGCGGAACTGCTCCGGTAGCCACAAGGGATTGGGGTACGCCAACCTCATTGCCAAACTGGCACGGGAGTTTGAGGTTCCGATGTTTGATGTGGAGGGTGATCTACTTCCTCCTAAGCCACGGCCTTATAGGAAGCTTATCGCTCGTCACCCGGGCCCACCACAGCCAGTCGTTGACCTCGATGAGGATGACGATATTATGGAGGAGGACCCGGCTCCTGCCCCTGAACCTGCCCCTGCCCCTGCCCCTAGGAGGCGTTCGACTCAGGAGCGACTAGTCAGTCGCCAGGCATCGGCCGGACTTCGGCGATGCCGTACTAGTAGAGAGAGTGAGCGCCCCGAGTCGAGTAGACAGGGGACTGAGAGGAATGCCCAGCCTCAGCCTACCCGACAGAGAGGTGAGCCGACCCCATGGGCCAACCCGGCCCCACGGTCCAACCCGACCCCACGAGCTAGACCGGCCCCGCCACGTAGACTGCCCCGAGTGGACGAGAGATTTGAGGGGTGTCAGTGCGGACGCAAGTCCATAGGAGAGAAGGTGTATGAGAGCGTGGGTAAGCTTTGGAGAGCGTTGACGCATAACCGCCGGACTCAGCGGAAGGTCACGAAGGACACCCAGGCTGCCCTAACTAGTATTAGAGAGGAGCAGCGGGATGCGGCTCGGCACGCAGGCCGAGAACCGCCACTCTCGCTGTATTTTCCACCCACCTACTCCAGCAGCTTTACCGAGGGATGGTCGGATGACGGGGACTCTAGCGAGTGCACGTCTACTCCACCACCTCCGACCCAGCCACCACCCCCGACTCAGCCATCACAGCCACCTGCCCGACAGGAGAGACGGCAGCCCGGGACACGATCCCGGCAGCCTACAGGTCGTCAGACTGGGACCCGTACCCAGCAGACTGGGACCCGTACCCAGCAGCCTTCGAGTGGCAGGACGACTTTGCGATCCCAGCCACCTAGCAGTTGGACTGGGTCCGAGTCGCAGTCCTCAGATTGCCAGCCCCGTACACGGGCACGTTAGCCGGTCTTTAGGACTGATTCAGAGAGCAGCTCGCCAGGTAGCATATCCGGTACGTCCGAGACCGGGTCTGACCCGACATTTTTTCCGGACGAGTGAGTGCCATGAGGGCATGCCACCTCTTAGTGTGGGGGTGGTAGTCGTGTCTGCATTAACCCGGTCTGCACATTTTTTCGTATTTTTATTTTTATTTTTATTTTTGAGTCAGCATATTTTCTTTATTTGAGTCAACCCACCATAATCATTCTGGCCATGCATTGTATATAATTAAAAAAATATATATATAAAAATTAAAAAAAAAATTATGCTGCTGGTTGGGTATATACGCAGACCTGCGTATATACGCAAACAGCGAGTATAAATTATTTTTCAAAAAAAAAAAAGTTTAAAATCAGAAAATTTTGAGAAAGGGCAATCAAGATAACGAAAACAGTGAAGAAATTGAGTTTGAATCCTTTGAAAGAGAAGAAAACTTGCACCGAGCTATAGTAGATAGGTGAGAGCCAGTGACCTTTGGAATCCGCAAGTAATTATCAACTGAGCGAAAAATCCGACTAGTTGCTACACCACTGTCACATAGGTAGTCGACAACCCGCCCACGGGTGCCGTCACGGTCATCGCATTTTTCGGTGGAGTGGCTGGCTATCAAGGGACCTCACGTCCTGTTTCTTACCCCTAGGTCCAATTAGTCAACCCGTTTGAAGCCATTTACCCTCTTTCTTCGTAGCCACTTTAGCCTAGGCAGCCTTCTTTGAGACCTCATCAGTCGATAGTTGGCTATTCTACGTGTTATGACGGAGGGAGAGTAGGGGCAGGTTTTAGATGGGGGAGCTTCATGAGTTATCAGTTTTGGACAGTTTTGATTTTGACACGTTTTTCGAGGGAAGGACAGGGTGAGTTAGTGGCGACAGTGCATTAATTTGCGGAGGTGGATCACTTCGCTACATAGTGACCACAGGAGGAGTAGTCGCGTGCGAGCATCTTTTCGCACAGAGCGGGGTTCCGGGGGGTTGTAGGGTCAATTGGTGGTTGTGCCGTTTTTCTACATCTTTGGTGATGAGGAGGTTCGGTGGGACCGCACAGTTTTATTTCGACTACAGGATCAGCGCTTCAGGATTAGTGTGGGGGTACTTCACATGAGGACATTTTGCGTACCCCACGACAGAGATTTATTTTCACTCACTCAGCTTTAGTCAGTTGAGTATTGTCAGTATTCGTGTACGTTTGTATATATAGTTGTGTTATAAAAAAAAAGTATATATTATAAATAAAAAAAATAAAAAAATAAAAAGGAAAAAAAAAAAGAAAAATCATGATCTAGTTTTTAGTTTGTTTTGTGTTTTTGTTATTTAAATAAAAAGCTGAGTGAGTGGCACAATTTTCGAGACATTTTGCACCGCTTCACATTTGTGGCCGCGAGCACGGCGAAGACACACCGGGGGACAGGAGAATTGGGAAAGCAGGAACTTAGGTGTTTCAGGCAGTTTTTCGGGATCTCGGTGAGGGGTGTGAGTTTGGTAAATTGTGAGAATGTCATAACAAGTAGGATTGTGCCGTACCTTGATACATATAGTTATCCTACCTGATTAGACATAGATCCTTTCGGAAACAGCTCGGATGGTAAGTTAGCTAGGGATTTGCTCAGTTTGATAACCAAAGTAATAGTACTTCGGTCCAGTGCTTAAATCCACCATATAAATCTGTTCAGACTTATCGATCGCTTGCAGGGAAGTACGTTCTGAAGAGGATGAGATCACGAGGACACACTGTTTATGTTTTTGAGGTTGCCCGATCTCGCCAAAAATATTTTTGCAACTAGTCTGTTTTGAGTCGTTTGAGTCTGTGTATATTCTATCTGAGTCAGTTTTTCTATCGAGTCGTCCGGTTGAAAGGTTCGGGTCGAAAGCGTATGCAACGGTAGGGTATGTACAGAGTCAGTCACGAGGACAGAAATGCAGGCTAGAGTTGGCAGGATTGCTCGGGACGAGCAATGTTTAGTGCGGGGGTATTTGATAACGCCCAATTAGGGGTTATCTTTTAGCCTGATTTCACGAGTATTTGCGTCGGAATTAGCGGTTTTTGCCGGAAAATGCCTTAGAATGCCTCGGGAATCTAGAACGAGACGTTTATTTGCACTTGCTGGATTTCTGCTTATTTCTTGCTATATTTGGATGTGATCGCGGGTTTTCGTTCGTGTTGCCTTTTCAGGAACAGGTTCGGGAGGTGCATCGGGAAGCGTGCCGGGACCAAGCCGGGACCGTCTCGGGAAACGTGCACAAGAACGGGACACGACGGAAACACGGAAAAGCAGGAGAACACCGAAGAGGCAAACCGGGGGCGTCAGGCAGAAGAGTGGAAACCAGGGGACCCAACCTGGCCCACCAAAGGACCAAGTGGGGCCCACATCTCCACCCCCTGCCTGAGTATATACGCAGGCCTGCGTATATACGCAGCCTTGCGTATATACGCAGGCAGTGAGGGAGATGGGGGGTGGTTGATGGGCCCTGGTTGCGTATATACGCAGGGTTACCGATGGCAGATTCCGTAATTTCGGGGACAAGCGTTTTCGGGAAACAGCGCTATTTAAAGACTCGTCCAGACTCGTTTTGAAGACACGGAGACACAACACAATTCTCGGCACAACCGAAGGGCAAGTCAGAGCATTCCCGGAGAGCACGAAAGCGTGATTCAAGATTCGAAGACTTAGTTTGATTTCGTTCTCTCTCTTTATATTCAGAAACTGCGTTTTGTATTATGTCTAGTCGTAGCTAAACTTCTCACCTAGGTTCTCGGTGAACCTAGGGTTTCGTACCCAGATTTTATGACTACTTCGTTTATGGATTCATGATTGTTATCTTAATTTAGCAAGTTATATCTGTTATTCTGGTTTTGGTTATTATCATATATGCATGATAGGATTGATCACCCAGGATTGTTATAGACCCGAGCTTGTAGGTGAAAACGTCAAGTTAGGGTTAGGAAGAAAAACCAGGATTTAGTACCTTACCCTGATAGACCGACCAGAGAAAGGGAGATAGGGCTAGCATCAAAAAACATGAGACCAACTGTTAGAGAATTTGACCTGGGCCATTCGGACAGGTTAGAAACCCTAACAGGATTAGACCGAGACTGCAGATTTAGGCAGCTTAACAAGAATCCGAAAGTCTGCAGGATCGGGATTACGTGTGGAATATGAAAAGTCACTGCACAACTGGTACGTTGCACAGATATCGAAACTGCTGAGTGTTTTCATAATCGAACGTAAAACTGAAATCTGTAGGAACCCTAGGGGATCCTGGAGCCTAGTCTTCATCTATTATCGTTACACCCTATTCAGCTTATTTCAGAAAACGTCACAAAAATATTTACGTTTTTAATTTCTGTTTTTATTTTAGTCATTACAATCACAACCTACTCCTCCTGGTTACTACACTCGGATAACCGAAACTGACAACGTAAGTAAACCCGAAACAGTCCTCGTGGGAACGATCACCCGAGTCTAATTGCACCCGGTATTACAAGATTCGTACACTTGCGATAGCACGTTAGTTTGCGCATCAGACATAAGACATAAGTTGGCTTGTTCTTCTTCAGAATCTGAGTCACTTGATGAATCAAAATCACTCCATGAAGCTACCATAGCCTTCTTCCCTCTGTCATGGTCTTTCTTTCGAAAATGCTTGATTTTCTTGTGAGGGTAGTCTCTGATCAGATGTCCTGCATCACCACACTAAAAGCAATTCATTACTTTAGATTTATTACCATGATAAGAGGACTTACCTTTGTAGTCCTTGCTACTAGACGATCTGCATTTGTCTCTGTTGAAGTCTTTGTTTCTAAAGTTCTTCTTCCTCTTGAGAATCCTTGTCAAGGCTTTGGAAATGAGAGGAAAAGTATCTTTTTCATCTTGCTTGGTCACGAAACTTCTCCTTTAAAGACTTGATATCATTTAAATAATCTTCCCCATTGAAAAGCATTGTTCTCACAGTTTCAGAAAGCACATCTGTTGGTTTAGACATTAGGCTATTCACCAGTACCTCAATGTTACTTTATGAACCTTCATCATGCTTGGCCATAAGTAATAAGTTGGCTTGATATTCTTCATAATCCGAGTCACTTGATGAATCAAAATCACTCCATGAAGCTACCATAGCCTTCTGCCTTCTAACGAGATCTTGCTTTTGAAAATGCTTGATTTTCTTGTGAGGGTTGTCTCTGATCTAGTGTCCCGCATCACCACACTCAAAGAAATTCATTACTTTAGATTTATTACCATGATAAGAGGACTTACCTTTGTACTCCTTGCTACTACAGGATTTGAATATTTCTTTGTTGAAGTCTTTCTGTCCAAATTTCTTCTTCATCTTGAGAATCCTTGTCAAGGCTTCGTAAATGAGAGCAAAAGGATCTTCTTCATCATCTTCTTCTTTTTCAATGCTTTGAGGTTGTTCACTCTCTTTAGCCTTGAGTGCCAGATTCTTGACACTCTCTAAATTCTCCATCAGTTTCACTAATGGAGATCTCATGTGTGAGTAGCTTTTCCTGTAAATCATCAAGATCGAGAGATGATAGATCATGAGCTTCTTCAATGGTTTTGGTCTTTGGTTCACATTTGAATTTGGGAAGACTTTTGAAGACCTTTCTGACTTTCTCTTCATTGGAAAACACTTTTCCCAAGGACTCTTGATTGTTAACAATATCTATAAATGTTTTGAGCACGTCTTTGATGGATTCATATTGAACAATTCATACTGTGTAAGGAAGATATTGTTTGGTTTACTTCACTTGACTGGTTTCTTCAAAAGTAACCACCAGTTTATCCCATATCTCCTTAGCAGTCTTGCATGTGGATATCCTGTTAAACTCATATGCATTCAAAGCACAATATAAGACAGCGTAGCTCTATAATTCTTTGAAAGTTGTTCTAATTCAGAAGTAGAAAGTGAGTTTTCAGGTTTGGGAGTTTTAATCCCATCATTTTTTGTGTAGAATGTATGAGGCCCATTGTGGATGATAGACTAGAGTTCAATGTTCTGATCAATGATGAACATTTTCATCAAGGTTTTCCATTGTATAAAGTTATCTCCACAGAACAAAGGAGGTCTGTCAGCAGCTCTTGCATGTGAGAAACCACCATCAGCTACAATACTCATGACCACAAGATTATTAGATCTCTATAGTGATACAAGCTCTAATACCAAATGAAAGTTGTATGTAGGTATGCAAATACATGATCAAATACTCTAGAAGGGGGGTTGAACAGAGTATGAAAACTTTTGCCAAAAGATTGGTCTTAAAACAAAGTGTGAGGAGCAAGTTGTATTTGAAGGCCTTGAACTCAGTTTCAAGCCTTTGAAATATAAACAAACAGAGAAAAGGATACTGATAATTTTCAAGGCCTTGAAAGCCTTTCAAGGCTTTGAGTTGAAATCTATTTTGAAGCAGTTTACAAGGCAAGTAAACAACTGAAATGTAAAGGCAAGGAACACAGTGATTTTACAGAGTTCAGTCCTCAATGACCTACATCTTCGCCTGAGGAATCTAATCCCCTCAGGATATCAACATATCTCTTATTTATCAAAAGCTACGCCCTAGATATCAGACCCGGAGAAGTCCCTAACTCTGTACAAAATGTGGTTCTTCATAACCTATCTAGTACCTGCTCCAGCTAACTGATACAATAAGAATCTCTTATTGTTCTTCTTGAACAACACCACGAGATTAAGTGATAAAGAGATATAAAAATATGATATACAAATAAATGCTCCGATGAAGAACACTGTAACATAGTAAAGTAGTTAAGCTTGAAGTGTTCTTCTGAAACTTGGATTGGATGATTTGACATTCCTCACTGATGCTTGTCAATACTTGAGAGTTGTTTGAATCTCTGTGGTTCTCTGTGTTTCATAATCTCTCTCAACAGTATTGTTATTCTGCTAGTTTGAGCTGCAGAATATATAGCAACATTCAAAAATAAATCCCTAAAAATATGCAGCATATCTTTGACTCTCTCAACAGCTTGATTCCAACGGCTAGTTGCTTGCTTTTCTAACTTTATTTTGATCTGATCTTTCATCTGCAAGCTTAAGGAATGTCCATACAACCTTCCTCAACAATAGTACTAATTCTTTAGTCATTGATTGCCTCTTATATTTCTCTGCAAATAATGAAACTTTACTAATCCTGCAAACACAGAATTGTTTAGCAGTTCCTGGAAAATAACTTAGTAAAATAATGATATCAAGGAATGTTAGATCAAAAAATTAATTTTTCTTTCATCATATAATGTAGTATGATGAAGTTCAAGGGTTTGGAGAAGCATAGGAGTAATAACTCCCCCTCAATTCATGCTCTTCAGTTTCAAGGCCTTGAAACAAGTTTCAAGCCATTGAAACAAACAGTGAACTTACAGAATAAATTACAATTTAACCCTAAACAATCTTTTAGTATTGTCATTATCTACCTCAACAAATATTTTTATTCCCTTCTTGTTCATAATGAACGTCATTCTTTCTCTATGTAACATTTGATTTCTAAATTTCAGCGGATCTATTATCGATCTAAAACATACTTGCTCTGCTTCCTTTCTTTCTTCCAACTTTCTACGTGAGCCGTTCACTTTCTTTCTTATTCTTTCCCTTTTAGTAACCTTTGCACAATTAAAATTCGTTTTTATACATGAATAATATGCTACCTTTTAACCTACTAACTAGGAAAATTACCCAATTTCACAATCTCTCTCTCTCTCATTTCCATCCTTTATCTCTTCACACCTTCATACCTCCACGACCATCTAAACCTACCCACCCACCCACTCTCAAATTCTATCGTACAGAAAGTCAGAAAGAGAGAGAGAACGAGATAGAGAGGATGAGGAAGAGGATGAAGAAGAATATTGTGCAAGATATCGTGAAGGTCTCCCAAATATGAGACAAATCGTATAGAAGAAGAAGGTGAAGGAGGAGGACGAGGACGTCACCGTTGTCCCCGTCGCCGCTGTCGGCTCAATTTTTGCTACTCTTCAGTGGTGCCACACTCTTGAGAGGATCTGTTTTGAACGTATCTCTCTCTTCATCCTCTTCGTTCTCTCTGTTCAGTAGCAACAGTAGCAACCGAATGTGTATGTCTGTTCTGCGGTTGCAGTGCGGTGGTGGTGGCCTCCTCTCCTCTGTTCTTATTCTTCATATTCCTCTCTTCTGTTTATAGTTCTTAATGTCATTTTTTTTTTGCTTTGAGATATTCAGTTCTGTATAAATCAAGGGTTCACAGTGAAAAAGATTTCTTCTTTAGATCCATATCTTTTGTAGGTTATGGTTATTATATCTGTGTAATTTTTGGTTACTATGCTCTTATTGTTTGATTATGGACTGCTGTTTCGTTTGAATTTAATGTTTCCGTGTTTCTTGATGTTGTTCTTGGTAACAGAGGAGGTAGAGAGAGGGACAGTGAGACATGAGCGAGATAGAGAGACTGTAAGAGAAAGGGACACGGATGAAATTATCATGAAAGGTTGAGGGTAGCAGAGTCATTCACACAGGTATTTTAAAAGTTGTGCGAAAATTTAGGAAGGAAGTAAGGGAACGGAGGAAGTACTTATCAACCTCCTTATCTATCTATGTAACACTCACAAGTCATAACTCTTTTTTTACCAGAAGCAACCAATACGAGCCATTTTCATCCCCAAAACAAGTTACTAACATATAAGACAACCAGCATTCCACCAATATAATATAAATTGTAATTTTATTCTACTACTTTTTATAACCTAAGTGTATTCGAGCAAGAATGAATAAACGTATAAATCAAGAACGAGAAACACAGAGATTAAATGTGGTTCACTAACAACGGTCTTAGCTACGTCCACGAATTGAAAGTCCAATACTCTATTGAGAGAGAACCCGATTACAATGCACATCGTGGCCACAACAACCACGACGGCCACCCCGATACACTATACACACGTCTACCCACATTCTATACACTTATATAGACCTAAGGGTCCTGACTTGTACCAAAAGCAATGTCAAACATTGCCAAAACTGATTAGGAAACAACTCCTCAACCGCCTTGGACAAAGTCAATGTAGCTACTATCTAGGTATGTTTTACTTACCCCAAAACATCTCCACCTTGATTCACACGTCCAAGCAACTTGAATCCTCATCGAGTATTGGTTGCTTTGTTCAAGAAAAAGTTCCACATTTTGTTGAATACGCTTAACCACCCAAAACCTGAACATGATGTTTCTCTCCTCAAACCTGAAGCGGATGCGTCTCCCGGAACTAGAAACGACTACGCCTCAGCATAGCCAAATGTTCTGCAGGTATATGCCGAACCACATTCACCAAAATGTTACTCCAACTATCATGCATCCTTGCAACGAATGCGCCAGATGCGGATGAACCTCCAGAAATATAAACAAGTTCTCCACCTAGAACTAGACTCGAATGTATTCACTGACGCGGGACCGAATACATTCTCGATGTTCCCACTCGTGCCAGAAAGATGCATATGTTACTTAGACCTGATGCACCAGTAATGAGTGCCCAAACAGATTGTCGTGCAAGATTGCTCCCCAATTGCCTCTGATGCGCCTGATGCTGGCTAGAAACAAATCGCGCCAAATAAGAGCTCAATTGTGTTTCACGGTACACGCCCCAACACAAGGTGCACGAGAGAACCAAACCTTGTACAAAATGCGCGCCATAACTAGGATCATATGCGCGTGCCAAAAATCTCGTGTACCCGATGCTCCATGTTGATGCTCCAACTCCAATGAATTCCTGCAACGCATGATCCATAACCTGATTCTATTCGCACGCCATATGCTCCACGCCGGGATCCGGATTACACGTGACTGCCAATTTCCAGAATGTCGGATGCGTGGGAACCGCCTGATTCGTGCCTGTACCGAATACGTGCTTGATTTGCCATATCCCTTTCATGGCCAATCATATGCGTGCCAGATAGTTCGAACAGAAGTTTGGATAGCCCCCTCCATGGGGCTTCAGATAGTGCGTGTACATGCTCCCCAGTTTCAGAGACCAACGAACATGACCAACTTCTCCTAACGAACAGATCAATCTTGATTGCTGATCTAGGCATCGCCATGGTGGAATCTCAAAAATCAACTCCGAATAGCATGCTCCACCTAAATAGTGAAACCCTAGCTTTGAGTTCCACAAAAGCGTGAAACCCTAGCTCTTGGCTCCACCTTAATCGTTGGACACCGCTCTGATAGCGGTTTGTTATAACATGGGGTATTCGAGCAAGAACGAATAAAACGCATAAATCAAGAACGAGAAACACATATTTTTGATAAAACTACACACAAGTCTACCCACAACCTGAAAATCCGATACTTTATTGAGAGAGAACTCGATTATAATGCACATTGTGGCCACAACGACCACAGCACCCATCCCAATACACCACAGAAAAGTCTACCCAGTTTGTCTAGCATTAAATATGATGAAACTACCTTGCTAAATGGGATGGTTGTTTTTGGAGATTTAAGCTCAAAATTACTAGTTACTTATGTATGTTGACATAATAGTGGAGAGAAGATAAATTTGTCATTTGGTGCATAAAATAAGTAAGTGAAAGTGAGCATCGGGCACACAGAGTGTTGTGTCTCATTGTTTGCTCTACAACCGTGAAAAGATTACAAACTTTTTGCATCCTTTAGCTAACCGAATCATCAAGTGAAAGTGACTCTCGGATGTCATGTGAGGACATAGTGAAGGAAATGAACAGTTGTTATTCACTAGGGCAACAAACACCCATTTCCATCAAGTACATGACTGGCAGGCGCGTGGAGCTGCCGTAGTACATAGAAAAAATTCAACGTCAGTTTTGAAGGATTAAATGTACAGCTTCAATTTTAAATGAAATAAACGATCCCAAGAAATTAATGATGTACTATTAAATATGGATATTTGATGTTCCCAAAGCAAGGCTTGCTACAAAAACAGCTACTACAACGTCTAGGGATTACCAACTATGCGTGGACGGCTTAGTATATTCGATTATCGTTACCGCGAAAACCTTCTAGCTTTCATAATAATGGCTATTAATATATCGGAAGTACTTTATGCCATATATTAAGGGATCGGGTTCTTCTAACAGTAGGAGACGCAGTCGCCATAGCTCGAGCATTATTGCACATGCTAGGAGAGACGACTTTTAGCAAGGTTTCAATGAAGTTAAGTTGAT
Organism: Linanthus parryae; assembly: GCA_023055425.1. Lineage (NCBI taxonomy): Eukaryota > Viridiplantae > Streptophyta > Magnoliopsida > Ericales > Polemoniaceae > Linanthus > Linanthus parryae. Next base: position 79,927,744 of record JALGPY010000006.1, read on the forward strand.
TGGGTTTTAAGCTTCCTTTTCAGTTTTTCTACTATCATGAGCTTATTTAGTGTCTTTTCGTGACAGCTTGCATTCAACAGAAACAACGCTGTCACAGTTTTCACATATGGACATTTACATCGAGCATTTGAGCATCTAACGAAAAAATTAAAATGCTTTAGTAAACTTCTTATTTGTAGAATCCATCAGCGTAAATTTGTTATTTCAAAATATTGACCCCTCTTACTTACGCTTCTAATCACTGTCTTTTCTTTTTTTTTTTTACTAGAAAAGAGAACTTCATTAGATAATAAGTTTAATACAAGGAGACCATTATGCAAGCAAGCAAAACAGCCCAAAACATCCAAACTCTAACCAAAAACATCAACAAACCATAACTGAGCCATAGAACTAGGATACATGTTTAGAACTAGGATACATGAAGCCAAACTAGACAAGACCAACAAGAACATTACTCCATAATATAGGGGATGAGAGCAGAAGAGGGGAGCTCCACCACTGGCAAGGAGGAATCAGTTGAGACAGTGAGAGCAGAGAGATCATTTCCAGCTTGATCAGGACCTGAAGCCTCCAAAGGAACCAAACCAGCAGGCACTGAAGGTGACATCCCAGGCATGAAAACTGATGCATCAGAGCCTTGCAGGGGTGGGAAGGAGACAATAGGATCCACTTCAAGAACTTCTTGAACACAGGAGCCAATTCCAAATTGATCACTGGCCTTAACCCAAGCAAGAGCACCATCAACTGCAGCAACCTTAACCAAAACTGTTAAATCTGGGTGGGCATCAAAGAGGTGTTTTTATTAGTAGAAGTACAGATATCAATAAGGCCATGAAGAACCTGAGCAGAATAAAAAAATTGATCCACATTGTGGCTAGCTCCACGAAAAATCATCTCATTTCAGGAGGTCCAAAGAACCCAAAGAATAGCAGGTAACCAAATCCAATGTGGATCAGTATGAAGGAATTTTCTACTTTATAACAACTTTTGATCCAGTAATAGATATTTAAAGAAGAGGAAGTAGGAAAAACGACACCAGCCTTATGCCAAGTCCTTGAGCCCTAGGACAGAGAAGAAAAAGATGAGTAGTTGTTTCATTAGTAAGAGTACAGAAAGAACAAATAGGGTTTATAGAGTTAATCCTAGAATGAAGGTTGTGAAGTGTGGGAAGAGAGTTAGTAAGAATTCGCCAAAGAAGACCAATGATCTTATGAGGCAAACCAGATTTCCATAAATTTGACCATTTGATATTAAAACTAAGAGCCTTTAAATGAAGAGGGAAGGAAGATAAATTTGGAGAAGAGTTGTTAAATTTTAGTAAGGAGTAGGCTGAAGACACTGAAAAGACTTCAGGTAGAGGCATTCCAAAAGGGGAGGTCAGTTTGAGTGAAATGGCCACAATCATGTTGTAAAATCAACTCCACCAGCCATCTTGGAAAGATTTGATTTAAAGTTGTAACACACCATCTACCACTGCCATCAATAGCTGAGTCCAACAGTTGATCAACAGTTTTAAAACTATTAGATGGATCAGATAATTTTAAAATTTCTTGAATAGAGTCTGCTGGAACTGAAGGGATCCAACCAGAGGACCTGATCATTATGCTCTTCCCATTACCAATCTTCCAAATTAGGCCTCTTGAGAGAGTATCCTTTCCTTTACAGATGGTTCTCCAAGCAGAAGAGGCTGAGGGACCAGGCTTGACCAAACTAAAGGATTGTCTCTTAAAATATTTTGCAGTGAAGTATTTTGAGAAAAGAGTATTTTTAGAAGACAGCATTCTCCAACTATTTTTAGCTATAAGTGCATTGTTAAAAGCAGAAAAAATTTTAAAACCCAAGCCCCCTCTATTAGTCTTGTTGCAAAGGAAATTCCAGGGCAACCAATGAAAGCATTTCTTAGTAGTGTTCCCCATACAAAGGAACCTTGCTAGCATAGATGAAATTATGCTACATGATTTAAAAGGAAAAACACTGAATGAAATTGGATAGACCAAAAACCTATTAAGAACAGCCTTAATAAGAGTACATCTGCCCATGAACTTTAATAGCAGACCTTTCCAACTAGAGCATTTGTTAGAGATCTTGGAAATAGTATCCTGAATAAGTTCCTTACTGCTACCCATCTGATTAAGGGTGATGCCTAGATATTTTCCTAAGCTAGGTTTTTCAATAATATTAAGAGCATGGTGAATAGAGAGCTTATCATATGGAGTGCAATTGGGACTAAAAACAATATATGACTTATTCACATTGATCTCCAAGCCAGATTGCCTAGCATAATCAGTGAGGAGAGCTTGTAAAGAAGTTCCTACATTTTGGGTGATTTGAAAGAAAAGAAGAGTATCATTTGCAAATTGCAAATGAGAGATGTCTTCTCCTCTAGAGAAGGGAATACCCTTAATAAGCCCTGTTGAGTTGGAATAATGGAGGGAAGAGGAGAAGACCTCAGCACAGAGAGTAAAAAAGGAATGGAGATAGTGGATCCCCCTGCTTTAAACCTCTATGAGGAGAGAAAGAATCAGAAGTACCACCATTAATTACTACTTGAAACAGTGGTTACACATTGCATAATGATTTGAATAAGATTGGAGGAGAAGTGAATTTGATAAAGTAAGGCTTCTAAAAAATCCCATCTAACCCTATCAAAAGCTTTAGGAATTTCCAGCTTTAAGGCACCCAGTTTTGGATGAGAAGGGGAATTAGATTTGTGGATGGTGTGGACAATATCCTAAGCAATGAGGAGATTGTCTTGAATGAGTCTACCTGGGATGAATCCATTTTGATTACTAGATACCAGAGATGGAATAACTAATTTTAATCTGTTAACAATAACTTTAGCTATAATCCTATAAATAACATTGCAAAGACTAATTGGACAGTAGTCTCCAGCTGAGAGTGGATTGTCAGTCTTGGGGATGAGAACAATAAGATTTTTATTTAGTTCCTTAAGCATACGACCAGAATTCAGAAATGAAAGAATGGTTGTAGTAATTTTAACAGAAATAGTAGGCCATACTTTTTGAAAGAAAATAGCTTGCATGCCATCAGGGCCTGGGGATTTAAGGGGGGATAGTGAAAAAACCCGCATTTTTAACTTCAATAGCAGTAAAATGTGAATTAAGATAGGCTTTGGGCAGAATTCAAAGTTCTTCTAACGTTGAACAGAAGATCAAACGCGAAAATATCATTATTTTTTTAATAAAGATCACTGAGAGAGGGGGAAGGGGGTGAGTACAAGAGTTTGAAGTGATTAATAAAAGCTTGAGATATAAGGTGGGGGTCAGTGAATACAATTTCATTGCTATCCTGCAAAGATCTTATAGCATTCTGTTTTCTACGGACCTTGGTATAGTCATGGAAAAATTTGGTATTCCTACTCACATCTTTGAGCCAGGAACATCTACCTCGCTGGACCCAATAGGTTTCTTCACATTTTAAAAGAGTTTCAAGAAAATTTTTCTTTTGGAAAAAAGCATGTGAAGTAATAGGAAGGTCATTTTGTAACAGAAGAAGATCCTTTTTCACCTGGTTGATTTGGTTGAAAAGAGTAGGTCTGGTGTTAGCCCATGCCTTAATGGAGTGGAGAGTTATGTATAGGAGTTTAGCCACTCTAAAACAAGGAGAGCCTGGGATGGGGAGATTCCAAACAAACTTAATAATATTATCAACATCATCAAAATTTAGCCACCAGGCTTCAAGCTTTAGAGTTTTGAATCCAATTTGGGGTTTAGTGGGGGACAAAGTGAGGAACATGGGAGATTGGTCAGAGACTGTGATTCCCATATTTTCACCAAACAAGTCAGCGAATAGATCAAGAATTGTAGAAGTGCACCAAGCTCTATCGAGACTTTCAAAGGTAGGGTTTGAAGAGGATCAATTGTTTGTCCAACTTAACCAAGGACCTACATTTTTAACTTCCATTAATTTCCAATTATTTAGATAGTGGAGAAGAGAATTGGCTCCTCTAAGATAAGAAGAACCAGGGCCTGATTTATCATGTGGAAAAACAACATGATTGAAGTCTCCTATGAGAAGAACATGTTCATTATGAGGAAGAATCTCATCAAACAAACTCCACACTTGGTCTCTTTGCTCAAAATAAGGAGATCCATACATAAGGCCTAAGAACCAATGTGTGCTACTGAGATCAGAGATTCTAAGGAGGATTAGATTGCAAAGGAGAAGCAAAATACACAATCTAACAGGAGATTGTTCCAGCAGTACCAGAGACCTCCTCTGGTATCTGAAGAATCAACTCCAAAAGAGGAAGAAAATCCTAACTTCCTAAACTAGTTATTTAGAAAACTGAATTCTTTCTTGGTTTCAGACAAGAAAATTAGAGAGGGCTTGTGTTTTTCGGCCAGATTGAAAACTTCTGAAATTGCAGACGTCAGGCCAATTCCTCTGCAGTTCTAACTTAAGAGTTTCATGAGTTTATTGGATGGTTGTTTTGGGAAAACCATCATAAACCCTGAAAAACTTTTTGAGAATTTGAAATTGGAGGGGATTAAATCATCAGGTACCTCTTCTCTTAATCTTTTCTTAAACTTAAAATTTAAAAAAAGAGATGAGAATGGATTAAAAGTGAAAAATAAATGGGTACCTTTCTGCATGGGCTTGCTAATCTTTGTTCTTGGTTTCTTACGCTTGATCTTGCTAAAAGGAGGATCCATCTGCAAGGTTTGGACATCTCTCTTCAGGCCAGGCTTCCGCACCTTTGCACCCTTCATTTTTTTAACAATAGCAGGCTTCTTCTTCATTTTTGAGAGAAAATCCATCTCTTTTTTTAACTTTGATGCTTGTTGTGTCCTTTGATCGAACTGCTCTTGCTCTTGGCTTTTTGGCCACCATTTTCTCCTTGCCTGCTAAGATTATGTCGATCTGTTGGAGATCCTCTTTTCTTGAATTATCAATGTCTTGGTCAGTGGTCACAAAGAGTGTGAAATCAGGAGCCTTCATGCTAAAACCAGAGTGACTCAACATTTTGTAGGTGGTTGGGAGAGTACGCATGTCGTCTGAGAAATTATGGTGCAACTGAGTAGGGGTCTGTTGAGAGGGATGAATGAGGGTGGGTGGAAAAGCTTCCTCAACAATGACTTCTTTCCCTTTTGTAGTGGCTATGGTCGGTAAACGAAGCAGGTCTTGGGAAAGGGAATCGTCAAGGGGCAACAGGACCGACACATTTATTTGTTGGGAAGAAGAAACTGCTTCATGCATTTGGGAGGAAAGGGAAACGGTGGGAAGTGGAACTGTTTCTTGGGAAACTCCCACATTAAACAGATTCAAATGATGCGAAAAAAGGGGGAAGTAACTGCTGGTTGGATTTGATCAGGCCACTGAAAGGTTTGAGTGCTATTTAATGAGATGCATGGATGTTTGGTAGGAGAAACTCCTATAAATTCAGAAGCCATAGGAGGGTTATGATTTTGGAAATGATCATCACAGTGAGTTTGAGAGCATGGAGTATAAAATAGTTCGTCGGGTGAGGAGGAGACACTGTCTATAGAAAAGATCAGACCATCAGGTGGTGTTTGGAGAGTGTCATGGTTTTTTGTGGGGGCTGTGAAGTCGTAGATTGGTTGGACCCTTGTATCAAATTTCATGGTACGAAAGGGGGCATTTTTTGAGTGAGCATTGAGGATATTTGTGAAGAGGGGCCTTTGAGGGTTGACATGAAATGGTAGGCTAGATAAAAAATGGGATTGTAGGTATCTCATTTCCAATTGTTCCAGAACCTCAACCAGTTTTGAAGAACAATCCTTGTTGGTATGTCCAATAATTCCACACCTGTAGCACACTTTGAACACACGTTCATAACTGAAATAGACCCATTTGAGTGGCTCATTAGCAAGTTTCAAGTAGGTGTCAGGAACCAAAGCATTATTGATATTAACTCTCACTTTCATCCTTAGCCCATGCATGTTTCTAACTCTTTGATAGGACCAATCAATCACCAAAATGTTTCCAACTAAAACCCAATATCATTTGCAGTGTCAAACTGAAAACCTTCAAGAGGACAATTAGGGACCTGGAACCAGATATCAGCAGTAGAGAAATCAACCTCAATCAAGGCTTGGCTAGGCAATCTCTCCTTGAAAACAAGACTCAAACCATGAAAGGTAACAACTGACTCATTGAGGAATAAATCCTTATCTTCTTTTTTCTGAAAATGAAACAAGTAGAGAATATCCTTCTTTGTGATTTCTTTCTTATCAATCCAGACACTACCCAATGTTTTCCAATTTTTTGAAATTTCACTTTGCATGACAGAGGGAGGAAGTGATTTTGGCCCTATGAATTTAGCTATCATGGTGTTCTTCATCAGCTCCCTGTAATCAAAAGCTTTCACAGGTTTAAGAGCCTGAACTGATCCCCTTTCATCTAACCTCTCCTCTTTGGAGTCATTGGAGGAAGAACTATTGAAATCAGCTCTATAAGGGTTTGACATAGTGAAGAGCTGTAGAGAAACAGAATTGAAAAGCAAAGAAGGGAGTGAACTGAAGAGAGTTGAGGAAGAAACTGAAAAGTTAGGGGGTCCTAAATAGAAACAATCAAGACCTGCAAACTGAGCAAACAAAGCAAAAAGATTAGTAAAGATTCTGCAAGATCTGTGAAGAAAACCATCTTCACACGAAACAAGCCATGCAAAGTGATTAAGCCTAATCTAAGATGAGTGTGTAAGAGATTGATTGGGGAGTGTCTTAGGCGTTGAAAAAATTAGATAATGAGTGCGGTGAAGTTGATGGGCTCAAGGAGCTGGCAGTGCTCATTGGGGAGCAAGGGTGGCTCGGTTGAGAGCAAAGAAATCAAGAGAGAAGTTTAGAGAGAGAACATAATTTTCGCTCTAATCACTGTCATATATTAAATTTATTATTCAAAAAAAACGAACATCAAATGGTGATAGCTCAGTGCTAGAGCGTTTGAAGTCTCTGCATGAGGTCCCCTGTTCGAACCGATTGTAGATACCCGAAATTGTGATACCATCGACAAGCCATGTGGCCGAGGGCGGACCTATATAGTGCCCCCCCCCCCCCCCCATTTAAAATTTTCTCCTAGTACCCCTAATTTTATAGACTAGTGCATAACCCGTTCCTGATGACACGACTCCAAAGAAAAAGATTTATCTTTAAAATATTTTAGAATTTTTATAATTTTTTTTATGTGTTTGGTCTCTAAGATATTGTGGGGGATAAACTATTCCACGTGTCACATTTTGGGGATAGCTTATTCCCCATAGCAGTTTATTATGTATATTTTGAATGACTAACCCCAAAGGAATATATAATTTTGCCCCCTTAATATTCCAAATTGTCTAGTTGCTCAAATAGTTAGTTGTTGTAGCTGGAAAATCCCAATACACAGTTCCGATTCTCCTCCCATTTAACAATTTTTTTTCATTCATGTTTTTGCCATTTTACTATTTACCATTAAAAACCTATTCTCCTAAAAAAGAACAAATTGTGACTTGTGAGTAGTGAGTAGTGTGTTCATTATTAATTTGATGTTTGTGTGTATAATTGCTTATGAAATATAACGACTTTTGACTGTTGACTGTTGACTTTTAACTTTGACTTTTGACTTCACGAATCTTGGCCCGGCTGACTTGATTTCCTGGCTCCGCCACTGCATGTGGCGCTCCGGATAAAGGACATGTGTGCAACCATTATGCTTCGCATAGCACCGAGATGTGTCATATGTCCGCGCGTAAGGGAAGGACTGTGAAGCAGGGTCCTTCGCATATGTGCCTTATGCGAACGGGATTTGGGGTGCGAGTAACTTGGAGGCTAGAGTAAGGTCTGGCGCGTGCGAGATGCCTATCTCGCATGCGACCTTCATATGCTATCCAGAGACCCGCAAATGGACTGTAACATCCCCGAAGTCGTGGACCACAATGCCTACATATACAGGTCGCGAGCGGCTCAATTAGGCGGATGTTAAGGCCACGAGAGGTTAATTATGGTTGTGCGTGCTAACCCACGTCCGTCTAATAGAATGTATATAAAGGATATGTCCCCTTCATAACAAACAACCGAGGACAACACACAACAAACGCAGAGCTACATCAGCTACCACACTCAGCTCAGCCATAACTGTATCACCTCTAGATAACATACGTTGCCTTGATCTTACCCTGAACCGGATCTCATTTCCGGTTCCAGAACAGGTTAACCAGGTGTCATTTGTTTTGTTTTTTTACTCGCAGGAACACGGAGGAAGTGCCCCAATAGAGCCCTCGCTTACATTGGTGAACCCGACGTGAACAACTCAAACGATTCACCCACCTACCTATTTCCACATGTTTCAAGATGCCTCTACAGGTCCAGCTTAGGACCCTCATTTGGGGGAAGAGGGCAGGACCCTCGGAATACTGTAGATCCATGGAGCTTTTTCCTTGAGCATGAGACTGCGCGGTGAGAGATTAGGAGCAAAATCCAAGGCTGGGTCTTTGACCGGCTGGATGACTGTGACCATGGAGGCTTCTGAACGGCTCGGGTTTTGAAGTGTAGGCTCTTCATCGTCCTTTTTGCGAGTGACTATGAGTTTTCCTTTGAATTCGCTACATTGAGGAGAGCAAGGATAGCCAAAGCACTGGTTCCAGGAACCACTGTGTCAAAAACGTGCGCCAAGACTACATTAGTTGCTGATTTTTGCTGACGACGGCCACCATTTCCAGAAGTGAGGTTGTGGCTATGCTTCGTCGGATGATATTTTGGGTCGTCCTCTGAGGAAACATACACAAGAGTTGGACGACGGAATCTCCAACTCGAATCCCCACATTCTTGCCCAGACCCCGAGGGAGAGTAGGATCTGGAATGTGCATGACTTGGTTCGGTTCCTGACTTGCCTGGCTGAGGGAGCCATAAGTGGTTGTGAGTAGACGCGGGAACAGGTTCAGGCAGAGGAGACTGCCGGGTCTGGGCAAGTTCGGGCAGAACATGTTCTGTGGGGTTTGCGCTACGCCTCTCACGACGAGCGGCAACATCGATGCAACCCCCTCTTCGCTCTTGGTCCCAAGGTTGTGTTGGCGGGGGAAAGAGATTTTTCCCTCCATGCAAAGGGAGCACTAGATAACGTCGCTGAAAGAGCGGATCAAAGTAACGGGGGTTAGAGTTAAGGCGAGGGGCTGGTTCGCCATTGGAGGTGGCGAAGGAAGGACCGGCGGTCGAAAGTCGACGAAGCCAGAGGGGGGAGGGTGAGCTACGCTGAGGGTGTGGTAGTGTTTAGGTTTTGTAGTTAGGAGTAATATATAGACTGAGTAGAAGGGTTTTTTAGGGTTGGGAGCATTAAGAATTCTCATCTTTCTCTTACGAGGGGAAGAGATCCGGTTGAGAGGGAGGGCACAAAGAGTACTGATAATATTTTTAGCTAAATTGGTTTTGATAGTGGTAGGTGCGAACTTCCTTCCGAAGCTTTAATGGACTCAGTCAGGCCACAAGGAGGCTTCTCCATACGATTCTCTTCGCCGTTTAGCGGCAAATGGAGAAAACACCTTCTAAACAATGGATCATCAAAGCGGGTGGATGAGGAGAGACGGGAGAACTGATTAGCCAAAGGGGGGAGAAGTGAAATAGGATGTCAATGATCAATGAACGCTGGCGAAAGGCAGAGAGCACCGTAACAAAGAGAAAAAATGATGAGTTTTTAAGGTTCACTAATAGACTGTTGAGAGAAGGGCAGGGGTTAGTTGAGTAGTGTATTTTAGTTTTTTAGGGTTTGGTAAAATAGGAGCATAAGGTGGGGGATTGGTTGTGGGGGGTGTTAAAAAAATTATTTTTCTTTTCGAGCTTGGTTTAGATCGGATGGTTGAGGTTGAGGTATGAGATATTGAAGGATCTTCCTCATAAAAAAGTAGGGGGTGCAAATGGTGTTTTAGGGGACCGGAGCTTTTAATGCTCTGCCAAGAGGTATTGACCCGACCATGGTTAACAGTGGGAAAAAGTGATGAGATAGAGCTTTGATTACTAGCATTTTAGCTAGCAATGGAGGAGGTGAAGGAAGAAGTCGGAGCATGTGGCGTACCGGGGTTCAGCAGTCAGATTATTGAGCTTCGATGATCGAATAATAGAAAAGAGATATAGAGCATGAGATGTAGGTGGATGAGAGGAGAAGAGGCTCACTTACCAAGAGACACAAGTCTTGAAGGCTGTTGTCGGCTTGTCTTACCGGTGTCGAGTCTTGAAGGCCGTTGACAGCTTGTCTGAGCGGCGGCGAGCTTGATGGGACAACAAACTGATAGCATTTCAAGCTATCCTCGGGGAGAAGGAAGGCGAAGATGAAAGTGATTCCTTCGATGATGGTGTCTGCAGATGAGAAGTTAAGGGGAAGGTTAGCGAAAACAGTGAACTGAGAGAATAGGAGAAAGGGAAGAGAAAGGAGAGAGAAATTCCATGGAGATGAGAGAGAGCTTTATACACTTTTCAATGTCCTGGTGCAGGACGGATTTTGATTACATCAATTAACCACAACAAACATATCACACTAGGCCACTTCCACGCACCATGCAATTAATATCAAGTAAAACATAGAAAATACACAGTTTTACTTACACGGTTAATTAAATGGTAATTTATAATCACCCTACTGTGACTGTACGGGGGTCCAAGGGGGAAGCGCCCTAAATCATAAAAGAACTCACATATATCGTTCATTGTTGTAGTTTTGATCCGAATACACACACGATGTGTGCGAACAGAATAACCCGAACACCAACTCTTGATGTTTTCGACTTATTCATACGTTAAAAACCCTAGTAGCAGTCTCGTATGTCATATATACGACTTCATAGTATACACAGATTGTATCTTATACACCTATATGATTGTAGCACATTCAAATCATGATTCTACCGTTTCTCATACTGTACACCCCAAATGCACCAGTAAATCCAGAAGGGTGTCACTTCGCATCCGATATATGGCTTGGGCACAAGGAGATTTTAACGGAAAATAACAAAAAAAAAAAAAAAAAAAAATCAACCACACCTTAAGAGTTTAGATTTTTACAATCCAATTAATAATTTAGTTACCTTAAACACGACAAATGATTGGCGCCTAAAACCCGGGCGATAAATTAGCAATGAAGTGAAACCGTAAAACCTATGGTGTTCATTACTAGAGTGATATTCTAGTCAACCCCATTGTTGGCGCTCCCATAAACTTAGCTCCCGGCGCTAGACATGTGGTGGAGAATTAAAGTACACAAGACAACGCAGTTTGATAAAGTCAGAACAAAAGACTGGGGAAGTATCATCCAAGCACGTAAACATAATGAAAAGAGATCATGTCAAGAAAAATGGTTGCTTGTAGCAAGAGATTTCACACACCGGAATTAAAAAAAAAAAAAAAAAAAAAAAAGATTTGTATGATAATGATACTTTCCAACTTCAATTATATAAAGATATTAAGGGCGTTGCCTAAATCCATAACCAATGTTTCAATTAGGGATAACCAACATGTCATTGACATACAGCAATAGCAGGATGAAGTTACCATTGGGGAATCTTGTTATGTAAACACACTAGTCTGTCTGTGTTCTCTTGTACCCATGACTCGCCATGAATGAGTCGAACTTCTTGTACCATTGTCTTGGCGCTTGCTTAAGGCCATATAGACTCTTCTTGAGTTTACAAACCATGTTCTCCTTCCCTTTCACTTCAAATCCTTCAGGATGCTCCATGTAGATCTCTTCTTCCACGTCACCATGGAGAAAGGCAGTCTTCACATCAAGTTCAAACTCGAGGTCCATGCTAGCTACTAGCCCTAAGTCGAATTGAGGTCATCTTAACAACTGGCGAAAAGATCTCATCAAAGTCAATACTTTTCTTTTGGCCAAAACTTTTGACCACCAATCGTGCCTTGTACTTCACTAGCTTCCCATCATTATCCTTCTTTAGCTTGAACACCCACTTGTTCTTTAGTTCTTTTCTTCCCTTCGATAGCTTTACTAACTCATAAGTATCAGTCTTCTCCAAGGAACTCATCTCTTCTTGCATAGCCTTCATCCAGCTGGACTTATCTTTATGAGATTGCGCCTCCCGAAAATTTATGGCTCCCCTTCATCAGTAACTAAAATATACTCAGACGATGGTTTCCTGACTGATGGTTGCAAATTCTTGGTGGACCTTCTCAGCTGAGGGCCTTCGTTCTGTGGTGGATGGGCCTACTCCCCCTGCTCAACTTCCTCTTCATCGGAATCGTGTCATCGTCATCTTCCATCTCTGGAATATCTATCTCTGGATCTTCTCAAAGAATCTCTTCTCCACCAGTAGCACTAGGGAGGTATCTGGACTGAGGTCGAGAGTGACAACTTCCTTCGACTTTGAAGACATCTCGATATCTTCAATAGTCTGGTTCTCATAGAAAACCACATCCCTGCTTATTACCAGCTTCTTATTTACTAGCTCATAGCATGTAGCCAAACTTTGCATCTCCATCGCCCACAAAAACACATGGATTGGCTTTGTCATCAAGCTTTAGTCGTTTCTCCTTGTGTTATGCGCGAACGCCTTGCAGCCAAACACCTTCAGATGAGAGTATGAAACTTCTATACCATACCATACCTTGTCTAGAATTTCAAAACCCAAAGAAGCAGATGGAAACCTGTTAATCACATAACAGGAAGTACGAACTGCTTCACCACAGAATGACTTTGGCAGTTTTCCATTCTAAGCATACATCGGACTCTCTCAACAATAGTCTGGTTCATCCTCTCGGCAACGCCGTTGTGTTGTGGGGTACCTGGAACCGTCATCTCATGCCGCATACCGTAGACATCACAATAGGCTTAGAACTCCTTTGAAGTATAGTCACCACCATTGTTTGTACGTAGACGCTTCAAAGGATTTGCATGTCTCTCTTTCAACCATGGCATGGAATTTCTTGAAGTACTCAAATACTTCATCCTTAGTCTTCAGGAAATACACACACACCTTACGTGAAGCATCGTCAATAAAGGTCACAAAATATATTCAACCATCAATGGACTCTATCTCTATGGGACCATACACATCAGAGTGCACTAACTCCAGTATCTTCGACTTTATTTTAGCAGAGGAACTAAACGTAATCTTGTGATGTTTTCCGAACAAGCAATAAGGATTCAGCGGTGTACCTTTGGCAAAAGGAATTAGAGACTTCATTGTCAGAATATCAACGATGTCTCACTTATGTGAGCAAGCCTCTTGGGCCATAAATTTGGTGATAATGCATCATCAACTGCATTCAGGCTATCACCAAGTACCTTCACATGAGTCTTGTAGAGCGTGCAGCAAGCTTTTCCTCTAGCCATGGCCATTGATCCCTTGGTCAGCTTCCACTTACCACTACCAAAGTAGCTTTCATATCCTTGACGATCTAGAGCAATACCAGAGAGTAGGTTCAGTCGCAAATCAGGAATATGGCGTACATCTTTCAACACCATCTTGCACCCAACATTGGTTTGGATGCGGATATCTCAAATTCTGCAATCTTTGAGGTACTCGTATTACCCATCGTCACAGTACCAAAGTCACCAGCTTTGTAGGTGGTGAAAAAATCTCGTCTCGAAGTTGCATGGTATGAAGCGGTTGTATCAACAACCCACTCAGTTTCCTGATTCGTTGCAACGTGAAGGCATTCTTATTCTCCCACTGAGAGTACCACAAGGTCCTGAGAGATTGTGGTAATTGTATCAGCATCCTCACTCTTATCATTCTTCTGGTTATTTCTATTGTCGCCCTGGTTCTGATCATTCTTCGAGAGTCGGCACGATCTTGCCATGTGACTTTTCCTTCCGAGGTTATAGCATGTGACCTTGGATCTTGGCTGAGAACCTCCATTCCTGGACTTGTTGCGATCTATGTTCTTGTTCCATGTTTGGCTTCTCCTTCGATTCTTATTCTTGTCTTTATTCTCCGTGATGCATTTTCAGAGCCCATCTCCTTCCTCCTTGCCTCCTCGTTAAACATCGTGTCCTTGACCATACTCATGGACATCTTTCCATCAGGGGCAGAATTGCTCAATGACACGACCAACGTCTCCCACGAGGTTGGTAGGGAGCTAAGCAGCAACAAGGCTTGTGTCTCATCATCCCAATCAATCTTAACGGTAGCCAATTGGTTAATGAGCCTCTGAAACTCACTCAAGTGCTCAGCAACTTGTTGATCGTCTCTATACTTCAAGTTCACGAGCGATCATATCAGCAACGCTTTGTTCTTGGCAGTCTTCCTCTCATACATGGCCTCCAACTTTATCAACAGCTGGTAGGCATCCGTCTCTTGAGCAAACATGGTGGAACAGCAAATTGTCAATCCACTGGCGGATATGACCAATCGTTTTCATATTCATCTTGGTCCACACATAATCTTTAACTTCTGCTGGCTTGACCCGTTTGACGAGAATTGGGTTCATCAAATCTTTGCAATAGAACAAGTCTTGCATCCTAAGCTTCCATATCAAGTAATTGGTAGCTGTCAAGTTGATCATGGAACCCGTTGACTTCCCCATTGAACCAGGCTCTGATACCACTTTTGTTGGGTCACGGGGCTGAATCAGACGGACTAGAACGCGCAAACTGCACCAACACGAACAAGTGCGAAAAAATAGAAGATGTAGGATACAAGAATATAACGTGGGAAAAACAATCTAATCGAGGGACAAAGCGACCCACAACTTTCACTTCAACAATTACGATGGCTAGACAAATCCTCCACAAGAACGTGGGTAAACAAACTAGAAGCTAATAAAACAGGTGAAACAAAACATCGCCGCAAGGCGGAAATCAAACAAACAGATTGCTAACGAATTACCCGGAATCGGCTCCTGAAACTTCGTCGTCGCAAACGATCACATTGCAATACTCCTCCTCTTTGACTCGTGTTAAGGAACGCGAGAAATCTTCTCCCGTCTTATTGCGTCGCAGACCCACCATAAGATTTGTGTTCACTAAAACACTTAATGACGCAAGGAGCAATTGAGAGAGAATCAAAATTGAGAGAGTTACTAAAACTAGTGCATGAACTGCCATCATACAGGCAAATAACTCACGAAAGGAATTACTTTGGCATTATGCCAAACCACGTCCAGATCCTTACTGCCCTAATTGCTGTTATATTATGCATTGGTCACACCGTTATATGGGCCAATTAATTGGGCATGGACCCAACACCTCTCTCCCTCTCACGAACTCACTCACAAAAACTACACCCAACCATCATCACTACCCTTCCTCTGTATTTGCCGAAGAACAACCTGTTTTCGCCGAAGCCGACCTACAAACCACTGCCACCTGCTCTGCAATTTTCGGCGAACCCATTGTCGATGTCACCTCCAGCTCCTGCTCTTGGTTTCCCCAGCTGAGCCAGAAGTCGGCAATTTTTGGTGACTCAGAGTCCGGCCGATAACCCATAACCCAGCACCGGCGTCGCCCGACGCCCAGTCCGCATCTGCTCCGTCCTCCATCTCTCCGGAGAAGACACAACACCAATGACCACCTGCCCCGTCGACCCAGCCACCACTAACACAAGCTGCAACCAGCAGCTCTACAACTCCCCAAGGCAATCTGGTCCGACGAACCCAACCCGACAAGACCCATGTTGTAGTATCTCAGGCATACACCAAATGCATAAAATGAATAAAACACATTTATCATTAAATGAATGTCACGGTAATACATATTGTCGTAGTATCTCGACTAGCTTTATCATTTCTTTGTATTCTTTGTTGACTGAAAAGTCCCACTCTCTTTTAAAAGGTTTCGATCGCGTTAACTGAAGTTGTGTTGTTTTGATGTGTTTTTCACATTTTGAGGTATGATCCTTGAATTTTGGGTAAAAAAATTCTCGAACTCCTTAAATGTTTCAAGACTGCCTCAATGTTTGACAAAACCGACAATTCGGGATCATCTTGTGTAAAACACTATCATCATTGTCCAATTTTTAAGTTGCATAATATAGAACACGGATATAGAATTTCTTCCACCAATACGTATGCTGCCTGCTCAAAATTTATCTGACTTTTATAGCATGATGTTCAATATTAGCGCATAATATTATATATGAAAAGAATAAATATTAAAAATACACGCCCTGAAGTTGCCCTCAAATGATGGTGAAGATGGAACATAAAACTATTATAACGTCGTTGGAAGCGACTGTTAGAAATTTGTTCTGCTCATTAGTCGAAAGTCTATGTGGGCGAGATACTTGCGCTCCAGCGAGTATCGTCTTCTCAAACTACCAACTTATGATATGGATGCTCAAGCAGTACCCTAACTCCAAAACGGGTGGAGATTGTGTCCAGACACGTCCAATGTACCTATTATACATGTCTAAGTTTTATTTGGAACAGGGTTCCTGAGTCGAGCACACCGAAGTTGCTAATTTGAATAAATTATGTTGATCAAGTCGCAAGTAACTGTTGTATTTGTAAAAGAAACAAAGCAGTAACAGAAAACAAATACAATACAAAATATGGCAATAGTTCATCATGGAAAATTACTCTCAAATCGCGGCTGGGACCCCGCTAGCAGCCGGAGCATAATTAACTGAGCCATAATTCCAAATGGAACATTGCACAGTCCCCAAGCAACAAATTTAGCTACTTCATCATCGATTCCCTGGACAATCACCTCGTCTCCTTCACCACCTTGCAACTGAGAAAAGGGCACAATCATCAAATAATGGAAACAACAGAAATAATGAGAGGGAATATCATTTCCCTATCCCCTCTCTTATCCCATACCCAAACGAGGCTCTGGTGAACAATTGACATAGTGTGTAAATGCTTCTCCCAATGAAAAGCATGATGAAAGGTAAGCATGACGAAAGTACCTAAGAAACAATCATCAAACATATTAACAAACCTTCAATCGAAGTTCTCAACTTTAACTGGTGTGATCTTGTCGGCAACCTTAAAATGTCCCACTAGACGAGCAAAAAATACCATTTGCTGTTCCAGGGAGACTTTGATGGTTTCAGCCTGTCAAATTTTGCACCAATAACTTTTACAGACTGTATGGGAGAGAAAATGACAAAAAAAAGTTACTATAATATGTAGGGATTCACTTTCACTTCTCTCAAACATGTCAAAGTGGCGTAAAACTCATGTTGAACGTCCATTCTATTGCAAAAATCAGTATTTCCAAGGATGTTAGCTTTCTGCTAAAAGCACCACATTCTCTCAACTAACTACTAAGAACCAGATCGATAAAGATTCATCGAGGAAAGAGTAGGATTATCAGAAAATAGCCCAAAAGTTATACTATACATGTAGGATTTTGCTATCTTTTCTCAAATATTACCAATGTAGGGTGAACTGTGTATCTTTTCATCCTCGAAACTGTAATTCTATTACCACAATCAGCCTTTTTTTCCAAAACAGTTAAATTTCTGCTAAAAGCAACCATTTTTTATAGCACCACGTTTCTCTCCTTAAAAAACACCACATTCCTCCCCAACTACGAAAAAAACCAAACCGATAAAATAGATCAAGGCGAAAGATAGAACAGAACAAAAATTACTCGAGTCTTTTTGGAAGTTCAGACAGAAGAATTTCAGACCAGCCAGGTTTCTCGCTAGCATAAGCTTAACAGGAGACTAACACAGTGTTAGAAAGGTTTAACTGAGGTAACTAGAGAGAGCTCCAAGGAAAAAAATGAACATATTGTGACTGCAATAGCGCAAAAGAATTAGTATGAAAAAGATAGCAAAACCCACCAAGCATGAAATTAAATGTTCCCTAACATCTTGTTGCACCAATTCGCTTACCTTACGGAAGCCGTGTGACTCTCCTTCAAACTCTATTAGAGCAACAGGTAGGCCCTTCCCTTTCAGTGCGTGGTAAATTTTACGAGCTTGATCTGCGGGTACAACCTGCGAAATTGAGAAGAATATATCATTTATGCATGCAACTGACATTTTTTTGGGGAAAAAACTGATAGCATCATTATATACACAGAATAAAACATAAATTACAATTAGATGGTACAAGCACACAGACAGAAGGTTAAGTATTTCACAGGCTTGGGACTGTGCATTGTATCACCACAAAAGCCTCAAATGTTTGCTCATACATTTAGAAATACATAAAGTTTAGCAGACAATTTTTAAACTATGAAATTAAAAGAATTGCTAAAGCACTGGCAAACTAAATGGTGTTAACTAAAAAGACCCTCCTGTAAGCTTCTGTAAATTTAATCCGCAAACTCAAGGACTCTACCACTCTTAACTAACTGAAAAGTTGTAACAGCTGCACATCATCCAGAATCTGTTGACCTAATTTAACCTTGTTCTGACACAAAACAAGTTAGATTAGAAACAGATACTACACTTAACCTGTTCAAGTGCTCATGGTATTAGTAAATGTTATTTGCAATTATCTGTGTCCTTAGTAACTAAAGTTTCGCCCTCATACGGTATGCCAGCTTACTTCGAAGAATGCACCCGGAATTTTAATCGGAAACTTACCAGTGCAAGTGCTTATGGTACAGGCTAGTAATGTAAATGTCCTTCAGCAATTATTCTTGTCCTTAGCAACTAAAGTTTCTGGCTCATATGGTATGCCAGCTTCAGGATTTGCAAGAAATCACCCCAAGCCCAACATTTATGAAACAAAAACGGTTGTGCGATTTGGTCAGCCCAGTGCCCCACAATCACTGTTCCGTACAACCAATTATTACAATGCTGGTTACCTCTAACCACATAATTTCGTTGATTTATTCATGTATTCAAGCTTCCTGGACTTCATTCATCAGAAAGAGACATACTCAACAAAATACCTTGTCTTCCAGTCCTTGGAGAAGGAGTATCGGGCAAGAAAATTGGTCAACGAAATTGATGGGTGACCTCTCAAAATAGTTGTCTTTGTTTCCTGCAATCAGACAAAGAATGGCCTTACAATACATATAAAACGAAAAACATATATCACATCAACAAAGATAAATAAAGAAAATGACATGATAATTACCAATGAGGTTATCAAGATAATGAGACTCAAATTTGTGAGTTTCTGCTCTCATCAACTTCAAGTCAGCAATCTGTTTATTCAGAAAGTACACGTAAAAAAGAAAATGTTAAATGCCCCCACCAAAGTAGAACAGTAAATTCCATTACAAGCGACCCAACTCTGATGTTGGGGCTAGGAACACATAGCTTTACACAACTCTCTTGAGGATTCACAAAAAAATTTGCTTGCATGATTGGAATGATGTCGACACTAAAATATACTAATAGGAGGCATCAGAAGTATCCTATGTGGAAGAGCCAGCCTAAGTAATGTATTAATTTCAGACCACTGCAAGGAAAATAAAACCAGAAGCTTTTTGGATCCAAATGTTGGCAACAAACTCGGTACGTTCATCTTTCTGTCATACTAGTTCATAATGGTTGATCATGGAGCGTTGTTTACTGAAAAAAAAAAAAAAATATATATATATATATATATATATATATATATATATATATATATATATATTTCTTCTCACGATAGAGCTAAGTTTATAGCATAACCACAAATTTAAGTTAAAAGAAGCTTAATAATTGAGAAACATCAAATGTAATTGTACTCGACATGATAATTGTTCCACTGCTTTTTTCGGCACCATCTCCAGTTGCCAGCGGCATTAAGGAATTCATAGTTTAGCCTTGTTTTGTTTAAGTAGTTAATTATGCAAAGATTGTTCGGCCATCATTTACATAAGGTGAAACTCCAGCAATGAGAAGGATGGTAGACTTAGCAGGCAGTTGCTCTGCCGACATTTAATCCTTGCTGTGCCAGAGAACAAGTTAATTCTGGTAGACAGTAACTTTAAGTATTGCGAAGGAAACTTAAGTAAACAATTTGTGGTCAGTGATTACCTATGATTTAACCTTCTTTTACAACATAGAGCCATTTGAGGTTACTAAGAAAATAAAGCAAGGATGGGAGTAGGACTGGTAGGTGCCCGAGATTAGTTGGTGGCTTGCTGGATTTCCAGAGTCCAGATACTGACAGTGTCCAGAAGTGGGAGGAATAAATGGAGGTTCCAACGCAGAAGTGGGAGGTATAAATGGAGGTTCCAACGGTTGAGCTAGTCCTGGATTGGTGGTGAAAGTATATGAGAAGAAGGATACTATTGAATGTCTGTAATAATCAACGAGTACAACGAGCCTATAAATAGGTACTTGGTCAACAAGGCATTAAACTGAACTAGGTAATAGAATCATCTAAATTAGGAAACACGACTAGGTAACAAAATAATCTAAACTAAGGAACACAATCATATAAACGACCTAATATATAACTAAATAAACTAAAAATATAATGTCTCTAACCTGCCCCTCAAACTCAATGGGCCAATATTGAGTTTGCAGGTAGACACCAGAGCAGCTACGTAGAAGGCCAAAGTGATTGCAAAGGCTCAGACGGAGAAAGCCAAAGTGGTTGCGACCGGTGTTGGAAGAGCGTTAGTGGAAGAGAAGAGTGGCTATCATATCGGGTCGTGCTGGGGCTAACGGCACTGAGCCGACGGCGCACATTGATATCCATGCATGGTAGTTGGAAAAAAAGTTATTCAAAACATAGCATCAGTGCGGATCAAGGAAACCAAAGTTGTCAAGAAGAGGATCGTGCTATCCTATATTTGGGTCTAATTTTTCTAATCACCCATAAGCTCTCTGATCTACATAAATCCTCAGAGTGTAGACGCTTTCGGTAGAACTGCCTGCCTTCTTGGGTCTCTGGGTACCTGTGATGCAGTATGACCAGGGGGTCTTGGTTCTATTCTAGGAAACCTACCTACTCGATATGGATTGGCACCGATAATCTTGGCCAGTTATTCTTTCTGTTCCAGAGATACTATGTTTCGTCAATCTAGCTTTGAAAGTCAAATTGACTCAACAGACGAGCTTGAAGACGAAGTCACATTTGTACTCTCTCTTCTTTTGTTTTTCAGTTTATGTCCCCTCAACTACAAGGTGAAAGGTCGCATGAAGTTGTTGAGTTTGAGTATTCCCCTCCATCTCGAAACATGATTTGGAAGTATCTTGTGCACTGAAAGAACTCTTCACACAACTGGTTGCATGGTTGAAGTTGGATATATATTTGTGCCAAAAAAAAAATCGTCACGGGTTCTTTTTTTCCTCGTGTCTAGTTGAAGTAAATTAGTTCAAAAAAAATTACTCGCCAAGATATGTGGAAACACTTGGATCACTGGACCAATCATCCTAAGATTCAAGCTCATGAAGATTATTGGAGACCTATGTAGCACTGAAACGGGAATGGGGACGAAACGGGGACCGGTACGCCCGGACGTCAATTTTCAGAAATCGGGGAGATGAAACGCCGGGGGAACGGCGGAAATATTTATAATTATACTTGTATCAATAGATACACACACAAATTTATTCAAATGTAAATGATACCTAAATACACACTAGACAAAATTGAAAGACAATAATTTAGATCAATACAAGGAGTGTTTAATTAATAAATATGTGGAGGTACTTGAGAAATCAGAGGTCCATGAAGAGGGTTTTTGGAAGTCTTGAAAGTATCCAAATTGTTTTCTCTCAGTTTAGGCATAAGTGGCTAGGGTTTAGATTGAGGTCGGTGATCTTGATAGGATTAGTAATGTACATCATATTTTATTTACAAGTAGCATCCCCTATCTTTATTAAATTTGTTTAAAGACACCCGAGTGTTATTTTATACCCAGGGACGTCTCCAAAATGTTCCGAAAAGAGGGATACCTCTCCAGGAAGTTCCTACTCATTAGTTTTACCGGAATGCAACGTTCCGAGGAGTTCCGGCGGAGTCCCGAAGTTCGGGACGTTTCCAGAACGGGGACGTCAGCCTACATGGAGTTCCCGTGCATCATAGTTGGAGACACTTAACTCAGTGGAGTGGTCGCCCAAACATTTCAAGTCGCATTTGCATATTGGATGATCTTGATGCACTAGAAAGACTCAACCCAATTCTTTCTTTCAACCCACCGGAGTAGGGTTCTCTCAGGATCTAGAGTAGAAGAATATTTCATGATAATCATTACTAAAAGATTTATCAAGAATAATTAGTGATTAGGATTCTTGGTTTTTACATCATCTTGCCGTAGTAAGAGTTTATCTTGTTAAAGAGTTTTAGTGCATTTAGAAGTCTGCAGTTTTTTCCTATGCACAGGGCTTCAGTAAACACTTGTTTCAGCTTCTATTATTGAATATTATTGATTTCTCGTCATATATTGAGTGATTGACACTTCAGAGTTCAGTGACTTGTGTGATTCATTGTTAGATTCTTGTCCTTGATGCGTCCTGCATCACTAGGGGTGTGAGAGATCTTAATCACCTTGACGGAAGTTTGGTAGGGAAGACGAAATGAAAATGTTGATAAAGTTAAAATGTTAAATCAAATGAAGCTTCTGGATCTGAGTTCTATTTGAATTGAACAGAGGGAAACTTGGAATAACTGGAACTTTTTATTCTGAACAACAACATAAGGTGGGTGCATTGTTGGAGAAATGATGGAAACAGCATACTGAAGTCGGACAAACAAGCGAAAAATTCACTTGTTGTTATATGTCAGTTTGCTGGACATCGATCAACGACAACCAGATTCCTTAGTAACCATAGAAGAAATCTACTACCACTGAATACCATGAGGCTGTCTGGGTTTTTTTCTTTTTTTTTGGATTTTATAAAACTCTGCTTTTTCTAAAAACTAATGACGAAAATCCTACACATGTAGATGGCCTAACCGGTGCCCGGTATGTAAATACCAGTGCCCGGGAATGAGCTGCCGGGCACCGGAATATTTTGCATTTTCTAAAATTCCCGCGCAAAGTGTGGCGCTCACTGGTTGGCCAGTCAAACAGGTGTGCAGTTCCCTGGTACATTGACATCCGCTGCACCGGTTTCTTAAACAAAAAAAAAAAAAAAAAAAAAAAAAAAAATGAAAACCCAACCCACCCAAACAACCCAGATTATAGTTTTAGAAAAACAAAAACCAAACCACCCAAACATGGCCACAGTGTAAGATATCTATAACAATAAAAGAACATTACGACAAGATTCAATTTAGAACTTACACCGTACAAGGAAGCACCAGCCTTGAATGTATTCCTAAAAGCAAGAGCAGCTAATGTTGTGTACCCACCAGCAGAACTCCCAACTATACACAATCTTTGTCCATCTACTTTCCCTTGATCAACCTAAATATATAAGCAAATATTAGACAATCTGATTAATTTTAAGAAAATCATCCATAACAAAAATTTGTAAGATTTAAGAGTTTGAATATTAACATTGTACTTGCCAAATATTTAGCGCAACTGCAGCAGTCGTTAACATCTAAAACTCCCCAATTCCCCAAAAGCCTTTCCCGATATTCTCTTCCATATCCTTGAAATTGAAACTACGTTAGATTCGTTAAAACTTCCGAATATTCAAAATTAGTAAAAAATATGAATCAAATAGATTACAAGTTAAAGAATAACAGTGCAAAATAGATAATTAGAGAAAGAAGCTTGAAATTATGTTTGAATCAACACCATATGTTGGAAATCATCAGATTGCAGTGTATATCATATTAAATGTGAGATTGTTTACAGGACATACCAGTACTTCCACCATAGTTAACATCCACAATCGCCCAGCCTCGACTAGTCCAAAATTGGTAATTGAGGTTTAAAACAGCACGGGCCTCACCAGTAGGCCCTCCTGAACATTGTGAGCACCATATTATCCCAAATCAATCTATGAAAGAAACTTAGACAGTAGGTGTCAGCAAAAGATGTATATTCCTTGAACTTAGAAAAAGAAACCCCGTGGATGATTGACATCCAGTTGGTAGATACAAATACATTAAGGTAATACTAAATCATTGGGACAGTGAGCAGATGTAATCAGGTGACACTTCAATATTGTTAACTGATATAATGAACTCCCACAACTATCTATATCACACTATTGCACTTGAGGAATAGTTATCTTATCTTCTCCTTCAGACCTGCACAGGATCAAAAATCCATATTGGCAGTTCACATTTGGCTTTGGACCACTAGATCTTTTTTATTTACAACTGTTAAACAACTAAATTTTCTGCATAATTAAGGTTAATTTAAAGACAACAATCTGAAACTTGTTGTAGTTACTGAAACATGTCGAACTAAAGATATGAATATGTTATATATATATATATATATATATATATATATATATATATATATATATATATATACACACAGATGTGATTATCACGCACTGTCATCACCCTAATGTTTCGAAGCTAGCATAGACTTGTCTCCATGTTGTGTTTTGACCCCCGTGCTATGTGAGCTTCTCCCCCACATAGGGCTGTCTGGAAACAGAGACCGCGTTCCAAGATTTTTCCTCTTTATCAAATAGACTATTTTAGGAAAAAATGAACCTTCACCATGGGGTTATAAGCTGCCAGGAACAAATTGTTTCACATATTTTCTATTGAATAACAGGGTTGGGAAGGTTAAATGAGGATGAGCAAGGAAATGTTAGGAATTCAGTACGTCTCAGGCAGATAATTAAATAAACAATATCAGTTGGTGGTCTTGTGGATGAAACCATGCAGGATCTATGTGCATCACTACATGTTTGCAGGAGAACTAAGAGGATCATTTCTTAGGATAAAGAAGCATCTGTCACAAGCTCAAAACCCATTCGCAAAAGTTGAAGGTTTCAGAGTGAGAGGTACTTTAAATGCTCCAACAGCAATACAATCAATGCATGAATTCTCCGTCATCTTTGAGTTATGTTATGTATTAAGCTATGTTACCAGAAATGTGGAACGCTGCGGTACGTGGAACGGGAACGGGAAATGCGGTAGGTCTCGGTATGGGGTACGCAGGGGTACGCTTCTACCGGACGTTATTCGGGACGAAAAACGATTACTAGGAATGAGACATGCTAATTGGGACGATTTGTCCTACACTTACTCTAAAAAGTCCCCTAATATTAATTTATGTTTGTTAATATTTGCACAAATGGCTAAAAAAAATATGGCAGTGATCTGTTCAAAATTATCGTCCGGCAGTAATCCGTTGCAGTCTCCTCAGACTGTAGTAATTGTATTCATAGAGGACTCTTGGGAAATTGTGATTTTGTTTCTTTAGAGAAAAATTAAATTTTATAGTTACCGATCTGTTTCCTTACAGAAAAATTAAATTTTATAGTAATTGATCTACCTTACGGATTAGCTAGCAGTTTTTAGGAATGTGGGATCTATTTTTAATAGTCATAAATAATGTAATAGAATCATACCACAGCTCCTCCTGTTAGAGCATATAGCACTTCCTAACCTAGACTCTAGACTAGAGATTCAAAGAGACATCCAAAAAAGAGAGAACGATGCCTGAGAAAACAGAGCTAAACTAGATAAGAGAATCTGATGGATAAGGCAATGAACACGTAAGTTCTTCCCTCGCAGTCTGAAAATTTCGGGACGATGCATTTAGCGATCCGGGTCGAAAATATACCACATTTCGATACGAACGACCCAGATCGAAAACGCGGCTGCGTTTCTGGTAACATAGGTATGATGTACTGCCACAAACAAATGTCACATGCATGTCTAGGTACCGATGAAATCAAAACTGAGCAAAATCAATGGCTTTAACAGGAAACTGCAATAACTTATGACACAATTTCAGCTCGTAAAAGCATAGTTTTAAAAACCGGACCGGACCGGCCGGTTCGACCGGTCGGACCGGTGAACCGGACTCGGCCCGGTTCGGTTCGGTTGTCGGACCGTCCATGCATGAACCGGTCAAGAACCGGTCAAAACCGGCCGGTTCTTGCGTCAACCGGTGAACCGGTTTGACCGGTTCGACCACTGGGTTGATTTATTTCGAAAAACAAATGTCATTGCTGGGAATCGAACCCACCACCCAATGAACTTCCAGCACTGCTTTAACCACTAGGCCAACACTGACTTTGTTTTGAAATTGCAAATGATAATATATCAATCAAATCTGTAGTCTTAATTACATTAAGTTGTCATATTTTTTTTCTAAAATTCTAGTGGTGTCATATTATGAAAATAAATTTGAGATTTCATCAAATGTTTATTTTATTTACTTGTGAATGTAATTGTGTGTTACTTATATTTCATCAAAACATATTGTTGTTTGGCTATAATTTAGTTATTTGTGTGTGTGTGTTTTTTGTTTTTCTAAGCATAGCTATTTCTACCATTTCAAAAAAAAAAAAAAATCATACCTATTACTATAAATATATTACATTACTAAATAAGCTTCAAAATTAAAACATCCAAGTATATATTTGGTTATTTTCTATTATGTTTACTATTTTTGTATAAAAACTAATAAATATATATTATTAAATAAACGTGCGATTGAACCGGTCCGACCGGTCCGACCATGAACCGGTGCCTCACCGGTTCGATGGCCGGTCCGGTTTTTAAAACTTTGTGTAAAAGGATAAGAGAATCTATGTGCTGATACTAAATGAAACCTGGATAAAAGCAACTGATTTACCGTAAGTGCAAAGATTAACTAATGCAATGCAAAATTCAACAAGCAATCTTTTATATAATAATAAGAAAAATACCATACCATGGCTTCTCAACAATAGGGGAGGTTTTTCTAGAGAATCAGCTTGATAACGAGGATTGGTTGGTGGATAGAAGTATGCGTAAGCATTTTGACCAGGGATTTCAGTTGGAAACACAATGAATTCTGGCAAGCTAAAGTAAGACTTGTAATTTGAGCTATCATGTGAAGAAGACCAAATAATCTTGAATTCAATCACTTCTGATCTATGGTCATCTAAAGTCACCTGAAAATGTGAAAAAAAAAAATATTAGATTTCAATTAATATAAATATCTATGCTCACCTCATATATAAAGGTTTTTTGTTATTCTAGAGAAATTAGAGATAACTAGATAAGACTTAATACAGAACAAGTTCTGATTTGTGTCTTGAATCTTATATATTTAAAATAATCTTAGCTCCTTATCGTGTGCTAGTAATTTTGGCGAAGAAGTTTCAAAGGCCGATGGAAAGAAAATAGGATAAAATTAGCAAAAGGACCACAATCGAAGATTCACCAAAGTCACTACAATGAGGCCAGAGAGAACCTTAGCAACTGACAAGGGATGAACTGCTGAAGCACCTTCTATGTATAAACACTGATCCCCTGATATCTGCGCAAGTATTTTCACATATAAACCATATCTACCTACTAGAGAAATGTATGCAGAGAAATGAGGATGAGGTCAGGAGAATACTATGTTGTTTATGTCTGTAAAGGGTATATTTAGCAGAGATAATGTACTCTTAACATCATCCAGGACTCCGAAAGAAGACACTCCATTATGCCTGCAATGCTCACCAGCAAATATATCAAATCAAACAGTACGAAATCGAGGCAACACTAAACCCATAAGAGTACCACCATGACTACGTAAGACAGGATGCAAAAGCAGTTCCATTTCTCAAATTACCTAAAAGTACAAATGATCGAGTTCTTCTCGTTGTTACTTGGAAATATTCCATATGAACTTATGCCAAAAACCCATAATGGTCCAGAGAACTCAGCATCCATGGAATAAACGGGTATGATCTTGTTCTCGGATTCAATCTGTTGAGAAAGAGTGATGTCATGACATGACCGATTTCACGTAATCTTAAGCCAAGAATATAACAGTAAGTGATGGTGGACCAAATCAAGGCGCAGGCGGCAGGCAACTAAAACTCACTATCATGCCATTATGCAGGTCACGCTCGGATCATCTATTATTGATGATAGGAGGATACCGTTTAATCAAGATATCAATCTCGCATCAGATACATATTTTTGACGGATACATATCCAGGATAATAATGTGAAACATATATTGAGGATAATGCTTAACATAGCTGCAAAATTTTGAAGTTAAGGTTAAAGATATAGAGATATATCATAGATCGTAGTGCAGGTACTCTCCTAGAACCACATAGAACAATTCAGTACAAACCTGTCACATAACATCAGATTTATTGCTACAGCCTGGATCTGGTTAACATCATTACGAAGTTTTCTAAAATGCATTTCATCCTGGTAACACTGTAACATAGGGCCAGATAACTTATCATCATGTGATGGCATGATTCAGGGCCGGCCTGCCCATAAGGCAGCTTAGGCAACTGCCTAGGGCCTCAAAATTTGGAAGGCCTCAAATTTAGGGAATTTGTTAGGTAAAATTGGTAGAGAAAAATTAAATCTGGAAACGTAGATGGAGGAAATTAGGAGAAAGTATTGTGGAGATAATTAAAAAGTGAAATGAACGTGGAGTGAGTGGGAACGGAAATGAAGAGAGAAAAAAAGAATTCAAAGAGAATTAAGGAGTTAGGGAGAGAGAATGAGAGAATTAAGGAATGAGTTATGGGGAGAGAAAGAGAGAATTAAGGAACTAGATTATGCCTAAAAATTTCAATACCAATTATATTTTTTTCGTTCCAAAAAAGTTACTATAATTTCATTAATCTGCTGTAAAAAAAATATGTTTAAAGCCTTCTTAAAAACAACTAACTATTCTTTCAAATATTTCAAAAAAACTATTCTTTCGAAAAAAACAACTAACAAACTATATGAATCTCCTAACGCGTATTTCTTTCATAAAATTGTAAATTCTCTTCATTTTTTCAACATGTATTTATACAGCAAGTGTTAGGTGCCCTACTTCCCTCTTATCACTAAATTCGGTTGAATTATGTCGTGGGAGAGTTTGATTTCAGTTTCAATGAATTAATTCAATTTTTTGACTCAATTTCAGTGTTTATACATCCTTTTCTATTGCTATGGTTTTTAAGGAGATGAAGGCCTCCTTCTAAAATTTCGCCTAGGGCCTCCAAAAGTCTCAAGAGGGCCCTGGCATGATTGGGGAAAAAAATTTATGTGGATTAATATGAAGTTAAATCAAAGACTTTTAGGTCAAACTGGAGCAATGGTCTATGGGTCCTTACACCACGACCATTGCTCAGGGTGTAACACCAGACTGTCAACACGTAAATTTGATGTAACTTTTCAAACATAGAAACTCTGGAGTGAGAAAGCTTCACCCCTTCTGTCACGAACCGATTCTTCCACTTCACCATATAGAGGTTTAAGGACCCATAGTACGCCCTAAGCATAGTAGAACGGTGCATAATAACTATTGAGGTATCCTATTGGATGATTTAGATCATGAAGCAAAGTGAGAGGCTATTCCACAGCAGAACACCTTTACCAGCTCTGAAACCCTCTAAAGATATTGTTGGAAATGGCTAGCATAAATGAATAGAAGACGGATTTTCGCAGAACGAGACTTTAAGTAGCCCGAGAGATATGAGCCAAAGGTGACAGAAGTCCTTAGGGGGGAATGCCAAATAAGTCACCTAGAATTCGCAAAATTGCCTTTATGATATGCTGATATGCATCATTTAATCCATGCTACCCACCTCACTATTCGCAAGAGAACAAGGTAACTACAAATAAGAGTCGCCTACTAATATATATATATATATATATATATATATATAGTGAAATTATCAAAGAATAGATACAAATTGTCAAATAATGACATTACCCATTTGTAGATATTCCAAAACCCACTTCTTCTGTCGGTGATGAAAAATAGCTCCCCTGCAGTAATAAACTTGCAAGTCAACAACGCTAATATTGCAATGGATAGTAATAGTTAATCTGATAAGGGAGTTGCATATGAGTTTTGTATAATAGCTACGTAGCACAATGAATGAACACAAATTCACAAAGACAACGTCAGGGGAGTTAAAGTAAGTCAACAATTAATTTCTGAAAACCAGGGCTATCTTGCAACAAAAAAGTTAAAGTGGGGCCAATTATATATTGGGTTAATTGCATATTAACCATGTCTAGTTTGGGATAATGAGCACTTACTACCCCCAATTTCAAAAGCCTCTCATTACCACCTCCCGTTTATGATTGCAAGTAATCGACAATTGGAATAAATTCAATCCAAAATATTCCGTCACTTAACTGTTGTTGAGGAGCAAAGTGGTCCAGTAAAAAATAGGAACACAAAGAAAACAACAACCACCCCCACACACCGACGTCACCACCATCACCACCACCAGAAGGTCCAGAAACACCACCGTAGCCTCCATCTTCTCACAGTAACTAACTAACTACCAAACCCACGCCCAAATCCCGCGACAGAACCCACAGAACCACCTCCACTGCCGCCCCAGTGTGTTCACTTCTCCCTCCCAGGATTCCGGCAACCTCAAAACCACCTTCACGGACTGAACCTACACGATGTGAAGGCAGAGAGAGGCAGATCGAGAGATAGAGAAAGAGAGAGAGGCAGATCGAGAGAGAGAAAGAGAAAGCTATGCAGATCGAGAAAGAAGCAGATCGTGAGAGAAGCAGACAGAGAGAAACAGATAGCGAGAGAAGGAGAGAGCGAGGCAGATCAACAGAGAGAGGAGGGAGAGATAAAGAACAAGATAGGGAGAAAAATCTCCCCCAGTTGTTTATTGGTTGCAATCAACAACCAGAGGTGGGTTGTCTGCAAAAAACAAACTGGAGGAGGCACCTAGATCAATACCATATACTGGAAGTAGTCAATATGTAATTGACCCTTGCATATTTACATTCTCGATGAAAGGCAAGGAGCTTATTGTTCTAAGGCTGAATCATTGGTTAGCGATATATATGCTTTCTTGGAATAACTAATTTGTTCGTCTTTCCAGATTAAGATTGTATTTATAATTTCCACTTCGTATCAAAATCCTAAGTGATCATTTTTTTTTTAATTCTCATTTCAAAAGGATGAGATAGAGGTAGTCTGGTGGTCTATTTTTAAATTCACAAAGAAAAGTTCAAACCGAACAGTCTTCAAAACCAGTTACCAGCATAGAGAGTACAACTAAAAGACGTGGGATGGATAAGAAATTCAGCTATTTCAGTCTTTCTTCTTTTTTTGTAAATTGTTTTCTGAAAATGCAAACCAGTTCTTTCTAACCTTTTATGAATGCACAGGTGCGCAAATGCTACATTACTTAACCGGAGAGTGGATATTATAACAATTGTGGAAGTGAAGGGCCTATCTGAACAAGCTTCTCCAGTAACCTCTCTTTCAGCCTATCTGAACAAGCTTCTCCAATAACCAGCATAGAGTGTATAACTAAAAGACACATTGGATAAGAAATTCAGCTATTTCAGCTTTTCTTCTCTTTTTGTAAATGATTTCCTGAAAATGCAAACCAGGGGTGGGTTTGGTATGACTTCTTAAATTTTTAAGTCAACTTTTTAGTTGTTGTGAAAAAAGTTCATGAAAGAGAAGTTCATGAAAAAAGATGCATGTGTTTGGTGAATAAAGTTTATGTTGTTAAATAGTTGGTGATGCAACACTTTTTTTGTTAGTTAAAATTACCACTTTACATTTTTTATATTTACCAATAAAATTATGGTAGCTCTAATTAGATGTCATAGTATGTCAATACAAAAAAAGTAGGGGTAAATTGATTAAATTTTATTGTTTAAGAAGAAAAAAGTCCAAAAAAAGCTCATGAAACACAACTTTTTTCAGAATTGAGTTTTACACTACAAAGCCAAAGGCCAAAATCCAAAAGCTGGCACAGAAAAAGTCATACCAAACCTTTCAGAAAAGTTCAAAACAGATTAAAAGTCCAAAGTGGATTAAAAGCTGGAAATAAGTCATACAAAACCCACCGAAGGTCTTTCTAACCTTTTATGAATGCATAGGTGTGCACAGATACTACATTACATAACCAGAGAGTGGATATTATAACAATTGTGGAAGTGAAGTGCCTATCTGAACAAGCTTCTCCAGTAACCTCTATTTATCTCACACACATCATAAACATTAACTCAGCCACCTGCGAGTTCAAACATCTCACTTTATCAATTTCCTTTAGACATAAAGATGTGCTAATATTATCAGTATCTTGGTGTCAGAATTGGGGCAGACATCACTAACAAAACCAAGGGACCAAGTTGACTGTGAAAGCAATTATACTACCACGATAACAAGAAAACATTTAATAGTGAACAGCTCAGCATGAAAGAGATTCAATTGGCATTCCTGTGTGATTTTCGTCAACATGACATAAATAGAAAGGCACTACCTGTTGATGACCACTTCGGCTCTGTCGGTGACTCCACAATGGCAGGATCAGCACCAGCAATACAGATGCGCTTGCCAATTTCTCTTACATTCATAAAGATCAATGAGAATTTCATACAAAGAACAAAAGCATATAGACATGAGATAGTAAATACAAATATTCTGCTATAAAACTTAATAAGTTTGTAATCATGCACAGTATCACCATGGTATTAGAAACAATTTTGCAAATTATTAAGTAACCAGATATTGATAACAAGACTGAGCACAAGCAGGAATGGAACTTTTGAGAGTACAATAACACCGCAATTCGCAAGTCGCAACCTACACTAGGCAAGAGCTCTCATTTTGGCTTTGCAAAAGTATCGTGTTAGAACTCGATATGGTGTCTGAAAGGGGTGAATGGAAATAATGGTACCCAAGATGATAGGAGGGAGATAGTTGCTATGTGGCTTTTGGGTAGGCTACTGGTAGTTTGCCAATGTATCTCACAGTATCTGGGTATATTTCTACTGTAATAATGGAGCTCCACCCCGATACCAAGCTTGTTTCTTCACTAACTTGTCCTTGTAACCTTCATCCTTTTTATGGGTGAAAAGACTAATTAAAAATAAAATCCTCCCTACGAGGTAGAACAATGAAACATGAACAATGAAACCAAGAACCACCTAACTACTCCAACTAACTACTGTTTGCTTCATTTACGGAAGATCCCAATCTCTTTAGTTCTCAGTCCAGCTATTAACAGACAGCCTTTGCCACGTCTGTGCAAATCTTTCTGGAGCTTCTCTTATCTTAAATTGACTGAAAGAGTCTCATAGCATGCTGCTCCTTAACATTATAAGATAAGCCCAAAACTTTCCCAAACTTAACATTTCATCGGCATTCGAAGGAGGCAAAGAAGCCAAGTGGACTACAATTAACAACATCTTGTGTCTCAACCAAACTGCCAGAAGTGATACCCTCCCGCAACCTCTTGCTCCACCATCTCTGACAACCGCTTAGAGTCAATAACCTCGTCTACACCCCTAGTAGGCACTTCAACATCAGAGACATCACCAATCTCCTCACCCGAACTAAGCAAGCATACGTGCATCTATGTGAACACTTATAACCCTTAGATTACTCGTCTCTCCACAGCTACGAACAACGACAGGAAGAGATTTTATTATTGATATAGTAACTTCGTACTTTTGAATCTGTGTATGAATTTTGGTTTGTTATCATTTGAATTACTATTATTGTTTTTCTATACTAGTATAATGGTATCACAAACAATATATAACGTATAAATATAAATAAAATCGTTGCACCCCTCATACCCGCACCCTTGATTTTTGGGGATTTTCTGCACCCGCACCCACACAGAATTTGCACCCGTGCTACATAGACGAAAGGGATACTAAACTTAACTGAAGAACCAAGTACCCCTGAGCCCTGACAGTGATTTCAGCAGCCCGAGAGGAAATCTACAATTAAAAGAACCGGCCACTCCTTGGCTAGTCTTAGTCGCCGACTTTTGAGCAACACTAATCCAACCACCAGACTCCTTATCAACCGCAACTCCATTAACCTGTGTAGCTTCCATATTCTGCTGGAACACCAGTTGTGGTACAAGCGACGAATTATCCCCACGTCGATAAACTTGAGAAATTGTAGGTCTGCGACTTCGACGACTAGGACAAACCTGCCAAGAAACCGAAGATTATCCTTGACCACTACTAAGTCTCCTTAGCAAGAGGCGCCGATGAGCGCAAAAAAGATTTTTCACTATAAATATCAACAGAAGCGCGCACATCCTCGTCGTCCACAAACACAAACAAAACTATATCATAATTCAAAGGATAGGTCTGCACTCCAGACTTCTCACCCCATCGTCTCACAGCCCACACCTAACTTCAAATAATCCACCATTACCTTCAATTACTCGATCATTAAGCACATATCCTGGAAAAAGAGGAAGCCTCAGAGTGTTGTAGGGGCTTCACCATCGAGAGAGGATGTGGAAACCTGAGATGTCGACTTAGACTTCGAACAAGCGCAAGGAAAATGAGTCAAACATGCACCAACAAGAAACCAACCAAGACCCTTTCCAATTTCCGGCAGCAAAACTGCACACCACTTTCCTTTACAGTCACTAGCTACAGCTACCTAACCTTCTAAAACCCACAACATATTTCAACACTTGAACTTCAATGACAGTAGAAGCCCATCGCTTTCAGAGTCACCGACCCACAGACTTGGCCGACACCCACGCAGAAAGTTCTTGCACTGCCCTCGTGAACCACAGAACCTATTCCAACTTCCAATACCCACAAAGACCTGTTAGTAAAAAGAGTAGAGACAGATACAACAGCATATAAAACTCCATCCACCACTTTTTGTGAAAGAAACACATCCCCCTCACCGGGAGCTTCCTTCATCCTAACTTACCAACCAGGAGCTTGAAATTGTTTTCTTTTTCCTTTTCTCTTGAGCACGTAATATTTTATATGAAACTCGAGATTTAAGAATGACCAACCCAGATAATGATCATATAAGAGACCAATGAGATCAAAGACAGAATTTGTATACGAGTGTTCCCACCAGAAATGTGAACTAGGTAAAAAAAACCTTCAAGTATTGACCGGTTACTACTCTTCGTAAAAAGTTATAAAAAGTTCATACTCCGTGTAGAACTACCAAATGACACAGAAGTTCCACTTGCCAAATATTCCTTATATAAGAACATCTAACCCCAGTTAAGCAACACTACAACTCTGATCTTATATCTGCTGCTGGCTGGAACCATTGTACCCCAAACAGCCCTGATCCACGAAGAAACTCGCACAACCTCTAGCAACCATACAATACAATAAGACGTGTCACACTCTTCAACCTCACACTAACACCTGAAACATCCATTTTGCATCTGGCAGCATCCTTTCCTTGAGTCACATTTCAAATAGTTATAGTTCAGGCAGCCTATTCAAAGAAGCCCACCTTCAATGGAGCGCCACAGCATAAATATAATGCATCTACCAGTGCAGAACATAAGTAGTATGGAAAAATGGTTCAAAATTAGAGACCTTACCTGTTCTCAGAAATGTAGCCAACCCAAAGTTCTGATTTGTCCCAAGGCATGTTTGGGTGCCCCCACTCAATCCACGCCAGTTTATCGCCTTTAGGGTTTAAACGTGGGAAGGCATAAAAGTCGTTGCCATAAACTAACACATGTGGTTCTGCGGTTTATATAATTCAAACAACAGAAGATAGACGCTCGTTAAGAGAGATTTATCAAGAAATTGAGGACAAAACAAGGATACGGTTGTTACTTCCTCTCCTCTGAAACCACACAACAACCTATTCCATCCCCCAGAAAATGAACATCTTAAATTCACGCCTTGATGCAAGGAACAGAAACAAAGTATGTAGAAGATCACTACCTTGAATATTCTGGTTATTTATGTCCACAGACACAATAGCTGCTGTAGGGTTCAGACTGTCTTCTCTGCGATCTATCAAAATGAATATAAGGTAAACACACGTGCATAACTACCTAAACCAATAAAACCATTTGTGAATATAAACAGAAATCTACCTTCCCTCACAGCTATGTAACGGTCGAAGCGTGAATCAAACACTCCGTCAGCGTAGCAAACTGAGGGTCCCCCATAGTCGGGGGTTAGAGGCAAAGGAGATGAATCTGCAGTACAAGTAAGCACTTCATTTCAAGAAAGAATCAAACAAAACGGCCCAGTCTGGGCAAGTAGAACTTGAAGTTTAGAGCATGCTAAGAATAAAGTAGGAACTTATGTGAACCAATGTTACATGGACTCGGGTGCGGGTATCGGATATGATACGGATCCCGATGTCGGATTTGCAAACTTGCTTAAAACTAGGATATGTGGACTTGGCTAAAATGTATCCAATTTTTAGACACGGGTGCGAGGATATGATAGAAAAATAATTGTTTCTAAATATATTCTTAAAATGCCATACATGAGAACGCAGAAAATCAAGAAATGCAATTTGTTTAAGCAAGTTTTAATGTATTTAACTTGAATATAGCTAAACTACAAGGACTATAACCTTTTTAGTGTATTTAATGGCGAGAGATGGCCACGAGTCTTTGTCGGAACCGCATGCCTCTGTAGTCAGCGTGTCTGGTTAGATTCCGCCACACATTCTATACCCACACCATTATCGGATCGTATCGACATGGGTACGGCGGCGATTTAGAAGAGTCTAGGTAACGTAGATGTGAACACTACTGTGCTTATTATAGCTCAAGAACATGTATTAAACATTAATAGACAGTATAAAAGCCAACAGAATTTGATGGAGTTGGACCTCTTGACTCAATTGACTGCTTGTATAATCTTTGATCCCTGTGGTTAGAGAATATCACTGTATCCCCTGAAACACTGAATGGAACACCTCCATACTCTTGCGCCACAGTCCGCACTGAAAAGCCTTGGGGCGTCATATCAACTGGTTCACCAATATCACTCTCTGGAGCTTTTACTAGAACACATCGTCTGCATAACACAAGAACAAATAGCTTTAATTGGTTTATGGGTTTACACAGAGGATTTAGTAAAAGAGAAACACCTTTCCCAGAACCCACAAAATTAATAGTACGAAACAGCATAATCTACCCTGATTCGGAGGGACGAGACTCGACCCAGAAGAGACGTCCCCTTTCGTCGACGGCGGTTCCGCTGAGGCGTTTCTGGGCTCCGGCGACAACGTCGGCGGTGATGGGAGACTCCCAGGAACCATATGGTGCAGTTATTTTCTCGGGGACTGGTCCTACTTCGGTGGGTGACAGAGAAGCCATGGTATTACGGTATTGATGGTTAGCTCTGTGGGTTCTGCTGCTTATCAGTCGAGTGAGAGCTGACAAATGAGTAAACGATGAAGAGGGGGATGCAAGCCGAAGTGGGTAGCGACTAGCTAATGCGATTGCAATCGCCATTCGGTGAACAGGTGGTCGTATCTTTTAAAATTTTCTAGGATGTCACATAGTCACATAGCACGTGAGACGTTATTTTTTCTTTTCCACATGAAACGATAGTTCATACAATGAGGGTTGAGGAGGCATACCCCCTCTTACGAATCAAAAAAAAAATAAGTGAAAATTCACAAGGATGAGACACTAGGCTAGGGGCAAAATTGAGCTTCTTCCTGGGCTAATTTGACAAGGGAATGTGCAATACGGTTGACCTTGGTAACTTTGCTGGAAATCAGCCGATGAAGAAGCTCCAAAACAGCCTTTATGGAGGCCTTATCCTCAAAAGACGCTATGCTCGGATCATGCAGTTACAGGATAAGGTTAGAGCACTCAATAAGGAAATGTGCGGTGTTAAAATTCATGTTATGGCACCATTTACAAGCATAAAGGAGGGCAATTAATTCAGAGTGGAAGGCAGAGTGGGCATAGGATCTGCGTTTCTCGCTGAAAAGGAGTTGATCGTCCCTTGAGAAAGTCGCAAAACCAATACCCGCTGAATGTGTCTTTTTTCCATGCGTCGTCCGTCTGGATGGTGATTTCATGGTCTGTAGGGAAGCCACCTTGTCGACCCGTTTGGAAGGGAGGGATGATCTCCGGGTCCTTCTTCTTGGGGGTGGCCGGTTTTATTGCCTAGCTGACGGTCAAAGAAATGGAGGTTGTGGTTGTCGCTTCTCCGCTGATTCACGGGGGGTGGGCTTTCTTGTCCGTGAAAGGTGTCGCAGTTCCTAGCTTTCCATTGGCACCAGAGGATGGCGGTGAAAGCGCAGAGGTTTTTGGGTCGTTGCAGAACATAAGAAGCCAGTGGTTGAGCCATTCCAAGAGGTTTAGGTAAGGGGGGAGAAGAGAGGATGTTTGAGGTGAATGGTGAGGCGTCCCTAACAGCTGAGGCCCTATGGCAAGTTCTGAAGATACGGTTGGGCGTTTCTTCGGTAGTGGGGCAGAGGCAACAAAAGGGGGAGGCTTCGGGGATTCTTAGAGCGAGGGTTTTCCAAGCGGGGAGCGTATTGGATAGGATCTTCCAGAGAAAAATTTTTATTTTCAGACAGTGGGATATGCCACTGTGTCTTCCATTTGCTTGGGTTCTTTTCAGAAGAGAAGGTTCAAGGAGACATATCGTTGCAGGTGGTTTTTAGAGGGATGGTAGCCGGATTTGGTTGAGTAGTCGCCATATATTCTATAAAACAGCATGGTTTAACTAACTTATGGTTTTTCAGCTTTTAGATTAAATCAACCTCAGCCCTTAGATCTCACCCACTTTCATATTGTCATAAAAGACCTTTGATTTTCACAAAAAAAAAAATAAAAGTGGTTAATTGGGGCTAAATATGTAATTATGATGAACCCCACTCCCCCTTGAACTTCTCCCATCCCTTTTTTGCAACTTTCGTCTATCATGAAAACATCGGCAGTTCTTCACCACCAGATTTCTCATCAACCCTCTGTCCCTCTCACAGTTCTTCACCAACAGTTTCTCCTCTTCCTCACTCTCTCGCAGTTTGTTCTCGCCGAGTTCTTCAACTCACTCGCAGTTTGTTGTCGCCAACCGAAGTTGGGTTTTTTGGGTAATCAATTTATTTCTTTCGGCAATTTATTTTGATTTTTTTTTTCAATTTCACCCTCCTCCTTTCATCCTCATCTGAATTCTCTGATTACGGCGAGGACTCATGTGGGTTTTTTCCTGTCAAAGTTGATATTTTGAGTTGTGAGTTCCAGAATTAGTGCTTCCGGGAAGAATTTGCAATGAATGAAAAATCGCACTCGCCGTCGACCACCAGGTACGAATTCTTGCCTTGCTCGATTAGTTTATGGGTTTTTGCTTATTTTATGGGTGTTTAGCTAAGGTAAAAACAGGACATCGAAAGACCCAGATTGAGGGTATAAATTGCAGTAGTTTTCAGGGATTTTTCCATGTAATGCTAAGCAATAGGAGAAATTGAAAGACCCAGATTGAGAACTACAATGGAAAGAAGAAGCAATGAAAGAAACAGAGTATTGGTGACAGATGGTCAGAGAGTGATTAGAGGACTGGTGAAGATGATCATCATCATCATGCAGAGAAGTGGAGAGGAGATAGATTCGAGGGAGGTGGGAGAGATTGGGATGACTGGGGAGTTGAACATGTGATTTAGTAAATTCGGATGCAGAACACATGTGATACAAGTTTCAAGTTCTTCATTATTTGCAAGACTTGAAGAAGTATTAGATACACAAATTGGTCGATGAACTCCATCCAAACAATCCCCTTTATTGCTTCATAGTTTTTCAAGCAAAGAAACTAATGATGAAAACAACTGAGAAAGATGGTAATTTAGGATTATGGTAGATATGTGATCATTGATCGTTATTGGCTTATTGCTCGCAAGTTTTAAATTTGTCATGCTAGCTTCTTTTGGGAAAAAGTTGCACACTGAAAAGGTGTGACTTGCAAGTAATAATTCAATCTTTTGTGAATTTGAAACTAATGTCTTAGTAAAAAGGCGACCCTCTTCATATCACATGAATACGTTTAAGTTCTTATTAGAGATTTTGATGGAATTCGTTTCAGTAACTTTGGAGTTTTCGAAACGAAACTTCACTGTGCATGATGTTTGTAGTTTTTTTAGTATAAACATCAAAGTATAAATGTATGATTCTATACTACTGTACATGAAATTCTCATTTTGTTTCATGCACATTTTAACTGACGTTTTTTCCTGTTTGTTTGGGGTAGTGCCTTCAGGCACGGGAAATCCCCTAGTTTTCGGTGAAGTGCCATACGAGCTGGTAAGGGCCGGTGTTTGGGTGGAGATTGATGGCTAGGATTCGCGCGCTGAGAAAAGAGGGGGTGTGAGTGTAGGGTTTTGATTCATGGATCGCGCAAACGGAAGCATAATCAAACAAATAACCATGCAAAACCCTCCAAGGATCACAAGTCTAGATGCATAACGATAGTGAAGGTAAGAAATCATAAACACACCTTTGGGTTCTCCTTGATGACTTCAAACGCGAATAGTGTCACGTTCTCTATAGTTGATCCACGCCTAGAGTTGTTCCTAGATCTCCAATCACCTTGGTGCTAGCCCGGATTGAAAGGAGGGTGAAGAAATCACGCAAAACGAGACACCAAAAAGGGGTTCGGCACCCTTTGTGGCGTCGGGGACAAGGGGGCGGCGGCAATAGGGGCGGCGTCCCTCTTTGCTTGCTCTCTCTCTCCTTTGTTCTCTCCTACTCTTGTTATGTTCTCTCTTAGAGCATAAGTGTGTAGGGAAGGAAGGAGGAGGGTCCTTTATATAGTCCAACAACTCCTTGTCAACTACCTAAAGGACTTATTCTAGTCCTACTAGAATTCAATTTAGTCCCTTCCTTGCAAATTAGTCCCTACTAAGTTTGCAAGGGTTTGCAAAGTGATCCTTCTAATTAATTAATCCAATTAATTAATTCCATAATCTAGTACAACTCTATATAGCGTGTGACCCCATAGGTTCTATCTAGTTGGTAGCAACTCTTTGCTAATATGGAGCGGTTTCTAGCAAAACATCCATTCTAGCCAACTAATAGAATAGTCATCTAGACAACCTTGTACAAGTAATTGTCTCATCCCTTTGCCTCCATATCCGGATTGGACACGAGACATACAAGTCACACTCGTATATCCAATCCCTAGTTCCTCGATCCATGGAATAGCCTTACTCGTGCAAATAACATCAATATCCCATATATTGATTTATTTGAGTCTGGCCAGACATTCTATAAGCACTATCCTCGAGTGGCCTTGGATATTTGCTCCCGTTATGTGGGAGGGGCAAATCCTCTCTACGTCCACTACGATCTCTAAGCTTGCTTCTCATTGTATCCAGTACACGCCTTTATAACTACCCAGTTACGGTGTAGCGTTTAACGCTACCAAGATCACAATGATCCACAACTAGAATAT
The DNA here is from genome assembly GCA_023055425.1 of Linanthus parryae. Lineage (NCBI taxonomy): Eukaryota > Viridiplantae > Streptophyta > Magnoliopsida > Ericales > Polemoniaceae > Linanthus > Linanthus parryae. The sequence goes on from JALGPY010000006.1 coordinate 79,968,747, forward strand.
CTAGTGACTTCAAGTCTAAGGATGACAATACCATTGTACCCGAGAAGCGCTTGTGACTTAACATAACGTGTATGTAGCCTTCTCGGTAATGGGTCAATCCAGTGCAACATTCCGTAATGCACACCTATGTGTTGGATCGTGATATCTCCATATCAATCCAACCCCATACTAGTCTATAGATGATTGTCCCATTTAATCATTATACTTGACTAGGGATATTTAAGATAAACAACACAATTGTAAATCTAAGGACTTCATTATATTAAATATCCAATAAATAATAAATGAATTTCTAGCCAATTACAAATTCATACTAAACTAGATTGCCTCTAGGGCATCTATTCCAACAGTCTCCCACTTGCACTAGAGCCAATCTGGCGCATCTCGTATGCCCATACTCCTAGTGTGCCCTTCATGCTTCCACTGCGTGAGAGGCTTTGTAAGCGGGTCTGACAGATTATCATCTGTAGGAATCTTGCATATCCGAACGTCTCCTCTATCGATAATATCTCGAATCAGATGGAACTTCCTGAGCACGTGCTTGGACTTCTGGTGCGATCTGGGTTCCTTTGATTGCGCGATCGCCCCAGTGTTGTCACAGAACAACTCCACTGGATCCGCAATGCTAGGGACCACACCAAGTTCAGAAACAAACTTTCTGATCCAAACAGCCTCCTTTGCTGCGCCATTTGCAGCAATGTACTCAGCCTCTGTTGTAGAATCAGCTACCGTCTCTTGCTTGGAACTCTTCCAGCTCACCGCTGCTCCATTCAGGCAAAACACATATCCCGACTGTGATCTAAAGTCATCTCTATCGGTTTGGAAGCTTGCATCCGTGTAACCCCTTACACGCAACTCTTCCTCACCGCCAAACATCAAGAAAGCATCCTTAGTTCTTCTCAAGTACTTTAGGATGTTCTTGACAGCAATCCAGTGACTCTCACCCGGATTGGATTGGTATCTGCTTGTCATGCTCAAGGCATATGACACATCTGGTCTAGTACATAACATGGCGTACATGATAGACCCTATGGCCGAGGCATAGGGAATCCTACTCATGCGTTCCTTCTCAATCTCATTGGAAGGACAACCACTCTTCGAAAGAGTGATTCCATGTGACATGGGCAAGAATCCCTTCTTGGAATCTTGCATGTTGAACCGTTTCAACACCTTGTCAATATATGTACTTTGACTTAGGCCTAGCAACCTCTTAGATCTATCTCTATAGATTTTTATACCGAGTATATAGGCTGCTTCTCCTAAGTCTTTCATTGAGAAACACTTTCTTAGCCAATCTTTCACAGATTGCAGCATGGGAATGTCGTTTCCAATGAGTAGTATGTCATCCACATACAAGACCAGAAAAGCTACAGAGCTCCCACTAACCTTCTTGTAGACACAAGACTCATCTTCGTTTCTGATGAAGCCAAACTCTTTGACCACTTCATCAAAACGTCGATTCCAACTCCTAGAAGCTTGTTTCAACCCATAAATGGATCGTTGCAGCTTACAGACTTTGTTGGCTTGCTTTGGATCCTCAAAACCCTCCGGCTGTATCATATACACGTCCTCGAGGAGATTCCCATAAAGGAATGCTGTTTTGACATCCATCTGCCAAATCTCATAGTCGTAGTATGCTGCAATCGCAAGTAGGATTCGGATGGATTTGGTCATAGCGACTGGTGAAAAGGTTTCATCATAGTCAATACCATGAATCTGTCTGAATCCTTTAGCCACCAATCGGCCCTTATAGGTAATCACATTACCATCCATGTCGATCTTCTTCTTGAAGACCCACTTGCACCCTATGGGTCGCGCCCCATCAGGTGGTTCCACCAAAGTCCATACTTTGTTGGTATACATGGATTCCATCTCGGATCTCATGGCCTCAAGCCACTTCTGCGAGTCTGGGCCATTCATGGCCTCCTCATAGGTAGTAGGCTCATCATCTATGAGCATCGTGTCACCGGAATCAGTTACGAGAAGTCCATACCTCTCGGGTTCCTGGCGCACTCTACTAGATCTACGAAGCTCTTGTGTTACCTGAACAGGTGGATCCACAATTGCTTGTGATTCCTGTTCATGTTCCATAATCGGTTCTGTGATTTGTGGTTCTTGAACTTCTTCAAGTTCTACATTCCTCCCACTTGCTTCTTTAGAGACAAACTCTCTTTCTAGAAACACGCCGGTCCGAGCAACAAACACTTTGTTTTCGGTTGGATTGTAGAAGTAGTATCCCTTAGTTTCCTTAGGGTACCCCACAAATTTACACTTATCCGATTTAGGCCCTAGCTTGTCTGATTGTAAACGTTTTACATAGACATCGCAGCCCCAAATCCTCATGAACGACAGTGTGGGACGCCTCCCACTCCACATCTCATATGGTGTCTTCATGACTGATTTAGATGGAACACGGTTAATGGTAAAAGCTGCACTTAATAGAGCATAGCCCCAAAACGATAATGGAAGATCGGTTTGACACATCATAGACCGAACCATATCCAATAGGGTTCGATTCCTCCTCTCAGACACGCCATTCCATTGTGGCGTTCCGGGTGGAGTGAGTTGGGACACGATCCCACACTCTCTAAGATAGTCGTCAAACTCTTGGCTTAAGTATTCTCCTCCACGATCCGATCGTAGAGCCTTGATACTTTTGCCAAGTTGCTTCTCTACTTCATTCTTGAATTCCTTGAACACTTCAAAGGATTCGGATTTTGCCCTCATAAGGTACACAAATCCATATCTACTGTAATCATCAGTAAACGTAATGAAGTAGACATAACCACCCCTGGCAGGCGTGGCAAATGGCCCACACACATCAGTATGTATGAGCGCCAATTGCTCATTAGTCCTTTCACCTTTCTTATTGAAAGGGGACTTTGTCATTTTTCCCAATAAACAAGCCTCACATGTCTCATATGATTCAAAATCAAATGAGTCTAGCAATCCATCCTTATGAAGTCTAGATACACGTTTCTCATTTATGTGGCCTAAACGACAATGCCATAAATAAGCAGGATTTAAATCATTTATTTTAATCCGCTTGGTATTAATGTTGTAGACAGGATTACTTAGATCAAGGACATAAAGTCCATTAAATAATTGCGCACTAAAATAGTGAATATTATTCAAATAAAGGGAACAACAATTGTTCTTTATTGAAATAATAAAACCTTCCTTGTCCAAACAAGAAATAGAAATAATGTTTCTGCTCATAGCAGGGACAAAATAGCAATTATTTAATTCTAAAACTAATCCTGAAGGCAGAGATAGCTCGCAAACGCCTATGGCCAACGCAGCAACCTTTGCTCCATTCCCAACGCGCAGATCTACCTCCCCTTTAGCCAATCTTTTACTTCTCTTTAGATCCTGCATATTTCGACAAATATGAGATCCACATCCAGTATCTAATACCCATGATGTAGAGACAGTTAAATTGACATCTACAACAAAAATACCTGGTGGTGGTGGAATCACTATTCCAAGCCGTTTGTCCTCCAAATATTTTGGGCAGTTCCTCTTCCAGTGTCCAGGTTGACTACAGTAGTGACATTCACCCTTAGTCACAACCTTGGCAATCCCACCAACAGGCTTAAGGGCTTGTTCCTTGGACTTAGCAACTGACTTGCCTTTGCCCTTGGAGGAAGAGGCAAACTTTTTACCTTTTCCTTTATGCACCATCATAATGGCCTTGCCCTTACCCTTGTTGATGCTCTGTTCAGCCGTCCTCAACATGTTGAGCAAATCTGGCAGTGGTTTAACGATCTCGTTCATGTTATAGTTCATAATGAACTGTCCATAACTCTCGGGCAACGATTGCAACACGAGATCCGTTGCCAACTCTTGGCCGACCGGGAACCCAAGCCGGGCGAGATTCTCCAAGTATCCGATCATTCGGAGTACATGGGGTCCCACCGGGTTCCCTTCTGCCAGATGACATTTGAACAGTGCCTTTGAGACCTCATACCTCTCTACCCTCGCCTGCTCTTGGAAGAGCTGCTTTAGATGTTCGATCATATCGACAGCATTCATGTTCTCATGTTGCTTCTGAAGCTCAGAGGTCATGGTGCAAAGCATTAGGCAGGCCGCATCATTAGCATCATCAACATGCTTTTGATACGCCTTTAAGGCAGCAGGTGTCTGATTGTCTGGACCTTCTGGAACTTGCTCCTCTATTGCGTACAGCTTCTTTTCTTGCTTGAGAACAATTCTCAAGTTTCTGTACCAATCGAGAAAGTTGGTTCCTGAGAGCTTGTCCTTCTCAAGGACAGATCGTAGGGAATGTTGTGAACTCGATGAGTTGTTTGCCATTTGGTATTCTACAAAAGGAAAATACGCAAGTTTTAGTATTTGTGAATTTTTGACTATATTTAATAATGGCTAGTTTATTAAATATAGCTCCCACTATTTTTCTACGGATTAATAACCCTCAAGATATTAATGCGGAAAATATCCTTATATTTTCTAGTGGGCCAAGATCCATCTTTTTCATCTCCTTATGAGCTTGCTTTGGCAAGTCACCCATAATTCGATTACTTCTTAGGTAGGAACAATTCCAATTGCATCCCATATGCAACTCTTGGTTCAATCGGGCAAATAACTCCTTATTTATCCATCCACATGGATAATCCCAATTGATTGCCTCTAGGTTTCTTAATCAAATTAATAGCCTAGTTGTGTTCAACCTCTTATCTAAACAATTGCACATTGTTACGTGCCATCGCATTCCATCATTATGAACCAAGTCGCCATGCTTTGGCACGCACGAACTTGATAAATAATGATGATAATGAGTGTTTAAACAACGAGAAGGCAAGAACACAATATTTTAAAATTTGAGGGATTTTTCTTCAATTTTAATTATTTTGTTGATCAATATCAACTAATCTATCTATTTGAGTTTGGGCACAACTCCAAATAATAGATCCGGGTTGTCTAATTATCTTATTATCCTAATTGCATGCATCATCCATACACCAACCACACAAATAATAAGACAATAAATAAACAACCACAAAACAGAAATTAAACGTGATGTGGATATGGCCTTTTCTAGACTAAGATAATTCCAAGCCAATGGAATTATCTATGAACCCTAAACAAACACACATCTCCATGCGTCTTGATCTTTTGGTCCATCCTTCATAGTCATGTGGTGTGCTCCATGCTCCATGCTCCATCTTTTGTGGCTCCTTTGGCTTTGGGCTTCTTTTCTCCAATCTTGGCTAACAATCTACTTTATCTAGCACTAGCTAATATCTATACTAAATAAAATAAATCTCACAAGTTGAGAAAAAAAATGGCACGCAGGCCATAAAACCCTAATTAATTATTACAATTAATTGATCGGCTCGCAGGCCGTAAAACCAAACCACAAAATTAAACATCCACATCAAACCACATCCTAAGGCCATATCCAATCACCATGCGATTTGCACATAAACAGTTAAAATCCAATTTTAACGCGCTTGGTCAATTTTAATTGATTTTAGGATTTCTAGGGTTAAAACGGTCCATGGGCCCAACAATCCAATTGCCCGGGCCCAAATAAGTGAACCATAAAGCCCTAGGGCCGGCCCGGCCCAAAACCCGCAAGCTAGGCCCGCGGGTTAGGGCCGCCCGGCCCCTTAGGGCGCCAAGCTTGGGCGGCAAGCAAGGGGGGCGGCTCCCTAGGGGGCCGAACCTCCTTGTGGAGGTTGTTTCCAAAACAACCTCCTTGCTTGGAGCCCAAGTTTGGTTGTTTCCTTGTTGTGGGAGAACTCCTTCTTCCCCAAGGATGCCCAAACCCTAGATCTAAGATCCTAAAATTTCTCAAACTCACCAATTCATGCATCCAATGCAATAATTGGGTCTTGTTATGATTAATTCTTTGACAAATTGCATCCAATGCTTGATTTGTCTTGTTTTACGCGATAAACAACATATTAAGGTGTAAAACAACAAGAATGTAACACATAAACTACGTTTATGCTCTATGACCTGTGGCTCTGATACCACTGTAGGGTTTTGATTCATGGATCGCGCAAACGGAAGCATAATCAAACAAATAACCATGCAAAACCCTCCAAGGATCACAAGTCTAGATGCATAACGATAGTGAAGGTAAGAAATCATAAACACACCTTTGGGTTCTCCTTGATGACTTCAAACGCGAATAGTGTCACGTTCTCTATAGTTGATCCACGCCTAGAGTTGTTCCTAGATCTCCAATCACCTTGGTGCTAGCCCGGATTGAAAGGAGGGTGAAGAAATCACGCAAAACGAGACACCAAAAAGGGGTTCGGCACCCTTTGTGGCGTCGGGGACAAGGGGGCGGCGGCAATAGGGGCGGCGTCCCTCTTTGCTTGCTCTCTCTCTCCTTTGTTCTCTCCTACTCTTGTTATGTTCTCTCTTAGAGCATAAGTTTGTAGGGAAGGAAGGAGGAGGGTCCTTTATATAGTCCAACAACTCCTTGTCAACTACCTAAAGGACTTATTCTAGTCCTACTAGAATTCAATTTAGTCCCTTCCTTGCAAATTAGTCCCTACTAAGTTTGCAAGGGTTTGCAAAGTGATCCTTCTAATTAATTAATCCAATTAATTAATTCCATAATCTAGTACAACTCTATATAGCGTGTGACCCCATAGGTTCTATCTAGTTGGTAGCAACTCTTTGCTAATATGGAGCGGTTTCTAGCAAAACATCCATTCTAGCCAACTAATAGAATAGTCATCTAGACAACCTTGTACAAGTAATTGTCTCATCCCTTTGCCTCCATATCCGGATTGGACACGAGACATACAAGTCACACTCGTATATCCAATCCCTAGTTCCTCGATCCATGGAATAGCCTTACTCGTGCAAATAACATCAATATCCCATATATTGATTTATTTGAGTCTGGCCAGACATTCTATAAGCACTATCCTCGAGTGGCCTTGGATATTTGCTCCCGTTATGTGGGAGGGGCAAATCCTCTCTACGTCCACTACGATCTCTAAGCTTGCTTCTCATTGTATCCAGTACACGCCTTTATAACTACCCAGTTACGGTGTAGCGTTTAACGCTACCAAGATCACAATGATCCACAACTAGAATATCTAGTGACTTCAAGTCTAAGGATGACAATACCATTGTACCCGAGAAGCGCTTGTGACTTAACATAACGTGTATGTAGCCTTCTCGGTAATGGGTCAATCCAGTGCAACATTCCGTAATGCACACCTATGTGTTGGATCGTGATATCTCCATATCAATCCAACCCCATACTAGTCTATAGATGATTGTCCCATTTAATCATTATACTTGACTAGGGATATTTAAGATAAACAACACAATTGTAAATCTAAGGACTTCATTATATTAAATATCCAATAAATAATAAATGAATTTCTAGCCAATTACAAATTCATACTAAACTAGATTGCCTCTAGGGCATCTATTCCAACAGTGAGTCTCTAGTACCTGGAGGTTCCATTATGGGTTAGAGCCGAGGTGGGAGATTATGTAACAACCCATATTTTAATCTAGGGGTGTTTTAGTAATTTGGCTCGACATGTAGACTTTCAGAATTGTGACAACGTATAAGTTCAATATTATAATATGTGTGATAGCGTAGTGATAAATTATTCGTTTACAATTATTTTGATAAATTAGTTTATTCTTATAATGATACTTTTAAACAATACTATGTTACTTTAAATAATAAGTTTATTATAAATTTCAAATTACCGTTTAGTAAACTTTTACTAAATAAACGTTAATGAGTTTCCTCAAAATCAACTTCCAAATTTCTTATATATGTATAAGTCCAAAATCATTTTAATAGTCACATTTAATTTTATTATTTAAAATAAATTTTCTCAGTCGAATATCTTTTTATCAGTCAAACTTTTTGTTAATCAGTAAACTTCACTTTTTCCGTCGCGAATCGTTTATTATTCGTTGTAGCATTTATTTTTATCACATACTAATTTCTTGTCACCTAGTAATTACACGTCGCGTAGTATCTTTATTCTTCATCGCGCATTCGTCGCGTCTAAATTTATTATCGCGTGTTATTATTTTTATTTTGCAACATATTATTATTTATAGTTGCGTTTTATTAGTTTTGTCGCGTCTTGGTTACTCGTTGTGTACCCGAACCATCGTATCACCCCGCGCTCCATCTACACCTAATAACTCCAAAGCTTACATCACATTTTGACTTGATTACATCACCCTCTATCTCTCACTGACCTTAACTTCTTCTTCTCCCTTCACTTGGGCAACAACACCCTCAACAACAACCATCTCCTTCACCATCACCACCACCACCTTCGCAACCAACACCACTGCCACCCACAACCTCCTCTAGTCTTCTTCACCTCTATCTCTCTGTTTCTGGCTGAGACAAAACCCATCAGAAAAGCAATAACACAACCACCCATCACCACATCCCGTACATCCATCGCCACCACCGTCACCTCCTCTTCTCCTCCACCTCTACTCCACGTCGCTGCATCTCATCTTCACCTCTCTCTCTCTCTCTCTCTCTCTCTCTCTCTCTCTCTCTCTCTCTCTCTCTCTCTCTCTCTCTCTCTCTGGACTCCCCATAAACCACCCAGAAACACCCTCACAAACACACCGAGCTCCACCACCATTACCGAAACCACCACCACCTCCATCACCGCAAATCACTACTACATCCAACACACTTTCAGCTCAGTCTCTGCCCTCTCTCTCACTCTCTGTGAGCTCGACGAAGCAAGAACCAGCAGCTATCAGCAGCAGAAATAGGAGCAAAGCTCCATCACCGCCGCCAACCTCCATTAACGACGGCAAGGAGGTCGAGCCCAAATAACCGGGCAACACCCAGCCCGTTTCGTCGCTCTCTCCGCGTTCCCGAGCTCCTGAGGAGCACAAGGAGCATCCAAGCCAAGCCCGAAGGTAGCAGGAGCATCCCCGTCGATCGTCGTCGCCGAGCTCGCCGACGGGAACTTCGACCCGCCTCGTTTCTTCGCCATTTTTCGTCGTTCTTGCTGTGGGTATGTTTTAAATCTCCTACTGAGCTGTTTTCAATAATAAAAATCGAAAATTGATAGCTTCAATTCGTTTTTGAATCATGCTAGGTTGGGTGTCTGTAAGCTTTACCGTGGGTGTTGTTTGGGAGGTCATTTTGTACTTTTACAAAAATTTAGAGGTAACTGATTGAACTTTATGAAATCTCGGGGGGAATTACTTGTAGTATACTAATTCTGTTTTATTTTATAAGACTAGTTTGAATTAATTTGTTTCTCTATTACTAAAAGTTGCTATAATTATATATTGAATTAATATATAAGATAAAAACATCTTTGTAATGTAATATTTTTTTTATGAATAAGCGTAAGTTATAATTTAAATATTTACAAAATTGTTTTCATGAAAAATAAGTTCATAAAAATATTGTATAATCATGTAATTTATAAAGAATGTTGTTTTAGATATTAAATAAGTCTCAATTTCGTTTATCTAAGTAAGTTGTGAGTTTATCATATAATCATAAATAATAATCTTTTTTTTCTTCAATAATAAAATTCGTTTAATTAAATATTGTTATTTTTATACCAAAATAAATTAGTTAGAAAATAGATAGTAATTGTGAAATCTTACGAAATAATTTCCTTACTTGAAAATGACTCTTTTACAACAATGGGAACTATTATTTTTCATTGTGCATTTAGAACCCTAATTTTTCTTATAATTTATTGTATCGGTAATTAGAGTATTAAACAGTTTTGTATTCTTAAAATTTATAATTTAATTTCCTAAAATCCTTTAGGGGTTTATAACTACCTTGGGGAAACCCGATTAGAGTTGTCGCTTGCATATCACGTAGGGCACGTGCATCATCATACGTTTGCCGATTGAACTTGTTTGTGATTAGGACAATCTGTGTTTGTTTGTAGAGCCTGATTTCGTAGAGCCAAGCATCGTGTACCAGTAGTGCAGCTTGCGTATCTTCGGCTCGCACGGTGAGTATTTATGCTTAGCGTTGCGTGCTTATCTTCCTTTGTGTCAAAATGTGATTTTTATTTCACGTCTCAAAATATACATGTGAACTTACCTGTTTAGTCTTCCGTGCCTAACTCTTTCATGTGATACACTTGTTTACTTCAAAATAACTGTCGTACTTCATTCCGAATTTGCAAAACGTACATTTCTTTATTTAAATCCACACTTTGCTACTCGTCTTCAAATCGACAAACTTATTGTTCAAATGTCACACCGTCAGAATTCATTAATAACGTAAAGTGAAAGAATCGCATGTACCGGAACCAGTCACTTATATCAGGTTTAGATTCCTTGGGCTCAACCCCTAAAATGGGGACTCCTTGTGCCTCTCAGATTCAGATTCCTTGGGCTCGGTCCCTAAAATGGGGACTTCGTGTGCCTCTTGGGTTTAGATTCCTTGGGCTAAGATCTCTAAAATGGGGACTCCGTGTGCTCTGAATCCTTTCGCCTTAGGCTGGGGTCCGGCATTCTAGTACTACTCTTCTGACTTACAATCCTAAGGGGGTGTCGACACTTAAGGTCTAGTAGCTGCTTGTATGATGACTAGCGTGATCGGAGAAACACTGATCCACAACGCTTGGTAGAGAGGCTGGGTTACCAGAACCCCCTAAAGGCCAGTATCATCTGTTACTATTATCCTGTTCTCTCTTGGTTACTGCGACTTAATAATATGACTTGTTTCATTACACGTTTGAGAACTTATCTCGGTAAACGAATCGACTACTTGTAATAACTTTCAGTTTGGAAATAGCAACTTTTGAGAACTCTGATAATCGTCAGTTCTACTCGTACTTATATTTCTGAAAATTGTTCAAAGTCTTTACTCTGATGTTTACACTTATACTCTGTTACTGTTTAAACTCTTTTAAATACAAAACCCCTTAGCCTGTCTTAGCCACTCTGTTTTACATGCTAAGTTGTTTATTCACTCAGTTTTTACTTATACTCGAAAAACTGCGTCCTTGTGTTTATTTTAATTCCCCGCAGGTTTATGATTGGTTGCTTGGGGTTTCGCGCTGGGATCACGACTTATTATCACTTGCAATTAGTAATGCTTAGTAATTAATTTGAGAGTTCTTTTGTTGTAAAATGTATTTTGTTAGGCTTGGTGTCCAGTTTAGAACCAGTCACAAATGTTGTAAAATTTTTTTGTAATTAATCAGTAGTTGGATGTTTCCTTTCACTTGCTTATCGTTACTACTCCTTGTACGAAAGGGTAAAATACCCTGTACGGAGGGCACCATCCCGGTCTCCAGCTCCTATGCAAATCGGGGGTGTTACAGATTAGGTTTGAGACTATAAGGTTAGGGTCGGGATTGTGCACCATGAAATGGGTTAGATTGGGTTTGAGGGATGGAATCACGCGGTCACCATATACTTTGACAGAGGTCCCATTGCGGATGTCCCATATCATGCCATTCTTCAAGAGGTCTTTTCCATGTAGGATGCTTTTCCAGGTCCATAGGCTAGAGGTAGTGCGGCTGGTGTCAAGAAGGGATTTGGATTGACAGTATTTGGCCGTGAGGGTACGGGAGAGGAGGAGGTCTGGGTTTACACGATACGCCAGGCCTGACGGGCCAGGTAGGCTTGGTTAGAGAGTCTGGGGTCCGAGAGGCCCAAGCCGCCTAGAGATTTGGGTTGGAGCAAGGTAGATTTCTTGGTGAGGTGGATGGGTTTTGTCGAGTTGGGGTTCCACCAGAAGTTGTGGACGGTGGATGTGATGCTATCGCAGACTGACATTGGAAGTTTAAAGATAGAAGAGGTGTAAACAAGGAAGGTGGAGAGGACTAATTTTGCAAGGGTAAGGCGGCCGCTGTTAAGCCATTACCTTGCCATCGTGTTGTGCGTCTGGTGACATGGTCCTTGGTGAATAGGAAGAAGCATTTCCGTTTTACTCGTGGATTGGTTGGGAGGCCGAGATAGCGGATGGGGTTGTCTGTTTGGGGCAGGAGAGGCGACGGGCTTATGTTTAGATTGTTTAGAGGGTGGATTTGGGGCTAAGGACAATTGAGGTTTTATCTTTGTTGATGGATTAACCGGAGGCCTTGCAGAAGTCCTGATAACTCTCTATTAGAGTTATATTTCTTGCACGTTTTATATCGTGTTGCGTGATTTATGGGTTGATAATCTTAGTTTTACATTATGAATGTTGAGAAAACGTAGAAGATTAGCTCTAGGCATTATTTTGTTAATCACAGCGTTTCTCGTATGATTTTATGTATTTTTTGTCACGTTTGATCGCACGGGTTGTGTTTCGTGTTGTATTAAATATCCAATAAATAATACAATGAATGTTCTAGCCCAAATAAGTTCATACTAAAATATATTGCCTCTAGGGAATCTATTCCAACAAGTTCAAGCTGCGATGACGGTGGCTTTACAGGAGTTATTTCTTATCCAATGAGAAAGGAAGGTGAAGTGTTTTTTTGCGGGGCCTCAGGAGGGGTTTTTTAGCAGGAGGAGGCCATGGTCAGAGAAGAGGACAGGGATGTTTAGGACGTGACCTTGAGGGAAGAGAAGAGCTAGTCCGGGATACAAAACCCTCTGTCAAGCTGCTCATAAGTGCAAGGTATTTTGACCCTTTTTGGGGCAAGATTCGAGAAAGCCATGGTGTTAATTAGGCTAGAAGGTTGGCTTTGTGAAGTCACCCCTGAAGCCATGGCGAAGGAGAAGAACAGATATGGGGGTCAAGAGGTGTGTGGGGTTTTGTGGATATAACTTTGAGTGGGTGGTGGGGTCCAATGAAGAGGTGGTCTGTATTTGGAGTGAATTTGAAGTGTTTTGTACGTGTGACTTTTGAGATGTAGTAGTGATGAAATTGTTTTGTTTTGTTTTTTTTATTTTTTTTATTGTGCTTTGTTTTTTTCTTGAATAGTATTGTATAGAAAAAAATTTATTTTTTAGGCATTTTTATGATGGTGTTGTAAACTAAAAGTTACTCCACAAGACCTTGTAAAGATCACCAATTTTTTGTATCATTTTGCTAATCAAATCAAGTTTTTGTATTGTTTTGCTAATTGTTTTAATTTTTTTTATAATACTTGGGGTTGTATTTATTTGGTTAACATAGTTTCAGTAATTATAATAAAATATAATTCTAAAATGAATGCTTCTTGACACCAAACAATTATACTAAAATGAGGTAATTTTTCATTCCCTTAAAAAAAGACATGTATCATAGTTAAGTAAAAGAACAACAACAAAAAATTGTATTATTTCACTGACCATGATCGAGTCTTGACCATAGATGTTTCATAAGGTCTTGTTGGAGTTGATTTCCCTACCTGGGTGTTTAACTATTGCAAATCTAGCTTGAAGAATCCCAAATGCCCGCTCGACATCTTTGCGGTATGATTCTTGCAATGTCGAGAAATGTTGTTCTTGCCGCGTTCGCGAATTTTAAATTGATTGGACAAATGTTGCCTATCTGGGTATATGCCATCAACTAGATAGTATAGCATATGGTGATCTCTACCATTAATTTGATAGTGAACACTACGAACTTCCCCCAACGTTAAACAGTCAAACAAGTGTGAGCATCCAAGTGTTGTATTATCATTTCGCGAACCCGGCATATCAAAATAGGCATGCCATATCTAAGTATCATGACTAGCGAGAGCCTCTGGTACAATAGTTGGTTTGCGCGATCTTCCCGTGAAGGCTCCTTGCCATGTCGTTGGACAATTTCTCCATTGCCAGTGCATGCAGTCGAGTGAACCAATCATGCCTGGAAATTCGTGACGATCTGATTTCTGAAGAAGACAGTTAAGATCTGCAGTTGTAGGGGCTCGGAGATACTTATATTTGAGCATGTGGACTATTGTTTCACAGAATTGACGTAGGTTTTCGTGGTCCGTTGATTCAACAATTCGAAACAATTCGTCCATGGCATCTGCTGGCGAAGCACATGCCAACATTCGTAGGGAAATTATGACCTTTTGGTGCCCTGAAAAGCCTAAACGTCCGGTACAGTCTCTTCGTTGTTGGAAGTAAGCATTTTCTTGTTGAATTCTTTCCTGCAAACGCAAGAACACGTGCCTTTTTATCCTGAACCGCCGTCTGAAATCATCATCAGAGTACCCGTGATTGGGAAATAAGTAATCATGTTACAATTGTGTATCACCTACTTCACGATTGCGCTCCTTCTCTCGTCGCAATAAGCCAGGGCGGCGCGATCCAGAAGCACCTCCGATATCTTGTGGTACTTGAGATAATACATAATTTGTTGAGAATGCCATCCCCTCATTCATGGTTTGAGTGAATTCCTCTTCAGATTGCAATGCATCCTCGTACCAGTTGGACCCCATGATATGAAAAACATGAGAGAAGTATGTTGTAGGAAAAATATGAGAGAAGAATGTTGTATGAAAAATATGATAGAAGTATGTTGTATGAAGTCCTCTTCAGATTTCTAAAATGTTGGAGTGATTAAAATGCTTGTACTGTGATAGATATGACAGTATAACTAATTAAAGAATTTGTTGGTTAGCTTCTAGTGTCATCGATTTGTTCTGAAACATTTTTGTTTGTTTGCCATTGGTTTGTACAAACTAGGTAATGGAAGTGATAAGATAAGTGATATAATTTCATATTTTGTTTGCTACCCACTACTTCTGATTGATTTTTGTAACAATGTTTTTGCTTGTTTATTCAAAATTGGTACAGGAATTGTAAATGGAAGAGATATGGTAGAAGTTGTAATAGGAGATTTCGTTTGTTCGCTCATTGTTTGCTAGCTATGTCCTACAAAAATTTTGTATTTTTACCTTTGATTTGTACAAACATCTGAATGGAAGTGATACAAATTACACATACTAATTTTCATGTCAGCAAGTCTCCAACATGACTATGTCTTTTTGCCATTGGTTTGTACAAATAATGGAACGGGAGAGATAAGAATTACACATGCAAAATTTTCATGTCAGCTATTCTCATTCATTATATAAGAAATCAAAGATGTCACCGTTATATTCATCACTTTTCGTATCTATAAACATCATAATACTCATTCGAGTAATTATCCTCCTCAATCTTACAAATGGATACTTATAAGTCCAGAAAGTGGTGGTGACCGGTGGAAGATGAAGCTTTATGTTATGCCTATAATCTGATTTCTCATGATGCATGTATAGGTACATGCCAAGCTAGCGTCACTTTTTGGGGCAAGATTCGAGAAAGCCATGTACCAGATACTAGGTCCAGATGCCCCTCTGAGAAAGAATCAACATACTAATGATGCAATTATGGCGCGATTGAGCAGACATATACAATCTGATTGTCAGTACTGGGGTCGGTGTCTTGAGGCGGCTAGAAAGCTCCACGCTACTGGAACTAATCTAACACTCGAAGTAAGTGGTCTGTATATAATGTCTAATCTAAACTTAATGATAGCATTGATAATTGTTGCAATTTTTTATTTTCAGTTTCACTCAACAGAGACATTTTTCTATAAAATAGATAAAAAGTACTTTACTTTGAAATATTGCTGGGAAATTCTGAAAGATACAGTTGCTTTTCAAGTGCCAACCAATGTCATGGGGTCGCAGTGATCGCGAAGTGAAATGCCACAGTTCGTGCCTCAGTCCCAACCATGGGATCAATCACCTACATTTCCTCCCTCCACAAATGTAGGCCCAGACTATGAAATCCCTTCACAAAATTCTGATCATTATAGTTCAAGACATAAGGGAAGGGAGAAATCGAAAGGCAAAGGTAAAAGCCGTAGCAAGTCCAGCTACTGATGGCGTAGCAGAACAATTGCAAGTAATGAAGGAGGAGTGGGCCAAAAGCACTGCTAGTGCAAATGAAAGACATGCCGACCTACATAAGATGAGGCCACATGAATCAATAGATAATATTATGTCAATGGATACCTCTAACTTTACCCCCGGTCGAATAAGATATTAGTCAAACAGAATGTGACACCCCCATAATTCGTCGTGGGAGAAATACGGGAATGCCACTCCGCACCTGGGATCGCTCCCGGGTGCAAGGAACAATGGTAATCAAAACAAACATCGCCGTAGCTATTTATATTACAAACCATAATGTCTTCAATAGTGAGTTAATACATACTATTAAACAAGATGAGATATAATCTAAGTGTCTCAAATATTTAGTACTAATTACAACTAGGTGAGTCCGCGATTCCCCTTAAGCCGAGCTCCCTTTACCTAGACCTGCGGGGGAAAGAAACAAAGACCGCAGTTTTTCTAAAGTCAGCACAAAAATTGCTGAGTAAGTAAACACCCCAACATGTAAATCGGAAAGAGGCATATTTTATTTTAATAAAAAGAGGAGTAATGAATAAGTAAACAACAAATTGTTTCAAATGACCAATATAAAAAATTATCCAACTCATTATTTAATATTCCCAATCCATTTCCATATTTTCCAAAATGAACCAAGTCCATCCATCATCCATATGAAAAATCCACATTTATTATTTAGTTGTAGCGGGGAACAAGCCAATCCAATATAGAACCAACCATATCCCATGCATCCAAGACCTTAAGTGCCGGCACCCCTCTAACACTTCTTGCGGCCAGAGAGGTGAGTACATGGAGCAGCCCGGGGCAATTGCAACCGAGCAAAATATAATAACCACAATAAATAATAATCCGCATATGGTTCCACCGCACAACTGTTTCCACTTTACGTTATTACGTATTATTAATTTCCATGTGATAGTTTCCAAAGGAATCGATAAACAAGTAATTGAAATTCCAAGTCACGCACGTATTTCAAAATTCACATTTGAGACGTATAAATCACAAAAATAGTTGGACACGTAATTGAAATATATCAAGTTAAACACGTATGTCACAAATCACATTTTGAGACGTAAAAGTCATAAAAATATTTGGACACGAAGGAGGACGGGCACACTAGGTTAGGCATATTTACTCACCTCAAGCAGTAAGGCAAATAGCGCGATAAAGCTTCTACGGATATTCGTAACCCTTGCTTACGATCTCGTCACCTACAATTTATAATCCCTAAATTAATTTACAAGTCTAATTATGCAAGTATGCTATGCCAAATGCTTTAACTCCTAATTTCTCATTTGAAATTATCCCCCCTTAACCCCATTAATTAATAGCATAAACAATTATTTAATTAACACTTATATTTTCCTCACAAAAGTATTATAACTTATACAAATACAAGCTCATAAAGTTATTGAGAAAATAAACTAATATTAAGTTTATACACTCTTGTAATAATTTAATAAACAAACTATTTATTCATAAGTGACTATAAAAATTATTTCAAACTAATCCAATTATAGCTATTTATTTGTTAGAACATATATACACTATATAATAATTAAATACTTGAATAAAATTCACAAAAATGCTTATTTCAATGAAACAAGTCATACATAACTATAAATTGATGTTGGACAAAGAGTTTCTACTTTCTAGAAAAATAATCATGTAATATCAAATAATAGTAATATGGATTTTTATTTAAAAGTCTACTTTATATTTATTTCACAAACTAACTCTCAACTTATTTATTTTTATCAATATTAACAAAATAATCTATTTTACTCCAAATAACAATTTTCAAGAAGTCTAAACTGTTTAGTTAAATAAACCGAAATTATGTAATTAAACCAAATCTCACATTTTTATCTTGCTTGTAAAAACAACAATATTTCATATAAATATAACTCTATGTAATTTTTACAACATATTTACTTTTATATGGCCAAATTAACATCTAAAAATATTAGGAAATAACTTTAACCCAAAAATCACATTTTTAATTTCATATATTATATGCAATTTATATAAACAACAACTAGATCCCCCCAAACTTATCATAAAAGACAATTAGTTACACCCCCACAACATGCAGTTTTACTTTGTACACAAATCACCCCCAACTTTTCAGAATATATACATGCAGTGCACATCTCACCCTTAACTTTTCAGAAACTACATAAACAACCCCCCTTCAAGAACATACACATGCAACTTCAACCCAACATGCCCGATTTGATTTAGAGCTAACAAGATGAGGTTTTGATGATTAAAACTGAACTAGAGGGTGATTTAGAGTTTACCCATGCGAAAAATCGCGAGAAATGGTCAAGAGACGAAGCGGGTCTCGTCTCCGAAGGTTGTGGTCGGCGGTGATGAACACCGGCGATGAATCGAACGTCCTAGGCTCTGTTTGATGTTGCTAAAGGACTCCTCGGACCTCCAGGAGTATTTTGGTACCAACGGGAGAGAGTGGGTCGCTCCGGTTAGCTCGGGTGAGCTTCTCGCCGGAATCAATGGTGGCGGCGGCGATGGTGGCGGCTCTGGGTTGTTTCGCAGCGATCTGCTGCTGTTCTTGCTCCTCCTTACGACGAATCAGAGAGGATGAGGAGGTTTAGGAGGTCTAGAACAACAGGGGAGAGAGAGACAGAGGTGGCGGCGACTTTTCCCGTCGGGTCGCCGGAGTGGGTGGCGGCGTTTCCGTCGGCGGCTTCTTCTGCCCCGGTTCCGGACAGAGGGAGAGGGGAGGGAGATGGAGAGAGATGAGGGGGAAGTGGTGGCTAGGGTGGTGGTGCACGGTGGTTATGGAGGGTGCGGCGGCGGTGGTGGGTTTTGTTTAGGCCGTGGGTGTGTTTTGGGAGAGAGAGAGAGGAATAAGTTTTTTTTTTTTGTTTTTTTGTTTGTGAGAAAGAGAGAGAGAGAGGCTGATGTGTTTGTATTGTGAGTAAAACAAATGAGAGAGAGAGTGAGAGAGAAAAGAAATCTGATGGTGTGTGAGAAAAGGTGAAAGTGACACATCAATTAAATAATTGGTGTTACTTGGAGAGGTAAGTTTCCTCAACCGACCTTGCCACATTTTTTTTTTTTTTTTTTTTTTTTTTTTTGTCTTCTAGTTAGATAGGCTAGAGTGTGGTGGGAGTACACTTGGCTAGATAAATCTAGTGTTTTGGGTACACCAATATGTAGAGTCAACTAGTGGGTTGGGTACACACTAGACTTTATTCAAATAACTACATAAAATGCTAACAAATCAAACACACAACTTAAATATCATTTTCTAAGAAAAAATAATAATATTATTATACGAACTTTACGACTATATTTTGAACCCAAAAATAATTCAATCCAATACTCGGAATAAAAAATTAAATTTTATTTTTCCCAATTACCCAATTTACCCTTCACAAATAGACGGGGTATTACACAGAAGGAGTGGTATATATGAAGAACTTCAGCCTAGACAACTATTCCCAAATGTGGATGGACCGGCAAATGAAGAGGAACCACTAGGGATGGTAACGGATCAGATTTGGATCGGATCTGTGCATAATCCGATCCGATCCGAAAATAATACGCTCTGATCCGAATCCGTTCGGATCCGGATCGGATCATATAACAGATCATCCTAAAAGATCCGAATCCGATCCATAAAGAAAACGAATCATGCATCGGAAGAACGGATCACGAATCGGATCGGGTCAGATTATATATAACTATCGGATCATATTATTGGATATTTATATTATATATTTGTATATATATATCGGATCGGGTCAGATCGGATCAGATTATCAATTACTTATATATACCGGATTGGGTCGGATCGGATCATCAGATATTTACATGTATGATCCGAATCCGATCCGAGATCCGAACGGATCGCATATTTGAGATCCAAATCCGATCCAAAAGCAAATGAATCGGATTCGGACCGCTCCATTAGGGTCGGATCACCTCGGATCTCGGATCGGATCGGACCGCATTGCCATCCCTAGGAACCACCAATTGAATACTCCGCGATCGGACGTTATTAAGCGTCGTTGTTACGCCGAGATTAGAAGCCGAAATAATGTCATAATAAACCCTATTGAGCTCTAGAAGAGGGTAGCATTTTTATCTTTTTAAGTTTATTTTGTTGGTCTGTCTTTATTTTTATTGTAATCCTTAAACTATTAATGTGTTTTCTTGTTCTAGATTTGTGGTTTAACATTTTCTTAGTATTGTCATTGTTTTAAATTACTCGACTTTAATAGACAAATTGAAAAATATTAAAATATAATATTGTATACACGTTTTCCGTATAATATTATTATTTTATAATATTTTATTTTCGTCCAAATTTAACCAAGAGTCCACGTTTTGTCGTATACATATAATTATAATACTCACCAACCGCGTTTAATGAAAATTAAAAAATATAAATAACTATTAATGAAGAGTTCGAATATTTTATAATTATGAGCTTGAGGGAAGAATTTTTCTTACTCGAAGTAATATGACAATTTTGTAATATTTAAAAAGTATGAGTCTGATCAATTGGTGTTTAAGGCTTCGTGGAGCCATACTCACTTTGAGACAGTCTAATGTCTCTTCAGAATTTCCCAACTAATTAATTAAAGTGATTTTGATTTGAAAACTAAATGAATAATAATGAGAAATGCTAGGGTGCTAACCAATATCTTCCATTCATTTCTCACATTACGGATGCAATCATGCCAAATGAATATTTATGTTGCCAATTTTACATTTGAGCGACGATGTTGAGAGATATTGGTGGGTTCCTAGCTTTTCTCATAACTAAAAGTCTTTCACCAAAATTTTCCGAGTAGTGCTTTTAGCCAATTTCTCTTTCCAGAATCACCCCTTTGCGCAATCCCCTCCCACCCCCGCTGCTCGCTCCGTAACCTCCGACGAATACCATAAATCTCCCTTGACAACTCATATCTCACAACTTGTTAAGGATTAGAAGAATCCTTTCCGCAACTCGATTACTTGTTACAATGGTGCAATTTTCTCTCTCTCCTCTTCATCTACCCCCACCTCCATCGTCGTTATTGCAGTTTAACAAGCGACTTTTCTTACACTATCTCCCGGTTCGAAGTTCCTCGTCAGCATCTAGTGTTTCAACACCGAAGGTCGTTGTGACTAGAGAACGCGGCAAGAATGGAAAGCTCATCAACGCATTGGTAATTTTGTTATTCACCATCGACAATTGTTGTCCGTTTTGCTCCTGTTAACATCTGTTTCTGACATTCTGTCGAATTGTTTTATTAATTTTGATTCAGCAATGTTTCCGTTTTTTGGTTTAGTGCATATTCGTTTGGGGTTTTCCGAATATTATCTTCTTGTCTGTGGTGGTATCAAGTGTTTTAATTGTAGGTTGATAGCAATTTGAGTTTCACTTTCACAAATCTCATTTAACTAAGTAGTAATATGTGTCTGAAATTTTGTTGATTCAGTTCGTCAATCAATCAACATAAAAAGGTTGTCACAAGGTTGTGGTTCGGCTTGCATTTATAGAGCAATCAACTTCCCTTGAGGGTTTCCAGCTTGACCGAAACTGTTTGTAATGAAGAACTCACATGAAGGCGAAAATAATAGATATTATTTAGTAAGAGGAAACTAACATTTCTTATTTTTTCTCTTTCACTCTTTTCCTTCGCTAGTAAGTTTTGATGCAGACACCACTTGCTGGTATTCTCTGCTGTCTATGGTTCTGATTGTGGAAAATTCCCCCATGGCTGGTAGAGATTGTGCTCTGTTAATACCCATAGGTACAACCCAAGGGAAATAAAAATAAGAAATTGTGAAACTTATACTGTCTGATTATGATACCCCTGGAAATCATCATAGAGAACAGTGATCAACACATTAACAAATTTTAATATCCCACTTGGAAAAAGTGAACGGCGAATCATTGAACATCGAAACTAGTGCATGGACTAATTCAGACTGTGAAACTGCGAATGGCTCACAAAATCATTTATAGCGTGTTTGGTGGTACCTGCTACTCGGATAACTGTAGAAGATAATGATAAGAAACTGAACCTAGGAGGACTTTTGGGCAGAGCGTTGTTGATAAAAGGAGACAAAAGAAGGGGAATTGGAAGAGAGTTTATTAGAGTGAGGATTGTCATGTTTAATTTCCTCTGACATTCAAATCTCTTTTACTTAGGTGACCCAACACAGTATTTTTGATGCTTCTGGAGCCCCTCGACCTGTGAGAGAATATGCATATTTGATAGAGGAGAGAAGGCGTGTGTTTTCTCGGATGAGAGAGAGAGAGTGAGAGAGAGTGAGGGAGTTCATTTGTTAAATATTCGGAAAACATAAACCTACTATCCCATCGCAACTATACTTGATTAGTTAAGGCCACACTTTTCCTTGAAAACCAATCTGTTCTCCATCCATAGCTGTGATGGAGCAGTTAGGTATGATGTTTAGTTGCAAGGATGAGTTGATTAGTAATTTCATGGGACTTGCGGAGTTGGGAGGGATCAACTGCTCTTAAAACAGTTATTCTGGCTAACAGGCCTTTATATGCATAGACAAGGTTCTATGGAATGTGTTCAAGAAAAATAAAGTACCTATTTCCTGTAGCTATGCAATGAAAAACTGCAAAATGATTGCATTATAACTCGATGCTAATCATCAGAAGAACTCATCTTAAAACTATCTACTTTTTTAATTACAGGGAAAACATGGAATTATCTGCTTGGAGCTTCCCCTCATTGAGCACAAAAAGTTGCCCGATGTAGACAAGCTTTCTTCAATACTTTGCTGTGAGTTCATGTAGCCTCTAGTCTACCTTGATAATATGTCATGTATGAGATCATAGTGATGCTTGAGTTTCATTTCATTTCCACTCCATCAAATTATAGATTGTTACCACATGCGAACTTATGTTATCGAAGTTGTCTGTAGATCAGTTCTTCTCCTTACAAACCAATGTCTGAAACCCTCCTGGTATTTGACGGTTTATATGTGCCTGCCCATTAGAGATCATGATTTGTGTTGCCAAAAAAGGTGAGTATATCCACCCATAGCATGTTTAATGCACTTAATATCTGTCTGATGTTAGGGAGCCAAATGTAGATCGTTCAGGGAAATGTAGTTGGGGGAACATTTCTGGGACACCAATATCATCTTAACATTGTTCTCAGGTTCCCTGTGTTCCTTAGATCAGTATAAAAGTCGCGCACCCCCATTATTTAATTTCTTAATATCCTTGTAAAAGCATGATTAGACCGGGACTTGTGACTTCAACTGGAAAACCATGAATTCTTCTACTGTAATGCACTTGAGTGCTGGAACTGCTCTTCAATCACGAACAGATGTCACAATGCTTGGTTCCCTGAACTATCAATTTTGATATTCTATATCGGAGCTGAACAAGAGGATGATTTTAAAGGGAACACCTTAACATAATATGTTATGACACCGATATTAGAAAGGTAGCCTGTCAGGAGCATGCGTAATTATAGCATTCTTTCAGATCTTTTAATCTTGATGCTACTCAGTACTTACATGTCTCGACGTGGTTTTACCCTAAAAATGTGTAAGTTTAATGTTGTTAACGGGGTTTTGATGCTATATATCATAAAACCTTGCTGGCAATGGTTTAATTCTTTTGCTTGATACAGTTTCTACAACGTTGTTGCACGGACAACAAATTTTACTTTAAAATCTTTAGTAAAAGTGGTCTTCTGTCGTATTTTTTTTCCTTATGGCAGCGGACAAAAGATTTGACTGGATTGTCATAACATCTCCCGAGGCGGGCTTGGTGTTTCTCGATGCTTGGCAGTAAGTATTAAATTACTGTATTGTACTTCAGAATATTTGTTTTCAGTCGTGCCTTTGGTGATAGCTATTTTTTAATGCTTGAAACGAGATGAATCCATCACATTTTAACTTCTTCTACATGACATCATGTCGCATGTGGCTTCACATCTAAAGTGATTTAGTTTGTAGGGATATCTTAACCAAGTCGGTCTAGGTCGGGAATAAGAAAGGTAGGATAGGAGGCCCTTCTGGGTATGAGATAGGATATGAAGTAACATCAGGTGAGCTTGAATTTGAGGCAGGATATGGGATAACATGTGTGTGTAATGCAGGAGAACTTTGAGGATTGATCATAATTTACTTACGTACTATCACAACACCCTACATGTTTTCATTTGTACTAATAAATTTGGTTCATGTTTTGATACGTGTTATTAAACCTGTAAAAGGTACAAATAATTGAGGCATAGTTCTGAGGATTCTTCATTTAATCTTGGTTTCTTTCATAATCTTCAACTTCAGTCACTATTTGATAATTTGGCTCGATCTTTTAGAAATAAACATTGGACCTACTTCCTGTATACTTCCATCAGTAAGCAACACGGCCTGAAATAACTAACTTTTAAACCAAAGTCCAAAACTGATCCATGCATTGGGATGGTCCACAGGGAGAACCCCAGTCGCTAGGAAAAAAACTCCGTAACTCTTTCGGTTATCATACACGTAGAAGAAAATGTATGAAAGGAATAAATACAGAGATAATTTGTTTCTACGTCACGGTAGTAAATATTAGAAAATTGAATTTCTTCGTCTTTACAAAAGACAAAAGGAGTATTCTCTAATGTAACTATAAGTTAGTTCGAATTATAATAATGGATGAAAGGCGGGAATCGAAATTCGAACTATAAGTCAATATATTCATCATTTTTTTTTCGGAATCTGTTATATAAATTCAAATTTTGTTTCTTCTATTTTGAATATAAAATTGCACAAAGTTAATCAGGTTGATAGCATCACTAGCTTCATTGTCGTATCTAGTATCAATGCCGATATCATGAATAAGAAGTCCTTAGGCTTCTTATCCAGGAACCTGTTCAGTTATACTGTAGTGAAAGGAGACATATTAGTTGGTCGCCCTGTTCCTACAAAACCTATCACTAAAATACCCTAGTGGGGATAAGGCTATGCGAACTGAAAGGAGTGTTTCATGAGATGGGAAATGAAAACTGTTAGCCTCGATTCCGTCTTTCTGCTAAACAGGATGTATTGAGCTCATAATGAATTAGACGGTGAACTTTCTATAAATGTAATTAAAGTAACATAAGTAACTCGCCCCTGGTTGTTCATTTGAAAACCAGAGTCATTCTTTGATTACTATGTTAGACTCAATGGAATTGATCATTCATTTCTTATTTTTCTCTCATCAAGTTGGTGATCTGAACTAATAATGTTCTATTTCTTCATCATCAATTGAGTTATTGTTCGCGGCCCAGGATTCAACTTTGTCACTCTCACCACTCCAGCCTCTCAAAAATCCAAATTCAACAAAATCGGTTCACTGTTTGCTGGTTCATTGCTTTAATACCCTTGAGACTAAAATAGAAAAAATAAATAATGAAGTCTGGCTGATTTATGACTCAGAAAACCTTAAACCGGCTAGAAATCCTGTAAATGCTTAGAGGAAACCTCAGATAGTGGACAATTAAATTCAACGGTCACCCGTACGATTTCTTACACCTTTTGTATCACAGGGACTGCTAATCAATTATATGTGAACGAAAGCCACATTCTCCCTAAAGATTTGAAATGATGAGGCTAACAGAAATTTAGTTCACAGGGCTGCCGGAACCCCAAATGTCAAGGTAGGTGTAGTTGGCCCGGGTACGGCTAATATCTTTATGGAAGTAGCACGTGCATCAGAAGATGCCCTTGATATTGCCTTTATGCCGTCCAAAGGTATGAATGTATCCTTTCTTTGTCACAATATTGGAAATTAAGCTTTGCTTTTGTACATAATTGAATCTTATGCATTGCTGAAATCCAATTTGCTTTGTAATTTTTTTTTCAAAGCGAATGGAAAGGTTTTGGCTATGGAACTCCCAAAACATGGGGATGTGGAATGTACTGTTCTGTACCCTGCTTCAGCTAAAGCTAGCTCTGATATTGGTGAGTATCATGGTCCGACTTTTGTACTATATCTCTTGATGTTATCTTCATGCGTGTTTACAGTAGTGAAGGGCGAGGAGAGATATCCCGTATACTGAATCAATACTTGAACATACACACTAATGTAGTTTTTCAGAGATATTGCATTGTTCAGATCAAGCAAAATTTTGGAAGTGTTAAATTGTGATCAATTAGGGTTGATGGGAACTGTACACATAGATTAGTTGACCCTCTTGTTGAATTTTTGTTAATGCAAATGTTTCTGTTACTTCACTTATGATCCTTTCCAGAGTCTTGTTGTTTGACTCACGGATATTTGGGTTTGGGATAGTTTTAACCTATGTTGCTAGAAACGTAAAACTAGAGGCTTTGTCCGTTCCTCATTCTCTCTAGTCGGTGATTCGACCATCATACCAATATTCTATTTCGTCTTCTCCAGTGGCCATCATCTCTATTTTAGAGGCTTTGTCCGTTCCTCATTCTCTCTAGTCGGGAGGCTAGGTTAGCCAATGTATTCTTTAATAGGAAAAGTTGGTATGAGTATTATTAAATAATTTGTTAATTTATTTAATCTATAATATGAGTCCCATATTCCACAACATTGCTAGCTAATTGGCAAGGTAAATCAATATTTATAAAATTTAATTTAAAAAAAAAAAGAAAACATAACCCCTATTTCCTAAGAGTCCCTTATTGCTATTAGTTCCAATTAGTATTCCTTGTTCCTAATAATTGTATTTCGTAACGTTTCGGAGAAGCCTACCTCTAGCGTACCCTGTACCAAGGCCTATCGCGTTCTCCGTTCCAGTTCCCGTCCCACGTACCGCAACATTCCGCATTTCTGGTAACATAAGTTTTGACTGGCTTTCCAACTTATAGGCCACTTTTATCTTATTCACTAACTAGAAAATGTCATGGGGATTTTATCTGATATGACCGAGTTGAATTCAAGCCTCTTAACAGTTCGAAGTTTATTAAATTTTGGAACACTCCGTTTCCGTCTTAGACGCCCTATCTCGAGAAGCAGCAATACTTCGTCTGAGTGCTTAATTTCGTCTCTGTCCTTGCTACTAGCTTTGGCATTCGCCACCGTCTTCCCTGTTGCGGAGGTGCTTTTCAAGCCGTTGGCCATGTCTAGTCCTATTTTAATCTACGATTTGTGCAATCTTCCTTCTACTTAGTTCTACTTTTATTTTATTCTTACCCAAGATATATCTTGGTCTCTTCAGTAGCGTGCTCAGATACCAAAGCTCCTCTTGACATGTCCCATGCTACCTCATAACTACTGCTTTCGTCTAGTTTTGGTATATTATGCATTAAAATTATTACTTTATTGGAAACAAGTTTCTCGAAGCTAAAGCATATTAAATGCTGTTTAAGCAAACTTAAAACTAAATGTTGGACATCTTTAAGCTGGAAAGTTGAAAGAAAATAAGATAACAAGACCATGGCAATTCTCTCTCCCATTTACATATCAACGGAAATATGGTACACCTCTCACAACATTACAGGAATATTTAGTGGTTAACAGATTCTAGCTGCCCACAATGTATCTTAGAACTTTTTGATAATTGGGTGTTTTGACAGTATCTGTCCAAACTAATGCTAATGTTGGAGGGGGTAAATTGCTACCAAGTGAAGTCCAAAAGGTGGCCAATCACATCATTTGAGAGTGTGAGGTGGCATATTTCCATGCCCCTAACAAAGGGGGTGGCGGGGGGGGGGGGGGGGGGTTGTAAATTGCTAGTAACCCTTGTTAGACTATGTTTAGAATATTGTTATCGCATTGATTTTCTCAAACACCGTTAGGGTAAAATGTTTATATAGGTACAACTCAGGGCTCCGGGGTAAACTAGTAAATAGCAAATACAATAAATATTACTATTTGTTGCCTACACGCCCTCGCAAGATGGAGGATATGGAAGAGACTCCAATCTTAGACCGCAAGGAAAGAAAGGTAGGCTGAGAGAGCGCTTTTGTAAGACAGTCGGCGAGCTGATCAGCTGAAGAGACACGAGTGACCCGGAGCATGCCTCTTAGGACCTGTTCACGCACAAAGTGAAAGTCCAACGCAATGTGCCTCATGCGAGAGTGAAACACTGGATTGGAGCCGAGATGCGTGCAAATATTATCAGAGTAGATGGCCGGAGGAGCAGAGAGCGCTACTCCAAGTTTAGAGAGCAAACCACACATCCAAGGCGGCAACCACTACGCCATTCTGCTCCGGTAGATGAGCGAGCAACAGTGCGTTGTTTCTTGGAGATCCAGGACACGGGGGAGCCTCCAAATAGCAAGAGGTGGGGGAGTAGTCATCTTTATTCCTTGCCAAATCAGCATCAGAAAACGCATACAAAGTCGAAGGCCCTCGACAGAGGAGAATCCCCAGGTCCGCCACGCCCTTAAGATACCGAAGGACATGCTTTACAGCATGCCAGTGAACGATAGTCGGCCTGTGCATGAACCCAGACATTTATTAACAGCCAAGGCAATATCTAGGTGAGTAAGAGAGAGATACTGAAGGTTACTCGCTGTGGTCCTGAAGGGCCGAACCACTATGAAGAGTTAACGACACCGAGGTATCGAGTGGGGTGAGCATGGGGTAGGCCGTCGACATACACGTCTGGTGAAGTAGGTCATGAATGTACGACTGCCGAGATAGCAGAAGCCCATCAGAATGGAGAAGCACTTTCACCCCAAGAAAGTAAGACAAGTTACCCAAATCCTTTAAGAAGAAACAGGCAGAGAGAAGATCGGTAAACCGCTGAACTTGAGTTATATCCGATCCAGTAACAATGATGTCGTCAACGTAGACCAATAAAAACAGCATGATGCACGAGCGAGAGAAGATAACTAAAGAGGCGTCTGGCGTGTGCCTTATAAGTAAAGCACCCCTGCTGTAAAAGAAAGGTCCAGAGCTCAGAATACAACGCCAGACTGCTTGAGGACATAAAGAGCTTTGCGTAGCTTACACATGTTCCGTACAATCCGGGTCAACAAATCCCGGATGCCGTGCCATGAATACATTCACATGAAGGGTGCCCTGCAAGAATGCATTATTAATAATATCCAACTTCTTAAGTGACCACTGACGACAGCTAGCGAAGGATGTGACGAATAGTGAACGGCTTAACCACAAGACTGAAAGTGTCATTGTATTAGACACCGGGTTGCCGTGTCCATCAAACGAGCTATATAGCGCTAAACCAGAGATTTAAATAACGCCTTGTACTGTAGCGCCAGATACATAACGGAATCGGTGGCCTCCGGTACCGATACACCCGATACGCTGCAGGTTAATCGGAATCACAAACTAAACGGACGATACGCATCAATTCTGTCAAATAACGAGCGATACGCACTGTTCAAAAGAAAAAAAAAGGACTTGGCAGATGAATAATGGATTGAACACTTGCCAAGCTCTCTATAAGATAGATGCTTCTTCGAGGAGACCAAAACCCCGATTTGAAAAGCCCCAATTCGAAACTCTATAAATCGAACTCGATAGCGTTGCAGAGAGATTTGAGATTAGAGAGAGAGCTGTAAGAATTCATGGGGTTCCACCTCAAAACCAATTGGCTATTAAGGGGAGTAGCCCAGAACAGTTATTAATTAAGTTTCTTCTTCTTGAATGTCCGATGTGGGACTTCTCAACACGCCCCCTCACGTGTGGCATTCTTTGGCCTACACGTGGATCTTTTTGTCTGCGGGTGGCGGTGAGCACGTGGGTTGTTAGACCATTCACGTATGTGAACCAGACTCTGATACCATGTAAGAATCCATGGGGTTCCACCTCAAAACCAATTGGCAATGAGGGGAGTAGCCCAGGACACTTATTAGTTATATTTCTTCTTCTTGAATGTCCGATGTGGGACTTCTCAACACGCCCCCTCACGTGTGGCATTCTTTGGCCTACACGTGGATCTTTTCGTCTACGGGTGAGGGTGAGCACGTGGGTTATTAGACCATTCACGTGCGTGAGCCGAGGCTCTGATACCATGTAAGAATTCATGGGGTTCCACCTCAAAACCAATTGGCTATAAGGGGAGTAGCCTAGGACAGTTATTAATTAAGTTTCTTCTTCTTGAATGTCCGATGTGGGACTTCTCAACACGCCCCCTCACGTGCGACATTCTTTGGCCTACACGTGGATCTTTTTGTCTGCGGGTGGCGGTGAGCACGTGGGTTGTTAGACCATTCACGTGTGTGAACCTGGCTCTGATACTATGTAAGAATGCCACACGTGAGGGGGCGTGTTGAGAAGTCCCACATCGGACATTCAAGAAGAAGAAACTTAATTAATAACTGTCCTTGGCTACTCCCCTCATTGCCAATTGGTTTTGAGGTGGAACCCCATGGATTCTTACATGGTATCAGAGCCAGGTTCCACACACGTGAATGGTCTAACAATCCACGTGCTCACCGTCGTCCGCAGACAAAAGATCCACGTGTAGGCCAAAGAATGCCACACGTGAGGGGGCGTGTTGAGAAAGTCCCACATCGGACATTAAAGAAGAATACAAAGAATTAAAAAGTCTCCTGGGCTACTCCCCTTATTGCCAATTGGTTTTGAGGTGGAACCCCATGAATTCTTAAAGAGCGTGTGAGAGAAAAGTAGTCCCTGGACAGCCAGCGAAGGATGAGACGAATAGTGAACGGCGTAACCTCAAGATTGAAAGTGTCATTGTATTGGACCCTGGGTCGCCGTGTCCACCAGACGAGCTTTATAGCGCTCAACCAGGGATTTAAATAACGCTGTGTACCGTAGCGCTGGATACATAACGGAATCGGTGGCCTCCGGTACCGATACACCCGATACGGTGCAGGTGAATTGGAATCACAAACGAAACGGACGATACGCATCGATTCCGTCAAATAACGAGCGATACGCACCGTTGAAAAGAAAAAAAGGGAATTGGCAGATGAATAATGGATTGAACACTTACCAAGCTCTCTATAAGATGCAGCTTCGAGATACCAAAACCCCAATTTGAAAAGCCCCAAATCGAAACCCTAGAAATCGAACTCGGTAGCTTTGCAGAGAGATTTGAGATTAGAGAGAGAGAGCAAGAGAGAGAAAAAGTGTCCCTGGTAACCCTTCTCTTCGGTCGGAGTTGCTAGCACCGTGTTCTTCGCGGCTTGGTTGACCGACGACCACCCAGATACCGATTCACTCTCTCTCTCTCTCTCATGACTCTCCTATGTTCATCATTTGTGGGTCTTTATCTTCTTATCTGTATTAACGGGAGTTTGACTTTAGGAGTAGGTTCTGTATGGTTGACTTATACTATAAGGAAATATCTTGGCAAGTTTTTCATTTCATTGTGCTTATGAATTCTGATGTTCCAAACTGGCCTAATAAGGTGTAAATTGTCTATAATATTAGTATTACATGGTCTAAAAAAGTAGTTAAAGACTATAAATAGGTTTGACACAAAACAAAATTGTTTTAAAAGTAATTATTGCATCATCTAATGATATCTTAACATTCACGCGTTCGGTTCCCGATTCCCGTTACAATTTCTCCGGTACAGGCCGATACTGTTATCCACGACCGAAACTAAGGGTTGGCATTAAGTCCCTGCACGTTCACATTGGCAAACAGATGATGCTACAAGGAGTTACATACTATTATCAGATGATACGGTATGGTTTTGATTCATGAAACAAGTGGACTAAACAATAGGTTAGGGTTAGAGATATGGAGGGAGAACATGGAATTAGCGGCCAGGAGTGTAGAAGAAGAGACCATAACAATTGGTGGACATGAGGTGCCAAAAAGAATCATTTTAGATATCTTGGACCAATTATATCTAATTGTAAGAATCCATGGGGTTCCACCTCAAAACCAATTGGCAATGAGGGGAGTAATCCGGGATCTTATTCTTTGAGGAATTACATTGTAAACTCCTAGTGTGGGACTTCTCAACAGCCCCTCACCTGTGGCGTCACTAGAGCGTACGTGGCACTTTATTGGGGGTGATGGTGAGGTAGAAGAAACGTGAGCTTAAGCTCTCATACCATGTAAGAGTCCATGGGGTTCCACCTCAAAACCAATTGGCAATGAGGAAGTAATCCGGGATCTTATTCTGTGGGGTTATACTTTAAACTCTCAATGTGGGACTTCTCAACACATTTAATGCAGAGCTGGATGAGGATGTCACTTGTAGTGTAAGAGCATGGTGGATGAAGTGTAGGAGTGCATTTGGAGTGTTGTTTGATGCAAAGCGTAAGTTTTGTAAAACCTGTCTAAGAATCTCTTTGATAGATGGTATAAAGTGTTAAGAGATTTAGACAAATTATAGCCAAGGACTGATTGAATCATAAATGAGAATGCTTATGTGAATGATTGGTGAAAGTAGGAAATGTCTGATACTCAATGACACAACTAGGAAAAATCTCGAGGATGTTGCACCAATAGAAGACAGAATGAGAGAATTGTTTTAGGTAGTTTGGTCATGTACAGGGCCTTGGATGTACCAATTGGGAGAAGTGGTACGGTCCACTTGACGGTGGTAGATGAGGGGCGGGGAGACGAAGGCGAACCGGGGTAAAATCATACAAGACTTGGTCAAAGTAAACGTGGCTATACTGTAGCGGATCCTGGTTAAACTAGGAAAGGCCTTGTTGAGTTGACTTGAATCATATATGATCTGAACTTCAACAAATATTGGAGATCTATTGAAGTCCTAAATCTTAATTATGAATCATTTATCATTATATTAAGACTGGTTTCCTTGTGGTCAGTGAGAGTTCCTGCCATATTCCATAAATTCTGCAACATCATTATAATTTATTTGATGGAATGGTCTGCTTGAAGAACTAACTCAAGGACATTCATTATTTTTCTCAGAAGAAAGCCTGTCTGATCGTGGATTCAAGGTCACAAGGCTTAACACATATACAACGGTAAATTACTTAAGTGTCAAGTTGAACTTAATTCAGTCTTATTTCTCATTATCCAATTATTCTTCTGTTTCCTCCGCGATACCAATGGAACTACATTTGTTCATTTTGGGTTAATTGATTCAATTGCGTCTCAACTGTGGACTGTCTTTGTGTCATTGACCCCTTGAGTTCCTTTCACTTTTTATTTTCAGTTTGTCTTGAGTTGTATCTCTTTATATTATAAGATTAATTTGTTCTGCTTATTTTCAGTATTCACAGTTTTCAGCGGTAGATTTCTTTACCCATGTTTGTATCTTGATGTTTACTCAAGTAGTGTGTAGTGTACATTTACTTGTATAATTAAAATCCGTGGGTTTTATTTGTTTTCTTCAAGAAGATATGTAAATTTGTTTGAACAAGGCTCACCCAGTCTTCTTTTCATTTGACTTGGTTTAAATATAGCCTTTTTAAGGAGACTTCCGCTTGTCGCTAACACAACTTTCTTTACAATAAAAATTCAAAAAGAGATAGAGTCTCACTCTTTGAAACTCCATGTGATCACTTCTTAAAAATTGCCCCCTTTTTACCATGCAGGCCCATTGTTTGTTAGGTCCTTGATCATATATCTTGGTTTCTTTTAATCTTCTGACTATTCTGTGAAGAGCTGCATGCTATTATGACTTCCAAGCTCTTACATTAGAAGTAAGTTTTTCCTAAGTAGTGGTGGCAGTCACTTGATTTGGGTAGTGTACCGAGTTTGACAGAAGGAAAATTGGTCTGTATGATATTTTTTTTTTGATTGCCAATTCAGATTTTATTCAATTGTCCAGAAATTAAAGTCCTGTTTCAAAATACCAACATTTTAAGGGAACATGTAATAATTGCACTAAAATTAACTTTTTCTTGAGGACACACTACAATTCAGTTTTGAGGTGTCATTTACTACTTTCTCCCTACTTTTTCACTTACCTATATAATCTAATAGGTTCTTTTTTTTATGGAAATAATTGAGAATGCCATTACTAAAGAGGGAAGTGGAAAATTATTTTTCGGCATCCCAAATAGGAAAGATGGGCTCTAATTTTTGGACGAGGGAGTAGAATGTTACAGGGGAACTGGTAGGTCATACCATCATAATGTGCACAGCGAAAGAAAAGATATAGTCTGATCCAAAAACATCTAAGCCAGAGCGTGAATAAAATGGAGCAACTGATCAGCCGAACCAAGCGGCACGCACGGCTGCTACTCCAAGGACGACTGAAGACCTTTGACTAAAGAATCAGAAATGTGATTGTTATCAAAAGTCTGCCTGTTGCGCACTCTCCAAATGAGCCACACAACAACCAAAAGAGCCAGATGCCAAACTTTTTGCCTTGCTCTGTACACCAATGACCCTGTCCGAAGCTATGAGAAACTCTGAAACTGAAGCAGGAGCAGCCCAACTAATACCACAACTCGTTAGAACTAGATCCCAGAACGAACGCACATCAGGACATTGCAACAAAAAGGTGGTGTTGGCGGTGATGCAACCTTGTTTTGATGAATTAGCCCTGTGTTGCTACCTTGTTGGTTTGACCCTCAACCTGTTGTTGATTCAAGTAGGAAACGTGAAAATCCACAAATACAGCCTACCCAAGAAAATTCAAGAACTGAATGAAATTAAACATTCAATTAAAGATGCTACAGATGACGCACAACTATATGTTACTGTGCTGTTGGGTACAAGAATGCTAAAAGACTATCACTGCTTCTACAACAAGCCCCTTAAATATGAAACATCGACCATAAATGTAACGAATGTCAATGGTTTGGACTTTTAACCATAGCCAGTTTGGATTTTTGATCACTTTAAGGAACATCAAACCTGTAAATTGACCATTAACCTTCCTTCAAGAAATACACTTTTATTTCCCGCTCTGCTCTTTTCTAGTAAAGGGTTAACAGTCCATTCACACTTACCGGAAATATCTTATGAAATTTCCAATTTAGAGGGTTGGTTAAAGACTCTAAAGGGACATCGAAATTTAGTGTAACACTTTGTTGCTATGCAGTTAAATCCTAATTGTAATGATGAGTGCTTCTCATATCTCAAGGACTTGATCAGTCCAGATATTAGTGTTGGCTGTCGTGAATGTGGATTATGTACTCTTGTTAGTTTTGAAACATTCACGTGTTACGGAAAAAAACATTTCTTCCAATTTGAAATATTCAGTTAATTGTCAAGTATAGATGGCACTCTTGTGTGGTTAGCCTCCTTCGATTATTTTCTCAAGATTTCGAAGGGAAGAAGACACCTTGAATAAATAACTTGTACACTATACCTGGTAGCTCTTTTTGGTACCAATGGGTTCTTTTAGGGGAACTAGCAACACCCTTATCCCTATCTACTTCTTGCAGGTTCCTGTTCCTCATGTTGACCAGCTTGTTTTGAATCAAGCAGTTCATGCTCCTGTTGTTTCCGTAGCTTCACCCTCTGCAATTCGGTAAATCCATAACTTGGCATCGCCTTCTGTACCCCATATGACCACTGGGGATTGGATTTTTTATGGTCGAGCTTAGACTACATAAGACTTTCAGATTCCTATGTGGTTAGTGTTTATCTAAGGGAGCCTTCCATGCTTTTGGATTACCTCTGTTTCTGATAATTTTATTCTGAAAGGTTTGTTACAGTGACATAAAAATCCGTGCTGAATCACATCACATTTCACACACTATAATAAGAGAACAGTATCTGTAAGTTCATTCGTAAATTGAAGTTGCCTTTCAATGGGATAATGAGGCCCTATTGATGGGAAAAAGTAAACGATTTCTAATGGGAACATAATTAAATGATAAGGAAATTGCACGATCAATACTATGTTACCAGAAACGTGGAACGCTGCGGTTCGTGGAACGGAAACGGGAAACATGGTAGGCCGCGGTACGGGGTTCCCTGGGGTAGGCTTCTCCAGAACGCTATTCGGGAGAAAAAACGATTTCCAGGAACAAGGAACGCCAATTGGGACGATCCGTTCTACATTTATTCATAAAGACCCTAATACTAATTTAGTATGTTAATACTTGCATTCTCAAAACCAATTACCATAATAATAACCAAACTATTTGCTAGAATCCGTTGGAGTCTCCAAAAAAATTTCTGCATATGAACTGTTAATAAGTATTTTTTTCTGGCTATAATCCATTGGAGTTTTACTAAGACCTTAGTATGTAACAGCTCTTGTAAAATTATGGTTTTGTTTCCTGTAAGAAAATTAAATTTTATAATTATTGATTTAGTTTACCAATTAGCTGGCAGATTTTAGGAAAATGTGATCTGTTTAATTAATATAGTAATAAATAATATAATAGAATCATATCGCAACTCTTCCTCTTCCTATTACAGCACATATATTATTTCGTAACCTAGACTAGATAACGAACGGAAGTCCACGAATAAAAAACAGGGCAACTAGAGAAGATGAAGTGGAAGATGAGTCTTATGGATAAACATGTAAGTTCTTCTTCCGTCACTGTCTGAATCCGTCACTGTCTGGAAATTTGGGAACACCGTGTTTAGCGATCCGGGTCGAGCACGTACCGCGTTTCAGTACAAACAGCCCTGATAAAAAAACACGGGTATTTCCACGTTTATGGTAACATAGGAAAACAAATCAAATATAACCATAAATAAAACTTGATATCATATAAAACCTGAAACTCCCAATCTTTCCATAGTTTTAATTTTTTCATTCACTCTTTGGTCTCAATTATTACTCATGTTTGAGAAACTACTTTAGCATCCCATCTCTTCCACACACGCTATTGCGTACATCACCCCTTCCATTAGCGTTCTTATTTTACTTTAGAAAGTGAAAATTCTGTTCCACTCTAGCAGAGGGAGATGTTAGGACTCGAACGCTGGCGTGTAGTGCTATAACACTAAACTATCTGATCTATGTTGACCTTCAATTCTCAATGTAAGAAGAATACGGAACCTTAGGTACATTTTTTTTGTTTGGTACATGCTGTATGCCTCTTTGTTCTTCACATGCAATTTTGGATGAACGCTGTCAGTATTCCCACAATTCAACACAACCAGTACCCACCGGCTACCATAATATTGGTGAACTGGGCCTTATAAATCTATAATGGTACGGCAAACTACGTACACTTCCCTAGTATGCTAAGGGCACAAGATCTGGTAGCATGCAACTGGGTGTGTGTTGGGGGAGAGGGGGATTGGGGGGGTTGGGGGTTGTGGAGCTCCTTTGTTATTGCTGGACTTATGTGTCTTTGCCTGTCTGTAAAGTTGTGATGAATCCGATATGGTATTCTAACAAAAAAGGAGAACCTTGTTTGGATACTGAAGTTTATGGATTAGATGAACCCACAAGTGCCCAAATTTGTCTCTCGGCATCACTACAGATCCATGCTAAAATGGTCTTTTCATAGACGAAAGAGATTTGCGGTTCCATTATTACTTATACAATCTGTCTGTATCTTGTTGGGACTAGTTAATGACCCCGTGCGCAAAGCCCTATATTGAACAAAACAGTAATTGTTTGTACAGTAGAGAACACTGTAATAATAACTTTGACAGAAAAAAGGCTGTGTTGTGGAAAACCACATTAGAAATTTAGAACTCAAATATTCAACTGTTATTATATCCAACATTACTCCCTTCATTGCCATTGGGCTTGAGATGGAATCCTATTGATTCTTAACATGGTATTAGAGCTCAGCTTCTTTCTTCACATGTTCATTCAAAACAATCCACATTTCTTTACCTCACCGTCACGATCGAAATATACGTCTTTGGTTTACAATGAAGCCACACATGAGGACCTTTGTTGAGAAGTCCCATCTTGCAAGTCTACAGCTAAAATATTCAATTGATAATATCTTATATTACAATCCTCATTGCCAATTGGTTTCGTGGTGGAACGCCATGGGTTCTTAACAAATTGTGATAAAAGAAGTTAGAGATGGTGAGAGGAAAAAAGAAAACTTGTGAACTGAAATATGGAGATGAAAGTGTGGAAAAAGATAATAGTTTTTCTCTCATTTCATATGAATTACAACGAGGATATATATACAGATCCTAACAAAGCTTATAATGGGAAACTACATAAACCAGGGCCTAATCCGGGGGATTTTACAACTAACACTTTATGGTAATAATATATTAAGACATTAATACTATACAAGAATATCTCAGAGGTTATTGGTCAAATATCAATCCCTGAAATTATGTGTCAATCCCTGAAATCAAGTGCTGAATGTCAACACTCCCCCTCAAGCTGGTGAAAAGATATTTTCCATTCCAAGCTTGCTAGAGCTATGCAGCCCTTTCGTGAGGAAATCTGCAAGTTGATTTCTAGTGGTAATATAAGGAATACAAATCTCCCTGTTTTCCAATTTTTCTTTGATGAAATGACGATCTATCTCAACATGCTTAGTACGGTCATGATGGACATGATTATGTGCAATGCTGATTGCGGATTTGTTGTCGCAATACAACCTCATTAGCCCTTCTAGCTTAATTCCCAAGTCCGACAATATCAAACGTATCCAAATAAGCTCACATGTACCTTGAGCCATCGCTCTGAATTCTGCTTCCGCACTTGATCTAGCACCACAAATTGCTTCTTACTCCTCCATGTAACCAAATTACCAGCAACAAATGTACAATATCCACTTGTGGAGCGCCGGTCCACGACTGATCCAGCCCAGTCTGCATCTGTATAAGCGTCCACCTCCATTTTTCCATTTCTTTTGAAACAAATTCCTTTCCCATGTGCTGATTTTAAGTACCTGAGAATTCGATATGCAGCTTCCATATGTTTCTCACGAGGAGCTTGCATGAATTGGCTAATTACGCTCACCGCATATGCTATGTCTGGACGAGTATGCGAGAGATATATTAGTCTTCCAACAAGTCTTTGGTACTTTTCCCTGTCAACCTCAGGTTCTTCAGAACATTCCCCAAGTTTATGATTTGATTCGATGGGACTGGTCGCAGGTTTACAACCTAACATCCCTGTATCCTTGGGCAAGTTAAGAGTATATTTGCGCTGAGATAGAAAAATACCTGCTTTTGAATGTGCAACTTCAATTCCAAGAAAGTATTTGAGTCTCCCCAAATCTTTAATTTCAAACTCACTTGCCAAGTATTGCTTCAGCCTTTTAATTTCTTCTTCATCATTTCCTGTCACAATTATGTCGTCTACATACACAATTAGAGCTGTCACCTTATTAGAAATCTTTTGCTTTATGAAAAGTGTGGTCACCCTGACTTTGTCTGAACCCAAAAGCAGTTAAAGCTGTTGTGAATCGTCCGAACCAAGCTCTAGGGGACTGTTTAAGACCATACAACGATTTCTTGAGACGACAAACTTTTCCTTCCATCCTGTTCATACCTGGTGGAATCTCCATATATAATTCCTCATCAAGATCCCCGTGTAGAAACGCATTTTTCACATCAAACTGCTGCAACATCCAATTCAGATTAGCAGCAACAGAAATAAGAATTCTTACTGTATTCATCTTGGCAACGGGGGCGAACGTTTCTTGATAATCTATCGCATAAGTCTGAGTAAACCCTTTGGCCACTAATCTCGCTTTATATCTTTCCAAAGATCCATTAGCTTTATACTTAAGAGTGAAGATCCACTTACACCCAACTGGTTTCTTTCCCTTTGGCAAATCAACTATCTCCCAAGTATTATTCATCTTTAATGCTCTCATCTGCTCTAGCATAGCTTCTTTCCATTCTGGAACATGTAGGGCTTCATGTGCAGTTTTCGGAATTGCTATGGTAGATAGTTGAGAAACAAATGCATTGAAGTTAGGAGATAATCTGTGAGTCGACACAAACATGGATATGGGATGTTGGGTGCAAGTTCTTTTATTTTTCCTTAGAGCAATTGGAAGAGACAAATCATTATTAGAAATATTGGAATCAATCAAAGATGGAGTGGTGGTACCTGGTTCCGGTTCAGATAGTTGAGCGTGCCTCCATTCTGGTGGAGCCTTTTTCCTCCTAGAGAATACCTTAAGTGGAGTTGGCTGATTGGATTATCAGTGGGCTTGGGTAGTGTTGAAGAATGAGGATCATCATATGGTAAGGTTTCAATCAACACATGAGCTTGTAGGTTTCCAGTGGGTGTGGGTTTGGGTAGTGTTGAAGAATCATGATGATTGTAAGGTATGGTTTCAATCAACACAGGAAGGACATATTGATTTTCATCTTCCATTGTACTCTCCCCCTGAAGATAATTATATGAGAAATATGGCTGAGTTTCAATGAAGTTCACATCCATGGTAACATAAACTCTCTTTGTCGGAGGATAGCATTTGTACCCCTTTTGGGTGGGTGAGTAGCCAAGAAACACGCACTTCAAAGCCCTGGGGTCGAGTTTTGATCGATTGTGATTGTGAATATGCACGAATGAGACACAACCAAACACCAAATTGATTACATATCATTTTGTGAAAGATCGGGAAAATTTGGTTAACTTCAAATTTGTGTTTTAGAAGATAAACCCAGGTGACTCTCGTACAATCATCGATGAAAGAAACAAACCATGTAGCACCAGAAATGTTGGAAATTTTAGATTTCCTCCAAACATCGGTATGTATAAGACTAAAGGGAACCGACGACCTTTCCTTTATTGAACGAAAATGATTTCTATGGTGCTTTGCCATTTCACAGATTTCACAATGGAATGGAGCTTTATTGAAATCGAAAGAGGGAAATATTTTTTGCATAGTGGAGAATGAAGGGTGACCAAGCCTTTTGTGCCAAAGAAGGATATCGGATTCTTTCAACGAGCAAGCCATACTCGAGATAGTTTTATTTCCACTTGTAGTCTCTAAGAGATAAAGTCCACCATTCTCCTTAGCACGCCCAATCATCTTACCCGTAGTCATGTCCTGAATGATACAATGAGAGGAAAAGAAAATCAGAGCGCAATTAAGATCTTGGTAAGCTTTGTGATGGAGATAAGATTACATGTTAATTTAGGAACATGTAGGGCATTATGAAGAGTCATAGTATTGGTCAAGGGAATCGATCCTTGGCCAGAAACAAAACATTCATTTCCATCTGTTGTGGAATTTTTTTTAATTCCTGCACAAGGGATATAGCTGGAAAAGAAACGGGAAGATCCCGTCATATGATCTGAAGCACCAGAATCTAAGATCCAGGGTGAACAATTTGACAAAGAAACAAAGGCTTTAGGGATATCACCTTGCTGGAGGCACAAGTTGGTTTAGCAGTGCTCATTTGGTTTAGTAAAGCCTTCAACGTCTCAATTTGCTCCCCATTCAGTCCCCCAAAATTTTGAGTTCCAGTGGAGGTCTCTTCCATCTTACTCTCCACAATAAATGCATGGTTCTTTTTATGGCCAAATTTCTCTCGTTGGCCAGATGTCTCTCGTTTCCCTTCAGATGAAAGTTTACCATGAAGCTTCCAACAAGTTTCTCTTCTGTGACGAGATTTTTTGCAAAAATCACACCATCTTTGGTCTTTCTCATCAATGCTCTTCTCCCCCTTCCTCTCTGGTTCGATGTAGACTGAATTAGGAATGGCAAGGGCGGAGTTCTCCATGTTTGGTTTTTCCAGCATTACCATTCGACGACTTTCTTCTTCTCGAACGTAAGAAAAAACCTCTTTTAAAGAAGGAAGAAGTTCTTTTCCAAGAAGCTGCACCCTTACTTGATCGTATTCCGACCTCAAGCCATCTAAGAAAGCATATATTCTATCATCTTCAATCATCTTTTGAAGTTGAAGAGAATCGGCAGCGGATTCCATCGAAAAATTCTGGTAATGATCCAACTCTAGCCAAAGCCCCTCCAATGAGTTGAAATACTCTGTTACAGACGAGGTTCCTTGCTTACTAGAGTAAATCCGATTATTTAACTCATACACAAGAGCCTTTATCCCGATCTTGGAGTATGATTGTGTAACTGCATCCCATATCTCTTTCGCAGTAGAGAGAAACAAAAGTGGTTTGCTAATTTCTGGTTGCATGTAATGAAGCAACCAAGACATAACCATTGAGTTCTCAGCTTCCCATGTCTCGAACGTAGGATCATCTTCTTTTGGAGCAGTGATCCTCCCTAACACATAGCCCATCTTCTTCTTGCTTTTGAGAAACAACTTTGCCGATTGAGACCATTGCAAGAAGTTTTGGCCATTGAGTTTGCAAGTGGTGATTTGGGAGTTGGGATTCTCTACAGAGAAATTGAGAGTGGGATTTGGGGTCTGACAAGCTGGGTTGGCATTGCTTGTTTCAGAGGTGATATCAACCATGATGGATGGTTTGAGTGCAAAAAGGAGATAAATGAGAGAAAGAAAGTTCTCTAACAACGAAGGGTGAGAGATGGCGATGAAGGCCACTCACTGCATTCTGGAAAATAAGAACCAAGAATACTAGTTTGATACTAACCACGCTCTGATACCATGTGGAAAAAGATAATAGTTTTTCTCTCATTTCATATGAATTACAATGAGGATATATATACAGATCCTAACAAAGCTTATAATGGAAACTACATAAATCAGGGCCTAATCCTGGGGATTTTACAACTAACACTTTATGGTAATAATATATTAAGACATTAATACTATACAAGAATATCTCTGAGGTTATTGGTCAAATATCAATCCCTGAAATTATGTGTCAATCCCTGAAATCAAGTGCTGAATGTCAACAGAAAGAAATCGTCCAGGGTTGAGTGACGTCCACAAATTGAATGTTTGAGTTTTTAAAAGTCGCGAATCTCGTAATAAAGAAGATTCAATGGTTGTAAATGATAAGATTCAATCGTCTATAAAGAAAAAAGTGAACTACAAATGAGAATTTTAATTCCTCTCGAGGATAAGGTAGACTAGGTTTTTCATCCTGTAGCTAGATTGCAATATAGATAATCGTGGTATGGGGTATATGATGTTTTTGAGGGCTGATTTGGAGACAGAAAGATGACTAAGGAGGTAAGCGGTGTTTGCTACTTCCTCCGTTCTCTATCTATCTTCACACTTTCCTTTT
Organism: Linanthus parryae; assembly: GCA_023055425.1. Lineage (NCBI taxonomy): Eukaryota > Viridiplantae > Streptophyta > Magnoliopsida > Ericales > Polemoniaceae > Linanthus > Linanthus parryae. Next base: position 80,011,399 of record JALGPY010000006.1, read on the forward strand.
CGGTCCGTTCTCCTTCTATCTTCACCTTTCTATTTTGGGCATGTTTTTAGAGGGTAAATGACCATTCTGTCCCTAAATTATCCCACCCTCCAACCAACATAACCCACCCAACAACCCTTTCTACCACTTCTACTGGCATAAGAACAGAGAGAGAGAGAGAAAAGAAGAGAGAGAGGGAGAGTTACGGAGGAAGTAGACGTTGACTGTGAGAGAGAGGAGGGAGAGAGTGTAAAATGTTGAAAAGGTGAGGGTAAAACTGTCATTGGCTTAAACCTGTGCCACAAAAAGTGTGAAGAAAGAGCCCGAACGGAGGAAGTAGGTGATTTTTGTGGCCGTTTAGTAGGATGGGAGGAAGAGGATGTTCCATATCTATTGAATTTCATGAGTTGTGTTGACTTATAAATGCCTCAATAATTTCTAAGAAAGATAAGCGACAGAATAACTTGTTATATCTTTGAACAGGGTAAATGACTAATACCATGTGAATATCCTGATGAAAAGAGTGTCGTTTTCATGATTATATCTGCACACAACTTATCAGAAAATTGATGATCAAGGAGGTAACAAAGACATCCTGTCAGTGGCATTTTGTATATAACAGGATACGCTGAACACTAAGCCCTCCATGCGAAAAACCTTCCCTATATCATTCCTCCTTCCTTCTCCAACCAGGAGACACCATCCCACATCCCTCCTTGAATAACACTGGTGTTTTCCTTCCTAAGAGCTGGACTAACATTGCCAAAATAATTATCTTCAGTCTCCCTTGCTCCTGTGAACCAGTTATGGTGCTTGCAATCAATTTGGAACTCTCTCTCTCTCTCTCTCTCTCTCTCTCTCTCTCTCTCTCTCTCTCGGGAAGACCTTCTATCACTGCAGGACATCTTTTACGCTTCTTCCTTCATCTGCTCTTTCAACCTCTCACCTTTACTGGCACCTCCAAATCCCGTTACTGATCCCAACTCAACTTTCTCTTCCTTTGCTTCCTTTCATGCAAACATCATATATCTTCCTGCAGTCCTTGTCTTCCCTGATCTCCATCGACATCATTTTTTGATATCAAATGGATGCCTATTCTTTGTTCTTGTACTCCTAGATTCTTCATCAATCAAAATTTCTTTCTCCGCTCTTCTTTTCATCTCTCTTTCCCTACCTCCCGCACAACTCTAACCACCCAACTTCTTCTCTCCATGCACCCAGTGGGCTAGCACCACTTGAAGCCGCCAACCGTATCTGGGTTCCTTTGTTCTGGTTACCCTTTCATCCTGCAAGTTGTTGCGGCCAACCTCAAATACATTTTCTGTTATCTGTATTCTTTACCTAGATCTGTTTTCATTGATACACCCTGTGCAGCATATAGGATATGGAGATTCTGTAAGAGAGATAGAGAAACACAACAGGGTAGTTGGTGATAAAGATTGGGTTCCCGATATGGGTTTGTCCTATTGCCTAGATATGGGAAATGACTGGTTACTGAAATACGTATCTTTCTCTGGCATTTAACAAGCTAGAAAGCTATTTCTTAATTATCCGAACCTTCCACTGAGCTACTCGTTCCTCACTGATTGATGCAGAGAACACACTTTTTACTTTTGGTAAGTATCTTCTCAGTTACTTAAACGTGGCTGGGTTTTGAACCAGTTGTATCCTTTTGGCCCTTCGATACTGAGTATAACGAGGTGGTAAGTTGAGGGAATTTCCGAAGGAATGAGACTCCTCCGCTCCCGTTATAGCAAAATTGGAGTGAAATCCGTTCTCACTGGTGAATGGTTTATTGCTGTATCCGTTATTACTGAAACCGCTGCATGACAGCCATAGATGAAAATTTGAGTGGTTGAGAGCCAGGGGTGTTCTCAGTTGACAATGATTGCGGGTGGTACCCTGGAGGGAAAGGTTTCTGGCATTGATCGCTCCGAGTACTTGTATTTAGTATTCATGCATGACATATTTATTTGTCTCATTGACAGAAAGGTATGAGCCATTAAGAAAATATTCTAAAATTAAAGGAAGTTAAATGATAGTTTTGGTTGTAGTTTGGCACATATTTGTTCTCAAATACATGAATTGTTATGGCCGATTAAGAGGTCTCACTGTTGCAGAGGAGGTAGGTAGCTCTGGTTTGTGGTTGCTGTGAAGAGTTAGCTAGATTGATGCAAGTGAAGAACCTATCCTAATAAGCGATTGAGTTGGCTCTCAACTAGTTCGAACTAAGTTCTTTATTCTATTGTGGTTTTGCTTTAGGAATCGAGAAAAGTAACTTTGATATGTCCGATGAAGAGAGGAGTGTTAGTATAATCATTCTGATATTTTTTTTGATAGGTAATTTTTTTTTTAGATTGCCACTAAGTTTTGTGTGACAAATTGGAGCTGACATGCTTTTTTTGCTTGTTCTTGCATCTCATGAATTTTCTGTTAGTTGTCTCTTGTTACATAATTTGAATTCAGACTACTCTGTTGCAACAGTGCTTGGGTTAATCTTATTTCCGAGTTTGAAAGCTGGGACAATTCTGTAGCATGTATTGGCGATACAACTGCCTCAGCCGCAAAACGATTAGGCTTGAAGAACGTATTTTATCCGTCAAGTCCTGGCTTGGAAGGGTATTTTCTCTATTACGAACTTGTTTGCGTACACTATTTTCTGGTATCACCCAAATGTTGATTTTGATGGTCTACACGCATGGTTCGTCTACAACATGTATTCTCTCCGTGACATGTTTGTTTCCTGACCACTGAACTTCAAACATCTCATGTATCTCTGACCAATACTTCTACAAACAGAATTGACATGAAGATCTCACACTTCCGTGGTAGTAGGTTTCTGATGCACTTGAGCCCACAAACTAATTCCCCTTACTCCCTTAAGTACCGCTTCTTTTTGTTATGACCCTCCCGTCAGCTCCAAAAACTTCTTCATGGATAGTTTATGTTCAAAAGCATATATAGCTGCATGTTATTTAGTGGTAGAGAGCAACTGTAAGGCCTCGTTTGGGTAGATGATATGGTATGTAGGGATAAGGTTTATGCTGGGATATGAGTAAGGATATGAATGCTGTCTGATAAGCCCTGATAAGATATGTTGGCTGTCTGTGTTTGGGTGCTGTCGGATAAGATGCATGATATGAAACATGATATGTGCCAAAATGACTGTCATACCCTCAATGCTATTATTTTGATAAAAGTTTGTATATTTCAAATTAATGAGGAAAAATATATACAAAATGTATCACTATTTATGTTTATATTTTAGTACTGTTTTTTTTCTACACAATAGTGACGTAGTCAAAATGTATGTAACGTTTATTAATACACGAAATAAACTTGTAGTAACATGCAAACATAACAAATATTCATGGATACAACATGGCCATAGCAAAATATGAAGTATAAATTACTACCTCAGTTTCTTCTCTAAGGCACGGGTTTGACTTTTTGACTCGTATTTGGGTCACTTTGACCGGGTGATCCGGATAGCAAAATGATGCAGTTTTTTATCTTTTTTTCACCGTGTTATAGAACAACTTTTACTCTACAACACCATAAAAAAATTATCAAAAAAAACTGCATCATTTTGCTACCCAAATCACCGGGTCAAAGTGACCTAGTGAATAGTGGTAAAAGTCAAACTGGTGCATCAAAGAAGAAACGGAGGTAGTACTATATAGTACTTATTGGCATATTGGCATGATGTTACAAAACCTACAATAAACAAGTTAAATTAAACCCACGAAATTTCAGCAAGCACGGTAAAATGTATTTCCTATTTATCTCAACCGTACATACTCAAATAAAGTTATGCAACCCAAAAAATAATAGTTATCAAACCCATGAGGACCTCCTCCAAAATAAACGAGGGACGTGAAACGGTGTAATAGCTGATAGGGTTTGGGGACAAGGGTAGGAAATTAGATAGTTTGTGGGGGTATTTTTATCAAACTACTAGCATCCTAATATGCTATATTTTCTTATCCAAGCTTATACCTCCATGTTGGGGGTATAAAATTTGTTCATTAAAAGCTCCATCAGCATAAGGCAACATAACTTATCCTCTCTCTTATCCAGCACCCAAACACTTGATAAAAAAAGAGAGAGCATAACTTATCTTATGCTCCCTCCTTATCCTCTACCCAAACGAGGCCTAAGGAAATAAATTTCCGAGATTGTTATGTAAGGAGGAATGAATATTATGAGAAGGAAAGAATACATCTCAGCAATTTAGTACTTTAATTGATTTCCGTTACCTTAATAATCAATTTGATTTGTATATTTTTCATTTAAGCCAAATTTATTATTGTTTTTTTCCCTCATATTAACCAGAATGATAACATAGTTCGTTTGATGTATAAAGTTTTATGTCGTCTGTATGAACCAGTCTAGGAAAACCCTGGTATGACATTACGTGGTGCATTTATAAGGTTGTGCATTATCTTTTCTAAAATAAGTATTTTCAATAACCAAACTCTGTTGTTGCAGCTGGGTCGATAGCATTCTTGAAGCTCTCAAAGTACATGACCAGCCTCAGAGGGTCAAGTAGCAATACCTTTTTATTGGTAATTTTTATTTCTTTCTCTGGAATTTTTGATATTTTGCTTAACTTCATCCCCGATGCATGAATCTGCATATTACTTTTCGCGTTTCTTCAACAGAACACTGGCTTTTTAGTGGCAATTCTGACTGCTAGATAAGGAATGAAAATCCCCTGCGTCTGATGTGAACTTGTGAAGATGAGAACATTCGATCGAGTGGTTTACAATGCCTTTTGTTGAGTAAATTTTGCTGACCTTATACAAGGTAAATTTGGCAGCCTGACTGTACACCTGCTTTAGAAGATTGATCACTTCTAGTGTATATATTTGTGTATCTTGCCTCTCTGTGTAGTAAAATCTCAGACATTCTACAGAATACCTCACATTCGGTTGCGCAGCACATGTAGACCAATGTTTTTATGTTGCATTGATTGCATCTGCAATTTCTTGTCTCGTAATACTAAATCCTTCAATTAGCTTGTACAGTCTTCGGAGTTTCAGTATACCATCTTCTTGTATAAACTGTGGGAGCAGACTTTGATTTTCTGGCCTTTTTTTGAAGGATTTAATCTACAGCATAAAGTCATATTCTTTGTGGCGCATACACCTGAACAGCTGTCTTAACAGCTCTCGGTACATGAGATATAGACATGTCGGACCACGTTCGCACGTGCCGACCTCGGACCAGGGAGCCACGTTAGCACGTGCTGACTCGGGCTATGTGGCGGCCATGTCAACAACACATGGCTTGCCACATCATCACTTAAAATTACTGGGCTTGCCAGCAACCGACTTACGTGTCACTTCCACGTCAGGCCTAATGCTTCGCTAGCTGCCGCCGCCAGACCTTTGGTGCGAGGACGCTAGCGGTGGCGCATGAGCCTCATGCGCGGTCTTTCTGTATTCAGTTTATGATGATTTTTACCATAGTTATCAAAATCTTACGATTCACGATTCGTATCCTACGATTCGATTCGATTCACCCATGAAACGATGCGAATCCCTTGGTGAATCTTAAATGGTCTAAAATTTCACTGAATCCCGATTCAAGATTCCGAATCTTACGATTCAGTTGTGATTCAATCCGATTCATACGATTCACCATCAATTCAGCTGAAGGCTTATTTGAGTTAGTGCTCAAGTGTAGGAAATAAAACTTCCATTAGTTCTGAATGTTTTCAACATGTGTTAGTTTTAAAATGACTTGTACATTTCTTTTAGTCAAAGGCTAGTAGTTTTCTATTATTTTATATCTCTCTGGCATCTCAATAGTTCTTTGTTCCACCTGTCTTTCTATATCTTCATTATAAAAATTGTGTGAAGTTTCTTATCACTAGCTAGGATGCGAGTTTCTGAAACTTTGAGCTTTCTTTTTGTAAAGTTATGAATATATTAGCTCACACATGTTATAGTTTAGTAAAATATGTTATTATATGGACCTAACATAAGTGCAAGCGAATCTTTACGATTCACGATTCGATTCGATTCACGATTCAATGAAGGTGAGTTTCGATTCACGATCTGAATCCCGATTTGACAACTATGATTTTTACATTAGTGGTCTCGTCTCGTATTCCTAATCCCAATTATGTGTTCAAATGAAAAATCTCGATTAATAATTAGATTTAAATAGTCCAGATTAATACAATTCCAAAAATTAAAACCTAGATAACTTTTACTAGGCTTGTCCAAAAATTTAAAATTTATATTTCTTGAATCCTCGTGAAATTATCTTCGCAACATTATAAGATTTGCTTACTGAAACTGAAAACTCAAAAAACATATTTTACAGGTCAGCTTCGGGTTCAGGTTACGAGGGACGAATAACAAGTCTACGACTCTGATATCAATGAAGGGGAAGTAAATCTAACACATAGATCTAAACGTAAAATTAATAGTGGAAGATTCTACCGTTTACTCTTTTCGAATGATTGCAGTGGTTGAAAATCTTTGTTGTTGCTTGTCCTCACGTTCCTCGAGCTCCCAATAGTCTAGTGCGAATCATTAGGACGAACACTGTGGTTCACACCACGTTTCACCTTTGGATGAATGAGAGGGAGAGGCTAGAGCTTCTAGTGCTGTGAATAAACTGTTTTATTCCACCATTATGATTTAATGGGAATTTGTCTTTATTTGTAGACAAACTTCCAACTTACTGCAGACTATCCATTTGACATTTGTGTCACATCATGAAACACCCACTGGGCACTTTACATTTATTTTTCTAAGAAATGTGTCAAGTGTTTGTGCAACTCAGGAGCGTTTCCAAAGTATTAGATACACAGAGAGATCGGAAGATGGGATAAGAGAGTTTTGCTCTTTTTCTTTTTCCTTTTCTTCTTCTTGTGTTCCCAAAATGATTGATTCATATTTCATATATTTGGATGTGTTTTATTTGATTTTAGATATTGTTATTTATTAGTATCTCACATGGGTCTTTTTTAAATTTCATCTGATTCAGAAATTTATATTTTATGGCGTCGGTTCATATTTATCTTTACGAATCACAATAATATTGATCATCACATTCATCTTCAACTTGATCTTCTCCGTTAAAAAAACCCCCCTAGATCTTCAACTCTATAGGGTGAGTTTGGTAGAGTGGTTTTTGGTGGAAAAACTAGTTTATAGATTGTGGTGGAATTTTTTTGGTTTTTTCTAGAGATTCTGTTTAAATCAGTGTGTTTGGTGGTGGTTTTTAATCTATATTAAAAACTGGAGAAATGTGTTTGTTAGTGGTTTTTAAACTAGATGTTATTGATAAAATGACATATTTGTCCTTCGGTTGTTGCTTGTAAAAGTAAAAATTTAATCTTCTTCCCTCTTCCTCCGATATAACTCTTTCAATGCAACATTGTTTAACTGATAGCAGAAATTTAATCAACTAGGAAAATAACACAATGAAAATAGTTGACCCTAAATAATAAGAACTTCACATTAAAGTGTGAAGTGAGTTTTTTTGGGAAAAAAATATTTTTTTTTTGAGAAAGGGAAAAACAATATTATAAAGGAAGTATAGAAAAAATTATCAGTGATCTTTTTAATTACTTCGATGATTAAAATGTGAAAGAACTACCAAAATACTAGACAATTTTGAGTCTAATACGTTTACGGTGTGAGGATAACATCGTCTTTGTGTGTCATAGAAATAAACCAAAAAAAAACCACCAAAAGTTTGTTTTTTTCACCAAGGCAAAAGATGGAAAAAACTAGTTTAAAATCTGGTTTTTAAACCATTCAAAACAAACACTTTAAATAAACCATTTGGTTTAAAAACCAAAAACCAAAAAAAACCACTTTGCCAAACTGACCCATACTCCTCTAAATGTACTCCTAACTACATGGAGTATAATGTAATTAAGGACTGAAAGCTTATGTGAAACAATGAACAAATTTTAGGCCAGTTAGTTGAATTTTTCAAATCACGGGTCAGTTATTTTTAACTGGCTCCAAACCACATTTCACATATGTGCAATTTAACCAAGTAATATTAACTAACTTGTACACTTCAAAGTTCAACCATGGGCGAAGAAAAACTAGCTTTGTATGATAAGCTTCTGAAGGGCAACTTTGTGCATCTAGGAACAAAAATAATTCTATACAACTTGAAAAAAGTATGAATAAATTGCGACAAATTTGAAATCAAAACACTATGGTGAGAGTGTGAGACTATAGGGTTTTATTTTCTTGAGAATCCAAAGCCATTGGTGAGTGCATGAACAGTGGGATTGAATGCTAGTCTGCCCAATATCCCCTGCTTGTAGGGCAAGAAAGTCTTCTTCTTCAAATCCTCTGAAACTGCTCTGTTGACAGTGTAATGCAACTCATGAGCTGAAATTGGTCCCCTCCTTCTGGAACTGCCCGTGGATCCCGAATTGGAGTACCCTTCGTTGGATCTAAAACTTGAGTTCCTTACATCTTCATGTTTCTTGAACAAGCCTGTGTACTTCTTGAAAGGATCCTTCTCTGTTCCTCTCCCTTCTGATGCACTTCTGAACAAGAACAAGTCCTTCAGGCTCCATTTTCTTGATGAGCTCCCTTTTGACATAGTTGAACTTGTTGCGGTTACAGAGGGCTTTTGGATGATTGATGGTTGCTTTTGTTGTTGTTGTTGTTGTTGTTGTTGTTGTTGTTGTTGTTGTTGTTGTTGTGGGTTGTGGTGGTGTTCATGTTGGCCTTCCCACGAGTACTCGGATGCCCTATACGGGGACAGGGATCTGGCCCGCCTACTCCTTGAACTCGAGCAAGGTAAAGAATTGGTGGGACTTCTTCCCCTTCCTCCCTCTGTGTGGTGATTGCTCAACGACGGGTCCATCTTGTTCTTTTTTTTCGGTGAGAGAGCATGGCGAATACGCGAGATTGGAGATGATGGAGTAGGAAAAGTTTCATTTGATTGGCGGATTTTGCCACCATCAAAAAGCACCTCAGCCGGCAGGGTTTTGTCCTCGAGATCCTGGCTGAAATCGAATGCGAAATCCTCTTCCAACTCACTTCCTTCTTTTGGCAACTTTGGGGTGCCACGACCGTCCCTTATTTCATCCTCGCCATCCCACATAGAGAAGTTGTCGTATTCACGATAGAATTCTGAGAGATGAGTTGGGCTAGTTGGGGCACTGAAATAGAAGTCAGCACCAAAACGTTTTGGAGTCGATGGAGCACTCGCAAACGGCGTAGAAGTCGCGCTGGCGAACTCGAAATCCATCGGAGTTGGTATGACTATCTCCATTTCCAGTTCCCTGGAGTGTTTTGAGAGGATCGTTAAAACTTAAACCTCCTTTTGGACAGAGCTATATAGATAGATAGATAAAGAGAGGTTGGAAAAGAATAATAGGAAGGAGAAGAATAATAGGAAGGAGAACGGAAAGATCAATTTTTATTTGGTTTTTCTAGGGGAGAAAGATCAAATTGTGACAGCTAAATTTTATTGACTAAAGATTTTGAGGCAGCCGCCAAGTACTACCTTCGGGACTTTGTTGTCACATTTTGTCTTTACATCAGTTTTGTGTTAACAATAGTCCAATTTGTAAATGGACGTTGAAGACGTTTCGAGGAAGCTGGTACTCAAACATTATTATAGAAGTGAAATTGCTTGTCTAACGAAATCTCATAATATATGTTTGCTTCAATGTTCAATGCATACTCCCACTTTATTGAAATTATGACATTGCAATAATCACTTTTATAATTCGCTGATTGCCTCCCTTATTTGCAATAAACTCGTCGATTTCAAACTATTACGATACTTTAAATTATTTGGGTCAATTTATTCTTTTGTATAATTGTAGGAATAACATGGTCACTAACGAGACTTGTATATTTTATGAATAGGACTTGTGTACATCTTTTCTTTTTGACAGATACCGATCATTCTTCCACATAAAATTGTACCATGGTCAGAGCTGAAATGGTACTAGGTTTCAATTTTTGGTTTGTTCTTTTCCTGGCTCGGATCCTAGTTGGTTGCTAGTTTTTTTTCGTATGGATCCTATTTGGTCTCACCTCGAGCACCAATTGACTAAGAATCTTTTTTCGAGCCTCTTTCCAAAATTTCACGGCGAACACATTACCAACACACTCGCACGCGCACCCGGAAGTTGTTGCTATTCGGTTTTAGGCAATCAAACGCAGGGAAAAAAATGCATTTATCCCGCCAAGGACCCATGAAAATGAGCATAATTTGAGGATGTAGAAGTTACTTCAGTCGCACTGATTGGTGATCATTGCAAACGCTGAATATTGCAGGGCCTCTACGATATCCACACGAATGATCTGCACTTGACTTCTTTTCCACTGATGCTAGTCTACTGGACGAACATCAATGTGTTTGTCTAACGGAATATGCTGGATTTGGGCGGCGGTGATAGATTGAAACTCTCTCTCTCTCTGTCAAAATTATTGCTATTCTGTATAGAATACGAATAGTGCTGAAAATGATTAACCCTGGTTACGAGTTTCAGGGTGTTTATATAGACGAGAGAGAATTTGAGTTTCTCTCTAATTCTAGCAGTTAGGATTATTTTGCACTAAAGTCCAAAATCCAACATTTACTCTGTAGTCCAACTAATGAGCAATCAATTCTAGTTTGTGTTGGAATAGAGGCAATCAATATTTAGTATGAATGATGTTTTGACTAGAATATTCATTTATTAATTATTGTGACATTTAATATAATGAAGCCCTTAGATACAAATGTGTTGTTTATCTTAAATATCCCTAGTCCATTATATTGGTTAATAGGACGATCAAATATAGACTAGTATGTGTGTAGATTGATATGGAGATATCAAGTCTAACACATGTGTATGCATTATGAGTAATGGCATATTGGATTGACCCACAACGAAAATGATACATTAGATTATGTCAAAGTCACAATCACTTCTCGTAGTGCTAATAATATTGTAATCCTTAGACTTCAAGTCACTAGATACTTTAGTTGTGGAATATCATACTTTGATGTTATCCAACGTTGTGCCTTAACCGGACAACTATAAAGATAGCTATCGGGCATGATCGGAAGCAAACTTAGAGATCGTAGTGACGTAGAGAGGATCTGTCCCTCCCACATAATGGGAGCAAATATCCATGGCCACTCGAGAATGGTGCTTATATGAATGTCTGGCCAGACTCAGATAAATCAATATGGAGATATTGATGTTATCTGCTCGCATAAGTATATTCCCAGGATCGAGAAACTATGGATTGGATATATGAGTGTGACTATTATGTCTCGTGTCCAATCCGGATATGGAGACAAAGGGATAATACAATATGTGATATTGGGAGCGAGGTTTGTCGGGATCACTGAATTATTTCTATTAGTTGGGTGGCATGGATGTGTTTCTAGACATCGCTCCATGTTAGTAATAAGTTAGTACCAACTAAGTAGAAACCTATGAGGTCACACAACGGATGAATTACATTGGATATATGTATTAATTAGTTGGATTAATTAATAAAAGGATCATAACGCAACCACAAGGAAACTTAGTAGGACTAATTTGCAAGTGGGCTAATCCATGTAAGGACATGATTAGTATTGGAGCCTTTATGTAGTTAATAAAGAGTTATGACTATATAAAGGAACTCTAGCTTGTTAATTCTCTACACAAGTCATTATTTGAGAGAACATAACAAAGCAAAGAGAGAGAGGCAAGCAAGAGGCCGAAGCCTCTCACCCGTCCGCCCCTCCTTGTCGTCGGCCTCTCAAGGCACGACTAGGTGCTCCGTTTTGCGCGACCATCCTCCTCCTTCTTCCGTTGCTAGCACTACACAGCGAGAATGAATCCAATCAAGAATCCAAGGTGTGGATATTCATAGAGATGAATGCACTATTCTTCTTGTGATCTCCCAAACCAAGGTAAACATTTTCTATGCTCTTATCATGTTATGACTGCTCAACCTGTGATCCTTGGTGGGCTTTGAGTAGGAAATTTTTGTTATTCCGCTGCGTTACCTACGTCAAAACCCAACAGTGGTTTCTGAGCCACATGTCGTAGCGCATAACATGATTTTATGTGTTGCGATTTCAGTTTATACACCGTTTTATTGATATTACGTGAAGCTGAAATTAATTGGCACAGTAGATGCAAATTAAATTTGGTTCAAGACAAACAGTATATAATTTATCATTGGATGTGTAAATTGGTGAGTTTGATCACATAGGATGTGAATATTTGGATTCTTGAAAATTTGGGTCCTTGGGCACATAATTGGGAAAAAATGTTTTTTTTTCAATTATGGAAGCAACTTTATGGAAAAAACTAAGCTTGGGCAACAAGGCAAGAAATTGTTTTGGAAACAAATCCAAAGGAGGTTCGGCCCCCTATGGGGACCGCTCCCTTGCCATGTCGCTCGAGCTAGGTTCCGCCAAGTGGTGTGGCCGGCATAGCGTGCGGCCTAGCCGCGCGTGAGGCTCGGCTGACCGCCCCAAGGCCTAGCCTTGGTCCTTGGGTAGTTCGGCCATGGTGGATGGTGGACTCCTTGGACCGTTGTGACCCTAATTACCCAATTTCAACTAAAATTGAACAAGCGCGTTAAAAATTAGTTTTAACTGTATTATGTTCTTTGTTGCATGGTGGATGGATATGACCTAGGTTGTGGATGTTTGTATTTGTTTGTGGTTTGGTTTACGGTCTGCGAGCTGATCATCTTCTCAATATGTGAGGTTTTATTTATTTATTTAATTATTCTAGATGTTAGACTAGAATTAGAAGTATTTAGATGATATCCAAGAGCATGGAGAAGAAGACGAGAGGACCAAAGAACCCACAAAGACGATGGAGGTCCCATCCTAGACGCGCGCATCTATGGTGGAGCACATAGACATGAGCTTGACAATTTAGGGCATATAGATATTATCATTGGCTTGGTAATATCTTATTCTAGGGGCCATATCCATGCCACGTTAATTTTTCTTTTTGGATGTTTATTATTTATGTCTTATTATTTATTTTTGTGTGTATGGCGATACTATAAAAACGTTAACAAGATAATAATAAACAAGTTTCATCTTTATTGTGGATTGACCAATCCAAATAAGTAGATCATGTTGATGGGATCAACCAAACGAATAATGACTATTAAATCCCTCAATGGAAATATTGCGTTTTGCCTTCTCTTGCCTAAACACCCTTCATGATCAAGGTCTATTAAATTCGGGCTTGCCAAATCAAGGCGTTTTAATTTACCTTGATGTGTTGAGGACGACACAAGCAAGTAATGTGTGATTGTTGAAGCAAGATGTTGGACGCAACTGGGTAAAATCAATTGGATTGATGAGCCTAGAGGCATGACAATTAGGAGTTATCTAAAAGATAAAGAATAATGAATTATTTGCCTAATTGGACCAAGAGTTGCATGGGATGCAATTGGAATGGTTCCTATCTAAGTAACTAATTCTTGGGTGACTTGCCAAAGAAAGCTCAAGAAGAAGTGAAATATGGATCTTGGACTCACTAGATAATATGTATGATATTTCCGCATTAATGGTGAGGGCTATTAATCCGAGAAAAATAGTGGAAGCTATATTTAATGATCTAGCCATTGTTGAATATAGTTAAATTGTTCAATATACTAAAATTGTATATTTCTCGTTTTGTAGAATTCCAAATGGAAAACAATCACGCATCGACTTCATCCCTGCGATCTGTCCTTGAGAAGGACAAACTGTCTGGAACGAATTTCCTTGAATGGTACAGAAACTTAAGGATCGTCCTTAAGCAAGAAAAGAAACTGTACGTCTTACACAATCCTATTCCAGAACCAACCCAGGATGAGTCTGTTCTATCTGCCATGAGAGCACATCAGAAACATATAGATGATTCCAGTGATGTGACTTGTCTCATGCTCTGCACCATGACCTCTTAGATTTAGAAGCAACATGAGAGCATGGAAGCCTATGATATGATCATACACTTGAAACAGTTGTTTCATGAATAGGCAAGGCATGAACGGTATGAAGTTTCCAAAGCACTATTCAAGATCAATCTCGCAGAAGGGAACCCAATTGGGCCTCATGTACTTCAAATGATCGGGTACATTGAGAGCCTCACGAGGCTGGGGTTCCCACTCGGCCAAGAGTTGGCTACTGATCTTGTCTTGCAATCGTTGCCTGATAGTTATTACCACTTCAACATGAAATGTAACATGAACGAGATCAGTAAGACTCTGCCAAACTTGCTGAACATGTTAAATACATCTGAATAGAGTATCAACAAAGGCAAAGGTAAGGCCATACTGATGGTCAATAAAAGGAAGGTCAAGGGAGTTGCCTCTACTTCTAAAGGAAAGAGCAAGAAAGTTGCAAAGTCTAAGGAAGCCTTGAAGCCTAGTGGGGGCGTGGCTAAAGGTGATTGTCACTACTGTAGCCAGCCGGGTCACTGGAGGAGGAATTGCCCCAAGTATCTGGAGGATAAGCAGCTTGGAATAGTGATTCCACCACCACCAGGTGTTTTTGTTATAGACGTTAATCTATCTATTTCTTCATCTTGGGTATTGGATACTGGATGTGGTTCTCACATTTGTTGAAATGTGCAGGATTTGAAAAGAAGTAGAAAATTTGCTAAAAGGGGATATAGATCTGTGCGTCGGGAATGGAGCAAAAGTTGCTGCATTAGCTATAGGTGTTTATGAACTATCTTTGCCTTCTGGACTTATTTTAGAATTAGACAATTTCTATTATGTGCCTGATATGAGCAGAAACATTATTTCGGTTTCTTGTTTGGACGAGAAGGGTTTTTCTATTTCAATAAAGGACAAGTGTTGTTCCTTTATTTTGATAGTATGCACTATTGTAGTGCGCATTTGTCTAATGGATTGTATATCCTTGATCTAAATAATTCCATCTATAACATAAATACTAAAAGGATTAAAACTAATGATTTAAATCCTACATATCTATGGCACTGTCGTTTAAGCCATATAAATGAGAAACGCATTTCTAGACTCCATAATGATGGAATTCTAGACTCATTTGATTTGGAACCATATGAGACATGCGAGTCTTGTTTGTTGGGAAAAATGACAAAGTCCCCTTTCAATAAGAAAGGTGAGAGGACTAGTGAGTTACTAGCACTCATACATACTGATGTATGCAGGCCGTTTCCCACGCCTGCCAGAGGTGGTTACACCTACTTCATTACTTTTACTGATGACTTCAGTAGATATGGATTTGTATACCTTACGAAGGCCAAATCCGAATCCTTTGAATTGTTCAAGGAATTAAAGAATGAAGTAGAGAAGCAACTTGGTAAAAGTATTAAGGCTTTGCGATCGTATCGTGGAGGAGAATACTTGAGCCAAGAGTTTGGCGAATATCTTAGAGAGTGTGGGATAGTATCCCAACTCACTCCACCCGGAACGCCACAATGGAATGGCGTGTCCGAGAGGAGGAATCGCACGCTATTAGATATGGTGCGATCTATGATGTGTGAAATGGATTTTCCAATATCATTTTGGGGACATGCTCTATTGACTGCAACTTTTACCATTAACCGTGTTCCATCAAAATCAGTCATGAAGACACCATATGAGATATGGACTGGGAAGCGTCCCATAGTGTCGTTTATGAAGATTTGGGGCTGCGATGTCTATGTAAAGCGTTTACAAACAGAAAAGCTCGGGCCCAAAAAGGATCAGTGTAAGTTTGTGGGATATCCTAAGGAAACTAAATGATATTATTTCTACAATCCAACAGAGAACAAAGTGTTTGTAGCTCGGAGCGGCGTGTTTCTAGAAAGAGAGCTAGTCTCTAAAGAAACAAGTGGGAGGACTGTAGAACTTGAAGAAATTCAAGAACCGCAAACCACTGAACCGATGATGGAGCATGAACAGGAACCGCAAGTAGTTGTGGAAGAACCTGTTCATGTGACATAGGAACTCCGTAGGTCAAGAAGGGTACGTCATGAGCCAGTGAGGTACGAACTTCTCGTGACAGAGCCCGATGACATACCACTCATGGATGATGAGCCTGCAACCTACAGGGAGGCCATGAAAGGCCCATACTCCAAGAAGTGGCTAGAAGCCATGAGATCCGAAATGGATCCCATGTATACCAACAAAGTATGGACTTTGGTGGAACCACCTGAAGGGGCTCGGTCCATAGGGTGCAAGTGGATCTTCGAGAAGAAGACTGACATGGATGACAAGGTAGTTGCCTATAAGGGTTGATTGGTGGCTAAAGGTTATAGACAGTTTCATGGTATTGACTATGATGAGACTTTTTCACCAGTCGCCATGACTAAATCCATTCGAATCCTACATGCTATTGCAGCTTAATATGACTACTAGATTTGGCAAATGGATGTCCAAACATCGTTCCTTTATGGAAACCTCCTCGAGGATGTGTATATGACACAACCGGAGGGTTTTGAGGATCCAGAAAATGCCAATAAAGTCTGTACACTACAAAGTTCCATTTATGGATTAAAGCAAGCTTCTAGGAGTTGGAATCGACGTTTTGATGACGCGGTCAAAGAGTTTGACTTCATCAAAAAAGAAGATGAGCCATGTGTTTACCAGAAGGTTAGTGGGAGCTCTGTAGTGTTTCTGGTCTTGTATGTGGATGACATACTACTCATTGGAAACAATATTCCTACTTTGCAAGGTGTTAAAGATTTTCTAGGAAAGTGTTTCGTAATGAAGGACTTAGGAGATGCAACTTATATACTTGGTATCACGATCTATAGGGATAGATCTAGAAAACTGCTCGGCCTAAGCCAAAGTACATATATTGACAAGGCGTTGAAGAGGTTCAATATGCAAGATTCCAAGAAGGGATTCTTGCCCATGTCGCATGGAGTCACTCTCTCGAAGACTGACTGCCCTTCCAATGAGATTGAGAAGGACCGCATGAGTAGGATACCCTGTGCTTCGTCCATAGGATCAATCATGTACGCCATCTTGTGTACTAGACCAGACGTATCATACGCGTTGAGTATGTTAAGCAGATATGAGTCCAATCCGGGTGAGAGTCACTGGATTGCTGTCAATAACATCCTAAAGTACTTGAGAAGAACTAAGGATGCGTTCTTGATATTTGGAGGTAAGGAAATGCTAAATGTAATTGGTTACACTGATTCGAGCTTCCAAACCGACAAAGATGACTACAGATCGCAGTCAGGATACATGTTTTGCCTAAATGGAGGAGCTGTGAGCTGGAAGAGTTCCAAGCAAGGGACTGTAGCTGATTCTACAAATGAAACTGAGTACATTGCTGCTGCAGAAGCAGCAAAAGAGACAGTTTGGATAAAGAAGTTTATCACTGAGCTCGGTGTGGTCTCTAGCATCGTGGATCCCATGGATTTGCATTGTGACAACTCTGGAGCGATCGCACAAGCCAAGGAACGAAGATCACACCAAAAATCAAAGCATGTACTTAGGAGATTCCATATTATTCGTGATATTATCGATAGAGGAGATGTGAAGATGTGCAAGATTCCAACGCATGACAATCTTTCAGATCCGCTCACAAAGCCACTTGCGCAGTGAAAGCATGAAGGGCACAGTAGATCTATAGGCATACGAGATGCACCAGATTGGCTCTAGTGCAAGTGGGAGACTGTTGGAACAGGTGCCCTAGAGGCTATCTATATTTAGTATGAATGATGTTTCGGCTAGAATATTCATTTATTAATTATTGTGATATTTAATATAATGAAGTCCTTAGATACAAATGTGTTGTTTATCTTAAATATCCCTAGTCCACTATATTGGTTAATAGGACAATCAAATATATACTAGTATGTGTGTAGATTGATATGGAGATATCAAGTCTAACACATTGGTATGCATTAGGAGTCATGGCATACTGGATTGACCCACAGCGAGAAGGATACATTAGATTATGTAAAAGTCACAATCGCTTCTCGTAGTGCTAATAATATCAAAATCCTTAGACTTGAAGTCACTAGATACTATAGTTGTGGAATATCATGCTTTGATGTTATCCAACGTTGTGCCTTAACCGGGCAACTATAAAGATAGCTATCGGTCATGATAGGAAGCAAACTTAGAGATCGTAGTGACGTAGAGATGATTTGTCCCTCCCACATAATGGGAGAAAATATCCATGGCCACTCGAGAATGGTGCTTATAGGAATTTCTGGCCAGACTCAGATAAATCAATATGGAGATATTGATGTTATCTGCTCGCATAAGTATATTCCCAGGATCGAGAAACTATGGATTGGATATACGAGTGTGACTATTATGTCTCGTGTCCGATCCGGATATGGAGACAAAGGGATAATACAATATGTGATATTGGGAGCGAGGTTTGTCGGGATCACTGACTTATTTCTATTAGTTGGGTGGCATGGATGTGTTGCTAGACATCGCTCCATGTTAGTAATAAGTTAGTACCAACTAAGTAGAAACCTATGAGGTCACACAACGGATGGATTAAATTGGATATAGGTATTAATTAGTTGGACTAATTAATAAAAAGGATCATAACGCAACCACAAGGAAACTTAGTAGGACTAATTTGCAAGTGGGCTAATCCATGTAAGGACATGATTAGTATTGGAGCCTTTATGTAGTTAATAAAGAGTTATGACTATATAAAGGAACTCTAGCTTGTTAATTCTCTACACAAGTCATTATTGAGAGAACATAACAAAGCAAAGAGAGAGAGACAAGCAAGAGGCCGAAGCCTCTCACCCGTCCACCCCCTCCTTGCCGTCGGCCTCTCTAAGCACTGCTAGGTGATCCGTTTTGCGTGATCATCCTCCTTCTTCTTCCGTTTCTAGCACTACACGGAGATAAGGAATCCAATCAAGAATCCGAGGTGTATATATTCATAGAGACGAAGACACTATTCTTCGTGTGATCTCCCAAACCAAGGTACACATCTTCTATGCTCTTATCATGTTATGATAGCTCTTCCTGTGATCCTTGGTGGGCTTTGAGTAGGAAACTTTAGTTATTCCGCTGCGTTACCTACGTCAAAACCCAACAGTTTGATCATTTTCTTGTGTATGACCATGTAGGTTCCTAAATAAGTTTGTAGTAACAATTACAAACACTGAGTGAAATCTAGTAATAAATCAGTGCTACCATAGTAATAGGAATACCAGTGATCCAAAGAACCTCTATTTTAACCCTCCGTGATTCCCACAACCGGGAACCCAGGACGTGCCGTCCGCAATCCAAAGTGGCTCTCAGATGGACCGAGATTCCCTACAAGAGGAACAGTGTAACGATGAATATAGGTAACCATGCGAATTCAATATATTGGAGAGAAATTAAACTAGACCAAAGTTATTCAAACTCCTCGGCCAAACACATGACCATAATCTACATCGGAAATGTTAAAAGTGAAACTGTTCTAGTACGTACTGATTGTTCTCAAAACCAAAAGCTACATAACCTACATAAACAGATCATGGCCTCCCTTTATCTCCAAACCAAACATGTGGTGTTTTGAAATAGCAAATTCCGGACCACAGTAAAAGTTAGCAGTAAAAACTGAGCAAAAAAAGTACCCAAACATGTAAACATATGGTGAAATAATAGAGATATAGATAAGAGAGTGATGTTTACACGTCTATGGCTTATGCATACAAATTGTTTCGTTCCCTGAATAACATTCATGTGACAATCTTGGATTCAGCTAGTATAAGGGTATATTATTTTCTGAAATACAAATTCCACCAACTTGTCCCAAAATAATCAAACATGATAAACCACATTGGGCTACTTTACAAATTCTGCAAGATTCTCTCTCTTGAACATTGAGGCAGTAGTAATAGGTAACAAAATGTAAAATAATTCAAATAGTAACATTTCCAATAGACCAAAATGAATTTCCATTAATCTCTTATATATAATCATCTAAAGAACATATAATGTCTGGTTCAATAATTAGAACATAGAAACAAAGAATTCTTTTACTTGTGACGGGTACCAGGAACCAAAATCTTCAATAATCAAAATGGGTCTTCCGGGTTCATGGTAAACCCCCATTTTCCATATGTTGGAATAGGTGACCTACATGCAATCTTTTTAGTATGAATAATGTTTTTGGCTAGAAACATTCATTGTATTATTTATGGAGATATTTAATATAATGAAGTCTTTAGATTGCGAATATGTTGTTTATCTTAAATATCCTTAGTCGATTATATTGATTTACAGGACGATCAACTATAGACTAGTATGTGGTTGGATTGATATGTAGATATCACGATCCAACACATGAGTATTAATGCGTCTATATTACGCGTTGCTGTGCAAGTATACGGTCAAGTAATATAATTGATAATTTGGGACTTCGAGTTATCAAACCCAAGGGAAGGTGCTTACTTTTCTAAGTCTAACAACTACTTTAATCTACTTAGTAATCGGTAAAAAGGATTGCAATTGGAGTATTGTCACCCTCAATCAAGTGACTAGAAACTATGAGTAAAATTAAGCAAAAGAAATGATTTAGATTAAACCAACGGAGAGAAAACTAGGATATCTATAGATCACCTAGGGTAGTTTTAACAATTCCGAATTCCATGTTCTAACACGACAACCCTTAGTTAGCTAAGCTGGGTAATGGCGTTGACAATTACCTATCAGTCTCTTGTCGTTCTACACACCGGTACTGATTTGTCACTCTCAGACCAACTCTAACTACCAATACGTTCTAGCAGGCTAACGACAGTGCACGGAATAATGTCCTCTCATACCATCACCAAAAAAACACTTCACTATATCCTACCGAATCTACCCTCTGCTAGCCATTCCTACTCAACTCACTTCTCAGTCTCATTGATAAAGAATGTTCTCGTATACTCATATCCCAACTAGGGTAGAGTTTCGTTGACATATCAGATACATCAGAATCAGAACTTTGGCAGTTACTAACTCATTTGAATGTTCCCTTGGCACAACACACCTCATAATGATATCAAATAGAATTTAGGCTTCACAATTTAACACAGAGTGTGTTAATTGTTAAGGTCTCGTTGGTGTTCCCTCTTAAAAGAATTCAGATTTTGCCTTCTCTAAACACTCCCTCCTATCAGGATGTTCATGTACCTTATACTTCCTAGGTACTCCCAACACTTTGGCAAAAACCCTATGATCTAACCTCATATCAACACAAGCAACTTTAGAAGTCAAAACATAGCTATCACCATCAACTTCTTGAACCAAATTCAGATAAAACAACCTAGTTAGCCTAGGATAAGCCTCAAAAATAGGGTTTAACATCTTCTAGACAGATGAAACTCTTAATTTTCTAATGAATTCAATATCAATTTTATCCAATAACTCCTCAGATATCATGCTACAGAAAGGAATATTAGAAGATACATACCTATTCAACCAAACACCTTTAACATCTGGACCAATGAACCAAGGTTCAGGGAGTAAGTGTTTACCATGACTTGAAATCTTTTTGGATCTAACAACACTGTGCTTAACCCTTTTCTTCTTTTCATCCTTCTTCTCTTCTGGTTTCTTCTTTGGGGTTTGATCCTCCTTTTTGGCTTCCCCATATTTCTTCTTATACTCTCCATATTTCTTCCTGGTTTTTGATTGATCACCCTGATTCTTCTTGATTCCCCCTATTCTTTCTCAGATTCTGACCTAGCTTCTTGCACTTCCTTATCCTTTCTGCTTTTCTTGGCTGGTGGAGTATCCTCATGCATGCTTGTTGTCTTGTCTGAATTTGAGTCTGAGATTGTTATCTGAGTCTTCCTGTTTGCCCTCTTCTTCTGCCTCATTGAATAACCATGAGTTTGCTGTTGAATTCTCCGTGAGTTTTGCTCCATTGGGTTTAGGTTTTTGAGAGGAATTAGAGAGAATAGAGAGTGAGAGAGAGAGAGTGAGAGAAAGAGAAGGAGAGATAGAGATTGAGATGAAGAGAAGATAGCCCCGAATTTGCTTAAAAGTAGGAGGAAATTTTACAGTGATTGGTTTAAAAAGGGAATCCTATAGAAACGCATGTAAAATCAAACCTGAAAGATCTTTTGAGATATTTTTGAGATATTTTGAAAAAAAAACTCTAAACAAACAAATATTCTTTAATTATCTATTTAGATAACACAAAATATTCACTGATCCACTTATTGAATAAAGTAGCAGATCATTCTCCAAAGCTTTGAAGTACAGGTCCAAAGCTTTGGGGAACTGCTGAACTAGACATAAAATTTTTAAAGCTTTGAAACATACTTCTAATGCTAGGAAAGTATGATTCCAAGGCTTTGTTATTTTAACACATAAGCACATATATGATCTGATACCCCCCTAAACCAATGCATCCTTATTTAACATATCCAATTCAAGCCTTAGGGATGCAAATCGCTCATATCGCAATGGTTTAGTGAAAATATCAGCAACTTGCTTAGAGTAGATATAAAAGATAAAGACACATCACCTTTCTCAGCATGATCTCTTATGAAATGATGTCTTAAATCAATATGCTTAGTTCTTGAGTGTTGCACAGGATTCTTCGTGATTGAAATAAAACTTGTAGTGTCACAAAGAATAGGCACTTCTCTGAAATCATATCTAAGATCTCTAAATTGTTGAGAAATCCACAACACTTGTGAGCAACAAGTTCCTGATGCAATGTATACCACTTTTGCACTTTACAAGGCTACTGAATTTCGCTTTTTGAATGTCATCTAATCAGTGATGAGCCAATATCGGCAACACCCTAATGTGCTCTTCCTGTCAACCTTGTAACATGCAACGACGACATCTGAATATCCACTCAAACAAAAATTAGAACTTCTTGGATATCAAAGCCCCAAGTATTTGGTAACATTCAGATATCTAAAGATTTTCTTGACAACTACTAAGTGACATTCTTTAGGATCTGCTTGAAACCTTGCACACATACATACACTAAACATAATATCTGGTTGTGTACGAGAGAATCCTGCAGAGAGAATTCAATATACACCAAGATTAGGGGATAGAAAGAACACAGGAAGAGTAGGGTTGTGTGTAGGGAGAGAGTAAGACAATAGCACTGTATGAGAGAGAGACGGAATTTTGGCAGAGCATCCGCGTATCTCAGGTGATTCGCCCTTGTATGGAAGGGTTAACGATCCTATATATAACGGAGAATGTGACCGTTGCAGTGGGTTAATGCGCCCATTAATGGCGGCTTAATTAGCTTAACCACAACGACACGTTCGTCCACGTATATAGGGACTGTTACGGTACGTTCGTCCGCATATACCGGAACCGTTATGAGGTTGACCGGGTTTATGGAGCTCGTGCCATAAATCTCTCAAAACAGTTACTAATTGTCGCTCGCGCGCGACAGGACTTACTCTAGCCTCCAAACCACTAAGTCCCCACAAGTCCCGTGTGGTGGTATGCGAGGCCCCTGTCTCGCATCCCCCACATGGATCAGCGCGGGTGGTGATCCAGTGTGTGTGGAGCACAGCTAGGTGTGCTGGATGATCGCCACGTGGCTAAGATCTGCCTGTCTAGAAAGCACTATCTACATTAGCCCCCTTTCTGCGCGTGAAGACGCATAGCCGGATAGGCTTCAATGCGCAGGAACCAACGTACGCGTCGCCGCCACACACCAATTCAAATACACGCAAATTCAGCCCCCGTGCGTGCCATTATGACCTAACATCCCTAGAGTCGTGCTGTCTGGTCGGGTTTTAGGCATGACGTCAGCTTGTCCTGTGATTGCGCGATTCGACGGTGACGGTTGCGATTCGACTACTGAAAGGACGCGACTCCTCTTTGTTTTTGGATAAATACTCTGTGCTCTCCATTGTTGCAAAGCATCACTTCTCTCTCTAAAGTGAATGATACCCGAAATCCTTCAAGAGCAGATTCAAGTGATCAATCATCAGTTCTTCCTTGTCAATCGTCTCCTTCAACTTGCTTCATCAAAACAAGCTTTACCAAAACAAGGTTGGCTTTGCTCAATTCCATTTAATTACTCAAATGCTCTTTGAACTGTCTTGGATCTGTAAACCCGTGGCTATTTGAAATATGTCGTTCGTTGAGAACTGCAAAAGAGACCCTTTTTCTTAAACCCATAACTGATCTAATCACCAGATTGTTATGATTTTGAATATGGAACTTCTGAAATTCCGAGCAATATAAACGAATTCTGAACTTCCAAACCCAGAATTGACCCCGGACTGTTCATCTTCTTTTGACAAAACATAGTTGCTTCTTGAAATTCAAACTGATTCTTGAAATTCAAACTGAAAGTGTGTATATTTCTCCCCCCTTTTTTCTTGCTCTTCCACAGGAATGGCAAAGAAAAAAGGATCCAAACCCATTAAAGAGGCCAAAGAAATACCTGATCTTCCCCAAACCTTGTGGCAGAAAGCCCCCTATTTGGGTTGAAAATATTTTTGTCATGCTAGGGTTAAGGTGAAGAACCTACCGACTCATGTTTCCTCTGGAGAGTTGCGGACATTGACCCCGCCTGTTAACGCAGCCATGCTAGAGTTGATCGATTCCAAGGATGTGGTTAGGTTAGGGGTTAAAAATGGGTTTTTCCCCCATACCGCAATTTCTACCCAAGCGTTTTTCCAAAAATTGGACTTCATGGATGAGTGGATCGACCACGTATTGACCCACCATGCCATCGCATTGAACAATGCTGGCGTTTATTTCGCAGTTCGTGTTATGAAGGGTGCTGCCGTGAAGTTGGATCAGTCCATGATTCTAAACCTTCTCTCCCGCTATTCGCTTGCGACTCATACCTTCCACTTTGCTGAGTTCGAGGCTGCTCCCACTCTGGAGGATGTGCACATATTGTATGATCTTTCTCCCGTTGGTGAGGTGGATCCTCTGAGCCCTTTGAGGACTGATCCGGAACTTGCTCTATACAAGCATATGGAGGAATGCTTGTCCGAGGTAAAGAATATTTCCACGCGGTGGACATCTGCGAAAGTTC
This sequence comes from Linanthus parryae, assembly GCA_023055425.1. Classification (NCBI taxonomy): domain Eukaryota; kingdom Viridiplantae; phylum Streptophyta; class Magnoliopsida; order Ericales; family Polemoniaceae; genus Linanthus; species Linanthus parryae. Next base: position 80,036,302 of record JALGPY010000006.1, read on the forward strand.
TTCCTGACTGGCAGCTTGTTGATACATCTGCAAAGAACACCTGGGGCAAATGGGTGCAGTACTTCTTTCGCGACTATGCGAGTAGCAGTATCATTAAGAAACTTCTAGACCAGAACCCAAAGGCGAAAAATTATGTAAATGGTAAAGGGTACCATCTCACCTTGTGCGGCTTCCTCTGTGCCTGGTTATCAAGGTACCTGATCGATGGTCACCCTCACGATGGGGTTTTCTATCATGTCCTCCCTCTTGCTGTGAGACTGACCCTCGGCCAGAGAGTCGCACTTGGGCCGCTAGTCTTGGGTACTTTGTATCACAGATTGGACCAATTGGTAGTGGCGACCAAGGACTCTCGCGGTCGTCTTGATGTGCTGACTTATGTCATCATCGCATTCATGAACATGTGGGTCTTTGAGCGATGGCCCTCCTATGCTCCTGTTCCTTCTAGACCCAACAAGTGGTGTGTCCCAGGTGCGGATGATGAACTTTCAAGTGGGAGAGCTGCTCGATGGTTTAGAACCAATCCTCCCAAGTGCACTTGGAGCCTGATATGCGATGACCGAAGCAAGTTTACAGCTAGGGCTTACATGTATTGAGAATGTGCGATGGTTCCCGAAGCTGTATCACGCCAAATCTCTTGCTTTCTCAGAAGATCTCCTTTTCGAAGGTCATGAGCACTTTCATGAGCACTATCGGGAATTCTTCTGCGGGTGTCTAAGGGGTTCTCTTCCTGATCTTGCAGAGCATGTTCTTGAGCTTACTCCCAGGTATGAGAGGATCACAGTGGATGTCGATCCAACTCGCGTTTCTCCCCAGTTTGGCTTTGATGCAGTGGCGCCCTCAGTTTGGCCAAGATCCATCATAAGAGGCTGCTACAAGCGGCTGTTGTCTGGCGAGTGCCAAACGATCTTGAGGAGAAACTTTCCCTTTGTTCAAACTTCAGGTGGCTGTGAAGGTCGCTTCTCCAAAAATTGGGTTGCTTACTGGACTACTCAGCAGGCCAGATTCGAGACACAGTCGACCCCTCAGCCCAGCAGAGCTCCTATAATCAAGAGAAATTCCTTCCCATTCCGTCCCAACTGCAGTTTGGATGACTCCCAGTATGGCTTCTACTCCTTGCTGGACCATGAGAATCACTTGTGCCCATCCACCATTATCGAGGAAAAGATGGCCGCAGTTAGGGATGGTGCTTCGCATGTTATCAAGTACAACGAAGATTTTGCCAAGGTAAACAATTTCCTTTGTGCGTGTTAAGTTTCTTTCCTTTGATGCATTGAAACTTACACTTCATTTTCTGTTTTAGTGCTATCTGAGGAGGTTTGCATCTGGGGAGCGCTCCAAGTCGCTGATCAACACCATCGTTGCTGCGAGAAGGCAGGGCGAGAAAATTCTGCTAACAATGGGAATGGCTCCCGCAGTCGAGGCTCGGATTCGCGAAGTAATGGATGCATTTGCTGACTCGCTGATAGACAACACTCAAGCCTTGTCTCCTCCTAGGAACGCTCCATCTCCTCCAGCAGACGTTGCCCCAAGGACGAAGAGACAAAAGCAGATGGGCATTACAATCTCTTCTCCTCCTAGGAGTGCTCCAGCTTCATCTCATGCGAAGTCCCTTACTTCCAAGGACAAGGGTAAAGGTCGCATGCCAAGCAAAGTGCGGAAGGAGCTCGCAGTTGAGACTTTTGTCCCTTTTGGTCAGGAGGAAGAGGAGGATGAGAGAAGAGAAGTGAGAGGAAGAGATGATGATGAAGAAGAAAGATTCGAAAGTGAAAGAGAAGAAGAAAGAGATGAGATACAAGAGGAAGATTCAGAAGGTATCTCAAACAAACTTATCTTCTCAGTACTTTAGCTCTCGCAATATTTATTGAATAGTTTGTTCTTTCGCAAATGACGACACAAAAACCATCAGCGGCCTTCTGGCCAAGAAGCAGAAGAAAACCAAGGGTTCCCACTCTGGCGTTTCCAGCGAATCCATAGATGAGGACATCCTTGCTGAGTCTAAAAGAACAGCTGCGGAGGCTGCAGAGAGAAGGAGGAAGCGAGAAGAAGATGAGATCGAGCTCATAAAGAGGAGAAGTTCAGAAGAGCAACATGTGGATGACTTGGTGGAGCAAGCTGATGATATGGATGCGGCTGCTTTGGAGCAAGCTCAGGCGGACTTTGAGGAGATCGCAGGTGGCAAACAAGGTGAGATTTTTAACCTTGCTGTAACTTACCAAGAAGTGATTACTGGTGCGTTAAAGCATGGCTTATCAAAAGCCGATATTCGCCAATGGCTAGTAAGCAAGTGTGTTGAACCCTCATGTAATTATTCAAGCAATGTCTGTAAACTAGGCTTAGTAACCCAATCATCATCGTAACAAGTTTCTTCGCACCCCAGGTCACGCTCACCTTAAATATGTGCTTAATGAGGATACCCTAGTAGGATATGGTGTCGCGTCTTTAGCATATGATGAAGGTGCTGCAATCCCACCTACGTGTGGAGGTGCTTGCTCTTGATCTATCAAAAATAACAGAGCACTGTATGATACAAGTTACCTCACATTTTCCTGTCTTGTTTCACAGGCGATGCTGATGAGGACATGCCGGAACAAAGAAGTCAGTCTCCTGCGTCTTATGCTCCAGAGCAAAGTTCTCATGTCGAGAAGCCTGTCGCAACTGATGAGTATGCAGGGGAGCCTTTGGAGGACATCATCGAGGTCTCTGATGATATCGAAGCTGACACCGTGCTGATGGAAGAAGATGCTGACACTGCAGTTGAGGAAATGGAGGAAGATGCTATCGACGATGCGGTTCATGAAAATGAGCAGATCGTGGAAGACATAGCATCACATGCAAATGTTGATGTTCAAATGAATGCTCCCGAGCCACAAGAGCCCCTCGCAGCCGAAGAAGTTCCCGGGAGTGCGACCGATCCTACTGCTGCCATTCCTTCAACAGAGGTGGAGCTTCCAGAGGTTCCCTAAGCATGGAGTTTTTGGAGCTCGCAAGTTGGAGCTCCTGTCGCACCCGTTGCGGCCTATACTCTTGTTAACGACATAAAATTGCATGTTTTAGTATGTTAATGAACTCTTCATAACTTGCTAATATGTGTAATTTAGCTATTTTATCTCACATTCTAGACTTATTCTTCTTTGTAGTTTTGGTTGTTTTTATCTTATTTTGTAGGCAAAGTCGTGAATTAGAACGCAAGAGGCTAGTTGGGAAAGCTTGAAATGAGGAATTGAGAGGCTTTGGAGGGGCCAAGAGAAGTGAAGAAGGAATTTGAAGGCTTAATTTGAAGAAATCAAGTGATAAAGAGGTTAAAGTTGAAGACAAAGCAACTAATTTGCAAGCTAAAGTGAAGATTTGAAGACCTATTTGAGAAGACAAGAGAAGAATATGGGATCGTTATTGAAGATTTAGAAGAAAAGAGGTCAAAATGAGAGTCAAAGGTTGAAGTGGAGGGCAAAATAGAGAAGAATTTAACGGAATTGGGGCTAAAGTGTGGGTTTCTAAACTTTTTAAGGGCTCAAGTGTATTGTTTCTAACGGAGTTGGGGTGTTATCGCCATTTTCAAAAAGTTTTAAGGAAGCAGTCGGGGACTTTTAAAATATAACAGAGAATAAGGGGGGAGCCGGGTGAAAATTCTCCAAAACAACTCACCCTCACGCGTCCTCTCTCTCTCTCTCTCTCTCTCGGCACTCTCTCTCCCCGTCGGTTCAACACAGCAGCAGAACAGAGCCACCATTGAAGCTCGTCCGAAGCTTCTTCGAAGGCCTTCTCTCTCTCGTTTCTTCACCAAATCTCACGAGACAAGTCCCAATATTCTCCCTAGACCGAGCTCTACCCAGCCCAAGTCTCAATTCGGCCCAAGAATGCTTCTAGAAGAAACGCCCAATTCACCTAGGGTTCTTGAAGCACCTTTAAATCAACGATTGAGAGTATCTCAGTTCAATTCAAGGGCTAGGATCAATCCTTGGAGGCTACGACAACCCTCCCTCACTGCCTATATAAGCTGAAGAGAAAGAAGAAGAAGGGGAGGACGAACACGCACGAAGCTGAGCCGAAGCTCTGCCTCTCTCTCTTCTCTCTCGGTACTAAGCCAATTTCTGGGTTTGTTCTGGTGTTTCTGATCTCATCCTGAGCTATTACGGAGCCAGCAACAACCAAGGAGGAGAGGGCTAAATCAGGGTTCAATTTGCTCTGTTTTGAGCACTGTTTCGGTCACTGTTTCGGTCACTGTTCGTCACTGTGTTGCTGCAGCAGCTCTAACTTGTGTTTTTGCTGCTATTTGCTTTGAATTTGTTGGGTTGTTAGCTGCTTTAGATTGATTAAAGTATAGTTTGAATCAAATACTAGTAGTTTTTTCATCATTTGGTAGCAAGTTGGTGTTATTTGGTTGAATTGAAGAGTATTTGAGCTTGAATATAATGACTATTTTCATGAATGCTCTTGATTCTTGTGTCTTGCTCTTGAATATGAACAACTAAGCTACTTTTTGGGTTGATTGATGAAGATAGATGTCTTGTGTGTGAGAAATTCAATTGTTCTTCTAGTCTTATAAGCTGGATGTCGAATTCGTAGTATTCAAGTGTTGAATATCAAATCCGAATTGTGGCTTGATCTTTCATATGGAAACGCTCTCGTTTACATATGAAAGATGCTTGACATAACTCGATTTTGCATTTCACTCTTGAATACAAGAGCTAGACAAATCCTCTTACTATATAATCCATGTTTTTCTTTGACATAAACTTTGGGTGTTGATGCTCACACAGAAGGCCTCTATTGGAATCGATTGACCCAACTTACTTTCTTATTGACAAACTCGTTTGATTCATACTCACTACAACAAATATGACATTTGTTGACAGTTTTTTTGTCGACACACAGTTTTATGTCGATGGTTACGCGATTAATCGACAATATCAGAATTTGTCGATGCACATGATATTTGTCGACCTTTTAGTTTTTATTTTATTCTTCCCAATAATGTGGTCAATATATTGGGAGTATTTATTTTATTTTGATATCTACTTACATAGTGACATATCTTTTTGTCAACTCCTGCTTTAAAAAAATTGGTGGGTAAATTATTGATGTTTCCCGCACTCCCAAATTGTAAGGAGGGAATAAAAAATTAATTCCCCCCAACACGTTTTACGAGGTTATTCAGCAAGTACTCTCTCACCCTCTCTCACATTCTCTCACGACTCTCCCAATCCCCTCTCTCTCAGAAGTCTCTCTCATCGAATCGATCTTTCCAGTCTCTCAATCGATCGAATCCTTCAACAATCTTCGCCGGAGATGCTGTGAAGGCCTCTTTAATCTTCGCCGAGAGATGCTGTGAACGCCTCTTCAATCGATTTCAGGTATGGAACTCTTTCATATTCTTCTTCTTTGATCTCTCTGTAATCGCCTATTTCTTCTTCTTCTTCTTCTTCTTCTTCTTCTTCTTCTTCTTCTTCTTCCTTCTTCGTCTTCTTCTTCTTCTTCTTCTTCTTCTTCTTCTTCTTCTTCTTCTTCTTCTTCTTCTTCTTCTTCTTCTTCTTCTCTTCTTCTTCTTCTTCTTCTTCTTCTTCTTCTTCTTCTTCTTCTTCTTCTTCTTCTTCTTCTTCTTCTTCTTCTTCTTCTTCTTCTTCTTCTTCTTTCTCTTCTTCTTCTTCTTCTCTTCTTCTTCTTCTTCTTCTTCTTCTTCTTCTTCTTCTTCTTCTTCTTCTTCTTCTTCTTCTTCTTCTTCTTCTTCTTCTTCTTCTTCTTCTTCTTCTTCTTCTTCTTCTTCTTCTTCCGTTTGATGTTCTTGTTCCATCTCTCTGATGGCATCTTTCAATTTCTTGTCTTCTTCCATCTGTGTGATGATTTGCATGTTCGATTCTGTGTTGTTCCGGTTGATGTGTCTGATTATGTTGTCTTCTTCCATCTTCTATTGATTTATGAGACGTATGTGTGTATGATTTGGTCTTCCATTGAAAGTTCTAGGGTTTTCTGCGGATTGGTTCATGTTCTAGGGTTAGTCCTCTTACAATTTCTTCAGACATGTATGTGTTCATGTTCTAGGGTTTCTGCAGATGGGTAATTTATGTTCTAGGGTTTGGCCTCTTTAAATTTCTTCTGTCCTGTTTGTGTTCATGTTCTAGGGTTTGCTGTCATGTATGTATTCTTTCTTGCTGATTGAATGTGTGGTTGAAATCCAACTTTGATTGGTTTGAAAGGTTATGCTATATTCTCCCTTTTTTATGGTTATTGTTTCCGGAATGTGTATTGTATTTGCGTAAACATGTCCTGATTTACTTAGCAACCTGAAACAGTGAGTTATCGACTTCCTCGGCATAGTGATATACACAGCTCATTAAACATTTCAATTGTTCCATGTAAACAGAAATCAGAAAAGCACTCTAGTAATCACTCTCAATCAATCTAAAGTCATGTAGCAATTGATAGATTCATGAATGAAATGCAGGACATACAAAATCATCGGTGCCTAAAACTAGTCCAAACTAACGATATCTCAAAGAAGAAAAAGAAAAAGGACAAGGTGATTGACGCATACGTAGAAGTACTTATGTGAACTTGAAGTTGATACTACAGTGAATTGGAATGACTAAATTAAGTATGAAACTATTATGATCAAACTAGGATATACACAGATAATTAAACATTTCGATTGTTCATATAGGATTACCTCTTCTGCATATAGGACAAGCTAATAGACGCATACCTACAAGTACTTATGTGCGGTGCACTGCATATAGGATTACCTGTTGTGCATATCATTACGTGTTTTTTGTTACAGAGTCTTATTGCGGTTATGTTTGATAGTAGATTAATATTACATTATCTCTTTATTGTCAGCTCTGAGCAGTTGAAGTAATTTTTGCAGGTGGTGACTGTAAAGCTTGAGGAGATTGAAGTTTGTCGGACTGTTACGTACTTGGCTTCCTCTTCTCGTTCTAAATTTTGACCCTCCACTCTGTTAGTATGTTACTTAACATTTATTATTATTCTCTCTGCATTTCTTATTTTCGCATGTGACTTGTTTTCGTTTCATCTCTCTGTGTCCTGTAGAAATTGACATGTTCTTTCATCTTCTAAGTATTTACTGTTAATATTGTTTCGTATCTACATTGCTGCTATCGATAACCTTACGTAATTAAGCATCCGATACGCGACAACCGCGCATCGGATGCTTTTTTTTTTCTCCTAAAAAAAAAGCATCCGATACGCGGTTGTCTTGTTTCATGTACTGTAGTTGTATGAGTATGAACCGATACGTGCTTGTTTGTTGCTGCTTTAGTGTAGTGTTTTATTTACGTGTCAGTATTTACAGAAAGTTATTACTTGAAAATCATGACTTTGTTATGAAGCAGTTAGGGATAATGTACCGCATAGTCTCGTAACTCGTTCTTGTCTTGTTTGAAAATCATGCGTTTGTTCAACTGCCAACTTTGTTAAAGGTGACATAACTGTTTCTGTTATTTGTGGATTTTTTTAAATAAAAGTATTGATAGTTATATATATATGACGTGTAGCAAGTGATGGATCGAAGTTGGATTGGGTTGAATGATAAATGGTGTGACGAATATGTTAATGGTGTTTCAAACTTCATTAAGTTTGCGAGTCGTCATGCTGATGGAAGAAATAGGATACATTGTCCATGTTGTAGGTGTGTTAACGTAACCTTTAGATCTCTTACTGATGTAAGAGAACATCTGCATCAGAATGGGATGCTTGAAGGCTATGTGAAGTGGGTATTTCATGGGGAGGGTTACAGATTAGGTGAGGTTGCCGTGAATGTTTCCGGTGACTGTGTAGATGACATACCTAAGACACGCGTTGACGTTGAGGGCTTGATAGGGGACTTACAAGAGGGTAGGTTTGCTGGTAATGTTGGGGATGATATATCATCCGATGAAACACATTTAAAAAACAAAGAGGGTGATACATTTGCTAAGCTGTCAAGCGATGCACAATGTGAGGCATACCCAGGGTGTCGGAAGTTCTCTAAGCTGACACTAATAATAAGGTTGCTGCATATTAAGACGCTTTGTAAATGGAGTAATAAATCGGTGAACATGGTGTTAGGTCTTCTTAGAGAGTTACTGCCGCCGGGTCACACTGTACCAAAGTCGTTTTATGAAGCTAAAAATATTTTACGTGAACTTGGGCTTGGTTATGTCAATATCCATGCATGTCCAAACAATTGTGCTCTGTATTGGAAGGAAAATGAGAATTTGGATCACTGTCCCAATTCTGACTGTAGGGAATCTAGGTGGAAGGAATGTCGCAATGGGAAGAAAATTCCTCGGAAGGTTCTTAGATACTTCCCTGTGAAACCTAGGCTTCAAAAATTGTTCATGTCTAAAAACATTGCCAAGGATATGCGTTGGCACAAGGATCGGCGTGTGCATGACAACAATGTCATTGCGCACCCGGCTGATGCTAAGCAATGGCAAGATTTTGACAAAGAACATGAATGGTTTGCTCAAGATCCTCGTAATATTAGGTTGGGATTAGTCAGTGATGGTTTTAATCCTTTCAGTAATATGAGTAGTACATATAGTATGTGGCCTGTAATGCTTGTTATATACAATGTGGGGGCTACGCAGGTTATGAAAGACCCGTTTATTATTATGCCCCTATTAATACCAGGGTCGCATTCACCGGGAAATGATATTGATGTTTTCTTCCGTCCATTAATTGATGACTTGAAAGACTTGTGGGAAGAAGGTATAGAAACGTACGATGCTTATTCTGGTGAAAGATTTATGTTGCATACTGCACTCTTGTGGACAATAAATGATTTCCCTGCATATGGTATGTTGTCCGGATGGAGTACCAAAGGGAAATTAGCGTGTCCACCGTGCAACAAGGAAACTCACCATATAAGATTGAAGCATAGTAAGAAACAGGTTTACATGGGTCATCGTCGGTTCTTACCACTCAATCATCCATGGAGACGGAATAAAAAATTTAATGGTAAATTTGAGCCTAAACCTAAGCCGAAGGAGTTATCTGGAGATGATGTTCTTGATCAGTTAAAGGCACTTCCTTCAGATTTGAAGTTTGGAAAGACTTTAACTAACAAGAAGAGAAAACGGCCCGACAAAGAATTAAACTGGAGGAAAAAAGTATATTTTTCGAATTGAGCTATTGGAAAACACTTAAGATCAGACATAACTTGGATGTCATGCATGTAGAGAAAAATGTTTGTGAGAGTGTGCTTGGGACTTTGATGAGTATTGATGGGAAAACAAAAGATACTGAAAACTCACGTAAAGATTTGGCGGAACTGGGTATTATGAAAGAGCTGCATGTACGCAAAGATGGTGATAGGGATGTCATTCCCCATGCACCCTACTGTCTAGATGTCGGTGGAAGGAAAAATATTTGTGAATGGTTAAAAAATATTAAATTCCCTGACGGTTACGCGTCAAATATATCTCGTTGTGTGAGCAGCAATGATAACAAGATAATTGGCATGAAAAGCCATGATTATCATGTACTGTTACAACGGCTGCTTCCACTTGCTATACGTGGGAACTTGAGCAAACAAATTTGTGATGCATTAACTGACCTTGGTATGTTCTTCAAAGAACTGTCTTCGCGAACTTTGACGGTGGAGTGCTTGGAGGGATTAGAAAGGGATATCGTGTTGATACTCTGTAAATTGGAGTTGATTTTTCCTCCATCGTTCTTTGATGTTATGATGCACCTGCCAGTCCACCTTCCTCGAGAGGTAATGTATGGAGGACCAGTTCAATATCGCTGGATGTATCCCATTGAAAGGTTAGGCCTTTCGTAATTTATGAGGTTTTGCATTATGTCATCCCTCAACAAATTTATCATTCATATATATGTTGTGTAAACAGATTTCTATATACGCTAAAGCAATATGTGAGAAATAAGGCTCGACCTGAAGGTTCAATTGCCGAAGCATACATCGACAATGAATGTTTAAATTTCTGTTTGATGTATCTTGACGGCGTTGAAACAAGATATAAACGTGCGGACAGAAACCATGAAGGAGTTAATATCAGCCGAAATAGTAGCTTGTCTATATTTTCTCGTCCTGTTCGGCCTTTGAGTGCCTCACAGGTTGAAAGGCTGACACCTTCATAATATGAGATTGTTCGATGGTTTGTTTTACACAACTGCGAAGAGATCGATACATATATGAAGTAAGTATTTTTGTTAGGAAAACTTGATGTACCTTGGTCAATAATTTAGTCAAATGTTTAAATACTGTTGACATGCATATGGGCGCAGTAAGCATCTTGAGGAAATTGAGTTGCGGGAGTCTTCAAATGTCGAGAAAACACATCAGCTTGAGTTTGGTGATTGGTTTAAGAATCTTGTAAGAGATCTTGTTACATAGCTTGTCATTTTGTAATATATAAATTATATTTAATACGTTCTGAAACGTTTATATATATGTTTGATTAGATGGTTAAAAAGCGAATTGACATGTCTGTAGAGGCAACTAATGACCTTTACTCGCTTTCTTGTGGGCCTGATAGACATATTAAACGGTATACGGGATGTGTTATTAATGGCATGAGATTTCACACAAATGCACGTGACGAATGACGAGTGACTCAGAACTCTGGTGTTTTGGTGCCAGCAGACCATGAAGGCACCAAAATTGATTTCTATGGTGTTTTAACTGATATCATTGAGCTGAAATATGTAGGAGGGTATCGTGTTTTTATTTTTAAGTGCAATTGGTTTAATACAGGAGATACGAAGACAAGAGTTAGGAAAGATTAGTACTTCACTAGCGTGAACATTAGTCGTACTTGGTATAAAGGGGAACCTTATATATTTGCGTCGCAGGCTCAACAAGTGTTCTATGTCCCAAATGTTATTCTAGGTAAGAACTAAAGAATAGTTCAGAAGATTCAACCTAGAAATTGGTACAACATATCTGAAACCGAAGAAGAAACAAGTTATCGTGACATAGAGAACGATGCGTATCAACAATCGTTTTCGACTGGTAAGAGTCCTGTCACTGAATTTGATCCTGAAGATAATTTTTTACTAAGTGAGGGAGAAGAAGATATGAATGACGACGATGACGATGACGCCGACGATGACGACGACGACAGTGATGACGCCGGTCGTGAGGACTACAACAGCGACGGTACTCACATAGGTGATGATGATGATGGCGATGACGACGACGATTACGATACAGATTTGGGGGAGTTCAGATAACTGCATTTCTATAATTATTGTTGACTAGTATTTGGTTATTTGGATTTCTGTTCTTTGGGTATTATTTCTTTTAGCTACTTGGATTCCAGTTATTTGGGGTATTAATTAGTTTTTTCAATTTTTAGATGAATGAAACGTTATTGTCTGTATGCATTCTTACCCGAAATTAATGTCGCATAGCATTTTGTTACACTTGAATTTGTAGATTACTGCAGGCCATGGATACATATGCAAAGGTCAGACGCTCGCTCCGGTTAACTCCTTCGAAGTCTACGAGCATCGTAGTGGACTCCAAGATCCTGAAAAGGATATTACGGCGAAGGTAAGGGTTATGCATTTAAACAAAACAATGTAATTAAGCATTTACGTATGTTGAACTGCGGTGACTTAATTTTGTATGTTCATGTTCTCAGAATGCAGACCCTCGTACTAGCGCAAGAAAGTCCCCTCGACGGACGCCTAGTGGAGCAGCACATAATATCCAGGAGGCGCAATCTGTCCCAAGTGCCAGTGTTTTGGAGGGAGACACCAGCAACAAGCGCAATGAAATCAGTATCACTTTTCTAAATTTAGTATTTTATTGGTATTTTATATATAATTGTTCTTACACTGCGGTCTAACTGCTTATGATTGCCTTATTTATTGCGTTGTAGTATCGCCGCCATCTGTAATGCAGAAAAGGTTGGCAATTCCTAGAATACGAGAGCTGTTTCAACAACAAATAAGAAATCTGCAGTGTCACTGCCCCCCGGATGGTTGGCGGCCAATAAAGGTAATATGGGTCTACTTCGTAATCAAATTCGATCTCTTGAGAACGTATAATTGTTTCGTAATTTATATTGACCGCGTGCACGCAGGAATGTCCACTGCAAAGAAGGCCAAAAAGAAGGAAAATGTGGTTGGAACTGTTCCAAGTGACCATCCTTCTGGAGATGCAGCTGGTAATGATGTCTGCTTGGATGACCTGCAGTCACAAGCTACAATGTCGACTCCGACGAGGACAAACACCTCCAATAATGTTGGAAGGACAAACGAAGTACTGGTGGACACTGAGGTACGTAGCTGTTTGAAGTTAAATGTAAACGACCGTCCCATACAGTTTTCATAACATGACATCCTATATGTGTATATCGCATACAGGTAACTGACTCCTAAAGGCGCATAAGAAGATCCCCTAGATTGAGAACCAACAGGGCTAACACTACTGACACAAGGGAAGATGCGACTCCTGAAATTGGAGGGTTAGAGGAAAATGTACCCGAAAGTAGCGAGGTAGTTGCAAGTGCTTTCAAACTTTGGATGATTTGTACGCTAAAACGTGTAACACTTTGTTCCAAATGTGACGTAGGTTATGCCACATGATGTTGCAGTAGACGAGTCCATACGACCAACACCTCAGAGACTGACACCGACAATACCTGCGGAGTTTGGTGGTGACAGCGTAGTTCAGAGCAGAAACTCCCTGGTGAAAGAAAATGCAGGAACACACTCCATCGACAAATCTCGGAAGAAAACCGTTACAAGCAGTGTTCAAATGGAAGAGGAAAACGTCGATGATGACAGCGATGAGGTAATGTTCAAGATTTTATTGTCGTATGCATATGTTGTTACTGCATTTCATCCTATTTCATTCCTTACCTTGTCTTACAAATGTCCTGTATATGCCATCAAGGAATTCTTTCGGCTACCACCTGAACTGTTGGTTGCGAGACTAGCTGCAGATCAACGTGCCGAGGCCAGAGTGCGTAGAAGAAACTCCCAGGAACCAAACATAACATCACAAACCAGGAAGAAGGCTCGGAAGAACACCGTTACAAGTCTTCAAATGGAAGAGGAAAATGTCCATGTCAGCGATGAGGTACTGTTCATACGGCTTCTGAAATATTTATTGTTCAACACACTTGGCAAAATTTGTAGTTGCTAGCTTCTATATGAATTTGCGATGCAGGGTACGAGAAGGGATGTTGGCATCAGAAGATCGCATCGATTAAGACCAAACAGGAACGTGTACAAAAAAGCAGCGGCGTCGAATCCCAGGACGAATCCTCGTAACAACTCCACAACAGATGTGGAAAGGGAAGTGTGGGATCTGTCTTTGGATGACGTAGATCCTGATGTAAGTATATTTATAACCTTTTATTTCTTAAAAATCATCTAGAAACTGTTTGTCTATTCCTTAACTTTTTATTGTGCAATTTTGTTTAAAACTGTGACACAGGTTACGACACGGGTTGTTGCCGAAAGAAGATCCCATCGGTTAACGCCTACTAGGTTGACCAGGAAAAAACCATCGTCAAATTCCAGGACGACTGCTCGGAACAACAATGGTACAAAGGCTGAAGTGGACTCGCTTCGTTCTGACGATGACATGGATCCTGCTGTAAGTAGCAGTACAATTTTTTTGATTTTTAACTTAACATACAAACGAGAAATGTGTGTAATTTATGGTAGAATGTCGTGCATGTTACGAGACATGATGTTGGTGTAAGAAGATCGAATCGATCGACGCCTAGGAGGTTGCTGAAGAGCAAACATGCAGCATCAAACCCCAGGACAATTGCTCGGAACAAATCCGCCAGAGATGCTGAAATGGAAGGGTTAGATCAGTCAGACGATGAGATTGCTGGTGATGTAAGTAGTAGTTGTACGTATTTCTTTTCAACAGTGAGCTACTGTTTGGTTGTGTCTTATTTAAAGTTTTATTGTAGAATGTGGTGCCTTGTGGTTCGTCGAGAAGGTCGCGTCGTCTGAAATCCAGAACAGGGGAACGGACACCACCAACTGACGCGGGACATGCTGAGAACGTGGCTGGCGAATGTATGTATCGTAGAAGTTATGTTGATTCTTCAATACGGTTGCATACGAGTTATTAATATTTTTATTTACTTGAAATTTGATGCGTTTCCTAATGTATTAATTCTTCTCTCGTACGTAGCTCCCCAAATAACTAGAACTGGAAGAGGAGTGACGCGTGGGCTAAGTATCAGAAGTATGACCAAAAAAATTGGAGGTAAGATCGATGTGTACATTCCCCTGGGGAAGCGGAGACCAGTGGGTGATGGCCGTTTGGAGCTCACGGCTGAGGTTGGTGTTGCTGTACGCATGCATGCACAGGCTAGAAGTCCGCCATGGAAGAAAATGGAGGATCATCACAGGAAACCCATCTTCGATCACCTACTTGTGAGTGCAGCTATTGCATGGTTTATGTTTTTTTACGTTTATAAGGATTTGCCATGTCTTTATTTGTTAGTTCTATCTCAGTTGTTGGATTGAACTTGAAAAGTGAATTAGTAATTGAAATGTGCATGTTTTAATTGATTCTCTGTATTTTATTGTTTAGGGGATGTTTAATCTGGATTTTTCGAAGAAGCATATTGTTCGTGCCATTAATTCCATGTGCACCAGAGCATACAGTGACTACAGATACAAGCTGCATAGACATTACCAGAGTTTCCAAAGCCATACTGAAGCAAGGCGTCATCCATCCCCGCTTGTAACCCAAAGTGATTGGGAGATCTTGTGTTCGTACTTTCAGTCCGAGCCCTTCAAGGTAAAACCGATATAAGAGATGGTCTTGAATTTATGTATGTACTATGTTATGGAGTTCCTTTCACAATTTTGTTACGATATATTCACAGGTTAAGAGTAGAAGAGGTACTACCAAGCGAGAGCATGTTAAGAAATTGCACAGTTCCGGTTCGAAGACATTTTTCCAGCGCCTGCACGAGATCGTAATGTGTTTAACTTGATCTCATCCGTTTATAATACGCATTCACGTATACGTGTGACAGTCAGTGAAAAAAAATTTGTAGGAAGAACCCTCACTCATTGAAAACTACAAGATCACGCATTGCAAAAGTGGCACATCTGTCTGGCTGTCGCATGAAGGCTTGCAAAAATATGTAAGTTTGGTATTGATTTCTTACGAAAACATGTTAATTTCCAAACCTATATCTGACCCTTAATGAAATGTTGTAAAATGACAGAATCAAATGAAAGAAATGAGAGACAATGACGTGGATCATGACCTAACTGAAGAAGAGATTGTGGAGGCGGTACTTGGAAGAAGGCCGGGTGTTGTTGCTGGCTATGGTGGAGGTGAGGTCCCAAAGACTGCATGGACTTACGATGACGGCGTGTCTGAATCGCTAGCAAGGGCTGAAGCAGCAGAAAAGAAGGCAAGTGCATATAGAAGAAGAGCTGAAGCTGAACGAAGAAGGGCAGAGGCTGCTGAAAGGCGTAATGAGGCCCTCGAGAAGAGGATATCCAATGTCGAGAAACTGATTTTGAAGGGCGTGCAACTTCAAGAGGATTATGAATCAGATGCAGAGGAGGAATCTGAGAGGGAATCCGAGGAGGGGTCCGAATCATTCGGTTCAGAAAGTCAATGAGGTAAGAGAAAAAATGAATGCGTGTACTTCTTTTCCATATACACATGACATGTTTATACATTACATTACGTGAATGCTTTCATGTTATTACTTCAATATGCTTATATACATAATATACGTATATGCATAACCTCACCAGTTACGAAACAAGCATGCTGTAACGACTGGACTTGTAATGTATAAATTATTAGACAAAAGATTTGCTGTTAATTGACTACTTGTAAGAAATTCGATTCCGGTTTAGACAACAGTGTACCTTTAGTACGTAACAAATTGAGTTTAGACAACACATTTGCTATTAAGAAATTTGATTCCAGTTTCATGTAGTGCCTGTACTTAATACGTAAGAGATTTCCTACTTTTAATAAATTCGATTACAGTATCCTGTGTTGCATGTACTTTTACCAAATTCACTACTGAATACGGTAATTAAGATGGCTGCTGGATGCGAATGGGCTGTACAGTTCTGTAGATTGTGGCTTGCAATTGAATGCGTCCACTGTAGGACCTGAACTTAGGTTTCTAGGCAATTTGAAAAGCCTTCCTCTTCGAGAATGTGTACGACGAGTCAGCCGTGCTAGCACACCTTTTCCAGCTTTGTTAATTTTGCAATGGCTGAAGTCTCTACGAATATTTTTTTTTGATACGTCGGAATTAAAGTCTCTTCGACTACGTATTGAAGACAGCTTCTTTTCTGAAATGTGTTCTAGTCTGCTTCAATTCCAGAATACTTAATAATTTTGTTTTTTGACAAGTACGATATGTCACATCATGCATATGCATATTGTGCTCTATACGCAGAAAACGGTAGCAACCTGAAACTGTATTTCAGGGCTTCATTTGACATGAACTTAGGTTGCTAGGCAAATTTTGAAAGAGTTCACTTTCCAGAATGTAAGTCGTGCTAGCCACCATTTTGTGCTTTGTATTCAACACATTTTGTGCTGAAATGTGTTCAACGTACTGTTCTCGCAGAATCCGTAATAATGCGAGATTTTGACAAGTATGATATCTGCATATTTAAGGAGGTATTCTAACATAAAACTGTACTTGTACATTGGCTGCCCTATATGCCGTATGCAGTAATTGTAACTCCAATGTGTGAAAACATATATTCAACGACAGCATGAGTACATACCTAACTTGGCAGGCTGTTGATGTGTATCCTAGCCGATATTCACTGTTGTTAAACCATACAGCCACAAGTTCATGATTATTTATTTCATTGTTTGCAAGTTTTAGCGTCGCTTGCATTGCACAGGTTCAGGGCATCGAAGGACCCACTGGCCAGTGATTCTGGACATGCAGTTCGATCATATAACACGTCGTAGAAACAATCAGCAAACTTTGAACTTTCTGAACTATTTGAATTTTAAAACAATCAGCAAACTAAGTGTTTTGTAAATTAACTTACTAGTACTGTTTTCTTTTGTACGACTGTTGAATTAGAGTGACCGTACTGGACGGTCACTAAGGATGCATACTTGTTAAAAAATCCCGCTGTTGAAGGGTTGTTCTTAGATTTCAGCACAGTGGTGCATATAAATATTTGAGTATGTTTATATTTTGGGTGCATATATGGTTGATCTTGACTTCAGATCTGCATATATGTAAAAATCTCCATTTTTTTTTTCGTCGTGATTCAGGCGACAAACATGTATGTCGCCAGGAAGATGTAAAAGAGAGAAAACATGTCTACTGGTGACAAACAAAACTTGTCACCTATGTACATAAACTACCAAAATTACTTGTCGGTAGTTAAACTAGAGACAGAAACGGTTTGTTGTTAGATTTAAACTGTCGACAAAAATGATGTCGCTTTTTTTTTTTTTTTTTTTTTTTTTTTTTTTTTTTTTTTTTTTTTTTTTTTTTTTTTCTGCCGACGTAATTGAGATTTGTCGGCCTTAATACTAACGACCGACTTGTAGTGACCATTTTCCGTCAAAAAATTATTTGTCGGTAGAATTTCTACCGACATATTTGGCCTTTCTAGCGACAATTTTTTCTGTCAACGGAGGCAGAATTTGTTGTAGTGACTAGTAATAGTGTTAGTAATTGTTTTTTTTCTTTCTTAGTCATTTGCTCTAGCAATATCAACAACTCTTGCTCCATCACTTGAGTGGTGGATTCAAATCTTAGCTAGCTCTAAAGCCTTTGAGAATCTCGTTTTGTCAATTTAGTTAGTTGCTTAGTAGTTTACTAGTTAGCTTAGAGTGTTTAATCTCTTTCCCAATCCTTGTGGAAATCGACCCCGTTCTTACTCGGGTACTACTTGTAGGGATATCCTATACTTGGGATTATAGACATCGAACAAGTTTTTGGCGCCGTTGCCGGGGATTGGTGCTAAGAGACTCAACCTTTAGTTACTTTCTTGTTTTGCTTGTTTTTATTTTTTAGATACGCTTGAAGAAAATTCCTGGTTCTTATTTGAACTTTGGAACCAAAAAAAGCGAAAAGTAAAAAAATCACAAAAACATACTCCTAGCTTGTGTTAGGCAACCCTCTTGAACTTTATTTGAGCTTGCGTTGCATGAGTGTGTGGCAACGTGATAGTACTCATAGATTGCATCGCACTTTACTTGAAGAAGAGGGTAGAAATCCCTTTAGTGAAAATACTTCTACTAGTGGTAGTAGTAGTTTAGCCCAATCCAACGATTCTAGCTCTCTTAATAGCTTTGAAATCATGGATGGAGAGGATGGGCATAGTAGCAACAATGAGATGATGCCATTTCGCTCACTAAGAGATTTGATGCATCCATCTCGAAAAATTTCACCATATTGCTTTGCGTTTCCATTAAATGAAAGAAACTTTGATGTCAAACCGGGCACAATTCAACTTCTTCCCAAGTTTCATGGCCTAGAGTCCGAGAGTGCTTACTCTCATCTTAAGAATTTCAATGATATTGCCTCAACGGTTAATTGCAATGGTGTCTCTAGTAATACCATAAGGCTTAGGTTGTTTTCTTTCTCTTTAAAGGACAAAGCCAAGTCATGGCTTCACTCCTTGAGACCTAGGACCATAGGCACATTGGAAGAATTAGAGAAAGAGTTTCTTAAGAAATTTTTCCCTACTTACAAAACAAATGCCATAAAAAGGCAAATTGTTACTTTTTGTGCTAAGGAGGGAGAGCCACTTCCCCAAGCTTGGGAACGCTTCAAGGATATCCTCATTGCTTTCCCTCACCATGGATTTGAGACATGGAGGTTAATTAGCTCCTTTTATGATGGTTTGCCATGCGACCATAAGCACACAATTGAATCCATGAGTGGGGGAGATTTTTTCACAAAAGGTGAAGATGAGGGTTGGGATTGTCTAGATGAAATTTGTGAGAAAGTCCAATCTTGGGACATTAATGAGCCTTCTAAGGATGCTAACTCTAAGCCTAAAGGTACCATGTATCAACTTAAGGCTAAGAGTGAGGCATTGTGCTCATTTTGTAGTGATAACTCTCATGAGTTGAGAAAATGTCCCGATTTTCTAAGAGCCCAAGAGCTCATGGGTCAGCAAGTGAATATGTTAAATTCTAACAATTATAGGAAGCCCTATAATAACTCACCCTACTCGGAGACATACAACTCTAATTGGAGGAATCACCCAAATTTCTCATGGAGACAAGGCCAAGACACCCAAGTAAACCCCTCAAGCTCCATTTATGTTTCTCCTAACAAAAGGGGTATGGAAGAGACTTTTGAGCAATTTATGGCTTCCCAAAACCAAACTAACCAAGAGTTGAGAAATGCATTAGCTAGGTTGGAGTCTACCATAAATGCTCAAGAGAGGGGAAAATTCCCATCTCAACCTCAAAAAAACCCAAAGGGACAAAGCTTTAACCATATGGAACATGCTAAGGCCATCACCGTTTTGATAAGTGGGAAGGTTGTTGACAATGGACTTTCAAGTGGGGAGTCCAATGAAAATGAGGGAGAAGAGGAGTGTGAGAAGAGTGATGACCAAGAGAGAGTTCTCGACTCACAAGAGTCACAAAGTAGTCTTGACAAGGGGAAACAAGTAGTGGAAGAAAGTGAGGAAATTAAGCTTCCTCCACCATTTCCCCAAAGACTTTTAGCCTCTACTAAGAAAGCTAGCAACCAAGATATCCTTGAGACATTCCAAAATGTCAAGATAAACATCCCTCTCTTGGATGCTATCAAGAAAATTCCGGCTTATGCCAAGTTTCTCAAGGATCTTTGCACTTTCAAGAGAACTCTTCAAGTGAGAAAGAAGGCTTTTCTCACCGAGCAAGTGAGTTCAATTCTCCAAAATAATCTCCCTCCCAAGTATAAAGATCCGGGTTCACCTACTATTACTTGCACCATTGGAGATCATAAAATTCATAATTCTTTATTAGATTTATGTGCAAGTGTAAACCTCCTTCCATACTCGGTGTATGAGAAGTTGTTGGGTGAGTTGAAACCCACGAGAGTGACTCTACAATTGGCGGATAGGTCCACTAGAGTCCCTAGAGATATCATTGAGGATGTCTTGGTTCAAGTGAACCAATGTTATTATCCGGTGGATTTTATAGTTTTAGACACCTCCCTTTGGCTAGTGGCACATCATCCATTCCTATTATTTTAGGAAGACCATTTCTTGCTACTTCTAATGAAATAATAAATTGTAGAAGTGGTATGATGAATATTACATTTGGGAACATGACGTTAGAGCTTAATATTTTTAATGCATGTATTCACCCAAGCTCACAAGATGATGATGATGTGTGTGAAGTGAGTTGGGTAGAATCATGTGTTGAAGATGTTTATACTCTAGCTACATGTTCCAATGATTCAAGTGGGCTTACTTCAGAAGAATTGGAATTTTTGTATGATGATAACACTCCCCTTTCATCTCTTCTTATGGAAGAAGAATTTGATTTTGATGAAGGGGAGAGACTCTTTGGCCAACTTGACCAAGTCATTGAGTCGACTCATGAGCATTCTAGTGTTGATAGTGAGTTGCATGGAAGTGATGTGATACCTCCCATTGTGAGGGTTCCACCAATTTGTGAGTTGAAACCCCTTCCTTTAGATTTGAAATATGCATTTCTTGGGGTTAATGATACTTATCCTATTATCATCTCATCTTCCCTTGTTGTTGAGCAAGAAAAGAGGTTGCTTGAAGTTTTGAAGGATTACAAGGGTGCCATAGGATGGTCCATTGAGGATATTAGAGGCATTAGTCCTTCCATTTGCGCCCATAGAATTCATTTAGAGGAAAATGCCAAAACTTCAAGGGAGCCTCAAAGGAGTTTAAACCCTCACATGCAAGAAGTTGTGAGAGCCGAGGTGCTCAAGTTGTTGGATGCGGGTATGATTTACCCCATCTCGGATAGTAAATGGGTAAGTCCTACCCAAGTGGTCCCTAAAAAATCTGGGGTCACCGTTGTTGAAAATGAGAAGGGTGAGCTTGTGACCACTAGAGTTCCTACTAAGTGGCGGATGTGCATTGATTATAGAAAATTAAATGCCGTCACTAGGAAGGATCACTTTTCCCTTCCATTCATAGATCAAATGTTGGAAAGGTTAGCGGGGCATGATTTTTATTGTTTTTTAGATAGCTACTTGGGTTATAATCAAATTGACATAGATCCAATGGACCAAGAGAAAACCACTTTCACTTGTCCATTTGGAACATTTGCCTATAGGAGGATGCCTTTTGGTTTGTGTAATGCCCCGGCTACTTTTCAACGTTGCATGTTAAGCATATTTTCGGACATGGTAGAAAAATGCATGGAAGTTTTTATGATGATTTTTCGGTGCATGGAAACTTATTTGATACTTGTCTTGGAAATCTTGAGATGGTTTTGAGAAGATGTGAAGAACAGAATTTAGTTTTGAATTGGGAAAAATGTCACTTTATGGTTAGGCAAGCAATCGTTTTGGGTCATGTTATTTCTTCTCATGGTATTGGTGTAGACAAGGCTAAAGTAGATGTGATTTCTAATCTTCCACCTCCTAAATGTGTTAAGGATGTTAGATCTTTCCTAGGTCATGCGGGATTTTATAGGAGATTTATCAAGGACTTTAGCTCACTTGCTAAGCCCTTGAGCAATCTCCTTCAAAAGGAAAATTCATTTGAGTGGTCTAGTGCATGCCAAGAGGCCTTTGAAAAGTTGAAGAATTTATTGGTAACGGCCCCTATCATGCAACCACCCAAATGGACTCTTCCTTTTGAAATCATGTGTGATGCTAGTGACCATGCGGTTGGTGCCGTTTCGGGTCAAAGAGGTGAAGATAAGAAACCACATGTTATCTATTATGCAAGTAAAACTTTGAATGATGCTCAATTAAATTATTCCACTATGGAAAAAGAGCTTTAGGCCATGGTGTTTGCTATTGAAAAATTTAGGCCATACTTGCTTGGTTCAAAAGTACTTGTCTACACCGACCATGCCGCCTTGAAGTACCTTTTCACAAAGAAAGATTTCAAACCTCGTTTAATCCGTTGGGTACTTTTGCTTCAAGAGTTTGATATTGAAATCAAGGATAAACGAGGTGTGGAAAATGTTGTGGCGGATCACTTGTCTAGGATTGACATTCCTAAGTAAAAAATCTCCTTGCCTATTCTTGAAACTTTTCCGGATGAACATCTCTTTTCCCTTTTAAATGTTCCTTGGTTTGCCGATATTGCTAATTATCTTGCTTGTGGAATTTTTCCGGAAAATTTAAATGGGCAAGAGAAGTTGAGATTTGTGAGAGAATGCCGGAATTTCTTTTGGGATGACCCTTACTTGTTTAAATATTGCCCGGATCAAATTGTTAGAAGGTGCATCCCAAATGAAGAGTTTCATAGTGTTCTTTCATTTTGCCATTAGTATGCTTGTGGAGGCCATTTTTCGGCTAGAAAAACCGCCGCCAAGATTTTACAAAGTGGTTTATATTGGCCTACTCTTTTTAGTGATGCATTTCATTTTTGCAAAGCATGTGATAGGTTCCAAAGGATGGGAGGAAATATTGGAAAAAGAAATATGATGCCCTTGAACCCCATTTTAATTATTGAAATATTTGATTGTTGGGGTATTGACTTCAAGGGTCCATTTCCATCATCGTTTGGCAACCTATATATACTCTTGGCGGTGGATTATGTGTCAAAGTGGGTTGAAGCCATACCTTAAAAAACCAATGATCATAGAGTTGTGATTAAGTTTCTTCAACACCACATTTTATCTCGTTTTGGCATGCCCCGAGCTATCATTAGCGATGAAGGGACACATTTTTGCAATAGGCTTTTTGAGAGCCTCATGAAAAAGTATGGGATTGTGCAAAAAGTTGGCACACCATACCACCCACAAACTAGTGGGCAAGTGGAAGTTTCTAATAGGGAAATTAAAAGAATTTTGGAGAAAACGGTAAACCCAAATCGCAAAGATTGGTATTTGAGGTTGGTTGATGCTCTTTGGGCTTACCGTACCGCTTACAAGACTCCCATTGGTGTGTCTCCATATAGACTAGTGTATGGTAAGGCATGCCATCTTCCGGTGGAGTTAGAGCACAAGGCCTATTGGGCCATCAAATTCTTGAATTTTGATCTTGCAAAAGCGGGGGAAGAAAGGAAGTTAAACTTGAATGAGTTAGAAGAGATTAGAAATGAGGCTTATGAGAACACTAGGATCTCTAAGGCAAGGACAAAGGCTTATCGTGATAAACATATTGTCCCTAAGTCTTTTGAGCCTAATCAAAAAGTTCTTCTCTTTAACTCAAGGATGAAACTCTTTGAAGGAAAGTTGAAATCAAAATGGAATGGTCCATATATTGTGAAGCATGTATATCCTTATGGGACCATTGAAATTTTTAACCCCAAAAGTGGGGAAAGTTTTAAGGTGAATGGCCAAAGATTGAAACCATATGTTGAAAATTTTGAGGCCAAGGTTGAGTCCATTTCTCTCATGGACCCAACCTACACTAACTAGTGTTCACCAAAAGTATCACCTTTGTAAATATTAGTTGTAGTTCTTTTGCTCTTGATTATTTTGTAGGTTGCTCTTGGAGGAGAACTTATGCTTGGTGGCCAAGAAAGCGAAAAATGAGATCCATCTATCCCTTGTCTCTTATATGAATTTGTATGCTCTTCCATTGATCTCACACATTGAGGACAATGTGATATTTTAGTTGGGGGGTGGAGTAGATTTTATTTCTTGCTTAAATGGTTACAATCATGCCTTTTCTTCATTAGTGATTTACATGAAAAATACAAAAAAAAATGAAAAATGAAAATCCAAAAAAATTGAAAAATTGAAAATTTTGAAAAATGTGTGTGAACCATTCATGAGAAGCATCACTCTTTTCCCGTGTCAAACCATAGAATTTTTATTCTTCTTTCTTTGATAGTTTTATTTTCACCTTTCATCTTGAGTCTAGATTTTATTTTCTTATTTGATAGCTTTATTGAGTCTTAGGAAGTTATAGTTGAGTCACTTATTTTGAAAAAAAAAAATGAAAATGAAGAAAATGAAGGAAAAAATGAGAAAAAGTGAAAATGGAGAATTTTTAGAAGCTAGATGTTTTCAAATAATGAAATTTCTTAGTCCATGTTCTTTTTATTTTAATTTTAGAAAGGAATTCTTTGCTTATACTCAATACATCTACACCAGTATCCCACATTCCGCGACATCATGCGTTCTCACAAAGCGACACACTAAATTTACGTTTCATTTGTAAGTCCTTCAAGCTAATTTGATCACATAAACTTTGACGTCTTCTACTTTTGATAAAGGGTGCATTTTATAAAGCTATTTGAACTTCACAAAAAAGATTTTACTCTATTCGTTTTTGCGGTGGAAACTTGTAGCCCATTGGAGTGGTGGTTACCAATGACACCCCATGCGATGTCTAAGAAATAGAGGGGTGTCCGGGGAAAATGTTACGTCACCACCTAGATAGCTCCCTTGGTTTAGCTTAAAAAGCCCACTCGCTTGTATATTCCTCTATTTTGTTGTGGGTCTTGGAGAGCCTTGGATTTGATGTTAAAAAGAAAAAGAGAAATCATGATAAATCGCACCATCTACCAAAAATCCACAAAAGGATCATACAAGCCCACAACCACATCTCCCCTTCTTAAAAATTTTTGTTCAAAGCTTTGGAAGTCCATCCTACATGGTTGCTTTTGAATAAGTATGAGAATGTCTAGTTTCTTGTGATCCTTATTTTTGAAGGCATACTTTCTTGCGAATTGGACTTAATTAACAAGTTTTGTGGTTCGCATGAGTCACCTTCTACCAAACACCGTCCACATTTGTATGAGTATATGCTTAGACGTCCATAGGCTTCTTTCTCAATCTTCTTGGACTTTGATAATTTATTTGAGGTGACATTTATGCATTATTCTTTTCCCCCCACCAAAAAAATTAAAATTAGCTAGTAACTCTTAGTATTTTGTTTCTTTGAGTTCTCACTTAGGATAGATAATGTGTGTGTGCGTTTTTGTAAATATTTGAGTCTAGTTTAGAATTGAGTCAAGCCTTGTCTAGTTGAGTGTGTGTCTCTCATGATTGGTTCTTAAAAAAAATTTAAATATCGCTCTCTTTGATCGAGGAC
This sequence comes from Linanthus parryae, assembly GCA_023055425.1. Taxonomy (NCBI): domain Eukaryota; kingdom Viridiplantae; phylum Streptophyta; class Magnoliopsida; order Ericales; family Polemoniaceae; genus Linanthus; species Linanthus parryae. Next base: position 80,061,417 of record JALGPY010000006.1, read on the forward strand.
GAGCAAAAGGCTAGTTGGGGGGTGTGTTAACGACATAAAATTGCATGTTTTAGTATGTTAATGAACTCTTCATAACTTGCTAATATGTGTAATTTAGCTATTTTATCTCTCATTCTAGACTTATGCTTGTCTTTGTAGTTTTGGTTGTTTTTATCTTATTTTGTAGGCAAAGTCGTGAATTAGAGCGCAAGAGGCTAGTTGGGAAAGCTTGAAATGAGGAATTGAGAGGCTTTGGAGGGGCCAAGAGAAGTTAAGAAGGAATTTGAAGGCTTAATTTGAAGAAATCAAGTGATAAAGAGGCTAAATTTGAAGACAAAGCAACTAGTTTGCAAGCTAAAGTGAAGATTTGAAGACCTATTTGAGAAGACAAGAGAAGAATATGGGATCGTTATTGAAGATTTAGAAGAAAAGAGGTCAAAATGAGAGTCAAAGGTTGAAGTGGAGGGCAAAACAGAGAAGAAATTAACGGAATTGGGGCTAAAGTGTGGGTTTCTAAACGTTTTAAGTGCTCAAGTGTATTGTTTCTAACGGAGTTGGGGTGTTATCGCCATTTTCAGAATGTTTTAAGGAAGCACTCTGGGTCTTTTAAAATATAACAGAGAATAAGGGGGGAGCCCGGTGAAAATTCTCCAAAACAACTCACCCTCACGCGTCCTCTCTCTCTCGGCACTCTCTCTCCTCGTCGGTTCAACACAGCAGCAGAACAGAGCCACCATTGAAGCTCGTCCGAAGCTTCTTCGAAGGCCTTCTCTCTCTCGTTTCTTCACCAAATGTCACGAGACAAGTCCCAATCTTCTCCCTAGACCGAGCTCTACCCAGCCCAAGTCTCAATTCGGCCCTAGAATGCGTCTAGAGGAAACGCCCAATTCACCTAGGGTCCTTGAAGCACCTTCAAATCAACGATTGAGAGTCTCTCAGTTCAATTCAAGGGCTAGGATCAATCCTTGGAGGCTACGACAACTCTCCCTCACTGCCTATATAAGCTGAAGAGAAAGAAGAAGAAGGGGAGGACGAACACGCATGAAGCTGAGCCGAAGCTCTGCCTCTCTCTCTTCTCTCTCGGTACTAAGCCAATTTCTGGGTTTGTTCTGGTGTTTCTGAGCTCATCCTGAGCTATTACGGAGCCAACAACAACCAAGGAGGAGAGGGCTAAATCTGGGTTCAATTTGCTCTGTTTTGAGCACTGTTTCGGTTACTGTTCGTCACTGTGTTGCTGCAGCAGCTCTAACTTGTGTTTTTGCTGCCGTTTGCTTTGAATTTGTTGGGTTGTTAGCTGATTTAGATTGATTACAGTAAAGTTTGAATCAAATACTAGTAGTTTGTTCATCATTTGGTAGCAGTTTGGTGTTATTTGGTTGAATTGAAGAGTATTTGAGCTTGAATATAATGACTATTTTCATGAATGCTCTTGATTCTTGTGTCTTGCTCTTGAATATGAACAACTAAGCTACTTTTTGGGTTGATTGATGAAGATAGATGTCTTGTGTGTGAGAAATTCAATTGTTCTTCTAGTCTTATAAGCTGGATGTCGAATTCGTAGTATTCAAGTGTTGAATATCAAATCCGAATTGTGGCTTGATCTTTCATATGGAAACGCTCTCGTTTACATATGAAAGATGCTTGACATAACTCGATTTTGCATTTCACTCTTGAATACAAGAGCTAGACAAATCCTCTTACTATATAATCCATGTTTTTCTTTGACATAAACTTTGGGTGTTGATGCTCACACACAAGGCCTCTATTGGAATCGATTGACCCAACTTACTCTCTTATTGACAAACTCGTTTGAATCATACTAGTAATAGTGTTAGTAGTTGTTTGTTTTCTTTCTTAGTCATTTGCTCTAGCAATATCAACAACTCTTGCTCCATCACTTGAGTGGTGGATTCAAAGCTTGGCTAGCTCTAAAGCCTTTGAGAAACTCGTTTTGTCAATTTAGTTAGTTGCTTAGTAGTTTACTAGTTAGCTTAGAGTGTTTAATATCTTTCCCAATCCTTGTGGAAATCGACCCCGTTCTTACTCGGGTACTACTTGTAGCGATATCCTATACTTGGGATTATCGACATCGAACAACTCTCCCTGCCAATTATGATGAGCTTGAGCTTGAGCTTGCGGCAGGCAGACGAGCAATGGAGCGAGGACAACTTCAGCTTTCCCAGCAATGCGCATCCCCTCTTTGCGTGAAATCCTGGAAGGGACTGGTATGTAACCATTTTTCGTATTCTACATCCTTGTTTTAAAGCTTTCACGCTCTAAAACTTGAATCAACTTTATCAGGATTGAAGCAAGCTGATGTGGACTGGCTGGTTCAGATGCGCCTCTCATACCCCTGGTCATTCACGAGATCTCTAGAGATAGAGCCGTATAACAGGAGACTTTTCTTGACCGAAGCCATCTGGATCCTGGAGCAACTGTCTGTGGATACCCATGCGACCATTTCTCCTCATAGTGCGCATCTGCTTTTCATCACATGCAAGGGGCTTCAAGCTAAAGTTGAGGGCAAGCTAGGCTTTGGGTTCCTTCTCAACATGATCACCCAAATTCTCGCAGCTGTGAATTTGAAACGCTGCTTCCACAACCTCGCAGCTGAGAGACGGAAGGTAGAGGAGCAAAGGCAGAAGGCTGAAGAAGCTGTCAAACTTTTTCATGAGATGAATGCCAAGTACGAGCAGCTGAAGCGAGAAGTCGACCAAGTGAGAGATGCATCACTCTCATTCTCTCCAGAAGACCCTTTGATCAAGGACTTATTTTGAGAAACAAAAAGTATTTGTTTGAAACAAAAAATATTATTGTAATGCTGCTAGGGTTTCTCCCCATTTTTTTTATCTAGAACTTGCATGTCCCATTTTACCCTTCCAGGGATTTGCTCAAATATTTTTGTGCGTATCAATTATGACGTCACATGGCGACGTATCTGCCTTGATTTTCGCACTAACGATTTATTAGATAAGCACGATTTCCTTGGGAAGCCCATCCGTATTATGACCTTCCGTCATTAATTAGGGCACGCCACCGAATCGTCATAGCCTTTAGTAGGGTAATTGAATTTTACCTCTTTTGAGACGCAAGTAATTGATTCTTACCCCTTTTCCAAGCTTTGCTGACTCAGCTAGGGAACCGAAGAGTCCCCGTAGAGTCTATATAAACCCTTCCTCTTGCTGCTTGGGTTCTTCATCCCAAAATGTGGCTTGCCATGAGTCCTTACGACTGCTGGCCTCAACGCTTGTCTTTTGTTGATTCATGGAAATTTCAAGTTGTGAAACCTGATTTTGTGCCTTGTGCCATAGAAATAGCTCCCAAGATCTTCTTTATGAAGCTTATTGATCTTTATGGCTACTGTGAAGATGATATACATAATACCTCATGTTTTTACGAAGATTCTTCTTCGTCTATTATGTTTGCAGGTCGTATCTCCGGCTGCCTTCCGGCGAGGTGCAGTGCTGTACTGACCTTTTTACCAACTCGTTATGAATGGAGTGTTTCTCCTCTAGCTTTCCTGGAGGAGAACTATTTGCCTCCACGTTCTTGAACTAGGGGTGACGAGCCATTGCGCTCGTCTCCGTGGACAAAAAGCTTTCTGCCCCAGGAGTTGTTCTCCGCTTGTTCTTCACCGCCGCATCCGCCTGAACAGGTGGTTCATCTGGCACATTTCTTGGGCAGAAGACCAGTCAGGAGCCTTGTTCAGATCTAGGATCCCGACAAGAGCGTCGCATAGCTTTGTTAGTGTTTGTAGGCCGTTCATTTTACAGCAAGAATTTTCTTACTATAAATTTTTGCGTGTAAGGTGCTATGTCGCATAGCTTTTGTTAGGACCAGTAGGCCGATCCTTTTATAGTAAGAATTTTCTTACTATGAGTTTTTGCTTGTAAGCTGCTATCTAGACAGATAAATTGTAAGTCATTTTGACTCTTAATGAAGCATTCTGTAGCATTTGCTGTTCTTGTTTGATACAACAAATTGTAATATCGCATGCGTCTTGGCTATAAAACAAGTTATGTTTCTTCTGCCCTTTGCAGTCGGATACTTGCCTGAATAGTCCTTTTTTTTCAAGCTTGATAAATTTTGCATTCACACAGAGTGTTGCTGCTATAGCTAGCTACCTAAACAGGTAGGTTCGCAGTACCAGTTAAGATCATACACCATGGCTGCTATCTAGGCTGATAGGCTCTCAGATCACTTAAGATCATATTTGAACATCGCTGCTATCTCAGCAGATAGGCTTTTAGATCACTTAAGATCGCATTTGAATATTGATGCTATCTCGGCAGATAGGCTTCGAGATCACTTAAGATCACATTTGAATATTGCTGCTATCTCTGCAGATAGGCTTTTAGATCACTTAAGATCGCATTCGAATATTGCTGCTTTCTCGGCAGATAGGCTTCGAGATCACTTAAGATCACATTTGAATATTGCTGCTATCTCAGCAGATAGGATTTTAGATCACTCAAGATCGCATTCGAATATTGCTGCTATCTCGGCAGATAGGCTTCGAGATCACTTAAGATAACATTTGAATATTGCTGCTATCTCAGCAGATAGGCTTTTAGATCACTTAAGATCGCATTCGAATATTGCTGCTATCTCGGCAGATAGGCTTTTGTTGTTAATAAACAGAGAATAAAACGATGAAAGACAACTAAAGTAATAAAATTCTTCTCATTTGGGAGAATTCTTTTATTATAAGAACCCTCATATGGGAGAGGCAAGATTACAAGTCCCTCATATGGGTGAGGCAAGGTTACAAATCCCTCATATGGGAGGAACGACGCATGAGTATATCAAAATACTAGACGTAAATAGACATTGTAATCTGATGAATGTAAAGAGAGAAGTTAAGGATAATAATTCTTAATCCAGCGCATGTTGACTGAGCTTGGGGTTGTGGCCGTCCCATGTAGCCTCTGTATTTTGCAGTAACCACTGTCAAAGACTACTTTAACTTCGAATGGTCCTTCCCAGTTGGCTGCGAACTTTGGATGGGCTGCCTCCCGCATACAATGATCTGAAGCACGCAAAACCAGGTCCCCAACCGTGAAGTCTCGATGTTGGACTGTTTTGTTGTATGCGCGAGCGATCCTCTCCTTGTAGCGTTTGTTAGCCCGCTTGGCTTGCTCTTGCTTTTCCTCCAATAAAATCAAGTCGTGGTCGCGCTGATTGTCATATAATGCATGAAAGGCCAATCTCGCAGAGTTGATTTTCACCTCCGCCGGTACAACAGCTTCAGCTCCATAGCATAAAAGGAATGAGGAGACTCCTGTGGGAGTCCTCGGCGAAGTTCGATATGCCCAAAATGCTATGTTCAAAGAATCGGCCCATTTCTTGTGATCGTCTGCGACCATCTTGCTCAGGATTCTTAGCAGTGTCTTGTTGGTCGCTTCTGCTTGACCATTCCCTTTTGGATAATAAGGAGTGGAACAGACCTGCCTTACGTTGTATTCCGCTAGTTTTGCGGCTACCTGACGATTTACAAAAGGAGTACCATTATCCGAGAGAATTGTGTTGGGAATTCTGAACCTGTATATGATGTTCTCTTGGACGAAATGGACCACAGCAAGCGCATTAGCTGTCCATAGCGGTATTGCCTCCACCCACTTGGTAAATAGCTCGGTCGCGGTGAGGATAAACTGGTTCCCATGTGAGGCTGGTCGAATGGGGCCAACAAAATCTAGAGCCCAAGTGTGGAATGGCCATGGTGTCCTCAATGCGTGTAGATCTACGGCAGGGGCATGTACGAGGTTGCCCTTGAATTGACACTCCTGGCATCTCCTTAATTTAGTGCGGCAATCTGCCTCCATGTTGGCCCAGAAATAGCCAACTGTGAGGAGCTGTCTGCATAGTTTCGCACCTCCCTGATGCTCTACTTGGTGAGAGAGATCCATCACCTCTTGCACTTCCTTGCTATCTAGGCATCGAAGTAGATTACCCTCGTGACCCCTTCGCCAGAGTATGTTTTCTTGTACTACGTACCGGGCTGCCTTTCTTTTCAGTTTCTCGGCTTCCTTTCTCGACTCAGGCTCGATTCCTTCTGTGAGAAAATCGAAGAGTGGCTTCCTCCAGTCCATGTCATCATCGACCAAGGCAATTGTTAAAGAATCCTTGATCAATGCGCAACTCTCACAGTTCCCTTGAATTATCGTAGCAGTCGTTGACATGTCCGGCCAGTGAATCCCATACCTTTGGGCTTTCCGATAGATTGACACCTCACTTTCTCCGCAAGTGTGCTGGCGAATCTTTTCCAACAGTGCTTGCCCCTCCTGCTGCGAGACGCATCGCATGAGTATCCCTCCTGGACCTTTGTAGTAGAGAGCGTTATCATGTATGCAGTACCCCTTAGTGGATGCCCAATTTTCTTTGTTCGTTCCTTCGGCGATGGCGAGTAATATCGGTTTCCTCCAGTCTGCATCGTCCATACACTCATCCTCACATGCGTCCTCTGTCAACGCCGACGACATTCGTACTTCAATCGAGATTCTCGCACGGCACTTATCCGCACTAACTTTAGATCCCAGAGTGGCCAAAGCATCAGCATGCCGATTATCTGCTCTAGGTGTATTCTCGTACCTGACATCGCAGAATTTTTGCACCAGCTTCTGCACCAAAGTCCGGTAGGGCAATAGATTTACTTCTTTTAATCCGTACTCGCCTGAAGCTTGTTTGACGATTAACTTGGAATCCCCCATAACCGTCAAATTGCTTACTTCGAGTGCCCTAGCTGCACGGAGACCCGCGATGAGAGCCTCATACTCCGCTTCATTGTTGGTGACTGCGAAATCGAGTTTTGTGGACATTTGGATGACCTCCCCATCCGGTTTAGTCAAAACGATTCCAATTCCTCCACCTTTCCTTGTTGACGATCCATCAAAATGAAGCGTCCAGTAAGGTAACTCGACTGCATAGATCTCGGTCCCTCTAGTTCCTCCTCGATCATGGGCTTGTAGCTGTTATCCGGGAACTGTGCCATCAGGTCCGCCACTGATTGTGATTTGATTGCCCGCCGTCGAACGCACATGATGTCGTATTGGGAAATGGTCATATACCATTTTGCCAATCTTCCGCCGGGAGAGGTATGAGTCAAGAGGTACCGTATAGGGTCACTCTTTGTAACCACCACCACTTTGTGCGAGGCGAAGTAGTGCTTCAACTTTTCTATCACGAAGAATAGAGCAAGGAAATGACGTTCGATATCCGTGTACCTTGATTCGGCTGGTTGCACTATGCGAGAAATATAGTAAATCGGCCTTTCTTGCCCTTCATACTCCTGAGCCAAAAGTGCCCCTATGGACCTCTTTGTCGACGTGAGATACAGCAAAAGCGGCGATCCAAGCTGCGGTGCGATCATTACCCTTTGTGATGTCAGCAAGTCCCTTAACCTCCCGAATGCGGCCTCATGTTCCGTGGTCCAATTGTACACATCATTCTTCTTGAGTAGATCGCTGAAGCAGAAGGTTATTTCTGCGATCGCTGGGATGAACCTTCGCAGGTAAGATAACTTCCCCAAGAATGTTTTCAGAGCACTTTGATTGCGTGGTGCCGTCATGCTAGTGATGGCTGATACCTTTTCGGGATCAGGCTCGATGCCCTGGCGATGTATCACACATCCCAAGAACTTCCCTGAGGTCACTCCGAATGCGCACTTCATGGGGTTCATCTTTAGCTGGAAACTTCTGCATCTTTCAAATACTTTCCGCAGGTCCCCCAAATGGCCCGCTTCCTCTTTGGACTTGACAACCAACTCATTAACATAAAACTCCACTTCTTTGTGCATCATGTCATGAAATAGAGCCATCATGGCTCGCTGAAAAGTCGCGCCTGCGTTCTTGAGCCCAAACAGCATAACCGTATAATTAAAGACTCCCACTGGCGTGATGAACGGGGTTTTCCGTGCATCTTCAGGGTCCATCTTGATCTGGTTGTACCCACTGAAGCCATCCATGAAGCTGAACATACGATGACCCGCAGTCGAATCAATGAGCAGATCGATGTTGGGCAGTGGAAAATCATCCTTAGGGCAGAAGCGGTTGAGATCTCGGAAGTCTACACAAATGCGAAGTTGCCCATTCTTCTTCACCACAGGCACAATGTTAGCCAACCACGTGGGATGGTGATTTGGTTCGATGAACCTGGCAGTCAGTAGCTTGACAATTTCTTGCTTGATTTTCACGTTTATCTCCGGCCTGAAGCTCCTCGTGCTTTGTTTTACCGGCTTAGATCCCGGGAGTACATCTAACCTGTGCATGGTGATGCTCGTGTCCAGGCTGGGCATTTCATCGTATTCCCATGCAAACACATCTTTTTACTCAGTCAGAAGCTGCATCAATCTTGCTTCTTCCTCACTTGTGAGGTCTGCAGTCAGAAAGACGGGCCTCTTCTTTTCTTCGCCTAGGCTCAGGAATACTTCCTTCAGCTCCTGCTTCTGAGGTTTCGGCTTATCCTCCATGCATTCTGGCGCCTCTTTTAATTTATCCTCCTAAATGTCTGGTGTCGGCTTGTCTTCTTCCATGACACGCTCGATTTGATTGATTTGCCCAGGGATATCCCCATGCTTGTGTGGGGGTATCCCCGCGCACCTTCATATGCGGTAGCATTTCTTCCCATTAGAGTAGAAGCTTTCTATCTCTTTGCCCGCGGGATCATGTTTTACTACTCTTTTCAGGGTGTATGCTGACAGCGTAAACCTATCTGCTTTTTCGCAAGTGTACGATCAAGTAATATAGAGTATGTAATTGTGACTCTGGTTGTCGAACCCACGAGAACAGTTTAAGTTGTTGCTAATTAGAATTAGAATTAGGCACGAAGTTTGTAAAAAGGAGAAAGGTTTGGGATTTGACTCTACTTAATTGCGATAAATAAAAACAGTAAAAAGCTTATTTTATTTTTCTGTTGAATGCTTTGCAGAAATTGTTGTAGTTGTAAAAGTTGATAATTCTAAGAATCTAGGTTCCGGGATCCCCTAGGGTTAGTTTCCAGCTTTCATAGTATATTCGATTTCAGAAACACACGGTGGTTTTGTTTATGCCAGCATACCAATAGTACAATCTCCTCTCGGTCTCATGCACCTATCACTCTCCTGCAGATTTTCGGGTCCTCTCGGTCCACCTAAATCTACAGGTTCGTTCTAAGTCTGCTAGGGTTACAGGTTCTCCTCTCGGTCTCCCCCTAAACATCTAGCAGTTGGTCTAATGCTTATGGGCTAGTCCCCTGATTCTCTTCACCTCTCGGTCCATCAAGGCAGACTACTAAATCCTGTCTTTTCTTCCTAACTTTCACTGGTCACTCTCGTGCACCAGATCCTGTCTGTAACACTCCTGGGTGATCAAGCCATTCATGTATGTAAATAAAATCAAAGACAGAACAATAAACAATCCATCCTGTATTAAGGCTTAGCTAGCCATGCATCTGAAAATCAAACAACCAAGTCTGCTGAATTCATAAACCCTAGGTTCACCAAGAACCTAGGCAAAAGGTCTAGCTAGCTTGCATTATTGAAAAACAACGTTTCATAAAGAGAAAAGATCAAACTAGTTATTTTCTGAAAATACTGGTAAACTGCTCCAATCCTGCTCTGCTCCAACTCCTGGCTGCTGTGAAACTGGCTGCTGATGATGATGATAGATGTGAGTGTGTATGCGTAACCCTAATTCAGTGCTGGGACACCTCCTTTTATACTGCCACAGTCTCCAAAACTGATGCACGAAATTCCTGTTTTACCCTCGAAAAGACCCGTCCTGGAAGCTTCTGGAAACCTTCTGTGCGTTCGAACGCACACTTCCTGCGTTCAAACGCAGTGCGTCTGAACGCACACCTTATGCGTTTGAACGCAGGCCTTAACCGGTTTTCCTCCTCTGGCTTCTGGCTTCTGGACCCGTGCATTTGAACGCAGCTCCTCTGCGTTTGAACGCACCCCTTGGCCTTTTTCTTCTTCTGAGTGTTGAGTCCTGCGTTTGAACGCACGAGGTGCGTTTGAACGCACCCCTTAACTTTTCAGCACTTCGGCCTCTGAACCCTGCGTTTGAACGCAGACTGCCTGCGTCTGAACGCAGGACTTAGCCAATTTTCTGTCATTTTCCTGCTGCTCCCATCTTGTGCGTCTGAACGCAGATGCCCTGCGTTTGAACGCACCACTTAGCATTTTTTCCTCTTTTTCTGCTCAGCTTTCCTGACACGCTGCCTCCCATCCAAGTTAATCTCATGCATTTTTCGGCACCTGTTATCTGCACATCATAACACGCACCCGCGATCATATCCAACAAAAAAAGTATGCATAAAATTACTCAAATTTTACAATCATGATCTATAAATCTCTGCCTCGTATCAGGTGGAAAATAAGCTGAAAATGGCCAAACTCAACTCTCACAGGGTTAAAACCAATGGTAAAAAGATGTCCCAGACTAATACATTTTCAAGCTGTCAAAATACCCCCACACTAACCTCTGCTCGTCCCGAGCAGACCCTTGCATACTGCCCTGCAGACCCATTTTTGCATACTTTAATTGCATACTTCCCCTTTTTCACAGATTCAAGACACAGACCAAACACTCAATAGATGACTGACTCAGATACAGAATACACACAAACTGACTCAAGACACAGCTAAAATTTTTTTTTCTTCTGAAATTGGGCAACCTCTCTATCATAAACTGAAATCATCAAATCCTCACAAGCTTATTTCGAAATTCCACAACACGCATCAAGAAATGATATAAACTGATCCTATGCACAAACTCACTAAGGTATCCCCAAACATCCACCAAACCAACCAAGATAAAGCACGTCTTTTGACTTAGAGGGTCCAGGCATCTACAGTCAACAGATAATTTTTCTTCGCCAAGTCATTTGAGGTTTTCAGACCCCTTTAGCCGTTATTGCGTTTGTTTTGCAAATTGTCCCATTGTTGGGACACAACTCCTGTGTAATACGGCTTGACTTTAATTTCCCTCTTAAGCTCTAAATTGGATTGAATCCAAATTTTCCATGTGAATGGAAGCACATTATGTTGTTTCTCCTTTAAGCACAAAATATTATATATTTTTTTTATTATTATTATTATTTTTTTTTTTTTAATAAACTCCTCTGTTTTTTACAACTGTGCAGTAGAGCTTTAAGAGTGCGGGCTTTTTAGGATTTTCTCTTGGAACCACCTTAAGGGATGGTGGTGTACATTCTCCAACTTCGCTTAGGCCACAGATTTGTACCACATAAAACCGACTCTACACGAAGGTCCACCCCAGATTCCAAGAGTCCACCAGTTTCCACGGGAAACAGAATATTCCATTATCTAAGGACCAAATCTGCCTAGCACACTAAAGAAGTCAAAAGTATGCCTGTATCTACTTTCCACATTCCTGAATACCCGGGATAGCCTGTCGTGAGAATTGTGCACAGAATACTAAAATTTGAAGTATCCCTGCTACGGTGCTTCCTACTCTAATAAGCTCTTTCATTGGATTCTCTTCAGTTTCTAGGTCCTAAGTTGCCCTTTCTCAGAATTTATTTTTATTTTTTTTTATTTTTTATTTTTTTTATAATTATATTTATATCATGCAAGGTCAGAAAGGTTGGTGGGTAGACTCAACATAAAAAAAAACGTGCTGACTCAAAAAAATAAAAATAAAAATAAAATAAAAAATAAAATTGACAAAAATATGCTGACCTGGCTATGCAGGAGGACACGATTCCCCACCCCCACACTAGAGGTGGCGCGCCCTCGCGACTCTACTGATCTGGCCTGTAACTAGAATCTGTGTTCTCCGGAGTAGACTGGTCAGTCGGCTCGGGAGATGGTGAAGGGGTTCGCCCCCTGGCGCGTTTCCTCGCAGCATGGCGTGCTGCGGCTGCGGTACCAGCGTGGCTGGCACCGGGATGGGCACTGCTGGCCCCTGGGTCTGCATGCTCTCTCCTAGGTGGGTACTGGGTACCGGATCTGCCGGGGTCACCTACACTGTCTGCATGTTCAGGGCTCGGTGTGGGGTCATGGCCAGAGAAGCTGTCATATGGCCGGCTATCCTCCATTGTCCAGCTGGGACAATTGTCACTCGAATAGCGGTCTGGAAAATTAAACCTCTTACCACGCATGTTGCTCTGAATTTCAGCGAGTGCCGCCTCATGAGCTCTCATGGCGGCTGTATGAGCGTGGTAGATATGCTTCTGGGTCTTGAACAATTTGCCAAGACCCCTGGCCATTTTCTTGACCGTCCTTACTAGGTAGTTCTGTACTTTTTCTTGGGCCTTAATTTTCTTTCTGACCCATTACTCATGCTCAGTCCTCTCCAGGCGCCCAAAAGAACTGCGCCTGGCCCCTCTGCTGGACTGCCCCAAGTCAGGGTCGGCCTGCCTGTGTTCACTGGAACTGGCAGATCGGGGCAGTTGGAAGGGACCTGGTAAGGCTGGAAAACCCCCATCACCGGGAGGAGGTGGTGGTGGCATGCCAACACCCCCACCCTGAGGTGGAACATCATCATCATCATCGTCCACTTGGACAAATTCAGGAGGCCCGTGCACGGCCTCATGCAACGCACATCTCATGTTCTTGTACTTTCGAACCTGAATTGGTTGAATATCTCTCAGGTCACCAGGAATTACCACCAGATAGTCCTGTGCCATTTTTGTCAACATCCCCAGGAGACCCAAACCCTTCTTGCTGTGAGTCTCTCTTCGTTCCCGGAAAAACTCACAAATAATCTCCGGGAGGCTTACAGGCTCTCGGGCCATCAGACAGTAGACCAACAGGGCAATATTATAATCAATGCGGGTAAAGTGTTTTATACCCACAACTCTGTTGTTCACCCACTCGGTCCACCATCTCGCCTCTCGAATCAGGTAGGTCGCAGGGAGTTTCCGGTAGGAAGGACTCCGTTCAGGGTAGTACCAAGCAGCGCCGGGTACACCAGCACACAGGGTGGTCAAGATCTGCTCACCCAACTGCTCAGATGGATGACGTCTCAGTTCCTGAAACTGACAGTCATCCAACACTAACTCCAGACCCAGACTCTCTCGGATACTCTCTGGGGTGATTCGAATCCATCTCTTTCTGCAGTAAATCCAGTCAATTGACTGGGCTTCACTGTTCATGCACTGCTGGAGATTGCTGTAAATCTCCTTAGCCAGCACAGAACTGACCTGCAGATTGGTAAACCCAGTAAATAAATCCCCAAAATGATCCTGCCCAGTATAGTTGAACAGTTCATCCCCCATTGCTACTCTATCACGGGGAAAGGTCCTCTCAGCAGGTATGTCATACCGAATCTTTTTGTCTTGCAGAAAGAAACGGTGAGCCTCCATGTTAACAAACCTATGGTAGCAGAAATTGTTAACCCTAAGCAATCGGCAGTCTATGATGTTCAAAGGTGCAATCGCCCTATCAGGCCTCATGTAGGGAATATCCTCATCCATTTCCAGATTAAAACAGTAAGAAATGAAAATATTCAAAGAGAATGAAAAGATAGAACCTGGCTACCCGGAGTGAATCTTACGGGTACAGATCTGAAAATTGCTCTCTGAAGTGGATCTGTCGGTGTTTGGATCGGATGAGTTTGACCACCCCCACACTGTTCCTGACCTTCTGGTGGACCTGCGGTGGTCGTCGGAGGTCGCTGGCGGCAGACTGCTCTGGCGGCTGCTAGGGCAGAGAGAATTTCTAGAGAGAGAGTTGAAAACTGGATGACTTGGGTGAAAATGAGTCACTGTCATCCGTACAGTATATATAGGCAAACTTTCAGAAATTGCAGAATGGCCCCGAAATTTCAAAATTTTTCAAATTTTTCCGAAACTTTTGATCCCGCTCGAATGTGCGTTTGATCTGCGTTTGAACGCACAGTGTGCGTTTAAACGCAATGCTTGAAGGTTCATGAATTTTCTGGGTTTGATGAGTTGCGTTTGAACGCACATGAGTTGCGTTTGAACGCAATGCTTCTCTTCTGCAATCTCTCTGATGAGCTGCGTTTGAACGCACATGAGTTGCGTTCGAACGCACGCCTTTGTCTCTAGAAATTCTCGGCTGATTGGGTCTGCGTTTGAACGCAGGATCTGCGTCTAAACGCACGGCCTTAGAATTTTCCACCTCATTTCTGTCTTCTTGCGTTTGAACGCACATGAGTTGCGTTTAAACGCACCACTTGGTGGCTGGAAATTTTTACTGCGTGTTCTGCGTTTGAACGCAGCTCTTCTGCGTTTGAACGCACAAGTGTTAACCGTTTCCAGTGCTTTTCCTGTCCGTTGGTGGGGCTTTGTTTGAACGCAGGGTGTCTGCGTTTGAACGCACACGTGCGTTTGAACGCACGCCTCTGCTTCCTGAAACACTGAGTTCAACATTAAATCCCTCTTTCTCACTTTTCTCTCAAATTATGAATGTTGTAAAAACAACTAATCTATGTTGGGTTGCCTCCCAACCAGCGCTTGTGATTTACAGTCGACAGCCCGACTTTGTTACCTCTGCTGTAATCACGGAATGTCGAGGTAGAGTGCCTCTACCTCCATGATTTCCTGAGGATCCCTGTATGGCTTGACTCTGTTCCCATTCACCTTGAAAACTGTATTATCCCTCGGGTTCTCCAGCTCTACCACTCCCCATGATGTAATGTCCTTCACAATAAATGGTCCAGACCATCTTGAGCGCAGCTTCCCTGGATAGAATTTCATCCTTGAATTGTAGAGGAGAACCTTCTGCCCGATTTCTATCTTCTTTGGTAGAATGCGGTTGTCATGCCACTTCTTTGTTTTCTCTTTATAAATTTTGGCACTCTCATATGCAGTTTTACGGAATTCCTCCAGTTCAAGGAGTGCCATCTTCCGTTTGTTTCCTGATAAACTGTGATCCATATTCAGCTGCTTGATTGCCCAGTATGCTTTGTGCTCCAATTCTACTGGTAAGTGACATGCTTTTCCAAACACCAGCTGGTACGGGGACATTCCCAGTGGGGTTTTGTAAGCAGTTCTGTACGCCCAAAGCGCATCATCCAGCTTTAACGACCAGTCCTTGCGTCCAGGATTCACAGTTTTTTCCAGTATGCTCTTTATCTCTCTGTTGGACACCTCTGCTTGCCCGTTTGCCTGAGGGTGATAAGGCAGTGATACCTTATGGATAGACACCCCGTACTGCTTTAGAACCTTGGCAAAGACTTTATTGATAAAATGAGAACCTTCATCACTGACCATGGCCCTCGGTGTTCCAAATCTGGTAAAGATGTTACGTTTGAGGAACCTTTCCACGACTGACGCATCGTTCTTCTGACAGACTATTGCTTCCACCCATTTTGACACGTAATCTACTGCCAATAAGATGTAGAGATTTCCCAGAGACGAAGGAAAAGGACCCATAAAATCAATACCCCACACGTCGAAAGGTTCGACTTCCTGCCAAAGTGTCATGGGCATTTCATTCCGCTGGGAGATATTTCCTGTCCGTTGGCAGCGATCACAGCTCTGTGCATAATCATGGCAGTCCTTGAAAACTGTTGGCCAGAAAAATCCTGACTGCAGCACCTTGTGAGCTGTTCTCGGTCCGCTGAAGTGTCCCCCACACTGTGCTGAGTGGCAGTGCTGAATTACCTCCAAAATTTCGTGACATGGAATGCATCGACGGAGAATATTATCTGCCCCTTGCTTGAACAGATAGGGATCGTCCCAGAAATATTGCCTGCAATCAGAAATAAATTTCTTTTTCTGCCAAGGGGTGATGTCTTCAGGGAGTACACCATTGACCAAATAATTGGCAATGGCATAGTACCAGGGCCGTCTGTTGGTCTTGATCTTCATAATATGTTCATCCGGAAAATTTTCTTGAATGGGCACCACTTCCTCTGTAGGCTTTTCCAGACGAGATAGATGATCAGCTACTACATTTTCAACTCCCGTTTTATCCCTGATTTCGACGTCAAATTCCTGCATCAGCAGAATCCAACACAGCAGCCTTGGCTTTGCGTCCTTCTTTTCCAGTAAATATTTCAGTGCACTGTGATCTGTAAAAATAATGACTTTAGAGCCTACCAGGTACGATCTGAATTTATCTAGGGCAAAAACAACTGCCAGCAACTCCTTCTCTGTAGTCCCATAATTAATCTGCGCCTCATTCAGCACCCTGCTGGCATAGTAGATGACGCTGCACACCTTGTCCTTCCTCTGTCCCAGTACCGCGCCCACAGCGTAATCACTAGCGTCGCACATCAGCTCGAACGGGAGTGTCCAGTCTGGTGTTGTGATAATGGGTGCAGTCGTCAGCCTCTCTTTAAGCACGTCAAAAGCTTCTTTGCAGGCTTCATCAAATACGAAGGGCACATCTTTTCCCAACAAATTACATAGTGGTTTTGTAATTTTTGAGAAATCTTTAATAAACCTTCTGTAAAATCCTGCGTGGCCCAAAAAGCTCTTGATTGCCTTCACTGTGGTTGGATACGGCAGCTGCTTGATCACCTCTATTTTTTCCCTGTCTACTTCCAGCCCTTTACTGGAAATCCTGTGTCCCAGCACTATTCCTTCAGTAACCATGAAGTGGCATTTTTCCCAGTTGAGTACCAGGTTTGTTTTTCTGCAGCGAATCAGAACTCTGGCCAGATGGTATAGGCAATCTTCGAAGCTGTCTCCGAATAACGAAAACTCGTCCATGAAAACTTCCAAATTTTTCTCTATCATATCAGAGAAAATAGCCATCATACATCTTTGGAATGTTGCTGGAGCATTGCACAATCCAAATGGCATTCGTCTGAAGGCGAACGTTCCGTACGGGCAAGTGAACGTCGTCTTTTCTTGGTCTTCTGGATTTATGTAGATCTGGTTGTAGCCAGAGTACCCGTCAAGAAAGCAGTAATAAGCATGGTGCGCTAGTCTGTCCAACATCTGGTCCATGAATGGCAGCGGGAAGTGGTCCTTCAGTGTGGCATCGTTCAGCTTCCGATAGTCCATACAGATTCGCCAGCCAGTGACAGTTCGCTGGGCGATCTGTTCCTGATCAGCATTCTGCACTACTGTAATACCCCCTTTCTTCGGTACACACTGGACAGGACTCACCCAGGTGCTGTCTGATATGGGGTATATAATTCCTGCTTCTAGCCACTTCATGACCTCCTTACGTACCACATCTTTCATAATTGGGTTTAGTCTCCGTTGAGGCTGGATAACTGGCTTCTTTCCGTCTTCAATTCGTATTTTATGCATGCAATAATCAGGACTGATTCCCTTCAGGTCTGCAATTGTCCATCCGATGGCTTCTTTATGCTCTCTGAGTACCTCCAGTAGCTTTTGTTCCTGTTCCTGAGATAAAAGAGAAGAAACAATTACCGGCGGGGTATTATTTTCACCAATAAAAGCGTACCTGAGGTGTTCTGGCAACTGTTTTAATTCCAGGGCTGGTGGTTCCTGGAGTGACGGGACCAGTGTTATTTTCTGCTCGCCTCCTTCATCCCTGTATAGTTTGACCCAGCTTTCTGTTCCCATGATCTGCTCATCCTGTTGCTCTTCTGTTTCCTCTGGGTACATGTCTTCAAATTCCTCCCATAAATCTTCTATCTCATCGCTTTCCAGATCATCAATTACCTCTACTGCAAAACAGTTTTCATGCCCATAATGATCGGGAAGCTGGAGAGATTTGAAAACATTAAATTTTACTTTTTCTTCATTGATTTGCATGGACAGCTCTCCACTTTTGCAGTTAATAATGGCTTCACCAGTCGCCAGGAAAGGTCTGCCCAGGATCAGCGGAACCTCTCCTGCCTCCATATCCAGTATCACAAAATCTGCTGGAAAAATAAGCTCTCCCACTTTTACCAGGATATCTTCAATTACTCCATAGGCAGGTTTCACCGATCTGTCAGCCATTTGAAGCATAATTCTTGTTGGACGTGGTTCTCCGACTCCCAGACTTTTGAAGATGGTCAGTGGCATCAGGTTGATGCTGGCACCCAAGTCGCATAAGGCTTTTCCTGTGTATGCACTGCCCAGGGTTACTGGAATAACAAAGCTGCCAGGGTCTTTCTTTTTCAGTGGTAGACCATTTTTTACACAACTGCTCGCTTCTGCCGTCAGATTCACTGTTTCGAAGTCACTCATTCGCCTTCTACCATACAAGATGTCTTTGAGAAATTTCGCATAAGTAGGCATTTTGGCAAGTGCTTCAGCAAAAGGTATATTTATCTGTAATTGCTTGAATACCTCCAGAAATCTGGCGTAGTCTTTGCTGTCATCTCTCTTACGTGTCTTCAGAGGGTAAGGTACCTCCTTAGAAATTGGCACTGTTTCTGGATTACCCTCATTCGTCTGCTCTGCTTCCTGCTCGACCGAACCCCTTTTCTGAGGGTTAGCGGTTGAACTGTCTTCCCGGTCAATCACTTCCTGTTCAATAATCTTTGACTTTTCTGCGCGTGCATGACTGGGATACGGTGGATCCTGCAGTGCAATTTCACTCCGAGTTGTGATAGCATTGATTTGAGCGCGTGGATTGTTCACTGTGTTAGATGGTAAATTCCCTGGGGCTCGTTCTGCCTGGTTCTGTGCAAGCTGTCCATTCTGTACTTCCAAGTTGCGGATAGCAATCTTCATCTGGCTTACATCAGCAGTTAATGAGTCCATCTGTGCGAATCTAGTTTCCCACTGCTTATTGAATTTCTCCATATGGGACTCAAAATGTTGCTGTGACTGATTTAGCTGTGGTGCTGCTTGTGCAGGCTGAGCTGGGGCTGTCTGTTGTGCCTGTGGCCTGTGCTGGAATCCTGGTGCATATACTGCTGCATTGGGATTTCCGTAGCGAAACCCTGGATGGTCACGTGTGCCTGGTCTGTAGCGACTAGGATCCCACTGCTGCTGAACATAGTTGGCATCTTCGGTCTGAAGCTCCAGAATTGCTGCGTCAAAGTCAGGTTCGTCCACGGATGCCACCGGCTTCTTTTCTGTATACACCTTCTTGACTAAGTCCTGTACCACTTTCGTGAGATTGTCAATCCTGTCATCAACCACTGGTTCTGCTACTGCCGTGAGCCTGCGGTCATCAAACAGGCGAGTATCCTGTTTGGCTAATTGCTTCATCAGTTCGTATGCTCCATCCTTATCCACATGGTATAAAAAGTTACCCCCAGCTTCCCTATCAATCCTGTCTGCATTCTCCCTGTCAAGTGCATGGTAGAATACATGCAGAATCTTTGCGTCCCCGAAGCCGTGATTGGGGCATTTTTTAACGAGTCTCATCAACCTGTCCCATGCATCTACCACTGTCTCCCCCATCTGCTGTTTGAAAGATAAAATCTCACTCTGCAGCTTGATAACGCGGGATGCAGGGTAGAATTTTGCCAAGAAATCAGCAACACACCCCTCCCAGGTAGTGATAGACCTCGGTGGTCTTGCCTCCAGCCAATCTTTTGCTGTTCCGAACAAACAGTATGGGAATAAAATCAGCTTTAGCGTGTCCGCTTCGACCCCTCTATACTTAATCTTGTTGCAGTTATCCTCAAATTTTCCAAGGAAGTCGTTTGGATCTTCATCTGCCTTCCCATTAAAAGGACAATGAGTCTGGGCGGTCTGAATGGTGGATGATTTCAGGTCGAAGTGCTCTGCTGTAATGGGAGGCACTACAATAGCTGGTTGATGTCCTCCGGTTGGGACTTCAAAGTTTTTGACTAACGCCCTTCCAGACCTGTTATACGTCCTCTGATTGTTCCTGGCAGCAAAACCTGCTGCTATCAGCTCTTCAATGTAAAGAGCCATCTGTGCTGGAGTACGTTGCGGCTGTCCTGTCGGTGTTCCTGTTTCAGTTGTGGTGTCTTCTCCGTGCTCAGACATCGCGGCTCGGTGTCTGCGACTTTGCTCTCTGAAAAGTTTCTCGGGATCTTCGAGTGGTGATACCAGTTTGCTGGGCAATCTGGGCATAAACTAGAATAGCCTGAAAATCAGATTTCAAGAGCAGTAAGTCGAAAGAAAGTAACTGTAAAAATAAAAGAAAAACTCTGAGACTTATTCTAATGTCTCTTTAACAAAAACTGTAACCGTTCCCCGGCAACGGCGCCAAAAACTTGACAGCGTAAACCTATCTGCTTTTTCGCAAGTGTACGATCAAGTAATATAGAGTATGTAATTGTGACTCTGGTTGTCGAACCCACGAGAACAGTTTAAGTTGTTGCTAATTAGAATTAGAATTAGGCACGAAGTTTGTAAAAAGGAGAAAGGTTTGGGATTTGACTCTACTTAATTGCGATAAATAAAAACAGTAAAAAGCTTATTTTATTTTTCTGTTGAATGCTTTGCAGAAATTGTTGTAGTTGTAAAAGTTGATAATTCTAAGAATCTAGGTTCCAGGATCCCCTAGGGTTACTTTCCAGCTTTCATAGTATATTCGATTTCAGAAACACACGGTGGTTTTGTTTATGCCAGCATACCAATAGTACAATCTCCTCTCGGTCTCATGCACCTATCACTCTCCTGCAGATTTTCGGGTCCTCTCGGTCCACCTAAATCTACAGGTTCGTTCTAAGTCTGCTAGGGTTACAGGTTCTCCTCTCGGTCTCCCCCTAAACATCTAGCAGTTGGTCTAATGCTTATGGGCTAGTCCCCTGATTCTCTTCACCTCTCGGTCCATCAAGGCAGAGTACTAAATCCTGTCTTTTCTTCCTAACTTTCACTGGTCACTCTCGTGCACCAGATCCTGTCTGTAACACTCCTGGGTGATCAAGCCATTCATTTATGTAAATAAAATCAAAGACAGAATAATAAACAATCCATCCTGTATTAAGGCTTAGCTAGCCGTGCATCTGAAAATCAAACAACCAAGTCTGCTGAATTCATAAACCCTAGGTTCACCAAGAACCTAGGCAAAAGGTCTAGCTAGCTTGCATTATTGAAAAACAACGTTTCATAAAGAGAGAAAAGATCAAACTAGTTATTTTCTGAAAATACTGGTAAACTGCTCCAATCCTGCTCTGCTCCAACTCCTGGCTGCTGTGAAACTGGCTGCTGATGATGATGATAGATGTGAGTGTGTATGCGTAACCCTAATTCAGTGCTGGGACACCTCCTTTTATACTGCCACAGTCTCCAAAACTGATGCACGAAATTCCTGTTTTACCCTCGAAAAGACCCGTCCTGGAAGCTTCTGGAAACCTTCTGTGCGTTCGAACGCACACTTCCTGTGTTCAAACGCAGCGCGTCTGAACGCACACCTTCTGCGTTTGAACGCAGGCCTTAACCGTTTTTCCTCCTCTGGCTTCTGGCTTCTGGACCCGTGCATTTGAACGTAGCTCCTCTGCGTTTGAACGCACCCCTTGGCCTTTTTCTTCTGCTGAGTGTTGAGTCCTGCGTTTGAACGCAAGAGGTGCGTTTGAACGCACCCCTTAACTTTTCAGCACTTCGGCCTCTGAACCCTGCGTTTGAACGCAGACTGCCTGCGTCTGAACGTAGGACTTAGCCAATTTTCTGTCATTTTCCTGCTGCTCCCATCTTGTGCGTCTGAACGCAGATGCCCTGCGTTTGAACGCACCACTTAGCATTTTTTCCTCTTTTTCTGCTCAGCTTTCCTGACACGCTGCCTCCCATCCAAGTTAATCTCATGCATTTTTCGGCACCTGTTATCTGCACATCATAACACGCACCCGCGATCATCTCCAACAAAAAAAGTATGCATAAAATTACTCAAATTTTACAATCATGATCTATAAATCTCTGCCTCGTATCAGGTGGAAAATAAGCTAAAAATGGCCAAACTCAACTCTCACAGGGTTAAAACCAATGGTAAAAAGATGTCCCAGACTAATACATTTTCAAGCTGTCATACGCATTCTTTCTTTGATAGGCGACCTGTGGTGCCTCTTCTTGCGCGGAAGGCTTTTCCTTGGCATCCTCCCTCGTCACCATCACTCCCGCTGGTGATTGATCCTTGATGTCTTCCCATCGAGGCAAGGGAGTCGGATTGAACGGCCCTGGCGTTTGCTCGTCCGCCATTTCAGTAAACCACACTGCTTCAGTGAGGTGCGCCTCATCTAAATTGAAAGGGTTCACCGAAGCTGGTATCTCCACTATTCTGTCATTCCAGATAACCTTCATCACCTGATGAGCCGTCGAGGGGACTACGTCAAAGCGATAAATCCATGCTCGCCCTATGATCATGTGATACGTAGTGTTCATATCAATGACGTAGAATTTTGCTGAACATTTGATTTTTCCTATCTGGACGCCCAGACGAATCCATCCTATCGTCATCCTAGAATTACTTCCAAATCCCATCAGCGGGGATGGACGTCTGACAATATTCTGCTCCGAGATTCCTGCCAACTTTAAGGTGTTGAGCGAGACCACATTGACTGCCGCTCCTCCGTCAACGAATGCCCTTTTGAATTCGACACCATTGATCACCGCCGTTACATACAAAGGCTTCTGGTGGCTCGCATCTGTCTTCTTGTCGCTTGCGGAGAAAGTCATGACCTTTTCCGTAGAGCGAGACGCCCTAACAACTTTCCCATTGGAAACCACGATGTCTTCTTCGTAGTCCTCTGCTATCCTTAGAATCGCTTTTTTCATTTATTTTCGGCACTTCTCCGAAAAGTTCATTTCATCGAAGAACCTGCTGAACCCGTGCGACCCCTTCATCCGATCGGCACGTTCGTCCTCCGTGTCTATACTGTAGTCCTCATCATTGTAGACTTTGGCAATGATAGGCAAGCTGTCTTCCGCAATCTCTTCGAGATCCATAATCGCGATCATGGCTACTTCTTTGCCTTTCGGCTCTTGCTCCGCATGAGCCGGCACTGGATTGCTTCGCACATCCTGCCTCTGATCGCTGACAATCAACTCACCGTCTTTCATTTTTCGGCTTACCATGTTCCTGAGTTTCTTGCAATTAGCTGTGGGGTGCATAATTTTCCCGTGGCATTCGCACCACTTCGGGTCCCTCATCATCTCCTTGGAGGGTATCGTTTCGAGCGGAGGCAAGATACCATCTTTGCGCCACTGCTTACACAAGTCAGTCGCTTCCTCTATCGAGCATGGTAGAGGTGGCGCGTCCAAGTTTATAACCCTGGGCTGCTTTTGCGGCGAAACTGTATTAACCTCAGCTTCACGCCCCCTCTTGTAACTGAACCTTCCGATCTTGAAAGTGGTTCCACTCGAGGTCCGTTCAGGGGCGTGATTCTTCTTCTGCCTCTCCACTATAGGCTCTATGTTTTTCGTGCACTCCATCAATTTTGAAAAGGTAGGAGCCTGCAGGTTGATCAGCATACCATTGTACTCATCTCGCATGCCTTGTAAACATATCTCTACGAGCCTGCCCTCAAGCACCTCGTCTCTGCATTCCAAGGATTTGGCCCTGAATTTCTTGATGAAAGTGACTCCATCTTCCTCGCGCTTCTGATACATGCAGGAGAGATGAATCATGGTAACTTCTCTTCCACTTGGAAGAATTTCGTGTAGAACTTCTGGACCATGTCGTCCCAATTTTTGACAGATCCGACTTCCAGCATCCTATACCATTTGTAGGCCACATTTACCAAGGATTTCGGGAATCGCGCATCAGTAGCTTGGGATCGTCCCCATATGGTCCCATCACATCGATGAGACACATGACATGCTCGTGGGCGTTCCCGTTGACGTCTTCGAACTTGTCCCACTTAGGAGCCTTGTACCCCGCGGGGTTAGGCATGAGGTAGATCTCGCGTGGGATAGGCGGATCGTTATCAACCTTCGAGATAATGGTGTCCGCAAACGGTTGATTGGCCAAGAACGTCTCTATGCGCCGCCGCAGCGACGTCATACATTCTGGTGCACTTTCCCCAGTAGCAGGAGGAAGGGTTGTGGCCGGCGGAGACACATATGCTGCGGTCGAGCTAGGGGTGTATGTCACGTTGCCTAGCAGTGTCGGTGGAGGAGGCATGGGGTATTGCGAAGAGAGGTTGGGTGTCACGGTTGGTGGTTGAGGAATATGTGTGGTAAGGGGCGATATTTGAGCCGTTTTCCCCTGAACAGAGGGTAATTGCACCATTGCTGGTGGAGTTTGCAGATTAGGGTTAGGTGGTGTCGGTATCACCCCAGTCCCTTGGGTGGTAGAGGCTCCCCCTCCCTGGGAGACGGCAATGCCCGATGTAGTATTCGGGGCAAGGGTTCCCAGGATGGCCATTATCCGTTCCATCTGTGCGGATTGAGCCTGAAGGGCCTTCGCCTAATTCTGAATGGTGGCGTTTAGAGCCTCCAACGTCGGAGTCTCATTGGCGGCCGCAGAAGTGTGACGGGTCTCCTCTCCTGAGGTGGTATCCGTGGAGGGCGATCTGTTACTGACATCATTTTCATGAGACATGGTTGCTTGCAATGGTAAGTTTCACGTCGGGTTCACCAAATGTGTACGAGAGAATCCTGCAGAGAGAATTCATTATACACCAAGAGTAGGGGATAGAAAGAACACAGGAAGAGTAGGGTTGTGTGTAGGAAGAGAGTAAGACAATAGCACTGTATGAGAGAGAGACATGATTTTGGCAGAGCTTCCGCGTATCTCAGGTGATTCGCCCTTGTATGGAAGGGTTAACGATCCTATATATAACGGAGAATGTGACCGTTGTAGTGGGTTAATGCGCCCATTAATGGCGGCTTAATTAGCTTAACCACAACGACACGTTCGTCCGCGTATATAGGGACCGTTACGGTACGTTCGTCCGCGTATACCGGAACCGTTATGAGGTTGACCGGATTTATGGAGCTCGTGCCGTAAATCTCTCAAAACAGTAAATAAGGTCGCGCGCGGGCTTGGTTGTCGCTCGCGCGCGACAGGACTTACTCTAGCCTCCAAACCACTAAGTCCCCACAAGTCCCGTGTGGTGGTATTCGAGGGCCCTGTCTCGCAGCCCCCACATGGATCAACGCGGGTGGTGATCTAGTGTGTGTGGAGCACAGCTAGGTGTGCTGGATGATCGCCACGTGGCTAAGATCTGCCTATCTAGAAAGCACTATCTACACTGGTCTACTAGCAGTTAAATACAAGAATGGACCAATCATACCTCTGTATTCCTTTTGATTCACACTCTTACCATTTGTATCCTTGTCTAAGGATAATGGAGAACTCATGGGAGTTTTAACTTCCTTGGACTAAGACATGTTGTACTTATTAAGAAAGTCCTTGATATATTTGGCTTGATGCACAAAAATTCCTTTCTTCATTTGATGTACATGAAGTCCAAGAAAGAAATTTAACTCTCTCATTAAGCTCATTTCAAATTCCCTGCACATTATACTTGAAAACTCTTTTGATGGAGCATCATTAGTAGCACTAAACAATATATCATCAACATAAATCTGTACCACTAAGATATATTTTTTCATGAGTCTTGAAGAAAATATTTTTATCTACTAGACCTCTTTTAAAATTATTTTCAAGTAATACTTTGAAATTCTGTCATACCAAGCCCTTGGAGCTTGCTTGAGGCCATAGGGAGCTTTGTCTAATTTGTAAACATGAACAGGAATGTTTTCATCTTCAAAACCAGGAGGTTGAACAACAAAAACTTCTTCTTGTAAATAACCATTTAGAAAAGTACATTTGACATCCATTCGATAAATATTTATATTCTTATGAGATGCAAATGCAAGAAGTATTCCGATAGCTTCTAACCTGGAAAAAGGAGCAAAACTCTCCTCATAATCAATACCTTCTTCTTGATTGTACCCCTGTGCCACAAGCCTGACTTTGTTTCTCACAACTGTACCATTTTTTATCAAATTTATTTCTAAACACCCATTTGGTTCCAGTTACTGATTGAGTTTTGGCCTAGGAATCAGGTTCCATAATTTGTTCCTTTCAAACTCATTCATTTCATTATGCATTGCAATGATCCAGTATGCATCTTGTAATGCCTCCTTAGCATTCTTAGGTTCCGTAAGTGATATAAAAGCACTGTAGGCACACAAATTTTTCAATTGTCCTCTGGTCTGAGTACCAGTTGTTGGATCTATAATGATATTGTCCACTGGATGAGTTGACAAGTACTTGAACCTCTTCCTTGGTGTCCAGGGTTCTGGTTCTCCAGCAATCTTTTCAATCCTTTGAGAACTTGATGCAGTGGCTCGAGGATTTTGTGTTCTGTGATATTCAGTTTCAACGCATTAAGATTTTGATTCAGAATAATGTCCAAGCTTTGAGATTCTTCTGCCTGTTCCTGCAAGTTAGTTTTTCCTTCTTTTCATTTGTCAAAGTCATCATTTGTCTCATACTTATTCAGATTTAGATGTGCAAAATATTCACTCAAGAAATCATCATCACTTTTATAAAAAAATCACATGAATGCTCTCTTCTACAACTTTAGTTCTCTTATTGAAAACTCTATAAGCTTTGCTAGTTTGAGAATAACCAAGAAACACACATTCATCTCTTCTAGCATCAAATCTTCCAAGATTATCCTTACCATTATTATGCACATAAAAAGTACAACCGAAGGGTTTAAAATAAGGAACACTTGAATTTCTTCCTTTGAACAATTCATAAGGAGTTTTCTTCAAAATAGGCCTGATCAAAAATTTATTTAGCAAATAACTCGCAGTTTTGATAGCTTCTGCCCAAAGATATTTTGGTATATAACTTTCAAGTAGCATGGTCCAAGACATATCTCCAAGTGTCATATTCTTTTTCTCAACTACTCTATTATCCTGTGGAGTTCTAGGTGCATGAAAGTTGTGTGAGATGCCATGCTTTGCACAAAATAAACCAAAGTCTAACTGATCAAACTCCCTACCATGATCACTTATAATAGATGCAACAGGTAAATTTTTCAAAGTTTGAAGCTCTTTACAAAGCTTTGAGAATTCAGACAATGATTCTGATTTTTCTGTAATGAACATAACCAAGTAAATCTAGAGTAATCATGTATCACAACAATCATATATCTCTTACCGTTGGGTGTTTGAACCCTCATAGGACCACACAAGTCCATATGCAACATTTTTAAAGGTCTAGTGGTACTTACAAAGTTCTTTGGCTTGAATGAACTCCTTGTCTGTTTACCTTGAGTACATGCTTTGCAGATCTCATCATCTGTGAACTTTAAGGTTGGTAGACCTCTTAAAAAGTCCTTTGAGATAAGCTTATTCATGGTATGCATGCTTATATTCGCAATTTTTCTATGGAAAATCCTTGAGTCATCCTTCAAAACTTTGAGGTATTTCAGAATTTCACCTGCAACTTTGATAGTACTCATAGCATATACATTGTATGACCTAGGAGCAGTGGGTATGAAATTTTTAGATTTCTCATCTTGCACCACACATTTATCATTGTAAGAAACAACTCTATTACCCTTGTCACATAATTGAGATATGCTAAATTATGCTTCAAACCTTCTACTAAATAAACATCTGAAATAGAAGTAGCAGATTCATTACCAATACTACATATGTCAATGATATTGCATTTTTGCTTTGTCACAAAGTGTGATTGTTCCTCCAGATTGCTCTTTAAGATTTTTAAATAATGATTTCTTTCCACTCATATGCCTGGAACAACTACTGTCTAGTATCCATTTTTGATCCTTCAATGCTTTGGTGAAAGCCTGCAAAATTCAATAAATGTGTCAACAGGCTATTAGACCAAGTGTAGAATTTGGATTCGTATTCAGAATCAAACATGTTAGGTGGTCTAACACCTTTAGGAACCCAAATTTGCTTCACTTGTACCTTAAGTTAATAAGGATATGCGTTCCTCAGTGTGTGAGGTTCTGTCCTTCTAAAGGGGCAAGTTACCTTCACATGACCAATTTTTTCACAGTAATGAAATTTTGGAGAATGTCCTTTTCCTGCTTTCACAAATGTGGTTTGGTTCTTTTTTGGAAAATTTGTAACCAATTCCACTTTTTTGTACAGAATACAGACATCCTCCAAGCATGAGATTGAGGCTATGTTCAGAGCCTGCAAATTTTGATGAAACAATCTTTGATTCTTGAAGTTTCTCTGTCACAGAAGTGTTTTGTTGTTCTTAATCATCTGAGTGATGTTTTAGATCAACAAAATTATCAGTTAAAAAACTGTTTAGATGTACAACTTCTATGACTTGTGCTTTCAAAGCTTTGAACCTGCTGTCCAAGGCTTTGATGTCACTGTCAAATTTTGACTTAGACACTTCAAGAGTTTTATTGTGCAAAACTAAACTCAAGTTTTCTTTTGCTTGCTCATGAACCTACACCTTTAAAGAAACAATCTCAGTTCTATAGTTTTCCTCATTTAAAAACATGCTTTTGAGAATTTCAGGTAGAACATCAGAAGGACTAGCAAGAAGAACTTTTACCATTTCCTCAATATGTTTGTCTGTACCACTTTCTACTTCATGCTCAGCAATTAAGCACATATTTGGTTGGTCTTCATCTGATTCTGAGTCAGTTGATGAACCAGAATCACTCCATGATGCAACCATGACTTTCTTCCTTCTATTATCATTTTACTTCTTGTGAAAATGTTTGTTCTTTTTCTTTTGAAGACAATCTCTCGCCAAATGATCTGCCTCTCCACATTCAAAGCAATTCATTACTTTGGGTTTATGTGAATGTGAATAAGACTTACCTTTATGATCCTTTCTACTTGAAGGTCTGGATTTGTCTCTATTGTAATCCCTATTTCCAAAGCTTTTCTTCATCTTCATAATTCTACTCAAAGCTTTAGAGATCAAGGCTAAGGCTTAATCATCATCATCCTCTTCCTGTTCAAAACTTTGAGATTTTTAATTGTCTTTGGCCTTGAGTGCTAGGTTCTTGATGTTGTCACTCATGTCACCATCTACTTCCTTCATAGAAATCTCATGAGTGAGAAGCTTGCCTTGCAGATCATCTAGCTCTAGAATGCTCAAATCCTGAGCTTCCTCAATTGCAATGGTCTTTGGCTCCTACTTGGCTTCTGGTAGACTTCTAAGAATCTTTCTGAATTTTTATTCATTTGAGAATGCCTTTCCCAAATATTCCACGATGTTCACTATGTCAGCGAATCTCTTAAACATATCCTTGATGGATTTATCAGAATTCATCTTGAACAGTTCATATTGCCTCAGAAGGATATTGATTTTGGTCTGCTTGAATTGGCTTGTTCCTTCATATGTCACAATTAGTTTATCCCAAATCTCCTTCAAACTTTTGCAGTTGGAAATCCTGTTGAACTCATCTGCACTAAGAGCACAATATAACAAGTTCATAGCTTTATAATTCTTTGATACATTTTCCCATTTTGTGATTGAAAGATCCTCTTCTTTCTTAGCAGTTCTGATCCCATCATAAGTGGTATAATAGATGTAGGGACCATTTTGAGTGATTGAACAAAGTTCCATATCTTGAATTATGATGAACATCTTTATCAGTGCCTTCTAGTGAGAAAAGTTGTCACGGAACAATGGAGGTCTATTGGCTGCTCTCCCTTGTGAGAACCCTCCATCACGTACATTACATATTGTCACAAGATGTTTAAATCCTTACAGTGAACCAAAGCTCTAATACCAATTGAAATTTGTGCAATACAAGTAAAAACAGAATCTAAATACTCTTGAAGGCGGGGCGGGGGGGGGGGGGGGTTGAATAGAGTATGTAAACTTTTTCTAAAAATGACATTTTGAAGCAAATTTTAGAAGGAATCTCAAGGCAATGAAAAGGTTTGATGAAGTTTAGATCACAATGAAACTGTATGGAGCTTCAAAGCTTTGAGACTGGAAATTCTCCAAAGCTTTGGAGTTTCCTGTTTTGTATAGATTTGAATGCAAACTGAAAGAACTATAAAGTAAAGCAATGAACACAAGGATTTTTACAGAGTTCGGTCACAATCGGACCTACTCTCTGCCTGAGGGACTTGAT
Organism: Linanthus parryae; assembly: GCA_023055425.1. Lineage (NCBI taxonomy): Eukaryota > Viridiplantae > Streptophyta > Magnoliopsida > Ericales > Polemoniaceae > Linanthus > Linanthus parryae. The sequence goes on from JALGPY010000006.1 coordinate 80,091,185, forward strand.
CCCTCCAGGATTTCAAACCACTTCTTATTAATCACAGACTTTAGCCCTAGATCTTAAGCCTAACTAAACTACCTTACACTTATACAGCTTGTGGTTCCCAACCTATCTAGTTCCAGCTACAATCTGAGAAACAATAAGAAACTCTTGTTGTTAACCTGAACAACTAACTTACTAAAGTTGACGAGGTTAAGAAACATAGATGAATAACACTATGAAAGGACAATGAAGAACACATAAATAGATAAGCAATGAATGCTAAGAAGTGTTCTTCAGAATCTGGAAAATTTGATCTTCTTCAGCAGTGTTAAATCCTTGATTGAGTGAAGAGTGTTTGACAGTAAATATCCCACAAATGAAAATCACTTCTTTTCACTTGATAAGTTCTCTCTTTTTCTTCTTTGAAATTCGAATCTCTTTTATAACAACATGCAGTAACCACCTGAGAGATTTCAAGAACAAACTCCCTGAAAATTCTCTTCCTTCAACAGCTTCTTTCAACATCTATGTTTGAATAGCTGATTTGATTTGTTAGGAGGGTGTGAACGACGAACAACCCTGCACAATTAAATCAAAAAAATACAACAATCCAGATAATCTAGCACAGATATGCTGATCTGTTTGACAAATCAGTTTACATTGAAAACTCAGCTAGAATCTATTTACAAATCTAGTATTTATGCAAGTATAACCTGTATATTTAATCATAGCAATAATCAAAGTGAGATTATGTCTCATAACAAATCAATAACCCATCACATCAACAGTTGAAACACCCTACACCAAAAATTAGTTAGTCACAGAAGTAACTGCCAGAGGCTCAAGGGCAACCTCCAAAGCTTTGGATGTCGGTCAAGGCCTTGACCTTGCTATATAGGATCCTTTGCACAATCAATCTAAGAGACCTTTTTGACATCAAAACCACATTATAACAGTTAAGAATATTTGAAAGAGACACTATAAGGCTTATAAGCAAAATTCCAGTTCACTTCCAAGCCTGCAACACAAAAATTGTCAGCATAGTAATGCTACTTCAAAGCTTTGGAGCTTTGAAAGAGTCTGTTATTATTTCTGTCTTTCATCATCTTCAAAATACAAACTCCCCCTGAGTTCATGTATCCATTCATTCAAAGGAATTGAATTATTAGACTGTCATTAGAGTGAAAATAACAAAGTAAGGAGAGACACAAGTGAAGGCCGAAACCCTCACCCGTCCGCCCCTTGCGCCATCGGCCTCGTGTGGCGCACGACTCTTGGAGCCTCGTTTTGTGTGATCTTCTTCTTCCTCCTTCTTGACGTGATCTAGCACACATAAGTGAGAAGGAATCCAGAACAATCCTAGGTGTGGATATTCATAGAGACATGGACATCATTCTGCGTATCGTGATTTGTCAGACAAACAAGGTACACAACTGTTTTCTCTTATCACGTTATGAATGCTTATTTGCGATCCGTGGAGGGGTTTGATCAGGAATATATTTATTGTTATTCCGCTGCGTAACCTGAATTAAAACCCTACAATTCATGTTATTGAATATGATGAAACCTTTTTCCAATCACGATGACCAAATCCATTTGTATTTTACTTGCTATTGCAGCTTGTCACGGCTATGAGAATTGGCAGATGCATGTCAAAACAGTGTTTCTGTATGGGAACCTCCTTGAGGATGTGTACATGACACATCCAGAGAGTTTTGAGGATCCAGAGCATGATAATGAAATGTGTAAGTTGCAGGGATCCATTTATGAATTGAAGCAAACTTATAGGAGTTGGAATATGCGGTTTGATAATGCAGTCAAAGAGTTTGGCTTTATCAAGAACGAAGATGAACCTTGTGTTTACAAGAAGGTTAGTGGGAGCTCTGTAGTATTTGTGGTTTTGTATGTGGATGACATACTACTCATTGGAAACAATGTCCCTACCTTGCAATCTAATAAAGGTTGGCTAGGGAATTGATTCTCAATGAAAGACTTGGAGGCCGCATCTTATATACTTGATATCAATATCTATAGATGTAGACTAGGAAGCTGCCCGGACTAAGTCAAAGTACATATATAGACAAGGTGTTGAATCGGTTCAACATGCAAGAATCGAAGAAAGCATTCTTGTCCATGTCGCATGGAGTCACCCTTAGGAAGGCTGATTGTCCTTCCAATCAGATTGAGAAGGACCGTATGAGTAAGATCCCATATGTGTCGGCTATTGGATCTATCATGTACGCCATGTTGTGTACAAGACCATATGTGTCATACACTTTGAGTATGACAAGCAAATACCAGTCCAATCTGGGTGAGAGTCACTGGATTGCTGTCAAGAGCATCCTTAAGTACTCGAGAAGAACTACAGATGCATTCTTGATATACGGGGGGGGGGGGGGAGAAAGAAATCAGTGTAATAGGTTACACTAGTGCGAGCTTCCAAACCAACAAGGATGATTACAAAATGCAGTCGTGTTATGTTTTTTGCCTAAATGGAGGAGCTGTGAGCTGGAAAAGTTCCAAGCAAGAGACAGTTGCTGATTCTACAACTGAAGTTGACTACATTGTTGCATTGGGTGTAGAAAATGAAGCTATTTGGAATAAGAATTTCATCACTGAACTGGGTGTGGTTCCTAGAATAGTAGACCCCATTGCATTGTATTGTGACAACACTGTGGCGATCGAACAAGCCAAGGAACCCAGGTCACCCCAAAAACCCAAACACATACTCAGGAGTTTCCATCTTATTCGGGAGATCGTCGATCGAGGGGATGTGAATATATGTAAGATTCCAACAGATGATAATATTTCTGATAAACTTACAAAGCCTCTTGTTCAGCGAAAGAACGAGGGCGACACTAGATCTATTGGCATACGAGATGCACCAGATTGGCTCAAGTGCAAGTGGGAGACTGTTGGACTAAATGCCCTAGAGGAAATCTTATTTCTGTTTGAAAATTGTTTTTGGCTGGAATATTCATTTATTATTTATGGATATATTTAATATAATGAAGTTATAATTGTTGTTTATCTTACATATCCCCAGTGAAGTATATTGATCAATAGGACAATCACAATGCAGGGAGACTAGAATGTAGATTGATATGAAGATATCAATTCTAACACACAGGTATGCATTAGGAGTAATGTCATACTGGATTGACCCACAACGAGAAGAATACATATGAATTATGTGAATGTCTCAAGTTCTTCTCGTAGTGACAATGGTGTTATAGTCCTTAGACTTGAAGTCACTAGATACTCTAGTTGTGAATTATCATGTTTTGATCCCGTCAAACGTTACACCGTAACTGGGTAATTATAAAAGCGGTAATCGGACATGATATAAAGCAAGCTGAGAGATGGTAGTGATGTAGCAAAGATTTGTCCCTCCCACATAATGGGAGAAAATATCCACGACCACTCAAGGGGTAGTGCTTATGGAATGTCGGCCCAGAATCAGATAAAACAATATGTGATATTGTTGTTATTTGTTCACATAAGCCTATTCTCATGATCGAGAAACTATGAATTGGATACACGAGTGTAACATTGATGTCTCGTGTCTAATCCGGATATGGTGACAAAGGGACATACACAACACGGTAAGATTTGACACAAGGTTTGTTAGATCACTAACTATTTATATTAATTAGGTGGCATTGATGTGTTGCTAGACACCGCTCAATGTTTATAATTGTTACTACCAACTTAATAGAAAGATGCATGGTCACACACCAAAAGGATTAAACTGAATGTAGATGTTAATTAGTAGGACTAATTAACAATTATATGGATCATGGATCAAAACGTAACCACATGCAAACTCAGTTGGACTGAGTTACAAACTGGAGTAATTCGTGTATGGACATGATTAGTATTGGGGTAAGTTTGTAGTGAATAATGAGTTATGGACAATAAAAGGGGAGTCCTAGCTCTACTTTTCACAAGACTTGTCATTGAGTGTAATAACAGAGAAAGGAGAGAGCACCCAAGGAGGCCGAACCTCCTTGAGGCCGACGACACTGATTCATCAAATGATGATCAAGCAAATTATTTCATTTCTTACAATAGCCGAACTATTTCAACAATAGTGATTGGCTTAGATCTGTAACTGAATACGAAATAAGATATGATCACAGGCTGCAAAACGATATTGCCCCGCCATGCATATTACAATATGTCAAGTGATCATGGCCTCTTATGATCACTAATATATACTCGCCTGCTTAACATCTCATATAAAACACAGTCAGAAGTATCAAATACTTTCAAATTTAAAGCTAGAATATCAGTAGTCACACATAGGTAGCATATATAGGTCACAAGACTGTCACAAAATATAGCAACGGAATAGAGATAGGCATGAAGCAACATAACAAAATATAGATTGGTTCCGTTAGTCATCATTAATTTTCATCCCTTGAATCAGAGATGAACATTGGAAAATTCTAAGAAACACACGTAGAAAGAGGCCCAAACAACTATTACTAAAAAGCAAATAAGAGATGATCACAGGCTGCAAAAGGATTTTATCTCGCCGTGCATATTACAACCATGCACCCACAAACACTGAATTGCAACTGTTTAAATTGCCAAAACTAATTGTAGGTTAATGGACCTACCTTACCTATTTAATTTGTAACCTCCATTTCATTTTCAGTCACATCAAATCGTCTTACCATTGAACCCATTCTAAAACCCCTGCGTGAAGAGGAGGAGGTCACCAGTCCTTTTAAAGGACTGCCAGGGTCCTATGAGAATGCTCCAATATTCATCAGCTCTGATTCATCAAATGATGATCAAGCAGTGACGACGAGCATGCTGTCAGATTATTTAAGAAGAAGAGTTTGATGGGAGAAGAAATTGCAAGACTTATTGCAAGAAAAAACTAGCTATTGTGGAAGATCAAGAAGATATACATAGGAGAGGGGGGATTTACGGGACAACTTTTTCAGACAAGGAGGAACCAGCAAAGGCCCTGACAGATGAACAACTGAAGGAGGACAATGTGGAGCCATCAAACCCCAAGCTCGAGGACTAGATATACTTTTATTTTCTGTTTTTTATGTTATTTACCTAAAGTTTTTATTTGTCTTCCCATTGTTAATGGATAATTTCCTTTAGCAATATGCTATCGTTTTTTTCGCACAAAAATATCAAGGCAAATGTATATGACAAGGAAGATGTACGAAAACCCAAAACCAAAGTGACAAAATGAAACAACACATTTAATTATGCCATAAGAGATATCGTAATAAATACCCAAACATAGGTATACCGAAAGAAGCTAAGATCAGTACTCATGAAAATCAAATAAGAGATAATCACAAGCTGCAAAAAGATTTTGCCATGACATGCATATGACGCTCTATCAACTTCAGTGAGTGAATTCGATTGATCCATATCTATCATCACAAACTCTTTGGTGAGCATGAAGAGGCTCAGATCAGTACTCATGAAAAGAAAATAAGATATGAACACATGCTGCAAAAGAATTTTGCCTTGACAATATTACACTATAACAGTTTCAACGAGTGAATTCTATAGATCCACATCTTCACGGAATCTTCAGTGAGCATGAAGAGGCTCAGATCGGTACTCATCAAAACTAAATAAGAAATGATCACATGGTGCAAAAGGATTTTGCCTTTGTTGGAAATATGCCCTAGAGGCAATCAATTTCTTGTGACATGTGTGGATTTACTATTCATCATGTTATTGATATGGAGATATGTTAACATGAATGAAGTCCTTAGAATATAAATGTTATATTCTTAAATATCCCTAGTCGACTATATTGATTAACAAGACAATCAACTATAGACTATAATGAGGTTGGATTGATATGGAGATATCATGATCCAACACATAGGTATGCATTAGGGGTAATTTCATATTGGAGCGAACCACGACGAGAAGGCTACATTAGATTATGTTAAAGTCACAAGCGCTTCTCGTAGTGCTAATGATATTGTTATCCTTAGACTTGAAGTCACTAGATAATCTAGTTGTGAAATATAATGCTTTGATATTATCAAACGTTGCGCCTTAACCGAGTAAGTATAAAGGTAGTTATCGGGCACGATAGGAAGCAAGCTTAGACATCGTAGTGACGTAGACATGATTTGTCCCTCCCACATAATGGGAGTAAATATTTACTGGCCACTCGAGGGATGGTGCTTATAGAATGTATGGCCAGATTCAGATAAATCAACATGGAGATATTGATGTTATTAGCTCGGATAAGCATATTCCAAGGATCCAGGAACTACGGATTGGATATATGAGTGTGACTAATATGTCTCGTGTACAACCCGGATATTGAGACAATGAAATAACACAATACATGAACATTGGGCACAAGGTTTGCCAGATGACTATTTCTATTAGTTGGGTAGCGTGGATGTCTTGCTAGTGGCCGCTCCATGTTAATGTTTTTACTACCAACTAAGTAGAAACCTATGGGGTCACACTCCCTATGTATTAGACCATACTTGGAAAATAATTAATATGATTAATTAATTAGAAGGATGAACACGCAACAACTTGCAAACTTAGTAGGACTAATTTTCAAGTTGGACTAATTTGTGTATGGACATGATAAGAATAGGGGCTTTTATGTAGTCAACAAGCAGTTGTTGGACTATATAAAGGACACTCCTAGCTTCCTTCTAATAATAATGGTCATAACACATTTAGTGGGAGAGAAAAATCAAGGAGAGAGAGCAAATCCCAAAGGAGGGTCGAACCTCCCTTGGGACTGCCCCCTACCCGTCGGCCATAAAGAGGTCCGCCACCTCCTTACTTCGTTTTGGGTGATCGTGATCTTCTTCCTCTCCATCCTTCAATCCTAGATAGCACAAAGACTTGAAGGACCCGGTTTCAATCCTGAGAGTGGACTAGCCATAGAAACGTGAATACTATTTCACGTGTGAAGTCATCATAGGAGAACCCAAATGTATGTAGATACTAGAATCCTTTACTGTCATTATGTAGTCTATTCCTGTGATCCTTGGAGGGTCTTGAGCAGGATTAATTTTTTTATTCTTCTACTTAACCTCCATCAAAACCCTACTTCAGAGCCACAATTCGTAGAGAATAACGTTATTTATGTGTTACGATTTTTGTTGTTTTACACTTTAATTATTGTTTATCGCGTAAAACAGACAAATCAAGCATATTGATGCCATTTATGAAAATGATTCAAGCCAAATACGATATAATATTACATGGAATGTAAGGACTGGTGAATTTGGATCACATAGGATGTGAAGATTTTGGATCTAGAAAACTAGGGTTTGGGCACAAGCTGGAAAAAGGTGTTTTTCAAACTTGGAAACATCTAAACTTGGAAAACAAGGAGAAAGTTGTTTTGGAAACAACTAAACTTGGGAAACGAGGCGGAAGTTATTTTGGAAACAACTAAACTTAGAAAACAAGGAGGAAAGTTGATTATGAAAACAACTACCATAAGAGGTTCTGCCCCCCTAGGGGACCGCTCCTCTCCTCCTTGCCGACCAAGAAAGCCACGACCAAGGGGCCGGGTCTCCCTAGTGCACGACCTAGCTGCGTGGGCTAGGGTCAGCCGGCCCCAAGGTCTTGTGGCGGTCCTTTACGGTTTTGGCCATGGTAATGGTGGGCCCTCTTGGACCATTTTGACCCTAGTTCATCCAAAATCAACTAAAAATGACCAAGCGCGTTAAAATTGGATTTTAACTGCTTATTTTCTATTTTCATGGTGGTTGGATATGGCCGTAGGTTGTGGTTTTTTGTGGATGTTTATTTTGTGGTTTGTTTTACGACCTGCGAGCCGGTATTCTTCTCAAATTGTGAGATATTTTTATTTAGTATAGATGCTAGTTAGTATTTGTTAAAATAGATGATAGTCAAGATAGAGAAGAAGAATCCTAAAGACTAGAGGAACCACAGCATGGAGCATTCCACAAGGCTAAGGAGCATGGAGCATTCCACAAGCTATGGAGCATGGGACAAAAGATGGAGGCACATGGAGATGAGCTTGCTATTTTATGATTCATAGATATTCTCATTGGCTTGATAATATCTTAGTTTAGATGCCATATCCATATCAAGTTTAATTTTGTTTGTAATTGTTTATTTATTGTCTTATTATTTTATTGTTGGTGTATGGGTGATGCATGCAAAATTGATAATAAGATAATTAAACAACCCCAAATCTTTTATTTGTGAGTTTGCCCAACTCAAAATAAGTAGATCAATTGATATGGATCAACAAAACAATTAAAACTGGAAAACAAAATTCCTCAATTTAAATATTGCGTTTTGCCTTCTCGTTACTTAAACACTCATCGAGATCATGATTACCAAGCTCATGCGTGCCACAGCAGGGCGACTTGGTTTGTCATGGTGTGATGCGATGGCACAAGCAAGTAATGTGCAATTGTTTAGGTAAGAGGTTGGACGCAACTACGTGTTTTTAATGGGATTAAAACCTAGATGCAACCAATTGGGATTATCCATGGGATAGATGAATATGGAGTTATTTGCCCAATTGAACCAAGAGTTGCATGGGATGCAATTGACATTGTTCCTACCTAAATAACTAATTTTGGGTGACTTGCCAATGCAAGCTCAAAAGAAGTGAAATATGGATCTTGGCCCACTAGAAAATATTATGATATTTTCCGCATTAATATGGCGGGTTATTAATCCGAGAAAAATAGTGGGAGCTATTTTTAACAAATTAAGTCCTTGTTAAATATAGTCATACGTCACATTACTTTGCATAAATCTTTTTGTGTTGAATACCCATGGAATTAAAAAAACAAAACGCGACTTTATGTCCTTAGGAAGGACAAGCTGTCTGGAATATATTTTCTAGACTAGTATAAAACTGAGAATTATTCTCAAATGAAAGGAAAATGTCGTACATCGTAGAACATAAAGTTCTCTTCCCACCGACTACCAAGAAACACTAAAAGCCTAATGGAATGAACATCAAAGAATAGTTATTTGGATGTAACTTGCTTCATGTCAGCTGCCATGAACTCTGAGCTTTGGAAGCAAGATGAGAAATATGGAGGCATACGATATGATCATACATTAAAAGAAGCTCTTTCAAAGAGCTATCTTAACATGAAAGTCTTGAAGTGTTTCTCCACTTTCCACTCTCTTGCTTTTCACTCGTCATGATCAAGATGGAATGAGTTCGGGCTTGACAAAGAAGAGCGACTAGATTCATCGAGACGCCACGACACAAGCTAGTAATGTGTGAATGCTGAAGCAAGAGGTGAAGTGAAACTAAGCTACTTTAATAGGATTGGAAGCTTAGAGACTGGGAATGATCTATGAGATAGAAAAATAATAAATAGTTATTCTCCCAAATTGACCGAGAATTGAATTGGATGAAATTATGGTGTTTGTTCAAAGGTGATTTATTCAATATGATTGAGAATCGCCACCCAAAGCACTCATAAAGGAATAAAGGCAGAACATGTTAATGGTTAACAGCATGGGTAAAGGAAAAGGTTTGCGCCGACCTCATGAGCATAAAGCAAGCTTGTTGCTAAAACCACATTGCCTTAAAAACTCCCATAGGTGGTGTAGAGGAAGAGAAACTGCCCAAATTACCTGGAAAGAAATAATAAAGGAATTATGAATTCAAAATAGGTATTTTGTTCTAGAAGTCAATATGTCTATCTCATCATCATGAGTATATGATACTAGATGAGGATCTCACATTTATAGAAATGTGGAGGATCTCAAGAGATGTTGACAATTGGACAAGGAAGAAATAAACCTACACGTAGGGCAATGAAGCAAGGGGTTGCTGAATTAGCCGTAGAAAATTATTTATACTTTTTGGAATTATTCATGAATTAGACAAATACTATTATGTCACTGCTTTGAGTAGGGACATTATCACAGTTTCTTGTTTTGACAAGAAAAATCTTTTATTGAAATAATGGACAAATTTTGTTCCACTTATTTTGATAAAATGCATTATTGTAATGCACTTTAGTCTAAGTGGATTATATATCCTTGATCATGATAATTTCATCTATGACATTAAAACCAAGAGGTTTGCACATAATGATATGAACCTCACTTTTCTTTGACATTGTTATTTAGGCAACATAAATAAGAAATACATATCTAGACTCCATGAGGATGGATTTCTGGACTCATCTTGATTATTGAATCATATGAGAAACGTAAAACTTATTTATTAGGCAAAGATATGATCTTTTGGAATCATACATGTTGATGTACGTAGGCCGCTAAGAACAAATGCTAAAGGTGGTTTTCTGTACTTCATCATATTTACTGACGGGATCAGAGAAATATGGATTTGTGTATCTTATGAAGAAACAAATCAGAATCATTTGAAGAGTTCAAGGAATTCAAAAATGAAGTAGAGAGCCAGCTTGGCAAAAGTATCATGGCTCTACGATTGGATCGTGGAGAAAAATACTTAAGCCAATAGTTTGAACATCTAAAGGAGTATAGTATGTGATCCCAACTCACTCTATTTGGAACACCATTATGGAATGGCGTGTCCGAGAAGAGACAACGGACCTTGTTGGACACGGTTTGGTCCATGATGTGTCAGACACAACTTCCAATTTACTTTTAAGGGCCATGTTCTAATTACAACAAATTTCGCTCTTAACCTCGTTCCATCTTAAATTTAAAATATTTAAAAACACCATATGAGATATGGACTATGAAGTTTCCTAGTATGTCGTTCATAAAGAATTTGGGGCTATGAAGTTTATGTAAATATTTTATAGATAAACTTGAACCCAAGTCGGATAAATACTATGTGGAATGTCCTGAGGAAACGAAGGATGTTATCTCTACAATCCAATCAAGAAAAAATTGCTGTTGCTCGAACCATTGTGTTTCTAGATAGATATTGTCTCTAAAGAAACAGTGGGAGGACAGTATAACTTGAAGGATTTCAAGAACCACAAAAGAACATTTATCCTTTTGATGGAACATGAGCAGGATCACAAGATGTTGTGGAGCAACCTACTCAGGTAACATAACAACCTCGTAGGTTAATAAGGATATGTCAAAGGATAGAGAAATATGGATTTCTCATAACCTGGCGATGTATTGATCAAGGAGATGAGTCTACAACCTATGAGGAGGCCACGAGTGGGCAAGACTCGCAGAAATGGTTTGGAGCCATGAGATACAATATGGAGTCAAAGTATACCAACAAAGTATGAACTTTGTTGGAAACACCTGAATGGGTAGGACCCATAGGGTGCAAGTGGGTTATGAGGAGACCAACATGGATGGTAGTATGATTACTTTTAAGGGACGATTGGTGGGTAAGGGTTTCATGTGAGTTCATAGTAGACTATGACGAATTTCCCCCCAATTGTTATGCTTAAATCCATTCGCATCTTGCTTGCAGCATTCTGTCTACGGTTTGAGTCAAGCTTCTCGGAGTTGGAATATTCGATTAATGATGAAATCAAATGGTTCATCAAAATTGAAGATGAATCTTATGTTTACAAGAAGGTTAGTGGGAGCACAGTTAAATTTCTGGTCTTGTATGTAGAGACATACTAATTATTGGGAATAATGACCCTACTTGGCATTCTTATGTAGATTGACTAGGAAATTAATGTTCAATGATAGGCTTAGGCGAAGCAAACTATGAAGATCTATGGAGATAGATCAAGATGGTTGTGCGGCTTAGGTCATAGTGAGTATATTGACAAAGGTGTTGAAATGGTTCGACATGTATAGAATATGGATTCTACCAACGTCACATGGAATTAGACTTTGGAAGACTAATTGTCTTTCCAATTAGAATGAGAAAGGACCGTATGGATAAGAATCCTGAGATACGCCATGTTATGTACTAGGCCAGATGTGTCATATGGTATGACGCGAAGATACCAGTCAAATCCGGGTGAAAGTCACTGGATAATTATCAAGATTATCCTTAAAGTAATTCAGAAGAACTTACGATGAATTCTTGGTAAATGAAAGATAGGAAGAGTTTACTGTAAGGAGTTACAGTGATGAGAACTTCTAGTCTAACAAAGAAGATTCCAGATAATAGTCAAGTTTTATGTTTTGCACCAGTGGGAAGGACTGTGAGCTGGAAAGGTTCCAGGCAAGATTCAGTTGCTGATTCTATCACAAAGGACTGAGTATATTAATGCATAAGATGCACTTACTCAGAATATTCAATATCAATTAAACTATTGACAGAGGAGATGTGAATATTTGCAGGGTACCAACAAATTTCTCTCTTACCTTGCATAGTGAAGGCATGAGGGTCACTCTAGATTAATAAGCATATGGTGCAGGAGATTTACTCTAGTGCAAGTGGGAGACTGTTGGAAATATGCCCTAGAGGCAATCTATTTCTTGTGACATGTGTGGATTTACTATTCATTATGTTATCGATATGGAGATATGTTCACATGAATGAATTCATTATAATATAAATGTTATATTCTTAAATATCCCTAGTCGATTATATTGATTAACATGACAATCAATTATAGACTAGTATGGGGTTGGATTGATATGGACATATCACGATCCAACACATAGGTATGCATTAGGGGTAATGGCATACTGGATCAACCCACGATGAGAAGGCTACATTAGACTATGTTAAAGTCACAAGCGCTTCTCATAGTGCTAATGGTAATTTAATCCTTAGACTTGAAGTCACTAGATATTCTAGTTGTGAAATATCATGGTTTGATATTATCAAAGGTTTCGCCTTAACCGGGTAACTATAAAGGTAGTTATCGGGCATGATAGAAAGCAAGCTTAGAGATCGTAGTGACGTAGACATGATTTTTCCCTCCCACATAACGGGAGTAAATATCCATGGGCCACTCGAGGGATGGTTCTTATAGAATGTCCGGCCAGACTCGGATAAATAAATATGGAGATATTGATGTTATCTGCACGGATAAGCATATTCCCAGGATCGAGGAACTATGGATTGGATATATGAGTGTGACTAATATGAATTGTGTCCAATCTGGATATGGAGACAAAGGGATAACACAATACATGAACATTGTGCACAAGGTTTGTCGGATGACTATTTCTATTAGTTGGGTAGCGTGTATGTCTTGCTAGAGGCAGCTCCATGTTAGTATTTTTATTACCAAATAAGTAGAAACCTATGTGGTCACACTTCCTATGAATTAGATCGGAATTGGGAAATTAATATGATTAGTTAATTAGAAGGATCAATACGCAACTACTTGCAAACTTAGTCGGACTAATTTGTAAGTTGGACTAATTCGTGTATGTACATGATTAGGATAGGGGCTTTTATACAGTCAACAAGGAGTTGTTGGACTATATAAAGGACACTCCTAGCTTCATTCCAATACTAATGCTCATAACATATTGAGTGGGAGAGAAAAATCAAGGAGAGTGAGCAAATCCCAAAGGAGGGCCGAACCTCCCTTGGGACCGCCCCCTACCCGTCGGCCATAAGGAGGTCTGCCCACATCCTTGCTCCGTTTTGCGTGATCGTGATCTTCTTTTTCTTCCTCCTTCAATCCTAGCTAGCATAAAAGCTTGAAGGATCCAATTTCAATCCTAGGAGTGGACTAGCCATAGAGATGTGAATACTATTTCACGTGTGAAGTCATCACAGGAGAACCCAAAGGTATGTAGATACTAGAATCCTTTACTAACGTTATGTAGTCTCTTCCAGTGATCCTTGGAGGGTCTTGAGCAAGATAAAATTTTGTTATTCCGCTGCGTAACCTGCATCAAAACCCTACAACCTTGCCATGCATATTACACTCTATCCGCTTCAATGGGTGAATTCTATAGATAGATCCAAATTAACACGACCTCTGAAATTCTCACAAATAGTCACAACTTATGCACCAAAACATGACACAAATAGCTATGTATATAGATCAGTTAACTGGTGGACTACAAGTACAACGTAATGCGATAAGTAAAACACAATATACCAAAGTTTTCCAAGTAAATGAAACACTAAAAGTTATTTCACCATGAAAAATGGAATGCAAACAACAAAGAGCCACGATACTTTAAAACTTTAATGTCGTAAATATGAATTTGGACACATCACACTATCAACTAACTGAGTTTCATCCAGCTCAGTAGTGTTGGAATAGATGCCTAGAGGCAATCTAGTTTAGTATGAATTTATTTTTGGCTAGAACATTCATTGTATTATTTATTGGATATTTAATATAATTAAGTCCTTAGATTTACAATCGTGTTGTTTATCTTAAATATCCCTAGTGCAGTAAAATGATTAATAGGACAATCATCTATAGACTAGTATGGGGTTGGATTGATATGGAGATATCATGATCCAACACATGGGTGTGCATTAAGGGTAATGTCGCACTAGATTGACCCATCTCCGAGAAGGCTACATACATGTTATGTTGAGTCACAAGCGCTTCTCGTGGTGCAATGGTATTGTCATCCTTAGACTTGAATTCACTAGATTGTCTAGTTGTGGATTATTGTGAATTTGGTAGCGTCAAACGCTACACCGTAACTGGGTAGCTATAATGCGTATACCGAATACAATAAGAAGCAAGCGTTGAGGTCGTAGTGGACGTAGATATAATTTTTTCCTCCGACATAAAGGGAGCAAATATCCTAGGCCACTCGAGGGATAGTGCTTATAGAATGTCTGGCAAGACTCAAATAAATCAATATAGGATATTGATGTTATTTGCACGAATAAGGCTATTCCCAGGATCGAGAAACTACGGATTGGATATACGAGTGTGACATGTATGTCTCGTGTCCAATCCGGATATAGATACAAAGGGATGTGATAATTACTTGTACAAGGTTTTTCGGATGACTATTCTATTAGTTGGCTAGAATGGATGTTTTGCTAGAAACCGCTCCATATTAGCAAATTATTGCTACCAACTAGATAGAACCTATGGGGTCACACGCTATATAGAGTTGAACTAGATTTGGGAATTGATTAATATGATTAATTAATTAGAAGGATCATGTTGCAACACCTTGCAAACTTAGTAGGACTAATTTGCTAAGAAGGGACTAAATTGAATTCTAGTAGGACTAGAATAGGTCCTTTAGGTAGTTGACAAGAATTTGTTGGACTATATAAAGGATGCTCCTTCCTTCCTTCCCACACTTATGAGCCTATTGATCATAACTTGAGTGGGAGAGAACAAAAGGAGAGAGAGCAAGCAAGCAAGAGGGCCGCCCGACCCCTTGCCGCCACCCCTACCCCGTCGGCCAACAAAGGAGGCCGCCACCTCCTTGTTGCCTCGTGGTGCGTGATTTCTTCTTCATCTTCCTCCGTTCCTAGCTATCACAAAGGAGAAGGAAGATCTAGATCTCATGTCTAGGCGTTGATCAACCGTAGAGACGTGACACAATTCACGTTACAAGTCATCACATGAGAAAACCTAAGGTGTGTAACATGATTCTTCCTTTACCATGGTTATGTCTCTTGTCATGTGATAGTTGGAGGGTATTGAATGGATAAATTATATTTTTCCGCTGTGTATCCATGATCAAAACCCAACAGTGATATCAGAGCCTGGGGTCGTAGAGTATAGACGTGGTTTATGTGTTACATTTTGATAGTTTTACACTTTAAATTTATTGTTTATCGCGTAAAACAAGACAAATCAAACATATGATGCAATTTTTCAATAATCAAACAAAACAAGACCTAGTTTTTGCATTGGATGCATGAATTAGTGAGTTTGAGAAATTTTAGGATCTTAGATCTAGGGTTTGGGCATCCTATTGAAAGAAAGAGTTCTTCTCAAACAAGGAAACAACCAAACTTGGGAAACAAGCAAGGGAGTTGTTTTGGAAAAAACTCCCTAAGAGGTTCGGCCCCCAAAGGGGACCGCCCCTCCTCTTGCCGCCCAAGAAAGGCGCGGCCTAGGGGCTGCCCTAGCGCACGGCCTAGCCGTGTGGGCTAGGGGCCGGCCGGCCCAAGGCCTAGGCGGTCCTCTTTGGAGTTCGTGTAATTAGATTGTTGGCCCCCTTGGACCGTTTTAACCCTAGAAAAATTCCAAAATTAATTAAAATTGACCAAGCGCGTTAAAATTGGATTTTAACTGTTTATGTGCAAATCGCATGGTGGTTGGATATGCCCTTAGGATGTGGTTTGATGTGATTGTTTAATTTTGTGGTTTGGTTTACGGCAAGCGAGTTGATCAATTTGTTGTAATAATTAATTAGGGTTTTATGGCCTGCGAGCCATTTTTTCCTCAACTTGTGAGATTTATTTTATTTAGTATAGTTGTTAGCCAGTGCTAGATAGAATAGATTGTTAGCCAAGATTGAAGAAAAAGAATCCCAAAGCCAAAGGAAGCCACAAAAGATGGAGCATGGAGCATTCCACATGACTATGAAGGATGGACCAAAAGATGAAGACGCATAGAGATGTGTTTGCTTTTAGGGTTCATAGATAACTCCATTGGCTTGGAATTATCTTAGTCTAGAAAAGGCCATATCCACATCACGTTTTATTTCATTTTGTGCTTGTTTATTTTATTGTCTTATTATTTTGTGGTTGGTGTATGGATGATGCATGCAATTAGGATAATAAGATAATTAGACAATCCGGATCTATTATTTGGAGTTGTGCCCAAACTCAAATAGATAGATCAGTTGATATGGATCAACAAAACAATTAAAAATTGAATTTGAAAAATCCCTCAAAATTCGAATATTGTGTTTTGCCTTCTCATTATTAAACACTCATTATCATCATGATTTATCAAGTTCGTGCATGCCAAAGCAAGGCGACTTGGTTCATAATGATGGAATGCGATGGCACAAACAAGTAATGTGCAATTGTTTAAATGAGAGGTTGGAATTAAAACCTAGAGGCAATCAATTGGGATTATCCATATGGATGGATAAATAAGGAGTTATTTATCCAATTGAACCAAGAGTTGCATAGGATGCAATTGGAATTGTTCCTACCTAAAGTAGTCAAATTATGGGTGACTTGCCAAAGCAAGCTCATAAGGAGATGAAACATGGATCTTGGCCCACTAGAAAACATAAGGATATTTTCCGCATTAATATCTTTAGGATTATTAATCTGTAGAAAAATAGTGGGAGCTATATTTGATAAACTAGACATTATTGAATATAGTCAAAAATTCACAAATACTAAAACTTGCGTATTTTCATTTTGTAGAATTCCAAATGGCAAACATCTCATCGAGTTCTCAACATTCCCTACGATCTGTCCTTGAGAAGGACAAGCTCTCTGGAAACAACTTCCTTGATTGGTATAGAAACTTGAGAATCGTTCTCAAGCAAGAGAAGAAACTGTACAAAATAGAGGAGCAAGTTCCAGCAGGTCCAGAGAATAATACCCCTGCAGCCCTAAAGGCGTATCAAAAGCGTGTTGATGACGCTAATGATGCGGCCTGCCTTATGCTATGCACCATGACTTCTGAGCTTCGGAAGCAACATGAAAACATGAATGCTGTCGACATGATCGAGCATCTGAAGCAGCTCTTCCAAGAGAAGGAAAGGGTTGAGAGGTATGAGGTCTCTAAGGCATTGTTCAAGTGTCATCTGGCTGAAGGAAACCCTGTGGGACCTCATGTACTCCGAGTGATCGGATACTTGGAGAATCTCGCGCGACTAGGGTTTCCGATTGGCCAAGAATTGGCAACCGATCTCGTGTTGCAATCGTTGCCTGAAAGTTATGGACAATTCATTATGAACTATAACATGAAAGAGATCGTGAAACCACTGCCAGATTTAGTCAATATGTTGAGGACAGCTGAACAAAGCATCAACAAGGGTAAGGGCAAGGCCATTATGATGGTACAGAAAGGAAAGAGCAAAAGGTTTGCCTCATCCTCCAAGGGCAAAGGCAAGTCAGTTGCGAAGCCCAAGGAACCTGCCCTTAAGCCTGTTGGTGGCATTGCCAAAGGTGTGACTAAAGGTGAGTGTCACTAATGCAGTCAGCCTGGACATTGGAGGAGGAACTGCCCAAAATATCTGGAGGACAAGAGGCTTGGAATAGTGATTCCACCACCAAAAGGTATTTTTGTTGTAGATGTCAATTTAACTGTCTCTACATCATGGGTATTAGATACTGGATGTGGATCTCACATTTGTCGAAATGTTCAGGATCTAAAAAGAAGTAGAAGATTGGCTAAAGGGGAGATAGACCTGCGCGTTGGGAATGGAGCAAAATTTGCTGCGTTGGCCGTGGGCGTGTGCGATCTATCTCTACCTCCAGGATTAGTTTTAGAATTTAATAATTGCTATTTTGTGCCTGCTATGAGCAAAAACATTATTTCCTTTTCTTGTTTGGACAAAGAAGGTTTTATTATTTCAATAAAGAACAATTTTTGTTCCTTTTATTTTAATAATATCCACTATTGTAGTGCGCAATTATTTAATGGACTGTATGTCCTTGATCTAAGCAATCCTGTCTACAACATTAATACTAAGAGGATTAAAATACATGATTTAAATCCTGTTTACTTATGGCACTGTCGTTTAGGCCATAAAAACGAGAAACGTGTATCTAGACTCCATAGTGATGGATTCCTAGAATCATTTGATTCTGAATCATATGAGACATGTGAGGCTTGTTTATTGGGAAAAATGACAAAGTCCCCTTTCAATAAGAAAGGTGAGAGGACTAGTGAGCAATTGGCGCTCATACATACTGTAGGGTTTTGATTCATGGATTGCACAACGGAAGCATAATCAAACATAAAACCATGCAAAACCCTCCAAGGATCACAAGTCTAGATGCATAACGATGGTAAAGGTAAGAAATCATAAACACACCTTTGGGTTCTCCTTGATGACTTCAAACGCGAATAGTGTCACGTCTCTACGGTTGATCCACGCCTAGAGGTGAGATCTAGATCCTCCAAATCCATGTGCTAGCTAGGAAGAATGGAGGAGGAAGAAGGAACTAATCAACAATGGAGTGCCAAGAGGTGGGGCGGCTCTCCTTTGGCCGACGGGTAGGGGGCGGCAATCCCCAAGGGGGTTCGGCCCTTTTGGGGCTTGCTCTCTCCTTGCTTTATTCTCTCCTTTCTTCTATCAAATAGATGTATATTGTGTGTGTGTGTAGAGAGAAAAATAAGCTAGGAGTGTTCTTTATATAGTCCAACAACTCCTTGTCCTACTACATAAAGAACCCCTCATAATCCTACTCAAGTTCGGATTAGTCCCTTTTGCAAAATAGTCCTTATCATGTCAATACATGGATTAGTTCTATTTGCAAATTAATCCTAATCATGTCTCTACATGAATTAGGCCACCTTGGCAAATCCTAATCATGTCTATACATGGATTAGTCCAACTTGCATATTAGTCCTACTAAGTTAGCAAGATGTTGCGATTTGATCCTTTTAATTAATTAATCATATTAATTAATTAATTCCCATGTCTAGTTCACCCCTATATGGCGTGTGACCCCATAGGTTCTATTTAGTTGGTAGTAACAATTTACTAATATGGAGCGGCCTCTAGCAAGACATCCACTCTAGCCAACAAATAGAATAGTCATCATGACAAACCTCGTGCAAGTAATTGTCTCATCCCTTTGTCCCAATATCCGGATTGGACACGAGACATACAAGTCACACTCGTATATCCAATCCATAGTTTCTCGATACTGGGAATAGCCTTATTCGTGCAAATAACATCAATATCCCATATTGATTTATTTGAGTCTGGCCAGACATTTTATAAGCACTATCCCTCGAGTGGCCTAGGATATTTGCTCCCGTTATGTGGGAGGGACGAATTCTATCTACGTCCACTACGATCTCTAAGCTTGCTTCTTATTGTATCCAGTACACGCCTTTATAACTACCCAGTTACGGTGTAGCGTTTAACGCTACCAAGATCACAATAATCCACAACTAGATAATCTAGTGACTTCAAGTCTAAGGATGACAATACCATTGCACCGCGAGAAGCGCTTGTGACTTAACATAACATGTATGTAGCCTTCTCGGAGATGGGTCAATCCAGTATGCCATTAATCCTAATGCATACCCATGTGTTGGATCATGATATCTCCATATCAATCCAACCCCATACTAGTCTATAGATGATTGTCCTATTAATCATTATAATCGACTAGGGATATTTAAGAATATAACACTTATATTCTAAGGACTTCATTCATGTTAACATATCTCCATATCGATAACATAATGAATCGTAAATCCATAAATGTCACAATTAATTGATTGCCTCTAGGGCACAATTCCAACAGTCTCCCACTTGCACTAGAGTCAATCTCCTGCATCATATGCCTATTGATCTAGCGCGGCCTTTCACGCTTACGCTACGTAGGGGCGAGACATATGCTGGCACCTTGCAAATATTCACATCTCCTCCATCAACAATTTGATTGAGATTGAATATTCTGAATAAATGCATCTTATGCATTAATTTACTCAGTCCTTTATGTTAGAATCAGTGACTGAATCTTGCCTGGAACCTTTCCAGCTCACAGTCGCTCCTACTAAGGCAAAACTCAAAACTTGACTTATAATCTGAAATGTTCGTTGTCAGATTTGAAGTTCGCATCACTGTAACCCCTTACAGCAAACTCTTCATATTATCTATTTATCAATAATTCATCCTTAGTGCTTCTCATGTACTAAAGGATAATCTTGATATTTTATCCAGTGACTCTCACCCGGATATGACTGGTATCTTTGTGTCATGTTTTATGACACGTCTGGCCTAGTACATCTCATGGCGTATCTCGTGAATCTAATTCATACGGTCCATTCCCAATCTAATTGGAAAGACAATTAGCCTTACAAAGACTAATTCCATGTGACATGGGTAAGAATCAATATTCTTTTCACGTTGAACCATTTCAACACCTTTGTCAATTTATGTACTATGACCTAAGCTGTACAACCATCTTGATCTACCTCAATAGATCTTCACAAGTTGCTTCGCTTAAGTCTACCATTAGAAAGTCAACTCCCTAGTCAATCTACGTAAGACTGCCAAGTAGGGGCAACATTCCTAATGATTAAGTAGGTCTCCACATACAAGACCAGAAAAATAACTGTGCTCCCACTAACCTTCTTGTAAACACAAGTCTCATCTTCAATTTTGATGGAATCAAACTCCTTTGATTGCATCATCAATTCGAAGATTCCAACTCCTAGAAGCTTGATCAAATTTATAAATAGATTGCTACAAGCAAGATGTGAATGGATTTAAGCATCACAATTGGGGAAAGATTTTGTCATAGTCTATACTATGAAATCCCTTTATTACCAATTTTCCTTTAAAGGTAATCATATTACCATCCATGTTGGTTTCCTCATAACCCACTTGCACCTTTTTGGTGGTTCCAACAAAGTCCATACTTTGTTGGTGTACATGGATTCCATTTTGTATCCCATGGCTCCTAGCCATTTCTGAGAGTATGGCCCACACGTGGCCATCTCATAGGTTGTAGGCTCATCTTTACGAGCAATATATCCTGGGTTATGAGAAATCCTTATTTCTCTAGTTCCTCGATATATCCTACCTAACCTACGAGGTTCTTGTGTTTTCTGAGTAGGTTACTCCACAACACTTTGTGATCCTGCTCATGTTCCATCAAGAGGATCAATGTTCTATTGTGGTTCTTGAACTCCTTCAAGTTCTACTGCCCTCCCACTGTTTCTCTTAGAGACAATCTCTACCTAGAAACACTGTAGTTCGAGTAACAAACAGTTTGTTTTCGAGTGGGTTGTAGAAATAATATCCTTTTCAGGATATCCCACAAAACATTTATCCGACTTGGGTTCAAACTCATAACCCCAAATCTTTATGAATGACACACTAGGACACTTCCTAGTCCATATCTCATATCGCGTTATTCATATTTCATTTTTGATGGAACAAGGTTAAGGGCGAAATTTGCTCGTAATTAGAACATAGCCCCAAAAGTAAACTAGAAGTTTTGTTTGACTCATCTTGGACCGAACCATGTCCTACAAGGTCCGAACTCTCCTCTTAGACACGCCAAATCCATGTGGCGTGCTAGGTGGAGCGAGTCTTGGATCATATCCAACACTCCTGTAGATTCTTGTCAAACTCTTAGCTCAAGTACTCTCCTCTATGATCCAATCATAGAGCCTAAATACTTTTGTCAAGCTGGTTCTCTACTTCATTCCTGAATACTTTGAACAATTCAAAGGATTCTGATTTGTTTCTTCCTAAGATACACAAATCCATATTTCTCTGATCCTATCAGTAAATATGATGAAGTACTGAAAACCATCTTTAGTATTTGTGCTTAGCGGCCTTCATACATCAATATGTATGATTCCCAAAAGATCATATCTTTGCCTAATAAGTCTTACATGTCTCATATGATTCAATAATCAAATGAGTTCCAGAAATCCATCCTCATGGAGTTCCAGATATGTATCTCTTATTTATGAGGCCTAAACGATAATGCTAAAGATAAGTGAGGTTCATATCATTATATGCAAACCTCTAGGTATTAATGTTATAGATGAAATTATCATGATCATGGATATAGAATCCACTTAGACAAAATTGCATTACAATAATGCATATCATAATAAATGGAACAACATTTGTCTTTTATTACGATAAGGAGCTTTCTTGTCCAAACAAGAAACTATGATAATGGTCCTACTCATAGTAGGGACATTATCTCTTTTGTCTAATTCATGAACAATTTCTTAAAGATAGAAATAATTCCCTACGGCTTATTCAGCAACCCTTTGCTTCATAGCCCCACGTGTAGGATTATTTCTTCCTTATCCAATTGTCTTCGTCTCTTGAGATCCTCCACACTTCCATAAATGTGAGATCCTCATCTAGTATCATATACTTATGATGATGAGATAGACACATTGGTTTCTATAAAAAAATACCCAAATCGGAATTCATAATTCCTTTATTATTTACTTCCAGGTACTTTGGGTAGTTTCTCTTCCTTTACACCACCTTTGGGACTTCGAGGCAGCTTGGTTTTAGCAACAAGCTTGCTTTATACCAATGGGGTCGGCGCAAACTATTTGCCCTTACCCATGTTGTTATCCATTAACAACTTTGCCCATGCCCATTATTAGTGTTTTGTTTAGTGATTTTCCAATCATATTGAGTAAATCAACTTTTAATACAAAACTATAATTGCATCCAATGCAATTCTTGGTCCACTTGGGTGAATAACCGTTTATTCTTTATCTATCTCATAGATAATGCCCATTCACTAATGTTTCAATCATATTGAATTAGCTTATTTGCATAACGCAAAGTGGAGCAACACTTCAAACCTTTCATGTCTAGCTCGCTCTTTTGAAAGAGCTTCTTTTAATGTATGATCATATCATACTTCTCCATGTTTCTCTTCTTGCTTCCAAAGCTCAGAGTTCATGGCAGCTAGCATGAGACAAGTCATAACCAAAGAACCATTCTTTGGTGTTCCTTTCATAGGTTTTAGTGTGTTTTTGGTAGTTGGTGGAAGAGAACTTTATGTTCTACGAAGTACAACAATTTCTCTTTTATTTGAGAACAATTCTCACTTTTATACCAGTCTAAGAAAAAGATAAAGTCGTGTTTTTGTTTGTTTAATGCCATGGGTATTTAACACCTAAAGGATTATGCAAAGTTTGTGACGTTTCAACTATATTCAACAAGGATTTAATTTGTTAAATATAGCTCCCACTATTTTACTACGGATTAATAACCCTCAAGATATTAATGCGGAAAATATCCTTATATTTTCTAGTGGGCCAAGATCCATGTTTCATCTCCTTATGAGCTTGCTTTGGCAAGTCACCCATAATTTGACTACTTTAGGTAGGAACAATTCCAATTGCATCCCTCATGCAACTCTTGGTTCAATTGGGCAAATAACTCCTTATTTATCCATCCTTATGGATAATCCCAATTGATTGCCTCTAGGTTTCTTAATCACATTAATAGCCTAGTTGTGTTCAACCTCTTATTTAAACAATTGCACATTGTTACGTGCAATCGCATTCCATCATTATGAACCAAGTCGCCCTGCTTTGGCACGCACGAACTTGATAAATAATGATGATCATGAGTGTTTAAATAACGAGAAGGCAAGGACACAATATTTGAATTTTGAGGGATTTTAAATTCAATTTTAATTGTTTTGTTGATCAGAATCAACTTATCTATCTCTTTGAGTTTGGGCACAACTCCAAATAATAGATCCGGGTTGTCTAATTATCTTATTATCCTAATTGCATGCATCATCCATACACCAACCACACAATAATAAGACAATAAAGTAAACAACCACAAAACAAAAATTAAACGTGATGTGGATATGGCCTTTTCTAGACTAAGATAATTCCAAGCCAATGGAATTATCTATGAACCCTAAAGCAAACACATCTCCATGCGTCTTGATCTTTTGGTCCATCCTTCATAGTCTTGTGGATTGCTCCATGCTCCATGCTCCATCTTTTTGTGGCTTCTTTGGCTTTGGGCTTCTTTTCTCCAATCTTGGCTAACAATCTACTTTATCTAGCACTAGCTAATATCTATACTAAATAAAATAAATCTCACATGTTGAGAAAAAAAATGGCACGCAGGCCATAAAACCCTAATTAATTATTAAAATTAATTGATCAGCTCGCAGGCCGTAAAAGCAAACCACAAAATTAAACATCCACATCAAACCACATCCTAAGGCTATATCCAATCACCATGCGATTTGCACATAAACAGTTAAAATCCAATTTTAACGCGCTTGGTCAATTTTAATTGATTATAGGATTTCTAGGGTTAAAACGGTCCATGGGCCCAACAATCCAATTGCCCGGGCCCAATAAAGTGAACCATAAGGCCCTAGGGCCGGCCCGGCCCAAAACCCGCAAGCTAGGCCCGCGGGTTAGGGCCGCCCGGCCCCTTAGGGCTCCCAAGCTTGGGCGGCAAGCAAGGGGGCGATCCCTAGGGGGGGCCGAACTCTTCTATGGGAGTTGTTTCCAAAACAACTCCCTTGCTTGGTGCCCAAGTTTGGTTGTTTCCTTGTTTTGGGAGAACTCCTTCTTCCCCAAGGATGCCCAAACCCTAGATCTAAGATCCTAAAATTTCTCAAACTCACCAATTCATGCATCCAATGCAAAAATTGGATCTTGTTATGATTAATTATTGACAAATTGCATTAAATGCTTGATTTGTCTTGTTTTACGCGATAAACAATCAAATTAAGGTGTAAAAAATCTAAAACGTAACACATAAACCACGTTTATGCTCTACGACCTGTGGCTCTGATACCACTGTAGGGTTTTGATTCATGGATTGCACAACGGAAGCATAATCAGACATAAAACCATGCAAAACCCTCCAAGGATCACAAGTCTAGATGCATAACGATGGTAAAGGTAAGAAATCATAAACACACCTTTGGGTTCTCCTTGATGACTTCAAACGCGAATAGTGTCACGTCTCTACGGTTGATCCACGCCTAGAGGTGAGATCTAGATCCTCCAAATCCATGTGCTAGCTAGGAAGAATGGAGGAGGAAGAAGGAACTAATCAACAATGGAGTGCCAAGAGGTGGGGCGACTCTCCTTTGGCCGACGGGTAGGGGGCGGCAATCCCCAAGGGGGTTCGGCCCTTTTGGGGCTTGCTCTCTCCTTGCTTTATTCTCTCCTTTCTTCTATCAAATAGATGTATATTGTGTGTGTGTAGAGAGAAAAATAAGCTAGGAGTGTTCTTTATATAGTCCAACAACTCCTTGTCCTACTACATAAAGAACCCCTCATAATCCTACTCAAGTTCGGATTAGTCCCTTTTGCAAAATAGTCCTTATCATGTCAATACATGGATTAGTTCTATTTGCAAATTAATCCTAATCATGTCTCTACATGAATTAGGCCACCTTGGCAAATCCTAATCATGTCTATACATGGATTAGTCCAACTTGCATATTAGTCCTACTAAGTTAGCAAGATGTTGCGATTTGATCCTTTTAATTAATTAATCATATTAATTATTTAATTCCCATGTCTACTTCACCCCTATATGGCGTGTGACCCTATAGGTTCTATTTAGTTGGTAGTAACAATTTACTAATATGGAGCGGCCTCTAGCAAGACATCCACTCTAGCCAACAAATAGAATAGTCATCATGACAAACCTCGTGCAAGTAATTGTCTCATCCCTTTGTCCCAATATCCGGATTGGACACGAGACATACAAGTCACACTCGTATATCCAATCCATAGTTTCTCGATACTGGGAATAGCCTTATTCGTGCAAATAACATCAATATCTCATATTGATTTATTTGAGTCTGGCCAGACATTTTATAAGCACTATCCCTCGAGTGGCCTAGAATATTTGCTCCCGTTATGTGGGAGGGACAAATTCTATCTACGTCCACTACGATCTCTAAGCTTGCTTCTTATTGTATCCAGTACACGCCTTTATAACTACCCAGTTACGGTGTAGCGTTTAACGCTACCAAGATCACAATAATCCACAACTAGATAATCTAGTGACTTCAAGTCTAAGGATGACAATACCATTGCACCGCGAGAAGCGCTTGTGACTTAACATAACATGTATGTAGCCTTCTCGGAGATGGGTCAATCCAGTATGCCATTAATCCTAATGCATACCCATGTGTTGGATCATCATATCTCCATATCAATCCAACCCCATACTAGTCTATAGATGATTGTCCTATTAATCATTATAATCGACTAGGGATATTTAAGAATATAACACTTATATTCTAAGGACTTCATTCATGTTAACATATCTCCATATCGATAACATAATGAATCGTAAATCCATAAATGTCACAATTAATTGATTGCCTCTAGGGCACAATTCCAACACATACTAATGTGTGTGGGCCATTTGCTACGCCTTCCAGGGGTGGTTACGTCTACTTCATAACATTTACTGATGATTTCAGTAGATATGGATTTGTGTACCTCAATACTTGAGCCAAGAGTTTGACGACTATCTTAGAGAGTGTGGGATCGTGTCCCAACTCAGTCCACCCGGAACACCACAATGGAATGGCGTTTTCGAGAGGAGGAATCGAACCCTATTAGATATGGCTCGATCTATGATGTGTCAAACCGATCTTCCATTATCATTTTGGGGCTATACTCTATTAAGTGCAGATTTTACCATTAACCCTGTTCCATCTAATCAGTCATGAAGACACCACATGAGATGTGGAGTGGGAGGTGTCCCACACTGTCGTTCATGAAGATTTGGGGCTGCAATGTCTATGTAAAGCGTTTACATCAGACAAGCTAGGGCCAAATTCAGATAAGTGTAAGTTTGTGGGGTACCCTAAGGAAACTAAGGGTTACTACTTCTACAATCCAACTGAGAACAAAGGGTTTGTTGCTCGGTTCGGCGTGTTTTCAGAAAGAGAGTTTGTCTCCAAAGAAGCAAGTGGGAGGACTGTAGAACTTGAAGAGATTCAAGAACCACAAATCACTGAACCAACTATGGAACATGAAAAGGATCCACAAGAAGTTGTGGAACAACCTTTTCAGGTAACACAAGAGATTCGTAGATCCACGAGAGGTATGGACTTTTCGTGACTGATTCCGGTGACACGATGCTCATAGATGATGAGCCTACTACCTATGAAGAGGCCATGAAAGGGCCAGACTCTCATAAGTGGCTAGAAGCCATGAGATCCGAGATGAAATCCATGTATACCAACAAAGTATGGACTTTGGTGGAACCACCCGAAGGGGCGCGACCCATAGGGTGCAAGTGGGTCTTCAAGAAGAAGATCGACATGGATGGTAATGTGATTACCTATAAGGGCCGATTGGTGGCTAAAGGATTCAGACAGATTCATGGTATTGACTATGATGAAACCTTTTCACCGGTCGCAATGACCAAATCCATCCGAATCCTACTTGCAATTGCAGCATACTACGACTATGAGATTTGGCAGATGGATGTCAAAACAGTATTCCTTTATGGGAATCTCCTCGAGGACGTGTATATGATACATCTGGGGGGTTTTGAAGATCCAAAGCAAGCCAACAAAGTCTGTAAGCTACAACGATCCATTTATGGATTGAAGTAAGCTTCTAGGAGTTGGAATCGACGTTTTGATGAAGTAGTCAAAGAGTTTGGCTTCATCAGAAACGAAGGTGAGTCTTGTGTCTACAAGAAGGTTAGTGGGAGCTCTGTAGCTTTTCTGGTCTTGTATGTGGATGACATACTACTCAATGGAAACGACATTCCCATGCTGCAAACTGTTTAAGATTGGTTAGGAAAGTGTTTCTCAATGAAAGACTTAGGGGAAGCAGCCTATGTAATTGGTATAAAGATCTATAGAGATAGATCTAAGAGACTGCTAGGCCTAATTCAAAGTACATATATTGACAAGGTGTTGAAACGGTTCAACATGCAAGACTCCAAGAAGGAATTCTTGCCCATGTCACATTGAATCACTCTTTCGAAGAGTGGTTGTCCTTCCAATGAGATTAAGAAGGAACGCATGAGTAGAATTCCCTATGCCTCGGCCATAGGATCTATCATGTACGCCATGTTATGTGAAATACCCCATTTTGTGACTACGGGTATTTTGTGATATTATTATAAGTGTTGGGAAGTTAATTTATTTATAGAGAGTTAATTATAATGCTTTGAGAGTTTGGGGGGCACTTTGTGACTTTAATCAAAGGTTTTAGTGTCTTTTACTTGAGTTTTGGGGAGGTATTTGTATTTTGGCAAAACTAAGGGGGAATAAGTGTCTTTTGACCTAACTTTTCTTCCTACATAAAAGTTTCCTAATTCTAGAGGGTTTCTTACTTATGAAGTTGATTTTATTTCCAACTCTCATAAAACCCTCACTCTCCCTATTTTTCTCTAACTCTCTCTCACGTCCCTCACTCTCTACCCGTCCCTCTCTCACTCTCTCTCGTCCCTCTACCCGACGGCAGCCACCCCACCGCCGCCGCCGTCTCTCTCTTTTTCCGATAAGGTAACTCTCTCTCTCTCTCTCTCTTTTCTCTTTTCTTTCCTTCTCTTTTCCTTTCTCTCTTTTCTTTCCTTCTATTTTCCTTTCTCTCTTTCTTTCTCTCTATCTCCGTCCGTCTCTTTCTCCGTCCGCCTCCATGGCCGGCGGGTTTGGTTGTTTTGTTTCTTCTTTTCTTTTCTCTTGTTGATCTCTTGATCTTGTGATCACTTGTTCATGATTCATGTATGTTGCATGTAATCTTTAAATTTCAGTTTGTTATTGTTAGGATCATTGTTCATGGATTCGTAGGATTCATAATCAAGTTTTAGGATTTATCATGTTCTTGGGTGTTGGAAAGAAACCCTAGTTTGAAAGAGAAGTTTGATGGATTGATTTGGGAGTTTGAATGATCATAATAGGTGGATAACAATCTGATTTGAATATGGGAATCATGTTATACTAGGTTTAGTATGAATATATGATGAACTAGATGCTTGGGGGAAAAGTTTTATGAAGATTGACAATTCCCGTATTGATATTTTGAATGAAGTTGGAAACTTGAAGCTAGTGTAACTTTTGATTCAGGAATCGAAATTAAGATCCGTTTGAGGCTAAACTTATTATTTCAAACGTTTTGAACCCAATGGAACTGTTTTTAGACCATGATCTGTTTGGGAAACGGGAGTAATAGATATGGTGGAGTTATGGTAGATTATGTATGCTTTAGGTTAGGGGATTTTGAAGCAAAGCTTTGGGTCTTATTTTGGAGCATGAATTGAATGAGATGTTGGGAAAGTGTTAGAACCCTAAACCATTGACTATCATATGCATGTAATTAGTATAGCAAGTATATTGCTAGAATAATTGTTTGATTAGCATATTGTTATGTGTAGGTAACGAATTCGTCGACGACGAGTACGTGGAGTACATTGGTTGAGTGCTATTGTTGGAATTTGCTTTGAGGTAAGTAAATATGCCAAGCCTAGTGTGCTTATATCTTTCGTGTGAAAACGAATTCTTGTATTTCTTTACGTCTCAAAATGTGTTTATGTGACGTGACATGCAATATGTGATTTCTACTCGATAAATGTTTTTCTTGGAAATATCACCATGTTAATGATAATGCATTAATATGTAAAGTGGAATAGTTGTGCGGGGACATTTATTATTATTGTGGTATGGTTACCATTGGCATTGGACGGTTTGATCTCGGTCTTCCGTTCAATTTATTTTTATTTAATCCGGTTGCAAGTCCCCGGATAGCTCCCTGTACTCACTCCTCTGGACGCTAGATTCTTTGGGGGGGGGGTGTCGACACTTAAGGTCTTGGATGCTTGCGAGATGGTTTGGTTTCCCCCGTCACAACGAATTAATAATGGATTTTTGGTTTTGTTAACGGAAAGAGGTTAACATTGGATTTTGGATTTTTCCTAATGATTATGGAAATTGGTTGGAAATATTATGAAATTGGGAACTCTTATGTTTTAATACAAGAGTCAACTTTATTACCGCTGTGTTTGCGAAAAACTCTTACTTATAAATGGGTCATTGTTTTATAACTATCCATCATCGTTTTACATGTTTGGATATTTATTTTCCAGTATTTCATGCTGATTTTGTACTGTGGTGTTTCTTTTTGATTCCGCACCACAGGTTTAGAAGATGGTTATCTGGCGTAGAAGGGGACGCGCATCACATGGAATAATAGTAGTAGTATTACATTTGGATTTGAATTCTTTAGTAATTTAAACACTTTAGTTGTTATGCCGGTTTGTGGCTAGGACGAAGGTTTATCGTAATACATTGTTTTAATTGGATTTAATTATTGTTGTGGATGTTTGTGCTTGCGAACCATGTTATAAAATCTCCTTGTATCCGGGCTCCTCTCGGGTACGGAGTGACATCCCCGGGTCTCCGGCTTGGGCCATTTGGGGGTGTTACAGGTGGTATCAGAGCCTGCATTCTAAAAAGGAATTTGAAACTTGTTAGGGTAACTAAAATGAATATAGGAGAAATAACTTAAAATTTGACGAGCTGTGGGAGTTTGGGTAGTATGGATAGGACTACTACGTGTAAGTGTTTAGAAAATAGGATAGAAAGCAAGTGCCCCCATCCACCCAATCGAATTTTGGAGTATTCCAATCGGATTCTAAGTTTAAGCCTACTTTTAATAGACTTCGTTGGGAAATTTCTTCAAGAGTCTTGTAACCATCGATTTGGAGTCTTGAGAATGGTTATTGATTGCGAAGAGTAGTTATTTGGATTACGGTATGCCTTTTAAATTAGAGATTTATTAAGTTGTTTCCTCTTGTAGATGGCTAGAACTAAGCATACAGCAAGGAAGCGTGTGTTACCAGTAGAGAAGCATCCTGTTGTGACACGTTGGGTCGAAGGTGAAGATTTTCCAGATTTTCGTGACCGCGTGGTTCAATATTGTGAAGATAGATTCCAAGCCTTAGATTTTCCTCGGTACAGAAATCCAGCTTTTCAGGCTTACTGTATGGTGAAGGCGTTACCTATGAAACCCATGTTTGGGGAAATTATTACGAAGTATAGCAATATCATGGGCAGGATGAATCGTCTGAATGATAGGGATTATCGTTGTCAAGGTGAATGGACGGTAAGTGCAGATTTTATATGCAAGTTGTTGATGGAGACTTATCTTAAGTGGCAAAGTTATACAGTTATTGAGATAGAGTCCAGTGATGAAGAAGACGTGATCTACATAAGCTTTAGTGATGAAAAAGAGGAGGTGATTATTATAGACTCTAGTGACGATGAGGAAGTTGAAGAAGATCCAATGGAAGATGTCGATGAATACCCCGAGATTGAAGAAGACCCTATGGAATATGAAGAAAGTGAAGAAGACCCGAGTGAAGATGAAGAGCACGAGTATGATTCTAATGAAGAGGAGGAGATGGATGAAAGCGATGAGGACAAAGATTAAGCTTGTTGGAGTTCTTTAGATTTCCTAGACTAGATGCTTTTTAAGTTTTATTTATTGGTTTGAATAAGGCTATGGAGCCAAGCAACATTTGAAGTTTTAGAACGATTCTTGAATGGTCACTTTTGGGCTAGAGTTAAATTTTTAGCGTTTTGCTTTGGGATGAATAATGTTTACGTTTAAAGACCCGATTTGGGGAGTTTAATAAATTTAGTTTTCTGAATTTTGGAGTATGATTTTTTGGATGAAGGTTGTGTTATGCTTTGTTATTATTGATTAAGTGCGTAGAAAGTGTTCATGAAGTTAGAACGCGAAAACTTTGATCTTTGGTGTTGTTGAATCTGCGCAGCAGTGAGCTTTTGATGTAGAAGACGTATTTAATTTTGGAGTTATTTTTCCCTGAATTTTTCCCTGAAAGTAGATATACCGAGGTATCTCCCATAAATATTTCAGCCCTATATGAGTTCTGGAGAATTAGATACGAATTTCCAAAGTTGGCGGTTCAGTAGCAGAATTGCAAAGTGACTAGCTGTAGCATTTTTTATTGTTACCTATCTTCCAAATCTTTTTTTGACCTCAAATTTTTATGAAAAATTTTAGACACGTTTGGCTAACTCTGGGAGTAAGCCTAGCTCATTTTGAGAATTTTAAAGTCAGGTTAAGGCTTTTCAAAGTCAAAGTTTCTATTCTGGTGGGCTGTGACAGCAGCTGTTGTATTTCTTGTGTATCTTGAGTTCTACAATTGATGTTGAGTTGATTCTTCTTGATTATGAAAGTGGACTCAGAGAGGGTGTTGCACACCAAAATTCACAATTTTTGCTTGATCGATTGATCCTTTTTCCAATTTTGGAAGTAGATGAAAAGCTGTGACGCGATCAGCCTATGTGGAAATACATGAGTAATTGAGTTAAATGATGATCAATGTGTGACATTACTTGTTTAATTGTGCACTACATGCCACATATGCATGATTGTTTGTACGTCTTGATACTTTATAAGTAATACAATAGGCTATAGTGTAGGGATTATGACAAATACACCACATAAATACTACACCAGGAGACATCGCCAAGTACCAATGGCCGCACCAAACAATAACAACAACAACAACATGGAACAGTTCTTCGCGCAATTTGCTTAGATGGCGCAAAACGAAAACCAGGGAGAGCAGAATAACGCAAATTGGGCTAAGAAAGTGGCAGACATGAAGCCAGGGAACTTTATAGGCAATGAGGATCCTGTTGAGCTCGAAAATTGGATCGATGAGATGGATAAGGTCCTTGAGCTAGTTGAGTGCCCCGAAGACCGCAAGGTTGTTTGCGCGGCATTCTACTTGAAGAACGAAGCTAATACATGGTGGAGTACGCGTCAGAATTTTTGGCGCAACCCAATTTCAATTGGGAGGCTCTTCAAACTGCACTACAAGGACAGTATCGTGGTAACAAGCAGAATAATGGAGATGAGCAACCTCGCCGTTATATCTGCAAGAAGTGCCAACAAAACCATCCAGGAAAGGACTGCCAAGGAAACCTTGTAAACTGCCACAACTGCGGCAGGAAAGGTCATCGTGCTTTTGAGTGCCGATTGAAACCAAATGGGAACCAGCAAGGCAACCAAGGAGGCAATTACCAAGGAAACCGACAGTACAACAACAATCAGGGCGGAAACCGGAACTATGGAAACTACAACAACCAGAATAATGGAGGCAACAACTATGGTAGGCAGCAAGTGAACAACCAAGGCAATGGAAGGAACAATGGAGCTCAGAACGGGAATAGGAACAACAACGCTCCAGCTAACGCCAACAACAATGGGACTGGAACGGCAGGAACTACCGCAACGCAGAACGGGAATGTTGCCAGGATCGCAGTCATGAGCAGGACTGAAGCGGAAGCAGCAAACGGAGTAGTCACTGGTATATTTCTTGTTCATGATCAACCAGCTTTTACTCTATTTGATTCCGGAGCATCATATTCGTTTATTTCATCATCATTTGTGGAAAAATTGAGTCTCAATAAGCCGTCTAGTATATCCATCCCCGTAGCTACCCCAACCGGTCATGTAACAGTATGTGACGCCATTTTTGAAGGAGTAGAAGTTAAGATTTCGGCTAGTACCCTACCAGCAAACCTGATACAGTTTGATCTTGGAGGAATAGATGTTATATTGGGAATGGATTGGCTGGGCAAATATCGAGCAGTAATAGACTGTCACGATCAGAAGATCAGGCTTAAAGGTCCAAAAGGAGAAAAAGTTTCTTACCGTGGTATCACAAAAGAACCATGTATTCGAATAGTATCAGCTTTGACCATAGTCAACCAAGTGAAGAAGGGGAATAGTGCTTATTTATGTCATGTTCAAGACATGTCTAAGAAGGAGAATGTGCTAGAAGAGATACCAATAGTTAGAGATTTTCCCGATGTGTTCCCGGACGAAATTCCAGGAATGCTACCTAGAAGGGAGATCGAATTCACTATGGACTTAGCACCTGGAACAGCTCCAATTTCAAAATCACCGTACAGAATGGCGCCAGTAGAGTTGAAAGAACTAAAGGATCAGTTGCAAGAGTTACTTCAAAAGGGTTACATAAGGCCGAGTTTTTCTCCTTGGGGAGCACCGGTATTGTTTGTGAAGAAGAAGGATGGAAGCTTGAGGTTGTGCATTGACTATAAGGAGTTGAATAGCGCAACGATCAAGAACAAGTACCCTTTACCCCGAATTGACGATTTGTTTGATCAGTTAAAAGGGGCGAGCGTTTTCTCAAAGATAGACTTGAGATCAGGTTATCACCAGCTTCAAGTAGCCGAGAAGGACATACCGAAGACAGCCTTTAGAACGAGGTATGGACACTACGAGTTTACTGTTATGCCTTTTGGTCTAACCAATGCACCAGCAGTATTTATGGATCTAATGAATCGTGTAATGAGGACGTTTCTAGATCGTTTCGTGGTCGTCTTTATTGATGACATCCTTGTTTACTCAAAGAGCGAGGAGGAACAAGAAGAACATCTCAAGGAAGTGCTAGAAACTTTGAGACATGAGAAGTTATATGCTAAACTCTCGAAGTGTGAGTTTTGGCTAAAACACGTTCCATTTTTGGGTCACATAATTTCCAAGGAAGGAATATCCGTGGATCCAGGAAAGATTTCAGCAGTGAAAGATTGGCCTACTCCGAAGAATGTGTCCGAAGTAAGAAGTTTTCTCGGATTAGCAGGATATTACAGGCGTTTCGTGAAGGATTTCTCGAAAATCGCTAGACCGCTTACTACGCTAACCAAGAAGACGGTAAGGTATAAGTGGAGCGAATATTGTGAAGAAGCATTCCAGACATTGAAGTAAAAGTTGACAACATCAGCTGTGTTAGCTTTACCCAATGATTCTGGCGAATTTGGTTTTTGCAGTGATGCATCGAAGAAGGGTTTAGGATGCGTACTTATGCAAGAAAGGAGAGTTATTGCCTATGCTTCAAGACAACTGAAAACTCATGAAGAGAACTATGCTACGCATGACTTAGAGCTTGCAACAATAGTTTTTGCACTGAAGATATGGAGACATCACTTGTATGGATCTGTGTGTAGATTGTATACGGATCATAGCAGTCTCAAGTACATCTTCACGCAGAAAGAGCTAAATAACAAGCAAGGACGTTGGTTAGAAGTCATAAAGGATTATGATTTGCGTATCCAATACCACGAAGGGAAGGCAAACGTAGTAGCTGATGCGTTAAGCCGAAAATCGAGCCATACTTTGGATACTATGTTAGTTTTGCCAGATCGGCTATGCCGAGAGTTCCGAAAACTTGGAATTGAAGTAGTGAAACAAGGCGGAGTAAAGAATATCCTTGAGAATATGACAGTTGTGCCAGATATTTTGGAAGAAATAAGGAGTAACCAGCCAGGAGATGTGAAGCTGGAAAGGATAAAGAAGAAGATTGCAGAAGGTCAAACAAAGGATTTCAAGATCCATGAAGACGGAAGTATTCGTTACAAGGGAAGATGGTGTGTACCACATAAGTGTACAGAAACCAAGGAAAAGTTGATGCGAGAAGCGCAAAACACACCTTACTCAGTACATCCAGGAGGTGACAAACTCTATAAGGACATGAAGAAGATGTTTTGGTGGCCTAACATGAAGAAAGAAGTAGCAGAATTTGTGGCAAGATGTCTAACTTGTCAAAAGGTGAAGTTTGAACATAAGAGAATGGGAGGCTTAGTTCAACCATTTGACGTCTGTGCACAAGAGATTCCGGCAGGGAGAACTCCGTGTACACCGTAAGTAGGGGATCAGAGATGGCACAGGAAGAGTTGGGTTGTGTGTAGGGAGAGAGTAAGGCAGTAGTAATGTATAAGAGAGAGACAGGGGTTTGGCAGAGCTTCCGCGTATGGCTGGTGTGTCCTCCTTTGTATGGAAAGGTTAACGTCCTATATATAACGGAGAATGTGACCGTTGTAGTGTGGTTAATGCGCCCATCAATGGCGGCTTAATTAGCTTAACCACAACGGCACGTTCGTCCGCATATATAGGGACCGTTACAGCACGTTATGCGCGAATACCGGAACCGTTATGGGGTTGACCGGGTTTGACCGGATTGACCGGGTTTATGGAGCTCGTGCCATAAATCTCTCAAAAGCAGTTACTAAAGGTCGCGCGCGGGCTTGGCTCGCACGCGACAGGACTTACTCTAGCCTCCAAACCACTAAGTCCCTACAAGTCCCGTGCAGCGGTATGCGAGGGCCCTGTCTCGCAGCCCCCACGTGGATCAGCGCGGCTGGTGATCCAGTGTGTGTGGAGCACAATATGGTGTGCTGGATGGTTGCCACGTGGCCAAGATCTGTCAGCTCAGAAAGCACTATCTACATTAGCCCCCTTTCTGCGCGTGAAGACTCATAGCCGGATAGGCTTCCATGCGCAGAAACCAACGTACGCGTCGCCGCAAAGCACCAATTCAAACATGAGTAAGTTCAGCCCCCGTGCATGCCATTATGACCTAAAACCCCTAGAGTCGTGCCGTCTGGCCTTTAGGGTTTTAGGCGTGACGTCAGCTTGTCCTGTGATTGCGAGATTCGACGGTGACGGTTGCGATTCGACTACTGAAAGGACGCAACCCTTCCTTGTTTTTGGATAAATACTCTGTACTCTCCATTGTTGCAAAGCATCACTTCTTTCTCTTAAAGTGAATGATACCCGGAAGTCTTCAAGAGCAGATTCAGATAACCAATCACCAGTTCAGAATTGCAAATCGTCTTCTTCAATTGTCTGCATCCAAGCAAGCTTTACAGAAACAAGGTTGGCCTTGTTCAATTTTTGTTTTAATATGCTAGTATATGCGTTGGATCTGCAAACCCGTGACATGCTATCTGCTGAAAACTTATGAAGAAGCTCCAATATTTGAATCCAATTTCGACTTAATCCCCCAATGATAAGGACCTTGAATGCAGGGTTTTTGAAATCCCTGATAATGCAAACGATTCCAATCTCTAATTTCTGAAATTGGTACCAGACTGTTCATCTTTCTTCCAATAAATCTTGAATTTCGAAATTCAAACTGAAGTGTGCATATTTCTCCCCCCTTTTTTCTTGCTTTTCCGCAGGAATGGCAAAGACAAAAGGAACCAGACCCACTAAGGAGGACGAAGAAATACCTGATCTTCCGCAAGCTCTATGGCGAAAAGCCCCTTATCTGGGTGGCAAAGACTTCTACCATGCTAGGGTTAAGGAAAAGAAACTGCCTCCCCCTGTCCCTGGTGAGGGATTGCAAACATTAACCCCTCCAGTTAACTCGGCCTTGCTCGAATTGATTGGCTCCGAAGACGTGGTTCGATTGGGAGTCGAAAATGGGTACTTCCCGTATACTGCGATTTCTACCCAAGCTTTTGTTCAGAAATTGGACTACATGGATGAATGGATCGACCATGTATTGACTCATCACGCCATGACTCTAAATGAGGCCGGCGTATACTTCGCAGTTCGTGCTATGAAGGGTGCTGCCGTGAAGCTGGACCAGTCCATGCTTCTAAACCTTCTTTCCCGCTACTCGCCTGCGACTCACACCTTTCATTTTGCTGAGTTCGAGGCTGCCCCCACGCTCGAGGATGTGCACATGCTGTATGATCTGTCTCCCATGGGTGATGTGGATCCTTTGAGTCCCTTGAGGACGGATGCGGAGATTGCTTTGTACACGCAGATGGAGGAGTGCTTGTCAGAGGTAATTAAAATTTCCACCCGGTGGACCACTACAGAAGTCCTTCCTGACTGGCAGTTAGTTGACACATCTGCGAAAAACACTTGGAACAAGTGGGTGCAGTACTTCTTCCGTGATTATGCGAACAACAGCATCACCAAGAAGCTTCTGAGCCAAAACCCAAAGGCTAAGAACTATGTGGATGGCAAGGGTTATCACCTGACCCTGTGCGCCTTCCTCTGCGCCTGGCTGTCGAGGTACTTGATCGATGGCCACCCACACGATGGGGTTTTCTATCACGTCCTGCCCCTTGCTGTGAAATTGGCTCTTGGCCAGAAAGTCGCACTCGGACCCTTGGTCTTGGGCACACTGTACTACAGACTGGATCAGCTGGTCGTGGCCATGAAGGAATCGCGTGGCCGCCTCGACATACTGACTTACATTAACATTGCCTTCTTGACAATGTGGGCCTTTGAGCAATGGCCTTCCTATGCCCCAGTTGCTTCTAAGCCCAACAAGTGGTGTACCCCAGGCGCGGTGGAGGAACGTAATAGCGGCAGAGCTGCGAGGTGGTTCGGAACAAACAACCCCAAGTGCGTCTGGAGCCTGATATACGACAATCGGCAAGAGTTCATAGCCAGGTCCTATGCCATGCGTATTGAAAACTTGCGATGGTTTCCAAAACTGTATCCTTCTAAGGGCGTTGTCTTCTCAGAAGAGCTCCTCTTCGAAGGTGGAGAGCATTTCCACGAGCGTTATCGCGAATTATTTTGCAGGTGCCTGCGAGGTTCCCTTCCTGCTCTCGCAGAGCATGTTCGTGAGCTCGCGCCGAGGTACGAGAGGATTACCGTGGATGTCGATCCCACTCGCGTTTCTCCCCAATTCGGCTTTGATGCAGTGGCACCCTCAATCTGGCCGCAGTCTATCATCAGAGGCTGCTATAAGCGTTTGTTGTCAAAGGAGTGTAAAACAGTCTTGCTGAGCAATCTTCCCTTCGAGCAACCTGCAGGTAACCATGAAGGCGGCTGTTCCAAAAACTGGCTCGCATACTGGAACGCCCGGCAGACAAGATTTGAGACGCAGTCGGTCCCCCAGCCCAGCAGAGCTCCTGTGATTAAAAGGAATTCTTTTCCTTTTCGTCCCAATTGTAGCCTGGACGAGTCTGAATATGGTTGCTATTCATTGCTGGATCGCGACAACCATCTATGTCCTTCCATCATTCTAGATGAAAAGATTGCTGCGGTTAGAAAAGGCGATTCGCATGTCATCAGATATAGCGAAACTTTTTCCAAGGTAAGCAACTTCTCTTGCATGCGCTAAGCTTTTTTTTTCTACTTCAATATATAGAAACTTCATTCTACGCTTCTTGCTGTAGTGCCATGTGCGGAGGTTTGCATCTGGTGAGCGCTCCAAATCGCTGGTTAACACCATTGTTACCATAAGAAGGCAAGGACAGCCGTTTCGGCTAGCATCGAGAATGGATCCCGAGGTTGAGGCCAGGATTCGCGAGGTCATGAATGCTTTTGCCGATTTGCTAATAGACAACACTCCGGTCTTGTCTCCCCCTAGAGATAATCCGTCTCCTCCAGCGACTGCTGCGCCAAGAGCGAAGAGGCCCAGGCAAAGGGGAATTAAAATTTCTTCCCCTAGAAGCGCTCCAACTTCCCCTCCTGCGAGGCCCCTTTCTGCCAGGGATAAAGGCAAAGGTCGCATGACTTGTAAAGCACGGAAGGAGCTCGCAGTGGAGACCTTCGTTCCATTCGGCCAGGAGGAAGAAGAGGAGAGGCGGGAGCCGAGAGAAGGAGATGAAGAAGAAGAAAGAGTTGAAGATGTCAGAGTCAGAGAAAAAGATGTGATACATGAGGAAGAATCAGGAGGTATCTTCAATCGTACTTCTCTTCTCATTATCTTAACTCTTTTGCAATTTGGTTTGAGCGATTCACTTCTTCGCAGATGATGATGATGAGACCATCAGTGGCCTTTTGGCCAAGAGGCAGAAGAGGGATGCTCATTCTGGCGTTTCTGATGAAACCATAAGCGAGGACATTCTCGCCGAGTCCAGGAGGACAGCTGCAGAAGCTGTTGAAAGGAGAAGAAAGCGAGAAGAGGAGGAGCTCGAGCGCGTGAAGCAAAGGAGCCTTGAAGAACAACACATCGACGACCTAGTGCGTCCAACTGATGAGGAAGATGTGCTTCCAGAAGAGATGGCTCCTCAAGTGGAAGAGGAGGATGCGGCTCCAGAAGAAGATGCGGCAGCCTTAGAGCAAACCCAAGCAGATTTTGAAGAAATCGCAGGCGGCAATGAAGGTGAGATTTTTAATCTCGAAGTAACTTATCGAGATGTTATTGTTGGTGCAATAAAGCATGGTGTGTCAAAAGCTGACATTCGGCGTTGGCTAGTAGGCAAGTGCGGTTAACCCTCAGGTAATCACTTGAACGATATGCGTGAACTAGGTTTAGCAACTCAAAACATAATCATGACTGATTTCTTCGCGCCCCAGGTCACGCTCATCTTAAAGACATGCTTAATGAAGACACATTAATAGGGCAAGGTTCCACGTCCTTAGCGTATGACGAGGATACTGCAATCCCACCTTCGCGTGGAGGTGCTTGCTCTTAGCTTAGCAAAGATAGTAAAATAACATACGATACAAGTTACCTCACACCATCGCATTTTGTATCGCAGGAGACGATGATGAACCCGTGTTGGAGCAAAAGAGTCAACATTCTGCGTCCTATGTCCCGGTGCCGATTTCTCATACCGAGAAGCCTGTCGCAGCCGCTGGATATGCAGGAGAGCCACTTGAGGACGTCATTGAACTTTCCAATGACGCTGAGGCTGACACTGTGTTAATGGAGGAAGATGCCCATGCGGGTGCTGAGGAAATAGGGACGAATGCTGCCGATGCTATCGCATCTGAAGGTATCCCTCGTCAAGCTGCAACTTCTGCTGCCACCACGCCTCCAGCAATGACTGCGTCGGCGGCGCCTCTTCTTGCGTGGAGCTTTTAGGGCTCGCAAGTCGGGGCTGCAATCGCACCTGGTGCGGCTTATACTCTTCCCCCCAACTATGAGGAGTTAGAACTCGCAGCTGATAGAAGGGCAATGGAGCGGGGACAGTCTTCAACTACCCCAGCAATGCGTATTCCTTCTCTGCGCGAAATCCTTGAAGGAACTGGTATGTCGTGATTTGCTGCTCGCATCTTGCATTCTTCATTTGCGAGTCTGATAGTATAACTTGGCTTTGACATTGCTTTACGTTTGAAGCAAGCCGACGTGGACTGGCTCGTTCGGATGCGCCTTACCTACCCCCAATCATTTGCGAGGTCTCTGGAGATAGGGTCCTTTGATAGGAGGCTATTTCTTACTGAAGCCATCTGGATTTTGGAGCAGCTGTCCGCGGCCACACCTGCGACCATTTCTCCTCAGAGTGCCGAATTGCTTTTTGGCATGTGCCAAAATCTTCTCGCCAAAGTTCAAGGCAGGCTGGGCTTCAAGTTTCTTATCAAAAGAGTTACCCTGATTCGCGCGGGCGTAACTTTGAAACGCGGCCACCAAAACCTCGCAGCTGAGAAGCAGAAGGTAGAGCAGCAAATGCAAAAGGTTGAAGAGGCTATGAAGCTCTTTCATGAGATGAATTCCAAATGCGAGCAATTGAAGCAGGAAGTGGAGCAGGTGGAAAATCTGAGCCGTCAGTTTACTCCCCATGACTCCTTGATCAAGGGTTTATTTTGATTTTTTTGAAAAGTTGCCAATAAGTAGCTGAAACATTATTGTAATGTTGCTAGGGTTTCTTCCCCCCTTTTTTTTCAAAAAGAAGAATTGAAATGCCCGTTTTGTCCTTTCCGGGATTTGCTAGAATATCTCTGTGCATACCAAATTATGACGTCAGCAATTGATATTCTGCCTTGATTTTCGCGGTAATTGCTCATTAGATAAGCACACTTTCCTCGGGAAGTCTATCCGAATCATGAACATCCGTCATTAATTAGGATACGCAACTGATACGCAACTGAATCGTCATTAAGTAGGTTAATTGATTGTTACCACTTTTCAAGGCGTAAGTGATTGATCCTTACCCTCTTTTCAAATTCTGCTGACTCATCTTGGCAACTGAAGAGTCTCCACAAGGTCTATATAAACCCTGCCTTTTGCTATTTGGGTTCTTCATCCCAAAATGTGGCTTGCCGTGAGTCCTTACGACTGCTGGCTTCAACGCTCGTTTTTCGTTGATTCATGGCAGCTTCAAGTTGTGAAACCTGAGTTTGTGCTTTGTGCTATAGAAATAGTTTCCAGGATCTGCTTCATAAGGCTTTTTGATCTTTATAACTATCATAAAGAAGATGCAGATAATACCTCATATTTGTTCGAAGAATTTTCTTCTTCTATTATGCTTGCAGGTCATGTTTCCGGCCGCCTCCCGGCGAGGTGCAGCGCCGTACTGACCTTGCTACCGACTCGTAATGAACGGCGGGATTTTCCTCCAGCATGCCCGGAGGAGAATTTCTTGCCCCCACGTTCGTGAGCTCAGGGTGGCGAGCCATTGTGCTCGTTTCCGTGGACAAGGAGCCCATTGCCAGAGGAATAACTGCTCCCCTGTTTTGTGTGGTTGCATACGCCAGAACAGGTGGTTCCTCTGGTACATATCTTGATCAGACAGAGGCCTTGTCAGATCCTGAGATCTTGGACGTAGCGTCACCCAGGTCTTGCGATTGTAGACGTAGCGAGTGGCGGGCTGATCTTCTCGCATGAGCGCCCTACTTGCTACAGCTCTTTGGTCGCAGATCTGTGTATCACATAGCTTGTGCTAGGACAGTTAGGTTCATCCTTTTTCAGTTAGGATTCCCCCGATGTGTAACTTCTTGTTTGTAAGTTACTTTCTAGATGCATTGTAAGCCATGTCGGCTGCGTAGTTAGCTTGATTTAAGCTTTTTCGCTTGTAAGCTGTTATCTAAACAGATAAATTGTAAGTCATTTTGACTCATAATGATAAATCGCTTTTATATGATTTGCTGACAAATTACGATTTTCGCATGTGTATTGGCAAATTTCGCCTTCTGTAGTGCTATATGCACACTTTGCATTTTTGCTTATGATTTGCTCTCTGCTGTATAAATCCGCAGATGTGTTTTTAGATCGTTCGAGATCGTGTTTGCACAGCTTTGCTATCTTGGCAGATAGGCTTGTGATTTGTTTCAGATTAAAGTGCAAGTGCTATCTCATCAGACAGGCCTTTGGAGATCACTTGAGATCATTTTGCATAATGCTGCTATCATGGCAGATAGACTTAAGAACGATTTTAAAAATCGCATTTGCATAGCGCTGCTATCGCGGCAGATAGGCCTGAAAGATCATTCAAGATCATGTTCGCATGAGCTGCCGTCATAGCAGATGGGCTTAGAAGATCATTCAAGATCATTTCACATGAGCTGCTATCGTGACAGATAGGCTTAGGGGATCAATTAAAATTGTTTTCGCATGAGCTGCTATCGTGGCAGATAGGCTTAGAAGATCAATTAAGATCGTTTTCGCATGAGCTGCTATCGTGGGAGATAGGCTTAGAAGATCAATTAAGATCGTATTTCGCACGAGCTGCTATCGTGGCAGATAGGCTTAGAAGATCAATTATGATCGTATTTGCATGAGCTGCTATCGTGGCAGATAGGCTTAGAAGATCAATTAAGATCGTATTTGCATGAGCTGCTATCGTGGCAGATAGGCTTAGAAGATCAATTAAGATCATATTTTCATGAGCTTCTATCACGGCGGA
This sequence comes from Linanthus parryae, assembly GCA_023055425.1. Classification (NCBI taxonomy): domain Eukaryota; kingdom Viridiplantae; phylum Streptophyta; class Magnoliopsida; order Ericales; family Polemoniaceae; genus Linanthus; species Linanthus parryae. The sequence continues at coordinate 80,135,013 of JALGPY010000006.1, forward strand.
TAGGCTTAGAAGATCAATTAAGATCGTATTTGCATGAGCTGCTATCGTGGCAGATAGGCTTAGAAGATCAATTAAGATCATATTTGCATGAGCTGCTATCACGGCGGATAGGCTTTTGTTAACAGTAATAATGAACTAAATGAAGCAATAAAACAGCTAGAAGCATAAAGTTCTTCTCATTTGGGAGAAGTCTTTTATTATAGAACTCTCATATGGGAGAGATGAGATTACAGTCCTCTCATATGGGAGAGGTGATGTGCGAATCATAGCTATACAGAGCATAAGGCAACGTTGTAATAAAACGCATATAATGAGAGAAGTCAAGGATAATAGTTCTTAATCCAGCGCATGTTGACTGAGCTTGGGGTTGAGGTCGTTCCATGTAACCTCCGTATGCTGCAATAGCCACTGTCAAAGACTTCTGTGACTTCAAAGGGTCCTTCCCAATTGGCTGCGAACTTTGGGTGAGCCGCCTCTCGCATGCAATGGTCAGATGCGCGCAAGACCAAATCTCCAACTGCGAAGTCTCTCCGTTCGACTGTTTTATTGTACGCACGGGCAATCCTTTCTTGATATCGTTTGTTGGTTCTTTTAGCTTGCTCCCACTTTTCTTCTAGCAGGACCAAGTCATGGTCGCGTTGATTGTCGTACAATGCGTGAAAAGCCAATCTTGCAGAGTTAACCTTTACCTCTGCGGGTACCACAGCCTCAGCTCCATAGCATAGAAGGAATGGCAAGACCCCTGTGGGTGTCCTTGGAGAAGTCCGGTAAGCCCACAGGGATATTCTTAAAGAATTAGCCCACTTCTTGTGGTCATCTGCGACCATCTTGCTCAAAATTCTCAACAGCGTCTTGTTGGTCGCTTCTGCTTGCCCATTCCCCTTCGGGTAGTATGGGGTGGAGCATATCTGCCTGATGTTGTACTCCGCTAGCTTCGCAGCCACCTGGCAATTAACAAAAGGAGTGCCATTATCCGAAAGGATGGTGTTGGGAATTCCGAACCTGCATATGATGCTTTCTTGGATGAAATGGACCACAGCTAACGCATTTGCCGTCTTCAGTGGTATCGCTTCTACCCACTTGGTGAACAACTCAGTCGCGGTGAGAATGAAGTGATTCCCATGTGAGGTTTTACCGAATGGGACCAATAAAATCCAGAGCCCATGTGTGAAACGGCCATGGTGTTCCCAATGCATGTAGATCTACAGCAGGATCGTGCACTAGATTACCTTTAAATTGACACTCCTGGCAGCGTCGTACCTTGGCGCGGCAATCAGCCTCCATCGTGGGCCAGAAATATCCAACTGAGAGGAGTTGTCTGCATAATTTCGCACCTCCCTGATGTTCCACCTGGTGAGAAAGGTCCATCACTTCTTGTGCTTCCCTGCTGTCTAGGCATCGCAGCAAGTTACCTTCATGGCCCCTTCGCCAAAGCAGGTTTTCTTGTACCACATATCGGGATGCTTTCCTCCTCAGTTTCTCAGCTTCTTTTCTTGATTCGGGTACAGTACCCTGGGTGAGAAAATCAAAGAGTGGTTTCCTCCAATCCGCATCATCATCGGTCAGAGCAATGAGTAAAGAATCTTTGATCAGTGCGCAACTCTCGCACTTTCCTTGTATCAGTGCTGCGGCCGTTGACATGTCCGGCCAGTGAATGCCATATCTCTGGGCTTTCCGGTAGATTGACACTTCGCTTTCCCCGCAAGCATTATGATGGATCTTTTCTAACAGCAGCTGTCCTTCTTGCTCGGAGACGCATCGCATGAGTATTCCGCCAGGGCCCTTGTAATAGAGAGTATTGTCATGTATGCAATACCCCTTTATAGATGCCCAGTTCTCACTGCTCGTGCCTTCGGCGATGGCCCGCAAGATTGACTTTCTCCAGTCCGCATCGTCCATGCATTCATCATCGCACGCGTTTTCTGTTAACGCCGACGATGTTCGCACTTCAATCGAGATTCTCGCAGGACATTTGTCCGTGCTAACCTTGGATCCCAAGGTAGCCAAAGCGTCTGCATGCCTGTTATCCGCTCGGGGCTTGTGCTCGTACCTGACGTCGCAGAATTGTTGCACCAGTTTTTGTACCAAGGTCCGGTAGGATAGTAGATTTATCTCCTTCAAACCGTACTCGCCCGAGGCTTTCTTGACAATTAGTTTGGAGTCTCCCATGACCGTCAGATTGCTTACTTCCAAGGCCTTTGCCGCTCGAAGTCCCGCAATGAGAGCTTCATATTCTACTTCGTTGTTGGTGACTGCGAAGTCAAGCTTTGCGGACATCTGTATGACCTCCCCATCTGGTTTGGTCAAGACTATCCCAATGCCTCCACATTTCCTTGTTGATGAACCGTCAAAATGGAGCGTCCAATAGGGCAAATCAACTGCATAGATTTCTGGTCCCTCGAATTCTTCTTCAATCACAAGCTCATGACTGTTATCGGGGAACTGCGCCAGCAAATCCGCCACCGCCTGCGATTTGATCGCTCGCGGTCGTACGCATGTGATATCATACTGGGAGATGGTCATATACCATTTTGCCAATCTTCCCCCAAGAGTGGTGTGAGTCAGAAAATATCGTATGGGATCGCTCTTTGTGACTACCACCACTTTGTGCGACGCAAAGTAGTGTCTCAGCTTTTCTATTACGAAGAATAGAGCAAGGCAATGACGCTCGATGTCCGTGTACCTTGATTTCGCGGGCTGCACAATGCGAGAGATGTAGTAGATGGGCCTTTCTTGGCCCTCGTACTCCTGAGCCAAAAGAGCTCCTATAGACTTCCTTGTTGATGTCAAATACAGCAAAAGCGGTGATCCTAACTGAGGCGCGATCATTATTTTTGAGGATGTCAGCAGCTCCTTCAGTTTCCCAAACGCAGCTTTGTGCTCCGGAGTCCAGCTGTATACGGCATCTTTCTTGAGAAGGTCACTGAAACAGCTAGTGATTTCGGCGATCGCTGGGATGAATCTTCGCAGGTATGATAGCTTTCCCAAGAACGTTTTCAAGGCACTTTGATTATGTGGCGGCGTCATGCCGGTGATGGCTGATACTTTCGCAGGGTCAGGCTCGATTCCTTGGCGATGCACTACGCATCCCAAGAACTTTCCTGATGTTACCCCGAATGCGCACTTCATGGGGTTCATCTTAAGTTGAAAGCGTCTGCATCTATTGAACACTTTCCGTAAATCCGCCAGATGATCTGCCTCCTGTTTGGATTTAACCACCAGGTCATCCACATAAAATTCCACTTCCTTGTGCATCATGTCGTGGAATAGGGCCATCATGGCCCGCTGGTAAGTTGCACCTGCGTTTTTGAGACCAAAAGGCATCACCGTATAGTTGAATACTCCCACTGGGGTAATGAATGCGGTTTTCCGTGCATCTTCAGGGTCCATCTTGATCTGATTGTACCCGCTGAAGCCGTCCATGAAACTGAACATACGATGACCCGCTTTGAATCAATAAGCAGATCAATGTTGGGAAGCGGAAAATCGTCCTTGGGGCAGAAACGATTGAGATCCCGGAAATCCACGCAGATGCGAAGCTATCCATTCTTCTTTACCACGGGCACAATGTTGGCCAGCCATGTAGGATGGTGATTCGGCTCTATGAACTTGGCGTCTAGGAGTTTGACAATCTCCTGCTTAATCTTCACGTTAAGCTCCGGCCTGAAGCTTCTTGTGCTCTGCTTTACCGGCTTAGATCCCGGAAGGACGTCTAACCGATGCATAGTGATGCTTGTGTCCAGACCGGGCATCTCATCATACTCCCATGCGAACACGTCCTTGTACTCGGTCAGGAGCTGTAGCAGTCTTTCCTCCTCTTCGCTTGTGAGGTCCGCACTCAGAAAGACCGGCCTCTTCTTTTCTTCGTTCGGGCTTAGGAACACTTCCTTTAGCTCTTGCTTTTGCGGTCTGGGTTTGTCTTCCATGCATTCGGGTGCTTCTTTGAGCTTCTCTTCTGGGGTGCTCTGCATTGGTCTTTCCGTCTCCACAACCGGCTAGATTTGGTTGATTTGCTCAGGGATATCCCCATGCCCGCGTGAGGACACCCCCGCGCACCTTCATATGCGATAGCATTTCTTCCCGTTGGCGTAGAAACTCTCTATCTTTTTGCCTTCAGGGTCATGCTTTGCTATTCTCTTCAGAGTGTACACGTTCTTTCGCTGGTAGGCGATCTGTGGCGCCTCTTCTCGCGTGGGCGGCTTTTCCATGGCATCCTCCCTTGTCACCATCACTCCCGCAGGTGACTGATCCTTGATATCTTCCCATAGGGGTAAAGGAGTAGGGTTAAATGGTCCCGGTGTTTGCTCACCCGCCATCTCGGTGAACCACACCGCCTCGCTGAGATGTGCTTCATCCATGTTGAATGGATTCGTCGAAGCCGGTATCTTGACTATTCTGTCGTTCCAAATAGCCTTCATCACTTGGTGGTCTGTTGAAGGGACAACATCAAAGCGATGAATCCAGGCTCGACCTATGATCATGTGATACCTAGTGTTCGCATCTATGACATAGAACTTCGCTCAACACTTGATTTTGCCGATCTGGACACCCAGGCGGATCCATCCTATCGTCATTCTGGAGTCACTTCCGAATCCCATCAACGAGGATGGACGCTTGACAATCTTGTACTCGGGGATCCCTGCTAGCTTCAATGTATGGACCGAAACAACGTTAACCGCTGCTCCTCCATCGACGAACGCTCTTTTGAATTCGACGCCATTGATGATGGCCGTCACATACAGAGGCCTCTGGTGGCTCGCATCTGTCTTCTTGTCGCTGGCGGAAAAGGTCATGATCTTTTCCGTAGAGCGGGGTGCCCTAACGACTTTCCCATTGGAGACTATGAGATCCTCCTCGTAGTCTTCTGCTATCCTTAAGATTGCTTTTGTCATCTCCATCCGGCATTTTTCTGAGAAGTTCATCTCGTCGAAGAACCTGTTGAAGCCGTGCGACCCCTTCATCCGGTCGGCACGCTCGTCCTCTGTGTCTATGCTGTAGTCTTCATCATCATGGACTTCGGCAATAATGGGTAAACCATCCTCTGCGACCTCTTCCAGATCCATAATCGAGATCATAGCGACCTCTTTGCCTTTTGATTGTTGCTCCATATGGGCAGGAAGTGGATTGTTGCGCACATCCTGCCTTTGGTCGCTAACGATCAGCTCGCCATTCTTCATCTTTTGGCTAAACACAATCCTGAGCTTCTTACAGTCCGCCGTGGGATGCATGACCTTGCCGTGGTATTCGCACCACTTCGGGTCCCTCACCATCTCCTTGGAGGGTGCTCTCTCGAGCGGCGGTAGGACACCGTCCTTGCGCCATTGTCTGCAGAGGTCGCTTGCTTCTTCCACCGAACATGGCAGAGGTGGTGCATCAAATTTCACAATCTTCGCTTGCTTCTGGGGTGAAACTGTATTGACTTCAGCTTTGCGTCCCCTCTTGTAGCTGAATCTCCCGATTTTGAAAGTAGTACCGCCCGAGGATCGCTCCGGAGCACTTCTCTTTTTCTGCCTCTCGACTATAGGCTCGATGTTCTTCGTGCATTCGATTAGTTTTGAAAACGTAGGCGTTTGCAGGTTAATAAGCATACCTTTGTATTCATCTCGCATGCACTGTAGGCATATCTCCACGAGTCTGCTTTCGAGTATCACATCTTTGCATTCCAAGGACTTGGCCCGGAACTTCTTGATGAAAGTTATTCCGTCCTCCTCGCGCTTCTGATACATTCGCGAGAGGTGGATCATTGTCACCTTTTCCTCCATCTGAAAGAACTTGGTGAAGAACTTTTGGACCATGTCGTCCCAAGTCTTCACGGACCCAGCTTCCAACGTCCTGTACCACTTGTACGCTACGTTTCCCAAGGATTTCGGGAACTCTCGCATCAGCAATTTGGGATCGGCTCCATACGGCCCCATAACATCGATGAAACGCATGACATGTTCATGAGCGTTTCCATTGACATCTTCGAACTTGTCCCATTTAGGAGCCTTGTACCCAACGGGGTTAGGCATGAGATAGATCTCTCGTGGGATAGGTGGATCGTTGTCTAGCTTCGGGATGATGGTATCCGCGAATGATTGGTGAGCCAAGATGGTGTCTATGCGCCTCTGCAGAGACGTCATACACTCTGGAGTGTTTCCCTCGGTAGCAGGAGGAGGGGTTGGTGCAGGAGGAGGCGACACATATGCCGATGGAGGACTAGGGACATATTGTGCGTTCACATTGCCCCAGATTGCCGTTGGAGGAGGCAAGGGATACTGCGAGGCTGGGTTAGGTACAAAAGCTGGAGGCTGAGGAGTATGAGCGGTGAGGGGCAACATCTGAGCTGTTGACCCTTGAATTGAGGGTAGCTGCGTAGTCGCCGGTGGAGTTTGCAGATTAGGGTTGGGTGGTGTGGTTGAAACTCCCAGTCCTTGAGGGGTAGAGGCTCCTCCTCCCTGAGAGACGGCGGTGGCTGGTGCAGGGTTTGGTGCAAGAGTCCCCAAGACAGCCATGATCCGTTCTAGCTGCGCAGATTGAGCTTTGAGAGCCTTCGCCTGACTCTGGATGGTAGCGTCCAAGGCCTCTAGCGTCGGAGCTTCACCGGTGGTCGTAGGAGTGCGGCGGATCTCCTCTCCTGAGGCGGCTTTGGTAGAAGGCGATCTGTTACTGACATCCTCCTCCTGAGACATGGCTGCTTGTGATGGTAAGTTCACGTCGGGTTCACCAAAATGTGCACAAGAGATTCCGGCAGGGAGAACTCCGTGTACACCGTAAGTAGGGGATCAGAGATGGCACAGGAAGAGTTGGGTTGTGTGTAGGGAGAGAGTAAGGCAGTAGTAATGTCTGAGAGAGAGACAGGGGTTTGGCAGAGCTTCCGCGTATTGCTGGTGTGTCCTCCTTTGTATGGAAAGGTTAACGTCCTATATATAACGGAGAATGT